>OU342737.1:40746226-43246226 GCA_910589765.1 Avena atlantica
ACTGCAAGTGGCATCACTCGTTCACCCACACCACCAATGACTGCAAAGAGCTACGTCGCCAGATCCAAACGGCGATAGAGCAGGGCCGTCTGATCCTGGGGAAATTCGCCATGAAAGTAGACACCAACCCGTTTCCCGGCGTCAACATGGTAGAACACAGCCAGTCCACAAGGCGTCAGTTGGATTTCTCGTTCGATGTTAATATGGCAGGACCGGTGTACCACCTTGGCGCATATAAGGAGGAAGACGGTCGCTCTCGGGGCAAAGAAAGAGAGGAGGCTGGACCACGCGACCGGCCCAGCTACGATGACAGGCGGTATTTAACTGAGGAACAGGTGAGGAGCGTGCGATATCAGAAGCCACATTCCACGCATCTCCTTAACAAGTATGAGCGTCAGTATGACCGACGTCGCCGGCGCGATGGAAACGATGAAGGATATGAGCACCTCGCTAGGGGACCGTCAAAAGAAAAAGAAGGCGCAGACAAACATTGGGATTGTCCGTTCTTCAAGTATTGCTGGGATGCGGGAATGAGCCGATTGCCTACAATCGATAACTGCCCGGAATGTGGACATCAGAAGGAGGACACGGGGCCAGTGTCAGTGTTCAAGCGTCTAGGGCCTCTCCCACCTCAGAGCCATTACAGGGAGTCCGCTCGAGCAAAAGGTCTCGAGGAGCCAATGGATGACAAAGGAAAAGACAGATATCACCGTCCAAGGTGGTGTCCCGACGGACTCAGACACACCCAAAAGCGTAGAGTGCAACGGCTGCGTAACTTGGAGGAAGCCGAAGCGCAGTATCTCCACGCTTTAAAGAAAGCACGGCCCGATCTGGCCGTTAAGATTCGGCAGACCTTGGAAACGGAAGATCGCCCGAAAAGGAAAGAGTGGCACCCCAAACCGGTAAAAGCCGATGCAAAGACATCGGCTGGCACAAACATGGTATTCATACTTCCGTCAGAGTTCTGCGCGCCAAGAACCAACGAGCTACCAGTGGCACAGTTTGACTGCGGCCCACGGCCGGTTATCTTTGAGAAGCCACGGGAGAAGGGCTACAAACATCTGAAAGCCCTGTACCTACGAGGTTACATCAATGGGCAGCCTGTCAGCAAGATGTTGGTGGACACCGGAGCGGCAGTCAATATAATGCCATACTCCATGCTACGGCGTTTGGGACGTTCCACTGCAGATCTGATCAAAACCAACGTCACGTTAAGCGACTTCAACGGCCAAACTTCAGAAACGCAAGGCGTACTCAACGTGGATCTGACCGTGGGCAGAAAAACCATCCCTACGTCATTCTTCGTCGTGGACAGCAAAAGCACCTACGCTGTCTTGCTAGGGAGAGATTGGATTCATGCTAACTGCTGCATCCCATCCACGATGCACCAGTGCCTAATACAGTGGGATGGAGATGAGGTGGAGGTCATTCATGCAGATGATTCTATCGAGATCTCCATAGCTGGCATGAACATCTGGGAAGCAGAAGACCAAGAGCCGATCTCTGGAATCAGTCTAGACGGCTGTGAGCGCATTGAAGCTACAAAAAATGGGGTGAGGCTGGTCTTATCCACTGGCCTGACAGAGTAGCAAAGTCCACGATCGTACGTGGTACGGCCGATCCCTGCGATCGGCCACAAAAAACAAAAAGCAGCAATCTTACGACAAGCAGATCATGTAGTCGTAGCAGGGAGATTCCCTGCCGTTGTGAAACACAAATAAGGTGTAAACCGCCCTTGACTAATGCAATCAAAAAGGGGGCCGATTCAGGCAATCGGCCCAAATTATTTTTGTTATCCTCACCTACTGTTTGCCCTGTGTTTAGCATCGATTTAACAGGTGACGGAAAGCTAGGGTATGGGTTTACATCCGCTGATGAACTAGAGGAAATCGATATCGGTCCTGGGGATAAGCCACGACCAACATTTATCAGCAAGAAGTTAGATCCGAGTCTACGGGGTCCGATGATAGCTCTGTTGAAAGAATATCCAGACTGCTTCGCCTGGGACTATACAAAGATGCCTGGATTAGACAGGAGCATCATTGAGCATCGACTCCCGCTTAAAAAAGGATTTCGGACATTCCAGCAGCGAGCACGACAGATGAAGGCCGAAATTTTGCAAGAAGTCAAGAAAGAGGTCGAGAAAATGTTGACAGCCAAGTTAATCAGGCCATGCAGGTATGCTGAGTGGATTTCTAGTATCGTACCTGTAGAGAAAAAGGATGGCCGCTGGCGTGTTGCCATAGATTTTCGGGATCTCAATAGAGCTACTCCAAAGGATGAGTATCCGATGCCGGTGGCAGAAACGTTAATCAACGCAGCGGCTGGTCATAAGATCTTGAGCTTCATGGATGGCAATGCCGGTTACAACCAAATTTTTATGGCTCCAGAAGACATACACAAGACTGCGTTCAGAGTCCCAGGTTCAGTGGGGTTGTTTGAATATGTAGTCATGACATTTGGACTGAAGAATGCCGGCGCCACGTACCAAAGAGCCATGAATTACATTTTCCATGATCTGATCGGCAAGCTGGTGGAAATTTACATCGATGACGTGGTGGTCAAGTCAGCTTCAGTACAAGGACATTTGGACGATCTGCGGCGCGTCCTGGACCGAACAAGGAAATTCGGGCTACGGATGAATCCAAAGAAGTGTGCCTTCGGTGTGACGGCCGGTCAGTTCTTGGGTTTCTTGGTCCATGAACGAGGAATTGAGATCGGCCTGAAAAGTCAGGAGGCAGTGCGAACAATGAAGCCACCTACCACGAAGAAAGAACTGCAGTCTCTCATCGGCAAGATCAACTTCGTCAGAAGATTCATCTCCAATCTGTCAGGAAGAATAGAGCCGTTCATGGGACTGGTGAAGATTAAATCTGATGAGGAGTTCAGCTGGGGGGCAGAACAACAACGCGCCTTCGACGAGATCAAAGAATATCTGACGAAGCCGCCAGTATTGGTTCCGCCCCAGCCGGATAGGCCATTCTACATTTACTTATCAGTAGCTGACACGTCCATCGCCTCAGTGGTGGTGCAAGTTTATGATGGGCTGGAGCGAGTTGTATTTTACATCAGCAGAAGGATGTTGGATGCAGAGACAAGGTATCCTGAGATCGACAAGTTGTGCCTCTGCCTGTTTTTCACCTGCACCAAGCTGCGCCACATTTTGCTATCAGCAGAGATTGTCATCATATGCAAATCAGATGTCATAAAGCACATGCTGTCGGCTCCTATGTTGAAAGGCCGACTGGGCAAATGGATGTTTGCATTATCGGAGTTTGACATCTGGTATCAACCCGCGAAAGCAGTTAAGGGACAGGCATTGGCCGACCTTATCGCTGAAAGGATCAACACTAATATAGCAGCACTGGCTATACGAGCGTGGGCTATGTTTTTCAATGGATCGGTTTGTGACGATGGGTGCGGCATCGGCATGCTACTAGTGTCGCCCCGGGGGGCAACATTTTCCTTCTCCATCAGGTTAGCTGCCCCTCGCACCAACAACGTCGCTGAGTATGAGGCGATACGCAAGGGAATGGAGTTGCTCATCGAAGCTGGAGCAGAAGCAGTGGAAATTTTTGGAGACTCCAAATTGGTGATTTCTCAACTCACGGAGGAATACAAGTGTGAGAGCGAGTCGCTCGTGAGATGATGGCACAGTTCCGGTACATAAACTTCACCTGGATCCCGCGATCGCAGAATACCGAGGCGAATGATCTTGCACAAATGGCGTCAGGCTACAAGGACGTAGCAGGAGGAGCCGATGTTCAGGTACAATTCCTGGACGCAGACGACTGGAGAGCCGATATCTTCAATTACTTGAAGGATTCGGCTCGGGGGGCACCTAAACGGATAAGGTACAAGGCCATGAAGTATGTGCTCATTGGGGACGACATGTTTTACAGGACTCTAGAGGGGTTATTGCTCAAATGTCTGGGGACAGCCGAGGCCAATCGGCTCCTGCATGAGGTACACGAAGGCGCCTGTGGAACTCACCAATCGGCTCACAAGATGAAGTGGTTGATCAGGCGATCAGGGTTTTATTGGCCTACCATGCTTGAGGACTGTTTTAAGTACTACAAAGGGTGTCAAGCATGTCAGAAATTTGGAAAAATTCAGATGGTACCCGCGTCAGCAATGAACCCCATCATCAAGCCTTGGCCATTCCGAGGTTGGGGCATGGATATGATTGGCAAGATCAATCCTCCGTCAAGCAAAGGCCACATGTGGATTTTGGCCATTACGGATTATTTCACTAAATGGGTGGAAGCCGTCCCTATGAAGTCAGTGAGCTCGAAGGATGTTGTCGATTTTGTGAAAGAACACGTCATTCATAGGTTCGGGATTCCCCAGACTATCACGACCGATGGAGGTTCGGTCTTCACTTCTCACGAGTTCAGAAAGTTCTGTGAGGACACAGGGATTAAGCTGGTTCGATCATCTCCATACTATGCTCAAGCAAATGGGCAAGCTGAAGCGTCCAACCAGAGCCTTATCAAGCTGATCAAGAGGAAAATCGATGAGCACCCTAGGCGTTGGCACGAGGTTTTGTCAGAAGCTTTATGGGCTTATCGCATGTCATGCCATGGAGCGATAAAAACCTCGCCATACCATCTAGTCTATGGACAAGAAGCCGTATTGCCCTGGGAAATTACGGCTGGATCGAGACGTGTCACTTTTCAGAACGATCTAACAACCGAAGAATATGCGGCCCTGATGAGTGACAGTGTTGAGGATCTGACTGAGCTCAGGTTATGGTTGCTTGAGAAAATCAAAGAGAACAAGGCCAAGGTAGCTCGTGCATATAATAAGAAGGTGAGACCAAAGGAGTTCCACGTTGGCGATCTCGTATGGGAAGCTGTATTGCCGTTAGGAACCAAGGATGCAGCATACGGTAAATGGTCTCCAAATTGGCACGGGCCAAACAGGGTCGATCAGGTTTTAAGGGGAAACGCGTACATGCTGGAGGAGCTGGATGGCGTGAAATTCCCAGTGGCTGTCAACGGGCAACACCTCAAGAGATATTTCCCAAGCATGTGGGATGATGGACATTGAAATATGGGGGCCGATACACAAAATCGTCCAATATAAAAAAAAATAATATCTCCCAAGCATGTGGGATAATGGACAGTAAGATATGGGGGCCGATACATGAAATCGGCCAATAAACAAAATATACAGCCGATGCACAGACATCGACTCTAGAGGTTCAAACTGTTACAAGCAGATGCCAGTTTACATAAACGAGCTACTGAAGAAATGCCTCGACGGCGTGGAGGGCGTCAGCACGGACACGGTCCACCTCGGCGATCTCGGCTTCGTCATCTTCGTCCTTGCCCGTCACCAGCTGCTTGTTCAGGGCACGTATTTCTGCCAGATCGGTCTTCAGTTGAGCTTTGAGGCTTTCTGCTTCGTCTTGGGATCGGGCGATGGATTCTTCCTTGTCGCGAATGAGTTGTTTAGTCGCCCGGACCTTCTCTTCAAGATCTTCCAGCTCCCTTTTCAAGGATGCGAGCTCGGCGGTGCTGACAGAGGTGTCAGTCTTGACATCAAGAGACGCCTTTTTCTCGTTGAGCTGCTGACATCTGTCTGCGATATTGGCCTTCAGTGGAAGTTGGGCGCGGCGCAGAGTGATCCTCTCACGAGCTAACTTCACCCTTCACCCGTAGAAAGACAGAGTTACGACGGGCCAAAGCTTCACCTGCAATGCTACTGGGAGTTGGTCTTTGATCTCAGCAAGAACGCTCTTCACCTCCTCAGAACCCTCGATCAACTCTTCGATCGGGGAGGACAGCAGGGCTTTAAGACGCTGGAATTGAGGTGGAACAGCCCTAGCTCGTGGTTCATCATCGGCAACAGAGGGAGTTGGTTCGATGGATTCAGGGTCGAACGTCAGCAAGCCTGAAATATCACAACTCTGGCAGCCCGAAAAAAGCGTCAGTACGCGTCCAACGTGTAAGAATGAGCCGAAAGAAGCCAACATACCTCTCCTAAGATCGAGGGGATAGCAGATGAGGAGACGATCGGTTTGTGTGTGGTTGCTGGGGGCTTGGCGAAAGTGGTAGCCGTTTCATCTGCACCTTCGGGGATTGCTAAATCCGGCTTGGCTAAAGGCATCGGCACTGCCCCAGCTTTCCCACTAGAAACGTCAGTCGTCTGCATTGAAGGTGTTTAGCCGATGTAAATGATGATGAATCGGCAGATAAAAAGGAGTAAGTGGTAAGAGCATGAAGGGTGATGAAACCTCCTGGCTCGACGAAGAAGCTTGCGGTCCTTTGCGAGCTCTCTTGGGACCCATAGCTGGCCCCGCCTCGACTGGTGCTCGGGGGGCAGTAGGTTCAGGAACCGACCTTTTCCTGGAAGCCGATGGTGGTGAATCTGGCTGGCTCGGTGTGATGGTCCTCTCAGAATCTGTGGGGCCTAGTTCTCCTCGATTGGTCTGAGTGTCCTCGCTGGAGGTGTCTTCAACGGAAGCCTGTAAAAAAGGAGAACCAGTAAGCACGAACATGTGTGCAAGAATGAAGAATGAGAAGGATCGACCAAGACATGGATCAGCCTACATGCGAGCTTTCTGGAGAAGGGCTCCGGCGCCTCGAGGTCTTCCTGGCAGCTACCTTCCTCACCATCGTTCTTGTCTTAGTTGGAACTCGAGGGGCAGCTGATTTAGGAGTTGCTTGGTTCTTGGAAGCCGATTGTGGTGTGATCGGCTGGCTCTGCATTATGACCTTTTTCAGAGGTGGCGAGTTTTTGCAGAAAAGAACCACAGGAGCCGGCGGAAAGAACTCGAAGGGGGAGCCATCACTGTGCGTAGGTTCAGGGCCATCTTGTTGCTGCAAAGAGAAAGAGTGGGTTAGTAGAAGAATCATTTGTGAGCTGCATCAAGAAAATTTACAAGTAGTGGTACCTGTTCCACGGGGATGTCATAGTCAGCATCGAGTTGCTTCAGCAACGGTCCCAGAGCTCTCCTGAAGGCATGAGTCTTCCACATCGACCACCAGTCTTCAAAGCCATCAGTTGATGAGGCGAAGGTGAGGTCATTTGGAATAGGGATGGTCAGAGCATCAAAGAAGGAGTAACACCTTTGACTGGTGAGAGGATCAGGCAGGTCGGCTCTGCTCTCCGTAAGATGGTGGAGAAAGAGATGGGGAGGTACTTGTCCAAGGCCAAATTGCCGTGCCACTACGACCGGCTGGTAGAATTCATACCCAGGCTTGATTATTCTGTTGGATGTACTCATGCCAACTGGAAGGAAACAGGGGCGGATCGCGATGGAAAAGAGCTGCCGAGTGCTAGTGTCATCGGCAAAATTGTCTAGCCTGAAGGAGAGTGGATTTTCAAAATGTTTCGATTCTTCCGTGTAAGGGAAGAAGATAGGATTATCCAGGCCTTGAAAGAAAATGCTGAACCATTTAGATGCTTCCTGAGGGGATAGTTTACTACCTGGCAGTCTATACAAGGCTTGGCCATAGCTGGTACATCGGATCTGCTTCCCTTTGACATCTGGAAAGGTGCAACTCGCCAAAAGGGGGAAGTTTGGGACATGGTTTTGAAAATACAGCTGAGCCCATAGCTGAATGAACCACCAAGGACCACCTGTTTTGACTGCTATGCCAGAGAACAGCTTGACAGACATCAACTGGAGGTATCGATAGACCTCTCCAAGGAACAGTTTGCCGATGCCAAGTTGAGTGCCTTTGGCCAGTTCGTGGGCTAAGGAGAGATAATTCTTGGTTGGAGCAAGGGAAGGGCCATAGAATATGAAATGTTCTAGCCAGAAGTTGAGAAAGGCTGTGTGTTCTTTCTCTGTGACAGGGCCCTTTGTTTTCATATGGCGTTGGAGGTAGGCACCCCAGTTCGTGCAGTCTGTTTTAGAAGACAGTTTGTAGGGGACTTTGGTCAGTTTAAAAGCAGAAGGGCTGGGTGATGTAACATCCAGACCAATAATCATCACCACGTCTAACAGAGTTGGTGACATAGGGCCATGGCCGAACAGGAAGCAGTTCAGAGCGTCAGACCAGAAGTAGCCGATGGTTTTTAGAAGATTCTCGTGTTTCTCAAGAGGAGACAATGACAAATGCAAGGCATCGGCTATTCCCGTGGTTTCCCATTGGGATTGGTAAGCTCTAGCTACCCTGCTGAACCAAGTGACCCAATGTTCAGGAGGATTAGGCCAGGCTCGCAAGCAGTCGGCCCAAGAGTTTAAATCTAGGTCTTGGCTTACGAAGGGGATTCTGTTTGCTTCGCAAGAGATCAGATGGGCAGGACTAGATTCTGTACGAGGGCCAAGACAAAGAGAATTTGGGAGAGAAGGATGCGGCAGCAGAATGTCTGAAACCTAGAAAATTTAATAATGGAATAAGGCATTAATTCAGGTGTTCGCCATTAATTCTAGCATCGCGTTCAGACTGCGGGGAGTAGGCGTACCTTCAGACCGGAGACCTCTGGGTTGGTGTTGGACGATTCCGCCATCTAGTTTGCCGGCGGAGATGGATCTGTGTAATTGGGGATCGAGGGGTCTTGTCGCTGTGAGCTCGATTTGGTCGATGAGCAATTGGAGATCTGGGTCGCCCTTTTTGAAGAGGGTCGCAGGTTACCGTTTGAAACTGGAAAGTGGCCGCTCAGATTTGTCTAAGTATGCGACCGAACTTGACCTTGTCAACGTTTTTGGGAAAGCCGATGTTTTACCATCGGCTCTTTGGGCTGTGACTTGGTTGACTGTATGAGCGTAGCAGGGTGAAAGCCGATGCGTTGCTATCGGCTTCTGGAACATCGACCTATGTGACTATCGGCAAAATTGAATTGGAAGAGCAATCTTTGAGTTGACAAAAGCCATCTTCGTTCATTCAAAAGACGATTATTTACAGTGGAGCTGATTGCTTACAAAAGGAAATCTACTACTACTACTACTAGTTCCTAATCTAGAGGCCGAGGTCGTCGCCGCTGTCTTCGCCGTCGTCTTGTTCGCTATCATCAGCGCTGCTGTCGGCGTCGTCTTCGCTGCTGCTGCTGAAGATGCCAGCGGGGGCCTCCTCGTCCTCGTCGTCGTCGTCGGTGTCCTCGCTGGACCCGGCGCGGAAGTACTTCACCGGCTGGTACTCGTCGGAGGAGGTGTCCTCCTCCGCTTCCTCCTCCTCGTCGGAGGAGTCGACGCCGTCCCAGGACATGGCGTCGTCGGTGCTGTCCGCCTCCAGTTCCCCATCGGCAAGGAACTGCAGGTCCTCCTCGCCATCGGTCAAGGACTCGTCGTCCTCGGACCAGGTGGCGAAATCCCAATCCCTCTCGTCCCACCATTGTGGGGCGAGAGTGTTGTACGCCGCCGTTGGCGGGTGCTCTGGCATCGGCTCCCGGTCGCTCATTGTGTTGGAGGCTTGGGAGGACAGGCCAGATGAAGCAGAGGAGGCCATGACGGAGGAAGAGGGTTTTTTCGGCGGAGGAAGAAGGGTTTCTTGGCTGCTGGAGGAAGATGGGGCTGCAATCTGCTCAGATGAATATAAATAAGGGGAATAGTATGAAGTGGTTCAATGCTATAGCGGTTTCCCAGAATGTGCTGCCGAAATTGTCAAATCATGCACTGCGGAGAAGTGGAGAAGACAGAGCATCATGATGAGGGGGTGGCGTGACGATTCTGTTCTGCAACGCATTCTGGCAACGCGTAACCCGATACAGAAAAAAAGAGGAGAAGGAAAAAACAGAGTGGTTTTGGAATTATCATTGCCAAAACCAGGGGGGCATGTGTTATCGCCATATTTTGGCCAAAGGAGGAGTTGGGCCGCAATCAAGATGGGCTTAGAAGATACGTATATGCAACATGTTGTTGAATCGGCCTCGTGCGTTGATTTGGGCTAAATTGCCCGTGTATCTTATATTGTAATAGGTTCCGTTTCGATTTAGGTAAGAGATAGAGTTGTAGAGTTATTCCAAAGATAGAAAGTCTCCGGACTATAAATATGTACCTAAGGTTATTGAGAAAAGGAGGACAATCACGTTCACAACAAACACAATCTCGGCGCATCGCCACCCCTTGTTTCTAGGGTTTTTCTCGGGTAAGTGCCATGCTGCCTAGATCGCATCTTGCGATCTAGGCAGTATCTACTTATGCGTTGTTTGGTGTTACTCGTACTGAAGCCTTGTTGATGGCGAGTAACACTTTTATCATAGATTTGTTTGGGTTAGCATCAGTGCTTTTCGCTATGATTGTTTAGTCATGCTGCCTCTAGCTATCTCGCCGCCTTTGCACCTTTTCCCGGGTGTAAGGGTGGCACCTTGCTTGATCTTTATTTAAGTCGATTTGATCTGTTATAGTTGTGCCTTGTTCTCCAAGGTTTAGTTTGATATCTACATGATCAGGCCTTGCAAACGGGTTGAACGATCCAATAGTATATAAGATATGGTTTACCAATCCGAGAGGAGTTGTTCCGGGAATTGACTTTACGTTGGTTTTTAGGCCTTCTCTAGGGTTAGTTTTCTATTATCTTTTGTATCTACCAGGCTCAATTACGTGTAGGACGTTCCAATTATGTAGTGAAAACGTTAAACTGTCGTAGATCGATTTAACTTGTATTGGTGGAGCAAAACCCCATGTTATCGTAGATCTAATACAGAACCATGGGATAATCGGCTCTAGGAGCCGATTCACAGGGAAACCTGGGAGCCGGTCACGGCTCGAATTTTACGTATGTTTGTTTGCCATGCAGGAAACCAATCGAAGCAATCCTTCACCTTCCTGACCAGGTATAGGTCAGGTGGCACGCCCTCGAACTAAGCCAGGACGTGTGCCGGAGTTTTGCGGGCCGTTGCCCGAGGGACCAGGGCCCACCAGCAGTCCTGGGAGCCTCCCGGCTCTCCGTGTTGCTCGTCGCTGCTCGCCGGTGGGTTTTGGTAGGCAACACTAGTATTGCATTGTTATGCCCTGCTCAGTCCTTTCAATTGCCATGTTGTGCCATGTTTGTTTATCTAAAGAGAACACCTCTAGTGAACTATGGACCCCGGTCTAATCTTTACGATTGATACATCTTCCACTGTTACTGTTTATTTGCTGCAAATCATCATCACCTTCCACACCATACAGTTAATCCTTTGTTACAGCAACCGGTGAGATTGACAACCTCACTGTTCGTTGGGGCAAAGTCTTGAGTTTATGTTGTGCAGGTTTCCATGTTGCTTATAACACCTTTGAGACATTTCCTTCCTCCTACTGGTTCGATAACATCGGTTTGTTACTAAGGAAAGACTTGCTGTTGTGCTGCATCACATCTTTGCTCTTGGGGATTCCCGACGAAGAGCTTCCAGGCGCCATCATGGTCTTGAACTTGGTACTCCTTGACATCGAACTATGGGATGCATTTGATCTATGCTATTCTAGATGATATGTGTTTTAGAATCATTTATTGTTGATTTATTTTGCGTTTATTTTATCTTCCAAAGTACATATGGATGATTGTTTGCTTTTTGCGCCAGCGCGCATTTTGCAGCGCCTGGTGAAGCGTCGTTTTTGGCTCACCCTCACGAACAGCGATATGCAGTGTCTGGTGAAGCACTCGACCGCGCGACGTGCTGGATCGGCTTACCGCATGCTGCAGCGTCGGTTTACAGCGCCAAAATTACGTAACTATAAACCATATTTGCTACGAAAATCCCACACGCAGAATAGATATAATAATCGCAACTGTATAATTTAAAAAATATCATTGACGCTAGATTTGCACTAGTTTATATACAGGGGAGGGTTTTTATCACCGAGATCAACAAATTTACAAGCAAAATCGACGTCGTTGTGGCATCGAAACAAACCCTAACACGCGCTCTACCCTAGCTACCGGCGCTAACTACTCACCGGAGCATCTTGATCTATGGCGGCGACGAGCGCCTACTCCTCCTCGTCGTTGGTGGTGTCATCGTCGGAGTAGTCGATGAGAGGTGGATGAGCTACGCCTGGTGCTCGCACGCTGAACGGCCATGGGGCGACGAAGGTCACGCCGTTCGTCGGTGCGCTTGACGCGGCGGCGCTTCGCATGATCCCACACGTCAGAGACGAGGGTCCCGAGCGAGTTGAACTTGACACCGCTGACGTCATCATCATCACTGTCGGAGGCCACCGGGATCGCGGGCGCGACAGGAGGCGGAGCGGGTGCGCGGAGCATCGGGCCAGCATGCGCCCCCACGCTCGAGCTTCCGGGCTCGCCATTGTTTGCGTATTGGCGTAACGACATCCCCGCCCACACAAGTGAGGTGTCGCGGGTGCGGGAGAGGGTGTCACGCGCGTGCCTGCTCAGAGTGGCGACGATGGAGCTCCTCCTCCTCCGACGGTGGCAACGCACGAGGAAGAGACCTGGAGCTACCGCCGTGTCCCCCAGATTGCGTAGCGGTTGGCCAACCATAGGGATATCGGGCGATTGCACGACGGTGGGCGGCGACGATGTGGTTTTCTCTGGCAGAGTGGACCGGAATTGTAGCGGCCGAAGGCGACAGCGAGGGTTTTTGCGGGAGGGGAAGGGGAAAGGCGATGCGGGGTGCCGCATTTTGGCCCTCCCCGCACCGAATATATGCCACATAGACGGGCCCAAATGCGGGAATCCACATTTTATTGTGCAGGCTTCGACCGTTACAGTATATAGAATGTCCATTTTTTGGTTAGGATACCGCATATCGGTGAATTTTTTTGCGGGCCAACCAATATGATATGCGGTATCTGCTTTTACTATAAGTGGGAAGATCAGGATAATTTCAAAAACACGATAAGTTGGTAAGTGCATTGCATGTTGGTGCACATACTCCCATCTTTCTCTTTCTCCGATTAAGCCTAGACCGAATAAAAATTACGATTTTCTGGGTCTAGTGAATAAATGATAGATCCTTGTTCCAATTCTGGTAAAATAAAAAGCAACGAGCTTAACTTCCTAATTGGAATAATTTCCCGCTCTAATTAGACGTTAAAAATAGATTAGTGCCGAATGCAAGGAAAGGTTGGATTTTTGAGTCGACCTTTTTTTTTAAGTTATTAGTCTTACAATAGGATTTTTTCCGACTCACAGAAACATACAAAAGGAATTTATACACGGTTTGTTATATATATTTTTTCTTTTCGTAAAGAAGGTTGAGACCCCTATCTGTGCATTGAAGAGATGGATACGGTAGGAGGGGTCTTTCTAAACCCCAATGTTGCATTGATTGAGCTCGGTGGAGTAAATTTTATAGAAAGGACCTCAAAGAAACAGAAAAGTATAACTAGGTCCCATTTTTTGCGCCAAATCCCTTGGAACAAGAAATGGAAAAGAAATCTGTTCCACGTCATCTTCTAGCTCCATTTCCACCACCATGACATAGGTTCCAAGTACGGCCAACTGCTCCACCACTAGAGACTATACACTTGGGTGTAGTTGCGGGAGCTTGTCGTCTTGGAGCTGGAGATCCTCCAAACCCGCGTTCATGCCTAGACGAAAAATCCTCTCGCAGCCATGCGTCAAATAGGGGGAGCGGCTACCATACAACCATAAATTTTGCTAGCTTGACGGCAACACACCGTCTAAGAAACTCTGACGAAGAAGAGCTCCCGATACAGCGGAGCAGCTGCCCTTTATATTGGATCATCACCGACGCACAGGTCGACTAGTTGTCGCTCCAAATAGATGCAACACCAGCGTGAGGACTCCTCCAACCCCCGATCTGCAGATCAATAAGCCGCCTCCACGACCGGCCATAGAAATAAAAAAAGCTCCTCAGTGACAGATCAAAGGGCTAAGACATGAAGAAGGTCTTAACATAGTGTCCTACACCCCCCTCACCGACGAGGCCGGCCAGAGGAAGCCCACCAGCGCCATCACTCCTCCATAAATCCTATCAAAAGACAACAGTCTTATTTCGAGGAGCGGTAGATCTCTCCACCCTCAACATCTCTGACCATGGGAGCAAGGAAAGAACAACAAGAAAGCCTACCAAGCTCCAGATCAGATCGAGATCCAGAGCACTCCTAACTAGGTCACAAGGGCCCCTATCGGCAAACTACCAAGACTAGAACTCCTAAAATACTCTATACGACCCGAGCTCTCCATCGTCCTCTCCCCGTGCACGAAGGCGGAAAATTCAAGTCGAAGGAGTGCTCGGGAGGGAGGGTCGACTCTCAAGACTAATGTAGCTGCTTTAGAGCTAGGAGGGGGTGAGAAATACAACGAGGATGCATACAATATTTATTATTAATTTATTCAATAAAGTTTTAGAAAGAATATACATCACAATGGGGAAATCATGTCATCAGAGCCTTGTGACCTAGACTCACAATAACGTCACACTAGTTAGATCCAAGGGCCTCACCGAGTCACCCTATGGCAAGTCGGGAGAACATGTCCGGTCCAACACATGCACACACTACAGAAGCCGCCACTATCGACATACCACCAACTCATCCTTAGGGCGGAGATCCTCATAATCCTCGCCATACCACCAACAAATAATGCCACTACCATGCACTCATATATCAAGACTCATCCTCCACCGAGACTCTGCAGATCCACACCTCTGAGACCAGCGGTTGACACGGTCGATGCCACGCTGCCCACCTTGTCGAACACCACCATCTTCCACTTGTCACACAAGCCAGGTCCAACTTCCACATGTTGCAAGGGGGGAACAATGGTATGCACCGCCAACGTTTGACCCAAAAACCAAATCTAGGGTTCCCCCAAAGTGATATGGGCAGAAGGATGAACTACTGCCTTCAACAAAGTTATAGAGCCCGCGGGTGCCGCCAAAGCCGAATATTCACTAGCATTATCACATGTCGACCTTGATCTAGACTAGCTTGTCTTCCTAGCACTCTATCCGCAAACTTCTCCGCTACAAAGAACATGCCCTAGGCCCCAGGTGTGATGTATCCCAACATACAGTCGTCGCCACGTCAAGTACCTTGTCAAGCTCACTAATACGTCGTAAACGTATCTATAATTTTTGATGCTCCATGCTTGTTTTGTATCAACTATCTTATGTTTTGTCTACACTTTGATGCATTTTTATACATTTTCTGGAACTAACCTATTGACAAGATGTCGCAGTGCCAGTTGCATGTTTTCTACTATTTTTAGTTTCAGAAAAGCTAGTAAAGAAATATTCTCCGAATTGGATGTAACAAAAGCCGAAGTTCCTATTTTTTCCGACACAACACGGAGACCGAAGGAGAGACGAAGAGGAGCCACGAGGTGGCCACACCATAGGGTGGTGCGGGCCTACCCTAGGCCATGCCTGGCTATGATGTGGGCCCCTCGAGGCTCCACCAACCTTGCCTTTTCGCCTATATATACGTCTCCCCGAGATGAAAACCCTAACAAGATCAGGAATCCATGAAAAGTTCCGCAGCGCCGCCAGCACCGAAGAGGAGATTCGGGGGGACATAAGTCTCTGTTCCAGCACCCTGCTGGGACGGGGAATTGCCCCCGGAGCCATCTCCATCGACTCCACCGCCATCTCCATAGCCGTTGCCGACTCCCATTATGAGGAGGGAGTAGTTCTCCCTCGAGGCTAAGGGCTCTATCGATAGCTATGTGTTCATCTCTCTCTCTCTCTCTCTCTCTCTATATATATATATATATATATATATATATATATATATATATGCGTGATCTTATTGTGATCATGAGCTTTGTAATCTAGTTGAATAAGTAGATCTACTCTGCTACTCAAGTGCTTTAATTATTGTAATCTTCGCTTATTCCCACGTGTGTGAAGTTGACAGTATGCATACCGTGTGGCACTTAGGCTAAAGATTATAGAAATACTTATCATGAGTTATATTTTGAGTTGAATGTCTCTATAAAATTGTGGTGTTTATTGGAACCATCTAGCGCTCAAGGTGATAGTGTGGGGTTACCTAAATGGGAAATGCGAACAATAAGGAGAGCTTTTGTATCCGTATCGTGGATTGGAGTTATCGAACCGGAGAGTAGTTCAGAGTAGCATAATGAAGAGAAGATATTTATATGAGAGTGTCCACTAGTGAAATATGATTCCTAGGCCTTGATTCTAAGCATTGAAACACCATTTACAATCAGTTCCGTTACATGTTTGCTTGCTGCCATTTTTATTTCAGATTGCAATTACCACTTATAGTCATCCATATTACTTGTATTTCACTATCTCCTCGCCGAACTAGTGCACCTATACACCCGACAAGTGTATTGGGTGTGTTGGAAACACAAGAGACTTCTTGTATCTTGATTGCAGGGTTGCTTGAGAGGGATACCTTTGACCTCTTCCTCCCTGAGTTCGATAAACCTTGGATGGTCTAATTAAGGGAAACTTGTTGTTGTTCTATAAACCTCTGCACTTGGAGGCCCAACACTATCTACAAGAATAGAAGCGTGCGTAGACATCACTCACCAACATCTACAAAGTCATCATGGACATCAAAGGTGAATTCAACCCCCTATGCGAGTCCAGATCCTCGTCTTTTGAATTGTATACTACTTCATGCTCCGTCGTATGACCATGCTAGGTTCGCAATGACAAGTACGTAAGCTAGGGAGGAAGCATGATGATTCAATACCAACATCATGGAATCATGGAAGATAAGGAAGAAGAAGCATGTGTGTCTTCCCTAGAGTATCTGTATGAGCAAGCCCAGAGTCTCCATCCTACCACCCCGAGACCAGAGTCTTCGCCCATCCAAGACTGGAGTATCTGGCCTAGCTCACAATTTCCAAGTGTTGCAAGATCCTAGAGTCGGACCAAAGTCTCCCATCCCACTACCATGGAGTCTCCGGCCTAAGTTGACTACCTTCACACAACTAAGTTGGGCCAAGACCCATCTTTATGCCTAAACTACCCTTAGCTCGTGGTTGGATATATATATATATACATATATATATATATATATATGTATATACATATATATATATATATGTATATACATATATATATATACATATATATATATGTATATACATATATATATATATATATGCCCTCACCTCCGATCCATATGTAAACCTTAAACAAAGTTAAGATAAGAAGATAGAGTGTTACTCTTATCCCTCCCCCTGTGGAGAAGATCCATTCATGGATAACAAGGTATCTAGATTTAATCTATAAGATGTGCACGATATATTCAAGAACTTGGTCTTTGTATGGATTGGAACTCTATTGCTACCTAGTATTTCCTTTGGATTCAACTTAGGAGCAATCTCTTCCTCTCCCTAGATTCTACCAAGGTCTTGCCAGTCTTTCACAAGGGATTCTACCTTTGGTCTTTGTCTTGTGATTCTATTGGATTGGTAGTTCGGGACAACAAGAGCAATCCGATTTAGGAGCGGTGTGCATTTGAATCTTTGATTTCCAATCGCATGTCCATCGTGTTCTTCGCTTCCTTCCCTAACCCCCCTCAAATTTATGAAGATCGGGACACCAATGAGGTTAAGACTACAGCAAGGTGCCTGCAAATGAAAAATCTGGTGATGTAGATCCAATGCCTCTAGGTCCATGGAGCCGATCCACAAGGTCACCCCTACCATCGTTGAGACCGTCTCGCCGTATGCCACATCAAGCTGGAGAGTATCTCGCCATGGTTCACTGGAAAGCCAGGAGGACGCTATTGTCGGGGACACTGTTCTTGCCGAGTGCCCATGAAACCTGTGGGAAAGGGATCCCACCGAGGATTGTCGTAGCCCTAGGTCACCACCCCCACAAATCCAGATCGATTTCATGATCCTGCTCCGATCGACGGGGTCCCCATGAGCAACAAGGAGAGAAGGCGACCTAGGGGGACGCATAGACACCGCCATCACTAGAGCCCACCTAGGCTTTTCTGGAGTTGCCTCAAGTTTTTTGAGACCTTTTCACCATTTCTATGCAGTACAAAAGCTTACATCACTCTAGGTTATACGATTTTTACATCTGAAGTTATCAACGGTTTGATATATTTTGATGTCTTTGGGTGATAGTTTTCTATATTTTCTTTGGAATTTTTGGACAGGAATGATCCTTCATATGCAGAGACTTTGGCATTTTTTGGAGAAAAGCTTGAAGTTGCATGATAACAAAGTAGAATCTTAGTTTCTGATTCATAGGATGTCAAAAAAATAGGATGTCGAGCTACAATACATTGCATCACTCCTGTGCGAGTAGTGCACACTATTTACTTGGGTAGTATAGAGGCTCTGTTTTCTCAATGATTCTTCACCTTTTTAGGTCTTTCACAATGCAACATATTTTAGATGTTATCATGAGGAATAAATACTTAAGGGACAACCTCTTCAATGCATTGTCTCTTAAGTGTTGTCTCTACATTTAATGATTTGAGAGACATGCATGCATGGGATTGGACTAACAATGTTTTTGCCTGTAGGGTGCAAATCTTACTTCATTAATTATAGTGTCACATCAGCATTTTGCATAGCATATGTGTTATATGTTTGTTAAAATCTAGTATAACTGGCTCTTCTCCATGCCTGGTGTATCAATTTATATACATAAGCATTTGACCTGTTTTGGTTAGTTTAAGTAGTTGATAAGTTCTATACTTGTATGTAGATTATGTCATATGCACTGCTAATAATGTTCAATGATTGCTTATTTTGATGCAAAATCCCGTGTGCACATTGTTTGCCCTGACCAGCGAGCACATACTTTATATACAATAATTGCATAATTAGAACATGTGCACAAGATATATCTACAGGATTATTTGTGCAAGGTATTGATAGGAGGACAAAAAATTCCTGTGAAGGAGAAGCCCAACCATCTAATAATAGAAAAGCAAGTGGGATCCCACCAATATCCAATTTCTAATTCATTTTGTGATCTCTAGTTTAAAATATCAAAATTTACTAGAAGTAGGATATTAGCGGGATACCACTTTACACCTTATCTACTAATAAGAATATTTTATCAAGGATAGGCTCTTCTTGGCAACTCGATATGGCATATTGGGATCCCACTACATTATCTAATAAGAAGATTCTAGCAAGAATTGTCAACTCAGAGAGGATATACTCGCATATGCTGAGCAACCCCAGATCACCATGAGAAGACAAGTGATATCCCTATATATAGTAGGCGGACTTGGCTCTTGAAAGACCGAGAAGCTGATATATGTACCAGTAATCAACAGGCTGGGGTATCCCTGTTTGAAAAAAGTATAAGCCTTAAGCGTTAAGATGGTGTACTAGTTTAATATGCTTGACAAGTCGTAAATATGACTACTCCTTCAGGCCTAGAACCGGACGACCCATGAAACATTGGTGATCTGTACTTTAGATCTCCTACTAGAGTCTTTTTCTAAATGTTGGTGTTTTATCCCGACTTGTATGATTGGTGAAGTGAAATTACTCTAACCACCAATGCAAAAAAATCCACCTGGAAAGAAGTATGTTTCATGATATTTTGACAAATTCGATATTTCACGATAATACTTCCATCCTAGAAAATGTAATTATACTAATTATAGAAATTTCATGATACTAATCCAGAATTTAAAAAATGCTATGTGAATATCATAATATTTCGTAATTATTTAAAATTTAAACCTTATGTGAAATCCAATATATAACTGTAATTTTTATCTCTAGTAAGAAAAATGAGAATTTCGTGATTAATTCTAGGAAATTCCGCTATACCAATTCTTGGGTTTTTAAGGTTCAGTGAGTTCATGATATTTCATTATTTTCCACATTCAAAGTTTAAGCGGAAATAAGACAAATCGATTCCGGAATTTCAAAGATACAATTTCTAGGAAATTATTTCTCTTCAAAGGAAACTAAGATTTTTGTGATACTTACTCTATATATTTTAAAAAAAAAACTTTCTAGTAAAATTCAAATTATAATATGCTAACAAGATTAGTTTTATAGGATATACAAAATTCATATACTACTTTGTTCAGATACCAAGGAAAACGAGAAATTAGCAAAACCCTATAGTAACTAGAATTAGGTCCACTGTTATTCGTAAATTAACTTGAGATGTCTTATCTTTATAGAAAAATAGATAGAAATTCTACAAATACTAGAATATTCTCCTTCTTATTTGCTACAAAATATCCTCAAAACACTAATTAAATTCCCTTGAAATTGAGAGTTGTGTGGCTACCGAATCATACTTTGTCATGTGTTGTATCCTTCTATCCCCACGAGTAGTTATCAGCCACACAACAATATTTCGTGAAGCATGAAACGAAGCCGCCTCCGGACACCACACCGGCTTTACTCACCATCAAATCTACCGAACCACGACTTCCACTCGCAGATGGCGGTCCTCATTTTCCTCGTTAATCAACTCTTGGCTTTGGTTCTCTTTGTTGGGCATGGTGAGTCCACAAATTGATAAGGGGGTTGCTCAATCTTATATGGGAGGAGGTATGCAGGTAAAGCCGGCGGCATATAGTGGGAGTAACTTGAGTAGTAACATAGTCCTACATGTATTGCTAACTAGACATTTAGATGACATGACATGCAATTAAATGATGAGAGAGAGTCTTGTGATAACTAGCTATATTACCATAATATCACACATTTCAAGACAAAATAAGTCTATATTGCAATAAATAAGCCTTTACATGACACCACATATATGTTATTTTTCACTATAGAGGTAGTAACTTAGACTAGTAACATTAACATGTTACTACTCTAAGGCTGGTCATAGTGGGAGTAACTTGAGTGGTAACATAGTCCTACATGTGTTGCCAACTAAGCATTTAGATGACATGACATGCAATTAAATGATGAGAGAGAGGCTTGTGGTAACTAGCTATGTTACCATAACATCACACTTTTCAAGATAAAATGAGTCTAAATTGCAATAAATAAGCCTTTGCATGACACCACACATATATTTTCCACTATGAAGATGGTAACTTGGACTAATAACATCCACATGTTACTTTTCTAAGTTACTCTCCACCATGACCAGCCTAAGTTACTCCCCACTAGTGGGGGTAACTTTACTAGCAACTAAGAGTCCAAGTCAGCATTTTTGCTTATGTGGCAGTGATTTAATGAAGAGAGAGATGAGTTGAGTAACTAGCTATGTTAGTGTAACATCACACATTCCAAGGCAAAGTGTGTCTACAACCTAGTTAATGTGGCATTGCATGTTATCACACCTAAGTTATTTTGTACTATGAAGGTAGTAAGTTAGACTAATAACATGTGCATGTTACTACTCTAAGTTACTTCCCACTATGACCAGCCTTATCGTTTGCCCTCGTCTTGGTGTCCAAATCCCTAGTTGCTTGTTGGATGAAGATTTTAGGTGTTTAGGGGAAACATATTTCGACCAGCCACACTATGGTACTGATTTATAAAAAGTATGCCAGAGATAGGAACTGCTCTAGTTTTGTTGCAGTGTTGCAAGCGCTTTTGATCAGAGCCCTCTGCCATGCAAATATTATTTGTCTACTTTTTTCCTTTGCCTTGAAGCCAGGATTTTCTCTTTTATCTCTCTCTTACATGTGGGGCCACAATGCATGCACCTGACACATTGATTCCCTTGAACCGCGTCAACAATTTGGTCCGCTTTCTCTCCTCACACATCTTGGAATCGCATTTCCACCAAGCTACACTGTATGAAACCGGTTCCTACTAGACTTTGAATCGCTTTTTTTTATCACAGTGTGACTGGTCTTAAAGACGTATGTCTACCGGTCAAGCATCCGGTGCTCCTTCGCCTCGTAATTTGTGCACACTTAGTACAACTACTAGTATCGTATTCATTTTGTATATAATGTATTCCTCCTGAAAAATACTCTTAAAAATGTAATAATATTATTGGATTTCAATAAAATATTTAATTTAATAACTGTTTGGTAATTATATTTTTTCTTATTTTTATCATTCTTTTTTATTATTTTCAGTGACACATCACTGTTCAAAAAAATCAAATATATTTCATAAATATGCACACAAGTTTAAACTATTTTATAAATATTTTACGTAGATTTCACATATATTTGGGTGATTTCAGTTACATTTCTATCAGTTAGGATTTACTCTCTATTCGCAAAAATGTTTTAGTACAAGTTTTCATTGTGATTTCATCAAATAATGAACAAAATTTAAAGAGGCACATTCAACAAGATGAAACTCTTTACATGTGCGGAAGTTTATGAAATATATGTGGTATCACAAGAAACTATAATGAAATACGTGTGAAACCTCTATTATATTTAAACATATTGTATATCGATATGAAACAAATGTGATAAATTAGTTTCACTATGTGGTTCCAAAATTAGAATTTCGATTTTTTTCAAAATGTGCCCAAGATCGGTCTTTATTTGACAAATCTCGTCACCAGAACTAAAATATGAAAATAGATAAATTCTTTTTGGACACTTTGGTTCAAAAGATAAAAAATATTAGGAATATGCAATAAAAAAGGAGAAACAAGTAACATGCCTTCGCGTAGGAATTAATACAAAATGAGAAATCAAAATACCTCCCCCCAAGTACCCACGAAACACGAGGCATCAAAGAGTGGCTGATTCGGTAAACGCTAAACACCGACACCGATTGTCGTGTTTGAGGGTTTTGCTCCGGTATGTTCCCCTATATATAGAGAGGACTCGTATAGTCCGTATCTCATTATAGCCAGCACCCAGCAGAACTAGGTAGCAATAGGATGGCTGGCAGTACAAGAGACGAGTACGACGCCACGGCGGCGCTGGCCGAATTCTACGCGTCCCGCACCGGCGTCCGTGGCCTGGTCGAGTCCGGCGTTGCCACCGTGCCACCGCTCTTTCTCGCGCCAAACAGCCCGCCTCCAACGCCACTCGGGAACACTAGCTTCGTCATCCCAACCATCGACCTCTCGCTACCACGCTCAGCCACCGTGCCGCTCGTCCACGCCGCCGCGCGCACCTGCGGCATCTTCTACGTCACCAACCATGGCGTCAGTGCCGACACCATCGACTCCGCGCTGTCCGCCGTCCGGGCCTTCCACGAGCTGCCTCCGGCCGTCCGCTCGGCGTTCTACTCTCTCGCGCCCGTCGGCGACGTCCTCTACACCACGTACCGCAACGACCCGCCGCGGCAGGCTGCCACGCCAGACGCCGTTCCTGTCCTTCCCTGGCGCGACACGCTCCTGATCAGCGTCGCCCCGCCGGGCCCCGACATCGGCTGCTTGCCCGCGGTCTGCCGGGAGCCGTTGCTGGAGTACCATCGTGTAGTGGCGGAGTTTGGGAAGAAGAAGCTCGGGGCGCTGCTGTCGGAGGCGCTCGGCGTCGAAGAAGAGCGGCTGGAGAAGACGATGCAGATGGAGGCTGCGGCCATGTCGTGCCACTACTATCCTCCATGCCCGGAGCCCGCGCGGGTGATAGGCGGAATGGACCACACTGACCCCTACCTGTTCACGGTGCTGGCACAGGACGGCGTCGGAGGGCTTGTGGTGCATGTGGACGGCGGTGACGACGGGGGCGGAGAGTGGGTGGACGTGCCGCCGGTGCCCGGCGCGCTTGTGATCAACAGCGCAGAGGTGCTCAAGGTACGCATTCGCTCGTTTGCATCTTTTATTGTAAGAATGATTCCATCACGAACTGAACTCTTACGCACATTATTGAATCGCACACAGGTGCTCTCAAACGATGTGTACAAGAGCATAGATCACAGGGTGAGGGTCAAGTCCACTCAAGACTCAAGGGTATCCATTGGCGTCTTCTTCAATCCCGGCGACTCCCTCTTGATTCAGCCTCTCCCGGAGCTTGTGACGCCGGAAACGCCCAAGCGGTACCGGAGTTTCACTATGGCCGAGTTCATGGAATCTCGAAAAGGCAAGTTCGGGAATGGCAGCTTGTCGATCAACCAATTCGCGCAAACTTGTGGGTGAAACAGTCCCTTGGTACTATCATCGATCTATGGATTTGATTATCTTAGAAACTGTTAGTACATCCGACTCATATTAGTTGATTCAACTTTGTCTAGATACGAATAAATCTAGACCGGATACTTAACTAAGTACATATGAATCTAGACAAAATTGAGTCAACTAATATGGGTCGGAGGAAGTATATGAATTATGTATGATTTTTGAAAGAAACATGTACATTATTTGTATGAATCTTGTATGGAAATTATTGTATGAAGCTTGTATGGGTATTTGTGAAAAAATCTTGAAATAAAATATTAGTTTATGAAATATTGTTGAATATTCCTGAAATAAATGTTTCGGTTGAAAGTAGAATTCATTGTAGTTCTGTTAATCATAGGAGAAATGAAACCTAAAAAGTTAAGGGCTGATCTATAAAATGATTGCATAGAGAAGAAAAGGGTATTCAGTAAAGTTCTTTGCACGAATCCCGTGGATTTAAAGTGCCGGGGGTGCCCACTTACACGTGGAGTTGCATTTCTTATTGATGCTCTGTTTTCATGCAACAACTAGGGTTATTGTAATGCTCCCTCTATCCCAGTTTATAAGATTTACGTGTCTATCTAGGTCATCCGCATGAGCTATATAATATGAATTATGTTATATAAAAATTATACCATTAGAAAATATAACATTTGAAATTTTTAATAATATAGTTTTTATCATATATATCTCTTGGTTAATTTGTTAATCTAGAAATACGCGTAAGTCTTATAAACTGAAACGGAGGAAGTACTTATAGTGACATTATCCTTCAGTTTATATCATCCGTTGGAAGCTCGCAAAATGGAACTCACACAGTCATGTGACTCGGGGTGGCACCTGCCGGGTTCGGGTCCGGGTCCAGCCCCCCCCCCCCCCATACCCGCACCCGTCCTGTTTCCCGGCACCCGACACCTGCCCCATATACAATGGCGGGTACAAATCCCTACCAGACCGGCCACCCGACGGTTATACAGGACCCGACGGGTACCCGCAACCCACAGAAAAACGACATCATATAGGCAGAAATTGACAGCAATAACAGCAAAAAACTGACAGCAAGTATACATGATATATAGACAACAAAAACAAATTGACAACATGTCATTTTTAATGAGTTCATGACAACAATAAATAGTCCATGCGTTAAAATGTCCAGCACATCACTCCAACAGATAGTAGCATAGTAGGAAGTAGGAACATATTACAACTTTTACAATAAATAGTCCAAGTCCAACATGAGTACATGACAACAACAATAGACGCACACATCCATAGACACACACACTGACAAATGCAACCATGACTTCTCCGCGTGACCATGTCCATTGTCCAAACTCCAAGCTTGAAGCTCCATTTGCAGCCAGTAGGATGTCTCACATGGTGGTCAAACATGAATCCTAGTCATAGAAATATTGCCAAACATGTTAACAAGAATAACAAGAATTATATGCATGAGGTTATATGAATGAGGTTATATGCATGAGGTTATATGCAAAACAAGAATAAGCTCAATAATTCAGTCATAGTAACCTCCTCCTCTTGCTTGTCTTGAAGACAAGTCCAGAAGATGCCTTCACCAATATGAGCATATACAAGGAAAGGATTTTGCACATATAAGAAGATAAGCTTACAAGCATAAATAAGAAGCAAGACATAAGAGATAAATGTTAACAAATGCATGATTTGCTCACCTTTCTACTTGTTTCTAAGCCGGTCTTTATAGCACATTAATACCTCAGTCATGTGAGAAGTGAGGCGGCTCCTATGTTCATTCACTATTCTGCCACTAATACTAAATGCAGATTCCGAAGCAACCATTGTGACCGGAATAGCAAAAACATCTCTTGCAACCTTTTCTAAGTGTTGGATACCTTGCTCCAGCCACTTTCCACCAATCCAACACGTTAGACTTCTCGGTATATGGCACTAAGTCACTAGACAAGTAATGCTCCATATCACCTTGAAGTCTAGCCGCTGCAGGCCTTTGTTGTGCGACAATATCATGGAAAAATGTCATAATGGCAGGAGCATGCATTGAATACAAAGAACATTATGCGTCTGCTTGATATCCATCTCCTTCCACTTCATACTCCTCGGTTAATTTATGGAGATTAGATACTACTTGATCAACCTTTCCTATGCATTCATAAGAGGTTGATCAAATGTGTAATTCTCTACATTCACCTTGCCATCAACTTGTGATGTCATCCGCAATGAAGACTGACTCATTGATTTGGCTCCGCTGCTATTCATCTTAATCATCCTTTGAGTACATATCTTAAGATGGTCACGTAAATGAGTTGTGCCACTCTTGGATCCTGCACTAAGCTACTTCTAACAGTTGTTGCAAATGCCCTTCCATTCTCCATTAATCAACTCCTTCTTCATCTCTAACCACACTTCAGAAGTGAGCTTCCGTGTCCTTCTACCTTGCACCTTCGCCACTTCATCTTCTTCATCATCGGATATATAATTCACAGATTCATATGGAGCTTGGCTACTACAGCTACCAGCACTACATCCAATAAATCACATAAATCAGCTTGTTATTTTTTGCACCTTGATTTACAAATAAATTTGGCTACTACATCCCGCAGCACTACAACAATACAACCTGTCTACACTCTACAACTTCTAGCACTAAATCAAGTGATCAAACACCTTGCACCACATATACATAAATCCTAAAAAAATCCGTCTATACTCAAGACCTACACAAATCCTAACCACTAACAGTAAGAACACAAGACCTACAGATCACAAACAATAAGAACACCTAATGCTGCTAATCTTCAATAACAACACCTTACATTGGGCTTGGAGACTTCTGCGGGTGTTCGTGGACGTTGGCGTGCTTGCTCTTCTTCTGAACATGCTTGCCCTTCGTCTCTCCGTCCTTTCCCTTCTCCTAGACACGTCGGCTGCCACCGGAGGAACCACCAACTGGCGGCGCCCAGCCCCGCTTCCGGATGCTCCTAGTGCCAGCCACCGGTTGCAAACCAGCATCCATGGCACCTCCTTTTGCTCCCCTGTTGCTCGAGGCTAGACGATTCACGCCGAGGATAAAGCCCAGCCGCTCACCGCTTCCGTGCGATGGGATCTGCGGCGTCTCTACCTCCTCTCCCGGAGGCGGCGACGTGAGCTCGTGGTCGCTGCCCTCTTCCACCTCGAGGGGAGCGCCTTCCATGGACGCTGCGTGTCGGCGGTGGTGCAAGGAGGGAGGATAGCCGGTGGCGGAGATAGGGATAGAGGAAGGGCACCATATGCGGGAGCAGGAGGGGCAGCAACGGCTCAGGATCGAGAGGATGGGATGGCCGAGTGGGGGTTAGGGTTTCTCTCTTCACACTTACATGTGGGGTCCAACTGTCATACCGGGTATGCGGGTTTGGATCTGGCACCTCCATACCCGCCTCCGCTAGACCCGCTGGGTATGAGATTTTACCAATTATCAAACCCATGGGTATATTTTTTACCAGACCCTCCCCATTTAAAGAATGTCCCCATCGGGTTAGCGGGTATCGGGGTCCCATTGACATCCCTATATGTGACTACGTTGCAGTACATCCATGTTCACATTTAAACTATAGTTCAGAAATAGTCTACTCTATAAGTTGCTAAGAAAACTATAACAGAAAGTAGTCACTAAAATAATGAACAAGCGAGAGAGAATTGATACTACTCAAGCGAATTGGTGTATAGGTGATGACTCTCTACAATTATGATGTGGTTTACCCCGTATATTTGGAGGTCCTTGAATAACATTGTCTCCCAACTGTCCAAGTGGTTTAAGACAACTCAATTGTCCTCCTCCATTAAATGTTCACTACCGTGGCAGTAGAAGATATTTAAGGTCATAAAGACCGAACCAAAGGCGTTAAGTTTTATGGACAACCGTACTCCTAGATAGATGTTCACCTAAAAAAATATCATCTGTCTCACTCAGACACTAGTAGGAAAAGTCCCATCCGTGGAGCACCTAAAATGAGGTCAGTGGCGCACGTCTCGTGCGCCACTGATATATTTTATCCATGGCGCACCTATACATGTGCCATAGATAAACCCACTTATCTGTGGCACATGGGTGTATGGCGCGCCACTTTTAGCGATTTCAAATTTCAAAAAAAGGCGGGATGTGAAAAATTATCCGTGGCGCATGTGGGCATGGTGCGCCACAAATAAAATTTTCAAATTTCAAAAAAAGTGGGTGTCTCCTCCTGCCGTCCCCTCGTCGTCGTCATGTCGTGTCGCGTCGCTGGCCGCAGGGGCGGGCCTAGGAATTAATTTAAGAGGGGGCAAACAATCTGACTGGGGACATTCTTGTATAATTTCACATATTTTAAACATTTTTTCTACTAAAACAGACTAAATCCTAGTGAAGTTTCAAAATTTGAGTGGGGGCCAAGGCCCCCACTAGCTTCTACTTGGGTCCGCCCCTGGCTGGCCGTGGCCGAGCCGGTAGGAGGCGAGGGCCGAGGGAGCTCGAGGACGGTGATGCGGACGGAGAGGAGGAGGAGCGGAGGAGGAGGAAAAATAGGGGAGGAGGTGAAGGAGGAGGATGAAAAAGAGAGGAGGAGGAGGAGGAGAGGAGAAGGAACAAGAGAGGAGGAGGAGAGGAGAAGAAAAAAGAGAGGAGGGGGGAGGAGAAAGAACAAGAGAGGAGGAGGATAGGAGAGGGGAAGGAGGAGGAGGAAAAGGAGGAAGAAGAGAGTAGGAAGAAGAGAGGAGAAGGAGAAGGAAGAGGAGAAGGAGGAAGAAGAGAGTAGGAAGAAGAGAGGAGAAGGAGAAGAAGGAGGAGGAAGAAGAGAGTAGGAAGAAGAGAGGAGGAGGAGGAGGAGGAGGAAGACGAAGAGGAAGAGGAAGATGAAGAAGAGAGGAGGAGGAATAAGAGGAGAGGATAAGGATGAAGAAGAGAGGAGGAGGAAGAAGAGAGGAGGAGGAGAGGATAAGGAGGAGGAGGAGAGGCCATCGGGATTTAAATTTGAATCCCGCCCAAGCTTATCCGTGGCGCACGACATGGTGGTGCGCCACTGGTAAGTGGTCTTTAATTTTTTCTGCAGGAAAAAACGATCTTCTGACCATAACTTTTTACTCTTTTTGAATTTTCAAAATCTAAAACTTTGCGCCAAAGATATACCTCCTGATGTGGTACTTATCCATGACGCACACCTATTCCGTGCACCACAGATATGCCTCCCATGGATGGGGTCGGCCGTCAACGCTGGGGCCCACGTAATAGTAGCACACCGTTTTAGGTGTGCGCCGCATGTAAGTGTAGGTCAGTGGCTCATGGTTTCACCTGTGCGCCACGGATAGTTATCTGTGGGGCACCCTTTACATGTACGCCAGTGATAAGGATCTTGTGGATAAGCATTTTCCTACTAATGGAAAGTCAAATAAAATTTGCGCACATCCTCATGTTTCAAAATGTTTTCCGTATTGTGTTTCTATCCTCATGTTTGTTTTTCCAAGTAAATTATCCAACAAGTTTCAATCTAGGGGGCATACCAAGCGGAAACGTGGTTTCAGCCATGTTCGGAAGCTTGTTTGATTACATGTGTTCAATTTTCATGTGTACTATGATCTATTCGTTTATGTCCACCGACATGAAAAAAAATTACAACGTGAGAGTTGTGCGAGACGATGCGATGAAGATACTAATAAATAGGCACACCTCGTACAATAAAGGTGTACTATGATCTATTCGTTTATGTCCACCGACATGAAAAAAATTATAAAGTGAGAGTTGTGCGAGACGATGCAATGAAGATACTAATAAAAAGAAATTTTGAAAGGTCAACCTTGTGCCATGAATTTGACGAAATTCGTCTAAAAAAGCTTCAAACATGAATACAAATTTGAGAAGGTGCAATCTAGCGTTTGGTTGCTCTGCATTCGTATTGGTTGCCACATGAATACCATCATTAATATGCGTAAACACCTCATACAATAAAGACATATTAATGGAAATGAAAAATATAACATGAGAGTTGTGCAAAATGATGCGACAAAGGTACTTTCGAAATAGGCTTTCGCCCCGCTTTATAAGTAAATCAAACTGATGATACTACTGCTGGCCAGACAGCACAACGCCCAAAGAACTTGCTGGGGCCACAACATACTCAAGCCCAAAAGAAAAGAAAAAGAACAAAAGAAGAACAAATGCCAACATTGACAGATCGATGACCAAGACGGCCCTCTACTGCTGTGCTCCCCCGGATAGTACCCACCGCGCTCCTGACATTTCGAACCACCGTGTATCAAGCAGCACCTTCAGCAAGGAATGCGACGATGCCGCCGCCGCCCGGACTAGTCCTAGGGTTTCTCCCGGTATACGGAGGGAGGGTGGGGAGGAGGTACAGGATGCCCTCCAGGAAGGAATGGCGACACCCTCAGGCGTCACCGCGTTGGTGCCGGGCAGGGCCGACAAGGATTTCTCCCACCCCCAAAGAACCACCACCCCCGGACGGTCCCAAAGTGCCCACTCAACCAACCGCCAACAAGCTCGCACCACCACGGAACATGCGCCATCTTCGTCATCTCACTATGGACATCAACGCGAGGCCTCGAGTTCCGAGCAAGGGGACAGTGGTACCGAGGGTAGTAGCACCGCAGCCGCGCGGGAGGGAACTACCTCCACCGACGTGGCAATGGGGGCACACCAGGGCTGACCCGGCAGGCCCAGATGAGCCTGCAAAGCCCCCGTCGGCACTTTCCAGCAAGGGCGGCCGCGGCCGCCACCACCAACCCAGGCCCTCCGACGCCCCTCCTCCACCTCTAGGAAGCCGCAAAGGGCCGTGCGGAACCAGGCCCGCCCAACTCAGATGGGGCCCAAACAGGCCCAGATCTGGGCCGAGCAGGGAACCACGCGCCGCCACCAAGACCTTCACTGCCCCGTCGCCAACGCCGGCGCCGCACACGCCTCCGCCCACCCTGCCCCTGGGAGTCACTCCAGCAGGCCGGACCATCGCCGCCTAGGAGCTCCGTCGTTGTCGGGAGCCCCGCCTCCCTCTGCACGGACGGGAAGAAGAAGAACCGCCGCCGCCAGCACCGCCTGGGAAGCCCCAGCGGCCCACGCCGGCGGCGGCGTCGGTGAGGAGGGAGCTGCTTGGTAGGATAGTGGGCGGCACCCGTCGTCGCCCTACGGGGGGGGAGAGCCCTTTTTTCGTTATCTATGCTTGTTGCTGGCTCATGCGACAACGGTACTACTAAGAAGAAATTTCGAACCGCCCACCATGCGCCATAAATCTGATGAACGCTACCCACCTTGCCAACGGGCACACCAGGACTCAGCGATCGATACGTTAGCGTTGAGCACCGACACACCAGGACTCAGCGGTCGATACATTAGCGCTGAGCAGCGTGACGCTAACCCTTGTATGGTAGCATCGGGATCTAGAGCGTTACCCTCACAAAGTTTTTAGAGAGGAGTAACGCTCCAACATGCTCTGTGAAAGCGTAATGATACTCCTCCCCGGGGGATCTCGTGATTGCATCCCCCGGGTGGACGGATCAACTAGGTAGGCATCATGGTGGGGTCGAGTTCTATCGTTTTGCTTGCAACTCGTTGCGTCCTTCTAACATCCAGACGCGTTCCGCCCAGCCGCCGCGCTTCGTCCGTGCGCTGCCGCCCAGCCGCGCTCTGCCCAGCTGCGCACCGCGCTCCGTCCTTGCGCCGCCGCCCAGCCACGCTCCGTCCAGCCACTGCGCTCGCGCCCTCGTGCCTGCAGCCACGGAGCTCCCGGACCCTCCTCCGGCCGACAGTGCTACGTGTGGCCGGCGGTGTGCTACGTCGACACCGACGACCACGACGGAGAAGCTCGCTGCTCCCTCCTCTCTTCAGCAGGCACCCGCTGCGTTCTCGCCATGGCCGGCCCGTGCTGCGTGTGCCGGCGTCGAGGATGTCATGGCCGCCTTCTCGCCATGGCCCTACTCCAGCAGAGTTTCTCAGCCGCACGCCGATGTTGCTATCTAAGGGTACCCGCGTTGCTGCTGAAGGTCAATGTACGTACTACATGAGGTCGTCACTGGTGCTACGTGTGGACGGCGGAGGTGCTACAAGTGGCGTCATGTTTTGCTATATGCGGCCGACTATGGTGCTAACTAAGTAGTAAATGTTTTGCTACGAGATATCCGGCGAGGTCTTCGACGAAGTTGGATTTGCTATAATAGGACATTTTTCTGCTACACCCATTTAGTGGTTTTGCTACAATGGCGTAAAGTTTATGCTACAAGGTCTCCGGCGAGGCTTCTCGGCGAAGTCTCCGGCGAGTCTCCAGCAAGATCTGGTTTGCTACATTAGCTCAAATTTTTTGCTACAATCTTTTTGTAATTTTGCTACACTAGCGCAAAGTTTTTGCTACAAGGTCTTCGGCGAAAGTCTCCGGCGAGGTCTCCGGTGAAAGTCTCCGGCGTATTTCTGGTGAGGTCGGATTTGCTACATTAGCATAACCTTTTTGCTACACGATCACCGGTGAGGTCTCCGGCGAAATCTCCAGCGAGGTCCAGTCTATTTTTCTATTTTTGAGACCGAACTGTTTTTTGCTACATGTAGTAAAAAGAGATTATTTATAGTAAAATCAGGTGTTTTGTAGCAAAAACAGGAATTAAAGGGTTTTAGGAGAACACGTGTCAGCAGGAGTACCCGAATTTTTTTTGAGAAATATCTCCCGAAAAACGCATAGTACTGTCGAGCTATGTAAGGATGATGCCCTAGATCCGGGCGCCCGGATACTCAGCACTACTGTATCGACCGCTGGGTCCGGGAGCGTCTATGTATCGCTTCAAGCGAGCTGAAGCCTCGCCTCGCCCACGTCCTTTAATGTGTTGCAGACGGTTCCAGTTTCCAATCCAGATACAGCCCAGGCCCAATTCCAACTATCATCCTCTGTCGAGCCTGGGAACCCATCATCTCTTCTCTTCGTCCTCCTCGACTTAAAACCCTCGCCCCTCTCCACCCTAGCGGCGACCGGCGGCGAGCAACAGGCAAGCCAGTTGAAGGTGCATCCCCGCCTCTCCTTCTCGCCTCTCTTTTCTCCGATTCTTTGCGGATGGTTGCTTCACGATTTGATTTCTACTAGCTATCATACCCACTTGCCTCCGAGGGATTGGGTCAAATCTGATTCTTGGAGCCTCGATTTACTTATCCATCCATATCCCCAGGTTCGCGGCCACGATGGTGGACGCGTGGTGGCCCCTAATCGCGGCGGCCGTTCCGGCTCTTGTGGCCGGGCAGGCCATCCGCGTCAAGCGGCGGCGCGACGAGGAGCAGCGCCTCAAGGCGGCGCGGGGCCGCGAGAAGAGCTCCGATGAGGTGTTCGTCTGCGAGCGCGTCTGCACCTCCAAGCGGATGCTCAAGAAGGTGGGCGCCTTCTCCAAGGACCCCATCCCGGACACCTGCGTCACCGTCTGCGGCGTCTCCGAGCTCGACGCCTGCGCCGACGCCTGCGCGCGCACCGTCTGCGTCAACCAGCACCAGGTGCCCAACTGGAACGACGTCTGCCTCAAGCGCTGCCAGAGCGAGTGCCTCAAGCTCTCATCCACAGTCATGTAATACTGCCCAAATTCCGTGCCTCTTATCCTGAGGATGAAGTATTTCCTGCTTAGCTGTTATCCTGGTGCAGTGTCTCCTGCTTCAGTTTATTTGTTGCTTAGATACTTCACACATCTGTGGCTGTCGTTTATATATCTGGCGCAGAGGATTGGAATCGTGGGAAATTGCTTATCTCGGTTGTTATGCTCTCTTCGCTCCATCGATTCTTGTAGATTTGATCTGACTTATCTGTTGTCGAGATGAATCATGGTTGTTAGCTAACCTACGGTGTGCTGATATGCTAGGCGTATAAAAGAGGCTGGTTTTGCCCTGTTGGATGAATATTTGCACTGTTCAATTCCATATGCGTTTCCCTGAAGTCACTGGCTCACATCTTTATTTGAGCATGATGCCCACTTATTAGATTTAATGGTCCTGTTGGATTAAACGGTGACTAGTTGAACTCCATATATGTTGCCAGCAGTTGCTTGCTTTGATCTCTGTTTGTGTGTGATGCTGATTTGTTCTCAGTGTTGGAGTATTACATTTGGGGTCTATATGCCAAGCCTTAGAGTTGTGATCATGTTGACCTTTATGATATGCGTGGTTTTGCACAAAGAAAGGTTAGATTTTGTGCATTGCACACATGGGGGCTTGCTGCTGTTCCTAGTGGAGCAGCCAAAGTGGTTAGGATTTTTTCTTCAGCTGAACCTAGATTTGTTGATGATATTTTAGCAGCTGTGGGATGGAGTGCATGGCTAATTAGCTTAAGCCTTCACAACGCTATGAACTTATAAACCTGGAATGGATACCAATTGACGTTCTATTTGTTCTTTAGAATCTTCAGACAGCTGTGGGTATCGTGTATATACTCAATCTAAGTGTTGTAATCCAGTGAAATTGTTTATCCCGGTTGTTTTGCCCTGTTTATTCCATTTATTCTTGCAAATTTGATCTTGCTTTTTTATTCTTAGCTAAGCTACCTGTCCTGAGACCTGATTTATTAGGCATGACAGAGGGTTGGGTTTGCCCTGTTAGATGAAATGCGGACCTGCTGAATTCCTTATATGTTGCCAGCAGTTGCTGCCTTTGGTCTCTATACGATGCTCATTTCTTCATAGATTTGAAGTATTTTGATGAATTCATTTTCAGTTCTGTAACGTTGCCAAGGTGGTGATCTTGTGGATATTGCACTTGCTAGTTTGAGATTAGAATTCTGAATTACATTTTGGATGCATATATGCCAAGTTTAGAGGGAGTCTTTTCAGGTTAAATTTTGCGAGTATTGCATACAGGCAGGTTTTGCTTCTGTTCCTAGTCCAGTATAGCAAAGTGTTTTTTTCTTCAACCAGATCATTGTTTTATTAACGATATTATAGCAGCTATGGAATGTATTCCAGGGCTCATTTTATTTTAGCCTTCCCAATGCTATCCGCCGGATGACTGAAGTTTCCCAACTTTGCAGTACTCTTTCTTATTCAAAAGTAGTTATGCACATGATTGTTCCATTTTTTTTTTTGAGGGACAGGATTGTTCCATCCTCAAATCGAACAAGTAGGATGTAGATGCAAGTTTTTTTTTCTGCTGGAATTGTAGATGGAAGTTGGTATGTTTAGGATTTGGGTTTGCCTCCTTGTTTTTTTGGCACCCTGGTGGTTGTAGTACTATCTGTATGCCTACTCCTCATATTTGGCATTTTCTGGGCTTGGTTCAGACTCCAAAATGTAACAAAAAATCCGGTATTTAACGGTGAAAAGTCAAAATATTTACTGTAGAAGAAATTACTTGCTTCTATCCAAATTATTTGTTGCAGTTTTAGGCAAAATGTAGGCTGCTGGCACCTAGATATTATGGAGTGAATTATCCCAAACTTGTCTAGATTTGCATTTCGTTCAGACTATTTTGTATAGGAGCACTTCGTTTGATTTTTACTACTGCTGCAGGTGGCTATTTGGGAGCCTTTTCTGAACCATATAGTGCCAGATATCATCACCGTCAGGTTAAGATTAAGTGTACTTTTCTTTGTTGTTTCACCTAGTGAGCTCGGACAAGCACACAATTAAGCAACTCAGTTATGAACTATGTCCAAGTGCAGTATCTGTTCTTATTAAGTTTCAGTCAAAGTTGAATACAGTTGTTTAGATGGTATCACACCAACAGGTTTTCAGTTCCAAACATCAGACATAGCTACATGCCCTGGATTGCCAAGTACAGGGGCACCAATTTCTTATCAAACTTGTATGTGGGCACTTCTATGGATATTTTTAGCTAGACACTTTTCGCTTTGTCCAAAGTCTGTATGTCTATGTTTACATGAAAATATTGTCTGCACTCTGCAGATATATTATGGGTGCAGATTTATTGGAGCACTCAAATTTGGTTCTAATACAAAGTGTCGAAAACATTATTGTATGGACATACATGATTTTTTTACATAATTGTATGTTTCTTTCTAGCTTCAGTGGATCTGTGATAAGTAATCTGGATCAGAGGCGGTACTACATGTTTTTTTCTCAAAAACTAACTAAAAATTTGCCAAATTTACACCAAACCGGCCTAAATATTGTCGCTCTACGTTCTTGACCGTCACCAACTCGACAAATAATTCCATCCTGGTAAAAATTCAGTCCCACCGTTTTTTCCCGAATACGTTCAGGTAGTCCGTATTTTTCAGAAATAAACTCGTCAAATAATTCCATCCGGGTAAAAATAAACTCGCCAATCCCCTCCGCGCCGGCCATCGAGATCCGCCGACTTTCAGAAATTGATCGGCCATGGGCAAAGTGTACGCTGCTTCCTCCCGACCTCCCACCGTGCCGGGCACCACCGCCACCAGTGCATCCTCCCCTCCCGCCTGGGTCCTCCTCGACACGCTGGGCTACATTGCTGACGGCGACAACGCGACCAGAACGGAAGCCCTGACGAGCACGGGGCAGCCCATCGCCGTCTCCTAATTCGCGGCGGAGCCGCCGGGCGTCTCCCACTTCTGCGTCCACTGCCCCGGCCTCAAGGTCGCCGACTTCGCCGAAGAGCCCCGCATCGTCCGCTCCGTGGACAACCTCGCTCTCCTCAAACTCTCACTCACAGACGGCCCGACGTCGACTTACGATAGTCCCCGCCACGAAGAGTACTTCCTCTACAGGGCAAGAAGGCATGGCCGGCCACAGTCGCTGGAACCGCTCCCGGGACTGCACCACCTCAAGGAAATCCCCTGCTTAGGCTCCACCGCCCTCCTGCCCTGCGGCGACGACGGCGGGCACTTCGTCCTGGCCGCCCTCGGGCTCACGTTCATACCCGGGAAGTACGATTTCCATGTCTTCCGGTCCGAGTCGGGGACGTGGACGGAAAAGGTTGTGGTGCTAGGGCAGGCCGAGCTAGGTCCAAACATGGTGACCATCGTTCCCTCCAAGGTGATCCTGCTCGGCGGTGGGGAGATCGGCTGGGTGGATCTCTGGAAGGGCATCCTTGTGTGCAACCTGCTCCACCAAGTCCCCGCGTCGTAGCCCAATCCGCTCCCGGCCAACAATGTCTACAAAAGTCTACAAAAGTCGTAGCAGCGCCGCGGCGCAGTTCCGCGACGTGGTCTGCGTGGATGGCGTGATCAGGCTCGTCGAGATGGAGTACTGCAGGCGGCGCATAGTCCGCGAGATACCGGACGTCTCGAAGCTGGAGGTGCTCCACGACGAGGACCTGACGGTTGGCGAGGAAGTGCAGACGGAGGAGGACACCTACGAGTACACTGGCTGGAGGATGATCACCTGGAACAGGACCGTCTCCTCCGACTGCTGGCGAAGGGGCAGCCTGGTTCACGTCGACGATGTCGTCGTCGACGACCCAAGGCACGCTGCCTTGCTCACTGAGTTCGTGGAGAAGGATGCTCGAAAGGACATTCAGACAGGGTTCCCCACCCTGAGCGTTGGTGGCACTGATGATGTTGTTTACCTCAAGTGCAAGGTGGACGTCAATGACGCATGGGTTGTCGCCGTTGACGCGAGGAAGAAGACGGTCGTAGGTATGGCGCCATTCTCTGACGAGAGAACTATCTATACCAGTCCAAAGTACATTACGTGTGCCTTGTCCAAATATCTGAATACAGTGTGAGATACTGTTTAGGCTAGCCATGCATGATTTTTTTTGAACAGTTAGGCTAGCCATGATGGTAATATCACATTACCTAATGTATGATACTAGCTCTATAATATCATATGATGACATTACTCTCTCCGTTTTAAAATATAAGATGTTTTAGATTTGTGAAGAAAATTAATCTAGACTTCTTTTTGTATAGATTCACTTCAAACCTGGGTAAATCTACATACTAAAAAATGTTTAGATACATTTGCTTCACAACATTAAACATCTTTTTTTTAAACGGAGGGAGTAGTACATTACGCGTGCGGGCAATTCCTTTTGTGTGGCCGAAGTTCTAGACAAAAAAAGGAACGCGCGTCTCCTCCCGCGACGCTCCCCGCTGGCGTCAGGGGGGATCCTCGACCACCGCCTCTAGGCCTCACCTCCCCTCACCGCTGCCGGAGGGCGCGACCGGGAAAATCCCGTGCAGCGCTGGCGGCGGCGGGGCGTCTCCTTCCCCCCTCTGCGTGGAGCTTCGGGCAGCACAGGGCAGCCTTTCATGGCGCGGAGCTTGGCTTCGGGAGGCCTCCGCCGGCGCTCGCCTCCGGCGGCGGGGGCGAGCGCCGGCGGAGGCATGGCTCCGAGAGGTGGTGGTGCTGCACGAAGGCGGGGGCCTGCTTCTTCAAGCAGGTGGTGGTGGTGTTGTGCAGTTGCTTCATGCGACGACGGTGGGCGGCGGCACGGGCGCCATGGTGGCGGCATGGTGATGCCGGCTGCGGCTGCCAGGGTGAGGACCGGCGGGTATCCTTTCTTGGGTAGCTTTGGTTGGCCCAGATATGGACCCACTTGGCCCCGATATAGGTCTAAAGCAGGCACTGTGCGGTGCTGACACCTCTGGAGGTGGGGCGGCCGTGTGGGAGGGTGGTGGCGGTGGCGGATGTGCAGCAGCAGCGTGGCGGCAGGGACTTTACGAGCCCTTTTTTGGGCCGGCCGGGCCTGATACCTGGTGTGTCCTTGCTGTCGTGCCCCGGTCAGCAACCGCCATTGGTGGTGGAGGTCGTTCTCCTCCGTGCGGCTGTGCTGCTGCCACCATCCTGTGTCAACCAGTCCTCTCCCCGCCTTGCAGGTCACGCAATGAACCTGGCCCGTGGGTGTGTGTCCGCGGATGCCGGGGCAGCGGCCCCGGAAGGTGGTCTGCAAGGCGTCCCTTCGGGGAAGGTGGCTCCGGGAGGAGACTTGCGATGGTGGTCCTCAAACCGGCGAGGTCCGACAAGCTTGGGAGCTCGGTGGCGACGGAGCTGTTGCTTGACGGCTAGGACTTGCCGAGATGGCAGTTCCCCGGGTGGACGATGGAGTTGGACCTGGTGCTGGGGTTGGCGTGTATAGTGGCACCCTTGCTGCAGTGCGACGGTGAGACTTCATGAGCCTACTCGGGTCCAGTTTGTCTTGCTGCTACATCCGGTCCGCTACCACCTACTGCCGGTGGAGGTAGTTCCCTCTCATGTGCTGATGTCATGCCAACCCTCACAAAAGTTTCCTCTCTCTCGGTCTTACTGGCCTTGCCCCATGGCTCACGGTGTGACGACGGTGGTGACCTCAAGACCGTGTTGGCGCGTGCAGGTGTGCGGCGAGTTTGGTGGAGCATTACAAGGGGTCCGGGAGCGTGACTGTTGAGAGGTCGGGAGAAATCCTTGCCTATTTGACTCCGACGCGTTGACGTCCGTGGGTATCACCTTCCTTCCTAAAGGACGCCAGGTGTATCTCTCTCCCACCTCTTGGAGCGTACCGGGGGAAACCCTAGGACCTGTCCAGGCAGCAGTGTCGTTGTCGTGACTCCCCTTCTTGGAGGTGTTGCTTGATATGCGGCGCTTTGGAATGTCGAATGTGTGGTGGTACTTCTTCGGTGGGCGCAATGGTGGCGATTTACCTTCATTCTTGTCGCACCTCCGATGTCGGCTTTATTTTCTTTTCTTTCTTCTTGTATTTTATTTTGGGCTTGACTTGTGTTGTTTTGTCCCAGCTTTGTTTGACATGTTGTATCGGGTGATTACTATATTAATATAGCGGGGCGTAAAGCCTGTTTCGAGGAGTACATTACGTGTGCCTTGTCCAAATATCAGATGATGATACTAGTGTATGATATACTCTATAATGCATGGTATTATGTTATAGTACTCCCTCCGTCTTAAAATAGATGTCTTATATTTATCAAAATTTGAATGAACCTCTATACCAAATAGTGTCCAGAATCATTTAAATTTTGACATATCTGAGACATCTATTTTAAGACAGAAGAAGTGTCATATTATCATAATATTTTAGACACTACTAGAGAAAAGGCTATAGGAGACATGCTTATGCGAGGCATATTTAGAACATATGCGCCTCCTATAAAATAGGCGAGGCACACTCCTTCTTCATGCGCCTCTAGTATAAAAATAGACGAAACGCATATGATAAGAATGCGCCTCCTATAATCCCTGTACGGACTAAATCTAGCAGCCCCATATTATGCGAGGCGCATTCCAGTCATATTGCCTCCTATATATTAGATAGGCGAGGCGCATATGGGCAGAATGCGCCTCGTATAATCTGTGTGGACCCGCGTGTTGGTAGGTGCACGAATATGCGAGCGCATATCGCTATATGCGCCTCAATATTTGATAATATGCGAGACGCATATGGTCATATGTGCCTCAAGTAACTACTGCGGGCCCGGGCGGAGGTAAGTGGCCGCATATGCGAGGCGCATATTGCTATATGCGCCTCTATAGTTTGAATTATAGGAGGCGCATATTGTGCAATATGCGTCTCCTATAACCTAGTACCACTTTTTTCCAGCTTTTTACACATGGAGCCAACTACCACCCCACTCATTTGTGTCACTTCTTCCTCCTCCACCAAGACAAATCTGGTCGCCCCCTCTTCCTCGAGGATAGAGGCATCGACGTAGCCTTTTCGGGAACTTGGGCGTCGACCTAGTCAAAAGTCGTTTTCGGTTCTTCTTCTAGATTGGCGGCTGTTTAAAAGGCAATGTGCGCGGGGAAAATTCGTGCACTCACGAACCATCCTCATAAGTGGCAATGAATCATCTGACCGCTATTCGTATCGTGAACATTAATTTAGAAATCTCGATTGTGCACAGAAATGGTAGGGCTCGCGGTAGATGCGGATCGCTGGCCGGTCATGGTGCCAATGCATTTGCGTGAAACCATAGCGCCTTTTACCACCACCGCCAGGTTCCCTTTTTTTAAAAGGAAAAAAATCTCTGATTTAGCGATAGAACTGAAAGAAATAATCAGCGAATAAAAACACATGGAGATTCTGCCCAAAAAATCGAGACGACAGACAGAGAGGAGACAGCGATGGAAAATTCAGAGTGGTACGATACGATCATACGATGCGACGATACGGGTCGATCTTTTGGGTACCATAGGGCAAACGGCCTCCACACGACCTCTTTAAATCCCGTCCGTTCACGTGCGTCCGGAGGGCATCCCCGGAAGCCCTCACCCTCACACTCCCCAACCCCCACCCCACCCGCGCACCACACGGATGGCCGCCGCCGCCCCGACCACCACCACGGCCTCCTCCCGCCTCCTCCTCCCCCGCGCCGCCGCAGCCGCGCCATCCCCTGCCAACCACCACCTCCTCAGCCGCCACACCACCCCCACGCTCTCCCTCCTTCACCACCGCGCCGTCCTTGCCGCTCCGGCGCCGCGCGCATGGCCCGACAGCGTCACGCCCTTCAACTTCGGCGACGACGATGATACCGGCGACGACCACCCGCGCGAGGAGTGCGGCGTCTTCGGCGTGGTCGGAGGCCTCCTCGCTCTACTACCTGGGTCTGCAGAAGCTGCAGCACCGCGGGGAGGAGGGCGCCGGCATCTGCGCCGCAGGCGACGACGGCGCGCTCAAGTACGTCACGGGGCTAGGCCTCGTGGGCGAGGTGTTCCGCGACAAGGCCCGCCTCGAGAGCCTGCCGGGCCATGCCGCCATCGGCCACGTCCGCTACTCCACGTCGGGCGCCAACGAGGCCGACCCTAAGAACGTGCAGCCCTTCCTCGCGGGGTACCGCTTCGGCCAGCTCGCCGTCGCGCACAACGGGAACCTCGTCAACTACACGGCCCTGCGCACCAGGCTCGAGACGCAGGGCTCCATCTTCAACAACACCTCGGACACGGAGGTCATCCCACCTCATCGCCACCTCGCTCTCGTGCCCGCTGCTCGCGCGGATCCGCGACGCCTGCGAGCGCCTCGCGGGGGCCTACTGGCTGCTATTCCTCACCGCCGACAAGCTCTTCGCCTGTGAACTTGTGGCACAAACACTTGATGTATGAACTTGTATGTCATGATTGATGTGTAATGTATTGTATTCATGTTGGTTCTATTATATATGCTTTGGCAAATTGCAAGTTTCTGAAAAATTATGTGCTCTTTATACTGTATTCTGGACTATATTGTATATTTGAATATTTGTATATTATTATTTATAGTGGTCTGTAAAACTTGAATTTCGAAAATATTACCGAAGGCGCATATAGAACACTTTAGGAGACGCATATACTATAAATATACGAGGCGCATTGTGAAACATATGCGAGGCGCATATTATAGGAGGCGCATATCGATATGCGCCTCGCATATGTGAAGTATAGGAGGCGCATATAATATGCGCCTCGCATAAAAAATAGCCGAGGCTCAAAGGTAGAGGCGCATATGCGCCTCACATAAGCTTTTAGGTGCGCCTCGCATAAGCTTTTCTCTAGTAGTGAGAATATCGATGCAAAATTGTGTACAAGATCTTTTTGATATTATTTTGTTTAGTTTTACCATATTGTATCTACCTATGATATAACTATCACCTCTCTCAAAATTAAATGTAACCACACATCAACTTTTTGTGTGCATATAGTGTATGATTCTACCTTTAATACCCCTACTATAGCAGCTGGCCCTATAAGAAACGTAAAAAAAAAGAGTTCTCCTTCTATACTAAGATTTTGTAGGTGTATTTCAAAATATGATTGCAAAATTGTTTCGGCCAGATTGGTGTTGAGCCTCAAGTGTTATGGTTGTATTGCAGTGGGTTTTAAAGTTCGAAATTTTTAGCAGCATTTTGCATTCCTTATTACTTCAGGAATTACTTCAAGATTTTTCCCTATTCCAATTGATGCCTAATTTTTTTCTTAACAATAATGATTGATGATTGATTAAAATTCAACGAAACTTAGACAAGTTATCAAGAAGTTGTTCTACATTTATAAAATACACTATATCTACTCTTGAAACAAATTCCCTCGAAATAGGCTTTCGCCTCGCTTTATAAATAAAGTCAAAAGGCCGAACCGATACAAATTGATGAGGGGACACTCTTACAAAGCTGATCAAAGATAAAAAAAAAGAACAACAGAGGAGCCAAACTTGCCACACCAGAACAAGAATGATGGATACCGGAGCTCCACACTAAAGCCCCCAAGAAGGTAACGGCGCAACACGTCATCGTCAACGAGACCAAGATGGTCCAAGGGGAAATTTTCACCCGGAGCCCACATGTGGAGAGGTGCCCACATCGGCACACCTAAGAGGGTAACGACACCCACAGGCATCGCCGCCGATTGCACCGAAGCGCTGAGATTTCTCCCGAAAAAACCCTCGAACCACACCCGCTATTTCGAACCGTCCACCATCCCCGAGTCCGGCCTCCGAAACACGATCAAGGAGATGCCTTTGCCAAAGCGCCGCCACCACCAGGATCCCCCGCCACCTTCTCCTTGTCATCCTCATGACCAAAGTTCAAGGCCATCCCCACCGCCATGTCGCTTGCCGAAGACGCCCGTCTAGTCCACCCTACGGAGCCACCGCCCTGACATCCAAGATCTCGCGCCGACAACATGAAAAACACCACGACAACTCCATCGAACATGAGGAAGAGGTCAGGCCAACCAAACAGTCCATGGACAGCGCAGATCAGCAAGCGAGAAGCGCCAAGCCAAATATGCAACTCCCGAAGGGAGCAACCAGGCGGTCGTTGGATCTAGGCCGATTGGCCCGGATATAGTACCTCAACTACCCTTCGTCCATGGAGTGGTTGAGGTAGGAGCCCTGTCATCGTAGGCCAGCTCTGCCTAATGCTGCCCAACATTGTGTGTCGCACCGTCCTGCACCCAGCCAGGTCCGACAGGGGGTGCCGCGGCCGTGCCAGGCCAGCCGCCGATCGAGATCCTCCGTAGATGTGGCCTCTATCCACCACCACAACGCTGGGCCACAGTAGACGCGAGGGCCACAACCTACCACCGCCCCTGGCGCTGCACGCCGCCACGCCAAGCCCCGCCAGCCTCCTCCATGTTGCACCGCTGCCAAGGATAGACGCCGCCCCACGTGGCCCTCCATGTGCCGGGGAAAGGAAGACCCACCGCCGCTGGCACACGCCGGTGGTGGAAAGGGAGGGAGGGGAAGGGGCTACGGAGGCGGGGCGATTTTGGTTTCGCTCCCAGGTCGCCACAGGGACGACTGAGGAGCGTCGTCGGGTGCGACTAGTCTTCCTCCGCCGCCCTTTGTGTCTCACCACGTGGGGACTTGAAACAAATTTCTCATTCCAAGTCTTAAACATGTCAAAAAAAACTCCACTAAGATGTCTTGACTTGTCACATTAAAATCGAATAATTAATCACTGAAGTTTGAATTTATAAAGTGAGGTAAGTTTAATATAGTGTTATTATATTCCTCTCATGGAGATAGTTCTTATGATGGGCTTATCCATGTACATATATACATGTTGGATATTGGGATAGCTTTACATGACATAAGACTTTGCGATTCTGAAAGTATATTTCTAGTTTTAAAACATAAACAACCCAAATGTATCAAAACCACTAGATATAGGTTTGCTCGCCAGTTTTGTGTCTTTTTAAAAATATATCTTAGAACAGTTTTAAACGATTTTACAATTTAATTAGAATCTACACTGGTAGAAAACGCCCCATGCGTCCCGGTTGGTAAGGGCCATTAGTCTCGGTTGCCCAACCGGGACGGGGCAATCGGGACTAAAGCTGCAACCGGGACAAATGGGGGCACATGTGGCGGCATCAGAGCGCGAGGGGGGGTGGAGCATTAGTCCCGGTTCGTAACACGAACCGGGACTAATAACCTGCTGCCGCGGCAGAGATTTGGCCCATTTCTCTGCCGCGGCAGAGAATTCATTTTGGCACATTTTGTTGCCGCGGCAGCATTTTCGCCACTTTTTCTGCCGCGGCAGAGAATTCATTTAGGTTGTTTTATTGTTTATTTAGTGTTTTGCACTTATCAACGAAGGAACCTTATATTACACAAGATCATCATGACAACATTACATTCAATACACGGATCGAGTTCATGCACTACATACAAAAGTTGCTATTCGATGCTACCGGCCAATTTCTTGAAAGTTGCTATTTTTACAATTCCTATTGTCTATACACAGCCGAGTAGTATTCCCCTTGTGTGTTTAGGACTTCTGCATCCAAGAATCCCGCCAATTCCTCCTGAATTGCTCGTACGCGATCCTTTGGCAGAAGACCGTCCCGTAGACGTTCGATCTGATTTAAAAAAGGAGTCAGCCTATATGAATGAAACTAAACACAATTTGATTCTAATTAAAAACTATAGAAATTGTTTACGTACGTGGAGTTGCTCTAAATTTCTGCCCTTCTCATCGCACGTCTGCCGGATGAACTCGCATACATAGTATCCACATAGATTGTTACCTGGTCACTGCGTCAGGCACTTTACGAGAACAGAGTTCAATCAAAATAATAATCAAGCATGATAATAACTGTATCAAAACTAGAATCAAAGAGATGCGCGGATATAGCTACTGGTGCTTACATTTAGTGGTTAAAATGTAAGCTCCTCTTTCCAAACACCCCTAGCCTTCTTGGTGAACCGTTTCCAAGCGCTGCCCGGCGTAGAAAACGAATAAAATAAGTTATTAAGTACTTGATATCATAAAATTCACGAACGTTGCCGATATAGTGTCGTAATGATTAGAATTACCGCTGGAGAAGTATCTGCATGTCCTTCCACGTCTCAAGGGGTTTATGTTTCGAGTCCATGACTAGTACACGCCCTTTGTCAAGTTGAATGATTAACAGAATATAGTGGAAGCTGCAAATGCATAACTAATCAGTTATATACTTAACATCGAGTAAGCGAAATAGAAAGTGTATACAAGACAATAACACTCACTCGAAGTTGTAAGGAAATAGTATTTCCCTTTTGGTTTCTTGAAACCTTAACGCATGTACTATATTATCCTCCGTATCCTGGGGGCTTATTTTGAGATTAGCTTCATGAACCCAATATGGGTCAATGAAGCCAATGTCATAGATTTGTCCTCTGCTGCATTCGAGAATCTTCATTCTGCATATTACAGTATGATTATATACATGCAATAAACAAAATAATATAGCTGGAGACTAAATTAATTACAGAATTAGTACTTACAGACAATAGGCACTGATAATCGATTTGTCCAAGGCGTCTTGATTGAATAATTGAAATAGTTCATCAAATTCAATGGATATCATGTCATCCTTATCTTTCCCATGATGCTTTTTTGTAACCCTCAGCACTATCCAGTTAGCCCCGGCCCTTGTGGCATGCATGTACCAGTTATGCAATCTTCGCATTTTTGTTGAAAGATTGTTTACCTCCTCAGGTTTGACGAGAGGTTTTCCGTACTAGTATTTGTATGCTACTTCACTCACGGGGAAGAACTCTAACTGGGATAAGTACTGGGCAATACTCATACCTTGAGCAGCAGCAGCTTCTCCGTATTGTGCAACTACCTCTGGATCATACTGCTCTTCGGCCCCATATTTGCTCGACCCCACATTGGTTTGAGAAATCACCTTGAGAGGAGCGCAAGTCTGTTTTGCTTGTTCTCCGAGCTGGGCAACAGATTTCCCGCTTGCATCAGTACTGCTCTTCGAGGCTTTTTGTGCCGCATGTGACTTGAGAATAGAACGCTCATAGTCTAATGACAGCTTTGGCTCGGGTTGATGAAGATTCTTTAGCATTTTCAACACTTTGGCTTTTTCTTCTTTGGTGCTGGGGAACTTTGGCTCTTTCGGCCGCCTCAGCTTAGCGAAAAACACTGTCATTTCCGCATCAACGATCGCCGCAGTCTCCTCTTCAGTACATTCATAAGCTCTCTTGGGAGGAACCATTGGTACTTTTGGAAGAGGCTCTTGTTTACGTTTCGGCGATCGCTTACGACGCATAGTAGCGGTGCGCTTACGCTTTTTATCCTGAGGCGCCGGCGATGGCTCCCGCGGCGATGGCTGCACCGGAGATTGGTGAGGCGATGGAGCCGGGTGAGGCGACGAAGACGGCTGCCGCGGCGGCGACGACCTCGCTGGAGACGGGTGAGGCGGCGGCGAAGATGGCCTTGGCGTGTGATTCGAAGCACGATACATTCCTTCGGCCATAGAATGGTGACGTTTTTTTGCGTCACCCAGCACAGTCACATCCCCTTCACCAGCAGGGTAGTGAAGATCCAAAACCTCAAAGGTGGGCATGATTTCATCCACGCCGACAACAGCGTAGCCCTCTGGAACCGGACGACAGTGGTAAGTTGGTGTGGGTCCAATTGGTAAGGCATTGCCGACCGCCACCTTCATTGATATGTTCACAACTTTGACATGTAGCTCGCAGTGTGTCATCTCTGTGATATCATCCACTGGGTAGCCAACAGGAGCCATCGCCGGTGCATCATCATCATCGCCATTGTCATCACCCGGGACCTCGGTGGAAGCCACACTGCTTTTTCGATTATTCGATAGGCCGGTAGCATCGAATGAAGTGTGCTGCTGAGATGGGCCGGTAGTACTTTGCTCTTTAAGTGCGTTAATTTCATCTTGTTGTTGCTTTAATCGTTCTTCAATTAAACGCATTCGCTCTTTCTGACTTTCTGCTTCAACTGCCGCCCTGTCCTTACTCCTCTGACGGCTTCTATCAGGATATTTCTTCCTCTCTTCGGGAAACCCAGTCCTCCATGATTGGGAGCCTATTGTGCCTCGTGTTCGTCCATCATGTTCCTTATTTCCAAGGGCGAGTGTGAGCTCATCATTCTGTCTATCGGGAATGAAGTCCCCATCTTTAACAGCCTTTACTGCTTTTCTGATCCTCTCGATTGGCAAGGGGTCTTCTTTATGTCGTATGTTATATATACACCTCCCTTCCGAGTCCAACGTGCCCCCATGCCCCCATGCCCGTAAAAACAATTCCTTGCACGTTCTACCCAATCGTCTGTCTCTGGGGTGATCTTTTTATCACGCAGTTCCTGCTCAAGTTTCTCCCACTTAGGAATGCCAGCCCTGTAGCCACCTTGCCCCATAGTATGGTGATACTTCTTGTTAGCAGCATTCAGCTTATTCGTTTCAGACATTTTCTTAGCTTTTTCTGATTTCTTGTATTCCACAAACTCAGCCCAGAATGGTTTTATCTTCTCAAACTGAATATTCTTGAAATCGGGAGTCTTGTTTTTCACGACATAGTCAAGGTGCAATCTTTTCTTCCAGTTGGTGAAACACTGGGCCATCTTCTTCAAAGCCCACTCCCTGACCTTAGACTCCATGGCTCTCCCATGTTGTAAGGCGTCCTCAACTGGATCCTCCGCATTTGGATCCAGCTCTATCTTTGGTAGTTTGAAATTAACCATGAGCCTCTTCCACAGTAAATCTTTGGCGTGGTTAGGGACAAATAAACATGTTCCCTCTTCATCCGCATTAGCAGGCCTATTCCAATTTCTAATGGTGATCGAGATTAAGTCCCTAACGATTACTCCGCATTGTGCCACAAATTTGGTTGCGACAACTTCGGGAGCTGTCGGTTTGCCGTCTTCAGCGACATCTTCGATCCTGAACCTCTCATGGTCTTGCAACTTTTTGGTTGGGCCTCGTCCGCTCTTTTTAGTAGATTCCTTCGATCCGGAGGGCTAAAAGAAGAAAGATCGTCGTTACTATTTCTATATAGATAGCAGATGATTAATTAATGAGTTGATTTATATTACATGCACCTCGCCGGAGCGGTCGTCTTCTCGATTACACAAGGCATCGCCTTCTCCCTCGCGGAAGGCAACACCTTCAACCTCAAACAAGTTGTCTACTCCGGTAAAAAGAGGATCACCCTCACCGGAGTTGTTCAGAAACATTGATACGTCTAAATTATCTTCCCCACGAATCACACCTTGGATCAACTCTTCCTTTTCTTCGTCTCTGACGTGTGGGTCCATATTTTCTGCATAGGTGGAAAAACGAATAAGTCAAAGCGGCTAAAGGAGAAAGTTAAGGAGAAACCCTAATATATACATACACAATAATAAAAATGAAGAGAAACCCTAAACCCTAAACCTAGCTACAAAAAGGAAACCGTGTAGTAGATAGGTAACTCTAGCTAAAATCAACTAAAATCAATATTCCGGAGTTCCGAGGGGTGTAAAACCTAGTTCGGAGAAACCTCGGATGCATATGAGAGGGGAACATGAGTATAAGGCTACAAAAGGGAAACTATCCAGCAGATAGGTAACACTAGATACTAACAAAATACCATATTGGAATCGATCTCGATCTCGATATCGTATTCTACCGAGAAGAACCAAATCACCGGAAAGAAAGGGAAACAATCAACACATGGCATCGATGCAATGCTCAAGCAATGATGATGATACGACAAGTTAATGTGCATTGGAATGTAACCCTAAAGCATGCTCGACAAATTAATCGGGGTTCCGAGGGGCGCAAACCCTAACTCAAGGAACTCCGGAATCACCTGTTAGGGTTACTAGGGTGTTCTAATTAAACTTGTCATTTAAGTTGTTGAACAATGCATGATTATAGCATAGATAGATAGTTCTCATTTTTCTGAACATTTTGGTATATTATTTGTATTTTTTTGAATTATAGATTAAAAGTTATTGAATTTACAAGTTTTATTCAAATTCTGAAATTATTAAATCAAATGTTTAAACCTTTTGCACCATAGTAACAACTAGCCATAGTGGCTGACAGGTGGGGCCCGGAGCCACCTTAGCAGCCACGCAAGCAAAGGGGAAACAGGGTCATCTGTCACCAGAGAAGGAGCTAGCCCTAGAGGCTGACTGGTGGGACCAGGGCCATGCGGATGCCACCTAGACGCCACGTTGGGCTCGCCGGCGAGAGCAGCAGCCGCCGCACATCTTACGCCGCTGTCGCCGCCGCCGCACATCTCGCGCCGCCTCCGTCGCACATCTCGCGCCGCTGTCGCACCCACCCGGGCTTTGCCCGTCGGTGCCTGCCCGTGGCGGCAGGGGGAGGAGGAGGGGGAGGACAGAGGCATGATGGAGGGGGGAGGACGGAGGCAGGCCGTACCTTCTAGCGGCCGATGACGACGCGCGGCGACGGTCGTTGGAGGTGGTGGCGACGGTCGTTGGGCAGCCTCACGGCGGGGCGGCGGCGCGGGAAGCTTGACGAAGCGGCGGCACTGACGACCACGGGCAGCTGACGGTGAGGCGACGGCGCGGGCAGCCTAACGGCGTCAGGGGCGGCGAGCTCGGGTAGCCTGCCGGCGTCGGGGGCGGTTGCGCGCGCGTCGGTGAAGCAAGAGAAGAGAAGTGATGGGGAAGGGAAGAAGAAGAGGAGGGGCTAAAGGGTTATAACCAAGGACCTTTAGTCCCGGTTGGTGGCTCCAACCGGGACTAAAGGGTTATACGTCCCGGTTGGAGCCACCAACTGGGACGTATAGTCCAATATTTCAGCAGACCAAGGGTTGGCGCGCAGGGGGTCTTTAGTCCCGGTTGGTGGCTCCAACCGGGACATATTCCCCTGATTTCAAATTTTTTCACGTATTTTCTCTCTGTTCCCGGCCTTATTTTTTATTTTGGGGTTTAAATTTGTATTGTTTTTTAAATGATAATTAATTTGCAATTTAGAAAAACTTTAAACATAAAAAGTGTTTGGATTTGAATAAATAATTCAAAACCATTTTCTGTTTTAAAAAATAATTAATGTAACCATTTAAAATATGAACCATTTACAATTAAAATGAATTAACTTATATTTTTTTAATATCAATTTGGAATTTAGAAAAACTTTAAACATAAGAAGTGTATGGATTTGAATAAATAATCCAAAACCATTTTCTATTTTTAAAAAATAATTAATGTAACCTTTTAAAATGAATTAACTTATATTTTTTAATATTAATTTGGAATTTAGAAAAACTTTAAACATAAAAAGTGTTTGGATTTGGATAAATAATTCAAAACCATTTTCTATTTTAAAAAACAATTAATGTAACCATTTAAAATATGAACCATTTACAATTAAAAATGAATTAACTTATATTTTTTTTAATATCAATTTGGAATTTAGAAAAACTTTAAACATAAGAAGTGTATGGATTTGAATAGATAATCCAAAACCATTTTCTATTTCTAAAAAATAATTAATGTAACCTTTTAAAATGAATTAACTTATATTTTTGAATATTAATTTGGAATTTAGAAAAACTTTCAACATAAGAAGTGTAGAGATTTGAATAAATAATCCAAAACCATTTTCTATTTCTAAAAAATAATTAATGTAACCTTTTAAAATGAATTAACTTATATTTTTGAATATTAATTTGGAATTTAGAAAAACTTTAAACATAAGAAGCGTATGGATTTGAATAAATAATCCAAAACCATTTTCTATTTTTTAAAAATAATTAACGTAACCTTTTAAAATGAATTAACTTATATTTTTGAATATTAATTTCGAATTTAGAAAAACTTTAAACATAAGAAGTGTATGGATTTGAATAAATAATCCAAAACCATTTCTATTTCTAAAAAATTATTAATGTAACCTTTTAAAATGAATTTACTTATATTTTTGAATATTAATTTGGAATTTAGAAAAACTTTAAACATAAGAAGTGTATGGATTTGAATAAATAATCCAAAACCATTTTCTATTTTTAAAAAATAATTAATGTAACCTTTTAAAATGAAGATAGGGGACGAGCATCGTTAGAACTTGCATTGGATCTCTGAAGAAACCACATATTGCGAGTCTAAAAATGATTTTTTTCAAAAAATCACGGGCGATAGATCATGTACCTGTAGTACAAACCGGACCCACTTCCTACCGATTCGGCAGACATTTGTCCTTTTTACCCGGGATGGACGAAAAGGTTTGAGATGTACCGGTTGGGAGATAATCCATGTAAGTTGGTCTAGTATTTTAGGAAAATGGGACGGTAGCATTCTGAAACAGCATTTTGGTGGTTACTTCACAAAACGACCCGTTTTTTGCGCTCGGAAAATGGAAAAGGGCTTTTCCGTGCGACAAAAAGGAAAACTTCCTCCTGCAACATTGTTCTCCATACCAATGTCCACACACATGCATACTATGGGCACAACATCACAAACTATGCCATGATTCAGCACATAACATCGGTCATTTGGACCGAAAGCCATGAAACCTCGAACATGATAGGTCATTTTGTGAAGGTTTTTTTGAAACATGATCAATATACCAAGTCTGGTATTTTTCCTTTCAACTATGTAACAAAATATGACACCACGCGAAGGATTTTCATTGTTCGGATTTTTTTTGAATTTATTATGCCCGTTTTGAATTATCTGAATTTCTAACTATGGTCGAACCGGTGTGCATGAAGATAGGGGATGAGCATCGTTAGAACTTGCATTGGATCTCTGAAGAAACCTCATATTGCTAGTCTAAAAATGATTTTTTTCAAAAAATCACGGGCGATAGATCATGTACCTGTAGTACAAACCGGACCCACTTCTTGCCGATTCGGCAGACATTTGTCCTTTTTACCCGGGATGGACGAAAAGGTTTGAGATGTACCGGTTGGGAGATAGTCCATGTAAGGTGGTCTAGTATTTTAGGAAAATAGGACGGTAGCATTCTGAAACGGCATTTTGGTGGTTACTTCACAAAACGACCCGTTTTTTGCGCTCGGAAAATGGAAAAGGGATTTTCCGTGCGACAAAAAGGAAAACTTCCTCCTGCAACATTGTTCTCCATACCAATGTCCACACACATGCATAATATGGGCACAACATCACAAACTATGCCGTGATTCAGCACATAACATCGGTCATTTGGACCGAAAGCCATGAAACCTCGAACATGATAGGTCATTTTGTGAAGGTTTTTTCGAAACATGATCAATATACCAAGTCTGGTATTTTTCCTTTCAACTATGTAACAAAATATGACACCATGCGAAGGATTTTCATTGTTCGGATTTTTTTGAATTTATTATGCCCGTTTTGAATTATCTGAATTTCTAACTATGGTCGAACCGGTGTGCATGAAGATAGGGGACGAGCATCGTTAGAACTTGCATTGGATCTCTGAAGAAACCACATATTGCGAGTCTAAAAATGATTTTTTCAAAAAATCACGGGCGATAGATCATGTACCTGTAGTATAAACCGGACCCACTTCTTGCCGATTCGGCAGACATTTGTCCTTTTTACCCGGGATGGACGAAAAGGTTTGAGATGTACCGGTTGGGAGATAGTCCATGTAAGGTGGTCTAGTATTTTAGGAAAATAGGACGGTAGCATTCTGAAACGGCATTTTGGTGGTTACTTCACAAAACGACCCGTTTTTTGCGCTCGGAAAATGGAAAAGGGATTTTCCGTGCGACAAAAAGGAAAACTTCCTCCTGCAACATTGTTCTCCATACCAATATCCACACACATGAATAATATGGGCACAACATCACAAACTATGTCGTGATTCAGCACATAACATCGGTCATTTGGACCGAAAGCCATGAAACCTCGAACATGATAGGTCATTTTGTGAAGGTTTTTTCGAAACATGATCAATATACCAAGTCTGGTATTTTTCCTTTCAACTATGTAACAAAATATGACACCACGCGAAGGATTTTCATTGTTCGGATTTTTTTGAATTTATTATGCCTGTTTTGAATTATCTGAATTTCTAACTATGGTCGAACCGGTGTGCATGAAGATAGGGGACGAGCATCGTTAGAACTTGCATTGGATCTCTGAATAAACCACATATTGCGAGTCTAAAAATGATTTTTTCAAAAAATCACGGGCGATAGATCATGTACCTGTAGTACAAACCGGACCCACTTCTTGCCGATTCGGCAGACATTTGTCCTTTTTACCCGGGATGGACGAAAAGGTTTGAGATGTACCGGTTGGGAGATAGTCCATGTAAGGTGGTCTAGTATTTTAGGAAAATAGGACGGTAGCATTCTGAAACGGGATTTTGGTGGTTACTTCACAAAACGACCCGTTTTTTGCGCTCGGAAAATGGAAAAGGGCTTTTCCGTGCGACAAAAAAGGAAAACTTCCTCCTGCAACATTTTTATCCATACCAATGTCCACACACATGCATAATATGGGCACAACATCACAAACTATGCCGTGATTCAGCACATAACATCGGTCATTTGGACCGAAAAAGCCATGAAACCTCGAACATGATAGGTCATTTTGTGAAGGTTTTTTCGAAACATGATCATTGTTCGGCACACATTTAGTCCTGGATGTAGTCACAAACCGGGACTTAAAATATTTTCCGCCATTTCCCACCTCTTCCCGCCAAGTTTTCCTGCCCTTTCCTTTCTACTAGAGCTTTTAGTCCCGGATGTAGTCACTAACCGGGACTAAAGATATTTCCCGCCATTTCCCAAAGCTTCACGCCAAGTTTTCCCGCCCTTTCCCTCTATATTTAGGGTGATCGTGTCATGGATATCCACACATCCACACCTTCCTCCCTTAGAACAATGGACAACGCCTACTGGGCCATTCTGACCCTCGAGGAGACCGAGGCACTGTGCGCCTCCAACTACCCTTGTCCACCGGGCTACCGGCCGCCCGCCGGCTGGATGCTGAGCGTAGGAGGGGTTCCTGGCCCTCCTGTCCCTCAAGGTTCCGCACGCCAGGCGGCCATCACAAACCACTTCTACCACGAGCTCACGCCAGAGCAGCGGATGGATCCCTAGTGGGATCCCGACAACTACGACACCTGGAATGCCTTCTTCGCTAATAGGCGGGAAAGGGAGCTCGCCAGGTACGAGGGTGATGGCCCGCCACCGGTGAACCACAACGAGCCGGCCGTCGTCTTTGGTGGGCGAACCGTACTATCATCGAAGTGATGCTCTACATCGCCGGGGGAGACCATCCTCGCCTACGGTGCCCACGAGTCCACCCGCCACAGGCCCCACACTGTCCCAGCGGTAGCGACATCGTCTTCCAGGAGACCCCTCTCCCACCCGCCGTGAATCCGAGGCTGGAATGTCCCCTGGTATATGCCATGGATGGGCTGAGGATCCCCGGAGTGGCAGGTGATGATGACGATGATGATGACGACGACGATGAAGACCCTGAAGCTGCGTACTATAGGACTAGGCATGATTATGACTAAAGGGGGCGGCTTTAGTCCTGAGTGTTAGCTAGTCCCAGTTTGTCCCGGTTTTTAATATTAATAAATGTCTTGAGTGTTACCTAATAAATAGAGGGAAATGCCTATATAAAGAGAGGGTTCATATTTAGTCCCGGTTGGAGGAACCAACCGCGACTGAAGGGATTGCGGCAGAGTGGGCCAGGCAACACTAATAATAGGGGTGAGTGTCGACATTATGTCGTGCGGCTTGTACCTTGTCCCGGATGGTGTCACCAACCGGGACTAAAGATGAACCTTTAGTCCCGGTTGGAGACACCAACAGGGACTAAAGATGAGTCAGCACTAATAATAGGGGTGAGTGTCGACATTATTTCGTGAGTGTCGACATTATGCCGAGATGCTTGTACTATAAATATGCATCCTTGTGAGTCCAGTCCTCCAGCCAGCTTGAGGCATCTCCAAGATGGTTTGAGAGAGCAGAGACACCACTACGGCCAGTTTCAGGGAGATGCCGACGGAGCCCAGTCCTCCGGCATCTCCGAGAAACTGGTCATAGAGGCACTCCCTAATATGTGAAATTAGTTAGCTCCGAGGCGTATTGATCTAGTTAGTGAAGTTACAAGCTGCAAGATGGTTTTCGAGAGCAGGGGCACCACTGCGGCCAGTTTCAGGGAGATGCCGACGGAGCCCAGTCCTCCGGCATCTCCGAGAAACTGGTCATAGAGGCACTCCCTAATATGTGAAATTAGTTAGCTCCGAGGCGTATTGATCTACTTAGTGAAGTTACAAGCTACAAGATGGTTTTCGAGAGGAGGGACACCACTGCAGCCAGTTTCAGGGAGATGCCGACGGAGCCCAGTCCTCCGGCATCTCCGAGAAACTGGTCATAGAGGCACTCCCTAATATGTGAAATTAGTTAGCTCCGAGGCGTATTGATCTAGTTAGTGAAGTTACAAGCTGCAAGACATTTATTAATATTAAAAACTGAGACTACAAAACCGGGACTAAAGGCCACAAACCGCGAAAGATATCCTTCGGTCAAGCCACAAACCGCGAAAGACATGAACTAGAATTACATAATATGAGCATGAACTTCTTGGCATATGTCATTCCTTATGACCGCTTCAGACGTAACCATGGAGCATCTTCTTTACTTAACGGAATGCTTGGGTCAGTTTTCACTGTGAAGGGCGGAATTTCATCAAACTTATTATAATATTCTGACATGTCTGTCTTGTCCTCGATTCCCACGATGTTTCTTTTCCCTGAAAGAACTATGTGACGCTTTGGCTCATCATATGATGTATTCGTTTGCATATTTTTTTTTTTTCGGTCTGGAGGACATGTCCTTCACATAGAAAACCTGAGACACATCATTGGCTAGGACGAATAGTTCATCTCTATAACCAAGATTGTTGAGATCCACTGTTGTCATTCCGTACAACTGGTCTATCTTTACCCCTTCCCCATTCAGGTTGACCCATTTGCAGCGAAACAAAGGGACCTTAAAAGAGACTCCATAGTCTAGTTCCCATATCTCCTCTATGTAACCATAATATGTGTCCTTTTGTCCATTCTCGTCTATTGCATCAAAGCGGACACCACTATTTTGGTTGGTGCTCTTTTTATCTTGGGCGATCGTGTAGAATGTATTCCCATTTATTTCGTACCCTTAGAAATTCAATACAGTAGAAGATGGTGACGCGACCAACAAGTATAGATGATCTCCAACAGTGGTGTCATTCAAGAGATGTGTCCCCATCCAACCACCGAAAGACTTCATGTGTTCATCTGTAATCCATGATTCAGGCTTCCCCGGGTTTTTGGAGCGTACAATATTCTTGTGTTCCTCGATATACGGAGCTGCCAAGGTGGAATTATGTAGAACTGTGTAGTGTGCTTTAGTGAAAGAATCCCCGTCCCTACATATCATTGCTTTCTTTCCCAGCGTGCCTTTTCCACTTAGTCTTCCCTCATGCCGTGAGTCAGAAACACCAATCGGCTTAAGGTCAGGAATAAAGTCAACACAAAACTCAATGACCTCCTCTGTTCCATATCCCTTGGAGATGCTTCCTTCTGGTATAGCACGGTTATGAACATATTTCTTTAAGACTCCCATGAACCTCTCAAAGGGGAACATATTGTGCAGAAATACCGAACCGAGAATGGCAATCTCTTCCACTAGATGAACCAGGAGATGCGTCATAATATTGAAGAAGGATGGTGGGAACACCAATTCAAAACTTACAAGACATTGTACCACATCCTTCTGTAACCTTGGCAGAATATCTGGATTGATTACCTTCTGAGATATTGCATTGAGGAATGCACACAGCTTCACAATGGGTACTCGAACATTTTCCGGTATAAGCCCCCTCAATGCAATCGGAAGCAACTGCGTCATAATCACGTGACAGTCATGAGACTTCAGGTTTTGGAACTTTTTCTCTGCCATATTTATTATCCCCTTTATATTAGATGAGAAGCCCGACGGCACCTTGATACTGTAAAGGACTTCAAAAAAGATTTCCTTCTCTGCTTTGGTAAGAGCATAGCTGGCACGACTTAAGTGACGCCCTTTATCCGTCTTGTTATCTGTATGCATGTTCTTTGGGTCTTTCATAATTTGTTGGTCCTCCCGTGCTTCAGGTGTATCTTTTGTCTTCCCATACACGCCTAGGAATCCTAGCAGGTTCACACAGAGATTCTTCGTCACGTGCATCACGTCGATTGAAGAGCGGACACGCAGGACTTTCCAATATGGCAGCTCCCAAAATATAGATTTCTTCTTCCACATGGGTGCGTGTCCTGTAGCGACGTCGTTTGGAACTGATTGACCGTCGGGACCCTTTCCAAAGATTACTTCTATGTCCTTGACCATACCAAATACAACATCACCAGCAGGGAGTTCAGGCTTCTTCCGGTAATCTGCCTCACCTTTGAAATGCTTTCCTTTCTTTCTTACGGGATGATTGGTCGGAAGAAATCGTCGATTCGCCAGGTACACAACCTTCTTGCATTTATGCAAATATGTACCTTCGGTCTTATCTAAACAGTGGGTGCATGCCTTATATCCTTTGTTTGTCTGTCCTGAAAGGTTACTAAGAGCAGGCCAATCATTGATGGTTACGAATAACAACCCTCGTAGATTAAATGGCTCCTGTTTGTTCTCATCCCACGCATGTACACCTGGTTTGCCCCACAACTGTAAGAGTTCTTCAACTAATGGCCTAAGGTACACATCAATGTCGTTTCCCGGTTGCTTCGGGCCTTGGATGAGCACTGGCATCATAATGAACTTACGCCTCATGCACAACCAAGGAGGCAGGTTGTAGATACATAGAGTCACGGGCCAGGTGCTGTGACTGCAGCTCTGCTCCCCAAAAGGATTCATGCCATCCGTACTTAGACCAAACCATAAGTTCCTTGCGTCACCTGCAAAGTCTGGGAAGTCTCTCTCGATTTTTCTCCACTGTGACCCATCAGCAGGGTGTCTCAACTTCCCGTCTTTCTTACGGTCTTCTTTGTGCCATCGCAACAACCTGGCATGCTCTTTGTTTCTGAACATGCGTTTCAACCTTGGTATTATAGGAGCATACCACATAACCTTAGCAGGAACCCTCTTCCGGAGGGGCTCTCCCTCAACATCACCAGGGTCATCTCGTATGATCTTATACCGCAACGCGTTGCATACCGGGCATTTATCTAAATTCTCATACTCCTTACCGCGGTAGAGGATGCAGTCATTAATGCATGCATGTATCTTTTGCACATCTAATCCCAGAGGACAGAGAGTCTTCTTTGCTTCGTAGGTACTCTCGGGAAGTTCGTTATGTTTTGGAAACTTCGGCTTCATTATTTTCAGCATCTTTTTAAATGAGGAGTCAGTTAGACCACACTCTGCCTTCCATCGCAACAATTCCAGTGTGGTACCGAGCTTTGTGCTGCCATCTTCACAATTTGGGTACAACAATTTCTTGTGATCTTCTAACATGCCCTCTAACTTCAACTTCTCATTTTCTGTTTCACAGTCTCGCTTTGCATCAGAAATGACCCTACCAAGTTCATCAGCCGGCTCATCTGATGCCCGTTCTTCACCTCTTTCCTCTCCATTGTCTTCCATTGCAGTATCACTGTATTCAGGAAACATATGATGATAGTTGTTATCATCATCTTCTTCTTCACCATCTTCCATCATAACCCCTCTTTCCCCGTGCTTGGTCCAGCAATTATAGTTGGGCATGAAACCTTTCATAATCAGGTGGCCGTAAATGATTTTCGAGGAAGAGTACTCCTTGTTGTTCCGACATTGAACACATGGACAACGTATAAATCCATTCTCTTTGTTTGCCGTAGCCACATCGATAAATTTATCCACGCCTTTGATATACCTGGCTACCCGCCGGTCACCGTACATCCATTCCCGACCGTTCATCTGCATCATATAAGTAAGTTTATCAAAAAATAGGACATCATAAATAGTGAAATAACCAATTCACACCGACACATGAATTGTATCAATGACCTAGAAAAGATAAGATTGCTAACCTCGATCGAGGGAAATAAAGAGGAGAAAGCTCAAGTGCGTCTCGGACACCTTCTATATTTTTGTTCTATGAGAAATTCAACGGGATTATTCACTCAAACATTTCAACAAACACCTTCAATGCATGCATGAGAAAAAACTAGCACACCCCCTCACACCTTCCACCATTCGAAAAAACAGAGTGGAGGCAGAGGGGGCTGGGGCGTTGCATTTATAGAGGACAGGGGTCTTTAGTCCCGGTTGGAGCCAGCAACCGGGACTAAAGGTGCGTGCCACGCCACGTGGCTGTGGCCAAACCTTTAGTCCCGGTTGGTGGTTCCAACCGGGACGCATGCCCCCTTACCAACCGGGACGCATGCCCCCTGGCCCCGTGCCCGCTCCAACCGGGACGCATGCCAGCATTAGTCCCGGTTGGTGGCGCAACCGGGACTAATGCTCCGAGGGGTCGCGAACGGATAGCCCTTTTTCCTCTAGTGCTATAAGGGTTGAGAGCAGTTCTTCGCTTTAAACGCCCATCCAACGAATTTCTACATTATCATTGTTCTTTATTTTTTGCAGGGATAGGAGCCAATTTTAGAATTTCGCACAACGCCTCGGATTTTGCGGGCCTGGCCTGTTCCTAAATCATTAATCGAATAGTTGGCCGGTCTTCACCGTAGGGTTCATCTTCACAAGTATTTTTTTTCAAGTTTGCTAAAAGGTTCAACCGGCTTCATAGAAAATACATGACGCTCTATGCAAATATTTTTTTGACGTATCTGTTGTATGTATAAATCATGCTTCATAGCTATTGCATTTTTCGAGTTGTCACTCGGAGGGGCGCAAAGTCCCCATCTGAATTTTCCATTTTTATCAAAAGAATGGGTGAAACCTAAGAGAATTACACATGTAGAGATAGGGGGGCATACACAACTTATTGGGAGGCGCGTTCAGAGAGACACATAACACATGAAGAAGGGATACTTACTACGAAAGCACTCGCTAGTGGGGCGTATCGGTACCAAACAGGGAGGAGGTACGTGACATGAGCTTAATGTCGACATCCCATGCATCGCCAGGCGGAGCCTGGTGCGCCAGAGAACGACATCACCCAGATAGTTCTTTTAGCGAGAGCGAGGGAGGGAGCCAAGCCGCTGAACACAACCCCATTCCGGTGATTCTAGAGATGCTAGAGGCACACGAACCTTAAGAGTCAAAGTGGAGCGCTGGGTAAGGGAGGAAGCAGTACTCAACGTCCAACACGCTAAGCTCTGGTGCGACAATTGAGCCGAGATCGGCCCAAAACCCTAGCGCAAAGCTGCAACCACACATGTGATGTGGTGAGCGGTGTCAATAGTGGCCGCACAGGTGGGACAACCGCTCCCCTCGGTGCCGAGAATGTTCTTGGGGAGGAGGTTCGCTCGAGCCTGGATGTGATCCTGGTCCTGGAGGAGGAGCCACACAAAGAATTTGACCATGGAGGTGGACATGGTTGCCCTAGCCGAATTTCACGAAAGGGGAGAGGTCGCCACCAAAGGTACAACACTTGTAGAGAGTCGAGCACCGTAGTGACATAATGCAAATTATAAATTTGAATTTCGGTCACAAATTACCAAGGATGAAAGGAAGTATCAAAATGATCACAAATCAATTCTCAAATAGAGTTCATGACATGATCACAAAACCTAATGCATATTCTATTGTGCCACCGCCATTAACTACCATCTTGAACAAATAAGAACAAACACGTACCCACACCTGAGTTCGCTAGGTCATTTCCCCCGAACGAGCAGGCTGTTGTGTGTGAAAATGTGGCAAGGCGTCCATGATGGCCCGCGACGCGTTGAGGTCACGTCCATGGGAACCTCTAATAGATGTAGGTTAATTACTTTGTTTTCTTGCATGGCTGTAAGTCATGACTTGAAAAGTTTCATCGTTCGTGTTATAAATAATGGGCTAAATTATTAGACCCATGTGTGATTTTAGATTTTTTCTAAATCTTAAAAAGCTCATGTATGTGAAAGCCCATATGTGATTTGGCCCAAGTTGGTGGCAGCTCACATATGTGTGGTAAGAGCTGTGATAGCTAAATTTTAGTCCCACATAGAAAGTTTAAGGAGAGTTGCACCACCTTATAAGGTGGAGTGTTGCACCACTTTATAAGTGAGTGACAATAAGAGAACTACATGCGCGCACCTCCTCCGACGACGCCGCTCGCACACTCGTCTCGTCACGACGCGGCGCGTTGCAGGAATCTCGCCGAGCCGAGCTTTATTTTGCTGCTCAGGAAAATGTATGTGGTTAGACAGACGTGTCAACAGTTAGCTGATTCGGGTCGCTCCCGGATCGTGGGCTATCTGTAACCGACCCGAACGTGCGCGATATGGGCTTTTTCCACTTCGTGTCCTGTACGGGATTTCCGAGCCGCTCTATATAAACGCCTGCTCATCTTCCACAACAAACGACACCAAACCAATATAGGATTTTTCCATCCTCTATGTTTGCGCTGCCACCGTAGTCTACTCCATCCCGCTTTTCGGCGTGCACCGAGAGTCGGAAGAGCAGGACTCCGGAACCACTCGTCTTTGTGATCCTGTACGGGAGAGGGAGAATAAGGTTTTTGAGAAGCGCTCCGCGTGACTGCTCAAGTTCGTCGTCATGGCGCGTCTTCCCGGTCTTCAAGCCGGACCTCGTGTGCGTCGTCTTCAACATCGACTTCTTCGTCAGGCTACTGCACCAACGGCGACTACATCGACAACCGATCAGTACGTACACCGTCAACAGATCTATTGTTTTACTATGGCTGTTAGTGCGTATAATCTGCTACTGTTCATGTTGATCAATACATCTAGTATGTTAGAGGTTCACGTGATTATAGCTGTTGTTGTCATGATTTATATTCTGAAATTAATCGTGGAAATTATGCCTAATAATCCATCAATCCAAAAACCTTATTATAGGCAATTTCCTGAATTAAACATGGGACACTTGGTTGATGCTATGAAGCCAGAAATTTTTATCGGTGTTCATTTTAAGAGGTGGCAGTATAAGACCACTCTGTGGCTGCAAGCTCTAAAAGTATTCGAGGCTAGTGAGGGTTTACCTGAAGGAACTACATCTGACGAGGTTCAGAACAAGTTCAAGAAAACCAATCTTGCTTTTGTGGGATGCGTTCTGAGTGTTCTTGATAACAAGTTGTTTGATGTGTACATGCACATCAAAGATGGAAAAGAGATCTCAGAGGCAATGAACGCTAAGTTCGGTGTAGCAGATGCTGGTAGTGAGCTGTACATCATGGAGAACTTTCATGATTACAAGATGGTTAATAACCGTTCTGTAGTTGAGCAAGCTCATGAGATACAGTGCTTCGCCAAGAAGCTTGAAATCCTCAAGTGTATTTTACCCGACAAGTTTGTGGCTGGGTGCATTATTGCAAAGTTGTTTTCTTCGTGGAGGAACTTTGCCACAACTCTCAAACACAAGAGACAAGAGATATTGGTTGAAAACCTGATAGCGTCTCTTGATGTTGAGGAGAAGGCTCGGGCTAAGGACACTGCTGAGAGAGGAGGCGAGGGTTAGTCTAGCGCCTACATGGTGCAGAAGAAGACCTTCAGCAAGAACAAAGGGAACTATAAGCCCTTGTTCAACAAGCCTGAAAAGACTACAACCTTCAAGAAGAAGAAGAAGCTGAACAAGGCCGAGCTACATTGTTATTCATGTGGAGAGCTCGGCCACTTTTCCAAGGACTGCCCAGATCGTGCAGATCGCAGAGGGAAAGGTGGGAAGACTGTCAACGTCGTGACGGCTAGCAACACTGATGGGTACGGTAATTTATTTACTGTTTTTTCAGTATTTCAATCACCATGTTAGTGGATTGATACGGGTGCTAATGTTCATGTGTGTGTTGACATCTCTATGTTCACTTCTTATCAGGTCGCTCGGGATTCAGCCGTCCTAATGGGGAATGGATCACATGCTTCTGTTCGTGGTGTTGGCACGGTGGATCTGAAGTTTACTTCCGGAAAGATCGTGCAGCTGAGGAACGTGTAGCATGTCCCTACTATGAACAAGAATCTCGTTAGTGGCTCCCTTCTGTATAGAGATGGGTTTAAGGTTGTGTTAGAGTCCAATAAAGTGGTTGTTTCGAAACATGGACAATTTATTGGTAAAGGTTATGAGTTCGGAGGCTTGTTCCGGTTTTCACTTTCAGATTTTTGAAATAAATCCGTGAATCATATTTGTGGTGATGTTAATGATCATACCAGTGTTTGGCATTCTCGTTTATGTCACATTAATTTTGGTTTGATGTCTCGGATGTCCAGTATGAGTTTAATTCCGAATTTCACTATTGCCAAAGGTTCTAAGTGCCATAGTTGTGTGCAATCAAAGAAACCTCGAAAGCCTCACAAGGCTGCCGAGGAGAGAAACTTGGCACCTCTAGAACTCATACATTTTGATCTATGCGAGATGAATGGTGTGTTGACAAAAGGTGAAAATAGATATTTCATGACGTTGATAGATGATGCTACTAAATTCTGATATGTTTACTTGTTGCAAACTAAAGATGAGGCTTTAGACTACTTTAAAATCTATAAGGCCGAAGTTGAAAATCAACTAGAGAGAAAGATCAAGCGTCTTAGGTCGGATCGTGGTGGTGAGTATTTTCCCAAAGTATTTGACGAATTCTGTGAGGAACACGAAATTATTCATGAGAGGACGCCTCCCTACTCGCCCCAATCGAACGGGGTTCCCGAGAGGAAAAACCGCATGCTAACTGACTTGGTGAATTCCATGTTAGCCACTGCTGGTTTATCAAAGGCATGGTGGGGGAGGCTCTGTTGACTTCATATCATGTCCTGAATAGAGTTCCTAACAAGAATAAAGAAAATACCCCTTATGAGGAGTGGGCTAGGAGAAAACCATCACTTTCGTATGTGCGCACTTGGGGGGTGTTTGGCAAAGGTCAACATACCGATTCCCAAGAAACGCAAGCTCGGACCTAAGACGGTGGATTGTATCTTTCTAGGATATGCTCCACGGAGTGTAGGCTATAGATTTCTAGTGGTTAAATCTGAGGTACCTGATATGCGTGTTGATACTATAATGGAATCTCATGATGCAACATTCTTTGAGAATATTTTTCCTATGAAAGATATGCATAGCATTGGTAGAATTTCTTCTGAAATACTTACTGAATCTAGTGCATCTATTGAGAATTCTGAACAACCACATGAGGAAGTCCTTGAGAAGGATGACGATGAACCTCTCACAAGGAGTAAGAGATAGAGGATTGCAAAATCCTTTGGTAATGATTTCATCGTGTACCTTATGGACGATACTCTCAGATCCATTGTAGAGGCATATGCATCTCCTGATGCAGATGATTGGAAAGAAGCTGTCCAAAATGAGATGGACTCGATTCTTTCTAACGGAACTTGGGAATCATCAGAACGACCCTATGGTTGCAAACCTGTGGGCTGTAAGTGGGTGTTTAAGAAGCTAAGGCCTGATGGTACTATTGAGAAGTACAAGGCACGACTTGTAGCTAAGAGCTATACATAGAGAGAAGGCGAAGATTACTTTGATACATATTCACCTGTCGCTAGACTGACCACCATACGAGTACTACTGTCCCTGGCTGCCTCTTATGGCCTTCTCGTTTATCAAATGGTCGTGAAGACAACTTTCCTTAATGGAGAGTTGGAAGAGGAGATCTATATGGATGAGCCGGATGGGTTTGTGGTAAAAGGTGAAGAAAAAAGGTGTGTAAGTTATTAAAATCTTTATATGGCTTGAAACAAGCACCTAATCAATGGCATGAGAAGTTTGACAGAACTCTACTTTCTGTTGGCTTTGTCATTAATGAGGCTGATAGGTGTGTTTACTATCGCCATGGTGGGGGCGATAGCGTTATATTATGTTTGTACGTGGATGACATTCTGATCTTTGGTACAAACATGATAGTGATAAATCAAGTCAAGTATTTCATGTCAAAGAGTTTTGATATGAAAGATCTGGGAGAGGCTGGTGTGATTCTGAACATCAAGATTATTAAGAACAAGAATGAGATTACTTTTAACGCAATCTCATTATGTTGAGAAGGTCTTGAGCCGATTTGGCTTTAATAATGGCAAGACTTCTCCAACACTTTATGATCCCAGTTTGACATTACGAAAGAATAAGAAGGAACCAACAGATCAGCTGAAATATTCACAAGTTGTTGGTTCTCTCATATACTTGGCAAGCGCTACAAGACCTGATATCTCTTTTGCTGTGAGCAAGTTTAGTAGGTTCATGTCTAACCCGAGTATTGATCATTGGCATGCACTTGAAAGGGTCATGCACTATCTATGTGGTACAATGAGCTATGGGATTCACTATTCAGGGCACCCTGCTGTACTTGAAGGATATAGTGATTCGAACTGGATCTCTGACGTTGATGAACTCTACGCCACGAGTGGGTATGTGTTTACCCTTGGAGGTGGTGCAGTTGAAGGGATTCGCGGCATAGTAAATCAAAATTTTCTACGGAGCGAACAGAGGGAAAGCCAAGATCTAATCTAGGAGATGCAAACAACGAGAGAGATTGGATTAGATCTTCATACCCTTGAAGATTCGCACAGCGGAACGTTCGTCGGAACGTGGGTGATGTAGTCGTACTCGCTTCTCCTCCTCGTGATCCGATCCGATCTAGCACCACAAGTGGCGGTGCCTCCATGAGATGCACACGTGCAGCACCTCGACGTCTCCTCCTTCCTCGGATCAGCAAGTATGGTGGAGAGATAGATTGGATCTACAACACGACGGCGTGGTGTATATGGTGGAGAATTTCTGCAGCAGGGCTTCGCCTACAAACAGTCGGGAGGGAGAGAGGAAAGCTAGCAAGGCGGCTAGGGTTTGGAGGAGAGGTGTGGGGGGTTGGTGCGCCCCCACCCCTCTTTATATAGAGGGGGGCGCAGCCCTAGACCCTCCCCCAAGCCCAAAGGATAAGGAGTGGGGGGCATGGACTCTCCCCTCTTCTAGAAACCCTATCTCTAGTTTAAACGATTTAAACCCTATAGGATCGGCTGGGCCCTATGGGGCCTTGTGCCCCTGGACCATTACGGCCAGGACACTCCCTCATAGGCCCATGCCCCCTCCCGGAAGGTGGGGCCACGTTGGTCCCCTTCCGGAAGGTTCTAGAAGCTTCCGGTACAATACTGATTAACCCGGAACAATTCCGAACTCCAAAAACTGCATTGCCTTATATGAATCTTATTCTCCGGACCATTCCGGAACCTCTCGTGATATCCCGGATCCCATCCGAGACTCCGAACAAAAATTCATAAACCAATTATCCAATCTATCCTAGCGTCGAGATACGTTAAGTGTGTGACCCTGCGGGTTCGAGAATATGCAGACATGATCTTCTATCAATAATCAACAGCGGGGTCTGGGCACCCATATTGACTCCCACACATTCATCGATGATCATATCGGATGAACCACAATGCCAGGATTCAAACAATCCCATATATATATATATTCCCTTCGTCTCGCGATATTTTACTTGCCCGAGATTCGATCGTCGGTACCGTCATACCTAGTTCAATCTCGTTCACAGCAAGTACTTTACTCGTTCCGTAATCCGATATCACTTTGTGATTAACTCCTTAACCACATGCTTGCAAGCGGTGTTGATATCGATTACCGAGTGGGCCCGAAGTATATCTCTCCGACTTGGGAGGGACAAATTCCATCTCGATACATACAACCCAACAGATACTTTCCGATCACCTGAGAGACACCTTTATGATCACCCTCTCATAGGATGACGTTTGATGACCTCAAAGCTTTCTTCCGATACCAGGGAGTTGTATTATCTCATGGTCTAAGGAATACAATATTTGACATAGGAAAAGATTCGCAAAGATGAACACGATGATACGATCTAATTGCTTCGCTTAGTTTGGGTCTGTCCATCATATCATTCTCCAATGTTATGATCTCATTATCAATTGACAACTCATGTCTATGGTTAGGAAACCTTAACCATCATTGATCGATGAGCTAGTCCATAGAGGCGTACTAGGGACACGGTGTTGTTCACAAACCACACAAGTATTAAAGTTTCCGCTTAATACAATTCTAGCATGGAATATAAACTTTATCGTGAACAAGAATTATAATAATAACATCTTTATTATTGCCTCTAGGGCATAATTCCAACAGTCTCCCACTTGCACTAGAGTCAATAATCTAGTTTACATCTGGCAACAATCTCACACCCATGGCACTGAGGTGTTGATCATGTTTTACACGTGGAAGAGGTTTAGTCAATGGATCTGCGACATTCAGATCTGTATGTACTTTGCTAATTTTCAGATCTCCATCTGCAATATAATCTCGGATTATATGAAACTTGCGGTTGATATGCTTGGTCTTTGGATGATATCTTGGTTCCTTAGCGAGTGCTATGGCGCCAGTGTTGTCACACAATATCTCCAGTGGGTCCAATGCACTTGGAACCACGCCAAGCTCGGTGATGAAGTTTCTGATCCAAACTCCTTCACTTGATGCTTCTGCAGCAGCCATGTATTCCGCTTCCACTGTAGATCCTGCGATCACGCTTTGCTTGCAGCTTCTCCAGCTCATAGCTCCTCCATTCAAAATATAAACGTATCCTATCTTAAATTTGGAATCATCCTTGTCGGTGTCAAAACTAGCGTCGACGTAACCTTTTACGACAAGCTGTTCATCACCCCCATAGACTAAGAACATTTCTTTAGTCCTATTTAGGTACTTTAGGATGTTCTTCACGGCTGTCCAGTGTTCCACTCCTGGATCACTTTGATATCTGCTCGTCAAACTAAGAGCATTGGACACATCCGGTCTAGTACACAGCATGGCATACATGATGGAACCTATGGCCGAGGCATAAGGCACCTTGCTCATAGTTTCCCTATCATTTACTGTAGCTGGACACTGAGCCTTGCTCAATATCTTACCTGACAACATAGGCACTGAACCTTTCTTTGCCTTATCCATTCTGAACCTTTTCAGAACTTTGTCTAGGTATGTACTCTGGCTTAAAGCTATCAGGCGTCTTTGTCTATCTCTATAGATTTTGATGCCCAATATATAAGCAGCTTCACCTAGGTCTTTCATTGAAAAACACTTGTTCAAATAACTCTTCACATCGTTAAGCATGTTGATGTCATTTCCGATAATCAATATGTCATCCACATATAGTACCAGAAACGTCACCGAGCTCCCACTCACTTTCTTGTAGATATAAGCTTCATAGCAATTTGGAACAAATCCAAAGCTCTTGATCACTTTATCAAAACGAAGGTTCCAACTCCGAGATGCTTGCTTCAGTCCATAAATGGAACACTGAAGTTTGCATGTAGAGGTCCCAATCTTTAATAAGATAGATTCCTCCTGTGTTTTACAATGCTAGTCCCTGGATCAATAGCTAGCATCCACAGTTAAGATGTAATATCAAGAAACAAGGATCATAACATAATTTTACAGCCAGGAATAACATAAGTTTATTACATCAAACATAGCTCATTTGGCTATTACATTACATTGCAGCGGAATAACAATAATCATGGAGTCTTTCATCTTCAAAGTGCCACAGGCAGATGTTGGTTGTAGACTTTGTAATCCTAATCAAACAATCTTCACTAAAATCAATCAAACCTGCAACATACAAGTTACAGCCACAAAGGTCAATACATTTGAATTGTATTGGCAAGTTTCACTACTTTGTATATTATGAGTGGATCCTACCATTACATGCATATTTGGCTAAGTAGAGTTTAAGGCTTATTTGCATAAAGCAATATTTATCCTATCTTTTCAAAATGGTTTTGGTCCTTTGTCAAATCTCTTTTCCAAGTTCCTTGAACTCCTTGGTAGAAACTCAAGTGTTCAAGTCCTTGTCAAAAATCCCTTGAGCTACTTGGTAACTCCAAGTGCAACAAGTTTTATCAAATCTCATGAGTTCCTTGGTAACCCCAAGTACATCATGCCCTTGAGCACCTTGGTAACCCCAAGTGCAACAAGCTTAACAAAATCTCTTTGAATTCCTTGGTACCCCCAAGTGCATCAAGTTTTTATATTAGAAATTAGAATGTCGAGATCTCCCATGGTTCAAACTTTAGTTGCTCAGTATTGTCCATAACCGGGGACACGGCTAAGTACTTAGATTTTATTAACTTCTGCAGAAGGAGTACACTTTACCCACATGTCACAATCCCATCCTTTTGCCACCAGTGGCCTACTGGATTAGTGCTCACCAAGATGGAGTACTGGCAGATTGAGAATGTGACGAAGTCTTTCCAAAGGGTCCTTCCATACACCATTGCTAGCTTTCCTTCAGCACCCATGAAGCATTCCAGATCCCCATGTCCGGTTAACTGAAGACAGTGCATGGGTCTTCCCAATGTAGTCGACTAAGCTAGAGCCATAATAGCATGTGGTTGCACACGAAAGCCACAATTGGAGAAACATGTTCAATCTCTAAGTTTCCTAGGTGGTTTTCTTTTGGAGCACAACACAAAGTGATTCCCATAGACATGGTCCCTTTTGTTGCCACCTTCTCCAAAACTTAAAGTGTCCACCACCTAGGTGGTTCGTTGAGTCCTTGTTTTATTATGTAAAACACAAGTCCTTTTCTCAACCTTTGTAAAACCTCAACATGTATCTCTTTTCAAAATAAAGAATGGCTAAGCATGTACAACTACATTATTTTCACTAAGGAGTGTATAGGGAATCCTATTAGGATTAGCATAGCTTAAGTATAAAAAGTATTTTCATGCATGTTTCAAAATCCACTAAGTATAATGAAAATAGTAGGAATTTTGATGATAGTGTCAATTGCCTTTTGGTAGGGAAGGGTGGTTCACTCCTTGATCTTGCTAGTCTCACACTTCTCTAATTTCACTACAAGTCAATCAAGCAAACACAAAATCAACTAACATTCCAAATCAAAGTCAACCAAACAATTTCACACACACTAGAAATGGATTCTTAGTCATGCCTGGGAACATGCCTAAGATGGTTTTATTTGCAAGGATGGTATTCAATAGGCTTCTAAACTTTTTAAGGTCCAAATTGGTCATTCACCAATATGGCAAAGTCATTTGCAAAAGGGCTTTGGTTCATAAACCATTTTTTTTAAAACTAATAATCATTTCATGTGGTGGAAGATATTTCTATCAAGGAAAAACTTTATGTTTTTCACCAAATGAGTTGCCATTTGCAAAACTTGGTGTTTTGGGTCAGTAGGTTTAGTCCAAAACATTTTCCCAAAGTTTTCTTTGCAAAAACATTTTCATAATAAAATCAATAATTTTATTTGGCTAGAAAAATGGCTAAGTCAAATAATTCAACCTAAATTTTACCAAAATCATTTTTAATACCAAGGGTTGGTTCCTAGGGTCAGTATGGTCACAACAAACCATTTTGCAAAGGTTTTAACCTAAAAATCATTTTTAAACAATTTTTCTACTCTAAACAAGCTCACAAAAGAATCTGCAAAAACAAGCAAACTAACAGATACTATTGGTAAACCAAGGGTATGGTTGGCTAGGTCTTGCTCTCCTGAATCCAACGACATAAATTTTGCAATTTTTGGACGTGTGGATCCAAAGATACAAGGGTTTGAAGTTTGCAAATAATTCTGTTTTCAAATTTGTTTTTAAACAGAATAGGTGACACGCGACGTGATCTCATTGGACGGTACCGCTTCGCGCGGATCAGCGTTGCGGTGCGTTGGATCTAATCGATCGTGTGGTCCAGAGTGCGTAACTCTTCGCGGCTAAGTGAACTAATCGTGAGCGCCGGATCTGAATCCTACGGCTGCTAGCACGCTTGCCAAGGATCGGCGGCGCTGGCGGTGGCTTGCGGCGGCGCACGGCCAGGCAGTGATGCTACGGCGATTACAGGAAGCGGAGAGGGGGAAAAGGTGCTCACCAGAATCGCGAGGAAGTGGTGATGCTCAACGTGTGCTTGTCGCGGCAAGGGGCGCTCTGGTACAGCTGCAATTGCTTGCCGGAGTAGAGAGCAACGCCGGGTGGTCCTGGTCGTGGTCGGAGTCGTCGCTACAGGTTACGGGAAGGCCAACCGAGGGTATGGTCAGATGCGTAAAGCCAAGGCGAAGATGCTCGCATGATCGAGAAGACGTGGGGCGGTCAGTGCTTACCGGGGAAGGTCGTCGGAGAGGTTGCAGACGGCGGCGTCGTTCGGAGCTTGCCGTAGCCGACGCTCTGGGGCGCCTGCGGTCGAATGGTTGGTACGGGGAGGAGCGTCTAGGAGTGGGGAAGTTGCCAGCGTGCTCAGGGAGGCTCGGGGTGATGTGGTTTGGCCGGAATCGGTCGGAGACGGTGGTCGGAGCTGGGAGTGTGTCGAGTCAAATTGGGGCAGCCTCGGGGCAGAGAGGGAATGGCGACAGAGGGAAAGGGAGGGGAAGATGCAGGCGTTTAATATCGTGCAGTCACGGCGAGATTAACGCACGTCTTTACTGTGAATTGAACGCGACATTCAAAGGCAGCAACGGCAGCGAGGTTTGGGGGTGACAGGGTCGCGCGGGTGTGGACGATGAGCAGTAGAGGTGGGGTCCACCGGTCAGTGGGAAAAGAAACGAGGAGGAGGTCCACCTGCCAGTGAGGGTGTGGGTTTCTTCTGGGGTGAAGAAAAACGTTTCGGGGGCGAGGGTGAGGTGGGCTGCTGTTGGGTTAGTTGGGCCAGATGGTGGGCTGTTCTATTTTTTTTCTGTCTAAATCTTTTTCTATTTCTAAATCTATTTTTTCTGATTTTGAATTTCATCCAACTATTCAAGCATTCAAATAATTCAAACAATTGTAATGAGTTTTTGGTTCTGTTTATCAACATAAACCAAATCTCAAAATAAAATAATATTTTAAGATCCCTTCATTAATTAAATAAAAGGGTCCTTTATTTATTTAATATGGTTTGATTTATTTAATAAAATCTTCATTTGAATTCCAAACACTTTAAAAACCAAGTCAGTAGGTTTTATTTGGAAATAAAGAATATTTGGAAACTTGTTTAAAACAAAATAACATCTTTATTTTAGGACCCATTTAATAATTAAATAAAATGGACCTTAGTTATTAAATCAAATAGAATTTGTTTTATTAAGAGATTTATTTTAAAACCTAAAATAAAGCCAAAACACTCTAGTAGGTTTTATTTGTGAATATCAAATATTTTGAAATCTTATTTTAAATAATTTAATAAGTTTTGATGTTTCAATTAAATTGGTAAAACCTTTTATTTAAATAAAGTTTGGATATTAAATCCTTATTAATTTATTTAAATAAACCTTTGCTAATAAAATGTTTTTAATTCCCAAAGCTTGGCCAAGGTTTTAATTTGGCTTTATAAAATATTCTTTATTTATAAACTCATATTTTCTTTTGAATACCAAATCTTTTATTAAATGATTCCAAAATAGTAGTTCCAAAACATTTTTAATTTCCTTTAATTAAATGTTTAACTCATTAAATTCCTTTAGGATTTTATTTAATTCAAATGGGTTTGAGGTTCCATTTAAATTCAAAAAGTTTCTTCTGGCCATGAAAATAAACAAAGTTTTATTTTATTCATCTATTTTTCACATTACAAGATTTGGAAAATCTTGGGATGTGACAGACTACCACCCTTAAAATAAATCTCGTCCCGAGATTTGGGGAGGCTGGGGTTACAAGCAGGTCCAAAACAACTAGGGTACTACCACCCTTAAAATTTTCAAACAAAAATTACACATTGTCCTTCTTGGGATCCTGGGGAAACTTCTCTAAGCAAACATTTGCATTGAATCCTTTGTTTCCAGGCTTGACTCATGGGCCAAGGTTGAGTTTCTCCATAGGCTTGTTCAACTTGTTCTTCATCTTTTCTGGACAGTTGCTTGCATAATGTCCTGGTTCCTTGCAGTTGAAACAATGGATGTCCTTGAGTTCTTCACGTAGCTCTTGGGGACAAGTTGCTACATAGTGGCCTAGCTCTCTGCAGTTGTTGCACACTACTTGTCCAATCACTTTATTCTTCTTGTTCTCTGGGCACTCACTGGAAAAGTGTCCCATTTCCTTACATTTACGACATTGCACAAGGTTCATGTCTGGTCTTGGTTTCTTGGGTTTCTTTGATCCTTTGAACTGGGTTGTCTTGTTTGGAGGTATAAGTGGTCCTTTTCCTTTGCCATCAACATTCTTGGCATACTTGGATCCTTCTTGTTTCCTTTGTTCCACCATGGAGTAGATGGGGCATTGTATAGGGACATGGTCGTTTCCTTCACAAAGGTAACAAGTAGCTTGGGAGATGGGACATTGTCCAACAGGATGATTCCCTTCACAGTTAGGGCATTGACCTTCATGCTCTTTGGAAGTATGATCCTTGTCTCCACAAATATTGCAAGCTGGTGCTCCATCTAGAACAACATTTCTGTCATCCTTGTTATCATAAACTCCTTTGGGATAGTTTTCTTCCATGCTGATCATTTGATTAGTCACCTTAAGCATCAGTTGGGATTGTTCCTCCAAAAACCTTTGTAGTGCTGCATCTTTATCACTATTGTTGGCTATGAACTGAGCTGTCAGTTGGTTCAACTGGTGTTGGGTTGCTATGAGCCCTTTCATGCTGTCAGCTTGGTTGGTGTTGATGTCATCAACCTTGGAGTCTTTTGGAGTAGTCATCTGTTTGGGTTGAAGGGAGGTTAGAATAGGCAAGTTATTTCTAAGGAATCAATTCTAATCACACACATCACAATTCACACAAGCAATGTGTATGCAATCACAAACAACTTTTCACTCAAACAACAAAGTTCTTGTACACACTTAGGCAACAAAAATACTTTTGTTAAACCACATAAGTTGGTGTGTTTTGACTTAACTAAAATATGGTGGTCCATCTATATGGTTCACTTGTGATCTTTCCATCATTCTTGGTTGCTTCTTCTCACATGAGATCATGGTTCCTTGAGAAAAACTCCTTGGTCACAAAACTTCAAAGTTGTTGATGGCTCCTTCTTATTTTGCATTCTCTCAGTCTCTAATTCTTGAGCAATGAATCCTTGTTTCACTTGTAGTCCTTAGTGGTATCCAAGTTGGAAGTCCTTGGTGAACATGCTGAAGATGTTGAAGTCATTAGAGTTGAAGAAGTTGAAGAAGTCCTTTGCACATAGTGTAGTCCTTGGTCATGGGTAGGTTTTTCCATCAAGTTTGAAATAGAAGAGATGTAGAGTTGAAACCAAAATGGTTGAGGAAAGAGTTTACAAGTGTTTTTGTAAATAAGTTTTTGGAACAAAACAACTCCTATTTTTCTAAGGGTTTTTGTCCAATCCTAGGTTTACAAATCCTACAGGCAACACAATGCTCTGATACCATCTGTAGAGGTCCCAATCTTTAATAAGATAGATTCCTCCTGTGTTTTACAATGCTAGTCCCTGGATCAATAGCTAGCATCCACAGTTAAGATGTAATATCAAGAAACAAGGATCATAACATAATTTTACAACCAGGAATAACATAAGTTTATTACATCAAACATAGCTCATTTGGCTATTACATTACATTGCAGCGGAATAACAATAATCATGGAGTCTTTCATCTTCAAAGTGCCACAGGCAGATGTTGGTTGTAGACTTTGTAATCCTAATCAAACAATCTTCACTAAAATCAATCAAACCTGCAACATACAAGTTACAGCCACAAAGGTCAATACATTTGAATTGTATTGGCAAGTTTCACTACTTTGTATATTATGAGTGGATCCTACCATTACATGCATATTTGGCTAAGTAGAGTTTAAGGCTTATTTGCATAAAGCAATATTTATCCTATCTTTTCAAAATGGTTTTGGTCCTTTGTCAAATCTCTTTTCCAAGTTCCTTGAACTCCTTGGTAGAAACTCAAGTGTTCAAGTCCTTGTAAAAAATCCCTTGAGCTACTTGGTAACTCCAAGTGCAACAAGTTTTATCAAATCTCATGAGTTCCTTGGTAACCCCAAGTACATCATGCCCTTGAGCACCTTGGTAACCCCAAGTGCAACAAGCTTAACAAAATCTCTTTGAATTTCTTGGTACCCCCAAGTGCATCAAGTTTTTATATTAGAAATTAGAATGTCGAGATCTCCCATGGTTCAAACTTTAGTTGCTCAGTATTGTCCATAACCGGGGACACGGCTAAGTACTTAGATTTTATTAACTTCTGCAGAAGGAGTACACTTTACCCACATGTCACAATCCCATCCTTTTGCCACCAGTGGCCTACTGGATTAGTGCTCACCAAGATGGAGTACTGGCAGATTGAGAATGTGACGAAGTCTTTCCAAAGGGTCCTTCCATACACCATTGCTAGCTTGCCTTCAGCACCCATGAAGCATTCCAGATCCCCATGACCGGTTAACTGAAGACAGTGCATGGGTCTTCCCAATGTAGTCGACTAAGCCAGAGCCATAATAGCATGTGGTTGCACACGAAAGCCACAATTGGAGAAACATGTTCAATCTCTAAGTTTCCTAGGTGGTTTTCTTTTGGAGCACAACACAAAGTGATTCCCATAGACATGGTCACTTTTGTTGCCACCTTCTCCAAAACTTAAAGTGTCCACCACCTAGGTGGTTCGTTGAGTCCTTGTTTTATTATGTAAAACACAAGTCCTTTTCTCAACCTTTGTAAAACCTCAACATGTATCTCTTTTCAAAATAAAGCATGGCTAAGCATGTACAACTACATTATTTTCACTAAGGAGTGTATAGGGAATCCTATTAGGATTATCATAGCTTAAATATAAAAAGTATTTTCATGCATGTTTCAAAATCCACCAAGTATAATGAAAATAGTAGGAATTTTGATGATAGTGTCACTTGCCTTTTTGGTAGGGAAGGGTGGTTCACTCCTTGATCTTGCTAGTCTCACACTTCTCTAATTTCACTACAAGTCAATCAAGCAAACAAAAAATCAACTAACATTCCAAATCAAAGTCAACCAAACAATTTCACACACACTAGAAATGAATTCTTAGTCATGCCTGGGAACATGCCTAAGATGGTTTTATTTGCAAGGATGGTATTCAATAGGCTTCTAAACTTTGTAAGGTCCAAATTGGTCATTCACCAATATGGCAAAGTCATTTGCAAAAGGGCTTTGGTTCATAAACAATTTTTTTAAAAAACTAATCATCATTTCATGTGGTGGAAGATATTTCTATCAAGGCAAAACTTTATGTTTTTCACCAAATGAGTTGCCATTTGCAAAACTTGGTGTTTTGGGTCAGTAGGTTTGGTCCAAAACATTTTCCCAAAGTTTTCTTTGCAAAAACATTTTCATAATAAAATCAATAATTTTATTTGGCTAGAAAAATGGCTAAGTCAAATAATTCAACCTAAATTTTACCAAAATCATTTTTAATACCAAGGGTTGGTTCCTAGGGTCAGTATGGTCACAACAAACCATTTTGCAAAGGTTTTAACCTAAAAATCATTTTTAAACAATTTTTCTACTCTAAACAAGCTCACAAAAGAATCTGCAAAAACAAGCAAACTAACAGATACTATTGGCTAAACCAAGGGTATGGTTGGCTAGGTCTTGCTCTCCTGAATCCAACGACATAAAATTTGCAATTTTTGGACGTGTGGATCCAAAGATACAAGGGTTTGAAGTTTGCAAATAATTCTGTTTTCAAATTTGTTTTTAAACAGAATAGGTGACACGCGGCGTGATCTCATTGGACGGTACCGCTTCGCGCGGATCAGCATTGCGGTGCGTTGGATCTAATCGATCGTGTGGTCCAGAGTGCGTAACTCTTCGCGGCTAAGTGAACTAATCGTGAGCGCCGGATCTGAATCCTACGGCTGCTAGCACGCTTGCCAAGGATCGGCGGCGCTGGCGGTGGCTTGCGGCGGCGCACGGCCAGGCAGTGATGCTACAGCGATTACAGGAAGCGGAGAGGGGGAAAAAGGTGCTCACCAGAATCGCGAGGAAGTGGTGATGCTCAACGTGTGCTTATCGCGGCAAGGGGCGCTCTGGTACATCTGCAATTGCTTGCCGGAGTAGAGAGCAATGCCGGGTGGTCCTGGTCGTGGTCGGAGTCGTCGCTACAGGTTACGGGAAGGCCAACCGAGGGTATGGTCAGATGCGTAAAGCCAAGGCGAAGATGCTCGCATGATCGAGAAGACGTGGGGCGGTCAGTGCTTACCGGGGAAGGTCGTCGGAGAGGTTGCAGACGGCAGCGTCGTTCGGAGCTTGTCGTAGCCGACGCTCTGGGGCGCCTGCGGTCGAATGGTTGGTACGGTGAGGAGCGTCTAGGAGTGGGGAAGTTGCCAGCATGCTCAGGGAGGCTCGGGGTGATGTGGTTTGGCCGGAATCGGTCGGAGACGGTGGTCGGAGCTGGGAGTGTGTCGAGTCAAATTGGGGCAGCCTCGGGGCAGAGAGGGAATGGCGACAGAGGGAAAGGGAGGGGAAGATGCTGCCGTTTAATATCGTGCAGTCACGGCGAGATTAACGCACGTCTTTACTGTGAATTGAACGCGGCATTCAAAGGCAGCAACGGCAGCGAGGTTTGGGGGTGACAGGGTCGCGCGGGTGTGGACGATGAGCAGTAGAGGTGGGGTCCACCGGTCAGTGGGAAAAGAAACGAGGAGGAGGTCCACCTGCCAGTGAGGGTGTGGGTTTCTTCTGGGGTGAAGAAAAACGTTTCGGGGGCGAGGGAGAGGTGGGCTAGGTGGGCTGCTGTTGGGTTAGTTGGGCCAGATGGTGGGCTGTTCTATTTTTTTCTGTCTAAATCTTTTTCTATTTCTAAATCTATTTTTTCTGATTTTGAATTTCATCCAACTATTCAAGCATTCAAATAATTCAAACAATTGTAATGAGTTTTTGGTTCTGTTTATCAACATAAACCAAATCTCAAAATAAAATAATATTTTAAGATCCCTTCATTAATTACATAAAAGGGTCCTTTATTTATTTAATATGGTTTGATTTATTTAATAAAATCTTCATTTGAATTCCAAACACTTTAAAAACCAAGTCAGTAGGTTTTATTTGGAAATAAAGAATATTTGGAAACTTGTTAAAAACAAAATAACATCTTTTTTTAGGACCCATTTAATAATTAAATAAATGGACCTTAGTTATTAAATCAAATAGAATTTGTTTTATTAAGAGATTTATTTTAAAACCTAAAATAAAGCCAAAACACTTTAGTAGGTTTTATTTGTGAATATCAAATATTTGGAAATCTTATTTTAAATAATTTAATAAGTTTTGATGTTTCAATTAAATTGGTAAAACCTTTTATTTAAATAAAGTTTGGATATTAAATCCTTATTAATTTATTTAAATAAACCTTTGCTAATAAAATGTTTTTAATTCCCAAAGCTTGGCCAAGGTTTTAATTTGGCTTTATAAAATTTTCTTTATTTATAAACTCATCTTTTCTTTTGAATACCAAATCTTTTATTAAATGATTCCAAAATAGTAGTTCCAAAACATTTTTAATTTCCTTTAATTAAATGTTTAACTCATTAAATTCCTTTAGGATTTTATTTAATTCAAATGGGTTTGAGGTTCCATTTAAATTCAAAAAGTTTCTTCTGGCCATGAAAATCAACAAAGTTTTATTTTATTCATCTACTTTTCACATTACAAGATTTGGAAAATCTTGGGATGTGACATTGCATACTTTATTAGCATCCTTAGGATCGACAAAACCTTCGGGTTGCATCATATACAACTCTTCATCAATGTTGCCATTGAGGAACGCAGTCTTGACATCCGTCTGCCATATTTCATAATCATGAAACGCAGCAATTGCTAATAAAATCCGAATGGACTTAAACATCGCTACGGGAGAGAAAGTCTCATCGTAGTCAACACCTTGAACTTGTCGAAAACCTTTCGCGACAAGCCGTGCTTTATAGACGGTAACATTACCATCCGCGTCCATTTTCTTCTTAAAGATCCATTTGCACTCAACGGCCTTTCGATCGCTAGGAGGGTCCACCAAAGTCCATACTTGGTTTTATCTCATGGATCCCAATTCGGATTTCATGGCTTCTAGCCATTTCTCAGAGTCTGGGCTCATCATCGCTTCCTCATAGTTCGTAGTTTCACTGTCTTCTACTAATAAGACAGTCAAGACAGGGTTGCCGTACCACTCAGGAGGGGCACGCGACCTTGTTGACCTGCGACGTTCAGTAGCAGCATCGTCCGAAGCTTCATGATCCTTGTCATTAGCTTCCTCTATTGTTGGTGCAGGCGGCACTGGAACAATTTCAGGTGCTGCGCTACTCTCCAATTCAAGAGAAGGTTCAATAACCTCGTCAAGCTCTACTTTCCTCCCACTCACTTCTTTCGAGAGAAACTCCTTCTCAAGAAAGGAACCGTTCTTTGCGACAAACACTTTGCCTTCGGTTCTGTGATAGAAGGTATACCCAATAGTTTCCTTAGGGTATCCTATGAAGACGCATTTCTCCGCTTTGGGTTCGAGCTTGTTCGGCATCAACTTCTTGACGTAAGCTTCGCATCCCCAAACTTTAAGAAACGACAACTTAGGTTTAGCACCAAACCACAATTCATACGGTGTCGTCTCAACGGATTTAGATGGTGCCCTATTTAAAGTGAATGCAGCGGTTTCTAATGCATAACCCCAAAATGATAACAGCAAATCAGTAAGAGACATCATTGATCAGACCATATCTAATAGGGTTCGATTTCGGCGTTCAGACACACCATTGCGCTGTGGTGTTCCGGGTGGCGTGAGTTGTGAAACGATTCCACTTGCTTTAAGATGCATGAGAAAATCATAACTCAAATATTCACCTCCACGATCGGATCGTAGAAACTTAATCTTTCTGTTACGATGGTTCTCCACTTCATTCTGAAATTCCTTGAACTTTTCAAATGTTTCAGATTTATGTTTCATTAAATAGATATACCCATATCTACTTAAGTCATCGGTAAAAGTGAGGAAATAGCGATATCCACCGCGCATCGAAATACTCATCGGTCCGCATACATCAGTATGTATGATTTCCAACAAGTCCGTTGCTCGCTCCATCATTCCGGAGAACGGGGTTTTGATCATCTTGCCCATGAGGCATGGTTCGCATATGTCAAATGATTCAAAATCAAGAGACTCCAAAAGTCCATCAGAATGGAGTTTCTTCATGCGCTTTACACCAATATGACCTAGACGACAGTGCCACAAATAAGTAGTATTATCACTATCTACCTTGCATCTCTTAGCCTCAATGTTATGGATGTGTGTTTCATCCCTTTCGAGATTTAGAAGAAATAAACCATTTACAAGAGGTGCATGACCATAAAAGATGTTACTCGTATAAATAGAACAACCATTATTCTCCGATTTAAATGAATAACCGTCTTGCAATAAACACGATCCAGAAATAATGTTCATGCTCAACGCAGGCACATAATAACACTTATTAAGGTTTAAAACTAATCCCGAAGGTAAAACTAAGGAGAGCGTGCCGACGGCCATCACATCAACTCTTGATCCGTTGCCAACGCGCATCGTCACCTCATCCCTCGCAAGCCGCCGTCTATTCCGTAGCTCCAGTTTCGAGTTACAAATATTAGCAACTGAACCGGTATCAAATACCCAGGCACTACAACGAGGGCTAGTAAGGAAAACATCAATAACATGTATATCAAATATACCTTTGATGGTGCCATCCTTCTTGTCCGCTAAGTACTTCGGACAGTTGCGCTTCCAGTGACCCTTGTCCTTGCAATAGAAGCACTCAGTGTCCGGCTTAGGACCAGACTTGAGCTTCTTCTCAGCAGGGGCAGTGCGCTTGCCGCCGCCCTTCTTGAAGGGCTTCTTTGCACCCTTACCTTTCTTAAAGGTGGGCTTGTTGACCATCAACACATGATTATCCTTTTTGATGTCCACTTCCGCGGCCTTCAGCTTCGCGAAGAGCTCGGTGATCGTATCAGTGGAACCAATCTGATTATGAGTCACTACAAAACTTTTGTAGCTGGGAGGGAGTGATTGCAGAACCCTGTCAATCTTGAGCTCCTCTGGAATCGTGCATTCCAGTTGCTCAAGCCGTTGAGTGTAGACCGTCATCTTAATGGCGTGCTCACTAACGGAACTCCCTTCCTCCATCTTGCAGTTAAAGAACTTCTCAGAGATCTCATATCTCTCAGAACGGGCCTGAGTCTGAAACATGGTTTTCAGCTCTTCGAGAATCTCAAAGGGCCCGGGATAGTCTTCAAAACGATTTTGAAGTTCCGGTTCCATAGCAAACAACATGGTGCTCTTAATCACACCATAATCTTCTTTACGCGACTGATAGACAGCTTTCTCATCAGCCGGCGCAGTTGCAGCAGGGGGGTCACCTAACGCTTTCCCAAGTACATAGTCCTTTTGTCCGCCAGACAAAATGATTCTTAGATTGCGGAACCAATTGGTGAAATTAGACCCATTGTTTCTAAGCTTTTCCTTCTCAGCAAAAACGTTGAAGTTGAAGTTGGATTTGGCCATGTGATCTACAGTATTTGCAAGTACAATTTAGACTATGTTCATGATAACTAGTTCAACTTAATCAAATTACTAGATGAACTCCCACTAAATTCAACATCCCTCAAGTTGTTTAGTGAACACGATCCAAATTCACCACACCTAATCCGATCATCACGAGAAGAGATGTGGTTTCAATGGTGGACAACGAAGTGTCGATCATATCATTCATATGACTCATGCTTAACCTTTCGGTTCTTGTGTTCCGAGGCCATGTCTGTACATGCTAGGCTCGTCAAGTTAGACCCAAGTATTTCCGCGTGTGCAAAACTGGCTTGCACCCATTGTATGTGAGCGTAGAGTCTATAGCACCCGATCATCACGTGATGCTTGGACACGACGAACTTTCGCAATGGTGCATACTCGGGGAGAACACAGTTTTATCTTGATCTTTAAGTGAGGAATCATCTTATAATGCTACCGTCGCGATCTAAGCATAATAAGATACATAAAAGGATAAACATCACATGCATATAACTTTATGTGACATGGTATAGCCAATCTTCGCGCAATGATCTCCATCTTGTGCGTTCCGGCATGATCTCCATCACTCCACCATGATTGCCTCCACCACGAATAGCAACTACAACTATTGCTAACTACTTAGCGATAAAGTAAAGCTATTACATGGCGTATAAGAAGTTGACTCGCAGGTCATACACAATTATAAAGACAACCATATGGCTCCTGCCGGTTGTGTACTCATCGACATGCAAGTCGTGAAACATTACAAAACATGATCATCGCATACAATATACACATCACATCTTGGGCCATACCATATCACAGAAAAACACTCCCTGCAAAAACAAGTTAGACGCCTCTACTTTGTTGTTGCATGTTTTACGTGGCTTATGGGAGTAGATGCTAAGAACGATTCTTACCTACGGAAAGCCACAATGGTGATATTATGGTTGCCAAACTCCGGTGTTAATCCCATGACAACTATAGTGAGAGAAACTGACATCCACCAGCCGCATGTGTGGAACAAGCCACACGTCAAGTGCGGAGCCGGTCTCACGAACGACGTCGCGTAAGGTTGGCCTGGACCGCTTCAATCTCACTATCCCGCGTCATAAGAAGAACACAAACAAGAGGCTTGCAACAGAAAACATCAACGCCCGCAACAACCATGTTGCGTTCTACTCGTGAAACACATCTACGCATAGATCTAGCTCTGATACCACTGAAGGGTTTCGCGGCATAGTAAATCAAAATTTTCTACGGATGCGAACAGAGGGAAAGCCAAGATCTAATCTAGGAGATGCAAACAACGAGAGAGATTGTATTAGATCTTCATACCCTTGAAGATTCGCACAGCGGAACGTTCGTCGGAACGTGGGTGATGTAGTCGTACTCGCTTCTCCTCCTCGCGATCCGATCCGATCTAGCACCACAAGTGGCGATTCCTCCGTGAGATGCACACGTGCGGAACCTCGACATCTCCTCCTTCCTTGGTCCAGCAAGTATGGTGGAGATATGGGTTGGATCTACAACGCGACGGCGCGGTGCAATTGGTGGAGAATTTCTGCAGCAGGGCTTCGCCTACAAGCAGTCGGGAGGGAGAGAGGAGGGCGGCAGGGCGGCTAGGGTTAGAGGGGAAGGTGTGAGGGGTTGGTGCGCCCCCACCCCTCTTTATATAGAGGGGGGCGCAGCCCTAGCCCCTCCCCCAAGCCCAAACCGGCGGCCCCAAAGGATAAGGAGTGGGGGGCAAGGAAACCCCCCCTTCTAAAAGGTCTATCTCGAGTTTAAACCTCTCTTGGCCGGCTGGGCCCTATGGGGCCTTGTGCCCCTGGCCCAATGCGGCCAGGGCACTCCCTCATAGGCCCATGCCCCCTCACGGAAGGTGGGGCCACGTTGGTCCCCTTCCGGAAGGTTCTAGAAGCTTCCGGTACAATACCTATTAATCCGGAACAATTCCGAACTCCAAAAACTGCATTGCCTTATATGAATCTTATTCTCCGGACCACTCCGGAACCTCTCGTGATGTCTTGGATCCCATCCGAGACTCCGAACAAAAACTCATAAACCAATTATCCAATCTATCCTAGCGTCGAGACACGTTAAGTATGTGACCCTGCGGGTTCGAGAATATGCAGACATGATCTTCTATCAATAATCAACAGCGGGGTCTGGTAACCCATATTGACTCCCACACATTCATCGATGATCATATCGAATGAACCACGATGCCAGGATTCAATCAATCCCATATATATATTCCCTTCGTCTCGCGATATTTTACTTGCCCGAGATTCGATCGTCGGTACCGTCATACCTAGTTCAATCTCGTTCACAGCTAGTACTTTACTCGTTCCGTAATCCGATATCACTTTGTGATTAACTCCTTAACCACATGCTTGCAAGCGGTGCTGATATCGATTACCGAGTGGGCCTGAAGTATATCTCTCCAACTTGGGAGGGACAAATCCCATCTCGATACATACAACCCAACAGATACTTTCCGATCACCTGAGAGACACCTTTATGATCACCCTCTCATAGGATGACGTTTGATGACCTCAAAGCTTTCTTCCGATACCAGGGAGTTGTATTATCTCATGGTCTAAGGAATACAATATTTGACATAAGAAAAGCTTCGCAAAGACGAACACGATGACACGATCTAATTGCTTCGCTTAGTTTGGGTCTGTCCACCATATCATTCTCCCAATGATATGATCTCATTATTAATTGACAAATCATGTCTATGGTTAGGAAACCTTAACCATCATTAATCAATGAGCTAGTCCATAGAGGCGTACTAGGGACACGGTGTTGTTCACAAACCACACAAGTATTAAAATTTCCGCTTAATACAATTCTAGCATGGAATATAAACATTATCATGAACAAGAATTATAATAATAACAGCTTTATTATTGCCTCTAGGGCATAATTCCAACAGTTATGATTTTGAGTGAAATTTATTGACACCAAACTTGCAATTCAAGGTTCGTCCATTGTTCAAGTTGTTGATAGACGTAGTTCACGATTCTAGGCGGAAGTTCAACTTAACAGTCTCTGCTGAAACACTGGTATATAAACAAGTAGCGAGGATTGGCAAATCTTCAAATGGGCATTTGAGATCTAGTGGGGGATTATTAGAAATAATGGGCTAAATCATTAGACTCATGTGTGATTTCAGATTTTCCCTAAATCTCAAAGCCCATGTATGTGGAAGCCCATATGTGATTTGGCCCAAGTTGGTGGCAGCTCACATGTGTGTGGCAAGAGTTGTGGGAGCTAAAGTTTAGTCCCACATGGAAAGTTGAAGGAGAGTTGCACCACCTTATAAGATGGAGTGTTGCACCACTTTGTAAGTGAGTGACAATAAAAGAGCTACAAGCGCGCTCCTCCGACCACGACGCCGCCGCTCGCACGCTCGCTCGTCTCGTCACGTCACGTCACGACGCGCGCGCCGCGGTTTGCGGGAATCTCGCCGAGCCGAGTTTTATTTTGCTGCTCAGGAAAATGTATGCGGTTAGACAGACGTGTCAACAGTTATGATTCGGGTCGCTCCCGGGTCGTGGGCTATCTGTAACCGACCGGAACATGCGTTGGTCCACTTCGTGTCCTGTACGGGATTTCCGAGCCGCTCTATATAAACGCCTGCTCGGCTTTCACAACAAACGACACCAAACCAATCTATGGTTTTACCATCCTCTCTGCTTGCGCCGCGACCGTAGTCTACTCCATCCCGCTTGCCGGCGTGCACCGGCGATCGGGAGAGCAGGTCTCCGGAACCACTCGTCTTTGTGATCCTGTTCGGGAGAGGGCGAATAAGGTTTTTAGGAAGCGCTCCGCGCGACTGCTCAAGTTCGTCATCACGGCGTGTCTTTCCGGTCGTCAAGCCGGACCTCGTGCGCGTCGTCTTCAACGCCGACTTCTTGGTCAGGCTACTGCACCAATGGCGACTACATCGACAACCGATCAGTACGTACACCGTCAACAGATCTGTTGTTTTACTATGGCTGTTAGTGCGTATAATCTGCTACTGTTCATGTTGATCAATACATCTAGTATGTTAGAGCGTTCACGTGATTGTAGCTATTGTTGTCATGATTTATATTCTAAAATTAATCGTGAAAATTATGTCTAATAATCCAACAGGTCGTGTTAGTCCATGAATTTTTGCATGTACGTGTCCTACCAGAAGTCCTAGTAGCCTAGTTTTGGTAAATTCTGAGTCCAGGCAGGATTCATAGTATAATGTCCGACAGTCCGTGTAGTGCTAGGAAATCGTATACAAGTAGGTTTAGGTGGTTTTGGGTCGTTGTTCCGTGCATACATATGCACAGGTTGTGTCGAGTTTTGTACCATGTGGAGTTGAGAAGAAGTAATAAGGAGAGAAAAATAGAGGGTACGGTATACCTGTGTTTGTCTAAATTGATGTGATCACATCAATCCGTGGAAAAAACCTAAGCATCTTTTGCCCCGTAACTCCACTCCGGTATACACCGCTAGCACGCCATGTCCACCTCTTCTCTGTCTTCCGTCGGCAACATCGGTGGCGGCAGCGTTTCGCCGCTGACATCGTCGGCCATCGTTGCACATGCCGTGTTGGGGTCGCACGTCGTCAAGATCGACGGGTACTCCCGCACCAAGGGGCTCGGCAACGGCAAATTCATCAAGTCTGAAGCATTCGACGTCGGCGGCCATCGCTGGTGTATGAGGTACTACCCCGACGGTTACAGCGCAGATGACGCCGGCTGGATATCCGCTTTTCTATGCCTGGATCACACCGATGCCACTGAGGTCGTCAAGGCACAGTTCGTGATTAGTTTGGTCGATCAGGACGGGGAACTAGTGGAATCATGCACCAGAGAAAGCCAGGTAACGTGCGCCTTCAAACCCAGAGTCAGTGGACCGTGGGGCTTCGCTAAATTCGTCAAAGTTAAGGACTTGGAGGAATCGCTTTACTTGAAGGACGATGTCTTCAGAATCAGGTGTGATGTCACGGTGGCAAAGGAGATCGTTACCGAGCTGATCACCCCAGCACCAGCAGTCGTGGTGCCACCGTCAGACATTCACCATCATCTTGCCAGGCTCCTCTCCGGCGGCGAGGGCACGGACGTCACCTTCAAGGTCGGCGGTGAGACGTTCCCCGCGCACAGGTACATCCTCGCCGCCCGGTCCTCCGTATTCAGAGCACAGCTCCTTGGTCCGATGAAGGAAAACACCGCCACCCACATACAGATCAACGACATGGAGGCCAAAGTGTTCAGAGCCCTGCTACACTTCATCTACACCGACGACTCGCCGCCAGAGATTGACGAGGGTGGTGACACGGCAGCAGCGATGGCTCAGCATTTGCTCGTGGCGGCGGACAGGTACAACATGGAGAGGCTCAAGTTGATCTGCGAGGAGAAGCTCTGCAACAACCACCTCTGCAAAACCACGGTGGCGACTACCCTGGCGCTGGCTGAGCAGCATGGCTGCGGTACGCTCAAGAAGGCCTGCTTCAAGTTTCTCACTTCTCCGGGAAACCTGAAAGCAGTCATGGCCAGCAAGGGCTTTCAGCACATGAGGTCCAGCTGCCCCTCTGTTCTTGACGAGCTGGTCGCCAAACTTGCTCCGTGACGTCTTCGAGTTGGACTTCATGAAAATTGGGGCCTTTAGCTAAATCATCCTGCTATTTCTATTTCTTAGAAGTTACTATTTATTTATGCAAGTACTCTAGTATGTCAGGGACTCGATTTATGAAACACTAGTTGAATGTCCGTGCGTTGCAACGGCCTAATATTTTAAATTTATATAAAAGATAAATAAAACAAGATAAAATAGATGTACATGCACTCACTCCTATGAACGCACACACGCACACCCTAACCCTATGAGCACCTCCGAGAGACCGAGTCGGTGGATCGGGTCTTGAGATTGATAAAGTCACCGCGGATGCCTTGCTGTCGACGGGAACATCGCCTCCCACTGAAAGAATATTCCGTCTTTTATGCAACACTCAATGTTAAACCTGGGGTTTGAACTCTGGTGGGCTGGGGGTACAACCATCCTCCCAGCCACCCAACCACAGGTTGGTTTGCAGGGGGTCAAGCGCATTGGTGGCCAAACAAGGCGCATCCAGGCACCACCAAAGCCCAAACCCAGCTAGCCCACTCAACAAGATCCGTAGCAACGAGGGCCCTAGCCACTTAGCATTTTTTTGTGTTTTGTTTCCCATTCTTTCACTCCATCGAGTCCCACCAACCCCTCTTTGATGCCCTCTTCACAAGTATGACCAGCCTCGTCGTATGATAACTTAGTTAATGGACGTTGTTGAGTCTAGTGTAAAAAATATTTTGCTAATCGTGCATAAACCTTGCACATTATGTCCCTAAAAACTCTTTTATTAAACCCTATTTTTTGTTGTTAATATTATCCCTTCTTTTATCTCAACTTAAAAATCTATTTTCAAGGTTATTTTCTAGTATAAAAACTAATTGGAAAAATGTTTATAAACAAAACAAATAAACGAGAAAATTGAAAATAAAATAAGATCGAGAACCCATCCAAACGACGTAGCTGGAAGCCCATTCCACCAGCCCATCTAGCAAGCAGCCCAACCCGCATCAAACCTTAGAAACTCCATTGGCTCCACTGGCCTTTTGCAGGGAACCCCCTCTGCTAACACCTCTACACCTCTTGCCGCGATCGAGTGCTCGACTCCTTCCCTCGACCCCCTGTCTCGTTCGTGTCTGTCCTCGACGACCACAACCCCAGTGCATCGACGCCTCCCATCCTCTTAGCCTTGCCTCGCCGCCAATCCATCTCAGGCTGCAAGCACGTCTCCATCGCCGGCAACCACTCCGTTAACTGCCGCTTGAAACGTTGTCCCCGAGGAATAATCCCTCGCGGGCTATACGTTGTTAGACAGATAAGACCTCTCCAGCAACGAATTGTACGGCTCGGATAAAATCCCGTTTAATTCGGCCCAAACCTCCGGCGACGGGCCTCGCTCCACTCTTCAGAAGTTGGCTTATACTTTGTAGAATTTGGATCAACATATAACACATATGATAATCTAGAGAGATCTAAAATTTGCATTTTTTTGATTTGCACTAACATTTCCATGGACTCTTCAAATTTCATCAGTAAAGTTTCCAGGCTAAATAGATAAATTTGTGAGATCCAATCAACAAAGCATGCAGGCTTTATTGTTCTGTTCAAATATTTTCCAGCCCACACAGAGTAGCTAGATCGTGTTAGGGAAAAAAGAGCAAACCTTACCGGCATATACATCACGCGACCTCCCACGTCCTTCTCTCAACTGTCTAGATTCTGAAGTGATAATGCAGATTAATCAGTCTAGCTCCTATTACATCAAGAATTCATAGATACCAAAGTTGCTGCATCGACCAATCTTCTTCACCCACGCCAAGAATATGTGAACCTTCCCAAAGACACACACGAACACCAGCGCGAGCAGGATGTTAGCCAGAGACGAACGTCAAGCCACCATGCTCTGGTTTCCTGCTCGCAACTGCTCTGTCTAGCCAGGGGCAAACCTGAAACCACCATGCCATGCTTTCCTGGTCGTTACTGCTGACGGGTTTGACATTGCCTAACCCGAGGTTGCAGGTTCACACAACACATATGTACCTCGTGATTTCCAGACTATAATGAAATCTTCTCTTTTTACTTGACTAGAGAGAATAAGGAGGGGAGACATGATCCCTTGCCTGGGTACCTGTCGTCGATATTTATGGTCAGGGACAAAGCGTCGGTTGCCCGAATTAGGTACAGGACCGCATGGTGGCAAGGGGAGGAGATGTGCAGGGGATCTGGGGGTCGCGGCAGCGGACACCAGGCGCGATTTGTTGGGCATTTACGACGGGAGGCGCCGGGACAGAGGCCGGTCGCTCCGGAGGCGGTACCAGGTGGTGGCATGCATGCCGTCGCCAGGGTGGCTGGGGCAGTATGCAATTGGCTAGGAGTGGCGACGTGGAACTACGGAGCAGGGCGGCCATGGAGGCGGGCGCACCAGGGATGTCGAGGTAGAGCCGGTCCTTGCCCCTCCGTAGGAGGAGGGGGACGGGAGGGCGACGGCTGTTACCTCGACGGAGGAGGAGGAGGACGGGGGCAGTTACCGGCGGCGGCATAGCATTAGGGTCCTAATGACTTTGCAAACGAAGCGCCCAGGAGGGAAAAGACATAGGAAGCGAAACTAACCGTACAGTATTGACTTTGCGGTGGCAGCGGGGGTTATTTGTATGTCACTGGGAGGGTAAAACCGTCCAATAAAATTCGGAAATTCTGGCTGAACGACGGACGAAAATTTCCGTGAGACGAAAACCACCTCAACACAAATTATAGTATATATAGATATAGATATATAGATATATAGATATAGATAGATGATGATTGCTTAATTTCCTACATACATTTGAATCGACCAGTCTCTTAAAGCTATATGAAGGCACTTCGGAATTTTTAAACGTAGATACAAATAAATTCAAAGCTAAATTAGCTTTTTTTATTCTACAGAAATCATTTTCAGGTTACATATGTGTATTCTGCAGAAATAGTCTCCTGGTTCTGTGAATTAGCGGGAAGATTTTAGAAATCTTTAGGAAAAATATCTACTTCAACTGAAATCCTAAGTAAAGATGTTAGAGGATTACTGGTGGGTTCAAATGTGTTTACCTTGCTCGGTTTTGGATGGGTCAGAACTCATATGCGACTAAAATAAATAAAAATCAGCTTTCATTTCCCCCTTTTCCATACCTGACTGATATTCGCAAATCTCGCAAAATCTTGCAAATTTTGAAACCAAATTATGGTGTTTAAATATTTATAGCAAAACTTAATATGGAATCAAACCGTAAACCTAAATAGCAACTCAACTACTGTGCTATAGTTTAATTAGTTCGTGCTAGTAAATTTGGTTGTAGTTCAAGAGCTTTCTAATCTAGTAAATTTTATCTCTAACATCTGTGATTCGTGCTTCTGCCATCGAGGATGTAGTGTTATCCTGACACGGGAGATTCTTCCTTTCCAATTGTGGTGTCTACAGACGCCATGGTACTTGGATGTGTACCACAGCCTCTCTACTTTGATATATGCAATCTTGTTAAAATCCAAGGAGCACAAAGTTTTTTTTAAAGGAGATTGAGGAGTAGAAAGATGTAACCAGCGAGGCCTTGTCCATATTTGATCTTTTTTCCTACCATCGATCCAAAAGGGTTATTTTATCAAACAATCATCTCCTGATCCTACATCCTCGCCGCGAGAAGATCGTCAAAGGAGTAGCAAATCTTCCGGAATGCCTCGATCTGATCCTCGGCGACACCCATGAAGAGGTCGACGCCGCCTTTCACCGCCGGCGACGGCACGAAGACCATGAGCCCCTCGATCGGCAAGTCCGGCGGCTGGACCACGGCGGGCGGCCCGGTGCCAAAGTCTAGCAGATGGCACCTGAGTCCCATCCAGCTGTCCACCTCCGCGTCTGGACATAACGCGGTGCCGGCAGCCGCCGTCGCCACGAGATCCTCTCCGCCCACATCCGCCAATGCGCCAAAGTCCACGAAGGACTGGATGTACTCCTCGTCGACACGCGCCACGGCGTCGCGGATAGCGCCGACCACGCGTTCGTAGCTCCAGCTGAGGACATCCCGGACCTGGAGCCTCGGGAACGCCCAGAGCACCATGTTCCCGAAGAAGTCCATGGGAACCGTAGGGTTGGCTCTGCCTCGGCAGTCCACGGCCACCCTCACCTGCGTGAACTCCTCCGGCTTCAGGAGCCGCACTGCCGTGATCTTCTTCCACACGTGCGCCAGCAGGCACTGGAACGTGCTGCAGCGGCCGCCGACGCGGGCTTTCAGCTCGGCGGCGAACTCGGCCGTGAAATGCACCCTCAGGTCCTTGATCCTGACCTCCGAGCCTAGGTCGTGGCCTTCGCCAGTGCAGCCGACGCCTTTTTCACCTTTGAACTCGATTGACCGGTGGTCGAACACCGGCGCCGGCATGCGGCGAGGCACGGCAGTGGTCGCGCGGTCGAGGAAGGGAGTCGGCGCGACGAAGTTCTTGCCCTCGCGCACCGCATTCTCCCACGTGGTGATGAAGTTGCTCATGGAGACACCGTCGGCAGTTTGGTGATGGTACGATAGACCGATCACGAGGCCGCCGCACTTGTACCGGTTCAGCTTGATCTGCAGCAGTGCCACGCCAAAGTTCTCCTAAAAAACAGCATGTCAACATTGGCTAAATTGTCTGTAGTAGATTCAGATTGTCACGATGTAGATGAATCGGGTTTTTTTAAAAAAATAGAAACCTTCATTAAAAAAGATCATTGGTGTATATAAAATCTATAAGAGCAAAGAATATTTTCTGTAAATTTGACACTAACTTTATAAGTGACATCCCTAAATAGATAATACACTGAAGACAACTCTATTTTGCATGTGAAATTCGAAAGGAAATAGCAATTTGATTTTTACGGAAACATGCAACCAAAGTAATTATAAGGTGGATAGCAACTAATTAAAGGAGTTGTAACTTTAAGTCTCAAATCCCAAACAAGTTACCTCTGGGGTTGCAGGGTACAGATCGCGGGCGTCTGTGGCCATGCCGCCGTCGACGAGCACGTCCGCCAGGTCGGACGGGACGGTGGCCTCGATGAGAAGCACGCCCTCGTTGTTGAGGTGGATGAACCGCCGGCCTTGGCCGTCGATGTCGAAGCGCCCCGCCAGATGCGGATACGACGCGACGGCCCGGACAAGCCCCTCCTTGAGCGCCTCGTTGGACGGCGCTGGCGCGGAGTAGGCGAAGACGATGGGGACGAAGATGTCCAGGGCAGCGCGGTCCAACACGGTCAGCGGGACCTTCTCGCCGGCCAGCGGGTGCGGCGCAGAGTACACCGGCTTCAGCATCGTGGTGCTCGTAATCTCCATTGTTGGATCGGATTCTCTACCTATTCTGTGAGCTCTGCGCTAGCGCTTTGGTGAACGGCGAGACGAGGCAAGAGGAGGCATGAGCTTGGGCGCCGTATATAGCCAGCGTAGTTTGCACAGATCGAGATGCGTGTGTGCACTCCGGCTTTTGGAAGAACGTTTGCGTTTCTTTGTAACGGTAGCTTGTTGAAGAACGTCGTGTTTCTTTCCAATTATAGCTTTTGGAAGGACGTTGTGTTTTATTACTCTAAATTTATTGTGAATTGTACAGTAGAGGAACCTGATAATCAGGAAGAACGTTGTGTTTTTATCTAACTTTATTACAGTATGAGCTGTACAATAAAGGATGCTGACCGTCACAAAAGAGAAAACCATTGTGTGTTTTTTTTACTTTATATGAACGTTGGTAATCAGAAGAACGGTCATGCCAATTTTCTTTATCTTTTTTTTGAACGAGATAAGGGCCAGGAAACTTTACTAAGTACTTCCTCCCTCGTTGTCGAGACAACTAATTTAGGACGGAAAAATATCATAGGCGAGCATACAAATTATAGAGAAGATTCTGAAAAAAAAATAGAAAATACATTACAATCTATTTGCAAGAAGGGCCCCGAATCAAAGATTGAGATCTATCACAATTGAGACGGCAATCTGCGTCATCACCGGGGACACGTCCACTTGGGATGGTGCTGCTTAGAAGCGCCGCTTTGAAGAAGAAGTGACTCCGCACCGAAGAAGCCATGGAATCAGTTGAAGCACCGATGCGCATAAATGATGCCAATGTCAGAAGGGGTTGTCATGCCGATCAGAAGACACAACAACTTGACGAGATCGACCATCTCCACCCTATTGCATGTACATATGACAGAGTTATTTTCTTCACCTACACTCCTAACCGAACTAGCATACGCAGCTCTGAATTTTTTTCAAAAAAAAGTAGTTAGAAAAATATTGATCCAAAGACGACAGAGTTTTTTTTCTTTACCAAGAAGATCAATCCGTGTACGCATGGTTTCCCCGATATGCTACCACTCTAAGAAGGTGCATTATTCTTGTTTATCCAATGTCCACAACATGCCTCGGGATATTCCAGCTAAAATCCCTCACATCATAACTCCCTCACATCGTAACTGTTGTTGTTTCCCTCACCAACCCTAAGATGCCCGGTTCTCGACTTTTCATATTAATTTGTTGTATAACAACTGGTAGAATACAACCTCTTAGTTTTTTATCGATCTCTCTCCTTACATTTAACAGTTTTGTCACCATACCTCATAAGGTGTCCATCAATATAAGAATAAGACGGTCTTTTGTGTCTTTCACCCAGTTAATATTGTGTTTATGTAATCACATTTGATGATAGGGTTGAAGGCACTTCTCATCCATAACTGGTTATGGTGATGTAACACCCTCAGGATCGACCCTATGCAAGTTTCAGCGATTCCCGCCAAACCTGCATAGAAACGATTCAAAGGTGCCCACCAGGCACTTTCGTGCGGGTGGAAAACGAAGTAATAATATTACACAACAGTCCTTGATGGGACCCACAGAACAGATAAATACAACATCGACTCCATGAGTCAAGAGTACAGATATAATATACAAAGATCCAAATCACCTTGAAAATGATAGAGCGTCCGATTACGGACAAGATGCAAATGGGGCTAAGAGCCCAGAAGAATAACCAATGGCGTCCATAACCCTGCCCAGGCCAAGCCGGAAGGGTAACCCTGCTAACGACGTCGAAACCTGCTAAAAAAAAGGGGTGCCGACAAAGGGCAAAGGAAAAAGAGGAGCGTCAGTACTGAGGCCAGTACACGGCGAGGCTAGAATTCGGCGGTCCTCGCCTACATAGGTATGATGGACTGAAGCGGCAGCGGCAGCATGCACTGAACACCCTAAAGAGACTCGATACAACTGGCGGCAATCAGAGAGGGGTAAGAAAGACCTATTCGGAACCAACCTGACACTACCATCAAACAAACCCATCCTGGTATTTCCCCCCTCGAGACCAAACGAGGAAGTCAACCGAGGAACTCACACAGTTGGCAGTTTTATTTATTCAGTTATCGTTGCAGCAATTACTAGTCAGGTATAGATAGTCATCCTGATAAATTAAGCAGTGGGCACTTTTATTTAACCATTCCGTTGTAGTTGCAACACTTACTAGTCAGATACAAATAGCATGAGATAACCCAAAACCCAGCAGTTGTTGGTACTTTTATTTAGCCATTCCGTTATAGTTACAATACTTACTAGTCAGGTACAATGGTCGCAAGCGACAACCCAAACAAGCAATTGTTGGCAGTTTTATTTAGCCATTCCATTATAGTGAAGCTGATTACTAGTCATTATAAAGTCAATTTTATAGCACTACTTTAGTTATAGTTGTCTATGATCGAGATACTGTGCTCCAAGTCGTCCATAACCGCGGACACGGCTTTCAGAAAGTTTTACCCTGCAGGGGTGCACAAATAGCAACACACACTCGATCAACCTCGGAAAAACCAAATCAAAACCCAACGAGGCTTTCACGACAAAGCAATCACAGGATTCAGAAATATTTCAGGGGCCACCCCATTGAGTAGACCCGCAACGAAGCTAGCTGACTCCGAGACGGACTCAAGGTTTGCGACAATGGCTGTAAACGACTGGGAACCCAAAACTGGGCTTGTCGATACCGCGAAAACACACCGCTTACCTAAACAGTACAGGTGCTCCTCGCACAATCGTAAATAAAACAGTAAAGCATGGCATAAGTACAGGATAGTAAATAAAACCTCAAACTAGTTTGTGGCCCCAAGAAATAAGACTGAATCAAGCTCTGGCTCAGGGGGGTCCCATAATCCTCCCGGATGTGGATAGCGCGAATATTCAAGGAATAGGTATCAAGTACTCGGGGTCCTACGGGACACAAGTGGACGGTTAACAACCAAATAACATCTATTGCCCACATGTGCCTCTGCTTACTTACTTCAGTTTTAGTTGTTAAACAGTAATTAAAGTAAATGATAATTAAAGCCTTGATCATCTCCAACAATAAACATGCGGCAATACTCCAACAACTGTGGTACTTGACGACACGCAACAGCACTCGAGCAAGCGACTACGACGCGCAAGTCCAGCTATCTACCAAACAACAGGTAATAGGATGTGGCCAAGGCAATATAAGGCTGCAAGGAAATCACGGGTACGGAAACTAGAGCAACGCAACACAGATAGCAATAGATCAACAGGAGGGAATAAATAATATAAAAGTAAGATAGGTAGAAAAGGGGAGATGCTCGCCTGAAAAACATTGCCGAAGATTCATCCGAAGATCGGGGCGAAGCTCACATCAACTCAACGGCCTTATCCGCGAAGAAGCAAAACACTAGAATAAACACCGGATGCACTATTTAATACTACGACAGAAGGTCGGGCAAGATGCATGGATGATGTATGACATGGCAAAGCTGCGATGCAATTAGGTCATATTAAGCGGAACCGGGGTCCCGATAATTAACTATATGGTTCTAGTTGTTTAGATACCCCGCAATTAAATGTTGTATTAGCATGGCAAAATATAGCACCGGTTCGCTACACCAATTTAAATGAGGCCAATATAAGACTAGATTTTCCAGCATATGGGCCCCATATTTAATTATATGGTGAATCGGCATAAGGCCCCCAAACCACATGACAATATGCATGCGAATATGACAATTTAATATGCATCAATTTACATATTTCATTTATAAAAATAGGGCTCGAGAAAGGGGTCACCCATTAGGGGTTCGGCGAACTTGGGCTCCGAGGGGTTCGGGGTTGGTCTCAGGGTTTGTCGGGAGAATGGCTCGACGAGATCGGATACAAGATGGAGAACTTGTCGTGACGTGCCGGAGATCTTGGTCCCAAGCGGTCGACCTTGCCGTCGAGAAGATCTTGCCGGGTCCGTGAATCGGGTCGGTCCTGGCGTCCGGGATGAAGAACTTGGCGTTCTGCGTCGGTGTCCTTACGGGTACGGGGTCTCGGCGAACTTGGCGTGTCGAGGTGCGGTTTTCGGGTCCGTGTAGATGGTCATGGCGTTCCGAGGAGAAGACCTTGGCATGCCGAGGTTTCGGTCTCGGGGATCGGTCTTCGGATCCGAGAAGTAGACCTTGCATGTATCCTTATGGGGCTTTGGGGCGACACGGCCACATCTTCAGGAAGATTGTCACAGTGCTTTAGGGCCCGCCGAATGTCTACTAGACGCCATGCTCGCGGGAAGGGGACAGCAGCAGGGCATGGAGCCGGCGAACAACGGCGGCGGCCGAACGCCGAACGTGGGGAGGCGCAGTGCCGGAGCCGCGCGGGGCCGGATCGAGCATGCGGCACAGGAGGAGGTCGCGGAGGGCGGAGGAGACGGAGGCGTGACCGACGACGAGTACTTGCAGAGGGCGCGCGACTGACGACGGCAGGTGGCCGTACGTAGGCGGCGGAGCGGGAAGCTCGGTGAGGGGCGCCGACGAGCTTGGCCGCTTGCGGACGATGGAGGGACCCGCATGGATGCAGGAGAGGGTGACGGAGAGGCGGGTGCTGGCGAAGCGGGTCGAGGAGGGAGGCCGGCGCGACGAGGCCGGAGGAGGACGCGGCCGAGGGAGACAGGGGAGGTCGCCGGGCGACGGCAGAGGACTGGCAGCGGGGCACCATGCGGCCAGAGAGAGGGAGGCCGACACGGAAGCAGGCGAGGGCGGACGGCCAGAGCAGAGGGAGGCCGCGGGCTCGCCGGCGGTGGGCTCGATGCGGCCGGGACGGAACGGAGGAGGCGGCGGCGGGCGCCAGGGGGAGGCGGGGCGAGGACAGAGGGCGCTGGAGGGGAAGCCGCGGGGAGAGTGCGCGGTTGGAGGGGGAGAGGATGGAGGGTCGACGGGGAGGCGACGACGGCCGCCTGCGGCCACGGAGGTTGCGGGAGGAGGGGCACCGGCCAGAGGCGGCGGGCGGGCCAGAGGGGGGGAGAAAGATGGAGGTGGGGGCGAGCAGGGCGCGCCAGCGGCGGGGAGAGGAGGGGCTCGGGCGAGCGGGGGGGGGAAGGAGAGGAAGGAGAGGAGGGAGCCGGCGCCGTGGAAGAAGGTGGGGCGACAACTGCAGACGCAGGATGGGGAGGTGGGTGCGGGAGCGTGGGGGGAGAGGATGGAGTGGTGGGGCCAGGCGGGGTCGGCGCATGGGGCCCGCGTGAGTGGCGTGTGGGTCGGGGAGGGGGTGGACTCGGTCAGGGGGGACGAGGCCGGGCTGGACGGGTGGCTGGGTGGTGGGTCCAGGGCGTGGGGACGCGCCCAGGTGGGGGCTGCCGGTGGGATGGAGTTGTATGGGTGTGAGTTGGCAGGTAGGGACAGGGACGGTGGGACCAGGGTGTAAGGGAGAGGGGTAGGTGGGGGCTAGGTGAGAGAGAGGGAGGGTGTAGGTGGGGCTGTGGATTGGTGAGGTGGCTGGGCTGAGGGTGAGGTGGAGGGACGGTGAGGTGGCGAGCTGGGGTTGGTGGGTAGACTAGGATTGGGTAGATTAGGGATTAGGTTTAGTTTAGGTGGACCGGATTGTAGGTAGTCTGGACCGATTGGGCCTCTGGCCTGACCGGTCGGAATGCCTCTCCGGACAAAAATATTTTATTGTTTTAATTTTTTTTGTAAAACATTTTTGTAAATACTTTTTAGACAAAATAAAAGATCTGAACAGACCGGTGTTTTATTTGAAATAAAGACGGGGGTTATTTAGAAAACAAATCTAGGCGTTTCGAAATAGTTTCAGACAAACAATGCATGATGATGACGATGCAATGCACAAAATCAACGCGATTTTCTAGTAGTGGTTTTGCGGGATGCCACAATTCGACACCACTAACAATGGATCTCGCCCTCGAGATCCGCCTCATGGTACCGGAAGGAAGACGGCGATCTGACCCCTCACGCTTCGTGTAGATCCTCGCGACACCACTAACAAGAGGTCGTTGTCCGTGATCGTCGAGAGAGCACTCCGGAAAACAAAGGCGAAGGTAGAGGCATCAACAAATAAAGCCACCTCTAGCTTCCGTGGACGGAGTAAAATTGCTGGATCCACTGATTCGATGTACAAGAGCGAATGCTAAGAGTAGTCGGATGGTGATCAGTCCATCGCGCACCCAAACCAGTACTCTGCACACGAATAGGCGGATTATGCAACCAACTCTCGGAATTAGACTGAAGATCTCGACAAGCGAGGTTCGGAAACAAAGGAGTGATGCAGACTCTGCATCGGATCTGGCGTAGATGATGTCGTCTCGTCGGAAAACACCGGAAGGCACAAGAAGGAACAAAGAATGGTACCACAGTAGACGGATTCCTCAGACAGCACGAACACCGGATGGTAGAACACCGTTAGCAAAGGAGGAAGCGAAACCCTGAAGGTACGACGGAACCCAACCACGAGAAATCCTGGACTCGAAGAGAGGGAAGAGAGCGGATTCAAAACACGTAGAGGTAAGAGGAGAATAGCAGAGGGGTAACGAGTAAAATCAGACCTAATCAGAACTATCCAACCGATTTTGCAAAAATAGTTTTGACACTCTACGTCGGCCGTTAGCTAGGTTATCCTACAGGCTGGACTTGTGGGGTATCGCAACTGCTGAGCTCTGATACCACTTTGTAACACCCTCAGAATCGACCCTATGCAAGTTTCAGCGATTCCCGCCAAACCCGCATAGAAACGATTCAAAGGTGCCCACCAGGCACTTTCGTGCGGGTGGAAAACAAAGTAATAACATTACACAACAGTCCTCGATGGGACCCACAGAACAGATAAATAAAACAGTGACTCCATGAGTCAAGAGTACAGATATAATATACAAAGATCCAAATCACCTTGAAAATGATAGAGCGTCCGACTACGGACAAGATGCAAATGGGGCTAAGAGCCCAGAAGAATAACCAATGGCGTCCATAACCCTGCCCAGGCCAAGCCGGAAGGGTAACCCTGCTAACGACGTCGAAACCTGCTAAAAAAGGGGTGCCGACAAAGGGCAAAGGAAAAAGAGGAGCGTCAGTACTGAGGCCAGTACACGACGAGGCTAGAATTCGGCGGTCCTCGCCTACATAGGTATGGTGGACTGAAGCGGCAGCGGCAGCATGCACTGAACACCCTAAAGAGACTCGATACAACTGGCGGCAATCAGAGAGGGGTAAGAAAGACCTATTCGGAACCAACCTGACACTACCATCAAACAAACCCATCCTGGTATTTCCCCCCTCGAGACCAAACGAGGAAGTCAACCGAGGAACTCACACAGTTGGCAGTTTTATTTATTTAGTTATCGTTGCAGCAATTACTAGTCAGGTATAGATAGTCATCCTGATAAATTAAGCAGTGGGCACTTTTATTTAACCATTCCGTTGTAGTTGCAACACTTACTAGTCAGATACAAATAGCATGAGATAACCCAAAACCCAGCAGTTGTTGGTACTTTTATTTAGCCATTCCGTTATAGTTGCAATACTTACTAGTCAGGTACAATGGTCGCAAGCGACAACCCAAACAAGCAATTGTTGACAGTTTTATTTAGCCATTCCATTATAGTGAAGCTGATTACTAGTCATTATAAAGTCAATTTTATAGCACTACTTTAGTTATAGTTGTCTATGATCGAGATACTGTGCTCCAAGTCGTCCATAATCGCGGACACGGCTTTCATAAAGTTTTCCCCTGCAGGGGTGCACAAATAGCAACACACACTCGATCAACCTCGGAAAAACCAAATCAAAACCCAACGAGGCTTTCACGACAAAGCAATCACAGGATTCAGAAATATTTCAGGGGCCACCCCATTGAGTAGACCCGCAACGAAGCTAGCTGACTCCGAGACGGACTCAAGGTTTGCGACAATGGCTGTAAACGACTGGAAACCCAAAACTGGGCTTGTCGATACCGCGAAAACACTCCGCTTACCTAAACAGTACAGGTGCTCCTCGCACAATCGTAAATAAAGCAGTAAAGCATGGCATAAGTACAGGATAGCAAATAAAACCTCAAACTAGTTTGTGGCCCCAAGAAATAAGACTGAATCAAGCTCTGGCTCAGGGGGGTCCCATAATCCTCCCGGATGTGGATAGCGCGAATATTCAAGGAACAGGTATCAAGTACTCGGGGTCCTACGGGACACAAGTGGACGGTTAACAACCAAATAACATCTATTGCCCACCTGTGCCTCTGCTTACTTACTTCAATTTTAGTTGTTAAACAGTAATTAAAGTAAACGATAATTAAAGCCTTGATCATCTCCAACAATAAACATGCGGCAATACTCCAACAACTGTGGTACTTGACGACACGCAACAGCACTCGAGCAAGCGACTACGACGCGCAAGTCCAGCTATCTACCAAACAACAGGTAATAGGATGTGGCCAAGGCAATATAAGGCTGCAAGAAAATCACGGGTACGGAAACTAGAGCAACGCAACACAGATAGCAATAGATCAACAAGAGGGAATAAATACTATAAAAGTAAGATAGGTAGAAAAGGGGAGATGCTCGCCTGAAAAACATTGCCGAAGATTCATCCGAAGATCGGGGCGAAGCTCACATCAACTCAACGGCCTTATCCGCGAAGAAGCAAAACACTAGAATAAACACCGGATGCACTATTTAATACTACGACAGAAGGTCGGGCATGATGCATGGATGATGTATGACATGGCAAAGCTGCGATGCAATTAGGTCATATTAAGCGGAACCGGGGTCCCGATAATTAACTATATGGTTCTAGTTGTTTAGATACCCCGCAATTAAATGTTGTATTAGCATGGCAAAATATAGCACCGGTTCGCTACACAAATTTAAATGAGGCCAATATAAGACTAGATTTGCCAGCATATGGGCCCCATATTTAATTATATGGTGAATCGGCATAAGGCCCCCAAACCACATGACAATATGCATGCGAACATGACAATTTAATATGCATCAATTTATATATTTCATTTATAAAAATAGGGCTCGAGAAAGGGGTCACGCATTAGGGGTTCAGCGAACTTGGGCTCCGAGGGGTTCGGGGTTGGTCTCAGGGTTTGTCGGGAGAACGGCTCGACGAGATCGGATACAAGATGGAGAACTTGTCGTGACGTGCCGGAGATCTTGGTCCCAAGCGGTCGACCTTGCCGTCGAGAAGATCTTGTCGGGTCCGTGAATCGGGTCGGTCCTGGCGTCCGGGATAAAGAACTTGGCGTTCTGCGTCGGTGTCCTTACGGGTACGGGGTCTCGGCGAACTTGGCGTGTCGAGGTGCGGTTTTCAGGTCCGTGTAGATGGTCATGGCGTTCCGAGGAGAAGACCTTGGCGTGCCGAGGTTTCAGTCTCGGGGATCGGTCTTCGGATCCAAGAAGTAGACCTTGCATGTATCCTTATGGGGCTTTGGGGCGACACGGCCACATCTTCAGGAAGATTGTCACAGTGCTTTAGGGCCCGCCGAATGTCTACTAGACGCCATGCTCGCGGGAAGGGGACAGCAGCAGGGCATGGAGCCGGCGAACAACGGCGGCGGCCGAACGCCGAACGTGGGGAGGCGCAGTGCCGGAGCCGCGCGGGGCCGGATCGAGCATGCGGCACAGGAGGAGGTCGCGGAGGGCGGAGGAGACGGAGGCGTGACCGACGACGACTACTTGCAGAGGGCGCGCGACTGACGACGGCAGGTGGTCGTACGTAGGCGGCGGAGCAGGAAGCTCGGTGAGGGGCGCCGACGAGCTTGGCGGCTTGCGGACGATGGAGGGACCCGCGTGGCTGCAGGAGAGGGCGACGGAGAGGCGGGTGCTGGCGAAGCGGGTCGAGGAGGGAGGCCGACGCGACGAGGCCGGAGGAGGACGCGGCCGAGGGAGACAGGGGAGGTCGCCGGGCGACGGCAGAGGACTGGCAGCGGGGCATCATGCGGCCAGAGAGAGGGGGGCCGACGCGGAAGCAGGCGAGGGCGGACGGCCAGAGCGGAGGGAGGCCGCGGGCTCGCCGGCGGTGGGCTCGATGCGGCCGGGACGGAACGGAGGAGGCGGCGGCGGGCGCCAGGGGGAGGCGGGGCGAGGACAGAGGGCGCTGGAGGGGAAGCCGCGGGGAGAGCGCGCGGTTGGAGGGGGAGAGGATGGAGGGTCGACGGGGAGGCGTCGACGGCCGCCTGCGGCCACGGCGGTTGCGGGAGGAGGGGCACCGGCCAGAGGCGGCGGGCGGGCCAGAGGGGGGAGAAAGATGGAGGTGGGGGCGAGCAGGGCGCGCCGGCGGCGGGGAGAGGAGGGGCTCGGGCAAGCGGGGGGGAAGAGGAAGGAGAGGAGGGAGCCGGCGCCGGGAAGAAGGTGGGGCAACAACGGCAGACGCGGGATGGGGAGGTGGGTGCGGGAGCATGGGGGGAGAGGATGGAGTGGTGGGGCCAGGCGGGGTCGGCGCGTGGGGCCCGCGTGAGTGGCGTGTGGGTCGGGAAGGGGGTGGACTCGGTCAGGGGGGACGAGGCCGGGGCGGACGGGTGGCTGGGTGGTGGGTCCAGGGCGTGGGGACGCGCCCAGGTGGGGGCTGCCGGTGGGATGGAGTTGTATGGGTGTGAGTTGGCAGGTAGGGACAGGGACGGTGGGACCGGGGTGTAAGGGAGAGGGGTAGGTGGGGGCTAGGTGAGAGAGAGAGAGGGGTGTAGGTGGGGCTGTGGATTGGTGAGGTGGCTGGGCTGAGGGTGTGGTGGAGGGACGATGAGGTGGCGAGCTGGGGTTGGTGGGTAGACTAGGATTGGGTAGATTAGGGATTAGGTTTAGTTTAGGTGGACCGGATTGTAGGTAGTTTGGACCGATGGGCCTCTGGCCTGACCGGTCGGACTGCCTCTCCGGACAAAAATATTTTATTGTTTTAATTTTATTTGTAAAATATTTTTGTAAATACTTTTTAGACAAAATAAAAGATCTGAACAGACCGGTGTTTTAATTTGAAATAAAGACGGGGGTTATTTAGAAAACAAATCTAGGCGTTTCGAAATAGTTTCAGACAAACAATACATAATTATGACGATGCAATGCACAAAATCAACGCGATTTTCTAGTAGTGGTTTTGCGGGATGCCACAGATGAGCTTCCAAGTACTTCGCAAAGTCAAAGGACTCATCAAAAATATCTTCATGAAATATTGGTAGCTTTGAGGTTTCTAACCTCTAGAAGCATGTCACATGTAATGAAATGCGCTGCTAGAGTAGTGATTGAACAAGTTTAACATCAAATGGGCATGACACTCTGTACGTTCAACACATGAGAATAGTGTCTGGAGTGTCGAGAATAGTGTCTAGAGTGCATTTAGGAAGCCTTTTTCTGCATCGGTGCATATAGCCAATGGAATCATGTCACCTATTGATCTCTTTAGCTGACTCAAAAATTAGTGCAAACTTTTTCTCTGTTTCTGACTCAAATAGGTTGAATGCCACTAGGATCATCAATGGATTGCCCATCACTATCCTAATCTACATTTAAATGAGGGGAGCTGGATCTCTAGGACTAGCATCTATGTCAGCCTAGTAAATCACACATCGTATTATCTGCTATAGGTTCGTTTGGAACATCACCTCCAATGGCATTGACCGGAACTGCGTCAGAATCTAGCTCCTCTATAGGGAAATTTTCTTCTAGTCACTCTATTGTTTTTTCTACCAAATGGGAGAGTGTGACATTGTCACATGTCCCCTATTCCCGGCTCCCAATTGTTATTTTTCTTCACCTGACAATCATGGTTCCTCAAACACATCTAACTTTGTTTTTTATATGTACGAAACTTAATTGGTCTTGCAGCTCTTCACCCCTAGACCTTGGGTGTGGTATACTTGGTGATGGCCTTAATGCTAGACCACCTAGTGTGGTATCCTTAGGGGTGGTCTTCTTGGGTGTGGTCTCGGTCTCCATGGAGATGGTCTTCTTGGGTGTGTTCTTCTTCTTCGGGGTGATACTTTTCCTCCCTCATGACGATTTGTTAGTTGGGCTGACTCCCAAAAATGCAGTCATCGAGTCAGGGGTGATACCCTAATCAGGGACTCCATCAAGATTAACATATGCTTGAAAGAATATTTTTTCGACCTTTTAATTGTTTAAATGACTTTATTAAATCATTAGTATATTTCAACTCATGACTGCTATGGTCACTTGGGCAATACCACACCGCGTGTGCAATCTAGCAGGAACCCTAGGACACTTTCGCACGAAGCTCTGCTAATAGGTCAGATACTTGTACCACATTAGGATCCACATCCACCGAAATATCTTGATCTTTGTAGAAGGATTCTATACCATCATCAAATATTGCAGTGAACTCGTGGACAAGGATGGTATCTTTGACTATTTTAGATTCAACACTACCATCAGTTTGGACAACATCATCACCGTTGATTTGAACAACAACATCATCAACAACAAGTTCAACAACATCAACAACTCTTGAACTAGAATTAACTACAATAGCTACAGATAACTAAACAACATCAACAGAAGCAACAGTAGGTTGAAATATCAGAGAATCAATAGCTGGACGAACAGGCAGAAGACCAATAGCAACAAATAGAACATCATCAGTTGTACGAGCATTGCGGTAACCAGTAGCAGCTGCTCGAACAATAACAACTAGAAGAGCAGGACGGCGTGTAGCAGCAGCTTGCACAACAGAAGGAGGGCGACTGATTGCAGCAACAAGTCCCCACGCGGACGTGCATCTTTTATCTTAGCATTCAACATAATCATACAAGTAATTTGATTCCTTTTAATATTCTCATCATTCTTAATTTGAATCACACCGTTGTTTTTAGTCTTGATGTTGAATTTGCAGTCTGATTGGAGCACATCACATATTATTTACCAAGGGCAACAACTAGCTCAAATATAGTCTTGATCTTAGCTGACTACCAGCTGTTCGTCATTTCTAGACTTCAACACCCTCTCACTCTCATCTTCTGATTAAGAAATGTAGCTATCAACGAATACATGGACGAGATACTAGGTGTTTTAATAGACCTTATTTGACAAAACAAATGGGGGGATAAGAATTGGGTGTTTTATCTATCTATCTAGCAGTTGGAGCTTTGGAAAATAATAAAAAGAGGACGAGCCTATGGCTGCTCTTGGTCACACCCAATTCCTAGGTAAAAGGCCTTTAATTCGTTGTGCTACTCAGGTCGTCAGACGACTACTAGCGGGATGCTTGCAATGGCGGATACAATATGCGGCACCATCGAGCGGACACAATAATTCGGTGGTGAAAGGCATTGTACCTCAATGCAACACCGGATGTGAGCTTGGTGGAGGATTTTGACGTCGTCGTGCTAAGGTTTTGCAAAGAAAGGAGCGAATTTGTGAATTTAGACACTGTAAATTACTTATGATTTATTTAATTTTCCAAGAGGGTTTATCACATTGGCACTCGCGTAACGGATTAGTACTATCAAGCTAAACCAAGAGACTCCTTAACGGGAAAGGTCATAGCAAATTTGGATTTAGAGGAATTTGGCTCAAAATGGCACTTCTACACAGTTAGTTTCTGAACTTTTCGAATCGTTCTAATTACACACAACTTCCCTCACTTAAAGCGCGGGCTCGTCAACTGGAGGATCGAAAAATGAATAGTCCTTTTCTGTTGTATATGATCCTGGACAAATAGGGAATAGGAAATGATACTACTCCCTCGGGGATCACGTGATTTGATCCCCCGGGTCGCCTAACAAGGGCGTGCGGTCATGGTGGGGCTGCATCGCGTCGCCGCCCAGCCCCCGGGACGTCTCTGCGCCCTCGCATCGCCGCCCAGTCGCGCCTCCGCTCCCGCGCCAGGGCCGCCGCCTAGCCATGCCTCCATGCCTGCGCCGCTGCGCTCCGCACCCGCTTAGAGATGGAGGCCACCCGCCATGGACGCCGTCCCAGGGAGCCCCGTTGCTCCGCCTCCGCGCCCGCGCCATAGCCCAGCCACGCCTCCACACCCGTGCCTCCGCGCCGCCGGATATGGAGGTCACCCGCCATGGGCGCCGCCCAGGGAGCCCCGCTTCTCCGCATCCACCCCGAGTGCGCCTTCCTGCAAAGCTTCGTCCGGTTGTGTTTCCATATGCGACCTCCAGCCGACATGTGGTCGCCATTGTAGACGACAACGGATGTCTCCTCACGGGTTTGCTACATGCGACCGCCGGTGTGCTACAGAAGAACACAAGCGCTTCTACATACACCATCGAGGTTTGCTACGGGCGTGGCCCTCGGCTGTGCTACAAGCGGCGTCGGATTTTTGCTACAATGTCATAATTTTTTTTCTACTTATGTTCTATGATTTTGCTATTATTGTACAAATGTTTGCTACAATGTCTCCCACGATGCCTGTGACGAAGTTAGTTTTGCTACATTATGACAAAAAATTATTTCAAAGTCTCTGACGAGGTCTTTTTTGCGACATTATCATTTTTTTGCTATCACCTTTTTTTGATTTTGCTACAATAGTGTAAAGTTTTTGCTATAAGGTTTCCGGCGATGTCTCCGGCGAAGTCAATTTTGCTAAATTAGGACATTTTTCTGCCACAAGGTCGTCAGCGAGGTCTGTAACAATTTCTCCGGCGAGGTCGAGTCTGTCTGTTTTTTTCTAAACCGAACCGTTTTCTGCTACATGTAGCAAAAGCGAAACAATTTATAGCAGAAGCGAGACAAATATAGTAAAAACGGGATGAAGCCAGGACGGAGAGATTTATACCATTCATTTAGTTCGATTGGACGTCTGAGGATCCGGAATAAAAAGTTTTTGTCCCTGAAAGACGTGTAGCTAGGGATGTAAATGGTACGAATAATTTTCGCTCCGAATCCGCATCTGCGTTCGGTTTTTGAGGATATGGTATGTTTTTTTAGATATCCTGCAGACATGGATGCGGATGCAAATATTTATCGAGCAGATATCCGACGGATTTTTCCTACAATGTCATTATTTTTGCTACTTTTGTATAAATTAAATAAATTTTTTTATATATATTCTTTTTAGATCTGAGTCCGCTCTAATAATACTAATATCCGATCCAATCCAATCCGATCCGTTGTCCATTGCCTACATATACTCCGGTAGCAACTTCGGGCTCAGGCCCGATGACACAAGACCCAAATATGCCCATTAAGAAAGAGGCCGTCCATTGGGCGGTTCTCGGCCCAGATGTAGGCAAACTGGAACGTGGGGGCCCACACACAACCACCAGGTCCAGAAACAAGAGTGTCGCGTCTCCTCTCCGCAAGTTCACAGGACTCGCCATGGTCTCCCATTCCTCGCTCGCTCCCTTCCCCATCGCCCCACCTCCCGGAGCCTTCCAACGACCCCACCGCCCCGCCGGAGCGTCCCGAGTCGGTGCGCCCGGGAGAAGGCTGGTGGCCTACTCGTCTCCGGCTCCCGACGTAGTGGTCACGCGCGAGCACGGCAAGAACGCCAAGCTCGTCGCCGCGCTAGTAAGTCCCCTCCCAATGGTGGTAGTTCTCGCATTGTTCACCTGGATCGAGCCCAATGGGTTTTTGGAGGAGCGTAGGGACTAGGGTTGGAAGAGCCTATCTGTGATGCCCTTCCACGTCTGTGCTCGCTTTGTGATAACCTGAACATTTGGCAAATTTGAGAGGGGGGGATTTTTTATGGTCGGCTGTACTGAGGAGAGACAAATTTGCGAGTTAATTTTACCATTCCGAGATGTGAGGAATGCATTCGATGAAATTTTGTGGAACTAATCACATCAATTTTTTGTGTAGGAAAAGCATAATGTACACTCTCTGGAGCTTCCTCTTATTCAGCACGTTGAAGGCCCTGATACAGATAGACTTTCAGAAGTCTTGCGTGGTAGGTTGTTCAGTCTATATTTCTCACTAGTACAATGTCTCATTGTTTCTTTCATGCCATTTTCATCCGTTTGCTCCAGCAGATACTACACTGCTTTGTGAAACTGGCAACTGAAAACGCATGATTTAGTCACTTTAGTATTCTGTGCTTACAGATGAGAAGTTTGACTGGATTACTGTAACATCTCCTGAGGCAGCTGCAGTGTTCCTTGAGGGATGGAAGTAAGACTCGAACATATTGCAGTTATTGTGCGCAGTGTTGCTACAACAATAGAATATATGCATCATTTCAGGATTTATTCCACATAATTTGTGGACTTGCGGCACCATAGGTTTGTGCACTTCCTGTAATTGATCCGAATGGCTGACAAAATAGATGAGGCATTTCCATGTACTTTTTACTGAACTTCGGTTCTGCAATAAAATAAAATTGCTACATGGCATACACCAGAAGAACTCAAACATAATGATGGCTACCATGTTTGATGTACACAATATTTCAATATCAGGGCTGCTGGAAGTCCAAAGGTGCGAATAGCAGTTGTTGGGGCAGGTACCGCAAGAACTTTTGATGAAGTATTGCAGTCTGATGATGGATCACTTGAGGTTGCATTTTCTCCTTCCAAAGGTATCTTGTCCCATAGTTTGTACTACTATGATGTACTGCCCAGTCACTTTAAAGACTACATGCATCAAGAGGACGTGTAGTACTTTCAATTCTGTAAGTTACTTATTAGTTATTCCATTTATTTCTTCATCAGCTATGGGTAAAGTTTTGGCCTCAGAGCTTCCAAAGACTAGTGAGACTGCCTGTAAAGTGTTGTATCCTGCATCTGCAAAGGCTGGCCATGAAATTCGTGAGTCAATTTGATGTTCATGCAGTGAGCATATATATGTTTTCTATTTATTTCACCCCTTCATTTAAGTGACAAGAACTCTAGCATTTTGTTTTCTGAGTGATACAGTGATAATTATTCAGGGGCTTTGCGAATCGATCCATATCATAAGCTTTTACCTACATATAAATTTTGACTTTGTTTGTTCCTTACCTTGTGGTTTCTATCTTTCATAGCAACTACATGATATATTCCGGCTTTATGTTACTTACTTTTACCCTGCAATGCAGAGAATGGGCTGTTAGCTCGAGGGTTTGAGGTGACAAGACTGAACACATATACAACTGTAAGATTTTCAGTTATTTGATAATTAATTCCTATTCGGTTTCTGCCCTAATCTGCATACACAACAAGTATTCTGCATCTTTTGAGCTATTTTCCGATGAAATATGGTGCCTATCATGTTTTGCTAATTAGCTTGTTTTCCTAAACGTATGTCATGCTAATTTTATTTCTATGTTCAGTCTTAAGCGTCATATTAGCAGCCATTTTTCGAATACATCACATAATTCTGAACCAGAACCGGATATTTGTGCTTTTCTTCCTTGTAGGTTTATTCTAGTGAACTCTTGAACTCAGTGCAGTTGAACCACATAATCTTAACCATTAAACCAATACTTGCCTCATGATATTATATCTCCTTCAGCCTGTTTTCCCTTACCTGACAGTGGCATATTTGTTTTCTGTAAGGTTGCCTGTGGCTAATCCTGGGCATTCCCGGTTTAAGCTGCTTTATGCAGTTTTCTGAACCCAGACCGTTTGTCACAGTTTAAAATGGTTTGAACTGGTTTAGACTGTTTACATCAGACATGAGATGACGGTCTGGTGCGGGTCTGTTTCACGGTTTGAATGGTTTGGCACCAGTCGCAGACAGACATACATAGGTCACACATACACATGTCACTGTACAACTCGCTGTAAACACAAGTCGAGTTTGGTAGCAGCTTCTCGCTGTACAACTCGCTGTACACACAGTTTCTCAAGACATTCACAGTTTAAAATACTCACTGCACAACTCGCTGTACACACATGTCGCTGTACACATGCACATGTTGCTGTACACATGCAGCAGCAGCATGTACAGAGGTCGCTATACACATGCACAGCATGTACTGTGCATGTACACATGCACAACTCTGTACACATGCAGCAGGATATTCATCCATGATATTCTACCAGATCTCACAAACTTAACTTAATGAACAATATTCCCAGGGTTCCCAATATTTCCAGGGTTCTTTGCAACAATTAATTTGATGAAAAAAAACAGTGCCAATATTCCCAGGGTTCTTTGCAATAATTAACTTAATGAACAAGTTTACTGGAACCTCAATGATCCTTGTTAATCAGCAAATGGAACTTCAATGATCCTTGACTCCCTAGTAGGTTCCATGTGAATGTGATAGAAACAAATGGAACTTCAATGATCCTTGACTAGGTTCCCTGTGAATGTGATAGAAACAAATGGAACTTCAATTTCAACATGAAGATCAAGATCAATAAAAATCATAAAGAATATAGACAGCAGTAAAAGGGAAACCACATACCCAATTTTCTTGCCCGACATCATGCTTCTCCAAACTCCAAACCTCCAAGCTCTAATGATTTAAATAACAGGAAATTTAGTATAACTTACACGTCAAGAATAGAAAAGAACTAAGAGCTAGGATCTATTAGGGTCTTGTTTTTACCTTGTGCAAGCTCTTCATACTTGTGTAAATCTGCAATTGTTTGTCGTAAATCAATTTTATTGGGTGTTGATCTTAACCAACTCTGTCCACAAATCAGTGCTTCAATCATCTTCGGTGACAATGAGCTTCTCTGCGGATTAATTACTCTACGACCAGTGCTGAAGCTAGCTTCAGAAGCAATTGTTGAAACTGGAACAGCCAAGACATCCTTCGCAACTTTAGATAATGTTGGATATTTCATTTGCCGCCTTCTCCACCAAGTTAGAATAGAGAAATCATCCGTATCCTTCTCACAAACTTCTGCCAAATATATAGCTAATTCTGTATTTGCTGCCTTACTTTCAATGACTTGCAAATGCTCGAGAAAACTAGACGCCCATAACTTTCTTGGATTCTCAGCACAATCTTCAAGATCAATTTCAAGTGGAACATGAGAAACCTCACTATTACTTGGAGCTAACTCAGCTTCAGCGTACCACTCAAACAACCTTGTCAAACTATCTTCAACTTTCTTTGTGAAGGTTTTTGCTTTCTCTCGGTCATAAATAATGGAAAAGCCATATTCCAAAAATTTAACTTTGTACCGAGGATCAAGAATAACAGCAATAAATAGCAATGGGTTCAATATATCATTATTATCCCAATACTTCTCAAATTTCAGCTTCATATTTTCTGCCATTGATGCTAGCCCAGGTTCTTCCTTTTTTCCACGAATCAGTTGTGTTATCTTGTTCTGCATCAGCAAGAAATCATGAAAGAAGGCAGTTGATGTGACATTTAGTTGTCTGGAGAATCGGACTGTCACATTGTAGAAAAGTTTGAATACAGAAATCAGTTTTCGGGCTTCCAGCCAGTCATCGGCGGTGGGAGGACCACCAACTCTTGAAAAGTATGGTGTAAAGTATTTGCATTCTTCACCTAATCTTTTGAAAGCCTTTTCAAAAGGAACTGTATCCTCGAGCATAAGGTAAGTGGAGTTCCACCTTGTGTCAACATCTAGCGAAAAGAGACCCCTCTCTCCAATCTTCTCCTTCTTCACACATTTCTTGAATAGTCTTAACCTTCCCGGGGATGATTTTACAAATAGAAGGGCAGTTCTGATTTTTGCAACAGATGGATTACTACCTTCCCAACCCTTTTTCACCACTAGATTCACGATGTGGCAACAGCACCTCACATGCAAGAACTGATTTTTGCATATTGTTGATGGCCAATGTTCGGTAGCAGTTTTCAAATAATCGATTGCAGTGTTATTTGAGGTTGCATTATCAACAGTTAGGGTGAAAACTTGTCCTATGTCCCACTCTAGAAGACACTCCTCTATCATTCTGCCAAGAGTATCTCCTGCATGATCAGGCACGAAGCAAAAATTCAACACCTTTCTCTCTAGCTCCCACTGATTATTGATCCAATGAGCAGTCAAACTCATGTAGTTTTGATTCTGAATGGATGTCCACGTGTCAGTCGTCAAACAAACACGCTGATCCCTCAAAGCTTCCCTCAACTTCATCTTTTCTTCCAAGTACAGATTCAAGCAATCCCTAGCAACTGTGTAGCGAGATGGAGGTTCAAAATCTGGTTGAAGCATCTTTGAGTATTCCCTAAAGCCTTCACCTTCCACAGCACTAAAAGGATATTCATCCATGATAATCATCTTTGCAAGAGCCCGACGACATTTTTCAGCACTAAATCGGTGATCTTGTAAAGACAATTTTCTTCGCTTATCGTGGTCTGTGAATGGACAGCTAGAGCAACGATATAACAAATGACCCCGCAATGTGCTTGTTCCATGAAAACCTCGGTCACATTGATATACCTGCTTGCAGAAAACACAAATTGCCACCGAACCAGCTTCCGTATCTTCCTGAGTAAAGTACTCCCAAACATCTGAGCTTGTCCTAGAAGATCTTCTCTTTATCTTGACAGGCTTCTGAACTTTCATAGGAGATGTCTTTGATGGCAAGTGTTCGTCATTAGCAGGTATCCCATGATTGTCCGCTCCATTTCTTACCCCGGTTGGTTTTGGAAACCTCATTTCTGGCCGAGAAGAAGGATCTTTCCCTATAGGTAATGGTGGTTGAGGTGATGACGCCGTTGAGTCAGTATCCCTTTCCATAATAACATGGGCATGGGAATCCTGGACAGGTGGGAATTCTAGAGGTTCATCGGGTTGAGGTTGGGAATTCTCAACTGGCTTAGAAGATTTTTTGGCCTGAAAAATATGAATTTAGACACACAAAATTGTCTTAGAGCGAGAGCCACCTAAGTAGACTTACTGCAAAATGCATAACCGTGAAAATAACTATTTTTTATATGTACACATGGATGTATGTCACATACCCTGGTTGGTTTTGGGAACCTCATTCCTGTCCGAGCAGAAGTTGAGTCAGATTCACCTTCTCTCTTTATTAACTCATGGGCATGGGAGTTTTGGCCAAGTTGAAGTGGTGAATTCTCAACTTGCGTAGAAATTTTAATGACCTGAAAATAGAATATTGAAAGTTACAGTATGATCTATTAGAATTCAAGAGGAAACTATTGTTGTTTTACTTATAACACAGCAAGCAACACCACACACATCGCCAGCCCAGGTGTCCAGATATTGTGAGTACATAGCAAACAGACTAAATGAGCATACAAAGGCTAGTGCTGCATAACCAGGTGCTTATTTATTTACTCAAAGATAGTAGTACAGAGAACTGTCACCTCTTCACATGCAGCTAATCTAGCAAACATAAGTACATACTGATTGGTAGAGTCCGCAAAACCAAAGCATAATGATTTAGAGTTCAGACGCACTGCCAGCTAGCTCTCAATGTGCCATATATAGGTCTGGGACTGGAAAGCTTGGTTTTCAGCAAACTGCGTACTTGCTAATGATTTGTCTGCGTACTTGCTAATGACTTCAGAGAGCATGAAGATGTATCTGCTAATCCCGGTCTTCATCAGTTTCTTATGTTTTGGAGGAGGGAGAGAACACCTAACAAAACTCGCATTATACAAATTTTTCACATTGATAGAAGCTAATTATAAATAAGAAGCTGGGCCTAACATACCAACTGCAATGTGTCTCAATATTAAACAAGAAGTTCTAGAGTGGTCTTATCAGTACATCCAAAGTTGTGTTTGCTTGTTCTGACAAGATGCCTTCGTATTTTACTATTTTTACAACCAGAATATGAAGTTATTAACACGGACACTAATCCACCAAATCCTTAAGAGTGATCCTAGGCATGGGGTCAGATCAATCACCTTTCGAATGGTAGCAAAGCACGCAAGATCGGCGGCAAGAGATCAAGCAAGCAGCAGGAAAGTGCATAGATAATCTAGATCGATTAGTTTCTTATTCGAATTCTTTCCTAGCCACGATCTAGTTTGGTCAAGAAACAGGGGAACGAACCTGTGGCGTGCGGAATTCTTTCCGAAGATCAACCGCTGGCGGCTCCTTCCACTTCCGTCGCGCCTCCAGCCACCAACAATCCCTCCGCGCTAGGTTCTTCCATGGCCGCCGCCTCCGTGCCCTAGCGGTTACCCCGCCGCCGTGCCCTAGCGGCCTAGCCCCACCGCCGCCGCCGCCGCCGTGCCCTAGCGGCCTAGCCCGATGTGGGGATTTCTTTTGGTTAGCGATGCGGGAGACGGGGAGAGACGAGCTGCTCTGATGCGTACGCGGTTTGGTGGTTTAGCTGGGTTTTTCCGGTGTAGGGCTGGTCTCAAACCGGCAGAGTTTTCCGGTCACGGTTTAGACTCAGAAACTGGAAAAAACCGCCGTTCCGGTTCGGTGTGGGTTGGTTTGACAGTTTGACCGGTTTAAAACCAAATTCTGCCCAGATTTACCTGTGGCATATCATGAACTTTACATTACATTCTGCATCTTTTGAGCTATTTTCCTGTGGTCCATGGTACCTATCATGTTTAGCTAATAAGCTTGTTTTTCCTAAATCCACGTGTTACTATTTTTATTTCTATGCTCAGTGTTAAGCTTCATGTCAACAGCCTGTTTATGAAGACATCAGATACTTCTGAAGTAGAACCGGATATTTGTGTTATTCTCCTTGTATGCTGATTCTAGTGATTTCTTGAACTCAGCGCAGTCAAAGCATATAGTACTAAGCATTGAACCATACTTAGCCATCATATTATATCTCCTATGGCCCGCTTTCAGTTACCTGACAGTATTATGTTTGTTTTTGTGAGGTCCGCTTGTGGAAAATCATGAATTTCGTACGTATTATATTCCACAGTTTATGTGTGCGTCGACTTGGACTCCTGGCAATTTATGAAGCGGCTTTGTTTACAAGCAGGTGCCTGTACAAGACGTAGACCCGCAAATTTTAAAGCTTGCTCTGTCAGCACCAGTTGTTGCAGTAGCTTCTCCTTCAGCACTCCGGTAACTACGCTAACTGTACTTGGGTATGTTTTTCATGGATTTTTTGCTTAATAACGGTGCAGTGCTGCATCATAATATGCCAAGGCAAAGCACACGGGCAACAGATCATGATATACCAAACATGAATTCCTGGATTCTAGAAAAACTGAACATGAATACCGGTTTTGAGGAGCGTAGGTTTTATTCATACATGGGAAAGCTTACTGGTCCATAGGCACACAACTGTTACTATCCGTAGCATGAAGAAGAACTTGTTGGAACACTGACGTTTACTGTCTGTCTCTCTGCAGTTCGTTTCATTTTGGGCGGGCAAAGTTCTGCTTTTACGTTCTTCATCTGTGTTTGTTGTATCGTGATGATGCATGCAGGGCCTGGGTAAACCTCACGTCACGAGTTGACAAGTGGAGCAGCTCGGTGGCTTGCATCGGCGAGACGACGGCATCGGCGGCGAAGAAACTCGGCCTGGACAGCATATACTATCCTCCAACCCCTGGACTTGAAGGGTACGCACGCTCACATCATCATCATCATCATCATCCCTTTTCTGAACAACATTATTCGACAAGTCGGTTTGTTGGACCTTCAGAACCTGGGCGTTCACATCATACATTCGTATTATGACTTACGCAGCGCCCTGACTATTTTATCATCGTCGTTTTCCATGTTGCTGTTGGCAGGTGGGTTGATAGCATCCTGGAAGCGCTCAGAGCCCATACGCCATCATCATCATCAAGCTGAGACATGGACTGCTCCATTGGATTTCCTCTCGGTTCTTCTCTGAATCTCTGTCTCATCGCTAGACAAGAAAATTTTGCAGATGAGCACCGGTTGACCGGTGGCTTTAGCCCGGTGATGCGTTGTGCGACCAACATGTGTTTGCTCCCTGCTAAATCACACGCGGTGTGTGCTTGCAATGTGAAGAGAGACCGACGGAAGGCGCATCATCGGCACGTAAATGGGGTGAGGCGTGTTGTACGGCATGCAAACAAGTGTTCCGTGATTCAGACACTCAGTTCGAGTGTTTGATGGTGGTTTGCACTTTGCAGTTCCCCACCGAACATTCGCCTTTCCATCGAGTTTTTTATGTATACATTTTATGAAAATTGTGCGAAAACTTGGTGTAAGTTCACAAAGGGAGAAAAGAAAAGCCTATAATAAGCGGCGGCGAGATTCTTGTCATCTCTTGGAGAAGAGTGGCCGCGTATCGTGGTTGGCGTGTCAGGGGCGTTCGTTTGGCACGGTCGAAGCAAAGGGGGTCTTCCGTCTCCGGATGAGCTGCGTTGCTCATCTGAACACCGGGCGGACCCGTTCTGAGTCTTCGCCGTCTTGTATACACCCCGCCAAAAGACTCCAAACATCTGAGCTTACCTAGCTAGCTTCTTGACAAATTCTCATTTGTTATCGCTGTCTGAGCTAGAAGTTCAATTCAAAACTCAGGAGAGATGGTCGACGACGGGGACAAGTGTTTGCTCCGGTCAAGTTACATTGCAGCTAGCAGCCCCAAGCCTCCTGGATGGAAACCCGTCCACATCCAGAACGCAGCGAGCCGAGCACACATAAATGAAAGCAAACAGATTAACCACACGTCGGTCTGGTCTTTTGAAATAGGCTTTCGCCCCGCTATAATAATATAGCAAAACCCTCACCGGATCTAAACCCGTCCACCTACGTCTCTGCTGCATGCGGATCTAAACCCACACCGATTGTTTAGCCACAGGCGTGTTCTGTTCAAAAGCAGCATGCCTCGATTCCGCCGCCGGCGGCCAGCGACGACGGCGATGAGCGACGAGTGCGTGGAGACATCATCAGCCAGAAAGCAGCGGGGTTCAGCTTTGCGAATATATACTCTGCCGATGGAAGAGGACGGGCGGCCGGCGAATTTCGCCGACGCTCTTTTGCGGCCGGTGGAAATATTCGATCCGACACCCGACTTTTCACATCGCCTCGCGGAGAGGTTGCGGAGAAATCGCACAAAAGCCATTGGCACGAAAGGAATGGACCATAAACGGGAGTTGTTTATCAGTCCGTAGTCCCGAGAACACTACCGTGCACCAGCTTACCGGCACGCACGAGCCATTCCAAGAGAAAAGTAGAGTTGCTGTCGTACCATCAACCGCTACGTGTGTCCACATGAGTATCAGTATGCGATGCTGATTCCTGTGAGCCCGGCCAAAACAGCGCCATAGAACCGTAGTAGTAGGAGTACCATTTTTACTCCTCTTAATCCATCGACATCCGCTTCCATTGTCCGCGAGAAAAGTAGAATTCGTGTATTATTCATGAAATTTGTTAAATAAATCGTATTATTTAAAAAAAAATAGCAGGTTTTTTTTTTTACTTTGTGATGAAAAGCAAGGGTTTATCGCGCTGCACATAATGAGAGAGTAGTTGGTTGGAGAAAGGCAGCGATCGTTCGATCGATGGATGGGAAGGCACCACTAGCTGCTCTTGCGCTTGCAGTACATGTAGTACAGCTAGTACAGCAGCATATTCAAGTTGGAGTTCGTTTTTGACAAGAAAAGGCTCGAGGCGCCGGACTGGGACAAGGACCAGACATCCGAGGAGGAAACTGCATGCTAAACCTGTCGTGCTACGGCGCGCGTCCACGTACTGTAGCATGGGAAGGGAAGGGCTGGCCAGGCCAACAGTCTGGTCCTGGATGCAGCACGTACGTACGTTTCATTTCCATAGGGACCATGATTGGTGGTGTGGCTCTGTGACGAGTTTTCCTGTGAATAATTCCGCATATATATACATGTATATATAGGTAGACTTGCTGGTGTGTCAGTGTGACACGGCGAGGTTCGTCGTGGACATGGATTATCACGCGTGCTTCTACTACTACTACTAGCTAAATGTCCGTGCGTTGCCACGGTCTCCGGGGACAGCTTCTGCCATTGAGCCTCGCAACTTTATAAGAACGTTGATCCAGCTCGAAATAAAGACATGTAATCACTTTACTTTATTTCTTTTGGTGAAATTTATTTTCTTTAAAGTTCCAAACAAACCAGAATATATTAAATCAACCTTTTGGATCTATAGGTGGCATCAAACTGCAACAATTTTTAGGGATATCACCTGCATGTGTAAACATACACCAAAGTTTTTTTAAAGTACATATCTGACCATGTTATGTACCTCCTTACATCCAATGAAAAATAGCAAATACTATATTACATATATACCATGTTAAGTACAATTTAACTTGGATATTAAAAGTCCATCTAGATAAGAACTGAAATCGAGGACTCTGTGTGATAAGTACTCATATAAAGCAACATCAACATACCTCGTTGTGTTGACTTGGTAGATGATTAGGCAAGCATGTCAAATATGCAGAAGATGAAGACTTGACTTGTCTCCATTTGACTGGTCATGCATGGAGGTGCTGCTGACCTGTTTCTCAGATATGCATGATCATGTTGAGAGATACAACCATTAGGTATCTCTTGCCTCCTATCAGGCAATCATGCTGATGGAAAAGAGCAGCAGCTACAGTGATTTCTATATCCTCGTCATTAATCGCTACAGCAATAAACCATGAATATGTTATAAACAACATGTGAAATAATAAAATTAGGATCATGACTGATTATAAAATAGTTACTGTTAAACTCATAGTTATTGTTAAACTCTCTTCCACCTATCCCTAGGACTCGTCTTCTCAAAGAATATACCCTCAACCATGGTTGTCCGACCAGTCAATGAGATACACATTGTCCTTTGCCTCTGTTAACTAAGCCATTTCTTCAAATATTTGGTACCATAAGATATTGTTATTCATTAAGGCACGTGATATCCACATAGGTTTGGATTTTTGAATCCACACCTCAAACCAGCATCTATCGTATGAACAAATGCGTAGAGAAACACTGAATAGAAAAGGCCAAAAAGAAAAAGAGTAGGGCACTGGAGTTGAGCCAGATGACGCAGAAGGTAGCCAGAAACAAAATCCAGGTACAAACTACGTTCTCATAGAAAACGTTCCGACATGTCATAGAAACCAATCGGATTCGGCGCATCCATGTGATGCCCTGCGGACCGCCGCCTTGACCTCGAGCTCGGGACCGTGCCTAGAAAGCTCGTCCCTGCCGTGGAAAAAATAATTCGTGAAGCGTCGTGTGAATTTGTAGACAACATCAAAATATTTTGTTGATGAACTGAACTACTACATGGTATGGGTTACATGATAAGTAGCATATGCGTATTGATCACACAATATAATTTAATTATAGCACACTTCATAGCTTCAGTAAGTTGAAATGTAAGTAAAACAACCAAGACATATGAAAGAAATGAGAGATAAAAAGACTTGTATATGAAGAAGGCATCTGAGAAGTGCGAGTAATCAATCAGACTCCAATGATCATTAACCATCTGCACCCTTTTATTCTGAATGTCCTCTTCTCCTGTACGGCAAGGTCCTCTTGTTTGGACTTTGGACCCACCATTGCAGATTCCGTAGCAACTTTCCTCCCGTATCTCAAGGTCCTTCTCTTTCCCAAATCATCTCTCCTCAGTCTCTCATCCACCCCAAATTCTCAAATTAAACACCAATTTCTGTATGAAATCAGATAAAAAGGCCATTCGGAAGCCCAGATCTACCGCGCATCATATTCCCTGAGTTGGATTTTGAACACGAGCTCATAAGTCAGGGATCGGCCACGAGCATGGCCATGCTTGACCCGCGTTGTGGCCACATGCGGGCTGACCAATCGCCCGCGCCATGCTACCACCATCGGCGCCCCTCTAGTTTGACGCCCACGACCGGTGGAGACCCTCGCCTCCCGCCCAGACGGTGGCTCCTTCCCCTCCCATGGCTCGTTCCCAGCTGGCGGCGCCCTCCCCCTCCCCTTGCTCTACCGCGGCTAGAGCTGAGGCTATTGTGTTTGTGTGCTGCTCCTTCTAATTCGTTCATGAGTCGCGGGAGGGGAGGAGCACCGGGGGCGCTGGCCGGGCGGAGAGAGGTGGGTCGCGCGGAGTGGGTGAATCGAGGGAGGGGAGTTCGGGACCGACGGTGACTTAGTAGAACATTGTCGAGCCCTCTTTTCTTTCTCACAGGGCGGGCGCGTTCGACGGGACGGATGAAAACGTAGAGGGACGGACGGAAACGTATTGACTAACCTACCTCAAAGAAAATTAGTATATAGATAGATAGATAGATAGACTACGTCTGATTTTGGTTCTGATTGTGACCGACTCCAGTTGCGATGCTAGCGTTCCCCAAAGTGGAAAAGATAAGACTACGGAGGTCGGAGGTGCAACATTGTCTGGGTATACGTGTCAAAGCTAATAAACGCCTACCTATTCCAGTAGCGATGCTTGTAAGGCTTGATCAGACCTAAGCAGCGCGCTACCGGTTTAGACGTGGTCGTTGGCAGTTTGCTACTACTCTCTCCGACCCATATTAGTTGACTCAAATTAATATATAGGTTCATCCAAATTTGTCAAATACAAATCAATTAATATGGATCGGAGGGAGTAACAGAAACCGACAACCTTGGCTTGGGGAATGTCTCGTCTGCACCGATAATGCCAGACTTACGGATGCTAGTAAAAATCGAGCCACGTTCGTATCTTTTCTCTTATTTTTAGGTGTCGTAAGTCAGTAAGTACTCTGTAGTAGACGGCGAGTCTGTAATTTCTCCGCCCTACTCGAGGGCTGAAGCAGCTTAACGCTCTCGGCCACACGACACGAACGACCCAAGCGGAAAGCGACACCGCACCCCCACGACCACGCGGCCCCAGCCCCACGGTCAGATTCTGGCGGGCCCGATTCCTCTTTAGGCCCACACAATTTAGCGCTCGCCAAATGTACGGGATTCTCCTGCCACCCACATGGCCCCACAGTCCGAAGGCCATACTCGGCGCATCCCGTAGAGCACGGGTCCCTGTGCTGCGCAGGATACCCCGGAGACGTCGACCGCGCCTCCGCGGCGAGGTTCCCGGCCGTCGGATAGACCGTTTGGCGGCCACGTGTCGACCTCCAGAAGAGAGCGGACGCCCGGGCTGCTGCGACGGAGAATGGTTTGCGCTGATTACTCGTTTAAAAGTAGAGTAGCTCTGTGCAGCTAGCGTCTCAAAAAAAAAGCTATACATCTGCAGCTAGTGGTGATTTTTTTTGTTGCGAAAAACTGCAGCAGCTAGTGGTGATTACCCTGTTTGTCCCAGCTGTTCCTGCGCATGGATTTTCACGACTGGTATTGGCAGCTAGGAATGCGAGGTCTGGAGATGGGATTTCCCTCCTCTCCTTCCGATGATAACCATGATTAGCAACCTAGTAGCTGCAGAGAAGAAAATTCGGCAACAATGCTCGAGGTTTGCTTTGATGAGAACCATGATTAGTAAGTATACTCACTGATGCTAAGCTTCGAACCCATTAATTAATTGTAAGTTGCTTAATTAGTGATCCAGTGCTTGGCTTAGGAATGAGGACAGCGTGGACTGTTATTTGTCTTCATATAGACCAGCAACTGTATTGAGTCATGTATGTGTGCAATTTTTTGCGGTTGTTAATTTAGTAACACGAAATACTGTACTCGCTGTAATAAATGATAAAATAAGTATCACTCACTCCGTCCCAAAATAGATGTCTCAGATTTTTCAAAATTTGAATGAATCTATATCCTTAATAGCTTCTAGATTCATTCAAATTTTGACAAATCTGAGACATCTATTTTGGGACGGAGGGAGTACTAAAAAGTCATATGCATCTTCCCGATGCACAAGCTGGAGCTTTTTTTTTCCTTTTCAAAAAAATTGCAACCAATACACTCATATGTTAGTTATAATAACGCTTAAATAATACTAGAACAGAAGGGAGTATGTGATTTTTTTTAGTTTTCTCCTAAGCAATGAACCTTGAAGTAGACGCATTGATGGAGACTAAATATTAGTGTACCAAAATACAACGAATTGTTGAACACGAATTTATCCTCACATCTGGTGTTTTTGTCTAGCATATGGACCAACAACTATATCGGTGCATAGATGTGTGCATATATTGGAAAAACAAAATATGTGATATTTTCATGTTCTCGCTAGCGTCAGCATGCTAACCAAGACAAGATACGTGACATTGATGGGCTTGAAAGATTCGTTTTTAAATGGGCACACTGTGACCAACTTGGGGACCAACATGCCTATTTTTTAGGGATAGAGACAAACAACTGTGTATGCGCATGGATGTGTGAGATTTTCTAGCCAATTAATTTAATTGATGAAATATGTGATGTTTTACTAATTCTCAATAGTGCAAGCATGCTAGGGGAGATCTATCGTACCACATTGATATGCTTGGAAAGTACAATGAAATTTTACATTCGAACATCAACAATACAAAATACATGATATTAATGTTCTATTGGAAATAGAGATGATTTGGAACATAGATGTATCATCACATATGGGGCTAACTAGCATACCAGTTGGTAAGTTCTGTCTTGCATATATATCAATAACTGCACTAGTGCATGGGTGTGTGCAATACTCACCTCTTATTTTAGGATGTTAAATTTCAATTCTTGTTAGTGTTAGTATGCCAATAGAGATAAGATATGCAACAATAATGCTCGCATGGGAAATACAATTTTGAAATAGTTGCATCGACTCTAACTAAACATATGTCATTAATGTTGTACAAAAATGCAAATGTGTCTTAATATATGAGCCAACTGGCATGTTTGTTCTTGCATACATATCACCAGTTGTCTCCTTGGATGGATCTGATCAATTTTCTTATATCTTAAATTTGATCAATTTATTATTGTCGCTAGTATAACGATGCGTAGATATACTATGTTAATTGCGCATTTATGAACATTAGAAAGCAGATGTATCATCAAATTTGCGACCAGCTTGCATATGGAACAGCCTACGGACCAACATGCGTGTTTTCTTGCATATAGACCAACACATGTATTGGTGCATCAATTTTTATGTGTTTTTCTTGCTTCTTAATTTAATAGATGAAATATGTGACATTTTCAAGGAAATCTCCCTAATCTAAGATGCTAGCCGAGATCTAGCATACAACATTGGTATGCTTAAAAAATATAAGGAATTTTCTAAATGGAAGATCAGAAATGTATGATATTAATTTCCTATTGAACATGTAGGGATTGTTTGATTCAAAAGATTTGTGAAACATGGGAATAGGAAAAATGCAGGAATAGAATGACATGATACTTCAAATCTTATAGAAATAAAAAATGTAGAAATCAGTAAAATTAGCTATTTGATTGCACTGCAGGAAAACACATGAAATTTTGTAGGGTTTAAGTATATGGTATTGTTGTCATAGGCACGTTGGAATTTTTACTAGAGGTCTCACCTCTTGTTAGAAATCATATATAATTATAGTGTAGGAAAGCAATGTATATGAATTTTGTAGGATTCATTTCTTGAAAACAAATACACTCTATATGAAATAGCCTACGGACCAACATGCGTGTTTTTCTTGCATATAGACCAACACATGTATTGGTGCATCAATTTTTATGTGTTTTTCTTGCTTCTTAATTTAATAGATGAAATATGTGACATTTTCAAGGAAATCTCCCTAATTTAAGATGCTAGCCGAGATCTAGCATACAACATTGGTATGTTTAAAAAATATAAGGAATTTTCTAAATGGAAGATCAGTTAGACTAAATGTATGATATTAATTTCCTATTGAACATGTAGGGATTGTTTGATTCAAAGGATTTGTGAAACATAAGAATAGGAAAAATGCAGGAATAGAATGACATGATACTTCAAATCTTATAGAAATAAAAAATATAAAGATCAGTAAAATTAGCTATTTGATTGCACTGTAGAAAAACACATAAAATTTTGTAGGGTTTAAGTATATGACATAGTTGTCATAGGCACGTAGGAATTTTTACTAGAGGTCTCACCTCTTGTTAGAAATCATATATAATTATAGTGTAGGAAAGCAATGTATATGAATTTTGTAGGATTCATTTCTTGAAAACAAATACACTCTATATGAAATAGCCTACAGACCAACATGCGTGTTTTTCTTGCATATAGACCAACACATGTATTGGTGCATCAATTTTTATGTGTTTTTCTTGCTTCTTAATTTAATAGATGAAATATGTGACATTTTCAAGGAAATCTCCCTAATTTAAGATGCTAGCCGAGATCTAGCATACAACATTGGTATGTTTAAAAAATATAAGGAATTTTCTAAATGGAAGATCAGTTAGACTAAATGTATGATATTAATTTCCTATTGAACATGTAGGGATTGTTTGATTCAAAGGATTTGTGAAACATAAGAATAGGAAAAATGCAGGAATAGAATGACATGATACTTCAAATCTTATAGAAATAAAAAATATAGAGATCAGTAAAATTAGCTATTTGATTGCACTGTAGAAAAACACATAAAATTTTGTAGGGTTTAAGTATATGACATAGTTGTCATAGGCACGTAGGAATTTTTACTAGAGGTCTAACCTCTTGTTAGAAATCATATAGAATTATAGTGTAGGAAAGCAATGTATAGGAATTTTGTAGGATTCATTTCTTTAAAACAAACACACTATATAGGAAAAAAAATCCTATGGATTGGAATCCTATAAAATTCCTTTGGAAATCCTTTGAATCAAACATGCCCCTAGTGAATTAGGAATGTTGATGTATCATCACATCTGGGACTAGAACCAACCGGTGGATCAGTCAGCGTCTTTTTCTTGCATCAATGCAAGCACTTGTATAAGTGCATGAATGTGTGAAATTTTCTCACCTCTTAATTTAGTAGGTGAAATATATATCTGATTTTTTTTCAATTCTCACTAACATTAGAATGCGAACAGAGACTAAATATACAACATTGATGTGCATAGAGAATGAAATATATTTGAAATAGGCACCTCGACTCCAACTAAATATATGATATTAATGTTCTATAAAATGTAAATTTGGGAATGCAAATGTATCATCATGTGTGGGCCAACAAATTGACCAGCTGTCGTATTTTGTCTTGCATACATCTCACCAACTATGTTGTTGCATGGGTGTGAGCAATTTTCTCGCCTTTTAATTTTGTGGGTGACATATGTAATATATTTTTAATTTTCAGTAGCATAAGAATTACAAGAAAAACTATATATATATGAGATTGATTTGCTTATAAAATAAAATTAATTTTGAAGTACACATATTTTGACATCACCAAAAAATCTAAATTTTGATATAATCAATTATGAAAATAAGTTGATTGGATTTCTTGAATTTTCCTATTGTTTTGAAAGAAAATAAACTTTTGAGGAGTTATTGAAGGCCTAAATTTTTCTATTAAAAAATAGCTTGTATCATTGTAATTTAGTGGGACTTTATATTCCTAAATTATGTGTCGTTATTTTTTTTATGTAGTTCAAAGGAATTAATGTGGGGCATTTGTATAAACCTCAAATCATTTCTGAGAGTCATTAAATGCTCCACAAAACACCTGATAGATAAAATATTTTTACGAACTTTATATTGATAAGAAAAATAGTTCTCCTATGTTCTATATTGAACATTGAAATTTTGGAAATTCTCTAGAGTTTGTTTGGACTATATTTGAGCAAATTTGAGTCTTAAAAAGAAAATCACAACAACAAGGAGGAAGCACACCTACAACATCATAACCTACAAGAGAAAGAAATTGAAGCAACACATATAGCACATGATCTGGATCAGAACATTACCTATTGTTTGGTGATGAGCAAGACAGGTCAAGTCAATCTGCATTGCTTGATATAAATTACATGTTGTATGAACAAATGTCAGATGAGATACAGATCACTCAAAATGGCATTTTGTTTCAACTAAATGGAAGATGAGATGGCGTGGAATTTGTTTCAACTAAGTTCATCATTACTTTATTTCTTGTTGGCCTGCAAGTTTTAGTTCATATATGAACTTGGAGAATTTAGTTATGCTAGAACCTCATTTATCTTGTACGGAGCAAAGAATGTTGCTAGTGTAATAGCTCTCCATTTCTATGCCATCTATGTCAATGAACATGTCTATGATATCTATGTCACTAAGCATGTCACCCTACATGTGTCAATAATTTTTTTTTGTTATGTCAGTTCTTGCCATTTCTTCTATGACATTTCTAGTACAAATCTAGAGGTTTCAATATTCCAAGAGAAATAACACCAAAAACATTCAAAAAACATGCTCAAATTTATTCATTTTCATGTTTTATAGATACATCTATCACACAAATCTCCTTACAAAAAGTGCACACACAAGACATAGAATGCATGCATCAGGTAAGCTTCTTCTTTCCTATCCCTATACCTAACTTGTCTTCTGCATTTTATTCCCATTCTTTGGCCCCAAACTCACAACCTTTCAGGTCTTGCACTTTATGCCTAGGGTTCAAATTCGATGTTGCAACCTCTCCCAAAAGCCTATTATAATTGCACATCTTGTTTCCAACATATTCAGACCTTAAAGAAATCACATTTTGCTGCAAATCATCATTGCGGTGCTTTATCTACATAAAATCTGAACACGAGGTCTAGTTGTGCATTATCAGTTAAAATTTGTTGATTTTCAGTTAAAATTCAGAGCTCTTGGTACACTATAGAATGTTACCTCCATGTTGTGGGTCCCATTAGGCCATGCCGATCACCTTAGCCCACTCGTCGCCATTTAGGGGGTTGTTGGATCCACCGCCGGCTTGCATTGGGCACATCAATCCCACGATGCTCCCACAAGGCACCGCTAGCTCCTGCCGTCGACATAGACATCCACGCCATGCCGCACTCATGACTCTTTCAGCTACCTCTCCTTGCCCCACCGTCGTGTCTCTCATTCCTAGCAAGGGCTCCTCTCTGCTCATCGCCTAGCTCGTCAGGCGTGCGAGAGAAAAATAGGGTATTTTTGGTATCTGATTGCGAGAATGCACTATGCGAATTGGATAAAATATAGGGAGTCTTCTGCTAAACTTCATGCACCAGACGCATACCACTTTATAGCGTGGAGGGGACATATGTCAGCTCCTATTTGTGTTCTCCTCGGAGTTTTTGTACCTATTTGCACCCAAATTCAAACTTTGTGTACCGCGAGAATACATGTTGCAACAACTTGTATAAAATTGCACAACGTGGACAACCCCTGGTCGTGAAGTGTACGCACACACACGTCATGGTACTTTCTATGGACAATGTTAGTCATGGACAAGTCGGTTTTGTTGGACAGTCAGAACCGGGCTTTCACAAACCAAACCAGGTCATTTACTTAGGAAGCACCTTGACTATTGTATCATCGTCGTTTTCCATGCTGCAGTTGGCAGGTTGGTTGGTGTACTTGCCCGTAAGCAATCATCAAGCTGAGACATCGGCAGCTCAGTTTGACTTAATCTCTGTTTTTCTCGTCATCGTCGTAACCGTTTCTGTCTCTGCACTAGGCGTCTAGGCCCCAGACACTCGAAGACGAGAACCGGTTGACCGGCCGTTGTAGCATGTAGCCTGTAGTCTGTAGATAGTACGGCCAGTGAACAAAGAGTTCCGTGTTTCAGTCCAGGTGTTGCTGGTCTGCAGTTCCCGACCGAAACATGCGCCTTCCTTCCCACGGAGTTTCTTCTACAGTACTTAAGAGTACTCCGTAGGAGATTGAGATTCCCGTGGACCTTTTTCTGGCCGCATCGTGCTTGGCGTGGGTGTACGTTTGACACGGTCGAAGGGAATCTGCGGATGAGTTGCGTCACTGCCGTATATGCACTGCGCCAAAATGCTCCAAACAATCGGGGCTGTACCTTAGCTTCCTGGTCCAGTCGGTGACAAATTCTCGTTTGCTCTTCTTCTTATAATTAACAAACTATTTGCTCGTGTTACGTAATTGCCCCAAGCATATCTCTAAAATGAAAGCAAATTAACAAACTAAGCACGCGCCTGTCCACCGAGCGACGTCTCCGCTGCAGGTCTAACCCACACCCTATTCAGAACCAGGCTGACGGTGCCGACTCGCCGGCGTCTGCGCAGCCGATGATAAGACCGTGGAGGCATCAGCCTATCGCCAGCGAGCAGCAACGTCTGCTTTACGAATACACATACGCACGCAACGGAAACGGACCGCGAATTTCACCAACCTCTTTATTCCGGTGGAAATTATTCGATCGGAGCCCAACTTCAGGGCATCTTCACCGGAGCCGACGCATCCGGTCAGAGCGTGTTTGAAATGGTCCGCGCGAGCACTATGCGGTGCACTAGTGGACCGACCTATCCGGACAAAACGTGTCCGGCTTGATCTATTCGTGCACCTAACTGGGTCTCGGTTGCGTCGACACGGACAGCGCGTTCTCTCTTTATTTTTGGCGGTTCCTCCCTCTAGTGGCACAGATACCACATCACTTCTCCCTTTAGAAAATCTCTCCTAAATTTCTACTGGCGGGAGCGGAAGAGAGGCGATGGATCCCGACGCCATGGTTGATCTTGCGCCCGCCGGCGTTATCACCGCCAAGAAGCGTGGCCGGCCGAAGAAGCCCGCAAAGGAACACACGCCGGAGGTGACATGGTTGTACCCTACGGGTGCGTGACCTCAGCATACCTAGTCCAGCCCAAGGAAGAACCACAGCGGAAGTACGCCGGCCCATGAAGACTTTCGGGTGGCCCTGACCCATAACGCCTTCGGATCCTTGGAGAGCAAGACTAGAGTAGATAGGAAATTCAAAGGGGTAAAACCCTACAACCTGTAACCGACTAGGACTATGCTCAGGACCTGCCAAAGTCTATATAAAGGCCAGGAGGGCACGGCCTAGATCTCTCGACTCATACTTTCGCATACACACCACCACGCCAGATCGAATCTGCGCACCCTGTAACCTTCGGTTCCGCCGTAATCAAGAGCAGACAAGCAGGAGTAGGGTTTTCCCTCCGGGGAACTGAACCTGGGTAAATCTCGTGTCCCCTGGTTGCTTGTCTGTTAACCGTTCCACGATCTCCAGCATCCCCATCTTCTCCAAAACCCAGTCCATAACAATGGGCATTGACGAGTCGAAACCTCGTCAATTGGCGCCGTCTATGGGAATCGGAGCTGCTGATTGTGCGATCGTGACGGTCCCGACCCGATCGATCTACAACTCTTCGGCGACGGAGAATCATCTCCTCTTCGGCGCTTTCGACTTCACCGCCCACTCGCCGGCCACCATGAAGGATTTCGAGCCCGTAGGCGATAGACTCGAAATCTTGTTCGGGAGCTTCTGCTTTCAGGTGGGACAAACTGGCACCCTCCGCCTTCCTGAGCGGGTGCCCGTGCCATCAATCAGGCCCGCCTCGTGGGCTCCACACCCTGTGCTGCAACTCTGATCTGTGTGATCCACCTTCGGATGAAGGGACCTACGGTTCCGGGTCCGAAAGTTGCGGCAGCAGCGGACCAATCTACGAGCGCTACCAATGCGCCGCGGTCATCCAGGAGCAGCAAACGCATAACCCGCCGCCCAACACGAACCCCAACCCGCAGGACAGAAACGGCGGGAACAGAAGAAGCCAGTCCCTCCACCCAACGGGGAAAACAACGGCCACCTCATCCAACTTAGCAAAGAAGGATGGGTCCAGGCACGCCGTGCCGTAGCAGGCAACATAGTCCTGCATGTAGACTCCCCACGTGAGCTACTAATGGCATACCACTACCTCCTCATCGAGGAGCACAAGAAGCAAGTCAAGATGCAGGAGACGCTCGACAAACGCAAGCAAGCAGCCTCTGAGTCCAGCGTGCGACGAGTTGCGCTCTCCGCCATGGCACCGCTCTAGCACAAACGGAAACCAGAGAAACAAGCACAGCTCTCGGGTGGAGAACATGGATCCCAGGGAACGCCGTGATGTGATCCGAACTCTCCACACATCGTTCATGGATATGGATGCCGACGGCAACATCATCCCGAAGACACCGCAAGCTGCGATCATGGCAGCCACTGCGTATCTCGCGCCCACCCACCTCCGGAGGGGACCCGAAAAGAGCCATGCATAAGTCCGCACTCACCGGACTCGGACTCGTCGGAGCTGCGCTCCACAAAGACGCTCCTGCGGAGCCGAAGAAGAAAGCTCCGGCCAGGCGCGACCGTGGGTAGCGAGAAATCGAGTTGGAGAAGCGCAATGGCCGGCGGGTAGCGAGAAATCGCCGCGTCGCTGCTAGGCTCGAGATGGAGCGCCGGGAGGAGAACGAGCGCCTCCTCGCCAGCCAGAACAGGGTCAACGCAAACAAGATGGCGGTGAATGCCTCCAAGCATGCCGTCAACGTGATTAAGCAGGAGGCGCTCGACGCCGTTTTCGGCAGCGCCGTCTCTTTTCCCGGCCTGGCCATGTCCAGCATGTCCTTCACCAGCTCTGTTACTTTCACGCCTACCAGAAATGGCTTGTAAAGTCCGGACCAGACAAATCCGAATAAAACCAGGGTCCTAGGAATACGACTGGCCAAAAAATCACTCTGGAATCGACCTCGGGTGAAACCAAGTGGAGATGCTCTAAGCAATCATCAAGCTGAGACACCAGCAGTTCCCTTTGCCTTGTCTCTGCTTCTCTATGTCACGTGAACAAGATTTCCGTGATTCAGTCCAGGTGTTGCTGCTCTGCAGTTCCCGCCCGAAACATGCGCCTTCCTTCCCACGGAGTTTTTTCTACTGCTACTAGGAGATTCCCGTGGACTTTTTTATGGCCGCATCGTGCTTGGCGTGTCAGGGACGTTTGACACGGTCGAAGGGAATCTGCGGATGAGTTGCGTCACTGATATGGATACCATTTGGGTCTTCGCCGTATATGCACTCTGCCAAAAGTCTCCAAACAATCGGGGCTGTACCTTAGCTTCCTGGTCCAGTCGGTGACAAATTCCTGTATACTCTTCTTAATGTCGTTATAGCTGTCTGTCAGCATCGCAGGCTAATTCAACTCAAAACTACTACTCCACTCTCCGATGTTTTAATTTTATGAAACAAATGTGTCTAGACTATTTTTAGTATTTCTTTCGTCTTAAAATAGATATCTCAAATTTATTCAAATTTGGATGAATCTAGACAATATTTAGTATATAGATTTATCCAAATTTTGAAAAACTAAGACATATTCTCAGACGGGGAGACTATGTAGGTTGACTTAGGTTTAAAGTGAATCTACACACACTAAAAAAAGTCTAGATATATTTTTTATAAATCTAAAATATTTTATATTTTGAAACAAAGGGAGTAGGAGACAATCTGCGAAGCAGCTCGAGAGAAAAGGCCAACGAGGGCAAAGTTTTGCTCGTGTAATCAGGGCATCTATACCGGACCGACCCATCCGGTCGATTCAAACGGTTCGCTTATTGCCGTTTGGGTCGAGTTCCGGTTGATTTGGATAGGGGGTGATGGTGCTTGACGTGGAGCACTTCGTTGCAAACCCCAAGAGCAAGGTGCGATGAGCACAGAGCAAGTTTTCCTTCAGTAGAGACCGAGGTTATCGAACCAGAAGGAGGAAGGAAACGTCACACAGGTGTTGCAAGCAACGCGGAGACATGCACAACACAGACTCAAGACTTTGCCCCAACGAATCAGTGAGGTTGTCAATCTCACCGGTTTGCTGTAGCAAAGTATGGTGTGAAAGATAATGGTTTGCAACAAGTAAACAAGTAAAAGATTGGACCCTATGAGATTGGACCGGGGTTCATAGTTCACTAGAGGTGCTCTCCTTAGATAAACAACATTGCATGCATGGTAAACAAATTATAGCAGGGCAATTGACAGAAACTAAGCAAGGCATAACAATGCAATACTAGTCAAAAAGATCCTATGAGATTCGATTAGGCAATACAACAAGATACATAGACCGCCATCCAACTGCATCTATGACTAGAAGTCCACCTTCAGGTTATCATCCGAACCCCCTTCGGTATTAAGTTGCAAGCAACAGACAACCGCTTTAAGCAAAGTGTGTAAGGTAAACAGTCTACGTGTTCCATGAACAAGAGACCGTTGTTTTCTCCCTAGTAGCAACAGCACATCTACAACTGAAGATATTTCTGTCACTTCCCTTAGAAACTAGAGGCATGAACCCACTATCGAGCATAAATACCCCCTTTTGGAGTCACTAGCAACTACTCGGCCAAGATAGCTACTAACAACGGAGAGCATGCAAGATCACAAACAACACAGACATGATAGAATCATAAGAAAAAACCATTAACCAATCTGACATAATAATCTCAATATCCAGCGGATCCCTGCAAACACAACATACATGATTACAAATAGATTAGATCTTGATCATGAACGGAGCTCACAAGATCTATACATAAAAGCATAAGGAGGAGATACAACCATCTAGCTACTACATGGACCCATAGTCCAAGGTGGAACTACTCACGCATCATACTGTTGGAGATATGCCCTAGAGGCAATAATAAATGTAGTTATTATTATATCTTTGTGTTTATGATAAATGTTTGCATTCATGCTATAACAGTATTAAAAGGAAACATTAATACTTGTGTGATTTGTAAACTAAATTAGAGTCCCTAGTAAAGCCTATTCATAATACTAGCTTGTTGGTTAATAGATGATTGTGGTTTCCCTATCATGAACATTGAGATGTTGTTAACAACAAGATCATATCATTAGGAGAATGGTATGATGGACATACTCCTATAGATAAGCGTAGCATAAAGATCAAGTCATTTTAATAGTTCAATTGCTATAAGCTTTCTGATACATAGTAACCTAATTCCTTCGACCATGATATCATGCTAATCACCATCACCGGAAGGATGCTTTGATGACATCAAACACCACACCATAACTGGGTGGCTATAAAGGTGGCATTGAGTGTTCGGAAAGTATGGGTTGAGGCACATGGATCAAGAGTGGGATTTGTCCATCCATATGACGGATAGATATACTCTGGGCCCTCTCGGTGGAATGTCATCCAATTGGCTTGCAAGCATGTGACTGGCTCACAAGGGATCACATACCACGGGAACGAGAATAGAGTACTTATCAGTAACGAGGTTGAACTAGGTATGCAGAGATACCAACGATCAAAACATCGGATAAGTAAACTATCGTAAGACAAAGGGAAATTGGTATCATATGTAAGTGGTTCATTCGATCGCAAAGTAATCGTAGAAATATGTGGGAGCCATATGAATTTCCAGATTCCTCTATTGGTTATTGATCGGAGAAGTGTCTCGGTCATGTCCGCATAATTCACGAACCGTAGGGAGACACACTTAAGGATTTGTTGTTGTTGAGTAGTTATGGAATGATGAGTAAGAGACCGAATGTTGTTCGGAGTCTCGGATGGGATCCGGGATATCACGAGGAGATCCGTAATGGTCCGGAGAATAAGATTCATATAAGGAAAGTCCTGTTTCGGAGTTAGGGAATGATTCCGGTGTTTTCACGAGGAATGTTCTAGAATGGTCCAGAAGGTCCGGCACTCCGGAGGGGAAGGGTACATGAATGTGTCATGACAATATGGAATGGTTGCATCATGTACCAGGTCACTTGGCTGGGAAAAATAAAGAGAGAAATCAAATCCTAGTTTGAAAGTTAAACGCCAATTTGAAAAAGTCAAACGACAAGTTTGCTTGGTGGAGGGAGAGTAGGAAACCTACTTGGGGAGGAAGTCCCCTCCCTCCACCCGCCGGCCAAGGAGGCCGAGTTGTGGGAGGACTCCCTCCTCCCAACCGGCCACCCTCCACCTATATAAGGAGGGGTAGGGCGTCCCCTGCCCCTCACACCTCAAACCCTAGCCCCAAGCCGCCGGCCTCCTCCAAGTCGCCGTCGCCTAGGGCCTCCTCTAACTCGGCGAGTTAGGGTTTTCCCAAACCCTAGCCGCCGGCCAAGCCCTCCCCTTGGTGCCGTATAAACCCTAGATCACCAAGGCCTCTCTCATACTCCACCATACTCGCTCCGGCTTAAAACGAAGCCCTACGAGATCTCCCCTCTACTTCCGACACCACGCCATCGTGTTGCCGGAATCACGAGGAGAGTGCTACAACCTCCACTGCCTGCTGGAAAAAGGGAGAGGAAGGTCTTCATCGAGTACCAAACGCGTGACCGACTGTGGAAGCACTGCCGGAACGCAGCGCCGGAAGGATCGTCTACACGATCTTGAGATCGGCAAGAGTACGACTACATCACCCACGAGAATCTGCTCTCGTTAGCGCTTTGGAATCTTCGTGGGTGAGTTCCTCTAATCGACTCGTTTCTACAATCTAGTAGATAGATCTTGGCTTGTTTGTTTGCATGCGGTAGAATTTTTTTGTTTTCCATGCTACGAACCCCTACAGTGGTATCAGAGTCGTGTATATATGTAGATCTGTTGCACGAGTAGAACACAATGGTCATTGTGGGTGGTGGTGCGTTTATTATCAATTGCTTTTTGTGTACTTTGCATCTTGCGGTATGATGGGCTGAAGCGGCCCGGGCTAACCTTACATGACATCGTTCATGAGACTTGATCCATGCTCAACATGCAACTTGTATTGCATAAGTGGCTCTGCGGGTGCCTGTCTCTCCCATCATAATATAGATCCAATTTACAACGGGCACTTGATAGTTCAAGCATCAACATTGTGGTTCTTGTTCGTAAGTTAGAGCAACACTTATTGATAGCCCCAAACCACGTAAAATATGCAAAGAAATTTAGAGGCGTCTAACTTTGTTTTGCAGGGGTGTGATGTGATGTGATATGGCCATGATTGTGATTATATTTGATGTATGCAATGTTCCTTATTGTAAGTTGGCAACCGGCAGGAGCCATATGGTTGTCTTTAAATTCTGTTAAGACTCGCGTGTATATTCAAAGTAGTTGTAATAGTTGAAGCTAGTGGACGACAACCATGAAACGGCGCCATTGACCTTGACGCTATACCGGTGATGATGGAGATCATGTTCGTGCTTGAAGATAGAGATCGGAAGCACAAGAAGAAAGGCCATATCATATCACATATTATGAATTACATGTGATGTTAATACTTTATGCATCTTGTATTGCTTAGTTAACGACGGTAGCATTATAAGATGATCCCTCAAGCACACAAATTTCAAGTTTTAAAGTGTTCATCCTTAGTAAGCACCGTTGCTAAAGCTCATTGTTTCGAAGCACCACGTGATGATCGGGTGTGTTAGATTCTGCGGGTGTATACAACGTGAGCAAGCCGGATATGCTCATGCGGAAGCTAAGGTTTGATCTTGACGAGCCTAGCATGTACAGACATGGTCTCGGAACACAGATCACCGAAAGGTAAAGCATGAGTCAGATAGTAGATATGATGAACATGTTGATTGTTCGCCATTGAAGCTACATCAACTCTCGTGATGATCGGTTTTGATGTGGTGGATTTGGTTTGTGTGATCACTAAAACAATGTGAGGGATATTGTTTTGAGTGGGAGTTCACCTATATTAATTTAACTACTAATTAGAACTCAATTTGTCATAAACTTAGTCTAAACTATTGCAAATATGTTGTAGATCAATGGCGGGCCCTACCATCAATTTTAATGCGTTCCTAGAGAAAGAAAAGTTGAAAAACAATGGAAGCAACTTCGCGGATTGGTTCCGCAATTTGAGGATTGTCCTCAATGCTGGTAATTTGACCTATGTGCTGGATGCATCGCTGGGTGAACCGCCTGCAGCTACTGCTACCGATGAAGTAAAGAATGTTTATCTCACTCGGAAGAATCAGTACTCCACAGTTCAGTGTGCTATCTTGTATGGTTTGGAATCAGAGCTTCAGAAAAGGTTTGAGAACCAAGACCCACATGATATTGTCCGTGAACTCAAAATGATATTTGAGGCTCACGCGGCAGTTGAGAGTTATGAGGCTTCTGAAAAGTTCTTTAACTGCAAGATGGAAGAGGGCAGCTCCGTCAGTGAGCATGTGCTTAAGATGTCTGGGCACGCAAACAAACTCCAAAGTTTGGGTATAGTGATTCCTAATTCTTTGGGGATTTACCGTGTCCTCCAATCACTACCACCAAGTTACAAGAACTTTGTGATGAACTACAATATGCAAAACATGAACAAGACGTTGCCAGAACTCTTCTCCATGTTGAAATCTGCAGAAGTGGAGATCAAGAAAGAGCACCTGAAAAGGATACAGATGCCGCCTAGAGGGGGGTTGAATAGGCGGTTTAAAACTTTTACGAGATGGGCTTAACAAAGGCGGAATAAAACTAGCGTTTACTTTGTCAAGCACAAAACCTATATAAACTACGGTTCACCTATGTGCACCAACAACTTATGCTAAGCAAAACAAGCAACTATGTGATAGCTAGATATAATAATTCAAGCACGAAGGCTATCACAAAGTAAAGTGCATAAGTAAATAGCTCGGGTATAGAGATAACCGAGGCACGCGGAGACGATGATTTATTACCGAGTTCATACCATAAAGAGAGTACGTCTCGTTGGAGAGGGGGTGGTATCAAACCACCTACACCACAAAAGGCCTCCCTTATTCTCCGGTGAATCTCACCCCAACGGGATCGATCCACACTTCCACTATCGGTGCACTTGTCGGTGGCAACCGGAACCTATCACAAGGTTGGGGCACTTCTCCACAACTTAATCGGAGGCTCCCAACAAACGCCACCAAGGCCACAACCTGCAACACCAACAAACCGTCTAGGGTTCCAAGAACCCAAGAGTAAAAAGCTTCTCAAATTTCACACACCAAATCCTCCAAGGAGAACTCAAACTGATGCACCAAATGCAATGGCAAGAACACAAGAAGTGCTCAAGTCCTTCTCTCCCAAATTCCACAAAAGCTACAAAAGCTAGTGGGAGAATAAGAGAGGAAGAACACACGAGGAAATCCACAAAAGAAACCATAAGATCTAGATCCCAATATGTTCCCCTCACATAGAAGAGAGATGGATTGGTGGAGTTGCAGATCTAGATCTCCCCTTTCAAATCCCCCAAAAAGATTCAAGAAAAATGGGAGGGATTGAGAGTATTTGCAAGCTCTTGAAGGTCAAAACAATGGAGGAGAGAGAGAATGCAAGCAACCGACCTAAGGAGGAAGAAGGGGTCTATTTATACCCCTCCCCAACGAAATATGACCATTTGGGACCTTCCAGGCCGAATAATCCGCCCCTTCCCCGGATATTCCGGGTTCCCCAGGCCAAAAAAATGGCTAAGGACTTCGCGGCGCGACTCTCGGTAAAGCGGCGGATAATCCGCCCTCGAAGGACCAGAAAATCTGCCCCCATTACTGGGAGCCACGCCTAAAAGTCCTTAGCCGTTTTCCAAAAATTGGGCGGATAATCCGCCCCCATGGCCGGATAATCCGCCCCCCTGAAAACTGGCACGAACAGCAAAACTGAAACCATCATAACTTTTTCATTCGAACTCCGATTTTGATGATCTTGGGCTCGTTTCGAAGATAGTAACGAGCTCTACAAGATCATGCAGGGAACCATCATAGTCTAGCAAGTGAGTATAGAACCAAATGATGAAAGGTTTAACCTATCTATAAAAGACAAACCGGTAAAACCTCCAATATCGAAAACACAATAGAGAATGCATATGAAATCCGTTTTCGATGAACTTAAGCTTGTCATAGAGATTGACACAATATCTAAAACCTCTCATGGATAAGAACCAAAAAAACCAAGAAATATGATGCCAAGTATGCAAAGGTTTGAGCTCTCACCGAGGGATATGATCAAGTTACTCACATGAGAGCACCTCTTGATAATACAGTTATCTATCCTATAAACCGGTCTCTCCAACTAACACCACGAGACCAGTTAGAAAGAAACCCTATCAAAATCAAACCTTTGCCTTGTATATTCCACACCTCAGGATGGAGCACCTTTCTTGATTGCACTAGCTTGGTGAAGATGCTCCCCCATACTCCACTATGGAAGAGCCTCTCTTTTAGGCATATCTTCACATATCCATGATCACCATAAGGATGGCACGATACACTTGAGATCATCTTATGAAACCTTGATCAACACTTGATCTTCTTCAATTTATTCTTATTCCAACCTTGAAACCACCATATGGTTCAAGCATTGTCTATGGATAAATCCTACAAGTAAAACTCAATGCAAACATAAGTCCATAAAACATTGTCATTAATTACCAAAACCACACATGGGGGCACACATGTTCTTTCAGCACCAAGTGTTGTTGGTCAATAAGACCACCAAATTAAAGAAAGGCAAGCCTAAGCAAAATGGAAACTTCAAGAAGGGTGGTAAGAAAGTTTTCGCACCAGCGAAGAAGACCAAGGCTGGGCCTAAGCCTGATACTGAGTGCTTTTACTGCAAGGGAGAAGGTCACTGGAAGCGGAATTGCCCAAAGTGCTTGGCGGATTTGAAGAACGACAACATCAAGAAGAAAGGTATTTCTGATATACATGTTATTGATGTGTATCTCACTAGTACTCGTAGTAGCGCCTGGGTATTTGATACTGGTTCGGTTGCTCATATTTGTAACTCGAAACAGGTGTTGCAAAATAAACGGAAGCTAGCAAAGAACGAGGTGATGATGCGCGTTGGAAATGGATCAAAGGTTGTTGTGATCGCGGTCGGCACGCTACCTCTTCATCTACCATCGGGATTAGTTTTATACTTAAATAATTGTTATTTCGTGCCTGCGTTGAGCATAAACATTATATCTGGATCATGTTTATTGCGAGACGGTTACTTGTTTAAGTCCGAGAATAATGGTTGTTCGATTTATATGAGTAATATGTTTTATGCACATGCACCTTTGATAGATGGTCTATTCTTATTGAATCTCGATTGTGGAAATACACATATTAATAACATTGAAGCTAAACATTTAAAATTGAGCGATAACTCGACCTATATATGGCACTATTGTCTTGGTCATATTGGAGTGAAGCGTATGAAGAAACTCCATTCCGATGGACTTCTTGAATCACTTGATTTCGAATCACTTGAAAGATGTGAAGCATGTCTGATGGGTAAAATGACTAAGACTCCATTTTCCGGGATGATGGAGCGAGCTACGGACTTATTGGAAATCATACATACCGATGTGTGTGGCCCAATGAGTGTAGCATATCGCGGTGGTTATCGTTATGTTCTTACCTTCACAGATGACTTGAGTAGATATGGGTATATCTATTTCATGAAACATAAGTCCGAAACTTTCAAGAAGTTTAAGGAATTTCAAAGTGAGGTAGAGAATCAACGGAACAAGAAGATTAAATTTCTACGTTCTAATCGTGGAGGTGAATATCTAAGTTACGAGTTTGGCGAGCATTTAAAGAAATGCAGAATACTTTCACAATTGACACCGCCGGGAACACCACAGCGTAATGGTGTGTCTGAACGTCGTAATCAAACTCTATTAGATATGGTTCGTTCTATGATGTCACTTATAAATTTACCACTATCGTTTTGGGGTTATGCATTAGAAACAGCCGCATTCACTTTAAATAGGGCACCATCTAAATCCGTTGAAACGACACCGTATGAATTATGGTTTGGGAAAAAACCTAAATTGTCGTTCCTTAAAGTTTGGGGTTGCGAAGCTTATGTAAAGAAGTTACAACCGGACAAGCTTGAACCCAAAGCGGAAAAATGTGTCTTCATAGGATACCCGAAGGAAACTATTGGGTATACCTTCTATCATAGATCCGAGGAAAAATCTTCGTTGCTAAGAATGGATCCTTTCTAGAGAAAGAATTTCTCTCGAAAGAAGTGACTGGAAGGAAAGTAGAACTCGACGAGGTTGTTGAACCTTCTCTCGAACTTGCGAGTAGCACAACACCAGAAGTAGTTCCTGTGGCGCCTACACCAATGAGATAGGAAGCTAATGATGATGATCATGAAACTTTGGTTGAAATTGCTACAGAACCTCGCATGTCAACGAGAACTCGTACCACTCCTGATTGGTATGATCCCGTTATGAGTGTCATGTTGGTGGACAACACCGATGACCCTGCGACATATGAGGAAGCGATGATGAGCCCAGATTCCAATAAAAGGCAAGATGCCATGAAATCCGAGATTGGATCAATGTACGAAAACCAAGTATGGACTTTGGTGGACTTACCGGATGGCCGGAAGGCTATCGAGAACAAATGGATTTTCAAGAAGAAAACAGATGTTGATGGTAATGTTACTGTCTATAAAGCTTGACTTGTCACAAAAGGGTTTTCGACAAATTCAAGGAGTTGACTACGATGAGACTTTCTCACCGGTAGCGAAGCTAAAGTCTATGAGGATTTTGTTAGCAATCGCTGCATATTATGATTATGAGATATGGTAGATGGATGTCAAAGCGGCGTTCCTCAATGGAGACATTGATGAAAAGTTGTATATGATGCAACCCAAAGGTTTTGCCGATCCTAAAGATGCTAACAAGGTATGCAAACTTCAACAGTTCATATATGGATTGAAGCAAGCATCCCGAAGTTGGAATCAACGTTTTGATAAGGTAATCAAAAGCTTTGGTTTTATACAAACTTATGGAGAAGCTTGTATTTACAAGAAAGTGAGTGGGAGCTCTATATCATTCTTAATACTATATGTAGATGACATATTGTTGATTGGGAATGATGTAGACCTTCTTAATAGTGTCAAGGATTATTTGAATAATAGTTTTTCAATAAAAGATCTTGGCGAAGCAGCTTATATATTAGGCATAAAGATTTATAGAGATAGATCGAGACGCCTAATATCATTGTCACAAAGTAAATATTTGGACAAAGTTCTAAAGAGGTTTGGAATGGAAGATAGCAAGAAAGGTTTCTTGCCCATGTTGCCCAATACGGCCTTGAGTAAAACTCAAAGTCCAGCAACGGCAGAAGATAGAGAAAGGATGAGTAAGACTCCCTATGCCTTAGCCATAAGATCTCGAATGTATGCCATGCTATGTACGAGACCCGACATTAAATATGTTGTTAGTTTGACTAGCAGATATCAAAGTGATCCAGGAGTGGATCATTGGACAGCGGTCAAAAACATCCTTAAGTACTTGAGAAGAACTAAGGATATGGTTATTTCTTACGGAGGTGATGAACATCTCGTTGTTAATGGTTACACCGATGCTAGTTGGAACACCGATCCGGATGATTCTAAATCTCAATCTGGATACGTATTTACTTTGAATGGTGCAGCAGTTAGCTGGAGGAGTGCAAAGCCAAGCGTTATCGCGAGATCTTCAACTGAATCGGAATACATAGCTGCTTCGGAGGCTTCACAAGAAGCGATATGGATGAAGGAGTTCATTACAGAGCTCGGTGTGGTTCCAAGTGCGTTGTACCCAATGTCTATCTACTGTGATAACATGGGTACCATAGCCAATGCGCAAGAACCAAGGTCACACAAGAAGCTGAAGCACATCAAGCTACGTTTTCACGCTATACGAGAATATGTCCAAGATGGTGACATAAATATTTGCAAAGTACACACAGATCTGAATGTGGCGGATCCGTTGACTAAACCTCTCCCGAGGGCAAAACATGACCAACACCAAACTGCCATGGGTGTTCGGTATATTACCATGTAATCTAGATTAGTTGACTTTAGTGCAAGTGGAAGACTGTTGGAGATATGCCCTAGAGGCAATAATAAATGTAGTTATTATTATATCTTTGTGTTTATGATAAATGTTTGCATTCATGCTATAACAGTATTAAAAGGAAACATTAATACTTGTGTGATTTGTAAACTAAATTAGAGTCCCTAGTAAAGCCTATTCATAATACTAGCTTGTTGGTTAATAGATGATTGTGGTTTCCCTATCATGAACATTGAGATGTTGTTAACAACAAGATCATATCATTAGGAGAATGGTATGATGGACATACTCCTATAGATAAGCGTAGCATAAAGATCAAGTCATTTTAATAGTTCAATTGCTATAAGCTTTCTGATACATAGTAACCTAATTCCTTCGACCATGATATCATGCTAATCACCATCACCGGAAGGATGCTTTGATGACATCAAACACCACACCATAACTGGGTGGCTATAAAGGTGGCATTGAGTGTTCGGAAATTATGGGTTGAGGCACATGGATCAAGAGTGCGATTTGTCCATCCATATGACGGATAGATATACTCTGGGCCCTCTCGATGGAATGTCATCCAATTGGATTGCAAGCATGTGACTGGCTCACATGGGATCACATACCACGGGAACGAGAAAAGAGTACTTATCAGTAACGAGGTTAAACTAGGTATGCAGAGATACCGACGATCAAAACCTCGGATAAGTAAACTATCGTAAGACAAAGGGAAATTGGTATCGTATGTAAGTGGTTCATTTGATCGCAAAGTAATCGTAGAAATATGTGGGAGCCATATGAATTTCCAGATTCCTCTATTGGTTATTGATCGGAGAAGTGTCTCGGTCATGTCCGCATAATTCACGAACCGTAGGGAGACACACTTAAGGATTCGATGTTGTTGAGTAATTATGGAATGATGAGTAAGAGACCGAATGTTGTTCGAAGTCTCGTATGGGATCCGGGATATCACGAGGAGATCCGGAATGGTCCGAAGAATAAGATTCTTATAAGGAAAGTCCTGTTTCGGAGCTGGGGAATGATTCCGGTGTTTTAGCCAGGAATGTTCTAGAAGGGTCCGGAAGGTCCGACACTCCGGAGGGGAAGGGTACATGAATGTGTCATGACAATATGGAATGGTTGCATCATGTACTAGGTCACTTGGATGGGCAAAATAAAGAGAGAAATCAAATCCTAGTTTGAAAGTCAAACGCCAATTTGTAAAAGTCAAACGGCAAGTTTGCTTGGTGGAGGGAGAGTAGGAAACCTACTTGGGGAGGAAGTCCCCTCCCTCCACCCGCCGTCCAAGGATGCCGAGTTGTGGGAGGACTCCCTCCTCCCAACCGGCCACCCTCCACCTATATAAGGAGGGGTAGGGCATCCCCTACCCCCTCACACCTCAAACCCTAGCCCCAAGCCGCCGGCCTCCTCCAAGTCGCCGTCGCCTAGGGCCTCCTCTAACTCGGCGAGTTAGGGTTTCCCCAAACCCTAGCCGCCGGCCAATCCCTCCCCTTGGTGCCCTCTAAACCCTAGATCACCAAGGCCTCTCATACTCCACCATACTTGCTTCGGCTTAAGGCGAAGCCCTGCGGGATCTCCCCTCTACTTCCGACACCACGTCGTCGTGCTGCCGGAATCACGAGGAGAGTGCTACAACCTCCGCTGCCTGCTAGAAAAAGGGAGAGGAAGGTCTTCATCGAGTACCGAACGTGTGAACGACTGCGGAAGCGCTGCCGTAACGCATCGCCGGAAGGATCGTCTACACGATCTTTAGATCGGCAAGAGTACGACTACATCACCCACGAGAATCTGCTCTCGTTAACCACTTTGGAATCTTCGAGGGTGAGTTCCTCTAATCGACTCGTTGCTACAATCTAGTAGATAGATCTTGGCTTGTTTGTTTGCATGCGGTAGAATTTTTTTGTTTTCCATGCTACGAAGCCCTACACATACCTGAGAGAAGGCCTTAGGGATGATCTCCCCTCCGGCAGGGTGCCGGGAAGAACTTCAGATCCCCCTAATCTAGGGACGACGGTGGCGACAACTACATAAGGTTTCGTGAAATATTGATCGGGTACTTAGGGTTTCAGCATCGAGGGCTTCTTATAGGCGAAGAGGCGAGGCAGGGGGCGCCCGGGGCGGCTGCACCCCCAGGCGCGAGGTAGGCCCACCCGTGCGGCCAGTGGGTGTGGCCCCCTCGAGGCTCTCCTCAGTCTCTTCTCTGGACTTCGTGTTCCCCATGAAAAGTTATTGACTTTGGCTTTTGTCCCGTCCAATTCCGAGAATATTGATTTTCTGCCTTTCCGAAACCAAAAACATAAGAAAACACGCAACTGGCACTGTGGAAACTTGTTAATAGGTTAGTTCCAAAAAAGATATAAAAACACCTCAAAGAAATACAAAGCAAAGCAAATTGGATACTAAACAAGCATGAAACATCAAAAATTATAGATACATTTCCGATGTATCAAGCATCCCCAAGCTTAACTCCTGCTCGTCCTCGGGTAGGTAAGTGATAAAAGAATAATTTTTGAGGTGACATGCACCTTCACAATAAAGATCAAACCATTTTCAAGCAATGAAATCTGGGATCAAAGAACTCTAAACATGTGCATGAAAGATGGAGTTCTAACAATAGGACATAGTAACTATGCATGCAACATGAAAGGCTACAAACAAAGATCATGAATAACATGCATTGAAAAACGTTTGTTTGTTTCACATACAGAAAACATAGCATAGTGGCAATCAGCTTGTCCCTCATAGAGTAGCAAATAGATGCATAAGACACCTTCAAAGTTCACAAGGTTGACTAAAAACAAATAGCATAAGAACAAGTAATATCACAATATGCATCAATCTATAAGTTTTCGGACACTTCAAACAGAATGGCAGCTATGCTCTCTTAATGGTGCCTAAAGGTAGAAGGTGGAGACTCAATAATGGTGGAAGAAAGGCCTTTTATAAGGGAAGCATGGATTTCAAGTTTCAAAAAGAGCTTCCAAAAATTATGGTACTTGTTAGCTTTCAGCCCTCATTGCCCTATCATAAGCATCTTGAAGTGATTAAGGTTAAAGTGAACTAACTATGGAGTATATGGTTGACAAAGTATAAGTTGGAAATCTCAAGTCCCTTGAATACGAGGGCCACACCTCATGCTACTCAACTTCAGTCACCTGTAAGTTCTTGTCATTGTAAGTATTTGCATATCATAGAGAACCACCAACGGGGTACCCCTTGCACATGGTGCAGGAGCTATCCCATAACCAAAATGACAAGGCAAGCTGACAATGAGCATCTCAACGATCTTTTTATTTACTATATGCATAGCTTTTTATTGATGATGCATCATAGATTGCTCACTATGGTTGTAACACCCCGGTTCTGAAAAGACCGTGGCCTCTATGTGACATGCCAATCCCTGGATCGGTTCATTGGCCCACAATAGAGTAAGATAGATAACATAGCATAATATCCGTGTATCATGAATAACGATGATCCAGAGTACCATTATTACAATAAAAGCTTAGCATAAAGCTAGCTCAAATTATTCAGGTAGCAACATAAATAAAGATAAATCCTCCATTCTTCAAATTGCCCACAAGTGAACAAGTGCCGAGTGGAGTACCGTGGCCTATAACCATCAATCAGAATCGGAATAACCTGCAACATGAAACGTAGCAGCCCCGAAGGGTCAATACATGGAATGTATGGCAAGTAGAGCTAGTAATGGAGACAATAGTACTAACATCTACATGCATATTTGGCAAGTGGAGCTGTGTCTGGCTTGCATTTGCAAATACATTTGTCCTACTTTCATAAACAGTTTTTGATTTTCTTTGAAAAGATCACAATTAAGTTATCCCAACAATATTAAAACAATTATGAAATTAGAATGAGCGAGAAACATGTCATGGAATCAATATCTAGCAACTCAGATGTCCATAACCGGGGACACGGCTAATCGATTAGATTATACACTCTGCAGAGGTTAGTACACTTTACCCATGTGACTTGGCCAGCCCAGCTCGTACCATCACTCTCATTTTGGGTGATGATAGGGAGAAGTCCAAGAAGAGACTGTTCGGGAAGTAGCTCCTCAATCCCGACACGCACCGGTCCAACCTACCAAAATTCTACATCTCTGGATACGCGGGTTCGAGTTACCATAACCTACTAAGTCCAACCAACCGCCCATTTCATTATTGGCACATGGTTGTACACGTAAGCTACACAATAAAGAAGCCAATCATTCTCTCTTCATTCCTAGGTGCCTTTCTGCAATGAAACCACCAAAAATTATCAATACCATCACACCCAGGGGGGGTCATTGATTAAGTTGTTTTTAGTTTTTCACAAACCAATACTTTGAGAAAACAAGTATCAATGATGTAACCCAGCCCTCGTTCAACATAGCATGGCTAAGCACATCTACCAACGGTGGTTCATCTACAAGGAAAACCCTACCACATAATAGGACATAGCATAGCGATAGTATCATCCTACACATGCATCTACAAAATACACGACAATGCATAGAAAATAGTAGGACGATATCATGAACAAAGTAGCATCTACTTGCCTTGGTTGTAGCGGTCGGGAGCACAATCCTCACACGAGCAAGCGTTGCACTCGACACAATCTACACGATACAATTGCAATCATAAACAAACAATGCACAAGCATATGCAACAAATATGATGCATGAATGCAAGAACGATAGGTGAATTGGTGCTACAGCTGCACCATGACATCCTATAACATAACACTACCGATTGCATGCATGGAAAATAGTTTTAGCGCTAGGAAAACTATTAAGTAAAAGTAAAGCTCACAACTAGAGCTAGAACTTAAATAATTCACTACCGGGAGTATACTGTTTGTAAAATCTTGGAAAAAATCTACAGTATGGGCATCGCTGATTAGAAACAGTACCAATTGGAATTACTCGAAAATGAATTATAAAACTCCCCGAGTAATTAAAACACTGCAGAAAGCCAATAGACAGTTTCTGCAGAAGTTTTTACTATAAGCCTACCTTTTTAATTCACGATGAGATTCCTCTCGTTCCACTGAATCCAGGGACATATTATACGCGATTTTTGGAGCTACGGATCTTTTTCTACGAATTTATTACTCCGAAAAGGCCACTAACTAGTTTGATTAAACTGTACTAAACCTTGCTGCAAAAGCCTGAACCCAAGGTACAGCGAGATTCTACACGACTCACTGAATCTACACATATTTTATTTGCAATTTTTGGCAAGCGGTTTAATTTCTACGCAATTTATAAGTTTCTACCAAAATCTGTCAACTAGAAGGATTAACGAAATTGACCAGTCAATTGTGTCTGTTGACTGGGCGCTGACTGGGCGTCTGACTAGTCAACGCCTGAGTCTGACCGGTCAACTAACGATCTGAGCCGCAAATCTGAGATCTGACGGTGGCTGCTGTCTTACCGGAAACAAGCAACGAAACGGACTCCGGAAGGTGCGCCGAGTTCCGGACGGCGGTGACGACCACTTCCGGGGGTACACACGGTCAACGAACGGGTCGAGTAAAATACATCGCGCGAGCAAAACGGCGCGTACGTGCATGTATGCGTGCATGCAATAACGCGCGCATACGCGTGCGTGTACGTGTGTACATGCGAGGCGCGACGCAGATGGCGGGTGGAGCGGCAGCGAGGCGGCGCTGTAGGGGGCGGCGGTGGCGCGCAGCGCTGGCGGCGGGGATGGCGCGAGGCGGCGCTGGCGGCGGCGGCCCGGCGGCGGCGACGCGGGCAGGTGGCGTGCGGCGGCGGCGGAAGGCGGCGCTGCAGCGGCGGTGGTGGCGCAGATGGCGGCAGCGGCTGCGGGAACGGTGGGAAGAGGGAGAGAGGGTGGCGGCGGCCGGACCTGGGGCGGCGACGGCGACGGCCGGCGGCGGCGAGGCGGCCAGGGGCGACGGCGCCAGGAGGAGGCGATGCGGGAGGCGGCGGCGATTCTCGGGAATCGCGCGTGGGGTGCGGGTGCGGTTCCCGAGGCAGCGGGGCTACCCTTTAAGTGGACCCCTTGCGCGGGTCCTACTCCAATTCGGTCCAGAATTTGACTACAACTCGGAAATCGGTCCGGATTTTCGGACCGTTTTCCGGCGGTTTACTAAAACGTCCGAAGCTTTTCCGTACGAACTCCGATTCGAGCGATTCTCGCGCCTACGGGTTCGAATCGTCGAGGGTAACAACCTAGCGTCAAGGTTTGAGCGAAACCTCGAACCTACATGGGTGGTTGTCGCAAGTCCTACTAAAGCTTCCCGCAGGAACCTCGTAGTGAAACGAAATAGGGTTTTGAAGGTGGCGTTTCGCCGAACCTTTTCACTCGACGGTTTTGCACGGAAGGATATGATGCAATGACATGAATGATATGCAAGACCAAATCTAAAATTTGGGATGTGACAATGGTGATGTTGTAAGTTTCCATCATGATTATGCATGGCTTAGGCTAGCAGCCCAGGCGTGTCTCTAACACAAAATACTTACTCCATGAACTTACAAGCTCCCTCTTTATTTCACACCGGTGACATCCATAGACAAAAGTGCATGATATCAACTGAGTACAAAGTATAAGTGCAATGTTGACAACGTTCCCCATGACAGCATGGTTCTGCTAATTTCAACGTATAAGTACAGGCATATACAACATAGATGATACAATGGTTCAAGTTTATTAGGGTAAAATAATATGAAGTGTGCCATCAAATTTGTGAGGGCTTTAATCACTAAGTTTTCACATAACAAAATAGTTTTTAATTGGAAGATAGCTGAAAACAAGAATATACTTGGAGTGGTGTAACACACCATGCATAGGAGTTTATAGTGGAAACTTTGGAATAACTTGGTTTCTTGGGAGTTGGAATCATGAGTAGAGATTACTCATACAAGTGGAGGCTAGCAAAAGATTGGGAGCAACCAACTAAGAGAGCATAATGGCCATAATCATGCAGACCAACAAAGCATTACTGATCAAAGCATAGAATGGTACTACAAGTTAAGGACTAGATGATCATAGATGCTATGGTGACTTGTCATAGTCATAACATGGTGTGAGCATGTGCCAAGTCAAACCAAATAAAGCATCAAAGGAGAATACCACAATACTATGCTTTTGCATGCTAAAACAACGCATAATTTCTTTAAGGCACACTAGGCAATCCCAATTGTTTGGAAGAAGACATGCTACAGCAATAATCACTAAGCATATGGTTAAAACAACACCTAGCATGTCATGCTAAAGTATAAGTCACAGTCAATGCAAGCTCCTCTTGCACTTACAAGCAAGAACTTACTACTCCTTTCCAACACCAATCAACTTATTTGCAAAACAACACAGCGAGAACGGTGGTCCAAACTACTTTATTCAAGCAAACTAAACAACCTAAGCAAAGAAAACGAAAACTAAGACACTCCAAGAACAACACAACTGTGCATGAAACAATAAAAATGAAGTGTCTAGACAGACCTGAGCTTTTTATTGATGAAGAAGGGGATGCCTGGGGCATCCCCAAGCTTTGACGCTTGTACCTCTTGGATATTTCTTGGGATGACACCGGGGTGGCATCCCAAGCTTGACCTTTTTTCCATTCTTCATCTCATTACATCATTATCTCTACACCTGAAAATTTTCCTTTATACAAAACTTCACAGAATCTTCATTAGCAACATTAGTTTATGCAAAAGATACTAGACATATGGCAAAGCTTTGGAACAGCAAGACTTTTCACTAAAAACATAAGCTACTGTAGTAACTCCTTCAAAAAGCTCAATTCCTCAAAAGAGAACTCAAAAAGGAATCAATAAGAAGCAAATGCAAATAATGACAGAAATCTGTCAAAACAGACCAGCAGGTAGAAACCGATTTTTTCGAACATCTTATGTTACTAAAATTAAAAAGTGTTGAACTAACGAAAGTTATATAACATACTTGGGGAGTTATTTGTAAATTTTCATCTCAATACGAGTTATAGATACTCCTCACGAATTTTTATGGTGGAGGACAGAAATCTGTATCGGGACAGCAACTCCCCAAATCTTACTTCCCTCTTATTAGAGATCAATCTTGGCACAAAAGGCAAACAAAAAGAATAAGTAGAGGTCATTAATAAAGTAATAACTTCGAAGACTCAAGGGAACTCTTGGGTTATCTCCCAACAAGTACTTTTCTTTAATGCCTTTAAGTTAGGCACAAGAGTCTAAGAAGATGCTCACATAAGAAATATGAATCAAAGTAAAAGAGAGCATCAAGAAGCAAATTCAAAACACATTTAAGTCTAACCCACTTCCTATGCATAGGAATCTTGTAAAGAAACAAGTTATGAAAGCACAAAGCAACAAGCATAGGAAAGCAAAACAGGTGCAACTTCAAAAATTTCAACATAAAGAGGGGGAACTTAATATTGTTGAGATACATAAGACCATGTTTCCCTCTCACATAATTACTTTCAGTAGCATCATAAATAAATTCAACAATATAACTATCACATAAATCATGTTTTTCATGATCTACAAACACATAATTTTTATCAAGCTCAAAAATAGTGGGATTAAAACCTTCAAACCCACTTTTAGCAATTTTATAATAAGGTAACTCATCATTCAACATAGGACCATCATCTAGAGCTTTATCATAAACATTTTCTAAGCAAAACTCCTTAGTACCATGCATTTAGAAGTTAGACACAAATATAGGATTATCATAGATAACAGGAGCATAACTATTACCACAAGTTTTACCCATAGCAGATATTTCAAAAGAATCAACAGGAACATAACATTCATCCTCCTTTGGTAAACATGGGGGACAATCAAATAATGTAAGAGGTGAAGAGCTACTCTCATTAGAAGGTAGAAGCAAGGGGGACAGTCAAATAATGTAAGGGATAAAGATCTCATTAGAAGGTAGGCATGGGTAGCTAATCCATTCTTCCTCCTCTTAATCATCACTCTTCTCCTCTTTTTCATCTAATGAGCTTCCAGTTTCAGCAATTTCTTCTTCCATAGGATCCTGCAAGGCTTTAGTCTCTTCCATGTGTGGAAAGCATCTATTAAAATATTCAAGAATATAGTTATTTTCTTCGTTGTAATTATCAAAGCAGAATTTAAGTATCTCATAAACCTCATGTTCATAAGGTGCATCATCAGTATTTTCAAGCAAACTGGCAAGTTCAAACACACCCTTGAAAGCAATAAATTCTTCAGTTTGTTCCACATCATCAAAGTCATAATTTCCCTTAACATAAGAAGGTATGGTAACATTATCATTATACTCACATTGAAAAGGTAGGTGTTTATACCTCCTACAGCAACAAGACTTATCAAAGCAATAAGTAACATTATAAGTAGAGCACATGTATCTAGCAATAGTATTCAACTTATCAATTTGTTCCCATAAGTGTTTCTCTTTTTGTGACAAACAATGTTCCTTATAATAATATGTTTGTTCTTCCGTGAACCCACCTTGACAATAAGCACTAGTTTCAAAGAAACCATCCATTGATAGAAAGCATGACCAAACAAGGCAATAACAGACCAGCAACTGGAGTAGGAACTAATTTTTTGTGTTTTTGAATAAAGCAAAGAAAGCAAACTAGATTAATTTATTTGGGTTTTCTGAAAAGAGGCAAACAAAACCAAGCAAAAGAAACTAAGCAAACTAAAAACAAAGTAGAGAGAAAGGAAGTGGAGGACTCCCCTTGTGAAGACGTCATTAGCCTCTCCATCAACGGTGCCAGAGAACTTGTTGATGGTGTGATGACCCACAAGTATAGGGGATCACAATAGTCTTCGCGGGTAGTATTACCTAATTTATTGATTTGACACAAGGGGAGCCAAAGAATACTTGCAAGCCTTAACAACTGAGTTGTCAGTTCAGCTGCACCTGGAAATAGTTCTTGCTCACAGAAGTTTATCAGTAGCAATAGTTTGTAGCAGCAACAGCAAAGCAATAACAACGGCAAAACAGGAGCAATAGTAATAGTAACAGTAAACAGTGGGATTCGAGTGCGGTGGGCATAGGGATGGATGGACGGGCGTTGCATGGACGAGTCTAAACATGTAACTTCAAGATCTAGGGCATTGCAGATAAATAATAACAAGCATCCAAGTACTAAACAATCCTAGGCACATGCTCCAAATATAGTCATAGGTGCTCGCAATGAGAACTTGCACAACATGTTCTGTCCAGCCGGCCCGTGGCGGCGGGGCCTCTAGGGAACTACTCGCAATTAAGGTGATCCTTTTAATAGAGCACCAGAGCAAAGCATTAACACTCTGTGAACACATGTGAGCCTCACACCACAGTCATCCCCTCCGGTTGTCCCAATTATTGTCACTTTGGGGCCTTTGGATCCGGACAATGATATGTGTACACAACTTGCACATAAGATCACAAACAATACTATCATAATGATTCAATAATAAGTTCAAATCTGAGATCATGACACTCGGGCCCTAGTGACAAGCATTAAGCACAACAAGTTGCAACAAAGTCAAATAGCACTAATAGAGATACTAGGTACTATGCCCTAACAATCTTATTCGATTACATGATAGAACTCATCTAGTCCCTTCCATCCCCAAGCCTACAGCGGGGGATTATTCACTCATGGATGAGGGAAACATTGATGGTCAATTGTGGTGACCCAGCATACCACTGCATGATGTAGTATACTATAGTCGTTGACATAGCACCAATGAAACACCGTTCACTAGTATTACATCCCTCGGAGTAGTACAACAGAAACATATCAGGTCCAAGAGATGACTATAGGTTACAACTCAACTCTTTACGCAAGATCCAGAGAACACTCTAGGTTAAAGGGAGAGAAGAAACTTATTATGAAGAAGAATCAAGAATAAATAACTCATAGCTACCATACTTATAAAACTAGTAGCTGAACTACTGGCTTGCATTGCTGCTATTGCAACACTCTACAGAAGTAGGGTCTATGGTTAGAAATTATATTCTTATCTAAGTAGCAACTTCGTCTTCACTTGAGTTGATGTATATGTTGACTTTCTTGACTTCATTGAAAAGCTTTAGCTTCTGATGATAATTCCTGGACCATAACTTGATGTAGACGTCGTCTGTACTGGCTTTAGAACCTAGCAAGGGTTAAGAAGATACTTTGAGTACCAGCGTACTCAGCAAGTTCACTAGAAATGGAGTGTTTGATGCACTATAACTACAACCACAGACCATAGGTCGTAGGCAATGCAAGTTTTCGTAAACATTTCTTCAGAGGTTGCTTTTATTCTGAAAAACTATGTCCGTCAGCCTTCACGGGTTTACCAGAACCTTCATGGGGTACCTTTCCCGCCGCGTTCGCAGCTCCTTCCCGGAACAGGGATTAACAAGTTATAGTTTTTACACTCTATAGAGGTGCGTCACTTTACCCATGAGAGATCTTAGCTTTGTTGCACATCCGGGTCGCGAACCCGTTCACACTTCCTTGGTGTGAGGCCCAGACTAAGACCCAAGCCAATCACTGCCTTCTCCTCGACCCCGCATGTCTCCTTGGTGTACGCCAGCCCACCTATTGAATTACGACAATGGCAGTACAGACCGTTCAGATGTCGGAACTATCGTGTGACTTTGAGGGCTCCCACCCATATGCTGCATATCCTCTATGAACTATCATAATTAATATGCACGCTACGAGTGATAACAGCCATGACCCGCACATCCAGCTCCATGCGAGAGGGAAAAGATACAGCTGACTTCTTTGTCCCATTCCAAATATCATGGTCAACGCGTAATATACGGCGCAAGAATCACTGGCGACATTGGTTGTTAAGTCCTAGATAATATGTTCCTTTACCATCGGAACTCTTATAGTAGGTTATTACCTCATGGTAAATAACCTATAATCACATTATTATGAAAATAGTGTTTTCTGACCTTTTTCAAATGCAGGTGATGACAACACTGGATTTATAAAATACTTTACAGAAAATAACCAAAAGACATGAGCAAGTGTGAACTTGCCTTTTGTGATTGCAAGATTATGCACTCATGTTCTTCAAGACAATATAAGATCCAATAGTTGAAATATGCATCATTGGTCCGGTAAGGACTAATGTTTAAAGAAGTAAGATGCTTTTATGAATAAATAATGTAATGCAAGTTGATAAACGCGAATCCCGAGAATAACGTTGTTCTAGGATTTGGATACTGGAAAGGGTTTCCTTGGGATGTGTTGCCTTTTTTTAGCTTAAATTTTACACATGTGCTTCTTATTAAGGCTTGTGAGTGTGTGGAAAACAACATGTATTTATACAACAAAATACACAGTATGGAATGCTACTCAAAGTTGCTTACATCTTAATTGTTTATCTTTAAGTTTTACTTTACAAGTAATGTCACTTATAAAGAATTTAAGTATTAATAATCTTATTATACAAGTATAGTATAAAGTAAGGTGTTTCCATTAATTATCATATGTTGACTGAAGTGGCAAAATGAATAACATTTGAAGAAAAGATTCCTTTATTAAGGTTTAAACAATCTTTGTGGTTAATTAGATGTGGTTGATGTTGTTTGTGCTTGCTTTAATAGTTTGTACTTGAGATGTTTTATAACTTATTTATAACAGACCAAAGTAAACTATAAGACATGTAGTAAAGTATTTAGTATCATACTTATAGCTTTGCAAACTACAAGTAACTTTAAGAGTGTAGATAGACTTAAGGTGTATTACTTATGATAATTGTATCTTGTTCACTTTATATTGTTTCCTTAGAGTTACTTAAGAATGGCATTACTTCTATTGGAGTAGTGATTTCCTTACATTATAATGGTAAAAAGGGATTTATCTCCCCATAAGGGTGTGGTTAAGGTTTATGAATAAGTAAACAATATTATTTACTACTTATGGATTCACTTATAGTGTTTTGATTTGATTATAAACTTGTGGTTTAAGTAAAGGAATAAGTTTTATCTCTTTACAAATAATTCTTGGATATTTCATATTTAAATAAGAATTCTTTTATAAAATACTTTATACTTATGATTGAAGAATAACTTAATGAAATTATATTTAAAATGTGTTAAACCATTTTGACTTCATACAATTTGTATTTAGGATTAATACTATTTATTACATTTAATTGGTTAAATTTTAGAAGTATTAACAAGTTTTATTTACCTTTATAAGAATTATTGATTAAGGAAATAGGTTTAAATTCAAGTTATAAAAGTGTTTAACTTTTTATTTAACTCAAAAGTGGAATATCATATTTTTAACATATAGGTATTATTTTTCTGATTATTTTGGTATATTACATTTATTTTTGTGATTTATAAATAATAAGATATGATTTTAATAAGGTTTATTACTTTAGAAATACTTAATAAATAATAAATATTTAATTTAGTGGAATAATAATGCATGATTATAGTTTCAAACTCTAATTCTAATTTTTCTAAGATTTTTAGTATTTTATTTATATTTTTAACATTTACCATTATTAAAATATTAATTATCAAAGTATTAAAGCTTTGTAAAGTATTTATTAAATAATATTTATTTAAATAGTCATCATAATAATATTTAATAATAGTTTTAAGTTGTAGGTTTTATTTTTCCAAACATTTTCATATATTATATGTATTTTTCTGATTTATAAAACAAAAGATATTAATTTTACAAGATTTAATTTAATTTTTTTTGGAATTAATATGATTTTATTTAATTCCTAAACAGAAAAGACATTGCGTACCTAGTCTAGTTCTACCCACGGTCACTGACCAGTGGGCCAGTGACCACGTCACTCTCCACGCGAGCAGTGGACTAAGTCCAACCCGCTGACGTGGCTGGCGATGACGCAATGATGATGTCAGAGTGACATCATCCAAGTAGAAACCTCTCAGATCGATGATCGGTCGAGTGATCCCGAACGCGCGCGCGGCTGCGGTGATGTTGGTTGGAACGAGAACGACGCGAGGATTCTATCTGTGGTGGAGCCGCCAATAAATGGTCACCGGCGAGGGAGTACGACGGCGTCTGACGGCGAAGCACGACGCCGCACGATGGTGGCTCGATTCAGGAAGCAAGCGAGGCAAAGGATGACAGCGGCGTGTTCAGTAGCTCACCCGGAACACAGAGAAGTGGTCGTGGGGGCGAGGTGCAGCTGGAGACGACGGCGATTGACGTCGGCGACAACGACGGTGTTGGGGAAGATGGCCTAAATCCTGCGGCTAGGGATCACCCCGACCAGCGCGCCTTGGGGTAAACGACGAAGTCGAGTGTCGCGGTCTCCGTGGTGGCCTCAAAATGGTAAGGGGTGGCCGTAAGCGAGCTCCAGCCCGAACCACATCCATCTAGGGTTTCGACAGAACAGAAAAATGGAGAGGGGAAAAGGAATTAGGGTTCTTCAGCGGCATTTAGGGCTTCTTGTAGACGACTGAGGATGGTGGCGCGGATCTTGACGTGGTCGGCGACGGGGTGGCCTCCAGCGAGCTGCTTCGCTGCATCGTGGGGTCGCTGGCATCGCGAGGAATACGACGCGATTAAAAGGTCGAAAGGGTATGGTCTAGTGACGGGCCGCACTTGGGCCAGATGGGCTGTATCTGGCTGCTCGTGAGCGATGGATAAGGTAGTGAGGTTGTGGGCCGTGGCCTGATTTGTTTCTTCTGTGTTTTTTTCCTGGTTTTATTTTTTTATTATTTTCTGTTTTGATTTACTAGCTTTGTATTTATTCATTTGTTTTAACTCTCTAGTAATTTCTTCTTTAGAAAATTGTAAGTTTATGGGAATATACTTAAGATTCTGATATTAATACTATTTTTGATAATAATATATTTTATTGATTTACCCTTTTATATACTTCATATTCATAATCATATGAAGGTTATTATATCAAATAGAATAAGTATAAATTAGGGCCTTAGGTTTTAGGATTTGTTTAGGATCTTAAATTTTGATGTCTTGATTCTTATTGACTTATAATATTAAAGAAACTTTTATATATCTTGATCCTTTATTGTTATTTAATATATAAAGTTTTGAGAACTTAATATGGTTAATATTATTCTCATAGATTTAGGGAATAGTAATTCTATATTTTATTACAACTAACATATGAGTTAAAGTTGGAATTGAAAATGCTTACCATCAATTCTTAGAATATTTAATATTCTCATATTTCCTTTATTGATGTGAATAAAGATTAATGGCTAAGACAGATTGTCTTTATGCTGGTGAATTTAATAATATCACCATTCCAAGTAAAATAATGGACTTGTTTTCTAGGATAACTTATAAGAAAGAATTGATAAAGTTAATTCTTAAGCACATATGATAATGATAGTTAGAGATGACAAATATGTGCTCAGGTGATTTGCTATAGGAAAATATTCCTATGAACCATGGTGAAAACAAGATGATAGATCAATTAGATGAAATGGATAATAGGTTTGGTCTTTGATTTAGGGTTTAGTGTTTAGCAAGGATTCCTATATTCCATAATTCATAATGCTAGACTTCTAATTAAGAAATTCCTTTCCTAGATATATTACTTCTTCCTATCCATCATCATGTGCTTACATGATGAGCTTTACCTCACATGAACATTCTTATCCACCTTTTATTCTTTTAACACTTTTGGTAATTCCAATGAGCTGGATTCTAAAGCAATTCCTAATCTTTTCATATCTATACCTAGGTATATCAACTACTCTATTGCTGATAATGCCCCAATCCAACAAGTGGTTTACTCTAACTCCAATCATACTCTTCCTTAATAATTCTTCACTAATATCACCTCAATAGATGTATTCATCAAATCCTACTTCACTTGAAGGGTTTAGTATTTCCAAAGAGGAAAATACTACTTCTATAATCCAATGTTGCTCTAATATCTAATATTCCAACCTCACATTATATTAATGTGACTTGTAATGACTAATCTAGGATAATATATCTATACTATGGTTCAATCATGTTTTATCCATCAATGTCACTTATACATGGTATAAGCATTCAATATTAGTGAATAAGGCATGGTCATTATAATCCTTTGTGGTTTAGGTTTCCAGTAGACTAAACAAGGCTTCATCAACACAACATTATAGTTGTATTGAAATTATCTTCTAACTAGCTCTATTGGATTAAGAGATATAATTCATTGACTATACCTACTTGATCCAATAGGACTACTCCTGGTAACTATCTGTAGACTTCATTCTTGTAATCTTCTTTGTTACCATATCGATTTGATTTCCTCAAATCACTCCCATCCTATAGATGACATCTAGAACTAGCATCACTACTTACCTCTTTTGACTTCTTTCTTTATAAGCCTTAAGTGAATGCTATAATAAGGACAAGAGTTGATAGGTTAAGAATTGGTGAATCAATAGTTGATTACTCAACATTGATGAACAATAGATATTGAGATAGGATTCCATAAGGATTGATATGAAAAGAAAGATTTTTGGTGAATGATCTTAACTTTGGTTTCTTTCCTACTCAATCTCACTAAAGAGTTAAAGTTAGGTATTTCCATGTTACACATGGTATAATTGGATGAGATTAAGATATAGTTGTTACATTCTCATTATTTGTGTTATATCCTTAACTTGGTACTCATGAGTGATTATAATGAATACTATGATATGATCACCTAAGGATCAAATATAAATCATTAAGTAATGTATTAGGGTTTAATTTTATTCCATTTGATCTACCCTTAGATCAAATCATGTTTACCCGAAATAAGGTTTTAGCAAAGGTCATATTGAAACTTATCGCAGACAACTTGATGATCTACTTCCATTCCATCAAGTTAAGAGAATCTTCAATCACTTTGACAAGTTTTTATTTAAAAGCGCGAAAATTATTCAGATTTTCTATGCATGAATGCAATGCACATACCCGTGTTCAGCTTATTTCTAAGCTCTAATGCTGGGATGTTACATCGATGGAGATGCGTTGGTGATGACGATGGCGATGATCCCCTCCAAATTCCTCGTCCCGGCAGGGTGCCAGAACGGAGTTTCTGGATCCGAATCTTGGTTTCTGATGGCGGCGGTGGAGCGGAACTCTTTCTGGAAAACTATCGAACCCCCCTCGTTTTTTAGGTCGAGAGGCAACTTAGAGAGGCCGAGGGGGTGCCTGGGGGTGGCGGCACCCCCTAGGCGCGGACAGGGCCCACCCGCGCCTGGCAGGGGTGTGGGCCCCCAGGCCTCCACTCCGTTTTGTCTTCTGGCTCCGTGGATCTTCTGGTGAAATATAATTTTTGGCATATTTTCCAGAATTTTTCCTCATAGTTCATTTTCTGCACACAAAAACTAGACACGAAGGTAATTCTGCTGAAAACAACGTCAGTCTGTGTTAGTTGTATCCAAATCACACAAGTTTAGAGGAGAAACAATAGAAAATTGTTCGGGAAAGTAGATACGTTTTGAACGTATCATGGTGCTTGACGTGGAGCACTTCGTTGAAAACCCCAAGAGCAAGGTGTGATGAGCACAGTAGCAAGTTTTCCCTCAGTAGAGACCGACGTTATCGAACTAGAAAGAGGAAGGAAATGTCACACGAGTGTTGCAAGCAACACGGAGACCTGCACAACACAGACTCAAGACTTTGCCCCAATGAATCAGTGAGGTTGTCAAGCTCACCGGTTTGCTGTAACAAAGGGTTAAACGTATGGTGCGAAAGGTAATGGTTTGCAGCAAGTAAACAAGTAACAGTGGACGATGTATCAATGGTAAAGATTGGACCGTGGTCCATAGTTTACTAGAGGTGCTCTCCTTAGATAAACAACATGGCATTACAACAGGGCAATTGACAGGAACTGAGCAAGGCATAACAATGCAATACTAGTCAAAAAGATCCTATGAGATTCGATTGGGCAATACAACAAAATACATAGACCGCCATCCAACTGCATCTATGACTTGAAGTCCACCTTCAGGTTATCATCCGAACCCCCTCCAGTATTAAGTTGCAAGCAACTACTCGGCCAAGATAGCTATTAACAACGGAGAGCATGCAAGATCACAAACAACACAGACATGATAGAATTATAAGAAAAAACCATTAACCAATCTGACATAATAATTTCAATATCCATCGGATCCCCGCAAACACAACATGCATGATTACAAATAGATTAGATCTTGATTATGAACGGAGCTCAAGAGATCTATACATGAAAGCACAAGGAGGAGATACAACCATCTAGCTACTACATGGACCCATAGTCCAAGGTGGAACTACTCACGCATCATACTAGGGAGAAGGCCTCCGGGATGATCTCCCCTCCGGCAGGGTGCCGGGAAGAACTTCAGATCTCTCCGATCTAGGGACGACGGTGGCGGCGGCTACAGAAGGTTTCGTGGAATATTGATCGGATAGTTAGGGTTTCTGCATCGGGGCTTCTTATAGGCGAAGAGGCGAGACAAGGGGGCGCCCGGGGCGGCTGCAAACCTTAGGCGCGGGGTGGGCCCACCCACGCGGCCAGGGGGTGTGGCCCCCTCGAGGCTCTCCTCCGTCTCTCCTCTGGACTTCGTGCTCCTCACGAAAATTGATTGACTTTGGCTTTTATCCCGTCCAATTCCGAGAATATTGATTTTCTGCCTTTCTGGAACCAAAAACGGAAGAAAACAGACAACTGGCACTGTGACAACTTGTTAATAGATTAGTTCCAAAAAAGATATAAAAACACCTCAAATAAAGACAAAGCAAAGCAAAGTAGATACTAAACAAGCATGAAACATCAAAAATTATAGATACGTTTCCGTCGTATCAGGGGTTCGGCCTGTCCGGTCAGCCGCGCCCAGCGGCATGACCCATTTGTCCGGCCTGTGCGTGACATTTTTTATTACAAATTCAAACATAAACCAACTAGCAAAGTTCATACTAATTTACATTCAAAATAAAAAAACAGAATTTAAACTAGCCTACCCTAGCTACCGATCTTCGCGTGCTGGCGCCGCCTCGTTCGATCCGTCTACGGGTCGAGGTCGATGTACTCCGGCGGTGTCCAGAGATGGGCGGCGGCAGGGCCGGAGCAGGAGCTGGAGCAGGCGGGTTGACCACCTGCCCAGGCCACGGCTCCCAACCGTGCTGGAGGTGCGCCGGCTCTATCCCCACCTTCGGCGCGGTCGGAGGCGCCCTACCCGGCAACGACGACGGTGGAGGCAGCTGGGCGTTCGTCTGCGCCATCATGCGGGTGAGCTTGAGGGCCTCCTCGTATCCGTGCCACCGGGCTTTCTCCTCCTGCGCGCTGACCGCAATGACATGTTCGGTGAAGACGTCCTCGTCGTAGCCCCGCGCTAGCACATCGCGGTACTCCCGAGGCAGGTTCGTGGCGGCACCGTCCGCCGCCTCCTGTTTGACGACGTCGTCATTGTCGTCCTCGCTGCCGAGGTCGGCGTCAAAGTGGTTGTGGGCGTCCTCATCGCCCAAGTCGATGCCGGGGACTTGTAGAGCTCCCACGGCTGCAGGTCGCGGCGGATGATGGTCGCCATCAATGACGGCGCGGGAATACAAGCGGCGTCAACGTGCCGTCTCGACTGGATGGATCGGTCCGATGGAGATGCCCTTACCCCAAGCCTCCTGGCTGGAAAACCGTCCGTGTCCAGAACGCAAGCAAACTAACAAACTAATCACGCGAACTGTCGACCGCAGGCCTAACTCAACCTGTTCAGAAGCAGGCTGACGGTGCGAATCCGTCGACTCGCCGCCGCCGACGACCTGCTCGCCGGCGTCTGCGCAGCCGATGATAAGACCGTGGAGGCATGAGCCTATCGCCAGCGAGCACCAACTTCTGCTTTCCAAATACATGCACATACGCACGCAACGGAAACGGACGGCGAATTTCACCAACCTCTTTATTCCGGCGGAAATATTCGATCGGAGCCCCGGTCGACTTTACATCACCTCACCTCGCTCGCGAAAAGGCGTCGGACAAACCGCAAAAGGCCATGGCAATTTGGCACGAAAGAACGGACCAGAAACGGGAGTTGTTTACCAGTGCGTGCGTAGTCCCGAGAGTATATGTCGTACGACTCCACACCAGATAATCACTAACCGATCGGCTCATCGGCACACGCACGAGCCATCCAGTCCAGGAGAAAAGTAGAGTTGTTGTCGTACCATCAGCCGCTACGTGTCCCGGCCTCTGAGTAAGTAGTGGTAGGACGTTGAAGCCCGGCCAAAACAACACTGTTGCACCGTACCATTTTTAGTCTTCTCCCGTGGCCACTTTGTAGTTCACGGCCGGGGATCCGTCGACATCAACTTTCATTATATCCGTGAACTAAACCGGTAAAGATTGTAGCTAGCCAAAGACAGCATCTCTACGTGCGGTTGCTAGCGAGAGAGCACAAAGAAATGGCAGGTCCAATGTTCCCTTTCCTCCCACCTTATCTCTATAGTAACTGAACTCGCCCCGTCGGTCGCCGGGCCTTCCCTGGCACCTCTCCGCCGGATTAGCCGGCCGGAGTAGGTCTGGGGGCGGTGCTGTAGTTTCTAGGGTAGGTTTGTTTGGCGTCTTGCCGGTAGTGGGCCTTCTGCCCGGGAGTGGAGCTTTGGATCTTGACCGCATCCTGGCTCTAGGGTTCGTCCCCATGGCGCACGAGCTTCTTTGGTTGGAGTTCTGCGCGATGATGGCGACCACCGCATCCTCAAATAAGGTCTTGTTCTGCCTCCTACTACTCCTCGTCTCTTGGCTCTCCCATCTCCCTCTGGCCGGCAGTGGTTGCGAGGGGATGGAGATGGTGGGCGCCCAGATGGGGGTTGTTGGTGGCGGCGGGAGTTCTTCCACTCTGGCGGGTGTGCGCGTCGCCGGTGGTCGTTGGCGTCGCTGGTGCTGCTTGTCCCTATTCATCCGACCGGCCATGGTGGCGAGGGGATGAAGGACGACTGGCTTCGGCGAGCGGACGACTCCCCTACCCTCTGTGTACCGCATCTTCTTCGTGCAGGTGGTCCTCGTCTGCCCTCTTTCCTCTCAGCCGGCCATGGTGGCGTGGGAGAGGAGGAGTGCTCCTCGAGGTTCTGTGCTGCACAGAGAGATGATAGGGAGTTCTTGAAGCTTCTTCTCCCCGTGGCGGTCCCCAAGCGTCGGCGAGTCGCCGCCGCTATCTTCGGTCAGAAGGCTGACCCCGCCATGCCCGACAGCTGCGATGTCTGTCGGTGCCCTGAAAACCTCCATCGGAGGCCCTTATTCAACCTCAACGCGGCTGTTCGTGCTGCATCCCATCCAAGTGGTTTCGTCCCCGGCCTGGATTGCGGTGGTCGCATTTGGAGGTTGCTTGTCGCCGGCGTGCTTGTACCTGATCGCGTTTTTGCGTTCTCTTCTAGGGTGTTCTGTGTAATTTTACAGGTCCTGGTTGTTCTTTCTAATTCTGTTGGGGACCTTTATGTAATTGTACACCCACCGCCGATGAAATGAAGCTTCTGGTCCTTTGGACCTTTTCTGTTAAAAAAAAGCGAGAGAGTTGTACGTAAGAAATGAAAGGATCTTTTTCTTTTTCCTTCCAAAAAGTAAGTTCTTATTGTGACGACCCCAAGGGAGAGAGAGAGGAGGCAACCTAAAAAGTGATATAGGGTTCCTCCCCCCTTCGTCGGCAACTCGCACCACCGGTCCGTCCACCTCGGATGGCCTTTAGCTCTTGGAGGTGCAGTGGACCATACTCTCTCGAGTCTCGCCATAGGGCGGTTAATGTTTTTTTTTCAGTTTTTTTTGTGATGACGAGGATCGGCAACATCTTAGAGTTGGAATAAGGTTCTCCTTGCCCTATACCATGCGGGCGATGCGCCTAGCGATGGTGGAGGGTGAGTAGTTTTCTTCCCGATGGATTTCCTAGGCTCCAGCGGGTGTATGTGTGTCAATTGGTGTAGTTGCACGTATATATAGCCCTTCGTATTTATGGTTCTTGTCGTCGACCATGATTGCTACTCTGTTGCATTGATCTTTTGGGGTCTTATACAACCTTTCTCTGGCTCCGGTGAGGGATGGGCGCTCCTTCGACTCGCTTTGCTGCTTATAGTCGTTCGTAATTTATCCAAGACGGCAAGACCTATTTGTGTTCACTAGTTTTACTACTACCTCCAATCATAAATAAGTATCGCTATTTTGAACTAGAGTTAGTTCAAAACCGTGACACTTATTTAGGATCGGATGGAGTAGCATTTTTTGTAGTACTGCTAATTGGATGGATGGACCTTTTGAGAAAAAGTAAGGTCTTATTGCGGTGCACGAAGCAAGAGAGAGAGAGAGAGAGAGAGAGAGAGAGAGAGAGAGAGAGAGAGAGAGAGAGAGAGAGAGAGAGAGCTGTCGGAGAAAGGCAACGGCAACGATCGCCGATCGACGATGGGATGAAGCCAAGCGTACGTAGAAAAAGGTACTAGTACTAGCACCGCCCCCGCTCGTAGTGTTGGTACCGCTCGTACTAGTGACCGCTGACGCAGCACATTCAAGTTGAAGGCTCGTGGCGGCGTGTCCTGTGGCGCCGGACTCGGACAAGGACCGGACGTCGATCCGAGGAGGAAACTGCTAGACCGGCCGTGCTACGGTGCTGCGCGTCCACGTATACTGTAGCCTGGAAATTAAAGGGCAACAGTCTTTGCATCGGTGCAAAGAATGATGGGCGTGGCTCCCCAAGGAGTTTCCCTGTGAATTTCATTCAGCCTATGCATCGGTAGACTGGCACAGCGCAAGGTTCGTGGTGGACACGGATCACGCGTGAGTCTATCTTCCCCGTACGCGGTACGCCTGATTTTGGTCGTGACTCCTGATTCGGACTCTGGCTCCCCATGTTCGCCGCAGACCACACGGAATGATGGTACTACTTCCCCAACTACTGCCACTAATGCCATTCCCAAAATGGAAAGAGATAAGCGTTGCTATGGACATAAAACCTTCTCTGTTATCTTAGCTTACTTCCCTGCCAAAGCCAAGAGCCTGGTATTCTGCTGGCAGTAAGGCTTGAGTGGCTCCAACAGTGCATGCACTCCCCCATTTTGATGCAATTCAGGAATCAAAATCATTTTCGGTGGGTGGGAACGGTCGTCTGCATTCGATAGCTCCCAATGGCTTTGTCCATTAGTACTACTCGAGTAGTAGTATCATTCATTCATTCCTGAGAAAAACAAATGGCGAACCTGTAATTAGCGCGTTCTCCCAGGGGGGTGCTGAAAGTAAGCGACTCGACCGTCGCTCGCTCGCAGCCACACGACCCATACGGAAAGCGACACGGCACCCCCACGACAAAGCACGACCCGCTCGGCCCCACCGTCTGATTCTGGCGGGCCCGGCTCCGCGCAGGCCCACACGATATAGCGCTCTCCAACAATATTCACGGGATTCTCCTGCCACCCACGTGGGACCCATGGGCCGAAACCATCCGCCGCGCGCCACGTAGGCGGGTGAGAGCACGGCCCCTCCGGCGCGGAATCCTCGAGGACGGCGACGGCGCCTCCGCGGCGAGATTCCCGGCCGTTGGATGGACCGTTAGGTGGCCACGCGTCGACCGGGGAGCGGCCGCCCAGGCTACTACCGAGACGGAGAATAGTTATTAATGTGGTGTAGCTACCTGTAGCTGTAGCTACCACCAGTACTCCTACCCTCTGTTTGTCCCGATTACGTAATTGTTTTGCTCTTTCGGGGCGCCCGAGATTTGGAGATTGGAATTTCCTTCTCCCCTCCCGATGTTATTAACTGGAGAAGAAAATTCGGCAACAGTGCTCGAGGTTTGCTTTGATGACACAACGTTAGATAATGTACTCTACTCCACACTACCATCTACCAAAGGAATGTGTGATTCAGGCCGCATATCCATCGTCTCGCTGGATGCTAGGCTTCGAACCCATTGATAATTGCAACTTGGATGCATACTAGTACTTTCTTTGTCTTGCGTATAGAACAGGGACAACTGTATTGGTGCGTGTATGTGTGTGCAATTTTCTCGCCTGTTAACTTACCATGTAAATTGTGAAATATGTGATTTTTTTTTCAAATTATTACTAGCCTAAGCATGCCGGCAAATAATAGTATATGGAAACTTATGCGTTTGGGAAAAACACAATGAATCTTGAAGTAGGCACACATTGATGGAGAAAAGGTTTACATCATTGCTAGCATTCTACTGAAAATATATAGTGGAATATCGGGCACGTATGTATCACCACATCTAGGACAAACCGGCATGTTCTTGTCTACCATATAGACCAACAATTGTATGTGCCTTTATAGAAGTTTTTAATTCTTGATAGCATAAGCATGCCGATGGAGAATAGATATGCAAATTTATGTGCTTGGAAGATACAACTGATATTAAAATAGGCACATATATCAGACTACTTCTATATATGGCTTTAATGGGGTATCAAAAACGAAATGGGGTGTACCATCACATCTCCAACTAACTTGCTGGGCCAGTAGGTGTTTTCTTTATCTTATAGATTGACAAAAAATATGCATAGATGTGTGTGATTTCTTCGTCTCTTTTTTCTAAAAAAAATGATTTCTTCATATCTTAATTCAATTATGATGTCGTTTTTTAAATTCTCGCTAGTGTAAACATGCTACTCGGGATCTAGCATATCACATTGATATGCTTGGGAAGTACAATGAATTTTGAAATTCGGATTGGAACATCAATGAGACTAAATATACGGTACTGATGTTCTATTGAATGTAGTGAATTTGGACACCACATGTATCATCACCATTGGGACCAACAAGAACAACAGAAGTCCTAGTGTATGGATGTGTGCAATTTACTCGCCTCGGTGAAATTTTAATTCTCGCTAGCGTTAGCATGCCAATACAGACTAAATATACAAGATTAATGTGCATGCGAAGTACCATAAATCTTGAAATAGGCATAGTGACTCTGACTAAATATGGCATGAATGTTGTATAAAAATGTAAAATTGAGAATGCAGATGTACCGTCACATATGGGACAACCGGCAGATCAGATGGTGTGTTTGGTCTTCCATACAGATCATGGCTAGTCTCATTGTATGGATTAATCAATTTTCTCGCCTCTTAATTTTGCGGGTGACATATGTGATATATTTTCAATTGTCAGCAGCATTAAAATGCCAATAGAGACTAGATATATGACATTCATTTCCTTGTACAATACAAAATCGATGAGACTAAATATGCGACATTAATGCTCTATTGAAAATTTATCAATATATTTTCAATTGTTAGTAGCGTAAGAATGCCAATCGAGACCAGATATACAACATTGATGTGTTTGTACAATAAAATTAATTTTGTAATATACACATTGATGAAACTAAATATGTGGCATTCATCTTCTATTGAAAATCTAGTGAATAGATTGTCGGTAGCCTAAGAATGCCTACCGGGACTAGATATACGACATTGATGTGCTTGTAAAACAACATCGATGAGACTAGATATGAGGCATTAGTGTTATATTAAAAATCTAGTAAAATGTGGAATGAGGATTCATCGCATATGCGGTGGACCTGCCGACATGTTTTGTCTTGCATATAGACCAATAGTTGTATCTGCCTACCATCCAAGGGTGGCGCAATATGTTCCTATTGAGTGAGATTGGCATGTTGATGCGCTACTTCCAAAAATCCAAAATATAGTATTATTTCTAAAATTTTGGAAAACAAATTTCTATAAATATATATATATAATTTCTCGCCTCCTAATTTAGCAGGTGAAGTATACGGTGTTTTTAAATTTTTGCTGGCATTAATATGCCATTAGATACTAAATATCCAACATTAATGTGGATAAAGAATTCATTGGATTGCACATCCACTATGATATTAATGGTGTATCAAACAGGCAAATGTATATCACATTTTGGCTAATTGGCCGACAATAGGAGTGTTTTATCTTTCATACAGATCACCAAGTGTGTTGTTGCATGAATGTGAGCAATTTTCTCACCTCTTAATTTTGTTGGTGATACATGTGATAGATTTTCAATTGTCACTAGCTTAAGAATGCCAATCGATACTAGATGTACAATACAGATGTGCTTGTAAAATACATTGATTTTGAAATACAAACATCGATGAGTGTAAATATGCCGCATTAGTGTTGAATTAAAAATATAATGAATTTTTTAACGCATATGTAACATCATGATTTCAGCCAGCAAGCTGAATTCGGGAATATGTAGTGAACTTCAGAATGCAAATGTTCATCACATTTGGGCCAACTGGCCAACCACCTAGTGCGTATTATCTTGCATACATATCACCATGTGTGTTGTTGCATGAATGTGAGAATTTTTCTCGCCTCTCAATTTTACAGGTAACATATGTGAGATATTTTCAATTGTCGCTAGCGTAAGAATGTCAACCGATACTAGATATACGATATCAATATGGTTATAAAGTACAAACATCGATGAGACTAAATATACAAACATGATGAGACTAAATATGCGACATTAGTGTTGTATTGAATATGTAGTGAATTTTTGAATGCGGATGTATCATCACGACTTGGGACAGCTGGCGGACCAGCTAGTGTGTTCTTTTTTTCTTTTTGTCTTATAGACTACCAACGGTATCATGGATGTGTGAAATTTTCTTATCTCTGTATTTAATAGATGAAATATGTGATTTTTTAATTCTTGCTAGCTTAAGAATCTGTTGCCTGTCAAAACCCACCGGCGAGCAGCGACGAGCAACACGAAGAGCCGGGAGGCTCCCAGGACTGCTGGTGGGCCCTGGTCCCTCGGGCAACGGACCGCAAAACTCCGGCACACGTCCTGGCTGGTGCAAGGGCGTGCCACCTGACCTATACCTGGTCAGGAAGGTGATGGATTGCTTCGATTGGTTTCCTGCATGGCAAACAATCATACGTAAAATTCGAGCCGCGACCGGCTCCCAGGTTTCCCTGTGAATCGGCTCCTGGAGCCGATTATCCCATGGTTCTGCATTAAATCTACGATAACATGGGGTTTTGCTTCATCAATACAAGTTAAATCGATCTACGACAGTTTAACGTTTTCACGACATAATTGGAACATCCTACACGTAATTGAGCCTGGTAGACATGAAAGATGATAGAAAACTAACCCTAGAGAAGGCCTAACAACCGACGTAAAGTCAATTCCCGGAACAACTCCTCTCGAATTGGCAAACCATATCCTTAGATACTACTGGATCGTTCAACCCGTTTACAAGGCCTGATCATGTGGATATCAAACTAAACCTTGGAGAACAAGGCATAACTATAATAGATCAAATCGACTGAATAAAGATCAAGCAAGATGCTGCCCTTGCACCCAAAAAAGGTGCAAAGGCAGCGAGATAAATAAAGGCAGCATAACTAAGTAATCATAACAAAAAGGTACCGATGCTAGCCCAAACAATTCTATGATAACAGTATTACTCGCCATCAACAAGGCTTCAGCACGAGTAACACTAAATAACGCATAAGCAGATGCGATCTAGGCAGCATGACACTTACCCGAGAAAAACCCTAGAAACAAGGGGTGGCGATGCGCCGAGATTGTGTTTGTTGTGAACGTGATCGTCCTCCTTTCTCAATAACCTTAGGTACATATTTATAGTCCGGAGACTCTCTATCTTTGGAATAACCCTAACAACTCTATCTCTTACTTAAACCGAAACGTAACCTACCATAATATACAGATACACGGACAATTTAGCCCAAAACCACGCACAAGGCCGATCCAGCAATACGTTGCATATATGTATCCTCCAAGCCCATCTCGATTACGGCCCATCTCCTCCTTTGGCCAAAATGTGGCGATAACACATGCCCCCCTGGTTTTGGCAATAATAATTCCAAAACCACTCTGTTTTTTTTTTCTTTTTCTTTTTTTATATCGGGTTACGCGTTGCCAGAACGTGTTGCAGAGCAGAATCGTCACGCCGCCCCCTCATCATGATGCCTTGTCTTCTCAACTTCTCCGCAGTGCATGATTTGACAATTTTGGCACCACATTCTGGGAAACCGCTATGGCATTGAACCACCCCCACTATTCCTCTTATTTAAATTCATCTGAGCAGTTTGCATCCCCATCCTCTTCCATTAGCCAAAAAACCCTCTTCCTCCGCCAAAAAACCCTCTTCCTCCGCCATGGCCTCCTCTTCTTCCTCCAGATCATCCGGCCTTTCCTCCCAATCCTCCAACACAATGAGCGACCGGGAGCCGACGCCGGAGCACCCGCCAATGGCGGCGTACGATGCTCTCGGCCCACAATGGTGGGACGAGAGGGACTGGGACTTCGCCGCCTGGTCCGAGGACGACGAGTCCCTGACCGACGGCGAGGAGGGCCTCCAGTTCCTTGTCGATGGGGAACTGGAGGCGGAGAGCGCCGACGACGCCGTGTCCTGGGGCGAGGACATCGAATCCTCCGACGAGGAGGAGGAAGCGGAGGAGGACACCTCCTCCGACGAATACCCGCCGGTGAAGCGCTTCCGCGCCGGGTCCAACGAGGACACCGACGACGACGACGAGGACGAAGAAGCCCCCGCTGAGTACTTCAGCAGCAGCGGCGAAGACTACGCCGGCAGCAGCGCCGACGATAGTGAATACGACGACGGCGAAGACAGCGGCGACGACGCCGGCTTCTAGATTAGGAACTAGTAGTAGTAGTACTAGTAGTAGATTTCCATTTGTAAGCAATCGGCTCCATTGTACACAGCCGTCTTTTGAATCAACAAAGATTGCTCTCCCAATTCGATTTTGCTGATAGTCAAAATACGTCAACGTTCCAGAAGCCGATAGTAATGTATCGGCTTTCACCATACTACGCTCATATGGTCAACCAAGTCAAAGCCCAAAGAGCCGATGGTAACACATCGCCTTTCCCCACAAACGTTGACAAGGTCAAATTTGGTCGCTTATTTAGATAAATCTGAGCGGCCACTTTCCAATTTCAAACGGTAGCCTGCGACCCTCTTTAAAAAGGCTAAACCAGATCTCCAATTTCCTCACCGCATAGATCGAGCTTACAGCGACAAGAACAACCCTCGATCCCCAATCGCATAGATCCATCTCCGCCGGCAAACTAGATGGCGGAATCGTCCAATACCAGCACAGCGGTCTCTGGTCTGAAGGTACGCCTGCTCGTCGCAGTCTGAACACGGTGCTAGAATTTAATAGCAAACACCTGAATTAATGCTTTATTCCACCGTTAAATTTTTAGGTTTCAGACATCCTGCTGCCGCATCCCTCTCTCCCAAATTCTCTCTGTCTTGGCCCCCATACAGAATCTAGTCCTGCCCATCTGATCTCTTGCGAGGCAAACAGAATCCCCTTCGTAAGCCAAAACCTAGATTTAAATTCTTGGGCCGACTGCTTGCGAGCCTGGCCTAATCCTCCTGAACATTGGGTCTCTTGGTATAGCAGGGTAGCCAAAACTTACCAATCCCAATGGGAAACCACGGGAATAGCCGATGCCTTGTATTTGTCATTGTCTCCCCTTGAGAAACATGAAAATCTTCTAAAAACTATCGGCTATTTCTGGTCCGATGCTCTGAACTGCTTCATGTTCGGACATGGCCCCATGACACCAACTCTGTTAGACGTGGTGATGATTACTGGTCTGGACGTTACATCACCCAGCCCTTCTGCTTTTAAGCTGACAAAGGTCCTCTACAAGCTTTCTTCTAAAACAGACTGCACGAGCTGGGGTGCCTATCTCCAAAGCCACATGAAAACTAAAGGTCCTGTCACAGAGAAAGAACACACGGCTTTCCTCAACTTCTGGCTGACACATTTCATATTCTGTGGCCCTTCCCTTGCTCCAACCAAGAATTATATCTCCTTGGCCTACGAACTTGCCAGAGGCACTCAACTTGGCATCGGCAAACTGTTCCTTGGAGAAGTCTATCGATATCTCCAGTTGATGTCTGTCAAACTATTCTCCGGCATAGCAGTCAAAACAGGAGGTCCTTGGTGGTTCATTCAGCTATGGTCTCAGCTGTATTTTCAAAACCATGTCCCAAACTTCCCCCTTTTGGCGAGTTGCACCTTTCCAGATGCCAAAGGGAAGCAGATCCGATGCACCAGCTACGGCCAAGCTCTGTATAGACTGCCAGGTAGCAAACTGATCCCTTAGGAAGCATCCAAGTGGTTCAACATTTTCTTCCAAGTCCTGGACAATCCTATCTTCTTTCCTTACACGGAAGAATCAGAACATTTTGAAAATCCAATCTCCTTCAGGCTAGACAACTTTGCCGATGACACCAGCACTCGGCAGCTATTTTCCACTGTGATCCGTCCCTGCTTCCTTCCAGTTGGCATGAGCACATCCAATAGAATAATCAAGCCTGGATACGAATTCTACCAGCCAGTCGTAGTGGCTCGGCAATTTGGCCTTGGACAAGTACCTCCCCATTTCTTTCTCCACCATCTTACAGAGAGTAGAGCTGACCTGCCCGATCCTCTCACCAGTCAAAGGTGTTATTCCTTCTTCGATGCTCTGACCATCCCAATTCCCAACAACCTCATCTTCACTTCATCAACCGATGGTTTTGAGAACTGGTGGTCGATGTGGAAGACTCATGCCTTCAGGAGAGCTCTGGGACCGTTGCTGGAACAGCTCGATGCTGAATATGATATCCCCGTAGAACATGTACTATTACTTGTAAATTTTCTTGATGCAGCTCACAAATGATTCTTCTAATAACCCGCTCTGTCTCCTTGCAGCAACAAGATGGTCCTGAACCTACACACGGTGATGGCTCCCCCTTTGAATTCTTCCCACCAGCTCCTGTGGTCCTTTTCTGCAAAAACTCGCCACCTTTGAAAAAGGTCGTGATGCAGAACCAGCCGATATCACCACAATCGGCTTCCAAGAGGCAAGCAACTTCTGGGTCAGCCGTCTCTCGAGTTCCAACTAAAACAAGAACGGCGGTGAGGAAGGTAGCTGCCAGGAAGACTTTGAGGCGCCGGAGCCCTTCTCCAGAAAGTTCGCACGTACGCTGATCCATGCCTTGGTCGATCTCTTTCATCCTTGCAAACATGCTTGTGTTTACTAGCTCCCCTTTTCTTACAGGGTTCCATCGAAGACACCTCCAGCGGGGACGCACAATCCAATCGAGGAGAGTCGGGCCCAACAGACTCAGAGAAGACCACCACGCCGAGCCAGCCAGATTTGCCACCATCGGCTCCCAGGAAAAGGCCGGTTCCTTCACCTACTGCCCCCCGAGCATCAGTCGAGACGGGGCCAGCTGTGAGCCCCAAGAGGGCTCGCAAGGGGCTGCAAACTTCTTCGTCGAGCCAGGAGGTTTCGAAAGTCATCACCCTCGATGCTCTTACCAATTATTTTTTTATATCTGCCGATTCATCACTTATTTACATCGGCTGAGCACCTTACATGCAGACGACTGGCACTTCTAGTGGAAAAGCCGGGGAAGTGCCGATGCCTGCCGCAAGGCTGGATCTAGTAATCCCTGAAGGTGTAGCTGAAACGGTTACCACTTTGGCCAAGCCCCCAGCAACAACACACAAGGCGATTGTCTCGTCATCTGCTATCCCCTTGACCTTAGGAGAGGTACGTTCGTTTCGTTCGGCTCTTCCTTCCATGTTGGACGCATACTGACGTCATTTCGGCCTGCCAGGGTTGTGATATCTCAGGCCTGCTGACGTTCGACCCTGAATCCATCGAACCAACTCTCTCTGTCGCCAACGATGAACCACGAGCAAGGGCTGTTCTACCTCAATTCCAGCGTCTCAAAGCCTTGCTGTCCTCCCCGATCGAGAAGTTGATCGAGGGTTCTGAAGAGGTGAAGAGCGTTCTTGCCGAAATCAAGGACCAACTCCCAGTAACTCTGTCTTTCTATGGGTCAAGGGTGAAGTTGGCTCGTGAGAGGATTAATCTGCGCCGCGCCCAACTCCCACTGAAGGCCAATATTGCAGACAAATGTCAGCAGCTCAACGAGAAAAAGGCGTCTCTGGATGCCAAAACTGACACCTCTGTCAGCACCGCCGAGCTTGCATCCTTGAAAAAGGAACTGGGAGATCTTGAAGAGAAGGTCCGGGCGACCAAACAGTTCATTCGTGACAAGGAAGCATTCATCTCCCGCTCCCAAGACGAAGCAGAAGGCCTCAAAACTCAACTGAAGACTGATCTGGCGGAAATACGTGCCCTGAACAAGCAGCTGGTGACGGGTAAGGACGAAGATGACGAAGCCGAGATCGCTGAGGTGGATCGTGTCCGTGCTGACGCCCTCCACGCCTTCGAGGCATTCCTTCAGTAGCTTATTCATGTAAACTGATACCTGCCTGTAACAGTTTGAGCCTCTAGAGTCGATGGCTGTGCATCGGCTGTATATATTTTTTTTTTATTATTGGCTGATTTCATGTATCGGCCCCCATATTTCACTGTCCATCATCCCACATGCTTGGGAAATATTTCTTGAGATGCTGACCGTTGACAGCCACTGGGAATTTCACGCCGTCCAGCTCCTCAAGCATGTACGCGTTCCCCCTTAAAACTTGATCGACCCTGTATGGCCCGTGCCAATTTGGAGACCATTTACCGTATGCTGCATCCTTAGTCCCCAATGGCAATACAGCTTCCCATACCAGATCGCCAACGTGGAACTCCTTTGGTATCACCTTCTTATTATACGCACGAGCTACCTTGGCCTTGTTCTCTTTGATTTTCTCAAGCGACCACAGCCTAGGCTCGGTTAAATCCTCCACACTGTCACTCATCAGGGCCGCATATTCTTCAGTTGTTAGATCGTTCTGAAAAGTGACACGTCTCGATCCAGCCGTAATTTCCCAGGGCAATACGGCTTCTTGTCCATAGACTAGATGGTATGGCGAGGTTTTTATCGCTCCATGACATGACATGCGATAAGCCCACAAAGCCTCTGACAAAACCTCGTGCCAACGCCTAGGGTGCTCATCGATTTTCCTCTTGATCAGCTTGATGAGGCTCTGGTTGGACGCTTCAGCTTGCCCATTTGCTTGCGCATAGTATGGAGATGATCGGATCAGCTTAATTCCTGTGTCTTCACAGAACTTTCTAAACTCGTGAGAAATGAAGATCGAACCTCCATCGGTCGTGATAGTTTGGGGAATCTCGAATCTATGAATGACATGTTCTTTCACAAAATCGATAACATCCTTCGAGTTCACTGACTTCATAGGGACGACTTCCACCCATTTAGTGAAATAATCCGTAATGGCCAAAATCCACATGTGGCCTTTGCTTGATGGAGGATTGATCTTGCCAATCATATCCATGCCCCAACCTCGGAATGGCCACGGCTTGATGATGGGGTTCATTGCTGACGCGGGTACCATCTGAATTTTTCCAAATTTATGACATGCTTGACACCCTTTGTAGTACTTAAAACAGTCCTCAAGCATGGTGGGCCAATAAAACCCTGATCGCCTGATCAACCATTTCATCTTGTGAGCCGATTGGTGAGTTCCACAGGCGCCTTCGTGTACCTCGTGTAGGAGCCGATTGGCCTCGGTTGGCCCCAGACATTTGAGCAGTAACCCTTCCAGAGTCCTGTAGAACATGTCGTCCCCAATAAGCACATACTTCATGGCCTTGTACCTTATCCGTTTAGGTGCCCCCCGAGCCGAATCTTTCAAGTAATTGAAGATATCGGCTCTCCAGTCGTCCGCCTCCAGGAACTGTACCTGAACATCAGCTCCCTCTGCTACGTCCTTGTAGCCTGAAGCCATTTGTGCGAGATCATTCGCCTCGATATTCTGCGATCGCGGGATCCAGTTCAAGTTTATGTACCGGAACTGTGCCATCAGCTCACGGCATTGCAACCATAATGGGAAGAGCGACTTGCTCTCGCACTTGTATTCCTCTGTGAGTTGGAAATCACCAATTTGGAGTCTCCAAAAATTTCCACCGCTTCTGCTCTAGCTTCGATGAGCAACTCCATTTCCTTGCGTATCGCCTCATACTCAGCGACGTTGTTGGTGCGAGGGGTAGATAGCCTGATGGAGAAGGAATATGTTGTCCCCCGGGGCGACACGAGTAGAATGCCGATGCCGCAACCATCATCACAAACCGATCCATCGAAAAACATAGCCCACGCTTGTATAGACAGCGCTGCTATATCGGTGTTGATTCTTTCCGCAATAAGATCGGCCAACGCCTGACCCTTAACCGCTTTCGCGGGTTGATATCGGATATCAAATTCCGATAATGCAAACATCCATTTGCCGAGTCGGCCTTTCAACATAGGAGCCGACAACATATGTTTTATGACATCTGATTTGCATATAATGATAATCTCTGCTGAGAGCAAGATGTGGCGCAGCTTGGTGCAGGTGAAAAACAGGCAGAGGCACAACTTATCGATCTCAGGATACCTTGTCTCTGCATCCAGCATCCTTCTGCTGATGTAAAACACAACTCGCTCCAGACCGTCATAAACCTGCACCACCACCGAGGCGATGGACGTGTCAGCTACTGACAAGTAGATGTAGAACGGCCTATCTGGCTGGGGTGGAACCAACACTGGCGGCTTCGTTAAATATTCTTTGATCTCGTCGAAGGCTCGTTGTTGTTCTGTCCCCCAGCGGAACTCCTCATCAGATTTAATTTTCACCAGTCCCATGAACGGCTCTATTCTTCCTGACAGATTGGAGATGAATCTTCTGACGAAGTTGATCTTGCCGATGAGAGACTGCAGTTTTTTCTTCGTGGTAGGTGGCTTCATTGTTCGCACTGCCTCCTGACTTTTCAGGCCGATCTCAATTCCGCGTTCATGGACCAAGAAACCCAAGAACTGACCGGTCGTTACACCGAAGGCACACTTCTTTGGATTCATCCGTAGACCGAATTTTCTTGTTCGGTCTAGGACGCGTTGCAGATCGCCCAAGTGTCCTTCTACTGAAGCAGACTTGACCACCACGTCATCGATATAAATTTCCACCAGCTTGCCGATCAGATCATGGAAAATGTAATTCATGGCTCTTTGGTATGTGGCGCCGGCATTCTTCAGTCCAAACGTCATGACTACGTATTCAAACAACCCCACCGAACCTGGGACTCTGAATGCAGTCTTGTGTATATCTTCCGGAGCCATAAAGATTTGGTTGTAACCGGCATTGCCATCCATGAAGCTCAAGACCTTATGACCAGCAGTTGCGTTGATTAATGTCTCTGCCACCGGCATCGGATACTCATCCTTTGGAGTGGCTTTGTTGAGATCCCGAAAATCTATGGCAACACGCCAGCGGCCATCTTTTTTCGCTACAGGTACGATACTAGAAATCCACTCAGCATACCTGCATGGCCTGATTAACTTAGCTGTCAGCATTTTCTCGATCTCTTTCTTGACTTCTTCCAGAATTTCGGCCTTCATCTGTCGTTCTCGCTGCTGAAATGGCCGAAATCCTTTTTTAAGCGGGAGTCGGTGCTCAATGATGCTCCTGTCTAACCCGGGCATCTCTGTATAGTCCCAGGCACATCAATCTGGATATTCTTTCAACAAAGCTATCATCGGACCCTGCAAATTCGGATCTAACTTCTTGCTGATAAATGTTGGTCGCGGCTTATCCCCAGGACCGATGTCAATTTCCTCTAGCTCATCAGCGGAGGTAAACCCATACCCTAGCTTTCCGTCACCTGCTAAATCGATGCTACACACGGGGCAAACAGTTGGTGAGGATAACAAAGATAATTTGGGCCGATTGCCGGAATCGGCCCCCTTTTTGATTGCATTAGGCAAGGAAGGTTTACAACTTATTTGTGCTCTACAATGGCAGGGAACCTCCCTACTACGACTGCATGACCTGTTTGTCGTAAGAATGCTGCTTTTTATTTTTTGTGGCCGATCGCAGGGATCGGCCATACCACGTACGATCGTGGACTTTGCTACTCTGTCAGGCCAGTGGATAAGACCAGCCTCACCCCGTTTTTTGTAGCTTCAATGCGCTCATAGCCGTCTAGACTGACTCCAGAGATCGGCTCTTGGTCTCCTGCCTCCCAGATGTTCATGCCAGCTATGGAGATCTCGATCGAATCATCTGCATGAATGACCTCCACTTCATCTCCATCCCACTGTATCAGGCACTGGTGCATCGTGGATGGAATGCAGCAGTTGGCGTGAATCCAATCCCTCCCCAGCAAGACAGCGTAGGTGCTTTTGCTGTCAACGATGAAGAATGACGTAGGGATGGTTTTTCTGCCCACGGTCAGGTCCACATTCAGAACGCCTTGCGTCTCTGAAGTTTGGCCGTTGAAGTCGCTTAACGTGACGTTGGTTTTGATCAGATCTGCAGTGGAGCGTCCCAAACGCCGTAGCATGGAGTATGGCATTATATTGACTGCTGCTCCGGTGTCAACCAACATCTTGCAGACAGGCTGCCCATTGATATAACCTCGCAGGTACAGAGCTTTCAGATGTTTGTAGCCCTTCTCTTGTGGCTTTTCAAAGATAACCGGCCGTGGGCCGCAGTCAAACTGTGCCACTGGTAGTTCTTTGGTTCTTGGAGCGCAAAACTCTAACGGAAGTGTGAACACCATGTTTGTGCCAGCCGATGTCTTCGCATCGGCTTTTACTGGTTTGGGGCGCCACTCTTTCCTTTTCGGACGAGCCTCTGTTTCCAAGGTTTGCCGAACTTTCACGGCCAGATTGGGCCGTGCTTTCCTTAAAGCGTGGAGGTACTGTGCTTCGGCTTCCTCCAGGCTACGCAGTCGCTGAACTCTGCGCTTTTGGGTGTGTCTGAGTCCATCGGGACACCACCTTGGCCGGTGATATCTGTCTTCTTCTTTTTCACCCTTTGTCTCCTTGAGATCTTTTGCTCGAGATGACTCCTCTTGCATGTTCATAGGTGGGAGAGGCCCTAGACGCTTGAACACTGAGACTGGACCTGTGTCATCCTTCTGCTGTCCACATTCCGGTCAGTTGTCGATTGTAGGCAATCGGCTCATTCCCGCGTCCCAGCAATACTTGAAGAAAGGACAATCCCAATGTTTATCCACGCCTTCTTTTTCCTTTGACTTTTCACTAGCGAGGTGCTCATATCCTTCATCATCTCTATCGTGCCGGCGACGTCGGTCATACTGACGCTCATACTTGTTAAGGAGATGCGTGGAGTGTGGCTTCTGATATCGCACGCTTCTCACTTGCTCCTCGGTTAAATACCGCCTGTCATCATAACGGGGCCGGTCACGTGGACCAGCCTCCTCTCTTTGTTTGCCCCGAGAGCGACCGCCTTCCTCCTTATATGTGCCATGGTGGTACACATGCCCTGTCATATTAACATCGAACGAGAAATCTAACTGACGCCTCGTGGAGTGGCTGTGTTCTACCATGTTGACGCCGGGAAACGGGTTTGTGTCTACTTTCATGGCGAACCGCCCAAGGATCAGACGCCCTGTTCTATCCGTTTGGATCTGGCGACGTAGCTTTTGCAATCATTGGTGGTGTGGGTGAATGAGTGATGCCACTTGCAGTATGGTCTCCCGTTCATTTCTTGAGCCGTAGGGATTTTATGGCCTTCGGGTAACTTCAGCTGCTTTTCTTTTAGTAGTAAATCGAATATCTGCTCAGCTTTGCTCACATCGAAGTCGAACCCTTTTGCAGGCCCTTGCTGTTTTACCCATTTGCAGGACACAGGATCTGCCCCCCGAGCCCATTCAGCCACGGCCACCTCCTGGTCTTGTACGGGATCCTCTTCTTCTGTATCGACCAGGCCTATCGGACGTTTGAACTTGTCTTGGTACAACTCAGGGTGGCGCTGCTCATACATTGTCAGTTTCGTGCGCGTCAGGCTATTGCAGTCCGGTACGTAGGTGTTGGAGATATGCCCAAGAGGCAATAATAAAGTGGGTTATTATCATATCTTCATACTTATGATAAATGTTTACATACCATGCTATAATTGTATTAACCGGAAACATTAATACTTGTGTGATTTGTAAACTAAAATAAGAGTCCCTAGTAAAGCCTCTTGTTAAACTAGCTTGTTGGTTAATATATGATCATGGTTTCCTGATCATGAACATAGAGATGTTATTAACAACAGGGTCATATCATTAGGAGAATGATGTGATGGACATACTCCTATAAGCGTAGCATAAAGATCAAGTCATTTCATTAGTTCAATTGCTATATGCTTTCTGATACATAGTAACCTAATTCCTTCGACCATGAGATCATGCATATCACCTTTACCGGATGGATGCTTTGATGAAATCAAACACCACACCGTAACTGGGTGGCTATAAAGGTGGCATTGAGTGTTCGGAAAGTATTGGTTGAAACACATGGATCAAGAGTGGGATTTGTCCATCCATATGACGGATAGATATACTCTGGGCCCTCTCGGTGGAATGTCATCCAATTAGCTTGCAAGCATGTGACTGGGTCACAAGGGATCACATATCACGGGAACGAGAAAAGAGTACTTATCGGTAACGAGGTTGAACTAGGTATGCAGAGATACCGACGATCATAACCTCGGATAAGTAAACTATCGTGAGACAAAGGGAAATTGGTATCGTATGTAAGTGGTTCATTCGATCGCAAAGTAATCGTAGAAATATGTGGGAGCCATATGAATTTCCAGATTCCTCTATTGGTTATTGTTCGGAGAAGTGTCTCGATCATGTCCGCATAATTCACGAACCGTAGGGAGACACACTTAAGGATTCGACGTTGTTTGAGTAGTTATGGTATTATGAGAAAGAGACCGAATGTTGTTCGGAGTCTCGGATGGGATCCGGGATATCACGAGGTGATCCGGAATGGTCCGGAAAATAAGATTCATATAAGGAAAGTCCCGTTTCGGAGTTCGGGAATGATTCCGGTGTTTTCATCGGGAATGTTCTAGAAGGTTCCGGAATGTCCGGCACTCCGGGGGGAAGGGGTACATGAATGTGTCATTACATATTGGAATGATTGCATCATGTACTAAGTGTTCTTGCTGTTCCAAATAAAGGATTAAATTGAATCCTAAAACAGAAAAGTCAAATGTCCAGTTTGAAAGTCAAACGGCTAAAACAAGAAACTGTGGGAAACAAGCAAGAGGAGGTTGAAACCAACTTGGAGGAGGAGTCCCTCTCCTCCAAGCCGGCGGCCAGCCTAGGCCGAGTTGGGGAGGGACTCCCCTCCCCTTCCCTGGCGCGCCAGCCCCTCCACCTATAAAAGGAGGGGCAGGGCCTCCTCCTCTACACACAAGTTCCTATCCTCTAATCTCCGGTTAGAGCCGTTTTGGTTTAGAGCTTCTAATTGCTTTAGCCTGCGGTTTAGAGCCTTCTAATTGGTGTGTCTAATCTCTAGACCACTAATAGTTCTCTCTCATACTCCACCATACTCGCTCCGGCTTAAGGCGAAGCCCTGCGGGATCTCCCCTCTACTTCCGGTACCACGCCGTTGTGCTGCCGGAATCACGAGGAGAGTGCTACAACCTCCGCTGCCTGCTGGAACAAGGGAGAGGAAGGTCTTCGTCGAGTACCGAACGTGTGACCGACTGCGGGAGCGCTGCCGGAACGTGGCGTCGGAAGGATCGTCTACGCGATCTTGAGATCGGAAAGAGTACGACTACATCACCCACGAGAATCTGCTCTCGTTAACCGCTTTGGAATCTTCGAGGGTGAGTTCCTCTATCGACTCGTTGCTACAATCTAGTAGATAGATCTTGGCTTGTTTGTTTGTATGCGACAGAAAATTTTGTTTTCCATGCTGCGAACCCCTACAGTGGTATCAGAGTCGTGTCTATATGTAGATCTGTTGCACGAGTAGAACACAATGGTCATTGTGGGCGTTGATGCTTTTATTGTCGATTGCTTCTTGTGTACTTTGCATCTTGCGGTATGTTGGGATGAAGCGGCCCGGGCTAACCTTACATGACATCGTTCATGAGACTTGCTCCACGCTTGACATGCAACTTGTATTGCATAAGTGGCTTTGCGGGTGCCTGTTTCTCCTAGCATAGTTAAGATCCAATTTACAACGGGTGATTAACAATACTAGTATCAATGTTGTGGTTCATGTTCGTAAGTTAGAATGACACTTATTGAAAGCCCCAAACCACGTAAAATATGCAAAGAAAGTAGAAGCGTCTAACTTTGTTTTGCAGGGGTGTGCAGTGATGTGATATGGCCATGATTGTGATTATATTTGATGTATGCAATGTTCCTTATTGTAAGTTGGCAACCGACAGGAGCCATATGGTTGTCTTTAATTTCTGTTAAGACCCACGTGTCTATTCAAAGTAGTTGTAATAGTTGAAGCCGGTGGACGACAACCATGGAGCAGCGTCATTGACCTTGATGCAATGCCGGTGATGATGGAGATCATGTTCGTGCTTGAAGATGGAGATCGGAAGCACAAGAAGAAAGGCCATATCATATCACATATTATGAATTGCATGTGATGTTAATCCTTTATGCATCTTGTATTGCTTAGTAGACGACGGTAGCATTATAAGATGATCCCTCATGCACATGAATTTCAAGTCATAGAGTGTTCACCCTTAGTTAGCACCGTTGCTAAAGCTTGTTGTTTCAAAGCACCACGTGATGATCGGGTGTGTTAGATTCTACAAGTGTATACAACATGAGCAAGCCAGATTTGCTCATGCGGAAACTAAGGTTTGATCTTGACGAGCCTAGCATGTACAGACATGGCCTCAGGAACAAGGATTACCGAAAGGTAGAGCATGAGTCATATAGTAGATATGATGAACATGTTGATTGTTCGCCATTGAAGCTATATCAACTCTCGTGATGATCGGTTTTGATGTGGTGGATTTGGTTCGTGTGATCACTAAAACAATGTGAGGGATATTATTTTGAGTGGGAGTTCACCTAGATTAATTTAATTATTAATTAGAACTCAATTTATCATAAACTAAATCAAAGTGAATTTGCATAGTTGTTGTAGTCATTGGCATCCGTTTACCACCTTGCGCTTAGTTATAATTGAGATGATAGAACTATAGAATTCTGGTTAGTTACTTTACGAACTAGTATCGTATTGTTTTTGAAGTGTTAATCTAAAGTTTAAAAGTCCTATTGCAAACTTTTAGTAAGTTCCGGTTACTCCATGAAGTTTAATAATTGGTATTAAAATCAAGAGTAACAATTCCAATGTTAGTATATAAGTATCATGTTTGTCTCCATGATTCTTGATATTCAAAGGATTCTCCTAATATCAAGGTTATCTAAGGATATGAAAGAGTTGTTTCAGAAACCATGATGTGTGGAAGATATTGTGATATCTGAAACGAAGTTTTGGTTGCAACATGATAGAGTATAATATGACAAAAGTCATGTTCTCATATTTGATGAGAATTTGCAAAAGGTTGGAGACACTAGTTGTCCTAATCCTCCAAAAGGTTTTGGAGAGCAACATTATACTCGTGATTCACCGTTACAAGCTAAAAGTAACTTGATCATGGATAAATCCATGATAAGGGTGAATATTTGATGTAGGTGAAATGTTTACTACACCAAGAGATTACTAAAGAAAGGAATTTGAAAGAACACCAAACATTTGATGATGGTGATCTACTTCAAGGTGCAAGTCCAAAGACATTGGTATTTAACTATACACGCTTTGGACTATGTGTCATATGAATGACTCCACTGTTGATGTTGATAGATTCTTTCAAACAGAAAAGGAGATACTGAAAGAGAGTCTCATAAATATATGGCAGAAAAGAAAAGACTAGAATTGTTCAGTTTAAGTATATAGATGATATACATGTTATGGCTATATTCTTTGCTTATTAAACAATGTGGTTCTTAAGTATTTGATGCTGAATTTGTTGGTGTGAATTGTCATACGAAACAACACAATTCATGCACTACAATGGCCTAAGTAACTAGCAAAAGAATATGTGATGATGTTCATCGAGAACAAATAAAGGGTTATTGTGTTGCTCGTTAAAACATCAAAGCTTGCCTTCAAAGATTTGTTTTATCAGGTATTATGAGAATAAAAGGGTTGTTCAAATAATTGCCGTAATCCATAAAAGATGGATGATTCAAAAATCTCGTTGGAGAAATCACATCCATAAAACTGGTGCTAAAAATGTCGAAAGACAAATTGATTGAAAGATCACTTAGGAAGTGACATCGCCGTTTAAATTATATTGGAAAGAAAACATGAAGAAACTCCATGTGGATGGAATTTTGGAGTCTTTTGATTTTGATCACATGACGCTTATGAAACTTTCCTAAGAGATAATTAAAACTTCGTTCATAGGCAAAAAGGGAACGAAAGACTAGCTTATTGGAATTTGTACATATTGTTGTACGAAGTCCATCATGTGTAGTCAAAAAGCGATGGATTTCAACTTCATATGCTTTCTCCGAGAATTTGAGTGAATATATGAATATTTACTTAATAAGGATAAAGTAAGAAACATTTGAAAAGTTCAAAGACTTTCAAGATGAAGTGCAAAATCATTGTAACAAGAATATAAATAGTTTATGATAAAGATCATAAAGGAAGATATTTGAGTTACAAAGTTTAGCATAATACCTAAGATTTATGGAATCATTCCGTAGATTTGCATTTTCCCGAAACACCATAAGAGTATGGAGCATTCGAGATATGTAATTAAACCTTGTTTGACATGGTAAGATCGAAGGTGTAATTCATAAAACTGCCAGTGTATTTTAAAGATTAAAAGCTTTAGAGATTACCGTTTTTCCACTGAAAAGAGCTCCATAATAATCCGTTGAAATGACACCATATGTTATGGTTTGGGATAAAACCCAAGTTGTCCTTTCTTAAACATTGGTATGCTATGCATAAGAAAGATGTTTGCAACCAAAGTCGGATAAAACTGTCTTTGTTAAAATATTCCTCCATAACACCGGAGACAAAAGTGTTTGTCACTTAGAACGTCAAGTTTCTTTGAGAAGGAATTTTTTCGTGAAAAGTTAAGTGGGAGGACAATAGAACTTTGATAAGGTTAAAAGAACCTTAGCTATATGTGCAGAGTTGCGCAGCACCGAAAAGTGTTCCGGAGGCAGCAACAATGCTCATGGCTCACGTGCCTCAAAGGTTGTGGTCACGGAGATCTAAGTTCCTATTAAACAAGTAGGTCAAGTAAACAATCAAATACCAAGATTTGAGGGTTGAATCATTATTTGAAAATAATGAACGTACTACATGCAAAGAAGCGATGATGAGCCCTGACTCCGTAAAATGGCTTGAAGCCATAAAATCCGTGATAGTTCCATACACGAGAAATCAAGTTTTGAACTTGAAGGACCCTCGAGAAAGGTGTAAGACCTTACAGTTGTGTCTGGATCTATAAAGAAATAGACATGGATGTTTTACATCTATGAAATAGTCGACATGTTGGGAAAGAGTTCACAAAATGTTCAAAGGTTGACTATGACAAGATTTGATCTTTCATAGTGATATTTAGTCTAGACGGATTAATGTAGCAACCACTACATATAATTCGTTATATGGTAGTTGAATAAACAAAACAAGTTCTTCTAATAGAATCGTTACCTAGGACATGTGCATAACACGGTCCATAGGGTTTTGTTAATTCAAAGGATGCTAAAAACATATGCAAACTTCAATTTTTGAAGTGAGCATCGCGGAGTTGGAATCTTCACAATGATGAAATTGTTAAAAGAGTTTAAATTCATCAGAGACAATGAAGATGCTTGCATTTGCAAGAAATTAAGTGGGAGCGCTAAAGACATATTTCTAATACATTATGTAGGAGACATATTGTTGATTGGAAGTGATGTATCTTTTTATTAACACAAGATAAGAATTTCATCTCGATGAAAGACTTAGGCAAAACCCAAATATTAGGCATCAATAGACGCTAATATGGTTGTGCCAGAAGTACATAGATAAGATATTGAAGGAGTTCAATATAGAAACTACAAGAAAGGTTCTTGTCACACAGAAAGGATTGAATGAGTTCAATGTTGATGATATATTCAAGTGTATTGACATTTGGTAAAGTGAAACAAATAATCAAGTATAGATTGATACTTGATGTATGAAATCACAAAGGGTATTTATATCAATCATACTGTGATATGTACAAATCCAGATATGTCCTATGCTCTAAAAGTTGTGAGCATATACCAGAATGATTCGTAAGATGATCATTGGACAATAGTAAGGATATTCTTATGATCTTTTGGAAGAACTAAGAGTATAATATTTGTAGAAGTGACAAATAGATGGTTAGTTCATTGTAAAAGTACTACATTGATACTAGTTTTGTCACAAAGTACAAATTTAGTTTATCTCAATCTAAACTAAGGGTGGCACAATATAATGGAAAGTGAGTTCCATAATGGATTTGGATGAGTTCCAAAGTTAAGACATTGTGATAGATACTACAACAAAAGGCTAAGTATATGACTGCTATTTTAGCAGCAAAAGAGGGCATTTGTGTCAAGTAGTTTGTTATCAAACTAGGTGTAGTTCGCAGTGGGATAATACTATGAAGATATATTGTGCGACAATATTATCAACATGTTTTAACCCCAAAGAGCTAAAGGTCACACCGAAAGACCAAATTTATACAAAGCCATCTCATTAGAGAATGAGTGATGCGTAGAGACGCAAAGACATGCAATTACACACGGACCTGGAAGTGTCAGATCCGGAGATCAGTTTACCACTAGCAATCGTGTACATACAACACCGGAAAGCCATAGGTGTTGAATGCACAAAGGTTTGAAACTAGATTATTGACTCTAGTGCAAGTGGGAGACTGTTGGAGATATGCCCAAGAGGCAATAATAAAGTGGGTTATTATCATATCTTCATACTTATGATAAATGTTTACATACCATGCTATAATTGTATTAACCGGAAACATTAATACTTGTGTGATTTGTAAACTAAAATAAGAGTCCCTAGTAAAGCCTCTTGTTAAACTAGCTTGTTGGTTAATATATGATCATGGTTTCCTGATCATGAACATAGCGATGTTATTAGCAACAGGGTCATATCATTAGGAGAATGATATGATGGACATACTCCTATAAGCGTAGCATAAAGATCAAGTCATTTCATTAGTTCAATTGCTATATGCTTTCTGATACATAGTAACCTAATTCCTTCGACCATGAGATCATGCATATCACCTTTACCGGATGGATGCTTTGATGAAATCAAACACCACACCGTAACTAGGTGGCTATAAAGGTGGCATTGAGTGTTCGGAAAGTATTGGTTGAAACACATGGATCAAGAGTGGGATTTGTCCATCCATATGACGGATATATATACTCTGGGCCCTCTCGGTGGAATGTCATCCAATTAGCTTGCAAGCATGTGACTGGGTCACAAGGGATCACATATCACGGGAACGAGAAAAGAGTACTTATCGGTAACGAGGTTGAACTAGGTATGCAGAGATACCGACGATCATAACCTCGGATAAGTAAACTATCGTGAGACAAAGGGAAATTGGTATCGTATGTAAGTGGTTCATACGATCGCAAAGTAATCGTAGAAATATGTGGGAGCCATATGAATTTCCAGATTCCTCTATTGGTTATTGTTCGGAGAAGTGTCTCGATCATGTCCGCATAATTCACGAACCGTAGGGAGACACACTTAAGGATTCGACGTTGTTTGAGTAGTTATGGTATTATAAGAAAGAGACCGAATGTTGTTCGGAGTCTCGGATGGGATCCGGGATATCACGAGGTGATCCGGAATGGTCCGGAGAATAAGATTCATATAAGGAAAGTCCCGTTTCGGAGTTTGGGAATGATCCCGGTGTTTTCATCGGGAATGTTCTAGAAGGTTCCGGAATGTCCGGCACTCCGGGGGGGAAGGGGTACATGAATGTGTCATTACATATTGGAATGATTGCATCATGTACTAAGTGTTCTTGCTGTTCCAAATAAAGGATTAAATTGAATCCTAAAACAGAAAAGTCAAATGTCCAGTTTGAAAGTCAAACGGCTAAAACAAGAAACTGTGGGAAACAAGCAAGAGGAGGTTGAAACCAACTTGGAGGAGGAGTCCCTCTCCTCCAAGCCGGCGGCCAGCCTAGGCCGAGTTGGGGAGGGACTCCCCTCCCCTTCCCTGGCGCGCCAGCCCTCCACCTATAAAAGGAGGGGCAGGGCCTCCTCCTCTACACACAAGTTCCTATCCTCTAATCTCCGGTTTAGAGCCGTTTTGGTTTAGAGCTTCTAATTGCTTTAGCCTGCGGTTTAGAGCCTTCTAATTGGTGTGTCTAATCTCTAGACCACTAATAGTTCTCTCTCATACTCCACCATACTCGCTCCGGCTTAAGGCGAAGCCCTGCGGGATCTCCCCTCTACTTCCGGTACCACGCCGTTGTGCTGCCGGAATCACGAGGAGAGTGCTACAACCTCCGCTGCCTGCTAGAACAAGGGAGAGGAAGGTCTTCGTCGAGTACCGAACGTGTGACCGACTGCGGGAGCGCTGCCGGAACGTGGCGCCGGAAGGATCGTCTACGCGATCTTGAGATCGGAAAGAGTACGACTACATCACCCACGAGAATCTGCTCTCGTTAACCGCTTTGGAATCTTCAAGGGTGAGTTCCTCTATCGACTCGTTGCTACAATCTAGTAGATAGATCTTGGCTTGTTTGTTTGTATGCGATAGAAAATTTTGTTTTCCATGCTGCGAACCCCTACAGTAGGTGCACACATATCCATGTGGGATCTCTTTAGGTGGTTCAAACAGGAATTGGCAATCGCCAGGGTCACCTCCAACCTTGTAGACGACGTACGCCGGTGCCCCTGGTGGCTCTGGAGCTGCAAGCGTGAATGGCAGTTGTGGCCTAGTCTGTAGCGGTCTTTCTCCCTGGTGAGTCCCTAGAGTAGGCCCCGACGGAGAGTACTGATGTTTCATGATCTCCTGAACTACGCGAACCGCGACGCGCTCGAAAGCGTTCACTAGGCTCTCAGAATGGCGGTGAAGAGAATGAGCCACCATGTAATTGACTTCCTGTCGCAGAGCTCTGGTGCGCTCTTCTGAAGGAACAGACAGATCCACCTCATCAAGAGCACCTTCGGGTGAGAACCCTTTCCACCTGATGCCATGCTTACGGGTCCTCTCAAAAGAGCCGATGAGATCGGCTTCGAAGAGAGCTTTGATATCATCATACTTCGCCTTGTGCTCATCAGGCAAATCGTCGTACGTGACCGGTCTGCCCTCCATCGCAAGCGTCGGATGTTGATGCAGATGTTGTTGAAAGTCCCACCGGGCGTGCCAGAATGTGTTGCCTGTCAAAACCCACCGGCGAGCAGCGACGAGCAACACGAAGAGCCGGGAGGCTCCCAGGACTGCTGGTGGGCCCTGGTCCCTCGGGCAACGGCCCGCAAAACTCCGGCACACGTCCTGGCTGGTGCAAGGGCGTGCCACCTGACCTATACCTGGTCAGGAAGGTGATGGATTGCTTCGATTGGTTTCCTGCATGGCAAACAAACATACGTAAAATTCGAGCCGCGACCGGCTCCCAGGTTTCCCTGTGAATCGGCTCCTGGAGCCGATTATCCTATGGTTCTGCATTAAATCTACGATAACATGGGGTTTTGCTTCATCAATACAAGTTAAATCGATCTACGACAGTTTAACGTTTTCACCACATAATTGGAACATCCTACACGTAATTGAGCCTGGTAGACATGAAAGATGATAGAAAACTAACCCTAGAGAAGGCCTAACAACCGACGTAAAGTCAATTCCCGGAACAACTCCTCTCGAATTGGCAAACCATATCCTTACATACTACTGGATCGTTCAACCCGTTTGCAAGGCCTGATCATGTGGATATCAAACTAAACCTTGGAGAACAAGGCATAACTATAATAGATCAAATCGACTGAATAAAGATCAAGCAAGATGCTGCCCTTGCACCCAAAAAAGGTGCAAAGGCAGCGAGATAAATAAAGGCAGCATAACTAAGTAATCATAATAAAAAGGTACCGATGCTAGCCCAAACAAATCTATGATAACAGTATTACTCGCCATCAACAAGGCTTCAGCACGAGTAACACTAAATAACGCATAAGCAGATACTGCCTAGATCGCAAGATGCGATCTAGGCAGCATGACACTTACCCGAGAAAAACCCTAGAAACAAGGGGTGGCGATGCGCCGAGATTGTGTTTGTTGTGAACGTGATCGTCCTCCTTTCTCAATAACCTTAGGTACATATTTATAGTCCGGAGACTCTCTATCTTTGGAATAACCCTAACAACTCTATCTCTTACTTAAACCGAAACATAACCTACCATAATATACAGATACACGGGCAATTTAGCCCAAAACCACGCACAAGGCCGATCCAGCAATACGTTGCATATATGTATCCTCCAAGCCCATCTTGATTACGGCCCATCTCCTCCTTTGGCCAAAATGTGACGATAACAGCATGCTATCGAGATCTGGTGTTTGACACTAATGTTCTTCGAAAATACAAAGAATTCTAATTTTTGGTGAAACTAAATAAACCATATTAATGTTCTACTAAAAATGTAGTAAATATATGATAACAGTGTTCTACTGGAATGTAGTGATTTTGGAACGCATACGAATCATCACCTTTAGGGCCAACTAGCGGACTAGTCGGTGTGTTATGTCTACCAAATAGACCAACAAAAGTCCTGATGCATGGACGTGTGCAGTTTTCTCACATCGGTGAAATTTTTAATTGTCGCTACCGTTAATATGCCAATAGTAGAGACTAAATATACAAAAATAATGTGCATGGGTAATACGATAAAATTTGAAATGTGTACAATGAATTTGACTAAATGCCACATGAATGTTGTTTAAAAATGTAAAATCAAGAATGCAAATATATTGTCACATATAGGACATCTGGAAAATTAGATGGTGTGTTTGGTCATGAACGCACATCACCGCTAGTACCATTGCATGGATGTAATTTATTTTCCCGCCTCTTGATTTTGTGATATATTTTGAACTATCAGTAGTGTAAAACTGTCAATCAGAATCACTATATATATCCCATTGATGTGCTTGTATAATAAAATTAATTGTGTAATACACACATGGATGAGATAAATATGGGGCATTAGTGTACTATTGAAAATCCAGTGATATATTTTTAATTGTCGGTAGCATAAGAATGCCAACCGGGACTAGATATACGATATTGATGTTCTTGTACAATACAATTAATTTTGTAATATATATATCGATAAGACTAAATATATAGCATTAGTGTTTTATTGAGAATACATTGCCGGTAGTGTAAGAATGCCAACACGGACTTATATATACGAAATTGATGTGCCTGCACAATACAATTAATTTTGTAATACACACATCGATGAGACTAAATATGTGGCATTAGTTTTTTATTGAATATCTAGTACTCCCTCTGTCCTAAAATAGATGCCTTAAATTTGTCAAAATTTGAATGAACCTATATACTAAATAGTCTCTAGATTCATTCATTTTTTGACAAATTTGAGACAACTATTTGGGACGGAGGGAGTAATATGTTCTTGATTGTCGCTAGCATAATAATGCCAACTAGGACTATATATACGACATTTATGTGCTTGTACAATAAAATTAATTTTGTAACACACACACATTAATGAGATTAAATATGAGGCATAGTGTTCTACTGAAAATCTAGCAAATCGTGGAATGATGATTCATCACATATGTGGCAGACCAGCCGACATGTTTTTCTTGAATATAGACCAACAACTACATCTGCCTATCGCCCAAGGCTGGCGTGATATGTTCCTATCGCACGAGGGTGATACGTCGGGCGCTACTTCCGCAAAATCAAAAATCCGAGTATGAGTTCTCGAATTCTAAAAAAATATTTTAAAAAATCTAATTTCTTGCCTCCTAATTTGGCGGGTGAAGAATATTGTGTTTTTAGTTCTCCCTAGCATTGATATGACATTAGATACTAAATATCCAACATTAATGTGAATGAACAATTCAGTGGATTGCGCATCCACTATGACTAAATATATGATACTAATGTTGTATCAACCATGTAAATTTGGGAATGCAAATGTTCATCCCGTTCGGGCCAACTAGCTGAAAACCTGGAGTGCTTTATCTTGCATACATATCACCAAGTGTGATGTTGCATGAATGTGTGTGCAATTTCCCCACCTCTTAATTTTTCAGGTGACACATGTGATATATTTTCAATTGTCACTAGCATAAGAATGTGAACCGATGCTAGATGCACAATATCGATGTGCTTGTAAAATACATTAATTTTGAAATACAGACATTAATGAGACTAAATATGCGGTATTAGTGTTGTATTGAATATGTAGTGAATTTTGGAACGCGTATGTATCATCGCGACTTTGGCCAGCTAGCAGACCAACTAGTGTGTTTTTCTTGCTTATAGACCACCAACGGTATCGTGTGCGTGTGCAATTTTCTCATCTCTTTATTAATAGATGAATATGTGATTTTTTTTAATTCTTGCTATGATAAGCACGCTATCAAGATCTAGTGTATGGCACTAATGTTCTTGGAAAATACAAAGGTGAGATTAAATATACCATATTGATGTTATACTGAAAATGCAATGAATTTTAGAATGTGAATGTATCATTACATGTGTGATCAACATTCAGACCAGCCGGTGGGTTTTGTCATGCATATAGACCAACAATTGTATCGATTGGTCATGTGTGTATGCAATTTTCTTGCTCTTAAACTTATGAGGTGAATTTGTGGCGTGTTTTATAATTTTCGCTCTTAAAATGAATTTTGAAATACGCACATCGAGTGCAAGAGCTTAAACATTTTATGTGGTTGATAAAATTGAAGCCGCAAATATGATTCATAAATAGGATCCGAGCAAGCACAAGCACACGCACAAGCGTCATCATCACCACTCAACGACTTCAATTTCAGCACAAACAACAACCATCGATGCACCTATCACGGTAGTTGTTGGGCCATTACCTGGCTTGTCTGTATATCACCGCCGACAATCACAATGGTCAATAAAAGGCAAATCGTGTTCAAGACTCGTTATCTGAAAATAATGTCTCATGTGGCCTTTTATTGTAAAATCGAATCGTGAGAAAGAAAACAGCTTCGAACATGTGTGCCTATCACCATGCCAAGGTAAGTTTTACAAGGTTATTATCCTTGGTAAAGTTAATCCTTTGCGAAGATACCGTGCAAAAAAATAATATTGTAAAGTCGAACCGTGAGAAAGAAAACAGCTTCAAGCATGCATGCATATCGCAAGCATGATAGTTGTGTATATCTTCCAAAGATATAGATATTATCGCTTCATGAAAAGTTGACCTGAGATTAGTAAAAGAGCCGATAGAGATTCGTGGTTTAGCTGCCCGATTCCACGAGATTCTCCACGTAGTAGTATAATATAGCAGTTCTGGTAAACCTTCTCTCTAGGATTATTATACTACTGGTAAAATAAACTCATAAGAAAAGCATACTATACTAGGAAGGCTTCAATAATTCTGTGTGGTGATCACGATGGCCAATTACATAGCGTAGTATTAGAAAAAGGCTCCAATAATTCGGTGTGACGAGGTGCCGATCAATGAGATCCCAGAATGAAAAGGCTTCTGGGCCCTCAGAAAAGGAAAACAACGGAAAGCAGGAAAGTGGTTCGATGCCAATGATGAGTACAGAGAGGGAGCTTAGCTCTTAATCTGCAATAGTGCTGGGTTTAATTGTCATTTCACCATTTTTTTTTTCTCCTTTCAGAAGTACTCCCCGGTATTTCTCATGGAAATTGATGAAGACCGAATAGATAGTCTTTAGACGTGAATTCATCCGGTCAATCCCCGGCCAGACGGCAGCGTCACGTCTTCATAGTCAAGGTCCCGTGTCCTCGTTCACCATTCACCGTTCACGCCTTCACGGGGTTCTCATGAGTAGTCATGAATCATGATGTAGTTCGCCCCATAAAACCAAGGTAAGTATACTCAGCTTGGGGGTTCCTGCCGGATTACTAGAACATACCCGGTCGCATATGTTGCAGAGCATTTTACCCTGCTGAGTTACGGCATCAACCAACGAAAAATAAGTTTTAGAGACAACTGCGTAGTTAGAGTAGGAAAGAAGGCCTCCCGGGTGGGAACTTGTTTTAAATGATTCAACTAAAAACAGATACTACTAAAAATATATGGCATAAACCATACTCCAAAAGGCTTTTCCCTAGCATGTACTCCCTTTGTTTCAAAATATAAGATGTTTTAGATTTATGAAAAAAAATATCTAGACTTTTTTTAGTGTCTAGATCCACTCTAAACCTAAGTGAACCTACTTATTAAAAATAGTCTAGATATATTTGCTTTACAAAGCTAAAATATCTTATATTTTAAAAGGGAGGGAGTACATAACATGTGCAGGCACACATGCATGTCAAGCCTTAACTTGAAATGTTAAACTACTACCTTGTTCCATAATAGCAAGCCAAAAGGCTTATATTGTGGAAAGAAGGGAGTATATGAGAAGGGACTTTGTGCACATAGGCACCAGTACTTCCCTCACTTTTAGAATTTTGAAAATTTCAAAACGTCACATTTCTACGTCTCAAAAAATCATGACGTTAAATATATAAATGGATATATACAGGAGGAATGTACGCAAAAAGTCTCGTTAATTTTTTTTTATATTTTGGGAGATATAAAAAGAATATTTTAACACAATTTACTATCAGAATTTTTTCTTTTTTTGTATATACAATGTATTTTTACGAAAAAAATTGCGTACACTCCTCATGTATATATCTATCTATATATTTAACGTCATAATTTTTGGAGACACGGAAGTATAAGGTTTTGAAATTTTCAAAAATCTGAAAGTGAAGGGAGCACTAGTGCTCATGTGCCAAAAACACTTTTCGTAAACAATATAACCTACATAAAAACATTTCACAATATAAGAAGTGTCACATACACTATTCATAGTATAACAAAGTTATAATTTCTATTTTTTGTGTAGGTCACATACTTTTTTTTTCAAAATTTGCACGAGCAAGTATCAAAGTGACATGTACGTGCGTGTATTGTCAATTTTTAAAAATATCTAAATAGCATTTTTCGAATTTTTAACATGATGCATAGCACGCGGGTTCTCACAATAATTCATTCAATATATGACCAAGTAAACAAACTCAATGGTATATGACCAAGTGATCAAAATTCAACATGAACAATTAATGTCGGTTAGTTTCTGGTTTTCATGGCCGACTTATATATAAAAACCCGGCTAGGGGAAAACTCATCTTCATCGGTTACCCGGTTTTCATTACTTCTACCGCAAGGCGTTTTAATGCGCTTCATTAATTTGGTATCGTCAAGATCCATGAGGATGCAGTAGATGACCACATAAATTGAGCTGCCATGAAGGCTTGCGGGATGAAATCCTTGATAAAGCTCATTATCGGCGCATGCTCACTGCATTGTGAAATTTTTCGAGAGTGCACACTTTCAACATGGTCAAGGTTGGTGTATGGAGTTTTTCCAAGGAAATATAGATTGAAATGCCCGTGGATATTTTTTGGGGGGGAGCAGTTTACTCGTTACAGAGTGTTTTACCCTTCTTAGGTTGGGCATCAACAAACTAAAAATAAGTTTTAAAGACAACTATGCCGTTATAGTAGGAAAGAATGCCTCAATATATGACCAAGTAAACAAATTCAGTGCTATAAAAACCAGGTCAGCAAAATTCAACGGGAAAAATTAATATCGATCGATTTCCGCTTTCCCGGACAACTTATATATAAAAAACCCGGCTAAGAGCAAACAGTTCAACATGGAGAACTCATTTTGGTCTGTTGCCCGGTTTTCCTTGCTTGTACGACAAGGCGTTTTAATGCGCTTCATTAATTTGGCACCATCAAGATCCATGTGAAGGGAATATGCCCTGAGAGGCAATAATAAAGTGTTTATTATGTGTATTCCAAGTATATGATAGATGTTTATTTTGAATGTTATAATTGTATTAATACGGAAACGTTAATACATGTGTGTTTAATAAACAAACAGAAAGTTCCTAGTTATGCCTCTCTCATAAACTAGCTCGTTGATTAACAAGATGATCAAGGTTTCCTGATCATGGACATTGGATGTTGTTAATAATGGGATCACAACATTAGTGTAATGGTGTGATGAACATTCATCCGAAGTATAGCATTACGATCAAAGTCATTGAGTTTATATTGCTATAACAACTTACGAAGTGATCCTAATCCTTAGACCATGAGATCATGTCAATCACTAACACCGGAAGAGTTTCTTGATAACATCAAACGTCACACCGTAACAGGGTGTGGATTCAGAACTACTAAAGTGTTATGTTGAGACCCATGGATTGAGAGTGGAATTTGTTCATCCCGATGATGGATAGATATACTCTGGGCCCTCTCGGTGATATCACATTGATTAGCTTGCAAGCAAGTGATTTGATCACTAGAATGTTATATCACAGAAACGAGAAAAGAGTGCATGTCGGTAACGAGATCAAACTAGGTATGGAGATACCGATGATCGAATCTCGGACATATAATATATCGTGAAACAAAGGGATTAAGATACTAGCGTAAAAGGTTCTGACGATCACAAGAAAGTCATCGTTGAATGTGTGGGAGTCAGTATGGGTCTCCAGATCCCGCTTCTGATTATTGATCCGAGAGGGGTCTCGATCATGTCCGCATTATTCACGAACCGTAGGGTGACACACTTAAGAGACACCGACATCCAATTGGAGCAAATGTTTCATGCCGGAAGAATGAACAAGCACAGGAATTTATTTCACTAGATACCGAAACAGGTTTTCGGGTGAAATTGCATAAAGTGGTTATGCATGTGAAATAGAATTCTAGCAAGGGGTTATTTGTGAATGTTTGTCATTAAAGTAATTGACAAAATTCTGAATAAAATAAAAGAGTTTATTTAATGAGAGTTTGCATTAAATTTGGTGGAAATTTAATGGGAATTTGAGTGGACTTTTGAGTGGAGGGATTTTAAAGGGCATTTTGTGAGTGGAGTGTCCACCCACATGAATGAAGGAGGGGAGGGGGCAGCCCCCATGGCCGGCGGCCACCCCCTTGGGTGCCCCCCTCCTCCTATAAAAGGAGCCCCCCTCCTCACTTGTCTCTCACACCTCCTCGTGAAGGATCCCTCTCCCCCTCTAGAATTTATCCCCCATGGTCTCGGACTAGCGAGATACATGTTCCCGGTGGCTATTCGGCAAAAAAGAGTTGTGCTTCCGCTGCATCGCTGGAGCGAGGAGGCGGAGGTTGCTCGGTGCCTCGAACGTGTGTGCGAGCACGGATGCGCTGCTGATTTGCGGCGCTAGGACTTCCTCTCGATCTTGAGATCGGCAAGAGATCGTCTACATCAACCACGAGTTGAACTCGTTAAGCTTTGTCGGTCTTCAAGGGTATGTTCTCTACGGATATACATCCGCCCGTTGTTTGTATCTAGTAGATAGATCTTGGTATATAGTTCACATCATAGAATTTTTTTTGTTTTCTATGCTGCGAACCCTACACCATGAGGATGCAGTAGGCGACCCCATAAATTTCGGTGTGGCGATCGACCGATGGGTTGAAATCCTTGATAAAGCTCATAATTGGCGAAGAGGAACCGATGTTCTCATCGCATTGTAAAATGTTTCGAGAGAGCATGCATTCAACATGGTCAAAGCTGGTGTATCGAGTTTTTCCAAGTACATGTCAATTGAAATGCGCGTGTAGAAATATTTTGGGGAATGAACGCCTAATATTTGTTTGCTTTGAGTATTACACAAGTGATTTCTCTAAATATGACTTATTTCGTTTTAACTGCCTCTTTGATTTATACGATTCAAAAATGCCCTAATATTAAAAACACATGAATATAGCACCATATTATTTATATTGTACCAAGTTATTCTGATTACACCATAGAAATATTTTTTTGGAAAGGGTTTGATTGCATCAAGAAATTCTCCTAATGTATTGCAAAGAAATCCTTCAATTTGGAGAAACTGCTAAGGCAATCAATTTACAAATCAAACAACCCAAGAAGGAAAGCTCCTAAGAATTGCAAACATCTGAAGTTTCTATGAAAATCAGAACAATTAAAAGAGGAAATAATTTAATTGATGGGAATAATTTGTATCCGCATGTCTCCATTTTTCCTAGCCTATCAAAAGTTTTGATATGCGGGTAGGGTAAAAAAAAGATTCAAGAGGGCAAAACAATTATCTTTGCTGGTTACGCGGTTTTCATTGCTTACTATACGCATGTATTGGGAGCGTTTGTGCTTCATTAATTTGTTAGTATCATGATCCACGAGGATCCGGTGCATGGGCCTATATATAATCTCCGCCGTCGTGAACGTCTAGGGCCTAAGGAGGAACGGGCGCATGATCTTGCCATGTGGAAGATTTCAAGGGAACACATTTTCAAAATGCCAAGGTTGATATGTGTATTAAGTGTTCCTAGAAAATATGAACTGTAAAGCCACTAGAGTAGTAGTTTTTGCAAGAGTCCCTATGCTTACGCTTGCGGTTTATTCATCTTTTCCCACAAGATGGCACCATAAGAAAACCATGTACTTTTTGGAAAGAGATTTGAGATAAAAAAAATTCTAAGAATTGCAATCCTCGGAAATTTTGATTGAAGTCCTTTGAACCAAATAGACAGTAAATGCATGTCAGTATCATATATCATTATCGGGGATAACTTGTGAACATGCTCGCATGCCAAAATACCACAAAAATCGAAATAGGCAAGGATGACCTTGAAAATGAAGGGGACACAAAATAACTGTCGTTTTTTATATAAAGCGGCTGGATAGGGCGACCGAAGAGGTCTCCACGCAAAGGTCTGCCGATCAAACCCTATCATCTAGTATGGCTATGTGGACTTGACACATACATGTGCAATCTCCGCCGCAAAAAACTAGCCTCGCCCACGCAACCCCGACGCCCACATCGTCATGCATGCACGGCCAAAAACACGCTCTCTCTGCCTACATTAAGCAAGACCGCCCAATCGAGGTGCAGAAAACAAACAACAAGTAGTAGACCGATCGTGGACCCGGTCGGTCGCAAACGACACCAAGAGCAAAAATCCTCTCGATCGGGGGCTCTATCCGAATCCCGTGGAGTCACGTACGTGCACGTACGTACCTCGGGGAACAATGCACAACCTGGTAGATAGACCCGACGCGTGCACGCACAGACAGCCGTCGAGCTCACCGCGCGCCGGAAAGGGCCGGATGATAAAGCCATTGCTTGCCACTCCTGCATGATTGCTAACTAATTGCCATTTGGCTCCTCCGGGTGGCGGCCAGCGTGCTGCTGGAGACGTGCATGGACATGGAAGTTCGGTTCCTCTTGTGGTTGGCTGTGCATGACTAGGAGCACGATCGAGCTTGCATGCCACAACCGGAAACGCCAAAAAAAGGAAAATTAAGTGCCGCCAACACGTGGTTATGTGCCGTCCCTGATATATTGTTCTTCAAAGATAATAAGTCGCGTTTCACAATGTTTTTTACACTTGAAGTGTATATCTCATTCAAAATTCGCATTTTGTATAGACTTTGGTTAGACAAGATGGCTTGAAAAGTGGAGAGAGGAGGTAAAATTCGAGTGGCGACGAGGTGTAAACAACAGGGCGGCGTCTAGAGATACGAGAAAATATCGTGAAGTGGGCCTTATACAAATGTCTGTGTACTAGCTAAAGGATTATTGAGTTGTAGTATTATATAAATTGTGTACGTCGAGGCTTCCTTAAGTAATTATAATTCGATGTTGTTTTAAGCACGATATAATACATTCGTTGCTTTGACCGGGATTTGTAGCCCAGAGATATATTCAATAGAAAAACAAAACTATTTGAACTCCAAATGTTAGAAAGTGTTTTTTCTATGCGAAAACCAACCATACCCCTCATACCATCTTCTTGTTTTCTCTCTCTTCTTCAATTTCATGCTTGGCTCTATCTTTCTCATCTACTCTCTCCACTCGTTCTTTCTCCTTCATTTTTTTAGAGCAACCGGCGGGAGCTCTGCCGTTTCAAAAAAGATAGGGAAATACCAAAATCAAAACATGTGGCATATTTCAATTAAGGTGTAAACATGCCAAAAGCACCATACAAATACAAATACAAAACACAACCTAATCATGCTCAGGCGGGATGGCAGGTCCGAAGGCCGTGAAGGCAAGAGCACGTTGTCGGATGTCCACCTTGGCAATGTCAGCCACTTCGAAATAAGTTAGCCGCCGATTAGTGAAGATCCGCATGTTTATTTCTTTCCACGTGTTCCATATCACATAAAGAAAACGGCCATTGATTCTTTGTTTCTCCTCTACGGCCTTTCTGATCATCATATTGTCCCACCAATCCGAGATGGTGGTGTACTCATGACGAGAGCTCCCTCTCGTAGTAGAATTCTTTGCTTGAGTGAGGTTCCACATTGCTACGGTGAATGGGCAGTCTTTGCAAAGGTTTACTGCCGTCTCCGGGGCTTGACAACAAAGCACACAAATGGGGCCGTGGGTCCATCCCTAGTAGCAAGTTTATCAGTCGTGAGCAGTTTGTCATGCATGGCTAGACAGACGAAGAGTTTGCATTTGGTTTCCGCATGCACATTCAAATTTTCCGAGCTTTAAACTTGGGGAAGTTGCCATAAAATTGCGTCTGGTATGCCGAGTTGACACTGTACATTCCGTTCGGATTTAGCGTCCAAGTGATGGTGTTTGCCTGAATAGTCACCAGATGCGTGGCCTCGATAACGTCCCCTATTTTGAGGTTCTCGAAGAGTTGCATCGACGTGCTCAAACGGGCAATTTGATCGAATCCAGTTACCGGTCTTTAGTTCCTTGGCGACACTTAGGTTCTTTCTGGATGCAATTTTTAAAAGTTCAGGCGCCCATAGATGGATGGGTCCAAGGTGGGACCAATTATCATGCCAGAAGGATGCAGTCTCCCCATCCCCCAGGGTGATCTTGGTGCATGCTCTAAAGAGAGCCATCTCAAAGTTGTCACAGGGAAGCTTTGAGCCCATCCAAGTGCGTTGTGGGTCCATCCATTAAAGCCAAGGCCAACAAACTCTGAGGGCACGTCCGGTCCGCTGTAGGTCAGGCATGCCAAGGCCCCCAAGCTCCTTTGGTCTGCAAAGTGTTTTCCAACTAAGGAGAGATTTTCCTTGGGCCGCATACTCGCCTTCATCTCCCGCCCCGACAAAATTTCTTGTGATCCGGATGATCTTTTCATGAACCCACTTGGACAGAGGGATGCCGGTGGCATGGTACACCGATATGGCCATGAGAACCGTCCTAGCCAGGGTGATTCTATCGGGGCGCGCAAGATTTTTCCCCATCCATCTAGGAAGATTTACAGTCGTCTTGTCTATTAGGGGTTGAAGGTCGACCTTTCTAAGGCGCTAGTAGTGTAGGGGCAGGCCAAGGTATTTCCTAGGGAAAGAGATAATCTTAGCAGGGAAGTTTAATAGGACGTCCGCTTGCTTTTCCGAAGTAATCAAGGACGATGCTGATAGCCTTTATCTCATCTTTTATCGGGTTTATGAAAATTCCAGCATCATCTGCATAGAGCGAGACTCTGCATCATGGTATTCACGGTCTAATCCGGCCGAGGATTCCACGTCCATTTGCAATGAAAAGGAGGCACTGCAGGGGGTCGATGGCCAATATGAACAACAAGGGGGGCAGTGGTTCGCCCTGCCCGAGACCTCTAGCGTGCTAGAAGGGTCTTCTTGGGTCGCCACTGAGCAATACTCTAGATGAGGCCAAGGCGAGAGAGTGGCACACCCAATCTTTCCATATTTGTCCAAATCCCAAAGCCGCCAGGACTTCGAGAAGATAAGCCCATCCCAGCGAGTCAAAGGCTTTGGATATGTCAAGTTTAAGGAAGAGACTCGGGGTCTTGGAAGAATGGAGATCCTTTATTAGATTTTTTACATGTAGAAAGTTGTCGTGGACGCTCCTTTTTTAAGGAATACACTCTAGCATTTGGAGACGATTTTAGGAAGAATGGGCGCAAGCCAATTTGCAAGGAGCTTAGAGAAAATATTTGACAGGCTATGGATGAGGATAATTGGTGTAAAGTCTCCCACTATCGACGCCTCCGTCTTTTTCGGGATAAGAACAATGTTTACAGAATTGATAAGATTTAGGAAGCCACCCCTCCTATTAGAAATGTGATAAATTGATAGAATAATGTCATCATTAATGATGTCCCAGCAGCTCTTGAAAAAGGCTCCAATGAATTTGTCCAGGCCCGAAGCTTTTACTGAGGGAAGAGATAAAATCGCCTTTTTATTTCCTGCTCCTCAAAAGAGGAATCCAGATCTGAGAGGTCACGCGACTCGTACCCAAGGGTCATCCAGTCGAGGTTTAGTTGTCTAGATGCTTTCGTTCCAAGGATGCTCTTGAAGTGTTGGAGAAGCGCCTTCTCTTTGTCCTCTTTAGTGATGGCAATGCCCGAAGCCATGGAGAGTGCCTAAATGTGAATCTTTCTTCTTCGTCCATTGGTCCGGGCGTGGAAAATCTTTGTGTTAGCGTCTCCAAGACGAATCCAAGTTAGGCGGAAGTGTTGCCGAAGCTTTAATTTTTGTATGGCGAGGAGGCCCAGGTAGGAGAATTTAAGTTGACGTCGGAGCTCTCTTTCCTCAATCAAAATCAGACGGGACTCTTTGGCAGTGTCTAGGCGCCAAATCGATTTCTTTAGTAGTGGCTATCTGAATCTTTATATTCCCAATGCTTTGTCTCTGTCACTTATTTAGCGCTTGAGCCGCACAGGAGAGTTTGACATGGACGCGTTGAATGGGATCAATAGCTTGGATGGGCATGTTCTAAGCCTCCAAAACAGCTTCCTTAAAACCATGCATGCGAAGCCAAAACTCTTCGAATTTGAATGATGGCTTTTGGGGGAATTGGTTGAGCCTTGAAGAAATATGGGAGCATGGTCAGAACAGGCCGAAGTGATAGTTTGTAGGTGGGACTTTGGGAAGAGAACATCCCACTCATTAGAGAATAAGACGTGGTCAATCATGAGAACAGGGTCTTCCTGAGCATTTGGCCAAGTGATTCTTTCTCCTTTATGTCTTCTTAGTTTTTCCTTGACTCCATTGTCACCACGGTAAATATTAGCTCATTGTATACCCTCTTTTGTATGATTCATCCCCTTCCCTGGTCGATTCAACTCAAGTTGTGACATTGTGGGTGGTAGCCATTGCAAAAAAAAAGGGAAATGGTATTCTCCTTCCAAAGTTAAGTAAAAAAATATGTGTCATATAGTACAAATGACTAATAAAATAGGTAAATAACAATGGTAATGTTATATTAAAAATCAAGGCATCAATATGCGTTAGACATATTCGACGTAGAGAGAGAGGAGGTCAACAAAACAACAATGTGTGACACACAACCAGTGATGTTGCGTCAGTGCGCAAACAAAGACATGATGGTGCGGAAACACGGTAAATAGTTAGCAAACATATTTTCCCATATCGTACGAGGGTAAACTACACGCTTATTTGCAAAATGGTATTCCGCTTAATTAATAGTGAAAGACTATCCGAATGGTGAGGACATGTCGGTATGTTCCTTACGACTGAAGTTTGAGCCTCCATGCCTATAATTTATGGTTGATCGTACCACTCTTTTTACAGGCAGATCTGAGGAGCTTCTTGTCTCCAGAATCATTTCCTGCTGTTAAAAGACGCTATATTTGTTGCTTTGTCAGCAATTTGTGATGTACCTATATTTTTTCGAAGGGCTAAATAGTCATTCAAACTTGCAGACCACAAAATGTGTTTTACACAAGGTCAATTATCTCTACCATTTTCATTTTATTTTCACCAATTTCACGTCACTCTCATCACCCTCTCCTCCCTTCCCTTCCTTCTTTTCTGTTTCCCTTTTCTTTCCATTTCCATCGATTCCCATGGTCACCACAACAATAGTAAAGCCTCCCTCTTCGCGTGTAATTTAGTTCAAATACCCAATACAATAGGTAAGTAAAAATGGTAATATTATACTAAAATTCAAGACATTGATATGCTTTAGACGTATCACACACACGGAGAGATAGAGATAGAGAGAGGGATAGAGGTCAACTATTGGGTGACGCACAACCAGTGACGCCAAGCCGGTGACGTAACGAAGATGTGATGGCGTGGTCGTTCGTTGAATAGTTGGTGGACATATTTTTCCGGTTTGTGCCAGATTGACTTTGTTAGAAGATTGGATAGGGGGGATTTCTTGGATTGTAAGATGATCCCTGAGGAGTATGTTGTGGCGCAACATAATTTTGTGGTGGACGACTTCTGATTTCACGCACGTGTTTTGTGGGGAAGTTTTGTGCGGAAATGGTGCTAAAACGACAAGAACAAAGTAGTGGAATCTCAAAGAGGGAGAAAAACAAATATTTAAGAAGAAGACAATCATGAAAGGACCATGAGACGAAGAGGGGGTGCGGATACCATGTGGGTGAAGATGGAAACTTGCATTCAAATGGTAGCTAGGGAGCTGCTTGGGGTGACAAAGGGAAAGATGCATGAAGCTAAGGACACGTAGTGATGGGATGAGGATTTCCAAAGGGCTGTCAAGAAGAAGAAAGAGTGCTATAAGAGTTGGCACCATGATAAAAGCACAAGCAACATGGTGAAGTACAAAGAGACCAACAAGAACGCAAGGCAAGCAATGAGTGAAGAAAGGTGGTGGGACTATCACTACTAGGGAAAAGCCTACCTGATGCACCACATTTCTCTACCTGTGGCATATTATGCATGCAGGTACCACGTCACTTGTAATTCTTAATCCGTGGTGTGTCAAGTGTACATACCCGTGGCGTATCACGGTGGTGCGCCACAGATAACAACTACCAATTTCGCACTTCAGGTGCTCCATGGATAATAACTACGTGGGCCACGGATAACCTACCTAGTGCGCCACAAGTGTATTTTCAAAAATTAATTTTTTTAATACGATGTACATGTATTTATATAGGTATATATTTTCAATACCATGCAGTGTACACAGTTTGTAAAGCGGTATTAATAGAAAAAGTTCATCATGTTATAACAAAAATAGAGCAAAGATAAGAACAATCATAATTCATCACATTATTAGAACCCGAAATAGCAAAAAATGTCAAAATATTAGACAAGTCTAGGTCTCGAGAATGAGTAGAAAGTTTATCATCAAATTATAAAGGAAGTTGTCACCAACCACACCATTAAAAGCGTGGAGCTAACGACGGTAGCAGTGCGACGGTCTTGCCATGGCTTGGTGCTGGCACGACTGACGGTGTTGTCTATGGGGTGGTGCTCCCCGCCCCCAAATGAATCTGGCTCTTTAGCCATAGCATGGCCCAGTTGATGCAATATCGCAGGACCATCTGGTCTTCGGCTCCCTGGAGTTGAATGGGAAGTTCCACTTCATTGCATCCCCCACACCACCCGAGCCAGTTGAACCCTATACACATGGGATGGCATCAATATTGAGTGAAACACATGGGTCCACGGTTTAATGATACTACTCTTGGCAACATCCTTCAACTTGTTGTTCATAATAGGAGAGTTCATGGAATGTTGGTGCATGTGAAAAACATGTAGGGCATTGGATATGCCAGTCAAAGGCAAGGAGATGAAGTCATTGGTTGAGCCTTCGACGCTTAGTTACCATGATGGTGCCAAGTTTGGAAATTGCCTCATCGTTGTGGTGTCCATTCAACATGTTCGCACTAAATAAAAAATGCAATTGGTTAGTAAAAAATCACATAAAAATCCAGCATGGCCTTTTCTAACTTCTTGACCTAGAAGTGCCTGATTTTCGTCGAAACGGATACAACATTTTGGCAAAAAATGGAAAACTCAATTGAAATCCCTTCAAATACAAATGACACCATAGACACACGGCAGAAACATCACCATATCTTTTTACACGACAGAAACATCAACATATCACTTATTGAAAAGGAGCAAAAACAGAAAGAACATTTCTTAATCCCTAGTGTTTTGAGTGTTAGATAACAATACCAAGGATCTTTTAATGTGTGTTGAAGTGTTGCAGCTCAGAACTCTGTCTTTGGGGGCGGATAATCCGCCCCTCCTGCTCATCGCCAAGGCGCAAGCCCCAGAGAGGGGGCGGAGTTTCGGCCGGACTTTCCGGCCTCGCCGGATAATCCGCCCCTCAGGGGGGCCGGACTATCCGCCCCCAAGATTTTCTCCAAGCTTCACCAAGGCGCAAGCCCCAGAGAGGGGGCGGAGTTTCCCCCGGAGAATCCGCCCTTGGGGCGGAATTTTCCCAGGGGGCGGATAATCCGCCCCAAGTGGGGGGCGGATAATCCGCCCCCAAAGTTGGGCAACGGCCAGATCTGGGGAGGGGTATTTAAGCCAACAATCCCCCTCCTGTCAGAACTCTTGATTCATCTCGAAAAGGAACAGATCAGATCTCAAAACTTCATACAAGAGTGCTCCACCTAGATCCACCCAAAGGCCCCATCCCTTGGGGAATCGAAGGAGGAGAACTCGATCTTCATCATCAGCAATCAAGCGCTTCATCTCCTCTCCATTCATTTGGAGAACCTCCGATCTAGTATTTCTTGCAAAGATCTAGATCCTCGTTTTTGTTTATATTGATAAACCTTGTTTTTGTGACAGCTTGTTGTCATCCCGGGAGCCCCCAATTCGGTTGTGGGTGTGTGCCCCGATAGTATTGTAAAAGGCACCGGTTCCCGCCTCGAAGGGATCCAATAGTGGAGAAGGTGGATCAGGCCTCTCGTGGCGAGATCCATCGGAGAATAGGGTGAGGCCTATTGTGGCGTGGTGGTCTTAGAACCGCCCACCCCTCCAACGCAGATGTACTTCCCTTAACAAGGAAGGAACTGCGGTAAAACAAATCCCTGTGTCTCCGCGTGCTCCACTACGGTTTCCTCGCTCCTCCTTTACGTGCTTAGTAGTTAGGGTTTCATATAGGGAAATTCTCGTAGTTGCATATCTAGAGAATTTACTTTGTGTAAAGCCTAAAATTGAAAAAGTATTAAAAATTGGTTAGCACCTATTCACCCCCCCTCTAGGTGCCCATACGATCCATTTCAATTGGTATCAGAGCCTCGACTCTTATTTCGGGCTTAACCGCCTAAGAGAAGTATGGGTTCCAAGGGAGATGGGAGTGTTGCTCCGGAGGTAGTCACCATGAATGATCTCAAGACGTTGGAAACAACCTTGGTGAGTTCAATGGAGGCTAAGATGGAGGAGATGTGTCAATTGATAATGCGTCTCTCCACATCCGCAGCATCACCTCCATCTAACTCTGAGGATACCACTCCGCAATCCAAGGAAACGGGTAAAACTGTTTCCAAAGATAACGAAGTGGTAGGTGATGATACTAGTAAGAGCTCCTCCTCGAAAAAGGATAGCGGTAAGGATGGATACAATGAGGTTTCTCATGTGTATTCCCCTGATCCGCCTATTCCTCACCCACACATACATAATAGGGGTGATCCACCCAAATTATTAGCTTCTACTTTCTCTCAATGGCAATTTTTGATGAAATCTCATGTGTGCAGTTCCTCCATAGAGTTGTGGAAGATCATCGAAAATGGTCTTCACGTTGGAAATCCTAACAATCTCACAAGGAGAGAAGTGGTCGATAGCCAACTCAATGCTACAGCTCTACACATGATACAGCTTGGTGTGGGTGATAAAGACATGCCACACATTCAGCATCTTAGCACAGCTAAAGAAGCTTGGGATGCCCTTACCGAGCTCTTCATCGGAAATGAAAGTATGAGAAGGAATAGATATGATGCCTTGAGCAATGAAGCTGAAGGATTTTATATGCTGGATGGAGAAGACCACGAGGACATGTATAGGAGGCTCAAGGCAATAGCTACTACCTTCAGAAACCACGGCGCAGCTCATGTTGATGATGCTTGGATCAAGCGCAAGATGTCAGTGCTCTTATGCCATTTGAGCCCACAGATTTGAAAAGTCTCCAAGGTAGGCACAATTATCACCTCATGTCATCCAATGAGGTAATGCAAGAAATGGCCGCATTCAAAGTGGCTGCCAAGAATGCTAAAGATGCTCGTGCTCGAGCTATGGGGATGCAAAAGGGGGTCAACATGGCTTTGAAGACTAGTGTGATTGATCATGATGAATATGCGGTAGAAGGCCTGGACTGTCCCGAAGATATAAAAAGGATCTACGGACAATACTTGGCTCTTTATGCAAGAAACTTTTGGAAAGATCCAGCCAAGGCTAAAGCTGAACTAGATCGCAAAAGTGGAGCCTATGGAAGAAAAGAAAATGGTCCCAAGCTGAGAACATGCTTTAATTGTGGTGACCGGTTGCACTTAGTAGCTGAGTGTCCATATCAAAGTAGAGAGGATAATGGAGGAAGACTCATTTTCAAGGACAAATCAAAAGCTCCACGTAAGAAACAGTTTGTAAAGAAAAATGCTCCTTTTAAGAAGCAACCAAAGATTGTTCTAGTAGCTCAAGAAGAATATTCATCGGGGAGTGAAGATGAGGACGAGGACGATAGCTCTCAAGAGGTGGCTGCTATAGCCACCACCACATCTACATCAACATCACTCTTCGACTCTCCAAACGAAAACATCATCAACAAGAATCCTACTTGTCTCATGGCAAGAAGCTCCGAGGTAACTTCCCCTAACTCTTCCTTTCCCAAGGCTATGATAGACATGGATGATCCTGCTAGTCTTAAGGTTAAAGAAGAGATTATTGCCTTGGATTATTTCTATACTAACTTGCAAGGTGAGCACAAAGTTCGTTTTGAGGCTCTTATGGATTAGTTGGCCCAAAACGAAGCACTCCTCGAAGAAAAGGGCAGAATTGAAAGGGAGGATGCAATGGAAATTGCATCCCTAAAAAATGCTCTTGAAGAAGAAGAAGAAGCTCGGGTCTCTCTTGAAGAGAGGCTTGAGTCTATGGAAGAGTCACATGAAGAAATTGTGACTAAACTAGTTAAGGAACGTGATAATGCGGTCACCAAGGCAAAGAAGTTAAAGAAGGAAAGGATTGACTTTGGGGCTGCTCATGATAGACTCTCCAAGGAATTGGAGAAACTTGACAATGCTCACACGGCGTTGAAAAACGAGTTCTCTATCCTCAATGAGTCACATGATCAGCTTCAAAGTCGATTGGCCGAATATGATACTCCTAGCTCGTCCAACTCAACATATAGTAACAAGAAAAATGCTAATGTGGAAAAAGGAGTGATCAAGGACATCACTACAAAGGAAAAAAGATGTGCTTGATGAAGTCCTTGACAAGCAAAGGTCAAATCATGGTAAAGAGGGACTTGGGTATGTCACCAAGTCCAAGAAGAAGAAAACCAAGAAGAACAAGACCAAGAATGTGCAATTAAAGACAAGCACTGCTGAGAAGGTTGTCATAAAAGACAAGACTAATAATATTGGTTTTGCAGGGTCTCACAATCCTAATTATGAACTCTTTTGTGATGATTATGGCGATGTTTATGCTTATTATGTTGGTCCTTTTGATGAATATATTGCTTGGTCTATTTGGGTCCCAAAGACCCTTGTTACTAACATGAAAGGACCCATTGAAAAATGGGTACCTAAAACCAAGAAGTAATTTTCTTGCAGGGCTATGCTTCCGGTGGGTCGAAATGGGTGCTGGATAGTGGCTGCACTAGTCATATGACCGGAAGCAAGGAGATCATCACGGAGATGCGTCCAAATCTTGATAATATCACAGTCTCCTATGGTGATAAGTCTAAATCTCAGGTATTGGGTCTTGGCAAGGTTGTGGTTGCCCACGATATCTCTCTCGTGGACGTCATGCTTGTTGAGACCCTTGGCTACAATCTTCTTTCTGTTCGTGCCCTTGGCAAGATGGGTTTTGCTGTTTTTATCGATGATGATTTGATGGTACTCTTATGGAGCAAGTCTCTAAAGGTCGCTTTCGTTGGATACGTCGAAAATGACCTGTATGTGGTGGACTTCTCGGGGAAAACCACTTCGGGTCCGATGTGTCTATTCGGAAAGGCCGACGTGGGCTGGCTATGGCATCGCCGTTTAGCCCATGTCAACATGAGAACTTTGCAAAGTCTCCAAAAGGGTGGCCACATTCTTGGACTAAAAGACAATGTCTCTTTTGCCAAAGACCGTGTTTGCAGGGCCTGTGTTGAAGGAAAAATGCATGATTCTCCCCACAAGAGGAAGACTATTGTGTCATCAAAGAGGATCTTGGAATTACTCCATGTGGATTTATTTGGACCTCCTTCTCATGCAAGTCTTGGTGGGAAGAAATATTGCTTGGTCATCGTCGATGATTACTCAAGATATACATGGGTATATTTCTTCAAGCTGAAAAGTGAGACTCAACAAACTGTCATCGACTTTGCCAATGAAGTTCAACGTCAACACAATGTTCCCATCTTGGCAATTAGAAGTGACAACGGCACAGAATTCAAGAACTACACTTTAAACGAGTTTCTTAGCGAAGAGGGGATTAGACACCAATATTCCGCTGCGTACACCCCTAAACAAAATGGTGTAGCCGAGAGGAAGAACCGGACTTTGATGGATATGGCAAGATCTATGCTAGCTGAATTTAAGTCTCCTTATAATTTTTGGGCTGAAGCCATATCAACCGCTTGTCACTCATCAAACCGGCTTTACCTTCGGAAGATCTTGGACAAGACCCCATATGAAATACTTACCGGCAACAAACCCAACATCTCATACTTCAGGGTTTTCGGGTGTAAGTGTTTCTTTCTTATTAAAGGTGTCCGTTTGTCAAAATTTGAATCCAAGGCTTTAGAAGGTATTTTTGTTGGTTACGGTGCCGAATCCCACACTTATAGAGTCTACAACAAGCTCACTGGGATTGTTGTAGAATCTTGTAGTGTGGAGTTCGATGAAAATAACGGCTCCTTTGTAGGGAAAGTTGATGTTTGTGATGCAGATGTTGAAATACCCCAAGATGCCATAAGAAGAATGGGCGTGGGATTTTTCCGCCCCATTGAGGAACCCCTTGTGGCGGATCGGGAAGGACAATGCTCCACTCAAGTGGAGCCCTCATCTTCACAAGATCAACAAGCTCCTACTGTTGGAGAAAACTCTGCACCAACACCGCAACCTGCTGAAGATCATCAGTCTCCTGGACAAGATGGTAGTCCCAGGCCGGATTATCCGCCCCCTCCAAGGGGCGGACAATCCGCCCCTTGCACTCCAACTCGTACCAGGGGATCCGAAGGAGAAATCAACACCTCTGAAGCTCCCAGGCCGGATTCTCCGGCCCCCAGGGGCGGATTATCCGGCCATGGCTCTCCAACTCCAGTCAGGCTTTCTCAGGAAGATGGTTCTGGTACTTCACCTCCCAGGCCGGATAGTCCGGCCCCTCCAAGGGGCGGATTATCCGGGCCTGAAGAAAATGCTCAGCAACAATCTTCTGGCAGTACTGGTGACCAAGATCAAGGGCAATGCAGTAATCAAGACAAGGATACAACAATTGAATCCACTCCTTCAAGAAACAATAAGGATATTGAGGCTCGTCGCAAGGCTCGTGCGGATCGCAACCTTGAACTAAGAGGTCACACTCTTGACAAGGTAGTTGGTGATCTACGACGAAGGGTATCCACTCGAAGAGAGCTTGCTAGCTTATGTGATCATCAAGCTCACATTTCCTTGGTTGAACCAAAGAAGGTTTTTGATGCTCTTGAAGACCCCGATTGGGTTGTTGCAATGCATGAATAATTAAACAACTTCGAACGCAACAAAGTTTGGAAGCTCGTAGAAAAGCCAAAGGATTGCCGCAATGTTATCGGCACCAAGTGGATCTTCAAGAACAAACAGGATGAAAATGGCATTGTTGTGAGGAATAAAGCACGACTCGTGGCTCAAGGATTCTCTCAAGTAGAAGGAATTGATTTTGGCGAGAGCTACGCTCCTGTAGCTCGCCTTGAGTCTATCCGTATCCTTCTTGCATATGCAGCCCATCATAATTTTAAGTTACAACAAATGGATGTTAAGAGCGCTTTCCTTAATGGTCCTCTACATGAGTTAGTATACGTCAAGCAGCCCCCGGGGTTTGAGGACCCCAAATTTCCGAACCATGTCTACAAACTCGATAAGGCGCTCTATGGCCTTAAACAAGCCCCACGTGCGTGGTATGAGCACCTTAAAGAGCTTTTGCTAGACCGTGGATTCGAAGTTGGGCAAATCGATCCCACTCTTTTTACTAAGAAGGTCAATGGGGAGCTTTTTGTATGCCAACTTTATGTAGATGACATTATTTTTGGCTCTACTAACCAAGCTTTTAACGATGAATTTTCAAAGCTTATGACTGACAGGTTTGAGATGTCCATGATGGGTGAGCTAAGTTTTTTTTTCTCGGATTTGAAATAAAACAACTTAGAGAGGGAACCTTTATTAATCAAGCTAAGTACATCCAAGACATGCTCAAAAGGTTCAAGATGACGGATCTCAATGGCGTTGCTACCCCAATGCAAACAAAGTGTCATCTTGAGCTCAATCCCAAGGGTAAAGATGTGGATCAAAAGGTATACCGATCCATGACCGGCTCTCTCCTTTACCTCTGCGCATCTAGGCCCGATATAGTGTTACGTGTAGGAGTGTGTGCAAGGTACCAAGCCGCTCCTAAAGAAAGCCACTTAGTGGCGGTCAAGCGAATCTTCCGATATTTGGTTCATTCCCCAAATTTTGGGTTATGGTATCCTAAGGGTTCAAGTTTCTCTCTGTGTGGTTACACCGATTCAGATTGGGCTGGTGACAAAGATGATAGGAAATCAACCTCTGGTGCATGCCAATTCTTGGGCAGGTCTCTAGTGTGTTGGTCATCCAAGAAACAGAATTGTATTTCACTCTCTACCGCCGAAGCTGAATATGTTGCTGCTGCAAGTGCTTGTACTCAATTGTTATGGATGAGGCAAACTTTAAAGGAATATGGTGTCAATTGTGACAAAGTGCCTCTTTTATGCGACAATGAAAGTGCTATCAAAATTGCTTACAATCCTGTGCAGCATACAAGAACAAAACATATAGAGATTCGCAACCACTTTATTCGGGATCATGTTGCTCGTGGAGATATTGCTCTATCCTTTGTGAGCACGAAGAACCAACTTGCTGATATTTTCACGAAGCCCCTCGATGAAGCAAGATTTTGTTATTTGAGGAATGAGCTAAATATCATAGATTCAAGGAGCTTGGCTTGACTACTCTTGCACACTCACTTGCTCTTATTCATGTATTTGGTTTAGATGCGGGCATAGACATAGGGGGAGTGTGGTCCTAATTGATTGGGCCAACCCTCCCCCCATAATGCCGAAAGCAAGTAAAATCATTTCCCTTAATATCATTTTGTGATATGTGGGTCATCGATGAGCATTGGTTTTGAACTCAAGATACATCTTCGCGGTGTCATGCCATGCGCTCCAACATGGTGGCTTCGGCCACCGCCCTCTTCCCCAAGAAGAGTTGGTTTTTTCATGGTCTCGTTGGATTTTCTTGCATACCTTTTGTTCTTATGAAAAACACACTCAAATTTGGCTTTTGGTTGATTTGATTCTTGCAAATTTGGGTGCGTAGTACCATCTCAGTTTGATTCTCTCAACCCAAGCCTTTCCCTCCCTCCTTGAACCATCTATTCTTGCACACAAGTCCTCTAAAACACCATCGAGAGATTTGTTAGGGTGCTCTGGACTGATTCTGTTTTCCAGAATTTCTGGGGGGGGGGGCGGATTATCCGCCCCGGGCGAAATCAGCCCCTTATAGGCTGGGTCGGGGAGGGCAGACTCAAACAGAGCAGCCAGTCCTCCCCCAACCCTACCTCTACCCCCCAGCCGCCGCCGGAGCATCCGCCTCTCCCGGAGTCGATTTGACCACCGGATTCTCCGGGCTCTCCCCGGATCTTCTTCACCTCGCCTCCGGGTATCTTCTCCTCCGCGATTTTCCTCCAATGAGTGAGGGTAACTCCCTCATCTCTATCCTTTTGTATGGGATGTATTCTTTTTGGTGGAAATCTCGTTGTAGAAGGTTCTTGGTGTTGTTTCTTACATGCTAGAATCAGTAGCCTTGCAACCCTAGTACTCGATCTGTTTTGCCATGGTAGATCTGAGCCAATCCAGAAATTTTTTGCGGGGGGCGGATTATCCGCCCCTGCCAGGGCCGGATAATCCGGCCTGGAGAGTTACACTCTGGTCTGCTTTGGTTCTGGGTTTGCTCATGCACATCCTTGGTTATGGGGCTGCATTGCTACTCTTTCTCCATGTTTTCTTTCTCCTGGACTTGTGTGTATGCTCATCTCCTTGCTACCTCTCTCAATGCTATTCACAGGTGGTTCCAAGCCGACCAAGACCTTCGTCCGTCGTCCCCGTCCCCGTTATCTCAAACCCACTGAAGACGGGAAGTTTATTGACGAAACAGAGGTCCGCAGGGCAGCCAGAGAGGCTGCAAGGATGGCCGAGGCAAGTAAGAAATCTAAGCGAACCGCTTCTCGCAAGGGCAAACAATCTCGGCCCAATTACAAGTCTATGGACAGCATTCAGTATGCCACCATCCGCCAGACAGACTACTATGATGATGTTGACAGTGATGGACAACCCGAGGACAATATGTTTTGGAATGCTCACTTTCGGGCTATCCATGATGATGTCTATGCTACTCTCAAGATTCGCCCCATGCGTCCCATCAACTTGACTGAGGCTCAATCCAAGGCTCGGCTCCTTGAGGCATTGGATGTGACCAACAAGATGGGGCTTCACCACCTCATGACCATTCAGTGCGATTATGACTCTTCTATGGTGCGCCAGTTCTTTTCCACTCTTGTGATCTGCGGTGATGAGCGCCGCACTATGAAGTGGATGACCGGGACTACCATGCTTCAGTCCGACTTTCGTACTTTTGGGCAGGTTCTTGGGTATGCTTTCCATGGCCGTGACACTCCCGCTGGTCACCGCATCATTACTCCCTTGAAGCCATCCAAGGACACTGCACTTGCTCCTTGCCTTTCCTCTGATGGAGTCGCTGGTACTTTTGCTGGTCTCTCTCCCCTGTATGCAGCCCTTGTTGGCATTTTTAGGGACTGCATCTCTCCTAGTGGTGGCAACAATGACAGGATCCGTGGCCACCTGGTTCCTCTCCTTGCGTTTGCTCACGAGTGTGCCACCAACACTGGATCAGCCACAGGTTACAAACTGGATGTCATGGACTATATTTTTCATGAGATGACGGATGCTATGATCAACATGCTCTCTATTCCTTAAGCTCCGTTCATAATGATGCTCGTCAAGCATATGTTGCCCCATGAGGATTTTGGCACTGCTCTGGATGGTGTTCATAAGCCAAAGAAACTCTACAACAAGGCTCAGAAGACTCATCACCCTTCCACTGCCCCGGAGACCTTCATGCGTGATGCTCGGGCTAGTGGTCGTCGTTCCACGGTGTCCCCAATGGCACGTGAGGTCAAACAGCTTAATTGGTTCCAGCGGAACATTCTTTGCATGGGAATTGACATTCACAAGGGCCAATATGAGGCGTACCGCCGGGATCATGAGAGGGATCACACGCAGCAGCTTATCCTCCACCATGTCTCAGGTGCCACTGGCAATCCACCTCCTCCAACTGCTCCAGATCCGTATGCTCAGTGGAACACCTCAGGGATCAACTATGGCGAGCTCGAGAGTTGTCTCTTTCCTCCTCCACCGCGGGCACCCACTCCTCCAGCTGATGACGATGATGATGAGTATGATGAAGAGGAAGGGGACGGGAATGACTACGACGAGGATGAGGAGGAGTGATCTCCAGGGGCGTTAGCATCGCTCTTCTTCCTTTTTGGCGTTTCGATGCCAAAGGGGGAGAAGTAGTTCTAGTAGGTCATGTGGATTTGCAAGGGTCTGCAAGGGTCGGGCACAAGCTCTTCGGTTTTAGTCGTTTTTATTTGCTTGCTTGTGCCTTTTCTAGCGTGAACTTGTTTGCTATTTGTGGTTGTTTGTGTAAGACTATGTCGTACTCCACAGTTTGGTACTATGTTTGGTATTCATGGATTTCTGGATTTATCTATCATGGACCCCATGGAAGTCTGGAATTATGGAGCATATTTGATGACATTTGGATTCATGTGTATGCCGTGGCTATATATTCCGGTGGTATGACTTTCTTTCACCAAACCTTAAAGTAGTGTTCTACCTAGTGTGTGTATTTGTATTCAAATGCAAATCTTAAATACGCACACATCTAGGGGGAGCGTCTTTCATTATCTAAGGTGGCACTTGCCGGTTTCACTGCAAATCCTAGTATTGTCATCTAACACCAAAAAGGGGGAGATTGAAAGAACATTTCTTAATCCCTAGTGTTTTGAGTGTTAGATAACAATACCAAGGATCTTTTAATGTGTGTTGAACTGTTGCAGCTCAGAACTCTGTCTTTGGGGGGAGGGGGATAATCCGCCCCTCCTGCTCATCGCCAAGGCGCAAGCCCCAGAGAGGGGGCGGAGTTTCAGCCGGACTTTCCGGCCTCGCCGGATAATCCGCCCCTCAGGGGGGCCGGACTATCCGCCCCCCAAGATTTTCTCCAAGCTTCACCAAGGCGCAAGCCCCAGAGAGGGGGCGGAGTTTCCCCCGGAGAATCCGCCCTTGGGGCGGAATTTTCCCAGGGGGCGGATAATCCGCCCCAAGTGGGGGGCGGATAATCCGCCCCCAAAGTTGGGCAACGACCAGATCTGGGGAGGGGGTATTTAAGCCAACAATCCCCCTCCTGTCAGAACTCTTGATTCATCTCGAAAAGGAACAGATCAGATCTCAAAACTTCATACAAGAGTGCTCCACCTAGATCCACCCAAAGGCCCCATCCCTTGGGGAATCGAAGGAGGAGAACTCGATCTTCATCATCAGCAATCAAGCGCTTCATCTCCTCTCCATTCATTTGGAGAACCTCCGATCTAGTATTTCTTGCAAAGATCTAGATCCTCGTTTTTGTTTATATTGATAAACCTTGTTTTTGTGACAGCTTGTTGTCATCCCGGGAGCCCCCAATTCGGTTGTGGGTGTGTGCCCCGATAGTATTGTAAAAGGCACCGGTTCCCGCCTCGAAGGGATCCAATAGTGGAGAAGGTGGATCAGGCCTCTCGTGGCGAGATCCATCGGAGAATAGGGTGAGGCCTATTGTGGCGTGGTGGTCTTAGAACCGCCCACCCCTCCAACGCAGATGTACTTCCCTTAACAAGGAAGGAACTGCGGTAAAACAAATCCCTGTGTCTCCGCGTGCTCCACTACGGTTTCCTCGCTCCTCCTTTACGTGCTTAGTAGTTAGGGTTTCATATAGGGAAATTCTCGTAGTTGCATATCTAGAGAATTTACTTTGTGTAAAGCCTAAAATTGAAAAAGTATTAAAAATTGGTTAGCACCTATTCACCCCCCCCTCTAGGTGCCCATACGATCCATTTCAAAAACTTTTACCAAAAAGTACCATGAAACATGGAGTTATCTCATGTACTACTTAACTTCTAAGCTAACCTTCTTTCTTGTTAAGAAGTGCATATCCTTGCATCCCATAAGGCCATAACACAGGGGCATAAGTGACGAACCTACTCCTATGATGCCAACTTCCAAAACAACACTCTTGTGATTGCACTAGCTAGATGATGCTAACTAAATTAGTATTAATTTCTTCCATAAAGTAGCAGGCATCTCCAGATCATTCACCAATCAAATTTTCCTAGCTTGCGAGCGAGGGAAAGGGCTTTACCTCGCTTGTGAGTGCCGATGAGGCAACCAAAGAGGGTTGTTGAGGAGTCGGTTAGAGGAGGTGACGGTCGGATGTGGCAGTAGAGGCGGCCAGAGGAGGGCACGGTGGGAGGAGGGCACGATCGGAGGAGGGATAGGGCGGTCAGAGGTGGCGCTCGGGCTAAAACAGGAAGATAAATGGAAGAGGAAGAAAGAGGCCTGGCTGGTTTGATCTAGTTAGTTAGGTCACTTACCCATGGAGCACTATGTGGTGCACCATGCATAACTTAGTCGTGGTGCACCAATGTTGGGTGTGCCACACCTAATACATAGTAACTATACAAAAGGTGGCAGTGCGCAAGTCATTCACTAACACTTGCTCAGCCTAGTGGCCGACCCTTTGGTTCGCGCCCGTGCGCGCATCTGCCTGAGATCGAATCACTTTTTTTTATATGTATCTTTTGGTAAAAATTGATATAGATCCAAATAAGTCGGTATAAGTCCAAATAAAGCAACAAAAAATCCAAAAATAGTCGTGACACACCAGTATGCGGTGCGCCATGGGTAAGGTGGGGGTACCCAGCGAGCCCAGCCAACACATAGTCATGGTGCACCACTAAGTGGTGCTCCATGGGTATATACCTGTGGCACATGCCTATCTTGATGTGGCACGTGTATGCAACCCACCTATAGTTGTTTTTCTACTATTGTATAAGGAGTTGTCTGAGAGACTAGGAATAGAGGAAGGAGAGAAGGACATCTACAAGATGATGAAAATTCACCATAGACAAGGAACCTCAACCGAGTTAACTACACCAAGGACATGGATAATCAACTTCGGCTGAAATATGAAGATATCAAGATGAGATGAATAGATTACTTTCATGAGTTATTTAATGATGGATATGGGAGCACTATGCGTGTGAAAGAGGATCCAAGATCTTGAAGTTAAGGAGACATTTAAAAGGATGAAAGGAGCAAATGTCCTCGGCCTCGATAGTGTCCCAATTGAGGTGTGGAAACACCTTCTGCATGTGGAAATAGTATGGTTGGGTAAGTTATTCAAGCATATTTTTTGGTCAAAAAGGATGCCCAAAGAAAGGAAGAAGAGTATATTAGTACCTATCTTCAAGAATAAAGGAATTATTCAAAGTTGTACTAATTACCAATGAATTAATCTTATGAGCCATAATATAAAACTCCGGGAGGGAGTTATTGAGCATAGTTGAGGAGAGTGACGACTATCACAAAAAAAGAATTTAGTTTTATTCTTGGGATATCGACTACAGATGCGATCTTCTTACTTCGCCAACTTATGGAGAGATATAGGGATCAAAAGAAAGACCTACATATGGTCCTGGTCAACTTGTAGAAGACATATGCCAAGATATTAAGGTTGTTCATGTGGTGGGGCGCTAGAGAAACATAAAGTTCCAACAAGCCTAATACCCTCATTAAAGGTATGTATGACAATGTTGTGACACTTCGTGTAGGTGACAGTGAGACCGATACCTTTATAATCACGATAGGACTATATCAAGGGCCAGCCTTAAGCCCATACTTGTTTTCCCTATGATGGATGAGATAATGAAGGATATACAAGGTGACAGTCCTTGGTGTATGCTCTTTGCTGATGATGTGGTGCTGGTAGATGAAACCTAGGGCGACGTAAATAGTAAGTTAGAGCTTTAGATTTAAACTTTTGAATCTAAGGGGTTTAGACTTAGTAGGAACAAGACTAATTATATAATATGTGACTTTACTGGTGTTGAGCGTGAAGAATGAGAGGTTTTTTTAGAAGGGAAAATAGTGCCTAAGGGGGACAGTTTCTGATACTTGGGATCAATGCTGCAAAGCAATGGTGACATCGCCGAGGATGTTTACCACACGATTAGGGAAGATTAAATGAAAGTGGCGATAATCATCTGTCATCCTATGTGATAAGAAGGTCTCACAAAAATTAAAACATAAGTTATATAGAACTATAATTAGACTTGCGATACTATATGGAGCAGAATGTTGGTTTACTAAAAGACAACATCAAACAAATGAGTGTTGCCGAATTGCAAATGCTATGGTGGATGTGTGGCCATATAAGAAAGGGACGAACTAGGAAAGAGAAAATATCCGATAGGATAGGGGTGGCGCCGATCGACGAGAAGCTAGTCTAACACCGACTAAGGTGTTATAGGCACATCAATGGAGGCCTAGAAGCATCAGTTAATAGTGGCACTCTGAAGGGTATGAAAAATATTAGGAAGGGCATAGGACAAACAAAGTTGAGAGCACGGAGACTGTAAAAAAGGTCTTGAGGGAGTGGAATGTATCGAGAGATTTGACTCTCGATATGACTGCATGGAAACGAGCTATTCATATGTCAGAATCTTAGTTTACTCGTTTCTTGGTGATCTTTTATCTCTGTTTTTGGTTGCCTTATATTTCTGTTTCATATCTAGCCTAGCCAAATTTTGGAAAAAAGCTTGTGATGTTGTTGCTATACACGACAAACTCTTTATTTAGAAATAGTCATTGTTTTAATCAATATTGAAAAGTTATCTGGATGGCGATGAAGTGATGATACCTTCACGACCCCCGAAGTTCGAGCCCCCGCACTCGTAATTATGATTGATTGCCCCACTCTTCTTAGAGTCAGATCCGGGTAATTTCGCCTTTGTTAGAAATCATTTTTTGTTTTAAGCAAAAGGAAAAAAACTATATTTTTTGCTTTGTCTGCTTTGTGTCCTACCTATATTTGAAGGAATAAACAATAAGTTTAACTTAAAAACTAAGTTGTGTTTGCAACATAGGGCCAACAATCTCTTCCATTTTTATTTTATTTTCATCATTTTTTATTCATGTCCCTCTCACCCTCTCCTCCCCTCCCCTCTTTTTTTATTTCTGTTTTATTTTCATTTTCTGTCGATTCCCATGGTCACCACAACAGTAAATCCTCCCTCTCCGCGTGCCCTCTTCGCCATGACCACTCGCCGCTCTTTCCAGGTGGCGACTTCCATTCTCTTCAGTCCTTTACGCCCAACCTTCTCCCCTGCTCGATAAGTTCCCTCCTCTGCTCGCCCTCTTTGCTTCCTTGCCTCCGTCCATCCTGAAGCGAAGAAGGAACTGCTCCTTGCCTCTCGCTCGTCGATGTTATCTAGTTACAGAGTGGCCCATGCTTATGCCGCTAAGGATTACCAAGTTTATTTTTCGTTCTTGTGACTATTTTCTCAGGGTTCTATTTTGATGCTTTAGTGTTCCGTGGATGAAGTGGCGATAAGCATCTGGCATCCTATGTGATAAGGTCTCACAAAAGTTAAAACATAAGTTATATAGAACGATAATTAGACTTGTGATACTATATGGAGCAGAATGTTGGCTCACTAAAAGACAACATCAAACAAATTAGTGTTTCCGAATTGCACATGCTACGGTGGATGTATGTCCATATAAGAAAGGGACGAACTAAATATTCGATAGGAAAGGGGTGGCGCCGATCGACGAGAATCTAGTCTAACACCGACTAAGGTGTTATAGGCACATCCAATCGAGGCCCAGAAGCACGAGTTAATAGTGGCACTCTGAAGGGTATGAGAAATATTAGGAGGGGCATAGGACAATCAAAGTTGAGAGGACAAAGACCCTAAGAAAGGACTTGAGGGAGTGGAATGTATCGAGAGATTTGACTCTCGATATGACTGCATGGAAATGAGCTATCCACATGTCAGAATCGTAGTTTACTCGTTTCTTGGTGATTTTTTATCTCTGTTTTTGGTTGCCTTATGTTTCTGTTTCATATCTAGCTTAGCCAACTTGCTTGGTAAAAAGTTTGTGATGTTGTTATTAGTGTTGTTATTGTTGTGCACGACAAACTCCTTATTTAGAAATAGTCATTTTTAATGAATATTGGAAAGCTATTCGGATGGCGATGACGTGACGATACCTCCCCGATCACCGAAGTTCGAGCCTCCACACTCGTAATTATGGTTGATCGCCCCACTCTTCTTAGAGTTAGATCCGGGTAATTTCGCCTTCGTTCGAAATCATTATTTATTTTGTGCAAATGAAAAAATAGCTATATTTTTTGCTTTGTATGCTTTGTGGCCTACCTATATTTTAAGGGCTAAATAGTAATTTGAACTTCAAAACTAAGTTGTGTTTGCAACATACAGCCAACAATCTCTTTCATTTTTTTGTTTTCATCATATTTTATTCATGTCCCTCTCACCCCCGCCTCTCCTCCACTCCCCTCCTTTTTATTTCTTTTTTATTTTCATCTTCTGTCGATTCCCATGGTCACCACAACAGTAAATCCTCCCTCTCCGCGTGCGCTCTTCACCATGACCAGTCTCCGCTGACGCCGCTCTTTCTCGGTGGCGACTTCCATTCTCTTCAGTCCTTTACGCCCCGCCTTCTCCCCTGCTCGGTAAGTTCCCTCCTTAGCTCGCCCTCTTTGCTTCCTTGCCTCCATCCATCCTGAAGCGAAGAAGGAAATGCTCCTTGCCTCTCCCTCATCGATGTTCTCTAGTTCTAGAGTGGCCCATGCTTATGCCTCTGAGGATTACCAAGTTTATTTTTGGTTCTTGTGACTATTTTCTTAGGGTTCTATTTCGATGCTTTAGTGTTCGGTGGATGGAGTGGCGATAAGCATCTGGCATCCTATGTGATAAGGTCTCACAAAAGTTAAAACATAAGTTATATAGAACGATAATTAGACTTTTGATACTATATGGAGCACATTGTTGGCTCACTAAAAGACAACATCAAACAAATGAGTGTTTCCGAATTGCGCATGCTACGGTGGATGTGTGGCGATACAAGAAAGGGACGAACTAAATATCCGATAGGAAAGGGATGGCGCCGATCAACGAGAATCTAGTCTAACACCGACTAAGGTGTTATAGGCATATCCAATGGAGGCCTAGAAGCACCAATTAATAGTGGCACTCTGAAGGATATGGAAAATATTAGGAGGGGCATAGGACAATCAAAGTTTAGAGGATGAAGACCGTAAAAAATGTCTTGAGGGAGTGGAATGTTGACTCTCGATATGACTGCATGGAAATGAGCTATTCATATGTCAGAATCTTAGTTTACTCGTTTCTTGATAATTTTTTATCTCTATTTTTTGGTTGCCTTATGTTTCTGTTTCATATCTAGCCTAGCCAACTTGCTTGGAAAAAAGTTCGTGATATTGTTATTAGTGTTGTTGTTGCTGTGCACGACAAAATCCTTATTTAGTAATAGTCATTGTTTTAATCAATATTGGAAAGCTATCCGGATGGCGATGACGTGACGATACCTTCCCGACCACCGAAGTTCGAGCCCCCACACTCGTAATTATGGTTGATCGCCCCACTCTTCTTAGAGTCAGATCCGGGTAATTTCGCCTTTGTTCGAAATCATTTTTTGTTTTAAGCAAAAGAAAAAAATAGCTATATTATTTTTGCTTTGTCTGCTTTGTGGCCTATCTATATTTGAAGGGCTAAACAGTAATTTGAACTTTAAAACTAAGTTGTGTTTGCAACACAGGGCCAACAATCTCTTCCATTTTCATTTTATTTTCATTAATTTTTTATTCCTGTCCCTCTCACCCCCGCCTCTCCTCCCCTCCCCTCCTTTTTATTTCTTTTTTCTTTTCATTTTCCGTCGATTCCCATGGTCACCACAGCAGTAAAGCCTCCCTCTCCCCGTGCCCTCTTCGCCATGACCAGCCGCCGCCGCCGCCGCCGCTCTTCCCCGGCGGCGACTTCCATTCTGTTCAGTCCTCTACGCCCCGCCTTCTCCCCTGCTCGGTAAGTTCCCTCCTCTGCTCGCCCTCTTTGCTTCCTTGCCTCCGTCCATCCTGAAGCGAAGAAGGAACTGCTCCTTGCCTCTCGCTCGCCGATGTTCTCTAGTTCCAGAGTGGCCCATGCTTATGCCGCTGAGGATTACCAAGTTTATTTTTGGTTCTTGTGACTATTTTCTCAGGGTTCTATTTCGATGCTTTAGCGTTCGGTAGCACTCTGCCTTTTTGACGAACAACCGCGGCGAGTTCTTGATTCTTTTTGTGGTGTTTTCGGTTTCTTGCAGGGGTTCCTTGTGTGCTCTGTGCTGCTTGTTCCTGGCCCTTGCGCTATCCGTCTCGGCGGTGGCGGTGGGGGATTCCGTGGAGGACAGTGATGAGGACGGTCGCTGCCTCGGCTTCCGGGATGTGTGCGCAGACGGAAGTTCCTTCTGCTTCTCGTCCTCGGCGGTTCAGACCCTGCTTGCCAGCGATGGTGACATCAAGGAGCCCGATTTGGGGGTGTCAAGGGACTGGGGACCGTCCCGGCCAATGTGCTTCCCGATGTCCGGGGGAGGCATGGTAACCTGCTCTTCTGTAGATGCGGTGATCACTGGGGCGCCTGATGCCTTGGGGCAAGACCGCAAGGAAGTTGCGCGATATGATGCCGCGTTGTGCCAGGCGCCGCTTGTGCCGGACAATTGGATACAGGCATCGCATGGGGTGCCGCAGGAATTGGATGGCGCGGCCACGGATGTCAACCCCAATGGCCTTTACAGTTCCTCCTCCATGGATGTGGAGATAAATCCGCCAGTGTTGGATTGGGGCAGGAGCAACCTGTATGCAGCCTCTATAGCCTCCTTGACCGTGCTGAATCGGAACAATGACAGCGTCTTGCATGTTTATGAGCCATTCAGTACTGATCCTCAGTTCTATGTGTACGGCTATGAAGATCTGGTACTGCAACCCGGGGAAAATGCATCAGTCACCTTCATGTTCCTGCCCAAGTTGTTGGGTTCTTCGTCAGCGCATTTGGTTCTGCAGACTAATTTTGGTGGATTTATCATACAAGCTAAGGGCATGGCTGTCAGATCCCCCTATCAGATACTGCCATTAACCAAGATGGATGTTGTATTAGGTGGACACCTGGAGAAGAATTTGTCGATATACAATCCTTTTGATGATTCTCTCTATGTCGATGAAGTGGCTATTTGGATGTCTTCATCTGAAACTGAAAGCACAAAACAATCTGCTCATGTAGTTTGTCAGTTAGGCCCTTTTGATGAGGCAGTGGAGTTAACTTCTTTGAGCAGCAACTGGCATTCAGCAAGCAGTACTGAATTTGGATGGCCGATGTTCCATATCAGGCCTAGTGAGCAATGGGAGGTGCTTCCTTCAAAAAGCAGCAATGTTGTAGAGTTGAAATTGCAACCTATTTCAGAAGGCAAGGTATTTGGTGCTATCTACATGAAACTGAGCAACTGCACAACTGATACAATAGATATTGTTGTTATACCTATTGAGCTAGAGGTGCACACACGGACCTACTATGATTCCACCAGCTTAGTTTCTGTCACGTTTGAGCATATATCTTGTGCTGGAAATGGGTCAGTATATTCCCTTTCTTTGCGGAATGATGCACCAGAGTTACTAAGGATTGTAAGTGTAACTGCGGATAACGGGGATGACCTGACGATCTTTCAGGTGAAGTACCTGAATGGATTGATACTCTTCCCTTATACAGTAACAGATATAGCTTTGATAAGATATACCGCTTCAGTTCAAAAGGATATTTCATTTGACAACTGCAATATAGTGGTCAAAACAAACAGCTCTCTTGGTAATTCAGTTGTGATACCCTGCCAAGATATAATGCGTGCATCTACTTATACAACTACCGCTGTTGTTGCTGAATCTGATGAGCCTGCTGGTGGGTCATTTTCTGAAGAGATCTCTGCTAATTCAAGGACAGGATTGTTGGGCAGCATCATAGAGACAGAAGGCCAGCATAACATGAAGGTAATTTTTAGAACCTTGTATTGTTTCAGTTGTTCTTAAGTGTTGTTCGCTTAGCCAGACTAGGAGTTGCTTTTAGTCACTCAATGCTTACAGAATGGCCCGTGAACCCAGTAATGACATCACCTTGTCATGTGTCACCGTGCTCATTAATTTCGTTCAGCCCAGTATATCATTATTTTTCTCTCTTTAACTTAGCAAAGTTTATCTCATGCTGGCTGTTAAGTTCATATTATTGGTATGTTAAATTTACTGTTTTCTGTAGCATGCTATTATCCCGTGAAAGAAAGACCTGAAGGCCCTTATTGTGGTTGGCATTAGTCTTAACCCATCTATTTGGAAGAATGAATGGGCAATATAGTGCAAAGCAGGCACATGATGTAGTCCTTCTCGGAATATATATTTTACGGTAGTCGGGGTAGCATTTCATCGTTGTAGATATTAGAGATATTTGATGTACATATCAGTGTAGTGCTTATCAAAGAGTTGGTAACTCTACCAATATTTCCATCCCCCATTTCTGAGTTTTGTTGTTTTCTTGCATTTATATTGTAAAGACAGCTGAATTGTTTGCATCAAGTGTCTTCCACCTGTATGCCTTTTGTTGCCTTTTTGTATTCTCATGTATTGGTAATATAATTTGCAGCCAACAATCAGGAGATCAGTCAGAGCTGATGATACGGTGCTTCGAAACTGGAGATCTCATGGCACAACGACAGGGATTTCTGTTCTCACGAATCATGAGCTGGTGTTTCCTGTTGTACAAATTGGATCACAGTTTTCTGAATGGATAACCGTCCATAACCCAAGCCAGCAGCATGTGTCGATGCAGCTGGTACTGAACTCTGAGGAAATCATTGGACAGTGCAAAACAGTAACCGATGCTTGCGAACACACTTTCTCAAGCAGATCTCCGGAAATCGACTCAACAGAGACTAGATATGGTTTCTCATTAGGCACTTCAGCAATTACTGAGGCCTCTCTTGGTCCTTTGGCAAGCGCTTTACTTGGTCCCATTATTTTCCGTCCTTCAAATCGGTGCATGTGGTCAAGCATGGTTTTGATTAGAAACAATCTGTCTGGCTTGGAGTGGCTGCCTCTTCGAGCACATGGTGGCTGGCAATCCATTGCCCTTCTAGAGGGACCTGAACCTGTTTGGAAGCTAGAGTTTAACCTCGGGTCCAATCTTCACGATAACTCGACACTGTCCAAATCTGGGAGCACCAGCCCTTTGTGCAGTCAACAGTTGTCCAAGGAAATACATGTAAAAAATAGTGGGGACCTTCCTCTTCGAGTCACAAAGGTAAAAGTTTCTGGAGTTGATTGTGGACTGGATGGATTTTCCGCGAACAACTGCAAGGGATTCAGTTTAGCACCAAGTGAATCAATAAAAATGCTCATTTCTTTCAAAGCTGACTTCTCTTCAGTTAAGGTTCAGCGAGATCTTGAGCTAGCTATGACTACTGGCATCTTTGTAATCCCTATGACTGCAAATGTTCCTCTCTACATGCTTAAGCAGTGCAGAAAGTCTTACTTCAGATCCATCCACTGGAAATCATTGATACTATTTTTCGGAACTGTGTCCGTGATTGTGATGGTCTTTGTTCGTGGTGCCCCATATTCTTTGTCAGTGGGCTCTCAAGATTACTACGCCAAGATTGATGATGGGAAAAATACCATTACTAAGACTGTTAAGCCCTCTTTTCTTCAGGGTAGCAACAAAACCTCCAGGTAAAAATTTGATTAATATCGTCTTTTCTCTTATATTTTTTCAATTTCACACGATTTAAGTTTGACCAATTATGCCTTGTCTACAGGCCGATAAGAGAACACAGGAAAACTGAAGAAGCTCTTCCTGAGAAATGCCCTCCTAGTACTCTTGATAGGCCCCAGAAGAAAGATGAAAAGAGCAATCCAGATAAACAACCAAGTACAACTACAACTATCTCTGTGTCTCCAGCTAATCCTGTGGAAGACAAGGTATCAAGCGAAGCAACACAAAATAGTGGGAACCTTACTATCAGAGTTGGTCGAGACAAAGGAAGGCGAAGGAAGCGGAAAGTTGGTGGTGCAGGACTGGCAGCAAAATTCGAGGTTTCTAGCAGCCACAGCGGAAATTCGACACCATCCTCACCATTATCACCAGGTTTAACCCCTAAACAAGGTTGGTCCTTTTCTGGGGCACCATCAGAACTGAAGCAAAAAAATAAACTCGAGAGTAGACTTGATGTGGAGGCAAGGGCACCATCAACTGGAAACCACAAAGAGAAGAATGGCTGGTCGCGAACTGCCAAGGAGCAGCAACCTGCACCTTCAGCAGCGGCATCTCTAAACCCGTTGGCTTCATCCGCTGCACTGACCACAGCATGGCGGTCACCAGTACTGGCAGCATCTTCCCCAATTGCTCCGCATGCTCGTGCTCCTGGCTCCAACCTGATGAAAGATAAGGTTGTGAAGAGAGATGAGGGTGTCACTGAGAAAGAGTTCACTTATGACATATGGGGCAATCATTTCTCTGGACATCTGCTGGGCAAAGCAAAGGAGGTCAAGCCATATCAGTTGTTTGATGCTTCTGAAGGGGCCTCCCACAGTTTCTTTGCAAGGGAGCCCGAAGCCCTCATGATGAAGCAACCATCTGCACCTCCCGATTCTCGTGGCCGCGGATCGCAGCCATCTGATGTAGCTTCTGGTTATGGAATAAATTAAGAAGTTGAAAGTTGAACCATCCTGGCCCTCTCATTTCTTCTCTGAATCTTGCATTCCTGTGCTCTGCCTTTTGACTAACCATACTAAACCATATCCATAGCTCTAGAAGCTTAAACTAAATAATCAGGACAAAAGAAAATGGAAAGCAGACAAAACGCTGAACCCTTTCACAATTGCCATTTATTTGATTCAGCTAATGAAACTAATCCAACAGAAAATCTGCAAGCCCCTAACTATTAAAAAGTGAAATTAACCATTGTTCTTTCATTATGTTTTCTGGAAAATATTGTGCAAGATCTGGCTGCAGTTTTCTTGGTTGGGAATGTAAATTCACAGAAAAACTGGAATTATTCCTGTGCACTGAACAAGCTTGATCTGCCATACATTCAGACGCTAGTTGATTCTGATCTAAATCTTAAGATACTAAAGGTGATGCCTCACTTTACTGCCGTCAAATGGAAGACATGGGGACTGGACAGATGTGCCTGTCTAAAGCAGATGTGACTGATGTTAAATAATGTTCACTTTGTGCAGGTTAGGCAGAAAGTTCAAAGACATTTTTTCACCCCGTGGAAATTCTTTTTCTAACCCTGTTTTATTTGATTCCATTACTCAGTAGCACGGAACTTCTTCCTCCCAGAAAAGAAGTGTTTTGCTACGTGAAGGACATTATAACAGACCATTTTGATGTTGAAATCATCAGTTCCTGTGCTTGATTTACGTAAGGGCTGGAACAACTCTGAATTCTGATAGATCGCCTGGGGGCTACTAAAACTTTACGGCAGAAAACAGGACAAGGATGAACAAAAAAGGCAGTAGCAGGTAAACATCAAAAGAACCTGTTCTCTTATTATGCTGCACTATACTATATATAACAAAAGCCAGTCATTTTTAGATTACACACATCATCCAGCACGCCCAAACAGTTTATTCGACGCAGCGCCCTGATCACTGATTGGTTCAGGAGTTGTCGTCGTAACCAGCATCATCACTTTGCTTGTGATAATTTCCAGACAATATTACTTCGAGTTGAAGAGTGGTAATCTGCAGCATGCAAAATTCATATCATGAATGCCATTTCGCTTCTCTTTATCAATCTCGGCAACAATTCATACAGGACTTTTGTCTTCTGATAAGGAAGAAGGCTTGAATGTATGGATGGTGCTTGTGGCAAGAACTCACCCAAGCCTTAGAGATGTATCAGAGCTGTCCTCGGTGTCGAGGGGAGGGCGTGGATATGAGGTGTTGGTGACAGATTCGGACGACTGCCCTTCCTCATACACCACCGGCGAATCAGCAGCGACCTGCATCTCCATCTTGGACGCCTGCAACTTCAGATTGTCATCCAATCAAAACAGAATGCGCAGATATGGGATACCATGCAGAAGATGGATTTTTTTCTGCTCAGGGACTCACTTGCTCCTTTAGCCTTGAATTCTCCTCTATCAGTTGCACCCTCTGTTTAATACCTACTACGTGTTAGCGAAAGAAAAATTGAATGCTGAAAATTCCAGCTACAATTTATCTGAAGTTTCCAGTAAAACATTCAGGGCCTGAGGACACAGGGCACTTGCCTTTCTCTCTAGCTCACTGATCTCGTCCATGATTTTTTTGCTCTGCAATATGGAAAATGTCACAAGGTGTGCAACCCATCAAGACCATTGCTCCATACACCAGATTGTTCCATAATACCTTGGTTTTCAGCACCGAGCCGAGCCCGGACTCGAGGCTCTTCTCGAGAGCCTGAAGCTGCTGGACGTTCAGGCTCTGCAGCTCCTCTCCTCTCATCTGCCTACATAAATGGGATGGCCAATGTCAAATCACTACGACAGTCAAACAAGTTACTGAAGTGGCATTGTGCACTTTTCTTCGTAATTTGAGTCAACCTGTTGGTCTAATGAAATTGTTACTTGCTGATGTTTTAGACAGTAAACAGTATAATCTTACCGGAGCCAAAGACTTGCTTCTGCAAGTTCATCCCTTAGTTTTGCACAATTGCCATCCTCCTACCATATGACAGAAATTAAATCATAAATCTATCTGAAGGTGCTGGTGGTGCATATGTTTTTAGCTTACACGTAAGTCCAGCTGAGGTGGCTCGTCTGCTCTCTGAAGTGTCTTGGAATGGGAGTTATACCGATCAATAATCTGGTTCATGCTTCAGTGATGTAGAAAACACAAATTAAACGGAGCACACAATGTTTTAGTTTGGCATTATTTAGCATGTTTTAATTAAATTAATTTACTAGATTTGTTTTGGAAGGATCTTGTGGGTTAAGGAGGCCAAAATACTAGCAAAGGAAGACATGGTGCAGACATTTCCACGTGAAAGTTCCCATTATATTCTCCATGGGATTTGTACACCTCATGATACTATAAGGCCTACCAAGGACTAGATGAATGGTGCCCAAGATGAGTGTGCTATACAAAATAAAGAAAGATAAATGAAGGCTTATTTGGTGTTCATAAAAGGAGGCATCAACTAAAAAAGAAGAAATCATTGAGCATTGAGGAGCAAAGAGCTAGAGCCTGGCCTTAATCTCTTAGGGACTTGCTCTATACATTGTTAGCCTACATTCCTTCTCTCTCTTCTTGTCCTCTCAGTGAAACGGGTGAGATGATAGTGTTTCTACCATGGATACAATGGCATACCCATGCAAATTAGGTACTTTTTATTTACTTAGTCCACACTGAATCTTTTTTGTAGAACAGCATACCCCTTTGTGGCGAGGATACAAAAATAAGGAACACACATAAGTGTTGAGGAAAAAACTTTCCACGACACATCCAACTTGTCTTGGTGCGCGGCAAAGGCAACGCTAGAAATGCACAATGGTAGAGTTTATTGCGGAACTTAAATGCACCGGGATAGATGGAAAGCAAGGGCAACAAATTTAAACGACGTTGTAGGAGAACGACAACATACATGAATGCTACACAACGTTTTTGGCGTGTCCAATGGGATACCACGCAGGATACTGCCATACCGGTCATGTTGGGTCCTACTGACAGGTGTATCCCACCACCGAACACGACCCTCTGAACCCGCTATGGGCCCTTAAGCAACAAGGCCCCATACTGTTGTGCCACACTTTCTCAAGGGCCCATATAACAAACTCTAACCTCCACTTCCGCTGGAAATTTCTAGAGAACCCTCACACAAATCCTCACTCCTCACCTGTAAACACTAGGGGCATTCCCTTAATCGCCTAACTTCTCATGCCACCAATTATAAACCCCACCTAGCCGCATTTGGATTCCCTTGGACTAGCCTCACCATAGATATGGTGCACAAGTTCTAGACGTGCAAAATGTCCACGAGGGTCAATACCATGTCCCTCACTTGAAGGAAGCCTTTCTAGAGTTTTCTGTTGGCATTCCCAACAAGTGGTTATGTTCTTCCTCCCTTCTCCAACTTTTGGTTCTTCTTCTCTTCACTTCTCTTATCTAGTCATCTACATCTCCCTCCTTAAATCAGCCATGATGAATGATGGTGTGCAGATCTATAGTGAGGAAGATGGAGTGCAGATTCACCTCCACAGCGAGGAGGATGGTGTGCTAAACAACAAGACGCTCAAAGATGTTGAGAAGACAAATGAGGAACTTTCTAAAAAAATAGGGGATCTTCGTTCGAGGAGAAGTGAACCCACCTTTTATGTTCCTTTGGCAAATGTAGGATCTTTTGAACCACAAGGGCTCAAAGCCCCAATGAATGAACTAAAATTTATATCCAAATCAATGAAATTTTATGTCTTAATGAAATGAAACAAATGAAATTACATGCTTAAAATATGTTCCATAGTTGACCTTTGTTTCGCCAAAAGTTATACCAACCATACGTTAGAGAAATGTGTCATTATTTTATATAATGTGGCGCAATAAATGCCGTGGTATAGATTTCGTGTAAGATAGCTAACCGCAGAACAAGACAAAGTGCCGCGGAAATACTTTCCATACCTTTTTTATCTAGTGGTCGCTAGGTGCCACACAATGCTTAGCCATTGATTTTGGCGAATGAAAGCACCCCTTACGTCCTACCGTCTCATAGTGTTTCTTTTGGTCCAAAATAACATGATATATGAATTGTACTATAAACTTGATTATATTGCCATCACTTGGAAATTTGGTGTTGGAAATATGCCCTAGAGGCAATAATAAAGTTGTTATTCTCATATATTTCCTTGTTCACGATAAATTTATTCTCCATTGTATAATTGTATCAACCGGAAACTAAATACATGTGTAGATGTATAAACAACACAATGTCCCTAGTAAGCCTCTTCTGACTAGTTCATTAGTCAAGTGACGGTTAAGGTTTCCTAACCATGGGCATGTAATGTCACCTGATAATGGGATCATATCATTAGGAGAATGATGTGATGAACATACTGAATCCAAGCATGCAATTTGATCGCGTCACCAAGTCTTATTGTTGTAGATTTCTTAATGTCAAGTATCGTTTTCTTAGACCATGAAACTATGTTACTCCCTAGTATCGGAGGAATATTTTGTAGACATCAAACATCATTTCCTAATTGGATGATTATAAAGATGGCTTTCAGGTATCTTCGATGGTACCTATTGAGTTGCATGAATCAAAAGTGGGATTTGTCACTCCAACTGATGGAGAGATATCTCTGGACCCTCTCAGTAGTGCAGCATCCTAAAGCTTGCAAGCATGTGACTAATGTGTTTAGTCGTGGGGATCCTACACGATGGAACGAGTAAACAAAACTTGCCGGTGACGAGATTGAACTTGGTATACAGATATCAACGATCAAATCTCAGGCAAGTGATATTTACCGAGACAAAGGGAATTGTATACCGGATTAATGGAATCCCTAACATCATGGTTCTACCGATAATGATCTTTGTTGAATGTGTGGGAGTAATTATGGACATCCAGGTCCCTCTAATGATTATTTTGTTTGAGAGGAGACTCAATTATATCTGCAAGTTCTTGAACCCATAGGGTCACACACATAACGTTTGATATCGCTAGGATTTGATGAGATAAATAGATGGTGTTATTGAATTTTGATTCATAGTTTTGTATAGGATCCCAGACATCATGAGGATCTTCCGAATGGTCTAGAGATAAAGAAAAACATATGAGAAAGTATTTTCAGGGTTACCGGAGAACTTATGGATTTTTTAGTATTGTACCCAGAGGTTCTAGAAGGTTCCGGAGGGTCCCATGTTAGGGCCCACCTGTCCCGGACGACCCATATGAACTGAGGGGTGTCACATAGGCCCACATGGGCACGGTGCACCATTCTCCCTTGGCCCATGCGGCTAGGATAAAAGGATAGGATCAAATTCCTTGAAAATAGCGGGTGGAGGAGGGGCCAAGACAGCCCCCCACGTCTATATAAGAGGGAGGAGAGGTATGGGGCATGACACTTGACCTAGTTGCTGCCGCCCCCTCTCTCCCTCCCATACTACTCCGCGCAAATTTTTGGCGAAGCTCTGCCGGTTTCTCACCATATCTTCCACCACCACACTGTCGTGTTGTGGGTATCTCATCCACCTCTCCCTCACCTTGCTGGATCAGGTTGGAGGAGACCACATCAAGTCAGACCTGTGGATACCATGAAGGTGATGCCCATGCGGTGCTTCATCGGATTGATCTGACATCATGTACATCTACATCAACCATGAATTTTGAGATCGTTAAACGCTTTGGATCTTCAAGGGTATGTAGATCTGATCTAACTCTAGCATCTCATAAATTTAATCTCGTTGGGTTCCACCCGCTCTTACGTAGGAACTTTTTTGTTTTCCATGCTGCAAATCATTTGGATGTGGAAGAATTGGTGTTTATGTGTTCTTGAAATGGATGTGTGTTGTCAACAATAATTTGAGTATCAAATTGATGTTTACCAAAACTATGTGCATGGATTATGTATTAGGACAGTAAGGTTGTTCTCCGATTTTATTGTATAACATCCAAGGCAGGTATGTGCCCAAAATATTCTCTAGAAGTCGAATATTTCATGAGAGGCATGCAACAAAAATCCATCTTGAGAATCATCTTTGGGGGCGGGTTACCGACAAGTCCTGCCACAAACAATCTCATCTCCTTTGCAGCCCAAGAGCCCTTGCCCTGTCACAAATTGTAGGTACCAATCCATGACCTTTTACCGTGACAGTTAAGGAACCTGCTAAAGGTTGCTACTTTAGGCCCGCCTTAGATTGCCTTTTCTATACTTGTGTCATTCATTCACCATTTTTATTAAATGTCTTGACATATGCCTTGTTTTAAGACTACTTGGCCAAGATAGCGTTTTAACCTTGTTTTAGAAATCATAGATGGATATTATAAAACATACAATCATACTAGGAGGCCAACTCTCACGAGTCACATGCATAACCATGTGGAAACTTGGTGGGACAGTTCAGCAACTGAGGGTTTGTAGTAACACATGTCACAGATGAGGTAGTATTGCTATAGACTGTAAATTTTAGTGAGTCTATGAATACCACTTCAAGTTAATCGATCGTATCTCATGAACTTAAAAAGAGTGTACAATATGGAAGACACATTTAGATATAAATAAAAGTATTTGTGTACAATGTGGAAGACACATTCAAATGTCACAAGTATTATAAGAAATGAAATTTTAACCTTCCAAGGGAAATGCCACATGATGGGGATCAGCTACTTAACTACTTATTGTTTCCACCTTAATATTCAATATCTTAACCGTATGACATGGTCCATGGCTACTTGGTAAATAAAGGATTTTAAATTTGTTCAGAGATTATTTCTAGAGCTTTCGACTATAATATGGAAATAAGGACTCTAAGTTTAGGGGCTGAAGTGAATACTTGATCTCTCCGCCTGCCCTTCCTAGCCACACCTTCGACCAACCTACAACAAACACAACCGCTACCAAGAATAATTAGCGCCACATCGGAGCTGCTTGTAAGGATGCTTAGCATATCTTACTAAACTCTATAATTTGTCTAAGATGTATCTAATTCCTAAATACTTTATTACTCTATTAAATTTAATAAATTTTCAAAATTCCATGTTAAAAATCGTCTCAACCGACTCTAGAGACCATCTCTACTTCAACTGACTCCTAATACCCCGATCTTTAATTGGAGACCTATGTTGTCCATAAATCCTTGTGTGATTGGGTTTATCCAAGTTGGAATATTTAGAGTTCCACCGGCATATATATCCATGTGTTCTCTAGAGATAACTCCTACAATTAATCTCTCCAATAATTGAGGACAAAAGTACTATAAGAGGTTCTATGTTGGTCCATATCACGATTGGGTTGGATTGTGGGCAAATTTAGAGTAAGGTGTTACATGTGGTATTAGAGTGAACCGAGATTGTTTCATGTTGCATGAGACATGCGCACGTATGAGCTCATAGATGGCATAAGGATTGGGGCATGTACCGTTCTCTCGGTGTTACCCTAAAGTCCTAGACATCTTCCGGTTAGTGCCATGCCACCTAGAGGGTTACTGTAATAGACCGAAGAGTTAGTGGAAACCCATTTTCCCAAGTGTACTTGTGTGGTTTTATTAGTTCCACGTGGTATTTTTTATAGAGTTTGGTCAACATATATAACCTTGCATTTCAAACATAACACCTCTACATTAACACATTTACACAACAAAGACGATAGTGTAAGAGAGGTGAACTATGTACAATAAGAGAGGTGCACTATGTACATGTGGAGGATTGAGAGAATTTGGGCCAAAGTCTGAGACATTTCTGAGTTTTTGAGACAAGGCAAAATCTCAAAGTCACGCGCTAGCTACAATCATCGCTAACTTATGTCAAACATTTGAACACCAAAATATTTGTTTCATACTATAAAAACATGCATATCATTAAATCATCTTTGGATAAAGTTTGGAATGATAGTATAGTTTTTATAACAAATACTATCTCATGTATTAATAGTCAATTGTTTGGTCAAAAGGAAAAACACGGAAAACAAGTACACCACCTAAATAGATAGGGAGTAGAATCAAATTAGTGTATGAACCATAATTAAGCTACAAATTGTTTTTCACGGGAGTTAAAAGGGGATCAAATTAGTGTATGGGCCACAAAAAGAAGTGCATGTATGGATCATATTACTTGATAAAAATATTATATGAAAATAACTTTCTTATCACCTTTTGAAATTGCCGCAGGAGCTCCTTCCTTGCACAAGATAGTGACAGGAAGACCGCACTAAACTGCTAGCCAATTTCCTTGAAGAAGCTAATTCGTGAGGTGCCAGGGTAGCAATAAGCTACAGTTTTCAGGCCAGGACGTGAAACCATTGGTGAAAACTGAAATTAAAACACTTGAAATCTCTCTTATATATATATATCCAAATCAAGGTTTGGTTCATGTAGGCAATATCGTCTACAGCATATTCAACATTGTGCTTCTCTTTATCTATTCTAGTGAGAATTTAATTTGTCTTTTATATTTTTTTATTAAATATCTGAATATTCCTCTACTTTACGAAGGGGCAAGGCTTCTGCAGATAACTCGATTTTTCTATATATTTGGTCATATAGGGTGCAACAAATATAATAATAACATCCTAAAGGATGTATCTGTAGCAAGTGGTTAAGGCCACGGCATATATATTTAGTACAAACTTATCTTAATGGGAGAGTACAGATAGTGAAAATATATTTGAGCCTATGTAGCAAACATAGATGTTTATTCCCTCTGTCTACAAATATATGTACTTCTAGTTTTTTTTAACCTAAGTCAAACTTAGTAAAATTTGATCAATTTTATTGAAAAACGTCGCAACATTTATTACACCAAATTTGTACCACTGCTTTGTTTTGAAATATAATTTTATAATATACACCGATTTGATGTCATACATGTTGCTATAAATATGGTCAAATTAAAAAAAATACTTATGACAAAAGATAGAAACACATTTATTTGAGGACAGAGGGAGTATCTCTTATCTTATTTGTATTTGTACGAGGAAAGGCGATATCTGGATTAGTTCAAAACATGAACGTTACATACAATCGATTTTTGTGTTCTTAAAGGCGGACAATGTGCACCAATTAGAACAAAGATGCACACAACAGCCATCACCCATGCAAAGTAGACATTTCTCTCTTCTTTTCCTTTTCTTTCGACAAAAGGTAGGCGTTTATCAAACCAACAATGTGTGTATTACTACAATTTCTCCTGTGAGTTAACCAAACTGGAATTTGTATGTTTAAAGACTGAAAAAGGCAATCTGATATAATTATTTTTCACAGCAGGCCCTGCGTCCACTGATAAGTTTGGTAGTACTATGTATCATTGCATAAACGTGAAAAGAAGGAAAAAGGTTTGAACGTACTGTGATGAATTCCGATTTGCAATGCTACCTGCCTCCTGGGGGAATTACCCTCCTGGGATAGTACTAGTAGTAGTACGAAGTTTTTTAGGGTCATATTTGATTGGACTGGTCAAACTTTTTTAACCAGTTTTGTCCAAGAGTCCTGACCATTAATTCTACACGAATACAGATGTAGCTTTATCAAGCCATGCATCCTGATAAATCATGTCATGCATGCACAGCCAACTCGTGTCAGTGATATACAGAGTCCACTACTTGCCATGAAAAGACTAGACTTACATGCAGCATCTAAACGTTTGTGTGGAGAACACATACTACAGAAATCTTGCGCTTTCCCACGGTATGCACAAGCATTTTTATGGAACTATAATAATAACCATATTATTTCATTAAGACTGCAGCTTAATTCCCTACTTTGCACTTATAAGTTCCATATTCTTGCATGATGTTAGAATGATTACCACATTTCGCATCTTACTAATTAGTTTTGCAGAAACGCCACATTTGTGTCCAACATGTTCATCACGCCAAAGTATTCATCAAATCTGTGCTTGTCTGGACTATATATGCATTTTGCATATGTTCATATTGCATGCATTGGATTAGTTCACTAACAATGAAGATATTTATAGTTTATCCCCTTTGTGCTATATAGTACATAGGTAAAAAATAGTTCTAAATTACATATCCAGTTCTGTTCGGTCCACTTTAATAAGTTAACATTCAATAGTCAAAATCAGAACCAGATCAATGATATTAAATTGCTAATTACATATGCTCCCTCAAGTCAAAGTTATAAATATCATCTGTTGTGTACTTTAATTTTATTTTTAATATTTGTGTTGGATATTTGAGAAGGTTTTTTGTGGTTGTCCTTGCTTCATATACTTTAATGGCATCACACATTTATTTTGTGAGATATACCCTCACAAAAATATTGCAAATAAGTTTTGGTTAGACTCAAAATTTGTGAAAAAAATCCAGCTAATTACTATATAGAAAAATATCAATATCTATAATATCATATGCATAAAATCTTGAAATTTATTCATTATCTATATACTGATTGATACTGTACATGTTGATATTTTTTCTATATGTCAATTTTTGACTTTGAACAAAACTTGTGTTCAACATATTTTTAAGGATGATTCTGTATAATAAAATACTAGTAGCAGTTAAAGTTTAAGAGCGACATCATTTTAGAACATGAGAGAGTACAAGTACTCTACATGGTCAAGTTGAAGATTAAGTTTTAAAAGAAGATCATTCAGAAATGACTTAATTATATATACTCTTGGAACCGGTAGGCTGCTGATCGCTTAGAAGTTTACATGGAGTACCCAGTTTGCATTAATTTTGGAGGAAGGTCATAAAGTAGATACTATTACTCTAACAACATAATTAAGGTAGAGTACAGACTTGAAAGTCCAAAACATATGCACTCTCTCCTTCCCAAATATGTCGAAAAAATGCATCTAATCTAAAAATACATTGATGGTGGTTCTAGTTATATTGATTTTATACTGGTCTCGGTCAAAAGAAACGAAATACTATGTTTTATATTTTGGAACAGAGATAGTAAATGTTCATATTTTATCTACATACTTGGTCAAACTTTATAAAATTTGACTTTGAAAAAAAAGCAAAACAGTTTAGAAAGGATGGAGTAGAATAAAGTTTTGGTCTCTGTCATTTAGCACCAACTCTAATTTGCACGAGATAAGACATTGCCCTTTTTTTAGGAGACTATTAAATTTTAGTGGACGGCAACACTGCGTTTTTTAGTACTCTTCCACATGTCATAACAGAAGAACAGTGCGGAATTTATAATATAAACATCAAATCAAAGCAAATGATTAACTAAGGCTTGTAGAATCTACACATGTTTTTACTGTTTGACTCGCCGTTAGTTAATAGACGCGTAGAAGAGCTGCGAGTGAATAAAAAGACTACAACATATAGTATCCAAAATCCAAATCAAGCACCTGTACGTTCTAATAACTGTTTAAAAAGGAAACGAGGAGTACTCAGTGAACAGCACATCAAATATCGCTCGATGACAGCACATGAACCAAGGCTGTTGGAATAAGGTGGATAACAAGAACTCTCGATCTCAAGAACTCAAGAATCAAAAGATAAATTGATGGGATCAATTAAGACGCCAAATCGGAAGAAGAAATAGTGACAAATCGATGCGAGAGCGTGCATTCAGAAACCAAGAGAGTACGCCCAAAGACCGACCGACCCGGATCAATCCCAAACCAAGCCTGGAAGAACTACCATCCAGAGACTCTCTGATCGAGGGCAGATCAATTCTTAGACGGCAGAGACGTATGCATATAGACGAACCTTGAGCTTGCGAAGTTGAAGAGCTTGCCGGTGGCGGAGAAGACGGCGAGGCCGACCTCAGCGTCGCAGAGGATGGAGAGCTCCTCGGCCTTCTTGAAGAGGCCCCTCCGGCGCTTGGAGAAGGTGACCTGCCTGGCCGCCAGGTTTTCGATCTTCCGTATCGATATCCTCTCCCTCTTCCCCGCCATCCCCACCACCAGTCCACCACCAACGCTAGCTAGCTGCAAGGAGAGAAGAAGAAGAGGAAGGAGTAGAGAAAACCCTAGGCGCGAGCGGGAGAAACAACACGAAGCTTGGGGGAGGGAGGCGGAGACGCTTACAGGTGTAGCAGTAGATCTGCGGGCGGGCGGGGGACGACGAGCTTTTCTTTCTTTCTTTTTCCTCTTTGCGCAAAGGACCAGGGGGACGGGAGCGAGCAACAGGGCTGCTAGCCTACTACTTATGGAAGAAATGCAGGAATCGAGACCAGTGCACGGGACGGTACAGGGAGGGAGGGAGGTAGTACTACAGGCTAGCTAGCTGTCACTGGCAGCAGCAGTGAGCTGCGGCCGGGCAGCCATAGGAGCAGTGACTTTTGGCGTGGCCGAGCTGGTGGTGGGGGATGGAGCCAGATGTCTGCCACGAGCTGGTCAGGAAGTGACCGGCCCCTACCCCCACCACTGGTCACCTCCATCAGGTCTCCTCGATTCTCGCCTCACCTCACTGTCTGGCTAGCTATCTCGTTTGAACGGATGAGAAGCCATCTACTGTTGCTACGAGCCGATCCGGTAGCCATCCTGCCTTTGCATCCCTTTTTAACCCTCGGCTAGGGATACTGTTTTGGGGTGTTTTCCTCGGTAGGGTGGAGGGAACAGGAGCAAAGGACGGCCGGACCGGTGGGCGGATGGATGTCGCCAACTGCTGTTCGCGATGGGGAGGACGGCCGGACCGATCCAGTGTACAATGTACCTGGGCGTACCAACTGCAAGGGCATCTTTATACGGACGACCCATTTACTACACCCAAATGGTTTGATTCGAGCAGTTTGGGTCTGCCCGTGGATAGGAAATGAGTCATGGTCCATCGTGTCGCGCATGTACGCCTAGCGACACGACCTATTTGGTGCAAGATGGTTGTTCCTGTCATTTCTGATGGGGCCACCAACTATAATAGGAGAGGCTAGCCCTGGTGAAATCGACACACACAACGTTCACCGTGCGTGGCCACCGTTGGAATCATGCACGCAACCCAAGCGGAGGAGAGCCAGAGACGCCTCTCCAAGCTGTCATTGACACCCACATCGCCACTTCGACGAGGAGGACTATGCCAACAAGGATGGCGTCTCCGACTTCGACAAGTCAACATGGGCGCCAGTCGACCAACGGGTGATCCTTGCCTCCATTCAATCGGTGTGCGGTCGGGTGTGGAAGCATGCGAGCTCTTGGTATCAAGGTCCGCTCAACCGGATGATCGGCCAACCAGATCATCGACCAACGTTTCGAGTGGGACGTCCTTAACTTCGTCATGTTGCCGCAACACCTCCGGCGACAAGAACTCACTGACGGTCACTCGGAGTGCCTCGACACGGTGCACGCCAACCCTGACGACCTGACCATGCGTGCCCCTCAACCAAGCTCGGGAGGAGATCGACACGCAGAGAGCAATCATCCGCTCTCTCGAAAAGGGGTTGGGCCTCGTTGCCCCGCCACAAACTAACGCTCCTCGAGCCGCTAAGGTCCATAGCCGGCACCGCTTCCATGCTCGTTTAGTTTGTAAAATCTCTTGAGAAATGCCTAAATACGAATGGAAATTTTCATTGCAAAAAATTTCTCATAGAGGATTACATTCTTGACACATAACAAGTAACTTATTAAAATCCTAGTGGGGCCTAGTTCTTGTCACTATCCTCGATGTAGCTGTGATAGTAGCGGCGACACATGGTTTGGTTGAAGACCTTGATGATGAGCATGCTATAGCCATCGAATGTGAAGAGAAGGAAGTTCCTGACGTCTAGGGCGTACACGCGGGCGAACTACCTCCATCCATGGAGGGGGTATATCTAGGCTAGGCGGTCGAAAAACACCTCCACAGACCAGATGTCAGTCATGCCGCTGGCCTCCCACATCTTGAATTCGCTAGGATCTTGCACAACAAGCATGTATGGGAACTTGTTAAGGAGTTGTATCCTCTCCCATGACTCGCCCACGAGGATGGTGACACTGAACTCGAATCCGAAGAGGTCGATGGTGAAGTCCTCGGGCGAGGATGGTGATGACAGGGACGATGGTGCGGTGAAATGTGCTAGCCTCGGTCACGTCCCTTGCTTCCTCCATGGCGGCCTCCCCCACGCCCCAGGCCTGGGTGGCGTCCTAGTCAACCATCACTCGATCAAATGACGCTGGCTATGGCTGGCTATGGCTACCGAACTTGGTTGTGGTGTGGGAAGTAGGAGTGACGGTGGAAGAAGATGTGGAGTGGAAGAAGATGGCCGCGAGCGGCCGACTTAAAAAGGCCAACGAGCCAAGGCATTGGATGCTGGAGCATGGAGGCCTAAGCCCTTCATTGAAGGACAATGGCTAGTGTAGGCATCGGGTGGCGAGGCCAGCGCAGGCGTCATGCGGTGACTGTAACACTCCGACCACCCCGGGTCTGGCGGTTGTTATCTCTGGCGGCTCTCTAGGATCTTTAGACTGACCCCACATACTAGCATTAGTCTTTTCTACGCACTTTGTGCTTATGAGCACCCGGAAACAACTTTCCAATCGGCCACCCATCCTTAAATTGCTCTAAGCCAAAGCACGCTTAGCCTCAGAGCTTTTTTAGATGATCTTTCAAAAAAGAGGTTACAACTTGTTGTATTGATATCCTATCAATTCTATTAAGTCATGCGTCAGGATCTCACAGTAGCCAGTGTGGGAGTCGGCCTATCTCCATTGATGGTTGGAGGTCGTTGGGTCGTTGCTAGGCGGGCCCACCACGAGCGAGGGAGGATACGCGCACGATCCATGGCATGTCCTCCCTCGAAGCAACTGTGTCCCGAATTTGGTGGATGGATGGTATGCGTCGGACATCGGTCCATATGATTAACGTCACGGGATCACGCGGACCTTTCGTACTGGCTTGGATCAGTTGGGTCATTCCTCTGGAGATGCCGTGACCCGTGGAATTAACGACCACTAAAATTTTTGACCCATGGAGTACCAATGTAGCGGGAATAAGATTCAGCGTTGGCGTTTTGCCTCACGAGTTCATATGAACCTATTAAGTAAAATTCATCAAAAATAAATTTTGAAATATCAAAATTTCTGAAAGAAAATTTGAGTGGACATCAAGACACTCTATGTTCGTATACAAGTTTTCGAGAGAGAAAATATTTTATATTGCTTGTGTAAAAAAGACAAAAAAAAGTATGTAAAATGGTTTTTTTACAGAGTATGTAAAATAGTTGTCTTGGAGCATACCGGGACACTAAAAATGCCCTCCCCCCCCCCCCCCCCCCCCCCCCCCCCCCCCCCCCCCCCCCCACCACCCCACACACACACACACACCCCACCCACCCCAAACTTATTTGCAGACATAGCTGGTTGTACGCATGAATACTTTTTGTCTGTATTTTTTAATATAATTTCAAACAATTGGATCATATGGAACCATGAGCCGAATCGGATTTTCAGAACTTATTCACGCAAATTGCCATGTCTACCAAACTCGGCGTTAGAGTCTATTTCATTGATTGCTCTAGACAGTAGGAGTACTTGCTGCTCCTCCCTGTGAGCGCCGATGCCGTGTTTATGGCATATTAAGGATGACCGAAGAGGCATCTTGAGTTGCTTCACCGAGCTGCTCATCCGTCCACAACACAAGTACATGGACAGCAACATTAGCGTGTGTGCGTGTCTATATAATCTGATTCTTTCTTGAATTCCGGTTCATCTTCAAGCACGAAACCGCAAGTAAATTGCGTCACCAACACAAAATAATAGTTGAATCATCGGTGCATACAATAACACCATAAAAAATAATTTTCATCAATGTTCTCGCTAAAATGCCACCACCACCATTGCTATCGCATTGTCTCTAAAACCATCATTGCTTAAAAAAAAACCTCTTATCATCAAGCTGATATGCCCGACCCTTTTCATCTAGACCACTTTTTTTTTGAAAATAGACGTTTTTATTACTTTGAGTAATATTTACGTCCGGCCTTTGCATAACTAAGATGTACACAGCCGCTCAAAGCCTCGTAGTCAGAGAATAAAGAAAGTAGACTACTATTACAAATATCGCAAAGAACGGTCTCGAACTATGGCAGATCAATCCGCAAATCACGCGTCATCCATGTCGGAAGAAAATATCCATCGCCGTGTCCTCCAATCATGTACACCCCTCCACAAACAAGTCACGAAACTCCATTGGAAAATAGTCCATACGTTGAGGAGGAGTTCGAGGCAAGCTGCGCTCAGTCGTCCGTGTTTGGCAGGGGACCTTCTTCAGGCAGAAGACATGGCCACCGGGAGCTATAGAACTTAGACGGTGCTCCCATGGGGAGGCATTGGTGCAAGTCATGGATTCTTCTGGCCGTCATCGTTGTTGGTACCAATAGCGGCCATTGTTGCTAACAATGGACAGTGATTTTTTTGTTGGGGTTTTTGCACGGGGCTGCGGTCATGGGGGTTTGCTACCTACTCTATTTTTTACTATATTTGTTGTCTTGAAATGCTATAATAACATATCTTTTTGCTATGATATCTCATATAACGTATTGACGAGGTTTAATCTCGTCAATGCCCATTGTTATGAGTTTGGGTTTTGGAGAAGGTGGGGATGCTGGAGATCGTGCAACGGTTAGCAAACAAGAAACGCGGGGACACGAGGTTTATCCAGGTTCAGGCCCCGGAGGGAAACCCTACTCCTGCTTGTCTGCTCTTGATTACAGCGAAACCGAAAGTTATAGGGGTGCGCAGATGCAATCTGGCGTGAAGGTGTGTATGCGGTGAGAGGTGCATCCTCGACGTGCCCTCCTAGCCTTTATATAGATAGGCAGGTCCCGGGCATAGGTCGGGTTGGTTACAGATTAGGGTTTGCCCTTTGAAATTTTATCTATACTAGCCTTGTTCTCCAAGCATCCGAAGGCGTCATGGGCCTAGGCCACCTGGAATCTCTGCAGGTCGCATATATCGTGGTGGGCCTTCCTTCGGACTGGACTAGGTATGCTGATGTTGTGTACCCATGGGGTATAACCATGTCAGTAGCCCCCGAGTGCTCAGTTGAATCGTAGATTCGGCTGGGGACTCCTCAATTTTTCGGGTGCCTGTTTACAAGAGAATGGTTTTTATTTCGTAAGGATTGCTGATGCGTGTGTCTGACTCTCCTGATGGATCAGGGTCAGTTAAATGTCATAGGACAAAACAACACGATCTTCTTCAGATTCGAGTCCCTACACTCGAAGCTGGAACGGGTGCTGCTGTAATTAGACTCAGGCCGCTGAGGTCTTACAGGAGTTGAATCCCAATAGTTTTCAATCGATATACCTAACGCGTCCGTCAGGATTTTCATCGCATATGTTGACACAGGTTTTTACTGGCAGAGCACAGTCAAGTGCGTTACCAGGCCATTAGAATTGTAGGTCTTATCTTTGCGTCTTAGACACAACATCCGAAAGTTTATCACTGTGGAGGTGTTTCGGGTGGCCAAGGAGGATGCTTCTCACTTAGTGTTGATTTGGGCAAAGTTGCCAGTCCGGATTTTGTCGTGTTTGATCCGAAGGATAACAGTCGAATAATTCATAGGGTTCACGGCCAGCGCTCCCTATGGGAGTAGCCTCTGAGTGTCTGTTCGAGTCGTAGACTCGAGCAGAGACTTTAGTTCAGTTAGTTGAGCTTCAGGTTCATAGGACACAATTTTTTCGGATGCTTGATCAATCCTCCCTATGGGCGTAGCCCCCGAGTCCTTAGTGGAGTCGTAGACTCGACGTAGGACTCGAAAAGATTGAGTGGTGTAGTACCTTAATCATGCCTCAGGTGCGCGGCCAGCGCTCCTAATAGGAGTAGCCCCTGAGTAGTTGCTCGAGTCATAGATTCGAGTGAGTACTTTTAATTATCAGTCCAAGATTTCCAACCATTGCTAGATTTGTTTTGATGATGTCAGTGCTGACACTCGGTGACCTCAACCGTCTGCGGCGCCAGATGTGACATAACAGGACGAACGTGGGTCCCACTTTCTGACTTGGAGTTGAATAGTCATGCGCGTCGTGGCGATAATTACGGCGTCTCCTAGATTTCCATGCATAGTGGATGGCGTGCGGGCGACAGTTCGTTGTTGCGTTGACACGTGGGCGGTTGGATTTGACCCTAGCGTTAGGGCTTCTGGATGAACGGTTCCCATTCTTTGTCTTCATCCTTATAACCGGGGGGAAAACAGTGGTTTGTTTTCACCCTTTGACATTTGCTTTCGCTGCCTCCATTTTCACGAGCTTGTCTTCGCGCGCACGGGACGCTCTTCGATCTTTTCCTTCTTCGTTCTTACACGCGCACCGCCGTCGTCGACGCACCGCATGGTGAAGTCGAAGAAGGCCTCCGTCGGAGCGGGCTCAAGTGATGCTGCCGGTGGCAAGAAAACTGCCGCAACCTGTGCGCAACACTGATGGAAAGTGGAGGCGCTCCGACGTGCGTGGCACCGATCGGCGCAAGCTGCGCGATGAGGGGTTAATCCCGCAAAACAAGGAGGACGTCAAGATCCCCGGCGATGAGGTAATCCCTCGCCCACCAATGGGTTTTCGGGTGATCTTCGTTGCCGTTATTCTTCGTGGCTTGTCGCTTCCTGCCCACGAGTTTCTTCGTGGGCTCCTTTTTCTCTATGGGATTCAGATTCATCATCTGTCTCCCAATTCCCTTCTTAACATTGCATGTTTCATCACGCTTTGCGAGTGTTGGCTCGGCATCGAGCCGCACTTTGGTCTCTTCCGGAAACTCTATTTCGTGAAGAGGCAGTCTGGCTCCGACGAAGACTATCCGCTCGGCGGCTGCATCATTTCTCTTCGTCCCTTTGTCCAGTTTTTCTCCCTCTCCATTTGCGAGTCCGTTCAGTATTGGAGTCACAAGTGGTTTTACATCCGTGATGTCAAGCTGGGCAGTTAGAAATTTGGTCTTGCCCCCTTTGACTCCGAGCAGAAGATCGTTCGAAAGAGATCGTGGAAGAACCACATCTTGGAGGGCGAAGTGGCGGAGGTGGAGATGATCTACCGGTGGGTGGAGGCTCTCCAACTGGTGCCAGGCAAGGAGGTCAACGGAGTCGACATCATCCGCACCTTCCTAAAGCGTCGGGTGCAGCCGCTCCAAGCCAGGGCGCACCCGATGTTTCTCTACGCCGGCCCTAGTGATCCCACCAGAGTGACATCCAAAGAATTATCTTCGGGTGATCTTGATAGGGCCCTCCGTCCTCTGCTGAAGTACAAGGTTGGTGAGGACCTGTCGGGGGAGTCGCTGACCCCTCCTCTTAGCGCTAGTAAAGGGGCCTCGAAGGTGAAGATTGTTCGTGCGCGTTTCTCTTTGCTGTGTGTTTTTTCTTGTTGTAGTTTCTCATGTCTTTGTTATCTTTGCTTGCAGCGCCTCTAGGTTACGGGGTCCATGCCCCCTTTGCCTGAGAAATATAGGGAGGCACCAGACAGTGACGAGGTAGACTCCGAGTCTGATCTGCCGCCGGCGTAGTCGCCCACTCACGAAGCCCCCGAGGCGAGCAAGGGGCGCACCCAAAAGAGAGCACGGAGCCCGAGCTAGTCTTCGGATGTCTCGACTCCGCCGACGCCTAGGGACCCACCTTTCCTTGTGCGCCACGGCGAGGAGGACGACGCTTCTTCCACACCATTACCAGTTGTGCCTCTGCAGACAGTGGCGCCACAGCCGCCAGCTAAGAAGAAGAAGGAGAAGGCGCCGCCCGTTTTCAACTTGAGTGACATTGACTCGTATGTACCTTCGGAGGCCTTTTGTTCTGAATTTTGCATGCAAAATTTTTCATGTTGTCCTGACCAGTACTATTTCTTGTAGCCACTCCTCCGAGGGTTTTCTTAGTGAGGGCGCTCAGGAGGCTGTAGGGGAGTCGAAACTGAGAGCTCCTTACTCTCAGATGGTGGCCGACTCCGAGGATGAAGCCTCGAATCCCTCTCCGCCAGAGGCTCGGGTGGTCGTTACTCAGAAGACCCCTGGTGGACCTTCGGAGTATCCGTCTGAGTATGTAAGTTGTTTTTCTTTTTTCGTCCTGGGGGGAGCCCCCGAGCCCTTTTCGGGTTGTTCTGTTGAATGTTTTGCTCTTTTCGGGGCGTAGCCCCCGAGCCCTTTTTTCTGATACCTTCTTGATTATTTGCTTCTGCTTCCTTTCGCAACCCTTTGTGCATGGCGCAAATCTTCTCATCCAGCAGCATCTGGCGCTAGAGACCAGCATGAAGCAGCTGCAAGGTTCTATACTTTGCTTATTTCTGTTCGTCTGTCACACAAACAATGCTTGTGTCACTCATGTGTTTGTCGGTTTGTTTTCAGAAGAGAACAATGATGCCCTTCGTCGGCTGGACGCTCTGGACAAGATCCTTGGTCGAGCGGAGAAGAAGGTTGCAGATGCTTCTAAGGTGAGGGAGCGTCTGGAGAAGGAGGTGGCCGATAGGCTGATGGCTGCGGCCAAGGTGTTCTCCGGTAAGTGTCTTGCATGCGACTTGTTCTTTTGGATTTTCGACTGATATTTTCTTCATGTACTTATCCGGCTCCTGTTTGTTCTTCTTTGCGCCAGATGCCTCGAGCATTGCATTTGATCGCAATGTCTTGGAGCACGGGAGTGCTCTAGATGATGCCACCGCAGCGGTCAAAGATCGCTGCGGCACTGCTGCTGGCTCCCTTGCCAAGGCCAAGGAGGTCCTCCAGCGTTTCTACAAGGAGATCATTCCCAACGGCGCTGTCCTAGAGGATGTCGATTATCTAGCGGATGCGTTGTCAGAGGATGCCCCTACGGCCTACAAGCGCAAGCAGAAGGGCATCGATGCCTCCATGGGTCTGGCAATGGCCATGGCATCTAGAGCGGAGCTGGATCTTCAGCACGTCACCTCCCAGATGCCAACGGCGCCAGACTACTCAGAGGTAGCATTTGCTCTCTTCGCCTCTCGCTGTAAGCGTTATGGTATGAAGCTTATCGACCTGCTGGCGGACTATGCTGCGAAGCAGCAGGGGGAGGCCAAGAGCAGGAACTCTGGCTCCGAGGCCACTCTGGATGCGGGTGCTTAGGCTTCTTTGCTGTAGTTTTAGGATAGTGTATCCTCTTTTGTAATGTGTGCTTTTGTTGATGAACAATCCTTCCTTTGTGCCACGTGGTGGTCATTAATGTATATAAGTTATTTTGTCGAGCTATTTTTAGAGATGTTTGTGATGTTTATCTCCTTGCCTGTTTTGCCTTCTAGGGTCCTTCGGGTGGTGTACCCGTTGGTACTTCGACCGCGTCAGACCCACGACCATCGTTGGATGATGAGTCACAGCTTGTTTTTCTTCGTGACCGCGTCGGTAGCCTGGAGAAATAGATCCTTGGCGTTCGAGGCCATGCGGACGTGTGGAAGTCGAAAACTGAGCGGGCTACCGCTAGGGAGGAATATCTGATGGGAGAGCTGCGGCAGTTAAGCGAATAGCTGCAATGTAAGTATACTTGAGCTGTTGCTCGTTTTCGGGTGCGCCTTGTTTGCACGCCACCTTATCCTGAATGTTCTACAGGTGCCAACCTTGTTCAGAGGGAGGAGAAGGAGCGGGTTGCAGTTCGATTCAACTGCTTGACCCAACAGGACATGGAAGCTGGAGGATTTTTCTGGATGGACCATGACCGAGCCACCGTCCTTGCGACTATGTAGGACCGTGTTCATCAGGTGTCACGGGTGCAAAGGCAGGTGAAGACTTTCCTGGTGTCAATTATGTACGTCATGTTTCCTCTAGATGAAGCACCGTCCACCCTTTGGGGTTTATTGTCGAAATTTCGGGACGTGAATCACGTGAGGGAGTTGGTGCAGCACCAGTTGGTGGCAGGGGTGAAAGTTGTCCTTTCGCTTGTTCGGCTGCATCGCCCTGATGTTGATCTTGTGGCGGTGGCAGCTGGGCCGCCCCTTCGACCAGATGGTGGCCTTTGGGATATGCGTCTGCATTATGCGGCTGTTAGGCAGTATGCCAAAGAGATTGTAGATCTTTTTGAGCATCGGGCACAAGTGATCCTTCAGAATAGGTAGTCCTGTAAAAAGATAGATGTAAAACATGTATATATTTCGACTGGGCTTGATGTGCCCTTTGTTGTAAAGATTATTTGTGTTAGCACGTGGTGCTTTGTTGTATGCATGTCCTTTTCGTTAGCCTGACGTGGTCAGCTACTCAGGTTTACATGCGTTCTTTTCGGACGACGAAGTCGTGAGGTGAGGCGGAGCCCACGAGTGTGTTGTAACAGAAAGTAATGCAAGGAAAAGAGATTTTTGGACTAGGTACTTAGCTTTTATCCATATCGTAACGAGGAGGTACATTGTTCGGCTGAGTAGCCTTATTGAAAGTAAAGAGGGATAGTGCGGTGACCCAGCATACCACTGCATGATGTAGTATACTATAGTCGTTGACATAACACCAATGAAACTCCGTTCACTAGTATTACATCCCTCAGAATGGCACAACAGAAACACAGCGGGTCCAATACATGGCTAAAGGTTACAACTCACTCTTTAAACAAGATCCAGAGAACACTCTAGGCTAAAGAGAGAGAAAGAACTTCTTACAGAGAAGAATCAAAGATAAACAATGCAAGAACTATTATACTATTAAGACTAGTATTTTAACTAAGGGATTGGCATTGCTGCTATTGCAATACACTACAAAATTAGGTTCTTTGGCTAGAGATGATATTACTATCTAATCAGTAACTTCATCTTCACTTGATTTGATGTATATGTTGACTTCCTTGACTTCATTGAAGAGCTTTAGCTTTGGATGATGAGTCCTAGAGCATAACTTGATGTAGATGTTGTCTGTACCGGCTTCAGAATCTAGCAAGGGTTAAGAAGATATGTTGAGTACAAGCGTACTCAGCAAATTCATTAGAAAAGGAGTGTTTGATGTACTATAACTACAACCACAGACTATAGGTCGTAGGCAATGCAAGTTTTCATAAACATTTCTTCAAAGATTTCTTTTATTCTAAAAAGCTATGTCCGTCAGCCTTCATGGGTTTACCAGAACTTTCATGGAGTTCATTTCCCGCCGCGTTCGTAGCTCCTTCCCGGAACAGGGAGTAACAAGTTACAGTTCCTACACTATGTAGAGGTGCGTTACTTTTCCCATGAGAGATCAACTCCTTGTTGCACAACCGGGCAGCTTACCCGTCCACAATTCCATGTTGTGGGGCCCAGTAGTTGGTCCAAGCCAATCACTGCCCTCTCCGCAACCTCATATGTCTGCACGATCCTTCAGGCTGGCTCACCTTCGTTAAGCCCCCTTTCGGGCAGGCTAAAACCCTGATGAGTTCCCGAAGACTCTATGACCTGGTGTTACCAGGGCAAGTGCCATATTAAATGGTCCATCCACTAAACACAATTCATAGATAATCTATACACCAAAAGTGTGGGTCGTAAGGGTGCCCACCCATATGTTGGATCCACACAAGGAATCACAACGTCACGTTAAGGTCGTCTTGCCTCCATACAAGAGGAAAAGGATACAACTAACTTCTCTGTCCCATTCCAAATCTCATGGTTAACGCGTTATATACCACGCAAGAATCATTGGCGACATTGGTTGTTAAGTCCTAGATAATATGTTCCTTTACCACCAAAACTTTTATGGTAAGTTATTACCTCATGGTAATTAACCTATAATCACATTATTATGAAAATAGTGTTTTCGAACCTTTTTCAAATGCAGGTGATGTCCACATTGGATTTGCAAAATACTTTACAAAAAATAACAAAAGGACATGAGCAAGTGTGAACTTGCCTTTTGTGATTGCAAGATTATGCACTCACGGTCTTTAAGATGATATAAGATCCAATATCTGAAATAAGCATCATTGGTCCGGTAAGGACTAATGTTTAAAGAAGCAATATGCTCTATGCATAAGTAATGTGATGCACTTTTATGAACGCGAATCCCGGGGATAACATTGTTATAGGGTTTGGATTCCGGAAATGGTTACTTTAGAATGTGTTGTCCTTTTAGAATAGTTTCACACTTGTGCTTCTTATTAGGGCTTGTGAGTGTGTGTGTGAACAACACATATTTATGCAGCAATAAAATATACATCTATAAAATGCTATTCAAGATTGTTTACACTTTAATTGTTTATCTTCAAACTTTACTTTACAAGTAAAGTTACTTATAAAGATCTTAAGTGTTATCGCTCCTAAGTATACAAGTGAAGTATTAAGTAATGTGATCTTGATTATTTGTCATATATTGTCTGAAGTGGCAAAACGATTAATTTTTGAAGAAAAGATTCCTTCTCTAAGGTTTAAACAATCTTTGTGGTTAGTTAGTGGTGGTCGATGTTATTTGTGTTTGCTTGAATATTTTAGGCTTGATATGCTTTATAACTAAACTTTTTTAGACCAAAGTTAAATATAAAACATATAACAATGTTTATACTATTATATTTAGATTCCTGTAGACTAAAGTTAACTTTAAAACAAAGATAGTTTGAAAGTATAATGCTTATAATATTTGTGCTTTGTGTATTTGGTAATGTTGCCTTAAGGTTACTTAAGAATGGTTATATTTTTCTTTGATGTGTTGGTTTTCTTGATTTATAATGGAATAGTATCACTTACCCTTTTAATGGATGAGTGGTTATAGTTTTTAGATCATGGAGTAATGTTACTTAATTGCTTATGAGTTTACTATAGTGTTTTAGTATGTTGATAAAATTGTGATTAAAGTAAAAAAAATAAGTTTTTATTTAACTACAAATTATCCTTGATGAGTTTATATTTGATAAGGATTCTCTATAGAAAATATTATACACCTATGGTTGAGAAGAATTCAATTAAATTGTAACTAAAATGTGCTAAACTATTTGGACTTCATATTATTAATGTTGAAGACTAATACTATTTATTAGACTCAATTGGTTAATTTTTGTCCTATAAGAAATTTTTATTTACCTTTATATGAATTGTCAATTAAATAAAGAAGTTTAAATTTGAGTTATTAAAGTATTTGAATTTTTATTTAACTCAAAAGTGGAATATTATATTTTTAACATGCATATATTATTTTTGTGATCATTTTGGTATATTACATTTATTTTTTTGATTTATAAATAATAAGATATGATTTTGACAATTCTTATTACTTTATAATTACTTAATAAATAATAAATATTTAATTCAGTGAAATGATAATACATGATTATGGTTTTAAATTATAATTCTTATTTTTCTAAGATTTTTGGTGTTCTATTTATATTTTTAACATTTATCATTATTAAAATAAGAATTATCAAAGTTTTATTACTTATAAAATCTTTATTAATTAATATTTATTTAAATAATCATCATAATAATATTTGATAATAATTTTAAGTTATAGATTTTATTTTTCTACAAATTTTCATATATTATACACATTTTTCTGGATTATAAATCAATAGTTATTAATTAAACAAGATTTAATCATTTATTTGATTTCTGGAATATTAATAATTGAGTTTATAACATTTTATTTATTCTTAAACATGAAATAACTTTTTACACCGCACCCACACCTAGTCCTAGTCACTGACCAGTGGGCCAGTGGCCACCTCAGCTCTCAGGTTAGAAAATGTATTTGTTACTGACCCTGTCTCTACTCCCAGACAATAACATATTGGCGGCCACGTTATATTGTTGGAGATATGCCCAAGAGGCAATAATAAAGTGGTTATTATCATATCTTCATGCTTATAATAAATGTTTACATACCATGCTATAATTGTATTAACCGGAAACATTAATACTTGTGTGATTTATAAACATAAAAGAGTTCCTAGTAAAGCCTCTTGTTAAAATAGCTTGTTGGTTAATATATGATCATGGTTTCCTGATCATGAACATAGAGATGTTATTAACAACTGGGTCATATCATTAGGAGAATGATGTGATGGACATACTCCTATAGTTAAGCGTAGCATAAAGATCAAGTCATTTAATATAGTTCACTTGCTATAAGCTTTCTGATACATAGTAACCTAATTCCTTCGACCATGAGATCATGCTAATCACCATCACCGGAAGGATGCTTTGATGACATCAAACACCACACCGTAACTAGGTGGCTATAAAGGTGGCATTGAGTGTTCGAAAAGTATGTGTTGAGGCACATGGATCAAGATTGGGATTTGTCCATCCATATGACGGATAGATATACTCTGGGCCCTCTCGGTGGAATGTCATCCAATTAGCTTGCAAGCATCTGACTGGCTCACAAGGGATCACATATCATGGGAACGAGAAAAGAGTACTTATTGGTAATGAGGTTGAACTTGGTATGCAGAGATACCGACGATCAAACCTCGGATAAGTAAAGTATCGTGAGACAAAGGGAAATTGGTATCGTATGTAAATGGTTCATTCGATCACAAAGTAATCGTAGAAATATGTGGGAGCCATATGAATTTACAGATTCCTCTATTGATTATTGATCGGAGAAGAGTCTCGATCATGTCTGCATAATTCATAAACCGTAGGGAAACACACTTAAGGATTCGATGTTGTTTAGTAGATATGGAATGTGATTAAAGAGACTGAATGTTTTTCGGAGTCTCAGATGGGATCCGGGATATGATGAGGAGGTCCGGAATGGTCCGGAGAATAAGATTCATATAAGGAAAGTCCAATTTCGGAGTTCGGGAATGATTCCGGTGTTTTCACCGGAATGTTCTAGAAGGGTCTAGAAGGTTCACCAATCCGGAAGGGGAAGGGTACATGGATGTGTCATGACAAAGTGTAATGGTTGCATCATGTCCTAGGTAACTTGGATGGACACTTGTAAGAGATAAATCAAACTCTAATTTGAAAGTCAAAAAGGCAGTTTGAAAAAGTCAAATCCCAACATGGTTTCCGAGTTAGGGAGGATTTCTGAGTTAGGGAGGGTTTCTGAGTTAGGGAGGGCTTCCACCTGGGTTGGGAACACCCTTGGATGCCCCCACCTATATAAGGAGGGGTAGGGGCGCACCCCAAGGTATCCCCCTTGCCCTAGACGCCCAAGAAAACCTAGGTTGGCCACCGCCCCCTCTCTAGTTGCGACCAATCTAGATCTCCTCTAAACCGCCACCGACTAGCTAAACTCTAGTTGCTAGCTACCTCTAAACCTCGGCCCTCTAAACCCTAGATTGCCGGGGCTCCCTCTACTCCTCCATACTCGCTCCAGCTTAGGCGAAGCCCTGCGGGATCTCCCCTCTACTTCCGACACCACGCCGTCGTGTTGCCGGAATCGCGAGGAAAGAGCTACAACCTCCGCTGCCTGCTAGAACAAGGGAGAGGAAGGTCTTCATCGAGTATCGTACGTGTGACCGACTGCGGGAGCGTTGCCAGAACGCGGAGCCGGAAGGATCGTCTACGCGATCTCGAGATTGGCAAGTGAACGACTACATGACCCACGAGAATCTACTCTCGTTAACCGCTTTGGATCTTCGAGGGTTAGTACTCTATCAACTTGTTGCACCGATCTAGTAGATAGATCTTGGCTTGATCATAGATTAGATCTTGATTGTGTGTTCATGCGGTAGAATTTTTTTGTTTTCCATGCTACGAACCCATACAGTGGTATCAGAGCCATGTCTATATGTAGATCTGTTGCACGAGTAGAACACAATGGTCATTGTGAGCGGTGGTGCTTTTATTATCAATTGCTTCTTGTGTACTTTGCATCTTGCGGTATGGTGGGATGAAGCGGCCCGGGCTAACCTTACATGAAATCATCCATGAGACTTTCTCCACGCTCGACGTGCAACTTGTAATGCATAAGTGGCTTTGCGGGTGTCTGTCTCTCCCATCATAGTAAAGATTCAATTTACAATGGGCACTTGATAGTTCAAGCATCAACGTTGTGGTTCTTGTTCGTAAGTTAGAACAACACTTATTGAAAGCCCCAAACCACGTAAAACATGCAAAGAAAATTAGAGGCGTCTAACTTTGTTTTGTAGGGGTGTGTTGTGATGTGATATGGCCATGATTGTGATTATATATGATGTATGCAATGTTCCTTATTGTAAGTCGGCAACCGGCAGGAGCCATATGGTTGTCTTTTAATTTCGTCTAGACCTGCGTGTCTATTATTCAAAGTAGTTGTAATAGTTGATGCCGGTGGACTACAACCATGGAGCGGCGCCATTGACCTTAACACCACGCTGGTGATGATGGAGATCATGTTCGTGCTTGAAGATGGAGATCGGAAGCACAAGAAGAAAGGCCATATCATATCACATATTTTGAATTGCATGTGACGTTAATCCTTTTATGCATCTTCTATTGCTTATATCACGACGGTAGAATTATAAGATGATCCCTCTCAAAAAAATATCAAGTTATAGAGTGTTCGTCCTTAGTAGGCACCATTGCCAAAGCTCGTTGTTTCGAAGCACCACGTGATGATCAGGTGTGTTAGATTCTGCGAGTGTATTCAATGGGAGCAAGCCAGATTTTCTCATGCGGAAGCTATGGTTTGATCTTGACAAGCCTAGCATGTACAAACATGGTCTCGGAACACGGAATACCGAAAGGTAAAGCATGAGTCATATAGATGATATGATTGTAGGGATTCGTAGCATGGAAAACAAAAATTTCTATCGCATACAAACAAACAAGCCAAGATCTATCTACTAGATTGTAGCAACGAGTCGATGGAATAACTTACCCTCGAAGATTCCAAAGTGTTTAACGAGAGCGGATTCTCGTGGGTGATGTAGTCGTACTCTTCCCGATCTCAAGATCGTGTAGACGATCCTTCCGGCGCTGCGTTCCGGCAGCGCTCCCGCAGTCGGTCACACGTTCGGTACTCGACGAAGACCCTCCTCTCCCTTGTTCCAGCAGGCAGCGGAGGTTGTAGCACTCTCCTCGAGATTCCGGCAGCACAACGGCGTGGTACCGGAAGTAGAGGGGAGATCTCGCAGGGCTTCGCCTTAAGCCGGAGCGAGTATGGTGGAGTATGAGAGAGCTCCTCGATGTTCTAGGGTTTAGAGACACCAAGGAGGGGACAAGCCGACGGCTAGGGTTTAGCTAGGCGGCGGCGAGTTGATGCCCTAGGGGCCGGCGGTGGCTTGGAGGCGGCGGCGGCTTGGGGCTAGGGTTTTGGAGGAGAGGTACTTGTGTGTCTTGAGGAGGGAGCCCTCCCCTCCTTATATAGGTGGAGGGGCCAGCGCGCCAAGGGGAGGGAGGGGAGTCCCTTCCCAACTCGGCTTGGAGGTGGGCCGCCGGTTGGAGGAGGGATTCCCTCCCCAACTCGGTTTCCCTCCTTCCTCCTCTTTTCCACTTTCCAAAACTTGCCGTTTGACTTTCAAACTAGCCGTTTGACTTTTCAATTTAGGATTTGATTAAACCCTTTATTTTGGACAGCGAATACACTTAGTACATGATGCAATCATTCCAACTTGCAATGGCACACTCATGTACCCCTTCCCCTCCGGAGTGCCGGACATTCCGGAACCTTCTAGAACATTCCCGATGAAAACACCGGAATCATTCCCGAACTCCGAAACGGGACTTTCCTTATACGAATCTTATTCTCCGGACCATTCCGGATCACCTCGTGATATCCCGGATCCCATCCGAGACTCCGAACAACATTCGGTCTCTTTCTCATACTACCATAACTACTCAAACAACGTTGAATCCTTAAGTGTGTCTCCCTACGGTTCGTGAACTATGCGGACATGATCGAGACACTTCTCCGAACAATAACCAATAGAGGAATCTGGAAATTCATATGGCTCCCACATATTTCTACGATTACTTTGCGATCGAATGAACCACTTACATACGATACCAATTTCCCTTTGTCTCACGATAGTTTACTTATCCGAGGTTATGATCGTCGGTATCTCTGCATACCTAGTTCAACCTCGTTACCGATAAGTACTCTTTTCTCGTTCCCGTGATATGTGATCCCTTGTGAGCCAGTCACATGCTTGCAAGCTAATTGGATGACATTCCACCGAGAGGGCCCAGAGTATATCTATCCGTCATATGGATGGACAAATCCCACTCTTGATCCATGTGTCTCAACCAATACTTTCCGAACACTCAATGCCACCTTTATAGCCACCCAGTTACGGTGTGGTGTTTGATGTCATCAAAGCATCATCCGGTAAAGGTGATATGCATGATCTCATGGTCGAAGGAATTAGGTTACTATGTATCAGAAAGCATATAGCAATTGAACTATTGAAATGACTTGATCTTTATGCTACGCTTATCTATAGGAGTATGTGCATCATATCATTATCCTAACGATATGATCTCGTTGTTGATAACATCTCAATGTTCATGATAGGGAAACCACAATCATTTATCGACCAACAAGCTAGTGATGTATAGAGGCTATACTAGGGACTTCAAATTAAGTTTACAAATCACACAAGTATCAATGTTTCCTTGTTAATACTATTATAGCATGAATGTAAACATTTATCATAAACACAAAGATATAATAATAACTATATTTATTATTGCCTCTAGGGCATACCTCCAACATTCTCCCACTTGCACTAGAGTCATCTAATCTAGATTACATGGTAATATACCGAACACCCATGGCAGTTTGGTGCTGGTCATGTTTTGCCCTCGGGAGAGGTTTAGTCAACGGATCCGCCACATTCAGATCTGTGTGTACTTTGCAAATCTTTATATCCCCATCTTGGATATGTTCTCGAATAGCGTGAAAACGTAGCTTGATGTGCTTCAGCTTCTTGTGTGACCTTGGTTCTTGCGCATTGGCTATGGCGCCCATGTTATCACAGTAGATAGACATTGGGTCCAGCGCACTAGGAACCACCCAGCTCTGTAATGAACTCTTTCATCCATATCGCTTCTTGTGAAGCCTCTGAAGCAGCCATGTATTCTGATTCAGTTGAAGATCTCGCCACAACGCTTTGCTTTGCACTCCTCCAGCTAACTGCTGCACCATTCAAAATAAATACGTATCCAGATTGTGATTTAGAATCATCCGGATCGGTGTTCCAACTAGCATTGGTGTAACCATTAACAACGAGCTGTTCATCACCTCCATAAGAAAGAACCATATCCTTAGTTCTTCTCAAGTACTTAAGGATGTTTTTGACCGCTGTCCAATGATCCACTCCTGGATCACTTTGATATCTGCTAGTTAAACTAACAGCATATGCAATGTCGGGTCTAGTACATAGCATGGCATACATTAGAGATCCTATGGCTGAGGCATAGGGAGTCTTACTCATCCTTTCTCTATCTTCTGCCGATGTCGGACTTTGAGTTTTACTCAAGGTCGTATTGGGCAACATGGGCAAGAACCCTTTCTTGCTATCTTCCATTCCAAACCTCTTTAGAACTTTGTCCAAATATGTACTCTGTGACAATGATATTAGGCGTTTCGATCTATCTCTGTAAATCTTTATGCCTAATATGTAAGCTGCTTCGCCAAGATCCTTCATTGAAAAACTTTTATTCAAATATTCCTTGACACTATTAAGAAGATCTACATCATTCCCAATCAACAATATGTCATCCACATATAGTATTAAGAATGCTACAGAGCTCCCACTCACTTTCTTGTAAATACAAGCTTCTCCATAAGTTTGTATAAAACCAAAACATTTGATTACCTTATCAAAACGTTGATTCCAACTTCGGGATGCTTGCTTCAATCCATAGATGGATCGTTGAAGTTTGCATACCTTGTTAGCATCTTTAGGATCGACAAAACCTTTGGGTTGCATCATATACAACTCTTCATCAATGTCTCCATTGAGGAATGCTGTTTTGACATCCATCTGCCATATCTCATAATCATAATATGCAGCGATTGCTAACATAATCCTCACAGAATTTAGCTTCGCTACCGGTGAGAAAGTCTCATCGTAGTCAACTCCTTGAATTTGTCGAAACCTTTTTGCGACAAGTCGAGCTTTATAGACAGTAACATTACCATCAGCATCTGTTTTCTTCTTGAAAATCCATTTGTTCTCGACAGCCTTCCGGCCATCCGGTAAGTCCACCAAAGTCCATACTTGGTTTTCGTACATGGATCCAATCTCGGATTTCATGGCTTCTTGCCATTTATTGGAATCTGGGCTCATCATCGCTTCCTCATATGTCTCGGGGTCATCGGTGTTGTCCACCAACATGACACTCATAACGGGATCATACCAATCTGGAGTGGTACGAGTTCTCGTTGACCTCCGAGGTTCTGTAGCAACTTCAACCGAAGTTTCATGATCACCGTCATTAGCTTCCTCTCTTATTGGTGCAGGCACCACAGGAACTTCTTCCGGTGCTGCGCTACTCGCAATTTCGAGAGAAGGTTCGACAACCTCGTCGAGTTCTAATTTCCTTCCAGTCACTTCTTTCGAGAGAAATTCCTTCTCTAGAAAGGATCCATTCTTGGCAACAAAGATTTTGCCTTCGGATCTATGATAGAAGGTATTCCCAATAGTTTCCTTCGGGTATCCTATGAAGACGCATTTTTCCGCTTTGGGTTCAAGCTTGTCCGGCTGTAACTTCTTTACATAGGCTTCGCATCCCCAAACTTTAAGGAACGACAATTTAGGTTTCTTCCCAAACCATAATTCATACGGTGTCATTTCAACGGATTTAGACGGTGCCCTATTTAAAGTGAATGCGGCTGTTTCTAATGCATAACCCCAAAATGATAGCGGTAAATCTGTAAGTGACATCATAGAATGAACCATATCTAAGAGAGTTCGATTACGACGTTCGGACACACCATTACGCTGTGGTGTTCCCGGCGGTGTCAATTGTGAAAGTATCCCGCATTTCTTCAAATGCTCGCCAAACTCGTAACTTAGATATTCACCTCCACGATCAGAACGTAGAAATTTAATCCTTTTGTTACGTTGATTCTCTACCTCACTTTGAAACTCCTTAAACTTCTCGAAAGTTTCGGACTTATGTTTCATGAAATAGATATACCCATATCTACTCAAGTCATCCGTGAAGGTAAGAACATAACGATAACCACCGCGCGATACTACACTCATTGGACCATATACATCGGTATGTATGATTTCCAATAAGTCTGTAGCTCGCTCCATTATACTAGAAAATGGAGTCTTAGTCATTTTTCCCATCAGACATGCTTCGCATCTTTCAAGTGATTCAAAATCAAGTGATTCAAGAAGTCCATCGGAATGGAGTTTCTTCATACGTTTCACTCCAATGTGACCAAGACGACAGTGCCACATATAGGTCGAATTATCGCTTGATTTCAAATGTTTAGCCTCAATGTTGTTGATATGTGTATTTCCACTATCGAGATTCAATAAGAATAGACCATCTATCAAAGGTGCATGTGCATAAAACATATTACTCATATAAATCGAACAACCATTATTCTCAGACTTAAACAAGTAACCGTCTCGCAATAAACAAGATCCCGATATAATGTTCATGCTCAACGCAGGCACCAAATAACAATTATTTAAGTATAAAACTAATCCCGATGGTAGATGAAGGGGTAGCGTGCCGACCGCGATCACATCAACCTTTGATCCATTTCCCACGCGCATCGTTACCTCATTCTTCGCTAGCTTCCGTTTATTCTGCAGCACCTGTTTCGAGTTACAAATATGAGCAACCGAACCAGTATCAAATACCCAGGCACTACTACGAGTACTAGTGAGATACACATCAATAACATGTATATCAGATATACCTTTCTTCTTGATGTTGCCGTTCTTCAAATCCGCCAAGTACTTTGGGCAATTCCGCTTCCAGTGACCTTCTCCCTTGCAGTAAAAGCACTCAGTATCAGGCTTAGGTCCAGCCTTGGTCTTCTTCGTTGGCGTGGTAACTTTCTTACCACCCTTCTTGAAGTGTCCCTTCTGCTTAGACTTGCCTTTCTTGAATTTGGTGGTCTTATTGACCAACAACACTTGGTGCTCTTTCTTGATCTCCACTTCTGCAGATTTCAACATGGCAAAGAGTTCTGGCAACGTCTTGTTCATGTTCTGCATGTTGTAGTTCATCACAAAGTTCTTGTAACTTGGTGGTAGTGATTGGAGGACACGGTAAATCCCCAAAGCATTAGGAATCACTATACCCAAGCTTTGAAGTTTGTTTGCGTGCCCAGACATCTTAAGCACATGCTCACTGACGGAGTTGCCCTCTTCCATCTTGCAGTTAAAGAACTTTTCAGAAGCCTCATAGCTTTCAATTGCCGCATGAGTCTCAAAAATCAATTTGAGATCCTCGACAATATCATATGGGTCTGAATCTTCAAACCTTTTATGAAGCTCCGATTCCAAACCATACAAGATAGCACACTGAACTATGGAGTATTGATTCTTCCGTGCGAGGTAAACATTCTTTACTTCATCGGAAGCATCAGCTGCAGGTGGGTCACCCAGCGGTGCATCCAGCACATAGGTCAAATTACCAGCTGTGAGGACAATCCTCAAATTGCGGAACCAATCCGCGAAGTTGCTTCCATTGTTTTTCAACTTTTCTTTCTCTAGGAACGCATTAAAATTGATGGTAGGGGCTGCCATTGATCTACAACATATTTGCAATAGTTTAGACTAAGTTTATGACAAATTGAGTTCAAATTAATTAATAAAGTTAATCTAGGTGAACTCCCACTCAAAACAATATCCCTCACATTGTTTTAGTGATCACACGAACCAAATCCACTATATCAACACCGATCATCACGAGGGTTGATATAGTTTCAATGGCGAACAATCGACATGTTCATCATATCTACTATATGATTCATGCTTTACCTTTCGGTGATCCGTGTTCCGAGACCATGTCTGTACATGCTAGGCTCGTCAAGATCAAACCTTAGTTTCCGCATGAGCAAATCTGGCTTGCTCACATTGTATACACTTGCGGAATCTAACACACCCGATCATCACGTGGTGCTTCGAAACAACAAGCTTTAGAAACGGTGCTAACTAAGGGTGAACACTTTATGACTTGAAATTCATGTGCATGAGGGATCATCTTATAATGCTACCGGCGTCTACTAAGCAATACAAGATGCATAAAGGATTAACATCACATGCAATTCAATATATATGTGATATGATATGGCCTTTCTTCTTCGTGCTTCCGATCTCCATCTTCAAGCAAGAACATGATCTCCATCATCACCGGCATTGCATCAAGGTCAATGACGCCTCTCCATGGTTGTCGTCCACCGGCTTCAACTATTACAACTACTTTGAATAGACACGCGGGTCTTAACATAAATTAAAAACAACCATATGGCTCCTGCCGGTTGCCGACTTACAATAAGGAACATTGCATACATCAAATATAATCACAATCATGGCCATATCACATCACTGCACACCCCTGCAAAACAAAGTTAGACGCCTCTACTTTCTTTGCATATTTTACGTGGTTTGGGGCTTTCAATAAGTGTCGTTCTAACTTGCGAACAAGAACCACAACATTGATACTAGTATTGTTAATCACCCGTTGTAAATTGGATCTTAACTATGCTAGGAGAAACAGGCACCCGCAAAGCCACTTATGCAATACAAGTTGCATGTCAAGCGTGGAGCAAGTCTCATGAACAATGTCATTTAAGGTTAGCCCGGTCCGCTGTAACACCCTCAGAATCGGACCTATGCAAGTTTGAGCAACATTCGCCAAACCCGCATAGAAACGATTCAAAGGTGCCCACCAGGCACTTTCGTGCGGGTGGAAAACGAAGTAATAACATTACACAACAGTCCTCGATGGGACCCACAGAACAGATATATATAACAGCGACTCAAAGAGTCAAGAATACAGATATAATATACAAAGATCCAAATCACCTTGAAAACGATAGAGCGTCCAGCTACGGACAAGATGCAAATGGGGCCAAGAGCCCTGAAGAATAACCAATGGCGTCCATAACCGTGCCCAGGCCAAGCCGGAAGGGTAACCCTGCTAACGACGTCGATCTCAAAACCTGCTTAAACAAAAGGGGTGCCGACAAAGGGCAAAGGAAAAAGAGGAGCGTCAGTACTGAGGCCAGTACACGGCGAGACTAGAATTCGGCGGTCCTCGCCTACATAGGTATGGTGGACTGAGCGGCAGCGGCAACATGCACTAACAACCTATAGAGACTCGACATAACTGTCGGCAATCAGAGAGGGGTAAGAAAGACCTATTCGAATCCAACCTGATACTACCACCAAACAAACCCCTCCTGGTGTTTCCCCCTCGACACCGATCGAGGAAGTCAACCGAGGAACTCACATAGTTGGCAGTTTTATTTATTCAGTTTTCGTTGCAGCAATTACTAGTTATTATAGATAATCATCCTGATAAAATAAACAGTGGGCACTTTTAGTTAACCATTCCATTATAGTTACAACACTTACTAATCAGATTCATTTAGCATGAGATAACCCAAAACCCAGCAGTTGTTGGTACTTTTATGCAGCCATTCCGTTGTAGTTGCAATACTTACTAGTCAGGTACAATGGTCGCAAGCGACACTCCAAACAAGCAATTGTGGGCAGTATTAATTAGCCATTCCATTATAGTGAAGCTGATTACTAGTCATTATAAAGTCAAATTTACAGCAATAAACTTTAGTTATGCTTGTCTATGGTCGAGATACTGTGCTCCAAGTCGTCCATAACCGCGGACACGGCTTTCAGAAAGTTTTAACCCGGCCGGGGTGCACAAATAGCAACACACACACGATCAACCTCGGAAAAACCAAATCAAAACCCAACGAGGTCTTCACGACAGAGCAATCACAAGATTCAGAAATATTTCAGGGGGCCACCCCTTAAGTAGATCCCGCAACGAAGCTAGCTGACTCCGAGATGGACTCAAGGTTTGGGTGGACGGCGGTAAACGACTGGGAACCTGAAAGTGTGGCTGGGCTTGTCGATACCGCGTAAACGTGTCCCGAACCTAAACAGTACAGTGTGCTATCTGTCGCACAATTTAAATACAGAAGTAGCATGGCATAAGTACAGGATAGTAAATAAAACCTCAAACTAGTTTGTGGCCCCAAGAAATAAGACGGAATCAAGCTCTGGCTAAGGGGGGACCATACTCCCCATATGTGGATAGCGCGATAAATCAAGGAACAGGTATCAAGTACTCGGGGTCCTACGGGACACAAGTGGGCGTTCGGAAACCAAATGTTCTCTATCACCCACCGATGCCTCTGCTTACTTACTTCAATTTTAGTTGTTAAACAGTAATTAAAGTGAACGATAAGTAAAACCGAGATCATCTCCAACATCAAACAGGTGGCAATACTCCAACAACAGTGGTACATGGCGACACGCAACAGCACTTGAGCAAGCGACTACGACGCGCAAGTCCAACTATCTACCAAACAACAGGTAATAGGATGTGTCCAAGGCAATATAGGGCTGCACGGTATATCCCAGGTACGGAAACTAAAGCATCGCAACACAGATAGCAATAGATCAACAGAAGGGAATAAATACTATAAAAGGTAAGATAGGTAGAAAGAGGGAGATGCTCGCCTGAAAACATTGCCGAAGGTTCAACCGAAGATCGGGGCGAAGCTCACATCAACTCAACGGCCTTATCCGCGAAGAACCAAAACACTAGAAGAAACACCGGATGCACTATTTAATACAACGACAGAAGATCGGCATGTTGCATGTATGATGCATGGCATGGCAAAGGTGTGAAGCAATTAGGTCAGTATTAAGCGGGACCGAGGGTTCCGACAATTAATTAAATGGTTCAAGTTGTTTAGAACCCCCGCAATTCAAATGTTGTTTAACAAGGCAGAAGATAGCACCGGGTTCACTACACAAATTTAAATGAGGCCGATATGAGACTAGTTTTGTCCGCATATGGGCCCCATATTTAATTATTAGGTGAATCGGCATAAGGCCCCCAAACCACTGATATGCATGCAAGATGAATGACAATTTAATATGCGACACGGTTGTATTTCATTTATAAAAATAGGGTTTGCGGGAAGGGGGTTCACACATTAGGGGTCTCGACGATCTTGGGGTTCCGGGGTTCGGGGTCGGTCTCAGGGTCCAGGGTTCGACGGATCGGTCTCGACGGAATCGTTCTCGGACTCCGGGGTAGATCTTGGCGTTCCGCGAGGAAGGGCTTGGTGGTTCTGACTTCACTCGTCGGTGCCGGACTCGGTTGCGGTAGATCTTGGCCATGTCGAAGTTCTTGCCGGAGGCTCGCCGAGGTTCACCGGTTCGGTACGGTCTTCGCCTTCCATGAGGAAGATCTTGATGTCCCGGTTCTTCGGTCGGTGGGGTCTTGGCATGAACATTGGGGTTGTGGCATCGGATCGGGCTTCAGAACATCGGGGGTTCGGGCTTCCGAGTCTAGGAGGAGAGCTTCGCGCCATCGTATCCATGAGGTAGTGATTGATGTCCCATGATGAAGATCTTGTCATCCAGACAGCCACATCGGGGATTTCTTCGTGTTCCTCCGAGAACTTGTACACAACAAAACAAGCAGCTGACATGCATACAGTAGGAACGCCAGGTGCTCGAGGACGCACGCGAAGCGCCGACCGATGGTCCAGGGGGCAGGCCCGCAGGGAGGAGAGGCCGGCGAGGGCGGCGTCTCGGGACGAGGTCGAGGAGCCGCGGTGCGGGGTCAGGGCAGAGACCGGCGGCTCGGGCTTGCGGACGCGGCAGCGACGAGCTCGGGACCGGGGACGCGGAGGCTGCCGACAAAGGGCCGCAGAGGAGCGGCTCGGGGACGCGGAGGCGCGGCCGGAGCAGGGCCAGGGAAGGGCGGCGCGGACGTCCTTGGCGCGGAGCTCGGCCGGAGCGGACGCGGCCGTCGGCGACGGGGGTGGCTCGGGCGAGCTCGGCCGCGGGGCGGAGCTTGAACGGGCGGGGCGGCGCGCCGGGGAGGAGGAGAAGCAGGTGGGGGCTGGTGGGGCGAGCGCCTGGCCAGCGGCGACGAGGCGCGCGGGGGAGGCGCGGCAGCAGGCGGTCGGCGGGGTTGGGACCGACGCGGGGACGGCCGGCGCTGCCGGAAGCGAGGGGGAAGGCGCTCGGGTCCGGCGAGGGAGCGGGCTCGGGATGCGGCCGGAGGAGGGGGAGCTCGCCGCGCGGGGCGGGTAGAGGCGGACGGGGCGGAGGTGTGCCGCGGCGGCGCCGGCGGGGAGGGAGCGGTTGAGCGGGGGCGTCGCGGAGGAGGGAGCACGCGGCGGCCCGAGGGTGGCGCGCGCAGGCCGGCGACGGCGGCGGAAGGCGAGCGGCTCGGCTGGCTGGGAGGCGCGTCGGGGAGAGCCAGACGGGGAGGAGGAGGGAGAAGGTGGGGAGGAGGGACGCGTGGGGGGTGCGTGGTGGGACCCAGGGCGGGCCAGGGGCAGCGGGGACGAATGGGAGGTGGGTTCCTGGGTGGTTGTCGGTGTGGGTCTGTGGTTGGTTGGGATTGGTGCAGGTGGGGCCACGCGGGGCAGACGGTTGACCAGGGGAAGAGGGAGCTGAGTGGGTCGGTGGGTGGAGTGGGTTTGGTTAGGTGGCAGGCTGGGAGTGGGGGGAGAGAAGGGAGAGGAGAGGTGAGGTGTCAGGCTGCCACTGGTTTGGGGTGATGTGGCCAAAGGGGGTGGGTTTGTTTGTTGGTAGCTTTAGGATTTAGGGGGCTGTTTTAGGTGGCCCGATTTAATTCCGGAGGTGGTCGTTCGGGTCGTTCGGCCCGTTCGACTGCCCCACTAAAATAATAAATAAATATTTTATTTGATTCTAAATGCACCATTTGCAAACCGATAGCAGGCAAACAAAATATTCCGGAGACCCGGGGTTTGACGTTTGAATAAAAGACGGGGCGTTTTAGAAAACAAAACTAGGTTTTCCCGAAATAGTTTTACACAAGCAAATGCAAGATGATGACGATGCTCAAATGCAATGTGGCATGATGACATGAGCATGCGGTCATGATGATGCAATGCACAAAAACAACGCGATTTTCTAGTAGTGGTTTTGCGGGATGCCACAGCCGCTTCATCCCAACATACCGCAAGATGCAAAGTACACAAGAAGCAATCGACAATAAAAGCATCAACGCCCACAATGACCATTGTGTTCTACTCGTGCAACAGATCTACATATAGACACGGCTCTGATACCACTGTAGGGTTTCGTAGCATGGAAAACAAAATTTTCTATCGCATACAAACAAACAAGACAAGATCTATCTACTAGATTGTAGCAATGAGTCGATGGAATAACTTACCCTCGAAGATTCCAAAGTGTTTAACGAGAGAGGATTCTCGTGGGTGATGTAGTCGTACTCTTCCCGATCTCAAGATCGTGTAGACGATCCTTCCGGCGCTGCGTTCCGGCAGCGCTCCCGTAGTCGGTCACACGTTTGGTACTCGACGAAGACCTTCCTCTCCCTTGTTCCAGCAGGCAGCGGAGGTTGTAGCACTCTCCTCGAGATTCCGGCAGCACAACGGCGTGGTACCGGAAGTAGAGGGGAGATCTCGCAGGGCTTCGCCTTAAGCCGGAGCGAGTATGGTGGAGTATGAGAGAGCTCCTCGATGTTCTAGGGTTTAGAGACACCAAGGAGGGGACAAGCCGGCGGCTAGGGTTTATCTAGGCGGCGGCGAGTTGATGCCCTAGGGGCCGGCGGCGGCTTGGAGGCGGCGGCGGCTTGGGCTAGGGTTTTGGAGGAGAGGTACTTGTGTGTCTTGAGGAGGGAGCCCTGCCCCTCCTTATATAGGTGGAGGGGCCGGCGCGCCAAGGGGAGGGAGGGGAGTCCCTCCCCAACTCGGCTTGGAGGTGGGCCGCCGGTTGGAGGAGGGATTCCCTCCCCAACTCGGTTTCCCTCCTTCCTCCTCTTTTCCACTTTCCAAAACTTGCCGTTTGACTTTCAAACTAGCCGTTTGACTTTTCAATTTAGGATTTGATTAAACCCTTTATTTGGACAGCGAATACACTTAGTACATGATGCAATCATTCCAACTTGCAATGACACACTCATGTACCCCTTCCCCTCCGGAGTGCCGGACATTCCGGAACCTTCTAGAACATTCCCGATGAAAACACCGGAATCATTCCCGAACTCCGAAACGGGACTTTCCTTATATGAATCTTATTCTCCGGACCATTCCGGATCACCTCGTGATATCCCGGATCCCATCCGAGACTCCAAACAACATTCGGTCTCTTTATCATACTACCATAACTACTCAAACAACGTCGAATCCGTAAGTGTGTCTCCCTACGGTTCGTGAACTATGCGGACATGATCGAGACACTTCTCCGAACAATAACCAATAGAGGAATCTGGAAATTCATATGGCTCCCACATATTTCTATGATTACTTTGCGATCGAATGAACCACTTACATACGATACCAATTTCCCTTTGTCTCACGATAGTTTACTTATCCGAGGTTATGATCATCGGTATCTCTGCATACCTAGTTCAACCTCGTTACCGATAAGTACTCTTTTCTCGTTCCCGTGATATGTGATCCCTTGTGAGCCAGTCACATGCTTGCAAGCTAATTGGATGACATTCCACCGAGAGGGCCCAGAGTATATCTATCCGTCATATGGATGGACAAATCCCACTCTTGATCCATGTGTCTCAACCAATACTTTCTGAACACTCAATGCCACCTTTATAGCCACCCAGTTACGGTGTGGTGTTTGATGTCATCAAAGCATCCATCCGGTAAAGGTGATATGCATGATCTCATGGTCGAAGGAATTAGGTTACTATGTATCAGAAATCATATAGCAATTGAACTATTGAAATGACTTGATCTTTATGCTACGCTTATCTATAGGAGTATGTCCATCATATCATTCTCCTAACGATATGATCTCGTTGTTGATAACATCTCAATGTTCATGATAGGGAAACCACAATCATTTATCAACCAACAAGCTAGTGATGTATAGAGGCTATACTAGGGACTTCAAATTAAGTTTACAAATCACACAAGTATCAATGTTTCCTTGTTAATACTATTATAGCATGAATGTAAACATTTATCATAAACACAAAGATATAATAATAACTATATTTATTATTGCCTCTAGGGCATATCTCCAACAATGATGAACATGATGATTGTTCGCCTTTAAAACTATATCATGGCACGTGATGATCGGACTTGGTGTAGTGAATTTGGTTCGTGTGATCACTAAAACAATGTGAGGGATATTGTTTTGAGTGGGAGTTCAATAGCAATATGATTAAAAGTTGAACACTATTTATCATAAATTAAATCAAAGTGAATTTGCATAGTTGTTGTAGTCATTGGCATCCGTTTACCACCTTGTGCTTAGTTATAATTGAGATAATAGAACTATAGAATTCTGGTTAGTTACTTTACGAACTGGTAGCATATTGTTTTGAAGTCTTAATCTAAAGTTTAAAAGTCCCATTGCAAACTTTCAGTAAGTTCCGGTTACTCCGTGAAGTTTAATAATTGGTGTTAAATCAAGAGTGACAATTCCAGTGTTAGTATATAAGTATCATGTTTGTCTCCATGATTCTTGATATTGAAAAGATTGTTTTAATAACAAGGTTATCTAGGATCTGAAAGAGTTGTTTCAGAAACCATGATGTGTGGAAGATATTGCGATATCTGAAATGATGTTTTGGTTGCAACATGAGAGAGTATAATATGGAAAAGTTTATGTTCTCATATTTGATGAGAATTTGAAAAAGGTTGGAGACGCTTGTTGTCACATCCCAAAATTCTCCTAATTTTGGAATGTGAAATAAATAAATAAGTTTGATTGATTGTTTGACTTTGTTGAAAATTCTCAAAGAGAAGAAACTTTTTGAATAGAAAATCCTCTCAACCTTGAATTCAAAATCCTATATTCTTTTGTTAAGACCTAAGTAGCCATATAGGCAAAAGGGCATGGATTGATTTTGGATTGTAGAGTTGGTGTGCAAGATTTCAAAATGAAAAGCATGAAGCATTCATAAGCATTTCATCCATGCAAAGTTCTCACAAACTAAATCCAAATCCTGGTATCTAAATCCTATAGTTGATTCGCCCAAATGTTCCTAAAGGTAATTAAATTGTCTTTATAAAACCCATTATTCTTAAGGCATAAATTATTGATAGTTATAGCCTAAAAAGATCCAATTAATATTACAAAATTTTAGAAACAAAATTGAGCTTATTTGGAGCTAGTATGAAAAAGTTATGAAACAAATACAAACACATAAAGATATAAATAAAATAAAATATAAAAGGATTTATAAACCCACTACTTCCAAACTAGTAAAAAGATTACAAATTTGATCCTATAATAATCTATTCGATTTTAGAAAAATTTAGAAACAAGAATCATGTCATTTAGAGTTCGTATGCAAAAGATATAAGAAAAACAAGTAAATAGAAAAAGAAAAAGAAAAAAAAATTCCTAACGGGCCGGCCCATCCGGACCGAGCCAGCCGGCCAGCGCGCACGTGCGTGCCCAAATTGCTCCAAAAAGCGTGCAATTCGGTGTTTGTTAGACCTATCTCTACTCAAACTGCTATAACTTTTTATCTACAACTCCGAATCGACTTCCGTTTGTTTCTACTTGTTCTCTACTCCAATACCTATCTCCCCACCGTCACAAACCTCCATATAATCTCGTGGAGCCATAGCTGTACGAGTTTCTCTCCTCGAAATCCCGAATCTACCCATGCCCGAATCTTGTTTCGCTTTTTAACCCATCTAGACTTCGTCGTTTGCCTTCGGTCAAAAAACGAAAGTTGTAGGGATCGTAGAAATCTTTCAATCCCGACAAACCTCACCTTTTTCATCCACCACAGCCGGAGAATTTCGTATATCGCAATATTTCAGATCTTACGGTGTAAATCCAAGATGTACTCGCGCTCGTTGCTTCAAATCCAAATTCCTTTGGTGAGAAGGTAGGAATAATGATTCCCCACAACTTTCATGTTCTGAGTTTTTTGATTTGACCTACGGATTTGTCTCTCTAACACAGATCTATTTTCTTGTCTATTCTGAGCCAAAATCGGGTCAATCTCTTCTTCTAGCCACCGGATCCTATCCAGACGGTCGAGATCCAATCAAACCGGTGCGTGCCATGTCGTCATCCCGGTCATCTTCCTCATCAACGCCACGTCAACGTAAGGTCAACATCTAGTCCCAGTCAGCATGCAAAGTCAACCTGTCCAGTCAGCGGAATATTCCCTGGAATATTCCGTTCGGATTTAAAATTGCATATTATAGATCTAACTTGTAAAATTCATTAGAAATTCATACCATGTCCAAAAATTGCGTATAATATATCAAATTGAAGATAATTTCACGTAGAATCATCTTATAACCAACTTTTACTGTACGTGGTTACTGCAGTAATTTAATTAGTTTTAATGGTCTTTTAGGTTAATAAATTCATAAGAAATTATTTGTAACTCCGAAAAATATGAATAATATATCAAATTGAAGCTACTGTAATGTACTTTACACATATCTGGTTGGATCTAGCCTTTGGAGATTATTTACCCGTAGCAATTTAATTAGTTTTAATGGCTCTATAAATCATTAAATTCATAGTAAATTAATTGCTTGTCACAAAATATAAATGATATACCGTTGGAAAGCTGGTTCCATGTAGATCATCAATATGAAATTAGTTTAGCATTTTACTGTAAGGTTTTGCCGTGAAGATTTAAATAGTTTAATGGCCTATCTAGAGTAATAAATTCATAAGAAAATAAATACTATTCAGAAAATTACAAATAATATGTCCCTGAAATCACAATTCCGTGGAGATTACAGATATAATTTTAGTTTGATTTTTAGACAACAGAAACATATGAATCATTTTAAAACCATTAAACACTATTTAAATCATACAAAAGATCTATAACTCCGATTAGGGTGAATCCAAGTGCTAGGTTTTGTATTGACAATATCTATACAAAGAAATTGCATGACAAAATTATTTGGTACTGTTAAAACAGAAATTCATACAAAAATATTTAAACCCATTGAAATAGTGTTTTAATCATAGGAAAATATCTATAACTCATTTTTAGGTGATTCAAATTGCCACTGTCTCTAAATTGCATTACCTATTCAGTAGCATCTAGTTCACAATTTCATACGATATAAAAATATTTGGTTCAATTAAAGTGGTATACACCATATTAAATCGATACAACTTTAGTAATAAAATCTTTAGTGCAATAATGACTTTCCACATGCATCATGTAATCTAACTATGTTCAGAACACTAAATGCAAACCATTGTGACTCATTAAATCGTCATGCATGCATCTGTTCATCATTGTTTTCTTGTAATGTTGCACTGTTGTATGTTTGCAATGTTTGAATGGTGTTTGTTGTGTTTGCTTCAAACGTTAGATTGCGAGGAGTGCAACTACTATGATTGCAAGTATTGTGGTTATGACGAGTGCAACCATTATATCTATGAGAATTGTGAGGATTATCTAATCGACTCACATCTACAACAAAGGCAAGTGGTGCTATCTTGGTCATAAATGTCCTACTGTTTTCCTATGCATTGTAGATGTTTTGTAGAATTGCATATGTAGGAATTGATGTTTATATGCTATGCTATGTCCCATATTATTCCCTAGTATCCCTGTTTATGAGCCATCGTATTGGTAGATTGCTTAGCTATGCTATTTAGACGAGGAAGGGAATCACATCATGAAAAGTTATATGTTTGAAAGGCTTATGTTTTGCTAAATGACAAACCAACATGTTTTAATGAACCACCTGGGCGGAATGGCATTGATTGGGTCATCGAGTGTATTTATGGTGGGGAATGCCGCCCAGGACACTGAGAAAGGATTGGTTTCTTTGTTTGGAAGCTTTCGTGTGCAACCATGTGCCAATAATGAAATGGGCGGTTGGTTGAACTCAGTAGGTTTAGTAACTCGAACCCGCGTATCCAGAGATGTAGATAGTGTAGGTTGGACCGGTGCGCGTCGGGATTGGGGAGCTACTTCCCGAACAGTTCCTTCTTGGACTTCTCCCTATCATCACCAATATGAGAGTGGTGGTACGAGCTGGGCTGGCCAAGTCACATGGGTAAAGTGTACTAACCCCTGCAGGGTGTATAAACTAATCGATTAGCCGTGTCCCCGGTTATGGACAATTTGAGCGACCTGATACTGATGCTATGATATTTCTCACTCATCCCAATTCTTAATTACTAAAACTTGATGGATGAACATGGGTTTAGGAGCATACGAAAGCTGAACTGTCTTGTATCTACATGGGTTTATGCTGGTATGTCCTTAGAAGATTGTTTTAAAGAGAAGTATTTTGAAGTAGGGAAAAGTTGTATTGCTTTATGCAAATAATCCTGAACTACACTTGGCCAAATAAGCATGTAGTTGATAGATCTGTTGTTAACCACTTTAGCCTACTTGCCATACATTCAATGTATTGACCATTCGTGGCTGCAACGTTTCATGTTGCAGGTTATATCGTAGCTGAGTGATCGTTCATAGGTCGCGAGACTCCACTCAACATTTGTTCGCCTGTGGCACATTTGAAGGATGGAGATCTACCTTGTATTCGTTTTCTGCTGTGTACTTGAATGAATAATGTAAATTCTGGATCATATTCGTTGTATTTATGATGCACAATTATATTTGGTATCATTTTGTACTGTGTGTGCCAGTGAACCGATCCAGGGATTGGCACTATACACATGAACTCGGCCTTATCAGGCGAGGGTGTTACAAGATGGTATCAGAGCTGTGTGGCTGTAGGATCGTGACCTTAGAAATGGATTAGCAATAGAAGACCTTTATTAGGAGAACTATCATATTTTATACTTATTAGAGTTCTTATATATTCCTTGTCTATCATTTTCCAACACCTCTCCTTGTTCAAACTTGTAGATGTCCATTCATTTGATAAGTAGAAGAAGTGATCTACCATAAAAACTATAAGAATTGGAAAATGTTATTAGTAGTTTTCTATAAAGAAAATCACTATATGAGAGTTGGCCTACAAGTAAAGAACAAATAACATGACATAAATGAACATATCATCAAGTTGGTTAGGTCTAGACCACCATGTTCTATCTCTTTAGGAGATCATCGCTATCGTGTTAGCATATTGTTCTTATCAACTTATGTGGTATGACAATATAGGTTGTTTGCTTGGTTGTATTGAGCTATTTGTGTGATGCCTTGTTTAGGATATGTTGTTTTGAAACTCTAAAGTTGCTGGAGTTTTCGTGTGTTTTTAAAATTATTTTAATGGTGTGAATTGATTGAAATTCGTGGAATTACTGCTGCAGTTTTCTGCCGGACCTGCAGTACCGCGCGATTTTTCATATTTTATTGGTAACTCATAAAAATCTAAAAAAATAGGATCTGGAGCGTAATTACCTGTAGTACATGCACAAAATTGGCTTAAAATTCCTGACGAGTTTAAGTTAGTCAGAAAAATTCGTGAAACCTGCTGTACTATTGACAGATTTAGTTTAGTGCTTATATGTTGCTATGTTTACTCTAGTATTGTTCCCAATGCTTTCAAACTATTTTGTGGTTATATACTACTAAATTTAGACCTCTGTGTTATTGTTATGCAAGTGCTGCTTGTGTGTTGATTTATTATGATGTTTGCTTGTTTGTGACATTGAATGCTTCATATAGTTATGGGTAGGATTATTTCTTAGTCATTTCTTTCCTATAGAATCTATTCTTTCCTATCTTGAACCCTTGGAGATATAATAATGTGTTAAGCGGAAGGTTTGACAACACAATGCATTTAGGAAGGAGAATGCTTCACCTAATGGAAAAATGTGGAAGTATGAAGTGTTGCACATGATGTCATGTAGTAGATACCCAACCGGAAAGTTGAAGTATTGATAGTTTAGTTTTAGTAGTAGCTTTGTTGATTGAATACATGGAGTATACATAGAGCATTAGTTCGTGCCCATGGAAACATTCTTCAAGGCAAGTGAGAATGCCCGTGATAGAAAAACGTGATTCACCTATCCTCATACAGGGTAATGATTTGGGTGCAGGATGGATTGATCACCACTCCTACTATTCTTATTATTCGCTCTTGTATGTTGGCTTTGCGAATCTTGAGTACCTTTCAGCCTTAGCAGAGAGCCGGCGTTGAGCCTAAACTTAGAATGGTAGATTGTTCCACCTCTATAAAAGCATTCATTGCTAAGCGTAGGAATATACGGTAAGGATGAATCCCAAACGTGAATTATGGGCACGTGAAGTAAATGTCCCCTAATTGACCACCATGAGAGTTCTACTAGTTCAAGTAGTGTTTGCTTGGAAATCTGCCAATCATGAGGTTCGAAGTGCAAAGAGACATTGTGCCCTAGAAGTCTAAAGGAGAACCAATCTGAGCTAAGTGAATCCTCGAGAAATGACCTAGTCATTTTATTTTAAGGGTGGTCGCATCCTAATGGATCCTGAACCTTTCTTTCTAGCCTTCCAAATCTCGGGACGAGATTTCTTTTAGGGTGGTAGTCTGTCACATCCCAACATTCTCCTAATTTTGGAATGTGAAATAAATAATAAGTTGATTGATTGTTTGACTTTGTTGAAAATTCTCAAAGAGAAGAAACTTTTTGAATAGAAAAATCCTCTCAACCTTGAATTCAAAATCCTATATTCTTTGTTAAGACCTAAGTAGCCATATAGGCAAAAGGGCATGGATTGATTTTGGATTGTAGAGTTGGTGTGCAAGATTTCAAAATGAAAAGCATGAGCATTCATAAGCATTTCATCCATGCAAAGTTCTCACAAACTAAATCCAAATCCTGGTATCTAAACCTATAGTTGATTCGCCCAAATGTTCCTAAAGGTAATTAAATTGTCTTTATAAAACCCATTATTCTTAAGGCATAATTATTGATAGTTATAGCCTAAAAAGATCCAATTAATATTACAAAATTTTAGAAACAAAATTGAGCTTATTTGGAGCTAGTAGAAAAAGTTATGAAACAATATACAAACACATAAAGATATAAATAAAATAAAATATAAAAGGATTTATAACCCACTACTTCCAAACTAGTAAAAAGATTAAACATTTGATCCTATAATAATCTATTCGATTTTAGAAAAATTTAGAAACAAGAATCATCGTCATTTAGAGTTCGTATGCAAAAGATATAAGAAAACAAGTAAATAGAAAAAGAAAAGAAAAAAAAAATTCCTAACGGGCCGGCCCATCCGGAGCCGAGCAGCCGGCCAGCGCGCACGTGCGTGCCCAAATTGCTCCAAAAAGCGTGCAACTTCGGTGTTTGTTAGACCTATCTCTACTCAAACTGCTATAACTTTTTATCTACAACTCCGAATCGACTTCCGTTTGTTTCTACTTGTCTCTTACTCATACCTATCTCCCCACCGTCACAAACCTCCATATAATCTCGTGGAGCCATAGCTGTACGAGTTTCTCTCCTCGAAATCCCGAATATACCCATGCCCGAATCTTGTTTCGCTTTTTAACCCATCTAGACTTCGTCGTTGCCTTCGGTCAAAAAACGAAAGTTGTAAGGATCGTAGAATCTTTTCAATCCCGACAAACCTCACCTCTTTTCATCCACACAGCCGGAGAATTTCGTATCGCAATATTTCGATCTTACGGTGTAAATCCAAGATTACTCGCGCTCGTGCTTCAAATCCAAATTCCTTTGGTGAGAAGGTAGGAATAATGATTCCCCACAACTTTCATGTTCTGAGTTTTTTGATTTGACCTACGGATTTGTCTCTCTAACACAGATCTATTTTCTTGTCTATTCTGAGCCAAAATCGGGTCAATCTCTTCTTCTAGCCACCGATCCTATCCAGGACGGTCGAGATCCAATCAACACCGGTGCGTGCCATGTCGTCATATCCGGTCATCTTCCTCTCAACGCCACGTCAACGTAAGGTCAACATCTAGTCCCAGTCAGCATGCAAGTCAACCTGTCCAGTCAGCGGAATATTCCCTGGAATATTCCGTTCGGATTTAAAATTGCATATTATAGATCTAACTGTAAAATTCTTAGAAATTCATACCCATGTCCAAAAATTGCGTAAATATATCAAATTGAAGATAATTTCACACAACAAGGCAAGTGGTGCTATCTTGGTCATAAAATGTCCTACTGTGTTTCCTATGCATTGTAGATGTTTTTGTAGAATTGCATATGTAGGAATTGATGTTTATATGCTATGCTATGTCCCATATTATTCCCTAGTATCCCTTGTTTATGAGCCATCGTATTGGTAGATTGCTAGCTATGCTATTTAGACGAGGAAGGGAATCACATCATGAAAAGTTATATGTTTTGAAAGGCTTATGTTTTGCTAAATGACAACCAACATGTTTTAATGAACCACCTGGGCGGAATGGCATTGATTGGGTCATCGAGTGTATTTATGGTGGGGAATGCCGCCCAGGACACTGAGAAAGGATTGGTTTCTTTGTTTGGAAGCTTTCGTGTGCAACCATGTGCCAATAATGAAATGGGCGGTTGGTTGAACTCAGTAGGTTGTAGTAACTCGAACCCGCGTATCCAGAGATGTAGATAGTGTAGGTTGGACCGGTGCGCGTCGGGATTGGGGAGCTACTTCCCGAACAGTTCCTTCTTGGACTTCTCCCTATCATCACCCATATATGAGAGTGGTGGTACGAGCTGGGCTGGCCAAGTCACATGGGTAAAGTGTACTAACCCCTGCAGGGTGTATAAACTAATCGATTAGCCGTGTCCCCGGTTATGGACAATTTGAGCGACCTGATACTGATGCTATGATATTTCTCACTCATCCCAATTTCTTAATTACTAAAACTTGATGGATGAACATGGGTTTAGGAGCATACGAAAGCTGAACTGTCTTGTATCTACATGGGTTTATGCTGGTATGTCCTTAGAAGATTGTTTTAAAGAGAAAGTATTTTGAAAGTAGGGAAAAGTTGTATTGCTTTATGCAAATAATCCTGAACTACACTTGGCCAAATAAGCATGTAGTTGATAGATCTGTTGTTAACCACTTTAGCCTACTTGCCATACATTCAATGTATTGACCATTCGTGGCTGCAACGTTTCATGTTGCAGGTTATATCGTAGCTGAGTGATCGTTCATAGGTCGCGAGACTCCACTCAACATTTGTTCGCCTGTGGCACATTTGAAGGATGGAGATCTACCTTGTATTCGTTTTTCTGCTGTGTACTTGAATGAATAATGTAAATTCTGGATCATATTCGTTGTATTTATGATGCACAATTATATTTGGTATCATTTTTGTACTGTGTGTGCAGTGAACCGATCCAGGGATTGGCACTATACACATGAACTCGGCTTATCAGGCGAGGGTGTTACAAGATGGTATCAGAGCTGTGTGTTTGGCTGTAGGATCGTGACCTTAGAAATGGATTAGCAATAGAAGACCTTTATTAGGAGAACTATCATATTTTATACTTATTAGAGTTCTTATATATTCCTTGTCTATCATTTTCCAACACCTCTCCTTGTTCAACTTGTAGATGTCCATTCATTTGATAAGTAGAAGAAGTGATCTACCATAAAAACTATAAGAATTGGAAAATGTTATTAGTAGTTTTCTATAAAGAAAATCACTATATGAGAGTTGGCCTACAAGTAAAGAACAAATAACATGACATAAATGAACATATCATCAAGTTTGGTTAGGTCTAGACCACCATGTTCTATCTCTTTAGGAGATCATCGCTATCGTGTTAGCATATGTGTCTTATCAACTTATGTGGTATGACAATATAGGTTGTTTGCTTGGTTGTATTGAGCTATTTTGTGTGATGCCTTGTTTAGGATATGTTGTTTTGAAACTCTAAAGTTGCTGGAGTTTTCGTGTGGTTTTTAAAATTATTTTAATGGTGTGAATTGATTGAAATTCGTGGAATTACTGCTGCAGTTTTCTGCCGGACCTGCAGTACCGCGCGATTTTTCATATTTTATTGGTAACTCATAAAAATCTAAAAAAATAGGATCTGGAGCGTAATTACCTGTAGTACATGCACAAAAATTGGCTAAAATTCCTGACGAGTTTAAGTTAGTCAGAAAAATTCGTGAAACCTGCTGTACTATTTTGACAGATTTAGTTTAGTGCTTATATGTTGCTATGTTTTACTCTAGTATTGTTCCCAATGCTTTCAAACTATTTTGTGGTTATATACTACTAAATTTAGACCTCTGTGTTATTGTTATGCAAGTGCATGCTTGTGTGTTGATTTATTATGATTGTTTGCTTGTTTGTGACATTGAATGCTTCATATAGTTATGGGTAGGATTATTTTCTTAGTCATTTCTTTCCTATAGAATCTATTCTTTCCTATCTTGAACCCTTGGAGATATAATAATGTGTTAAGCGGAAGGTTTGACAACACAATGCATTTAGGAAGGAGAATGCTTCACCTAATGGAAAAAAATGTGGAAGTATGAAGTGTTGCACATGATGTCATGTAGTAGATTACCCAACCGGAAAGTTGAAGTATTGATAGTTTAGTTTTAGTAGTAGCTTTGTTGATTGAATACATGGGAGTATACATAGAGCATTAGTTCGTGCCCATGGAAACATTCTTCAAGGAAAGTGAGAATGCCCGAGTGATAGAAAAACGTGATTCACCTATCCTCATACAGGGTAATGATTTGGGTGCAGGATGGATTGATCACCACTCCTACTATTCTTATTATTCGCTCTTGTATTGTTGGCTTTGCGAATCTTGAGTACCTTTCAGCCTTAGCAGAGAGCCGGCGTTGAGCCTAAACCTTAGAATGGTAGATTGTTCCACCTCTATAAAAGCATTCATTGCTAAGCGTAGGAATATACGGTAAGGATGAATCCCAACCGTGAATTATGGGCACCGTGAAGTAAATGTCCCCTAATTGACCACCATGAGTTTCTACTAGTTCAAGTAGTGTTTGCTTGGAAATCTGCCAATCATGAAGGTTAGAATGTGCAAAGAGACATTGTGCCACTAGAAGTCTAAAGGAGAACCAATCTGAGCTAAGTGAATCCTCGAGAAATGACCTAGTCAATTTTATTTTAAGGGTGGTAGCATCCTAATGGATCCTGAACCTTTCTTTCTAGCCTTCCCAAATCTCGGGACGAGATTTCTTTTAAGGGTGGTAGTCTGTCACATCCCAAAATTCTCCTAATTTTGGAATGTGAAATAAATAAATAAGTTTGATTGATTGTTTGACTTTGTTGAAAATTCTCAAAGAGAAGAAACTTTTTGAATAGAAAATCCTCTCAACCTTGAATTCAAAATCCTATATTCTTTTGTTAAGACCTAAGTAGCCATATAGGCAAAAGGGCATGGATTGATTTTGGATTGTAGAGTTGGTGTGCAAGATTTCAAAATGAAAAGCATGAAGCATTCATAAGCATTTCATCCATGCAAAGTTCTCACAAACTAAATCCAAATCCTGGTATCTAAATCCTATAGTTGATTCGCCCAAATGTTCCTAAAGGTAATTACATTGTCTTTATAAAACCCATTATTCTTAAGGCATAAATTATTGATAGTTATAGCCTAAAAAGATCCAATTAATATTACAAAATTTTAGAAACAAAATTGAGCTTATTTGGAGCTAGTATGAAAAAGTTATGAAACAAATACAAACACATAAAGATATAAATAAAATAAAATATAAAAGGATTTATAAACCCACTACTTCCAAACTAGTAAAAAGATTACAAATTTGATCCTATAATAATCTATTCGATTTTAGAAAAATTTAGAAACAAGAATCATGTCATTTAGAGTTCGTATGCAAAAGATATAAGAAAAACAAGTAAATAGAAAAAGAAAAAGAAAAAAAAATTCCTAACGGGCCGGCCCATCCGGACCGAGCCAGCCGGCCAGCGCGCACGTGCGTGCCCAAATTGCTCCAAAAAGCGTGCAATTCGGTGTTTGTTAGACCTATCTCTACTCAAACTGCTATAACTTTTTATCTACAACTCCGAATCGACTTCCGTTTGTTTCTACTTGTTCTCTACTCCAATACCTATCTCCCCACCGTCACAAACCTCCATATAATCTCGTGGAGCCATAGCTGTACGAGTTTCTCTCTTCGAAATCCCGAATCTACCCATGCCCGAATCTTGTTTCGCTTTTTAACCCATCTAGACTTCGTCGTTTGCCTTCGGTCAAAAAACGAAAGTTGTAGGGATCGTAGAAATCTTTCAATCCCGACAAACCTCACCTCTTTTCATCCACCACAGCCGGAGAATTTCGTATCGCAATATTTCAGATCTTACGGTGTAAATCCAAGATGTACTCGCGCTCGTTGCTTCAAATCCAAATTCCTTTGGTGAGAAGGTAGGAATAATGATTCCCCATAACTTTCATGTTCTGAGTTTTTCGATTTGACCTACGGATTTGTCTCTCTAACACAGATCTATTTTCTTGTCTATTCTGAGCCAAAATCGGGTCAATCTCTTCTTCTAGCCACCGGATCCTATCCAGACGGTCGAGATCCGATCAAACCGGTGCGTGCCATGTCGTCATCCCGGTCATCTTCCTCATCAACGCCACGTCAACGTAAGGTCAACATCTAGTCCCAGTCAGCATGCAAAGTCAACCTGTCCAGTCAGCGGAATATTCCCTGGAATATTCCGTTCGGATTTAAAATTGCATATTATAGATCTAACTTGTAAAATTCATTAGAAATTCATACCATGTCCAAAAATTGCGTATAATATATCAAATTGAAGATAATTTCACGTAGAATCATCTTATAACCAACTTTTACTGTACGTGGTTACTGCAGTAATTTAATTAGTTTTAATGGTCTTTTAGGTTAATAAATTCATAAGAAATTATTTGTAACTCCGAAAAATATGAATAATATATCAAATTGAAGCTACTGTAATGTACTTTAACAATATCTGGTTGGATCTAGCCTTTGGAGATTATTTAACCCGTAGCAATTTAATTAGTTTTAATGGCTCTATAAATCATTAAATTCATAGTAAATTAATTGCTTGTCACAAAAATATAAATGATATACCGTTGGAAAGCTGGTTCCATGTAGATCATCAATATGAAATTAGTTTAGCATTTTACTGTAAGGTTTTGCCGTGAAGATTTAAATAGTTTAATGGCCTATCTAGAGTAATAAATTCATAAGAAAATAAATACTATTCAGAAAATTACAAATAATATGTCCCTGAAATCACAATTCCGTGGAGATTACAGATATAATTTTAGTTTGATTTTTAGACAACAGAAACTATATGAATCATTTAAAACCATTAAACACTATTTAAATCATACAAAAAGATCTATAACTCCGATTAGGGTGAATCCAAGTGCTAAGGTTTTGTATTGACAATATCTATACAAAGAAATTGCATGACAAATTATTTGGTACTGTTAAAACAGAAATTCATACAAAAATATTTAAACCCATTGAAATAGTGTTTTAATCATAGGAAAATATCTATAACTCATTTTTAGGTGATTCAAATTGCCACTGTCTCTAAATTGCATTACCTATTCAGTAGCATCTAGTTCACAATTTCATACGATATAAAAATATTTGGTTCAATTAAAGTGGTATACACCATATTAAATCGATACAACTTTAGTAATAAAATCTTTAGTGCAATAAATGACTTTCCACATGCATCATGTAATCTAACTATGTTCAGGACACTAAATGCAACCATTGTGACTCATTAAATCGTCATGCATGCATCTGTTCATCATTGTTTTCTTGTAATGTTGCACTGTTGTATGTTTGCAATGTTTTGAATGGTGTTTGTTGTGTTTGCTTCAAACGTTAGATTGCGAGGAGTGCAACTACTATGATTGCAAGTATTGTGTTTATGACGAGTGCAACCATTATATCTATGAGAATTGTGAGGATTATCTAATCGACTACATCTACAACAAAGGCAAGTGGTGCTATCTTGGTCATAAATGTCCTACTGTTTTCCTATGCATTGTAGATGTTTTTGTAGAATTGCATATGTAGGAATTGATGTTTATATGCTATGCTATGTCCCATATTATTCCCTAGTATCCCTTGTTTATGAGCCATCGTATTGGTAGATTGCTTAGCTATGCTATTTAGACGAGGAAGGGAATCACATCATGAAAAGTTATATGTTTTGAAAGGCTTATGTTTTGCTAAATGACAAACCAACATGTTTTAATGAACCACCTGGGCGGAATGGCATTGATTGGGTCATCGAGTGTATTTATGGTGGGGAATGCCGCCCAGGACACTGAGAAAGGATTGGTTTCTTTGTTTGGAAGCTTTCGTGTGCAACCATGTGCCAATAATGAAATGGGCGGTTGGTTGAACTCAGTAGGTTGTGGTAACTCGAACCCGCGTATCCAGAGATGTAGATAGTGTAGGTTGGACCGGTGCGCGTCGGGATTGGGGAGCTACTTCCCGAACAGTTCCTTCTTGGACTTCTCCCTATCATCACCCAATATGAGAGTGGTGGTACGAGCTGGGCTGGCCAAGTCACATGGGTAAAGTGTACTAACCCCTGCAGGGTGTATAAACTAATCGATTAGCCGTGTCCCCGGTTATGGACAATTTGAGCGACCTGATACTGATGCTATGATATTTCTCACTCATCCCAATTTCTTAATTACTAAAACTTGATGGATGAACATGGGTTTAGGAGCATACGAAAGCTGAACTGTCTTGTATCTACATGGGTTTATGCTGGTATGTCCTTAGAAGATTGTTTTAAAGAGAAGTATTTTGAAAGTAGGGAAAAGTTGTATTGCTTTATGCAAATAATCCTGAACTACACTTGGCCAAATAAGCATGTAGTTGATAGATCTGTTGTTAACCACTTTAGCCTACTTGCCATACATTCAATGTATTGACCATTCGTGGCTGCAACGTTTCATGTTGCAGGTTATATCGTAGCTGAGTGATCGTTCATAGGTCGCGAGACTCCACTCAACATTTGTTCGCCTGTGGCACATTTGAAGGATGGAGATCTACCTTGTATTCGTTTTCCGCTGTGTACTTGAATGAATAATGTAAATTCTGGATCATATTCATTGTATTTATGATGCACAATTATATTTGGTATCATTTTGTACTGTGTGTGCCAGTGAACCGATCCAGGGATTGGCACTATACACATGAACTCAGCCTTATCAGGCGAGGGTGTTACACTTGTCGTCCTAATCCTCCAAAAGGTTTTTGGAGAGCAACATTATACTCGTGATTCACCGTTATAAGCTAAAAGTAGCTTGATCATGAATAGTTCCATGATAAAGGTGAATATTTGATAAAATGTTTACTACACTAAAAGATTACTAAGAATGGAATTTGAAAGAACACCAAGTTTTTGATGATGGTTATCTACTTCAAAGTGCAAGTCCAAAGACATTGGTATTTAACTATACATGCTTTGGACTATGTGTCATGTGTATGGCTCCAGTATTGATGTTGATAGATTCTTTCGAACAGAAAAGGAAATACTGAAAGAGAATTTCAGAAATATATAGCAGAAAAGAAAAGATTAGAATTGTTCAGCTTAGGTATATAGAGTATATACATGTTATGGCTATATTCTTTGCTTATTAAACAATGTGGTTCTTAAGTATTGAATACTGAATTTGTTGGTGTGAATCGTTATATGAAACAACACAGTTCATGAACTACAATGGCCTAAGTAACTAGCAAAAAGAATATGCGATGATGTTCATCGAGAACAAATAAAGGTTTGTTGTGTTGCTCGTTAACATCAAAGCTTGCCTTCAAGATTTGTTTTATCGGGTATTATGAGAACAAAAGGGTTGTTCAAATAATTGCCTTAATCCATAAAAGATGGATGATTTACATATCTCCTTGGAAAATCACATCCATAAAAATATTGCTAAAAATGTCGAAAGACAATTGATAAGAAATATCACTTAGGAAGTGACATCGCCGTTTAAATTATATTGGAAAGAGAACATAAAGAAACTCCATGTGGATGGAATTTTGGAGTCTTTTGATTTTTTATCAAATGACGCTTGTGAAATTTTCCTAGAGATAATTAAAAATCTGCTCATAGGCCAAAGGGAACGGATGACTAGCTTATTGGAACTTGTACATATTGTTGTATGAAGTCCATTATGTGTAGTCAAGAGCGATAGATTTCAAGTTCATATGCTTTCTCCGAAAATTTGAGTGAATATATGAATATTTACTTAATAAGGATGAAGTGTGAAACATTTGAAAAGTTTAAAGACTTTCAAGATGAAGTGCAAAATCAATGTAACAAGAAAATAAAGAATTTATGATAGGATCATAAGATATTTGAGTTATAAAGTTTAGCATAACACCTAAGATATGAAGAATCGTTCCATGGATTTGCGTTTCCCGAAACACCATATGAGTATGGAATAATCTAGATATGCAATGAAACCTTGTTTGACATGGTAAGATCAAAGGTGTAATTGATAAAACTGCCATTATATTTTAAAGATTAAAGCTTTAGAGACTACTGTTTTTCCACTGAAAAGAGCTCCATCATAATCCGTTGAAATGACACCATATAAAGTTATGGTTTGGGATAAAACCCAAGTTGTCCTTTCTTAAACATTGGTATGCTATGCATAAGAAAGATGTTTGCAACCAAAATCGGATGAACATATCTTTGTATGTTATTTTGAATAATCATTGAGTATTCCTCCATAACACCAAAGACAAAAATGTTTGTCGCTTAGAACGTCAAGTTTCTTTGAGAAAGGAATTTTCCATGAAAAGTTAAGTGGGAGGACAATAGAAATTTGATAAGGTTAAAAGAACCTTAACTATATGTGCAAAGTTGTGCAGCACTGAAAAGTGTTCCGGAGGCAGCAACAATGCTCATGGCTCACGTTCCTCAAAGGTTGTGGTCACAGAGGTCTAAGTTCCTATTGAAACAAGTAGGTAGGGTAACCAATCAAATACCAAGATTTGAGAGTTAAATCATTATTTGACAATAATGATCCGACTACATGGAAAGAAGTGATGATGGGCCCTGACTCCGTCAAATGGTTTGAAGCCATAAAATCCATGATAGTTCCATATACGAGAGATCAAGCTTTGAACCTGAAAGACCCTCTGAAAAGGTGCAAGACCTTACAGTCGTATTTGGATCTATAAAGAAATAGACATGGATGTTTCACATCTATGAAATTATCGATATGTCGGGAAAGAGTTCACGACAATGTTCAAAGAGTTGACTATGACAAGATCTGATCTTTCATTAAGCGATATTTAGTCTAGACGGATTAATGTAGCAACCACTACATATAATTTTGTTATGTGGTAATTGAATAAACAAAACAAGTTATGATAATAGAATGGTTACCTAGGACATGTGCATGAAACAGTCCAAAGGGTTTTGTTAATTCAAAGGATGCTAAAAGCATATGCAAACTTCAATGGTTGAAGTAAGTATCACGGAGTTGGAATCTTCATTGTGATGAAACTGTTAAAAGAGTTTAATTTCATCAGAGACGATGAAGATGCTTGCATTTGCAAGAAATTAAGTGGGAGCGCTAAGACATGTTTCTAATACATTATGTGGAAGTCATATTGTTGATTGGAAATGATTTATCATTTTATTGACACAGGTTAAGAATTTCATCTCGATGAAAGGCTTAGGCAGAACCCGAATATTTGGCATCAATGTCTATATGGATAAATTGAGACGCTAATATGGTTGTGCCAGAAGTACATAGATGAGATATTGAATGAGTTCAATATAGAAACTACAAGAAAGGTTCTTGTTGCACATGAAGGATTGAATAAAGATTCAAGTATTTTTGATACTTGATATATAAAATCACAAAGAGTAATTTATCAATCATGCTGTGATGTGTACAGATCCAGATATGTCCTATGCTCTAAATGTTATGAGCGTATACCAGAATGATTCATAAGATGATTATTAGACGATAGTAAAGATATTCTTATGATCTTTTAGAAGAACTAAGAATATATTATTTTGTAAGAGTGACAAATAGATAGTTAGTTTATTGTAAAAGTATTACATTGATACTAGTTTTGTCACAAAGTACAAATTAAGTTTATGTCTATCTAAACTAAGGGTGGCACAATATGATGGAAAGTAAGTTCCATAATGGATTTGGATGAATTCCAAAGTTAAGACATTGTGACACATACTACAACAAAAGGCTAAGTATATGACTGCTATAATAGCAGCAAAAGAGGGCATTTGTGTTAAGTAGTTTGTTATCAAACTAGGTGTGGTTCACAGTGGGATAATACTATGAAGATATATTGTATGACAATATTATCAACATGTTTTAACCCCAATGAACTAAAAGTCTCAGCAAAGGACCAAATTTATACAAAGCCATCTCATTAGAGAATGAGTGATGCGTAGAGACACAAAGACATGCAATTATACACGGACCTAAAAGTGTCGGATCCGGAGATCAGTTGACCACTAGAAATCGTGTAAATACTACACCGGAAAGCCATAGGTGTTGAATGCACAAAGGTTTGAAACTAGATTATTGACTCTAGTACAAGTGGGAGACTGTTGGAGATATGCCCAAGAGGCAATAATAAAGTGGTTATTATCATATCTTCATGCTTATGATAAATGTTTACATACCATGCTATAATTGTATTAACCGGAAACATTAATACTTGTGTGATTTGTAAACATAAAAGAGTCCCTAGTAAAGCCTCTTGTTAAACTAGCTTGTTGGTTAATATATGACCATGGTTTCCTGCTCATGAACATAGAGATGTTATTAACAACAGGGTCATATCATTAGGAGAATGATGTGATGGACATACTCCTATACTTAAGCGTAGCATAAAGATTAAGTCATTTAATATGGTTCACTTGCTATAAGCTTTCTGATACATAGTAACCTAATTCCTTCGACCATGAGATCATGCTAATCACCATCACCGGAAGGATGCTTTGATGACATCAAACACCACACCATAACTGGGTGCTATAAAGGTGGCATTGAGTGTTCAGAAAGTATGTGTTGAGGCACATCGATCAAGATTGGGATTTGTCCATCCATATGACAGATAGATATACTCTGGGCCTCTCGGTGGAATGTCATCCAACTAGATTGCAAGCATCTGACTAGCTCACAAGGGATCACATATCACGGGAACGAGAAAAGAGTACTTATTGGTAACGACGTTGAACTAGGTATACAGAGATACCGACGAACTAGGGTTTTGGGTGAGGAAGGAAAATGGGTCTGGAGAGCGAGATGGAAGATGAGATAGGTATGACAAGATAGAGGAGGACGCGGTGATCTTATCTACTCCTCCCAGGGACGGCGGCACGCATCATAGCGCGACGGTCGATTGATGGCGGAGCTCTGGCCAGCGAGCTGCTTCCAGTAGGCGAGGTAGACGACAAAGTCAATTTTGCAGAAAAACCCCTAGCGTTTCTTTCCTCTCAACCCGCAGTCCCTCTTCAGTCCCACCTGTCAGCCAGAGACGAGGACGAGCTGGGCTGGTTATTGGGACTTTGTGGGCTGCACAGGGGCGACAGGTAAGCAAAGAGGAGTTAGGCCATGGCCAGGTAATGTTTTATTTGTTTTCCATTTTCTATTTTCTGTTTTACTTTCAGATTTGAATTTTTACTTTTTTGATTTGAATTCTCTTTATAGAATAGGTTTTCTGAGTGATTACAGCATTAATAAAGTATATTAAGGTTCTTTTATGAGTTTGTCATATAATGGTATTATTTCTTTATTTGTTTTCTATCAAAGCCCTTTTTATATTATGTATAAGCCCTTATTATTAAATTTTCTTTCTACATTAAACCATGGATTTATTATATGATATTTTCTTATTTGTTTATAAAACTTAACTCTAGTTGACTCATACTTTGAATAGAAATTTTTATAGGTATATTGATCCTTTATCATTATTTGATGCATGAAATACAAAATAAATTAATATGATTATTACTACTTCCATTGACTTCTAAAATGGCAATGTATATATTCCATTATGATAAACATAGAAGTTTAGGTTTAAATTATAAATGTTTACCCTAGGTTTTAGGGATATTAATATACTTATATTCTTCTATTGATGTGAATAATATTTTAATAGCTAAACATAAGGTCTTTATGTATGTGATCTTTTGATGATATCATCCTTTTAAAATAGAAAATTACATCTACAATGTTTTATGGAGAAGAGTTGATAAAGATACTCTTAAGCACATATAATTATGATAAGTGGAGTTGTCAGAGATGTGCTTATGTAATTTGCTATAAGGAAATATTCCTATTAAGTGATATAGATATAGGATGAGGAATTCATGATATGAAATGGATAGTATACTTGGTTTAAGACTTAAAGTTGATTGTTTATAAAGGATTACTACCTTCCATAGTTCATAATTTTAGACTTCTAAATAAGGAATTCATTTCCTAGATATAATACTTCTTTCTATCTATCATCATGATTAACATGATGAACTTTACTTCACAAGAATGTTCTTATTCACGCTTTATTCTTCTAAACTCATGGATGAACCCAATGAGTTTGATATTAAAGCTTTTATAGTTTCCTCATATCCATACTTGGTTATATCCACTACTCTGTTGTTGATAATCTTCAATCCAACAAGTAGTTCCTTCAAATCCATTCATAATCTTCCTTAATCATCTATCACTAATATTTCTTCATTAGATGTATACATCCAACTATATTACTCCAAAGCTTACTATCCTTTAGGATGCATAACACTACTTCCATAACTCTATGCTATACTAGCTTTAATTGAATCATATTGTTTTACATTTACTCTAGTAACTCATACTCCAACCTCACATTATATTAATATGACCTGTAATGACTACTCTAGGATAACTTATCTATACTAGGGTTTTAATCATGTTCTACACACCAATATCACTTATACTTGAGATAAGTATCCTATCTTGGTGACCAAGTATGATCATTATAATCCTTTAATCATTTATATCTTAGGTTTCCAATTGGCTATTCAAGACTTCATCAATACGACCTTAAAATTGTATTGAAATTATCTTCTCAATATCTCTAATTGGATTAAGGCTTTATTCATGGACTATGCCCCCCTTTAGAAGATTTAAGTAGATGTTATGATAAGATCAAGAATAGATCAAGTATTGATAGTTAGAGAATTTGTGAATCAATGGTTGATTACTCAATCATTGATGAACAACATATATTAAGTTAGGTTCCATAAAGATTGACATGAAAGAAAGATATATGGTGAATGACCTTGACTTAGTTTCTTTCCAACTCAAACTCATTAAAGAGTTAAAGGTGGATATTACTATGATACTCATAGTAAGAATAGATAAGAATCAGATAGGTCAGGATTAGTCATTGCATTTATATTACTTTAGTTGTAATCTTAACTTGGCACTTATGAGTTTTTGTGCTGAATATTATGGTGTGATCCCTTAAGGATCAAATATTAATCCTTTAAGCAATGTATTAGGAGTAACCTTTTATTATCTTTGATTTATCCTTAGATCAATTCATGTTTACCCAAATAAGGTTTTAACAAAGGTCATAATGAAACTTATCACAGTCCACTTGATGATCAACTTCAATTCCAACAAGTTGAGAGAAGCTTCTATCACCTTGACAAGTTCTGTTTAAAAGCATGAAAATTATTCGGATTTTCTATGCATGAATGCAATGCACACATCTGGGTTCAGCTTATTTCTAAGCTCTAATGTTGGGATGTTACAGACTCTCTCCCTTAAAATAAACTTCGTCCTCGAAGTTCGCAAACTCTCACGTTTCGGAGTAAGGAATTGACTTGTAGTGGTTACTACATTTCTCCACTCCATGATGACCTTAAATGCAATTATTTTTAGTATTCTGTGACTTGATTAGATATCCTATTACAATTCTTTTTATTTTATTATCAAACTTTATTATTATGTTAAATACAGTCTAGAGGGTCTCACTAAAACAAGTTTTAAGTTTCTATATGCCTGTGTTTGTGGTTAGGAGACTATATTTCTATTCTTGTCATAGTATAGTTGATACTGGTACTCCTACCAAGATTGGATTTGAACTCAATTCGTTCATACCCATTGGAATTTCTTATTCTCAATACTTGTCCACATGGGTGTTATCTATTACTTGTTAAGGGTTACTTAAGAGTTGTTTCTTCTAGAATTTGTCGGTTAGGATTAACCTTTATCCCCTTCAAGATTTATTTTATTAAGTTTTTAGATAATCTTTCATTATTACCTATAGTACTTCTTCAACTTTCATTCATAATGTCTACTTTCCCCCTTAGGTTTACTAATAGTTTTTAAATTGTATAGCATTTATTGGCTTTATAACTTGAATGTTAGTTTTTGTTTAGTTTATACTTTACCTAATTAGGGTCTGATGAAAGATTGTACGGTGTATCCACACAATTGTGGATCTCCGAAACAATTATTTTAGCACTATCTGTCTTACTTACTTTTGGACATTTTTGCTTGGATAAGTCTGACCTTGCGAAGCATCTCGAAAGATGTTCGCCTTCAAATTTTATACTTCTTTAGGCCTTATTTAACTTTAGGCCAAATTTTATGCTCTTTATGCAACTTTTAAGAAGATCTGGTTAACCGAGTTAACCAAATACCAGCTGCGGACAAAATACCAACTGTGGATCGGAATGCCGACTATGGATTAAGTACCAATGGCGGATCATTCTAGGTGGTAGGTATTGCCTTACAGTTTCCGACCTACTACTGGCATTCTCTCTGAATTGTCAGAGCTTGAATACCATTTTGGTTCCGAGGCATCTTCTTTGTACTTATTCATAATACTTCCATGAACTTGGTACAATTATTTTATTAACTTCTTAGCATTTTACCTACTTTGTATGAGCTTTAAGTTTATTACTTCTTGTTGATGGGGATATGCCTACCGGGGTATACCCAGCAGGACGTTTCCGACTAGCCCAGGAACTGGCGAGTGGGCCTGCAAGACGGCGATTGGATTGGAGCCTAGCGAGGAACCGAGCGACTGGAAGCTGAAGGCCCAGGCGAGTAGATAGGCCCAGTCGGATTAGGTTAAACGAGTACCGAAGCTTTAACTGAATCGGTTGAGATATGTAAACCCTAGGGGAGGTGAGCCTATATAAACCTCCCTATAGGGTGAGTAGAGATACATTCCATCATACACCCAAGCGACTCGCCGCCTAGCCGCCGAGCTCGCCCATTGTACCACCTCCATAATACAATCTAGCAGGAGTAGGTCTTTACCCTCCGGGGGCCGAATCTGGGTAAACCCTGTGTCTCTGCCCTCATCTCGCACCGCAGATGGCTGGCCGCCCTTGCCCCTCGTTCTACTACTCGTTGCTTATTGCAGCATCTGCCGTGACCATTCCCACGACAGTGGCGCCCACCGTGGGGCCTGGCCGGTCTGGCCAGTGTTCTGCGGCGAGATCCAATCTGCCCATCAACGAGACGGTCGCCACCGGCCGCATGATAGCGATCGGCGAGATGCTCCAAATCTTGCCGAGCAGCTACGTCCCGGCGGCGCGACCTGTCACGCACAGCGTGATCCTGCCGATCGGCACGATCAGCCTCTTCGTCGGCCTCACCGACGTCATCGTCTCGGAGGATTCGGCTCGCATCCGCAAGTCGCCACCACGCGATCGGATCTGCGAGAGCCAGATCCGCACGATCCATCGCCTCGCCTCCGAGTACAATTTGGCCCACAACAACGTGGTCGAAAACTCAGCGGCTGCAGAAGACGCGACCCTCAACGACGACGCCGACTCGGCGACCCCGGCGTCACTCGCCGGGTCCATCACCGTGGCTTCACCCGCGGGCTCCATCACCCAGGTCTCCAACGTGGGAGACTTCGAGGACCCCTCCATCCTCAGGATCTTCGAATTCGACTCCGGGTCGGAGAACTCCGCCGACCTCCGCGACGGAACCGGTCGCCACGCCGCGACCTACATGGCGACCGGCACCGATCCTCCGGAGGATCCATTCTCCACCCCAATCCCTCCTAACGCCACGGCAACGGAGGTCGAGGAACTCCGCCTGAAACTGGCGGAGGCGGTGCGCAAGGAGCAAGCCGAGCGCGAAAAATTTCGCCTCGAGCAGGTGACGGCGCAGGAACTATCGCGCTACCACCAGCAGCGGATCAGGTCACGCATGAACCCCACCTTTCAGGGGCGCGCCCTGAACTTCGACGACGAAAACGACCCGGCCCGCGCGGCCGAGCGCGCGATCTGCGAGAACGCGCCACCAGGAGGAAGCGCCCGGCCCCCGCCAGGATCAACGGCGATGGGCGCCCCACCTCCACCCAACCGCACACCTCCCAGGGACCAGCCGCGGATAGTAGTCTCCTCACGGGAGCGAGACGCAAACGGCCTCCCACTATTCTCCACCCCGATGGACAACCTCGTGGCAGGCCAAGCAGCAACCGACAGCATCACGGCCACCGGCGACGGCGCCCTACAGATCCAATACGTCAGGGCCCTGCTCGCAAAGGCCGTCGAGCAGCAAAGAGCGGGCGCCGACTTGCAAGGTCGAGTATACTCGCGTTCCTCGGGAAGCAGGGCAGCCTCGAGCGGCTGCCCAATGGCGGCAAACACACTCAACTGCCCACCACCGGAGCCACTGCAGCTCCAACACCGACCCGCGAACGCGGCACTCTCCACCAACGACCCCAGGCCGGCGACCAACCTCGTCGCCGCCAACTGTCAACCCATCGAAGCCCGCACCCACATCATCAACAACCTAAGCTGGCGCGCACGCCAGCCCGACGACCTGCGACACACCCTAACCAATCGCCACGACGGCGAGCCCATGGGGTCGCTCAGTCGACTCGGCCCCAAGTGCTTCGGACCAATGATCCGAGGCGATAAGTACCCGCCAAACTTCAAGGCGCCGAAGGAGATAGAAAAGTACGACTCCTCGTACGACCCCGCCGTCTGGCTCGACACGTACCTCATGGCGATGGGGATCACAGGCCACACCGACCTGCTAGCCGCCCGTTACCCACCCCCCCCTGGGAGGAGATGCGCGACGCCTTCGTCAGGCACTTCGAGTGCTCCTCCACCCGCGCCACCACCATCAAGGACCTGGAGCGATGCGTCCAGGGACCCCGCGAGTTGACCCACACCTGGGTCCAATGGTGGCAAGAACTCTGGTACAACACGGTCGGCATCCACCTGGACACCGCGATCCATTGCTTCAAGACCTCGTGCCGCTACGATCCCCTGGTCGCCAAGCTCAAGCGACACTCTCGCACACTCGACAACATCCCCGACCTCCTCGAGATCGCCAAACGGTACGCGGAGGAAGACCCAAACTAGGAAACTGACGACGAGTCAGGAGGTCAACGCTGCACGAGCGGCAATGATAGCGGACGACGGTCCGACCTACGCTACAGCAACACTCGCCTCACCGGCAAGCGCCGCAGTGACGGGCGAGTCGACTTCGTCGCCAACGCCGGGCATGCGCAACGCGAGCCCAAGAGCTTCCGCCGCGACGGAGGACAATGCCGCGACGGCGGCAACTACAAGGCCAAGCCAAGGTTCGACCCCGCGGCTCTCCTTAACCAACCATGTGCGTTTCATAGCAGGGAAGGGAATCCCACAACGCACACCACCGCCGACTGCCACACCCTCAGGGAGATCGAGAAGGCACGGCGAGCACGGGAGGACCCCGACAACGACCCGCAAAACGGCGGAAAATTCGGCAAAGTGGCCAGCTCGCTCCATACCTTCACGGGCTTCAACACGAAGCGCGAGAAGAAGGTCATCGCCCGCGCCGTCGCCATCAACGCGGTGGCCCAAGTGGACGTTCCCCAGTTCCTCAACTGGTCGGAGCAGCCCATCACCTGGAGCCGACAAACCACTCGCCACGCATCGAGTATCCAGGTCGAGTCGCCCTGGTGGTCAAGCCTAAGGTCGGCGACTACTGGCTCCCCAAGACATTGATGGACGGCGGCAGCTCCATCAACATCCTATACCTGGACACCTTCAGGCGGCTGCGGCTCCCGCAGTCGATGATCGAGACGACCCACACCATGTTCCATGGCATCGTCCCCGGTCGGAAGGCGTACCCGATCGGTAAGGTCACGCTGCCAGTCACCTTCGGCACACCAGCAAACTTCCGCACCGAGTGGATCGTCTTCGAACTGGTGCCCTTCGACAGCCCCTACCATTGCGTCCTGGGGCGCCAGCCGTTCGCCAAGTTCATGGCAGCGCCCCACTACGCGTACAACGCGATGAAGCTCCCTGGGCCGTGCGGCGTCATCACCATCAACGGCGACCCCGACATGGCCGCCGAGTGTGAGGCCAAAGGAGACGAGCTCGCTGACGCCGTCATCGCGGCGGAGACCAACCGCGTTGATGAGCTCGCCAAGTACGCAAGCGGGGTCAACAACGACGACCCCACCATGTAGGGTTTCGTAGCATGGAAAACAAAAAATTTCTATCGCATACAAACAAACAAGCCAAGATCTATCTACTAGATTGTAGCAACGAGTCGATGGAATAACTTACCCTCGAAGATTCCAAAGTGTTTAACGAGAGCGGATTCTCGTGGGTGATGTAGTCGTACTCTTCCCGATCTCAAGATCGCGTAGACGATCCTTCCGGCGCTGCGTTCCGGCAGCGCTCCCGCAGTCGGTCACACGTTCGGTACTCGACGAAGACCTTCCTCTCCCTTGTTCCAGCAGGCAGCGGAGGTTGTAGCACTCTCCTCGCGATTCCGGCAGCACAACGGCGTGGTACCGGAAGTAGAGGGGAGATCCCGCAGGGCTTCGCCTTAAGCCGGAGCGAGTATGGTGGAGTATGAGAGAGTACTATTAGTGGTCTACGGATTAGACACACCAATTATAAGGCTCTAAACCGAAGGCTATGGCAATTAGAAGCTCTAAACCAAAACGGCTCTAAACCGGAGATTAGAGGATAGGAACTTGTGTGTCTAGAGGAGGAGGCCCTGCCCCTCCTTTTATGGGTGGAGGGTGCGGCCAAGGGGAGGGGAGTCCCTCCCCAAGTCGGCCTTGGTTGGCGCGCCAGCTTGGAGGGACTCCTCCCCCAAGTCGGTCCCAACCACCTCTTGCTTGTTTCCCACAGTTTCTTGTTTTAGCCGTTTGACTTTCAAACTGGACATTTGACTTTTCTGTTTTAGAATTCAATCTAATCCTTTATTTGGAACAGCAAGAACACTTAGTACATGATGCAATCATTCCAATATGCAATGACACATTCATGTACCCCTACCCCCCCCCCCCGGAGTGTCGGACATTCCGGAACCTTCTAGAACATTCCCGATGAAAACACCGGAATCATTTCCGAACTCCGAAATGGGACTTTCCTTATATGAATCTTATTCTCCGGACCATTCCGGATCACCTCGTGATATCCCGGATCCCATCCGAGACTCCGAACAACATTTGGTCTCTTTCTCATAATACCATAGCTACTCAAACAACGTCGAATCCTTAAGTGTGTCTCCCTACGGTTCGTGAATTATGCGGACATGATCGAGACACTTCTCCGAACAATAACCAATAGAGGAATCTGGAAATTCATATGGCTCCCACATATTTCTACGATTACTTTGCGATCGAATGAACCACTTACATACGATACCAATTTCCCTTTGTCTCACGATAGTTTACTTATCCGAGGTTATGATCGCCGGTATCTCTGCATACCTAGTTCAACCTCGTTACCGATAAGTACTCTTTTCTCGTTCCCGTGATATGTGATCCCTTGTGAGCCAGTCACATGCTTGCAAGCTAATTGGATGACATTCCACCGAGAGGGCCCAGAGTATATCTATCCGTCATATGGATGGACAAATCCCACTCTTGATCCATGTGTCTCAACCAAAACTTTCCGAACACTCAATGCCACCTTTATAGCCACCCAGTTACGGTGTGGTGTTTGATGTCATCAAAGCATCCATCCGGTAAAGGTGATATGAATGATCTCATGGTCGAAGGAATTAGGTTACTATGTATCAGAAAGCATATAGCAATTGAACTATTGAAATGACTTGATCTTTATGCTACGCTTGTCTATAGGAGTATGTCCACCATATCATTCTCCTAACGATATGATCTTGTTGTTGATAACATCTCTATGTTCATGACAGGGAAACCACAATCATCTATCAACCAACAAGCTAGTGAAGTATAGAGGCTATACTAGGGACTTCAAATTAAGTTTACAAATCACACAAGTATCAATGTTTCCTTGTTAATACTATTATAGCATGAATGTAAACATTTATCATAACCACAAAGATATAATAATAACTACATTTATTATTGCCTCTAGGGCATATCTCCAACACACCATACTCAAGAATCCCAACTCAGAGGGCGCAAACACCTCAACCTTTGAGGCCACGACGCACACCCGCACCGTCGAGTTGGTCCCAGGCGACTCCAGCCAGACGGTGACGATCGGGACGGGCATGAGCCCAGCATAGGAAGGCGCTCATCGAGTTCCTCCGTGATAACAGGGACATCTTCGCATGGAAGCCCTATGACATGCCCAGTGTCCCTAGGGAGCTCGCTGAGCACAAGCTAAACGCCGATCCCAAAGTGCGACCTGTCAAGCAGTCGCTGCGGCCCTTCAATGAAGAGCGTCGCCGAGCAATCGCCGAGGAGGTGCAGCGTCTACTCGCTGCAGGCTTCATCCGGCCAATCAAATACTCCAAGTGGCTGGCAAACCCAGTCCTGGTCGAGAAGAAGAACGGGACCTGGAGGATGTGTATCGACTACACAAACCTGAACAACGCCTGCCCAAAGGAGCAGTTCGTCCTCCCGCGGATCGACCAGATAATCGATTCAACCGCGGGCTCGGAGTCGCTATGTTTCCTCGACGCCTACTCTGGGTACAACCAGATCAAAATGGCTGTCGAAGACGAGGAGAAGACGGCGTTCATCACGCCATTCGGAGCCTTCTGCTACAACGCCATGACCTTCGGCCCCAAGAACGCCGGGGCGACCTACCAGCGGTGCATGCAAGAATGCCTCGCGAGCCAAATTGGCCGCAACATCCACGTCTACATCGACGACGTGGTCGTAAAGTCCGCTCGCCAGTGCGACCTACTCGCCGACCTGGCGGAAACATTCGCCAACCTGCGAAAATACAAGATAAAGCTCAACCCAGGCAAATGCACCTTCGGTGTACCTGCAGGACAACTACTGGGGTACGTCGTCTCCAAACGAGGGATCGAGGCAAACCCCACGAAGATCGACACGATCGCCCGGCTCGGCAAACCCGAGTGCCTGCGCGATGTCCAGAAACTGGCCGGGCGAGTAGCGGTTCTCAGTCGCTTCATCCCCCGCCTGGGCGAAAAGGCGATGCCCCTATACCGCCTGATGCGCAAGAACCCCACCTTCCAGTGGGACAAGGAGGCGGACGACGCGCTTCGCGACCTCAAGAAGGTGCTACTCGCCGCCCCCGCCGACAAAGAACCCATGCTGGTTTACGTCGCGGCTTCTGAGCGCGTCGTCAGTGCCGTCATGGTCGTCGAACGACCAGAGGAAGGAAAAGAGCGCCCAGTACAGCGACCGGTGTACTACATCAGCGAGGTCCTCACCGAGTCGCGCCAGCGGTACCCCTAGTACCAAAAGCTGGTATACGCGGTCTTCAGAGCTCAGCGGCGCCTGCCGCACTACTTCCAGGAGCACCCGATCACGGTCGTTTCCTCGGCACCACTACAAGACATCATCCGCAACCGTGAGGCGACCGGGCGGGTCGCCAAGTGGGCCGTCAAGATCGGCGTCCACAACATCAAATACGAGCCGCGAAAAGCGATCAAGTCGCAGGCCCTAGCGGACTTCATCGCCGACTGGGAAGAGGCCCAGCAGCCAGAGAAGCTGCCATACCTCCATTACTGGAGCCTGCACTTCGACGGCTCCAAGAACGCGGACGGCGCAGGAGCGGGGATCGTGCTAACTTCACCAAAGGGCGACAAGCTCCGCTACGTCCTCTGCCTCGACTTCACACCCTGCACCAACAACATGGCCGAGTACGAGGCCTTACTCCACGTCATGCGAGCGGCCAAGGAGATGAATGTCAACCGCCTACGCTGCTACGGCGATTCCGACCTCGTCGCAGGGCAAGTCGCTGGCACCTGTGACACCGTTTCCCCCACCATGGCGGCGTACCGCCAAGCAGTGGACAAGTTGGTTGGGCACTTCACGGGCTACTCCGTCGAGTGGATCGACAGGCGGAAGAACGAGGAGGCCGACGCACTCTCTCGCATCGGGTCGGCTCGACTCGCATCACCCGCCGGTGTCTTCCTCGACACGATCACCAAGCCATCAGTCTCTCCACCGAGGGAGATCGACATCGGAGTCCCGCTCCAACTAGAGGCAGCCCTGGTCTCACTCGTCAATGAGCCAGACGACTGGACCAAGCCCTACATCGCCTACCTGGAAGCCGGCACCTTGTCGGCAGACGATACGGAAGCTCGGATGATCGCTCGTCGATGCAAATCTTACGCCATCATCGACGGCGAGCTCCACAAGCGCAGTGTCACCGTCCTGTTCCAACGCTGCGTCCAACCCGCCGAAGGACGCAAGATCCTCCACGACATCCACTCCGGCGCCCGCTCTCTCGCCGCCAAGGCTATGCGACATGGCTTCTATTGGCCCACCCCACAAGCCGACGCTGTCGACATTGTCCAGCGGTGCGCCGGGTGCCAGAAGTACGCCAACCAGACGTACGTGCCGAGCTCAGCGCTCAAAAGAATCCCCATCACCTGGCCATTCGCTGTGTGGGGCATGGATATGGTAGGCCCCTTCAAGAAGGCCCCCTCCGGCTACACCCACCTGCTAGTCGCGGTCGACAAATTCAAAAAGTGGGTGGAGGCCAAGCTAGTTCGGAAATGCCACGGGAAGACCGCCACCAAATTCCTACGCGAGCTCATATATCGCTACGGGTTCCCAAACAGCATCATCACGGACAATGGCACCAACTTCGCCAAAGGATCCATGGCTGAATTCTGCGAAGAGCACCACATCCGGCTTGACCTCGCGTCGGTTGCCCCCCCGGAATCCAACGGCCAGGCAGAACGGGCCAACCAAAGCATCCTCCACGGCCTGAAGCCGCGACTCCAAGTACCACTCGAGCGCACCGCCGGGTGCTGGGTCGAGGAGCTGCCCTCTGTCATCTGGGGGATCCGCACCTCAGTCAATAGGTCGACAGGGTTCACCCCCTTCTTCATGGTCTACGGCGCCGAGGCAGTCATGCCCACCGACCTCGAGCACGACTCGCCGCGGGTCGTCCACTACACGGAGGCCGCAAAGGAGCTCGCCCGCCAAGACAGGGTCGATCAACTCGACGAGGCACGTGACCTCGCTCGCTCACGCACCGCTATCTACCAGCAGGGACTCCACCGCTACCACAGCCGGCGGGTGAAGACTTGCACCTTCCAAGAGGGCGACCTGGTGTTACGCCTCATCCAGGACAAGAAGGGCATGCATAAGCTCTCCCCTCTGTGGGAAGGGCCATTCGCCATCGGGCAATTACTTGGCAACGACGCCTACTACCTCATCGACGTCCGCGGGGACGGCAAACTCGACATCAAGCGACCATGGAATGTAAACCTCCTACGGAAGTTCTACGCCTAGAACCCCACATATGTACTCTCCAGTCGCTATGAAATAAAAAGAAACGGTTACCGCAAATTGCGCCTACTCTCCATGTCTTGTGCCACTCGCACTCGTAATAACAGCGTTACGCTAACCGCAGAAGTCAACCTTTGGTACAGCGATCGGCACGGCTAAGTAGTGCGGTGCCAGAGCATTGAGTCACCTCAGGTCTTGCATCGTCCATGAAAAACGCCTACCCGGAGCCCCATCGGAGTCGCCTAGCTCGACTGGTTCTATGAACCAAGACAACTGCCTTCGCTTCTTACAGCGACCATGGTCCTCCGCATCCTTGGCATAGTGACTCGAACGGCTAAGTACCACGCTCGGGGACTGAAGACCAGTCCATCGCGAGCGGTCCGGGAAAACGCCAAGTAGGAGAGCATGCCCAGGACTCGCCACGCGACTGACCCCACGGGCCAGGCAGGAGTGACGCGCTCAAACTAACGCGCTAAGTCCTCAACCACCCTCGAGTCGCGCCTAGAACAACCAAGTACCACGCTCGGGGACTCGGCCTCCTGACCTCGTTCGCGCAAGGGAAAACGGCAAAGTACAGAGCACTCAAGGGAGTCGCCTAGCGACTGGCTCTCTGAGCCCGGGCGAGTCGACCACAATGACAAAACACATAAAAACAACAAACATATCACATACGAGGTAAACCCCAAAAAAGGGCGGACGCGCTCGGGGACTCGTTCAAACATCAATCACAAACACATGACAAATACCAAAATAGACACGATGTCTCATTCGATTGCATGTCGCATTGTCTCATGTTACAAAATATGCCCGCATGGCAGACCTGCTGCTAATGCCACAAGGCAAACTATCCTACTCTGCAGGCTTTGATGACGACTCGCCAACACCCCGGCGATTGCGGATGAACGGCGTGTACGGGTTCGACGGATACGTCGTCAGTTCACCCGCCATCGCCGCGCGAAAGGGTTGCTCGACCTTGAAATCACGATGCGGCGGCTCGGGGTCGTTCAGCACGACGACCGTCTCCTGGTACGGAAGGAGGTCGCCCATTGCCCAGACACGTTCCGAGTATGCGGCGGCGCGATCCTGCAACTTGAGGACCTCGGAACGCTCCACCGCGCCAGTCGACGATGGGTAGCCACTCGTCACGTCGTCGATGTATAAGTCCTCGGGGAAATGTTCAAGCCCAAGACTAAGTGCCGTCGCCGCTCCGCGCCGAAACACCGACCGCGTCATGAACTCAACGACTGCGGGCGCCTTCTCCAAATACCTCCACACCTCAACGAGGTCGCTGGGAATCACTTCCGTGGGCGATATCTCTTGGAGATAGGCACGGATGCACGTCGCCGACAACGTTGCCGAGTCGACAAGCATGCTTACACACTGCCGCGCGTCGAATGAGCTCGCCTCTTCCGCGCTATCGATGATGCGACCTGTGAGTAGAAGACAATAATGAATACAATGGACACCACAAATGGCACAACTACTGGAAGAGGCAGACGCACTTACCAATCAACGGGCGGGCGAGATCCGTGATGAAGCATTGAAGCGACGTATGGTCGTCCTGAAGCCCAGCAACAAGGGCATCCGACACTTTGCGATCCTCTTCGGCGGCTGCAATGGCGGCCTTGGCTCGCCCATCAGCCGAGCTCGCTTCTTCCTTCGCTTCCCGTAGCTCGCGCTCGAGGTCGACGATCCGCTGTTCAGCCGAACTCAAAGCCGATTGCGCCGCCGCCAATTCACCAGCGGGGACAAGCCCCTGGCGAGCTTCCTCTGCCTTCGTGGCAACAACCTGAAGCCCTTTGTTCGCTTCCTGGACGATGGCCAGTTCCTTCTCCGCGCGCTGCTTCGCGGCCAATCGGTCAGGCGATTCAAGCTGTAGACCCTGCACATCACCAAAAAGGTTAATCAAAGCAAAATTCCTAAGTGCCCACCCACTGAAATTCAGCGAATGCGCACTCGGGTACTGGCAACCAAAAAATTCCTAAGTGCCCACCCGCTGAAATTCAGCGAGTGCTCACTCGGGGACTGGCAATCAAGAAATTCCTAAGTGCCCACCCGCTGAGATTCAGCGAGTGCGCACTCGGGGACTGGTACTCAAAAGAAATTCCTAAGTGCCCACCCGCTGAAATTCAGCGCGTGCACACTCGGGGACTGGATGCAAAAAATAAAGATAAGACATTAAAAGAATCAGGCCGTTGCAAAGCACCGACCTGATCCTCGGGGACTGGAGGTACCTGGATGGCTGCGCCAAGCATGCCGTGGAGTTGTATCGCGTCCACGGACGCGAGGAGAGCCGGCGTATGCCCACGACGTTGGTTGACTTCAGCATCGGCAGTCCCAGGAGCGTGGCTCGAGGGTGAAGTTCCACTCGCCGCGGTCGCCTTGGTGATGAAGCGCGGGAAGGTGGCGATAGAGGCACCCACCCCAAAGGAGGTCGGTTCGGCCGTCCCAGGCAAGGGAGCGCCCTCCTTCGTAGACGCGTCTGCCTCCGTTACGGGTCCAGTTGGCGCGACCGCCGTGTCGTCAGAAATCGTGACGACATCGTCACCCTTGGCCTTCTTGCTGCCATCCGCAGAGACGACGACCTCGTCTGCCTTCCTCTTGCGGGAAGGATCCTCCTCGCTAACGACGGGTGGCACCTTAGCCACGGTTGGGTGGCCCATCCTCTTCACCCCGGTCCTGTTCAACAATTATGTAAGCAATAAAATTCGAGCTGCTATGGAAGACAAAGGAGGGAGAGTGTACTCACTTGGCGACTGGAATGAAGCGCAGTCCCGTACGGAGGCCGGCTGGCTTCTCTAGTTCGGGGCCCAGTCGGCGGCTGAGCCCCATTTCCAGAATGTCGCGTGCCCAAGACACGGACGGTTTCTTCGTTGTTGAGGCAGCAACCGGAGCCTCCGGAACGTCTTCAACAGGAGCTTCCTTCTGAGGCGAAGCCGCTGCGACCGAGGCGTCCCCCAGCCCAGAGACTGGGGCGAATGGCGGAGGCATCGACGCCAGGGGCACCTCGATGGTGGCCGTGTCCAACGCGGCTATCGTTGGCGGCGCCTCGTCCTTGGCTGGGCTGGGGGCATCAGAACTGCTCGCTGAATGTGGCGGCGAGGCCGGCCTCGTCGGTTTGGTCTTCGTCTTCCTCGGAGGCGCCTTCACCTCCTTTTCCTTCTTCTTCTTTTTCGATGGAGTCGCCTGGCGGCGCGAGGTGGTTTCTGGAAGCTCGTCGTCGTCATCGTGACGCTCGAGGCTTTTACTTGCCTCAAGCTCTCGTTGACGCTGCCCACGGGTCTTGCGGAGCAGTGGGGCGACTTCCTCTTCGGATTCGTCGTCGTTGTCGCCCTCATCGCTCCCGGCATTGCCCTTGGCGGGAGGCGACTTGCCCACGTCCTGGACGGACGAGCTCGAGTTCTCATCGTCCGAAGGTGGGAGCCATCCTTCCACCACTTGGAATAGCTGCAATGAATACGAGATGAAATTAGAATTACCGCGACTTCATAAACTGCGACTACGAGCGAAGTGAAGCGATTACCGTTGGGGCTGGACGCTTTGCGGTATAGGGGGCGATCCCAGCCTGTGCGTCCAGGTACACCGCCTGGGTGATTTTCTTCAGTGCTGGGATGTAGTCCTCCAGCTTCCACTCGTCGAGGCAGGCCTTCGTCGAGTCTTCCCGGCCCGTGTACTGGTACATGTAATGCTCGCGCCGAGCGAGCGGGACGAGCCGCCGCCCGAGCCAGCAGTTGTACAGGTTTATCGTCTGGAGGCCCTTCTTCTTCAGACCGCGGATGGTCTGGAGCATCTCGTCGACAACCATCCGTTGGTCGTTGGGGAGCTTGCCGACTTGGAGACGGCGCGGCTCGGACCGATTGTCGGAGTACCGCGGGATCGCCGCCTCGCCCTCCGGGGTCGCCTCGGCTACCGAGAGAATGAAGCCTTCGACTTGAGCTGGAAGGTTAGGCCGCCCGCGACTAGCATTGGGCCGCCCGCTTCCTCGCGGCTGATCCGTCCGTGGAACAGATCTTGCCATAGGGGGAAGTAGGGCCGGCAGCCCAAGTAGCACTCGCAGAACGCCACAAAGATGGCGAGCTGATCGATGCTGTGGGGACCCAGATCCGAAGGCTGGATCCCGTAGTAGGCGCAGAAGTGCCGGAAGAACAGGGACATGGGGAACCCTAGCCCCCGTTCAAGATGGCTGGTGAAGCAGATGAACTCCCTCTCTCGCGGATTCGGGGTCGTCTCTCCGGCTGCGGGAATGCGCCAACATCCGGCTCGCAAGATCCCGGCCTCCTCGAAGGAAGCAAGTTGCGCCCTCGTGCATTTAGATCTACCCCACGGCTCGGTGGAGAGGGCCATGGCAGAGAGATTTGCTGGGGGTCGGGGGATTTCAGGTCGGTTGGATCGCGATGCGAAGGGAGGCGAAAGGTGCGCGCAGTCGGAGGCATTGCTGAGAAGGTGGTTCTCTGATCGCCTGCCATTCCTCTTATATAGCGGTTGTTACCCGCCAAATCAGGGAGCTATTACTACGCGGTGATTACGCCAAAAGTTACCGTTGGATTACCCCAACGGCTAGTTTGACCACGGTTAACGGTCCAACTTCGGCCACTCGACTCGCCGACCCTCTCACTATGACAGTGTTTGCCGACTCGACAAGCCAAAAGTTGCGACCTGGATGATTGGTTTCTCCTTTATACGGGAGCCCGCCGACGATTTGACTGGATGTCCACGCTGAAGCCGTATACTCCGACTGCCAGTAGCCACCTACGCCTAATCGACGGCGGCCTCGGGGACTACTTATGGGGATATGCCTACCGGGGTATACCCAGCAAGACGTTTCCGACTGGCCCAGGAACTGGCGAGTGGGCCTGCAAGACGGCGATTGGATTGGAGCCCAGCGAGGAACCGAGCGACTGGAAGCTGAAGGCCCAGGCGAGTAGATAGGCCCAGTCGGATTAGGTTAAACGAGTACCGAAGCTTTAACTGAATCGGTTGAGATATGTAAACCCTAGGGGAGGTGAGCCTATATAAACCTTCCTATAGGGTGAGTAGAGATACGTTCCATCATACACCCAAGCGACTCGCCGCCTAGCCGCCGAGCTCGCCCATTGTACCACCTCCATAATACAATCTAGCAGGAGTAGGTCTTTACCCTCCGGGGGGGCGAACCTGGGTAAACCCTGTGTCTATGCCCTCATCTCGCACCGCAGATGGCTGGCCGCCCTTGCCCCTCGTTCTACTACTCGCTGCCGATTGCAGCATCTGTCGTGACCATTCCCACGACACTTGTTGCTCCATACACCTTTTACACTAAACTTCTTTCTTGAATCTGACTAAGAATAGTCTATGTTTTATCTATCCTCCAAATGGTGTTAACACTCCTTATATTTTACTTCATCCTTCAAGTAAGTCTTCATTTTATCTTTGAAACTTGTCACTCCCTTACACGAATTCCCATTCCTATCTAGGTCTATAACATAAATTCATAACTGGGTGTTACATCATGCATTTGCACACCTAATTAACTTCATGTATAGATCTAGTCAATCAAGAAGATTCAATAAGATCCAAAAGTTAATAAACAACAAAACATATACCATATATTATACATAGGTTTTAAATAATTTACAAATGTACTAGATGTTCCAACGGTTTGCTCCACACCTATTTACACAACTATCTTACAAAAACTTCTTGTTCTTGTGAGTATATCCTCACTTATTTCGGCAAACCTTTCAAACTACAATACGCATTACCCTCTATGTACATTATTCAAGCACTCATCCCTTGGGATGTCGTTCCTTTCTTACTTTCATCTTCATGTAGTGCTTCCCGGAGTTCCGTCCATGATGACGTGAAGTCCTACGACTGCCTTCTGGAGCATAAGAGCATCCACGAGGTGCGTATTATTGATTAGAAGTACCGAGACTGAGATTAGTCATTGAAAAATGACTAGAGTTGGCGTAATCCTCTATAGAATATTCCTGGTTTTCCGGCAACGTTTCCTCGTAGTAAGTTGGCTCCTTACTTTTTCTTGGATCCAGTCGTACATATTGGTATAGTAGCTATCGGAATACTCTTATAAATCGATTGGATTGGTATCACCCCCATATGGTCCATAAGGCTCTATATGGTTATAGTTGGTCTCTTCTTCAATACCTGTATCACAAGGTATAGGATTTCCTATGGTTCCACCTTGAGATTCTGCTTCCCATCCATACTGGTTTGGCTCAGGGTTATTTGGAATAACTCTATTCCATTCCTGTTGTTCGGAGTTATACTTGGTCCATAGGTCTTTAGGTGGCTTGAATTCATTTTGGTAGTAGGCATAATTTTCCGAGTTTGGGTCATCAAACTCGGTTTCCTCATACACTTATCCTAAAGGTATGTATTTAGGATGCCTAGATTCTTTATCTAACTTCTTCCTACATGCCATTGCTTTGTCAGGATCAGTAAAATCCTCAATGACCATATCCAGTTCCTGAACTAAGACTTGGTGAGTGTTATGATAAGTGTTTAGCAAAGACCGATAACGATCCATATACTCTACAGCTAGAGTAGGTTCTGCTTGAACTAGATTAGAGTGATCTAACTCATGCTCTCGGTTTGCGGTTTCATGGGGTATAATGGTATGAGTACTACCTTCTAGAGCTTGGGATTTTTGTTCTCAGATCATGGTTATGGTTGTTTCTATGGCAATCTGATATGCAAATGCCATACACCTTGCCTCTCCTGATGGCATTTCTCCCTTAAGTCCTAACTTCTTGGGTAACATGATCAAGACACGGTATTTAGCTAATACCTGCCCATCATAGTAACTGTAAATCTTGACCAGAAGTCTCGATTCAGATTCCAAACTCCATAGAAGTTGTCGGAGATTATCTGTCCAATCCCCTCCATAGTAATTCAGTGTCATGTTCATCACTTGAACATTCCGGGGTGGATATCGAGGTGCCATGTGGAACTGTAGATAAGAAATTATCATCAGTCACATAGAGTTAAAACTCTTGGGTAATGATCGGAATTGCAATTATACAAAAGAATTATCGCACTAGTAACATAACATGATTATTCTCAAGTGAATATGCCTCATATCACTAGAGAACTCTTTATTATTGCTAGGATGTGTCCTACAGGTTCTACCCGTTTACTAGGTTTCCAACCTAAGGTCAAAGCATATGCTCTGATACCAACTGCGGTGACCCAGCATACCACTGCATGATGTAGTATACTATAGTCGTTGACATAACACCAATGAAACTCCGTTCACTAGTATTACATCCCTCAGAATGGCACAACAGAAACACAGCGGGTCCAATACATGGCTAAAGGTTACAACTCACTCTTTACACAAGATCCAGAGAACACTCTAGGCTAAAGAGAGAGAAAGAACTTCTTACAGAGAAGAATCAAAGATAAACAACGCAAGAACTATTATACTATTAAGACCAGTATTTTAACTAAGGATTGGCATTGCTGCTATTGCAATACACTACAGAATTAGGTTCTTTGGCTAGAGATGATATTACTATCTAATCAGTAACTTCGTCTTCACTTGAGTTGATGTATATGTTGACTTCCTTGACTTCATTGAAGAGCTTTAGCTTTGGATGATGAGTCCTAGAGCATAACTTGATGTAGATGTTGTCTGTACCGGCTTCAGAATCTAGCAAGGGTTAAGAAGATATGTTGAGTATGAGCGTACTCAGCAAATTCACTACAAAAGGAGTGTTTGATGTACTATAACTACAACCACAGACCATAGGTCGTAGGCAATGCAAGTTTTCATAAATATTTCTTCAAAGATTGCTTTTATTCTGAAAACCTATGTCCGTCAGCCTTCACGGGTTTACCAGAATTTTCATGGAGTTCCTTTCCCGCCGCGTTCGCAGCTCCTTCCCGGAACAGGGAGTAACAAGTTACAGTTCTTACACTCTGCGGAGGTGCATTACTTTTCCCATGAGAGATCAACTCCTTGTTGCACAACTAGGCAGCTTACCCGTCCACAATTCCATGTTGTGGGGCCCAGTAGTTGGTCCAAGCCAATCACTGCCCTCTCTGCAACCTCATATGTTTGCATGATCCTTCAGGATGTCTCACCTTTGTTAAACCCCCTTTCGGGCAGGCTAAAAACTAATGAGTTCCCGAAGACTCTATGACCTGGTGTTGCCCTGGCAAGTGCCATATTAAATGGTCCATCCACTAAACACCATTCATAGATAATCTAGACACCAAAAGTGTGGGGCGTAAGGGTGCCCACCCATATGTTGGATCCACACAAGGAATCACAATGTCACGTTAATGTCGTCTTGCCTCCATACAAGAGGAAAAGGATACAACTGACTTCTTCGTCCCATTCCAAATCTCATGGTTAACGTGTTATATACGGCGTAAGAATCACTGGCGACATTGGTTGTTAAGTCCTAGATAATATGTTCCTTTACCACCAGAACTTTTATGGTAAGTTATTACCTCATGGTAATAACCTATAATCACATTATTATGGAAATAGTGTTTTCGGACCTTTTTCAAATGCAGGTGATGTCCACATTGGATTTGCAAAATACTTTACAGAAAAAAACCAAAGGACATGAGCAAGTGTGAACTTGCCTTTTGTGATTGCAAGATTATGCACTCACGTGTCTTCAAGATAATATAAGATCCAATATCTGAAATAAGCATCATTGGTCCGGTAAGGACTAATGTTTAAAGAAGCAATATGCTCTATGCATAAGTAATGTGATGCACTTTTATGAACACGAATCCCGGGGATAACGTTGTTCTAGGGTTTGGATTCCGGAAATGGTTACTTTAGAATGTGTTGTCCTTTTAGAATAATTTCACACTTGTGCTTCTTATTAGGGCTTGTCAGTGTGTGTGTGAACAACACATATTTATACAGCAATAAAATATACATCTATAAAATGCTATTCAAGATTGTTTACACTTTAATTGTTTATCTTCATACTTTACTTTACAAGTAAAGTTACTTATAAAGAGCTTAAGTGTTATTGCTCCTAAGTATACAAGTGAAGTATTAAGTAATGTGATCTTGATTATTTGTCATATATTGTCTGAAGTGGCAAAACGAATAAGTTTTGAAGAAAAGATTCCTTTTCTAAGGTTTAAACAATCTTTCTGGTTAGTTAGTGGTGGTCGATGTTATTTGTGTTTGCTTGAATAGTTTAGGCTTGAGATGCTTTATAACTAAACTTTTTTAGGCCAAAGTTAAATATAAAACATATAACAATGTTTATATTGTTATATTTAGATTCTTGTAGACTAAAGTTAACTTTAAAACAAAGAAAGTTTGAAAGTATAATGCTTATAACATTTGTGCTTTGTGTATTTGGTAATGTTGCCTTAAGGTTACTTAAGAATGGTTATATTTTTCTTTGATGTGGTGGTTTTCTTGATTTATAATGGAATAGTATGACTTACCCCTTTATGGATGAGTGGTTATAGTTTGTAGATCATGGAGTAATGTTACTTAATTGCTTATGAGTTCACTATAGTGTTTTAGTATGTTGATAAACTTGTGATTAAAGTAAAGGAAATAAGTTTTTATTTAACTACAAATTATCCTTGATGAGTTTATATTTGATAAGGATTCTCTTTAGAAAATATTATACACCTATGGTTGAGAAGAATTCAATTAAATTGTAATTAAAATGTGCTAAACTATTTGGACTTCATATTATTAATGTTGAAGACTAATACTATTTATTAGACTCAATTGGTTAATTTTTGTCCTATAAGCAATTTTTTATTTACCTTTATATGAATTGTAATTAAATAAATAAGTTTAAATTTGAATTATTAAAGTATTTGAATTTTTATTTAACTCAAAAGTGGAATATAATATTTTTGTGATCATTTTGGTATATTACATTTATTTTCGTGATTTATAAATAATAAGATATGATTTTGACAATTCTTATTACTTTATAATTACTTATTTTTCTTATTACTTTATAATTACTTATTTATTATTTAATTAAGTGAAATGATAATACATGATTATGGTTTTAAATTATAATTTTATTTTTCTAATATTTTTGGTATTCTATTTATATTTTCAACATTTATCATTATTAAAATAGGAATTATCAAAAGTTTTATTACTTATAAAATCTTTATTAAATAATATTTATTTAAATAATCATCATAATAATATTGATAATAATTTTAAGTTGTAGATTTTATTTTTCTACAATGTTTCGTATATTATACACATTTTCTGAATTATAAATCAATAGTTATTAATTAAACAAGATTTAATCATTTATTTGATTTCTAGAATATTAATAATTGAGTTTATAACATTTTATTTATTTCTTAAATAGGAAACAACTTTTTACACCGCACACACACCTAGTCCTAGTCACTGACCAGTGGGCCTATGGACACCTCGGCTCTTAGGTTAGAAAATGTATTTGTTACTAACCATGTCTCTACTCCCACACAATAACATATGGGGCCAAGGCCACGTCATATGCCACGTGAGACAAAGACCAGGTCAAACCGCGCTCGGGTGGCAGGATGACACGAACATGATGTCATGTTGACATCAGCCTGTCCTCCACCAGAGGATGGTCACCGGCGGTGAACCACCATGCTCTAGTGAACAAGGTCGATGCTATTGGACAGAGGGAACCAAGGCGAACCTATTGGTGGTAACGCCGCTACCTAGTGGTCACCGGAAATATACCGGCGACGAGCTTCTGCGGCGGCCAACAGCGGTGCGCAAGAAACGAGGTCTACGGTGAGAATCACCAAGCGAAATTAGGGTCCAGAGGTGTGTAAGCTTACCCTGCTAACGATAGAGAGGTCGAGGAGACTTGGGAAGGCGTGATGACGGCGAATCGACGATAATGGCCACGGTGGCCGATGAAAGGAATGCTCGATTTCACATGATTCTCGGCGTGCGGGCTTTCGTATTTGGTCCTAGGTGAGTCAGACCACGACGGCGCGTCCAACGGTGGCTACCACGAGGTGAGGGATGGTCGGACCTTACTAGAACGACGAACTCCGACAAACTAGGGTTTCAGATGAGGAAGGAAAATGGGTCTGGAGAGCGAGATGGAAGATGAGATAGGTATGAGAAGATAGAGGAGGATGCGGCGATCTTATCTACTCCTCCCAGGGACGGCAGCACACATCGTAGCGCGGCGGTCGATCGACGGCGGAGCTCCGGCTAGCGAGCTGCTTCCAGTAGGCGAGGTAGACGACGAAGTCAATTTTGCAGTAAACCCCCTAGGTTTCTTTCCTCTCAACCCGCAGTCCCTCTTCAGTCCCACCTGTCAGCCAGAGACGAGAACGAGTTGGGATGGTTATTGGGCCTTTGTGGGCTGCACAGGGGCGACATGTAAGCAGAGAGGAGTTGGGCCACGACCAGGTAATCTTTTATTTGTTTTCCTTTTTCTATTTTATGTTTTACTTTCATATTTGAATTTTTACTTATTTGATTTGAATTCTCTTTATAGAATTGATTTGCTGAGTGATTACAGCATTAATAAAGTATATTAAGGTTCTTTTATGAGTTTGTCATATAATGGTATTATTTATTTATTTGTTTTCTATCAAAGCCCTTTTTATATTATGTATAAGACCTTATTATTAATTTTTCTTTCTGCATTAAACCATGGATTTATTATATGATATTTTCTTATTTGTTTATAAAACTTAACTCTAGTTGACTCATACTTTGAATAGAAATTTTTATAGGTATATTGATCCTTTATCATTATTTGATGCATGAAATACAAAAGAAATTAAAATGATTATTATTACTACTTCCATTGACTTATAAAATGGCAATGTATATATTCCATTATGATAAACATAGAAGTTTAGGTTTAAATTATAAATGTTTACCCTAGGTTTTAGGGTTATTAATATACTTATATTCTTCTGTTGATGTGAATAATATTTTAATAGCTAAACATAAGGTCTTTATGTATGTGATATTTTGATGATATCACCCTTTTAAAATAGAAATTTACATCTAAAATGTTTTATGGAGAAGAGTTGATAAAGATACTCTTAAGCACATATAATTATGATAACTGGAATTGTCAGAGATGTGCTTATGAAATATTCCTATAAGGAAATATTCCTATTAAGTGATATAGATATAGGATGATGAAATTTGCTATAAGGAAATATTCCTATTAAGTGAAATGGATAGTATACTTGGTTTAAGACTTAAAGTTGATTGTTTATAAAGGATTACTACCTTACATAGTTCATAATTTTAGACTTCTAAATACTTCTTCCTATCTATCATCATGATTACCATGATGAACTTTACTTCACAAGAATGTTCTTATTCACCCTTTATTCTTCTAAACTCATGGATGAATCCAATGAGTTTGATACTAAAGCTTTTATAGTTTCCTCATATCCATACTTGGTTATATCCACTACTTTATTGTTGATAATCTTCAATCCAACAAGTAGTTCCTTCAACTCCATTCATAATATTCCTTAAACATCTATCACTAATATTTCTTCATTAGATGTATACATCCAACTATATTACTCCAAAGCTTACTATCCTTTAGGATGAATAACACTACTTCCATAACTCTATGCTATACTAGCTTTAATTGAATCATACTGTTTTACATTTACTCTAGTAACTCATACTCCAACCTCACATTATATTAATGTGACCTGTAATGACTACTCTAGGATAACTTATCTATACTAGGGTTTTAATCATGTTCTACACACCAATATCACTTATACTTGAGATAAGTATCCTATCTTGGTGACCAAGTATGATCATTATAATCCTTTAATCATTTATAGCTTAGGTTTGCAATTGGCTATTCAAGACTTCATCAATACGACCTTACAATTGTATTGAAATTATCTTCTCAATATCTCTAATTGGATTAAGGCTTTATTCATGGACTATGCCCTCTTTAGAAGATTTAAGTAGATGCTATGATAAGATCAAGAAGTAATAGATCAAGTATTGATAGTTAGAGAATTTGTGAATCAATGGTTGATTACTCAATCATTGATGAACAACAAATATTAAGTTAGGTTCCATAAAGATTGACATGGAAGAAAGATATATGGTGAATGACCTTGACTTAGTTTCTTTCCAACTCAAACTCATTAAAGAGTTAAAGTTAGGTATTACTATGATACTCATAGTAAGAATAGATAAGAATCAGATAGGTCAGGATTAGTCATTGCATTTATATTACTTTAGTTGTAATCTTAACTTGGCACTTATGAGTTGTTGTGCTGAATATTATGGTGTGATCCCTTAAGGATCAAATGTTAATCCTTTAAGCAATGTATTAGGAGTAACCTTTTAGTATCTTTGATCTATCCTTAGATCAATTCATGTTTACCCAAATAAGGTTTTAACAAAGGTCATAATGAAACTTATCACAGTCCACTTGATGATCAACTTCAATTCCATCAAGTTGAGAGAAGCTTCAATCACCTTGACAAGTTCTGTTTAAAAGCGCGAAAAATATTCCAATTTTCTATGCATGAATGCAATGCACACATCTGGGTTCAACTTATTTCTAAGCTCTAATGTTGGGATGTTACAGATAGCTAGGGGTAGAAGCGTCGCAATTGTGCGACGCTCCATGGGTTGGAGTATGTGACTCCTGACTTGACCTCCTTGAGGCGGTAGGCGCCACCTAGGATGACTTCGGTGACGATGTAGGGTCCTTCCCAGGGTGACTCGAGCTTCTTCGGCCTCTCTTCTTGAGTTGTAGGACGAGGTCTCCTTCGACGAAGGACCTTGGGCGCAGCTGACGGTTGTGATAGTTGCGGAGGCTCTGCTGGTAGACCGCCGAGCGAGCCGCGGCGATGGTGCGTGCCTCGTCGAGTGTGTCGATGGTGTCTTCGAGTGCGGCCATCGATTAGACTGCGTTGTAGGCGACGACCCGTGGGACCTTATGGCATACTTCTTCATGTAGCACGGCTTTGGCTCCGTGCACCATGAAGAAGGGCGTGTAGCCAGTTGAGCTGGTTGGCGTTGTGCGCAAGCTCTAGAGGACGGAGGGTAGATCTTCTGCCCAGGCTCCCGCAAGTCGTTTGAGTGGGCTGAGTAGGTGTTTATTGATGCCACCGCCTATGAGACCGTTGGCCTTTTCGACCTGCACATTGGTTTGTGGGTGCGCCACGGAGGCGTATGATATGTTGATGCCAAGGCCTTCGCAGAAGTCCTGGAATTCTTTGGAGATGAAGTTCTACCCGTTGTCCGTGATGATGTTGTGCGGCACGCCGAACCTGTAGACTATGGACTCGAAGAACTTGACGGTCGCTTTTTGGTTGGTGACAGGCATGGCCTCGATCCACTTGGTGAACTTGTCGACTGCGACCAGGAGGTAGACGTGGCCTCCTTTCAAAGATTTGGGCAGTTTGCCGATCATGTTGAGGCCCCATTGGGCGAAGGGCCAGGCCAAGGGTATGGTCCTAAGCTCCGACCCTGGTGAGTGTGGCTTGTCCGCAAACCTCTGGCAGCCGTTGCATCTTCGGACGATGTCCTTGGCATCGTTCATGGCCGTTGGCCAGTACAATCCAGCTCGTAAAGCTTTGGCGACGAGGCCGCGGCTACCCGCGTGATGGTCGCAGATGCCCTCGTGGATGTCTTGGAGGATGGTTTTGCCGTCACCGATGGTGACACACCGTTGGAGTACACCCGAAATACTGCGCTTGTATAGATCGCCATTGATGATGGTAAAGGACTTGGACCGACGAAATATACGTCGGGCATCTGTCGGGTCATCAGGCAGTTATCTGTTTATCAGGTATCAAAGGTACGGCTGCGTCCATGTTTCTTCGATTGCCATGACCTGCATCAGGCTGACCAACTCGACCTCCGTGTCGAGCTTTTTAGGTCCTTCTTGTCCTTCGGGTAGCGCAGCCCCCGAGTGCTCTGCTTCTTTGGGTGATCCCTTGGGGAATTTCCTTTTGATGGAAGGTACGCATATTTGTTCGAGGAACACACCTGGTGGCACCCGTGCGCAGGTGGAGCCGATGTTAGCGAGTCTATCGGCTTCCTCGTTGCTTTCCCTTCCAACGTGCCGAAGCTCGCAGTCGTCGAAGTCTCCTTCGAGTGAGTTGTAGAGCGTGCGATACGCGATCATGTTGGAGGCGTGGGCATCGCACTCATTCATCGTCTGCTAGACGACGAGGTTCGAGTCGCCGTAGATGACTAGGCGCGTTGCGCCGCAGATCTTTGGCATCCTCATGCCGTGCATGAGGGCCTCGTATTCGCCCTCGTTGTTGGAGGCGCGAAATTTCATTCGAAGGACGTATTTCATCTTATCGCCTTGCGGGGACGTCAGTATGACGCCATCTCCTGCTCCAGCCTCGCGCTTGGACCCGTCGAAGTGCATTGTCCATGACTACGTCACGTCCGGGGTGTCTGGCAGCTGGAGCTCCATCCAGTGGATGAATAAGTTAGGGAGGACCTGAGATTTGATCGCATGGCGCCGCTCGTAGACTATGTCTAGAGGAGATAGCTCGATGCCCCACAGGGCTACGCGTCCTGTGGCTTCGGGGTTGTTCAGGTTGTTGGACAGTGGCGTCTCGTTGACGACCATTATCTGATGCTCCTGAAAGTAGTGGCTCAGCCGACGAGCCGTCATGAACACGCCGTAGGCGAGTTTTTGGTAGTGAGGGTACCTCTATTTTGTTGGCGTCAGTACCTCGCTGAGGTAGTAGATTGGGCGTTGGACCCCGTGGGTCTTGCCATCTTCGGGTCGTTCGACCACGAGTACGGTACTTACCACCTGGTGCATGGTTGCGATGTACAACAGCAGTGGATCTCGCTCCTTGGGCGTTACCAAGACAGGCGAGGTGGAGAGCAGCCGCATGAGTGCTTCGAATGCGTCGTCTGCTTCGGGTGTCCACTCGAACTTATCAGTTTTGCGTAGCAGTTGGTAAAAAGGCAGGGCCTTCTCACCCATGCGGCTGATGAACCTGCTCAGCGCCGCGATGCGCCCAGCTAGTTGCTAGACACCTTTGATGTTCTTCGGCTTCCCCATGGTCAGTATGGCCCAGATTTTCTTCGGATTCACTTCGATTCTTCGCTGGGAGATGAAGTAGCCGAGTAGTTGGCCAGATGGGACGCCGAAGGCGCATTTTTCTGGATTCATCTTGATCTTGTAGTGATCAAGGTTATCGAACGTCTCGCGGAGATTGTCGATCAGTGTCTTGGCTTCCCTGGTCTTGATGACTATGTCATCAACATAGACTTGGATGTTGCGACCGATCTGGTTCTTCAGGCATGCCTACATGCACCTCTGGTATGTGGCACCTGCGTTCTTCAGCCCAAAGGACATGGTGTTGTAGCAGAATACCCTGAACGGCGTGATGAACGCCGTTTTCTCCTGATCTTTGACCTTCAGCCGAATCTGATTGTAGCCTGAGTAGGCGTCGAGGAAGGAGAGTTTCTCGCATCCTACAGTCAAATCGATGATCTGGTCGACCCGAGGAAGGGGGAAGTGGTCCTTGGGGCAGTGCTTATTGAGTGACATGAAGTCCACGCATATCCGCAGGATGTCTGTGTCTTTCTTTGGGACTAGCACAGTGTTTGCTAGCCACTCGCTCTCCATGATTTCTCAGATGAAGTTGGCGTCCAAGAGTCTATTGACTTCGATTCCAAGTGCTGCTGCTCGCGGTTCGGACAGTTGTCGGATCGACTGCTTGACCGTCCTTGCGTCCGAGAACACATTGAGTGCGTGCTCGACGAATTCCCTGGGAACTCCTAGCATGTCCGCAGGACACCAGGCGAAGATTTCCCAGCGCTCACGGAGGAATTCGACGAGCGCGCTTTCCTATGCGGGACTGAGGTTGTTGGCGATCAACACCGTCTTGGATGTGTCGGTTGGGTGGACCTGCACCTTTTTCGTGTTGACTGTGAAGTAGAACGACGTATCAGGTGAGTTTTGCCTGGCGACTGGGGGTGCCCCATTGTCTGTCACCTCTCGGACCCTCATGAGCTCCTCTTGCATGCCGAACGACTGGGAGATTCTATTGAAGTCTCTATCGCAGTGGTTCGATCGGGTGAAGCTTCCTTGGACTGTGACGAAGCCTTTGGGCAAAGGCATCTTGAGCAGCAGGTACGCGTAGTGTGGTACTGCTAGGAACCTTGCGAACGCTACACGCCCGAGTATGGCGTGGTACTGTGATGGCCAATCCACCACTTCGAACTCGATCCGCTCACATCGAAAGTTTTCGGGTTTGCCGAAGATGACGTCGAGCCATATATTTCCCAGGGGATATATGCCCTTCCCTGGGACTATGTCGTGGAACGTTGTATCAGATTGTTCCAGGCTGCACAGCGGGATCCGCATCACCGCGAGGGTGCTGGCGAACATCAGGTTGATGCCGCTGCCGCCGTCCATGAAGACGCGGCTTATCTCGAATCCTCCAATTTGCGCCTCGAGCACCAGGGCAGCATGACCTGGGAGCGGTGACCCAGCATACCACTGCATGTGTAGTACACTATAGTCGTTAACATGACATCCACAGAACACCGTTTTGTAAATATCACATCCCTTAGAGTGGTACAATAGAAACATTGTGGGTCCATATTACAAACATTCACACACTATTATTATTGCAATACCAAAAGTTCAAGACTTTCAAAAGATTCAATTTACAAACCAAAATATAAAGTGCTTCAGCGGAATTTAAAAGTAGCAACTCCAAATAGGAGTTGATCTCAGCAACTTATTCTATATGGTTCATGCTGCTCGGCCCCGTCGGTTACTACTAACTAGGGTACTTAGTTTGACTCGTTGTCATCGACACCATAGCGGATTTTGTAATCCACTCCTTCAACACCTCCTGACAGGTCAGGTTCCTCGTAGATCACATCTTCTTGGCATTCGGCTGCATACATTGGCGTGTCTTCGGGATCCTCAGAGTCTAAGCAAAGGATCAAAGGAAAGGATGAGTAACAGCGTAAACCCAGCAAGTTCATTATATGCAAGGTGGGAAGTTTGATTCTCTAACTACCACCTCAGACTATAAGTCCTTGGCATTATGCAGTTTTTGTAAATCTTTCTTCAAAGATTGATTTTATTATGAAAATCTATGACCATCAGCCTTCACAGGTTGATTAGAACTTTCATGGAGTTCCTTTCCTGCCGCGTTCGTATCTCCTTCCCGGAACAGGGAGTAACAAGTTACAATTCTTACACTCTGCAGAGGTTCGTTACTTTACCCATGAGAGATCAACTCCTTGTTGCACAACCGGGCGTACTTTCCCGTCCACAATTCCATGATGTGGGGCCTAGTAGGTGATCCAAGCCAATCACTGCCCCCTTCGTGACCTCGCATGCCTCCTTGGTGTACACCATGCCCACATATTGAATTACGACAATGGTTTGTATAGACCGTTAGATGCCAGAACTATCGTGGGACGTTGAGGGTTCCCACCCATATGCTGCATATCCTCTACGAATTACCAATTAATATGCACGCTACGAGTGGTAACAGTCATGACCTGCACATCCGGCTACATGCGAGAGGAAGAAGATACAACTGACTTCTCTGTCTCATTCCAAATCTCATGGTTAACGTGTGATATACGACGCTAGAATCACTGATGTCATGGGTTATTAAGTCCCTAATTGATCATCATTGTTGCAAATAGAACCCTAAGTTCTATTGATCCATTATATCATCACTTAGGATGATACCTAAGATTTCTTTATTTGAAAATAATATTTTCTTTCTTTGGAGTATATATGATAACACACAATCTTGCAAATACTTTGATAAAGACTCTTCAAAGGACATGAGCAAGTGATGAACTTGCCTTGTGATTGCAAGGTAGTGAAGTCGGATGCTTGCACTGGACCTTGAGCTTCTATGTCTACAAAACATCATTATTGCCCGATAAGGAAAATATTTAAAGAAGCAAAATGATTATGCAAATTAATGTAATGCATTATTTAGTTTTGTGTGTATTCTCCCCCATTACTTAAATTATAAAAAATATTTTCATAAGTAAAGAATTTCTAAATATTAATTATTAATAATTATTGAATATTGTTTTCCTTATTTTTTTCATTTTATTTGAATTTTACTTATTTAATATTTCTTTTAATAATTATGATTTTTCTTTTAAATTCAAAAAAAATATAAATTATTTATTTAGTATTTTTCTAAAATACTACAATATGGGTATATAATAAAAATGATTTTTATTTATTTTTATCATCTTTCTTTCATTTTATAAAATTCCATAAGGAATATATATATTATAAAATTCTTGATAGAAATTATATGCCTAAAATTTTATTTCTTAATTTATTTAGATAGATTGGATTTTTGTGAATCCAATAATGTTTTATTTATAATTTTAGGATTTTTATTTTATATTCTATAATTTATTTAAATTCAGGGGCATTTTGGTCTTTTCTTAATTATTAAAACTTGCTTTAGGTGATTGGGCTGGTTGCGTTGGGTTTATTGGTCCGTTTTGGCCCAATTGGGCAGAACCAAAATGGCTCCCCGAAGGGTCATGGCCCTCTCAGCCCACTTTATGTGTTCTCTCCCTCGTTCTCATCTTCCCTCTCCCTCGACCCCGTGGGGTGCTGGCGCCGCCGCTGGCGATGCCCGCCGTCGTGGCCCTCCCTGGTCACTGCCATGGTGCAGGGCGAGGTTGGATACAGTGTTGGTTCACCTCCTCCGCTTCGATATGATTTCGGAGCCCTCCGGTGGCCAGGTTCGCCCCGTTCCCGAACCCTAGGGTTTGGGGTTGGGTGCTGCCACCGCCGCTACGGACCCTCCTATGGTGGTGTGCGGTGTTCGTGTGCTGCTGTGGCTGCCACCGTGGCTGGTGTGGGTTGCAGCACCCTCTTGGTGTTCCCCGTGCCGCCGCGAGCACGTCGGCCCTTCTGCTTCCTCTTCAATTCGTTAGCGAGGACCCCGGGTAAATTACGCCTTTGTGGATCCTAGTTCATCCTATCACCATGAATCTCTCTGTGTGCATCTAGTGGCTACCCCTGCCTAGTGCTTATGTTCTGATTAGGGTTCATATCCTGACTAGGGTTCTTGTTCTGATTAGGGTTCATATCCCTCTGTTGAGCATATATATGATGATTTGGATCTAGTGGTGATGATCCTTGAGCATGATGAATGACTGTTTGCTGTGGATTATTACTTATAGTTGGCTTTGGTGATGCTAGTATCTTATCAGATTGATTCCATTAGTTAAATTGATATGGTTCAAATGATACTGTTATTGTAGAATCACTGCTTGGAGATCCTAGTGATTTGAAAGTTCACCACTATCATTATTTGGTTATTGACAGTGATTTGTGAGTGATGTAGTCACTGTATCTGTAATTGTTGGCTTATGGATTATACATATTGAGATAAATTGGTCTCTTACAGTGATGTTATGTATGTGTATAAATACCTGAAAGTGATGCATGTGATTGGTACCAGGAAAATGATGCTTAGTTGTTTGTGAGTTTATCTATGAAAGCTAGATGCTTAATCTGCTTGGTTAAGAAGCTGCTCTTGTGACACCATCCTAAAATGGCACACAAGACTAGGTTCTACTACTTGGATTGATTTTATTTATGCTTAAGATTGGCTTAATACCAAAGATAAGTTGAAAGTTTCTTTCTTTAAACCCCAATGCCTATGATGTTGGTCTGAGGCTTAGGGACTAGGTCCTTATCTTGTTGTTCCTCATGGATTTGTTCTGGTAGTGATACCAGCTACTAATTCTTGAGTCAAAGTTGGAAAAAATGATTTGTAGACTTATTAAGTTATATAGATCCATAAGATCTAGAAATTCTAAGGTGCTAGTCCTATTTAAGAGATGTGCCTAGAATTCTAGATCTTAGCTATATTTATTCTTGGAATTTAAGATGTGGCTTTATAGATAGGATCAATGAGGTTGTTCTGAGATCCTGGTTGGATCTGTATAGTTTTCTGATGGCTTTTAGTGTTTAAAATCTTCAATGATGGACTCACCCCACTTGGGTGTTTTTCTGAGAAGTTGAATATAAGACAACACATGAATTCTTGTCTAACTTAGATAGATAAATCATGTGATGGTTTTATACTACTCACCACAACAGTGGAGTTGTTGGGGTTGTAGCTTGCTAATCTTGTGGCTTGATCTTGCTGGTTGTGTGGCTAGCCTAATATGGTTCTTCTCCCAATGCTGCTCCTGGAACTTGTCCTTGTTCTTGCTATCCACCTCCTGGTCCTGTTAGCTTGGCCTTGTTCTTGCTATCCACCCCCTCCTTATGTCACCATCTTGGTGGGATGATCAAGTTTGTGGTTGGTTTGGTCTGGTTTGGTTTGGCTGTTGGTGCTTGATGTGTATGAGCAAGAAACTAATGTTGTGGTGCTTTCCCACGGCTGTGCTGAGCAGTTTTGCTTGTGTGGGCAGCTATGGATGTGTTGACAGCACACATCATGCATTTAGGTGTATGTGCTGCTTGTGTGCATGTTGCACCCTTGTGGATATGCTCAGGGAATGATCTACCTTTTATCTGATTACATTTACCTGCCTGGTGAAACTTGCCCCTCTTGCTGTTTGGAGTTATTTGACTGATGGCTTAAAAAATTATGAAAAATTTAGTTCTTTCATATTGGTGAAACTTGCCCCTAAAGATTACTCAGTGATGTAAAGTTGAACAGTGCATCTCACTATCACTACTGAGAGTAAAAATATCCTAATATTTTATTTTCTTTCTTTTAGTTTGTGATTTGTTTTGCAGGTAAAAGATTTGAAGATTCAAGATTTAGAATAGGTCTTCTTTTTGATAGAATAAGTCCCTTGTAATATTTATTTTATTCTTTTGTAATCTTTATTTTATCCTTTTGTAATAAAGATTGTAATATTACTCAATATATCAATGTTCTTCTTTTATTTCATTTACTATTGTAAATATGTAATAAAGATTGTAATATTACTCAATATATAAATGTTCTTCTTTTTGTTTTTCATTTACTATTGTAAAGATCCTTAATTACTTTTATAAGTTACATTTTGTAACTTATTTATTGAATAAAGATATGGAATGAATATTCATTTTCTTGATTAAGTTATATTGTTCAAAGTTTGAATTACTAAATGTTATTGCTTGATTAAATAAGATTACTCAAACATAATTCTAATTCCTTTTAAATTATAATTCTAACATTCAAGTTTAAATTCAAATTTCATTTCCCAAAACACATTGATCCATAAAGATCGTGTCAAAGTTTATAACGATCATTCTTCAAGGATATTCCTAAACTTAAAGAGTGAAAGAAACTTTGATCACATTAGGTTTTTATTTGGCGAAAAATTTACCCATATTTTTACAGATGAATGCATGCAATTGCACAGATTCCTAAATCTACCCTTTGTTGGTTCCTAAATGTTGGGATGTTACAGACTTCCCCCCTTAAATTAAACTTTGTCCCGAAGTTTGTTGAAGTATACCTAAACAATTCTGGATAGGCTTTTCTTTAATCATCTTGTTTCTCCCACGTGGCTTCCCTTTCGGGGTGATGTTCCCACTGTACCTTGCAATACTTGATTGCCCTGTTCCTCAACCTTTTCCAGTTTTCTTCCAAAATTTTGCACGGTTTTTCAACATAGGTCAAGTCTGCTTGTAATTCTATCTCTTGGTGTGTGATTGCATCATCCATAACTTTCAAACATTTATGGAGTTGTGACACATGGAAAACATTATGAACTTGAGCCAATCTTGCGGGTAACTCTAAAGCATAAGCTATAGTCCTGTTCTGACTCAGTATCTTGAATGGCCCGATATATCTTGGACTCAGTTTTCCTTTAACTCCAAACATTTTAACTCCTTTCATTGGGCTTACTTTCAAATATACCATGTCCCCTACTTCAAGATGTCATGATCTTCGACTTTGATCAGCATAACTTTTCTGCCTATTTTGAGCTATTTTCAATCTGTCTTTGATTTTATCAATGATATCTTGTTTTTTCTTGATACAGTCTCGCGCAAATTCCATGCTGCTTCCAGGCTCATACCAACATATTGGTGATATATACTTTCTTCCATGCAGAACCTGATATGGAGCTGCCTTCAGACTACTCTGATAACTATTATTGTAGGAAAATTCTTCCAATGGTAGATGATCTTCCCATATACCTCCAAAATCTAATGCACAAGCCCTTAACATGTCCTCCACTATCTGATTGGTTTGTTCCGTTTGACCTCCTGTCTCTGGATGATAAGATGTGCTAAAATCTAACTTTGAACCAAGTGCTTCATGTAATTGCTTCCAAAATGCTAAAGTAAACACTGATCCCCTATCAGTTACAATCTTTTTGGGCACTCCGTGCTTACTTACTATTTCTTTAATGTAAACTTCTACTAACTTCTCAGCATTATCCTTCTAATTTACCAGAATAAAATGTGCACTTTTAGCGAGTCTATCCACAATTACCCATATCATGTCCTTCCATTTAGGTGTCATGGGCAATCCTGTGATGAAGTCCATACCTATTTCCTCCCACTTCCATTCGGGAATTTCCAAAGGTTGCAATTCTCCTGCTGGACTTTGATCTTTAGCCTTCACCCTTTGGCAAGTATGGCATTCTGATACATATTTAGCAATGTCTCTTTTCATGTTATTCCACCAGAATAATTCTTTCAGATCCATGTACATCTTAGAACTTCCTGGATGTATAGAATATGGTGTTTCATGTGCTTCCATGTGTATGACTTCACGAATCTCAGTCACATCTGGAACACAAAGACGGTCTTGAAACCACAAAGACTCATAATCTCCTAGGTGAAAAACTGATGTTTGCCCTTGAGATATCCTCCAAATTTCTTCAGCAATGAAAGGATCTTCTGCTTGATGTCTAAAAATTTTGTGCTTAAGATCACTGTCCTACTCTGCAACTACCTGCATAGTAGCTAACCCTCCAAGAATCTTTGCTCTAATCTTTCCAATTCCATCTGTAACTCTTTTGGTCGCTCCCGATTGCTAGGCTGAATATCTGCACTTTTACGACTTAAAGCATCTGCTACAACATTTGCTTTTCATGGAGTATAGTTGATTGTTAAATCACAATCTTTGATTAGTTCCAACCAACGCTTGTGTCTCATATTCAATTCCTTTTGGGAGAAGAAATATTTAAGACTTTTATGATCAGTGTATAAGTCACATTTGGCTCCATAAAGAAAATGCCTCCATCCTTTCAGCGCAAAGACTACTACTGCTAACTCTAAATCATGAGTTGGATAGTTGACTTCATGTGGTTTCAGTTGTCTTGAACCATAAGCAATCACTTTCCGATCTTGCATTAATACACAACCCAAACCTTCTTTAGATGCATCAGAGTATAATGTAAAGTCTTTTCCTGTTTCTAGAACTGCTAATATTGGAGCTATGGTTAACCTGGTCTTCAATTCCTGAAAACTTGCTTCACACTTCTCATCCCAGTTGAATGGTGTATTCTTTCTTAACAATTTGGTTATTGGTCCAGCTATTTTGGAGAAACCTTCAATGAATCTCCGATAATAACCAGCCATCCCCAAGAAACCTCGAATTTGTTTCACATTGGTCGGTGCAGTACACTCTAGTACCGACTGAACTTTGGATGGATTTACAACAATTCCATCTTTACTGATCACATGGCCGAGGAATTCTACCTCATCTAGCCAGAATTCACACTTACTGAACTTTGCATAAAGTTTATGTTCTCTTAGAGTCTGCAATGCTATTCTCAAATGGTCAGCATGCTCTTCCTTATCCTTGGAATATATCAGAATATCATCAATGAAGACTATGACGAACTTATCCAAATATGGCATGAAGATTTTGTTTATCAGATTCATGAATATTGTTGGTGCATTGGTCAAACCAAATGGTACTACCAGATACTCATGGTGTCCATATCTTGAGAAAAATGCTGTCGTTGGAACATCCTCAGGTTTAATTTTTATCTGATGGTATCCATATCTTAGATCGATCTTAGAAAATACACCAGCTCCTTTCACTTGATCAAACAGATCTTGAATTCTTGGTAAAGGATACTTATTATTTATGGTAACATTTTTCAGATTTCTGTAGTCTCCACACATCCTTCTTCCACCATCCCTTTTATCCACAAAGATCACTGGTGTTCCCCATGGGGATACACTTTCCTGAATAAATCCTTTTCTGGCTAACTCATCAATTTGATCTTTGAGTTCTTTTAATTCTTTTGGTCCCATCTTGTATGGTGCTTGAGCTATTGGTGTTGTACCTGGAACTAGATCAATAGTGAACTCTATCTCCCGATCTGGTGGCATTCCAGGTAGCTCTGTTGAAAAACATCTTGAAATTCATTTACTATAGGAATATCTTCCAATTTGACCTCTTTTATTGAGTTCAACGGAAGATCCACCATGATATGAATGTGCTTATCTGCTGGTAAACTATCCTTGCTCCACTTGGAGTTTTGATTGAGATAGTTTTCTCCTCACGATTTATCTGAGCCCCATGTTCAGTCATCCAATCCATCCCTAGCACTACTGCAATTCCTTTCAAAGAAATCACATAAAGGTCCGCAAAGTATGTACAACCACAGATCGAGATAAACTGATCTTGTTTAATGTGGCGTACAACTACATTCCCCCTGCCGTCAGTACGGTCATAGGAATTTCTAACGTTGACCTTCTAATCCCGAATTTATCACAAAATTCTTCAGAAATGAATGAAGTATTTACACCAGTATCAAATAGAACTCTGTCGAGATTGGTAAGGATATTGAGCGTACCTATCACTGCATGCTCCGAGTTATCCACCTCCTCTAGGGTTACGCAATTTAGCTTCCCGGTAGGTCTGTTCCTCTTGCCATTGTTGTTCTTGACTTTATTTACTCCTTGATTAGGTTGTCCATTTCCTCCACTGGCTTGTCCTCCTACCTTGGTAGGCCAACCACCTGGTGGTTTGCTTAGACAGTCGGGCTTGATATGCCCCTTCTAACCACAATTGTAACAGATAACTACTGGTTTTTTGCATTCCCTCTAGAAATGCCCTAGAATTCCACAATTGTTACAGATAACATTCCTCCTAGGATTGGATTGATTTCCACCACTGTCGTTGTTATTTTTATTGTTACCATAGGCCTTGTTCCGAGGTTTGAACTCCAGATTGGGTTTAGGTTTACTTGCCTGAATCCTCTTGGTTTCCTTCTTGGCTCTCTTCCTCCTATCCTCTTGGACATTCTTGTAGTCATCTTCAAAAGTGATAGCTGCATCCAGCAACTGCTGATAAGTTTGCTTATTAGCCAACCTTAACTGCATCTTCACAAATGGATTTAACCCACGCAGGAAATGCTTCTTCCGCTTATCTTCTTTGTTAACATCTTCCTCGGCATAACGAGACAATTGACTAAACTCCCGGATATACTTCATGACACTAGTATATCCCTGCTGAAGCTCCTCATATTCTCTCTGCTTCAACTCCATAACACTTTCCGGAACATGATATTCACGGAATATCTGTTTGAACTCCTCCCAAGTGTACTCCCTTCCTGGTTGTTGCTTGGCTAACTGATTTTCCCACCATGAGTTGCAGGTCCAGCCAGAAGATGAGTTGCATACCTCAGTTTCTCCTCATCATTGCAACCTACAGTCTTCAACTTTCTTTCTGTATCTGCTAGCCAATCTTCTGCATCCATTCGTTCAGGAGCTGATGCAAAAGGTAACGACCTTGCGTTCTGGAAGTCAGAAAGACTCACTCCTCCACCTTCAGGTGCTCTCTGATTCCCGGCTTGTCCTAGCAACTCTTCCATGAACTTGTTATGGGTCTCTTGCATCATTTGCATACACTGCATAAAGTTCTGCTCCATCAACGACCTCATTGGTGGTGGTGGTAACGTTCCATGATTTACAGCATCTGCATCGGCCTTCTCCTTGGCCTCACGTTCCATCTGATTCGGTCTCTATACTCGTATCCAAGACCCCCTAGTCCTGCAACATAAAGCGAATACTCATAATTACATCATGCACATATGTTCTGAGCTCGACTTTACACACAGAACTAGTCACACAATGAAAATCCAAATATGCATTTCACATATTATACATTACAATATCTTAATAATACAAGGTCATTACAACATATACCATATAGGTATAATCACAACACTACCTCATTTATCTAACTACCTTATTTTCTCGGATTACAATACATAGTACCCGATACTTCTAAATAGTCGCCTGCTTCTAGTAGTAACTACGCTCATCATACATGCCTGATGTCCAACCATGATGACGTGACGTTCGTCACACAGTTTGTGGAAAAAATGGCCTTCCATAAGGAACATAATCAGTATCTGAAGTGTCAGGGCTTGAGTCATTACTCAACCTGAGCGCATTGACTCCCTCCAGCTCAGCTGAAAAGTCTTCAAAAAAATATTCAACATTATCTCCCACTTGCATCTCCTGAGCTTCATTCCTTGAGTCGTCAACAGAATACGCAAATTCTGCTACTCCCCAGGTACTCCTTTGGGCAAGATAGTTAAACATCGGATAATGTATATTCCCTGGGTTTTGAGAAGGTGTTGATGATTCAAACACTCTCTCCTCAGGATCTTCTTCTTCATCCTGATTATTTATGAATATGGTATTTCTACTACTGTTACTAGGGTTAATTCTTGCACCCATCCAGCTAGATTGTTCAACATCTCTGTCAGAACTATCTATGGACATCTGGTGTTCCTGGAATCCTTCAAATGATCCCATTCTCCAGCCATCCGAATTCTCAATAGGAAGTTCTGAATCAGAACCATCCTCTGAACCCTGTGGTACTACATACCTCATATCTAAAGTAGGATCATATATAGGTTCAGGCCTTGGTGAGTAAGGATATGGTGTAAAAGATTCAGGATCTATAGGTATATCCTTAAAGTTGGGTTTTGTACTACTACTTGCTTCCTTCTCCAACTGGAATGCTAACTGCTTCCTCCTTTCCGGATCAGTTAGATCCTCTAACATGTCATTTTTATCTTCGACAATCACTTGATGTGTCTTATAAAAAGACGCAACGAGTGTTCGGTATCTATCCATAAACTTGGAAGCTAACTTAGGATGCTTCTTAACCAAAGTAAGATGATCCGGTACAGGCTCCAAGTCTATAGAATCATGAGGTATCACAGAAAATGTGATGCAGCCCGACCTACGGTCGTTACTACATCAAGGTCTCCAACTTACGCCAAGTCGCCATGGACTCCAAAGGTGAATCCGTTCCTCTATGAAAGCTCACTTCCTACCCTATTGAATGGTATGCTACTTCATACTCCGTCACATATTCATGATAGGTTCACACCGACCAGTACGGAGGCAAGGGAGGAAGCCCGGAGCATCAAGCCCGACAAGACGGAAGCTTGGAAGAGGAGGAGGAAGAAAACAGATCAGCAGCTGCCAGGTCCCGGCGGTACTACCGGTCGGCGGAACCGGTACTACCGGTCAGCGGTACTACCGCCCCTGATACCGCTCGCTACTGACGGCTCCAATTGACGCTCCAGGACCGCAAGCGGTACTACCGGTCCCAGAGCGGTACTACCGGTGATGACCGGTACTACCGGTCCTAAGTCCGGTACTACCGGTCATGTCTGCCTGCGCGCACCAGTTGGGCCACAGCCCATGTATCCCCCTTTACTTACCTATTCGCCTAGTTTATCCCCAAACTACCCTTGTTTAGTGGCTGGCCTATAAATAGATCCCCCACCCCTCATGTATCCCTGAGGCATAGATGATAGACTAAAGAAAACCCCCATTGTGTAATCTCTAGTTTTGCCTCATCCCCTTTACCAAGGGGACCGACTATCGTCACCAACCTCGATTGGACTTTGCATCACGCATCCATCGTTGAACAAGGCCTTGGAGTTCGACGTCTCATCTCCAAGTTGTCAAGACCCTCCCCAAGGTGTTCTTCCCTCTCCGATGTGGATTTGAGGGAGCACGTTGACCGATCTTTCCTTGCGAGGATTCTATCGGACACGCAAAAACTCACACGATACAAGGCCGATTGCTCCCGAACGGTGGTCACCGGTCCGATAGAATCCTCGCAAGGAAAGATCGGTCAACGTGCTCCCTCAAATCCACATCGGAGAGGGAAGAACACCTTGGGGAGGGTCTTGACAACTTGGAGACGAGACGTCGAACTCCAAGGCCTTGTTCAATGATGGATGCGTGATGCAAAGTCCAATCGAGGTTGGTGACGATAGTCGGTCCCCTTGGTAAAGGGGATGAGGCAAAACTAGAGATTCCACAATGGGGGTTTTCTTTAGTCTATCATCTATGCCTCAGGGATACATGAGGGGTGGGGGCTCTATTTATAGGCCAGCCACTAAACAAGGGTAGTTTGGGGATAAACTAGGCGAATAGGTAAGTAAAGGGGGATACATGGGCTGTGGCCCAACTGGTGCGCGCAGGCAGACATGACCGGTAGTACCGGACTTAGGACCGGTAGTACCGGTCATCACCGGTAGTACCGCTCTGGGACCGGTAGTACCGCTTGCGGTCCTGGAGCGTCAATTGGAGCCGTCAGTAGCGAGCGGTATCAGGGGCGGTAGTACCGCTGACCGGTAGTACCGGTTCCGCCGACCGGTAGTACCGCCGGGACCTGGCAGCTGCTGATCTGTCTTCTTCCTCCTCCTCTTCCAAGCTTCCGTCTTGTCGGGCTTGATGCTCCGGGCTTCCTCCCTTGCCTCCGTACTGGACGGTGTGAACCTATCATGAATATGTGACGGAGTATGAAGTAGCATACCATTCAATAGGGTAGGAAGTGAGCTTTCATAGAGGAACGGATTCACCTTTGGAGTCCATGGCGACTTGGCGTAAGTTGGAGACCTTGATGTAGTAACGACCGTAGGTCGGGCTGCATCATATCCCCCCCTTCAAAAAGAGTCGTCCTCGACTCTACATGCTCATCACAAAGTAGAAGCGGTCGAGAGACCTTCTTGATCCTGGGGTTGACCATATAGTCGTCCTCGGGAAGATTGACTTGACAACACTTAAATGTTCCTTCACCTTCCTTGAAGCCTACAAAGCTCACAACAAAAGCAAAGCAACACTCAAAGCGTAGCCAATTCATGAAGATTATTGCATGAGTCCTCAAGTAGAAGGAAGTCACCTTAGCTTGTAGAGATAGCTCGATGAAGGGTGGCCATAGGTAACTCTCTTCGATTCTTCTTGTCAACACATGGTCCATAGAGGTTGACGTGTATGCATTTGTACCTTCATACAACAAAGACCAAGCAACATATGTTTGTGTGTGATAGAGGAGCATGTCATTTGTGGCATGTCCATTCTTGTTCACAACACGATTAGCACAACTCAAGTATAGCAAACGGGATGCATGTGCAACGTCAAAGTGCATGGAAGTCGTTGCAAAATCATCCAAATGTGGGAACTCAAAAACTCCATATAACATCTTATTGTGGCATTCAAAGCAATCGAATAGAAATTTGATCAACATCTTTGATGCAAAACTAGGAGAATTTGGCAAAAACACAAAAGGAAGAATGTCCCAAGCGACATCAATATGTGTGCAAACCAACCATTGGAAAGAGAAATTGTTCGACATGTTGGATGTCACACACAAATCATCAAAAGCAAATATCATGGGAATATGAGTATCCCAAACGGAAGCAAAAACAACGTGTTTGCAAACAAACCAAATGAAATAGCAAGTGGTCCTTATGTTTGTTGCATCAACAAGACGAGATTCTTGGAAGCTCTCATGACAATACATGCTCTTAGTGGAATTGTGGTTGCACACAAAACATCGGAGAGAGAAATTGTTCAACATTTTGGTTACAACACACAAAACATCATTATCTAGATGCGAAGAAACATGAATGTCACAAGGGGAGATAATACCATTAACATGCTTGCAATCAAACCATAGGAAAGAGCAATTTGCCAACATGAAAGATGCAAAGCATGCAAAAGGTATCAGAGCTGGGTTCGATATTGAACTCACTTGTGGGATGCTCTCAAGATCTCTTTTTGTCAACTCATGCTCAACCGAGGTTGACATGATAATGCGGGTACCTACACACATCAAACACAAAAGGAAGAACGTGTGTGCATGGTAGAGATACACATCATCCATCATGACGTATCTCTTCTTGTGCACATCACCATTAATGTCAATTAAGTATGAAATAGATGCATGGTGAGTATGCGAGTGGGGAACATGCTTATCATGGCAATCATCAAAATCTCCAAAAATTGAGAAAACTATGGGGGCCATCTCATTATAACGCATAAGATCAATATTGTTGCAAGCAAAACAAGTGAAATAGCAAGCATTCATCTTATCGCAAGCAACGGGAGAAATTGAAAGACTAGCATGACAAGGCAAGTCCAAAGCAATTGGAGGATACACACAAGATGCATAGCATGGCATGTTTAGGGCAATGATTTCGCAATCAAACAATTCCACATGATCAATATTATGCAAAGGCAAAGCATCACATGGGAATGTGGATGAAGCATATGTAATGTCACAAGTATCATCCATAGCATGCATATCCTCACAATTCATCATGTCCACTAGTGGGATCATGGCATCATCAACACCCTTATTGGTACCTTGGTCATACCTCTCATATGAAGTGGGTGTTGTGGAAGTAGTGGCCTCCTTGTGGACGACTTCATCTTCTTGATGTATCCATGGCGTAGCATCTACCATGTACATCTTCTCCATTCGAGGCATCATTGCTTCATAGCATCGGGCCTCTTCATTCATGGAACCTAGCACAACATAAGAGAACACACTAGAGGTAGAGGGTAAGTTGTTAGAAATCGAAATGGTCTCACTTGACCTATCAACTACCACTCTCAACTCACTAGGAGTATCGCTCATGCCCTCCAAGTGGAAGCACTCAATCTCACATAAGGTGGAGTCACTCATGTCACTCTTGTTCTCACTCAAGTGGGCTAAGTGGCTCTCATACTCACATGGGATTGGTACCACATCATCACTCAAGCATATGGGGATAGGCTCGGTTTCCTCAACTCCATGCGCCTCCTTTGGTGAAGGGAAAATCCCATGCTCACCATTCTTGACCTTGTCGCCTCCAAGGTTGGATGCCATAAGATGGGCATCATTGCTCTCCTCCATGGTCGAAGGGAAAATCCCATGCTCGACCGTCTTGTGGCCATCTCGTAGTAGTGGTGGAGTTAGGCTCATGCTATCCAACTTGGCGAAGTAGAGGTTTACATTTTCCTCGTTCGCAAGGTCGTGGAAGTCAAGCGTAGGCGTTGAAGCTTGATGGCGTGGAGGAAGGCTTGCTCTTGGTGCCATTGTGGTGGTGGCACGAGTAGTTGAAGCTGCCCTATGATGGTGTCGACGGAGGTCATTGGCGTGCCTTGCCGATGGTTGATGTAGGTGGCGCACTTGGTAGTCCACATGACACTCACGACGGTGATCATTTGCCTTGGCACTCTTCTTGTGCTTGTGGTGCCTTCTTGAGCTTGCTTGAGCATTATGGTTGGTGCTCGTCATGAATTCTTCGTCTTTATGGCGAAGATGCCTCTGACGATGTCTTGTATCCTCTTTATGGTGGCGATGCTCATGAGAGGATGTTTGTCGATGAAGAGTCTTGTTTCTTGGCGCCTCTTGATGCATATGATGTTTGGACGCCACTCTTGTTTGGATAGGAGTTGGAGCTTGGCGCCTTGGAGGTGATGTAGCTTGGCGCCTTGGAGATGGTGGAGCTTGACGCCATCTAGGTGGTGGCACTTGATGTCGTGTCGATGGTGGCGCTTGTCGCCTTGGAGGTGGATCATCGAAGTAGGTGGTGCCCTTTGGTGTGGCACGCTTGGCCTTGAAGGTCATGGATTCTTGATGATGCGCCTCCTCTTGCTTGGCATAGTAGGCTTCCATCTCCACGCGGTGGAGGAATTCTTCATGGCTCGTGGAGGAGCCATCAAACTCGATGAAGTTCTCCGTGTCCTCCATGCTTGGTGAGGCGTCATCAATGTCGCACTCGAAGTCGTCCATGCTTGGGGAGTAGTTGTTGGTGTAGTACTCCATATCACCCAAGCATGTGGAGCCATTATCGGTGTAGTGCTCCATAGGCTCCATGCATGAGGAGCCATTGTCGACGTAGAGCTCCATGTCTTCCATGCATGTGGAGTCGTCGTAGGTGTAGTGCTCCGGGTCCTCAAAGCATGCGGAGCCATTGTCGGTGTTGTGCTCCGTCATGTCCTCTATACTTGTGGAGTCGTAGTCATGGTGGCTCATCATGGATTCTTCATAGATATCATCCTCGGTTCCGGAGTCCATAGACATGATGCACAAGACCAAGCGGTGTATATGGAAGTGGTAGTGGGAGTTAGGGATACAACGTCAAACCTTACTTTACCTTGGAATATCGTATCATACAAGTGGCCACACTTGAGAGCAATAAACCAAGCAAAGTGAAGTTCACGCGGAACACCAAAACCAACTACTAACCAAAAAAAAAACACACACACAAGGCCTATGGTGGATAGGTATGGAAAGTGGCATGTCAAGAACCAATCCGAAACCAAGATGTTGTAATGGCAAGTAAAGAACCACAATGATCACAAAGCAAACAAGTTAATCCACAAGATAGGAAATATGGACAAGGAAACACACACGGTGGGATAAATGGGACTTGTGTGACAGAGAAAGTGAGCTAAGAACCAAATGATTACCTAGCGAAGACTATAAGCTCGTGTCACACAAGTACAATGAGAGACGCTAGTTCGATTGCACAAAATTGGTGGGCTACAAGATATGCACAATAAGTACCACCTATATGATGTTCATCGAGCTTGCGCTTCCTATTCTATGAGGCACATGTATAACTCTTTCTTTTATTTTTATTTTTCTTTTTCTATATATTTTTTTCTTTTTCTCTCTTTTCTTTTTCTTTTCACTTGCCTCTTCCTTGTGCCAACAACTATACAAGATAACTATATGATATAGCGCTCACAATGTTTGCTCGGAATCTACAAGGTATCAAATGTGCATATCCCAAGCAATCATAAGAGGAACTAGTCTCAATAGGTGTTTGTTGCTCGCAAAGATAGTGGGGTTCACAAAGGAATGCAAGTGGGGAGAAGTCGCGGAATGTTTATACCTTTCGTCGACGATCTTCACCCTTTATTGTTGGATTCCGCCTTGCTCACGGAATTTGGATGGAGTAGATAGCATGAACCACGTGTATGATGATGTAGAGCTCCTTCTCCTCTTCGAAACGAGCTAAAGAACACCAAAATCCGAGTTCGAATGCAAAAGTTATGCTCAAAACGGTGAGAGGCTGAAATATGGAATCTGCTGTTTTCTTTCTGTCTTGGGCGGTAGTACCGTATTTTGGGCCCGGTAGTACCGGTGGGCGGTAGTACCGTATTTTTGGAGCGGTAGTACCGCTCGAGACAGAGAAATCCAGATCTGACGCGATTTCGCGAGTTTGGGGCGATTTGGGCAGAAAATCTTCAAGAAAAACACCAAAACGACGGGGGAAATCAAGGAATTAGGCTATGGGAACGCAAAGGAAGGTAGATCAACAAGTTTAGCAAGTAATCCATGGATCAAAACCTACCAAAACGCACTCAAATCACAGATCGATCCAAAATACGAATTTGGGCTATTTTTGGTGTAATTTTCGAATTTATGGGGCAAAGACCAAATCGATGAGAAATCCGTGGCAACCAAAAGCTGCTGATACCAGATGATGGAGGGGTTAACCTCTTGGGTGTCCCGATATTCACGGATCTCGTGGTAAAATCGATGGGAAAGCGAGGGGAAAGGGAGAAGGTAGCGGAAGCGAACACACACCTCGCGAAGAACACGATGAACACACGCAAAAACTCACACGATACAAGGCCGATTGCTCCCGAACGGTGGCCACCGGTCCGATAGAATCCTCGCAAGGAAAGATCGGTCAACGTGCTCCCTCAAATCCACATCGGAGAGGGAAGAACACCTTGGGGAGGGTCTTGAAAACTTGGAGACGAGACGTCGAACTCCAAGGCCTTGTTCAACGATGGATGCGTGATGCAAAGTCCAATCGAGGTTGGTGACGATAGTCGGTCCCCTTGGTAAAGGGGATGAGGCAAAAATAGAGATTCCACAATGGGGGTTTTCTTTAGTCTATCATCTATGCCTCAGGGATACATGAGGGGTGGGGGCTCTATTTATAGGCCAGCCACTAAACAAGGGTAGTTTGGGGATAAACTAGGCGAATAGGTAAGTAAAGGGGGATACATGGGCTGTGGCCCAACTGGTGCGCGCAGGCAGACATGACCGGTAGTACCGGACTTAGGACCGGTAGTACCGGTTGTAGGGGTTCGTAGCATGGAAAACAAAAAATTTCTATCGCATACAAACAAACAAGCCAAGATCTATCTACTAGATTGTAGCAACGAGTCAATGGAATAACTTACCCTCGAAGATTCCAAAGCGGTTAACGAGAGCAGATTCTCGTGGATGATGTAGTCGTACTCTTTCCGATCTCAAGATCGCGCAGACGATCCTTCCGGCGCCACGTTCCGGCAGCGCTTCCGCAGTCGGTCACACGTTCGGTACTCGACGAAGACCTTCCTCTCCCTTGTTCCAGCAGGCAGCGGAGGTTGTAGCACTCTCCTCGTGATTCCGGCAGCACAACGGCGTGGTACCGGAAGTAGAGGGGAGATCCCGCAGGGCTTCGCCTTAAGCCGGAGCGAGTATGGTGGAGTATGAGAGAGTACTATTAGTGTTCTAGAGTTTAGACACACCAATTAGAAGGCTCTAAACCGAAGGCTAGGGCAATTAGAAGCTCTAAACCAAAACGGCTCTAAACCGGAGATTAGAGGATAGGAACTTGTGTGTCTAGAGGAGGAGGCCCTGCCCCTCCTTTTATAGGTGGGAGGTACGGCCAAGGGGAGGGGAGTCCCTCCCCAAGTCGGCCTTGGTTGGCGCGCCGGATTGGAGAGGAGACTCCTCCCCCAAGTCGGTTCCAACCACCTCTTGCTTGTTTCCCACAGTTTCTTGTTTTAGCCGTTTGACTTTCAAACTGGACATTTGACTTTTCTGTTTTAGGATTCAATTTAATCCTTTATTTGGAACAGCAAGAACACTTTAGTACATGATGCAATCATTCCAATATATAATGACACATTCATGTACCCCTCCCCCCCGGAGTGCCGGACATTCCGGAACCTTCTAGAACATTCCTGATGAAAACACCGGAATCATTTCCGAACTCCGAAACGGGACTTTCCTTATATGAATCTTATTCTCCGGACCATTCCGGATCACCTCGTGATATCCCGGATCCCATCCGAGACTCCGAACAACATTCGGTCTCTTTCTCATAATACCATAACTACTCAAACAATGTCGAATCCTTAAGTGTGTCTCCCTACGGTTCGTGAATTATGCGGACATGATCGAGACACTTCTCCGAACAATAACCAATAGAGGAATCTGGAAATTCATATGGCTCCCACATATTTCTACGATTACTTTGCGATCGAATGAACCACTTACATACGATACCAATTTCCCTTTGTCTCACGATAGTTTACTTATCCGAGGTTTTGATCGTCGGTATCTCTGCATACCTAGTTCAACCTCGTTACTGATAAGTACTCTTTTCTCGTTCCCGTGATACGTGATCCCTTGTGAGCCAGTCACATGCTTGCAAGCTAATTGGATGACATTTCACCGAGAGGGCCCAGAGTATATCTATCTGTCATATGGATGGACAAATCCCACTCTTGATCCATGTGTTTCAACCAATACTTTCCGAACACTCAATGCCACCTTTATAGCCACCCAGTTACGGTGTGGTGTTTGATGTCATCAAAGCATCCATCCGGCAAAGGTGATATGCATGATCTCATGGTCGAAGGAATTAGGTTACTATGTGTCAGAAAGCATATAGCAATTGAACTATTGAAATGACTTGATCTTTATGCTACGCTTATCTATAGGAGTATGTCCATCACATCATTCTCCTAATGATATGATCCTGTTGTTATTAACATCTCTATGTTCATGATCAGGAAACCATGATCATATATTAACCAACAAGCTAGTTTAACAAGAGGCTTCACTAGGGACTATTATTTTAGTTTACAAATCACACAAGTATTAATGTCTCCGGTTAATACAATTATAGCATGGTATGTAAACATTTATCATAAGTATGAAGATATGATAATAACCTACTTTATTATTGCCTCTTGGGCATATCTCCAACAGTCTCCCACTTGCACTAGAGTCAATAATCTAGTTTCAAACCTTTGTGTATACAACACCTATGGCTTTCCGGTGTTGTATGTACACGATTGCTAGTGGTCAACTGATCTCCGGATCTGACACTTCCAGGTCCGTGTGTAATTGCATGTATTTGCGTCTCTACGCATCACTCATTCTTTAATGAGATGGCTTTGTATAAATTTGGTCTTTCGGTGTGACCTTTAGCTCTTTGGGGTTAAAACATGTTGATAATATTGTCGCACAATATATCTTCATAGTATTATCCCACTGTGAACTGCACCTAGTTTGATAACAAACTACTTGACACAAATGCCCTCTTTTGCTGCTATAATAGCTGTCATATACTTAGCCTTTTGTTGTAGTATCTGTCACAATGTCTTAACTTTAGAATTCATCCAAATCCATTATGGAACTTACTTTCCATTATATTGTGCCACCCTTAGTTTAGATTGAGATAAACTTAATTTGTATTTCGTGACAAAACTAGTATCAATGTAGTACTTTTACAATGAACTAACCATATATTTGTCACTTCTACAAAACAATATATTCTTAGTTCTTCCAAAAGATCATAAGAATATTCTTACTATTGTCCAATGATCATCTTATGAATCATTCTGGTATACGCTCACATCATTTAGAGCATAGGACATATCTGGATTTGTACATATCACAGCATGATTGATATAAATACTCTTTGTGATTTCATACATCAAGTATCAATCTATACTTGAATCTTTGTTTCACTTTCCAAGTGCCAGTACACTTGAATATATCATTAATATTGAACTCATTCAATCCTTTCTGTGCGACAAGAACCTTTCTTGTAGTTTCTATATTGAACTCATTCAATACATCATCTATGTACTTTCGGCACAACCATATTAGCGTCTATTGATGCCAAATATTTGGGTTTTGCCTAAGTCTTTCATCAGGATGAAATTCTTAATATGTGTTAATAAAATATACATCATTTCCAATCAACAATATGTCCTCCACATAATGTATTAGAAATATGTCTTAGTGCTCCCACTTAATTTCTTGCAAATGCAAGCATCTTCATTGTCTCTCATGAAATTAAACTCTTTTAACAGTTTCATCATAGTGAAGATTCCAACTCCGTTATGCTTACTTCAACCATTGAAGTTTGCATATGCTTTTAGCATCCTTTGAATTAACAAAACCCTATGGACCGTGTTACGCACATGTCCTAGGTAACAATTCTATTAGAAGAACTTGTTTTGTTTATTCAACTACCATATAACAAAATTATATGTAGTGGTTGCTACATTAATCCGTCTAGACTAAATATCACTATGAAAGATCAGATCTTGTCATAGTCAACCTTTGAACATTGTTGTGAACTCTTTCCCAACATGTCGACTATTTCATAGATGTAAAACATCCATGTCTATTTCTTTATAGATCCAAACACAACTGTAAGGTCTTACACCTTTCTCGAGGGTCCTTCAAGTTCAAAACTTGATTTCTCATGTATGGAACTATCACGGATTTTATGGCTTCAAGCCATTTGACGGAGTCAGGGCCCATCATCGCTTCTTTGCATGTAGTCGGTTCATTATTCTCAAATAATGATTCAACCCTCAAATCTTGGTATTTGATTTTTTTTACTCGACCTACTTGTTTCAATAGAAACTTTGACTATTGTAACCACAACCTTTGAGGCACGTAAGCCATGAGCATTGTTGCTGCCTCCGGAACACTTTTCGGTGCTGCGCAACTTTGATCATATAGCTAAGGTTCCTTTAACCTTATCAAAGTTCTATTGTCCTCCCACTAAACTTTTCACGAAAAATTCCTTCCAAAAGAAACTTGACGTTCTAAGTGACAAACACTTTTGTCTCTGGTGTTATGGAGGAATACTTAACAGTTATTCGAAATAACATACAAAGACAGGTTCATCCGACTTTGGTTGCAAACATCTTTCTTATGTATAGCATACCAATGTTTAAGAAAGGACTACTTGGGTTTTATCCCAAACCATAAATTTATATGGTGTCATTTCAACGGATTATGATGGAGCTCTTTTCAGTGGAAAACGGTAATCTCTAAAGCTTTTAATCTTTAAAATATAATGGCATTTTTATGAATTATACCTTTGATCTTACCATGTCAAACAAGGTTTAATTACATATCTCGAACGCTCCATACTCTTATGGTGTTTCGGGAAACGCAAATCCACGGAACGATTCCATAAATCTTAGGTATTATGCTAAACTTTGTAACTCAAATATCTTCCTTTATGATCTTATCATAAACTATTTATATTCTTGTTACAATGATTTTGCACTTCATGTTGAAAGACTTTGAACTTTTCAAATATTTCACACTTCATCCTTATTAAGTAAATATTCATATATTCACTCAAATTTTCGGAGAAAGCATATGAAGTTGAAATCCATCGCTCTTGCCTACACATAATGGACTTCGTACAACAATATGTACAAGTTCCAATAAGCTATTCATTTGTTCCCTTTTGGCCTATGAACGAAGTTTCAATTATCTCTAGGAAAGTTTCACAAGCGTCATTTGATCAAAATCAAAAGACTCCAAAATTCCATACATATGGAGTTTCTTCATGTTTTCTTTCCAATATAATTTAAACGGCGATGTCACTTCCTAAGTGATCTTTCAATCAATTTGTCTTTCGACATTTTAGCACTAGTTTTATGGATGTGATTTCTCCAATGAGATTTGTGAATCATCCATCTTTTATGGATTACGGCAATTATTTGAACAACCCGTTTGTTCTCATAATACCTGATAAAACAAATCTTGAAGGCAAGCTTTAACGTTTAACGAGCAACACAATAACCTTTTATTTGTTCTCGATGAACATCATCACATATTCTTTTGCTAGTTACTTGGGCCATTGTAGTTCATGAATTGTGTTGTTTCGTATGACGATTCACACCAACAAATTCAGTATCAAATACTTAAGAACCATATAGTTTAATAAGCAAAGAATATAGCCATAACATGTATATCATCTATATACTTAAACTGAACAATTCTAGTCTTTTCTTTTCTGCCATATATTTATGAGATTCTCTTTCAGTATTTCCTTTTCTGTTTGAAAGAATCTATCAACATCAATAGTGGAGTCATACATATGACACATAGTCCAAGGCGTGTATAATTAAATACCAATGTCTTTGGATTTGCACTTTGAAGTAGATCACCATCATCAAATGTTTGGTGTTCTTCCAAATTCCTTTCTTTTAGTAATCTCTTGGTGTAGTAAATATTTTAACTACATCAAATATTCACCTTTATCATGGAATCGTCCATGATCAAGCTAATTTTAGCTTATAATGATGAATTACGAGTATAATGTTGCTATCCAAAACCTTTTGGTGGATTAGGACAACTAGTGTCTCCAACCCTTTGCAAATTCTCATCAAATATGAGAACATGAACTTTGCCATATTATACTCTATCATGTTGTAACCAAAACTTCGTTTCAGATATCACAATATCTTCCACACATCATGGTTTCTAAAACAACTCTTTCAGATCCTAGATAACCTTGATATTAAGAGAATCCTTTGAATATCAAGAATCATGGAGACAAACATGATACTTATATACTAACACTTGGAATTGTTACTCTTGATTTAATACTAATCATTAAACTTCATGGAGTAACCGGAACTTACTGAAAGTTTGCAATAGGACTTTTAAACTTTAGATTAACACTTCAAAACAATACGATACCAGTTCGTAAAGTAACTAACCAGAATTCTATAGTTCTATCATCTCAATTATAACTAAGCGCAAGGTGGTAAACGGATGCCAATGACTACAACAACTATGCAAATTCACTTTGATTTAGTTTATGATAAATTGAGTTCTAATTAATAATTAAATTAATCTAGGTGAACTCCCACTCAAAACAATATCCCTCACATTGTTTTAGTGATCACACGAACCAAATCCACCACATCAAAATCGATCATCACGAGAGTTGATGTAGCTTCAATGGCGAACAATCAACATGTTCATCATATCTACTATATGACTCATGCTCTACCTTTCGGTAATCCGTGTTCCGAGACCATGTCTGTACATGCTAGGCTCGTCAAGATCAAACCTTAGTTTCTGCATGAGCAAATCTGGCTTGCTCACGTTGTATACACTTGCAGAATCTAACACACCCGATCATCACGTGGTGCTTCGAAACAACAAGCTTTAGCAACGGTGCTAACTAAGGGTGAACACTTTATGACTTGAAATTCATGTGCATGAGGGATCATCTTATAATGCTACCGTCGTCTACTAAGCAATACAAGATGCATAAAGGATTAACATCACATGCAATTCATAATATGTGATATGATATGGCCTTTCTTCTTTGTGCTTCCGATCTCCATCTTCTAGCACGAACATGATCTCCATCATCACCGGCATTGCATCAAGGTCAATGACGCTTCTCCATGGTTGTCGTCCACCGGCTTCAACTATTACAACTACTTTGAATAGACACGCGGGTCTTAACATAAATTAAAGACAACCATATGGCTCCTGCCGGTTGCCGACTTACAATAAGGAACATTGCATACATCAAATATAATCACAATCATGGCCATATCACATCACTGCACACCCCTGCAAAACAAAGTTAGACGCCTCTACTTTCTTTGCATGTTTTACGTGGTTTGGGGCTTTCTATAAGTGTCGTTCTAACTTACGAACATGAACCACAACATTGATACTAGTATTGTCAATCACCCGTTGTAAATTGAATCTTAACTATGCTAGGAGAAACAGGCACCCGCAAAGCCACTTATGCAATACAAGTTGCATGTCAAGCGTCGAGCAAGTCTCATGAACGATGTCATGTAAGGTTAGCCCGAGCCGCTTCATCCCAACATACCGCAAGATGCAAAGTACACAAGAAGCAATCGACAATAAAAGCATCAACGCCCACAATGACCATTGTGTTCTACTCGTGCAATAGATCTACATATAGACACGGCTCTGATACCACTGTAGGGGTTCGTAGCATGGAAAACAAAAAATTTCTATCGCATACAAACAAACAAGCCAAGATCTATCTACTAGATTGTAGCAACGAGTCGATGGAATAACTTACCCTCGAAGATTCCAAAGCGGTTAACAAGAGCAGATTCTCGTGGATGATGTAGTCGTACTCTTTCCGATCTCAAGATCGCGCAGACGATCCTTCCGGCGCCACGTTCCGGCAGCGCTTCCGCAGTCGGTCACACGTTCGGTACTCGACGAAGACCTTCCTCTCCCTTGTTCCAGCAGGCAGCGGAGGTTGTATCACTCTCCTCGTGATTCCGGCAGCACAACGGCGTGGTACCAGAAGTAGAGGGGAGATCCCGCAGGGCTTCGCCTTAAGCCGGAGCGAGTATGGTGGAGTATGAGAGAGTACTATTAGTGTTCTAGAGTTTAGACACACCAATTAGAAGGCTCTAAACCGAAGGCTAGGGCAATTAGAAGCTCTAAACCAAAACGGCTCTAAACCGGAGATTAGAGGATAGGAACTTGTGTGTCTAGAGGAGGAGGCCCTGCCCCTCCTTTTATAGGTGGGAGGTACGGCCAAGGGGAGGGGAGTCCCTCCCCAAGTCGGCCTTGGTTGGCGCTCCGGCTTGGAGAGGAGACTCCTCCCCCAAGTCGGTTCCAACCACCTCTTGCTTGTTTCCCACAGTTTCTTGTTTTAGCCGTTTGACTTTCAAACTGGACATTTGACTTTTCTGTTTTAGGATTCAATTTAATCCTTTATTTGGAACAGCAAGAACACTTTAGTACATGATGCAATCATTCCAATATGTAATGACACATTCATGTACCCCTCCCCCCCGGAGTGCCGGACATTCCGGAACCTTCTAGAACATTCCCGATGAAAACACCGGAATCATTTCCGAACTCCGAAACGGGACTTTCCTTATATGAATCTTATTCTCCGGACCATTCCGGATCACCTCGTGATATCCCGGATCCCATCCGAGACTCCGAACAACATTCGGTCTCTTTCTCATAATACCATAACTACTCAAACAACGTCGAATCCTTAAGTGTGTCTCCCTACGGTTCGTGAATTATGCGGACATGATCGAGACACTTCTCCGAACAATAACCAATAGAGGAATCTAGAAATTCATATGGCTCCCACATATTTCTACGATTACTTTGTGATCGAATGAACCACTTACATATGATACCAATTTCCCTTTGTCTCACGATAGTTTACTTATCCGAGGTTTTGATCGTCGGTATCTCTGCATACCTAGTTAAACCTCGTTACCGATAAGTACTCTTTTCTCGTTCCCGTGATACGTGATCCCTTGTGAGCCAGTCACATGCTTGCAAGCTAATTGGATGACATTTCACCGAGAGGGCCCAGAGTATATCTATCCGTCATATGGATGGACAAATCCCACTCTTGATCCATGTGTTTCAACCAATACTTTCTGAACACTCAATGCCACCTTTATAGCCACCCAGTTACGGTGTGGTGTTTGATGTCATCAAAGCATCCATCCGGCAAAGGTGATATGCATGATCTCATGGTCGAAGGAATTAGGTTACTATGTATCAGAAAGCATATAGCAATTGAACTATTGAAATGACTTGATCTTTATGCTACGCTTATCTATAGGAGTATGTCCATCACATCATTCTCCTAATGATATGATCCTGTTGTTAATAACATCTCTATGTTCATGATCAGGAAACCATGATCATATATTAACCAACAAGCTAGTTTAACAAGAGGCTTCACTAGGGACTCTTATTTTAGTTTACAAATCACACAAGTATTAATGTCTCCGGTTAATACAATTATAGCATGGTATGTAAACATTTATCATAAGTATGAAGATATGATAATAACCTACTTTATTATTGCCTCTTGGGCATATCTCCAACACCGGTCATCACCGGTAGTACCGCTCTGGGACCGGTAGTACCGCTTGCGGTCCTGGAGCGTCAATTGGAGCCGTCAGTAGCGAGCGGTATCAGGGGCGGTAGTACCGCTGACCGGTAGTACCGGTTCCGCCGACCGGTAGTACCGCCGGGACCTGGCAGCTGCTGATCTGTCGTCTTCCTCCTCCTCTTTCAAGCTTCCGTCTTGTCGGGCTTGATGCTCCGGGCTTCCTCCCTTGCCTCCGTACTGGTCGGTGTGAACCTATCATGAATATGTGACGGAGTATGAAGTAGCATACCATTCAATAGGGTAGGAAGTGAGATTTCATAGAGGAACGGATTCACCTTTGGATTCCATGGCGACTTGGCGTAAGTTGGAGACCTTGATGTAGTAACGATCGTAGGTCGGGCTGCATCAAAATGTGCTACCGTCCAACTCCTTGGCTTTATGCTCCCAGATATTAGCTATCGCCTCCACAACAGCAACATGATATGCTGCTAAGTGACTCCTACCTTCACCTATAGGTAGATCGTGATATAATCCAAGCTCCTCTGGAAGTTGTATACTCACACAATACTTGGATAACATACGACTATCATAATAGGTTATGGTGTTCACTGGGATTCTAGTTAGACAACTAAAAATCTTTAAAAGTTGACGAAGTTGGTCTGTGTGTGATCCTTGATAATCATCAAGAGTCTCCTCTTTCCTTAATAAAGTCTGTTTTGGAAACTTTGGTGCCATAGCTCTGTATAAGAAAAATATTTTTATTAGTAACCAATAATATATTGCATCATAACAAAGAATTATCGCACTAAAACATATAACGGAATATTCTCATTTGAATACCCATTATATTTATTTTAGAGAATTCTTTATCATTGCTACACACTCCTACAGGTAATACCCTTTACCAGGTTTCCAACCTAAGGTCAAAGCAATTTGCTCTGATACCAACTGTGGTGACCCAGCATACCACTGCATGTGTAGTACACTATAGTCGTTGACATGACATCCACAGAACACCGTTCTGTGAATATCACATCCCTCGGAGTGGTACAACAGAAACATTGTGGGTCCATATTACAAACATTCACACATTATTATTATTACAATACCAGAAGTTCAAGACTTCGAAAAGATTCAACTTACAAACCAAAATATAAAGTGCTCCGGCGGAATTTAAAAGTAGCAACTACAACTAGGAGTTGAGCTCAGCAACTTATTCTATATGGTTCATGCTGCTCGGCTCCGTCGGTTACTACTAACTAGGGTACTTAGTTTGACTCGTTGTCATCGACACCATAGCGGATTTTGTAATCCACTCCTTCAACACCTCCTGTCAGGTCAGGTTCCTCATAGAACACATCTTCTTGGCATTTGGCTGCATACATTGGCGTGTCTTCGGGATCCTCAGAGTCTAAACAAAGGATCAGAGGAAAGGATGAGTAACAGCGTTACCCAGCAAGTTCATTATATGCAAGGTGGGAAGTTTGATGCTCTAACTACCACCTCAGACTATAAGTCCTTGGCACTATGCAGTTTTTGTAAATCTTTCTTCAAAGATTGATTTTATTATGAAAATCTATGTCCATCAGCCTTCATAGGTTGACCAGAACTTTCATAGAGTTACTTTCCTGCCGCGTTCGTAGCTCCTTCCCGGAACAGGGAGTAACAAGTTACAATTCGTACACTCTGCAGAGGTGTGTTACTTTACCCATGAGAGATCAACTCCTTGTTGCACAACCGGGCGTACTTTCCCGTCCACAATTCCATGATGTGGGGCCCAGTAGGTGATCCAAGCCAATCACTGCCCCCTTCGCGACCTCGCATGCCTCCTTGGTGTACACCATGCACACATATTGAATTACGGCAATGGTTTGTACAGACCATTAGATGCCAGAACTATCGTGGGACGTTGAGGGTTCCCACCCATATGCTCCATATCCTCTACGAATTACCAATTAATATGCACGCTACAGTGATAACAACCATGACCTGCACATCCAGCTACATGCGAGAGGAAGAAGATACAGCTAACTTCTCAGTCCCATTCCAAATCTCATGGTTAACGTATAATATACGGCGCTAGAATCACTGATGTCATGAGTTATTAAGTCCCTAATTGATCATCATTGTTGCAAATAGAACCCTAAGTTCTATTGCTCCATTATATCATCACTTAGGATAATACCTAAGATTTCTTTATTTTAAAATAATATTTTCTTTCTTTGGATTATATATGATAACACACAATCTTGCAAATACTTTGATAAAGACTCTTCAAAGGACATGAGCAAATGATGAACTTGCCTTGTGATTGCAAGGTAGTGAAGTCGGATGCTTGCACTGGACCTTGAGCTTCTATGTTTACAAAACATCATTATTGCCCGGTAAGGACAATATTTAAAGAAGCAAAATGATTATGCAAAGTAATGTAATGCATTATTTAGTTTTGTGTGTATTCTCCCCCATTATTTAAATTATAAAAATTCTTTTCATAAGTAAAGAATTTCTAAATATTAATTATTAATAATTATTGAATATTGTTTTCCTTATTTTTTTATTTTTTTATTTTTACTTATTTAATAATTCTTTTAAGAATTATCATTTTTCTTTTAAATTCAAAAATATATATAAATTATTTGTTTAGTATTTTTCTAAAATACTACAATCTGGGTATATAATAAAAAAATATTTATTTTTATCATCTTTCTTTAATTTTATAAAATTCCATAAGGAATATATAATAAAATACTACAATATGGGTATACAATATGGGTTTATTGGGCAGAACCAAAATGGCTCCCCGAAGGGTCCTGGCCCTCTTAGCCCACTTTCTTTGTTCTCTCCCTCGTTCTCATCTCCCCTCTCCCTCGACCTCGTGGGGTGCTGGCGCCGCCGCAGGCGATGGCCGCCGACGTGGCCCTCCCTGGCCACTGCCCTGGTGCAGGGCGAGGCTGGCGACTATGCTGGTTCACCTCCTCCGCTTCGATTTGATTTCGGAGCCCTCCGGTGGCCAGGTTTGCCCCATTCTCGAACCCTAGTGTTTGGGGTTGGGTGCTGCCACCGCCGCTACGGACCCTCCTGTGGTGGTGTGCGGTGTCTATGTGCTGTTGTGGCCGCCGCCGTGGCTGGTACGGGTTGCAGCGCCCTCTGGGTGATCCCCGTGCCGCCGCGATCACGTCGGCCCTTCTGCTTCCTCTTCAATTCGTTAGTGAGGACCCCGGGTAAGTTGTGCCTCTTTGGATCCTAGTTCATCCTATCACCATGAATATATCTATGTATCTAGTGGCTACCCCTGCCTAGTGCTTATGTTCTAATTAGGGTTCATATCCTGATTAGGGTTCTTGTTCTGATTAGGGTTCATATCCCTCTGTTGAGCATATATATGATGATTTGGATCTAGTGGTGATGATCCTTGAGCATGATGAATGACTGTTTGCTATGGATTATTGCTTATAGTTAGCTTTGGTGATGCTAGTGGCTTATCAGATTGATTCCATTGGTTAATTTGATATGATTCAAATGATAGTGTTACTGTAGAATCAATACTTGGATATCCTAGTGATTTTAAAGTTCACCACTGTTATTATTTGGTTATTGACAGTGATTTGTGAGTGATATAGTCACTGTATCTGTAATTTCTGGCTTATGGATTATACAGATTGAGATAAATCGGTCTCTTACAGTGATGTTATGTATGCATATAAATACCTGAAAGTGATTCCCGTGATTGGTACCAGGAAAATGATGCTTAGTTGTCTTGTGAGTTTATCTGTGAAAGCTAGATGCTTAATCTGCTTGGTTTAGATGCTTCTCTTGTGACACCATCCTAAAATGGCACACATGACTAGGTTCTACTACTTGACTTGATTTTGTTTATGCTTAAGATTGGCTTAATACCAAAGATAAGTTGAAACTTTCTTTCTTTAAACCCCAATGCCTATGATGTTGGTCTGAGGCTTAGGGACTAGGTCCTTATCTTGTTGTTCCTCATGGATCTGTTCTGGTAGTGATACCAGCTACTAATTCTTGAGTCAAAGTTGGGAAAAATGATTTGTAGACTTATAAAGTTATATAGATCCATAAGATCTAGAAATTCTAAGGTGATACTCCTGTTTATGAGATGTGCCTAGAATTCCAGACCTTAGCTATATTTATTCTTGGAATTTCAGATATGGCTTTATAACTAGGATCAATGAGGTTGTTCTGAGATCCTGGTTGGATCTGTATAGTTTTCCGATGGCTTTTAGTGTTTAAAATCTTCAATGATGGACTCACCCCACTTGGGTGTTTTCTGAGAAGTTGAATATAAGACAACACATGAATTCTTGTCTAACTTAGATAGATAAATCATGTGATGGTTTTATACTACTCACCACAACAGTGGAGTTGTTGAGGTTGTAGCTTGTTGATCTTGTGGCTTGATCTTGCTGGTTGTGTGGCTAGCTTGATCTGGTTCTTCTCCTGATGCTGCTCCTACTACTTCTAGCTCCTGGAACTTTTCCTTGTCCTTGATATCCACCTCCTAGTCCTGTTAGCTTGGCCTTATTCTTGCTATCCACGTGATCCACCCCCTCCTCATGTCACCATCTTGGTGGGATGATCAAGTGTGTGGTTGGTTTGGTTTGGTTTGGCTGCTGGTGCTTTATGTGTATGAGCAAGAAAATGATGTTGTGGTGCTTGCCCACGGCTGTGCTGAGCAGTTTTGCTTGTGTGGACAGCTGTAGATGTGTTGACAGGACACACCATGCATTTAGGGATGTGTGTTGCTTGTGTGCCTGCTGCACCCTTGTGGATATGCTCACGGAATGATCTACCTTTTATCTGATTACATTTACCTGTCTGGTGAAACTTGCCCCTCTTGATGTTTGGAGTTATTTGACTTATGGCTTAAAAAATTATGAAAGATTTAGTTATTTCATATTGGTGAAACTTGCCCCTAAAGATTACTCAGTGATGTAAAGTTGAACAGTGCATCTCACTGTCACTACTGAGAGTAAAAATATCCTAATCTTTTATTTTCTTTCTTTTAGTTTGTGATTTGTTTTGCAGGTACAAGACTTGAAGATTCAAGATTTAGAATAGGTCTTCTTTTTTATAGAATAATTCCATTGTAGTATTTATTTTATTCTTTTGTAATCTTTATTTTATCCTTTTGTAATAAAGATTGTAATATTACTCAATATATCAATGTTCTTATTTTATTTCATTTACTATTGTAAAGATGCAATAAAGATTGTAATATTACTCAATATATAAATGTTCTTCTTTTTCATTTACTATTGTAAAGATCCTTGATTACTTTTATAAGTTACATTTTGTAACTTATTTATTGAATAAAGATATGGAATGAATATTCATTTTCTTGATTAAGTTATATTGTTCAAAGTTTGAGTTACTAAATGTTATTGCTTGATTAAATAAGATTACTCAAACATAATTCTAATACCTTTTTAATTATAATTCTAACATTCAAGTAAATTCAAATTTCATTTCCCCAAACACACTGATCCATAAAGATCATGTCGAAGTTTATAACGATCATTCTTCAAGGCTATTCCTAAACTTAAAGAGTGAAAGAAACTTTGATCATTTTAGGTTTTTATTTGGTGAAAAAATTACCCACATTTTTACAGATGAATGCATGCAATTGCACAGATTCCTAAATCTACCCTTCGTTGGTTCCTAAATGCTGGGATGTTACACTGGGCAAGGGATCTGGCGGGGATGGTCCGAATGATCGAATGTGATGTAGGACTCCGAGCCAGTGAGGTATTCAGGGATGGCTGGCGGAGTGGTTACAGCGAGGCTGACCTGTCGAGTGATCTTCTTTTGCACTCTATTGGTAGGGCGTCCCTTCTGGATCATGAGAGACCCTTTTGGTAGTGGGTATCCACCTGTGTTGTTGTTTGGCGTAGGTGCGATTGCGGGATTCGACGGTCCCACGGGTGGTGGTGGAGGATCTCCATGGGCAATATCACCTGGTGCAGGTGTGGGTCCGAACCCAGGGTTCACGATTTGGCATCGCATTTGGGTAAGGCCCTTGCTGAGTTTCTAGAACTCGCGACAGTCCTTGAGCATGTGGCTGACCTTTTTTTGCCATCCTGCTTTTCGATGTAGAAGTGGATGGTACATGGAACCGACAACTTGTCGTATGCTGAGGGTTCGTCGTCACGGCCGCGACACTGCCACGTTTGTGTTGGGCGTCCTCCGTCGTGGAATTTGCTTCCGTGGTATCCTCCGCTGCTACGGTTGTTGTCGTTGCGGCGTTCGGGGTAGCCAGCCACAACCATGTCAGGTCCATCGTGATCGTCGTAGACACGCGATCTTCGTTTGTTGCGGCATTCGCGTCTGCATCTGTATTCATCTTCCTCATATGAATGTGCTCGGTGGAGGGAATCCTCGCCGTCTGCCCACCTATTGGCGATGTCCATGAGGTGGTCGAGTGTCTTGGGCTTGGCACGCCCAAGTTCTTCCTTCAAGTCTGGGCGCTTGACGCCATCCTTGAAGGCGTCGATTGTTCTCTCCTCGAAGATGTGTGCCGTGGAGTTCTTGATGTTGGACCAGCGCAAGATGTACGAGCGAATGGATTCAGCTCCTCGATCGATGTTGGCCTCTTGCTGGTGCCCTTAAAGTTTCGGATGAAACTATACACCAATTCCTCCCAGCTACGGATGGAGCCTGAGGATAGGCTGCTGAGCCAGATCCGAGATGCGCCTATCAGTTGTAGCTGAAGGCATTGCAGGGCGGTGTTCTTGTTGCCACCATGCAGCTTGACGGACGAGAGGTGGTCGCTGAGACACGCCTTTGGATCCTGCGTGCCGTCGAACTTCGGAGTGTCTGAAGGAAGCTTGAAATTTTTCGGCATCCGCGTGAGCTAAACAAACCCACTGAAGCATCTAGCTCCGCATAGTTCTCCATCGTCATCCTCTTCGGATTTGGTTGAGCACGCGCGTTTGGCGCGTGCCTTGTCGACCTTGCACTGGGCAAGGTTGTTTCGAGCGTCGTAGTCGCGGCTGCGACGTCTTGGGATCTTGCGTCGTCGAGGTAGATCGTGCTCATCCTCTTCCTCGTCGGATGAGGGTGTGGGGCTACGGTTGAATCTGACCGTAGCCTTTTTCTTTGGCTCCGTAGGAGCTTCTTCGTGGAGCGCTGCTCCGACGAGTCTGAGTCCGGCTAGTGCGGACTTGTGCATGGCACTCTTCGGGTCCCCCACCGGAGGTGGATGAGACGCGAGGTGCGTGGTGGCTGCCATGATCGCAGCCTGAGGTGTCTTCGGTATGACGTTGACATTGACGTCCATCTCCATGAAGGACGTGTTGAGGGTTTTGGTGACCTCACATCGCGTGGCGGGGTCCATGTTATCCGTGCGCGAGCGATGCTTGTTGGCGTGATTGTCGTGCGAGCTGGAGCCACCAGCGGCGGAGAGCGCAGCTCGTCGCGCGCTAGACTCCGAAGCTGCTTGCTTGCGTTTGTCGAGCTCCTCCTGCAGCTTCACCTGCCTGTTGTGTTCGCCGATGAGGAGGAGGTGGTATGCCATCAGCAGGTCCCGTGAAGAATTCACGGGTAGGATCTTGTTGCCCGCCACAGCTTCGCGTGCCTGGCTCCAGCCGTCCTCATTGAGGTTGATCCGCTGGTAGGCGACAGCGTCGCCCTCGTTGGGCTGGAGGGGCGGCTGCCCCCCGTTTCCTCTGTTCCCAGCCTATGGGTTGGGTAGTGGATTTGGTGGTGGGTTGGGCTCAATAGAATTTGGCCGCCCTTCCGTTTCGCCATGGATGACTACGGCACATTGGTATCGCCTGCAGATTGGATCGCTGATGCCGCAAATTTCGGATCCAGAACCGTAGGTTCCTTCGCCTGATGGAGGGCCGCACAGATCTGAGTTACAACAGCTGCTGTCATAAGACTCGTCTGTCAGTGTCGATGTGCGCAACACGCCGATGGGTGGGACCCACGAAGTGGGTCTGATGGATGGTGGCGGCACCCGCTCTGGGAGGAGGAGAGTGCCGGTCTGCCCCACCTGGAAGCAGAAGTCCCGAACAGAATCTCGAGCCCGTCGCCTACGGGCTCGAAATCCTTCATGGTGGCTGGCGAGTGGGCGATGAAGTCGAAAGCGTCGAAGAGAAGGTGGCTCTCCGTCGCGGAGGAGTTGTAGATTGCTTCGGATGGGACCATCACGATCGCACAATCAGCGCCCCTGATTCCCACAGACGGCGCCAATTGATGAGGTTTAATCTCGTTAATGCCTATTGTTATGAGCTTGGGTTTGGAAAAGGTGGGAATGCTAGAGATCGTGAAACGGTTAGCAAACAAGCAACGCGGGGACACGAGGTTTACCCAGGTTTAGGCCCCCGTAGAGAAAACCCTACTCCTGTTTGTCTGCTATTGATTATGGCGAAGCCGAAAGTTACACGGGTGCGCAGATGCGATCTGGCGTGAAGGTGTGTATGCGGTGAGAGGTGCCCTCCTCGCCGTGTCCTCCTAGCCTTTATATAGATAGGCAGGTTTCGGGCATAGGTCGAGTCGGTTACAGATTAGGGTTTGCCCTTTGAAATTTTATCTATACTAGCCTTGTTCTCCAAGCATCCGAAGACGTCATGGGCCTGGGCCACCCGGAATCTCTACAGGTCGCATATATCGTGGTGGGCCTTCCTTCGGACTGGACTAGGTGTGCTAATGTTGTGTACCCATGGGGTATAATCATGTCATGTATCCACCAAGGTCTTCGACAAAGTAAGATGTGCTACAATAGCACATTTTGTTTGCTACAACTACTATGTAGTTTTGTTACAATAATGTAAAGTTTTTGCTACGATATCTCAAATCGGTTTTGCTATATTAGAACAATTGTTTCTACAAAGTCTCTGGCGAGGGCAAATTTTTTTGTATTGTGGGTCAAACCGTTTTTCGCTACAATATAGCAAAAGCGTGACGTTTGCAGCTAAAAAGAAGGTTTGCAACAAAAGCAGGATTTAGACCTTTTTTGAGACACATGTCGTCCGAGGATGCTTAATATGATCCCGATGTTAGGTCATGAGGATAGCGCGACGGGTGGTGCAAATCGAGCTCGGCAGACGACGCGGGCTCGATTCGGGTGACAATGGCAGCATAAGAGGTTGCGACCATCGAGACGGGTCCTCTTGCGACGGAGCTTCGAGGTAGGGGAGGACGGACCACGTCTTGCCCACACGGGAGGTGCTATGCACTGACGGATTACCGTCTGCAGCACACGCTTTGTGGTTCTAGGCAGACCATTTCACGCCATTGGTTTTAGGTGGTTTTTTAGTCTAGTTTAGTGTTCCGAGCCTGGGTTTTCTACCAATTTTTGGTTTTCGAAAAATCTCCCCATTTTGCAAATTTAAACAATTTTAAAATCTAAATATTCATAAAATTTAAATGGTTTCTAAAATTGAAACACTTTTGAAAATTAAACATTTTCAAAATCTAAATAATATTTGAATTTGAACAATTTTTAATCTAAACAAAATTTTGATCGGAACATTTTTCAAGCAAATTTGATAAATAAAATCGTAAATGGATAGTGCAGTAAAAAGAAACACGGGAAGAAAACAATAAAAAGGAAAAACCAAAAAAACAAAAAAAAAAAGAGAAAAGGACGCCCGACTAGGGCGGCCCATACCGCGCGGTGGTGTACAGCGCAACCGTAGGTGCCGACCTGGTCTGTGTATAGGTTTTAATTTTTTTTAGCATCAAATAGGTTTTACCTGCCCACACGGACACGGTCCTGGTGCTTGCCGCAACGTTTCTGTTGGGACACTTGGGCCGTTAGCAGGCTAGGGTTAGCCCATTTAGATATTCTATCCCCGTTAGACTATAAATAGAGGAGCAATTATTGTAGACTTTTGCCAAAGACATATCAATAAAGCTCCCTGTTTCCTGTGTCAATCTACTGTGTATTCTTTGGGTGTTTTCGGCTTAGTCTTCTTCCTCGGTTGTGGAGCAGCCACGGGACCGACCAGCCGGCAGGGGTTGTTCAACACGTTATCAACATGTGTCTCTCCGTCGAACCTCCGTCAAGCCACCGTCGAGTCTGCATTCGCAGGCTTCCGTTGAAGGTAATTCGAAATTGACCGTAAAAATGGATTCGTTAGGCGATTTCCTTTCAATTTTTGCGTTTAGTTTATAGATCAGATCCCATCTATGCTACGGATTTTCCTCCCGGGAGTCGAGCTGACCTGCTGTCGCCGACCATTGTCGATTTAGTCACTCTCGGCTTAGGATCTTGTTGACTGTACCGTGCACCTGTTGTGCCGATCTAATTTTTATTTAGTAGATCTCTTGACCGTTTTATTTAGTAGATCGGATCGATCTACAATTTTTCATGTACTTTTTTTTGCACCCGTACATGCACACGCTATGACCACGAGCAGCGCTTGCACAGCAGCCGCGCGCCGGGCCGCCGCAGCCCCGTTGGCTTGCTGGCCACGCACCGGGCCGCCGCCGCGCTGCCGCGTGCTGGCCTCGCTGGCCGCGCCGCGTGCCGACCGCGCCGCGTGCTGGCCTCGCTGGCCGCCCCGCTGGCGCCCCGCACGGCCGCCCCGCCGCGCGCCGTCCTCCGCTGCAGGCTGCTGTCGCCCGAGGCCGCCCCCGCGAGCTCCGCCGGCCGGCCGCCCACACGTGCCGAGCCACGCGCGCCCGCACGTCTGGCCACTGGTCGCGCCCCGCTGGCCGCACGGCCGCGTCGCCGCGCGCCGGCCTCCGCTGCAGGCTGCTGTCGCCCGAGGCCGCGCCCGCACGTCTGGCCACTGGCCGCGCCCCGCTGGCGCCGCACGGCCGCGCCGCCGCTCGCCGGCCTCCGCTGCAGGCCGCTGTCGCTCGAGGCCGCCCCGCGCGCGCCTCCGCTGCGAGCTCCGCCGGCCGCGTGCACGTGCCGAGCCGCGCGCGCCCGCACGCCTGGCCGCTAGCCGCGTCCGCGCCTCCTGCGCGCTCGCCGGCCGCGCCGCCCGTGACGCGCGCTGACACCGACTGCCGCCGCTTGCTGGCCGATGTTCGCCGCCCCGCCATGCGCCCCCGCCCTGCTGGCCAACGACGTCGGCGGCTCGGCCGAGCTTTGCCGCGCCGCTACCCCCTCGGGCGCTGCCAGCGCCGTTCCCCCACTAGTGGGCAGGAACTGTGGGGGTGGGCCGTTACACGCATGTAGCCCAGTTCGGGCAGGGGTCGGCCCAGTTAATTAGCCTCAGATTTTTTTTGGACCGTTTTCATGTTTAGAATACATCCACTATACCACTTCTCTGTACATGTTTTCTGCAGTAATTAAATGTATTTATACTTTTAATTCTTCAAATTACATAGTTAGCATGTACCGTCTTAATTTAAATTTTGGAACGGCGTCATTTAAATTGTTGTATCGATTATCGCGTTTATGCAACCGATTACCTGTTGTAATCTTACACACTTTGCATAAATTACAGATGACCGAAATCGTCAGCCGCGAGTTTCCGGAGTTGACCCAGGATGGACTTAACTACCTGACTTGGGCCTCAGACGTTGAGATCGTCCTCGAGGGCCGATGCATCAAGGATGCGCTGATTGCGGAGACCCCGACGCCCCCCAGCACCACCATCCCGGCGGACAACGCCAAAGCCCTGCATTTCCTCCGCCATCACATGTGTGAGACTCTCAAGAACGAGTACATGGCAGAACGGAGTGCTTCTGCCCTTTGGACCGCCCTCAACAAGAGGTTCTCTAGGCTGAAGTACACCATTCGGCCACAGGCGGAGGAAGATTGGATTCATCTGACGTTTGCGGACTTCAAGACCGTAGGAGAGTACAACTCCAGGTTACACCGGATTTGTACCATCCTTCAGCTGTGTGGGACCAGTACCACATATCAACAGAAGATAGACAAAACTCTCTCCATATTCCATCCGGACAATATCCAGTCGTCGCGAAACTTTCGCCAGGAAGGATTCACGGAATATACAGCGCTTATTGATGCTCTCCAGGTGGACGAGGCGCAGGATAATGTTCTGGAAAAAAACTTCTCCGCGCAACCCTTCACCAGGGGCCCAAGTCATGAGGCTAATGCCGGTGCCTACAAGGTGCGCAAGCCCATCCACAAGAAGCGAGGCAAGAAGGGCCCCAACTCCTTCAACCCGGCCAAGCAACGCAAGGCGGGCAAGGGGGAGGTAAGGCCCCAGGACTGCTTCCGCTGTGGCTCCAAGACTCACTTATCCAAGCAGTATTTGGCCCCTAAACACGTCGTGGACGCGTTCAAGGCCAACAAGAAGGCGCGCCGAGGCGCACCTCGTCCAGGTTGAGGCACCCCTGGTGTCCGGAGCGGCGCCCGTGCACAACGTCGCGCCCGTAGTGGCGCAGGACGAGCACAAGTGGCAGCACCTTCGGCGGTTCCCACGAACGCCACTGTGCACATGGAGGTTGAGCACGTCTTCCCCCCTCCCCGCCCCAGCTAGACATTTCTGCTGCCTCGATGATGATAGCCAACAAAGAGAAGCTCAACGATCTTGAGATACAGGCTGAGATTGATGGTTTCTTTGCAGAATCCACCTGAGCTCCCTTTTGTTGTGATGATTTCCTTTCCGCAAATAATCTGATATAATTTTTCGATATGGTTGTAAGCTCTATGAGAGCATAACATTTATTTGTTTTTGGCGGTTGGATGATATTTATTTCATTCATTTATTCCATTATTTGGTTGTGTGATGTTCTGAAATGTTTATGGGTTTTACTTACTTGATGTAGCATCTTCCTCGCTTCATTATATTAATTAGGCACTATGTTTTAGAACGCGTGTGGCCCCCAAATGGAGAAAACGTGCCTTGCTGATAGCGGCACCACTAATACCATCTTGAGAGAAACAAAGTATTTTGAGTCCATTACCAAAAAACCCGGTAACATAATGACGATCGCCGGCTGCGGTCCGAATATAGTTGGCTCCGGAAGAGCAACTATCATACTCCCAAATGGAACAACTCTGATCATTGAAGAGGCATTGTTGTATCCGGAGTCGACTCGTACTCTCTTGAGTTTTAGAGACATTCGCGCAAATGGTTTCCATGTACAAACCGATGATGATGAGAATGGAAAGGAGTTCCTACTCATTACCAAGCGCAACGAAAATGGTAAACATGTTGTCGAAAGACTCCCTTCATTAGCTACTGGGCTGTACTACACTAAGATAGTAGCACCACCTATTTACACTACCCTTAAGACTGTCTTTAGAAGCTCTGAACTATTCTGCCTTTGGCATGATAGGTTAGGCCACCCCGGTCTTAGGATGATGAGAAATATAATTAACAACTCGAATGGTCATAATGTTAATGTGAAAAATTTCCCGAATCCCGATGATTTCGTGTGCTCCGCATGCGCTACGGGGAAATTGATCATTAGACCGTCCCCCTAAAGGTGAAGGATGAACTCCCCGCGTTCTTGGAACGTATACAAGGGGATATATGTGGTCCAATTCAACCCCTCTCAGGGCCGTTTCGGTACTTCATGGTGCTCATCGATGCTTCCTCTAAATGGTCCAATGTTTGCCTGCTGTCAATAAGGAAACATGATTTTGCAAAGTTGATCTCTCAGATCATACAAATAAGGAATAAATTCCCTGATTATCGTTTAAAGTCTATTCGAATGGACAATGCCGGAGAATTTACTTCAAAGGCATTCGATGATTATTGCATGGCAACAGGAATCAAACTTGAGCACTCTGTACCCCATGTCCACACTCAAAATGGACTTGCGGAGGCATTGATTAAAAGGATTAAATTCATTGTCATACCACTCCTTCAGGGTTGTAATTTACCAACTACATGTTGGGGACACGCGGCGTTACACGCCGCTAATCTCATCAACTTTCGACCATCGGCCTACAACATCCACTCTCCTATCCAACTTGCGCAAGGGTCGGCACCGAAAATTTTCCACCTACGTAGGTTCGGCTGCCAGGTATATGTACCTATACCACCAACCCAGTGATTATCAATGGGACCGCTCCGTAAGTCGGGGATATACGTTGGTTATGAGACTGTGTCCATAATCAGGTTCTTGGACCCCTTGACAGGTGACTGTCACACGGCCCGTTTTGCTGACTGCATTTTTGACGAGGATCTTTTTCCGACTTTGGGGGGAGGTAATCAACCCCTAGATGCCAAAAGTCGAGAAATCACGTGGAAAGCCACGGGTTCCATGCTCATGACCCGTGCACTGTTGAGACTAATAGAGAAGTCCAAAAGATACTAGATTTGCACTCCCTAGCGGATCGACTGCCTGATCATTTTAGTGATTTAAATATTGTGACAAAGTCGCATGTGCATGCACGCAATACAGCGGAAAGGGTTGAAATACCGAATAAAAATGATGGTATACCCGCTCCTGCTCCAAGGCCTAAGAGGACGTGGAATCCGGTTTCTTCAATCCCGAGTACTCGGGGACGCCCGAAGAAAAAGGATAAGAGAGATTTATTACAGTCTGCCCCTGTTGAGGGGAGCCAGTTGAGACCTGGCACAAGTACGGATATTTCAGTGCACGAAATTCCGGACTTGAATTTCCCTATATCGGAAATACCCAGCGAAGTTGTGTGCGCACACATCGGAGCGGGAAAGCTAAAGGACCTAGCCCCTGGATTGGAAAATCCGGTGGAGCAAGAGGATGTGCCTGATGCACTCCATGACGAAATGGCCATTAACTATGTTAACTCGGGCGAGTCATACAACCGAGCCATGGCAAATGTCGACGTTAATTTTGCCAAGAAAATTGACTCAATCATAGATCTTGACCCTGAGCCTAACACGCTCGCTGATTGCAAGAAAAGGTCGGATTGAAAAGATTGACAGAAGAAAATCACTGCTGAATTATTATCGTTGAACAAAAGAGAGGTATTTGGACATATTTGTCTAACTCCTCCCCACATTCGCCTCGTTGTCCACAAGTGGGTTTTTGTTCGAAAGAGAAACGGGAATAATGAAGTAGTAAGATACAAAGCAAGGCTCGTTGCTCAAGGTTTCACTCAGCGACCAGATGTCGACTTTGAGGAAACTTACTCCCCGGTCATGGATGGAATTACCTTTAGATACTTGATCTCAATGGCAGTAAACATGGACTTAAAAATAAAACTAATGGATGTTGTCACCGCTTACCTATACGGTAACTTGGATTCAGACATATATATATGAAAGTACTAGAAGGTATCCCTGTCCTGAATCAGGATAGAGCAAACAAGAGCTTATATAGTGTTTAGCTTAAGAAATCATTGTATGGACTAAAACAGTCAGGTAGGATGTGGTATAATCGTTTAAGCGATTTCCTTCATCAGAAGGGCTACGCGAGCAATGAAGATTTCCCATGTGTTTTTATACGGAGATCCCAGGATGGTTTCTGTATTATCTCGGTGTACGTGGATAATTTGAATATAATCGATACACCTGACGATATTGAGGAAGCGAGTTCCTACCTAATGTCAGAATTCGAGATGAAAGACTTAGGAAAAACCAAGTTCTGCCTGGGTGTGCAACTTGAGCATTCCCCTGCTGGAATTATAGTTCACCAGTCGGCCTACACCCAGAAGGTGTTGGAACGATTTGGGTTTGAAAAGGCATATCCTTCTAAGACCCCGATGGCCGGAAGATCTTTGCAGCAAGACAAGGACCCGTTCAGGCCTAAAGAAGAGGGGGAGGAAATTCTGGGACCAGAATTCCCCTACTTAAGTGCGGTTGGCGCATTGCATTCGCCGTCAATTTGCTTGCTAGGTATAGTTATGAGCCTACCAAGAGGCATTGGAAAGACGTTAAGGACATCTTTAGGTACATACAAGGGACCAAGGACCTTGGCTTGTTTTACCAAAAGAACCAAGATCTATCTGTTGTAGGCCATGTAGATGCTGGGTACCTTTCGGACCCGCACACATCCAAGTCGCAAACTGGATATGTTTTCCTTTGTGGTGGAACAACGATTTCTTGGAAATCGTCTAAGCAAACTCTTGTGTCAACTTCGACGAACCACTCGGAAATCATAGCATTATATGAAGCATCACGAGAATGTGTATGGCTTCGACGAGTAGTCAGCCACATCCAGATGTCATGTGGACTGAGCACCGTATAACCCCCAACAATTATCTATGAAGATAATGCCGCTCGTGTTGCACAAGTCCAGACGGGTTACGTGAAGAGTAATCCCACAAAGCATATAAACCCCAAGTTCTTCTATGCACATGAACCGCAAAAGTTGAACGAAGTGAAAGTCTTGCATACTAAGTCGTGTGAAAATCTCGCTGATTTGTTCACTAAATTATTGCCAGCATCTTCTTTCGAGAGATGTGTCCGTGGGATCGGCATGATAAGACTTAGGGAGATGCAAGGTTCAGGGGGAGAATTTTCACAAACTCATCGCTGAAATCTTGATCCCGATGATTGAGTGCTTAACTTTATGGTTAAGTGAATTATACTCTTTTTCCCTTAGTGAGTTTTTATAAAGTTTCTCACATGAGGTTTTTAATAAGGCAATTCGTGCAACATAGCAAGAAGTATACCATGTGCATTTCTCTATATTTTTTCCACTGGGTTTTTAGTTTTAAGCCATGGTTATACAAATAAGATATCCAGGGAGAGTGTTGAGAAACTGGGCCGGTAGAGGCTGACCTCTACTAGGCTAGGGTTAGCCCATATGGGTATCCTATCCCCCTAGTCTATAAATAGAGGAGCAATCATTGTACGTGACTATTGCCAGAGACATATCGATAAAGCTTCTTCCCGTTTCCTGTGTCAATCTGGTGTGTATTCTTTAGGTGTTTTCGGCTTAGTCTTCTTCCTCGATTGTGGAGCAGCCTCTGAACCGGCCAGCCGGCAGGAATTGTTCTAACGGTTTCATCTATTCCGGCCTCAACAGCGGCCCAGCGCTGCATAACTCAATAACCGAAGACCACCCTACTCGAGCGGCCGAAACGTTTTTCCGGAGCGCATCGCTTTCGGCTCAGTCGGCCCAGATTTGCCTCGACCATGCCCACGCTTTCGGCTCAGTCAGCTCAGATTAACCGTGTCCGTCTCTGCCCTGCTCTGTACTTCCTCTCGCCTCCAGAATTTACTTGGGCCGACCCACCAATCAGTCACCCCCTCCCCCCTTCTTCCTCGGTTCCTCGCACGCGAAGCAAACGACCCCATCGCACACGGACGCGGTAGCCGGCCGGCGAGGTAACCCGCTCTCTCTCTCTCTCTCTCTCTCTCTCTCTCTCTCTCTCTCTCTCTCTCTCTCTCTCTCTCTCTCCCACTTCGTCCAGTTGGTTCGACTTTTGCACCTGGATCCGGTTCCGATTTCGATCCCGACGATCCTGCTCCCGCGGACTTTGCTTTGATCCGGAGCGGGTTCGTTCAATCCCCGCGAGAGAGAGAAAAAAAATCCTCTCCTGCCCAGCGCCCTCGCCTCGCTAGGGTTCTGCATCCGCCGAAGCACCTCCGGATCGAGCTTCAGAGCCGCCGTTCCCCGTCGTTCCACTCGACCCCGTCGTCTTCCTTACCGGCTCTTCCAGCCGCGCCATCCTGGTTGCCGTCTCAGTCCCCTTCCTCCCCTTCCCAGCGCCGCTGCTAGCCAAGCTAGGTAGCGAAGCGAGGTTCTTTCTAACAACCAGCAGATAGACCTTGTGAGTTGTGAGACAGGTGATGATTTTCCTGGTTCAATATGTTGGTGCTTGTCTTGCTGCCTCGGTATAAAATTCCTGTCAGTAGTTCATCTTTTCCTGTTAGTCTAGGTGATTTCTCTAGAGGTACAGATAAATAAAAGCTGTCTCACTTGTTCCTGTTTTGGTGTACAAACAACATGTGGTTCAGCTACCGCTTGGAACTGTCAACATGTAGTACGTGGTTCGTTTTCTTACCACGTTTGGGTGAAGCAAAGCTCATCAGCAGCAAGTTGGTGCTCGGCTCTGAGTCTTTGCTTGCATTTCTCTTAGTGTCCTTTTGAAATCGCTTGCATATTTTAGGTTCGTATATATGTCTCCTAGATATACCAGTGTTGAATGTGGATCAGGTTCTGAATTTTCGATGTTGTTCAACTGCTGCTGCTGCAGCACTTGCCTACCCTATTGCAATTTGCGGCCGCTGCTGTTGTAGAAACTATTTTTATGGGAGGTTGCATATGTGCTCTTGATCAGCAGCATCAAAATGTCAATGTCGCTGTACCGCTGGGAGTTTGCTAGTATGTATAAGTTTTAATTCTGAATCTGCAATTTTCCGTGCATCCACTGTCCCCCTATCATCTCGCATATACTCCTGCTAGCAAGCTGAGCACAAGATCTTCCCTGTCGCTCATATCACATCTAGATTTTGGGTCGGCCTTGGGGTACCTAATGGGCCAGCGAGATCACAGGATTTTTTCGGAATGGGTCGACTGGTAGCCCCTGAAATTGGCCTTGAGGCCATGGGGCCAGGCCCGGGTTGGCCCATTCCCATCTTGAGCGTCCCCTGTAAGCACGCCCCCCTCATCCCCATCCGTCCGTACATGCACATAAGAGTTCCAAAAGAATAATCTTATCAATCAAATGAAATCTAGAGGCAACTATAGCCTTTTCATAATTCAACCTAGAAAATAAGCCAAATTCCATAAGCTGCAAAGAATAGGAAAAACAGTTTCTCGGAGATTCTCCCCCCGGAGATTATGATCATGGCATTTTCAATGATGGGGTGGGATTCATCGTGCTATAGTATATGATTGTTTATCTAATCAAATGGTTGTTTTGGTGATGCCATTTTCTAGAATCTTGTCATTTTTTTTGTAATGATATGCCATACAGGTCTGTTCCGTATTCTATGGAATATACTAGCATACTATCACCAGTGCTTATCACCTTTGAATATGTCATTTTCCATCAGAATTTATTTATATGTTAAAGCATTGCAAATTACATAACCTTCTCTTTTTTTATGCAGATATCTTTTGTGCAATGAGTTGGAGAATTCCTCTTTTCGGGTAGGTTAATATTAATTCTAGTTGAAAAGTTATTTCGGCGTAATTGTCAGTTTTGATTCCTGAGTTCTGGCCGTTATTTTTTCAATCTCTCGAATCCAATTTTGCATGATGTATGAATTGAGTTGTATTTGTTCATAAACCTATTATATTAGGAAATAGTGTAAATAAGCGCCATTCGTTTCTCATTCCTGTGGAGCTTATGTCGATCTTTCTTGTATGGATCAGGCGTCCTCTTTTCTTCAAAACCTAATACTGAGGAATATTGCAATTGAATTAAGTTGCCAGTTCATGGTAGTTTGGTGCCTATCCAGCTACTATGCTTTATGTGGTGCCTAATTCTTAGTTTCTACAAAAAATAGTACAGTCAACATGTTCTTGGATCTGCTCATGTTTCTCTCCAAAGCATCATTTACTTATCAGTCAAAGAGAGTTGGCCTAACTCCTATATGTCATTTCCTATGGTTGGATTTTCTGTTACACTTAATTGTAAGAATATCATATGTGAGTTGATACTGTATATTTCGTCTTAAGGTTGCTTTGAGAACCTTTTTACTTGTCTTGCTTATTTTCTTTGGCTCTTCTGAATGAATGCTGCCAGCAGCTCTCAGCAGCAGCAGCAGCCTGGATCTAATTTCCAGGACATATCCACGCAATCTTGGTACCCTCCCTCTGTGGTAGGTTCGTCTTCACGTCCATCCACGCCCACCTCTTCCAGTGCTAGTCCACATCAAAGAGCTTCAGATCATCCTCAGGCTTCGTCACGTGGCCAGCCATCTCCAGCTGAGGCTGCAGGGATTATTGCTCGTTTGAAGGATAAGAGGTATGCTGTTGGCCTTCTTTTTTTCCGCTACTGTTTGCATTTTTTTTCCTACAAGACTATACCTGCATATTTACCTTGCCTGATCTGTATTATGGACTATAAATTGCAACCGACATCTTTGTTTTTCCCGTGATACAACACACATTTCATCTTTGAATTGAGAGTTTTTGGCCTGGTAAACTGTTGCTATTCAGAGAAAGGTTCCTTTTAAGGCCCCGTTCGGAACAGTGGAATCCAAATCTCAGGAACTGGAAACCGTAAAGGAATAGGATGGTGCGTGAAGTGTGATCCTACAGGCTTCTAAAATAGAGGAAAGAAAATATTTTAGGTGTTTGGAACAAAGGAATTTTCTGATTCGGTTAGATACTGGGGCACTAATGGAGCACTGTTTAACACTATTTTATTCATATACACAAGCAAACTCTGCTGCTAATCCCATGGCCCAGCGCACACCGAAGCTTTTTAAGTGGCCATCTGACAACGGCCAGAGAATCTCGCCCTGGACATCAGCAAAACCAAGAGCTCGAAGCGGATGTTACAATTCCTGTGAAATGTTGTCAGAAACATAGGAAAGCAAACCTTTCCTGAGGAATCGGTACTATAGTTTCCTTTGTTCCGAACACCACCGGAAAAAAAATCCATAGGAAAAAAACCTTTGAAATTCCTTTGCAATTCCTCCATTCCGAACAGGGCCTAAAGTTGTAATTTTTTATAATTTACCACACTACAATAAAGAAATCAAGGCTGACAACATGGAAAACCAAAATTTCAATAACTCCGTTTGTAATACTGAACAAGCTTTCTGGCAGAAGATTACTACATCTTATTTATAAAGAAAGATGTTTTATCCAACACCTTGCACCTTTGAAGAATCCTTTCACTATTTTTCAGTGCTGGATATAATATGAAAAGAAAACTATGTAAGGTAGCTGAAATTCAGTGGTATGCTACCCTTTTTTGAACCATACAGGAGGACTGCATGTGATAATTAAGAGAGAATGAAAGCCTGGCTGAAGTACATGATACAAAATAAGTCCTGTCAAACATAGACGACCGTAAACACGAGAACACAGCCCAGACGTCCTACAGAAAAGTTCATTGGTCTGCTACCTTAGGTCATCAAATTTACATAGTATGGTTCCCCTTAAAAACAAATAATTTTCAGGTTCTTTTCTTGTTGTTTGCAACTTCCTAGGAAGTTATTAGAATTTGCAAAACACAATTAATAACACTGTTGCTAAACAAACCCATATTTAATTTGTTGCTTTTCTTGTGCCGACAACATCATCGCTGCATATGCTATTTATCATGTCTTAGTTATGAGAAAATGTCGCAAATAAACGGAGTCAGATGATTCAATCATGTGCCATAATCTGGTATGGTCATTCTAATATTTGGACTTCATAGTCAGGCATTAATGTACCGCTTTCTTTTACAAAATGACAGCGACATCGCAAAGATAATAATAACATGGCGTGTCAGAACGAAAACTTCTTTGATCGTCTATGTCTTTTCAGTCAAGACCAGAGCCAAGTAGAACTTTTTGTAGGTTGATTCTAGAAGGAAAGTATATAGATGAATACTGATGAGAAGAAAACAAATTTACATAAAACATGCCAAATTATAGATGAATCACCGATGAGTAGCAAACAAATGTACAGAAAGATGCCAATTAGTGTAAGCTCGAAGGGAGTATATATGCTAGAGAATTTGGAAGGAGCTCTTATGCATGGTTGTTTATCATGTTTCTAATCTCCATATGTTTACTGTATTCCTTTATACAGACCATTACATTGTGATATGATGCATACTTGCTTGGAATAATAACTATATTGTTCTTACTTTTTCTATTGGTTCAGTGTTGATGAATTGCAAAGGCTGCTAAAAGAGAAAGAGGCATATAATGCTTTTTTCAATTCACTTGATCAAGTGAAAACCCAAAACAATGTAAGTTCTTGCTGCATGTACCTCAATTGTATTGCTGAATCCATCGCGGCCTTGTTGAAGTGCTGTTCTACTTGATAGCAGCTGTTTTTAATGTACTTTTTTGCTGTTGGCTCTAATATAAATCTGCCCCCCCCCCCCCTGTTTTGTATTTATTATTGTTTCTTCTTACCATAAATAGACCTATAATATAATTACGCAGGTCGCTTTTCACTTCTTTTGTGCCAGTTTTTTTCCAGTTTTAACTTCATAAATTCCTATGAGCTTTATTACTTTATGTTTTATATATAAGTTGATCAAATGGGATGAGTTCACATTATGAATTCCTGTGAGTCTTTAAATAGTTCATATTGTAACTGTTCACTTGTGTCTTGGAGGGTCAGACCGAACCCTCTGTTTGTACCTGTATATTTTTTTTAACTAGTTCAGATGTCATTTTGGCGATTATTTTACAATTATTTTATATTTGTTTCTGACTGTGGTTAATTTAAAATATATGAGTTACCTGAATGCTAGATCTTGGCAATAGTTACTTAAAACGTACCTAAGAGTGATCATGTCCGTTTTCTTACTTGTGGCTCTTTATGTTCAGTTACGGGATGAGCTTAGAAGGGAGACGCTGCAGCTTGCGAGTGAGTTACTCATTCTATTTCTCTATCAATTATCGGTGTTTCCATATCAAGTGTTGGCTAAAGTACAAAACAGGATACAAACGGCTTTTGACTGTCTCTAAATGGAATATTATGGGTTTTGGTGAATTTACAGGAGAAAATTTGGAAAGGGAGCAACGGATTTCGGAACTCAGGAACCAGGTTCGCTACTGTTCACACCTCTCCCTCAAGTTCACAGCTAGTCATGCAGTTTTCCAGTCGTTATAATTTATATAAATAGTCGAAATTCAGTCCAAACCATTATAAAAACTAAACGACATTCTCACTCTAGGGGAGTAGTGCAAGTTTCCTATATGCTCTCGATAACTTCCCACCTGAAATTCTAACTGTGTTTGTTATTTGTGCAGTGCACTATAATAAGAACTACAGAACTGGCTGCTGCTGAGGACAGGTTGGCCGACTTGGAAAGGCAGAAGGACGAGATCATGAGGTCCTATTCTCCTGCTGCACTGCTCGACAAGCTGCAAAGTAAGTGCGCCGAACAGCCCATCTCCAATTCGTGTGTTCTCTTTGTTGCATACTTTCACCTGAGGCTTCTCACGTTGTGGCTTGAAACTCAAGTTGGATAGTATGATTTAGACAACTACACAAGTGCATTTTCTGTTCGTGCATGGTAACGACAATTGCTGAACTCATGCACATTTAGCAATGTCTGAGTTTTTTACTATGCATGCACCGCACCTGTCTACTGGCCAAGCGGCCGCACCTCCAATTCATGTGCTCTCTTTGTTGCATGATTTCATCTGAGTCTTCTCACTTGGCTAGGACATTCCTGAAGTCATGCACATTTAGCAATATTGAGTTTTTACTATGCATGCACCACACCTTTTCTACTGGTCAAGTGGCCGGTGGTACAGCATACTCAGGGCAGTGTGGTGCTAGGTTGCTTCCAATGTAAAGTGGTGTGATGGTATTTCTTACACAAACCCATTGCTGATACGCACCTCCCTTACTTACATCGGTGCTTTGCTCAGGTTCAATGGCGAAGCTGGACGAGGAGTCGGAGGAGCTGCATCAGAAGTTCCTGGAGAAGGAGGTCGACCTGCCCACATTCGTGCAGAAATACAAGAAGCTCCGCGTTGCCCACCACAAGTGCGCGTTGCTCCACCTCTCCGGCGTGTCCTCGCTCCGCTGATATATCTGCCCATCGTCTGTGTGCCGTGGCATCTCTGTTCTGTTGTATCTCCCGTTTCTGGTGGTGTCGCTCCGCTTGCTAGTGTTTTTGTGACTGCAGACATCAGACTGCGGTCGCATGTACAGTTATCACATTTTTAAGTATGGTTGGATTGGTGGTTGATGCCGAGTGCAGAATATGACACGAAAACAAGCTGAGTTCTTGTAGTATGGTTATCTACATAACACGCGAATTTGTTGGGGCATGCCATGCATATGCAGTGAGCATTGTTGTCATCACAGTATTTCATTTCATTCTCCCATACCCCCTAGGCCCCTACTGTGTCACCTACAGAACTGTTGCAGAGTCTTGTGCTTTCGGAATAAAGCATCAACCGACGTATGTATATGGGTGCTGGTTCCAGTGGATTGCACTGCAACTTGCCAAGGAGGATGCGTTGTACTACGTTGGATTGTTAGCGTTCCGGGTGCTGGCTCGTGCATTGAACAATCCCGTGAGATAATATTTCACGGGGAGACATAATTTCCTGTCGATCGGCTGACGCAGCGTTTTTTGGGGGATAGGATCCGATCTCTGCAACTGCAAAACATTTCGTCCCAGAACAAAAGTGCATTATTATTAGCTCTGAAATTAGCATAGAAGGGTCCAAAAGGTTTTTCCACTGCAGCGGCAGTACAGGGTAAGAACGAGGGAGCGGCGAGCTTTGTCTGCGCTCTGCATCGCCATAAACGGACAAGGCGCCCGTGACCTGCCGTCATTTGGAGGCGACGGGTAGATGTAGAAGCTGGTAGGCGCCACTGTGTGGAGTGCCGTAGAGTAGTCAGTCATATTATTTACCAGAGATTAGCATGTGTGAGACCCCTGAGTTTGTTTAGTCACGAGAGAGGACAGGTACTAGTATATGGTTTACTAATTTCTTGCTACCTTTGGGTATGCGCGTAGCTTCCTGAATCCTGGTACAGTGATGAGTTTGTCCATAGTCCTGGAACGGCATACGCTTGTCATGAATGAATGAATGAATGAGTGAATGGATGGATGGATGGATGATTAAATGAATGAATGATGAGTTTTCGCGTATGCATGCATGACATGTTCTGCGTCTTTGTTAACAGTGTTGACAGCTCAGATGTGATCTTTCAGCTCTTAAGAGCTGTACGTACTACCGATAAAAGTTAACATTGAAAAAGGATTAACGCCTGCCTGATGGACCTCGGGGATTAGGCAGCATCGGCAACCAGAGCAAAGTTTTACTCTCTCGTGAAGGAGTATGCAGCAATTCACCATTACGGCCGGCCGACGGCCGCTGCAGTACTGATGCCAGCCACGCCAAATCATGTGATCCTCCAGCGCGCGTCATCCGATTCGATCGAATCACGTGTAGCCGAGCGATCGGGTACAGTAGCATGCGCGTTGCATTGTACCGTATGCATGTCGGCTACTCGCTAGCGATCGATCGTTCGTTCGACGAGATGTGTGAACGTGACGAGAACTTGGCTCCATGCTGGCCCGTGATCGAAGAGTCTGTCACTCAGCTCCGGCCGGATTCCGCCCAAGAGGTCCTGCTGGTGCCACTGCCGTTTTACTCTCGCGTCAATCTAGTACGGCGTTGGGATCTCAAGATATTTTTACAGATAATCGATCGATTAGAACATGTTGCTTGTTACTTTTTTAGCACAATTAACCGGCGGATGAGCTAGAACACATGTAAAATTGTACTCGTATTTTATTGAGGAAACGGTAAAAAAGAAACTCCTACGAGAATAAAGATTAGAGGATGTAAAAAACCCCAAATCGTCGGTGGCTAAAACCCCTATATAAACCCATCCCACACTCCTCGCTCTCACAGAGACACCGCTGACACTCTCCTAGCTGCTAGTCCAACTCCAACCATGGCGGCCACCGCCATCCCTCTGCTCCTCATCCTCGCCGCGGCCACAGCCGCAGCCGCCGACCTCTCCGTCTACCACAACGTGCACCCGCCGTCCTCCTCCCCGCTAGAGTCCATCCTCGCGCTCGCCCGCGACGACGACGCGCGCCTCCTCTTCCTCTCCTCCAAGGCCGCCGCCTCGGGCGTCACCTCCGCGCCCGTCGCCTCGGGCCAGACCCCGCCCTCCTACGTCGTGCGCGCCGGGCTCGGCAACCCGGCGCAGCCCGTCCTCCTCGCGCTCGACACCAGCGCCGACGCCACCTGGGCGCACTGCTCGCCGTGCGGCACCTGCCCGACCAGCACCCTCTTCGTCCCGGCCAACTCCACCTCCTACGCGCCGCTCCCCTGCTCCTCCACCATGTGCTCGCTCCTCCAGGGCCAGCCCTGCCCGTCCCAGGACCCCTACGACAGCGCCACGCCGCTGCCCTCCTGCGCATTCACCAAGCCCTTCGCCGACGCCTCCTTCGACGCCTCGCTCGCCAGCGACTGGCTGCATCTCGGCAAGGACGCCATCCCCAACTACGCGTTCGGGTGCGTGGGCTCGGTGACCGGGCCGACCTCCAACCTGCCGAGGCAGGGCCTTCTGGGCCTCGGCCGGGGCCCCATGGCCCTGCTCTCCCAGGTCGGGAACATGTACAGCGGCGTCTTCTCCTACTGCCTGCCCAGCTACAAGTCCTACTACTTCTCCGGCTCCCTCCGCCTCGGCGCCGCCGGCCAGCCCACGCGCGCGCGGTACACGCCCATGCTCAGGAACCCGCACCGCTCCTCGCTCTACTACGTGAACGTGACAGGGCTCAGCGTGGGCCGGTCCCCCGTGAAGGTCCCCGCGGGGTCGTTCGCGTTCGACCCGAACACCGGCGCCGGCACGGTGATCGACTCGGGCACGGTGATCACGCGGTGGACGGCGCCCGTGTACGCGGCGCTGCGGGAGGAGTTCCGCCGCCACGTGGCCGCGCCGAGCGGGTACACGTCGCTGGGCGCCTTCGACACGTGCTTCAACACCGACGAGGTGGCGGCGGGGGGCGCGCCGGCGGTCACGGTCCACATGGACGGGGGAGTGGACCTGGCGCTGCCGATGGAGAACACGCTCATCCACAGCAGCGCCACGCCGCTCGCGTGCCTGGCCATGGCGGAAGCGCCGCAGAACGTGAACGCCGTCGTCAACGTCGTCGCCAACCTGCAGCAGCAGAACGTCAGGGTCGTCTTCGACGTCGCCAACTCGCGCGTCGGATTCGCGCGGGAGTCCTGCAACTGAAATTATTAGTTAGATCGCGAAGACGAGCGAGCTTCACGTACGTGTTCATCATGCACTTAGTTTTTAGTCTCGACGCTGGCGAGCGATTCTCTTGTTAATTTGTGGGTTGATTTCCATTGTTTGTCATAAGGAACGTGGCATTAAAGCTTGTCACGGGTGCGTGTGTTGTGTTGTACTGTACGTGCCGACAGGACTAGTGAGTGATTCAGAACCTTTTAATGGTGTGATTATGTTCACTTGTTTGTTTTTGTTTGGCTGATGTGCGAGCCTACATGAGATTGATCTGCAGGGGTACGTTCCAGACTTTGACCGTGCACCGTGCGTGCACGAAAGTACAGATGCAAAAGCTGGGTCATTTTGGAGTGAATTAGCACTTGGCAGCATCAGATACAGAGAGATACTTGTTTTTGCAGGCAGGCTTGAAGCTTGATGGTGCTATCAGATGCAGAGATTGATTTGCAGTAGTAGTTTGAGAAATTCTGCCGTCTCATAAATTTTGAATTTATACCATTTTTTTAAACGGTTTTGCTAACGCTCGGCTGACCGAGAACGTCCTTAGCGCTCGGTCACGCGCTGAGTCGTACGATGCTGGCAGTTGAGGTTGTGTTAGTCGGACTGTTTTATTTTTCTGTAGGGCCGTGATGGGCTTTTATATGCGAAAATCTATAGTCCCCCGCGCAGGGTTGTGTGTCGTTTGGGCACGGTTAAGGGTCCCGCTTCATAGTGAAATCCGCCAGAGACGGAGCCTGTTATCCCACGAACTCGAATTCCATTTCTCCTCTGGCACCGGTGTTTCTCCGGCGGTTGTTGCTGCCGCCCGCCTCGCCGTAGGGCCGCTTGCTTGGTTGCGTCGGAGGCGCCGAACAACTTCGTCCATTTAGATCTGAAGAAGAGGTCGCGTTGTTGGAGATCTGACGCATCCTGCCCCTTGTTGAGTTGGATTTGGTCGATTTGAATCAGGTAAACACATTTCGCCCTTTGATCTGGCCTCCTCCGACCTGTAGTACAATCAGGTAGTGGTGTTTGCGTTGAAGTGGAACAGCTGCAGGATTCGATTTGATTTTTTGTATTGTCGTTGTCTGATGTGATGTAGTTTTATGTTTTTTAGTCAAATAGCTACTTGATTTGCAGCGGATTCACAATTTTTCTTCTGTTCACGGACTAGGATTTCAGTTAATCGAGATAGGCAACTGTCCTGTAGCTCTACGTGAGATGTGTTTAAGGTGTTGCTGCATTCTTTTACAGGTTTTCTGTTGGATTCAGCTGAGGAGAGTATATGTTATGTTCCTCAAATAACCAGGTGTGTAAGCTGACAATTCGACTCTTTTTTGTGTATTTTTTTCTTTTCTAAAATGTATATCCGTGGTGGTATGTTGGTCAACTTCTGTAGGTTTTAGTGGAGCAGAGAATCATAGATGATTAAGTTTTGTTGTTCTTATTCTATACCATTATGTAGAGTCCATTTCTTACAGTTGTAGTCTAGTCATATCTAGTGATTTTTCAATCCTGCAAGTATATTGGTGGCATCCTAGTTGTTTTTGGTAAATTCCAGTTGCATTCTAGTGGTTACTTACACATATATTGCAGCCTAGTGGCTCGCGCAATGTCAACCGAGCTCATTGTTAGTACTCGGTTTTTGTTCGTGCACTACTTGATATATATGTGTTTTTTTGTTTAGATTTCGAGGTTGGTGCTTTTTTAATTTGTGGTTTGCTTTATTTCTATTGCATGTGCCTAGCGTGGGCTGTGAGATTTTGGCCCCATTTTGTTTTTATTAACGGAGCAGAGTATCATAGAGATTGAGTTTAGTTTATATAGTACTTATTCTATACCATTTTTACTAAACTCCATTGCATGCTTCATTAGGTAAACATTTTTACACTTGTTACATTCTAATATGCCAGTTGCAATCTGTTTGCAGCTGGTGCCTTTTTCAATTGAAAAATATGATTGCATCATAATTGTAATTGGCAAATCGCAGTTGCAATCGGTAGTTGCAATTGGTATTTTTTCATGGTTTTTGCGCACTGTGAGAGAGTGTTCCCTATTTTTTGCTACTTTTGTTTTTTGATGTGTCTTTGGTGTTTCATGCTGAGATGTAGATGGAATGTACCATTGTGTTTCTGTTAGGTTGTGGCCTAAAATTGATTGCTATGAGATGTTACTTTCTGCAGCAAATAAGCTAAATATGTTAGTTTCAGGGTTGGGATTTAGGTTTGTGAGCTGACCCTCTATCCTTATTTAATTCTCCATGTTTGGTAGAAGCAAGTATATTGGGAGTCTTAAGCAGTGAGGAAGTAAGTATATTGGGCGTGAAATTGTAGAAGTGTTTTTAACCATACCCAGGTTGGTTATCGTTCAATTTTTTTTTCCAAAAGGCAAATGATAATACATAGTTCTATTTGTAACTTATATAACTTTGTAAGTAAGTTGCTACTGCCCTAAGAAAGTAGGTAACTGATTTGTAATTATGTAATAGAATGAAATTTTGGAGATTTTGAAGTATGCCACTTGCATTTATGCTCATATGTGAAGTTTTTGCCGCTGATAAAACAATACATTTGCTAATGGATGGTAAGTGGTGTCGGGAAGAATTTTTCTTTTTGCAACTTACTTGCCAAGAAATAGCCAGAACTATATTTTGTAATGATAATATCACTTATTTCATTGAATATTTTAGTTGCAACATACTTGTAAGTAGGTAGTTCTAGCCTCAAAGATACTTTATGGTTTAATATATGTTTTTGTTTTCATACAGCACTATGGAGACTGAATATGATGGTTATGTTTCCGATCATCATGATAGAGGAGATGATTTTGAAGATAACAGGGTACATAAACCCATGAATGAAGAATATAATCAACATATTGATTTGACAGAGACAGAGTTATCCCAAGATATATTTTATGAGACTGTGAAGAAGCTTGTGAAAAAGAGTGAACGTCGCAGGGAAACACGAGAAACAGTACGGAAGCATAAGAAGAAGGCAAGTGTCCTATGTTAAGTGTCTTATTGATTTTGAACCATGACTTCTTTTTAGCACACTGGTAGCTGGTATTTTTTCTGTGTTAAGTTTGTCTGATTAGTTTTCTTGTTCTCAGAGATCCAAGTGTTCATCTCAGGCAGGAAATGAGCCCAACAACAATGTCGATTCTAAAGCTTATAGCAGATGCAGTCTACCTTATCTAGCCACAATAATCAAAAAAGTACTTAGCTATGATAACTACATTGAAATTTTGAAGAAAAATGGGTTCGACTTCATGCTAGAGCTTGATGATTGCCATATACCCATGCATTTTGCACAGTGGGTTACTGATCATGTGAACACAGATGAAGAAGCAATAAAGATTGGATCCTCTTCTATTCCAATCAACCTGCAGTCAATCAAGGACACACTTGGAATCCGTTTTGGACACATCCCAGTTGTTGCTGATGAGGAAATGGGGAAAGCTGCATTTCTATCTCTCTTCGGACTGATATTCCTTCAATCAAATTCTTTGGTGATAAAATAATGAATGAGCCTCTTGAAGATGTTGTTTTTCTTTGATGTTTTGTGGCTGTTTCTCTTGGATGCTTTCTATGTCCTAATTCAAACACCAAGTTGAGTACTAAATATATGGGAGCACTTGTTGATGAAGACCAGATAAAGGATATTGACTGACCAAAGTTTATTCATCAATGGTAGATCATGTACATAAAAAAGTACTTGATAGAGAAAAAAAGAGGCAAGCGAGTAACAACAACCCTTGGTGGTTGTATATACCATCTAGAAGTAAGTGTCATGATTTCCTTTCCTCCCCCATTTTCTCCCATATATACTAGAAACAAGACTAAGTTTAATTTTATGCCTATTAATTTCATTGGACTTATGCTGTTATTTTTAATGTTTTTTGGTTAGGTTCGGTGTTAGATTTTGTGGATTTTGGCTCAATTAAACTGCCATCAACAATGCCTAGGACTAAAGTATGGAAAGGAATCTTATCAAATGCTTTAGTGACATGTTCATGGATAGGGATGGGAAATTTGGTGCTCTCCCTGTAAGTAACACAACAAATTATGAAATCTGTTATTTGCTTCAATATTTTATTTTTTTAATTAATTCATTTTAATTGTTCTTTCTTGTGTTTTATCAATTATAGTTGAAAGATATTGAGGACACTTGCTACAGACAAGGTGAAAGTTATGATGTTGCAATTTCCAAGGAGTTACTAAGCTCATCTCTCGGTTCACTTGTTAACAACAAAGTAATGCTTTTATAATCCCCGTTGTTCTTTCACTATTTATTTTTTCATTTCTGCTTTTAACTACTTTAACATTCTGATACTCTACTTTTTCTGCATTTTTAATAGGCAAAAGAATGTATTGCTGCTTCATTCAAAATTCACATGAAGAACCAAGATAGAGATGTTTGTTTGAGAGCTCAATGTTTGGTTTGAAGTATAGTTGAAGCTATTGTATCTGCTAATGATGGATCGCAGGACACGATAAAGCTTGAGAGCTCACAAGACAAGCAAAATTCCAATGACTATGCAATTAATTCTGGTTCCATGAAGAAGATACAAATAGATGATGATATCGACGAAGTCGAAGATGAAGAAGGTAAACAATATTCCAGTTCTAGTTTTTGGTTGTTATTATTTTATTTTCTTTGTATTTTTCATCAAAACATGAATTTATGTTTTGATACAATTCCTTTGATCACTGCTAGCTTTAAATCCAAGGAAGAGAAGAAGAAACGAGGTGCAAATCTGCTATAAATATGATGCTCATGAACAAGCTTGTACTACTTCTAATGTGATCAACACAATTATCACCAAAGATTTCGGTAATCTCAACTTTCAGGAAGTAAGTTGTCCCTATTTCACAGTCAAGTTTCACATATGTTGTTAACTGTATTTATGGTATCTGATTTTTATTTTTACTATGATCCTTGTTTGTGTTTTTTCAGACTTGTGCAATCCAAGATGATGGTAAAATGGAAGGATTAGCACCAGATAGGAATTTCGTAATGCCAATCAAAACAGCTAGTTTAGATCATATGCTACCAGAAGATGATAACGAAGCTGGTAAATCAGTAGATATAAACATGTTTTTCTCAAAGTTTAAACCTAGTCTAGATGAATATATTTCAAACAATGGTACTGTTTGTTTCCTTTTTATTATACTCATGATTACCTTTTATCTAATTTTTCTTTCCAACTGAAAGAATGATTGTTTCTTATTTTAGGAATTGAGCAAGTACGGGTACTCACAACTCATGCAGATGATAGGAACTCGGGATTCGCTGGTTTCAGAAATATTGGATACAATGAAACAGTATTTTACATTACAACATTTTTTTCATGGATGAAAATATGTATGTTTTATTATATATTAAATAATAATTACTATTTCGTTTGTTTATATACAGGATAACAAGAGTATAGAACAAGGAACTCATGGAATAACAGAAAACAACAATGTTGTTTTGAAACCAACTCACCAAGATATAGATATAAATTTGCCAAACATAACAAATTTTGGTAAATGTTGTTTCACTTCTATAAGAAATGTCATTAAGCTAAAACATGTGTTTCTAGAACTACTTTTTATTCTTCCATTTTGATGATCACAGCAGAGCACTATGCAAAAATTGAGATGAAACAAGCCTTAAGGACCTAAAAAAAGAAGTGAAGTTATAGAGGAAGCAAGGAAGAAATATTTCTTTTATGAAGATGGAACACCAACTTTCTGTATAATGGAAGAGTATGATGATAGAGGCAATCCAATAGAAGAACCTAAACTGTGGAGACCAGTTGGGATGGATATTAGCTCATATAACAAAAGCATTGAGGTAATGAAATCTATTCTTTTATCCTTTTTTAATTTACATTGTTTTTTTACTATTTTATAGTTAACAGAGTTAATAGAAACATGTGACTTATATTGTATATGTTAGCTTTTTTTACACAAATAATACATTTAGTTGAGTTGGTATTTTTGTAGGAAGCAAAAATACGGGCTGGTCAGCTTGAAGTTATCAATACCATAGATGAACCTTCTCCTAAAACACCACCAAAAGAGGCCACCAGCAACACTGAAAAAATGAGGTATCTTTCTGACCAACTATATATTACATTTATTTTCCATTTTGTAAAATATTTATTCATTAACATTTTTGGGTATCCCGGAATTCTCTCTTTTTTGAGCAGGGAGCATGCCAAACTGATTACTGGAGCAGTGTACAATGCGCTCAGAGAGAACGATCCATTGCAGATCTAACAGAAACAACAATCGAACAAACGCTGAACAAAGAAAAGGATGCAGTTGTAGACTTAGTAAGCATATTGTTCTGTTTTGAAAGACTGCTCTTATTTTTCTGTTTCGAAGACTGTTTTTGTGTGAATAATAACCATAATTCGTTGTTTTTACTAGGTAACACCTGAAGCATCAATTAAAACATCACCAACTGGAGAAAGTTTTACTGCAGAAAAACGACACGTAAGCAATGAATATGTCTACTTTTTTCATCTTATATTCAATATCATATAATCATATTTATAACACCACTTATATTTTTTATGAAACAGAACTACAACAAAGCAATTATAGTAGGTCGGAAACTTTTTTTAAATGATGACAATGATGATGAAGATGAAGTTGAAATCTTACAATCTTCAACAAAAAATTTGTTCCGGAGAAACCATGTAAGCCATTGTCATAAATTATTTAAAAATTATTAATAGCCTTCTATCACTTTGATTTTTTGCAATGCAATTTTGTAACAATGATTTACTGATGAAATAGTGGAACACATATTTTGAGTTTTTATCTCTGTTCTGCTCTTTATAGTATATATACTATTTTGATGAAACATTGTCAGAGGGTTGGGAGCTCCTGCATATTCCTAATAGAATAACATAGTTGGTCCAGTTTGTATGGAAAACCTCTGGATGATAGTTTTTTTGTTTTTTGTCATCCCTGCAGTTTTCACATATGCATATATACACACAGCTGCAACCTGTTGCATCCTACGCGCAATTGCATACTAGTTGCAAGTCAAGCATTTTATCCAAATTGCTTAATAGTTGCAACTGTGGTTATTGACTAGTTGTATTCTAGTTGAAAGTGAGGATTTTTCAATATTCAGCTTTTTACTTGCATTATAGTTGAAAGTGAGCGTATTTTAACCACTTGCATTCTAGTTAAAAGTGACTGTATTTTAACCACTTGCAATCTAGTTGAAAGTGACTGTATTTTAACCACTTGTATCCTACTCACAACTACATTCTAGTAGCAATCGCATCATAGTTGCAACTACGGTTATTGACCACTTGCAATCCAGTTGAAATTGAGGATGTTTCATTTTGCATTGTTCTTGCAAGTAAGATTTTTAACCACTTGCATCCTAGTTGCAAGTGGGAGTTGTATTTCACCATTTGGATTATAATTGCAATTGCATACTAGTAGCAAGTCAACGATACGTCGCATCCTAGTTGCAATTGTGGTTATTGACCACTGAAGGGTTTCGCGGCATAGTAAATCAAAAATTTTTACGGAGCGAACAGAGGGAAAGCCAAGATCTAATCTAGGAGATGCAAACAACGAGAGAGATTGGATTAGATCTTCATACCCTTGAAAATTCGCACAGCGGAACATTCGTCGGAACGTGGGTGATGTAGTCGTACTCGCTTCTCCTCCTCGCGATCCGATCCGATCTAGCACCACAAGTGGCGGTGCCTCCGTGAGATGCACACGTGCAGCACCTCGACGTCTCCTCCTTCCTCGGACCAGCAAGTATGGTGGAGAGATAGATTGGATCTACAACACGACGGCGTGGTGTATACGGTGGAGAATTTCTGCAGCAGGGCTTCGCCTACAAACAGTCGGGAGGGAGAGAGGAAAGCTAGCAAGGCGGCTAGGGTTTGGAGGAGAGGTGTAGGGGTTTGGTGCGCCCCCACCCCTCTTTATATAGAGGGGGGGCGCAGCCCTAGCCCCTCCCCCAAGCCCAAAGGATAAGGAGTGGGGGGCATGGACTCTCCCCTCTTCTAGAAACCCTATCTCTAGTTTAAACGATTTAAACTCTCTAGGATCGGCTGGGCCCTATGGGGCCTTGTGCCCCTGGCCCAATGCGGCCAGGACACTCCCTCATAGGCCCATGCCCCCTCCCGGAAGATGGGGCCACGTTGGTCCCCTTTCGGAAGGTTCTAGAAGCTTCCGGTACAATACCGATTAACCCGGAACAATTCCGAACTCCAAAAACTGCACTGCCTTATATGAATCTTATTCTCCGGACCATTCCGGAACCTCTCGTGATGTCCCGGATCCCATCCGAGACTCCTAACAAAAATTCATAAACCAATTATCCAATCTATCCTAGCGTCAAGACACGTTAAGTGTGTGACCCTGCGGGTTCGAGAATATGCAGACATGATCTTCTATCAATAATCAACAGCGGGGTCTGGGCACCCATATTGACTCCCACATATTCATCGATGATCATATCGGATGAACCACGATGCCAGGATTCAATCAATCCCATATATATATTCCCTTCGTCTCGCGATATTTTACTTGCCCGAGATTCGATCGTCGGTACCGTCATACCTAGTTCAATCTCGTTCACAGCAAGTACTTTACACGTTCCGTAATCCGATATCACTTTGTGATTAACTCCTTAACCACATGCTTGCAAGCGGTGTTGATATCGATTACCGAGTGGGCCCGAAGTATATCTCTCCGACTTGGGAGGGACAAATTCCATCTCGATACATACAACCCAACAGATACTTTCCGATCACCTGAGAGACACCTTTATGATCACCCTCTCATAGGATGACGTTTGATGACCTCAAAGCTTTCTTCCGATACCAGGGAGTTGTATTATCTCATGGTCTAAGGAATACAATATTTGACATAAGAAAAGCTTCGCAAACACGAACACAATGACACGATCTAATTGCTTTGCTTAGTTTGGGTCTGTCCATCATATCATTCTCCAATGAAATGATCTCATTATCAATTGACAACTCATGTCTATGGTTAGGAAACCTTAACCATCATTGATCAATGAGCTAGTCCTTAGAGGCGTACCAGGGATACGGTGTTGTTCACAAACCACACAAGTATTAATGTTTCCGCTTAATACAATTCTAGCATGGAATATAAACTTTATCATGAACATGAATTATAATAATAACATCTTTATTATTGCCTCTAGTGCATAATTCCAAAAGTCTCCCACTTGCACTAGAGTCAATAATCTAGTTTACATCTGGTAACAACCTCACACCCATGGCACTGAGGTGTTGATCATGTTTTACACGTGGAAGAGGTTTAGTCAATGGATCTGCGACATTCAGATATGTATGTACTTTGCTAATCTTCAGATCTCCATCTGCAATATAATCTCGGATTATATGAAACTTGCGGTTGATATGCTTGGTCTTTGGATGATATCTTGGTTCCTTAGCGAGTGCTATGGCGCCAGTGTTGTCACACAATATCTCCAGTGGGTCCAATGCACTTGGAACCACGCCAAGCTCAGTGATGAAGTTTCTGATCCAAACTCCTTCACTTGACGCTTCTGCAACAGCCATGTATTCCGCTTCTACTGTAGATCCCACGATCACGCTTTGCTTGCAGCTTCTCCAGCTCACAGCTCCTCCATTCAAAATATAAACGTATCCTGTCTGAGATTTGGAATCATCCTTGTCGGTGTCAAAACTAGCGTCGACGTAACCTTTTACGACAAGCTGTTCATCACCCCCATAGACTAAGAACATTTATTTAGTCCTATTTAGGTACTTTAGGATGTTCTTCACAGTTGTCCAGTGTTCCACTCCTGGATCACTTTGATATCTGCTCGTCAAACGAAGAGCATTGGACACATCCGGTCTAGTACACAGCATGACATACATGATAGAACCTATGGCCGAGGCATAAGGCACTTTGCTCATATCTTCCCTATCATTTACCGTAGCTGGACACTGAGCCTTGCTCAATATCTTACCCGACAACATAGGCACTGAACCTTTCTTTGCCTTATCCATTCTGAACCTTTTCAGAACTTTGTCTAGGTATGTACTCTGGCTTAAAGCTATCAGGCGTCTTTGTCTATCTCTATAGATCTTGATGCCCAATATATAAGCAGCTTCACCTAGGTCTTTCATTGAAAAACACTTGTTCAAATAACTCTTCACATCGTTAAGCATGTTGATGTCATTTCCGATAATCAATATGTCATCCACATATAGTACCAGAAACATCACCGAGCTCCCACTCACTTTCTTGTAGATACAAGCTTCGTAGCAATTTGGAACAAATCCAAAGCTCTTGATCACTTGATCAAAACGAAGGTTCCAACTCCGAGATGCTTGCTTCAGTCCATAAATGGAACGCTGAAGTTTGCATACTTTACTAGCATCCTTAGGATCGACAAAACCTTCGGGTTGCATCATATACAACTCTTCATCAATGTTGCCATTGAGGAAAGCAGTCTTGACATCCATCTGCCATATTTCATAATCATGAAACGCAGCAATTGCTAATAAAATCCGAATGGACTTAAACATTGCTACGGGAGAGAAAGTCTCATCGTAGTCAACACCTTGAACTTGTCGAAAACCTTTCGCGACCAGCCGTGCTTTATAGACGGTAACATTACCATCCGCGTCCGTTTTCTTCTTGAAGATCCATTTGCACTCAACGGCCTTTCGGTCGCTAGGAGGGTCCACCAAAGTCCATACTTGGTTTTCGCTCATGGATCCCAATTCGGATTTCATGGCTTCTAGCCATTTCTCAGAGTCTGGGCTCATCATCGCTTCCTCATAGTTCGTAGGTTCACTGTCTTCTACTAACAAGACAGTCAAGACAGGGTTGTCGTACCACTCAGGAGGGGCACACGACCTTGTTGACCTGCGACATTCAGTAGAAGCATCGTCCGAAGCTTCATGATCCTTGTCATTAGCTTCCTCTATTGTTGGTGCAGGCGGCACTGGAACAATTTCAGGTGATGCGCTACTCTCCAATTCAAGAGAAGGTTCAATAACCTCGTCAAGCTCTACTTTCCTTCCACTCACTTCTTTCGAGAGAAACTCCTTCTCAAGAAAGGAACCGTTCTTTGCGACAAACACTTTGCCTTCGGTTCTGTGATAGAAGGTATACCCAATAGTTTCCTTAGGGTATCCTATGAAGACGCATTTCTCCGCTTTGGGTTCGAGCTTGTCCGGCATCAACTTCTTGACGTAAGCTTCGCATCCCCAAACTTTAAGAAACGACAACTTAGGTTTAGCACCAAACCACAGTTCATACGGTGTCGTCTCAACGGATTTAGATGGTGCCCTATTTAAAGTGAATGCAGCGGTTTCTAATGCATAACCCCAAAATGATAACGGAAAATCAGTAAGAGACATCATTGATCGGACCATATCTAATAGGGTTCGATTCCGGCGTTCAGACACACCATTGCGCTGTGGTGTTCCGGGTGGCGTGAGTTGTGAAACGATTCCACTTGCTTTAAGATGCGTGAGAAAATCATAACTCAAATATTCACCTCCACGATCGGATCGTAGAAACTTAATCTTTCTGTTATGATGGTTCTCCACTTCATTCTGAAATTCCTTGAACTTTTCAAATGTTTCAGATTTATGTTTCATTAAATAGATATACCCATATCTACTTAAGTCATCGGTAAAAGTAAGGAAATAGCGATATCCACCGCGCGTCGAAATACTCATCGGTCCGCATACATCGGTATGTATGATTTCCAACAAGTCCGTTGCTCGCTCCATCATTCCGGAGAACGGGGTTTTGATCATCTTGCCCATGAGGCATGGTTCGCATGTGTCAAATGATTCAAAATCAAGAGACTCCAAAAGTCCATCAGAATGGAGTTTCTTCATGCGCTTTACACCAATATGACCTAGACGACAGTGCCACAAATAAGTAGTATTATCACTATCTACTTTGCATCTCTTAGCCTCAATGTTATGGATGTGTGTTTCATCCCTTTCGAGATTTATAAGAAATAAACCATTCATAAGAGGTGCATGACCATAAAAGATGTTACTCATATAAATAGAACAACCATTATTCTCCGATTTAAATGAATAACCGTCTTGCAATAAACACGATCCAGAAATAATGTTCATGCTCAACGCAGGCACATAATAACACTTATTAAGGTTTAAAACTAATCCCGAAGGTAAAACTAAGGAGAGCGTGCCGATGGCCATCACATCAACTCTTGATCCGTTGCCAACGCGCATCGTCACCTCATCCCTCGCAAGCCGCCGTCTATTCCGTAGCTCCTGTTTCGAGTTACAAATATTAGCAACTGAACTGGTATCAAATACCCAGGCACTACAACGAGGGCTAGTAAGGAAAACATCAATAACATGTATATCAAATATACCTTTGATGGTGCCAGCCTTCTTGTCCGCTAAGTACTTCGGACAGTTGCGCTTCTAGTGACCCTTGTCCTTGCAATAGAAGCACTCAGTGTCCGGCTTAGGACCAGACTTGAGCTTCCTCTCAGCAGGAGCATTGCGCTTGCCTCCGCCCTTCTTGAAGGGATTCTTTGCTCCCTTACCTTTCTTAAAGGAGGGCTTGTTGACCATCAACACATGATTATCCTTTTTGATGTCCACCTCCGCAGCCTTCAGCTTTGCGAAGAGCTCGGTGATCGTATCAGTGGAGCCAATCTGATTATGAGTCACTACAAAACTTTTGTAGCTGGGAGGGAGTGATTGCAGAACCCTGTCAATCTTGAGCTCCTCTGGAATCGTGCATTCCAGTTGCTCAAGGCGTTGAGTGTAGCCCGACATCTTTATGGCGTGCTCACTAACGGAACTCCCTTCCTCCATCTTGCAGTTAAAGAACTTCTCAGAGATCTCATATCTCTCAGAACGGGCTTGAGTCTAAAACATGGTTTTCAGCTCCTCGAGAATCTCAAAGGGCCCGGGATAGGTTTCAAAACGATTTTGAAGTTCCGGTTCCATAGCAAACAACATGGTGCTCTTAATCACACCATAATCATCTTTGCGCGACTGATAGACAGCTTTCTCATCAGCCGGCGCAGTTGCAGCAGGGGGGTCACCTAACGCTTTCCCAAGGACATAGTCCTTTTGTCCGCCAGACAGAATGATTCTTAGATTGCGGAACCAATTGGTGAAGTTAGACCCATTGTTTCTAAGCTTTTCCTTCTCAGCAAAAACGTTGAAGTTGAAGTTGGATTTGGCCATGTGATCTACAGTATTTGCAAGTACAATTTAGACTATGTTCATGATAAATAGTTCAACTTAATCAAATTACTAAATGAACACCCACTAAATTCAACATCCCTCAAGTTGTTTAGTGAACACGATCCAAATTCACCACACCTAATCCGATCATCACGAGAAGAGATGTGGTTTCAATGGTGGACAACAAAGTGTCAATCATATCATTCATATGACTCATGCTTAACCTTTCGGTTCTTGTGTTCCGAGGCCATGTCTGTACATGCTAGGCTCGTCAAGCTAGACCCAAGTATTTCCGCGTGTGCAAAACTGGCTTGCACCCGTTGTATGTGAGCGTAGAGTCTATAGCACCCGATCATCACGTGATGCTTGGACACGACGAACTTTCGCAACGGTGCATACTTGGGGAGAACACAGTTTTTATCTTGATCTTTAAGTGAGGAATCATCTTATAATGATACCGTCGCGATCTAAGAATAATAAGATACATAAAGGATAAACATCACATGCATATAACTTTATGTGACATGGTATAGCCAATCTTCGCGCAATGATCTCCATCTTGTGCGTTCCGGCATGATCTCCACCACTCCACCATGATTGCCTTCACCACGAATAGCAACTACAACTATTGCTAACTACTTAGCGATAAAGTAAAGCTATTACATGGCGTATAAGAAGTTGACTCGCAGGTCATACACAATTATAAAGACAACCATATGGCTCCTGCCGGTTGTGTACTCATCGACATGCAAGTCGTGAAACATTACAAAACATGATCATCGCATACATTATACACATCACATCTTGGGCCATACCATATCACAGAAAACACTCCCTGCAAAAACAAGTTAGACGCCTCTACTTTGTTGTTGCATGTTTTACGTGGCTTATGGGAGTAGATGCTAAGAACGATTCTTACCTACCGAAAGCCACAACGGTGATATTATGGTTGCCAAACTCCGGTGTTAATCCCATGACAACTATAGTGAGAGAAACTGACATCCACCAGCCGCATGTGTGGAACAAGCCACACGTCAAGTGCGGAGCCGGTCTCGCGAATGACGTCGCGTAAGGTTGGCCTGGACCGCTTCAATCTCACTATCCCGCGTCATAAGAAGAACACAAACAGGGCTTGCAACAGAAAACATCAACGCCCGCAACAACCATGTTGTGTTCTACTCGTGAAACACATCTACGCATAGATCTAGCTCTGATACCACTGAAGGGTTTCGCGGCATAGTAAATCAAAATTTTCTACGGAGCGAACAGAGGGAAAGCCAAGATCTAATCTAGGAGATGCAAACAACGAGAGAGATTGGATTAGATCTTCATACCCTTGAAGATTCGCACAGCGGAACGTTCGTCGGAACGTGGGTGATGTAGTCGTACTCGCTTCTCCTCCTCGCGATCCGATCCGATCTAGCACCACAAGTGGTGGTGCCTCCGTGAGATGCACACGTGCAGCACCTCGACGTCTCCTCCTTCCTCGGACCAGCAAGTATGGTGGAGAGATAGATTGGATCTACAACACGACGGCGTGGTGTATACGGTGGAGAATTTCTGCAGCAGGGCTTCGCCTACAAACAGTCGGGAGGGAGAGAGGAAAGCTAGCAAGGCGGCTAGGGTTTGGAGGAGAGGTGTAGGGGTTTGGTGCGCCCCCACCCCTCTTTATATAGAGGGGGGGGCGCAGCCCTAAACCCTCCCCCAAGCCCAAAGGATAAGGAGTGGGGGGCATGGACTCTCCCCACTTCTAGAAACCCTATCTCTAGTTTAAACGATTTAAACTCTCTAGGATCGGCTGGGCCCTATGGGGCCTTGTGCCCCTGGACCAATGCGGCCAGGACACTCCCTCATAGGCCCATGCCCCCTCCCGGAAGGTGGGGCAACGTTGGTCCCCTTCCGGAAGGTTCTAGAAGCTTCCGGTACAATACCGATTAACCCGGTACAATTCCGAACTCCAAAAACTGCACTGCCTTATATGAATCTTATTCTCCGGACCATTCCGGAACCTCTCGTGATGTCCCGGATCCCATCCGAGACTCCAAACAAAGTTCATAAACCAATTATCCAATCTATCCTAGCGTCAAGAAACGTTAAGTGTGTGACCCTGCGGGTTCGAGAATATGCAGACATGATCTTCTATCAATAATCAACAGCGGGGTCTGGGCACCCATATTGACTCCCACACATTCATCGATGATCATATCGGACGAACCACGATGCCAGGATTCAATCAATCCCATATATATATTCCCTTCGTCTCGCGATATTTTACTTGCCCGAGATTCGATCGTCGGTACCGTCATACCTAGTTCAATCTCGTTCACAGCAAGTACTTTACTCGTTCTGTAATCCTATATCACTTTGTGATTAACTCCTTAACCACATGCTTGCAAGCGGTGTTGATATCGATTACCGAGTGGGCACGAAGTATATCTCTCCGACTTGGGAGGGACAAATTCCATCTCGATACATACAACCCAACAGATACTTTCCGATCACCTGAGAGACACCTTTATGATCACCCTCTCATAGGATGATGTTTGATGACCTCAAAGCTTTCTTCCGATACCAGGGAGTTGTATTATCTCATGGTCTAAGGAATACAATATTTGACATAAGAAAAGCTTCGCAAAGACGAACACGATGACACGATCTAATTGCTTTGCTTAGTTTGGGTCTGTCCATCATATCATTCTCCAATGAAATGATCTCATTATCAATTGACAACTCATGTCTATGGTTAGGAAACCTTAACTATCATTGATCAATGAGCTAGTCCTTAGAGGCGTACCAGGGACACGGTGTTGTTCACAAACCACACAAGTATTAATGTTTCCGCTTAATACAATTCTAGCATGGAATATAAACTTTATCATGAACATGGATTATAATAATAACATCTTTATTATTGCCTCTAGGGCATAATTCCAACAGTCTCCCACTTGCACTAGAGTCAATAATCTAGTTAACATCTGGTAACAATCTCACACCCATGGCACTGAGGTGTTGATCATGTTTTACACGTGGAAGAGGTTTAGTCAATGGATCTGCGACATTCAGATCTGTATGTACTTTGCTAATCTTTAGATCTCCATCTGCAATATAATCTCGGATTATATGAAACTTGCGGTTGATATGCTTGGTCTTTGGATGATATCTTGGTTCCTTAGTGTAACACCCTCAGAATCGTACCTATGCAAGTTTGAGCAAAATTCGCCAAACCCGCATAGAAACGATTCAAAGGTGCCCATCAGGCACTTTCGTGCGGGTGGAAAACGAAGTAATAACATTACACAACAGTCCTCGATGGGACCCACAGAACAGATATATATAACAGCGACTCAAAGAGTCAAGAATACAGATATAATATACAAGATCCAAATCACCTTGGAAACGATATAGCGTCCAGCTACAGACAAGATGCAAATGGGGCTAAGAGCCCTGAAGAATAACCAATGGCGTCCTTAACCTTGCCCAGGCCAAGCCGGAAGGGTAACCCTGCTAACGGCGTCGATCTCAAAACCTGCTTAACAAAAGAGGTGCCGACAAAGGGCAAAGCAGAAAAACAAAGAAGGAGCGTCAGTACTGAGGCCAGTACACGGCGAGGCTAGAATTCGGCGGTCCTCGCCTACATAGGTATGGTGGACTGAGCGGCAGCGGCAGCAGGCACTAAACAACCGATAGAGACTCAAAACAACTGACGGCTATCAGAGAGGGGTGAGAAAGACCTATTCGGATCCAACCTGAGACTATCATCAAACAAACCCATCCTGGCGTTTCCCCCTCGAGACCAACGAGGAAGTCAACCGAGGAACGCACACAGTTGGCAGTTTTACTTATTCAGTTATCGTTGCAGCAATTACTAGTCAGGTTTAGTTAATCGTCCTGATAAAGTAAGCGGTGGGCACTTTTAGTTAATCATTCCGTTATAGTGGCAGCACTTACTAGTCAGATACAATTATCATGAGATAACCCAATACCCAGCAGTTGTTGGTACTTTTATTCAGCCATTCCGTTGTAGTTGTTATACTTACTAGTCAGGTACAATGGTCGCGAGCGACAACCAAACAAGCAATTGTGGGCAGTATTAATTAGCCATTCCATTATAGTGAAGCTGATTACTAGTCATTATAAGTCAAATTTATAGCAGTAAACTTTAGTTATGCTTGTCTATGATCGAGAAACTGTGCTCCAAGTCGTCCATATCCGCGGACACGGCTTTCAGAAAGTTTTACCCGGCCGGGGTGCACCAATAGCAACACACACTCGATCAACCTCGGAAAAACCAAATCAAAACCCAACGAGGCTTTCACGACAAAGCAATCACAGGATTCAGAAATATTTCAGGGGGCCACCCCTTGGAGTACACCCGCAACGAAGTAAGCTAGCTCCGAGACGGACCCCAAAGTTTGTGGGGCCGGCGGTAAACGACAGCAGATCCCCAAACGGGGACTGTCGATACCACGTAAACGGGTCACAGATCCTAAACAGTACAGTGTGCAGTACCTCGCACAATCGTAAATAAAGCAGTAAACATGGCATAAGTACAGGATAGTAATAAAGCCCCAAACTAGTTCGTGGCCCCCAGAAATAAGACGGAATCAAGCTCTGGCTCAGGGGGGTCCCATATACCTCCCGGATGTGGATAGCGCGATAAATCAAGGAACAGGTATCAAGTACTCGGGGTCTTACGGGACAAGTGGGCGTTCGGAAACCAAATATTATCTATCACCCACCGATGCCTCTGCTTATTTCAATTTTAGTTGTTAAACAGAAATTAAAGTGACGATAAGTAAAGCTAGAATCATCTCCAACATCAGCATGCGGCATTACATCAGCAACTGTGGTATATGACGACACACAACAGCAATATAGCAAGCGACGGCGACACGCAAGACCAACTAGCTACCAAACAACAGGCAATAGGGTGTGTCCGAGGCAATATATGGCTGCAAGGGATATCCAGGGTACGGAATCTAGAGCATCGCAACACAGATAGCAATAGATCAACAGGAGGGAATAAAGACTATAAAAGTAAGATAGGTAGAAAGGGGGGAGATGCTCGCCTAAAAACATTGTCGAAGGGTTCATCCGAAGATCGGGGCGAAGCTCACATCAACTCGACGGCCTTATCCGCGAAGAACCAAATCACTAGAAGAACATCGGATGCAATATTTAATAAAACGGCAGAAGATCGGCATGATGCATGCATGATGGATGGCATGGCAAAGGTGCGATGCAATTAGGTCATATTAAGCGGAACCGGGGTCCCGACAATTAATTATTAGGTGGTTCGAGTTATTTAGAACACCCGCAAATTAAATGTTGTTTTAGCATTGCAAGAGATAGCACCGGGTTCGCTACACAAATTTAAATGAGGCCGATATGAGACTAGATTTGCCCGCATATGGGCCCCATATTTAATTATTAGGTGAATTGGCATAAGGCCCCCAAACCACATGATAAGATGCATGCATGAACAATTATTATGCGACAAGTTTTATCTCAATTATAAAATAGGGTTTGCGGGAGAGGGTTCACACATTAGGGGTCTCGACGATCTTGGGGGTCTGGGGTTCGGGGTCGGTCTCGGGGTTCGGGGTTCGACGGATCTTGGTCCGAGGGTTCGACGGGAACGGTCTCGACGGAAGCATTCTCGGATTCCGGGAAGGACTTGGTTCGGTGTTGGGGCGCAGCGGATTCTTCCGGGTCGGGGTTGTCTTGTCGCAAGCAGATCTTGTCGGTACCGTCTGCCGGTCGGTCTTTGGCGTTCGGGATGCAGCACTTGGTGTCCGGGTCAGAGTACTAGTCGCAACCGGGGTCTCGGTGTCCTCGGATCCGATTGAAGAACTTTGGCGGGTCGGGTTCGGTCTCCGGATCCGAGAAGAAGATCATGACGGTCCGGAGAACGGCCGTCGGGGCCCTGCGAGAGCTTGGCGTTCTGCGGTCTTCGGGTCCGCGTGGCAGATCTTGTGGATCCGTGGTGGAGGTCTCAGCGTTCCGTGTAGAAGATCTTGTCCGGTTCGCTGTCGTTGACGTTGTGGCACTGGTTCGTTATCTGATGGTGGCTTGGATTGTCAACGAGCTGGCACTAACACACCTAGCGTGCCTCTCCGATGGAACTGCGCAGCAACTCCTCATGGAGCCCAAGGACATGCAGGAAACGGTCGGCATGCAACAGAGGCACCGACGCAGAGACAAACGAGGGGGACAGGGGCAGACCAGACGAGCGGCGACAGGCGCAAAAGGGGGGGGAAGATGGCCACGACCGCGGGCGGCGCACGCAGGCGGAGGTCGCTGCGGTGGCTCGCGCGAGGAGACGGCCTGGCCGCGGCCAGGGACGACGGCGAGAGGAGGTCGACGGCGCCGGCGCGAGGCGCGCGCGCGCGGCGGTGAGCGGCGACGCGGGAGGCGCAGGAGGTTGGAGGAGCGAGCTGCGGCGGCAGGCACGGGGGCCAAGTCGGCGGTGGCGGTCGCGCCAGCGGCGAGGCGCGGGCCCGCGGGTGAGCTCGGGGAGGAGGGGCGAAGAGGCGTGCGGGGCCGCGCGCTGGCCGGCGGTTTGGAGAGGCCTGCGGCGCGGGCAGAGGAGGCGCGACCGGTGGAGGAGGTGGGCGCCGGGGGCGCGGCCAGGGCGGGGAGGGCGGCCGTCGGTGGGGGCGAGGGGGCCGTCGCGGCCGCGGGGCTGCTGGCGAGCGAGGCCGCACCGGAGGAAGGATGCCGGGGCGCGGCTCGCGAAGGAGGGGGCGGTGGCGAGGGTCGCCGGCGAGGCTAACGCGCGGGGAGGAGAGGGGCGAACGCGGCGGGCGGTGGAGCAAGGAGAAGGAGGCGGCGCAGAGGGGGGGGAAGGGAGGAGGAGCGGCGGCTGAGCGGTTGCGGCCGGAGGAGGCTGCGGGGTGCCGCGCCGGCCGCGGGGAGAAAGGAGAGGACGCGGGGGAGAGAGAGAAGGGAGAGAGAGAGGGAGGGCCCGCAGGCAGGCGGGTGGTGGGCCAGACGTGGGCTGTGTGAGGGCGGGTGTTGACTGGGGTGGTTGGGTATGCTGCTGGCCGTGCGTGTTGTGTGTGTGGTGTGGGCAGTGTAGGAGTAGAGAGAGAGGGAAAGAGAGATGGGTGAGGGAGTGGGGGTTGGGTGATGTGTCAGGATAGGATTGGAGGGTGGGAGTGGGTCAGCTGAGGTGGCATGATGTGATAGGCCAGAGTGATGTGGAGGGATGGGGGGGTAGGATAGGTTGGTGAGCTTAGGATTTAGGGGCGGGTGCAGGTTGGGCCGATTTTATTTCTGGGGCGGTCGTTCGGGTCAATCGGCCCGTTCGACTGCCCCACTAAAATAATTTAATATTTTTATTTGCTTTCAAATAACTTTTATAAATAGTTTTCGAAAAAAAAATATCCGGAACTTCCGGGGGTTTGGCGTTTGAATAAGAGTTGGGGCGTTTTAGAAAACAAAACGGGTGTTGCGAGAATAGTTTTGGCAAACAATGCATGATGATGACGATGCAATGCACAAATTCAACGCGATTTTCTAGTAGTGGTTTTGCGGGATGCCACACTTAGCGAGTGCTATGGCGCCAGTGTTGTCACACAATATCTCCACTGGGTCCAATGCACTTGGAACCACGCCAAGCTCAGTGATGAAGTTTCTGATCCAAACTCCTTCACTTGACGCTTCTGCAGCAGCCATGTATTCCGCTTCTACTGTAGATCCCGCGATCACGCTTTGCTTGCAGCTTCTCCAGCTCACAGCTCCTCCATTCAAAATATAACGTATCATGTCTGAGATTTGGGAATCATCCTTGTCGGTGTCAAAACTAGCGTCGACGTAACTTTTTGTGACAAGCTGTCATCACCCCCATAGACTAAGAACATTTATTTAGTCCCTTTAGGTACTTTAGGATTTTCTTCACGGCTGTCCAGTGTTCCACTCCTGGATCACTTTGATATCTGCTCGTCAAACTAAGAGCATTGGACACATCCGGTCTAGTACACAGCATGACATACATGATAGAACCTATGGCCGAGGCATAAGGCACTTTGCTCATATCTTCCCTATCATTTACCTAGCTGGACACTGAGCCTTGCTCAATATTTACCCGACACAACATAGGCACTGAACCTTTCTTTGCCTTATCCATTCTGAACCTTTTTCAGAACTTTGTCTAGGTATGTACTCTGGCTTAAAGCTATCAGGCGTCTTTGTCTATCTCTATAGATCTTGATGCCCAATATATAAGCAGCTTCACCTAGGTCTTCATTGAAAAACACTTGTTCAAATAACTCTTCACATCGTTAAGCATGTTGATGTCATTTCCGATAATCAATATGTCATCCACATATAGTACCAGAAACGTCACCGAGCTCCCACTCACTTTCTTGTAGATACAAGCTTCGTAGCAATTTGGAACAAATCCAAAGCTCTTGATCACTTGATCAAAACGAAGGTTCCAACTCCGAGGAGCTTGCTTCAGTCCATAAATGGAACGCTGAAGTTTGCATACTTTACTAGCATCCTTAGGATCGACAAAACCTTCGGGTTGCATCATATACAACTCTTCATCAATGTTGCCATTGAGGAAAGCAGTCTTGACATCCATCTGCCATATTTCATAATCATGAAACGCAGCAATTGCTAATAAAATCCGAATGGACTTAAACATTGCTACGGGATAGAAAGTCTCATCGTAGTCAACACCTTGAACTTGTCGAAAACCTTTCGCGACAAGCCGTGCTTTATAGACGGTAACATTACCATCCGCGTCCGTTTTCTTCTTGAAGATCCATTTGCACTCAACGGCCTTTTCGGTCGCTAGGAGGGTCCACCAAAGTCCATACTGGTTTTCGCTCATGGATCCCAATTCGGATTTCATGGCTTCTAGCCATTCCTCAGAGTCTGGGCTCATCATCGCTTCCTCACAGTTCGTAGGTTCACTGTCTTCTACTAACAAGACAGTCAAGACAGGGTTGCCGTACCACTCAGGAGGGGCACGCGACCTTGTCGACCTGCGACGTTCAGTAGAAGCATCGTCAGAAGCTTCATGATCCTTGTCATTAGCTTCCTCTATTGTTGGTGCAGGCGGCACTGGAACAATTTCAGGTGATGCGCTACTCTCCAATTCAAGAGAAGGTTCAATAACCTCGTCAGCTCTACTTCTCCCCACTCACTTCTTTCGAGAGAAACTCCTTCTCAAGAAAGGAACCGTTTTTTGCGACAAAACACTTTGCCTCGGTCTGTGATAGAAGGTATACCCAATAGTTTCCTTAGGGTATCCTATGAAGATGCATTTCTCCGCTTTGGGTTCGAGCTTGTCCGGCATCAACTTCTTGACGTAAGCTTCGCATCCCCAAACTTTAAGAAACGACAACTTAGGTTTAGCACCAAACCACAGTTCATACGGTGTCGTCTCCAACGGATTTAGATGGTGCCCTATTTAAAGTGAATGCAGCGGTTTCTAATGCATAACCCCAAAATGATAACGGAAATCAGTAAGAGACATCATTGATCGGACCATATCTAATAGGGTTCGATTCCGGCGTTCAGACACACCATTGCGCTGTGGTGTTCCGGGTGGCGTGAGTGTGAAACGATTCCACTTGCTTTAAGATGCGTGAGAAAAATCAAACTCAAATATTCACCTCCACGATCGGATCGTAGAAACTTAATATTTCTGTTACGATGTTTCTCCACTTCATTCTGAAATTCCTGAACTTTTCAAATGTTTCAGATTTATGTTTCATTAAATAGATATACCCATATCTACTTAAGTCATCGGTAAAAGTAAGGAAATAGCGAGATCCACCGCGCGTCGAAATACTCATCGGTCCGCATACATCGGTATGTATGATTTCCAACAAGTCCGTTGCTCGCTCCATCATTCCGGAGATCGGGGTTTTGATCATCTTGCCCATGAGGCATGGTTCGCATGTGTCAAATGATTCAAAATCAAGAGACTCCAAAAGTCCATCAGAATGGAGTTTCTTCATGCGCTTTACACCAATATGACCTAGACGACAGTGCCACAAATAAGTAGTATTATCACTATCTACTTTGCATCTCTTAGCCTCAATGTTATGGATGTGTGTTTCATCCCTTTCGAGATTTATAAGAAATAAACCATTCATAAGAGGTGCATGACCATAAAATATGTTACTCATATAAATAGAACAACCATTATTCTCCGATTTAAATGAATAACCGTCTTGCAATAAACACGATCCAGAAATAATGTTCATGCTCAACGCAAGCACATAATAACACTTATTAAGGTTTAAAACTAATCCCGAAGGTAAAACTAAGGAGAGCGTGCCGATGGCCATCACATCAACTCTTGATCCGTTGCCAACGCGCATCGTCACCTCATCCCTCGCAAGCCGCCGTCTATTCTGTAGCTCCTGTTTCGAGTTACAAATATTAGCAACTGAACTGGTATCAAATACCCAGGCACTACAACGAGGGCTAGTAAGGAAAACATCAATAACATGTATATCAAATATACCTTTGATGGTGCCAGCCTTCTTGTCCGCTAAGTACTTCGGACAGTTGCGCTTCTAGTGACCCTTGTCCTTGCAATAGAAGCACTCAGTGTCCGGCTTAGGACCAGACTTGAGCTTCCTCTCAGCAGGAGCATTGCGCTTGCCTCCGCCCTTCTTGAAGGGCTTCTTTGCTCCCTTACCTTTCTTAAAGGAGGGCTTGTTGACCATCAACACATGATTATCCTTCTTGATGTCCACCTCCGCAGCCTTCAGCTTTGCGAAGAGCTCGGTGATCGTATCAGTGGAGCCAATCTGATTATGAGTCACTACAAAAACTTTTGTAGCTGGGAGGGAGTGATTGCAGAACCCTGTCAATCTTGAGCTCCTCTGGAATCGTGCATTCCAGTTGCTCAAGGCGTTGAGTGTAGCCCGACATCTTCTATGGCGTGCTCACTAACGGAACTCCCTTCCTCCATCTTGCAGTTAAAGAACTTCTCAGAGATCTCATATCTCTCAGAACGGGCTTGAGTCTGAAACATGGTTTTCAGCTCCTCGAGAATCTCAAAGGGCCGGGATAGGTTTCAAAACGATTTTGAAGTTCCGGTTCCATAGCAAACAACATGGTGCTCTTAATCACACCATAATCATCTTTGCGCGACTGATAGACAGCTTTCTCATCAGCCGGCGCAGTTGCAGCAGGGGGGTCACCTAACGCTTTCCCAAGGACATAGTCCTTTTGTCCGCCAGACAGAATGATTCTTAGATTGCGGAACCAATTGGTGATGTTAGACCCATTGTTTCTAAGCTTTTCTCAGCAAAAACGTTGAAGTTGAAGTTGGATTTGGCCATGTGATCTACAGTATTTGCAAGTAATTTAGACTATGTTCATGATAAATAGTTCAACTTAATCAAATTACTAAATGAACTCCCACTAAATTCAACATCCCTCAAGTTGTTTAGTGAACACGATCCAAATTCACCACACCTAATCCGATCATCACGAGAAGAGATGTGGTTTCAATGGTGGACAACAAAGTGTCGATCATATCATTCATATGACTCATGCTTAACCTTTCGGTTCTTGTGTTCCGAGGCCATGTCTGTACATGCTAGGCTCGTCAAGCTAGACCCAAGTATTTCCGCGTGTGCAAAACTGGCTTGCACCCGTTGTATGTGAGCGTAGAGTCTATAGCACCCGATCATCACGTGATGCTTGGACACGACGAACTTTCGCAACGGTGCATACTTGGGGAGAACACAGTTTTTATCTTGATCTTTAAGTGAGGAATCATCTTATAATGATATCGTCGCGATCTAAGAATAATAAGATACATAATCTAGGAGATGCAAACAACGAGAGAGATTGGATTAGATCTTCATACCCTTGAAGATTCGCACAGCGGAACGTTCGTCGGAACGTGGGTGATGTAGTCGTACTCGCTTCTCCTCATCGCGATCCGATCCGATCTAGCACCACAAGTGGCGGTGCCTCCGTGAGATGCACACGTGCGGCACCTCGACGTCTCCTCCTTTATCGGACCAGCATGTATGGTGGAGAGATAGATTGGATCTACAACACGACGGCGTGGTGTATACGGTGGAGAATTTCTGCAGCAGGGCTTCGCCTACAAACAGTCGGGAGGGAGAGAGGAAAGCTAGCAAGGCGGCTAGGGTTTGGAGGAGAGGTGTAGGGGTTTGGTGCGCCCCCACCCCTCTTTATATAGAGGGGGGGCGCAGCCCTAGACCCTCCCCCAAGCCCAAAGGATAAGGAGTGGGGGGCATGGACTCTCCCCACTTCTAGAAACCCTATCTCTAGTTTAAACGATTTAAACTCTCTAGGATCGGCTGGGCCCTATGGGGCCTTGTGCCCCTGGCCCAATGCGGCCAGGACACTCCCTCATAGGCCCATGCCCCCTCCTGGAAGGTGGGGCCACGTTGGTCCCCTTCCGGAAGGTTCTAGAAGCTTCCGGTACAATACCGATTAACCCGGAACAATTCCGAACTCCAAAAACTGCACTGCCTTATATGAATCTTATTCTCCGGACCATTCCGGAACCTCTCGTGATGTCCCGGATCCCATCCGAGACTCCAAACAAAAGTTCCTAAACCAATTATCCAATCTATCCTAGCGTCAAGACACGTTAAGTGTGTGACCCTGCGGGTTCGAGAATATGCAGACATGATCTTCTATCAATAATCAACAGCGGGGTCTGGGCACCCATATTGACTCCCACACATTCATCGATGATCATATCGGATGAACCACGATGCCAGGATTCAAACAATCCCATATATATTCCCTTCGTCTCGTGATATTTTACTTGCCCGAGATTCGATCGTCGGTACCGTCATACCTAGTTCAATCTCGTTCACAGCAAGTACTTTACTCGTTCCATAATCCGATATCACTTTGTGATTAACTCCTTAACCACATGCTTGCAATCGGTGTTGATATCGATTACCGAGTGGGCCCGAAGTATATCTCTCCGACTTGGGAGGGACAAATTCCATCTCGATACATACAACCCAACAGATACTTTCCGATCACCTGAGAGACACCTTTATGATCACCCTCTCATAGGATGACGTTTGATGACCTCAAAGCTTTCTTCCGATACCAGGGAGTTGTATTATCTCATGGTCTAAGGAATACAATATTTGACATAAGAAAAGCTTCGCAAAGACGAACACGATGACACGATCTAATTGCTTTGCTTAGTTTGGGTCTGTCCATCATATCATTCTCCAATGAAATGATCTCATTATCAATTGACAACTCATGTCTATGGTTAGGAAACCTTAACCATCATTGATCAATGAGCTAGTCCTTAGAGGCGTACCAGGGACACGGTGTTGTTCACAAACCACACAAGTATTAAGTTTCCGCTTAATACAATTCTAGCATGGAATATAAACTTTATCATGAACATGAATTATAATAATAACATCTTTATTATTGCCTCTAGGGCATAATTCCAACAGTCTCCCACTTGCACTAGAGTCAATAATCTAGTTTACATCTGGTAACAATCTCACACCCATGGCACTGAGGTGTTGATCATGTTTTTACACGTGGAAGAGGTTTAGTCAATGGATCTACGACATTCAGATATGTATGTACTTTGCTAATCTTCAGATCTCCATCTGCAATATAATCTCGGATTATATGAAACTTGCGGTTGATATGCTTGGTCTTTGGATGATATCTTGGTTCCTTAGCGAGTGCTATGGCGCCAGTGTTGTCACACAAATATCTCCAGTGGGTCCAATGCACTTGGAACCACGCCAAGCTCAGTGATGAAGTTTCTGATCCAAACTCCTTCACTTGACGCTTCTGCAGCAGCCATGTATTCCGCTTCCACTGTAGATCACGCGATCACGCTTTGCTTGCAGCTTCCAGCTCACAGCTCCTCCATTCAAAATATAAATGTATCCTGTCTGAGATTTGGAATCATCCTTGTCGGTGTCAAAACTAGCGTCGACGTAACCTTTTACGACAAGCTGTTCATCACCCCCATAGACTAAGAACATTTCTTTAGTCCTATTTAGGTACTTTAGGATGTTCTTCACGGCTGTCCAGTGTTCCACTCCTGGATCACTTTGATATCTGCTCGTCAAACTAAGAGCATTGGACACATCCGGTCTAGTACACAGCATGGCATACATGATAGAACCTATGGCCGAGGCATAAGGCACTTTGCTCATAGCTTCCCTATCATTTACCGTAGCTGGACACTGAGCCTTGCTCAATATCTTACCTGACAACATAGGCACTGAACCTTTCTTTGCCTTATCCATTCTGAACCTTTTCAGAACTTTGTCTAGGTATGTACTCTGGCTTAAAGCTATCAGGCGTCTTTGTCTATCTCTATAGATTTAGATGCCCAATATATAAGCAGCTTCACCTAGGTCTTTCATTGAAAAACACTTGTTCAAATAACTCTTCACATCGTTAAGCATGTTGATGTCATTTCCGATAATCAATATGTCATCCACATATAGTACCAGAAACATCACCGAGCTCCCACTCACTTTCTTGTAGATACAAGCTTCGTAGCAATTTGGAACAAATCCAAAGCTCTTGATCACTTGATCAAAACGAAGGTTCCAACTCCGAGATGCTTGCTTCAGTCCATAAATGGAACGTTGTAGTTTGCATACTTTATCAGCATCCTTAGGATCGAAAAAACCTTCGGGTTGCATCATATACAACTCTTCATCAATGTTGCCATTGAGGAAAGCAGTCTTGACATCCATCTGCCATATTTCATAATCATGAAACGCAGCAATTGCTAATAAAATCCAAATGGACTTAAACATCGCTACGGGAGAGAAAGTCTCATCGTAGTCAACACCTTGAACTTGTCGAAAACCTTTCGCGACAAGTCGTGCTTTATAGACGGTAACATTACCATCCGCGTCCCTTTTCTTCTTGAAGATCCATTTGCACTCGACGGCCTTTCGGTCGCTAGGAGGGTCCACCAAAGTCCATACTTGGTTTTCGCTCATGGATCCCAATTCGGATTTCATGGCTTCTAGCCATTTCTCAGAGTCTGGGCTCATCATCGCTTCCTCATAGTTTGTAGGTTCACTGTCTTCTACTAACAAGACAGTCAAGACAGGGTTGCCGTACCACTCAGGAGGGGCACGCGACCTTGTCGACCTGCGACGTTCAGTAGCAGCATCGTCCGAAGCTTCATGATCCTTGTCATTAGCTTCCTCTATTGTGGTGCAGGCGGCACTTGAACAATTCAGGTGATGCGCTACTCTCCAATTCAAGAGAAGGTTCAATAACCTCGTCAAGCTCTACTTTCTCCCACTCAATTTTTTGAGAGAACTCCTTCTCAAGAAAGGAACCGTTCTTTGCGACAAACACTTTGCCTTCGGTTCTGTGATAGAAGGTATAACCCAATAGTTTCCTTAGGGTATCCTATGAAGACGCATTTCTCCGCTTTGGGTTCGAGCTTGTCCGGCATCAACTTCTTGACGTAAGCTTCGCATCCCCAAACTTTAAGAAACGACAACTTAGGTTTAGCACCAAACCACAGTTCATACGGTGTCGTCTCAACGGATTTAGATGGTGCCCTATTTAAAGTGAATGCAACGGTTTCTAATGCATAACCCCAAAATGATAACGGAAAATCAGTAAGAGACATCATTGATCGGACCATATCTAATAGGGTTCGATTCTGGCGTTCAGACACACCATTGCGCTGTGGTGTTCCGGGTGGTGTGAGTTGTGAAACGATTCCACTTGCTTTTAGATGCGTGAGAAAATCATAACTCAAATATTCACCTCCACGATCGAATCGTAGAAACTTAATCTTTCTGTTACGATGGTTCTCCACTTCATTCTGAAATTCCTTGAACTTTTCAAATGTTTTAGATTTATGTTTCATTAAATAGATATACCCATATCTACTTAAGTCATCGGTAAAAGTAAGGAAATAGCGATATCCACCGCGCGTCGAAATACTCATCGGTCCGCATACATCGGTATGTATGATTTCCAACAAGTCCGTTGCTCGCTCCATCATTCCGGAGAACGGGGTTTTGATCATCTTGCTCATGAGGCATGGTTCGCATGTGTCAAATGATTCAAAATCAAGAGACTTCAAAAGTCCATCAGAATGGAGTTTCTTCATGCGCTTTACACCAATATGACCTAGACGACAGTGCCACAAATAAGTAGTATTATCACTATCTACTTTGCATCTCTTAGCTTCAATGTTATGTATGTGTGTTTCATCCCTTTCGAGATTTAGAAGAAATAAACCATTTACAAGAGGTGCATGACCATAAAAGATGTTACTCATATAAATAGAACAACCATTATTCTCCGATTTAAATGAATAACCGTCTTGCAATAAACACGATCCAGAAATAATGTTCATGCTTAACGTAGGCACATAATAACACTTATTAAGGTTTAAAACTAATCCCGAAGGTAAAACTAAGGAGAGCGCGCCGATGGCCATCACATCAACTCTTGATCCGTTGCCAACGCGCATCGTCACCTCATCCCTCGCAAGCCGCCGTCTATTCGGTAGCTCCTGTTTCGAGTTACAAATATTAGCAACTGAACTGGTATCAAATACCCAGGCACTACAACGAGGGCTAGTAAGGAAAACATCAATAACATGTATATCAAATATACCTTGATGGTGCCAGCCTTCTTGTCCGCTAAGTACTTCGGATAGTTGCGCTTCTAGTGACCCTTGTCCTTGCAATAGAAGCACTCAGTGTCCGGCTTAGGACCAGACTTGAGCTTCCTCTCAGCAGGAGCATTGCGCTTGCCGCCGCCCTTCTTGAAGGGATTCTTTGCTCCCTTACCTTTCTTAAAGGAGGGCTTGTTGACCATCAACACATGATTATCCTTTTTGATGTCCACCTCCGCAGCCTTCAGCTTTGCGAAGAGCTCGGTGATCGTATCAGTGGAGCCAATTGATTATGAGTCACTACAAAACTTTTGTAGCTGGGAGGGAGTGATTGCAGAACCCTGTCAATCTTGAGCTCCTCTGGAATCGTGCATTCCAGTTGCTGAAGGCGTTGAGTGTAGCCCGACATCTTTATGGCGTGCTCACTAACGGAACTCCCTTCCTCCATCTTGTAGTTAAAGAACTTCTCAGAGATCTCATATCTCTCAGAACGGGCTTGAGTCTGAAACATGGTTTTCAGCTCCTCGAGAATCTCAAAGGGCCCGGGATAGGTTTCAAAACGATTTTGAAGTTCCGGTTCCATAGCAAACAACATGGTGCTCTTAATCACACCATAATCATCTTTGCGCGACTGATAGACAGCTTTCTCATCAGCCGGCGCAGTTGCAGCAGGGGGGTCACCTAACGCTTTCCCAAGGACATAGTCCTTTTGTCCGCCAGACAGAATGATTCTTAGATTGCGGAACCAATTGGTGAAGTTAGACCCATTGTTCTTAAGCTTTTCTTTCTCAGCAAAAACATTGAAGTTGAAGTTGGACTTAGCCATTTGATCTACAAAATTTGCAAGTACACTTTAGACTATGTTCATGATAACTAGTTCAACTTAATCAAATTACTAAATGAACTCCCACTAAATTCAACATCCCTCAAGTTGTTTAGTGAACACGATCCAAATTCACCACACCTAATCCGATCATCACGAGAAGAGATGTGGTTTCAATGGTGGACAACAAAGTGTCGATCATATCATTCATATGACTCATGCTTAACCTTTCGGTTCTTGTGTTCCGAGGCCATGTCTGTACATGCTAGGCTCGTCAAGCTAGACCCAAGTATTTTCGCATGTGCAAAACTAGCTTGCACCCGTTGTATGTGAGCGTAGAGTCTATAGCACCCGATCATCACGTGATGCTTGGACACGACGAACTTTCGCAACGGTGCATACTTGGGGAGAACACAGTTTTTATCTTGATCTTTAAGTGCGGAATCATCTTATAATTCTACCGTCGCGATCTAAGCATAATAAGATACATAAAAGGATAAACATCACATGCATATAACTTTATGTGACATGGTATAGCCAATCTTCACGCAATGATCTCCATCTTGTGCGTTCCGGCATGATCTCCATCACTCCACCATGATTGCCTCCACCACGAATAGCAACTATAACTATTGCTAACTACTTAGCGATAAAGTAAAGCTATTACATGGCGTATAAGAAGTTGACTCGCAGGTCATACACAATTATAAAGACAACCATATGGCTCCTGCCGGTTGTGTACTCATCGACATGCAAGTCGTGAAACATTACAAAACATGATCACTGCATACAACATACACATCACATCTTGGGCCATACCATATCACAAAACACTCCCTGCAAAAACAAGTTAGACGCCTCTACTTTGTTGTTGCATGTTTTACGTGGCTTATGGGAGTAGATGCTAAGAACGATTCTTACCTACGGAAAGCCACAACGGTGATATTATGGTTGCCAAACTCCGGTGTTAATCCCATGACAACTATAGTGAGAGAAACTGACATCCACCAGCCGCATGTGTGGAACAAGCCACACGTCAAGTGCGGAGCCGGTCTCGCGAACGACGTCGCGTAAGGTTGGCCTGGACCGCTTCAATCTCACTATCCCGCGTCATAATAAGAACACAAACAAGAGGCTTGCAACAGAAAACATCAACGCCCGCAACAACCATGTTGCGTTCTACTCGTGAAACACATCTACGCATAGATCTAGCTCTGATACCACTGAAGGGTTTCACGGCATAGTAAATCAAAAAAATTCTACGGAGCGAACAGAGGGAAAGCCAAGATCTAATCTAGGAGATGCAAACAACGAGAGAGATTGGATTAGATCTTCATACCCTTGAAGATTCGCACAGCGGAACGTTCGTCGGAACGTGGGTGATGTAGTCGTACTCGCTTCTCCTCCTCGCGATCCGATCCGATCTAGCACCACAAGTGGTGGTGCCTCCGTGAGATGCACACGTGCGGCACCTCGACGTCTCCTCCTTACTCGGACCAGCAAGTATGGTGGAGAGATAGATTGGATCTACAACACGACGGCGTGGTGTATATGGTGGAGAATTTCTGCAGCAGGGCTTCGCCTACAAACAGTCGGGAGGGAGAGAGGAAAGCTAGCAAGGCGGCTAGGGTTTGGAGGAGAGGTGTAGGGGTTTGGTGCGCCCCCACCCCTCTTTATATAGAGGGGGGCGCAGCCCTAGCCCCTCCCCCAAGCCCAAAGGATAAGGAGTGGGGGGCATGGACTCTCCCCTCTTCTAGAAACCCTATCTCTAGTTTAAACGATTTAAACTCCCTAGGATCGGATGGGCCCTATGGGGCCTTGTGCCCCTGGCCCAATGAGGCCAGGACACTCCCTCATAGGCCCATGCCCCCTCCCGGAAGGTGGGGCCACGTTGGTCCCCTTCCGGAAGGTTCTAGAAGCTTCCGGTACAATACCGATTAACCCGAACAATTAACCCGGAACAATCCGAACTCCAAAAACTGCACTGCCTTATATGAATCTTATTCTCCGGACCATTCCGGAAACTCTCGTGATGTCCCGGATCCCATCCGAGACTCCAAACAAAAATTCATAAACCAATTATCCAATCTATCCTAGCGTCAAGACACGTTAAGTGTGTGACCCTGCGGGTTCGAGAATATGCAAACATGATCTTCTATCAATAATCAACAGCGGGGTCTGGGCACCCATATTGACTCCCACACATTCATCGATGATCATATCGGATGAACCACGATGCCAGGATTCAATCAATCCCATATATATATATTCCCTTCGTCTCGCGATATTTTACTTGCCCGAGATTCGATCGTCGGTACCGTCATACCTAGTTCAATCTCGTTCACAGCAAGTACTTTACTCGTTCTGTAATCCGATATCACTTTGTGATTAACTCCTTAACCACATGCTTGCAAGCGGTGTTGATATCGATTACCGAGTGGGCCCGAAGTATATCTCTCCGACTTGGGAGGGACAAATTCCATCTCGATACATACAACCGAACAGATACTTTCCGATCACCTGAGAGACACCTTTATGATCACCGTCTCACTTGCATCCTAGTTGAAAGTGAGGTTTTTTTAAACACTTGCATCCTAGTTGCAAGTGGGAGTTGTATTTCAACATTTGCATCGTAGTCGCAATCGCATCCTAGTTGGAACTACGGTTATTGACCACTTGCATTCTCTACTTTAAAGTGAGGATGTTTACTCGAAATTGAATTCTAGTAATTGCATCCTAATTCCAATTGAGTTGATAACTTGCATTCTAGTTGAAAGTGCGGATGGTAATTGACCGCTTGTAGAGATTTTGAAAGTGAGGATTTTGCATTTTGCAACCTAATTGCAAGTACTAGTTGCATCCCAGTTGCAAGTGGGTGTTGGATTTAACCACTTGCATCCTACTCGCAAGTCAAGCATCCAATCGCATCTTAGTTGAAACTGTGGTTTTTGGCCAGTTGCATCCTAGTTGCAAATGGTGCTTGCATACTAGTTGCAAGTGGTTTTGATTACTTGCATCCTACTCGCAGTTGCATACTAGTTACAACTCAAGTTAATATACTAATTGCATCCTAGTTGCAAGTGGTGTTGGGTTTAACCACTTGCATCCTACTCGCAAGTCAAGCATCCAATCGCATCCTAGTTGAAACTGTGGTTTTGCATCCTAGTTACAAGTGGTGTTGGATTTAACCACTTGCATCCTACTCGAAGTCAAGCATCCAATCGCATATGGCCAGTTGCATCCTAGTTGTAACTGGTGCTTGCATACTAGTTGCAAGTGGTTTTGATCACTTGTATCCTACTCACAATTGCATACTAGTTGCAACTCAAGAAATTTTATGCAAAATGCATCATAGTTTGAACCTTGCTTTTTAAACACTATAGTAGTTGCAAATATGGATTTGACAACTTACATAATAGTTGCAAGTGGGTATATTACATCATATTAGTTTGATTTTTATGAATATTTATGTTCCTGATTTTTTCCTATGTTTCTTTCTATAAACAGACAAACTCGGAGGTGCAAGTTCTTGGTGAAAGAAATTTTAAAGACATATGCAACACTATGTGTAATGAAGCTGATAACTTATACAATACAGAACTATGTCTTGGCAGTGCAAGTTCAACATCAACAAAAGAAAATTTCTTGCCCAAGAGAACATTAAATCTGAGCAAGTGGTTAATCTCACCTTATGGCCTTAACCAAACACTTATAAAACCAATTGAAATCAAGTATTATGAAGCAATTACAACTCTATGCAATATTGATGAATTCAAGTAGTAAGTACTTTTCACTTTTGTGTTTTCCCATTGGACTTGTATTATTGTTAATTGGATATTTTTATGAAAAATGTTGATTCATTTTAATTATGTAACAGCAAGTGGGCAATCAAATTTGACAATTGCAAAGTTTCGGTGCTTCAGTTGAGAACATCGATGAAGTTGAATGGATGGGTGGAATCTTACGTCATAAATGTCTTCTGTCGAAAATTGTTCAGAGATAATCACCCAAGGAAGTCAAACAAGCACTTTTTCTTCAGCACTACATCTGTAAGATGTTTTCTTCTCTATTTTATACATGCACTACATCTGTTTTTGAGTTATGGGTTTATAATATGTTTTAAAATTTTTGATCTACTTTTGTTATGTGTTTTGTTCTCAATTTTTAATCACAGGATTATTTACTAGAAAAATGGAAAAATGAGGAGACAAGGGTACGGTGGAAGGAGAATGTAATAAATGGATTAGTAGCTGCTAATGGAGCTCGAGCACTTCACTTGTCTGAACGAGCAAGAACTTTTAAAATTGTTCATGTTATAGCATAGTGAAGTATAAAACATGTTACAACTTATATTCTATTTTTTTTGTTTTCCAGTTGTACTTTCCCTCGGTATATAGCAGACATTGGTTTGTCTTTGCTGTTGACTTGAAAGCTCGCAATTTTCTATTCCTTGATTCGATCAATGGGAAGGAATGTAACTACTCAAAGAAAACTTCAAATTTACTGGTATTTGATAATTTTATATGTTCAATATCATACTTCTATGATTTTTTTTGAATGGAACGATAGTTGTTCCTAACCATGTTTTTTCATATCATGTTTGTTGTTAGATAAAAAAATTCAAGGAGGTATGGTTTGAGGCTGGCCTAAAAATATGCGTTTTGAGAACTTTCAGACTGTTTATCCAGTTGTTCCAAAACAAGATAATGGGTAATATATTCAGTAACTAATTATTTTTGTACATCTACTATATTTCTCAATCATGATCTCTATTTTGATTATAATTTATATATGTTTTTTCATCACAGCGATGATTGTGGAATTTTCACTATCAAGTACATGGAGTCGTACTGTCCAAGGGATCCAACTGCATGCAGATTCACATTCAAGGACATCCCACAGATACGCATCAAGCTTGCAAATGAACTACAATTCACCACATATAATGAAGAGCATGAATCTATGTTAAGGGTTCAAAATTTTGATCCAAAGGTTTGTGATAGCATACATCTGTTTTGACATTGAAATAATTTTAGCTATTTTATAGTTGCTTATTATTTATCTGACATTCTTCTTTTCCTTTTTTGTAGTTATATAGTACCAACTGAGGATAGAAGTGTCTTTGTTTTCAATGAATCAAAAGGAAGTGAAGAAATGTTTCAGATACGAGTAAAGATAACAAAGTTACTATGAGGAAGGAAAAACTAATGTTCATTTCAATAGATTATAACTCAATATCAGATTTGAGTGATGGTGGTTGTGAAAACAATACTTTTCTGATTGTGCAAGAACAAAGCATTACTTTTGTGTTATTTCTGAATTAATAATCTTGTTGGTCTTCTGTGAATTATATGTCAATATATATACCTTCTATCTTCAAACTGTTTGAATTATTTAATCTTTTCCATTGTGTATATGTTTCTGTAAAAGTTATGGTGCAGAGGGTGGACTAATAGGTATATCAAAGTGCAATTATAGAAATAGCATACAGAGATAGAACATTCAGGGAAGCACGGGTACAATAATCATCCTTTCTCTTAGTACAAGAAATTATGCTTTCACTCTTTTTCTTACAATCATGACTATAGAGGTAAACATAATTATGCTTTTACAATACTGAACTGCCATCTATTGAGAATTTATTTCTTGAGTTCAACATCATTTCTTTTTAGCTTTGGTTATCCTCGGCTTCTTAGCATCCTGCTTGTTGTATGTGCCTTGCTGTTTACTATCTTTGTTTGAACCTACACAGAGTAAAACATAATATAAAATTAATTTTCTTTTTGCAAGGAAAGAGAAGTGTATAAATACTAGATTTTGTGTAATTATATTACCTGCTACTTTTCTTTTGGGTGGTTTTTTCTTTTGAAACTCAGATTGAGGTATATGCAACTTCCAACATGTCGCAATATTGTGGTCATTATATCCACAGTGGATGCAAGTGATAGTTTGCTTAGAGAATAGTGTTTCCATAAAAGTTTTCTTGTCTGCCTGGACCTATAAGACGTCCTTTTGGAGCAGCAACATCAGGATCACATAGGAACCTATATCCATCATCAATGGCAGCAACTGGTTGCTTGCCTTTACGATTTTCTTGTACCTCTTTTGATTCATCCTCTTCAGCCATCTTATCTAGCTTCTCTGATATCATCTCAGCATCAACAAGCACCATCAAATATCTAGCATCTGTTTTTGATCCATTTGAAGCAATGTCGTTTAACCTTCTTAACAAAACACTATACCTTAGATGCTTATTGTCTTGAGTGAGTTGACGTGGAACATTGAATTGAATGTTCCTTATTTCTTTCCTCTCTTTTGGCATCCATCTTGCCTTATAGTATTTGTCAGGCAATTCTGAAATGTTCAGATGCACAAGAACTCTAAGAACATGACCACACAAAAGACCATCCTTCTGAAATTTTCCGCATATGCAAGTGAAATCTTGCATCATCATATTGACAAGGACAACATATCGCCTGCTTCTGAAATCTTTCATTGCTAACATATTAGATTTGTACACTTCATATCTAACATGCTTCTCAACTTCTTCAACGTGCAACTTTGTACTGAATTTCATCTGATTTTGAAATTTATAGAATATTTTCCTGTTATACTTGCGACCTGCTTGGTACTCCGGTTTAGTGTGCAACCAATACTTAGGTTCACTATTCCTTGTAACCAAGTTTTGCTCTCTTTCAATTTCTTCAATATCCTCTGATATTTTCTCATACTGAGTCAAGAAGCTAATGACACTGGAGGTTGATCCCACATTGTCCTTGAAAATAGCATTCGTTCCTTCACTCCTTGCAGTTGAGTGGATAAAAGGAAAGAAGGATGTCTTGAAATATACAGGAACAAACTTTGTCCTATATTTCCACATGTCTTGAAAGTATTTGATGTGGCCTACGTTGTACTTAACTAGCATTTCTTGCCATAGAGTTTCAAATTCTGATACTGTCAATGAATTCTGAAGAATGTCGCAGAAATCTGCATGTAGATATGGAGTTATTGCAAAAACTCTACCACACTTTTCTTGGCACTTCTTTTTTATGTGGAAGAAGCAATTTCTGTGCACTGAGTTTGGGAAACAGGACGGTATAGACTGCGCCATAGATACATCTTGATCTGTTATGATAGTGAGAGGATGTTTGTTACCCATGCACTTTTCAAATGTCTTAAATAGCCAGTTGAAGCAACCTTTTGTTTCATTGTGCAGTATGGCACAAGCAAATAGACAGTTGTGTCCATGACCAGTAACGCCAACAAACGGCGCAAAGGGCAAATTATACTTGTTTGTCTTGTACGTGGTGTCAAAACTGATGCAGTCACCATACAGATCATACATTTTAATAGAAAAACCATCTGCCCAGAAAATGCTCTCCACTTTGTTCCCATCTACAAGCTTCCTCAGTTGCTTCTTCCTCCTCCTTTCTTCATCAACTTCTTTGTCTAAAACTGGACCAGACTTGTTACATCTATATGTACGCCTAGTTGTTGTATTGGTTCCACCTCTTTTTCCATTGTAATTTGAGGCTTTTTTATGGAAAACCCATGTATGGAAGCATACTCATTGTAGAAACCATAAGCTTGATCATCCGTGTTGAATATCATGTTTATAGTTGGAACATGATTGCTCAAAGCTTCTTGACTACCTCTTTCTGCAGCAGCAACACTCTTAGACGCAAGATATAACTTTATATCCTCTTGTGTTAGGTTTTCAGTGCCATCATCAACATCTTCAACATCAACAATGTTACTTGCTCCAATTCCAGAACCAAGTGCTGAATTGGACTCTATCACAACAACGGTCTCATCATCAACTGGCTGTACTTCAGATTGAACATTTGGTTCAGTTTCTTCTTCTGAAAACATGCCTCCAATATCCTCATCAGGTTGGTCAGAGTCATATCCTTTGAATCCACAGTACTCAGGACCCATTTGTTCTTCATCATCACTGTAATTGGTTTCCAATACTTGTTCTTTTTCATGTGTTTCTATATTTGAATATTCAATGTTTTGATCTGAATACCGTTCTCTGATCATAAAAGTCTTGTTCTGTAGAGAGAAAACATAATAAATTTGTAGTTATTACTTTCTAATATAGCATCAGGTTAATTTTACTAGTAAAATAATTATACCTCGAGACCCATAGGCTCTTCAAACAGACTGTCAAATCCATCATTTGAAACCTACAATAAGAAAATAATTCAACTTTTCTTTTATGTTGTTTTTTCTAAACATACTAAAACTAAAAACTGTAATTTTTATTAATGAATTTACCTGCTTCTGTGAGTTAGTTTCTGCAACAAGAATTAGTTCAGTGTAGCTCATACCAAACCCTTCAGATTGTAACAACTGTATACAAGAAAATAACCTACTTGTTATATATATGCTTTAGAACCATATACTGAAATGTTATTTCCTATATTGGAGCACGTGAACTTACTGACTGGTGTGTGCTTATGTCTTGTGTTCTTTCAAATGCATTCACTTGTGTTCTTCCCAAATTGACGTCCATATGATGCATATAACTTTGGGAATGCCCAACCTGATGTTAAACACACATCAAACAATGCTTGTACAAATTATAGTTTGCTTCAAGATACCCATATGTACATAGTCCGTACCTGCACTGGATAACTAGATAGAGGCAATACTTCTTCTCTTTGAGGTAGCTGGGATACTGCTCTAGGTGGAATCTGCAGGAACAAACAACAAATTCAGTTTTTCAATTTTTATTCATGATTGTATTTATGTGTTTTATAGTTTTTGATCAAATAACTGTGATAGGAGGATTGTAGTTTCTTTTCACTCACTTGTGTTCCAAAAAAGTAGTCTCCATACATGTCAATGATTCCTGTTGAACAAGATACAACAATGAGATCAAAGGATTTTGATTTTTCTTCTGCTGTTGTCAGGTTGATTCAGAGAACTGAAAGAAATTACATCAGGGAGAAATAAGATTAGAAAGAAGAACAGATTTCATACCCTGGTGAGTGTTGCATGTCCTTCCTTGTTCATCAGTTAGGTTGCTACTGCTGGAGATTCCTCCATCCATGTTCCTGCTGGATGTTCCTCCATCCATGTTCCTCTATGTAATTCTTTTTTTGTGCTTTGAGCAGGGTGATCTACTTGGGTTAAATGTTGTAGAAGGTTTGAAGTGCAGAGGAATTTTTTGTAGATCTGGATATCTAGTCAGTTGGAGCTCAATTTTTCATGGGATACATGGCCATGGTTCCATGTCCATGGGAGAGACGGCAGGGGTGGGGGAACGAGGGATCAGGTGAGATCGAGGGCAGGAAGAAGATTCCAGAGGGTTCGGGGGGGGGGGGGTCAGGTGAGATCGGGGGGCAGGACACAGCCCAGCCCAACCCAACCCATCATCCAACCTACACCTAAAAACCACAAATCCAACTACAAACCACAACACAACAAAAAAACCAACAACAGCCCACAAAAACTAGACGGGAGAGATGTGTTCGGTAAGAAAGCTGACATAGCTTGACCGAGCGCTAAAGAAATTCTCGGTCGAGCGAGCGCTAGAGACTCCCTTTTTTTAAATCATAACTCCCCTTAAGGCGGTTTCGGGCACCCGGCCCTCCCGGTTCCTGCCACCGAAGTCCTTTTTTTCGAGAGTATGTCAAAAGCGTGCCTTATCTTTATAGAAGGTAGAAAAAACTCATATACAAGATAGCCAGCCTCCAAGTTGCGAACTGACCTGGCGCAAACCGTATCTCACACACTCACACAAATTCCCAAACCCACTCATACTCCAAAGAAGTAAGACCTACTCTAGCAACACTGGTCTTCTCCCTCCCATAATGGCCGACTCCCAAAGTCTGAATTCCGCTTTAATGCGATCAATGAGCTACAGAACGTTGCACTATCTCTGGTGTTTCCAAAAACTCCCGCATTCCGTTGCTTCCAAAGCATCCAAGACACCAGGATCACTAGGGTATCAAACATTCTCCTATCTCTTGCCTACACTCTGTTCCGAGCTTGCAGCCACCGAGCTCTGCAAACAAAGGTACTAAGTTTGTCGTGCAAACACACACTGCGCTAATATGTGCTCCACGTTTGTCTTCATCCTATAGGCATGTGAAACACGCACTCGATTGATTCTGGAGACCATGTCTGAATCTCCTATCCGACGTCCACAACCGGTGTCGAATTGCCAACCAGCTGAAAACCTTGCATTTAAGAGGCGCAAAGGATCTACATATCAGTTTATGCAACCAGAATCTGACCCTTCCCTGGCAAAGCATCATGTACGTATCTTTCGCAGAATACTCTCCTGATTGCGATCCCTTCCAAAAAAAGGTGGCTGGGTCTTGTGGCCTCCTCTGTACGTTGTTGACCCATATCTGCACACACTACATATATCCTTCCGTGTCTAGCTCTCCTACGACATCTGAAACCCACTTGTTCTCCTCCAGCGCATTAGCAACCCTCCTGCTATTCTTCCTTCTCATAGGTACCATCTCACGGATATTGGGGGCGATTTCCTCTATTGTACACCCATCAACCTATCTATCTTTCCAGAAGAAGACACTCCTGCCATCTCCCAGTTTGATCTTTGCCAGGCTCTAAAAAACCTCCATGGCTGCTTTGTCCTTAGGCAAGGTTAAACCCTGCCATGGCCTAGATGGGTCTGTGCGATTCAGCCACTCCCATCTAACTCTGAGGGCAAGCCCCTGAAGTCTCAAGTCCTTAACTCCGAGCCCTCCCAAGCATAAGGGTTTGGTGATGCTTTCCCAGGCGACTAGGCATTGCCCTCCATTAATCTCCCTACGTCATGCCTAGTAGAACGCCCGCAACCACTTGTTTATCTCATTCAGGAGCCAAATTAGAGGTTCCTCCACAAGGATATTATGCACAAGTCTTGCTAAGACCACGTGTTTGATAAGAATTAGTCGTCCCTCTTGGTATATTAGGCCTCTCTGCCATGTCGGCGTCATATGAATGACGACATCCAACATGGGCTGCCATTATGCTCTTGTCAGAGGTCGCAGGGCTAATTGGAGTCCCAAATATTTTATTGGGGACCTCGCTACGATACAACCTAGGATCTCTGTAAATCTCTCTTCCTTCACCACCCCACCCCTGATTATGGTGGCCATGGTTTTCCTATAGTTAACCTCCAACCCTGACGCCTGTCCAAAGATGTTCAACATCCATTTAACACACACTCTCTCCGGCCTGAAGAACAACACCACATCGTCAGCATAAACCGAGATGCGTTGGATCAGTGTGATGCTCGCTAGATCATGTAGCAACTTCCCTTCCACTGCCCTGATGAATACCTTAGTAAGTACTTCCATCCTTATCACGAACAACAAGGGGGAGGTAGGATCCCTTTGCCTTAGGCACGCACATACTGGATTCTCTCTCTTGGCTCGCCATTCAAAATTATTCTCGTGTTGAATATGGATAGAAGGGTGGAAATCCACTTGCGTAACATCTCTCCAAAGCCCAGATGTCAAAGCATAGGACAAAGTTATCTTGCAGGTTTCTCCCCTTCACAAACGCAAACTGAATCATGCTCACCATGTCTCCTAGCCTTGGTCTTAGACGGTTGTCCAACACCTTTGAGAAGCCGTGCAGCCACCGAAGTCCTTAAAAGGCGTAATTTCACACCAGAGTCCTTAAAAGGTGAGCGGAGCGGGCGAGGTCACTATGTTCCTCGGCCACTCATTCGAGCTCCTACCACCGAAAATCCTCGAATATCCCAAAGAAAGAAGCAGCAATGGCAATCAAGGTCGTCTAGGTAAAGTCTGAAACCCAAGGGTATGATGCCCTTCATCGGCACCGGCATCATTCCAGAGCAAAATTTTAATTCGTGGCTGATGGCGCTACGTCAACGTGGAGCGCTTCGTCGGAAAACCCCAAGAGCAAGGTATGATGCAACATAGCAGCAAGTCTTTCCTCGGTAAGAAACCAAGGTTATCGAACCAGTAGGAGGGAGGAAACATCTCAAAAGTGTTGCAAGCAACGTGGAAACCTGGACAACACAAACTCAAGACTCTGCCCCAACTAATAGTGATGTTATCAATCTCACCGGTTATTGTAACAAAGGATTAACTGTATAGTGTGGAAGGTGATGATGGTTTGCAACAAGTAAACAATAACAGTGGAAGATGTATCAATGGTAAAGATTGGACCGAGGTCCATAGTGTTGGAATTATGCCCTAGAGGCAATAATGAAGATTTTATTATTATAATTCTTGTTCATTATAAAGTTTATATTCCATGCTAGAATTGTATTAAGCGGAAACTTTGATACTTGTGTGGTTTATGAACAACACCGTGTCCCTAGTATGCCTCTATGGACTAGCTCATTGATTAGTGATGGTTAAGGTTTCCTAACCATAGACATGAGTTGTCAATTAATAATGAGATAATGTCATTGGGAGAATGATATGATGGACAGACCCAAATCAAGCAGAGCAATTAGATCGTGTCATCGTGTTCATCTTTGCGAAGCTTTTTCTTATGTCAAATATTGTATTCCTTAGACCATGAGATAATGCAACTCCCTGGTATCGGAAGAAAGCTTTGAGGTCATCGAACGTCATCCTACGAGAGGGTGATCATAAAGGTGTCTCTCAGGTGATCGGAAAGTACCTGTTGGGTTGTATGTATCGAGATGGGATTTGTCCCTCCCAAGTCGGAGAGATATACTTCGGGCCCACTCGGTAATCGATATCAACACCGCTTGCAATCACGTGGTTAAGGAGTTAATCACAAAGTGATATCGGATTACGGAACGAGTAAAGTAGTTGTTGTGAACAAGATTGAACTAGGTATGTCGATACCGACGATCGAATCTCGGGCAAGTAAAAATATTGCGCGACGAAGGTAATATATATATGGGATTAATTGAATCCTGTCATCGTGGTTCATCCGATATGATCATCGATGAATATGTGGGAGTCAATATGGGTTTCTAGACCCCGCTGTTGATTATTGATAGAAGATCATGTATGCATATTCTCGAACCCGTAGGGTCACACACTTAACGTGTCTCGACGCTAGGATAGAATGGATAATTGGTTTATGAGTTTTTGTTCGGAGTCTCGGATGAGATCCAGGACATCATGAGAGGTTCCGGAATGGTCCGGAGAATAAGATTCATATAAGGGAAAGCAGTTTTTGCATTTCGAAATTGTTTCAGATTGTTCGGTAATTTACCGGAAGCTTCTAGAACCTTCCGGAGTAGGACCAACGTGGCCCCACTTGTCGGGAGGAGGCGTGGGCCAGGGTAACAAGGCCCCATAGGCCCAGCCGGCCAAGCCCTAGGGGAAACCCTAGGGAGAGCTTCTAGAAGGGGGGAAACTTGCCCCCCACTCCTCCCATGTGGCCGCCGACCCTAGGCTTGGAGGAGGGGCAAGGGGACAGTCGGCCAGCCCTCTATATAAAGAGGGCAGGGGCACACCCTCCCCTACACACCTCCTCAAACCCTAGCCGCCTAGTTGCTGCCCTCCTCTCTCTCTCTCTCCCGACTTCGCGTAGGCGAAGCCCTGCCGCAGAAACTCTCCACCTTTGCACCACGCCGTCGTGTTGTAGATCCAATCTATCTCTCCACCCCACTTGCTGGTCCGAGGAAGGAGGAGACGTTGAGGTGCCGTACGTGTGCATCTCTCGGAGGCATCGCCACTTGCGGTGTTGGATCGGATCGGATCGCAAGGAGGAGAAGGCTAGTACGACTACATCAACCACGTTCCGTCGAACGCTCCAATGTGCGAATCTTCAAGGGTATGAAGATCTCATCTATCCCCCCTCGTTGTTTGCATCTCCTAGATTAGATCTTGGCTTTCCCGTTCGCATTCATAGAATTTTTTTGATTTACTATGTTGTGAAACCCTTCAGTGGTATCAGAGCTAGATCTATGCGTAGATGTGTTTCACGAGTAGAACGCAACATGCTTGTTGCAGGCGTTGATGTTTTCTATTGCAAGCCTCTTGTTTGTGTACTTCTTATGACACGGGATAGTGAGATCGAAGCGGTCCAGGCCAACTTTACGCGACCTCGTTCGCGAGACCGGCTCCGCACTTGACGTGTGGCTTGTTCCACACATGCGGCTGGTGGATGCCAGTTTCTCTCACTATAGTTGTCATGGGATTTACACCGGATGTTGGCAACCATAATATCACCGTTGTGGCTTTCCATAGGTAAGAATCGTTCTTAGCTTGTTACTCCCATAAGCCACGTAAAACATGCAACAACAAATCAGAGGCGTCTAACTTGTTTTTGTAGGGAGTGTTTTGTGATATGGTATGGCCCAAGATGTGATGTGTATGTTGTATGCAGTGATCATGTTTTGTAATGTTTCACGACTTGCATGTCGATGAGTACACAACCGGCAGGAGCCATATGGTTGTCTTTATAATTGTGTATGACCGATGTGTCAACTTCTTATACGCCATGTAATAGCTTTGCTTTATCGCTAAGTAGTTAGCAATAATTGTAGTTGCTATTCGTGGTGGAGGGAATCATGGTGGAGTGATGGAGATCATGCTGGCACGCACAAGATGTAGATAATTGCGCTGAGATTGGCTATACCATGTCACATAAAATTATATGCATGTGATTTTTATCCTTTTATGTATCTTATTATGCTTAGATCGCGACGGTAGCATTATAAGATGATTCCCCACTTAAAGATCAAGATAAAAATGTGTTCTCCCCATGTATGCACCGTTGTGAAAGTTCGTCGTGTTCAAGCATCACGTGATGATTAGGTGCTATAAACTCTACGTTCACATACAACGGGTGCAAGCCAGTTTTGCACACGCGGAAATACTTGGGTTTGACTTGACGAGCCTAGTATGTACAGACATGGCCTCGGAACACACGAACCGAAAGGTTAAGCATGAGTCATATGAATGATATGATCGACACTTTGTTGTCCACCATTGAAACCACATCTCTTCTCGTGAAGTTCGGATTAGGTGTGGTGAATTTGGATCATGTTCACTAAACAACTTGAGGGATGTTGAATTTAGTGGGAGTTCATCTAGTAATTTGATTAAGTTGAACTAGTTATCATGAACATAGTCTAAAGTGTACTTGCAAATTTTGTAGATCAAATGGCTAAGTCCAACTTCAACTTCAATGTTTTTGCTGAGAAAGAAAAGCTTAAGAACAATGGGTCTAACTTCACCAACTGGTTCCACAATCTGAGAATCATTCTCTCTGGCGGACAAAAGGACTATGTCCTTGAGAAAGCGCTAGGTGACGCCCCTACTGTAGATACGTTGTAACACCCTCAGAATCGGACCTATGCAAGTTTTAGCGAAACCCGCCAAACCCGCATAGAAACGATTCAAAGGTGCCCACCAGGCACTTTCGTGCGGGTGGAAAACGAAGTAATAACATTACACAACAGTCCTCGATGGGACCCACAGAACAGATATATACAACAGCAACTCGAAGAGTCAAGAATACAGATATACAATACAAAGATCCAAATCACCTTCAAAACGATAGAGCGTCCAGCTATGGACAAGATGCAAATGGGGCTAAGAGCCCTGAAGAATAACCAATGGCGTCCATAACCCTGCCCAGGCCAAGCCGGAAGGGTAACCCTGCTAACGGCGTCGATCTCAAAACCTGCTTAAACAAAAGGGGTGCCGACAAAGGGCAAAGGAAAAAGAGGAGCGTCAGTACTGAGGCCAGTACACGGCGAGGCTATAATTCGGCGGTCCTCGCCTACATAGATATGGTGGACTGAAGCGGCAGCGGCAGCATGCACTAACAACCTATAGAGACTCGATACAACTGGCGGCAATCAGAGAGGGGTAAGAAAGACCTATTCGGAACCAACCTGATACTACCACCAAACAAACCCGTCCTGGCGTTCCCCCTCGAGATCAAACGAGGAAGTCAACCGAGGAACTCACACAGTTGGCAGTTTTATTTATTCAGTTATCGTTGCAGCAATTACTAGTCAGGTATAGATAATCATCCTGATAAATTAAGCAGTGGGCACTTTTAGTTAACCATTCTGTTATAGTTACAACACTTACTAATCAGATACAAATAGCATGAGAGAACCCAAAACCCAGCAGTTGTTGGTACTTTTATTTAGCCATTCCGTTGCAGTGAAGCTGATTACTAGTCATATCGGATACAAGTCAATTTATAACAGTAAACTTTAGTTATAGTTGTCTATGATCAAGCACTGTGCTCCAAGTCGTCCATAACCGCGGACACGGCTTCTCGAAAAGATTTAACCCTGCAGGGGTGCACCAAAGTATCCACAGGCACTTCGACCCTTTTTGCCAGATCAGTTAACATACACCCATCGGTATGTCGGCGGGGCCTAAGTCACGACGTTCCCAGACCCAAAGCAAGTACATGGGGGCCACCCCACCAAGTCGACACCCGCAACGAAGTCGGCCGGTCTTCGAGACGGACTTAGGGTTTGCGTCAGTGGCTATAAACGACAGCAAATCCCCAAACGGGGACTGTCGATACAGCAAAAACACTCCGCTTCCTAAACAGTACAGTGTGCTCCTCGCACAAACGTAAATAAAGCGGTAAAGCATGGCATAAGTACAGGATAGTAAATAAAACCTCAAACTAGTTTGTGGCCCCCAGTACAATACTTTGAAAACAGGTAATAATCAATGGGGGGCCCATATCTCCCCACCTGTGGTTAGCGCGCTCGATCTCGGAACAGGTGTCAAGAACTCGGGGTCCTACGGGACACAAGTGGGCGGTCGGAAACCAATATTATCTATCACCCACCGATGCCTCTGCTTACTTCAATTTTAGTTGTTAAACAGGAATTAAAGTGAACGATAAGTAAAACCATGATCATCTCCAACATCAACATGCGGCGTTACTTCAACAACTGAGGTACTTGACGACACGCAACAGCTCTTGAGCAAGCGACTACGACGCGCAAGTCCAACTATCTACCAAACATCAGGTAATAGGATGTGTCCAAGGCAATATAGGGCTGCAAGGGATATCACGGGTACGGAAACTAGAGCATCGCAACACAGATAGCAATAGATCAACAGGAGGGAATAAATACTATAAAAGTAAGATGGGTAGAAAGGGGGAGATGCTCGCCTGAAAACATTGTCGAAGGTTCATCCGGAGATCGGGGCGACACTCGCATCAACTCAACGGCCTTATCCGCGAAGAAGCAAAACACTAGCAGAAACACCGGATGCACTATTTAATACAACGGCAGAAGATCGGCATGATGCATGTATGATGTATGACATGGCAAAGGTGCGATGCAATTAGGTCATATTAAGCGGAACCGGGGTCCCGACAATTAATTATATGGTTCAAGTTGTTTATCTACCCCGCAATTTAAATGTTGCATTAACATGGAAAGAGATAGCACCGGTTTGCTACATCAATTTAAATGAGGCCGATATGAGACTAGATTTGCCCGCATATGGGCCCCATATTTAATTATTAGGTGAATCGGCATAAGGCCCCCAAACCACACAAATATGCATGCGAGTATGACAATTCAATATGCAACAAGTTTATTATATTATAAAATAGGGTTCCGGGAAGGGGTTCACACATTAGGGTTCGACGATCTTGGGTTCCGGGGTTCGGGGTTGGTCTCAGGGTTCGACGGATCGGTCTCGGCGGAAACGTTCTCAAACAACGGGGCAGATCTTGGCGTTCCGGGAAGAAGGACTTGGGTCGGTGTCGGGGCGCATCGGCTTCTTCCGGGTCGGTGTCGTTCTTGTCGTCGCGAAGGTCTTGTCGGGCCCGCGCCATCGAGTCGGTCTTGGCGTCCGGAAGAGTTCCCGATGTTCCATGGAGAAGATCTTGGCGTCCGAGGGTTTCTCCGCGTCCGTGATGCAGATCTTGTCGGTTCCCTGTCGGAGGCCTTCGGGAACAGGGTCTCGGCGACTTGGCTCTTCGGTTTGATGTCGTCCTCCCGGCATCGCGGGCTCTCGGTGTAGATGGCGTTGACGGGCTTGAGACAGAGAACGGGTACTGTAACCATGGGTTCGGACGTTGGCTTGGTACAACAGACAAGCACCAACACATACATGCAGGAGCACACACGCAGAGACTGGAGGGGTTTGCTGCACGGTCGGAGGCGGAAGGCAAGGGCTCGGGGAGCGGGCTCGCGGGCCGAAGGCGGGCTCCTGGCGGCGGCAGGAGGCGCGGCCGGAGGCAGTAGCCCGCGGAGGAGACTCGGGGAGGGGACGCCGGCGCGGCAGGCCGGTGCAGGGGCGAGGCGCGGAGGAGGGAGCAGCCGGGGCGAGCCAGGAGGGGTCGGCGCGGCACCGGCAGGCTCGAGGCGCGGTCGCCGGCGGCAGACGCGCAGCGGAGGGGGCGGCGAGCACCAGGGGGTCCGGCGACGGTCGCCGAGGAGGCGGAGGATGGCGCCGGGGCAGGGCGGCCGGAGGTGCTGCGGGGCTCAGGCGGGAAGGGAGGTCGCTGCCGGGGGCCACCGCGGCGCTGGGCGGGAGGAGGAGGCGCCGGGGCGAGCGGAGGCGGGGACGCGGCCCGCGGCGGCGGCGCTCGGGGAGGGGGTTCCGGCGAGGTCGCGTGGGCACGGGGCGGGACAGCGCGCGGAGAGGCGGGGTGGTGGCGAGGCGGCCACGCTGGAGGGGCTGCCGGTGGGGGAAGGAGGTGAGGTTGAGGGGGACGCTGGTGGCGGAGACGGTGGGGAGCGGCGGCGGCGGAGGGAGCAGCCGGGGGAGGGGGAGGCGACGCGGGGAGGCGGGGTGGTGCGCGCAGGACGGCGGCGGAGGGGAGCGGCGCTGCTGGGGAGCAGAGGGTCGGGCAGGGAGCGGAGGAAGGGGAGAGAAGGAGAGGACGGGGCGGGTGCTAGAGGAGGCAGAAGGGGCGCCGCGCGGGGAGGGAGAGGGCTGCAGGCGCGCGTGCGGGTGGGAGGTGGGGTCGGGGGCATGGGGATCTGGGCAGGGGGCGGGCCAGGTGGGTTGGGATGGGTCGGTGTGCGTGCGTGTGTGGGGTGTGCTGGCAGGGTGGGGGTGGGACAAGTGGCAGATGGGGATTGGGTAGAGGGGGGGAGAGGGGTGAGGTGGCGAGAGATGATAGGCTGGGGTGAGGTGGAGGGGAGGGCTGGGTAGGTTAGTTGGTAGCTGAAGGATTAATGGGGTGGGCCGTTTGTATTTTTCTGGGGTGGTCATTCGGGTCGATTCGGCCCGTTCGACTGCCCCACTAAAAATAATTTAATATTTTTATTTAATTTTGAATGCGCCGTTTGCAAGCCGATATCGGACAAACAAAATATCCCGGCGACCCGGGGTTTTGCGTTTGAATTAAGACGGGGCGTTTAGAAAACAAAACTGGGTTTTTCTGCAAATAGTTTTATACAAGCAAATGCAAGATGATGATGATGCTCAAATGCAATGTGGCATGATGACATGAGCATGCGGTCATGATGATGCAATGCACAAAAACAACGCGATTTTCTAGTAGTGGTTTTGCGGGATGCCACAATTCGACACCACTAACAAGGGATCTCGCCCTCGAGATCCGCGTCATGGTACCGGAAATAAGGCCGGCGGTCTGCTCCTTCGCGCTTCGTGTAGATCCTCGCGACACCACTAACAAGAGGTCGTTGTCCGTGAACGTCGAGAGAGCACTCCGGAAACAAAAGGTCGAAGGTAGAGGTATCAGCAAATAAAGCCACCTCTAGCTTTCGTGGACGGAGTAAAATTGCATCGATCCACCATTCAATGTACATAAGCGAATGATAAGAGTAGTGGTATGGTCGCGACTCCATCCCGCACTCAAAGCATTACTATGTACACGAATAGACAGATTATGCAATCAACTCTCAGGATTCAGACTGAAGATCTCGACAAGCGAGGTTCAGGAACAAAGGGGTGATGCGAACTCTGCATCGGATCTGGCGTAGATGATGTTGACGCGTCGGAAAGCACCGGAAGGCACGAGAAGGAACAAGGAGAAGTCCACCAGACGAAGGATTCCTCGGATAGCATGAAGACCAGATGTAGCCACACCGTTACCAAAGGAGGAAGCGAGACCCTGAAGGTACGACGGAACCCGACCACGAGAAATCCTGGACTCGAAGAGCGAGAAGAGAGCGGATTCAAAACACGTCGAGATAAGAGAAGAATAGCAGAGGGGTAAGGAGTAAAATCAGACCTAATCAGAACTATCCAACCGATTTTTTTCAAAAATAGTCTTAACACTCTACTTCGGCCGTTAGCTAGGTTATCCTACAGGCTGGACTTGTGGGGTATCGCAACTGTTGAGCTCTGATACCACTCTGTAACACCCTCAGAATCGGACCTATGCAAGTTTTAGCGAAACCCGCCAAACCCGCATAGAAACGATTCAAAGGTGCCCACCAGGCACTTTCGTGCGGGTGGAAAACGAAGTAATAACATTACACAACAGTCCTCGATGGGACCCACAGAACAGATATATACAACAGCAACTCGAAGAGTCAAGAATACAGATATACAATACAAAGATCCAAATCACCTTCAAAACGATAGAGCGTCCAGCTACGGACAAGATGCAAATGGGGCTAAGAGCCCTGAAGAATAACCAGTGGCGTCCATAACCCTGCCCAGGCCAAGCCGGAAGGGTAACCCTGCTAACGGCGTCGATCTCAAAACCTGCTTAAACAAAAGGGGTGCCGACAAAGGGCAAAGGAAAAAGAGGAGCGTCAGTACTGAGGCCAGTACACGGCGAGGCTAGAATTCGGCGGTCCTCGCCTACATAGGTATGGTGGACTGAAGCGGCAGCGGCAGCATGCACTAACAACCTATAGAGACTCGATACAACTGGCGGCAATCAGAGAGGGGTAAGAAATACCTATTCGGAACCAACCTGATACTACCACCAAACAAACCCGTCCTGGCGTTCCCCCTCGAGATCAAACGAGGAAGTCAACCGAGGAACTCACACAGTTGGCAGTTTTATTTATTCAGTTATCGTTGCAGCAATTACTAGTCAGGTATAGATAATCATCCTGATAAATTAAGCAGTGGGCACTTTTAGTTAACCATTCCGTTATAGTTACAACACTTACTAATCAGATACAAATAGCATGAGAGAACCCAAAACCCAGCAGTTGTTGGTACTTTTATTTAGCCATTCCGTTGCAGTGAAGCTGATTACTAGTCATATAGGATACAAGTCAATTTATAACAGTAAACTTTAGTTATAGTTGTCTATGATCAAGCACTGTGCTCCAAGTCGTCCATAACCGCGGACACGGCTTCTCGAAAAGATTTAACCCTGCAGGGGTGCACCAAAGTATCCACAGGCACTTCGACCCTTTTTGCCAGATCAGTTAACATACACCCATCGGTATGTCGGGCCTAAGTCACGACGTTCCCAGACCCAAAGCAAGTACATGGGGGGCACCCCACCAAGTCGACACCCGCAACGAAGTCGGCCGGTCTTCGAGACGGACTTAGGGTTTGCGTCAGTGGCTGTAAACGACAGCAAATCCCCAAACGGGGACTGTCGATACAGCAAAAACACTCCGCTTCCTAAACAGTACAGTGTGCTCCTCGCACAAACGTAAATAAAGCGGTAAAGCATGGCATAAGTACAGGATAGTAAATAAAACCTCAAACTAGTTTGTGGCCCCCAGTACAATACTTTGAAAACAGGTAATAATCAATGGGGGGCCCATATCTCCCCACCTGTGGTTAGCGCGCTCGATCTCGGAACATGTGTCAAGAACTCGGGGTCCTACGGGACACAAGTGGGCGGTCGGAAACCAATATTATCTATCACCCACCGATGCCTCTGCTTACTTCAATTTTAGTTGTTAAACAGGAATTAAAGTGAACGATAAGTAAAACCATGATCATCTCCAACATCAACATGCGGCGTTACTTCAACAACTGAGGTACTTGACGACACGCAACAGCTCTTGAGCAAGCGACTACGACGCGCAAGTCCAACTATCTACCAAACATCAGGTAATAGGATGTGTCCAAGGCAATATAGGGCTGCAAGGGATATCACGGGTACGGAAACTAGAGCATCGCAACACAAATAGCAATAGATCAACAGGAGGGAATAAATACTATAAAAGTAAGATGGGTAGAAAGGGGGAGATGCTCGCCTGAAAACATTGTCGAAGGTTCATCCGGAGATCGGGACGACACTCGCATCAACTCAACGGCCTTATCCGCGAAGAAGCAAAACACTAGCAGAAACACCGGATGCACTATTTAATACAACGGCAGAAGATCGGCGTGATGCATGTATGATGTATGACATGGCAAAGGTGCGATGCAATTAGGTCATATTAAGCAGAACCGGGGTCCCGACAATTAATTAGATGGTTCAAGTTGTTTATCTACCCCGCAATTTAAATGTTGCATTAACATGGCAAGAGATAGCACCGGTTTGCTACATCAATTTAAATGAGGCCGATATGAGACTAGATTTGCCCGCATATGGGCCCCATATTTAATTATTAGGTGAATCGGCATAAGGCCCCCAAACCACACAAATATGCATGCGAGTATGACAATTCAATATGCAACAAGTTTATTATATTATAAAATAGGGTTCCGGGAAGGGGTTCACACATTAGGGTTCGACGATCTTGGGTTCCGGGGTTCGGGGTTGGTCTCAGGGTTCGACGGATCGGTCTCGGCGGAAACGTTCTCAAACAACGGGGCAGATCTTGGCGTTCCGGGAAGAAGGACTTGGGTCGGTGTCGGGGCGCATTGGCTTCTTCCGGGTCGGTGTCGTTCTTGTCGTCGCGAAGGTATTGTCGGGCCCGCGCCATCGAGTCGGTCTTGGCGTCCGGGAGAGTTCCCGATGTTCCGTGGAGAAGATCTTGGCGTCCGAGGGTTTCTCCGTGTCCGTGATGCAGATCTTGTCGGTTCCCTGTCGGAGGCCTTCGGGAACGGGGTCTCGGCGACTTGGCGCTTAGGTTTGATGTCGTCCTCCCGGCATCGCGGGCTCTCGGTGTAGATGGCGTTGACGGGCTTGAGACAGAGAACGGGTACTGTAACCATGGGTTCGGACGTTGGCTTGGTACAACACACAAGCACCAACACATACACGCAGGAGCACACACGCAGAGACTGGAGGGGGTTGCTGCACGGTCGGAGGCGGAAGGCAAGGGCTCGGGGAGCGGGCTCGCGGGCCGAAGGCGGGCTCCTGGCGGCGGCCGGAGGCGCGGCCGGAGGCAGCAGCCCGCGGAGGAGACTCGGGGAGGGGACGCCAGCGCGGCAGGCCGGTGCAGGGGCGAGGCGCGGAGGAGGGAGCAGCCGGGGCGAGCCAGGAGGGGTCGGCGCGGCACCGGCGGGCTCGAGGCGCGGTCGCCGGCGGCAGACGTGCAGCGGAGGGGGTGGTGAGCACCAGGGGGTCTGGCGACGGTCGCCGAGGAGGCGGAGGATGGCGCCGGGGCAGGGCGGCCGGAGGTGCTGCAGGGCTCAGGCGGGGAGGGAGGTCGCTGCCGGGGGCCACCGCGGCGCTGGGCGGGAGGAGGAGGCGCCGGGGCTAGCGGAGGCGGGGACGCGGCCCGCAGCGGCGGCGCTCGGGGAGGGGGTTCCGGCGAGGTCGTGTGGGCGCGGGGCGGGGCAGCGCGCGGAGAGGCGGGGTGGTGGCGAGGCGGCCACGCTGGAGGGGCTGCCGGCGGGGAAGGAGGTGAGGTTGAGGGGGACGCTGGTGGCGGAGACGGTGGGGAGCGGCGGCGGCGGAGGAGCAGCCGGGGGAGGGCGAGGCGACGCGGGGAGGCGGGGTGGTGCGCGCAGGCCGGCGGCGGAGGGGAGCGGCGCTGCTGGGGAGCAGAGGGTCGGGCAGGGAGCGGAGGAAGGGGAGAGAAGGAGAGGACGGGGCGTGTGCTAGAGGAGGCGGAAGGGGCGCCGCGCGGGGAGGGAGAGGGCTGCAGGCGCGCGTGCGGGTGGGAGGTGGGGTCGGGGGCATGGGGATCTGGGCAGGGGGCGGGCCAGGTGGGTTGGGATGGGTCGGTGTGCGTGCGTGTGTGTGTGGGGTGTGCTGGCAGGGTGGGGGTGGGACAAGTGGCAGATGGGGATTGGGTAGAGGGGAGGGAGGGGTGAGGTGGCGAGAGATGATAGGCTGGGGTGAGGTGGAGGGGAGGGCTGGGTAGGTTAGTTGGTAGCTGAAGGATTAATGGGGTGGGCCGTTTGTATTTTTCTGGGGTGGTCGTTCGGGTCGATTCGGCCCGTTCGACTGCCCCACTAAAAATAATTTAATATTTTTATTTAATTTTGAATGCGCCATTTGCAAGCCGATATCGGACAAACAAAATATCTCGGCGACCCGGGGTTTTGCGTTTGAATTAAGACGGGGCGTTTAGAAAACAAAACTAGGTTTTTCTGCAAATAGTTTTATACAAGCAAATGCAAGATGATGACGATGCTCAAATGCAATGTGGCATGATGACATGAGCATGCGGTCATGATGATGCAATGCACAAAAACAACGTGATTTTCTAGTAGTGGTTTTGCGGGATGCCACATACGTCGGCTGATGAGAAAGCTCTTTATCAGTCGCGCAAGGATGATTATGGTGTAATTAAGAGCACCATGTTGTTTGCTATGGAATCAGACCTTCAAAATCGTTTTGAGGAGTTCCCCGGGCCCTTTGAGATTCTTGAGGAACTGAAAACTATGTTTCAGACTCAGGCCCGTTCTGAAAGATATGAGATCTCTGAGAAATTCTTTAACTACAAGATGGAGGAAGGGAGTTCCGTTAGTGAGCATGCCATTAAGATGTCGGGATACACTCAACGCCTTGAGCAACTGGACTGCAAGATTCCAGAGGAGCTCAAGATTGACAGAGTTCTACAATCACTCCCTCCTAGCTACAAAGGTTCTGTAGTTACTCATAATCAGATTGGTTCCACTGATACGATCACTGAGCTCTTCGCTAAGCTGAAAGCTGCGAAGGTGGACATCAAGAAAGATAATCATGTGTTGATGGTCAACAAGCCCCCGGCTTTAAGAAAGGTAAGGGTGCAAAGAAGTCCTTCAAGAAGGGCAGCGGCAAGCGCGTTGCCCCTGCTGAGAAGAAGCTCAAGTATGGACCTAAGCCGGACATTGAGTGCTTCTATTGCAAGGACAAGGGTCACTAGAAGCGCAACTGTCCGAAGTACTTAGCGGACAAGAAGGCTGGCACCATCAAAGGTATATTTGATATACATGTTATTGATGTTTTCCTTACTAGCCCTTGTTGTAGTGCCTAGGTATTTTATACTGGTTCAGTTGCTAATATTTGTAACTCGAAACAGGAGCTACGGAATAGACGGCGGCTAGCAAGGGATGAGGTGACGATGCGCGTTGGCAACGGATCAAGAGTTGATGTGATGGCCGTCGGCACGCTCTCCTTGGTTTTACCTTCGGGGTTAGTTTTAAACCTTAATAAATGTTATTATGTGCCTGCATTGAGCATGAACATCATATCTAGATTGTGTTTATTGCAAGACGGTTATTCATTTAAATCGGAAAATAATGGTTGTTCTATTTATATGAGTAACATCTTTTATGGTCATGCACCTGCTATGAATGGTTTATTTCTTTTGAATCTCGAAAGCAATGAAACACACATCCATAACATTGAGGCTAAGATATGCAAGGTAGATAGTGATAATACGACTTATTTGTGGCACTGCCGTCTAGGTCATATTGGTGTAAAACGCATGAAAAAACTCCATTCTGATGGACTTTTGGAGTCTCTTGATTTTGAATCATTTGACACGTGCGAACCATGCCTCATGGGCAAGATGATCAAAACCCCGTTCTCCGGAATGATGGAGCGAGCAACGGACTTGTTGGAAATCATACATACCGATGTATGCGGACCAATGAGTGTTTCGACGCGCGGTGGATATCGCTATTTTCTCACTTTTACTGATGACTTAAGTAGATATGGGTATATCTATTTAATGTAACATAAATCTGAAACATTTGAAAAGTTCAAAGAATTTCAGAACGAAGTGGAAAACCATCGTAACAGGAAAATTAAATTTCTACGATCCGATCGTGGAGGTGAATATTTGAGTTATGATTTTCTCACGCATCTTAAAGCAAGCGGAATCGTTTTGCAACTCATGCCACCCGAAACACCACAGCGCAATGGTGTGTCTGAACGCCGAAATCGATCTCTATTAGATATGGTGCGATCAATGATGTCTCTTACAGATTTGCCGTTATCATTTTGGGGTTATGCATTAGAAACCGCTGCATTCACTTTATACAGGGCACCATCTAAATCCGTTGAGACGACACCGTATGAACTGTGGTTTGGTGCTAAACCTAAGTTGTCGTTTATTAAAGTTTGGGGATGCGAAGCTTACTTCAAGAAGTTGATGCCGGACAAGCTCGAACTCAAAGAGGAGAAATGCGTCTTCATAGGATACCCTAAGGAAATGATTGGGTATACCTTCTATCACATATCCGAAGGCAAAGTGTTTGTCGCAAAGAATGGATCCTTTCTTGAGAAGGAGTTTCTCTCGAAAGAAGTGAGTGGGAGGAAAGTAGAGCTAGACAAGGTCATTGAACCTTCTCTTGAGTTGGAGAGTAGCGCAACACCTGAAATTGTTCCAGTGCCGTCTACACCAACAATAGAGGAAGCTAATGACAAGGATCATGAAGCTTCGGACGATGCTACTACTGAACGTCGCAGGTTGACAAGGTCACGTGCCCCTCCTGAGTGGTACGGCAACCCTATCTTAACTGTCTTGTTAGTATACAACAATGAACCTGCGAACTATGAGGAAGCAATGGTGAGCCCAGACTCTGAGAAATGGCTAGAGGCCATGAAATCCGAATTGGGATCCATGAGCGAAAACCAAGTGTGGACTTTGGTGGACCCTCCTAGCGACCGAAAGGCCGTTGAGTGCAAATGGATTTTTAAGAAGAAAACGGACGCGGATGGTAATGTTACTGTCTATAAAGCACGGCTTGTCGCGGAAGGTTTTCGACAAGTTCAAGGTGTTGACTACGATAAGACTTTCTCTCCCGTAGCGATGTTTAAGTCCATTCGGATTTTATTAGCAATTGTTGTGTTTCATGATTATGAAATATGGCAGATGGATGTCAAGACTGCGTTCCTCAATGGCAACATTGATGAAGAGTTGTATATGATGCAACCCAAAGGTTTTGTCGATCCTAAGGATGCTGATAAGGTGTGCAAACTTCAGCGTTCCATTTATGGACTAAAGCAAGCATCTCGGAGTTGGAACCTTCGTTTTGATCAAGTGATCAAGAGCTTTGGATTTGTTCCAAATTGCTACGAAGCTTGTATCAACAAGAAAGTGAGTGGGAGCTCAGTGACATTTTTGGTACTATATGTGGATGACATATTGATTATTGGAAATGACATTGACATGCTTAACGATGTGAAGAGTTATTTGAACAAATGTTTTTCAATGAAAGACCTAGGGGAAGCTACTTATATATTAGGCAACAAAATCTATAGAGATAGACAAAGACGCCTGATAGCTTTAAGCCAAAGTACATACCTAGACAAAGTTCTGAAAAGGTTTAGAATGGACAAGGCAAAGAAATGTTCGGTGCCTATGTTGTCAGGTAAGATATTGAGCAAGGCTCAGTGTCCAGCTACGGTAAACGATAGAGAAGCCATGAGCAAAGTGCCTTATGCCTCGGCCATAGGTTCTATCATGCATGCCATGCTGTGTACTAGACCGGATGTGTCCAATGCTCTTAGTTTGACGAGCAGATACCAAAGTGATCCAGGAGTGGAACACTGGACAGCCATGAAGAACATCCTAAAGTATTTAAATAGGACTGGAGGTGATGAACAACTCGTCGTAAAAGGTTACGTCGATGCTAGTTTCGACACCGACAAGGATGATTCTAAATATCAGACAGGATACGTTTATATTTTGAATGAAGGAGCTGTGAGCTGGAGAAGCTGCAAGCAAAGCGTGATCGCGGGATCTACGGTAAAAGCGGAATACATGGCTGCTGCAGAAGTGTCAAGTGAAGGAGTTTGGATCAGGAACTTCATCATTGATCTTGGTGTGGTTCCAAGTGCCTTGGACCCACTGGAGATATTGTGTGACAACACTAGCGCCATAGCACTGGCTAAGGAACCAAGATATCATCCAAAGACCAAGCACATCAACCGCAAGTTTCATATAATTCGAGATTATATAACAGATGGAGATCTGAAGATTAGCAAAGTACATACAGATCTGAATGTCGCAGATTGTTGACTAAACCTCTTCCACGAGCAAAACATGATCAGCACCTCAGTGCCATGGGTGTTAGATTGTTGCCAGATGTAAACTAGATTATTGACTCTAGTGCAAGTGGGAGACTATTGGAATTATGCCCTAGAGGCAATAATAAAGATGTTATTATTATAATTCTTGTTCATTATAAAGTTTATATTCCATGCTAGAATTGTATTAAGCGGAAACTTTGATACTTGTGTGGTTTATGAACAACACCGTGTCCCTAGTATGCCTCTATGGACTAGCTCATTGATTAATGATGGTTAAGGTTTCCTAACCATAGACATGAGTTATCAATTAATAGTGAGATCATGTCATTGGGAGAATGATATGATGGACAGACCCAAATCAAGCAGAGCAATTAGATCGTGTCATCGTGTTCATCTTTGCGAAGCTTTTTCTTATGTCAAATATTGTATTCCTTAGACCATGAGATAATGCAACTCCCTGGTATCGGAAGAAAGCTTTGAGGTCATCAAACGTCATCCTATGAGAGGGTGATCATAAAGGTGTCTCTCAGGTGATCGGAAAGTACCTGTTGGGTTGTATGTATCGAGATGGGATTTGTCCCTCCCAAGTCGGAGAGATATACTTCGGGCCCACTCGATAATCGATATCAACACCGCTTGCAAGCACGTGGTTAAGGAGTTAATCACAAAGTGATATCAGATTATGGAACGAGTAAAGTACTTGCTGTGAACGAGATTGAACTAGGTATGCCGATACCGACGATCGAATCTCGGGCAAGTAAAAAATATCACGCGATGAAGGGAATATATATGGGATTAATTGAATCCTGGCATCGTGGTTCATCCGATATGATCATCGATGAATATGTGAGAGTCAATATGGGTTTCCAGACCCCGCTGTTGATTATTGATAGAAGATCATGTCTGCATATTCTCGAACCCGTAGGGTCACACACTTAACGTGTCTCGACGCTAGGATAGAATGGATAATTGGTTTATGAGTTTTTTTTCGGAGTCTCGGATGAGATCCAGGGCATCACGATTGGTTCCGGAATGGTCCGGAGAATAGAATTCATATAAGGGAAAACAATTTTTGGATTTCAGAATTGTTTCGGATTCTTCGGTATTGTACCGGAAGCTTCTAGAACCTTCCGGAGTAGGACCAACGTGGCCCCACTTGTCGGGAGGGGGCGTGGGCCTACGAGGGAGTGCCCTGGACGCATTGGGCCAGGGGCACAAGGCCCCATAGGCCCAGCCGGCCAAGCCCTAGGGGAAACCCTAGGGAGAGCTTCTAGAAGGGGGGCGAAACTTGCCCCCCACTCCTCCCATGTGGCCGCCAACCCTAGGCTTGCAGGAGGGGAAAGGGGGCAGCCGGCCAGCCCTCTATATAAAGAGGGCAGGGGCGCACCCTCCCCCCACACCTCCTCAAACCCTAGCCGCCTATTTGCTGCCCTCCTCTCTCTCTCTCTCGACTGCGCGTAGGCGAAGCCCTGCCGCAGAAACTCTCCACCTTTGCACCACGCCGTCGTGTTGTAGATCCAATCTATCTCTCCACCCCACTTGCTGGACCGAGGAAGGAGGAGACGTCGAGGTGCCGTACGTGTGCATCTCTCGGAGGCATCGCCACTTGCGGTGTTGGATCAGATCGGATCACGAGGAGGAGAAGGCTAGTACGACTATATCAACCACGTTCCGTCGAACGTTCCGTTGTGTGAATCTTCAAGGGTATGAAGATCTCGTCTATCCCCCCTCGTTGTTTGCATCTCCTAGATTAGATCTTGGCTTTCCCGTTCGCACCCGTATAATTTTTTTGATTTACTATGCTGCGAAATCCTTCACATAGTTCACTAGAGGTGTTCTCCTTAGATAAACAAATATGACATGTTGGGTAAACAAATTACAGCAGGGCAATTGACAGAACTGAGCAAGGCATAACAATGCAATACTAGACATAAAGATCCTATGAGATTCGATTGGGCAATACAACAAGATACATAGACCGCCATTCCAACTGCATCTATGACTATAAATCCACCTTCGGGTTATCATCCGAACCCCCTCCAGTATTAAGTTGCAAGCAACAAACAACTGATTTAAGCAAAGTGTGTAAGGTAAACAATCCACTTGTTCCATGAACGAGAGACCGTTGTTTTCTCCCTAGTGGCAACAACACAACTACAACCTTAGAGATTTCTGTCACTTCCCTTGATTAAATACAGACATGAATCCACTATCGAGCATAAATACCCCCTCTTGGAGTCACTAGCAACTACTTGGCCAAGATAGCTACTAACAACGAAGAGCATGCAAGATCACAAACAATACAGAAATGATAGAATCAATAAGATAAAATCATTAATCAATCTGACATAGTAATATAAATATCCATCAGATCCCCGCAAACACAATATGCATGATTACAAATACATGAGATCTTGATCATGAACGGAACTCGCAAGATCTAGACATGAAAGCACAAGGAGGATATACAACCATCTAACTACTACATGGACCCGTAGTCAAAGGTGGAATTACTCACGCTTCATACCGGAGGCTGGCATGATGAAGAAGAAGGCCTCTGGGATGATGTCCACTTCGATAGGGTGTCGGGAAGAGCTTCAGATCCCCCCGATCTAGAGACGATGGTGGCGACGACTACAAACGGTTTCGTGGAATATTGATTGGGTGCTTAGGGTTTAGCCATCGGGGGCTTCTTATAGGCGAAGAGGCGAGCCTGGGAGGCGGCCAGGGGTCCCACACCCTGCCTAGGCGTGGCCTAGGATGGGCCCGCGCCTGGGGGGTGCAGCCGCCCTGTGGCGCCCCTCCGTCTCTCCTATGGACTCCGTGTTCTCCTCGGTGAAATATTGACTTTGGCTTTTATCCCGTCCAATTCTGAGAATATTTCCTTACTAACTTTTCTGGAACCAAAAACAGCAGAAAATAGGCAACTGGCACTGTGGCAACTTGTTAATAGGTTAGTACCAGAAAACATATGAAAAGCACCTCAAGTATGGACAAAGCAAAGCAAAGTAGATACTAAAAAAGTATGGAACATAAAAAATTATAGATACGCTTTCGACGTATCAGTGGCGCATTTCCGGCGACATCTGCTTCCCATTATCGCAACCCTGTGAGTTCATCATCTTCCTAAGCTTTTTGAGCCGAGAGTTGTCGTTTCCCACTTCAAATTATCTCTATTCCCTCCTTGCCTTCTACAATGTGCAACTCCACAATCCAAGCCTGCATTCTATCAAGTAGATCATGATTTTCATCACTTTCTGTGAATCCTACCTCGTCTGACCTCCATTCTTCCCCCTTTGGCTGGCGATCTTGCATGGTTGCATCCTGAGAGAGCGCAAGGACGGTCTGATGCAAGCCTGCGACAAAGAGAATTTATGCTAGAAATGTTGTAGAAATAAATCTTTGTGCTGGAGTATTCTCTATGTGGCAAAGGGATTTTTCCATACAAATATACTTTTAAACATACCACATTCTTTATATCCATTTTGGGACCTTTTTACCCTCCCACCAAGACACCAAAATTACCCACCAATAGAGGGAGTAGCACACTGCAAACAATAGTGGGGGTTTGTCAGTGTTGATTTGGTGTCTCCATTTATTGTGGATGTTGCAGCGTGATGGGCATGTCTGGTGATCATGCAATTCTGGTCGAGTGCATAGTCTGCTCACGGACAAAAAATTGTAACCTTTTTTTAAGGGCATTTGGGTTCAGATCACTCTTCTTCTTGGAGTGACTACATGCTATATTATTGGCATGGAGTGAACACAAATTCCCGTGCTCTTCTTCTTGGTTACTTCTTATTTTCTGGAATGGGACAGGCTACGACACAGTGTTGTATCTATGTTAACCAAATATTAAAATAATGCCTTTTTCAGTGTTATCATATTTTATTGGTGATTGGATATGAAATTTAAGAAAAAACCATATTTCATATTTACACGTCACTGATGTGCGACGACAAACCTAATATAAGTAACCGTTGCAATCGCACGGGTATTTATCTAGTAATAATATAATTTCAAAATTACTCTCACAATTTTTTTGAGTTTTTTGATATAACAGAAAAAGGGCAATATGCTTTTTTGGGTAAAAGGTAAGGCAATAGGCTGGGCCGGTGGAGCCGTGAGAGGGCTTCAATTTCTTTTCCTCCTGGGCCGTGGGCCGCCGGGGCTGTCTGCAATTTGTTCTCTCTCGCCTTCTCGCTTTTCATACGAGCGCTTGATTCTTAAGCACTCGACCCTAACCCTCCTTCCCACACAGGAACCCCAAAACCCTACAGACACGCCGCAGCCACCGCCACCGCCACCGCCACCCAGTACAAGGCTTCGATCTCCGGCCACCTTCCCACGCGCTTCTCCGGCCATGGCTGAACCCGAGGTAGCCGCCGCCGCGGACACAGCCATGGAAACTGAGGCCCCGGAGACGAACCCTAGTTTGAAGAGGGACCGGGAGGAAGGGGACGACTCCGCCGCCGCCGCCGCCGCCGCGTCCGAGGCGGCGGAGGAAGCGCCTGCCAAGAAGGCGAAGGTGGAGGGAGAGGCGAAGGAGGTGGAGGATGTCACGGCGAAGGGAGAGGAAGAAGGGGCGAAAGGAGAGGAAGGGAAGCCCGTGAAGCTGGGGCCCAAGGAGTTCGCCACGTCCGTCGACATGTTCGACTATTTCTTCGCGCTGCTTCACTCGTGGTCGCCGCAGCTTGATTTCAATAAGGTGAGACCGTCAGGGTTAGGATTCAGTTGATCTGCCTCGCGATGTTGTGGCTACAGATGGTTAAGCTTTTATTACATTGGTGCGCTATGTGTCTATTGTTTGGTCTCGTGAGGTAGTAGGCTATTGCCTATTGGCCCTCACACACTAGTGACAAGATTCTAGGTTGATTTAATTTGTTCAGGCAGTTCGTGGTTCCTGGGCCTGGGTTAGGAAAAGCATTTTCTGCATTGATTTGCTAAAGTAATCTAACAAATACGTTTTGACAAATGCTCCTTGAAGGTTCCAAATTTCCCTGGTAGTTAAGGTTGGATCAAATGTTGTTGTAACTGATCTTATGCCATGCTTACGCCTCCCAGCTTCATGATTTGATCCATTACCGTTGTGTCTGCTATTTGCTAGAAAGGATTGAAGTATAGGGGTTTAATTTTTTACATTATAATGCAATTTGGTATCCTGAAATGCCTTCTTATGAGATGTTAGTCCCACTAGGGCAAGTACCAACCTGTTCGTTTCATTTGATTAATTTCAGTGTTCTAATGTGCTTGAATTAAGCAAGGTTGAACTTCTACTTACCTGGCTTTATTTTTTGCTGGATTTATTGGGTTGGCATCTGAGGTTTGTCACTGAGTGGCTTTTTGTTTCTTTTTGGTGCACATATTGATTTATTTTCATGGGTCTATCGGTTCTGCCCCGCGCGCCCCGCTGAGCAAGGTGGGTTCATCGGTCGGTTCATGGCGTTTGATCTCTGATCTGACGCGCTTCTGTCGCGTTGCTCCCGCTGCGTCTTCCACTTGTCGTTTTCTTCATCTCCCCTGCTGCGGGGAACAGAAGCTAGAGCTGTAGATACCGCTAGCGCTGGCCGGTGGCCAGTTGCAGGCTTGCAAATGCCGCGCGACGGGGTGTGGGGTTATCGGGGTGGTTGTGCGTTTGTGTATCGTCTTGTCTCTACCCAAGTTGATGTAAATGTTTTCTTTGTCACTAGTAGCTCCAGTGAAGATTTAAAGCTCCTTTTAGTTCCAGATAATTCTGCCTTGATTGGAATCCCCCTGTGTTCAGTATTAGCTCCAGTGAAGATTTAAAGCTCCTTTTAGTTCCAGATAATTCTGCCTTGATTGGAATCCCCCTGTGTTCAGTATTAGACTCCAAAGTATTTTTTGTCATCTGAAGTTAACATTACTATCAACAAGCAGATTTGGTTGACACTATGGTTGACTACTTCATTTCACTCTGAAGTGCTTTGTAGCCTTGTAGGTTATAAGCTGCTAGCTTCAATCTGATCATGTATTGGTCATGCTCTGTTTTGGTAAGGGTTTGGTGTTAATATTGTTTTGTTAACGAAATATGTAAACAATTGCCTCTTATCTTAGGTCCTATATGTGGCAGCTATGCAATACCGGACAGGAAAATTATCACCCTTTTGTTGGGCATTGGTAGATTTATAAGCTATTTAGTCTTAAAGCTTCAGCATTGCATGCCATGTTATGATAATGAAGTGAATTGGACTAATCTTTTGTTATTTTGTTGTGATCTTGGTTAAATGATATTTAGAGACATCGAATTGCCTGGCCCTTATCCTGTGTGTACGCATTTACCATATTGTTTAAGTGACCACATTTTAGGATTATGTTAGTTAGTGGGAGCTATACTTCATACTTTTGAGATGCCTTTGATTTATTGTATGCTATTTATTTAAGCTTTAATTCTTAACAAGGTGACAGTTCATTATTCTTATCTGCACTGTGAGACATAAAGTGCTAATTTGCATCTTACCTTGTGCAGTATGAGCAAATGGTGTTGGAGGACTTGGTGAAGAAAGGCCATGCTGAGCCCGAGAAGAAGATTGGAACAGGCATCCAAGCCTTTGAGATCCGCAACCACCCGGTGTGGCAAAGCCGCTGTTTCTTCGTTCGCAGGGTTGATGGATCCGCTGATGATTTCAGTTTCCGCAAGTGTGTTGACAACATACTTCCTCTCCCTGAGGACCTGAAGATTGGCAAGAAGTCAAATGGCAAGGGTGGCGGTGGCCACTATAAGGGCGGTGGTGGTGGCCGAGGAGGAGGAGGCCGAGGCGGTGGTGGTGGCCGTGGTGGAGGCGGCTACCGCGGTGGTCGTGGCCGGGGTAGGCGGGGCAACTAGGAAGTAGGAACCCTACAATAAACCCCCACAGTTTTGCCAGTCCGATGCCCAATTGTTTGCAATTGAGGGGCATTTATCATGGCCTAAGCGTGTCTGTCTGTCCTAGAGACCTATACCTATGTGTACTGTGCAACTGATATATGATCCCTGGATGCTTGCCATCATGCTGTTATTCAGTCATTCCATTGCTCTGTCAGTCGCCCTCGTCTACTTATTCGAGTTTTGCGTGATTGAGGGGGCATGCAGTCAAATCCAGTTGGTTTTGTTCATGTGATTTAGTCGTGGTCGTCCTGCTAAGCATGCAAAAGACCTTTGGAGCCGAACACTCCCCATGTTGCTCTGGTCTTTACGATGTTAGCTATGATGATGATGTTTCTGGGTAAATCATTGGAGAAAAAGAAGAATGCGTGTGCATATATTCAGTTATTATGCACTAGAAGTGTTAGTGTTGTGATGATTTGCAAACTACTCCCTTCGTTCAAAATATAAGATGTTTTAGGTTTATGAAGAAAATGAATCTAGACTTCTTTTAGTATGTAGATTCATCCCAAAGTTGGATGAACCTACATAAAATAAGTCTAGATTTATTTTCTTTACAAATCTAAAACATCTTATATTTTGAACAGAGGGAGTAATTAAAAAAGAAGCAGTAGCATTAGAGCTGTCTGTTTGTGCTGGTTTACTTGTCCGCTACCACCAAGTTACGAGTCTGCAAATGGTTAGGACTGCAGTTGCTGGTGAATCTTGGTAGCTTTCTCCATTTGAATTATTTTCACAGGCTATCTGTTAGCACTAGTAGTCTCTTTAGGAGCAATGAATTTCTGATACTAGTAAAATTCTAGCGTCTGATATATGATCCATGGATGCTTTGCCATCATGCTGTTCTTTACTTGCTGTTACTATTCAGTTACTTCATTATTCTGTCGGTGCCATTGCATGGCCGTCATTCGGTTACTCCAGTGTTGCGTGAACAAGGGCATGCGGTCAAATCGTGTTGGCTTTGTTCATGCAATTTGGTTGTGGTCTCGCTAAGCACGCAGAAGGCCTGCTTTATGGCCGAATATTCCCCCGCCGTCGCGCCAGGCCACTGCTGGTCTTTAGAGCATCCCCATTCTTTGGGTGATCCCAGTTCAAAAATCGAACCAATTTTGGACTCGTTTTCGGTCCGAAAATGCCGAGTTTTCTATCCGAGTTCCCGCGTTCGGCTAAATTCAGTTAAACAGGGCGAATATAGGCGGGTTTCATTAATTAGGACGAAGACACATATATTACATTGAATTTAAACTAGAAAAACATAAAAAGGCCGTTGTCATGACCGACGCCGATGCTGGACGCCGCTTCTACATGCCGAGGCAGGGGTGGTTGCCGTCCTGGATGTGCTTCAGCAAGACGGCGATCGTTCGTCCAGGAGCGCTCCACTAGCGGCGGCGCGACGCCGCATTGTTTCGCTTCGGCGGCAAGCCCGGCGGTCCCTCGTGGCGGGCGAGCTCCTAGAACCGCCTGTCGGTGAAGAACTGCTCCCAGAAGACCAGGTTGCCCGGATCCTCGGCGAGATCCGGGTCTTTCATGGCGGAGATAGCCGTCTGGATCTCGTCGGCGATGTCCTCATCGATCGGCACCAGCGGAATCGGGATCCCGTCGGCGCTGAGATTCCAGCCGAGGGGGAGACGAAAGTCCGGCGGCACAATATAGTCCGCGTCGTGGAGCATCCGGGCCTCCCACGGCTGCAGCGTGCGGCGGCCAAGCCGTTCGCCGCCACGTTGTCACCGGGGAATCTCTCGGCCGTGGCTTTTCGCCGGAGTTGTGGAGGTGGAAAGGTGCGAACGTTTGGAGTTCGTCGGAGTTGGGAGCGCTGTGAAAGAGTGTGAAGAGAGACGACGAGTGATACGACTTTTGTAGGCCGAGGTCGGCAGCGAGGGCGGGAGGGGTGTAGCGGTGAGGGCGGAAAAAGGGGAAACGACGAGAAGGATGACGATGACTCGGCTTCTGTCGCTGACTGAACTGGTCCACTCGCTGTCTGTTTTTTTTTCGCCGAATTCGTTTCATCCGGCATTTCTAGGGCATTCCCGGAATCCTGGGTATGGCCTGAAAAGTCCGGACGAAAGGTGGCCCAAATCCAAACGAAAGCAGAGTTCTAAAAACGCGACCAACCAATTTTCGAAGTCTAGAACTAAAATTTGTTATGAGATCGGTTTTGGGTAGACGAGTGAAGATGCTCATAGGACGGCGCGATGGTGATGATTCGCCCAGGGTAATCATCGGAATTGACCAGTGAGCGGCTACTTTCTCTGGGCAGGAATACGGTGGACGCTTTTCATGGTCACCTGTGGCATACATATCCACTTTTATGCACTAGCAGCATTTGTGCTGTGATTCGGGGCAAAGTAAAAAAAAAGGAGGTAGCAGCATTAGTGCTGTCTGTTTGTCTGTGTTGCTTGTCAGCTACCACTAGGCCCGGTGGCATCAGTAGTCTCTTTAGGGAGCAATGAGATAGGAATACAGTTCTCGCTCCACCGTCAAATCCTCGTTTATAACCCCATGGTCAGTGAAAGTGAGACGCTGCTGCTTCGCAAAAAAAATACAATATGCCCATGCATATCCTCTTCGAATCAGATGTACTACCAACTGGGTCTGTCTTGGTGACGTGCCTGCTATAGCTGGGTGTCTAGATTTTTTTTTTTGAACGGGCTGGGAGTCTAGATGCGCACGAACGGGTGTGTCCGTGTGTGGATAAGATCCACATCCACCCGCTGCTATTGGTTTTTTCTGCTCAAATCAGCATACGCCGCTGTCGCGGTCTCCGCCGAGCTTTGGACGCGTGACGGCGAGGCTGCTCGCTCCTTCGCTTACAAAATTGATCTACCAACCTACTAGCTCACATGCATGCTCTCACATATGCATGTCATACGTGGCAGGAGCCATGCTTAGAACAATACTCTTTTCCATTCGCCATTTTTTTTAAATTCCACCGATCTATTACGCTACAAAGAGCATAGAAAGTATTAAAAATTATTAAAAGTTATAAATAAATTGGACCAACTAGCAGACAACTACAAACACTGCCTCGAGCTGGAGGCGCGCCGCCGTACTCACCCCTGCATTAGCGGAACCAGACAAAACTTGCCGTAGTAGAGCTTCTGGTAGCATATGGACGAAAAATCGTTGTGTTAAGTCCCCAAAGAACAGGCTCACAAAGCAACAGCCATCACCAATGGTGACAACCATAGACCGACAACACCAACAAATATGAAAACTGACCGGATCCTAGGAGATTTGCTGAACACATGACTCCATGGCCGAGGATAAGTCCGAGATGACCTTATTATGACTTTAGGATGTCGCAGCTAGTGCCTCACCATCGCGAAGGAGAGACTGAAAAAATTAAACAATAAGCAGAAACCCTCCCACTAGCGAGGGATCATGGTCCGCCACAAATCCAAGCCCCCAAGGCCACCAGAGGCTTTGTGGATCGGCGGAGAGGGGGACGAAACCCAATGGGTTTTAGGGGAGTCGCCACACGGTCGCCTATCTCCTCCTATACCGGTCTGGTTCAAGTCTTAATTGGAAAAGCAACGTTGGATGGGAAGGACCCCCATTCACAATTTGGTTGGTTGAACAAAAAAGGGTTATTGGGATGTTCTTTTACACTGTGTGTTTAGAGCTAGGGTTTCCGCAACTCCATTATATGTTAAAAGAGTTGAATGCTATAAAAACTGAGTATTGGTGAATCACATATCACCGCCAACTCCCTTTTAAAGTACTCGATAAATATCGTACAGTACATGTAAAGAAACACATGGGCATAAATATGGATATTTTGGTTGGAACACGAGTTGTGCACTAAATCGTACGTGACCACGTGAATATAAATATCAGGGCATTTGCGTTGGTCAAGGACATGCATCTTCATGGTCTACCACATCATGACAACAAAAGCAAGTCATCGATGATGATTTTATCCTTCAATGTTGTCTCTTACACCTAATACTTACATAACTATGCCATTTTTTTGCGGAATAAGAATTAACAACATTGGAAACTAAAACATGACATCTAATAAAATGGATCAAAGTATGCAACACAAATTTAGCAAGATATGTAACTACGACGGGGTTATCTACTACTACCTCCGATCCTAAATAAATGTCGTCATTTTAAACTAGAGTTAGTTCAAAACCGTGATACTTATTTAGGATCGGAGGGAGTACTTAAGAACAACAAATGCTTTACATCTAAAAAATGACCAAAGTCGCCCATCCTAAATATATTGTTTGCTATGAATAAATGTACATATGAAATAAATATGTAAACTTTCGCAACCTTTTTTTCACATATAAATATACATGATCACATAATTAAGTATCCCGGGGATTGGGAGAGTCTATGAAATACATAACATCTTTGGTGCCCAGCATTTATAGTGGGAGATCATCCATTACAAAGAATTTCATGCTTTGAAGGTTTAATCGAAGAATTAAAAAATATGATTTACACACCGTTTTCAAAAGAAGAATTGCGCGAGGACATGCTTTTCCAAGGAAAACACATTTACACTGATTCATCAAACTTTAAAAAGATAGAGCATATACAACTGCTTCATACAATTTTACATCGCACTTTTCTATGAAACTTAGCAACATTTCTCTTTTACTCCATCTGTTTCAAAATATAAGATGATTTAGCTTTGTAAAACAAATGTATCTAGACTTGTTTTAGTATATAGGTTCACTCAACTTTGAGATGAATCTAAACACTAAAATAAGTCTAGATTTATTTTTTTTACAAATCTAAAACATCTTATATTTTGAAATGGAGGGAGTACATTACATAGGGCCTATGGATGCAAGTGGACTGTCCACCGGACAATACGGACAGTCCGCTAGACTAGTGCATTAGATAAATTGATTGAGTATTAGTACGCAGATGATTAGCTGATTAGAAGACAGGGTTGATTAGCGGACAGGTCGGGACGTCTGGGCGGACGTCCGCCTGCATCCCTAATAGGGCCACCTCGGTGTTTGAGGGATAAGAGTGTAAATTCGCGTCCATGTACGTGCCAATGTTTTTCTCGTGAGGGTGCACATTGTGGCGTAAATTTGACCGTCAACCGTGCGATTAGTGATGATGATGATGAATCATGTCAGCGCTATTCTTAATGAACGAGGATGGCTTGGGTCGGTATTCTGTAAAGGAAACGAAAAAGGAGAGCCCACCCAAACAGACACTAGCAAATCCAAAATTAAAAAAATAACACCCAAACTAAAAAAGAGCAAAATTTACACGATTCCTGCGCCCTTCCCTTCGGCGTCTTCGCTACTCTCCGCCAGCGAGCCCCCCAATACGACCAACCCTCCCGCCGGCGCCGCCGCTCGCCGCGGGCGATGTACAAGCTCGGCGGCCGTGGCGGCGGGCGCGGCGGCGGAGGTGGTGGCACGAAGCGACCGCCGGCGCCCCATGGCCGCGGCCGGGGCGGCTCCGCCTCGGGCCCGCCTCACCGTGGTCGCGCCGCCGCCGCCGCCTCCCCGGCGGCGCAGCCAGAGGGGCGCGAGGAGGCGTTCAGCCTGGAGTCCAGCGGGCCGCCTGCCTTCGCGGCACTCATAAGGCTGACCCCCGACCTCATCGACGAGATCCGGCGGGCGGAGGAAGCCGGCGGCGCCGCCCGCATCATGTTCAACTCCAACATCAACCCCGCGGAGAACGTGAGCTCTCGCCTTCCCACCCTCCGTCGTTTGGTCCTGCTTCTTTGAGTCGGTTCAAACGTTTAACCTAACCAATTTCGACGTTTTACCCATCACGACTATTTTCGTTGAGAGTACATCCTTTTTTTCCCCTTTCCATTACACTGTTGCCGAGTTTGGGGCCAGGTTGATAGGTTCATTGTGTATTTGCATTCAGATTTGCTTCAATTTACTACCTGTTTAGCTCGGTTCGTGTTAGAATTGCCAATTTCCACTTATCCTTGGGTGATAGCCTTAGGGTTATTCCGCTTCGGTTCTTAGATGACATCACATCCATTGCTTGTTCGATCCTTTCAGTATGTTGTCCCGACGTGACAGATTTGTCAAATGTTGCCTGCTTATTATTGAGTGCCAGTTCATGATTTAGTGTAGTTTCTTAGGGCATAGTAAACTATACGACCTGTCCGTTTTGTTGCTTGTGAGTTGGTCATGACAGTATGTGGTTTTCTTTGTTATTGAATGCTCAAATCTGATGCGTGGTTTCCGTTGGTGTTTGTATGCTCGAAATGTAATTATTTAGTTGAATACCATTGTTGGTAATCTTTAGTTCACAACAAACTCATGCATTTCTCATTTGTGTCTTCTATCCTTAGTGATAGATTTTTGTTGGTACTGTAACTCCGTCGTGTACATGGAATCAGTATTATTAACAAGCTATGCAAACAAATCAACCATACAATTTTTCTCTCTAGAGAGTCACATTAATGATAATAATTTGCAAAACCCAAAATATGTCCCCCTTTTCACCATTTGGAAGGTATTAATGTCTGTTAAAGTCTTCAAGGTTAACTGAACACAGCTGGTTTTAAAGAAATGTAAAAATAGCAGGTAGATGGTTATCTTGTCTGGATTTTTACAGTTCTTATGTCTAGCAGTTCAGTCCAACTGAGTTGTTGGGAATGTTCTTCGCAGTTGCACACTCCTACATAGTGCGTTTCCTGTTTGATGTCTAGGACATGTGGGGACTGGCTGGTTCGCAGCGGTTTCTGGAGCACTTCTGTTGAGAATGTTTAGTTACTGTACTAGTTCAGACCAACGGAAATTTCCATGTAACGCAAAATGTGTGCATCATGAGAATTACTGCTGTACATTATACTTGTTGAATTGACTTCTGAAAGTTCTTCTCTTGCACTAGATTATCGATGTTGACGGCAAAGAATTCAATTTCACATGGTCATCCGAACCTGGGCTGTGTGATATTTATGAAGAACGTCAGAGTGGAGAGGGTGGAAATGGATTGCTTATGGAACGCGGGTCTGCTTGGCGCAAGGTGAATGTGCAACGCATTTTGGATGAATCGGCAAAGAACACTGTGAAAATGCGCTCAGAGGAGGCTGAACGTATCTCGAAATCTAGAAAGTTTGTCTGCTTTCCCTGATCCATAATTCTTTTGATCACCAATTAATCATCATACCAATGTATATATATTTCTTAAATCTTTGTTGAGATATTGCAGACCTGTTCATTTTTGTACTTATGCATCCTTGTTTAATTGCTTGTTATAGATCCATTGTGCTGGACCCAACAAATCCATCTGTTAAGATTCAGGCGAAATCAATGACTGCTGCAGCTGTAGAAGGTTTGTACTTTAGATCGTAAGATATATGTTTTGTTTCTCATTAAATTACGAGTTCTTTATTTCTACCTGGATTTTGCATTCATGCTTCCATCGTAGAGATGTGTGATGCGCTCAGTTTATCATGTGCTATGTAAATGCTGCTTTTCATTTTTGATCTCTGCCTGAAGTTCTTAAGAGACTTAATAGTTTATAATGTCTAAAGGTTGTAAAAGATTGTATAACTTAGTGCTGGTATCTCTTCCAGGTAATATGAGGAGGAATAAATGGAACCAGAACAAGGAACATTTCAAAAAGAACCAAGGTTTTAATCCTGTCTGATCTTTTCTTTCGTATTACTTTATTCTTTCTATGTATATACTTGTCCTACCAGTCTACCACTAATAAAAGCCCGCATTAGCACGGGACTAACTCTTTGCTCTTCATGGGTGTACTCCAGCTGCTATTATCCCAACCAAATCAATTTCTAAAGTAAAGCTGCCTAGCAACAGTATCACGAAAGGAAGTATCTCTACTTCACCTGCGCCTTCTCCCGAGCAACCTGGATCAAGCATTCCTTCATTTTCTGCTGGGTCAGATGCAAATCATGAGGTCATAGTACCTTTTGATTTGAAGAAAGAGGAAAGTAGTAAAGTTGAGAAAGCAAGACCAAATAGGATTTCTCAAGGACTAAACCGCCGTGCAAGTTCTGTTTCTGCAAGTGCTGATGATAATGCAATTGATTTGCGAGGACTCTTAATATCCATACTCTCAGAAAACCCCAAAGGAATGAACTTAAAGGTAATGTGTCCCCCTTCCCCGTTGTAGTATGTGCAAATGGAAAAGGTAATCAAGAAGCTTCTATGAAAAACTAGTAGTGAGTAAATTCCTTGGTATGGGGAAACATTATATGGACACAAAAATGCTTCATGCTAATCTATACATGATTTTTCCGTACTCCTTGTAAAATTTAAGAACCAAGTTTCAGACTTTCAGGCATATAAACTTATATGTGTGACAGTAGTTTCTATAATATTCAGTTTTCTGTATGAAAATTTCCCATTTTGTGACCCTTAGCGCAGTGCTGCTTGCATCAAGTGTCACTTCAATTCATGGCTGACCTATGTCTGACGGCTGTTCTTTACCTTAGTTTTTTAGCTTTGTAATGATGTATTGTGATATCCATATCCCATAGTTTACTTGATCCAATACTACAGTGCTCCACTTCATGATTGTACATGCCTTCATTTTGTTATTTGTTTAGTTAGCTAATTCACTGATCATACATGCCTCCACAAGCAATTACCTATTGTTTCTGTGTATAACCTGTTCTGTAACTTATGCAGGCCTTGGAGAAAGCTGTTGCAGATACAGTTCCAAATGCATCAAAGAAAATAGAGAGTATCATTAAGAATGTGAGTTAACACATTATGCACCACCTCTTTTCTCAGTAAGAAATATTAGGAATATAATGTGATGCACACTTAACATGTCTTTGTTCTTCCAGGTTGCAAATTACCAAGCACCCGGGAGGTATGTGCTCAAACCTGAACTGGAGGTAGAAACCTCTAAACACGATGCATCTGGCAGTGGAAGGTATGATGCTTTTCTCTACAAGTTCAATGCCTTGTTTTCTTGTTTAGCTGGGAGATTGTCTTCGTGATGTTGTCCCCATAGTTTTGTATACAGTTAATTTCTGCATGTTTGCTACTTCCTCATGCAAGCACCTCAACAGCCAATTGATATATCTAACAGGACTATTGATGAGAATATCGAAGAAACTGCTCCAAGCTTACAGATTGATGATCCTGATATATTTGAGAAGATTGAAATCGGGGGCTCCCCGGTTTCTGCTGCAGGAGACGAAAAGGTCAATGGCAGTGATGGTAAAGCAGGTACCTCTAGTGAGAGTGGAAGTGATAGTGATAGTGACAGTGACAGTAGTGGGAGTGGAAGTGATAGTGGGAGTCAAAGCAGAAGTGCTGCAAGTGGTAGTGGGAGCAGCAGCGACAGTGATAGTGATGCTTCATCAAGCAGCAAGGAAGGATCTGATGCATTTGTGGACATTACAAGCGATGATAATAAAGCAGATACATCAGGCAGAAAAGTAGCAGATGAACTGAAGTTGTCTTCCTCACCAAGAGATTTGCTAGCATTGGATGGCGATGATGAGCAAATTGACATAGGAACAAATCTGGATTATACTAGTACATCATCACACATTGATCTGAATAATTTTAATATCGACAATGATGAGGCGGCATATACAACTGCAGCAACTGAGAATATTGGTGGAAGCAAAGTAAACATGCCATCAGAAATTCTAGGAAGCAAAAACATGGAGAGTGCTAGGTCAGATCCTAGTATAGTTGATGGAAAATATCCTGCAAACAAAACGTCTGATAAGGATAATCTTTTTGACGACCCATTAGCAGCGAGTAGTGAAAACTTACCTATTGAAGAAGCCATTCAGTTCACGAAGCAGGATAGTAGCAGAAGAAAATCAACCTCAAAGGATGGAACAAACCATGTACCATCAAGGACCTCAGAGAAAGGTGCCAAAGCCACCTTGAAAAGGGGTTCTGATAACGATAATGCTACCACAAAGCCGGAAAGTGCCAAAAAGGCCAAGGTTGACATTGCTAATTCCGGAGCTACAGGTTCTTCATCAGAGCACAGACAAAACTTGCCTCCTGACAAACATGTCAATGAAAGGTTGAGCAAAGAGACAGGGGATGTTGGATGGGACGCACATACTGATCCGCAGTTACAAGATAGCACTCCTATGAAAGGAAGACCTCCGGCTTCTGGAAATGTGCAGAAGATAAATCAGAGCCCAAAAGTTTCCATCCAGACAATGCACTCTGAGGGAACACAAGAAAAGATTGCTAAAGCAAGTTCTAAGAAGAAAGTAGATAAGATGCAGAAACCTTTGAATAGTATGGATGGTAACTTAGGGAAAGGTTATGCACATGTTGATGACCATTTTAATGACTCTGATGATTCTGCTGCAAGAAAAAGGGGTAGGCATGGGGGATCTTTTGTTGAAGGGAAAATGCACAAGCGTTCAAAGGATGCCAATATTGATGCAAATTCCATTAATATAGCCAAAGGTGCCAGAGGAAATGTTAACAACGATGTAGTCATGTCTCTTCCTGAATTCATTGAAACTAACGGTGAGCCATCAATCTTGCAAAGAAATAGTGTTGACAAATCACCTCCAGCAAAAAAGGTGCTCCAGAGAGAGCAGTCTGAACTTGAGTTGGGTGAACTTCGTGAGGGTTCTTTGGAAAATGACATCGAGAGGACAAGGAGGCAATTTGAGAGAAATAGTTCTTCTAAGTCGCTTGATGGTAAAGCGACTAATGTTGATAATCCCCACCCCAGTATGAATAACAGGAAGGTTGCTGTATCTTCTTTTCATGGTCAGAGGAAACCATCACCACAAGAATTTAGTACTGGCGGTAATATAAACCAAGAAGGAATGCCAAGGAAGACACTAGGATATGACTTTGATAATAGGTCTCAACAAAGAGTAAATGTTTCACAAGGTCGACAATTGTCAAGGACTGGTAATCCAGAATCAGAGAACATACTATATCCAGATAGGCTGTTAGAAAAAACAGGCAAAAGGGAAACGGAAATCTCACAGGGTGGAGTGCTCAATCATGTAGATCCAAAGAAGAAGAAAACTACTCCCAAGCTTCCTCAGAATGGTACCAAGAATGGAATAGAGCATATAACACGGAAATCAATTTCACCTGCAGAAAACGAGCAAAGTAGGAATAACTCTGTAATTGAGACCGATATCGGCAGGAAGAGAAGGGACAGTTCTTCTGATGAAGATAATTTTTTTTTTTCAAAGTATGATAAAGAGGAGCCAGAACTAAAAGGTCCAATAAAAGATTTCTCACAGTAAGTAACAATATCCTTGATTTGTTTTTTATGTCCTTCAAAGTATTTTTGCTTGTTGTATTTTTTTTATTTGCCCACTCAGCCCCAAGATTCACATTGATCTACTAGTGTAAATATTTGATCCAATCTTAATTTTTCCTCGAGTTTTTTCAGCCAAGACTAGAATGCGTTTTTCTGTGCTCTCTCTCTCTCTCTCTCTCTCTCTCTCTGTAGTAGAGTTTTTGTGGTTTGAAATCTTATAATAGTAGCAATACTGCACTTAGCATACATATAGGTTATAAGGAACTAAGCATACAGAAGTTAAACAACATCGAGCTAAAAAGAGTGTTCAGCGCATTGCTTTTCGAGCCGAGCATGAGTCCGTTGAACCCTTAAGGGGCTAGTCCGAGCCAGATCACTTGCTTCGAACTTTTTTGCTAGACCTATAGATACTGCTGGTATCTGTCATCGTTGTAGTCTTATGTTTCTTTGTTCACGCATCCACTTAACTCATTATATCCTTTTTCAGATATCAAGATTATGTGCAGGAGTACAATGAGAAATATGAGGTCTACTCTTACTTGAACAGTCAGCTAAAGAAAACACAGTATGTGCTACACTGAATTGTTCACGCGTCCACTTAACTCATTATATCCTTTTTCAGATTCGCATGTAGTACTATAACTGACACTTGTGTTACACAGGTCTGAATTCCTAAAGATTCAGGAGGATTTCGATGCTGCTAAAGAAAGAGACAAGGGTCAGTACTATAACATTGTTGAAAGAATAAGAGACATGTATCATGAATCGGGCACGGTATGCTTTGTTGAATAATTCATTCACTCAAACATTCTTTATTTGACAATTCTTCATTGTTAATTATTATTTGTGGACATATATCCTGCAGAGGCATAAATTGATGAAGAAGGTGTTCCTATTGCTTCACGAAGAGTTGCTGGTGCGCAATGTGATCTTTTAGTATTATTAGTATGCGTTTTTTGTAGCTGATTAGGCTGTTTCAGTTAGTTTATGACATGCTCTGATTCTCTTAGCTGTTAATTCCCCAGACTATCAAGCGGAGAATTCTAGACTTCGCAGAGACCTACTCATCAAATGAATAATGGGCGCACCCCAGAATCATGTGAGTGTTTTTTTTAAGTAATCTTTTCCCTAAAATACGTCAATACATCTGACAACCGAGTAACTGACAATGGGCTGCAGTACTGATTGTTGGCGACCATGCATGCAGGGCATTCTCAACTGTTTCTGAGAGGCTGTTGACCAGCATCTACTCTGAAGATGCCAGGAACCTCGGCATCAAGCCTTTGTAAAAGCACGTCTCTGGGCTTGAACATTCAGCTCAAGCCATTCATCAGTGACATAAAGCTGGAGAAGCTCACGGTATGGTTTCCTGGATTGTGTTCTGCTGAATCTCATAGTGATCACAGCAGCTGCGGTCGGGGGCGATACCGTGCAAAGAGAAGACCAACACCTCCCCTCCACACGGAGACATGCCTGCGGCAGCGTGAACAGAGGAAACTGAACTTACGGAACAGAGGTAATATTGAAGGCGGTTTTACAACAGCAATTTTGCAGGTAGTAGATGGGAACCGTGACAGGATATGGTTCCCTTGGTAGATTAGTTTTTGCAGTGAGATCTTCTCCCCCTCCTGGCGTTTCACTATGTAAAGCGGCTTTTGTATCGATGTGATCAACTCAGTTCTATTTTAACTTTGTACATATATCTGGATACGAATCTATCTAGAGTAGTTTTGATGGAGGTTCGGTTAATCACTCGAGAGCGATTCTCCAATCTTGCTTATGCAGCAGCACAGCTGTTGGAATGTGTTGTTGAATGAGCAGCAGTGAGCTTGCCAAACAGTCTGTCTTTGCCCCGTTCTTATACTGCTGTTAGTCTTCGAGCGTCATTACTGGTGAACCATTGCTGATCTCGTGCAAACGCAGTTGGTAAATTTTAAGTGGTACTCCCTCCGTTTCAAAATATAAGATGTTTTAGATTTGTGCAGCAAATGTATCTAGACTACTTTTAGTACGTAGGTTCACTAAGGTTTAAAGTGAATCTAGACACTAAAACAAGTTTAGATATATTTTCTTCACAAATCTAAAACATCTTATATTTTGAAACGGAGGGAGTATAAAGATGTGGCGCCAAAAAGAATTACTAGTGCGGTTGGCAAAATGTCACTTGGTTTGGCCAACTCACAATTCTAGCGGGTTGCAAAATCCAGTGGAGTATTATTGAACTTCGGTCAATATTAGAGCCAAATTCCCAAGGTATTTATCATATTCTTGAACCCTTAAATTCTTTTTGTTCTCGAAGCTTCTGCCCGTGTTCTACCAGACCATCATCGGACGGTTGGCCTTGGATCAGACGGCCACAAGAGGCCGCCTCTCACCGACGAGAAAAGATTGTAAAAAGGCCACCCACTGTGCGGTCACACTCCACGTGTCTATGGTCCCACTAGCCGCTCGACGTGTCCGTGGTCCCACTAGCCGCTTCTCCCTGACGCTAACCCGGGCGGCGAAGGCAAAGCAGCAGGGACAGGGAGCCGAGCCCTCTCTGGAACAAACCCCCGCAGGCCCGCACCGCACCGCACCCATCCCCATTCCGAGTTCCGACCCCCTGGACTGGAAGGCGCAGGAGCTTCCGGAAGCATCCGCCCAAATCGGCCCGCGGCGATCGTGGAGCTGCCGCCTCCGCTGCTGGGGTCACGCTCGCCGGCACCAGGGATGCACGCGACGGAGAAGCTGCGGTGGCGCTTCTCGGACGGCGGCGTCACCGATCTGCTCGACGCCCGCAGCCTCCATGGCCCCCCCGTAAGACCTCTCTCGGAAATGCGCGAGCCCTTCCGTTTTGGCGTGGCGGCATCCGTGCTTGTTAGCTTTGAGGCGACATCTCTGTTGGGTCGAATTGCCCGATTCGACGGGGTTTTTACTCCATAGGGGTGGTGGAGTCTGTGTGGCTCAATCGCCGCTTCGGGATGAGCCATCAGTCGCCAGGGTGTTGCGTTACTCTAGCGGCGTTTCTCGATCGAGACACGGCATTTACCGGGGTTTATGGACGCGGGGAATCAGAGTCACTCTTTCAGTCGTTTCTATGCTGGCAACGAGTTGGTGCGAATTGTGGTACCGTACCGGCCTTTCGTTATCAATTCGTTCGGAGCGTGGTGTAATGCCGCCAATATCTCTACCGCGTCGAGTCTCGGAAGTAATGTTGGTTCACAAGTTATGGCTTGTATAAGTAGTAGTGAGTTGTTCCGGTTCTTGGGAAATGTTATTGGATACCAATGTATGCTGTTCCTCTCTTAGAAATTGGAACTGTGATGGGAGTTATCACTTTGAACTCGATGGTGTACTTGAATGGGCACTGACTGTGAGTTGAATTCATGGGAACTAGGATTTTTGCTGGAAACTCTGTATGTGATTCTTGAGCTTTTTGTTTTTTTCTGTGCAACGTCAGCATTATTTAGTTGGACACTTTATCATAAACTACGAGACAACCTTGTTCGCGCTCTTTATGATCTGCTTTGGTCCTGTATCCGACAATTATGCATGTTTTAATCACAGTATCAGCCGGAGAATAAACACTGGTCCAACTAGATACAACTAACAGTTTCTTATTTTCCAGGACATTACTAAGAGAGTGCAGTTCCATTCATCTCTAGTACGAAAGCTTGCTTTGGAGAATGAGTTTGAGGTATTTGACTTCTGTTGTTGTTCACCTCATCATTATATATTAGTTTCCTCTCAAGAACATGGAGATCACTCTTTTCTTGATTCTTACTGGGATCGCCTTTTGGTTTTCCTGTGCTATTTAACAGGGCCACGTTGGTTGTGTGAATGCTATTGCATGGAACTCAGATGGCTCACTTCTGCTATCAGGATCAGATGACACTAGAGTAAGTGTCTGGATGCCATTTTCTCATCCATTCTTCTCATGTTATCTATGTGTAGAGTTGCATGAACTATTTACTTGTCTTGCAATATGGAAGCTTTCCTGTACTTCTCCTTTGTTGACTGATATTTAAGTTTTATTATGCTGTGGAACAAAACTTAAATAGAAACCAATCTGAATGATGTAAGGCTATTTTCTTGCAAAAGAGATTTTGCTCAGAGTCAGGCGGCAGTCTCAAAGTCGAATAATGTATAGTTGTATGGTTTTATTTCCTACGCTATATTCTTGGACTAGAAAAAGTTGAAGAGTTTGATGGATCACTCAATGTACTTCTGTATGAATACTGGTTCTGCAGGTCAACATCTGGAGTTATGCTGATCAAGAGCTGTTGCATGAAATTGAAACCGGACATTCCGCGAATGTATTTTGCACAAAATTTGTTCCTGAAACATCTGATGAAGTAGTAGTTTCAGGAGCAGGAGATGCCGAGGTACCACCTTTCTGTGATATGTTTTCACTGTTATGTTTCCCAGTTATTCTGAAGCACTGTTTTCAGGAGAGGTTTATTTATTCTTTTCCAGGTTCGTGTTTTCAATTTGTCTCGTTTAAGTGGCGTAAGGCCTAGGGAAATTTCTATGGAGCCAGCTGCAATTTACCAATGCCACTCAAGGAGGGTCAAAAAATTAGCTGTAAGATCCTAATCTTATGCCGAAGGCCTTGATTTGAATTTTGAATTGTAGAGCATGAAGGAAGTTTCTCTTTGCATTGTCTAATGTTGACAAATCTCTGAGGTTGTTCCTGAATGTACAGCCTTTGTATATTTTAGTATCCAGAGGAGAAGAAGAAATAATGATGTTTTATTTTTGGGTCTTTGCACTACTTGAGACGTCTTCTACTTACTGACGCATACATATTTTGCATTTCCTGGTTCAACATTCATGATTATGTTTGTTTGCGATATGTAGGTCGAAGTTGGCAACCCTAATGTTGTGTGGAGCGCAAGTGAGGACGGTACTCTAAGGCAGCATGATTTTAGGGAGTGCAGTTCCTGTCCTCGTGCAGGATCGGCTAACCAGGAATGCCATAATGTGCTTGTGAGTATTCCAACCATTGGGTTCCGCTTCTATTGTGGTTATTAGGTGCATTCTTCTCATGGAGCATGTAATGTACTTCCACTTTAATTTAGGCCTTTGTTAGTATTTGTTCCTTAAAAGCCAAATAGAATGACCAATTTTACTATGGGAGAGTAGCCTTGTATCGATTTTAAATGTTTCTGTTTTAATCTTGACATGGTTCTCTTCTGTGTTTCATGAGGACTTGAACAAGATCCTATGCTATTTTGTTTCTGTGTACCGATTTCCTAATACCAGATGAATCAACCTGTAATGCTGCACTTATTTGGACTATGGTCATGGTCATATAATCAGTTTAACTCTTCAGTATGTTGTGGCTTTCAATCACCTGCTTCTAAGGATTGGTATTTTTCTTTTTTGTTTTTCTGAGTACTTCTGAAAATGCTAAGATAATGTATTCTTTTTCGTTCTTGTGAGTCCTATTGGAAATGCCAGGACAATTACATTCTTAGGACAAATGATGACTGTAAAATTAGTTGAGCTGGGTGTGTGTTTTGGCCTTAATCCCAATTTTGCATTACATGTGTTTCTGACAGCTAGATCTACGATGTGGAGCAAAGAAGTCTTTAGCTGATCTCCCCAGACAACCTCTGGCGTTTAAGTCTTGTGATATTAGCTCTGTTCGACCCCATCAGCTCCTTGTTGGTGGGAGGTAACTTGTTATCATTAATTAGCCAGTGCATGTCTGCATGACAGACCTTGCTTTTGTTAACTTACAAAAACAGCACTTCGTAACTTAATGGTTATGCAGCGATGCGTTTGCCCGGCTGTATGATAGGAGAATGCTTCCGTCATTGAGTTCATGTCAAACAAGAAGGAAGCCACCCCCTTGCATTAAAATGTTCTGTCCATTGCACCTTGCTGAAAATGTAAGTTCACTCTTTTGCTTGAACAGCTTTTTGTTCTGTTCAATTGTGCATGGTAGAGCTGATAGCGATTATTGCTTGCTGGCATCATCTGGACTGCTCTTATACTCTAGAGATGAGAAAGAATTTCAACTTAATTATTATAGAAAGTATTTTCTCTGAAGAAATTCGCTTTCTCCCATGATTTGTGCCAGAGCATTTGATCTAGAATTGGGAACTTCGTTCAGTTTGAATTCAGAATTTCATTATACCCGAAGCTTTCAAAACGTATTTCTGTTATGCTCGTTGACTTTTGGTCTCTGCTTTCTAACCAGAGGAAGTCAAATTTGCACCTTACCCATGTTGCGTTCAGCCCGGATGGGAAGGAGGTTCTTTTGAGTTACAGTGGTGAACACGTATATCTGTTTGATGTTGACCCAGGTATGATTGGTTAATTCCCTTTGCTTATCCTCATTTGCTTATCACACTATTGCTCTCTTTCAGTCCTCTGTCAGTGTTGATATCTTTAATGTTATACTGGTCAATGCATCTGTTTATGTATTCAGACAATATGAGTTCAGTGAGATACACAGCAGATGATGTACATGATCAGTTATGTTTACCACCTTTTCACAAGGAACCAACAACAAAAAATTCAAGACGAAGAAAGTTTCCAGCAAAAGCAACTTCAAGAAGTTCATCTAGGGTGAGCAGTCTTGTATCTGCGCACCTGCGCTTCTTGTTTTTGTAAACATGGCCTCTTCATATCACATACTTTGCCTGATCGGCTAGACATGTTGAACCTCTCTGCTTTTATGGCACCCGTTTCAGGTAGATATTCTGAAGAAACTTATGCAATTTGTGATAAAATCTCTGGAGACAGGAACTAACTTAATGCATGGGATTGAAGCATGCTCTGAAATACTTGATGCTATGGAATCTGATATTGATGATAGCTTGATGCATGATTGCTTGTGTACCCGGGCAGGGTTGTACCTAAAGGTATGCTTGCATTTGTTTATTGTGTATCAAATCTGCCCCATGTGTTCTTTGTTAAACGTATAGATTCTGAATGATGTTTTGCAGCGGAGGTGGAAAAATGATGTTTACATGGCTATTCGGGATTGCAACAGAGCAAGGAATATTGATTTTACATCATTCCAGGCACACTTGTTCATGGCTGAGGCACTGTTACAGGTAAAATGTGTAATTTTGTCATAGAGTGTAGGCGTATAGGGCATGCTTAGTTTGGAGCCAAAAATTGGATTGCCAGTATTTAGACAAGCTAAAATATTGGCTTCGAATTGGTTGGCTACCAACTTACCTTGCCAACCTCTCAGAACTTGCCGATTTTTGGCGAGTTTATGACTTGCCAAATGTTGGCATGCCAAAAGGTTGGCTAACCAAGTTTTGGCTGTCAACCAAGCGCGGATGCTGCAAATAATGTTGTACCGTCATACAAATTTGATCTAACCATGGTACTTTGGCTGCTTTCGTCTAGTACCTGGAGTTGCTTTGCGTCAAGCCTGTCTAGAATGTATTATTTGTGCTGTCTATTCTTTGTCAACTTAAAATCACAACCACATGTGTACTCTACTAATTGATGCGTCTTATTCTCACTAAATTTCTTTTGTCCTAAATCACCCTCCTTTAGTTCTGGACCACTGAATTAAGAGATTGAAACTCGGTACATTCTCCATGTCTTACAAATATTGTTTGTGCTTTCTGTAGTTAGGAAGACTGAAGGAGGCATTTGAATATGCAGAAGCTGCACGTAGTCTTGTTCCACCAAATTCGGTTTCTGCGAAACAAGTGGAAAATGTAAAGGAGCGACTTGCTGCTGGTGAGTACATTTGACATAAACAATTGTTCTCTCCAACACAGCTACACCATATGAATATAACTTTTGGAGATTGTTAGGTAACAGCTTTACATACTGAAAGATAATTTAGCTGGCTGCCCTTTGGTTCAGATAGTTCAGCAACCTGTTAATATTTCGTGTCTGGTAGGTGTTGCTATGAAAAATTAGTGTTTGCAAGAAACATATACATGCAGATGAACCCAGTACTATTATATATACTAAATCTGTTCTGTTCCATAATGTCAAACGTTTTAGCAAACTAATTTAGTTTACCAAAACGTTTTACATTATGGAACGGAGGTAGCAATAAAGTTTCATGTATTTTTTCTATAATTTCTACTGTTGCAGCTGTTCATATCGATCCATTATATTTAATTTGTAACTTTGGATATTGAAATCAGAATTTATTGAAATTTTTAGTTGTAAGATGCCAATGGATTCAAGATTTAGTTGTTGCTCCTATGCAGAAGATGTCATATGTTGTTAAAATTTTGAAATATCTGATGGATTTATGTTGTTCAAACAGCTGAACTCGAGAAGAATAAAAAAGATCAACAAGGAAATACTAACAATGATGCGCGTCATGGAAGGTTACGTTCATTGAGTGATCTACTGTTTAGATCAGATGTTAGTGGGTCATCATCGCAGGAGGGTCAAGACGGTTCAGATTATGATGATGACATGGAGTTGGACTTTGATACGTCAGTATCGGGTGACGAAAGCCGCGATAGTGATCCAGGTGCTGTTCGAGGCAGTTTGAGTTTAAAATTTCATCGAAGAGGGGATCAGACTAATGAACAGTCTGTCGAGAATGGATCGGTTGAGTCCACTAGTAATGGTGATTCTGCCTATGAGGTTCTTTACTTCTCATCATACTCTTAAAATTTGAAGTTCCTAGTATGAGAAACTCTTTTTTGCTTCTACTGGCATCGGATGGATTTAACACCATCCTGCTGTGCAATATAGCCGGAGGTTGCCCTTGATATGAAACAAAGATATGTTGCACACTGCAACGTGGGGACAGATATAAAACAAGCCAGCTTTCTTGGTGAACGAGGTTAGGCTATTGAGCTATTTCTTCTTACATGCATATTCAATTTTATTATTTGTATGTTGGTAGGCCTCCTATCAGTCACTTGCATGGCAGATTTCTGTAGTAACAGAAGGTAGACCTTTAATATAAGGCGTATCCATAGTAAACAACTTCGTGTCAGTCGCTAGGTTTGGTGTGAGATTTTTTGCATTCGTTTCTGAATGAAAAACCCTTCCGTGGTCTTTCTTGTAATTGACTGTGCTTTCTAATTAATAGAAGTGCAAAACTTTTGCACGTTCTCTAGAAAACTATGTTATCAGATACCCATGGATGTTCAGATGTCAATCATGAATCAGTGAAGAGTTAAATTTGCTTGTGGAGTTTGGTATCTGGACTGCACGATGGATCATAATTTGTGGTGCGGTGTATAATTAGCTTATGCAGAATCACTTGCAGAAATTTAAATTTCTTGAATTAATGTAAGAAGATCACTCGTTGATGTGAAGACTGAACTTCTTTCGCAAAAAAATGTGATTCGCAGAAAAGAAGACTGAACTTCGTTGAGCTTACACATACTTTACGAATTATCACAAAACTTCATTCTTTAAGATTTATTCTCCTCACTACATTTATTTGATATACATATCTCAACTTTATTTTTAATGAGTTCCTATTCCAGTCACTATGTTATCACCAACCGGTCCGATTGTAAAGGCCACATGTTTAATTTGCCTGTCATGACGTGTGAGATGGAGCTGCCTGTTGGCCAACTGGCTAGGCCAACTGCCTTATTGCTCTGACGGGTGAACACCCATTTGGAGTAAGGCCATAGACCCGCTGGGATTCCTGCTTTGGCAATATCAACCAAGAGGTTACATACTGATGTATCCAGTCCATGAGGTTCAAGAGATACCATGTGTCACTCACTGGTAGGGTCGTATGATTAAAGTTGGACAGGAGTTCATCAAAAGTGTAGTTTTGCAATAGATATGTCTAAGGCAACGTATAGTTTTATGAAAATAAGAGTGTAATTTTGTGGAAATTATTTGTAATTCGTAGTTCTGTTTGCTCAAAGTATTTGTTAGGCTATTATCTTCTAAACGTGTCTAATGCTGCACTGCTCCGGCGACAGGGGATTTTATTGCCAGCGGAAGTGATGATGGTAGATGGTTCATATGGGAGAAAAGAACAGGAAGGCTTATTAAAATGCTTACAGGGGATGGAGCTGGTAATTCCAATTATATTTCTTACCGTGGCTATATCTTGAGTACCATTTCTCATGCGCTTTATGTCTTCTACAGTTGTGAACTGTATACAGTCTCACCCCCATGATTGTGCTGTTGCAACAAGTGGAATTGACAATTCAGTAAAGGTAAGATGCAACCCTTTTCTTTTGTTGAAGCACTCGAATATTGTGTCCTCACTCTTCTCTTGTCTTTGTCTATTGTTAGTTGTGGACACCGGATGCAGAAACTACATATTTGGCTTCTGGACCAGAAATGGACGTAGTAACTGCCATAGAGAACAATCAGAAGAAGCTATCCCGCAACCGTGAAATTTTGTTGTAAGTTTCAAACCTTCACGAGGAGTTTTAAGATCTATGTTAACTTGGAATGAAGTTGCCACAACTAGCATGTAGCATCATGCTATTTTTTTCGATCTATCACCAAGGTTTATCGAAATTGGCTAGTAGCGAGTTTGATAGCATGTTACCATGTACAGTTTGTAATCTGCTTCCAGTTAACTCAAGTATTAGTGGATTGGTAGTGAGTCTTAAACTATTCCATTATATCATATCAGGGAGAAGAAGAGATTAAAATTACTCCCTCCGTCCATACACTAAAATATGTCTAGATGCATACAAATCTAGATAAATTGAAGTCACTTATATTTGGATGGAGGGAGTAATATAATTTTTTTTTTGTTGTCAGTTGCATCCAAGGTGCATCAGCCTGGCTCAGACGATTTAGTTGTCGTATCGTTCGGTTCTCATGTATAAATTGTTAAATCTCTGTGCAGGCCTTTTGAGTTTTTGGAACGATTTCGGATGCATGAATTTGCGGAAGGAAGTTTACATCCTTTAGAGTGTGCGCAGACTTGATTTACTATGGTTTGGACTCATGAGGTACTGCTGTTCACGGGACATTTTAGTGTGTTCTTAACTTTTTACTCAGCACAAATTTCAATAAGGCCTTGTTTTGTTGCCGTGGTCTGTCCGGTTTAGCAGTGTCTTATCCCGGCCTACGCGGAATCCCGTAGCAAACTCGTTTGGGCCGTTTTGTAGACTGGTTTACGACGGGCTCGGCCCGAGTAACCCCTGGAAACCACGTCGGGTTGAGCGGGTTAAAAACGCTCGCCCCACCTCGCGTTTCTCATAGTTGACGGCGTACGCGACTGCCCCCGGCGGCCCGGCCTTGCCTCGCTGCTGCCTACAAAACGAACATGTGGAGTAGGGGATCGGGGTGGGAGTGGATTAGAGGGGTTATCAGGTGGGTTTGGTGTGACAGCGTGTTTTCACCCAGCCCTGGGTGGTTTATACCCAATATTCCCTTTTAAAACTCTTCAACAAAACAAGCCCTAAAGTATATGTTGAACTGGGTTACTCAATACAGTTTGGATGCGTGGAACAAATAATGTGAGACATCACTTTTGCTCCCTGATTTTGGTATTTTGATATGTTCTGTTTTTTACTTTCATATTTTTCAGGGAAAGGGTAATATAGGGGGCATTTCATCCAAGATACAAGCAGCCAATGTTTAGGTGAAAATGAAATTGCAAGGTCTTGTTGCAATAGTAGGCAATGTACTGCGCACCGGCTTAGATCATATTGCTGGCGTTGCTGGTATTGAAGTTGTTTGCTCGGTGGTGTGAATAAACAGTGCAATGCTGTTGGTTGGTGTGCGTCGTGGATCCATTAACATGTACAGATTGTAGAAAGATGATGTCTTGTAATAAGTAATCGGGTGAATATGTATATGCTGCCCTTATAGAGCCACCTGCTATAATGTTCTTTTATTTCTTAGTCCATGGGGCAAGTTGGCTACTCGGTTGCTTCGTTGGGCAAGTCTTGCCTGTCTGGATATAGAAGTGAGACCATGGGTACAAGCTGCAATGCGGAATTACAGTATACAGCTTTGTATACTCTGGTGAGCTTTTCGATACCCGTTTGGTCCATGGACTGTTTACTTGATTTTTTATTTATTTTTGGGATGCTGACGAAATATCGTAGAGCAAAGCTGGGATCAAAGGCAACATTTTTTTGATAATGACCAAAGGCAACATGAACACAAAAATCAAGTGGGACACTTTCTCCTTCACAAAAGCAACACGGAAGTGATGGTAGCTGTCGCGCTGCTTGTTTTGCTTAATGTAGTTTTGCGTAGCCTTGAGCAGCAAGATTTTAATAATGCCCTGGTTTCTCCGAGGATGATGTCTCTTCGGTATGTTCTCCGGTCTAGTTGCATCTGCCGGCTGCCGCAGCCGCTGCGGATATAGTTGAAGTAGGTTCGTCGGCACGCGGTTTCCCTTGTAGTTTATCATTATAGTTGGAAGTAACTTAAACCGGAAGATTATAGAATGTCCCAATACTATATTACTAGGTGTGAAGAAGAGTACTAACACTTTCATAGGACCAATCAAAGCAAATCAGCGCCCTATTAATCTACTGGGAGAGGTCTGGAATGGACTACCAAGAACACCAAACCATCGCCCTAGCTAGTACTCCCTATGTTTGAGATTATATGTCCCGCGCGGATAACTAGATTGTTAGTTTAAAAAACAAAATATAAATAGTATAAAATAAAAATTATACCATTAAAAACTTTAAAGGATATATTTTTTAATAATATAATTTTGTGATATATAACTTATAATTTATTGATCAATTTAATAATATACGCGTAGGACGTATAATACCGAACAGAGGAAGTACTACTCGCCGTGTGTTGGCGGAAGAGGTCTGGTCTGGTGACGCATCGATCGATAGCTGCCATCCAGCTGAGTCTCTCCATGATCTCATCGAAGCGACCCTTTCTGGTGATGGCGTCTGACTTTCTTGAATCTTCTTCCCCCTAGCGAGAACATGTACGCGTTGTAGCTTTAGTTTTTGTTACGAAGTAACTTTTTAGAAAGAAAAGCTAAGATCCAAGTGCTAATCCCACGTCCGCACGCACTAGGAAATCTCCGGTCCACGTCCTTAAATAACGCAGTCTTCACAAAGACTCGTCGAGGTTTCGGAAAAGGAAGAAAACAAAGTCAAAGACCAAACCTTCACGTATAGATCATGTACGCGCGCACGCATCGCGCCAAAATTAGGGGAGGGAAAAAAGAAATAAAAAGTCGTTGTCTTGCCGTGAAGCACTTTTTTTAAAGATGTTCTCGCCGTGCACCTCCTCGTGGCTGGCCGGTACGACAACGTACGAGCACCTGCCTGCCACGTGGGACTCACGTGGGGCCCGCGTAGCAGCTGGGATCCGATCCCATTGGCCGTCGGGGCACGCAGTCAAACAAGCGCACCGACCCCGCGGTCGTCCTTTCCTCTCTTTTTTTAACGGTCGTCCTTCCCCACCCTCGCGTTCTGTCCTGATTTACGATGGCTGCCATCGCCCGCTGCATTTGTTGAGGTCTACTGGCGATAGACCGTCACGCGATGCTGACCGGTGGTCCGTCCCCTTGCCGGGTCCTCGCTGTCGGCGTGACGAGGCAGGGCCGCGGATGTAGGCCCGCGTTTCGCTCCGCCGTCCAACGTTGTCCGTCCACCCAGACGCAATTATTCGCTTGACGAAAAAAAGGCGTTTGCCCCTCGATGTCTTCCAATTCACGGCTCTGCCACCAAAAAGGACAACCTACTTATTTTGTGCTCTAGACCTTGAAAGATGTGATATTTGGAGTACTACCTCACATATTCTCTCCTCCTTTTGTTTTATATACAATTGCCAAGAAAAACATTGATGCATATATGCGTACATATGCATATTTGGAGTACTACCTCACATATTCTCTCCTTTTGTTTTATACTCCCTCCGTTTCAAACTATAAGATGTTTTAGGTTTGTGAAGAAAATGTATCTAGACGTGTTTTAGTGTGTAGATTCACTCCAAACATGAGTGAACCTATATACTAAAAGTAATCTAGATACATTTGCTTCACAAAGCTAAAACATCTTATATTTTGAAACGGAGGGAGTAATTGCCAAGGACAACACTGATGCATATATGCATACGGCTTGCATATTTGGAGTACCGCCTCACATATTCATGTCTTTAATTTCTCATGTTGCCATATGTGTTCCGATCTTTAGATTACTTGTCTCTATTTATGTGTATTTTGAGATTTGTTTTGCACAAAGTAAGGTACTACGTTGACATAAGCGTTAATGCGCCGCAGACAATCAAAGAAAATAAATGGCAATGCACGAGATTTAACTTCTATAGCAAAACAAGATCATAAATATCATTAGATCCATCAAAAATATTTTCTCATATGGTCTTTATTTGGTAGTATAGTTATTGATATTGTTTCCTATAAACTTGGTCAAATTTAATAAGTTTAATTTTTTGTGAATATTCCACCGATCTTAATAAACATCAACAACAATACAAACAGATCTAAAAGTAATAAAAATTACAGATAGGTTCATATACCATCTAGCGACAACTACAAACAATAACACAAACCGAAAGCGCATCACCGGAGCCGAGCAAAGGTTATCGTAATAGAGATTGTTATAGTAGACATACGAGAGATCGTCGTGTTAATTTCCTCAAAGGACCAACACACTAGAGCAGTAACCATCACCAATGATGACATTCGTAGATCGTAAGAGACCGGCCATCACATGAACAAACACGAAAACCGACTAGATACCAGGAGATCCATCGAACACATGACTCCACACGTCCTTGGTCGATGCTAGATGCACCACCAGAGAGGATATGACAAGAAATAATTTACTCTGACTTCAAGATGTTGCTGTCGCCTCACCATCCCAAAAATACATAGAAAAACAGTCTAAATAAAGAACAGAAACCCTCTGATGGCGAAAGACCGTGGTCCGCCACACCTCCAAGGCCGTAATACCACCGGAGGCGGAGGGACCGACAATGTCGCCGGCGAGGAAAACGAACCCCAGGTCATGTACCTTTAACGAAGTTTGATTTTTTTGTTGAGAGGGGTTTACGAAATTTAATTAGGAAACAACTAATATGCACTAATTTTGACATGGAGGGAGTATATATTTTTTAATTATATGCCCAAGTTTGCAAAAAAAGGGATTCGTGCTGAAACCATACCTTTTAAGTTTACCGAAAAGCTTCACACAAAAAACGAAAAATCAAGGGTCCAAGAGGCAAAAGCCAACTAGCACAAAAGAAAAAGAAAATCAGGGCAGCCTTACACATGCCCGCCATGGGGGAGAGGCAGAGGAGGACAAAAGAGGGTAGCTTCCGCAAGATCTTGAGATGTGTGGAGACTGCAGACACCCGGTCAGCTTAGCATTACTTATCGGCACCACCACCAATTCCTTCCTTCTCAAACCAGTTACTAGCTTAATTAGGTACAACTTTGCCAAGAACAAAGCCTAGCTAGCTATCGATCCGTCGATCGACCATATGCGGCAGCTTTTCCCATCCATCTGAGACCGATCGGTCGATCGCCAGCTATATTCTTACATATAGTTTACTTCTATGGGGAGCGACGCCAAGACGGGCTCCGCCGCCGGCGCATGCGGCCCGCCGGCCCCCGTCTGCTGCATGTGCGGCGACCACGGCCTTCTGCCGGAGCTGTTCCGCTGCGCCGCCTGCTCCGTCCGCTCCCAGCACACGTACGTACCTTACCCCTTTCTGTTCGCGTACGCGTTTTTGTGGTGTTGCCCCAGCGGCAATTCATTTTCGTAGGTTTTCTGGTCTAATAAGTTGGATTCAGACGGATCATAAGGATTGATTCTGGATTACATGCATGTGTTTAATTTGTGGGTGGATATTCATATTCTTCGATGTGGGAGTAGGTTAGCTATGGTAGATTTTGATCGTCCGTTGACTGATGAGATATAGCTAGCTCACGTAGGATGCTTTAATTACCGCGCTTGATAGCTATGGCGGATTTGTGAAATTACAAGAATGATTCAGTGAAACCATTCTCCTTTTTCTTGGCGATGTTGTCAAATCATTCAAGCCGATTACACAACACAAACAAAACACGTGCACATAAAATCAGCTCACATGCACTGATTCTGACATATATGGCTATCCGTCACTAATTCTCATTCAGCAATCAGCATCCACTTTGAATCCCCAATACGCACGTACCTGTGTGCCACACAATGCCAGTACAGTCAATCGAATAGTTTCCTGCTTGACTTCATCTGAAAGAGAACTGTCATCATTGATACATTTGGTGACAAGTTTGGCACATATTTCTGCGATCGATGTATCCTTTTCGCCACCCTGCCCGGTCCGGCCGTACGTCCAGCTAATTGATTTTTTTCCAACTTTTTGCACGATTCGACGCGAACTGTATATTTGTCAAACAAGACGGGCCCGGCCTAGATATATAGACATGCATCCGATCGATGTAGATATAAAGCTGTACGCTAGCTGACCTGCGCTTATGCACAATCCAGCTCGACTGACGGTACATTTCAGTTCTTGATCTTTCACGTGTCTACTGTCTAGCTACCACCTGAAATGTGTGCATGCAATAACGTACATGCACGAAACGTGCGACATCACATAGGAGCACACACTGATCATGCACTGCCTGTACACACTACTATAGCTGATAAATCTGCACACTTCAGGTACTGCACGGATCGGTATCCGAAGGCGGAGGCGTACGGGACGTGCAACTGGTGCCTGAGGGCGGCAGGCCAAGGAAGCGGCGGGGCCACACCTAGCCCGGCGAGGTCCACGGCCAAATTAGCGCCAGTCCGGCCATGGCCGACCGCTCACTGCAGCGACGACGTCCCGGCCTGCGCCACCGGCGGCAGATCGGTGCTCTCCCTGCCGGCGAAGGTCGCCGCTCGGAGCGACTTCGCCGCTGAGTTGAACAAGCCTATCAAGAAAGAGCAGCAGCGGCGACGGCTCCTGCTGCGGCGGTCGGCGTCAGACCTGGGCAGCGGCGTCCGCGCTAGCCGAGGCGCCGGGCCGCCTGGCGTCGCGCGGGGAAGACCGAGGGTGCAGCGGTACAAGCTCTTGGAAGAGGTGATCAGTAGCTAGCTAACTTAATTAGACGTACGTACATGTACATGGTTTCATTTTAGTTTTCTCGGATGAAACGTGCATGCGTTTAGGCATGCAATGCAAGCATGTAACACATGAGCAGGTGCGGCCCTGGAGTTTTAGCTATATGTGTGTGATGACCAGTTCTGATTCCAATATTTATCAGAAAAAATTTCAACCGATCGATCAGCGGAGGAGTAAATTACCACAACAGCAGAACGTACCGACTCTGTGGTTATATAAGACTGCGTCTACATTGGAGTGTCAGCTCTCGCCTCTCGATCACTCACACCGGGGTGTGGATGATCTTGGTGCTGTGTAAAACTTACAGCTTTTGTCTTGTCTTCTTCTATTTATTCCGAGGTTGCAACTTAACTAAAATCTTGAGAACCAGGCCACGAATTGAGACATCAGTCGCCATGACCATGTATCTTCAAGTCCGAATTGATATATCCAAAACATGAAAAGGGCTACCGCAATTCACATATACTATAACATCTTTGAGCCTGTGCCACCTTGCAATGTGATCACTGCAATGTGCTAACCCAATGTTGACGATTTATGTGGCGACCACGTGTAACATTGATTTACACGTGGGCCAACATCCTTTGGAAGTGAGCGTAGCTTCATTGGTTGTGGAAATGCATATACAAACCCAACACCTGGGTTCAAATCCTCACAGATGCAAATTTAGATTCCTACTTATAGTTGATGACCAAACTATTCTGGTATTCTGTAATTTATCCTAAGGACTAGGCTTGGTGTTTAATCAAGTTTAAAAATCCTGATAGTCATGCTTAAAGGTTGTGTGCATCTTTAGTTGTTGCAGAGGCCAGGAAGTGAAATTTTCCCCATTTAAGATTTGATTCCTTAACCCCTCGACCCCGTGCGGCCGTCGCCGGGCGGCAACCACTACGCCGTATCCCCGCTGCCCTCGAGCTCATCTCCCTCGCTACCACCGACTCACGTCGCTGGGCAAAGCCCCTGCGGCGCGCCGACGACGGCCCTAGTCCTCGTGCCCCCACATCCTACTAGATGCCGACGGCGACCCAGGATCGACGGGCGGCAGCGGACTGCCCTTAGATCCCCGTCGATGATGGCGGGACAACGACGGACGGTGTTCGATGCCTGTGGATCCAAGGCAGCGGGATGGTGGAATCGATGGTGGTTGTTTTTGGATTTTTCCTGGGATCGGCTCATATCCAATTATGTCCATCTTCATCGTCGACCGGTGAAGCTGCGTGGAGGCCTTCTAGGTACTGCTCCACATCAAGAGGACGCTTGGGGCGGAGGCCGTAGGCTTTGTGGTGGTGGTCATCTTCTCCGTCGGAGGTGGTCGGTCTAAGGCTAGTTCGATGGATCCCAGGATCCGTCATCTAGTCTCGGCACCAAGGAAGGGAGACCTAGGTGCCGGTGAAAACTGAGCCATTGGCGGGCGATGGCGGTGTTGGGGTTCGGTGTAGAAAATCAAAAAAATTATGCTAAGCAGAAGAAACCCTGAATGCCCAAGATCTATCTACTGGTAATGTAGTAACAGAGAGAGAGAGAGAGAGAGAGGGAGAGAGGAGAGAACAGTAACGTACCCTTGAAGACTGAGAGAGCGTTACGCTAATGCAGAAGCGTGGATGATGTAGTCGTACCCGTCCGACCTCAAGGTTGCGAAGCTCCTCATAAGTCACCCTTGTCCTGGTCCTCGTACGATAGATTAGAAGCTTCAATGGCCCCACCGAGTTACCACAGGCATACGGTGCAAGACGACGACTCCTGGCCTACGATCCCGCATAGGTTGCGGAAGTAGACCTCCTGGCTGGAACTCTGGCGGCGCAACGGCGTGCCGTAGAAGAGAACACCTTGCCTACACATTCCAGACTTAGGACCGCGCACTAGCAAAGGCAACAAGAGAGAGAGAAAGAGGGCCAATTCTCGGCCCAATAGGCAAAACCAGAAAAACATCAACACAAGAACAGGGCAACACCGGCCGGGTGGGCCTTGGGAGGCCCATCCCCCCCCCCCCCCCACATGTTACCCGCTGCATGCCTGCTCGCGCGCACGGCTTGCCAAGCGGCCGGCGGTAGCAGCGGCAACCCGGGTGGGCCACCTTGGCACGACCCGCTAGCGCCTCCCGCGGTGCACTGCCCCGCGAGCCCCGCATGGGCCGGGAGTCGCATCCCGCTGCGGCGGCTGGCGACTTGCGTCTGCCCAAGTTCGGCGGCTAATATCTGCCGCCCACGTGGGCCTTTTGTTGTTATCTTTTTCCTATTTCCTGCAGTAATTATTTTAGATCAATTCACTCCGGTGATTTGACCTAACAAGAAATTTTGCTTTATAAATATTGTTTTAAATATCATTTAGAATATATTAATTCACAATTAACATATAATAAATACATATTCAAATTCCCATTTATCTGAAACTCCTTTTAGTCATGTTTCCTTATTCCTTTCTCTCTTCGAACAACTTCGGATCTCCCCAAAACACTTCTGGTTTCTCTTTCTTTCTATCTCTTTTAGGATTCCCTTTAATAGGAAGATCTCAAGCGTCGTAAAGCCCTTAAGCGTGTGTCCCTACGGTTTGGGAAGGTCATAGACATGATCTCTATCAATGATTATCAGCGGGACCGGGATGCTCATGATGACCCCTATGCACTCACGATTCTCCATCGTTTCGATCCTGAAACATTATGTGTTATGTTCCTTTTGTCTCTATGATACTTACATTGTCTGATATTTGATCATCAATATCTCCATGTCGAGTTCGATCTCGTTACCGACAATGCTACTTTAAACTCGTACCGATAAGTGATATCCCATGATCCATCACATGTTGCGTAACATATTTGATACAACTTATCCGAGTGGGCCTAGAGTATATTCCATCACACGGATGTACAAATCCTGCTCTTGACACAATATCCTCTACATGTTTCCTCCGGATACCCAACAACACCTTTATGACCACCATTTTATTGAGTGATGTTTAATGTTGTCAAAGTAACCTCGGCAAACAGTGATTTGATATGGTCTCATAGTCTGAGGAGCAAGTCACTATGTTTCTGACTATTGTAACTGTGAACTTTATGATATAATCATGTTGCAACAATCATCCGTGGAATAGTGTCCACTATCTGCTCCATTGTCAATTAGGTGCCGCAGAACCTTCATGGTCAGGAAACCTTTGACCATCTGTTTGTAGGGTTTCGTAGCATGGAAAACAAAAAATTTCTACCGCATACAAACAAACAAGCCAAGATCTATCTACTAGATTGTAGCAACGAGTCGATGGAATAACTCACCCTCGAAGATTCCAAAGTGTTTAACGAGAGCGGATTCTCGTGGGTGATGTAGTCGTACTCTTCCCGATCTCAAGATCGCGTAGACGATCCTTCCGGCGCTGCGTTCCGGCAGCGCTCCCGCAGTCGGTCACACGTTCGGTACTCGACGAAGACCTTCCTCTCCCTTGTTCCAGCAGGCAGCGGAGGTTGTAGCACTCTCCTCGCAATTCCGGCAGCACAACGGCGTGGTACCGGAAGTAGAGGGGAGATCTCGCAGGGCATCGCCTTAAGCCGGAGCGAGTATGGTGGGCTATGAGAAATCCCTCGACGATCTAGGGTTTATACACGCCGAGGAAGAGGTGCTAGAGCCGGCTACTAGGGCTTGGTGGTGCCCAAGTCGGCGGCAAGGAGATCCCTAGGCGGCGGCGGCTTGGAGGGCGGCGGCGGCTAGGGTTAGGGTTTTCGGGGCAAGGGACTTGTGTGTGTCTAGGAGGGAGCCCTGCCCCTCCTTATATAGGTGGAGGGGCCGGCCGGCCAAGGGGAGGGAGGGGAGTCCCTCCCCAACTCGGCTTGGGTGGTGCGCCGCCGGTTGGAGGAGGGATACCCTCCCCAACTCGGTTTCCCACTCCTCCTCCTCTTTCAAAAACTTGCCGTTTGACTTTCAAACTAGCCGTTTGACTTTTCAAACTAGGATTTGAATAAACCCTCTATTTTTAACAGCGATGACACCGAGTACATGATGCAATCATATCAACTTGATATAACACATTCATGTACCCTTCCCCCCCGGAGTGCCGGACATTTCGGAACCTTCTAGAACATTCCCGATGAAAACACCGGAACCATTCTCCATCTCCGAAACAGGACTTTCCTTATATGAATCTTATTCTCCGGACCATTACGGATCTCCTCGTGATATCCCGAATCCCATTCGAGACTCCGAACAACATTCGGTCTCTTTCTCATCATTCCATAACTACTCAAACAACGTCGAATCCTTAAGTGTGTCTCCCTACGGTTCGTGAATTATGCGGACATGATCGAGACACTTCTCCGAACAATAACCAATAGAGGAATCTGGAAATTCATATGGCTCCCACATATTTCTACGATTACTTTGCGATCGAATGAACCACTTACATACGATATCAATTTCCCTTTGTCTCACGATAGTTTACTTATCCGAGGTTATGATCGTCGGTATCTCTGCATACCTAGTTCAACCTCGTTACCGATAAGTACTCTTTTCTTGTTCCCGTGATATGTGATCCCTTGTGATCCAGTCACATGCTTGCAAGCTAATTGGATGACATTTCACCGAGAGGGCCCAGAGTATATATCTCCGTCATATGGATGGACAAATCCCACTCTTGATGCATGTGTTTCAACCAATACTTTATGAATACTCAATGCCACCTTTATAGCCACCCAGTTACGGTGTGGTGTTTGATGTCATCAAATCATTCATCCGGTAAAGGTGATATGCATGATCTCATGGTCGAAGGAATTAGATTACTATGTATCAGAAAGCATATAGCAATTGAACTATTAAAATGACTTGATATTTATGCTACGCTTATCTATAGGAGTATGTCCACCATATCATTCTCCTAACGATATGATCTTGTTGTCGATAACATCTCAATGTCCATGATAGGGAAACCACAATCATTTATCAACCAACAAGCTAGTGATGTATAGAGACTTATACTAGGGACTTCAATTTAAGTTTACAAATCACACAAGTATTAATGTTTCCTTGTTAATACTATTATAGCATGAATGTAAACATTCATCATAAACACAAAGATATAATAATAACTACATTTATTATTGCCTCTAGGGCATATCTCCAACAGTCTCCCACTTACACTAGAGTCATCTAATCTAGATTACATGGTAATATACCGAACACCCATGGCAGTTTGGTGCTGGTCATGTTTTGCCCTCGGGAGAGGTTTAGTCAACGGATCTGCCACATTCAGATCTGTGTGTACTTTGCAAATCTTTATATCCCCATCTTGGATATGTTCTCGAATAGCGTGAAAACATAGCTTGATATGCTTCAGCTTCTTGTGTGACCTTGGTTCTTGCGCATTGGCTATGGCGCCCATGTTATCACAGTAGATAGACATTGGGTCCAGCGCACTAGGAACCACACCTAGCTCTGTAATGAACTCTTTCATCCATATCGCTTCTTGTGAAGCCTCCGAAGCAGCCATGTATTCCGATTCAGTTGAAGATCTCGCCACAACACTTTGCTTTGCACTCCTCCAGCTAACTGCTGCACCATTCAAAATAAATACGTATCCAGATTGTGATTTAGAATCATCCGGATCGGTGTTCCAACTAGCATCGGTGTAACCATTAACAACGAGTTGTTCATCACCTCCATAAGAAAGAACCATATCCTTAGTTCTTCTTAAGTACTTAAGGATGTTTTTGACCGCTGTCCAATGATCCACTCCTGGATCACTTTGATATCTGCTAGTTAAACTAACAGCATATGCAATGTCGGGTCTAATACATAGCATGGCATACATTAGAGATCCTATGGCTGAGGCATAGGGAGTCTTACTCATCCTTTCTCTATCTTCTGCCGATGTCGGACTTTGAGTTTTACTCAAGGTCGTATTGGGCAACATGGGCAAGAACCCTTTCTTGCTATCTTCCATTCCAAACCTCTTTAGAACTTTGTCCAAATATGTACTTTGTGACAATGATATTTGGCGTTTCGATCTATCTCTATAAATCTTTATGCCTAATATATAAGCTGCTTCGCCAAGATCCTTCATTGAAAAACTATTATTCAAATATTCCTTGACACTATTAAGAAGGTCTACATCATTCCCAATCAACAATATGTCATCTACATATAGTATTAAGAATGCTACAGAGCTCCCACTCACTTTCTTGTAAATACAAGCTTCTCCATAAGTTTGTATAAAACCAAAACTTTTGATCACCTTATCAAAACGTTGATTCCAACTTCGGGATGCTTGCTTCAATCCATAGATGGACCTTTGAAGTTTGCATACCTTGTTAGCATCTTTAGGATCGACAAAACCTTTGGGTTGCATCATATACAACTCTTCATCAATGTCTTCATTGAGGAATGCTATTTTGACATCCATCTGCCATATCTCATAATCATAATATGCAGCGATTGCTAACATAATCCTCACAGACTTTAGCTTCGCTACTGGTGAGAAAGTCTCATCGTAGTCAACTCCTTGAATTTGTCGAAACCCTTTTGCGACAAGTCGAGCTTTATAGACAGTAACATTACCATCAGCATCTGTTTTCTTCTTGAAAATCCATTTGTTCTCGACAGCCTTCCGGCCATCCGGTAAGTCCACCAAAGTCCACACTTGGTTTTCGTACATGGATCCAATCTCGGATTTCATGGCTTCTTGCCATTTATTGGAATCTGGGCTCATCATCGCTTCCTCATATGTCTCAGGGTCATCGGTGTTGTCCACCAACATGACACTCATAACGGGATCATACCAATCTGGAGTGGTACGAGTTCTCGTTGACCTGCGAGGCTCTGTAGCAACTTCAACCGAAGTTTCATGATCATCATCATTAGCTTCCTCTCTTATTGGTGCAGGCACCACAGGAACTTCTTCCGGTGCTGCGCTACTCGCAATTTCGAGAAAAGGTTCGACAACCTCGTCGAGTTCTACTTTCATTCCAGTCACTTCTTTCGAGAGAAATTCCTTCTCTAGAAAGGATCCATTCTTGGAAATGAAGATTTTGCCTTCGGATCTATGATAGAAGGTATACCCAATAGTTTCCTTCGGGTATCCTATGAAGACGCATTTTTCCGCTTTGGGTTCAAGCTTGTCCGGCTGTAACTTCTTTACATAGGCTTCACATCCCCAAATTTTAAGGAACGACAATCTAGGTTTCTTCCCAAACCATAATTCATACAGTGTCGTTTCAACGGATTTAGACGGTGCCCTATTTAAAGTGAATGCGGCTGTTTCTAATGCATAACCCCAAAATGATAGCGGTAAATCTGTAAGTGACATCATAGAACGAACCATATCTAAGAGAGTTCGATTACGACGTTCGGACACACCATTACGCTGTCGTGTTCCCGGCGGTGTCAACTGTGAAAGTATTCCGCATTTCTTCAAATGCTCGCCAAACTCGTAACTTAGATATTCATCTCCACGATCAGAACGTAGAAATTTAATCTTCTTGTTACGTTGATTCTCTACCTCACTTTGAAATTCCTTAAACTTCTCGAAAGTTTTGGACTTATGTTTCATGAAATAGATATACCCATAACTACTCAAGTCATCCGTGAAGGTAAGAACATAACGATAACCACCGCGCGATGCTACGCTCATTGGACCACACACATTGGTATGTATGATTTCCAATAAGTCCGTAGCTCGCTCCATCATACCAGAAAATGGAGTCTTAGTCATTTTACCCATCAGACATGCTTCACATCTATCAAGTGATTCGAAATCAAGTGATTCAAGAAGTCCATCGGAATGGAATTTCTTCATACGTTTCACTCCAATGTGACCAAGACGACAGTGCCACATATAGGTCGAATTATCGCTTGATTTCAAACGTTTAGCCTCAATGTTGTTGATATGTGTATTTCCACTATCGAGATTCAATAAGAATAGACCATCTATCAAAGGTGCATGTGCATAAAACATATTACTCATATAAATCGAACAACCATTATTCTCGGACTTAAACAAGTAACCGTCTCGCAATAAACAAGATCCCGATATAATGTTCATGCTCAACGCAAGCACCAAATAACAATTATTTAAGTATAAAACTAATCCCGATGGTAGATGAAGAGGTAGCGTGCCGACCGCGATCACATCAACCTTTGATCCGTTTCCCACGCGCATCGTCACCTTGTTCTTCGCTAGCTTCCGTTTATTCTGCAGCACCTGTTTCGAGTTACAAATATGAGCAACCGAACCAGTATCAAATACCCAGGCACTACTACGAGTACTAGTGAGATACACATCAATAACATGTATATCGGATATACCTTTCTTCTTGATGTTGCCGTTCTTCAAATCCGCCAAGTACTTTGGGCAATTCCGCTTCCAGTGACCTTCTCCCTTGCAGTAAAAGCACTCAGTATCAGGCTTAGGTCCAGCCTTGGTCTTCTTCGTCGGCGTGGTAACTTTCTTACCACCCTTCTTGAAGTGTCCCTTCTGCTTAGACTTGCCTTTCTTGAATTTGGTGGTCTTATTGACCAACAACACTTGGTGCTCTTTATTGATGATGTGGACATCCCTACTATTGATACAACCGTTGTACCTACAGCAACACACATACAAGGACCCATCACAAGATCCCGTGCCAAACAACTTAACTATCAGGTACTTTCGTTTCTTGGAACTATTCCTTACATACATGAGAATATGATGCTGCCTAAATCAGATACATTTCTTACTCTTAGGAATGATGGACCAAGCATGGATGAGAGGGACAAGCATTGGAGCATGGCCATGCATGGAGATGGCAGCAAGCATGTGATGATCCAAGAGAAGGCCACGCATGAAGATTTCAGAACTTTGAGGCCACCATAATGAAGAAAGAAGGCTTGGACGAAATATTCAAGATCAATACTTTACGAATTCGTCCATAGCATAATATGGTGCTGCGACACCTTTATTTTGGGCCAGGCCCATGTAATTTTCGCAGGATTTTAATTAGCCACTTTTTAGAGTCCGTATTTGAGGGGAAAAGGACTTTTAGGGTTGGATTCGGCCACCACTTCCTTGGCTGGCCGAAACCCCACCTTTTCGCCCTTAAATACACCCCATAGCCGAACCTCTAGACTCGGATTTTTGTTTAGACATTAAGTTAGCCATAGTCGCAACTTCGCCAAGGCTCGAGCGTCGCAGAGGCCTCTTGTACTTCGCACCTATTCAGGATCCCACCTCTTTCAATAAAGCTTTCCTCTTAATCCGCAATATCTTGATTGCAATATTGGTTCTTACTTGTTCTCGATTTCAGGTAGGAATTAAGACCCTCGCTGGTCAGGCTGATCGTGTTCACGCAGGATCGGTAACCTCCAGGAGATTGGCCTAGCGATTGCATTGGCGCTCGTGCTCGCACGTGTAGTCGGATCGTCAAGCCCGAACTCCACCAAATCGATTATCGCCATCTCATCGAAAGATCGGACACCTTTGCCCTATCAAGTGGTATCAGATTTCAGGTTGCTCGGTGAGATTTTACTGTTTTTCATAGATTAGATCTGTTTTTACCTATAACCCACGAAAAAGCCAAAAACACAGTTAGAGTTTAGATCCATCCCATAACCAATCTACGCCTCGCATTATCTTTTCAGTTTTTGCATTGTTGAATTTGTGTCTACATCGTCGCGTCGAGTTGCTGGTCTTAGTGTTTCGTCCCTTAGAGTTTCGAGTTCTAATCATACTAGTCACCGCCACACTCGCCGATCACCACCACCATATTCCGCCGCCGTATACCCTGCCACCATAAACCCTAAAACTCCGCCACCGCCTCCCTACCGCGACGCGGATCCAATCACCTTCCCTGCCGCGGCACGAGTCCGAGTTGACTCATTATTTCCTAGTTATTTCTTTTGACTTTCCTTCTTTGTTGTTTCCGTGTTCCGCTAACGTCCGTGTCGAGCTAAGAGTCCGGTCGTAAGTCCAGAAGGAGAGCAAAAAAAAAAAAAAAAAAAAAAAAGTCTGGAACCGCCTCCGAAAAAATTTTCTGGCTATACTGGTTTTCGGCTTTGGGGATCACTTTTCTCCATCGGCCGTTATAGCGATATTTTTTTGGCGCCTGCGCGCTTTTCGGAACAAAATAAAAAATTTCGAAAAAATTTTTGGGGGCTAACCTCTTTTTAGACCCCGTAGATCAGTTCTAGACACTCGCCATCCTAGTAATTTTCTGCATCTCGGATCACTTTTCAGGGTGCTATATCATCATACAGTGCTTGTTGTGTCGCGTCGTGACATCGTTGGTGATCTAGGCTCGCGTCTCTAGTACGGTCTAGCCTAGGACCAGCACAGTACCGTCGTTGAGCATTCTTTCAACTTTTGCATTGCTGTTTTGATAATTGCTAACCCCTTTGCTAAGCCTTCCCAGAGCTCCACAGATACTCTCCACGTGCGGTGTTTCGACTCCTGGTAATCGCTTGGTTCAATCTCTGGACCCACTGATCCTCGTGGTTGCACATCGCCTTTTCCTGCTGTTTGGTAAGAACTTGTAAGAGCTTCGTATATTGCTTGACGGATTACGCGTGACTTCCACCATATTCCTGTAGTATATACCTGTGCTTTTAAGGACTAACCATGACAGATACTTCGCGGAATCCTGCCACCATGACGAACGAAGAACTACATGCCCACTTCTCCGCGCTCTTGGTCAGTCGCGCTGAAGACGTGGATACGCGCCTAGGGGAGTTTGACACCAAGCTCACCAACGCCGTGGACAAGCTCGATGGACTCGAGAAATCCTTCAACGCCAAGCTTGACGTTCGGTTCAAGGATCTTTTGAACCGATTGCCCGCACCCGCACCGGCACCCACACATGGCGCACGGCGCGTTCCGATCACGGGTCGGACTGCTGGTTCGGCTCCCACCGCACCCCCGGCGGCTCCTGCTGCGACTGACGTTCCTCAGACTTCCGCCGCGGCTGCTGCTGCGACATTGGGGACAGACGACGGGTACTACTACGACCCCGACGACGACGATCTGTTTGACGAGGAGGTTGAACAACCTCCACAGGTACCTGCTGGTCGCCCCCGACATTACTACCGCAACGCTCGCCCACCGGTACGTAATGATGATGATCATGTTGCAAAGCTTAAATTAAATATTCCATCTTTTGAGGGTAAATATAATCCTGATGCATATCTTACATGGGAGATGGAAGTAGAACAACGTTTTGCATGCTTAAAATATCCTGAGAATATGCGTGTTAGTGCTGCTACATGTGAATTTACTAAATTTGCTTCCCTTTGGTGGTCTGAGTATTGTCGTTTAAATCCTACTACTATTCCTAGTACTTGGACTGCTTTAAAAACTGCTATGCGTGTTCGTTTTGTACCTCCCACTTATCAACGTGATTTACTAAAGAATCTGACACGCTTAGAGCAAGGGAAAAATTCTGTAGAAGAGTATTATCAGGAATTGCAAACGGGGATGGTTAGGTGTGGTCTTGTTGAATCTAATGAACAAATGCTTGCACGTTTCTTTGGTGGATTAAACAAGGACATTCAGCACATATTAGATTATAAGGAATATAATTCTATCACTCGTTTGTTTCATCTTGCTTGCAAAGCTGAACGTGAAGTGCAGGATCGCCAAACACCATGGAGGAGGACTAATAATTCTGCAGGTCGCACATCCACTTGGACATCCCGACAATCAGCGCCTCCTCGTGATTCGCCTCCAGCTACTACCACATCCAAGGCCACCACAAGATTTCCAGCTGCTCCTCCACCATCATCCAATACTCCTGCTCGTAGTGCATCTTCTATGGCTTCCACGGGTAAGACAAAGGATATACAATGCCGCAAGTGCTGGGGTTTTGGTCATATTGAGAGACAGTGCACAACACAACGTGTGATGATGGTGCGAGAAGATGGTGAATACGATTCAGCGAGTGACTTCGATGAAGATACACTAGCCCTTATTTCTGCTCGAGATGGAGACAATTCTGATGATGATGAAGAGCCAGAGGTAATGGGAGCTGAAGCTGCTGATCAATACAAGAGTTTAATTACACAACGTGTGTTGAGTGTGCAATTGAGCAAATCTGAGCACGATCAACGCCACAACCTGTTCCAAACACGTGGTGTTGTCAAGGAAAGAGCTATACGGATCATCATTGATGGAGGGAGTTGTAATAATCTGGCCAGTGTTGACATGGTAGAGAAGCTTGCGCTTCCAACAAGACAACGCCCACATTCATACTACATCCAATGGTTTGAGAGTTCTCGCAAGATCAAGGTAACAAGAACGGTACGCGTGCATTTTACTATTGGTACATATTCTGATTTTGTTGATTGTGATGTTGTACCTATGCAAGCTTGTTCTTTGTTACTTGGTAGACCATGGCAATTTGATAGAGAATCTGTTCATAATGGCAAAACTAATCACTATTCTCTTATGCATGATGGAAAGAAAATTGGTCTAAAACCTATGACTCCCGAACAGATTTTAAAAGATGATCTTGCTAGAGCTAGTAGAGCTAAAACTGAGGAGAAAAATAAAAGTGAGAATCAGATTGTTGCTGCAGATTTTATACCACCAAAGAACACTAAATCTGATTCTACACATGCTACTGAAATTCGTTTGAAGAGTCCATGTATGCTTGCAAATAAAATTGATATTGCTGAACTAGATGTAAACAATACTCAATGTTATGCAATTGTCTGCAAAGAGGTTTTGTTTTCATTTGAGGATATGCCTCCTTCTTTGCCACCCGCTGTTGCTAACCTTTTGCAGGAATATGAGGACGTCTTTCCCGCTGAGTTGCCACCAGGACTACCTCCTATTAGAGGAATTGAGCATCAAATTGATCTAATTCCTGGTGCCACGTTGCCCAACCGCGCGCCATATAGAACCAATCCAGAGGAGACAAAGGAGATACAACGCCAAATTCAGGAACTACTCGACAGAGATCATATTCGTGAGTCCCTTAGCCCTTGTGCTGTTCCTATTATTTTGGTACCTAAGAAAGATGGTTCTTCGCGCATGTGTACTGATTGTAGAGCTATCAATAATATTACTATTCGATATCGTCATCCTATTCCACGTTTAGATGACATGCTTGATGAATTGAGTGGCTCTACCATGTTTTCTAAAGTTGATTTGCGTAGTGGTTACCACCAGATTCGTATGAAATTAGGAGATGAATGGAAAACAGCATTTAAAACTAAGTTCGGTTTATATGAGTGGTTAGTAATGCCTTTTGGTTTAACTAATGCACCTAGCACTTTCATGAGATTAATGAACGAAGTTTTACGTGCTTTCATTGGATGTTTTGTGGTAGTCTACTTTGATGATATTCTGATTTATAGCAAATCTTTAGAGGAACATTTGGACCATTTACGTGCTGTTTTCAATGCTTTACGTGATGCACGTTTGTTTGGTAACCTTAAGAAGTGCACATTTTGCACCAATCGAGTTGCGTTTCTTGGCTATGTTGTTACATCACAGGGTATTGAAGTGGATCCAGCCAAGATTGAAGCTATTGCGAATTGGCCGCAGCCCAAGACGGTCACACAAGTGAGGAGTTTTCTTGGCCTCGCTGGTTTTTATAGGCGCTTTGTTAAAGACTTTGGATCAATTGCCGCGCCGCTGAATGAGCTTACCAAGAAGGATGTGCCCTTTGTTTGGGGCGATGCACAACAACAGGCCTTCGTCATATTGAAAGATAAGCTAACACATGCTCCCTTACTCCAACTTCCTGATTTTACTAAGACTTTTGAGCTTGAATGTGATGCTAGTGGAATTGGTTTGGGAGGGGTGTTATTACAAGAGGGAAAACCTGTTGCATATTTTAGTGAGAAATTGAGTGGGGCTAGTCTGAACTATTCTACTTATGATAAAGAATTATATGCGTTGGTTCGGACATTAGAAACTTGGCAACATTATCTATGGCCCAAGGAATTTGTTATTCATTCTGATCATGAATCTTTGAAGCATATTCGTAGTCAAGCTAAGTTGAATCGTCGTCATGCAAAGTGGGTTGAATTTATTGAGTCTTTTCCTTATGTTATCAAACACAAAAAGGGTAAAGATAATATTATTGCTGATGCTTTGTCACGCCGTTATGCTTTGTTATCTCAACTTGACTTCAAAATATTTGGATTGGAAACTATTAAGGAACAATATGTGCATGATGCTGAATTTAAAGATGTGTTGCAGAATTGTAGAGATGGTAGAACTTGGAATAAGTTCGTCTTCAATGATGGATTTGTGTTCCGTGCTAACAAACTATGCATTCCAGATAGCTCTGTTCGTCTTTTGTTGTTACAGGAGGCGCATGGAGGAGGATTGATGGGACACTTTGGTGTCAAGAAGACGGAGGATGTTCTTGCTGCACACTTCTTTTGGCCACGTATGCGTCGCGATGTTGAGAGATTTGTGGCACGCTGCACTACTTGTCAAAAAGCTAAGTCTCGCCTTAATCCACATGGTTTATATATGCCTCTTCCTGTTCCTAGTGTTCCTTGGGAGGATATTTCTATGGACTTTGTTTTGGGATTGCCACGAACACAGAAGGGGAGGGATAGTATTTTTGTTGTTGTGGATCGGTTTTCTAAGATGGCACACTTTATTCCTTGTCATAAAACGGATGATGCTGCGCATATTGCTGATTTGTTCTTTCGTGAAATTGTTCGTTTACATGGTGTGCCAAATACTATTGTCTCTGATCGTGATACTAAATTTCTTAGCCACTTTTGGAGATGTTTATGGGCTAAGTTGGGGACTAAATTGCTGTTTAGTACTACATGTCATCCCCAAACTGATGGTCAAACTGAAGTAGTAAATAGAACTTTGTCTACTATGTTACGGGCTGTTTTAAAGAAGAACTTAAAATTGTGGGAAGAGTGTTTACCTCATATAGAATTTGCTTATAATCGTTCATTGCATTCTACCACAAAGATGTGCCCATTTGAGATTGTGTATGGTTTTGTTCCTCGTGCACCTATTGATTTATTGCCTTTACCTTCTTCGGTGCAACATAATTTGGATGCTACACAACGCGCTGAAATGATATTAAACTTGCATAAGACTACTAAAGATAACATTGAACACATGAATGCTAAGTATAAACTTGCTGGGGATAAAGGGAGAAAGCATGTTGTGTTTGATGTTGGCGATCTTGTTTGGTTACATTTGCGTAAAGATCGTTTTCCTGATTTACGCAAGTCTAAGTTAATGCCACGTGCTGCTGGTCCCTTTAAGGTGTTAGAGAGAATCAATGATAATGCATATAAACTTGAGTTGCCTGCAGACTTTGGTACGGTTAGTCCTACATTTAACATTGCAGATTTGAAGCCTTACTTTGGTGAGGAAGATGAGATTGCGTCAAGGACGACTTCAATTCAAGAAGGGGAGCATGATGTGGACATCCCTACTATTGATACAACCGTTGTACCTACAGCAACACACATACAAGGACCCATCACAAGATCCCGTGCCAAACAACTTAACTATCAGGTACTTTCGTTTCTTGGAACTATTCCTTACATACATGAGAATATGATGCTGCCTAAATCAGATACATTTCTTACTCTTAGGAATGATGGACCAAGCATGGATGAGAGGGACAAGCATTGGAGCATGGCCATGCATGGAGATGGCAGCAAGCATGTGATGATCCAAGAGAAGGCCACGCATGAAGATTTCAGAACTTTGAGGCCACCATAATGAAGAAAGAAGGCTTGGACGAAATATTCAAGATCAATACTTTACGAATTCGTCCATAGCATAATATGGTGCTGCGACACCTTTATTTTGGGCCAGGCCCATGTAATTTTCGCAGGATTTTAATTAGCCACTTTTTAGAGTCCGTATTTGAGGGGAAAAGGACTTTTAGGGTTGGATTCGGCCACCACTTCCTTGGCTGGCCGAAACCCCACCTTTTCGCCCTTAAATACACCCCATAGCCGAACCTCTAGACTCGGATTTTGTTTAGACATTAAGTTAGCCATAGTCGCAACTTCGCCAAGGCTCGAGCGTCGCAGAGGCCTCTTGTACTTCGCACCTATTCAGGATCCCACCTCTTTCAATAAAGCTTTCCTCTTAATCCGCAATATCTTGATTGCAATATTGGTTCTTACTTGTTCTCGATTTCAGGTAGGAATTAAGACCCTCGCTGGTCAGGCTGATCGTGTTCACGCAGGATCGGTAACCTCCAGGAGATTGGCCTAGCGATTGCATTGGCGCTCGTGCTCGCACGTGTAGTCGGATCGTCAAGCCCGAACTCCACCAAATCGATTATCGCCATCTCATCGAAAGATCGGACACCTTTGCCCTATCAATTGATCTCCACTTCTACAGATTTTAACATGGAGAAGAGTTCTAGCAACTGCTTGTTCATGCTTTGCATGTTGTAGTTCATGACAAAGTTCTTGTAACTTGGTGGTAGTGATTGGAGGACACGGTAAATCCCCAAAGCATTAGGAATCACAATACCCAAGCTTTGAAGTTTGTTTGCGTGCCTAGACATCTTAAGCACATGCTCACTGACGGAGCTGCCCTCTTCCATCTTGCAGTTAAAGAACTTTTCAGAAGCCTCATAGCTTGCCGCATGAGTCTCAAAGATCAATTTGAGATCCTCGACAATATCATATGGGTCTGAATTCTCAAACCTTTTCTGAAGCTCCGATTCTAAACCATACAAGATAGCACACTAAACTGTGGAGTACTGAGTCTTCCGAGTGAGGTAAATGTTCTTTACTTCATCGGCAGCATCAGCTGCAGGTGGGTCACCTAGAGGTGCATCCAGCACATAGGTCAAATTACCAGTTGTGAGGACAATCCTCAAATTGCGGAACCAATCCGCGAAGTTGCTTCCATTGTTTTTCAACTTTTCTTTCTCTAGGAACGCAATAAAATTGATGGTAGGGGCTGCCATTGATCTACAAAATATTTGCAATAGTTTAGACTAAGTTTATGACAAATTGAGTTCAAATTAATAATAAAATTAATCTAGGTGAACTCCCACTCAAAACAATATCCGTCACATTGTTTTAGTGATCACACGAACCAAATCCACTACATCAACACCGATCATCACGAGAGTTGATATAGTTTCAATGGCGAACAATCGACATGTTCATCATATCTACTATATGATTCATGCTTTACCTTTCGGTGATCCGTGTTCCGAGACCATGTCTGTACATGCTAGGCTCGTCAAGATCAAACCTTAGTTTCCGCATGAGCAAATCTGGCTTGCTCACGTTGTATACACTTGCGGAATGTAACACACCCGATCATCACGTGGTGCTTCGAAACAACAAGCTTTAGCAACGGTGCTAACTGAGGGTGAACACTTTATGACTTGAAATTCATGTGCATGAGGGATCATCTTATAATTCTACCGTCGTCTACTAAGCAATACAAGATGCATAAAGGATTAACATCACATGCAATTCATAATATGTGATATGATATGGCCTTTCTCCATTGTGCTTCCTATCTCCATCTTCTAGCACGAATATGATCTCCATTATCACCGGCATTGCATCAAGGTCAATGACGCTTCTCCATGGTTGTCGTCCACCGGCTTCAACTATTACAACTACTTTGAATAGACACGCGGGTCTTAACATAAATTAAAGAAAACCATATGGCTCCTGCCGGTTGCCAACTTACAATAAGGAACATTGCATACATCAAATATAATCACAATCATGGCCATATCACATCACAACACACCCCTGCAAAACAAAGTTAGACTCCTCTACTTTCTTTGCATGTTTTACGTGGTTTGGGGCTTTCAATAAGTGTCGTTCTAACTTACGAACATGAACCACAACATTGATACTAGTATTGTTAATCACCCGTTGTAAATTGGGTCTTAACTATGCTAGGAGAAATAGGCACCCGCAAAGCCACTTATGCAATACAAGTTGCATGTCAAGCGTGGAGCAAGTCTCATGAACGATGTCATGTTTAGCCCGGGCCGCTTCATCCCAACATACCGCAAGATGCGAAGTACACAAGAAGCAATCGACAACAAAAGCATCAACGCCCACAATGACCATTGTGTTCTACTCGTGCAACAGATCTACATATAGACCTAGCTCTGATACCACTGTAGGGTTTTGTAGCATGGAAAACAAAAAAATTCTACCGCATACAAACAAACAAGCCAAGATCTATCTACTAGATTGTAGCAACGAGTCGATGGAATAACTCACCCTCGAAGATTCCAAAGTGTTTAATGAGAGCGGATTCTCGTGTGTGATGTAGTCGTACTCTTCCCGATCTCAAGATCGCGTAGACGATCCTTCCGGCGCTGCGTTCCGGCAGCGCTCCCGCAGTCGGTCACACGTTCGGTACTCGACGAAGACCTTCCTCTCCCTTGTTCCAGCAGGCAGCGGAGGTTGTAGCACTCTCCTCGCAATTCCGGCAGCACAACGGCGTGGTACCGGAAGTAGAGGGGAGATCTCGCAGGGCTTCGCCTTAAGCCGGAGCGAGTATGGTGGGCTATGAGAAATCCCTCGATGATCTAGGGTTTAGACACGCCGAGGAAGAGGTGCTAGAGCCGGCGAATAGGGCTTGGTGGTTCCCAAGTCGGCGGCAAGGAGATCCCTAGGCGGCGGCGGCTTGGAGGGCGGCGGCGGCTAGGGTTAGGGTTTTCGGGGCAAGGGACTTGTGTGTGTCTAGGAGGGAGCCCTGCCCCTCCTTATATAGGTGGAGGGGCCGACCGACCAAGGGGAGGGAGGGGAGTCCCTCCCCAACTCGGCTTGGGTGGTGCGCCGCCGGTTGGAGCAGAGAAACCCTCCCCAACTCGGTTTCCCACTCCTCCTCCTCTTTCCAAAACTTGCCGTTTGACTTTCAAACTAGCCATTTGACTTTTCAAACTAGGATTTGAATAAACCCTCTATTTTGAACAGCGATGACACCGAGTACATGATGCAATCATATCAACTTGATATAACACATTCATGTACCCTTCCCCCCCGGAGTGCCGGACATTCCGGAACCTTCTAGAACATTCCCGATGAAAACACCGGAACCATTCTCCATCTCTGAAACAGGACTTTCCTTATATGAATCTTATTCTCCGGACCATTCCGGATCTCCTCGTGATATCCCGAATCCCATTCGAGACTCCGAACAACATTCGGTCTCTTTCTCATCATTCCATAACTACTCAAACAACGTCGAATCCTTAAGTGTGTCTCCCTACGGTTCGTGAATTATGCGAACATGATCGAGACACTTCTCCGAACAATAACCAATAGAGGAATCTGGAAATTCATATGGCTCCCACATATTTCTACGATTACTTTGCGATCGAATGAACCACTTACATACGATATCAATTTCCCTTTGTCTCACGATAGTTTACTTATCCGAGGTTATGATCGTCGGTATCTCTGCATACCTAGTTCAACCTCGTTACCGATAAGTACTCTTTTCTCGTTCCCGTGATATGCGATCCCTTGTGAGCCAGTCACATGCTTGCAAGCTAATTGGATGACATTTCACCGAGAGGGCCCAGAGTATATCTATCTGTCATATGGATGGACAAATCCCACTCTTGATGCATGTGTTTCAACCAATACTTTCTGAATACTCAATGCCACCTTTATAGCCACCCAGTTACGGTGTGGTGTTTGATGTCATCAAAGCATTCATCCGGTAAAGGTGATATGCATGATCTCATGGTCGAAGGAATTAGATTACTATGTATCAAAAAGCATATAGCAATTGAACTATTAAAATGACTTGATCTTTATGCTACGCTTATCTATAGGAGTATGTCCACCATATCATTCTCCTAACGATATGATCTTGTTGTCGATAACATCTCAATGTCCATGATAGGGAAACCACAATCATTTATCAACCAACAAGCTAGTGATGTATAGAGGCTTATACTAGGGACTTCAATTTAAGTTTACAAATCACACAAGTATTAATGTTTCCTTGTTAATACTATTATAGCATGAATGTAAACATTCAGCATAAACACAAAGATATAATAATAACTACATTTATTATTGCCTCTAGGGCATATCTCCAACACTGTTGACCAATGAACTAGTTGAATAGAGGCTACTAGGGACTTGGGTTTGTTTATATATCACACCTATATCAATGTTTCTTTTCTTTGATATAGTTGTAGCATGAAATAAACTATTATGAACTAATGGAGTGTGTATAATAAACTTCTTTATTATTTGCCTCTAGGGCACATTTTCTTTAGTTGCACTGCTTCTAATCATAAACCATATCTCATATGCGTTTTGTTGATCATGCTTCTCATGGAGGACTTACTTGTCATAAATCTGTTATATCAGACTCATAAGGTCCTGCTTTGCAAATCATTAATGTCACCTATTTGACATTAACCCCATTATCACATAATGTAGCTTTAGCAATTTTGGTGACTAAAGTGAGACTTATGTTTTCTAGTATATACAATGACAATCTACCAATCAATCTGGATTTTGCAAGATGTCATGTATAACTATAAATACACTTAGTCGAAAGTCGAACTTTCTCCAGACGAAAATATATTTGCTAATTTTGAAGTATCCTTTACACTTCTAAATCTTTATAGTTTCAATCGAAGTGCAACCATTGCAACTTTGATTCTGACCTAGCTTCCTTTGCGCTAAACTTAACTCTGATTCAGTGGCTAGTTCAGGAATCATTCTAGAATATCTATTCTTCACTACTAAGAACAGGTGTCATATAATGTCTAATTTCATCTAAATGATCAGATCATTTTTAGCACCCAGTGCGTTGTTTACCAATATGTCAACCACATATTCAAGAACGTTGTTTTTGCTTCCATTCAGATATATCAACAATATATGATGTTTCAGGATGTCACTCATCTCCCACTCAAATATGTCAAACACATATTTCATTGGGAAAACTCTTAGCTCCCACTCAATTTAGAATCCATCTCGACAATCTTGGCAAATCCAAAATTCTTTGATCTTGTATCAAATCGAGAATTTTCTATTACAAGACTTCAACAGTTTCTTGATTGATCAAAACCCGCCTATTGTACGACTTACAACCTTTTCTTCATACTCTTGAAGACTTTGTAGTTTTGAGCAGTCCTTAGCCAATTTCCAGATTGGACTTATCTGCTGATTTAATCCAACAGACATTAAGCATTTGTCAAAACAGCTTTATGACAGACCAACCCTTTATGTCTTCCTTCTAAGTTTCATTTCCATTCTTTCAACTATAAAGTTTACTGGGAGGGACTAAGTAATCCCCATTACTTAATGAGATCAAGTAACACTTTACTTCATAATCTCAAATGTTACTTAATTTGGGATTACATGACTCTTAATCACCTCTTGTATTTAGGTCCATCGTTCTTTCTTTGTAGTTTGTAGGTATGTATTATTCCAATAATAAGTCAAGTGAATCAGAATGAAATTCTGCAAGGAGCAGAATGTAATCTTGAATCCTACCTTTATAAAGCATTAGACAAAACATTAATGATCACATCATTATGGTTTCCCTATATTTGTAAACTTGTCCCCGGAACATATTCCGTTTACATTCTTAACAATTCATAAGGTCAAACCTTAGCTTACAATTATGTCCTTCCACTAAAACTTATATGAGAAAACACTTTCTCAAATAAGTACCCCACTGCGACAAACATCCTTTGTCTTTTCTGGGTATTAGTTGGAATTCATGTTCATAGTCTTACTAAGAACACCCTACAAATACTTACTATTCGCGACAACTTCAACTATTCTAAATCTCTAGAAACTAGAGCTTGACATATCTCATATGTTGTTGTTTCCGCGAATCTTTAGATGTTCCTAATCTTTCATTGAGTGTTTACTTTTTAAATATACAACTATAATATCTAAAATTAATCCCTTTGGAATTTACTATAGACCACATGTGTCTTATACATCATGATTATGTTGCATTAGACATATCAAAACTATTTGATTAGTCCAATCACCATAATTTGTGAAACTGTTTTTCACAAGTCCTTATATCACATATTGCCATTAACTTGAATTCAAAGTCACTAGGATCAAATCCCTAAGACTTTGACATTCTTGTTAATTCTATATCTCCGTTGATTCTAAAAAACTTTCAATAATTCAAAACATTTCAGATTCACACTTGGATATCTCTTGGTAATTTTGCATACTTCTACAAATGTTTTATTATCATGCGGATTAAAGAATAGAATAACTTATTTGCAACTTCAATGCGAATCATAAAATAAATCATTCATATAAAAAAAGGAACAACTGATTGTTTATCATTAGTATGAATAATTGTATCATAATAAGCAAGACACACTTGGATGGTTCACAAACTTGATTACACACTTCTAATCCTAATGATAAATTTCAAGGGCAGGAGTGCTTTCGGCCTTTAACAAGATTGCTTGCCGTCATCATGCCATCACAGCCTCGTTCCATCCATAACTCATGTAGAGGGTCCTGATTTAAAATAAACTAGAGGTAAGTATCCAATACTTGAAACTGCATAAGTGTTTCATGGAAACATTTATAAATTTTATATCAACATATACCTTCTCCGTTGACATCGTTCCCAACTTTGGGTTCGACCTTGATAGTCCTTAGCTTGACTATGACCTCACGAGAGGTATACAGAATTCCCGTCGCGATCTGGTCCTTGACGATGTCCTTGTAACTGGGAGGGAGCGAACGCACCACCCCATCTATTGCAAGGCATTCAGTCAACACGTCACCTATAGCATCCTTTAGATGTTCATGGGGCCTTTCCATGGTGTCCAGATGGCTATCCAAGCTTGAGTTCTCTTCCATCCTTATGGATACAAACTCTTGTACATACTCATACTTCATGTGCTTTTCCTTGGTTGGGAACATACTCTTCAATCCATCGAGCATATCATATGTGTCGATTTTATGGAAGGGTATTCTCAATCCAGGATCCATTCCATGAATCATGGTGTACTTGACTATCATAAACTTCTCTCGGTGGTCGTGAAGATGACGACTTTGTTGGAATTATGCCCTAGAGGCAATAATAAAGATGTTATTATTATAATTCTTGTTCATGATAAAGTTTATATTCCATGCTAGAACTGTATTAAGCGGAAACTTTGATACTTGTGTGGTTTATGAACAACACCGTGTCCCTAGTATGCCTCTATGGACTAGCTCATTGATTAATGATGGTTAAGGTTTCCTAACCATAGACATGAGTTATCGGTTAAAAATAATGAGATCATGTCATTAGGAGAATGATATGATGGACAGACCCAAATTAAGCAGAGCAATTAGATCGTGTCATCGTGTTCATCTTTGTGAAGCTTTTTCTTATGTCAAGTATTGTATTCCTTAGACCATGAGATAATACAACTCCCTGGTATCGGAAGAAAGCTTTGAGGTCATCAAACATCATCCTATGTGAGGGTGATCATAAAGGTGTCTCTCACGTGATCGGAAAGTACCTGTTGGGTTGTATGTATCGAGATGGAATTTGTCCCTCCCGAGTCAGAGAGATATACTTCCGGCCCACTCGGTAATCGATATCAACACCGCTTGCAAGCACGTGGTTAATGAGTTAATCACAAAGTGATATCGGATTACGGAACGAGTAAAGTACTTGCTGTGAACGAGATTGAACTAGGTATGCCGATACCAACGATCGAATCTCGGGCAAGTAAAATATCGCGTGACGAAGGGAATACATATATGGGATTAATTGAATCCTGGCATCGTGGTTCATCCGATATGATCATTGATGAATATGTGGGAGTCAATATGGGTTTCCAGATCCCACTGTTGATTATTGATAGAAGATCATGTCTGCATATTCTCGAACCCGTAGGGTCACACACTTAACGTGTCTTGACGCTAGGATAGAATGGATAATTGGTTTATGAGTTTTTGTTCGGAGTATCGGATGAGATCCAGGACATCACGAGAGGTTCCGGAATGGTCCGTAGAATAAGATTCATATAAAGGAAAGCAGTTTTTTGGATTTTGGAATCGTTTCGGAGTATTCGGTATTGTACCGGAAGGTTCTAGAAGCTTCCGGAGTGGGACCAACGTGGCCCCACTTGTCGGAGGGCTGCGTGGGCCTAAGAGGGAGTGCCCTGGCCGCTTTGGGCCAGGGGCACAAGGCCCCATAGGCCCAGCCGGCCAAAACCCTAGGGGAAACCCTAGGGAACCCTTCTTGAAGGAGGGGGAAACTTGCCCCCCACTCCAACCCTTGGGGCCGCGCCCTAGGGCTTGGAGGAAGGACCAAGGGGGCCGGCCAGCCCCCTATATAAGGTGGGCCGGGGCGCACCCCTCCCCCCACTCCTCCAACCCTAGCCGCTATCCTGCTGCCCTCCACCTCTCTCTCTCTCTCCCGACTGCGCGTAGGCGAAGCCCTGCCGCAAAAACTCTCCACCATAGCACCACGCCGTCGTGCTGCAGATCCAATCCATCTCTCCACCCTACTTGCTGGACCGAGGAAGGAGGAGATGTCGCGGCACCGTACGTGTGCATCTCTTGGAGGCGCCGTCACTTGTGGCGTTGGATCGGATCGGATCGCGAGGAGGAGAAGGCTAGTTCGACAACATCACCCACGTTCTGTTGAACATTTTCGATGTGCGATTTCTTCAAGGGTATGAAGATCTCATCTATCTATCTCGTTGATTGCATCTCCTAGATTAGATCTTGGCTTTCTTGTTCGCATCCGTAGAATTTTTTTGATTTACTATGCTGCAAAACCCTTCAGTGGTATCAGAGCTAGATCTATGCGTAGATGTGTTTCACGAGTAGAACGCAACATGCTTGTTGCGGGCGTTGATGTTTTATGTTGCAAGCCTCTTGTTGTGTATTTCTTATGGAGCGGCATAGTGAGATCGAAGCGGTCCAGGCCAACTTAACGCGACCTCGTTCGCGAGACGGGCTCCGCACTTGATATGTGGCTTGTTCCACACATGCTGCTGGTGGATGCCAGTTTCTCTCACTATAGTAGTCATGGGATTTACACCGGATGTTGGCAACCATAATATCACCGTTGTGGCTTTCCGTAGGTAAGAATCGTTCTTAGCTTGTTACTCCCATAAGCCACGTAAAACATGCAACAACAAAGTAGAGGCGTCTAACTTGTTTTTGCAGGGAGTGTTTTGTGATATGGTATGGCCCAAGACATGATGTGTATGATGTATGCGACGATCATGTTTTGTAATATTTCACGACTTGCATGTCGATGAGTACACAACTGGTAGGAGCCATATGATTGTATTTATAATTGTGTATGACCCGTGTGTCAACTTCTTATACGCCATGTAATAGCTTTACTTTATCGCTAAGTAGTTAGCAATAGTTGTAGTTGCTATTCGTGGTGGAGGCAATCATGGTGGAGTGATGGAGATCATGCTGGTGCACACAAGATGGAGATCATTGCGCGGAGATTGGCTATACCATGTCACATAAAATTATATGCATGTGATGTTTATCCTTTTATGTATCTTATTGTGCTTAGATCGCGACGGTAGCATTATAAGATGATTCCTCACTTAAAGATCAATATAAAATTGTGTTCTCCCCATGTATGCACCGTTGCGAAAGTTCGTCGTGTTCAAGCACCTCATGATGATCGGGTGCTATAAACTCTACATTCACATACAACGGGTGCAAGCCAGTTTTGCACACGCGAAAATACTTGGGTTTGACTTGACGAGCCTAGCATGTACAGACATGGCCTCGGTTAAGCATGAGTCATATGAATGATATGATCGACACTTTGTTGTCCACCATTGAAACCACATCTCTTCTCGTGAAGATCATATTAGGTGTGGTGAATTTGGATCGTGTTCACTAAACAACTTGAGGGATGTTGAATTTAGTGGGAGTTCATCTAGTAATTTGATTAAGTTGAACTAGTTATCATGAACATAGTCTAAATTGTATTTGCAAATTTTGTAGAACAAATGGCTAAGTCCAACTTCAACTTCAACGTTTTTGCTGAGAAAGAAAAGCTTAAGAATAATGGGTCTAACTTCACCAACTGGTTCCGCAATCTGAGAATCATTCGCGCTGGCGGACAAAAGGACTATGTCCTTGAGAAAGTGCTAGGTGACGCCCTTGCTATTGATGCGCCGGCTGATGAAAAAGCTGTTTATCAGTCGCGCAAAGATGATTATGGAGTGATTAAGAGTACCATGTTGTTTGCTATGGAACTGGACCTTCAAAATAGTTTTGAGGAGTTCGCCGGGACCTTTGAGATTCTTGAGGAACTGAAAACCATGTTTCAGAATCAGGCCCGTTCTGAGAGATATGAGATCTCTGAGAAGTTCTTTAACTGCAAGATGGAGGAAGGTAGTTCCCTTAGTGAGCATGCCATTAAGATGTCGGGCTAGACTCGACGTCTTGAGCAACTGGACTGCAAGATTCCAGAAGAGCTCAAGATTGACAGAGTTCTGCAATCACTCCCTCCTAGCTATAAAGGTTTTGTAGTTACTCACAATCAGATTGGTTCCACTGATACAATCACTGAGCTCTTCGCTAAGCTAAAAGCTGCGAAGGTGGATATCAAGAAAGATAATCATGTGTTGATGGTCAACAAGTCCCCTAGCTTCAAGAAAGGTAAGGGTGCAAAGAAATCCTTCAAGAAAGGCAGCGGCAAGCGCGTTGCCCCTGCTGAGAATAAGCTCAAGTCTGGACCTAAGCCGGACACTGAGTGCTTCTATTTCAAGGACAAGGGTCACTGGAAGCGCAACTATTCGAAGTACTTAGCGGACAAGAAGGCTGGCACCATTAAAGGTATATTTGATATACATGTTATTGATGTTTACCTTACTAGCGCTCGTTGTAGTGCCTGGGTATTTGATACTGGTTCAGTTGCTAATATTTGTAACCCGAAACAGAAGCTATGGAATAGACAACGGCTAGCAAGGTATGAGGTGATGATGCGCGTTGGCAATGGATCAAAAGTTGATGTGATGGCCGTTGGCACTCTCTCCTTAGTTTTACCATCGGTATTAGTTTTAAACCTTAATAATTGTTATTATGTGCCTGCGTTGAGCATGAACATCATATCTGGATCGTGTTTATTGCAAGACGGTTATTCATTTAAATCGGAGAATAATGGTTGTTCTATTTATATGAATAACATATTTTATGGTCATGCACCTGTTGTGAATGGTTTATTTCTTCTGAATCTCGAAAGCAATGAAACGCACATCCATAACATTGAGGCTAAGAGATGCAAAGTAGATAGTGATAATCCAACTTATTTGTGGCACTGCCGTCTAGGTCATATTGGTGTAAAACGCATGAAGAAACTCTATTCTGATGGACTTTTGGAGTCTCTTGATTTTGAATCATTTGACACGTGCGAGCCGTGCCTCATGGGCAAGATGATCAAAACCCCGTTCTCCGGTATAATGGAGCGAGCAACGGACTTATTGGAAATCATGCATACTGATGTATGCGGACCAATGAGTGTTTCTACGCGCGGTGGATATCGCTATTTTCTCACTTTTACTGATGGCTTAAGTAGATATGGGTATATCTATTTAATGAAACATAAATCTGAAACGTTTGAAAAGTTCAAGGAATTTCAGAACGAAGTGAAAAACCATCGTAATAGGAAAATTAAATTTCTATGATCCGATCGTGGAGGTGAATATTTGAGTTATGATTTTCTCACGCATCTTAAAGCAAGCGGAATCGTTTTGCGACTCACGCCACCCGGAACACCACAGCATGTGTCTGAACGCCGAAATCGGACTCTATTATGGTGTGATCAATGATGTCTCTTACAGATTTTCCGTTATCATTTTGGGGTTATGCATTAGAAACCGCTGCATTCACTTTAAATAGGGCACCATCTAAATCCGTTGAGACGACACCGTATGAACTGTGGTTTGGTGCTAAACCTAAGTTGTCGTTTCTTAAAGTTTGGGGATGCGAAGCTTACGTCAAGAAGTTGATGCCGGACAAGCTCGAACCCAAAGCGGAGAAATGCGTCTTCATAGGATACCCTATGGAAACGATTGGGTATACCTTCTACCACAGATCCAAAGGCAAAGTGTTTGTTGCAAAGAATGGATCCTTTCTTGAGAAGGAGTTTCTCTCGAAAGAAGTGAGTGGGAGGAAGGTAGAGCTAGACGAGGTTATTGAACCTTCTCTCGAGTTGGAGAGTAATGCAGCACCTGAAATTGTTCTAGTGCCGTCTGCACCAACAAGAGAGGAAGCTAATAACGAGGATCATGAAACTTTGAACGGTGCTACTACTGAACTTCGTAGGTCGACAAGGTCACGTGCCACTCCTGAATGGTATGGCAACCCTGTCTTACCCGTCTTGTTGTTAGACAACAGTGAACCTGCGAACTATGAGGAAGCAATGATGAGCCCAGACTCTGAGAAATGGCTAGAGGCCATGAAATCCGAATTGGGATCCATGAGCGAAAACCAAGTATGGACTTTGGTGGACCCTCCTAGCGACCGTAAGGCCGTTGAGTGCAAATGGATTTTCAAGAAGAGAACGGTCGTAGATGGTAATGTTACTGTCTATAAAGCTCGGCTTGTCGCAAAAGGTTTTCGACAAGTTCAAGGTGTTGACTACGATGAGACTTTCTCTCCCGTAGCGATGTTTAAGTCCATTCGGATTTTATTAGCAATTGCTGCATTTCATGATTATGAAATATGGCAGATGGATGTCAAGACTGCGTTCCTCAATGGAAACATTGATGAAGAGTTGTATATGATGCAGCCCGAAGGTTTTGTCGATCCTAAGGATGCTGATAAGGTGTGCAAACTTCAGCGTTTCATTTATGGACTGAAGCAAGCATCTCGGAGTTGGAACCTTCATTTTGATCAAGTGATCAAGAGCTTTGGATTTGTTCCAAATTGCTACGAAGCTTGTATCTATAAGAAAGTGAGTGGGATCTCAGTGACATTTTTAGTACTATATGTGGATGACATATTGATTATTGGAAATGACATTGGTATGCTTAACGATGTGAAGAGTTATTTGAATAAATGTTTTTCAATGAAAGACCTAGGAGAAGCTGCTTATATATTGGGCATCAAAATCTATAGAGATAGACAAAGACGCCTAATAACTTTAAGCCAAAGTACATACCTAGACAAAGTTCTAAAAAGGTTCAGAATGGATAAAGCAAAGAAAGGTTCATTGCCCATGTTGTCAGGTAAGATATTGATTAACGCTCAGTGTCCAGCTATGGTAACAAATAGAGATACTATGAGCAAAGTTCCATATGCCTCGGCCATAGGTTCTATTATGTATGCCATGCTATGTACTAGACCAGATATGTCCAATGCTCTTAGTTTGACGAGCAGATACCAAAGTGATCCAGGAGTGGAACACTGGACAGCCGTAAAGAACATCCTAAATCTCATACAGGATACGTTTATATTTTCAATGGAGGAGCTGTGAGCTGGAGAAGCTGCAAGCAAAGCGTGATCACGGGATCTATAATGGAAGCAGAATACATGGCTGCTTCAGAAGCGTCAAGTGAAGGAGTTTGGATCAGGAACTTCATCACTGAGCTTGGTGTGGTTCCAAGTGCCTTGGACCCACTGGAGATATTATGCGACAACACTGGTGCCATAGCACTGGCTAAGGAACCAAGATATCATCCAAAGACCAAGCACATCAACTGCCGTTTTCATATAATTCTAGATTATATAGCAGATGGAGATCTGAAGATTAGCAAAGTACATACGGATCTGAATGTCGCAGATCCGTTGACTAAACCTCTTCTACGAGCAAAACATGATCAACACCTTAATGCTATGGGTGTTAGATTGTTGCCAGATGTAAACTAGATTATTGACTCAAGTGCAAGTGGGAGAATATTGGAATTATGCCCTAGAGGCAATAATAAATATGTTATTATTATAATTCTTGTTCATGATAAAGTTTATATTCCATGCTAGAATTGTATTAAGCGGAAACTTTGATACTTGTGTGGTTTATGAACAACACCGTGTCCCTAGTACGCCTCTATGGACTAGCTCATTGATTAATGATGGTTAAGGTTTCCTAACCATAGACATGAGTTGTCGGTTAATAATGAGATCATGTCATTAGGAGAATGATATGATGGACATACCCAAATTAAGAAGAGCAATTAGATTGTGTCATCATGTTCATATTTGCGAAGCTTTTTCTTATGTCAAGTATTGTATTCCTTAGACCATGAGATAATACAACTCCCTGGTATCGGAAGAAAGCTTTAAGGTCATCAAACATCATCCTATGTGAGGGTGATCATAAAGGTGTCTCTCAGGTGATCGGAAAGTACCTGTTGGGTTGTATGTATCGAGATGGAATTTGTCCCTCCCGAGTCGGAGAGATATACTTCGGGCCCATTCGGTAATCGATATCAACACCGCTTGCAAGCACGTGGTTAATGAGTTAATCACAAAGTGATATTGGATTACGGAACGAGTAAAGTACTTGCTGTGAACGAGATTGAACTAGGTATGCCGATACCAACGATCGAATCTCGGACAAGTAAAATATCGCGTGACGAAGGGAATACATATATGGGATTAATTGAATCCTGGCATCGTGGTTCATCCGATATGATCATCGATGAATATGTGGGAGTCAATATGGGTTTCCAGATCCCGCTCTTGATTATTGATAGAAGATCATGTCTGCATATTCTCGAACCCGTAGGGTCACACACTTAACGTGTCTCGACGCTAGGATAGAATGGATAATTGGTTTATGAGTTTTTGTTCGGAGTCTCAGATGAGATCCAGGACATCACGAGAGGTTCCGGAACGGTCCGAAGAATAAGATTCATATAAAGGAAAGCAGTTTTTTGGATTTCGGAATCGTTTCGGAGTATTCGGTATTGTACCGGAAGGTTCTAGAAGCTTTCGGAGTGGGACCAACGTGGCCCCACTTGTCGGAGGGCTGCGTGGGCCTAAGAGGGAGTGCCCTGGCCGCTTTGGGCCAGGGGAACAAGGCCCCATAGGCCCAGCCGGCCAAAACCCTAGGGGAAACCCTAGGGAACACTTCTAGAAGGAGGGGGGAAACTTGCCCCCCACTCCAACCCTTGGGGCCGCCACCCTAGGGCTTGGAGGAGGGGCCAAGGGGGCCGGACAGCCCCCTATATAAAGTGGGCAGGGGCGCACCCCTCCCCCCACTCCTCCAACCATAGCCGCCGTCCTGCTGCCCTCCACCTCTCTCTCTCTCCCGACTGCGCGTAGGGGAAGCCCTACCGCTGAAACTCTCCACCATAGCACCACGCCATCGTGCTTCAGATCCAATCCATCTCTCCACCCTACTTACTGGACCGAGGAAGGAGGAGACGTCGCGGCACCGTACGTGTGCATCTCTCGGAGGCGCCGTCACTTGCGGCGTTGGATCGGATCGGATCGCGAGGAGGAGAAGGCTAGTTCGACTACATCACCCACGTTCTGTTGAACGTTTCCGCTGTGCGATTTCTTCAAGGGTATGAAGATCTCATATATATCTCTCGTTGATTGCATCTCCTAGATTAGATCTTGGCTTTCTTGTTCGCATCCGTAGATTTTTTTGATTTACTATGCTGCGAAACCCTTCAGACTCTTGGCCTCCGATCCCGCAGAGGTTGCGGAAGTAGACCTCCTCGCTGGAATCCCAGCAACGCAACGGGATGCCGCAGAAGAGAACGCCTTGCCTACACAGTCCAGACTTGGTACCGCGCACTAGCAAAGGAAATAAGAGAGAGGGGAGTATTCCAACCAAAGGGAATATCTCAGATTATTGTGTGTTTTATCCTACCCATATACACCTCTTTATATAGGATAAGGGAGGGGTGTCCTCCTTGTTAGGTGCCCCATGTGGGACTAAAGGTAAAGCAAAAACAGCCAGAATTTTGTCCCAGCCGGATGGGCCAATTCTCAGCCCAATAGGCAAAACCAAAAAACAACAACACAACAATAGGGCGACGCCAGCCAGGTGGGCCTTGGGTGTCCTATCCTCCCTCCCCCACCTCTTACCCGCTGGAGGCCATCTCGCCTCGGCCCTTCTCGCGTGCAACACCTGCCAAGCGGCCGGCGACAACAGCGGCAGCCTGGGTGGGCCACCTTGGCACGGCCCGCTAGCGCCTCCCGCGGTGCACTGCCCCGCAAGACACGCATGGGCCCGGGAGTTGCAGCCCGCTGCGGTGGCTGGCGTCTTGCGTCTGCCCAATTGCGGAGGCTAATATCCGCTGCCCACGTGGGCCTTTTGCTGTTATCTTTTTCCTATTTCCTGCAGTAATTCTTTTAGATCAATTCGCTCCAGGGATTTGACCTAACAAGAAAGTTTGATTTATAAATCTTTATTTAAATATTATTTAGAATATATTAATTCACAATTAACATATAATAAATATATATTCAAATTCCCATATATCTAAAACTCCTTTCAGCAATTTTTCCTTATTCCTTTCTCTCTCCGAACAACTTCGGATATCCCTAGAACGCTTTTGGTTTCTCTCTCTTCCTATCTCTTTTATGATTCCCTCTTACAAGAAGATCTCAAGCGTCATAAATCCCTTAAGCGTGTATCCCTACAGTTCGTAAATATTATAACATGATCTCTATCAATGATTTTCAGCGGGATCGGGATGCCCATGATAACCCCTATGCACTCATGATTCTCCATCATTTTGAACCTGAAACATTATGTGTTTATGTTCCTTTTGTCTATGTGATACTTACATTGTCCGATATTTGATCATCAACATCTCCATGCTAAGTTCGATCTCGTTACCGACAATGCTACTTTAAACTCGTACCGATAAGTGATATCCCATGATCCAATCACATGTTGCGCAACATATTTGATACAACTTATCTGAGTGGGTTCAGAGTATCTTCCATCACACGGATATACAAATCCTGCTCTTGACGCGGTCTTCTATACATGTTTCCTCCGGATACCCAACAACACCTTTATGACCACCATTTTATTGAGTGATGTTTAATGTTACCAAAGTAACCTCGGCAAACAGTGATTTGATATGGTCTCACAGTCTGAGGAACACGTCACTATGTTTCTGAAAATTGTAACTGTGAACTTTGTGATATGATCGTGTTGCAACAATCATCTGCGGAACTGTGTCCACTATCCAATTCTCTAATGAGATAGCTCCATTGTCAATTAGGTGCCGAAGAACCTTTGGTCAGGAAACCTTTGACCATCAGTTAACAAATGAACTAGTTGAATAGAGGCTAATAGGGACTTGAGTTTGTTTATATATCACGCCTATATCAATGTTTCCTTTCTTTTATATATTTGTTTGTAGCATGACATAAACTATTATGAACTAATGGAATGTGTATAATAAACTTCTTTATTATTTGCCTCTAGGGCACATTTCCTTTAGGAGGCGTTACCATGTTGTTACCTTGATGAAGGCATCGTCGTGCACCTAGTGTCGACCTAAATAATGTTACTCCAGGGGAACCCTAAGGTATTTGGATCGGGTGATGGTGGCGCCATGGTGTCGCGTTCTCTCTTGGGAGCATCGCTTGTGGAGTAGCGCTGGATGGAAGATGCAAGAGAGGTGGAGCAGGTAGCACGTAGGGATGTGGTGCTACTTGGCACCACGGTGGTGTCGATGGTTGTTGTGCGAGGGTCTGCGCATTGATCTACATGCTTAAGATGGTTTGGCGGAAGATAGTGAAGGGGGCGACATCCAGAGCGTGGGCGTCATTCTGTGGATAGGCTTTGCGGATCTAGGGCTCCTTTTACATGAGTTCGAGACGCTCGCCCAAGCACTCCAGCTTCTTTTGGCGAGTCGCTAAGAGAGTGACTGTGGGGCAGGATCGAAAGAGGCAGCTAGGTGTGTGATAGATCTTGTTGGGGAGCTAGCGATACAATTATCATTTTCTCGATGTTTTGTTTTGACGGATCTGGTTTTTATGATCTTTGTAATGGCTCTTGCCAAATACTATGGTTCTAATAATGAATAAAGGATATATGCATCGCTTGATGTAGAGGACGGGGCTTTGCTCCCATTTTGAAAAAAAAACATGCGGGTCCCTATCCAGCTCACGCGATACAAGGACCGACATTCATACATGAAAGCTCAATCGAACTACAAGAAGAATCCAACATGGACTCTAGGAGGGGTAGAAGACCAACTTTGAAGGAACAACGATGTGAAACTAACCAAGAAAAGGAGACCAAGGCGTCAATGACCTATTCATTCAAAGGAGGATACCAAGATAAAGACTACAAAAGGGGAATCGCCTATGAGATGTGGGACGAAATTCAGAGGACCTCGTCAAGTTTTCTATTGATCGGCGATGAAGACCAATGCCATCGACAACCTATACATAAAAATTAATCTAGTATAGATCAATATCAAACTCGCCGAGTCTTGCTATGAACTTAAAGACACCCCTTTGTAAACCTTGTACTTATGTCTACTATAATTTCGAGGCATGATTCGTAGTTTTCACCCTTTGTCTTCGGTTGAAAAGTAACAACAAATGCGAAATTTAAAGTAAATATGCAAAGTTGAAAATAAACCTATGCAAGTAAATAAAACAAAACAAAAAACAAAAACAAGACAAATAAAAATAATTTGCGAATCTAAAGGAAAATAAAAGCTTACAACGATGCACCTCCTCAAGCTTGGGTACTTGCAAAGTACCGATGGAACTATATTTCTCTGATGCCATAAAATAACCTAGCTGTTGCCATGGGAAATCAACCACGCTCTAATTTTTATGACAAGTTCTTCTTTCTCTTCGGCAATGGCGCTAGAAAATACTCTTGATCATATCAATATACATGGACACTAATTTGTTGGTATTCCAATCGCAAAGTGATGTAGCATGGATGTTTTCCCACAAGGGTTACTCAAGGTTTAGTATTGAACACTTGGTAAAATGAGAAGAAACCTTTCCCTCTGCTCTTCTATCAACTTGCAAAATAAGGTAATTTTCCTTGTGTTCCCAACTCCATCGTGTGATTGTCAAGAACAAAGTTTGATACTAGAATTGAAAACTAAAACAAATAATAAACTAAAATAATTATTCAAGAAATGAAAGTGAACTAATCTACATGCAAATCTAAAACTAAATGCAACGTTAATGGTAGTGTTTTTTGGGGTTTTGAATGGTAAATGCAACCAGTAAAAGTGTTTTTATATTTTCGGATTAAATAAATGCAGAAAACAAAAGAGCTTGTCAATGGAAGTAAAAAGTATTTCTTATGACTAAAAAAATACCGGTTCATAGTTTCAGTTGTATACTCCCTTATAAATATCTATGGTGGAATTATAACAGTTTCAGATATGCCAAAAGTCTTGATGAAACTTTCATATAGTGTTTGATTTGCATTCATATCAGCATCACATCCTATAATGAAAACGATGCAAAACATCTTCATCATACTCCTATGGTAAGAGAAAACCACGAAAACTAGATTGAAAATAAACAGAGTATATCATTAAGCAATTTGACATGATGTTAAATAACAAGTATGCCAACTCAGAACAAACAACCTCATCTTTTCTGTCACTAGACGATCATAGCATAAATATTCCATAGTCCCTAGTGAAGCAACAAAGGAAAGGTAAGAACCTTGGCAGTTGCGACTGGCCCTCGACAGGTGCCTTTGCTCAGTGCGTGCATGGCCATGATATTGGTCATGTTGCAAAGTTGAGTCGTTCGTTTATGCCGGTCCTCCTCGGTAGCGACGGGATCTGGGAGATGGCGCCTTCCTTGCGGTGGCCCCATATGGATTGGATGCACCCTTGGGGCATGGAGGAAGACAACGAGGAGGAGCTGGTGATACGTCATAAACATATCTATAATTTTTGATGTTCCATGCTTGTTTAGTATCTACTTCGCTTTGCTTTGTCTACACTTTGAGGTATTTTTATATGTTTTCTGGGATTAACCTATTAACAAGATGCCACAGTGCCAGTTGTCTGTTTTCTGTTGTTTTTGGTTCCAGAAAAGTCAGAAAATAAATATTCTCGGAATTGGACGGGACAAAAGCCAAAGTCAATATTTTACCGTGGGGAACACGGAGCCATAAGACGAGACGGAGGAGGGCCTCGAGGGGCCCACACCCCCTAGCCGTGCGGCCTGGCCTGGCTCGCGCCTGGGAGGGTGCAGCCGCCTCGGGCGCCCCCTCGGCCTCCCTCTTCACCTATAAGAAGCTCCCGATACATAAACCCTAAGTGCCCGATCAATCTTCCAGGAAACAGCTCGTAGCCGCCGCCACCATCGTCCCTAGATCGGGGGATCTGAAGCTCTTCTCGGCACCCTGCCGGAGGGGAGAGATCATCCGGAGGCCTTCTTCATCACCATGCCAACCTCTGGTATGGTGCGTGATTAGTTCCACCTTGGACTATGGGTCCATGTAGTAGCTATATGGTTGTTTATCCTCCTTTGTGCTACCATGTTTAGATCATGTGAGCTCTGTTCATGATGGATATTGAGATTACTATGTCAGATTGGTTAATGATTCTATCTTATTGATTCTATCATGTCTGTGTTGTTTGAAATCTTGCATGCTCTATGTTTCTAGTAGCTATCTTGGCCAAGTAGATGCTAGTGACTCCAAGAGGGAGTATTTATGCTCGATAGTGGGTTCATGCCTCTGTTGAATCCGGGGAAGTGACAGAAATCTCTAAGGTTGTAGATGTGTTGTTGCTACTAGGGAGAAAACAACAATCTCTTGTTCATGGAACAATTGTATTGTTTACTTTACACACCTTGCTTAAAGCAGTTATCTGTTGCTTGCAACTTAATACTTGAGGGGGTTCGGATGATAACCTGAAGGTGGATTACTAGTCATAGATGCAGTTGGATGGCGGTCTATGTATATTGTTGTAATGCCTAATCAAATCTCATAGGATCATGAATGTCTAGTATTGCATTGTTATGCCTTGTTCTGTCCTGTCAATTGCCCCGTTGTAATTTGTTTACCCAACATGTTATGTTGTTTATCTTAAGGAGAACACCTCTAGTGAACTATGGACCCCAGTCCAATCTTTACCATTGATACATCTTCCATTGTTACTGTTTACTTTCAGCAAGCCACCATTACCTTCCACACCATACAGTTAATCCTTTGTTTTCAGCAAACTGGTGAGATTGACAACGTCACTGTTTGTTGGGGCAAAGTCTTGAGTTTGTGTTGTGCCGGTTTACAAGTTGTTAGCAACACCTTTGAGTCGTTTCCTTCCTCCTACTGGTTCGGTAACCTCGGTTTCTTTCTGCGAGAAAACTAGTTGTTGTGCTCATCATACCTTCCTCTTGGGGTTTCCCAACGAAGATCCATAGTGACCTGAGATACACATCATCAAGCTATTGATGGCGTCGTTGTCGGGGAGGCTAAGGACGACTTCACAAGGGGAGTCCTTCACAACCTTTCTCTTTACTTTATTTTTGTTTTGCTTAGTTTCTTTTTCCTTGTTTTGCTTGTTTATTTTTATCAAAAACTCCAAAAAAAAATAGTTTCGTTTGGTTTGCTTTCTCTTATCAAAAACACAAAAAAGTAGTTCCTACTCTAGTTGCTGCTGCTGTTGGTTTGCTCCACTTTTGTGAAAATGAACTCTGTTGAGAACACCAAGTTGTGTGACTTCACTAGCACAAACAATAATGATTTCCTGAGTACACATATTGCTCCACCTGCTCCTGATGCCACCTTTTATGAAATTAAGCCTGCTTTGTTGAATCTTGTGACGAAAGAGCAATTTTCTGGTGCTAGTTCTGATGATGTTACACCTCAATAACTTTGTTGAACTTTGTGATATGCAAAAATATAAGGATGTAGATAGAGATATTATTAAGCTCAAATTGTTTCCTTTTTCCTTGAGAGGAAAAGCTAAAGAATGGTTGCTATCCTTGCCTAGAAATAGTATTGATTCTTGGATTAAGTGCAAAGATGCGTTTATTGGAAAATACTATCCTCCTGCTAAGATTATATCTATGAGAAGTGAAATAATGAAATTTAAACAACTTGATAATGAACATGTTTCTCAAGCTTGGGAAAGAATGAAATCTTTGGTAAAGAATTGTCCCACTCATAGACTCACTGCTTGGATGATTATCCAGACTTTTTATGCAGGTTTAAACTTCTCTTCAAGAAATTTGTTGGATTCAGCTGCTGGAGGTACCTTTATGACCATTACCTTGGGTGCTTCAACAAATCTCCTTGATAATATGATGGTCAACTATTCTGAATGGCACACTGAGAGAGCTCCACATGGTAAGAAGGTAAATTCTGTTGAAGAAACCTCCTCTTTAAGTGATAAGATTGATGTTATCATGGCTATTCTTGTTAATGGAAAAGCTCCTATTGATCCAAATAATGTTCCCTTAGCCTCTTTGGTTACTCAAGAAGAGCAAGTTGATGTGAACTTCATTAGAAACAACAATTTCAACAATAATGCCTATAGGAATAATTTTGGTAGTAACAATAATTATATGCCTTATCCTCCTAATAATGGCAATACCTATGGAAACTCCTACAACAATACTAGAAGTGCTCCCTCTGAACTTGAAGTCATGCTTAAAGACTTTATTAGTAAACAACCACTTTCAACAAGACTGTGGAGGAAAAGCTTCTGAATGTTGAGAAAAATATTTCCTCTCTGTCTGAAGCACAATCCTCTTTGATTAATAAATTGGTTGCTAAACCTGAAACCTTAGAAAGTACCTTTGTTTCTACTCATGCCATATAAGTTACTATTGATGAAAATGTTAGACTGTTAGCTAAACTACATGCTAAGTGGGAAAGAGAAGCTGAAATTGCTAGAAACAATAGTGTGTATACTATTACTACCACCAATATGGATGCCACCAAACCACAATAAGTCCCTATTCCTCCTACCACAATGCCTAAACCCAATGAGTCTACTACTAGTGATGCTAAGTTTGATTTTGATATTGATGGTTGCAATATTTCTGAAGTGATTATGTTCCTACAAAAGCTTGCTAGAAGTCCTAATGCTAGTGATATGAATGTGGCTTTCACCAAACACATTACATATGCTCTTATTAAAATCAAGGAAGAAAAGTTGAACACAAAGCCTCCATTCCTAGGAAAGTACAATATAGTTGGGAACCCATCATTAATATGCAAGTGAATGACTTTGATCTCAAAGCTTCATGTGACCTTGGTTCTAGTGTCTCTATTATGCCTAGAAAGATTTATGTGTTGGAGATATGCCCAAGAGGCAATAATAAATGTAGTTATTATTATATCTTTGTGTTTATGATAAATGTTTACATTCATGCTATAACAGTATTAACCAGAAACACTAATACTTGTGTGATTTGTAAACTAAATTAGAGTCCCTAGTAAAGCCTCTTCAAAAAATACTAGCTTGTTGATTAATAGATGATCATGGTTTCTTGATCATGAACATTTGAGATGTTGTTAATAACAAGGTCATATCATTAGGATAATGGTATGATGGACATACTCCTATAGATAACCGTAGCATAAAGTGTAGGGTTCGCAGCATAGAAAACAAAAAAAATTCCTACGATGTGAACTATATACCAAGATCTATCTACTAGATACAAACAACGGGCGGATGTATATCCATAGAGAACATACCCTTGAAGACCGACAAAGCTTAACGAGTTCAACTCGTGGTTGATGTAGACGATCTCTTGCCGATCTCAAGATCGAGAGGAAGTCCTAGCGCCGCAAATCAGCAGCGCATCCGTGCTCGCACACACGTTCGAGGCACCGAGCAACCTCCGCCTCCTCGCTCCAGCGATGCAGCGGAAGCACAACTCTTTCTTGCCGAATAGCCACCGGGAACATGTATCTCGCTAGTCCGAGACCATGGGGGATAAATTCTAGAGGGGGAGAGAGATCCTTCACGAGGAGGTGTGAGAGACAAGTGAGGAGGGGGCTCCTTTTATAGGAGGAGGGGGGCACCCAAGGGGGTGGCCGCCGGCCATGGGGGCTGCCCCCTCCCCTCCTTCATTCATGTGGGTGGACACTCCACTCACAAAATGCCCTTTAAATTCCCTCCACTCAAAAGTCCACTCAAATTCCCATTAAATTTCCACCAAATTTAATGCAAACTCTCATTAAATAAAACTCTTTTATTTTATTCAGAATTTTGTAAATTACTTTAATGACAAACATTCACAAATAACCCCTTGCTAGAATTCTATTTCACATGCATAACCACTTTATGCAATTTCACCCGAAAACCTGTTTCGGTATCTAGTGAAATAAATTCCTGCGCTTGTTCATTCTTTCGGCATGAAACATTTGCTCCAATTGGATGTCGGTGTATCTTAAGTGTGTCACCCTACGGTTCGTGAATAATGCAGACATGATCGAGACCCCTCTCGGATCAATAATCAGAAGCGGGATCTGGAGACCCATACTGACTCCCACACATTCAACGATGACTTTCTTGTGATCGTCGGAACCTTTTACGCTAGTATCTTAATCCCTTTGTTTCACGATATATTACATGTCCAAGATTCGATCATCGGTATCTCCATACCTAGTTTGATCTCGTTACCGACATGCACTCTTTTCTCGTTCTTGTGATATAACATTCTAGTGATCAAATCACTTGCTTGCAAGCTAATCAATGTGATATCACCGAGAGGGCCCAGAGTATATCTATCCGTCATCGGGATGAACAAATTCCACTCTCGATCCATGAGCCTCAACATAACACTTTATTAGTTCTGAATCCATCTTTATAATCACCCTGTTACGGTGTGACGTTTGATGTTATCAAGAAACTCTTCCGGTGTTAGTGATTGACATGATCTCATGGTCTAAGGATTAGGATCACTTCGTAAGTTGTTATAGCAATATAAACTCAATGACTTTGATCGTAATGCTATACTTCGGATGAATGTTCATCACACCATTACACTAATGTCGTGATCCCGTTATTAACGACATCCAATGTCCATGATCAGGAAACCTTGATCATCTTGTTAATCAACGAGCTAGTTTATGAGAGAGGCATAACTAGGAACTTTGTGTTTGTTTATTAAACACACATGTATTAACGTTTCCGTATTAATACAATTATAGCATGCAAAATAAACATCTATCATATACTTGGAATACACATAATAAACACTTTATTATTGCCTCTCAGGGCATATTCCCTTCAGTCTCCCCCTTGCACTAGAGACAATAATCTAGTTACATAGTGATAAATCTAACACCCATTGAGTTCTGGTGTTGATCATGTTTTTCTCTAGGGAGAGTTTTAGTCAACGGATCTGCTACATTGAGATCCGTATGTACTTTACAAATCTTTATATCTCCATCCTTGACATGCTCGCGGATGGAGTGAAACCGGCGCTTAATATGCTTGGAATGCTTGTGAGACCTTGGCTCTTTGGATTGGCAATGGCACCATTGTTGTCACAATAGATCACCATTGGGTCCAACGCGTTTGCCACCACTCCTAGTTCAGATATGAACTCCTTCATCCAAACTGCTTCCTGAGCCGCTTCTGAAGCAGCAACATATTCGGACTCCGTTGTTGATCCCGCTACCACAGGTTGTTTGGAGCTCCTCCAACTAACCGCTCCGCCATTCATGAGAAATACGTATCCGGATTGAGACTTAGAGTCATCCGGATCGGTGTCAAAGCTCGCGTCGACATAACACTTAGCGACGAGCTCTTCTTCACCTCCGTATACAAGAAACATATCCTTAGTTCTTCGTAAGTACTTAAGGATATTCTTGACCGCTATCCAGTGTTCCGAACCTGGATCTGATTGGTACCTACTAGTCAAACTAATAGCATGTGCCACATCCGGTCTTGTACATAGCATGGCATACATTATAGAGCCTATGGCTGAAGCATAGGGGACTTTGTCCATTATCTCTCTTTCTTCCGCCGAAGCCGGACTTTGAGTCTTACTCAATGTCTTGCCTTACAACATAGGTAAGAACCCCTTCTTACTTCCGTCCATTTTAAACTTCTTTAAAATCTTATCAAGGTATGTACTTTGCGATAGCCCTATTAGGCGCCTAGATCTATCTCTATAGATCTTTATGCCTAATATGTATGACGCTTCACCTAGGTCCTTCATTGAAAATTTGCTGTTTAGATAACTTTTAACACTGTTTAAAAGATCTATATCATTTCCGATCAATAATATGTCATCCACATATAACATCAGAAATGGCACATTGCTCCCACTCACTTTCTTGTAAATACAAGCTTCTCCATAAGTTTGGACAAATCCAAACTCTTTGATCACCTCATCAAAGCGGAGATTCCAACTTCGTGTTGCTTGCTTCAATCCATAGATGGATCGCTGAAGCTTGCACACCTTGTTAGCATCCTTAGGATCGACAAAACCCTTTGGTTGTATCATATACAACTCTTCTTCAATATTACCATTGAGAAACACGGTTTTGACATCCATCTGCCATATCTCATAATCGAAATATGCAGCAATTGCTAACATAATCCTAACTGACTTTAGCATCGCTACGGAGAGAAAGTCTCATCGTAGTCAACTTCTTGAATTTGTCGAAACCCCTTTGCGACAAGTCGAGCTTTATAGACGGTCACATTACCATCAGCATCAGTTTTCCTTTTGAAAATTCATTTGTTCTCCACGGCCTTTCGGCCGTGAGGTAATTCCACCAAGTTCCAAACTTGATTTTCATACATGGATTCCATCTCGGATTTCATGGCTTCTAACCATTTGTTGGAATCCGGGCTCATCATCGCTTCTTCATACGTTGCAGGGTCATCATTTTCATCAACCATGAAATTCATGACAGGATTTCCGTACAGCTCGGGAGCTGCACACGTCCTGTTTGACCTACGAGGTTCGGTAGTACTCTCTTTCGGAGTTTCATGATCATTATCATTAGTTCCCTCTTCAACAGGTGGAGCCAACTCCGGAACAACTTCCGGCGCTACGCTACTCGCCATACTTTGAAGAGAAGGTTCCATAACCTCTTCGAGTTCTACCTTCCGACTACTCACACCTTTTCGCGAGAAACTCTTTCTCTAGAAAGGATCCATTCTTGGCAACAAAAACCTTGCCCTCGGATCTGTGATAGAAGGAATACCCAATAGTTTCTTTAGGGTATCCTATGAAGACGCATTTTTCCGCTTTGGGTTCGAGTTTATCCGGTTGAAGTTTCTTCACATAAACATCGCATCCCCAAACTTTAAGACATGACAGCTTAGGTTTTTTTTCCAAACCACAATTCATACGGTGTCTTTTCAACGGATTTAGATGGTGCCCGGTTTAAAGTGAATGCAGCAGTTTCTAGTGCATAACCCCAAAATGACAACGGCAAGTCCGTCAGAGACATCATAGATCGAACCATATCTAATAAAGTACGATTACGACGTTCCGACACACCATTTCGCTGTGGTGTTCCGGCAGGCGTGAGTTGTGAAACAATTCCACACTCTTTGATGTGAGTGCTAAACTCGTAACTTAGATACTCACCTCCACGGTCGGACCGTAGAAATTTGATCTTTCTATTACGATGTTTTCCACTTCATTCTGAAATTCCTTGAACTTTTCAAAGGTTTCGGACTTGTGTTTCATCAAGTAGATATAACCGTATCTACTCAAATCATCCGTGAAAGTAACAAAATAACGATATCCACCTCGCGCCGACACACCCATTGGACCACATACATCAGAATGTATGATTTCCAATAAATCTGTCGCCCGTTCCATTGAACCGGAAAACGGCGTTCTAGTCATCTTGCCCATAAGGCATGGCTCACATGTATCAAATGATTCATAATCAAGTGATTCCAAAAGTCCATCCGAATGGAGCTTCTTCATGCGTTTAACGCCAATATGACCTAGACGGCAGTGCCACATATATGCGGATATATCATCATTAAGTTTAATCCTTTTAGCATCAACATTATGAATATGTGTAACATTATCATCGAGATCTAATAGAAATAAACCATTCATCATCGGTGCATGACCATAAAAGATTTCATTCATATAAATGGAACAACCATTGTTCTCGGATTTAAATGAATAACCACTTTGCATCAAACACGATCCAGATACAATGTTCATGCTCAGTGCAGGCACCAGATAACATTTATTCCAGTTTATAACTAATCCCGACGGCAAGTGGAGAGGCAGCGTTCCGACGGCGATCACATCAACGCTTGATCCATTGCCGACACGCATCTTGACCTCACCCCTTGCTAGCGGTCGCTTGTTCCGCAGCGCCTGATTCGAGTTACAAATATTAGCAACTGAACCGGTATCAAATACCCAGGTGCTACTGCGAGCACTAGTCAAGTACACATCAATAACATGTATATCATATATACCTTTGTTTGCCTTGCCGGCCTTCTTGTCTGCCAGATGCTTGGGACATTTGCGCTTCCAGTGGCCAGTCCCCTTACAATAGTAGCACTCGGAATCAGACTTAGGTCCAACTCGGGGTTTCTTTTCAGGCGCGGCAACAGGCTTGCCGCCCTTACTTCCCTTCCGTTTTCCCTTCTTGTCTTTCTTGAAACCAGTGTTCCTATTGATCATCAACACTTGATGTTCCTTTTTGATCTCCACTTCTGCAGTTTTAAGCATTGACAGAAGCTCGGGGAGAGACTTCTTCATGCCTTGCATATTATATTTCATCACGAAGCTCTTATAGCTAGGTGCCAGAGACTGCAGAACACGATGGATGCCTAAGTCAATGGGAATCGATATTCCCAAGGACACAAGCTTATCGGCGTAACCCGACATCTTGAGTACATGCTCACTAACGGAGCTGTGCTCTTCCATCATGCAGCTAAAGAACTTTTCTGAAGCGTTGTAGCTCTCTACAGCAGCATGTGTGTCGAAAATCATTTTCAACTCACCCATTGTATCAAATGCATTGCCGTTTTCGAAACGCTTTCGAAGTTCCGGCTCTAGCCCATACAATATGCCGCAATGAACTAAGTTGTGGTCCTCCTGACGAGTCTGATAGACATTCTTCTCCTCGCCAGGGGCATCATCTAAAGGTGGGGGGCCTAACGGCGCTTCTAGCACATATTGCTTTTGTGCAGCAGAGAGGAGAATCCTCAAATTCATGGCCCATTCGGTAAAGTTGCTACCGTTCGTTGCTAGTTTCTCTTTCTCCATGAACACATTGAAATTAAAAGCAGGTGGTGCCATCTACAACAGAATTTGTAAAGTTTAGACTAAGTGTATGATAGATTGAGTTCAACTAATCGAATGAACTCCCACTCAAAAACGACATCCCTCGTGCCTTTTTGGTGATTACATGAACCAAATCCACTACACCAAGTCCGATCATCACATGAGTCGGTATAGCTTCAAAGGCGAGCATCAAATGGGCATCATATCAACTATATGACTCATGCTTAACCTTTCGGTCCGTGTTCCGAGGACATGTCTGTACATGCTAGGCTCGCCAAGTTAGAACCTTAGTATTCGCGCGTGTAACTGTTTTACACCCGAAATATGGTCGTGGATCCAAGAACACCCGATCATCACGTGATGTCTTGGAGCGACGAAAACATAATCGGTGCATACTAAAGGAAGAACACATTCTTATCTTGATATTTAAATGAGGGATCATCTTATTATGCTAACAAAGCGCTAAACAAGCAATATAAGATGCAATCAAACATCATATGTTTATTAGTGAAATTATATGGTTCCCGCAGATGATCTCTATCATGTGCATCGTGGTATGATCACTATCATACCTATATGTGTAAATCCAAGGTCTATGGATTTTACACGCTATGTGTGTTGTAAGAGTATCATCTCATACTTCTACTTACAACACTACCATATCATAACACTAGCCCAACAACAATCTAAACTAGACGCCTCTAATTTATCCATTGCAAGTTTTACGTGGCTTAGGGCTTTCGAGATAGAACCGTTCTTACCTACGAACATGAACCACAACGAGGATAATCAAATTGTTGACAACTCGCTTGCAAAATAGATATTGACTATAGTAGGAGAGACAAACACCCGCTATCCACTTATGCAAACTAGTTGCATGTCAAGCGTGGAACAGGTCTCATGTGCGAGGACATGTAAAGTTTGTCCGGGCCGCTTCATCCCACTATGCCACCAATATCCAAAATTACAACAAAGGAGCAACAACATGATCATCATCGCCCACATACTCATATGTGTACTACCCGTGTAAAGTATCTACGCATAGATCCGGCTCTGATACCACTGTAGGGTTCGCAACATAGAAAACAATAAAATTTCCTACGATGTGAACTATATACCAAGATCTATCTACTAGATACAAACAACGGGCGGATGTATATCCGTAGAGAACATACCCTTGAAGACCGACAAAGCTTAACGAGTTCAACTCGTGGTTGATGTAGACGATCTCTTGCCGATCTCAAGATCGAGAGTAAGTCCTAGCACCGCAAATCAGCAGCGCATCCGTGCTCGCACACACGTTCGAGGCACCGAGCAACCTCCGCCTCCTCTCTCCAGCGATGCAGCGGAAGCACAACTCTTTCTTGCCGAATAGCCACCGGGAACATGTATCTCGCTAGTCTGAGACCATGGGGGATAAATTCTAGAGGGGGAGAGATCCTTCACGAGGAGGTGTGAGAGACAAGTGAGGAGGGGGGCTCCTTTTATAGGAGGAGGGGGGCACCCAAGGGGGTGGCCGCCGGCCATGGGGGCTGCCCCCTCCCCTCCTTCATTCATGTGGGTGGACACTCCACTCACAAAATGCCCTTTAAATTCCCTCCACTCAAAAGTCCACTCAAATTCCCATTAAATTTCCACCAAATTTAATGCAAACTCTCATTAAATAGAACTCTTTTATTTTATTCAGAATTTTGTAAATTACTTTAATGACAAACATTCACAAATAACCCCTTGCTAGAATTCTATTTCACATGCATAACCACTTTATGCACTTTCACCCGAAAACCTGTTTCGGTATCTAGTGAAATAAATTCCTACGCTTGTTCATTCTTTCGGCATGAAACATTTGCTCCAATTGGATGTCGGTGTCTCTTAAGTGTGTCACCCTACGGTTCGTGAATAATGCGGACATGATCGAGACCCCTCTCGGATCAATAATCAGAAGCGGGATCTGGAGACCCATACTGACTCCCACACATTCAACGATGACTTTCTTGTGATCGTCGGAACCTTTTACGCTAGTATATTAATCCCTTTGTTTCACGATATATTACATGTCCGAGATTCGATCATCGGTATCTCCATACCTAGTTTGATCTCGTTACCGACATGCACTCTTTTCTCGTTCCTGTGATATAACATTCTAGTGATCAAATCACTTGCTTGCAAGCTAATCAATGTGATATCACCGAGAGGGCCCAGAGTATATCTATCCGTCATCGGGATGAACAAATTCCACTCTCGATCCATGAGCCTCAACATAACACTTTATTAGTTCTGAATCCATCTTTATAATCACCCTGTTACGGTGTGACGTTTGATGTTATCAAGAAACTCTTCCGGTGTTAGTGATTGACATGATCTCATGGTCTAAGGATTAGGATCACTTCGTAAGTTGTTATAGCAATATAAACTCAATGACTTTGATCGTAATGCTATACTTCGGATGAATGTTCATCACACCATTACACTAATGTTGTGATCCCGTTATTAACAACATCCCATGTCCATGACCAGGAAACCTTGATCATCTTGTTAATCAATGAGCTAGTTTATGAGAGAGGCATAACTAGGAACTTTCTGTTTGTTTATTAAACACACATGTATTAACGTTTCCGTATTAATACAATTATAGCATGCAAAATAAACATCTATCATATACTTGGAATACACATAATAAACACTTTATTATTGCCTCTCAGGGCATATTCCCTTCGTCTCGGTGGCATGTCATCCAATTAGCTTGCAAGCATGTGACTAGCTCACAAGGGATCACATATCATGGGAATGAGAAAAGAGTACTTATCGGTAACGAGGTTGAACTAGGTATGCAGAGATACCGACGATCAAAACCTCGGATAAGTAAACTATCGTGACACAAAGGGAAATTGGTATCGTATGTAAGTGGTTCATTCGATCTCAAAGTAATCGTAGAAATATGTGGGAGCCATATGAATTTCCAGATTCCTCTATTGGTTATTGATCAGAGAAGTGTCTTGATCATGTCCGCATAATTCACGAACCGTAGGGAGACACACTTAAGGATTCGATGTTGTTGAGTAGTTATGGAATGATGAGTAAGAAACCGAATGTTGTTCGGAGTCTCGGATGGGATCCGGGATATCACGAGGAGATCCGGAATGGTCCGGAGAATAAGATTCATATAAGGAAATTCCTGTTTCGGAGTTGGGGAATGATTCCGGTGTTTTCACCGGGAATGTTCTAGAACGGTCCGGAAGGTCCGGCACTCCGGAGGGGAAGGGTACATGAATGTGTCATGACAATGTGGAATGGTTGCATCATGTACTAGGTAACATGGCTGGAAAAATAAAGGGAGAAATCAAATCCTAGTTTGAAAGTCAAACGCCAATTTGAAAAAGTCAAACGACAAGTTTGCTTGGTGGAGGGAGAGTAGGAAACCTACTTGGGGAGGAGTTCCTCTCCCTCCACCCGCCGGCCAAGGAGGCCGACTTGGGGGAGGACTCCCTCCTCCCAAGCCGCGCCCTCCCACCTATATAAGGAGGGGCAGGGCTGCCCCTCTTCCCTACACCCAACTCACCCAAAACCCTAACCCTAGCCGCCGGTCACCTCCAACTCGTCGCCGCCCCTAGGGTTTCTCCAAGTCGCCGACTTGGGGATTCCCCAAGCCCTAGCCGCCGGCCAAGCTCCCCCCCTTGGTGCCCTCTAAACCCTATATCACCAAGGCCTCTCTCATAGTCCACCATACTCGCTCCGGCTTAAGGCGAAGCCCTGCGAGGTCTCCCCTTTACTTTCGGTACCACGCCGTCGTGTTGCCGAAATCGCGAGGAGAGTGCTACAACCTCTGCTACCTGCTGGAACAAGGGAGAGGAAGGTCTTCATCGAGTACCAAACGTGTGACCGACTGCGGAAGCGCTGCCGGAGCGCAGCGCCGGAAGGATCGTCTACGCGATCTTGAGATCGGTGTAACATCCCAAAAATCATAATTTCAAAGTTTGCATATCATTCATGCATGCATATAGATTCGAGATCAAATTTCAAACTCATTTCAGAAAAACAGAAGCACTTGGTGCTATGATTTTATGTGAACAGATTTAAATCAAATTGGTATTCCCATTTGAAAGTTTGATTGTTTATAAAACCAAGTTGGTTGCCTTCTATGAAGATAAGTTTAGGTGTAGATTTTGAACCAAGTTTTCAAATTGGGAAATAGGTTCAAAAACTATTTTTCAAATTTTTGCAAACCAAATACTGAGTCTCTGTTATTTTGATTCTCCAAGCTTGACCAAGCCCTTGCAAAGCAACCACATGTTTTTATGCTTATATTTGAGACCACTGCTCACTGCAAAAATTCCAAGAAAATTTGAATTCAAATGGAACTTGAATTCATTTGAAAATCTATTTAGAAAATCAAATCAGAAAAAGAAAACAGGCAAACAAATGAAAAGGGCCGAGCGCTGCCATTTTATCCCAGCAACAAAGCAGGCCCAGCTAGCCCACCCGGGGCATATCTTTCTCTCTCGCACGCGCCAACGCACCCACACAGCCACTGACAGCCGGACCCCACCTCCTCTACGCGCGCTTCGCTGACGAGCGGGCCCTCTCCACGTCGCCCTCGTCTTCCCCAAATCGCGCCCGCGACCACGTCGCCGCTGCAGTGAAGCCGGTAATGGCGCGGCGTAATTGGCCTTTATGCCGCAGGCGTTTCCTGTCGTGCCTGGGCCTATTTAATCTCCTCTGCACCGCGAGCTTTTTCCCCCACTCTCCTCGCTCACTCCGCCACCAGGCTGCGCGCATTAGCTCTTGAAGCCCCGCAGTACCGACGACTCCGGCGACCGATTCCGGTGAGCCTCGACCGCCCCCTCTCTCTCGTTCAAACGAGGATGCTCAGCACGTTCTTACGCACCTGCTGACACATTTCTTTTGCCTGCTCGTGACCCAGGTCATCGTCTCCGACCACGACCGAAACCACCTGCGCCGCCGCTTGACTCCGGCGACCAATTCAGGTAAAACCCGAGAGCCCCTTGCCCCCTCCTCCACGCGAGTTTGTTCGCCTGCGTTTTGCGCAACTCCTGATGCCTCTGGCTCGTGTTAGGGCGACGCCAAACCTCGGCAAGAACCACGTCTGCAAGCGACCGACGCCGCCCGTTACTCCGACGAGCTCCTGAAGCCGTGCCAGCGCGCCCCTTCGCAAACCAACGCCACCTCGAGCTTCAGCACGCCACCGCGGTTCTGGTAAGCACCTTCTTGTTTCCCCGGACGATCTAGAGCGCCGGCGCCACCGTAGTCAGACACGCCGCCGCCGGTCAACACCGCCAGCGCCGCCCGTTTCTGGTTGATAGATTGTAGCCGTCAGATCTGAATCCTACGCGTAGAAACAGTTCACTTAACGAAGAGGTATGGACAGATCTGAGCCGCGCAACGTTAGTTAGATCCAACGGCTGCAGAGCTCGATCCGGTGCGAACCGGTACGCGCCAGTGACGCTGCGACACGTGGCTAGGGATAATTCAAAAACAGAAATTTGAATCAGATTTAGATCCAAACTTTAAACTGCTATAACTTTTGAATGCCACGTTAGAATTTTACAAATTTTATACCGTTGGATTCAGTGAAACAAGACCTTTCTGAATATCCAATTTTTTTAACAAATAGTAACAGTTAAAATGACTTTATTTGTAGAACATGTTTTAAGGCTATTTTTAGTATAGATTTATTTTGGTAAATTGTATTGGTGCCAAATAAGTTTAGTTGGCAAACTTGTGACATGTTAAGTTTCTGTAAACATGAGCATGCTTGGTAGAATTTTCAAAAATCACCACTTAGTAAATTCTTGCATGCATGCATTCATATTATTTTTGATTGAATATAATTGTGTGTAATTGTATGCTATAATTTGGTGTAGATTTTGCTAGTGATTGTGATTGTGAAGAGTTCTACTCTCCCCACTACCAAGGCAAGTGATATTTTCATGAATATTTATATCCTATGTTTTGTACTAGCATTAGATATTTTGCTAAGTCTTGCATGCTATTTTTGACTAATGCTAAGTTGGGAAATCCTAAGTAGTGTAGAATGGTAGAATTGCTAGGGAATTTTCCTAAGTTAAGATATCTTACCATGCTTAGCCTAGCTATTTAGCAAACAAGGGTTGATGAAAATCTATACATACTATGATGAAAATATTCTAAGTCATGAGACTTATGCTTTTCTAATAAAACAACTAAATCAAATGAACCTCCTGGGTGGAATGGAAGGATTGGGTTATGTTGAGTGGTTACACAAGGCCATGGACTTGGGTTGTGTATCTCACTTGTGGAATGCCACCCAGACACAAAGGGATTTGGAGGCCAAGTGTTGAGAAAGCTTACAGTGCAACCACTTGGCAATATGGGCTCTGCCTTGATCATATAGGTTGCTAGAACTTAGTCACTTGGACAGTTGGTGGTAGTGGGAATGATAGGTTGGAGCGCGTCCATTTGACTAAGGAAAGGCTTCTAAAAGGTCCTGTCTTGGGAAACCAAGTCTGGTGGGGAGAGTGCACAACCTCTGCAGATGGAAAACCTAAGTACTTAGCCTAGTCCAAGGCAATGGACAATTTGAGCATCAAGACATGGAAGCTACAAGAATCTCATCACTCCAACTTCTAAGTAAAAATTGGTGGGTGAACAAGGGTGAAGGACCCCAATGTCTATTGGTGGTTTCTTGGGAATGTTTTGACAAAGAAAAACTTAGTGATTCCAACTAATAGGTAAAACTTATTTTCAAGCAAAGCAAGCCAATCTACACTTAGCCAAAATGCATATAGTAATATAGTCCACCTAAAATATACTAAGGTATCACTTGACAATACTATTCCAAAGTATTGACCCTCTGTGGCTGTAACTTGTGATGTTGCAGGTTACTCCGATGATGAATAGGAGTCATGAGTCTACACTCAACATGCTTGCCTGTGGCACATGAAGATGAAGAATTATGTTTATTTACTTATTCCTTAAACTCTTGTACTAGGCCTTTGGCCCTGAGTTGTAAAAGACTATGTTTTATCTCTGAAATGAATGTAATAAACGACCTTTGTATCTGTGTACTTCATCTTAAACCGTGGATGCTAGCATTGATCCAGGGACTAGCATTGCAATCACAGGGATCCTTTCCTTTATAAAGGAGGGGTCTAACAATCGGCAAGAGTACGACTACATCACCCACGAGAATCTGCTCTCGTTAACCGCTTTGGAATCTTCGAGGGTGAGTTCCTCTATCGACTCGTTGCTACAATCTAGTAGATAGATCTTGGCTTGTTTGTTTGCATGCGGTAGAATTTTTTTGTTTTCCATGCTACGAAACCCTACAGTGGTATCAGAGCCGTGTCTATATGTAGATCTATTGCACGAGTAGAACACAATGGTCATTATGGGCGGTGGTGCTTTTATTATAAATTGCTTTTTGTGTACTTTGCATCTTGCGGTATGATGGGATGAAGCGGCCCGGGCTAACCTTACATGACATCGTTCATGAGACTTGCTCCACGCTCAACATACAACTTGTATTGCATAAGTGGCTTTGCGGGTGTCTGTCTCTCCCATTATAGTATAGATCCAATTTACAACGGGCACTTGATAGTTCAAACATCAACGTTGTGGTTTTTGTTCGTAAGTTAGATCGACACTTATTGAAAGCCTCAAACCACGTAAAATATGCAGAGAGAATTAGAGGCGTCTAACTTTGTTTTGCAGGGGTGTGCTGTGATGTGATATGGCCATGATTGTGATTATATTTGATGTATGAAATGTCCCTTATTTTAAGTTGGCAACCGGCAGGAGCCATATGGTTGTCTTTAAATTCCGTTAAGACCCGCATGTCTATTCAAAGTAGTTGTAATAGTTGAAGTTGGTGGACGACAACCATGAAACGACACCATTTACCTTGACGCTATACCAGTGATGATGGAGATCATGTTCGTGCTTGAAGATGGAGATCGTAAACACAATAAGAAAGGCCATATCATATCACATATTATGAATTACATGTGATGTTAATCCTTTATACATCTTGTATTACTTAGTTAACGACAGTAGCATTATAAGATGATCCCTCATGCACACAAATTTCAAGTTCCAAAGTGTTCATACTTAGTGACAACCGTTGCTAAAGCTCGTTGTTTCGAAGCACCACATGATGATCGGGTGTGTTAGATTCTGCGAGTGTATACAATGTGAGCAAGCCAAATTTGCTCATGTGGAAGCTAAGGTTTGATCTTGACGAGCCTAGCATGTACAGACATGGTCTCGGAACACGGATCACCGAAAGGTAAAGCATGATTCATATAGTAGATATGATGAACATGTTGATTGTTCGCCATTGAAGCTACATCAAATCTCGTGATGATCGGTTTTGATGTGGTGGATTTGGTTCGTGTGATCACTAAAACAATGTGAGGGATATTGTTTTGAGTGGGAGTTCACCTAGATTAATTTAACTATTAATTAGAACTCAATTTGTCATAAACTTAGTCTAAACTATTGCAAATATGTTGTAGATCATAGGCGGCCCCTACCATCAATTTTAATGCGTTCCTAGAGAAAGAAAAGTTGAAAAACAACGGAAGCAACTTCGCGGTTGGTTCCGCAATTTGAGGATTATCCTCAATGCTGGTAATTTGACCTATGTGCTGGATGCACCGCTGGGTGAACCACCTGCAGCTACTGCTACCGATGAAGTAAAGAATGTTTACCTTACTCAGAAGAATCATTACTCCACAGTTCAGGGTGCTATCTTGTATGGTTTGGAATCGGAGCTTCAGAAAAGGTTTGAGAACCAAGACCCATATGATATTGTCCGTGAACTCAAAATTATTTTTGAGACTCACGCGGCAGTTGAGAGTTATGAGGCTTCTGAAAAGTTCTTTAACTGCAAGATGGAAGAGGGCAGCTCCATCAGTGAGCATGTGCTTAAGATGTCTGGGCACGCAAACAAACTCCAAAGTTTGGGTATAGTGATTCCTAATGCTTTGGGGATTTACCGTGTCCTCCAATCACTGCCACCAAGTTACAAGAACTTTGTGATGAACTACAATATGCAAAACATGAACAAGACGTTGCCAAAACTCTTCTCCATGTTGAAATCTGCAGAAGTGGAGATCAAGAAAGAGCATCAAGTGTTGTTGGTCAACAAGACCACCAAATTCAAGAAAGGAAAGTCTAAGCAAAAGGGAAACTTCAAGAAGGGATGTAATAAAGTTACCGCACCGACGAAGAAGACCAAGGCTGGGCCAAAGCCTGATATTGAGTGCTTTTACTGCAAGGGAGAAGGTCACTGGAAGCGGAATTGCCCAAAGTACTTGGCGGATTTTAAGAACGACAACATCAAGAAGAAAGGTATATACGATATACATGTTATTGATGTGTATCTCACTAGTACTCGTAGCAGTGCCTGGGTATTTGATACTGGTTCGGTTGCTCATATTTGTAACTCGAAACAGGTACTGCAGAATAAACAGAAGCTAGCGAAGAACGAGGTGACGATGCGCGTTGGAAATGGATCAAAGGTTGATGTAACATCCCTAAATTCATTTTCCAAAACTCATTCATGTCATCCTTGCACTCATCATCATTTAGGGATTTTCTCAAAATCACTTCAGAAAAACATAAGTTTTGGTGTTATGATTTTATGTGGACAGATTTAATTCAAAAGATCAACACCATTTGAAACTAGATTGATTGGGAACTTGTTTGCTTGCCCCCCCATTGTTGGAAAATTTGGTATAAAGGTTTGGCCAAAATTTTCAATTTAAAAATAAATTCAAAACCCTATTTTCTTAAAAACATTTGCAAACTAGAGGCATTGTCTCTAATCGTTTTAAATCCAAACTGGACCAAACACTTACAGGGTAACCACATGATTAAAGGACTGGTTTTTGAAACCACAGTACTTTGCAAAAATCCCCAGAATCATTTGAATTCAAAAAGGATTTGAATTCATATCTAAATCTAACCAGAAAATCAAAATAGAAAAAAGAAAAAGAAATAAACAAAGGAAAAGGGCCGAGCGCCAGTTATCTGGCCCAGCAGAGGATCGAGCCCAGCAAGCCCACCCGGGAAATTTCTTTCCTTCTCTCACGCGCGAACGCACACAACCAGTCACTGACAAACGGACCCTACCCCATTTCGCACACATCGCTGACGAGCGGGCCCTGTCCACGCTGTCATCGTCTTCCTCAAACCGCGCCCGCGACCACGTCGCAGCTGCAGTCACTGCCGGTAATGGCGCGGCTTAATTGGGCATTAAACCTCAGGCGTTTCCTGTCGAGACACCGGCTATAAGATCCCCACCTCCTCGCAGTCATTTCCCCCCAGTCAATTCTACAATCACGCCACCAGGCTGCCCACGACTCACTCAGAACCGCCGCAGACAGAGCTCACTCCGGCGATCGATTCAGGTGAGCCCCGTGCGCCCCTCCCCCTCTAGGTTGTTCGAGCCGTCTTGTAATCCTCTGGCGCACATCCTGACCACACTAGCTCATCCTGTATTGCCCCAGGTCGCCGCATTCGCTTGACGCCGTAAGCACCCGACGACCACCCCAACTCCGGCGACCAATCTCCGTAAGTCCAGTGCACCCCTTGCCTTTTCCTTCACACGAGCGTGTTCGCAACTGTCTTGCGCACTTCCTAAAACCTCTGGTTCGTGTTAGGGCGACGCGGAACCTCGGCAACGACTCCGACAACATCCACCCGACGCCAGACGCAACTCCGACGAGATCCAGAGCCCATCTCCGAGCGCCCCTCCGCAAACCAGTACCACGTCGAGCTTCAGCACGTCTTGGCGGATCTGGTAAGCACCTCCCTACTTCCTGGAGCGATGTAGAACGCCGGCGCCGCCGTAGTCAGACGCGCCGCCGCCAGTTAGCGCCGCTAGCGCCGCCAGATTGTGGCGTGGTAGTTTGGTCCGTTGGATCTGCATCGTAGGGCTAGGATAGATCCTGAGCGAAGGGGTACGCGGGTGTCTGAGCCGCCAGATCTCATTTAGATCGTGCGGTCCGCAGCGCTCGATCCGCGCGAACCGGTACGCGCCAGTGAGGTTGTGACGCGTGGCAAGGATAAATTCAAAAACAGAATTTAAAACCTGATTTAGATCCAAACTTCAAACTGCTATAACTTTTGAATGCCACGTTAGAATTTTACAAACTTTATACCGTTGGATTCAGTGAAACAAGACCTTTCTGAATATCCAATTTATTTATCAAATAGTAACAGTTAAAATGATTTTATTTGTAGAACATGTTTTAAGGCTATTTTAAGTAGAGATTTATTTTGGTAAATTTTATTGGAGCCAAATAAGTTTAGTTGGCAAATTTGTGACTTGTTAAGTTTCTGTAAACATGTGCATACTTGGTAGAGTTTTCAAAATCACCACTTAGTAAAATTCTTGCATGCATGCATTCATATTATTTTTGATTGAATATATTGTGTGTAATTGTATGCTATAATTTTTGTGTAGATTTTGCTAGTGATTGTGATTGTGAAGAGTGCTACTCTCCCCACTACCAAGGCAAGCGATATTTTCATGAATATTTCTATCCTATGTTTAGTACTAGCATTAGATATTTTGCTAAGTCTTGCATGCTATTTTTGTCTAATGCTAAGTTGGGAAATCCTAAGTAGTGTAGAATGGTAGAATTACTAGGAAATTTTCCCTAAGTTAAGTTATATTGCCATGCTTAGCCTAGCTATTTAGCAAACAAGGGTTGATGAAAATCTATACATACTATGATGAAAATATTCTAAGTCATGAGACTTATGCTTTTCTAATAAAACAACTAAATCAAATGAACCTCCTGGGTGGAATGGAAGGATTGGGTTATGTTGAGTGGTTACACAAGGCCATGGACTTGGGTTGTGTATCTCACTTGTGGAATGCCACCCAGGCACAAAGGGATTTGGAGGCCAAGTGTTGAGAAAGCTTACAGTGCAACCACTTGGCAATATGGGCTCTGCCTTGATCATATAGGTTGCTAGAACTTAGTCACTTGGACAGTTGGTGGTAGTTGGGATGATAGGTCGGAGCGCGTCCATTTTGACTAAGGAAAGGCTTCTGAAAGGTCCTGTCTTCGGAAACCAAGTCTGGTGGGGAAAGTGCACAACCTCTGCAGATGGAAAACCTAAGTACTTAGCCTAGTCCAAGGCAATGGACAATTTGAGCATCAAGGCATGGAAGCTACAAGAATCTCATCACTCCAACTTCTAAGTAAAAATTTGTGGGTGAACAAGGGTGAAGGACCCCAATGTCTATTGGTGGTTCCTTGGGAGTGTTTTGACAAAGAAAACTTAGTGATTTCAACTAATAGGTAAAACCTATTTTTATGCAAAGCAAGCCAAGCTACACTTAGCCAAAATGCATATAGAAATATAGTCCACTTAAAATATACTAAGGTATCACTTGCCAATACTATTCCAAACTATTGACCCTCTGTGGCTGTAACTTGTGATGTTGCAGGTTACTCCGATGATGAATAGGAGTCATGAGTCTACACTCAACATGCTTGCCTGTGGCACATGAAGATGAAGACTTATGTTTATTTACTTATTCCTTAAACTCTTGTATTAGGCCTTTGGCCCTGAGTTGTAAAAGACTATGTTTTATCTCTGGAATGAATGTAATAAACGACCTTTGTATCTGTGTACTTCATCTTAAACTGTGGATGCTAGCATTGATCCAGGGACTAGCATTGCAATCACAGGGATCCTTTCCTTTATAAAGGAGGGGTCTAACAGTTGATGTGATCGCGGACGGCACGCTACCTCTTCATCTACCATCGGGATTAGTTTTATACTTAAATAATTGTTATTTGGTGCCTGCGTTGAGCATGAACACTATATCTGGATCATGTTTGTTGCGAGACGGTTACTTGTTTAAGTCCGAGAATAATGGTTGTTCGATTTATATGAGTAATATGTTTTATGCACATGCACCTTTTTATAGATGGTCTATTCTTATTGAATCTCGATAGTGGAAATACACATATTAATAACATTGAAGCTAAATGTTTGAAATTGAGCGATAACTCGACCTATATGTGGCACTTTCGTCTTGGTCATATTAGAGTGAAGCGTATGAAGAAAATCCATTCCGATGGACTTCTTGAATCACTTGATTTTAAATCACTTGAAAGATGTGAAGCATGTCTGATGGGTAAAATGACTAAGACTCCATTTTCTGGTATGATGGAGCGAGCTACGGACTTATTGGAAATCATACATACCGATGTGTGTGGACCAATGAGTGTAGCATCGCGCGGTGGTTATCGTTATGTTCTTACCTTCACAGATGAATTGAGTAGATATGGGTATATCTATTTCATGAAACATAAGTTCGAAACTTTCGAGAAGTTTAAGGAATTTCAAATTGAGGTAGAGAATCAACGTAACAAGAAGATTAAATTTCGACGTTCTGATCATGGAGGTGAATATCTAAGTTACGAGTTTGGCGAGCATTTAAATAAATGCGGAATACTTTCACAATTGACACCGCCGGGAACACCACAGTGTAATGGTGTGTCCGAACATCGTAATCGAACTCTCTTAGATATGGTTCGTTCTATGATGTCACTTACAGATTTACCGCTATCGTTTTGGGGTTATGCATTAGAAACAACCGTATTCACTTTAAATAGGGCACCATCTAAATCCGTTGAAACGACACCGTATGAATTATGGTTTGGGAGAAACCTAAATTGTCGTTCCTTAAAGTTTGGGGTTGCGAAGCCTATGTAAAGAAGTTACAGCCGGACAAGCTTGAACCCAAAGCGGAAAAATGCGTCTTCATAGGATACCCGAAGGAAACTATTGGGTATACCTTCTATCATAGATCCGAAGGCAAAATCTTCGTTGCTAAGAATGGATCCTTTCTAGAGAAGGAATTTCTCTCGAAAGAAGTGACTAGAAGGAAAGTAGAACTCGACGAGGTTGTTGAACCTTCTCTCGAACTTGCAAGTAGCGCAACACCGGAAGTAGTTCCTGTGGCGCCTACACCAATAAGAGAGGAAGCTAATGATGATGATCATGAAACTTCGGTTAAAGTTGCTACAGAACCTCGCAGGTCAACGAGAACTCGTACCACTCCTGATTGGTATGATCCCGTTATGAGTGTCATGTCGGTGGACAACATCGATGACCCTACGACATATGAGGAAGCGATGATGAGCCCAGATTCCAATAAAGGGCAAGATGCCATGAAATCCGAGATTGGATCCATGTACGAAAACCAAGTATGGACTTTGGTGGACTTACCGGATGGCCGGAAGGTTGTCGAGAACAAATGGATTTTCAAGAAGAAAACAGATGCTGATGGTAATGTTACTGTCTATAAAGCTCGACTTGTCGCAAAAGGGTTTTGACAAATTCAAGGATTTGACTACGATGATACTTTCTCACCAGTAGCGAAGCTAAAGTCTGTGAGGATTATGTTAGCAATCGCTGCATATTACGATTATGAGATATGGCAGATGGATGTAAAAACGGCGTTCCTCAATGGAGACATTGATGAAGAGTTGTATATGATGCAACCCAAAGTTCTTGTCGATCCTAAAGATGCTAACAAGGTATGCAAACTTCAACGGTCCATATATGGATTGAAGCAAGCATACCAAAGTTGGAATCAATGTTTTGATAAGGTAATCAAAAGTTTTGGTTTTATAAAAACTTATGGAGAAGCTTGTATTTACAAGAAAGTGAGTGGGAGCTCTATAGCATTATTAATACTATATGTAGATGACATATTGTTGATTGGGAATGATGTAGACCTTCTTAATAGTGTCAAAGAATATTTGAATAATAGTTTTTCAATGAAAGATCTTGGCGAAGCAGCTTACATATTAGGCATAAAGATTTATAGAGATAGATCGAGACGCCTAATATCATTGTCACAAAGTACACATTTGGACAAAGTTCTAAAGAGGTTTGGAATGGAAGATATCAAGAAAGGGTTCTTGCCCATGTTGCCCAATATGACCTTGAGTAAAACTCAAAGTCCAACAATGGCAGAAGATAGAGAAAGGATGAGTAAGACTCCCTATGCCTCATCCATAGGATCTCTAATGTATGCCATGCTATGTACTAGACCCGACATTGCATATGCTGTTAGTTTGACTAGCAGATATCAAAGTGATCCAGGAGTTGATCATTGGACAGCGGTCAAAAACATCCTTAAGTACTTGAGAAGAACTAAGGATATGGTTCTTTCTTATGGGGGAGATGAACAAGTCGTTGTTAATGGTTACACCGATGCTAGTTGGAACACCGATCCGGATGATTCTAAATCTCAATCTGGATACGTATTTACTTTGAATGGTGCAACAGTTAGCTGGAGGAGTGCAAAGCAAAGCATTATGGCGAGATCTTCAACTGAATCAGAATACATAGCTGCTTCGGAGGCTTCACAAGAAGCAATATGGATGAATGAGTTCCTTACAGATCTAGGTGTGGTTCCAAGTGCGCTGGACCCAATGTCTATCTACTGTGATAACATGGGCACCATAGTCAATGCGCAAGAACCAAGGTTACACAAGAAGCTGAAGCACATCAAGCTACGTTTTCACGCTATTCGAGAACATGTCCAAGATGGTGACATAAAGATTTGCAACACAAAGATCTGAATGTGGCGGATCCGTTGACTAAACCTCTCCCGAGGGAAAAACATGACCAGCACCAAACCGCCATGGGTGTTCGGTATATTACCATGTAATCTAGATTAGTTGACTCTAGTGCAAGTGGGAGACTATTAGAGATATGCCCTAGAGGCAATAATAAATGTAGTTATTATTATATCTTTGTGTTTATGATAAATGTTTACATTCATGCTATAACAGTATTAACCAGAAACACTAATACTTGTGTGATTTGTAAACTAAATTAGAGTCCCTAGTAAAGCCTCTTCAAAAAATACTAGCTTGTTGATTAATAGAGATCATGGTTTCTTAATCATGAACATTTGAGATATTGTTAATAACAAGGTCATATCAATAGGAGAATGGTATGATGGACATACTCCTATAGATAAGCGTAGCATAAAGATCAAGTCATTTTAATAGTTCAATTGCTATAAGCTTTCTGATACATAGTAACCTAATTCCTTCGACCATGAGATCATGCTAATCACCATCACCCGAAGGATGCTTTTATGACATCAAACACCACACCGTAGCTTGGTGGCTATAAAGGTGGCATTGAGTATTCGGAAAGTATGGGTTGAGGCACATGGATCAAGAGTGGGATTTGTCCATCCATATGACGGATAGATATACTCTGGGCCCTCTCGGTGGAATGTCATCCAATTAGCTTGCAAGCATGTGACTGGCTCACAAGGGATCACATATCACGGGAACGAGAAAAGAGTACTTATCGGTAACGAGGTTGAACTAGGTATGCAGAGATACCGACGATCAAAACCTCGGATAAGTAAACTATCGTGACACAAAGGGAAATTGGTATCGTATGTAAGTGGTTCATTCGATCACAAAGTAATCGTAGAAATATGTGGGAGCCATATGAATTTCCAGATTCCTCTATTGGTTATTGATCGGAGAAGTGTCTTGATCATGTCCGCATAATTCACGAACCATAGGGAGACACACTTAAGGATTCGATGTTGTTGAGTAGTTATGGAATGATGAGTAAGAGACCGAATGTTGTTCGGGGTCTCGTATGGGATCCGGGATATTACGAGGAGATCCAGAATGGTCCGAATAATAAGATTCATATAAGGTAAGTCCTATTTCGGAGTTAGGGAATGATTCCGGTGTTTTCACCGGGAATGTTCTAGAAGGGTCCGGAAGGTCCGACACTCCGGAGGGGAAGGGTACATGAATGTGTCATGACAATGTGGAATGGTTGCATCATGTACTAGGTAACATGGCTGGGAAAAATAAAGGGAGAAATCAAATCCTAGTTTGAAAGTCAAATGCCAATTTGAAAAAGTCAAACGGCAAATTTGCTTGGTGGAGGGAGAGTAGGAAACCTACTTGGGGAGGAGTTCCTGTCCCTCCACCCGCCGGCCAAGGAGGCCGACTTGGGGGAGGACTCCCTCCTCCCAAGCCGCGCCCTCCCACCTATATAAGGATGGGCAGGGCTGCCCCTCTTCCCTACACCCAACTCACCCAAAACCCTAACCCTAGCCGCCGGCCACCTCCAAGTCACCGCCGCCCCTAGGGTTTCTCCAAGTCGCCGACTTGGGGATTCCCCAAGCCCTAGCCGCCGACCAAGCTCCCACCCTTGGTGCCCTCTAAACCCTAGATCACCAAGGCCTCTCTCATAGTCCACCATACTCGCTCCGGCTTAAGGCGAAGCCCTGCGAGAACTCCCCTCTATGTACCATGCCGTCGTGCTGCCGGAATCGCGAGGAGAGTGCTACAACCTCCGCTGCCTGCTGGAACAAGGGAGAGGAAGGTCTTCATCGAGTACCGAACGTGTGACCGACTGCGGAAGCGCTGCCGGAATGCAGCGTCGGAAGGATCGTCTACGCGATCTTGAGATCGGCAAGAGTATGACTACATCACCCACGAGAATCTGCTCTCGTTAACCGCTTTGGAATCTTCGAGGGTGAGTTCCTCTATCGACTCGTTGCTACAATCTAGTAGATAGATCTTGGCTTGTTTGTTTGCATGCGGTAGAAATTTTTTGTTTTCCATGCTACGAACCCCTACATTATGAAATGCTTGATTTTCCACCTTTGGAAGATTGCTATTCGGATGTCCCACTTGATGATAATGCTAAAAAGAAACCCATGGGGTGTGTTAATGAAGTTCTTATTATGGTTAACAATGCTTATGTCCCTGTTGATTTCTATGTTTTGGATGTCGAATACAATGCTTCTTGTCCTGTTACTTTGGGAAGACCTATTCTTATAACTGTTGGTGCCATCATTGGTTAAGAAGGCACCATTAAATATCAATTTCCATTCAAGAAAGGTATTGAACACTTCCCTATGAGGAGACAGAAGTTGCCTTATGCTCCTCCTTTGAAAGCAAGGTCTGATGTTAATGCTTCTTCATTTGAAAATACTTGATTTTTGCTTCTTGTGCCTAACTTAAAGGCGTTAAAGTAAAGTACTTCTTGGGAGATAACCCAATAGTTTTCTTGAGTCTTGGAAGTTATTACTTCTATAATAACCTCTCCTTATCCTTTTTATTTTATTTTTGTGCCAAGAATATCCTCTAATGAGAGGGAAGTAAGATTTGGGGAGTTGCTGTCCTGAAACAGATTTTTGTGCTCCACTGTAAAAATTCGTGTAAAATCTCTATAAGTAGGATTGATTCTATCATGTATGTGTTGTTTGAGATCTTGCATGATCTCCGTTTCTAGTAGCTATCTTTGCCAAGTAGATGCTAGTGACTCCAAGAGGGTGTATTTATGCTCGATAGTGGGTTCATGCCTCTATTGAATCTGGGGAAGTGACAGAAATCTCTAAGGTTGTAGATGTGCTATTGCTACTAGGGAGAAAACAACAATCTCTTATTCATGGAACAATTGTATTGTTTACTTTACACACCTTGCTTAAAGCAGTTATCCGTTGCTTGCAACTTAATACTGGAGGGGGTTCGGATGATAACCTGAAGGTGGATTACTAGTCATAGATGCAGTTGGATGTCGGTCTATGTATATTGTTGTAATGCCCAATCAAATCTCATAGGATCATGAATGTCTAGTATTGCATTGTTATGCCTTGCTCTGTCCTGTTAATTGCCCCGTTGTAATTTGTTTACCCAGCATGTTATGTTGTTTTTATTAAGGAGAACACCTCTAGTGAACTATGGACACCGGTATAATATTTACCATTGATACATCTTCCACTGTTACTGTTTACTTTCTGCAAGCCACCATTACCTTCCACACCATACAGTTAATCCTTTGTTTTCAGCAAACCGATGAGACTGACAACCTCACTGTTTGTTGGGGCAAAGTCTTGAGTTTGTGTTGTGCAGGTTTCCAAGTTGCTAGCAACATCTTTGAGTCGTTTCCTTCCTCCTACTGGTTCGATAACCTCGGTTTATTTCTGAGGGAAAACTTGTTGATGTGCTCATCATATCTTCCTCTTAGGGTTTCCCAACAAAGCTCTACAGTGATCTAAGCTACACATCATCACTGGTGGCAAGTTCAGTTAGGTGGGAGGATATGCCATCAATGGCGGCGCATCTGGGCGTCATTTACCTTGTTGGAGGTGTTGTGGTGTCGTTTCTCATTCCATATGTGCTCTAGGGAAACACTAGTTCAGGCTTACTGGATCAGATGATGGCAATGTTCCTACGTCGTCACCTCGTGGGAGAATCATCTTTGGAGGCATGTATCAGCTGGACATACACTGTTGTCGATGGCTAGGTGTCAGCCTTTGCGTGCTTCTCGCATGGTGACGCAGGTGGAGCGGTGTTGCATCTACCGCTTAAACGATGACGAATGACCCTGACGACAGTTTTCTTCTCTCATTGTTGGGTTTGAGTTGAGTGGTGGTTTCGGGTTGGTTGAGGCATGTCCTTACCAGTTCTCTTTTGAATAAAATGCAAATAAAGGCCATATGCATATCTTCTATGCAGAGTCCACGGTCTCAATCTCTTTTTTCAAAAAAAAAAAGTAAAAGGTCTGACGGGATTCGGTAGAGATTCTCTGACCAACTATCTTCTTGCAATACTTACAGGTAGGAAGCACTAGCGGAGCCAGTGTCCAAGCAATGGGTGTATAGAGTTCCTTCAAAGCACATTTGTACTCAATTTTTCTAGAGAGTGCCTAGATCTTAGGTGCATGAAAATTTCTTATATCTAAGTCACTGATATTATTTTACTATTTATGCTAATTCTCGGCTGCAACCTAGTCGCTACTTATAAGACTTGTACTAATTCTTAGTTACATCCTAGTTGCAACTCATTAAATTCTTAGTTACACCCTAGTTGCAACTCAAGTGTAACTCCCACATTACATGAATCACGAGGTAAATCTAATGGTAAGAGAGATGACTGAGACTTAAGAAATTCTCATATGCTTGAAAACTAGCAAATACGGTTGTTCTAATCTATTTAGCACATATTTCTAGACATCAAAGTCTTTTGCGAAAAATAATGACTATACATTTGTACATCCATGTCTCCATGTAGCTCCACTTATGGTAGGAAGGTGCTCGTGGTCCCACATGTACACCAATTCTACGATCTTGATTTTCTAGCTAGATCTATCAGTGTTAGGGTTGGAACAGGAATCCCGCGAAAGTGCTAATTTTTTTAAATAATACATTTTTTATTTAATTTTACAAATAATACATGGAATTAAAAAATTACAAATCTAACGGACCGTCGTCCATTGAAAAGACGAAGGTGGTGGTTCATCTTTTGAAAATACAAAGGGGATGGTTCGTCCAACCTGTCCCAGTCACCACGTTCGTCTTTTGAACGGACGAACCACCCCCTTCGTCTTTTGAAAAGACGAACCACCACCTTCGTCTTTGCAACGGACGACGGTCCGTTAAATTTGCAATTTTTTGATTTCATGTATTATTTGTGAAATTGAATAAAAAAATGTATTATTTTAAAAAAAATAGCCGTGAAAGTTTCGCTTTTAGTTTTTCGAGATTATCTAGTTCAATTTTTGTCAAAAAAATTATACTAGATTTTTTTAAAATAAACTAGAAGCAAGACTTTCATGGGATCCTGCTTGCAACCTAATCAGCATGCTGCTCCGTGTGATTCTGCACATGCCATCAAGTTACAAGGTGTGGCATTGACAACTTTGCAACCACATTTTTCCTTCACACTAGTAGTAAAAGGTCTAATGGTGTGTTGAGAAATAGAGCAATTTATCAAGCGAATTATCCAAAATAAACGCTAGATAAAACATGACTAGAATAAAAGACAATATACTAATCATGCTAAATAGCGAATACAAATTAAGGCATATAGCCAAACAAACTGTAAGGCATAAAACTTTGGATAGGATCAGAACAAGATTGAGACAGAAGATGTACACGGCAGTAGCAGAAGTAGAACCACCGGCGTTGGAACCGTCATTGGCCATGTCGTCGAGGAAGAGGGTGCTGATGTCGGGGAAGAAGTCCTCGTCGGGGAAGACGTCGCTATCTGTGAGGGAGTCCGTGACGAAGCCAGTAGTCGCGCTGATAGCGCTCCCCAAAAACCTTATCGCCCTTCTCCCGTACAGGATTCGAAGCAGCGGGGTCTCGGAGGCCTACTGTCCCGGCACGCGGTGCACGCCGCAAGACGGGATGGGGAAGATGAAAGTAGCGCAGTGCTCTGGAACTGAAGGCGCAATGGATGTGTGGCCGCGTAACCGAAAGGAGGCGCGGCCTCTCTCTCTTATAGGCGCAGAGGGGAAGGCAGACCGTGCAGAAGATGAAACGAATGGACGGAAGATGAAGCGAACAGGCGGCAGCCTCCACTCAATTCGTATTCATTTAATTCATTAAACTCGTATTAAAAGTCCATTCAAAGAAAACGTTTCACCTTCCGTACATCTGTTCATATACCATTCATGCGTGGCAAAATAAAGCTCGGCTCGGCGAGATTCCCGCAACCCGCGGCGCGCGTCGTGACGTGACGTGACGTGACGAGGCGAGGCGAGGCGTGGCGAGGAGGAGGAGGAGGAGCGCGCGTGTGGAACTCTCTCCTTCTCCTTCTCATCCTTTTACCAAGTGGTAGGAGAGCTCACCTTATAAGCTGGTCCAACTTCCACTCAACTAGCAATGTGGGACTAAACATTTGTCCCACCTCTTGTCTTGCATGAATGGGCCACATGGGCCTCTAGGATTTTCAGGAATTATTGAAATAGAAAATGGGCTAGACTATTTGGGCCAAAATTCCAACAATCCCCCACCAGATCCCAGAGGCACATGTAATTTGCCTTTGGTTCCAAAACACTTGTTTATATACCGGTACTATAGTGGAGACTGTTAAGTTGAACTTCCACCTAGAATTCTATGCTACACTAGGTTGCGACTTGTACAGTGGACTATGCCTTGAACTGCAAGTTTGCTGCAACCTAGCTTCACACGAAGTCTTGACCGATACTGGGCTACCGTGGGACTTTCCCGCGGGTGGAGCTTATACGTCATACTCCATGACCTTTCATGAGTTTATTAGAGAGCACCCTACTCTCATAGACTGTGACGTTTTAACAGTCAGACTCATATAGGTGTGTTCTTCAAAAGATGTTCTGCAGGACAACATCTTTGCTTAGGATAAGCCACTTATAACACATTAAGATAATAAATCAACCTGCCATGCAGAATAGGAAAGTATTGCATCTTTATGGAGTGGTGTTTATTAAAGTAGGGATACTTTCCTCTCAGCTAACCAACAGCTTGTTTCCCAATTCTAATTCACGGGATCTCCGATCACATAGAGTGGTTTACCACTGTGGAAAGCTCAAATTGTGGGTCTCATACCCATCTCCTTCGATGCATTTTCTATCACGTTGCGTGATAGACCCTTTGTGAAGGGATCTGCCAAGTTTTTAGATGTTTGGATATAATCCAATGCAATAACTCCGGAGTTTCTCATTTTCCTGACAGATTTCAGTCTCCTCTTCACATGTCTTGAGGACTTCATATTATCCTTAGAACTGTTCACCTTAATAATCAAAGTTTGATTATCACAGTTCATTGGAATTGCGGGTATAGGTTTTTCAACCACAGGTAAGTCCATCAAGAGTTCACGAAGCCACTCTGCTTCAACAGTGGCCGTGTCTAGTGCTGTGAGTTCTGCTTCCATAGTTGACCTCGTTAAGATGGTCTGCTTGCAAGACTTCCAAGAAACAGCGCCACCACCAAGTGTGAAAACATATCCACTCGTGGCCTTTATCTCATCAGCATCAGAAATCCAATTTGAATCACTATAACCCTCTAGTACCCTCGGATACCCGGTATAGTGTATTGCCATAGCACGCAGTACCTTTTAGATATCGCATAACTCTTTCAAGAGCATGCCAGTGATCATCTCCTGGATTTGAGACAAATCGACTGAGTTTGCTTACAGCAAAGGCGATGTCAGGTCTCGTGGCACTAGCTAAATACATAAGCGAGCCAATGATTTGAGAGTATCTTAGTTGGTCTCTAGCATTTCCTCGATTCTTTCAAAGCAACATACTAGGATCATACGGTGTAGGAGAAAAATTGACGTTGCTATACCCGAAACGACTCAAGATCTTTTCCACATAGTGGGACTGAAGCAATGTAATTCCACCATCATCATCTCTCAATAGCTTGATGTTTAGGATGACATCAGCTACTCCCAGATCCTTCATCTCAAAGGAACGAGATAAGAAATCTTTGACCTCCTTAATTGCATTAAGGTTGGTTCCGAAAATCAGTATGTCATCAACATACAAACAAAGGATGACTCCCTCACCCCCACCATGGCGATAGTATACGCACTTGTCAGCTTCGTTTACAACAAAGCCTGCAGCGGTTAAGGTTTTATCAAAAAATTTGTGCCACTGCTTAGGTGCTTGTTTAAGACCATACAAAGACTTCAGTAGCTTGCACACTTTTCTTTCTTGACCATTTACTACAAAACCATCTGGTTGATCCATATAAATTTCCTCATCCAACTCTCCATTTAGGAAAGCTGTCTTAACGTCCATTTGATGAACGAGAAGACCGTGTGAGGCAGCCAGAGAAAGTAGTACTCGAATGGTGGTCAACCTTGCTACAGGTGAGTAAGTGTCAAAGAAGTCTTCACCTTCCTTTTGGGTATAACCCTTGGCCACTAGCCTTGCCTTGTACTTCTCAATAGTACCATCAGGCCTTAGTTTCTTCTTGAACACCCATTTACATCCTACAGGTTTGCACCCATAAGGACGATCAGTGATCTCCCATGTTTCATTAGCTAAGATGGAATTCATCTCACTATGAACAGCTTCCTTCCAGTAGTCAGCATCAGGAGATGCATAAGCTTCTGAAATGGAAGTGGGAGTGTCATCCACAAGGTACACAATGAAATCATCACCAAAAGACTTTGCAGTCCTTTGTCTCTTGCTCCTTTTAGGAATTTCATTATCATCCTCCTTAGGACTTTCAGAGTGTTCAATCGGAATGATAGGTTCAGAGAATATAGCAAATTCCTGATCAGATGAACTAGGTATCTCTGGATTTGAGGAATTAGGTTTATCCTTCATTGGAAAGATATCCTCAAAGAAAGTCGCATCAGTCGACTCCATGATTGTACCGACATGAATGTCAGGTACTTCAGATTTTACTATCAAGAATCTATAACCAATGCTATGAAAAGCATAACCCAGAAAAACACAATCAATGGTTTTTGGTCCAAGCTTGCGCTTCTTGGGGATTGGTACATTAACCTTTGCCAAACAACCCCAAGTACGTAAGTAAGAGAGTTTTAGTCTTTTCTTCTCCCATTCTTCGAATGGAGTAATTTCTTTGTTCTTTGTGGGAACTCGGTTTAGGACATGACACGCGGTCAATAGTGCCTCCCCCCACCATTCCTTAGGAAGACCCGATGTGTCTAACATGGCGTTAACCAAATCTGTTAGAGTACGGTTCTTTCTTTCGGCTATTCCATTTGACTGGGGTGAGTAGGGAGGCGTCCTCTCATGAATTATGCCATGTTCCGCACAAAAGAAATCAAACTCGTTGAAAAAATACTCTCCACCACGATCAGACCTAAGCCTCTTAATCTTTCGATCAAGTTGATTTTCTGCCTCAGCTTTATAGATTTTGAAGAAACTCAAAGCCTCATCTTTTGATTTCAGAAGATACACATGACAATATCTCGTAGAGTCATCGATCAAAGTCATGAAATATTTCTTTCCACCTTTTGTCAACACACCATTCATCTCACAAAGATCAGAATGTATGAGCTCTAGTGGTGTTAAATTTCTTACTTCTGCAGTCGTATGTGACTTGCGAGGTTGTTTAGCTTGCACGCAGACTTGGCACTTAGATCCCTTAACGGTTGAGAAATCAGGGATTAAATTCATTTTGGCTAGCCGCGTCATACAACCAAAATTAATATGACAAAGACGAGAGTGCCAGACATTTGATTCAAAATTTGTGTAAATATGATTAACAACTTTATTACAAATGTCTGACAGAGATAAGCGGAACAAGCCTCCGCATTCATAGCCTTTACCAATAAAAGTTCCATACTTCGAAATTACAAATTTATTGGACTCAAATACAATCTTGTAGCCATCTCGACACAGAAGAGATCCGCTAACAAGATTTTTATTAATTGAGGGAACATGATGCACGTTCTTCAGGCGCACAGTCTTTCCCGAAGTGAACTTCAGATCGACCGTACCAACACCATGAACAGAAGCATGCGAGCCGTTCCCCATCAGCACGGTTTGAGTCCCTCTGACCTGATATGAAGAAAACATGAAAATATCAGAACAGACATGTACATTAGCGCCCGTGTCAATCCACCAATCAGGAGAATGACATAATGAAAGAACAGTAGGTAATATACCATACCCAACATCTTTCATCTCAACGTCGCCCATGACTACATTAGCAGTCTTGCTGCTCTTCCCATGCTGGCGCTTGTCAAAGCGGTTGGGACAAGCAGGAGCCCAATGATTAGGATCACCGCACACATGACAAGCACCTTTCCTCTTATCAGTCTTCTTCTTGAAGCTGGTGGACTGTGAGGCCTTGTTCTTTCCATCGAACTTTCCTTTATCATCAAACTTTCCTTTGTTCTTGAACTTGTGAGGCTGGAAGTTCCTTTTCTGTACCAGGTTGGCATTAGAACCTCCCTCGGTACCTCGAGCACGTGTGTCTTTTGCTCTCGCCTTCTCTTCCACATCAAGAGTCCCAATGAGATCCGTCACGGAGAACTCTTGTCTCTTGTGCTTCAGAGAAGTAGAAAAAATCCTCCATGAATGGGGAAGTTTGGCAATGATGCCTCCGGCAACAAACTTGTCCGGTAACACACAAGTGAAGTGCTCAAGCTCCCTGGCAAGTGACTGTATCTCATGAGCCTGCTCCACAATGGAGCGGTCATCAATCATCTTGTAGTCATAGAATTGTTCCATGACATACAGTTCACTGCCAGCATCAGAGACTCCAAATTTTCTCTCGAGCGCATCCCACATATCTTTGCCATTGCTAAATGACAGATATGAATCGACAATATTGTCTCCAAGGATGCTAATCAAGGCAGCCTTGAAAGTAGTATCAAGTTTTTGGAACGCCTCTTCCTGAGCGGGATTAAGTTCCCCCTCAGGTGCGCCATAGATGGCGTTATAGCAGCTCATGGTCTGAAACCAGAGCACTGCTCTCGCACGCCACCGTTTGTAATTCACACCTTCAAACACAGGTGGCTTCATAAAAGCAACAAAGCCACTTGGGGCAAATTGCCTGAAATAAGGTTTTTGGATTGTTGAGAAATAGAGCAATTTACCAAGCGAATTATCCAAAATAAACGCTAGATAAAACATGACTAGAATAAAAGGCAATATACTAATCATGCTAAATAGCGAATACAAATTAAGGCATATAGCCAAACAAACTGTAAGGCATAAAACTTGGATAGGATCAGAACAAGATTGAGACAAAAGATGTACACGGCAGTAGCAGAAGTAGAACCACCGGCGTTGGAACCGTCATTGGCCATGTCGTCGAGGAAGAGGGTGCTGATGTCGGGGAAGACGTCGCTATCTGTGAGGGAGTCCGTGACGAAGCCAGTAGTCGCGCTGATAGCGCTCCCCAAAAACCTTATCGGGTCTCGGAGGCCTACTGTCCCGGCTCGCGGTGCACGCCGCAAGACGGGATGGGGAAGATGAAAGTAGCGCAGTGCTCTGGAACTGAAGGCGCAAGGGATGTGTGGCCGCGTAACCGAGGTCCATTCAAAATAAAGCTCGGCTCGGCGAGATTCCCGCAACCCGCGGCGCGCGCGCGCGCGTCGTGACGAGGCGAGGCGAGGCGTGGCGAGGCGAGCGAGGAGGAGGAGGAGGAGCGCGCGTGTGGAACTCTCTCCTTCTCCTTCTCATCCTTTTACCAAGTGGTAGGAGAGCTCACCTTATAAGCTGGTCCAACTTCCACTCAACTAGCAATGTGGGACTAAACATTTGTCCCACCTCTTGTCTTGCATGAATGGGCCACATGGGCCTCTAGGATTTTCAGGAATTATTGAAATAGAAAATGGGCTAGACTATTTGGGCCAAAATTCCAACATGGTGGCATTAAAAAAAGGTTGTTCATGGTGTTTAAACCGCACGCCACTAACCTTATGCCACAGGTAGGTCCTAGTGGTGGCGTCTTCATCGAACGCCACAATTAGAAACTGTAGTAGTGCCATTTAGGTTCAACACCACGATTATGAAACTATAAGTGGCGTTCGATTTCTACCTCCTTCGGTAAATAATAGTGGTCTTCAGGTTAGAGTATACGCCGTCACTATCCATGGACGAAAACTGATCCTCGCCTAAACTTGTCGTGGCATTCAATTCACTTAAACGCTGTTGGTAACCATACTATTCATAGAGTTCAGCAAAGCCAAACGCCACGACTATGTTGGTACCGGCTCATATCATGGTCCTCACTTAATGACGGTGTCCGCACATTCGCAAACGCCAGAACTATGCCGTAATGATGGCGTTCACATTTTTATGACTGCCTCTACTATTTTGTCTAACAGTGGTGGTGCCTTCTTTTTATCGGACGCCACTAGAAAAATGACAGGTATAAGCCTTTTCCTACTAGTGTCAGAATCTTAGGGCGTATTTGGTTGCTCAGCCCAAGATTTCTCGTTTTTTTCAATTGGCCTCCTGGATTTTGCATGGGGGAGATTGGGCTTGGGCCAACTTGGGAAAGTTGTTTGGCTTCCTCCTTGTTTCCTGCAAATAGGCCCAGTTGTTTGATTGCCCAAATTCTTGTCTTTTTTAATGCATTTCACAGGTGTTTGGTGTGGTGCTTTACATCTGATCACATGGGTTATGATCACCCATTTCAAATTTGATGATCTTACCATCCCAGCACACACATAACACATGATCACAAGAATAGTCATATGCGCACACAAAACACTGCGAGCTAGATGATTACCATAACATCCATATGCAGACATAAATATTGCTAGCTACACCATAATAGTCTAAATAGTCACACACACATGTAGCAATGAGGGGTTCTAAACTACACCCCTGATCAAAAGAACCATCAGCAGGGGCATCGCCTGACCCTCAATCACCAGGGGCTTAACCCCTGATGAAACAAACCATCAACAGGGGCATCCCATGCCCCTGAACCACCACCAGGGGTTTTCACCCCTGATCAAAATAACCATCAGCCTACTTAGTTCACCAACACAAGTTGTCCATCAGCAACTACTACTACTTACAAACTTACACAAGCATCAACATGAAGACCGCCGCCGTCTAGCCGTGGTCTGGGCAGGTGTACTGTATGGCACTGGAGGAGCCCTCCTTGTAGATCGTCATCTTGATGACGAAGGCCTTCAGCTTGAACTCTGCAACATCATCGTGCTCCAGGTCATACTTGTACACCAGCTTCGTCCAGTTCTTCCTGAACGCGACCTTGGCCAGCGAACGAGTCCACCTGCACCCATTCGGCGCACCAGCAGCAGGCTGTGACCTGCCCAACGCGCGGTGGCGGTTGCTTGATCCAGGTCCTCGGGACAAAATAGAACGCAGGCGGGAACACCAGCATGTGGAGGCCGCCGTTTCCAGTTGGATGATGAACCGGCGAGGGACCTCGGCGATTGGATAATGGCCAGGCTTTGGCTACCGGCCCTTCTTGCTTTGCGGCTGTGAAGCCGCCTCCACCGTGCCAATGACCACGGGCTTTAATGCCCAGCGGTTGGTCGGGAGAACGTCGGCATAAATCGGTGGGGGGAGGAGATGCCATCCCCTCCCCACAGTCTCACATTCAAACTTAACCACCTTGGCATTAGGCAAAACAAGGTCAAAAACGATTTGGCAGCTAGCAACATTTCCCAAGTATGTAATGCACATGGTACAAACATGGAGTACAATGATGACCCACAAGTATAGGGGATCGCAACAGTCTTCGAGGGTAGTATTACCCAATTTATTGATTAACAAGGGGAGACAAAGAATACTTGCAATCCTTAACAACTGAGTTGTTAATTCAGCTGCAGCTGGAAATAGTTCTTGCTCACAGTATATTATCAGTAGCAACAGTTTTGTAATAGCAATAGCAAAGTAATAGCAGCAGCAAAACAGGAGCAATAGTAACAGTAGTAGCAAACAGTAGGATATGAGTGCGGTAGGCATAGGGATGGATGGTCAGGCGTTGCATGGATGAGTCTAAACATGTAACTTCAAGATCAAGGGAAACTGCAGATAAAAAATATAAAGCATCCAAGTACTAAACAATCATAGGCATGTGCTCCATATTCAGCCATACGTGCCCGCAATGAGAACTTGCACAACATCTTTTGTCCTGCCATCCCGTTGCAGCGGAGCCTCAAGGGAACTACTGGCAATTAAGGTGCTCCTTTTAATAGAGCACCGGAGCAAAGCATTAACACTCCGTGAACACATGTGATCCTCACACCACAGCCATCCCCTCAGGTTGTCCCAATTTCTGTCACTTCGGGGCCTTTGGATCCGGACAATGATATGTGTACACAACTTGCAGATAAGATCACAAACAATACTATCATAATGAATCAAGAATAAGTTCAGATCTGAGATCATGGCACTCGGCCCTAGTGACAAGCATTAAGCACAACAAGTTGCAACAAAGTCAAATAGCACTAACAGAGATACTAGGCACCATGCCCTAACAATCTTATTCGATTACATGATAGAACTCATCCAATCCCTACCATCCCCATAGCCTACAGCGGGGGATTACTCACTCATGGATGAGGGAAACATGGATGGTTGATGGAGAGGCGTTGGTGATGATGATGGCGATGATCCTCTCCAAATTCCTCATCCCGGCAGGGTGCTAGAACGAAGTTTCTGGTTCCAAATCGCGGTTTCTGGTGGTGGCGGCGCAGTGGAACTCTTTCTAAAAAAAAGTTGAAACCCCCCTGAGTTTTTAGGTCAGAAGGCATCTTATAGGCGAATAGGGAGGCCGAGGGGGTGCTTGGGGCGGCCACACCCCTCCGGGCGCGGCCAGGCCTGGCCCGCGCGGCTAGGGGGTGTGGGCCCCCCCAGGGCCCCACTCCATCTCGTATTATGGCTTCGTGGGTCTTCTGGTGAAATATGATTTTTGGCATATTTTCCGGAAGTTTTCCTGATAGTTGATTTTCTGCACAAAAACTAGACATCAATGTAATTCTGCTGAAAACAGCGTTAGTCCGGGTTAGTTGTATCCAAATCATACAAGTTTACAGGAGAAACAATAGCAAAAGTGTCCGGGAAAGTAGATACGTTTTGGACGTATCAGCGCCCCCCAAGCTTAGCTTATTGCTTGTCCTCAAGCAATTCAGTTGAAAACTGAGTGTGATAAAACAACTTTCACGAACACATTTGCTTCATATGATGTATATATTCTCAGCACAGGAATATATACTTAGAACATTCATAATAATAAGTATGCAACTAAGTCTACTCAATAGTCATTGCAAGCTATGAAGAGATTCCAACTCAATAATAATAAGTAGCATGCAATATAAACATAAGCAACATTGCAATGCTCATAAAAAGGTATGATAGAGTGGTATCTCGCTTGCCTTTGTTTGTAGAGCACAATATAAGTGCCAAGGCACCTCTAAAGTTCAAGTGAAGACTAGAAGTAGAGATATCAAAGATACAAGCATCAAAGTCATGACATAATTAACCAAGTTTTGAGACAAGCACATTACACTAAGAATGACAACTATGCTCTCAAGAAGGTGCTCATAGAATAAATGGTGACTCAACAAAGAAGTAAAAAGGTTTTGAAAAGTTTGAAAGACTTCCAAATGCTGAAATTAAGGTACTCATTATCTTTGATCTCTCATTGCCCCTATCATAGGCATCTTTAGATGATTAAGGTGAAAGTGAGGTCCAATCTGAGTTATATGCTTGACAGACCATAAACTGGAAATCTCATGTCCCTTGAGTACGAGGGTCTCTCCTCATGCTACTCAACTTTTAGTTACCGGTAAGTTCTTGTCATAGTAAATACATGCGTATCATAGAGAACCGCCAACCGGGTACCCCTTGCACATGATACAGGAGCTATCCCATAATCAGACTAACAAGGCAAGCAGACAATGAGCATCTCAGCAATCTTCTTATTTGCCATGGGAAAATGGCGCTTTTTCTCTCTTTCCTCTTTTCAATATGTCTCTTTCTCTTTTTGTATAAGAAGAAAGCTTCATATATTGCTCATTATGGTTGTGCTGCAAGTTTCCACCATGATTAGCATGGCTTAGGCTAGCGGCCCAGGTGTTTCTCTAACACATATACATAACTCCATGGACTTACAAGCTCCCCTTTTATTTCACACCAACGACATTCGCAAACAAAAGAGCACGATATCAACTGGGTATATATTTATAGGTGTTGAAAGCACTCCCAGTGACGGTATGGTTCCGCTAACACCCAGCATATAATTTGCAAGCATATAACATTCATGGACATGTCACAATGGTTCAGGTTTATTAAGTGCAAGAAATAAAGTGTGCCATCAAGTTCGTGAGAGCTTTACTAACTAACTTTATCAAAACAGTCAAACATTTTATTTGGAAGAAAACGAGGCATAATGAATATGCACAGAATTAGCAAATGATGTTAATAGGTAGGTATGGTGGACACTGTTGGCAATATTGGTTTTGGAGAAATGGATGCACAAGTAGAGCTCATACTCAGTGCAAGTGAAAGCTAGCAATAGAGAGGGAGCGACAAACGAGAGAGCAATAACTTTCATAATCATGCTTGCAACAAGGACTAATTATGGTATAAAAATAATACAAGAACTCTGAGGCGAAATAAATCATCGAGGCTTACTGACTATTGTTCATTCATATGCATGCGTGAGCATGTGCCAAGTCGATCCATATGAAACATTCAGAGGAGGATACCACAATATCATACCAAGTTATGAATAGAACAATGCAAGCAAACATTCATATGACATGCTACAAACTATTAGCAAGCTGGAACTAATCATAAGAGAGCAAGAACTACTAAACATCCATAAATAACATACACCTTACATGAACAAACTAAGTATGCTCACAATGATGAGTATATGTACAAAAATGAAAATAAATAGAGTTCATTACCAGCCTCTTACCACACCTCAAGTTCTCTTAATCTTCATTATTGCCCTTCACTTGTGTGACTTGAATAATAACATGAAACCAAACTCCCTTGAGGACTGCTGAACCTGACAAAGAACTTCACAAAACCAAAGAAGAACAACAAATATTTTTGGTGTTTTCAATTTTTTAAAGCAAGCACACAAAGCAAAACCAAACAAAGCAAAATCTTTTTGGGTTTTCCTTTAAGGCAAACCAAAGCTAAAAAGCAAAGAAACAAACCAAGAGAAACAAAAAAAAAATTTGGTATTTTTTTGTTTTAAGGAAGCAGAAACAAAAACCAAAAAGAAAGCGAAACATGGATATACAAAGAACCGACGAAACATGATATATAGATGAGTGTGATGTCGGTATACCTCCCCCTAAGCTTAGGCTTTTGGCCTAAATGGGGCTCAACTCCGTGGTGAGCAAGAAGGTGCACCTCCGTAGTACGAGGAGGAGGCCCCTTCATACCGGTATGAGCTCGAGGACGCACCTGCATAGTGCACAAAGGGGTCGTATGAGGGCGCATACCCTTGGTACTGTCCGTGGAAACCACGAATGCGTAGCTGCTCGTCCATCTCCTCCTTGGAGCGTGACCAAGGTCCCTGGGAAATACAGAACAAAGTGGTTTGGGGCACAGGAATCTCTCTCTCTTCCCCATCAGTAAACATCATCCTATAAACCAAATTATCAAGGGTAGAGCTAGTAGTGACAAAATGATGCGCTTTCATGGCAGCAAGATCAAGCCTCCGAGGAGCCAAGTTGTATCATTTGGATCAACAGATAGGTCTAAGACAACAACATGTGCGTCAACAATTCCCCCATAAATGGGTCCCTTAGCAGCTAAGCGACGAGCAATGAGAGAACCAAGATTGTACCTAGTTTCATTGTTGAGTGCAGCAGCTAGGAAGGCCAAATGATAGTTGGAAATATTGCTAGTGTTCTCCCTACCAAGAACACTAATGACAAGATAATAAGCAAAATACCTGATAGCTAGGAGTTGAATATTTCTTATCTTTCCCGCTAGGATCCGCGGTCATCATCATTAGTTGTTCTGCGGTAGAGCTCCAACAAATCAGTGGGTTGAGGTGGAATCTTCTTCACCGTCCCAGCCGTGCCAATACCCAAGATTTCACAAAATTTCTTCAATGTCATGGAGAAGGCCTGTTATAGATTTTGAAAGACACGTCTGGTTTGAAAGGGCTATTAGAAAAAGAGAAACTCTCCACAAAGGTTTTAGTGAGCATAGCATATTGCACACTCTCATCCTGCATATAACTCGTTAGTCCAATCCTCCGAACCAAGGTTAGGAAATCATTGAGAATCCCTGCAGCCCACAAGAAGATTGGACAAGGGAAGGTAGAAGGGTGCGCATCCCCATCATGTCCCTCGTCGCCAAATCACGGTGTAATGAGATCCTCATTGTATGAGGGCCTAGCTCGGGAGGATGATCTTGAAGGCCTTGTCCTCCTAGGTGCATCACTCTCAAATACTTCACCAAAGGTGTGGTTGTCCATGACCCTTTTTCTGAAATTTTTAGACAAAAATCAAACCAAGTGATTTCCAAGTTGATAAATGATGAGGAACTACTATAGGAACTTGCTAGAGGGCTACACATGCATCAAAATGAAATCTCTAAGCATAGAAAAAGCATGCAATCTCACACAACCTGACACCTATAGCAGCAAAATACTCAAGATACAATCTATCAATTACAAATCTAATTGGACAAGCGGGAGAGGCACATACCAAGGAGCAATCCCTCCAAAAATCAGCAGCAAAGATGGGCCGAGCAAGGAGATTGAAAATCAGGAGCAAGAATAGCAGGAACTCGAGCTTGAGAAATTTTTCTGGTGTTTTTCGGGAGAGAGAAAGAAGTGGCTGGAAGGTGGCAACTTGGAGGGTCTCAGGTGGGCCCCACCCAGGTTAAGCGTGCCCTAGGGGCTGGCTGCGCCACCAGGAATGTGCTGGCCTGGTGGGTCCCCCTGGGCCACTCTAGGTGTCCCTATGCCCCTTTTATCGATGAAAAATTTAATATGAATTTTTTGGGATTTTTCGGAAAACTTTATTTTTGGCCAATTTTCAAGGTATGAAAATTGATTTTCTCACAGAAAAGATTTTTTTAGAAGAAGCAAAAGCAAACAAAAACCAAAACTACAAAAGTTCTAAGACACTCTAACAAACAAATAACTAGCAAAACTAAAGCTAACAAGAGAAAGAGCAAAAACTAGGAAGGAGAAAAATAAAAGTGAGCAAGTATAACCACTATGAAAGCATTGTTTTGTTCATTAAAATCCCTTTGTTAAAAAGGTTGATCAAGTATTGTTACCAAAAAAATCTTATATGAAACGAAAACTTTGCATTCCACAAAGTGATTATGTTACCTCAAATTTGATAGCAATGGTCCCACTCATAATAGTTTCAAAACTTTCTTGTGGAATGGGACAATATATCTCTCCAACTTTGATGCTCTCAATATTTTAAATGGAATTCAGACAATAGCTCATATAAATCTTCTTGGGGAAATAGACAGTATGCTCTTTGCCATTAATATTAAATGTTACTTTTCTGTGATTACAATTGATGATAGCACCTGCAGTATTAAGAAAAGGTCTCCCAAGAATAATGAACATATTATCATCTTCAGGCATCTCAAGCACAACAAAATCAGTTAAAACCAAGCAATTATGAGCCACTTGAACAGGAACATCCTCAGATATACCAATAGGAATAGTAGTTAACTTATCGGCCATTTGCAAAGATATATCAGTTGGTATCAACTTTTCTAGATGGAGTCTCTTGTAGAGAGAAAAATTCATAACACTAACTCCAGCTCCCAAATCACATAAAGCAGTTCTAACATAATTATTCTTAATAGAGCAAGGAATAGTTGGTATACTTGGATCACAAAGTTTCTTTGGAACCTTACCATTGAAGGAATAATTAGCAAGCAAAGTAGAAATTTCCTCATTAGGAATCTTCCTTTTATTAGAGACAATATCCTTCATACACTTTGAATAAGGAGGCAACTTAATAGCATCAGTCAAGGAATTTGCAAAAATAGTGGTTTCATCTACTCACAAAACTTGTTATAGTGTTTTTACTCCTTTGAATTGTGTTTCTTATTGGGAAAAGGCATAGGTTTCTGCACCCAAGGTTCTCTCTCACTACCATGTTTATTAGCAATAAAATCTTCCTTAGTGTACCTGGTGTTCTTAGTGTGATTCTTAGGTTCTTCCTCAACTTCCTCCTTGTCAGGAGCATCATTTTTATCATTACCACTCTTAGTTTCAGCATCTGAGACAGATATACTATTAGGATCTACAGCAGGTTCAGGTGGTTCCTCAACTATTTTGTGTTTCTTTTTCTTTCTCTTACGAGGACTACCACTACCTTCAACTTGTTGAGAATCCTGCTCAATTCTTTTAGGGTGCCCTTCAGGATATAAAGGATCTTGAGTAGCTATACCACTCCTAGTTCTAATTCCATAAGCGTGTTTATCTCCTGAGGCATTAACTAGCATATCTTTTTATACCTTAGCAAGTTGATCAATTTGAGTTTGAACCATTTGAAAGTGTTTACAAAGCATTTTAACATCATTAGCAGTTCTTTACACAATATCTTTCAACTCATTAATAGCTCTAGAGTTTTCCAATAAATGATTCTGAACTTGTTTATTAAAATTACCTTGTTTAACAATAAATGTGTCAAGTTCATCCATGCATTGATCAGGAGGCTTACCATAGGGAATATCACCTTCATCAAAGTGGAGAGAGTGTACCTCAATAGTAGATGAGTGGGGATTTGGCTTACATAATTCTTCTGTAGGAGGTAGATTCTTCACATCTTCAGCTCTGATACCTTTCTCCTTTAGAGATTTCTTAGCTTCTTTGATCACTTCATTATTTAATGCAATAACTCCCCTCTTCTTTGGTGTTGGTGTTGGAGTTGGTTCAGGCACAACTGGTTCAGCAGTAATAGGCTCAGGTGTATTTATCTCAGTTGAAGTCCAAACATCATAATTCTTGCTTATTTTAGCCATTAATTCTTCAACATCTATAGGAGTTCTTTTCCTGAAAACACAATCAGCAAAACTATCTAGGTATGTCCTAGAATCATCAGTTAGTCCATTATAATAAATATTAAGAAGCTCATTTTTAGGCAATGGACATCCAGGATGTGCATGAATCAAGGCACAAAACCTTGTCCATGACTTAGGCAATTTCTATTCTTCTCCCCGTTTAAAATCAAAAAGTTTATACAAAGCATCATTCTAGCATTGGGAGGAAAATATTTTTGGAAGAAAGAAGCAATAAAACAATCAGGGCTATCAATGGATCCAGGAGGTAATCTATTAAACCAAGCCTTAGCTTCTCCTTTTAGTGAAAAAGGGAAAATATTTGTAACAAAGTACTTGTGCATCTTAAAATCATCAGAGAATAAAGCACTCATAGTAGAAAGCTTATTCATATGAGCTACATCACTCTTATTTTCAGTCCCACAAAAAGGTTCTTTCTCAACTATGTCTAAATAGTATAAATCAAGAGAGAAATCATAATCTTTATCTTTAATATCTATGGGAGAAGTGGCAAACTTAGGATCAGAGGATAGTTTAGGAATAATAGTACGTCTCTCAAGGAGACTCCTAATAGCACTAACATCATGTGTGTTTTGGGACTCTTCAATAAAATCATCAGTCATTTCAATGTAACCATCACTAATATCATCTCTCTCTCTCTAGACCCAGGTGAGCTAACAAGTGTAATAGTGTCTTCACTAGGAGTTTTAGTATTTCCTAGTCTAGCCATAGGAGCATCTAGGAAAGGACCTATGAATCACTCGCATCAAGCACAGTAGAAGTAACATCATGAGTATCAGAAGCAGTTTCAGATTCAGCAGTAGTAGCAGTGTGTGTAGCATGTGTATATGGTGGTGGTGTAACAAGCTTACTTATAACAGACGGTGAATCAAGAGCGGCAGAGGTGTTTAGGACAGTACCTCTTCATGTAGTGGATGGTAAAATAGGAAACTTTTCATCACGATACTTACCCATGATGAAAGGAATAGCAGTGAACAATAATAGATCCAAGTGAACTTACAAATAAATCTATGCTCCCCGGCAACGGTGCCAGAAAATAGTCTTGATGACCCACAAGTATAGGGGATCGCAACAGTCTTCGAGGGTAGTATTACCCAATTTATTGATTAGGCACAAGGGGAGACAAAGAATACTTGCAAGCCTTAACAACTGAGTTGTCAATTCAGCTGGATCTGGAAATAGTTCTTGCTCACGGTAGTTTATCAGTAGCAACATTTTTGTAATAGCAATAGCAAAGTAACAGCAGCAGCAAAACAGGAGCAATAGTAACAATAGTAGCAAATAGTAGGATATGAGTGCGGTAGGCATAGGGATGGATGGACGGGCGTTGCATGGACGAGTCTAAACATGTAACTTCAAGATCTAGGGAAACAACAGATAAATAAGATAAAGCATCCAAGTACTAAACAATCATAGGCATGTGCTCCATATTTAGTCATACGTGCTCGCAATGAGAACTTGCACAACATCTTTTGTCCTGCCAGCCCGGTATAGCGGGGCCTCAAGGGAACTACTGGCAATGAAGGTGGTCCTTTTAATAGAGCACCGGAGCAAAGTATTAACACTTTGTGAACACATGTGATCCTCACACCACAACCATCCCCTCAGGTTGTCCCAATTTCTGTCACTTCAGGGCCTTTGGATCCGGACAATGATATGTATACACAACTTGCAGATAAGATCACAAACAATACTATCATAATGAATCAATAATAATTTCATATATGAGATCATGGCACTCGGGACCTAGTGACAAGCATTAAGCACAACAAGTTGCAACAAAGTCAAATAGCACTAATAGAGATACTATGCACCATGCCCTAATAATCTTATTCGATTACATGATAGAACTCATCCAATCCCTACCATCCCCATAGCCTACTGATGCAGCCCGTCCTACGGACGCACCTCCATCTACAACACCTACTCCCCCAAGTGGACCAATGACTCGCGCCCGAGCCAAGCTCCTACAAGCCAAGGTTAACTCGCTCCTTTCCTCATGTGATTTGGGTCTACCTTTGGACGGCTTGCTACTTCATGCAACTACGCCGTGTATCCTCAGATATGAAGCAACACCACCACACCAAGCCACCAAGGAAGCAGGACCAGGAGAAGAATATGCTGGAGCTCTGCACACCGGAGTCTCCGGTGTAGACCGGAGTCTCCGGTCTCCTACACCGGAGTCTCTGGACCTTCCTCCGGTCCAGACCGGAGACCCAAGCCCGGGACAGCCAGAAGCCCCCTCCGGAGACGGGTCCGGAGATTGACCGGAGTCTCCGGTCCAGACCGGAGTCTCCGGTCCAGACCGGAGTCTCCGGACCCCAGACCGGAGTCTTCGGACTGATCGTCGCCAGGCATGTTAAAGCCTTTTGGGCCTGGCCCATGTAACCCCCAAATTCGCCCAAACTTCCAGTTTTATTCTAGAACTACCCCTGTTTATGTGGCTGGCCTATATATAGCCCCACCTCTCATATGTAAACCCTAGATTTGGATAATAATAGATTAAGGACACCCCTTTGAGGATCTTTCAATCTATTGGTCTCATGCTCCTACCAAGGGGCACCCTATTATCCACCCTCCTCTTGGATCTTGCCTAGTGCGTTCAAGTTGTACAAGGCCTTGGGTTCTCGGTTTCTCGCCCCCAAGTCGTCAAGATCTCACCAAGCACCTCGTCCCCCGTTGTTGGCGTGGAGAGAGAGCTTCGCCCAACACCGATCCTAGAGATTATGTTGGACCGGTTGCCACCGGCGTGAGATATCGGCGTGTATTGTGATTTGTGTGCGTGTGTTCGTGGTTTTCATCCCTTCTTCCCCTGTCCACCGCTTTCCCCTTGTTTCCCGTGGAAATTCGTGAAAGATCGGGCCACCCCAAGGGGTTACCCCATAACATCTTGGTATCAAGAGCAAGGTTGATCACGAATTTCCCCCCAATTTTTCTTCTATCCACCATAAATTCGAAAATTTCCCAAAAAACAGCCCCAATTTGCCTTTGGATCGATCTGTCGTTTTGGAGTGTTATTGGTGGTTTTCATCCGACCAAATCTTGTCTAAGGTGTTGGTTCAGCTTTTGCCTGCGTTTTCCAGCCCAATTTTGGCCAAATTTTCGCGGATTTGAGGACTCTAGGCGTGGATTTCCGCTCAAGAACACGAGCAGACCTCCCACACCGGAGTCTCCGGCCCAGACCGGAGTCTCCGGCCCTGGACGCCTGTTTTGTCCATTTTTCCTCTTTTCTGCATTGGCTAATCTGTCCACTTGTTGTTTGTGTTCCGTGTGCGTGTCACCAACTAACAGATAGCTGCCGCAACATCGCCGCGCTCTTCGACACCACGGACCCCAAACTCTTTCCCGCTCCATCGACACAAGATCATCACCATCAACTAAGGTATAACTTGTGTCAACCCTTGTAGCCATATCTTCCTTTGTGTGTACCTATCCTATGAGAGCAACTCATTTTGTGTTTGTCTAAGCATTGTGCACTTGCCATTGGAAAGTGAGAGTGTGAGGACAAATACAAAAGTTAACATAGTAGCATAGCAAGGGAGAAAAAGAAAAAGAATCAAAAAAAGAGAAAAAGAAAAAGAAAAATAGAAAGATACATAGTCTCCCAATACAAAGAGAGCATCAAGCTTGTAAGCAAAAGAGAGATGAAGAAGCGCGCCAAGGCAAGTGCACAAATCCGTTGCTTACTCTCTTTTGGCAAACGAGTTGTGGTCTCTCCTTGAGTTGGCACGACAACCGAGCGTAGTCTTCGTTAGGCCATTTCGTGCTCACTTTCATAGTCGTGCTAACCCCATTTTTCTCCACGCGTGTGTGTAGTCGTAGGTTCTCGTCACCTTTTGAGTTGACCATTTCCTTTTAACTTGAGTTGTTGGATTTTCTCCACTTTTGACTATCCTTTGCGTTCGGTTGGTTCTTTGGCTTTCCCACAATTCTACCCATCCACCAAAAGATTTTGAGAGTTGTAGCTCCTTTCTGTGTGAGTTTCTTTGCCATTTCACTTTGCACGCTGTTCGCTCCTTTGTGTGGCAATTGGTTTGTTATAATCTCCAAGGTGAGGTAAAGGGCTAACTCTACGTACCCTTTTTCTCCATATACAACCCTTGTCGGCTTTGCATCATGGACAGGAATGGCGAGCCGTCCCAACCACCACCACCTCCAGAGGACGAACCACAATACATGACAAGATGGGACCATTGGAAGGTCCGAGGAGAATTCAACTACCGTTGTGAAGCACTTGAGCGGCGCCAAGATGAATAATTTAGCGAAGCCCGAGTGGAGTTCAAGAACATCGACAACCGCTTCGAAGAAGTCCGAGGCCAAATGCATGCCATGCAACACAACCTCGGTCATCAAAATGAAGCTCTTGGTCGTGCCCTCGCCTCAACGGATGAGAAGCTTCAACGCCTCATTGATGGGTTAGCAAGGCCACGCTCGCGAGACTCAAGATCATCACGACACTCCTCAAGTGAATCAAGTGCTCCTCGCCGTCACGCTTCAAGGCACCGGGATGGACCCGTCCTTCAATCCATGAGCTCTTCTCAAGCGGTACCATCTCCGCGACACGCCGCAACGTCAAGCTATGATGGTGACCTCTCCACAAGACCTCCAAGACGTGAAGCGGACCGGCCACAACAAAGGGCACTTGCGCTTCAACAAGAACAACCTCACATGGACCACCAAGACCATCGCCATCGACATGTTCTTTCCACAACAAGTGAAGCATCCGAAGTGGAAGAACAAGTTCGCCGGCGGCGTGAAGCACTCGAAAATCCACCAAGGCGTCCTCCTCGACATGAACGTCAACATCGTCCACATGATCTTCATGACGAGCCTCCTCCACATCAAGAAGAAATAGAGCATCCCATTGCGCATGCGGCTCGACGTCCTCCTCGCCACATGGCGCAAGATAATGCTCCTCGGCATCAACCACGACAAGAACAAGAGAAAGCTCCCCAAGCTCCCCGTGAGGACCAACAACCTCCTCCTCGTCCTCAATCGCGCCAACAACACGAGCAAGCTCCCCAAGCTCGTCGTCCAAACCAAGTTCCACCACCAAACGCGGCACCTCAACAACCGCAAGAGCGACGCCACCATCAACAAGCAATACATGAGAGCTCGGATGATGAAGATGGCTGCCACAATCATGGCAACCGTCGCAACCGGAACCGCAATGAGGAAGAAACTTTCGGCAAGCTCAAGTTCACCATGCCCAAGTTCACCGGTTCCAATGATCCCGAAGAATACCTCTCATGGGAACTCAAGGTTGACAAGATCTTCCGCATGCACAACTTTAGCAATGAGAAGATGATGGCCATGGCATCCCTCGAGTTTGATGAATATGCCAACCTTTGGTGGGAACAAGTCCAACTCGCTCGTGAATCAAAAGAAGAGCCCCTAATCTCAACTTGGCAAGATATGAAGGCTCATATGAGATCCCACTTTGTTCCTTCGCACTACACGCGTGACCTTATCAACAAGCTTCAAACGCTTAGTCAAGGGACAAAGACCGTGGAAGAGTACTTCAAGCAAATGGAGCTCAACATGATCCGTGCCAACATTGAAGAGCGGGATGAACAAACAATGGCACGTTTCCTCAATGGCTTGAACCATCCAATCAAGCGCATCACCGAGTTCCAAAAGTACAACAACATGGTTGAACTTGTGCACATCGCATCAAAGGCTGAGCGTCAAGTGCAAGAGGAAATCAAGTACAACAAGCCAAAGACATACTTCACTTACAAGCAAGCCCCAACCACTACTCCGACAACACCAAGTGGAAGCTCCTCAAATACCACCAAGCTTCCCTTCAAGCCAACACTTCCTCAAGGAAAACCGCCCCCAAGTGGCAAGTACACAAGAGATGAGCAACCATTCAATGGTGAGTGCTACAAGTGTGGAGGCAAAGGACACAAGTCGGCCGCATGTGGGAACAAGAAAGTTTTGTTCATCCACGACAACGGCGATGAAGAATACTTGAGCGAATATGAGTTTGATGCAAGGCTCAAGGAAGCCATGGCAAGGCAACATTTGGAAGAGGACCAAGAGCTACTCATGTGTGAGCATGACGCAAGTCCATCGCTTGTGGTCACAAGGGTCTTATCTACTCAAATCAATGAGAATGAAGACCAACGATCAAACATCTTCCAAACTCGTGCCGGTATCAATGGTAAGTCCATCAAGGTTGTCATCGATGGAGGGAGTTGCCACAATCTTGCAAGCACGGAATTGTGTGAGAAACTAAACCTCACCCTCCATCCACATAAGCACCCATACCATATTCAATGGCTAAGTGACCAAGGGTCCGTCAAGATCAAGCACACCGTCTCGGTAACGTTCTCAATTGGACCATACAAGGACACGGTGGAATGTGACGTGGTCCCCATGACGGTGTGCCATATGTTGCTCGGAAGGCCATGGCAATTTGACAAGCGAGCTTTACATGATGGTCACTCCAACACGTATACCTCAAAATGGTTTGAAAAAACTTGTGTGTTGCAACCAATGACTCCTAGCCAAATAATTGCGGACAATGCAAAGGCTTTAGCAAGGGCGAAATACACAAAACCATCTTGTGAGAAGAGTGGTGAGCGAGAGAACCACACTATAGTGAGTGAGTGCCACAAGCCAAACTCGAGTGGAAAAACTAAGAGTGTTCTTCTTGCCACCAAGAGTGAGATGAGAGAAGTGCGGAACAACCCATCCATCTTGCACTATGTCCTTGTATGCAAGGGACTAGCGCAAGGAACTAATGACTTAACAAATGTTCCTCCTTCTTTGATGACTGTTTTGCAGGAATTCCAAGATGTATTTCCCGAAGAGCTTCCTCATGGACTACCTCCTCTTCGTGGAATCGAGCACCGCATCAACCTCATACCCGGCGCCCCACTCCCAAACCGCGCTGCGTATCGCACGAACCCAGAAGAGACGAAGGAGATAGAATGACAAATCAACCAACTCGTCTCCAAAGGTTTGATCCAAGTAAGCACTAGCCCAAGCGCGGTCCCCGTGATTCTAGTTCCAAAAACGGATGATACGTTGCGGTTATGCATGGACTGCCGTCCAATCAATGCTATCACCGTGCGTTATCGACATCCTATACCGTGTCTTGATGACATGCTTGATGAGTTATGTGGAGCCACTATATTTTCGAAAATTGATCTTCGTAGTGGTTACCATCAAATTCGCATGGCCGAAGGTGATGAGTGGAAAACCGCCTTCAAGACCAAACTTAGTCTCTATGAATGGTTGGTTATGCCTTTTGGCTTATCAAATGCTCCATCTACCTTCATCCGCCTCATGAACCATATTTTGAGATCTCTCATTAGGAAGAGTGTCGTTGTTTACTTTGATGACATCCTTGTCTATAGCAAATCGCTAGAGGAGCATGTTACTCATGTTACGGAGGTCCTTCAAATCCTTCGTCATGAAAAGCTTTATGCTAATCTCCCAAAGTGCACTTTTGCAAAAGACAAGCTCATTTTCCTTGGTTTTGTTGTGTCTTCTAATGGCATTGAAGTTGATGTCTCAAAAGTTAAGGACATATGAGATTGGCCCATACCCACCAATGTTAGTGAACTTCATAGTTTTCATGGGTTGGCTGGCTTTTACCGTCGCTTTGTGAAAGACTTTTCTACCATTGCTTTCCCCCTCAACGAATTGACCAAGAAAAATGTCACGTTCGTTTGGGGAAAAGCACAACAAAAGGCTTTTGATGAGCTCAAAAAGAGGCTAACCGAAGCACCACTCCTCGCATTACCGGATTTCACAAAAAATTTTGAGATTGAATGTGACGCTAGTGGAATTGGCATTAGAGGCGTCCTTATGCAAAATGGGCATACCATTGCATACCATAGTGAGAAACTCAATGGCGCACGCCTTAACTATCCCATTTACGAAAAAGATCTTTTTGCCTTGGTTCGTGTCCTTCAAGTGTGGCAACACTACCTTTGGCCCAAGGAATTTATCATACATTCCGACCACGAGTCGTTGAAATATCTTAAGGGCCAAGCCAATTTGAGTAAAAGGCACGCCAAATGGGTTGATTTTATGGAATCTTTTCCTTACATTGTCAAGTACAAGAAGGGCAAAGAAAATGTGATAGCGGACGCTTTGTCTCGCAAAAACACAAACCTTCTTACGCGACTCGACGTAAATGTCTTGGGTCTTGATGACATCAAATATTTGTACGCGTCCGACCCTTTCTTTGGACCAATTTTTGCAAAATGTTCAATAGACAAAGGGGTTGATGATTTCTATTTTCATAAGGGTTTTCTTTTCAAACAAAACAAACTTTGCATTCCGAAGTCGTCTCTCCAACTTTTTCTTCTTCAAGAGTCCCATGGTGGAGGCCTTATGGGTCACTTTGGCCGTGACAAGACATACGACATGCTATCCACTCACTACTTTTGGCCAAAGATGAAGCGCGACGTGGAGCGCCACGTCCAACGATGCACTACATGTATCCAAGCTAAGTCTAAGTCTAATCCCTTTGGTCTTTATATGCCATTGCCTATTCCTCATGCACCTTGGTCAGACATTAGCATGGACTTTGTGTTAGGCTTGCCTAGATCTAAACATGGACATGATTCTATATTTGTGGTAGTGGACCGTTTTTCCAAAATGGCACACTTCATTCCGTGCCATAAGACCGATGATGCTTCACATGTAGCAAATTTGTTTTTCAGGGAAATAATTCGGCTACACGGTGTACCAAGAACAATCGTCTCCGACCGCGACGTCAAATTCATGAGCTACTTCTGGAAGACTCTCATGGCCAAGCTCGGCATCAAGCTCCTCTTCTCGTCCGCCTCGCATCCTCAAACCGAGGGACAAACCGAGGTCGTCAATCAAAGTCTTGGAACACTCCTACGTGTGTTGATCAAGAAGAACCTTAAAGACTGGGAGGAATGTATTCCACACGCCGAGTTCGCCTACAACCGCGCCAAGCACTCCACCACCATGAGGAGCCCGTTCATGATCGTCTATGGTTTCGAGCCTCTCACCGCGCTCGATATCCTTCCACTTCCGCTTCATGAACGTGCCAATATGGACGTGGTCAAGCGTGCCCAAACAATGAAGAAACTCCATGAAGACACAAGAGCTACAATCGAGAAACAAGTCCTTCGTCAAGCATCAAGGCTAAACAAGAACAAGAAAGAGATGATCTTCGAAGAAGGCGACCTTGTGTGGATACACTTGAGTAAAGACCGCTTCCCAAAGGACCGCGACTCCAAACTCAAGCCAAGAGGTGATGGACCGTTCAAAGTGCTAAAGAGGATCAACAACAACGCCTACATCATCGATATCCCAACATCCAAGTATCTTGTGAGCCCGACATTCAATGTCAAGGACCTATCACCCTACCATGGTGAAGATGAAGTTGAGAAGGTTGAAGAGTCGAGGACGACTCTTTCCCAAGGGGGGGAGCTAATGCAGCCCGTCCTACGGACGCACCTCCATCTACAACACCTACTCCCCCAAGTGGACCAATGACTCGCGCCCGAGCCAAGCTCCTACAAGACAAGGTTAACTCGCTCCTTTCCTCATGTGATTTTGGTCTACCTTTGGACGGCTTGCTACTTCATGCAACTACGCTGTGTATCCTCAGATATGAAGCAACACCACCACACCAAGCCACCAAGGAAGCAGGACCAGGAGAAGAAGATGCTGGAGCTCTGCACACCGGAGTCTCCGGTGTAGACCGGAGTCTCCGGTCTCCTACACCGGAGTCTCTGGACCTTCCTCCGGTCCAGACCGGAGACCCAAGCCCGGGACAGCCAGAAGCCCCCTCCGGAGACGGGTCCGGAGATTGACCGGAGTCTCCGGTCCAGACCGGAGTCTCCGGACCCCAGACCGGAGTCTTCGGACTGATCGTCGCCAGGCATGTTAAAGCCTTTTGGGCCTGGCCCATGTAACCCCCAAATTCGCCCAAACTTCCAGTTTTATTCTAGAACTACCCCTGTTTATGTGGCTGGCCTATATATAGCCCCACCTCTCATATGTAAACCCTAGATTTGGATAATAATAGATTAAGGACACCCCTTTGAGGATCTTTCAATCTATTGGTCTCATGCTCCTACCAAGGGGCACCCTATTATCCACCCTCCTCTTGGATCTTGCCTAGTGCGTTCAAGTTGTACAAGGCCTTGGGTTCTCGGTTTCTCGCCCCCAAGTCGTCAAGATCTCACCAAGCACCTCGTCCCCCGTTGTTGGCGTGGAGAGAGAGCTTCGCCCAACACCGATCCTAGAGATTATGTTGGACCGGTTGCCACCGGCGTGAGATATCGGCGTGTATCGTGATTTGTGTGCGTGTGTTCGTGGTTTTCATCCCTTCTTCCCCCGTCCACCGCTTTCCCCTCGTTTCCCGTGGAAATTCGTGAAAGATCGGGCCACCCCAAGGGGTTACCCCATAACACCTACAGCGGGGGATTACTCAGTCATGGATGAGGGAAATATGGATGGTTGATGGAGAGGCGTTGGTGATGATGATGGCGATGATCCTCTCCAAATTCCCCATCCCGGCAGGGTGCCAGAACGGAGTTTCTGGTTCCGAATCGTGGTTTCTGTTGGTGGTGACGCCGCGGAACTCTTTCTAGAAAAACATCGAAAACCCTCTGAGTTTTTAGGTCAGAAGGCATCTTATAGGCGAAGAGGGAGGCTGAGGGGGTGCTTGGGGCGGCCACACTCCCTCAAGGAGCGGCCAGGCCTGGCCCGCGTGGCTGAGGGGTGTGGGCCCCCAGGGCCCCACCCCGTCTCGTATTCTGGCTTCGTGAGTCTTCTAGTGAAATAGGATTTTTGGCATATTTTTCGGGATTTTTCCTGATAGTTGATTTTCTGCACAAAAACAAGACACCAAGGTAATTCGGCTGAAAACAGTATCAGTCCGGGTTATTTGTATCCAAATCACACAAGTTTAGAGGAGAAACAATAGCAAAAGTGTTCGGAAAAGTAGATACGTTTTGGACGTATCATACAACTACCTATGAATGCCCAATTTGGCAATGCATATGGTACAAACATACGGTACAACTACATATGAATCCCCAATCGGGCAATGCTCTAGGACAACAACCAATTTGAGGATTCAGCTTCGAATCCCCAATCTAGAAATGCCCCAGGACGACACCCAAATTGAGGAATCGGCTAGATTAAACCCTAAAATTTGTGTGCACACTATGAAATATGTTGCTATGTACTGCGAAAAACCCCAAATTGCTCTACAACTACCGAAGATCAAGTCCTAACTGTCGTAGATTTGGGACCAAACCCTAACCGCTATGTAGATCGGGCACTTACCCTAGTCGGCGGTGGTGCCATCGATGACGATGGAGAAGTAAAAGGCGCCTCCAGAGCGAGAGAAGAAGCTCCGGCCGCGGGGGTTGGGGACGCCGGCATGGGCAAAAAACCCTATCCAAAGAGTCGAGGGTAACCCCGACTCTGGCGGGGGCTTTTCCAGCCTACTTGGCCGCAGATGCCGCTTCATCCGCTGATGTAGGCGACACAGCCGCCATTGCCGCGCTGCGAGCATAGATTGGTGCGGGATCCTTGAGCGCCCTCGCGAGGCCGCCTTGCCGCCGGCGGCCAGCTTCTCCAGTTGAACGACCGTCCATAGGCTATGCGCGCTCACCTCGCCGATGCGGGGGCCGCCGAACGGAGGTGGAGGAGCGGCGGCCTTTGTTGGGAATCGGTGTGAGGGGACTGGAACTGGGCGATGAGCAGAGTGGCCTGGGAGTTATGGCAAAAGCGTCCCGTCTTCCACGCTTCCCCAGACATGCAAGCGGTAGTCAGGCGCCGTTTGACCGGGCCTGGCTGCATGAAAACGGCCGATTTCGACGTTACCAGCGGGCCAACTTTTGACCTGCTTTAAAAACCGTGCAATGCAACACTTCCATACGACCTAACTTTGCAAACAGGCTATTTCTTCCCGCGCCGTGAGAAACGGGTCGGCCCTTACCTATTTGGCCATGCTTGACCGGTTAAGCAGAGGTATCTGGAAGTCCGGGGTGCGTGACACTTCCATCATCACTTGATCGGCTGCTAGACGCAATGAAGCGACCTTTGGTCACGTCATTTATACCTGGACGATCGTCCCTGCAAGCCTTTGCGTATGGATAAAAAGCATTGAACCAATCGAGCTCGACGTCACTTTTACTGGAGGTTGCGAAGTGGATGCCGTTCAGTGAACCAGCGCATGAATGAACGCAGAAGAATCTTATCTTCGTTGGCCGCAAGGCCGGTCGCCCCTGTTTCTGGCCTGTCATGATGTTACACAAATCGACTTGGTGCGCCATATTGTTGACCGATCTGCCGTGATCTTTCTGCTTGATATATTTCTTCCTATCTGTAAACGAAGATGCCCGCACTTTTCTTTAATTAAACGGCTAAGTTTGCCCTCATCTCATTAAACAAGGAGTTTTACATAAAGTACAAGCGAGTAAAAGCTCTGAACTCAATAGTCTACTCTCACGGCATGATTAAACTCAAGTACCCGCCGCACTCCACAAGACCGACTCTAACATAAATTTTCTTACTTGTACTAAGATAGTCATGGTGGATACTTCGCGAAAAACTCTTACGATTCTGTTTGTTCCAAGTCTCTCAAGAAGTGAGCATGAAAAGGGACACCAAAAATATTCTCCGGGTGGTGTCATCTGTCTACTCCTACCATTTTTTTTTCCGAAAAGGGGTAAAAAATCAGGACTCTGCATCTATTAATAATTCGGTATTCAATGTCTACTCCTGCCATTATTTAATGGTGATGTATGTAGACCCATGCGACGTGTCTAGAGTATTAGTGCGCCCAAGCCAAACCACAAGCATATTCCAAATCCGTAGGATGTTGCGGCATTTGAAGAGAAGATATGCACCATGGATTATTCCTCCCTTACAAATTTGGCAAAGCCTACAATTTGGCCATCCTCGCCTTTCAAGACGATCGGTCATCCACACTCGGTCTTGTAGAACTAGCGACACAAAAAACTTTCGCTTGGGTGGATGAGGTGGGGGGTGGGGGGGATTTCAAAACTGCCTCCAATGTAGGAGCGAGTCATGCCTTCGAATTGATCATTGTATCCCGAAGCCACCAAATTAATCTGGAAGTAGTGAATTTCCATGTGATATCATCCGTTGTACTATCGATAAGGTAAACCTTGCTTATCTTTGTTCAAAGCTGCTTGACAAACTCAGAGATGTGTTGTGTTCTGAGGCTCTCCAAGCTGCTGGTTTTGGAGATCCAAAACTCATGAGTTAGATCCTTGTCGACGGTGAAGAATTTTCGAGTGGAGATGGCATGCCAAAAAGTTGGAATGCAATAGTCTCCGTGAAGTGATAGGACACTGCAGTTTGGGCCGTGTGTCACCGTGAAGTGGTAGGACATTGCATGCATGCACCATCGGTATCGAGTGAGTCCATATTGCATACATTTAAGAGGAACTAGTAAGCATGTACGTGCAAGCACGTCTCCTAATATATAATAATTTTATTTTTATTTTAACGTGTTTTTCACTAATGTATCAATCATATATACTTCCTTCGTCCCAAAATAAATGTCTTAGATTTATAAAAATTTAAATAAATCTATATACTAAATAGTGTCTAAATTCATCTAAATTATAATAAATTTGAGACATCTATTTTAAAACAGAGAAAGTAGAAGAAATGTCAGACGACATGCAACGTCGAAAAACTGCAAGTCAGCTGCAATCAAAAGGTGGCAGCTCGCTATTATCTACAGAAAGATTAGACGCACACAGCTAACTGAAAATGCTCAAATAAAAAATAGATGGAATACACCCGTCACCTCCTCCTACCTCTCTACGCTCACTCAGAACGAAGCCACAGTCAAAAACACCCGTCACCTACCTCCCCACCGCCCCACGACTTGCTGCCTGTTGTTCCCCATTCCGATTTGGCCAGCTTCCTCTATTGACCTAGTCCCTCCCCTTCGTCCCCACCTCCAGCGCGAGGACTGCACTCTCCTGCTCTTCCCTGCCCCTTTCCGTAGACTGCGGTAGCCGAGGTGTTCCAGGAGGTGCTCGAGATCGTCATGCTCGCGGGCAAGCCAGCCCTAGGCGTCGTCGGAGGAGGACGCGGGGGCGCGGGACTCGTGTATACCGGAACAGCGACCGTGGCCATTGCGCGTCGGAGGTCTCCACATCGGCGGCTGACGGGGATGAGCACCGAGTGGGCGTCGATCCAGCCCGGTACCTCCTAATTCGTACCGTCCCCGCGCACTGACTCCACCCTATGCCTTCCCGAGCTCGACACCCGTGGCAGAGAAATTGAGGTGCTGCCGTAATGGGCCTCCTCGAGCTCGACACCCGCGGCGGAAGGATTGGGCTGTTTCCGCCACACGGGCTCTGGCGTCAACCATGGAGTCCAAGGTGAACGACACCCTGCCCTCCTTCTACTGTGATCTGAAGGTAAATATTCTACAATCTTGATGTTATGGTATGTTGGGAGATCTTGATGATTAATTTGGGAGAGGAGATATACCGGAACGGCCTACGCTTTATGGTCAGATCTGGCCATCGGGCTTGGCTCAGTTAAGACTCAGCTGTTTTAAATGCTTGATAATTTTTCTTTCCATCGGTCGTATTCTTTAAACAACTCGATCATGTAACTGACATATTGTATCTGTGGGCATAATTTCATGAATACGCTATTTGGCAAAGTGTAACATGCTTGAAAAAATGGGAGCGCTCGCTGAGACTAATTTAATGCATTAGAGTAGCAGAGCGTTTTTGCTAGCACGGTTAGAAATAGGACCAAGGGAAGATCCTTTGTTAATTAGTTTTATTTAGCTAAAATGAGTGTATTTTGCCTAAATCTTGTTGTTCATATACATAGTATTGGTAATTTTCAGACCGTGCTACTTTTGACGCAAGTTTTGCTTCCGCAACACGGTGCCACTAATTTCTGATACACTTATACCAGTTTTTTTGGCAATTATTAAATAATGCATATTATTTGCAGCTTAGTTTAAAAAACAGTTGTTGCTAAAAATGGTGCTCGTATTAATGTTTGGGAATTCACATATATTTAATGTATCTTTAAGTCCTTGTTCTGAATGAAGGAATTCCAAAGAAATGTTGTTCTTTCATGTTCCTATATGTTTTTCGGTTCCTGAATTTTTCTATCTTGTGTTCTAAACAGGCCATAAATGTGACTTTGTGATGGGTCTGACCTGAATCTTGTTTTTGTTCTTCTCCAGGTTAGTGCCTACTGCTCCGGTTGGTGTGATGAGCTATAGGGAGGTGACTTCCTGATAAAAATTGAGCCAATGTATGTAATGTTATTTTGGTCTGTAGCAATCTATTTACTTGAATGACCAACCGTTCTCGAGTAATAATTGATCAAAACTGTCTGGCCTGAATGGTAATACATGTGCACACCTCACTTTATTGATCAAAATGGAGTGGCTGGGGTAAACCTGAAACAAAATACACAATATGTGTTTAGCTTTTCTGTGTATGTTCAGTAATTGTACTTGTCTAGAGTAATATATTTACAGCCTTAAATATTCTTAGTTGTTATAATATGAGGAGGAGATAAATGTTTCATCCTTTTTCTGAAAGTACTGTGTTTGCTCTACATCATATTTTGTATTACATGCCAGAGCTTCAGTTGTAGAATATATTTGCTAGGTTGTTCATTTGAAAAGCTCTGTGACTGTGACTATGGCCATGGTAATGGTAAATATGTAACATGTTATGATATGGGACTGTTTGAATAAAAGTGTGTACTGAACATATCAATTTAGTAGAACATACATATCTTTTTAAGAACACATAATAGGTGATTTATTTGCATTATCAATTATTTGTGCTATGCAATTCTTTCAATCCATTTGTGCTACTTATGTTGGTGTCTCATCTTCATTACCTAGTAATCTTTTGATAATCATGGAAGCAATGGTTTGTTTCTAAAACATTATCTTGTCACCTTTTACATGATGTTGAAGCCGGAGGAGGCGATGGAGGGGCGCCGGCACACCCGACGGTGCGATGCAAAAGGGTGATGGCGTCCAGTAAAGCGGCGCTTGTAGTGGCAAAGGCGGCAATGGCGGTGGCGAGGAGGGCGTCGATGGTAGCGGCGAGGAAGGCGGCGATGGCTCCATCAAGTGCGGCGATGGAGTCATCCAGGAATGCGACGATGGCAACGGCGGCAATGGTGTCGTCAAGGGTGTCGTCCTGGAAGGCGCGAAGGCAGAGGCGGCAATGGCGGTGGTGGCAATGTCTTCGTCGAGGAGGGCATCGATGGTAGCGGCGATGTCGTCATCAAGTGCGGCGATGGAGTCATCCAGGAAGGCGACGATGGCGGCAACAATGGTGTCATCAAGGGCGGCGTCCAGGAAGGCGACGAAGACGGAGGCGACAATGTCGTCATCGAGGAGGGCGTTGATGGTAGCGGCGAGGAAGGCGGCGATGTCGTCATCAAGTGCGGCGATGGAGTCATCCAGGAACGTAGCGATGGCAACAGCGGAATTGGTGTTGTCTTGGCGGCGTCCTGGAAGGCGGCGAAGGCGGATGCGGTGGCGACCTAAGAGGCGTGGATTTAAGGATACCAGATCATTGGTGTGATGGATTCCTTATTCTCTGATTATTTTTTAAAGCGAAGGGGTACGCGGTGGGACTCTTTGTGCGACAGAGCACAGTCCGTCGAAGCCAATTGCTATGTGCACCCAGTCAAATAGTTAAGCTATTGTAAGCTGTTGGATGAAGTTTTGAATGCCTGATCGTTCGATTGTAAGACGTCCGCGTATGTCTGTTCGGGTGTCTCTAGCGAAGTTCTGGTTGGAGCCTTTATAAGTAGTAGAGATAGAGATTTAGAGTTACAAGTGGGTCACCATTCTGGTACCTTTTATCCTATTTTAGTTCAAAAAAATAAACTATTTTTTCTAAAATGGTGATCTCATTGCAAAAGTTAATCCATTCTATTAAATTAAAGGGGATAGTGATTATCCTATTGTTGACCTACTTTCAGCTCTACGAGGAGTGACGACGAAAATGAGTCCATGCATGTCAGCATGTGCATGGGTAAAACAAGAGTAACCCTATATCTACGGGCAGATTTTACAAAAAAAAAAATTCTTACATACTCATACTCCCTTTGAGTGGACATCCACTACCAACAGAGAAGTGTACGGCCCGTGGAGGTAAGAAAAGAGACCCTGTTTTGACGGATTTTCCAATCTTCCTTCTTCCTATCCTGGCATTACCGAATTTTATGATTTACTAGATTTTCTTTGTTTCAGAATCTAGACTATTTTTAGCATGTAGGTTTACCTAGATTTAGAATGAATCTACACACTAAAATAAATCTAGATACATTTTTTTTAACAAAACCAAAACATCTTATATTTTAAAACAGAAAGAATACGCTGCCACGTCAGGTAAGGTAAGGTGGATGCAGGAACGTGCCCCGACTTTTTTAGCAAGTTGAGCCAACAGATTCACTCAACGTTTGTCCGTAGAATTTCCCGAAGCCATACTACAGTCCGTAAGTCTAACTTTATCGGTAGAACAACAACGACATACAGCATCCATGCATACGGCCGGGTGCAGCAGCGCTGCAAGCATAATACTATGTAGCACGATGCTTCTGCGCGCATGGCACCGAAACAGAAACCTGCACACGTCGTCGACGTACGACTGACTGAATCATCACATCTTGCACGGCCAAACGCCGGGCAGTGCCGGCCGGCCTGTGCTCTGATGCCAATGCGCGGCCACACTGACAGCCTGCAGAATGTGCAGACCGTGCATATATATGCATGTGCAGGGATGCGGCGCCTGACGTGGATGCATCACAACGCCTCCTGTCCTTGCCACGTTCTCTCCTACACGTGCATCATAACAAAAGGTGGCGTTCGGCGCTGCCGAGCCCGCAGAAAATGTCGGTTTTCGCTGCCGCGGCAGGGACGCTGTGCCTTCCTGCCGTGGCTTAGGCATTTCATTTCATCGATGGATTCCGTGCGTGTTGTTAACCCCCATGGAAATAAGTATTTTTCTTTACTAAAAAAAACTTCTCACAAAGTTTTGGTGTGAAGAGGCTTTCTCGCATCGGGTATTCTGTTCCTAGCCTTTTCTCATTGTGCTAGTTTTCAGCCCGTTGAATAAGGTTTTCTTGCAAATTTTGGCCCATTGTGATTTTCCATTGGATCTTGGATTTCCACCGTTTCACTCATGTTTTAGGTTTAGCCCGAGCAATGTATATGGTCCATTTTAATTTTTCCAATAGATTATGAATTTCACAACTTTTATTTAAATTTTGGTTGCTTGGTGTCCTTGCAAAGTTTGGGATACGGGAGGGTCTTCGTGTTAGGTCTTGAATTTTCCAAGTTTCAAATGACACATGTGTATTAGTTAGAAACAATATGGTACTCTCGAATTTTTTGTTTTGGTGAAGTTTTTCAACTTGGCACTCGGTTTATAAATAGGTTGGTATGAACGAAACCTTGGCAAACCTCAGGTCCCGTCGGGTTTGGGTCGGGATGGGCTAGGTAAAGCTTGAAGTGTAAAAGGCCACGCCCGAGTTTGGCCCAAAACAGTAAAAAATATGCCACTTGCGTTTAAAATCATTTTCTAGGATAAAATAGCGTAAAACTACCTATTTTCTATAAAATATGGGAAATTACCTAGTTTAGGCCTACTTCGGGCTTTCAAGGCGGTCCTATGGCAGAAAAATGAGGCCCAAGCCTAGCCTGAATGTCGGGCTTTAGGCCAGGCTACCGATGCCCAAGTTTAGTATTAATTTTGTTAACTATGTTATACATTTTCTATCATGGAGTTATTCTCACGAAAAAATATAACTAGACAAAATTGGGATGCAGAACACAAGATGCATTTTTCCTTCCAACAAGAAACGAGCCAACATTTGATTTTCAATTTTCTAGCGGCTCGAGTGGCAAGGTACGCAGTTTATTATGCTCTTAACATTGACATTCCTCGTTCTATGTCACACATTATTAGAACTTGGTTACAAGATGTTGGTGGTCCTTTATGCTCTCTTATTTCAGTGCATAATGCTCGTGTTTTGGTTTATTTGATTATGCAGGTGTTGTTCTTATATGCCAACCGGCTATGATTGTGGGTTATCCTATACAACAGCCAATAATGCAAGGAACAAACGGAGTTCGGTGCCACATGTAACTGGAGTAGCTTATGAGGGAGTTTATATCTCGGTTTGGGTTGTGTGCTACAAGTAGACTTCGTAGTGCTTAATTTCTCATTCATGTGGCACATGTCGCACTTTCCCCCGATATTAGTCTATTTCTTGGAGATTTATAGTAATAAAGATAATGTTTTTGGTCGTAGGCATTACAATGCAATAAGGAAAGTGTCTTTGCTCCTGAGCTCCAGTGCTCGCTTCATTTAATGTTTTATTAAAAACACCTTTAAAGATAAAAAAAATAAATAAATAATGGGCTTAATCAATGTAGTATCTCACCGGCATGCAAAATCACAACCCGAAATTCTTAATATTATGGGCTACACACAAAATGACAAAGTCTAATAGAATTTGGAGATTTGAGAATGTACATAATTAGATCTACACTCTGGAGTACATCATTGGCTACATGAGGATGTTTTAACAGAATGTTTTTGAAACTCGGAAATATGATTTTCATTCTTAAAAAAAAAACTAGATCATTGGTGCCAATGTGCACCAAATCTTCACTCCCAAAAATACTACTACTATAAAGCTTCAGTTTTCTCAACAAAAGTTCACGGTAGCTTTTTGAAGAACCTGAGGTGAGGACACGAGCAAGGATACAAATCTCCTCCGTCCTGTATCATCTTTTGCCACGGCACATGATCGCAATGATAAAAGAGAGGACGCCAGGTAGCAATGTGGGCATCCTGGCCGTGCGCCACAGGAGGAAGAGAGAGCTCTCCCATTCTTTTGAGGCGACGAGGCATGCCCCCTCACCCCAATCCACTGCCAAAGGAGAGAGGATCCGTATGTATCTCGGCACTGTGGCAGCAGCAGCTGCCTTTTCGTGAACACTCGAGCCTTTCCACGACCACAGACGACAGAAGCACACAAGCACAAGCTGGCCGGATCGATCGCCTCGACACTGTGCACGAAAGAAAGCGGGTTGGGCCATGGATCCATCCATCGTCCTGGGGGGAAGGTGCTGGCCCCAGCGGCTAATAATTGGGTTGGATTACGGGCAGTGCACTGCTATGCCTTTGCGATGACAGGCCCTACGACGGGTTTGTTTGAATGGGAAAGCCTTTGACCACCCAACAGTGCCTCACAACCACACTCGCATTCATCATCGGCCACTGGCTGCTTTGGAAGATCGGTTTGGTTGGCCTTCTTCAAAGTTGAGTTGTTGGGCTTGGTCTGCCTGCTAATTCAGGTAGGTGGGCGTTTTTAGAAGCCAAAATCCGTTTGCGATTGCTACTCTGGTGCATAAGCTAGGCGGCCTTCTTCTCTTCTTCTTCCTCCGTGTGTGATCTTTGGCTATCACAACTCCATGTCTCTTGTTTCCTGGGCATCCATATGATGAGGAAGATTCCATGCATGGCCTTCCCTTTCAGAAGGCAAAATGGGGGAAGAAAACGACCAAGAATTGTTCCTGCTAATTGGGGAAAAGAAAATGCAGAGCAATGGGAGGAGCGAGCAAGAATCTCATCCAACATTAACACTGCTCTCTGCCGGTGTTGCAACACACCACCACCTAACCACACACACACACCTTTGTTTGCTTCTCCCCACCATCTTCTGCGTGTTTATGGCACAAACACTTACGCAGACACAGTGGCCGCCACCTGCGTGCACACGAGTTAAGAGGGAAGCACGCACGCAGCGTCTGCCGCTGCCTGTAGATCTATCTATCTGTGCGAGCAAGCAAGCAACGAGCATTGATACCTTTGCAAATCTGTGCTATAGGAGCCCAATTAATCCCTCGCATGTGCTCCTCCTAGCTAGCATAGCACCCATGCATGCATGCCACTGTCCCTCCGGACGGACAGTCTCGCGTTGTCTTGGCGCGAGGCGTTTTCACTGCATCTGGCGACTTTGCTAGGGCAACCATGGCTTTACCACGTTGATCGGCCAGGGGGTGGCCTCGTGAGAGAGGCTGGATTGGTTGATTAGAGCGCTCCAGATCCAGTTTGGGTTGTCCTCTCTGTTGGTTGGCCACTGCTGCAGCGTGCATCAACTTGTGGATTGTCCTGTTCCCGGAGCTCTGCAAATCACGCTTAGCCCACTGATGCAAACACCACATGCAGAAAAATAGTAGAGGAACAGGAGCTCTTTCTTTCTTTTTCTCTTTGTTTTTTCTTTTGCGAGGAATAGGAGTCGGAATTAGTGAACAGAAAATTAGGTTTGGTTGAGCCGATTGTCTGGAGATCATTTTTTAGCGGCCCTTTATGTGAGAAGGCATGATGGCAGAGACTGGATGCTTGGTGTTTCCATCTAAACAGTCCACTGAACATTTCTTTGGGCCATTGGTTTTGTATTTGTTGGTTAAGCGAGAATTTTTTTTAGCTAGGTTTCAGGAAAGAGTTCTCAGCTAATGATGCTAGTACAAAATTCCTTAACGTCTTTTCGACAGATCCAGCAAAAAACAATCAGTTTCCTGTTCCAACCAGAAACCTGACGCCCATAAACTGTCCTCCAAGCGCTGCTGTCGGTGATGCATGGTCTATCTCCTTAAACCGTATCAAGATTTGGAACATATATACATGAGCATGTAGCTCCCATGTGCTCTGCATCAGCCCGTACCATCGGAAACTTGTAACCAAAGTCTCTCTCCACCGCCGGGCCGGGGGCACTGGGAAATGCTGAAAGCAATCAGAGAAAGCTATGTTTCAGTCGCAGATATCACTTCACCCCATTTCATCTTCCATCAGAAATCGTTGACTAACACAAAAGTAAACTGCTCATGCTTCGGATTACAGAATATGTTCCGGCGATCCAGCTTCCACAAATACAAAGCCACTTTGCTTTTCCTTTTTTCTTTCTCTCCTCCTACTACAAAGCAATATATACTCTCTCTTTCGCGGATGTTTCGACAAAAGATGCGCTAGATAGCTCACAGTGTTCCATCGGCAGCTTTGACGTCTTCAGTGTAGATTGATTCCCGGTACAAATATCAGGCCGGTAGAGATCACTGATCAGGCCAGCCATGGGATGATGCATGAGGTGAAGAGCTTTCTGGGGTTTTAGTGGGAGCGCCTCGCTTTCTCTAGGGTTTCGATCATACATACGCATGTGGACGTGCTGTTTAATCTTGGATATTTAGGATCATGACACCACCACTCCAATCAGCAAAGGGTCACACAAAAAGGTGACGTGACAGAAAATTTGTTGTGTGTGTGTGTGTATTGACACGCTATAAAGTGAGAGCCTATGAATCCAATCTTATCGCTGCTCGTATGCGCATATGATTGCGAGTCTTGTTGCCCTAGGGCCCACGCCGGACTGGACTGGAGGAAGCAGTTATTAGCAGTTAAACTTGGTTATGCTTGATCCCCTAATGATCATGGGAAGCAAAAGCTCTTGACCAAACTGGTGATAAAAGGGAACCTTTTGAGCTCATGCGCCCATAATTCAGTTGTACCATGGCTGACATGATCTGATAGAAAACTGCTAGCAGATATGTAAACACATGCCTGACCCCAATGGTGCCCAGCTTTCAGATGAGATTACCTGATAGACGGACAAACCTATGTTTCCATTCGTGAAGTACTCCTGCCAGAGGGAGGGGCTGCTTTACCTCGTGCTAATTTTGGAGAAGCTGGGGCTGGTAGAGATCGGGCAGCAACGGCAGTGGACCAACTCCATGCCATCTGCTGTATGGGTGCAGCGTTGCAGCAACCAGCGTCAAGTCTCATCAAACGTCCCAACAGGCCAAAAGGCACCAGCCTTACCTGAGATCTTGACATGAATTATCTTATGGTTTCCAACTCTCACCCACTTGTGATCTGAAATGTAGGGTAGGAAAAATGAGGTATCACAATATGAGCCATATCGATCATTAGTATTTATCTAGATTCGTATTTATCTACACACTAAAATGCGTCTAAATGCATGTGAATCAAGACAAATTCGAGTCACTTATTTCTGGACAAAAGGGTTTTGTTTTAGAAAAGAACATATATTAATATCGCAAAGATAGCCTCTGCAACAACACCGAAGTCCAACCTCTCCAATAGCGACGCTTTCAAGAAGGAAACAATGCACAAAACAATGCCAGGCACAAGATCAAAATCATAGGTTTTCACTCTGGAGGAAGTCCTTACTGACAAAACAATGCCTTCCACAAGATCATTGCCAGGCACAACCAGTTAAAATTAGACCTTGGATTTTCACCCTGCAAGGTAAGACTATGAACTTCTCTTGTGTTGCGTCCCCACTAACAGTCGTTGCTACGAGTCAGAGATCACCAAGCCAGTTCCTCATTGCCACAAAGACCCAAACCACCATCGCGGGCCCTCATATCCCTGCTTTCATGACCTTCTACGCATCTGACTTTACCATGGATCGCCAAAAGACATGGCACATGATGGTAACAAATAACAGATCTTCAGAACACTCTCTCTGAAACAAAACGGTTAGAAAAACGAGTGTGCACGACCGAATTCCGTCCGATCCAGCAATCTCTAGGCGTGTGTCGCTCATGGGAGTTCGTCGGTGGAGCCTTCCATAACACGACGCTCCAGGCTAGATCAACGAGAACATGCTGTCAGAAGATCTTCGTCTTGGCGCGGGAAGAACTCTAGGACCACCTGCTTCCTTTATTGTGCAAGACATGGGATTCTGGGATCCACTATATCTCGGCGCCCACCTCCGGCGGAAGGAGGAGGCTGACACCACCATGCCCGGGGCCGCCGCGCCGGCACCTAGGTGATGAAGTTAGAGTAGCAGGCCATCGATGTCTTGCGCAAGACAAACTTGGAAGGGGATTGGGGCCCTCAAGGCCCAAATGGGTCCAGATCGGGCCCAACCACCCCGCCTGCCGCCACCACGCCTCTAGCCACCGTCGCCCGGCATCAACACAGCCATGGAGTAGCATTGTGCGTCGTCATGCCTCGCCGCAACTAGCCGGGGCCCCGCTCCCACCACGCCACGCGTGTTTTACCTGATGGTGCCTCTGGCAGCGGCAAAGGTAGGGAAGAGGGTGAGGGAGGATCTCGGGCGCCAGGAGGGGGGGATCCCCGGTGCGGCGAGCAGCGCCATCGCATGGGGGTCAGGAGTACTGCATACATGATTTAAAAGATGTTTGATTTACATAGGAACCTTTTTAAAAGGGGAGTGACTAGATCTCAGGCGCCTGAGAACTTCTTAGGTCTAAGTCGCTGACGTCATCCTAATATTTGTGCTAATTCTCAGTTGCAACCTAGTTGCAACTCATAAGATTTGTACTAATTCTCAGTTACAACCTAGTTGCAACTCATTAAATTCTCAGTTACACCCTAGTTGCAACTCATGTGGAATTTCCACTTTGCACGAATCACGAGGTAAATCGAACGGTGAAAGAGGCGACTGAGACCTAAGAAGTTCTCAGGCGCCTGAGAACTAGCAAAACCGTTTTAAAAGATGTTGGACTGGACGAAAATTTGACCCGTGTGAGCGAAGCCTGAGAAAAAATGCTAACTTCTATGGATTAAAGAGGCTCTGAGCCTGCATTTAAGCACTTTTCGCACGTATAATTGGACAAGCAGCAATCTTCCAAACTCACCATGCAGCACTGATGGCTCCCTCAGAGTCCCAGTTTCTGTTCATCCAGTAGAGCGGTAGCTAGCTAGTACTCCAATAAAGATTGCACATATGCAAACGCTGTACCCTATGGCGCATAGCCTTTGCAGCTTTCCTCTTGGTGAATCAGTCACCGGCCGGGCCCTTAAAGAGCTTGCCCAGTAACTGCTGCATCCCAAACGACCAGCAAGCTGCGAAGCTTTGCACTTGACTTGCTTCCTCGTCGATGCATAACGTCCACCAGATCTGAAGATTATTTTTTTTCCTTTTGTGACTATTTCATCTTCAGCTGGGCGTTGGAACAGTGACCAATTATTTGACGAGATGTTTCAAATCAAGATGAGAAGGGGGCAACCGATCCCAACCACTGGACGGACCTACCATCAAACTCAGTAGAGATCTCCTGTTCCAGCTACTAGTAGTAGATTTTTCTCGCTGTTAATCATGTTTATTTTTTCTTCAACCGTGTCCTGTTCGACCATCGATCAGATGATTGGCAATAATAACAAGAAAACAAGAAGTACGTACGTATAATGGAAAGCGGTCGTCAAAGAAGCCAATGAGTTTGGGGGAGGAATCCATCCTCGCCTCGTGCAGATTTTACTGTCATCCTCGACGGTTTGGCATCTACTACCCCGGCCCTCGTGTTGTCTGAGCTCTCATCAGCAGGCTACATCGCTGGGACTGGTGGGGATGAGTCAAACGCTGGATGGATGGATGAATCCCCGTCGAGGTCGACCGGTCATCACTCCCTCATCATTTGCCATCACTCTCCCTCCCTCCCTGTCCATCTATCTATCTATCACCCTTGGATGCGCCAGGCTTCTCGGCTGCAGGATTGATTCGTCGCTGTCCGACCTGACCAGCAGAGCCATCAGAGATAACAGCTACCAGAAAAGAAAAAAAGGAAAGGAAAGGCTGTGGTAGCCAGTACGCCAACAGTTAGCAGGCGTATCAGCATGAGATTTACAGTGAGAAAACCTCTCATCCAACAGTTAACAGGCGTGGGATGGGGGCCGAACCGCCGTCCTTGTCTCGAGGCTGTGGAAGGCGGACACGTCGGCTAGGAAACTAGGGCTGCCAAGTGCCAAGACAAAGCCGAGGCGAGGCAATTATCACTTGATGGACCAGGTCCAAACTTTCTCTGACCGTGGAGCAAGGAAGGAGGGAAGCCAGCCCCTATGGAATATGGATAGAACTTTCAGGTTGTCACAGTAGGTCCTCTGGTAATGATACCAGCGGCCAAACTTCAGGATTCAGAGGAGATCACGAAAGGACACAGCCTCGAGACTTTTTCAAAATCCCACCACAGATCAGATCACACTCTCACAGAGCATGAGAACGAACCGGGAACACTGCTGGAAAGACAGAAAAATATCTCTTCTGCTCTGATCTCAAGTATGGAAAAATAAATAAACGGTAGCTCATTTCAGGAAGTCTTGGATTCGGAGTTCTGACGGATGAACACGAATAATAAGGAATGGTAACATGAGAACTGGGAACACTGGAAACTAAAAATTAATAATAGCTATTATCTCAAGTAATAAGAAAAAATAAACATAGCTCAATTCAGGAAATTTTGGATTCAGAGTTCTGACCGATGGAACACAAATAATAAGGAATGGAAACTGCTACACGATAAGAAACATGAAAGTGTTAATGAATTTAATCTAGTAATAACAAAGCTTCGTTTCGAAAAATTACACAGATCATCATAGCCGTGGTGCCGGCACAGATGGACTGTCCTCGAGGCTCAAGCAGAAGGTGGTTCGTTCTGGGAGCAGCAAACAAAACTGAGGAAGCGACGATGAAGTCCCCCCCTCGAAGAAGCATGCTCCGCCTCACTTATGATATTCTGGCTGAAAATTTTGCAAATACCGGTGAACCCTGCTAGTACTACAACAACTGAACGCGCCGCCGCTGCTCCCGTAGATGGCCTGGAACTCCTTCTCCGACGCCAAAGCATACAAAAATTGCTGCCATATCTGCAGCTCCATCATCTTGACGCCCCTTGTTACATACCCTTCATTTGATCTGCACTGAGAATCTGCAGGAGAAGCTCATAGGATCTTCACAAATGGTGGCACATCCTCCCTTGGCCCCTCGAGTGACCGATACATGTATAGGATGTCGACGCCGTCCGTCCTCTCGCTCTCAGGCTGACTGCTAACCAGCTCCACCACCATCCGTGGAAGCCGGCGTGCCACCTCCTTGCAACCTTGCAGCGTCAGGTTGCAGCCCGACATCCAGACGAACCGCATGTTGTAGAAATGGTGCATCCCGGAGAGGAGGCCGGCATCACCAAAAGGGCAGTCCCTTATCTCGAGCTTCTCTAGCTTCGAGCACCCCTGGAGGATGTGTTGCAGCGCCAGATCACTGTCTCCGGCGAACGCCACAGAAAGCGTCCGCACTGACTTGCCATACTTGCCAATGTACTCGAATGCTCGGTCAGTCAGGCGTCCAGATGTGGAGAGCCTAGTGAGCTTGCTGCAGTTCCGAACAATGGCGCCGAACCCTTCATCCATTGGCTCCCCAGTCACATGGTCAGGCTGATGCCTTCCCATTATGCATAATCGGAATACCTTAAGCTCGGGGCAGTTCTGCGACATGGTGATGACAGCAGCGTTGGTCATTCTCTGGCAGAAGTACAGTATCGAACGGAGCCCACGGCAGCCCTCGGAGATGGCAGTAAGCCCAACCTCCGACACCAACTCATCGGCGTCCTCGTGCGCATCCAATGGGAGCACGCGGAGAACCTGGAGCTTCTTGCAGCACATCGCCACGGCCTCCAGCCCCTCGTCACGCACCGAGTCAAGCACCTGGCAAAGAGATCATCGTCAGAAAACGAGAACCCGCGCAGCTAAGGCAAATAAACCAAAGCCGAGAAAGGGATCCGGTTGTTAGTACCCATAGCGTCTCGAGGCTGCGGCATTGTCCGATGAAGGGCAGGACTTGATCGGGGGTGACCGGAGCATAGCTCAAGTCCAGGCTCGTTAAGTTGGCGGCAGCCACCGTGGCAATGGTCAGCAGGTACTCCGGCGCGAGATCACGGAAGCCAGACAGGGAAACCAGCGTGTTGGCCCTCCCGGCCGACGAGAAGGCGGTCAAAATCTGCCCCAAGTCGAGCCCCTCATCCTCTGCGCCGTCCCCTGGTCGGAACGAGCCAGTGCCGAGGTGCGTGAGGTGAGGCGTGAGTGCCATGAGCCGGCGCAGCTGCCCGAGCGAGACGTGCTGGTTGACGCCCAGACGGCGGAGGCGCGGCGAGCGCGCCACGAGAGCCTCGAGGGCGGCGAATGGCACCTGTGGGGTGAAGCACTCGAAACAGAGAGACTCCAGGTCGGTGGGCCCTCGAGGGAACGCGCCCACCCAGTCAGCCACCTCGTCGTCGTCCTCCTCGTTCATCTCGCAGTCCACCACGTCGAGCACTCGCAGGCCTCTGAGACCAGTAGCCAAACCAAATCAGACCAAAGGAATACGCCATTTGCTATTACGAGTAAGAGCTAGCAAGTTTGGAACGGAAGGGAGTGTCATAGATCAGGAGGATGGGGATGCATTACCTGCAATGGGAGGCGAGGGAGGCCAGTCCGCGGGAGGAGAAGCCGTCGCAGAGGAGGAAGGAGAGCTCGCGGAAGGAGGCCGGGAGGGAGCGGGCCAGCAGTTCCAGGTCGTCGTCCGTGACGGTGATGCGCTTGAGGGAGAGGGAGCGGAGGCCGGGGAAGGCGGCGGATGCGAAGGCGGCGGCCCATGGGCGGAAGGCGGAGCCGGCCCAGCCGGGGGGCAGGAGGTTGAAGTCGGCGAAGCGGGGGCGGCCCTTGAGGAGGATGTGGTGCGCGTTGGGGAAGCGCCGCGCGGTGCGGGCCGGGGAGGCGGCGAGGATGTTCCGTACGGCGAGGGAGACGCGGGTGGCGGACTCGGCGCGGTGCCAGGAGCGGCAGACGAGGGAGGCGGCGCTCCGGTCGCGCGGGGCAGCGAGGAACTGGAGCACCGTCTCGAGGACGTTGTCGAGCACCTGGTCCGGCGGCGCCGTGGCGCGCGGCCGCTTGGGCGGGGCCTGGTCCTCGTCCTCCTCCGACATCGCGCGCGCGCGCGGAGGAGGGCGCGGAGGGGGAGAAGAGATGAAGCGGAGCGGGGGGAGCAGTGGTGGTGGGGGGAACGGCAAGGCTGGGTGGTGGGGTGTGTGCGGGGGGTGGGTGTGCGCCTGTGAGGTGAGGGAGGCGTACTTGTGTTCCGCCGGTTGGGCCGCCCCGGCAGACGGCAGTGCTGTACAGAAGGATAAACAAACTGGGGAGAGATGGGGCGGGGCGGGGGGGCTGGAGCTGGACTCGGCGGGTCAGTCAGTCCCTCGCTCGCTGGCGCTGGATAGATAGAGACGAGGAGGAGGTGGGGTGGTGGTACCGTGGTAGAGTAGATCTCATGATTTGAACCTTTTTCAGGTGTGATCCATACTGATACTAGTACCAGATGCACCAGTCCAACTTGTCTAATATCTATGTACAAACTGGCAGTTTTCAAAATCTAGTTGATGATGTATATCTGTTCTGATTTTATCGAGGATCTTCTGAAGCAATTACGTGGCTTCACGTGCACGGAAATTACTGCGGCAAGAACAGCCCATGTTCCTCCAAGGACATGCTCCAGGCGAAACCCTAGTTGTTGCTTGCCCCTCCTTCTCCTCCTCCTCCTCCTCCTCCTCGGCGCTCACACGTTGCCAGGGAGCTTCATGACAGGACCTTCATGCAACACAGCTCCATGGTGGTGCCGCAAACAAAGTTACACACTTGTTGCTCTGATATCCGGTCGAGTAACCGAATTTAGCGATAATCCCCACCCCCACCCACACACACACACACCCACACACACACACGCACACGATGACGTGTGGTGTGGGGACTAGGACACAGGGTCCTGCCCTGGATATGGTAAGTGTTTTGCGTAGACATGACCTTTTGCCAACGGTACACGGGATCATGATTATGTCGGCGGAGGGGTGTTCGCGGTGCCGCGGTGCCCCTCTCTAGCGCGAGGTTGCTACCACCATGTGCAACATCCCGGGATTGTGGATTGTTCATGTTGCCAAGACGTGGGGTGGTTTTAGTCGGCTAACTCGAAGGGGACTGGAGAGGACATTATCTAACAAAATTCAACCTATGGCCTTTGGTTGGTGCCGACAACGGTGGTGTCATTGGCCATCACAACCTTCTTGACGGTGTCGTGATGTTGTACCCTTCCCCTCACGATTTACCCCCTACAGGAAACTCCAAATCCGGGTATCTATGTATCGGTTGATGACAGTGCTTCTCACAACGTTACTATTCCTGGAGACATCAGCTTGGAATAGGCCATGGCTAGAAGTACTAGAGGTTGAATGTTGGTTGGTTGGTCGCCTTTGGCAACGATGGTGGTGGGAGAAGAGATAGCTTGTGGTTGAGTTTTGTTGCTCAGTTTGTTTCGACATGTTTGAGGTGACCCCTACGCCTCGTGTTTTCTTTGTGAAGTCGGAGCTGCCAGGGAGGTTGGCCAGCTGTTTGGCATGGGCATACATGGGTTGTGGTATTGTTGTGGCACAGGCATACATGTGTTGTGGTATTGTTGTGGCGAAGGATCCGTTTGTGATTATCAAAGGTGAGGAAGTCGAAGTCGTTGGTTCGCATATGGGTGGTGAGAAAGACGCTCAATGACAACCTCAACCATGGTTTTTCTTCTCGGTGTCGGGTGTATTATATGCTTCGTATGGGTAGCCATGTCAGTCAAAATAGTACTTCCTCCGGTTCACTGAGGTAAGATCTTCTAGCTTTTCTTAAAAATACATGTATCTAGACGCATTTTCTTGTTTAGGTTCACCTATTTTAGTTTGAATCTAGCCTACTTTGAAATATCCAGGTCTTACATTAGTGAATGGAAGGATTACTATAAATTTATGAACTTTCCAGGTCAAAGGATTTCATTGTAATTTTGGAGGATTTCAATCTGTAAGATTAAGCCCTTTGGATTAAAGGAATCTCGCCATAAGCTCAAGCCTCGGTTTTTTCTCTTTATTTCCTTTGAGAAGTCTAATGCACTTGCACTCTATCTATCTTTGCTTCCTCTTCTTTTTTTTTGAACGGGAAAAGGCCACGAAGGGCCTAGAAGCTGCTAGGATTAATCAGGCGGTTACAGATTACAAAGAGACCCCTAAACAACAGGGAAAATAAAGATAAGGCCTCCATGTTTGCAAACAGGACCCTGGAAAGAAAATAAAAAAAAGCAATCGAGTCCACGGTCCATCTCGCCGCCGGAAGACCTCGAGACACCGGAGTAAGCGCCACCACCGGGGAACAAGCCACTTGGGGGGCGACGCCGACTGTGTTCCCGGCTCAGAGGTCGAAGAAGATCTTCCCTGTAGGCAAGTGCGCGCCCTCTTGCGCAAGCACAGCCATGGAAGAAGCAGGAGCTCGGTCACCACCGAGCGTGGAGTGGCCTCACCGGTCAAAGATAGCTCCGGCGACATGCCTTCGCTTGGGGACTCCACCAGACGCAGCTTCGGGATCCACTTCACTGCATCACCACCAGGCGCCAGCGCCCAAGCTTGCTCTCCCTCGCCGCCACGGTCGGCCGAGAGCATCTGGGGCCACTGAAGCTTGACGAAGACGCAGAGAAGAACAACGGGCTTATCTTCCAAGCTGCCAACTCCTCCATTCCCAATCTTGGCTCTGACCATCAGAGTTCCGACGAGAAGGGAGAGTAGCAACCTCCCAGCGCCGCCCGAAGGCGCCAAGGAGTAGCTCGGGGCCGACTTATTTGCGGAGATCCTCCAGCTTCCCACCCCGACGGGAACGTTGCTCGAGCTGTCCCAGATCCGGCCGGCGAGATCTAGAACCCTACTCCAAAACTGCACAAAGGCAACACAAAAACTAAAACCTAAACTACCTAAGCCGGCGTCGCCCCTCCATCGCCTTCCGACGGCAACGCCGCCGGGAGGGACTTCGGTTTGGCCCGGCACCACCGAGGAAGCTCTCAAGCTACTGTAGAGAAGAGAGAGAAGGGAAAGAAAAAGTGAGCCCCTCCCCGAAACCCATGCTTCCTCTTCTTAATCATGTCAAATTCGTAGACACCAGACGAAGCAATGGTTTATCCAAACCTCAAAATATATATATATATATTTTTTAATCCGTTTGTGAGAAAGCGTGAAAAAAGCCAAGAGACTTGAATTTTTGACTTCAATAATCAAAATTATATGAATTGTAGATACAAATTCGAATTAGCCAATAAATTGGCTATCGTCTTTTCAATATAAATTATTGCAATATTATTATAACTTGTGCATCATTCCGTGTTTTAAAATTCCTGTTTTTCAAATCCAGTATATGACATCTAGATCTTGTGTTTTTTAGTTTTTTGAGAAGGGGATAGAGTCATGGTCTTTGCATCGATTGATGCATATGATCTTTATTAAATTACTAAATTTATTAGAATGAATTCAAACAAAATCCTAGGTCATGGGTCACATAAAGTTGATACATGCCTAAGCCATCAAAAGAAAGCAAGTATCAAAAACATTCGGCGCATCAACATGACATCCTATTAGCTACATTGGCTGAATAAACCAATATCTATGGTTGGCCTACTCTCTCTGGCTGGAGAAAAGATCATATATGGATTCAATGTGTGGTTAAGGAAATAACTTGAATAAAGGAAGAATTTGATGCCCTACTAAAAACGAAATTATTTCTCATCGCTAAGTGTTAGACTTTGTATTGTAGTTCAACTGTATATACATGTATTATACATTTGTACCATTGTACACCATTATATATATGAAATAGGCCACCCATAGAGGGTTGAGCCAGTTCCCCCAAAACTCTTTGTCTTACACGGAGTAAAGCGCAAACACCTACTTGTATTTGAACTTTCTCTTTCTTATCCACTCCATGAAGCTGATTTCCAAATCAATTCTTAATATTTTTTTAGAATGCTAGATTAAAAGTCATATACACAATGTGCCATATGATTATCGTAAACGAGCGTTCAATGAACATGTGTTGTATGTTGTCATCTTTATCACAAAAACAATATTTATGATACTTTGTCATTTCCTTTTTTTTGCCAAATTATCATTTTTAATAAAGTATTGCGATTTAGGAACCACATAAAATTCTAATTTTTAGTAGTACCTTTATTTTTCATATGTACTCATGTAGGAACCTTGATTTCTCGTTTAGTAAGTCCAGGCACATCGATGTAACTGATAAGTTGTAAACGTATCTATAATTTTTGATGTCTCATGCTTATTTAGTATCAACTTTGATATGCTTTGTTTATAATTTGAGGTATTTTTATACATTTTCTGGGACTAACCTATTAACAAGATGTCGTAGTGCCAGTTGTCTGTTTTTGGTTTTCGAAAAGCTAGTAAGGAAATATTTTTATAATTGGATGGGACAAAATCCAAAGTCAATATTTCATCGAGGAGAACACGAAGTCCAGAGGAGAGACGGAGGGGAGCCACAGGGTGGCCGTGGGCCCACGCCTGGGCAAGGTGTGGGCTCCCTGGCCGCCCTCCTGCCTCACCTCTTCGCATATATAAGCCCCTCGATGCCAAAACCCTAAACGCCCGATCAGATCTCCACGAAATAGTCTGTAGCCGCCGCCACCAGCGGCCCTAGATCGGGGGGATCCGAAGCTCTTCCCGGCACCGTGCCGGAGGGGAGAGGTCATACCGGAGGCCTTCTTCATCACCATGCTAGCCTCCGGTATGATACATGAGTAGTTCACTCTTGGACTATGAATCCATACGGTAGCTTGATGGTTGTTTCTCCTCATTTGTGCTATCATGTTTAGATCTTGTGAGCTTCATTCATGATCAAGATCATCTATTTGTAATCATACATGTTGTGTTTGCGGGGATCCGATGGATATTAAGATTGCTATGTCAGATTGATGATTGATTCTATCATATCTTATTGATTATTGATTCTATCATGTCTGTGTTGTTTGAGATCTTGCATGCTCTCCGTTTCTAGTAGCTATCTTGGCCAAGAAGATGCTAGTGACTTCAAGAGGGAGTATTTATGCTCGATAGTGGGTTCATGCCTCTACTGAATCCGGGGAAGTGACAAAAATCTCTAAGGTTATAGATGTGCTTTTGCTACTAGAGAGAAAACAACAATCTTTTGTTTATGGAACAATTGTATTATTTACTTTACACACATTGCTCTTGCAACTTAATACTGGAGGGGGTTCGGATGATAACCTGAAGGTGGATTACTAGTCATAGATGCAGTTGGATGGCGGTCTATGTATATTGTTGTAATGCCCAATCAAATCTCATAGAAATCATGATGTCTAGTATTTACATTGTTATGCCTTACTCAGTCTTGTCAATTGCCCCGCTGTAATTTATTTACCCAGCATGTTATGTTATTTATCTTAAGGAGAACACCTCTAGTGAACTGTGAACCCCGGTCCAATCTTTACCATTGATACATCATCCACTGTTACCGTTTACTCTCTACAAGCAACCATTACCTTCCACATTATACGTTTAATCTTTTGTTTTCAGCAAACCAGTAAGCTTGACAATCTCACTGTAAGTTGGGGCAAAGTCTTGAGTTTGTGTTGTGCGGGATTCCAAGTTGCTAGCAACACCTTGGAGTTGTTTCCTTCCTCCTACTGGTTCGATAACCTTGGTTTCATAACTGAGGGAAAAAATATTGCTGTGCTGATCAGAATTTCCTCTTGGGGTTTTCCAACGAAGCTCTACAGTGATTTGAGCTCATCAGTAACCTAGAAAATCCCAGACAAAATTAGATCCCATCAAAATTGATCATCCCGCTCCGCTCAATGAATATTCTAAGAAATGATTAACGAAAATGTAGCCACGTTGACCATTTAATTTTGGTTAGAGCTCTCTGAAACACGACATTAAGAGGGTTATTAGACATAACATGTGCCATAGCAACTTCTTTTTGTTGAACAATAGTATAGATCCATGGATACTGTAGGGCCAAAGGAGTCTATCCTAGCCAAGTATCTTCTCATAAATGTGTATTATTTCCTTTTCTAACAATAAATGACCCTCGAGCAAAGAACTCATCTTTCACTCGCATAAGGCCTTTCAAAAAAGCTGAATCCAATGGCTTAGCTTGAACTCGTGACCGGGTTTTGGAAATGTAAATATTTAGTTTTTAGCAGCTCTTTCATACCCCTTCTTCATTTATAAATTTAAAAAATCATTTGTTGAGTAAACATTTGTACTTTATTTCTATACATCAACACCTAAAAAACCTTGATCCTTTGGTGTAAATATAATATTCCACTTGGTTAGGCGATGTTTTCTTTTATGTCCGTCACTTTGCCAAAAGAAGCGAGGCTGATAAAATTATAATATCTTTTGAACCCCCGTAGGAACGTCTATAAAGGAAAACATAAACATTGGCAAACTTGTCCGAACCGAATTAACTAAAACCAAACTATCTCAATATGATAATAATTTGCGTAACCAACAAGCCTTTTTTTCTCAAATCGATCTTCAACGGTATTTCATTCTCCATTATTTAGATTTCTATAATGGATTGGAATTCCCAAATATCTAAAAGGGAAAGATCCAACCTCACAACCAAAGATATCCATATATTGATCTTCTATTGCTTTTGTTTTTTTAAACAAAAGATCTCACTTTTATGAATGTTAATTTTTAGGCTTGAAAGTTGCTCAAATATACATATAATTAACTTCATGTTTAAAGGTTTTTGCAGGTCATGTTCATGAAAATAAGTGCATCGTCAGCATATTGTACAATAGAGAATCCACCCACAATTAGATGAGCTATGAGACTACTTGACCATTTCCTGTTGGTCTAGCAATTAAAATGGCCAACATAGTGTTGGGTTACATCCATGTAAAATAAAAAAACACTACACAAACCACCAAGATCATATATGGATATTAAATCTAGATTATCATACCAACGTTGAAGCAGAAGAACTTGGTGATGATCCTTGATAAAGAATTTGAAGAATATCTCGATCGGATCTCGTACGAGGATCACAAGGTAATCCCCCACTGGTATTCACACATAAAACGGTCCAATCCTTTAGAGATTCTTCATCCACATTGAACCAATAGTGAGAAGCTCGTAGCCTTTTGGCGTCTATGTGGAGAAAACCTCTATGAGGGAGAGAGATAGAGAGGGAGTTGAACCTCACGTGGAGAAATATTGTTTGTTATGAGGGTAGCCCCTCATGGGGTATATATAGGTGGAGGAATAGGGAGGGGTCTTGGAGGAACGGCAAAGGCTATCGCTGCCTTCCCTTCGGGCATCGCCACCCCCATCCCATATGGAAGGTGTGAGCCAGCCCAAGCCCTAGCCACCTCTGGAAATATGGTAGGGGTTAGTAGTCGGACCTCTTCATTCCTTTGCCTAAATATATCTTTCCTTTAAGGGAATTCCCCGGAATCCATCATATGCATATATATGGGAAGTTCCAATCACTTTAGTTAAGGAAGATATGCATACTTCTAATACAAGGAAAGATCTCGAAGCTTCCAAAATCAACTCTGACTATTATATGGAAAGGTTTGGTGCATCCCTAGAGGCCCATGCGCCTCATGTATGATGGCATGGAAGCTCATGTGGCCACCCCTATCTTCTGGCCTTCACCTCCGGCACCTATACAATGTTTTTGATTAAATCCCTCATGCATACTTCACTCTCCGATAAAATTCCAAAACCATATTGAAACCTTCTGACACTTTATAAAAGAGTGAATTATATATTTATGTAACCCTATATTAACCATCATAACAGTTTTGACAAACATCAAGACACATTCGATAACTCTAGAACATTTCTGATATTTCTCCAAAACTATTCCGATATCCCTCTATCAATAACATACGATAAATGGAAGATTTCCCACAGCTCGATTGAACGACCTTAGGATCGATAATATATGGGCATCACTCTGACATACTTCCAGATCAATAACCTATTGGAATTATGCCCTAGAGGCAATAATAAAGATGTTATTATTATAATTCTTGTTCATGATAATGTTTATATTCCATGCTAGAATTGTATTAAGCGGAAACTTTAATACTTGTGTGGTTTGTGAACAACACCGTGTCCCTAGTACACCTCTATGGACTAGCTCATTGATCAATGATGGTTAAGGTTTCCTAACCATAGACATGAGTTGTCAATTGATAATGAGATCATATCATTCGGAGAATGATATGATGGACAGACCCAAACTAAGCGAAGCAATTAGATCGTGTCATCGTGTTCGTCTTTGCGAAGCTTTTCTTATGTCAAATATTGTATTCCTTAGACCATGAGATAATGCAACTCCCTGGTATCGGAAGAAAGCTTTGAGGTCATCAAACGTCATCCTATGAGAGGGTGATCATAAAGGTGTCTCTCAGGTGATCGGAAAGTATCTGTTGGGTTGTATGTATCGAGATGGGATTTGTCCCTCCCAAGTCGAAGAGATATACTTCGGGCCCACTCGGTAATCGATATCAACACCGCTTGCAAGCATGTGATTAAGGAGTTAATCACAAAGTGATATCGGATTACGGAACGAGTAAAGTACTTGCTGTGAACGAGATTGAACTAGGTATGACGGTACCGACGATCGAATCTCGAGCAAGTAAAATATCGCGAGACGAAGGGAATATATATATGGGATTGATTGAATCCTGGCATCGTGGTTCATCCGATATGATCATCGATGAATGTGTGGGAGTCAATATGGGTTTACAGACCCCGATGTTGATTATTGATAGAAGATCATGTCTGCATATTCTCGAACCCGCAGGGTCACACACTTAACGTGTCTCGACGATAGGATAGATTGGATAATTGGTTTATGAGTTTTTGTTCGGAGTCTCAGATGGGATCCGGGACATCACGAGAGGTTCCGGAGTGGTCCGGAGAATAAGATTCATATAAGGCAGTGCCGTTTTTGGAGTTCGGAATTGTTCCGGGTTAATCGGTATTGTACCGAAAGCTTCTAGAACCTTCCGGAAGGGGACCAACGTGGCCACACCTTCCGGGAGGGGGCATGGGCCTATGAGGGAGTGCCCTGGCCGCATTGGGCCAGGGGCACAAGGCCCCATAGGGCCCAGCCGTCCAAGAGAGGTTTAAACTCTAGATAGAGCTTCTAGAAGGGGGGTTTCCTTGCCTCCCACTCTTCCTCCTTGGGGCCGCCGGCCTTGGCTTGGGGGAGGGGCTAGGGCTGCGCCCACCCCTCTATATATAGAGGGCTGGGGGCGCACCAACCCCCTACACCTTCCCCTCCAACCCTAGCTGCCCTCCTCTCTCCCTCCCGACTGCGTGTAGGCGAAGCCCTGCTGCAGAAATTCTCCACCAATTGCACCGCGCCATCGCGTTGTAGATCCAACCCATCTCTCCACCATACTTGCTGGACCAAGGAAGGAGGAGACGTCGAGGTGCTGCACGTGTGCATCTCACGGAGGCACCGCCACTTGTGGTGCTAGATCGGATCGGATCGCGAGGAGGAGAAGCGAGTACGACTACATCATCCACGTTTCGACGAACGTTCCGCCGTGCGAATCTTCAAGGGTATGAAGATCTAATCCAATCTCTCTCGTTGTTTGCATCTCCTAGATTAGATCTTGGCTTTCCCTCTGTTCGCATCCGTAGAAAATTTTGATTTACTATGCCGCGAAACCCTTCATAACCAACAACAGGATCACGGATGCCCATGATATCTCCCATACAATATGCAAATATCATCGAGTAAACGTGTTCACTATACAAATGTTAATCCATTTGGTTCGCTATACTTGTGACAATATGTATATCCATGATTCATATCATAATCATTATGCCCATTATCCTTGTTCTGATTTTATTCTATTACTCGTTAACATATTCTTATGTCTTTATGAACATTATCATAAAGTATCTGCACAGACGATAGGTTGACATCATAATATCGAGAGGGATCAGAGCATATCTATACATCTCTAGGAGGAGTAATATCTCATTCTTGAACTATCCAAAACCCTAATAATATTCCAATATACCCAAAGCCACATTTTATAACCACCCTTATAGATGATGTTTTGATGACAATAAACAAATATTCTAGTATGTAGAGGTATTTGATATTCTTATGGTCTAAGGACTAAGCACAAGACAATGTTACTATGATGAACTAATGACTTATAATGATACGGTCTCTAAGTTAATTGTATAACTAGATTGGTTCAACACCATTTTTATTCTAACAATGCACTCTCGTAATTATCGGTATCCTTGTTATATTTAACAATACCCATGATCAGGAAACATGATCATCTTATAAAACATGAGATAGTCCTAGAGGCGGGGGCTAGGAACAACTTGGTGTTTACTTCTCAACACATGCTCATGAATTTTATTTCAAATCCCATATTCGAGACATATATCAGTTATAGCATAAAAATAAACAATAATAATAAACTTGGAGTTTATAATTAATCAATTATTATTGCCTCTATAGTATTAATTCCTTCACATGTCCACAACTATGTTGAATAAAATTGGTGAAAATGATCCCTGTCTTAAGGCTTTCTTTGTTTGGAAGTGGTGGCCGATATCGCCATTCGCTTGGATACCCATAGTCCCCCATTTTACAAAGGCATTAATCCAGTCGCACGATATAGGATCGAAGCCTTTCATACATAACACTTGTTGTAGAAAATACCATTTAACCTTATGATATGACTTCTCAAAGTCTATTTTCATAAGAACTTCGTCTAACCTTTTCATATGAAGCTCGTGATTAGTTTCGTGGAGAACCACAACTCCTTCAAGAATGTGTGCCCTGACATAAACACCGCTTGCATCGGTCTGATCACTTTGTGTGCAATAGATGTATTCGATTATTGCCCACCTTAGTAGATTCTAAAGCTCACATTCAAAAGACAAATGAGTCGATATTGTTGAATTTGAATCATATTTTATTTTTTTAGAGAGTAAGATGATAGTACCAAAATTCAGCTAAAATAGTGTTAATTCACTTTGCTAAAACTTAGCAAACATAGCCATCATATCCTCTTTCATAACATCCCAATTTTTTTAATAAAACTTAGCGAGGAACTTGTCTGGCCACGTGTTTTATTCTTCTCCATTTTCATAATAGCTTCATGTACCTCTTTCTCTACGAAGTCAGCTGTTAAGAATTGTGTTTTCATCGGATATTTGCGGTATATCATTATTTTCAGATTCGACTTGAAAAAGTGTTTTGCACCGGTTGTCCAAATAGTTTTTTATAATATCTTAATCTAGTTGGAAGATCTTTTTTCTCCTATGTTTACCATTTGCGACGAGACGACGGTGGATCCTATTCTGGCATTTCTCCATCGGGGTATCATCATATCAGACGGATGTCCACTCTTGTGCATCCATTTTATAAAAACCTTAGAGGATCTTGTGTTTTCTATGGTCCTATGTTCCCAAAATCATAAGATTCATTCCCTTAAAAAAATCATTAGATTCGAAGTGGCGGAGGAAGCTGTCAAGCTGGTTGACGCAAAGGACATCTGAAGATTTTCAGTTGGAGACCATGGATTTGTGGAGGAGGGAGAGAATCAGAGTTGTTGATAAAAGGCTAGGGCATGGCATAGGATTTGCTGATTTGAGAGAAGCTGTAGCATTACGTTGGAACCGGGAAGCAAAGCGAGGTTTGCTCTTCCTGGGACGACATGTCTTTTGACTAGTAGTATTCGCCTTCGCAAAGCGATTGGCGATTCTAAGACGTCCTGTGCTCATGTGCTGTGAGGACTGAGTGGTGTAAGTGTAACCACATGCATGCTGGATCTCCATTAACTAACTATCTAAACAGGACTACATCTACATCGCGCTACTAGCTAATCTACTGCAGCTCCGATTTTACTAGCAAGTACTCCCGTGTGGTTCCATCCATGTGTTGGGTCGGTGGTGCGCCACGGAGGGAGCGAGCATCGGGGCATGGCGGCGATGGCGAATCTCTGGGCCTGCCTGTCGCTCGCTCGCTCGCTCGCAGTCGCAGATGCAGATGCAGATGAGCCCTTCCGTTCAAAAAAAGGCCGTCAGTTCAAATGCGATGGCACCACATGCGCCGTGTTTAGTTTAAGCCGAGGCAGCAGGGAGCGGGAGCGAGGGCAGTAAAGAGCGGGAGAAAGAGCCAAGGAAAGGTTCTTTGTTTTTGTTTCTTCCCACATCTTTTATTGCGCCTGGTCGGCCTCCCCTCGCGCATCCACGCCCCCCTCTCCCTCTCCCTCTCCCTCAGTCAAGGCATTGGGATTCCTATACCGCTGCCCTGGCGAGGGCATCGCCAGTAGTACTCCTAGTAGTTTAATTAGCCGCCACCGTTCCCGTTAACGTTACACGGCCCTTCTCGGTAGACGAGAAGAACACAGCTCATGCTGTCTGTCCCAAACCCTCTCAAACTGTGTGGCTGGCAGTACAACTCCAGTGGCAGTAGATGCTTCAGAGAGGGATCATCGATCGGCCAGTAGTACTGCTGCGTGCTGCTGTTCATCGCCGATCTTGATTGGACGGTTCGTACCGTATGCTTCAGATCGATAGGGATCATCGGTCGGTCAGTCAGTCCATGGATGATGGATGGATGCGGCGGCTGCTTCGCTGTTCAGCACCGATCGATCTTTGATTGGACGACGAATTGTATGCATGATCGACGAGACGACGGTACCGAAGAAGAATCGGCACCGTGCTCGTGTGGAAGTGTTCCGTATCAATCATCATCGTCGGCGAGGATGGGAACATGCTCGATTCTACGCGAACTCGCTCGGGACGTAGTAGAGCCTGGCACGCAGCACTCCGGTCCGGCCGAGCGGTGCGCGGCGGAATGAGCATTCGGTGCCCGCGGTCATCTCACAAGTCAGATCCCGTCTCCAGATCGACCTACTGCCGTTCCACCGAATTCCGTGCATCTCTAACCAGATGAAAAAAAAAGTTAGAGGAGTGACGCACCTAACATATCTCTAAAACGGTTAGAGGAGTAAAATTTTACTTATTCGATGTGTAAAACTGGCTTGCGATAAGTAAATTTAGGAGTCGATAACCAATTTAGAGAAAAACTCCGGCCTCCACCACGCCGCACCCATTGGCGTCACCGGCGGTGACCACCGAACTCCGCCGCCGCCACCCCGGTCCCTGCACCGCCCTCCAGGCCACCCCTCTGTCGCTAGCCGCTTCTCGGCGTCGCCGAAATCGACGAGGGGATCGAGTTTTCCCGGCCGCCTCACCGATTTCTTCCAATTCGGCCTCCGTCGGCGTTGGAGGAGACGCGCGCGACCTCCCCGTATCTGTCTGCCACCACCGGAGACAAGTTTTAGGGATCGATTAGGTACCGTTTTCTTTTAGAGGAGTATTTTTACTCTCTAAGTTTTAAAAGTCGGTTTACTTTTCTAAAATTTTAGGAATCGGTTAGAGATGCCCTCAAATGCCCGCAAAATTCAGCCACGAGCTGCTCCGCTCACCGCATACTCGTACCGCGATCTCTTGCAACGCTCGATCGGTGCATTGTCTGAGCAGCAGGAATTATTCAGACAGCAGCAGCCCATGCGCGTCGTGCTCGCATAAACTAGCAACTGGCCGGTGGGAGCAGTGCTGGGATTACTTAATTTATGCTTCTGATATCACTATTATTATTCTTATTATTATTATCACCAACCAGGGATTGGCGTACGCAGCTTCCCTTTACGTCGCTGCTGCTACTGCTCCTCCACCTTTTGTTTAATCGAGATTCAAGAGGCCCCCGGTGGATCGATCGATCCCTGATCCTGTCGTTGGGGATCAAAATTTCGCAGATGAGCTGTTCCATCTCCTGATCAACACCAAAAGCCACGCACTACCGCCTTGACCCTGCACCTGCATGCAGCAGCCAAATACCAGAATACATAATGCATTTACCCGCACGGAGAAAGCTGCCGACTTTCTTTTTCTTTCTTTCTCGGTGGATTTTGCTGCTGCATATCTCGATTCCCCCCTTCTCTCTTTTCTGCCCGATGAAATGAACTGATTATTTACAACTCGAGCTAGCCATCTTGACCCCGAAGTGCTACTCGACCTTACATATGTTGAAGAGTCCATATATGCATCTAGATGCATTGCTAATTAAGAACAATTCACTGTTGCTGTTGCTGCTACTGCCTTATGGTGCCTCGATGCTAGATCATAAGGCCAAAATTCTCTTGATCCCTTCCAAAGGGTTCCATACTTGCACACTTGCATGCATGCATTCGGGAGAGCAGCTGGTTTCTGCTTTGGCGATCTTTTTTCCTGACGAGGTACATGATGCAATATTCGCCTCTGATTTGGTTCCTCTGTCTCTACATAGCAAAGTCAATTGCTTTCCTCAAAGATGCATCATGCAAAAGAGCACAGCTACCTCAGATTGCCCACTCAGGCACCTGCTGCAGCTAGCTATATAGCTGGCCTCACCATGTTGCAAGCTAAGCTTAGGGATCTTTATTTTTCTTCCTTGCCGAAACGCGAATATTATCGATGTCAAATCCTGGTTCGGTTTGTCCAATAATTTTCCTGCTAGCTCCGGCCGGTTTGATTGATTGATCTGTCCCAATAAACTTAATTACGCGGCATGTGCGGCCACTTTTAAAAAAACAAAATCACACTGTACTGTAGTAGTACTACTGTGCCATGTGACCGCCATATCAGAGCTTCTGCTTCGTCGCGGCTTATCATTTCCTTGAGTCTTTTCCCCGGTGATAAACTATTTTAATTCGTGGTGGGAATACATTTTGATCTGTCCCATGTTAATTCTTGTTTATTCGGTGCTGACCGAACACCGTACTTTTCTATGATTTGTTTGCGATCTGGAATCAAACCAGCTAGCTAATTACATTGCAGTGGCTCTAGAGATCGTTCGTGCCTGCTGAAAACTTAGGCATAATGCTCGTTTACTTTAGATTCCTATGGCATCTAATTTCCTCTCAACTGCCCTAGATTATTAGCCACATACTACATGACAGCACTTCAGTTGCCTGCCTGCGTGTTTGACCTTGGGCCCAACGCATTCCATTTTACTGGTCATGCATACTGTTACATTAAACAGGGAGATTCGAAATAAAGATGAAGCAGGAAAGGAGTAAGAAATTTATGCTGCGTATATGTCTTCCCGTTCAGGCATGCCGGCCCGGTTCACGTACTGAAGGCCCATTACAAGACGAACAATATATGGCCCTCCATAACCTAGGAACCAAAATGATTTTTAAGTACAAAATAATTTCGAGCACATAGCATTATCATTATGTATTGTAAAAATATGTCATTGAGTTGGATGGGTTCTCAAGACCTGGTGGCTTTAGTTGTGCTCGACTCCGGCCAAACAAAAGTCCGTCTCTGACCTAGCCACCGCCAACACTTCCGTCTTCTCCAGCCAAACTGATTAGAAGAACTTCAAGAGTTCAAATGTATTTACGGATTTTTACTATTTTTTTACGGGGAAAAAGAGATTTTATTAATCAGGGGGGGTACAATCCGCCAGGATCACATTGTGAATCTCTGGTGATGAATTACGCAGCCAAACGACTGGATGTGGTACTGAACTAAATAAATGTTGTGATTTGTTTGCACAAATACTTACTCGAAATGATAGTTTTGATATGGAATTAGATGGGTATTTCTTCCAGAATTAGGAATGATACACATGATTTGCAACGAGGTAGCTCAATATGTGGCAGGACGATTTTTTTTACCATATGACCCAAACTAAATTTCATTTTACAAAATTGAAACGTTGTGAAATTTTCAATTTCGGTCTAACCGGGTTTAGTCCAAGTTCTTTTCGAAATGCTAAATGCCACCGGCCGTGGGCGCGGGCAGCTGGCGTTGCATAGGGGTCCCCCGATGGGCTGACCCAGTTTTGCTCTATTGATTTTTTCCGTTCTTTTTCTTATTTTTTTCTTGTTTTCGTTTTCTTTTTCTCTTTAAGTTTGGATTAGATAAACCGTTCATACTTTTTAAAAAATATTTATTTAAAAAAAAAGAGTCATGATTTTTCAAAAAAATATCATTTTGGGGTTCTTTTTTTATAAAATTGGTTCACAATTTTTTATATTGGTTCATGGTTTTATAAAATTGGTTCATGACTTCTAAAATTGGTTATAGTATTTTTAAAATTTCACATTTTTAAAATTTATTTTTCTAAAAAATGGAATTCTGTTTTAGATCTAAAAGTTGTTCAGATTTTAAATTTGTTCGTATTTGAAAAAATGGAGAAACAAGAAAAAAATAGTCAGCAACGTTGGCGATGTAAGAGCAACTCTAGCAGATACGGTAAAACACCAAAACCCTCAAATAACTGCTATTTTATAGATTGCGTGGAACTTATAGCATCGATCAGTCCCCGTAAAAGGTCCCGAACCTTACATTTTTTGAGGGTTTCAGAAAAATCCGTGTCAATCGGCACATACACCGTGCAAAGGCCTGACCCGAGCGCAAACCCTACTCCTCGGCCAATTCCTGGAGCGCTAAAGTTTCACCCTCCACGCGCACTTCCCTTCCTTTGCCGCCTGCCGCCGTCTCCCCCACCCATCTCTGTTGCACCGACCCACAACAGACTGCCACGACCTTCCCCGCACCCTGCCATGTCGCGGGTAGGTCAAAACTTGCGGGGAAACCGTGTTTTCAGCCACAACTGACGGAATCGCGGCGTGCCGACCATGGATTTGTGGCGGAGGTGCCATTCGGGGTCGCCCTGCACCTAGGCGGCCAGATCTGCTACCGCCTTGTCTGCCTTTCAATGCCGGAGTCGCCTGAATCTTGTCGCGGTAATTTATCCGTCGATCTTCCCTCCCCCCTTGGAGTTTGACCTGCTCGATTTAGCTAACGATATGTGATTTCACACAAATGAGTTCGACGATGAGTGAGAGTGAGCAGTTCTTCTTCGATGACTCCTCCTCCAATGACGATTCAGACATCGAGGATTTGCTCCACGATGACAACACTGAGCACATGGTCGTTGTCCTTGTTGTCAAGAAGTTGAGGATAGGAGGAAGTTGTTGGGAAAGTGGCAGGGATCTATCATGGTGTAACATCCCAAAAAATACTAAGCTTGGATCATCAAGCATTAGTCATCAACATTTAGGGTTAACAAAAACTTTTCTAAATAAAATTATGAAGGCATGCATATGTGTATGCATGGATTTTGAAATTCTTTGGAACCACCTTGTTTGATTGTTTCATTGCTTGTATAATGTTTCTTAAGTGAACTAAACATCATCTAAAACATTTCCCACACTTTTCCTAAAGACAAGTAAATCAAAACAAATATATTAAAGGAATGGTCACTTTGACCAATTAAACTCCCATGCCTACTTTGGTTGTCTCAAACTTTCAGAACCTAACAGAAACTTTTCTGGATCTTTGCACCCCTTGAATGTACTCCTAACAAAGTATCAAGGCCCACTTTGTGATCATCCAGAAACTTTCAAATGCATAGTTTAAATGACAATTCAAAATTGAATATTTATCATATGGGAAGATCCCACTTTTTCAAAAACCACTCAAACAAGCTCAACTTTCAAAACCCAAGCATCTGCAGACTCACCAGCACCAACCTAGCAAACCCACCAAAAATCTTTTCAAAATTCAAAACTTGAATTCATGCGGCCATTTCATCAAACCGGTTGCAGATACAAATCAAACAAACATCAAACACTATAGTGTGCAGTAAAATTGGCCTAACTTGTTCCCTATTTAGCTCACAACCAGCTAAGTAGATCATCTAGGAAGATTAACCAAGCACTAGCACCACTGTGAGCTTGCCATTGCCATCAATGGTGAACAGCCGAGCACACCCATGTCACCTCCATGTCGACAGCAAGCTAGGAGGAGACACAAGCCTAGCCAGCATGTCTGGGAGGCAGCCCACCGTCCACCGCCACTCCCTGTCCACCGCTCGAACCTTGCCAACCATTGGACCACACGCACGGACCGCGCCCAGACCGCCAGAGACCATGCCGAGCGTGCGCTAGAGCACCACCCTCGACCGAAGCCCACAGACCGCGCGCCGCCCTCACCGCGTGCATACACAATCCCCACCGACCCAGGAGACCGCCAGACATCCCCGTTCGCCGCCCGTGACGCACAGCCACCACTCGCCGTCAAAGACGCCGCCTCTGCCGTGCAGAGCATCGCATGTTCCAGACCAAGCCGCACCGCCCCACGCCTCGAAACCATGTCGTTGAGCATCGCCAGGGAACACCGCACCGTCCCCTACCATCGCCCATGCCAATAGCCGCCTGTAACATCGCCCCCGACGAGCTCACCGTGCGCCCCGTCGGTCCCCTCGCTCGACTATAAATAGAGGAAAACCCCGCTTGATTTCTTCACACCATCTCACTCCCCTCTCGTCACTGACCATGCCACACCGTTCCCGGAGCAAGGCGAGCACCACCTCGCAGGAATTTCACCGGAGCCCGCCGCCTCTGGAGAAGAAGGGAGCTGCCGCGACCACCCCTAAGTTCGCCCCAAGAGCTGCCGCGACCACCCCTAAGTTCGCCGTCGTCGACTTCGTCGTTCGCCCGCCTCGCCGACCATCGCCTGCACCACAGTAAGACCCCAGCACCCCTCACTGGCTGCGCTAGGTTTCTTTCTCGCCGGCGTTGTCTCGCGTCGATGATGACTCCTAGCCGTTGGATTAGAATCATATCGAACGACTCACGTTGCCCCGTACCGCTTCGCCCCTCCCGGTCTCACTGTCAGGTGGGGACACCCACTTAAGCAGCCCGCGGGAACACTGCGCTTAGCAGGCCGGCCAAGTAACTTTTCCCGCGCAGCCCAGTGATTTGAATTACATCTTTTTCTTTTTAATTCAAACACACTTCTGTACCCATTTTCAAAAATCAATCCAGATCGATTCAGTGCACCAATTTGAATGAAACCAATTTTTTTGGAAAGGTCTGTGAATGCTGAATCCAAGCCCGTTGGATTCAAGTCATTTGGATCTATAGATCATCCATGGTAAAAATAACAAGGCAAAAGCTTTTCTGCATTCAAACATTTTTCAAATTTAAACCATAATAGCTTTTGAGTTGATTCCAACTCTCAAAAATCACATTTAACCATACCTTTCAGAATATATAAAAACATATAGGTCTACTTACAGAAATAATGTTCAAGTAATAAAAGAATGCTACATAGGCATTTCTAGTCATTATATTTAAATAAAATAAAAGGGTAAAACCTTGTTAAATTGTGACACCACTTTAAATCACATTCCCTTGGACTACAATATGTGGTGATAACATGTGTCAACATGATCCCATATTTGGTTTGGAGAATATTAAATCTTAAGTAGTTTTTCAATGAGTAGAAATTACTTTTTCTAAAAAAAAAAGAATTAAACCAAGCCTTAATCTTGTAATATTACAGATGATGTTAGATCATCTATAGGACCCTTTTGTGTGATGATTGCAAGTAGTTAAGTATTGTTTGGTGATTATGCACATCGTATTTATTTATAGACGCTAGTACCGACCAAGGATACGAGGAGGAAGGAGGATACTACGAAGAGGAAGCCGAGGAGAACTTCAACCACTGCTCTGCACAAGGCAAGCCTAATACTACTAGTGAATATGCAAGCTAACCCTTGCAAGATATTCTACTGATGCAAACAAACCCTTACTTGTTACCATGCCTACTATATGCCTTAAGCATATGTGATCATACCCACTTGATAACCCAATCCTAGTTTTATTTGCAAGCTTTCTACTTTATTTCTTTATCAAAGCTACTTCCTTAGAGAGTACTCAAGTGACTTGTAGATTCTAAGGAGATATTTGAAGGTTGCATAAAGAGCATAAAATTTGGCCTAAGCTAGATAATCTTGATGTCATCCTGAGGCATGAGATTGAACTTAGTTGAAACTCCACTAGTTTACCACCCCTCATTAGTGCTCACCCCCACTTGTAGATGCTAGTGCTAAGCATAAAACTTGATCAACTTTATATGGGAATACTTGGTGGAAAAATGGTTATGAAAACCTTGGAATGATGGATCATTCTATTGAAATGTTTTGGACATGTGTTTCGAACACCTGATGATTTTGGTGATGAAACTGTTGAGGCATGAGGCTTAGCCCTTTATAAAACTGATGGTTGTCTGGATGCGATACCATTCCAATTTTATCGTACAACCACAATATCCGAAGACTGGGTAGGGCTTGACTGGAAACTTATGTACCTTAGTATTAGCTCCCTCACGGCCAAGATCTGAGCTAAGGCTACCTTGTGAAGATTGTCCACCTGTGCAGTACCCGAGATGACAGTTGGTCATGGTTGGGAGGCCAAACTCACAGGAGAGGTGCTTATACTAGGGCGTGTAATTGAAAGGTTAGGATTGATTATCCGCATACTGAGTATGGTGAATTCAGGATTTGTTCCTGACGGATGTATCGAATGTTGTGGTGAAAGTGTACAATCTCTGCAGAGTGTCAAACTATTCGAATAGCCACATTCGCGGTTATGGACAGTTGGAGTGGCCATACTGTTCCCCCGTCAGACTTTTCAAAAATACTTGTGAAATGAATTGAGACTTTGACTTGACCACAACAGAGTTGTGACATGAGTTACAAGATCCCACTTAGGAGTTATAAAATTGTGACTAGCTTTGGAACTTAGTAGAGATAAATCTGGCTTTTGCAAAACAACCCTAGAGCCTAGTGTCCTATTACCAAAAACCCCTTTCACTTGTTAGTATTAGTTTGCGAATACTTAAAGAGTACTCATGGCTTTGTCCTTGGCTATTCCCATGGCCAGACTATGAAGAGGAGTACCTAGAAGATGGACCCCAGGAAGGTTACGACAACTAGGATCATCTCCCATCGTCAGCATTTCCTGTGACCCCGAAGATGGAGCTTCGCCTACGCTACCGTTATTATTACGTATTCCGCTGCTTGATGTTGTATTAATAACTGGATCATGAGATCCCTATTTGTGTAAGAACTTATGTACGGTTGTAATGGATGATGTACTATGGTATCCAATTCTGTTATGTCTTGCAAAAATGGTAATCCTGGGATTGCGATGTATGGCATAACAGACATCTAGGATTGAAAAATCCGGGTGTTGACAAGTTGTTATTAGAGCCATTCTGACCATAGGAGACCCTAGTTAGACTGGACGTTTGAACCCAAAAATTTAGTTTCAAAACCAAAGAAAACAAATATTTACAAAAACTTATTCTCATTCTTATCTCTTTGATTCTTTCATAAAAATTCATGTTCCTCAAAAACTCTTGCAAAATACATAAAATTTTGACACACTTGATCACTCTGCTAACCTACTCATCCTCTATTTTTATAGATGGACGTGAAGTACAACAAGTTTTACCAACTTGGGAATGGAGGAGACCTTATCTTTGAGAGGGATTTGGACCAGCTTTCGGAACTTCTGGAGCGTCCGCACCCCGAGTTCCTCGGAGCTCAGCTCAATGATCAAGGAGGAGAAGATCTGCAGTGGCTAATTGTTGCAAGTCTCCGAGGGAATTCAGTTTACCTTAAGAGAGAACAACTGGCTCAATGGACTTGTCAGAGCAATGCAGGAAGCTCTTTCCCGTCTGTGTGGGCAGAGCATCAATCAGATCAAGGGTACTCGCTTTGAGTTTTGCCCAAGGCGTGATGCAAATGGACAACCCCTGGAAGCCCCATACCACCCCGAGCTGAAGACTCAATTGGACCACCTTAGCTTCATGATGTACGATCATCAGCAGGAATTGGACAACTGCCGTGACTACTCCAACCACAAGTCTTCCATCATCAAGACGAAGGATCAGACCATCGCCATGATAGCAAAGGATCGCAAGTCTCGCCGTCGTCAGCTCGATAAGAAGGAGCGCATCATTACCCGTCTTCGCCACCGCATCTCATCTTTGGAGGAGACCATCCACGAGAGAGACATGCAGTTGGAGGAAAGGGAGAATGCCGGAGAGGATCTTCGTGGAGACCCTTACTCCTATCTCAGCGATGACGATGATTTTCTGGAGGATCAGGCCATGGACTTCTTCACCGATGAGGATGATTTCGCCTTCATCGATGATGATGAAGATGATGAAGCCACAGACTCCTAGGAGTAGTAGCACTTGAGCACTAGCGTAGTGAGTAGTATTCGGTCCCACTGTATCGTAGTTCTCAGAATGGTTCTTAAAACCATCTTTTTTCTTTGGTGTGGTGTGTGTTGTATTGGGTGCTATGAATGAATGAAAAAGCAAGTTGCTAGAAAAATCTAAGTCAAACCTTTAAAACTTTTCAAAGTCCCCAAAACCTTAGAAATTTCCCTCTTTTCTCATGATCTATCTCAATCTTCAAATGCCACGTGGAGGAAGTGGTTCATCCCCGGACCCGATGTTGCAGATTCTGCAAATGTTGACTTCTGACCGCGAAGCTGAAAGAGCGAAACGTCGAGCCAACCTAGCCACCCTGCAGCAGATAGCCCAGCTTGCCACTACTAGGAAAATGGCTATAGGTAATCAGCACATCCGTGGCTCACATGGTTAAAGTGCCCCACGGCTAAAACAGGCGCGGCTCACCTATGGGCAGTGCCCTACTAGTACCTAGAACAACCGTGGCGCATATGACCATAGTGCGCCATAGATATGTGTGGGCTAGGTCCCTGTTGGCCGCACGCCAAACATCCGTAGCGCACATAGGGTAGGTGCGCTACGGTTGTTAGTGTCAACCGTGGCGCACATGGAGGGGGTGCGCTACGCCTAAGCGCATGCCCCTCTCTGCTGTGAAACGGCCAGACACATCCGTGGCGCACTATGGCACGTGTGCCACGGATGTATAAACTTAGTAGTAGGGCACCTTGCCTTAGTGCCCTACGCCTAACTATCCTGTACCAACTCCACCCCCACCCCCCACCCCCACCCCGTGGATCGCCTTTTTAGGCTTTGCAAAAAATAAAAGAAAATGATAAACACTTCAAAAAATTAAATCCTTTCATATTTAGGTAGGTAATGTGGTATAGCTTCTAGTAAAATTAACAAACATGAGTTTCGACTTTATCTGCAAAAAAAAGTCATGCCACGGTAAAAATGCCGTAACTTTTGCATACGATATCGAAAAAAATCGTATAATATACCAAAATGACGAGAACGAGATTTCGCATCCGCTCGCAACGACCTTTGGTCGTTTAGAGATTTTTTAGATTTTCAAAATTCGAAAAGAGTAAAAAGTTACGGTCAAAAGACCGTTTTTTCCTGCAGAAAAAAAATAGAGGGCAACTTACCCGTAGCGCACCACCACCTAGTGCGCCACGGATAAGCTTGAGCGGGATTCAAATTTCGAATCCCCACCCCGCCCACCTACCCCTATTCCCTCCCTATTCTCCTTTTCATTCTCCTCCCTCCTTTTCCTTCTCTCTTCTCCTCCTCCTTTTCCTTCTCTCTTCTCCTCCTCTTCCTCCTCCTTTCCTTCTCCTCCTTCCCTTGCACTGACGATGGCGGCGGCGACCTTCTCCTCCTCCTTGCAGTCACGACGGTGACGACCTCCTTCCTTGCGGCTGTGGCATCCCGCAAAACCACTACTAGAAAATCGCGTTGTTTTTGTGCATTGCATCATCATGACATCATCATGCATCTCATTGACTAAAACTATTTTGTTCAAACCTACTTTTGCTTTCTACAAAGATCCCTCTCTATTTCAAAATAATCCTCGGACCCTTCCGGATATTTTGTTTGTCAAAAAAATAAATCGCACAAGTCTTTTAAACAATACATAAAATTTTATATTATTTTTAGGGGGCAGCCAAACCGGGCCGATCCGACCCAGTCGGCCACCCCCAGTACAAATCAGCCCGTCTAATTTCTAATCCTACATACACCTAACCTACCCACCCTCCAGCCACATCACCCCGGCCAACCACAGCTTTCCACCTCGCCAACCCTCACCCCTAACCCAATCACCCGCTGCCACCTGCCCAACACCACACACACCCAACTGACCCACTCCCCACCTCCTCTCCCTTCCAACCCGGCCCCACCGACCCTGACCAACGCCTCCACCCACTCCTGCCTCTCTCCCTGGGCCCACCCGCGGGTCCCACACGCCACACACGCGACCGACCCCCACACATCGCTCGCCACCCCGGCCCCACCTCCCCACGCGTCCTCTCTCTCGCGACCCCGTCTCTCCCCCACCCGACACCGCCGCCTTCTCTCGTCCTCCAGTCGGCCCCGCTCACCACCACAGGCCGCCGCCGCGACCCTCCTCCCGCTCCCCTCTCGCGTCCCACCGCCACCGCGGCCCCTCCTTCCCCACCTCCGGCCGGCGCTCGCCTCAGGAAGCCGCCGCCTTCCCCACGACCTCCCTGCGGCGCTCCGCAACCGCCGGCTTCCCCTTTCCGAGCTCCTCCCCCTCTCAAGTCGCGCGCCTCGCCACCTCGCGGCCAGCAACCACCGTCGGCCTCTGCTGCCGCGCCTCCCTTCTCACGGAACCGTCGCCGCCTCCACGATGATCCCCACCCCGTGACCAGCACCCCTCCCGACCTCCTCTCGTGCGCCCATCTCCCCACCTCCTCTCTGTCGGCCGTCTTCCTCACCTCCGTCGCCGCGCCGCCCTCTGCAGGGCCCCGACCGCATCGTTCCCGTCGCCTGCAGGTCCATACCAACCGCTCGGCCTGACCCGCAACACTAGCGAGCTCGCGTAGCCCATCTGCATCGCGCCCGCGGTCGACCTCGAACCACTTCGCGTCTGCCCCTTCTCCACGCTTTGCTTTGCCTCCAGGGACGCCTTCTGCCGGCCTTGGTCGTTGTCGCCTACTGCCGAACACGTGCTGCCTCCCTGCTCCTTGAGTTCCATGCCAAGCTCATGAGGTCCCCTCCCCTCTTCATGTCGCTTGTGCCTTGTAATCTGTTGGTTTTTGGAACAGCCGCGTATGGTGGGTGTTCGACGATATGTCTGAATGAGACATGTCCCTTGCATAGTTGATGCATGCTCTTTGGCCTTGCGCCCTGCTGCCGTGAAATGTTGTCGCCGCGGCGAAGTATGGCACTACATATATTTCTTTCCTGTCGAGACAAGATCTACGAGTTAACATCAAGACCTTCCTAACGGATCTGACGCACTCGGCGCCAAACCCCGAAGACCGATCCGGATATCCTCGACAGACGCCAAGGTCTCCTTCCCGGACGCCAAGTTCGCCTACCCCGGACACCGTGTGACAAGATCTACTTCACGGATCCGAAGACCCCGGTGCGACAAGTACCCCTTCCCGGACGCCAAGTTCGCCGAGAACCCGAAGGCCAAGGTCACCGACACGAAACGACCTCCTTCCCGCACCGATGCTGACGACGTCGCACGCCAAGTTCTTCACCCCGGACGCCAAGTCCGACCCGACCCGCGGACCCGACAAGGTCTTCACGACGACAAGAACGACATCGACCAGGGCAAGTCCGATGTGCCCCCGACGCCAACCAAGTCCTCCTTTTAGGATGCGACAAGTTCGACTTCCGTTGTCCGAGACCGATCTCGTCGAGCCATTCTTCCGTCGAACCCTGAGACCGAACCCCGAACCCCCGGAACCAAGTTCTCCCGAGCCCAGATGTGTGATCCTCTTTCCGAGACCCTTATTTTGATGAATATAATATACTTGTTTCATATAATTGCTCATGCTTGCATCTCATCATGGGGTTTGGGGGCCTTTTGCCGATTCATCTCATAATTAAATGTGGGGCCCATATGCGGGCAAATGTAGTCTTATATTGGCCTCATTTAAATTTGTGTAGTGAACCGGTAACTTATTTTGGCCTTGTTAAGACAACATTTAAATTGCGGGGTATCTAAACAACATGAACCTAATAATTAAATGTCGGGACCCCGGTTCCGCTTAATATTGCCTAGTTGCATTGCACCTTTACCATGTCATACATCATACATGCATCATGCCCGATCTTTTGCCGTAGTATTAAATAGTCCATCCGGTGTTTCTTCTAGTGTTTTGGTTCTTCGCGGATAAGGCCGTTGAGTTGATGCGAGTGTCGACCCGATCGTCGGTTGAACCTTCGGCAATGTTTTTAGGCGAGCATCTCCCCCTTTCTACCTATCTTACTTTTATAGTATTTATTCCCTCCTGTTGGTCTACTGCTATCTGTGTTCCGTTGCTCTAGTTTTCGTACCCGTGATATCCCTTGCAGCCTTATATTGCCTTGGACACCTCCTATTACCTGTTGTTTGGTAGATAGTTGGACCTGCGCGTCGTAGTCGCTTGCTCAAGTGCTGTTGCGTGTCGTCAAGTACCACAGTTGTTGGAGTATTGCCGCATGTTTATTGTTGGAGATGATCATAACTTTAATTATTGTTTAATAACTAAAATTGAAGTAGGTAAATGCAGAGGCACCGGTGGGTGATAGATAATATTTGGTTTCCGACCGCTCACTGGTGTCCTGTAGGACCCCGAGTTCTTGAAACCTGTTCCGTGATCGAGCGCGCTAACCACATGTGGGATGTATGGGCACCCCCATCGATTTAGTACCTGATTCCAAGTACTGTACTGGGGGCCACAATTAGTTTGGGGCTTTATTACTATTCTGTACTTATGCCATGCTTTACTGCTTTATTTACGATTGTGCGAGGAGCACCTGTACTGTTTAGGATCGTGACCCATTTTCGCTTTATCGACAAGCCCGAGAGTTTCGGGTTCCCAGTCGTTTACAGCCGGCTCCACAAACCCTGAGTCCGTCTCGGAGCCCGGCCGACTTCGTTGCGGGTGTACTTAGTGGGGTGGCCCCCCGTGCTTGCTTTGGGTCTGGGAAACGTCGTGTCCGAAACCCCGTCGACATACCGTTGGGTGTATGTTTTGTGATCTTGTACCTACCTGATCCGACAACAAGGGTGTAGGTGCGTGTGGAAACTTTGGTGCACCCCTGCAGGGTTAAATCTTTTCGAGAAGCCGTGTCCGCGGTTATGGACGACTTGGAGCACAGGTCTCGATCATAGACAACCAGAACTAAAGTTTACTGTTATAATTTGACTTGTATCCGATATGACTAGTAATCAGCTTCACTACAACGGAATGGCTAAATAAAAGTACCAACAACTGCTGGGTTTTGGGATATCTCATGCTAATCGTATATTTGACTAGTAAGTGTTGCAACTACAACGGAATGGTTAACTAAAACTGCCCACTGCTTATTATATCAGGATGACTCATGCTATTTATATTTGACTAGTAATTGCCGCAACTATAACGGAATGAATAAAACTGCCAACGGTGTGAGTTCCTCGGTTGACTTCCTCGTTTGGTCTCGAGGGGGGGAAATACCAGGATGGGTATGTTTGGTGGTAGTATCAGGTTGGACCCGGATAGGTCTTTCTTTCCCTTCTCTGATAGCCGATAGTTATATCGAGTCTCTATAGGATGTTTAGTGCATGCTGCCGCTGCCGCTTCAGTCCACCATACCTATGTAGGCGAGCACCGCCGAATTCTAGCCTCGTCGTGTACTGGCCTCAGTACTGACCGCTCTCTCTTTTTCCTTTGCCCTTTGTCGGCACCCCTTTTGTTTAATCAGGTTTTGAGATCGACGTCGTTAGCAGGGTTACCCTTCCGGCTTGGACTGGGCAGGGTTATGGACGCCATTGGTTATTCTTCAGGGCTCTTAGCCCCATTTGCATCTTGTCCGTAGTCGGATGCTCTATCATTTTCAAGGTGATTTGGATCTTTGTATATTATATCTGTATTCTTGACTCATTGAGTCGCTGTTGTATATATATCTGTTCTATGGGTCCCATCGAGGACTGTTGTGTAATGTTATTACTTCGTTTTACACCCGCACGAAAGTGCCTGGTGGGCATCTTTGAATCGTTTCTATGCGGGTTTGGCGGGAATCGCTGAAACTTGCATAGGGTCAATTCTGAGGGTGTTACAGAGTGGTATCAGAGCTCAGCAGTTGCGATACCCCACAAGTCCAGCCTGTAGGATAACCTAGCTAACGGCCGAAGTAGAGTGTCAAAACTATTTTGCCAAAATCGGTTGGATAGTTCTGATTAGGTCTGATTTTACTCCTTACCCCTCTGCTGCTCTCCTCTCACCTCTGCGTGTTTTGAATCCGCTCTCTTCTCTCTCTTCGAGTCCAGGATTTCTCGTGGTTGGGTTCCATCGTACTTTCAGGGTTTCGCTTCCTCCTTTGGTAACGGTGTTGCTACCTCTGGTGTTCATGCTATCCGAGGAATCCTTCGTCTGGTGGACTTCTGTTTGTTCCTTCTCGTGCCTTCCGGTGTTCTCCGATGGGACGACATCATCTATGCTAGATCCGATGCAGAGTCTGCATCACTCCTTTGTTTATGAACCTCGATTGTCGAGATCTTCAGTCTGATTCCGAGAATGGTTGCACGCTTTTCTACTGATTGTGCAGAGTAATAGTTTGGGTGCGTGATGGATTGGCCCCCATGCTGACTACCCCTTCTATTCGCTTTTGTACATTGAAGTGGATGAGAATGCATCGGTTCCCTCTTTCTATCGAAGCTAGAGGTGGCTTTATTTGTTGATACCTCTACCTTCGACCTTTTGTTCCGGAGTGTTCCCTCGACGATCACGGACAACGACCTCTTGTTAGTGGTGTCGCGAAGATCTACACAAAGCGAGAAGATGCAGATCACCGACCTTCTTTCCGGTACCATGAGGCGGATCTCGAGGGCGAGATCCATTGTTAGTGATGTCGAATTGTGGCATCCCGCAAAACCACTACTAGAAAATCGCGTTGTTTTTGTGCATTGCATCATCATGACATCATCATGCATCTCCTTGACTAAAACTATTTTGTTCAAACCTACTTTTGCTTTCTACAAAGATCCCTCTCTATTTCAAAATAATCCCCGGACCCTTCCGGATATTTTGTTTGTCAAAAAAATAAATCGCACAAGTCTTTTAAACAATACATAAAATTTTATATTATTTTTAGGGGGCAGCCAAACCGGGCCGATCCGACCCAGTCGGCCACCCCCAGTACAAATCAGCCCGTCTAATTTCTAATCCTACCTACACCTAACCTACCCACCCTCCAGCCACATCACCCCGGCCAACCACGGCTTGCCACCTCGCCAACCCTCACCCCTAACCCAATCACCCGCTGCCACCTGCCCAACACCACACACACCCAACTGACCCACTCCCCACCTCCTCTCCCTTCCAACCCGGCCCGACCGACCCTGACCAACGCTGTGGCATCCCGCAAAACCACTACTAGAAAATCGCGTTGTTTTTGTGCATTGCATCATCATGACCGCATGCTCATATCATCATGCCACATTGCATTTGAGCATCGTCATCATCTTTCATTTGCTTGCATAAAACTATCGGCGGAAAAAACTGTTCTTGTTTTCTAAACGCCCCGTCTATGTTCCAAACGCAAAACCCGGGTCTCCGGATTATTTTGTTTTGTCTGCTGTCGGTTTGCAAAAGCCCTGTTTTAAACAAATAAAATATTTAATTATTTTAGTGGGGGCAGCCAAACCGGGCCGATCCGACCCAGTCGGCCACCCCCAGAATAAAACCAGCCACCCGAATTCCTAAAACTACCTAGTCCTAATCTACCCACCAATCACAGCTCGCCACCTCACCCCTGGACCCAATCCCCACCCACCTTGCCACCTCATCAATCCACCCTACAGCACCCCACTCCTTCTCTCACCCCAACCGACCCCACCCGCCTGGCCCTCTCTCCCTTACACCTCGGTCCCACGCCCCACCTGGCCCCGCCCGCAGCAACCACCCACACCCGACCCACACCCCGCCCCCACTTCCCCCGGCCCGCCTGGACCCACCCCTCCGGCCCCACTCCCTCTCTCCCCTCCCCATCCTCTCTCTCTCCCCCACGCGCTCGCCCTCCCCTGTTCCTCTTCCTCCTCCCGCCTCCTCACCTCTCCCCGACGAGCCCCCTCGCCGCGGCCCCTCCGTCCTTCGCCCCTCGCCCTCCTCCCGGCTTTGAGCCCCGTCCCCGCGCCTCCTCTGCGATCCCCCGCCGCCGCCTCCTCGAGCAGCACCGTCGGCCTCGCCCCGCCGCCGGGCCAAGCACCGCGACCACCGGCGCCCTCGCCCTGCAGCCGCGCCGCCGCCCCGGGGGTCCTCCTCTCCTCCTCCCGTCTTCCTCCGCGGTCGCCCCGCCAGCCTCACCTCCCCGCCGCTCGAGCTCTACCTCGAACCCCGCCAGGCCCTCCGTCGAGCCCGCTCCGCCGACCGCCTCCTCCCAAGCTCGCCTCCGCCCCGCTGTTCTCCGCACCGGCCTCAACCGCCGTCGCCCATCGAGCCGCCCCCGACCTTCTTCCCGTTGCCCGGCCTCGCCGCCGTCCTGCCCCGGTCGCCGCCCCTCTCGCCCTGCTCCGGCCTGGTCGCGCCGCCGGCCTCCCCGACCTCTGGCCGCCGAGCCGCCGGCCTCCCCCGCCTTTGCGCCGGCACGCCCCTCTGCCTCGCCGCCAACGCGTCGGGCGCCACCCCGAGCTCCTCGTTGTCGGCGCCCCTCCCTCCGCGAGCTGCTGCCGCTCGTGCCCCGCCACCGTCCGCTCGGCCTCGTCCCTATGCAGCAGCATGCCCCGCGTGCCCCTGTCTCCTCTGCCGGCCTCATGCCCTCGAGCGCCTCCCCGTGCCAGTCCCGTCCCGTGTATGTCCGCCTTGGTGCGTTTGTGTTGTGTCCCGGGCAGAAGGTTATTGCAAGCCTCTGGGAGTCGACAAGAACGTCACCGACCACCGGAAGCCGGATTCCAAGGCCTTCAACACGGAGCATTTGTCCGAGGTCGCGAACCCGCATGGACTTCATCATAGAAGGCGAAGACCGTACCGAACCGGTGACACTCGACGAACCCCCGGCAAGATCTTCGACATGGCCAAGATCTACCACAACCGAGTCCGGCACCGACAAGTGAAGTCAGAACCACCAAGACCTTCGCCGCGGAACGCCAAGTTCTGCATCCCGAACGCCAAGACCGACCCGACACGAGGACACGACAAGATCTTCGCGACGACAAGATCGACACCAACCAGGGGAAAGTCCGATGCGCCCCCGGCACCAAACCAAGTCCTGCTTCCCGGATGCGACAAGATCTGCCCCGTTGTTCGAGAATGTTTCTGCCGAGACCGATCCCGTCGAACCCTGAACCCTGAGTCCGGCCCCGAACCCCGGAACCCCAAGTTCGTCGAGACCCTCTAATGTGTGAACCCCTCCCCGAAACCCTATTTTATAATATAATACAACTTGTCGCATATTAAATTGTCATACGCGCATGCATATTGTCGTGTGGTTTGGGGGCCTTATGCCGAATCACCATATAATTAAATATGAGGTCCATATGCGGGCAAATCTAGTCTCATATCGGCCTCATTTAAATTTGTGTAGCGAAGCGGTGTCATTGTTTCGCCTTGTTAAAACAACATTTAATTTGCGGGGTATCTAAACAACTAGAACCATTTAATTAATTTTCGGGACCCCGGTTCCGCTTAATATTGCCTAAATGCATCGCACCTTTGCCATGCCATGCATCATACATGCATCATGCCCGATCTTTTGCCGTAGTATTAAATATTGCATCCGGTGTTTATTCTAGTGTTTTGGTTCTTCGCGGATAAGGCCGTTGAGTTGATGCGAGTGCCGACCCGATCTTCGGATGAACCTTCGACAATGCTTTCAGGCGAGCATCTCCCCCTTTCTACCTATCTTACTTTTATAATATATATTCCCTCTTGTTGATCTATTGCTATCTGTGTTGCGATGCTCTAGTTTCCGTATCCGTGATATCCCTTGCAGCCTTATATTGCCTTGGACACATTCTATTACGTGGTGTTTGGTAGATAGTTGGACTTGCGCGTCGTAGTCGCTTGCTCTATTGTTGTTGCGTGTCGTCAAGTACCACAGTTGTTGGAGTATTGCCGCATGTTTGATGTTGGAGATGATCATAGCTTTACTTATCGTTCACTTTAATTCCTGTTTAACAACTAAAATTGAAGTAGGTAAGCAGAGGCACAGGTGGGCAATAGATGTTATTTGGTTGTTAACCGTCCACTTGTGTCCCGTAGGACCCCGAGTACTTGATACCTGTTCCTTGAATTTTCGCGCTATCCACATCCGTGAGGATTATGGGACCCCCCTGAGCCAGAGCTTGATTCATTCTTATTTCTTGGGGCCACAAACTAGTTTGAGGTTTTATTTACTATCCTGTACTTATGCCATGCTTTACTGTATTATTTACGATTGTGCGAGGAGCACCTGTACTGTTTAGGTAAGCGGAGTGTTTACGCGGTATCGACAAGCCCAGTTTTGGGTTCCCAGTCGTTTACAGCCCTTGTCGCAAACCTTGAGTCCGTCTCGGAGTCAGCTAGCTTCGTTGCGGGTGTACTCAATGGGGTGCCCCCCTGAAATATTTCTGAATCCTGTGATTGCTTTGTCGTGAAGGCCTCATTGGGTTTTGATTTGGTTTTTCCGAGGTTGATCGAGTGTGTGTTGCTATTTGTGCACCCCGGCCGGGTAAAACTTTTTGAAAGCCGTGTCCGCGGTTATGGACGAATTGGAGCACATTATCTCGATCATAGACAACTATAACTAAAGTAGTGCTATAAATTTGACTTTATAATGACTAGTAATCAGCTTCACTATAATGGAATGGCTAGATAAAACTGCCAACAATTGCTTTTTTGGGTTGTCGATTGCGACCATTGTATCTGACTAGTAAGTATTGCAACTACAACGGAATGGCTAAATAAAAGGTACCAACAACTGCTGGGTTTGGGATGTCTCATGCTAATTGTATCTGACTAGTAAGTGTTGCAACTGCAACGGAATGGTTAACTAAAAGTGCCCACTGCTTACTATATCAGGATTGCTATCTATACCTGACTAGTAATTGCTGCAACGATAACTGAATAAATAAAACTGCCAACGATAAGTGGGCGTTCGGAAACCAAATATTATCTATCACCCACCGATGCCTCTGCTTATTTCAATTTTAGTTGTTAAACAGGAATTTAAAGTGAACTGTAAGTAAAGCTATGGTCATCTCCAACAGCAACATGCGGCAATACATCAACAACTGTGGCACTGGACGACACGCAACCGCACTTGAGCAAGCGACTACGACGCGCAAGTCCAACTATCTGCCAAACAACAGGTAATAGGATGTGTCCAAGGCAATATCGGGCTGCACGGTATATCACAGGTACGGAAACTAAAGCATCGCAACACAGATAGCAATAGATCAACAGGAGGGAAATAAATACTATAAAAGTAAGATAGGTAGAAAGGGGGGAGATGCTCGCCTGAAAACATTGTCGAAGGGTTCAACCGAAGATCGGGGCGAATCTCACATCAACTCAACGGCCTTATCCGCGAAGAAGCAAAACACTAGAAGAAACACCGGATGCAATATTTAATACAACGGCAGAAGATCGGCATGGCATGTATGATGCATGACATAGCAAAGGTGCGATGCAATTAGGTCATATTAAGCGGAACCGGGGTCCCGACAATTAATCAAGTGGTTCAAGTTATTTAGCTACCCCGCAATTAAATGTTGTTATAACAAGGCAAGATAAGATACCGGTTCGCTACACAAGTTTAAATGAGGCCAATCTGAGACTAGATTTGCCCGCATATGGGCCCCATATTTAATTAGAGGTGAATCGGCATAAGGCCCCCAAACCACATGATATGCATGCGAGGATGACAATTTAATATACGAGAAGTTGTTACTACAATTATAAAATAGGGCTCGAGAAAAGGGGTCACACTTTAGGGTTCGGCAGATCTTGGGGTTCCGGGGTTCGGGGTTCGACAGGGTCCAGGGTCCGGTCTCGGGTCCAGGGTTTGACGAATCGTTCTCGGACTCCGGGATCGTTCTCGGACTCCGGGGTTAGGGTCTTCGGATCGGGAAGTACTTGTCGCATCTACCGTCTTCGGGTTTGCTTCAATCGGGACCATGTCGGAGTACTTGTCGTCCCATGTGGCCTTCGGGTCCGGGGTCCAGTCATGGCGTCCCAGGGAAGTACATGTCGTGTCCGTGACGGAGATCTTGAGGGTCCCTGAACTCGACGAGCTTGGCGTTCAGGGGAGCTCCCGGTGTCCCGAGGAGAAGATCTTGGCGTCCGAGGGTTTTCTCCGCGTCCGTGGTGCGTCCGTGATGTAGATCTTGTCGGTTCCCTGTCGGAGGCCTGCGGGGTTCGACGGTGTCTCGGCGACTTGGCGCTGGTTATACTTGGTGGAGGCGACAAGGGCCCGCTGTCGGCGGCGGGGCTCGGCTTGGGGCAGGACGGGTCCACGCAGGGCCGGCTTCGGTGACGCGCTCGAGGACGCAAGGGGATGTCCTGGCGGCGGCGCAGGCTCGCCGGAGGGCGCCGAACAGCTCGGGACCGGAGGGGGCCGCGCGGATGGAGGCGGTGGTCGGCGCCGGAGACGGGCTCGGGGGCAGGGCAACACGGTGGAGGAGATGGCCGCGGGCGCGGGCGGAGGGAGGAGGATGGCCGGCCGCGGGTGGCGCGGCTGTCCGCAGGGCGGCGGCGGCGGCTTGCGGTGGGGCGAGCGCGGCGCAGCGAGCGGCGGGGCGGCGGCTCGCGCGGAGCGGCGCCTGAGGGAGAAGGGGGAGGAGCGGTGGCGGGGGTGCAGGGGAGAGGCGGCCTGGCGGCGGGGCGGAGGCAGCGACTGGCGGTGAGGTTGGAGAGAGAGGGGCGCTCGCGGGGAAGCTCTCGGGGGAGGCGCGGCGCGGAGGGAGAAGGGCGGAGGCGCGACGCGGAGGGAGAAGGGCGGAGGCGCGGCGTCGGAAGCAGGCGCCGGTGAGGAAGGCGGGTGCCGAAGCGACGGCGGGAGGCGGTGCAAGCGGGCAGGTTGGAGGCGAGATCGGGGTGGGGAGGGAGACAAGGGAGAGAGGGAGGCGGGGCTCGAGTGGGGCCTGGGGTGGGGTCGCGTCGGTGGGTGCGGGGCCGTGGGACCCGGGGGTCAGGGGGAGCGGTCCAGGGGAGGGCGGGGTCGCGCGGGGCCCGCGGGTGGCGGCGCGTGGGGGCGCGTGGAGAGCGCGTGGAGCCAGGGAGGAGGGGCCCAGGTGGCAGCGGGACAGGGAGGAAGGAAGTGGGCCGCGCGGGGCCAGGGGAGGGGAGAGGCTGCTGCGCTGGCGTGCGTGCGTGGCGTGTATTGCTGGGTGGGTTGGTGATAGAGAGGAGAGAGAGAGGGAGACCAAGTGGCGGTTTCTGGTTGGGTGGGGTGGTGGACAGGGCGACGTGGCGACATAGGATAGGTTGGGGTGAGGTGGCCAAAGGGGTGGGTAGATTATCTGGTAGCCTAAGGATTAATAGGATGGGTTAGGTGGACCGATTAAAATCCTGGGGGTGGTCGTTCGGGTCGAAACGGCCCGTTCGACTGCCCCGCTAAAAATAATTAAATGTTTATTTATTTCAAACAATACTTTTGCAAACCGATATCGGGCAAAACAAAATATTCCGGCGACCCGGATTTTGGCGTTTGAATAAGAGACGGGGCGTTTAGAAAACAAAACGGGCTTTACGAAATAGTTTTATGCGAACAATGCATGATGATGACGATGCAATGCACAAATTCAACACGATTTTCTAGTAGTGGTTTTTGCGGGATGCCACAATTCGACACCACTAACAATGGATCTCGCCCTCGAGATCCGCCTCATGGTACCGGAAGGAAGGTCGGTGAACGGCATCTCCTCGCTTCATGTAGATCCTCGCGACACCACTAACGAGGGTTCCTTCTTCATCTGGGAAACGGCGACACCACCAACAAAGGTTCGTTGTTCCTGATCGTCGAGAGAACACTCCGGAGAAACAAAGGACGAAGGTAGAGGTATCAAACAATAAGGCCACCTCTAACTCCCATTAGAAGAGGGAAAAGTTACATTGATCCACCAGTTCGATGTACAGAGCGAACAGTAAGAGTCGGGTAGGGTGATCAGTCCATCCCGTACACAAACTATCAACTCTATACATGAGTAGGAGAATCAGGCAACTCAACTCTCGAGATTTAGACTGAAGATCTTCATAGGCGGTATCCGGAACAAAGGAATGATGCCAGCAGAAATCGTAAGAAAGACACAATGATTAGGTTTCGCGATGGTTCCATTGGCATGAACAACACATGCTCAAGGTCAACTCCAACTTCACCAATGCTCGTCCTTCTCATATGTTTTTCAACGACACAAATATCCGGCAAGGAACACATATGGATAAAGAGCTCAAGAACAAAAGGTTGGAGGAAGGGTACAACAGACTAGCTGCAGATTGATGATCGTAGCACCTCCGTTTCAAAAGGGGAGAAAGAGAAACCCTGAAGGTACGACGGAAACCCAACCACGAGAATTCCTGGACTCGAAGAGAGAGAAGAGAGCGGATTCAAAACACGTCGAGGTAAGAGGAGAATAGCAGAGGGGTAAGGAGTAAAATCAGACCTAACCAGAACTATCCACCCGATTTTCAAAAATAGTTTTGACACTCTACTTCGGCCGTTAGCTAGGTTATCCTACAGGCTGGACTTGTGGGGTATCGCAACTGCTGAGCTCTGATACCACTCTGTAACACCCTCAGAATCGGACCTATGCAAGTTTGAGCAAAATTCAACAAACCCGCATAGAAACGATTCAAAGGTGCCCACCAGGCACTTTCGTGCGGGTGGAAAACGAAGTAATAACATTACACAACAGTCCTCGATGGGACCCACAGAACAGATATATACAACATCGACTCAATGAGTCAAGAATACAGATATAATATACAAAGATCCAAATCACCTTGAAAATGATAGAGCGTCCAGCTACGGACAAGATGCAAATGGGGCTAAGAGCCCTGAAGAATAACCAATGGCGTCCATAACCCTGCCCAGGCCAAGCCGGAAGGGTAACCCTGCTAACGGCGTCGATCTCAAAACCTGCTTAAACAAAAGGGGTGCCGACAAAGGGCAAAGGAAAAAGAAGGAGCGTCAGTACTGAGGCCAGTACACGGCGAGGCTAGAATTCGGCGGTCCTCGCCTACATAGGTATGGTGGACTGAAGCGGCAGCGGCAGCATGCACTAAACAACCTATAGAGACTCGATACGACTGGCGACAGTCAGAGAGGGGTAAGATAGACCTATCCGGATCCAACCTGAAGCTAACACCAAACAAACCCATCCTGGTGTTTCCCCCTCGAGACCAAACGAGGAAGTCAACCGAGGAACTCACACAGTTGGCAGTTTTATTTATTCAGTTATCGTTGCAATAATTACTAGTCAGGTATAGATAATCATCCTGATAAAATAAGCAGTTGGCACTTTTAGTTAATCATTCCGTTATAGTGGCAACACTTACTAGTCAGATGCAATTAGCATGAGATAACCCAAAACCCAGCAGTTGTTGGTACTTTTATTCAGCCATTCCGTTGTAGTTGCAGTACTTACTAGTCAGGTACAATGGCCGCAAGCGACACTCCAAACAAGCAAGGCTGGGCAGTATTAATTAGCCATTCCATTATAGTGAAGCTGATTACTAGTCATTATAAAGTCAAATTTATAGCAATAAACTTTAGTTATGCTTGTCTATGATCGAGATACTGTGCTCCAAGTCGTCCATATCCGCGGACACGGCTTTCAGAAAGTTTTACCCGGCCGGGGTGCACCAATAGCAACACACGCTCGATCAACCTCGGAAAAACCAACTCAAAACCCAACGAGGCTTTCACGACTGAACAATCACAGGATTCAGAAATATTTCAGGGGGCCACCCCTTGAAGTCTACCCGCAACGAAGTAAGCTAGCTCCGAGACGGACCCAAGGTTTGGGTGGACGGCTGTGAACGACTGGGAACCCAAAACTGAGCTTGTCGACACCGCGGAATCGTGTCCCGGTCCTAAACAGTACAGTGTGCTCCTCGCACAAACGTAAATACATAAGTAGCATGGCATAAGTACAGGATCGTAAATAAAACCTCAAACTAGTTTGTGGCCCCAGGAAATAAGACTGAATCAAGCTCTGGCTCAGGGGGGTCCCATATACCTCCCGGATGTGGATAGCGCGATAAATCAAGGAACAGGTATCAAGTACTCGGGGTCTTACGGGACACAAGTGGGCGTTCGGAAACCAAATATTATCTATCACCCACCGATGCCTCTGCTTATTTCAATTTTAGTTGTTAAACAGGAATTTAAAGTGAACTGTAAGTAAAGCTATGGTCATCTCCAACAGCAACATGCGGCAATACATCAACAACTGTGGCACTGGACGACACGCAACCGCACTTGAGCAAGCGACTACGACGCGCAAGTCCAACTATCTGCCAAACAACAGGTAATAGGATGTGTCCAAGGCAATATCGGGCTGCACGGTATATCACAGGTACGGAAACTAAAGCATCGCAACACAGATAGCAATAGATCAACAGGAGGGAAATAAATACTATAAAAGTAAGATAGGTAGAAAGGGGGGAGATGCTCGCCTGAAAACATTGTCGAAGGGTTCAACCGAAGATCGGGGCGAATCTCACATCAACTCAACGGCCTTATCCGCGAAGAAGCAAAACACTAGAAGAAACACCGGATGCAATATTTAATACAACGGCAGAAGATCGGCATGATGCATGTATGATGCATGACATAGCAAAGGTGCGATGCAATTAGGTCATATTAAGCGGAACCGGGGTCCCGACAATTAATCAAGTGGTTCAAGTTATTTAGCTACCCCGCAATTAAATGTTGTTATAACAAGGCAAGATAAGATACCGGTTCGCTACACAAGTTTAAATGAGGCCAATCTGAGACTAGATTTGCCCGCATATGGGCCCCATATTTAATTAGAGGTGAATCGGCATAAGGCCCCCAAACCACATGATATGCATGCGAGGATGACAATTTAATATACGACAAGTTGTTATTACAATTATAAAATAGGGCTCGAGAAAAGGGGTCACACTTTAGGGTTCGGCAGATCTTGGGGTTCCGGGGTTCGGGGTTCGACAGGGTCCAGGGTCCGGTCTCGGGTCCAGGGTTTGACGAATCGTTCTCGGACTCCGGGATCGTTCTCGGACTCCGGGGTTAGGGTCTTCGGATCGGGAAGTACTTGTCGCATCTACCGTCTTCAGGTTTGCTTCAATCGGGACCATGTCGGAGTACTTGTCGTCCCATGTGGCCTTCGGGTCCGGGGTCCAGTCATGGCGTCCCAGGGAAGTACATGTCGTGTCCGTGACGGAGATCTTGAGGGTCCCTGAACTCGACGAGCTTGGCGTTCAGGGGAGCTCCCGGTGTCCCGAGGAGAAGATCTTGGCGTCCGAGGGTTTTCTCCGCGTCCGTGGTGCGTCCGTGATGTAGATCTTGTCGGTTCCCTGTCGGAGGCCTGCGGGGTTCGACGGTGTCTCGGCGACTTGGCGCTGGTTATACTTGGTGGAGGCGACAAGGGCCCGCTGTCGGCGGCGGGGCTCGGCTTGGGGCAGGGCGGGTCCGCGCAGGGCTGGCTTCGGTGACGCGCTCGAGGATGCAAGGGAATGTCCTGGCGGCGGCGCAGGCTCGCCGGAGGGCGCCGGACAGCTCGGGACCGGAGGGGGCCGCGCGGATGGAGGCGGTGGTCGGCGCCGGAGACGGGCTCGGGGGCAGGGCAACGCGGTGGAGGAGATGGCCGCGGGCGCGGGCGGAGGGAGGAGGATGGCCGGCCGCGGGTGGCGCGGCTGTCCGCAGGGCGGCGGCGGCGGCAGGCGGGGGGCGAGCGCGGCGCAGCGAGCGGCGGGGCGGCGGCTCGCGCGGAGCGGCGCCTGAGGGAGAAGGGGGAGGAGCGGTGGCGGGGGTGCAGGGGAGAGGCGGCCTGGCGGCGGGGCGGAGGCAGCGACCGGCGATGAGGTTGGAGAGAGAGGGGCGCTCGCGGGGAAGCTCTCGGGGGAGGCGCCGCGCGGAGGGAGAAGGGCGGAGGCGCGGCACGGAGGGAGAAGGGCGGAGGCGCGGCGTCGGAAGCAGGCGCCGGCGAGGAAGGCGGGTGCCGAAGCGACGGCGGGAGGCGGTGCAAGCGGGCAGGTTGGAGGCGAGATCGGGGTGGGGAGGGAGACAAGGGAGAGAGGGAGGCGGGGCTCGAGTGGGGCCTGGGGTGGGGTCGCGTCGGTGGGTGCGGGGCCGTGGGACCCGGGGGTCAGGGGGAGCGGTCCAGGGGAGGGCGGGGTCGCGCGGGGCCCGCGGGTGGCGGCGCGTGGGGGCGCGTGGAGAGCGCGTGGAGCCAGGGAGGAGGGGCCCAGGTGGCAGCGGGACAGGGAGGAAGGAAGTGGGCCGCACGGGGCCAGGGGAGGGGAGAGGCTGCTGCGCTGGCGTGCGTGCGTGGCGTGTATTGCTGGGTGGGTTGGTGATAGAGAGGAGAGAGAGAGAGGGAGACCATGTGGCGGTTTCTGGTTGGGTGGGGTGGTGGACAGGGCGACGTGGCGACATAGGATAGGTTGGGGTGAGGTGGCCAAAGGGGTGGGTAGATTATCTGGTAGCCTAAGGATTAATAGGATGGGTTAGGTGGACCGATTAAAATCCTGGGGGTGGTCGTTCGGGTCGAAACGGCCCGTTCGACTGCCCCCGCTAAAAATAATTAAATGTTTATTTATTTCAAACAATACTTTTGCAAACCGATATCGGGCAAAACAAAATATTCCGGCGACCCGGATTTTGGCGTTTGAATAAGAGACGGGGCGTTTAGAAAACAAAACGGGCTTTACGAAATAGTTTTATGCGAACAATGCATGATGATGACGATGCAATGCACAAATTCAACGCGATTTTCTAGTAGTGGTTTTTGCGGGATGCCACAGGTATGCTTGGTGATAGTATTAGGTTGGTTCCGAATAGGTCTTTCTTATCCCTCTCTGATAGCCGACAGTTGTATCGAGTCTCTATAGGTTGTTTAGTGCATGCTGCCGCTGCCGCTTCAGTCCACCATACCTATGAAGGCGAGGACCGCCGAATTCTAGCCTCGCCGTGTACTGGCCTCAGTACTGACGCTCCTCTTTTTCCTTTGCCCTTTGTCGGCACCCCTTTTGTTTAAGCAGGTTTTGAGATCGACGTTGTTAGCAGGGTTACCCTTCCGGCTTGGCCTGGGCAGGGTTATGGACGCCATTGGTTATTCTTCAGGGCTCTTAGCCCCATTTGCATCTTGTCAGTAGCTGGACGCTCTACCGATTTCAAGGTGAATTGGATCTTTGTTCTGTATATCTGTATTCTTGACTCATGGAGTCGTGTTGTATATATATATATCTGTGTTGTGGGTCCCATCGAGGACTGTTGTGTAATGTTATTACTTCGTTTTCCACCCGCACGAAAGTGCCTGGTGGGCACCTTTGAATCGTTTCTATGCGGGTTTGGCGGGAAGCGCTGAAACTTGCATAGGGTCGATTCTGAGGGTGTTACAGAGTGGTATCAGAGCTCAGCAGTTGCGATACCCCACAAGTCCAGCCTGTAGGATAACCTAGCTAACGGCCGAAGTAGAGTGTCAAAACTATTTTTGCAAAATCGGTTGGATAGTTCTGATTAGGTCTGATTTTATTCCTTACCCCTCTGCTATTCTCCTCTTACCTCTACGTGTTTTGAATCCGCTCTCCTCTCCCTCTTCGAGTCCAGGATTTCTCGTGGTTGGGTTCCATCGTACCTTCAGGGTTTCGCTTCCTCCTTTGGTAACGGTGTTGCTACATCTGGTCTTCATGCTATCCGAGGAATCCTTCGTCTGGTGGACTTCTCTTTGTTCCTTCTTGTGCCTTCTGGTGTTTGCCGACGCGACGACATCATCTACGCCAGATCCGATGCAGAGTCTGCATCACTCCTTTGTTTCCGGACCTCGTTTGTCGAGATCTTTAGTCTGATTCTGAGAGTTGGTTGCATAATTCGCCTATTCGTGTGCAGAGTAATGGTTTGGGTGCGCGATGGACTGATCACCATCTGACTACTCTTATCATTCGCTCTTGTACATCGAATCAGTGGATCCAGCAATTTTACTCCGTCCACGGAAGTTAGAGGTGGCTTTAATTGTCGATACCTCTACCTTCGACCTTTTGTTCCCGGAGTGTTCTCTCGACGATCACGGACAACGACCTCTTGTTAGTGGTGTCACGAAGATCTACACGATGCGAGAAGATTCAGGTCGCCGCCCTTCTTCCCGGTACCATGAGGCGGATCTCGAGGGCGAGATCCATTGTTAGTGGTGTCGAATTGTGGCATCCCGCAAAACCACTACTAGAAAATCGCGTTGTTTTTGTGCATTGCATCATCATGACCGCATGCTCATATCATCATGCCACATTGCATTTGAGCATCGTCATCATCTTGCATTTGCTTGCATAAAACTATCGGCGGAAAAACATGTTCTTGTTTTCTAAACGCCCCGTCTATGTTCCAAACGCAAAACCCGGGTCTCCGGATTATTTTGTTTTGTATGTTGTCGGTTTGCAAAAGCCCTGTTTTAAACAAATAAAATATTTAATTATTTTAGTGGGGGCAGCCAAACCGGGCCGATCTGACCCAGTCGGCCACCCCCAGAATAAAACCAGCCACCCGAATTCCTAAAACTACCTAGTCCTAATCTACCCACCAATCACAGCTCGCCACCTCACCCCTGGACCCAATCCCCACCCACCTTGCCACCTCATCAATCCACCCTGCAGCACCCCACTCCTTCTCTCACCCCAACCGACCCCACCCGCCTGGCCCTCTCTCCCTTACACCTCGGTCCCACGCCCCACCTGGCCCCGCCCGCAGCAACCACCCACACCCGACCCACACCCCGCCCCCACTTCCCCCGGCCCGCCTGGACCCACCCCTCCGGCCCCACTCCCTCTCTCCCCTCCCCACCCTCTCTCTCTCCCCCACGCGCTCGCCCTCCCCTGTTCCTCTTCCTCCTCCCGCCTCCTCTCCTCTCCCCGACGAGCCCCCTCGCCGCGGCCCCTCCGTCCTCCGCCCCTCTCCCTCCTCCCGGCTTTGAGCCCCGTCCCCGCGCCTCCTCTGCGATCCCCCGCCGCCGCCTCCTCAAGCAGCGCCGTCGGCCTCGCCCCGCCGCCGGGCCAAGCTCCGCGACCACCGGCGCCCTCGCTCTGCAGCCGCGCCGCCGCCCCGGGGGTCCTCCTCTCCTCCTCCCGTCTTCCTCCGCGGTCGCCCCGCCGGCCTCACCTCCCAGCCGCTCGAGCTCTACCCCGAACCCCGCCAGGCCCTCCGTCGAGCCCGCTCCGCCGAACGCCTCCTCCCCAGCTCGCCTCCGCCCCGGCCTCAACCGCCGTCGCCCATCGAGCCGCCCCCGACCCTCTTCCCGTTGCCCGGCCTCGCCGTAATCCTGCCCCGGTCGCCGCCCCTCTCGCCCTGCTCCGGCCTGGTCGCGCCGACCGCCTCCCCGACCTCTGGCCGCCGAGCCGCCGGCCTCCCCCGCCTTTGCGCCGGCACGCCCCTCTGCCTCGCCGCCAACGCGCCGGGCGCCACCCCGAGCTCCTCGTCGCTGGCGCCCCTCCCTCTGCGAGCTGCTGCCGCTCGTGCCCCGCCACCGTCCGCTCGGCCTCGTCCCTATGCAGCAGCATGCCCCGCGTGCCCCTGTCTCCTCTGCCGGCCTCATGCCCTCGAGCGCCTCCCCGTGCCCGTCCCGTCCCGTGTATGTCCGCCTTGGTGCGTTTGTGTTGTGTCCCGGGCAGAAGGTTATTGCAAGCCTCTGGGAGTCGACAAGAACGTCACCGACCACCGGAAGCCGGATTCCAAGGCCTTCAACACGGAGCATTTGTCCGAGGCCGCGAACCCGCAGGGACTTCATCATAGAAGGCGAAGACCGTACCGAACCGGTGACACTCGACGAACCCCCGGCAAGATCTTCGACATGGCCAAGATCTACCACAACCGAGTCCGGCACCGACAAGTGAAGTCAGAACCACCAAGACCTTCGCCGCGGAACGCCAAGTTCTGCATCCCGAACGCCAAGACCGACCCGACACGAGGACACGACAAGATCTTCGCGACGACAAGATCGACACCAACCAGGGGAAAGTCCGATGCGCCCCCGGCACCAAACCAAGTCCTGCTTCCCGGATGCGACAAGATCTGCCCCGTTGTTCGAGAATGTTTCTGCCGAGACCGATCCCGTCGAACCCTGAACCCTGAGTCCGGCCCCGAACCCCGGAACCCCAAGTTCGTCGAGACCCTCTAATGTGTGAACCCCTTCCCGAAACCCTATTTTATAATATAATACAACTTGTCGCATATTAAATTGTCATACGCGCATGCATATTGTCGTGTGGTTTGGGGGCCTTATGCCGAATCACCATATAATTAAATATGAGGTCCATATGCGGGCAAATCTAGTCTCATATCAGCCTCATTTAAATTTGTGTAGCGAACCGGTGTCATTGTTTTGCCTTTTTAAAACAACATTTAATTTGCGGGGTATCTAAACAACTAGAACCATTTAATTAATTGTCGGGACCCCGGTTCCGCTTAATATTGCCTAAATGCATCGCACCTTTGCCATGCCATGCATCATACATGCCCGATCTTTTGCCGTAGTATTAAATATTGCATCCGGTGTTTATTCTAGTGTTTTGGTTCTTCGCGGATAAGGCCGTTGAGTTGATGCGAGTGCCGACCCGATCTTCGGATGAACCTTCGACAATGCTTTCAGGCGAGCATCTCCCCCTTTCTACCTATCTTACTTTTATAGTATTTATTCCCTCCTGTTGATCTATTGCTATCTGTGTTGCGATGCTCTAGTTTCCGTATCCGTGATATCCCTTGCAGCCTTATATTGCCTTGGACACATACTATTACCTGTTGTTTGGTAGATAGTTGGACTTGCGCGCCGTTATCGCTTGCTCTATTGCTGTTGCGTGTCGTCAAGTACCACAGTTGTTGGAGTATTGCCGCATGTTTGATGTTGGAGATGATCATGGCTTTACTTATCGTTCACTTTAATTCCTGTTTAACAAATAAAATTGAAGTAGGTAAGCAGAGGCACAGGTGGGCAATAGATGTTATTTGGTTGTTAACCGTCCACTTGTGTCCCGTAGGACCCCGAGTACTTGATACCTGCTCCTTGAATTTTCGCGCTATCCACATCCGGGAGGATTATGGGACCCCCCTGAGCCAGAGCTTGATTCATTCTTATTTCTTGGGGACACAAACTAGTTTGAGGTTTTATTTACTATCCTGTACTTATGCCATGCTTTACTGTATTATTTACGATTGTGCGAGGAGCACCTGTACTGTTTAGGTAAGCGGAGTGTTTACGCGGTATCGACAAGCCCAGTTTTGGGTTCCCAGTCGTTTACAGCCATTGTCGCAAACCTTGAGTCCGTCTCGGAGTCAGCTAGCTTCGTTGCGGGTGTACTCAATGGGGTGGCCCCCTGAAATATTTCTGAATCCTGTGATTGCTTTGTCGTGAAGGCCTCGTTGGGTTTTGATTTGGTTTTTCCGAGGTTGATCGAGTGTGTGTTGCTATTTGTGCACCCCGGCCGGGTAAAACTTTCTGAAAGCCGTGTCCGCGGTTATGGACGACTTGGAGCACAGTATCTCGATCATAGACAACTATAACTAAAGTAGTGCTATAAATTTGACTTTATAATGACTAGTAATCAGCTTCACTATAATGGAATGGCTAAATAAAACTGCCAACAATTGCTTGTTTGGGTTGTCGATTGCGACCATTGTATCTGACTAGTAAGTATTGCAACTACAACAGAATGGCTAAATAAAAGGTACCAACAACTGCTGGGTTTGGGATGTCTCATGCTAATTGTATCTGACTAGTAAGTGTTGCAACTACAACGGAATGGTTAACTAAAAGTTCCCACTGCTTATTATATCAGGATTGCTATCTATACCTGACTAGTAATTGCTGCAACGATAACTGAATAAATAAAACTGCCAACTGTGTGAGTTCCTCGGTTGACTTCCTCGTTTGGTCTCGAGGGGGAAATACCAGGATGGGTATGCTTGGTGATAGTATTAGGTTGGTTCCGAATAGGTCTTTCTTATCCCTCTCTGATAGCCGACAGTTGTATCGAGTCTCTATAGGTTGTTTAGTGCATGCTGCCGCTGCCGCTTCAGTCCACCATACCTATGTAGGCGAGGACCGCCGAATTCTAGCCTCGCCGTGTACTGGCCTCAGTACTGACGCACCTCTTTTTCCTTTGCCCTTTGTCGGCACCCCTTTTGTTTAAGCAGGTTTTGAGATCAACGTTGTTAGCAGGGTTACCCTTCCGGCTTGGCCTGGGCAGGGTTATGGACGCCATTGGTTATTCTTCAGGGCTCTTAGCCCCATTTGCATCTTGTCCGTAGCTGGACGCTCTACCGTTTTCAAGGTGATTTGGATCTTTGTTCTGTATATCTGTATTCTTGACTCATGGAGTCGTGTTGTATATATATATCTGTGTTGTGGGTCCCATCGAGGACTGTTGTGTAATGTTATTACTTCGTTTTCCACCCGCACGAAAGTGCCTGGTGGGCACCTTTGAATCGTTTCTATGCGGGTTTGGCGGGAAGCGCTGAAACTTGCATAGGGTCGATTCTGAGGGTGTTACAAATGCCTCCACCCACTCCTGCCTCTCTCCCTGGGCCCACCCGCGGGTCCCACACGCCACACACGCGACCGACCCCCACGCATCGCTCGCCACCCCGGCCCCACCCCCCCATGCGTCCTCTCACTCGCGACCCCGTCTCTCCCCCACCCGACGCCGCCGCCTTCTCTCGTCCTCCCGTCGGCCCCGCTCACCACCACAGGCCGCCGCCGCGACCCTCCTCCCGCTCCCCTCTCGCGTCTCGCCGCCACCGCGGCCCCTCCTTCCCCACCTCCGGCCGGTGCTCGCCTCAGCAAGCCGCCGCCTTCCCCGCGAGCTCCCTGCGGCGCTCCGCAACCGCCGGCTTCCCCTTTCCGAGCTCCTCCCCCTATCAAGCCGCGCGCCTCGCCACCTCGCGGCCAGCAACCACCGTCGGCCTCTGCTGCCGCGCCTCCCTTCTCACGGAACCGTCGCCGCCTCCACGATGATCCCCACCCCGCGACCAGCACCCCTCCCCGACCTCCTCTCGTGCGCCCATCTCCCCACCTCCTCTCTGCCGGCCTTCTTCCTCACCTCCGTCGCCGCGCCGCCCTCTGCAGGGCCCCGACCGCATCGTTCCCGTCGCCTGCAGGTCCACACCAACCGCTCGGCCTGACCCGCAACACTAGCGAGCTCGCGTAGCCCATCTGCATCGCGCCTGTGGTCGACCTCGAACCACTTCGCGTCTGCCCCTTCTCCGCGCTTTGCTTTGCCTCCAGGGACGCCTTCTGCCGGCCTTGGTCGTTGTCGCCTACTGCCCAACACGTGCTGCCTCCCTGCTCCTTGAGTTCCATGCCAAGCTCATGAGGTCCCCTCCCCTCTTCATGTTGCTTGTGCCTTGTAATCTGTTGGTTTTTGGAACAGCCGCGTATGGTGGGTGTTCGACGATATGTCTGAATGAGACATGTCCCTTGCATAGTTGATGCATGCTCTTTGGCCTTGCGCCCTGCTGCCGTGAAATGTTGTCGCCGCGGCCAAGTATGGCACTACATATATTTCTTTCCTGTCGAGACAAGATCTACGAGTTAACATCAAGACCTTCCTAACGGATCTGACGCACTCGGCGCCAAACCCCGAAGACCGATCCGGATATCCTCGACATACGCCAAGGTCTCCTTCCCGGACGCCAAGTTCGCCTACCCCGGACACCGTGTGACAAGATCTACTTCACGGATCCGAAGACCTCGGTGCGACAAGTAACCCTTCCCGGACGCCAAGTTCGCCGAGAACCCGAAGGCCAAGGTCACCGAAATGGAACGACACGACCTCCTTCCCGCACCGATGCTGACGACGTCGCACACCAAGTTCTTCACCCCGGACGCCAAGTCCGACCCGACCCGCGGACCCGACAAGGTCTTCACGACGACAAGAACGACATCGACCAGGGCAAGTCCGATGTGCCCCCGACGCCAACCAAGTCCTCCTTTTCGGATGCGACAAGTTCGACTTCCGTTGTCCGAGACCGATCTCGTCGAGCCATTCTTCCGTCGAACCCTGAGACCGAACCCCGAACCCCCGGAACCAATTTCTCCCGAGCCCAGATGTGTGATCCTCTTTCCGAGACCCTTATTTTGATGAATATAATATACTTGTTTCATATAATTGCTCATGCTTGCATCTCATCATGGGGTTTGGGGGCCTTTTGCCGATTCATCTCATAATTAAATGTGGGGCCCATATGCGGGCAAATCTAGTCTTATATTGGCCTCATTTAAATTTGTGTAGTGAACCGGTAACTTATTTTGGCCTTGTTAAGACACCATTTAAATTGCGGGGTATCTAAACAACATGAACCTAATAATTAAATGTCGGGACCCCGGTTCCGCTTAATATTGCCTAGTTGCATTGCACCTTTACCATGTCATACATCATACATGCATCATGCCCGATCTTTTGCCGTAGTATTAAATAGTCCATCCGGTGTTTCTTCTAGTGTTTTGGTTCTTCGCGGATAAGGACGTTGAGTTGATACGAGTGTCGACCCGATCGTCGGTTGAACCTTCGGCAATGTTTTCAGGCGAGCATCTCCCCCTTTCTACCTATCTTACTTTTATAGTATTTATTCCCTCCTGTTGATCTACTGCTATCTGTGTTGCGTTGCTCTAGTTTTCGTACCCGTGATATCCCTTGCAGCCTTATATTGCCTTGGACACCTCCTATTACCTGTTGTTTGGTAGATAGTTGGACCTGCGGGTCGTAGTCGCTTGCTCAAGTGCTCTTGCGTGTCGTCAAGTACCACAGTTGTTGGAGTATTGCCGCATATTTATTGTTGGAGATGATCATAACTTTAATTATTGTTTAATAACTAAAATTGAAGTAGGTAAATGTAGAGGCACCGGTGGGTGATAGATAATATTTGGTTTCCGACCGCTCACTGGTGTCCCGTAGGACCCCGAGTTCTTGAAACCTGTTCCGAGATCGAGCGCGCTAACCACATGTGGGATGTATGGGCACCCCCATCGATTTATTACCTGATTCCAAGTACTGTACTGGGGGCCACAATTAGTTTGGGGCTTTATTACTATTATGTACTTATGCCATGCTTTACTGCTTTATTTACGATTGTGCGAGGAGCACCTGTACTGTTTAGGATCGTGACCCATTTTCGCTGTATCGACAAGCCCGAGAGTTTCGGGTTCCCAGTCGTTTACAGCCGGCTCCACAAACCCTGAGTCCGTCTCGGAGCCCGGCCGACTTCGTTGCGGGTGTACTTAGTGGGGTGGCCCCCCGTGCTTGCTTTGGGTCTGGGAAACGTCGTGTCCGAAACCCCGTCGACATACCGTTGGGTGTATGTTTTGTGATCTTGTACCTACCTGATCCGACAACAAGGGTGTAGGTGCGTGTGGAAACTTTGGTGCACCCCTGCAGGGTTAAATCTTTTCGAGAAGCCGTGTCCGCGGTTATGGACGACTTGGAGCACAGGTCTCGATCATAGACAACCATATCTAAAGTTTACTGTTATAATTTGACTTGTATCCGATATGACTAGTAATCAGCTTCACTACAACGGAATGGCTAAATAAAAGTACCAACAACTGCTGGGTTTTGGGATATCTCATGCTAATCGTATATTTGACTAGTAAGTGTTGCAACTACAACGGAATGGTTAACTAAAACTGCCCACTGCTAATTATATCAGGATGACTCATGCTATTTATATTTGACTAGTAATTGCCGCAACTATAACGGAATGAATAAAACTGCCAACGGTGTGAGTTCCTCGGTTGACTTCCTCGTTTGGTCTCGAGGGGGGGAAATACCAGGATGGGTATGTTTGGTGGTAGTATCAGGTTGGACCCGGATAGGTCTTTCTTTCCCCTCTCTGATAGCCGATAGTTATATCGAGTCTCTATAGGATGTTTAGTGCATGCTGCCGCTGCCGCTTCAGTCCACCATACCTATGTAGGCGAGGACCGCCGAATTCTAGCCTCGCCGTGTACTGGCCTTAGTACTGACCGCTCTCTCTTTTTCCTTTGCCCTTTGTCGGCACCCCTTTTGTTTAAGCAGGTTTTGAGATCGACGTTGTTAGCAGGGTTACCCTTCTGGCTTGGCCTGGGCAGGGTTATGGACGCCATTGGTTATTCTTCAGGGCTCTTAGCCCCATTTGCATCTTGTCCGTAGTCGGACGCTCTATCATTTTCAAGGTGATTTGGATCTTTGTATATTATATCTGTATTCTTGACTCATTGAGTCGCTGTTGTATATATATCTGTTATGTGGGTCCCATCGAGGACTGTTGTGTAATGTTATTACTTCGTTTTCCACCCGCACGAAAGTGCCTGGTGGGCACCTTTGAATCGTTTCTATGCGGGTTTGGCGGGAATCGCTGAAACTTTCATAGGGTCGATTCTGAGGGTGTTACAGCGGCCTCCTCCTCCTTGCAGTCACGAAGAGCGACGACGAGCTCCGACGACCGCCGACGACCTCCTTCTCCTTGCGGCGACCTCATTACTTCTCCCGCCACACCTCCTTCTCCCTCTCTTCATCGATGCCAGCGAGGAGTAGCACGGCCACGGCCTCCCGCACCTCCCTGCGGTGGTAGGTCGTGGCCACGGCCATCATGCTCCAGCGAGGCGACACGACGGCGGCGATGCGGACCCGATTGCTTTTGCAATTCAAAACGAGGGTGTTTTTTGTATTTTTTTATTTTTGAAAAAAACATCCGTGGCGCACCTGTACCCCTACCCGTTGCGCACCTGGTAGTGCGCCACGCCTATCTCGATATAACCGTGGCGCACCATGCAGTGCGCCACGGCTACGAGATAGCCGTAGCGCAAGACCCGTGGCGCACTGCTAGTGCGCCACGGAAGGCCTTTTCAGGTGCGCCACGAATAGGCGTTTTTCTAGTAGTGTGCCCACAACAACCAAGGCCACGGAAATCAGGACAACCATGGATCTAAGCTCAATAATTTCCAGAACACCAACCCACATGTTTTCACTAAGTCGGAAGAGCCCCTAGATGCCGATGATTGGCTGCAAACCATGGAAAATAACCTAAAAGTCGCTGGAGTGGAAGCCAACGAGAAAGTTCTGTTTGCCACCCACTATCTAGCCGGAGATGCCAGAGCATGGTGGAACAGTGTTCGTGCAATGACCGGAGGCCAGATGATGACCTGGGAGGAATTCAAGGTCAAGTTTAGCAGAACTCATGTGCCACCGGGTTTGATCAAGAGAATGAGAGACGAGTTCAGAGAGCTGAAGCAAGGAAGGATGACTGTAGTGGAATACCGTGACAAAATTTTGTCATTAGCTAGGTATGCCCCGGACGAGATAGACACCGAAGCCAAGAAGAAAGAAAGATTCCTGAATGGTCTGCATGACGAGATGCAGACAGTGTTAGTCAATATCCCCTTTGCGGATATTGAAGCCCTTGTCGACTCTGCTATCCAGATGGAAGGAAAGATCAACCAATCCAATGAGAATCGCAAGCGTCGCATGATGCATCAGCCAGGAACCCATCAGACCCCAAAGTATCGCCCCAACCCATCTCCAGGATTTGCCCCAAGAACCAACAGACCCCCGATGAACCGTCCAACCTATCCCAACCGTGGAAACCCTAGACCCGGAGGAAATCACAACAACCCCGGCAACTCTAGCAATTTCAACCATGCCCCACCCAAGTTCAACAACAACAATGCTACCGCCAACACCAACACTGCCCCTAGGACTGGAAGTAATGTTGTGCCTGTCGCAGCCAAGGACAAGTCATAAGTGACTTGTTATGACTGTGGAAACAAAGGCCACTATTCCAACGAGTTCCCCAACAAGAAGAATGCTACAGCCCCCAATGACAATGTCCCATCTCAGCAGCAGCGTCGTGTTCAGCCAGGAAGAAGGTTTGCCCCAGGGAATTCACTCAACCGCAATGGCCGTCTTTTTCTCATGCATGCTGAAGAAGCTCAGGAAGCGCCAGACGTCGTGCTGGGTATGTTTTCTGTTAATTCAGTACTTGCACGAGTGTTGTTTGGCTCTGGTGCATCACATTCATTTTTCACCGAAGAATTTGCATGCACTAGTAAAATTCAACTAACCAAATTGAAGCATGTGATGATTGTGCAAATTCCCGGATCAACCACAAAGGCTAGGCAAATTTGCAAAGCCGTCCCTATCCCAATCCATGGCATAGATTTTTATGCAAATCTGATAGTACTCGGAACTAAAGGTTTGGAAGTAGTACTAGGAATGGATTGGATGTCTAAACATAAAGGATTGATTGACTGTGCCAAGAAAGCCATCACTATGACCAGTACCGTCAGAATATCAGTCGAGCATATATCTGAAACCTTACCTCGCCAATTCAAATGCAACAAGAGTATAGCCCAACCTACCATTGACCAAGTCCGGACAGTCTGTGAATACCCCGATGTATTTCCAGATGTTTTTTCCGGTATGCCCCCAGATCGGGATATCAAGTTTATCATTGAACTAATCCTCGGAACATGACCCATAGCCCAGAGACCCTATAGCATGAACCCGTCGGAACTAGAAGAATTGAAAAAGCAACTGGATTCCATGCTAGAAATTGGATTGATTCAACCAAGTGCGTCACCATGGATATCATCTGTCTTGTTTGTGGACAAGAAGTATGGAGGTAACCGTTTGTGTACGGATTATCGGAAGTTGAATGATGTCACCATCAAGAACAAGTACCCCTTGCCCAAGATCGAAGATTTGTTTGATCAGTTGACCGGTGCCAAAGTATTTTCTAAGATTTATCTTAGAACTGGCTATCACCAACTCAAAATTCGTGCGGAGGATATTCCAAAGACTGCCTTTACCACCAGATATGGATTGTACGAGTATACAGTCATGTATTTCGGATTAACCAACGCCCCCGCTTATTTCATGAACCTCATGAATAAGATTTTTATGGACTTCCTGGATAATTTTGTCATTGTTTTCATCGATAACATTCTGATTTATTCCAAATCAGAAGAAAGCTACACCTAAGGACCATTCTTGGAACCCTTAGAGAGCATCAGTTGTATGCCAAGTTTAGCAAATGTGAATTCTGGTTACAGGAGGTAGGATTCCTTGGTCACATTGTATCAGCCGGAGGAATTGCCGTTGACCCTGCCAAAGTGAAAGATGTAGAAGATTGGCAAGCCCCAACCACTCAAACCCAAGTTCGTGCATTTCTCGGATTGGCGGGATATTATCGCAAATTCGTAGAAGGATTCTCGAGTATCGCCCGACCCATGACCCAATTGCTGAAGAAGGACAAGAAGTTTGAATGGAAAGACAAGTGTGAAGCGAGTTTTCAAGAACTCAAGAGGAGATTGATTTCATCCCCAATCTTGATCATGCCGGATATCACGAAGCCCTTCGATGTGTATTGTGACGCATCCAAGATTGGTCTCGGATGTGTGCTAATGCAAGAAGACAAGGTTATATCTTATTTATCCCGACAATTGAAGCAACATGAGAAAAATTACCCAACCCATGACCTCGAACTCGCAGCCATGGTTCTAGCCCTAAAAACATGGAGACATTACCTGATGGGAAATCGTTGTGAGATTTATTTGGATCACAAGAGCCTAAAGTATATATTCACTCAGAAGGAGCTGAATATGAGGCAGAGAAGATGGATTGAGCTAATCAAGGACTATGATCTGGACATTCACTATCACCCTAGTAAAGCCAACGAAGTAGCCGATGCCCTTATCAGATTGCCGTGCCGCTTGAACTCCATGATTTTGAAGGAGCAACCAAGTTTGCACAAAGAGATGGAAGATTTTCGAATGGAATTAGTAAGTGAAGGATTTTTGGCTAGCATAGAACTTTAGCCCACCTTGATCAGTCTGATTAAAGAGGCGCAGAAGGGAAATGCCACTATCGACAGAATCAAGCGTCGTATCAGTACAGGCAAAGTACCCGGATTCACCAAAGACGAAGAATGAGTTTTGTGGTACAAAGGACGCCTTTGTGTACCATCAGATTCTGAGTTGAAAGAAGTTATTTTGAAGGAGGCTCATGATACTCTTTATTCTATCCATCCCGGAGGAACTAAGATGTATCAAGATTTGTAAGAGCAATTTTGGTGGCATAAGATGAAAAGATAAATCAGAAGCTATATCGCCAAGTGTGATATATGTCAGCGAGTCAAGGCAGGACATCAAAGACCCGCTGGATTGTTGCAACCTTTGCAGATTCCGGAATGGAAATGGGATTCTGTAGGAATGGACTTTATCACTGGACTGCCTACTTCTAGTAGGGGAAATGACTCTATCTGGGTCATAGTGGACAGATTGTCCAAAGTCGCCCATTTCTTGCCCGTCAAAACCACATATCAGAGTTCGAAACTAGCGGAGTTATACATCGCTAGAATCGTCACTTTGCACGGAGTCCCTAAGAACATTGTACCAGATCGAGGAACGCAGTTTACCTCGAGATTCTGGAAGAAAGTTCAAGAAGGTTTAGGAACCCGCCTAGATTTTAGTACCGCGTATCACCCTCAAACCGATGGACAAACGGAGCGAGTAAATCAAATACTCGAAGATATGCTTAGAGCATGTGTGTTAGAATATGGATCCAAGTGGGAAGACTGTCTGCCGTTTGCAGAATTTTCCTACAACAACAGTTACCAAGCCAGTCTGCAAATGGCCCCATTTGAGTTCATGTACGGAAGGAAGTGTTGCACCCCTTTGAACTGGTCGGAAGTAGGAGAGAGTCAGATTTTCGGACCCGACATCCTACGAGAAGCAGAAGAGAAGGTTCACAAGATTCGTGAGCACCTCAAGACCGCCCAATCCAGACAGAAGAGTTATGCCGACAAGAGACGTAGAGACCTCGCCTTCAACATAGGAGATTTTGTTTATCTGAAAGTGTCGCCATTGAAGGGAATGCAGCGTTTCCAACTCAAAGGAAAGTTAGTCCCCAGATATATCGGACCTTTCAAAATTCTGAACCGTTGAGGAGAAGTATCTTATCAATTGGAGCTACCCGAAGAGATGTCAGCAGTACACAATGTGTTCCATATCTCGTTACTTCGCAAGTGTCTCGAAGTCCCCGAGAAGACCGAAGTGTTCAAGAATATCGACCATCGGACCATAGAGATAAACGATGACCTGACCTATCCTGAAGTACCCATCCGTATTTTGGAAGAAGCTTTTCGAACTACCCGAACCCGAAGCATCAAGTTTCTCAATATTCAGTGGAGCAACCACACAGAAGAGGAAGCTACCTGGGAGCGCGAAGATCACATCAGGACGGAGTTTCCCGATCTCTTCAAATCCTAGGTAATCTTTTCGTCCTTTTTTCAAATCTCGGGACGAGATTTTGTTTAAGGGGGGGAGGTTTGTAACATCCCAAAAATACTAAGATTGGATCATCAAGCATTAGTCATCAACATTTAGGGTTAACAAAAACTTTTCTAAATAAAATTATGAAGGCATGCATATGTGTATGCATGGATTTTGAAATTCTTTGGAACCACCTTGTTTGATTGTTTCATTGCTTGTAAAATGTTTCTTAAGTGAACTAAACATCATCTAAAACATTTACCACACTTTTCCTAAAGACAAGTAAATCAAAACAAATATATTAAAGGAATGGTCACTTTGACCAATTTAACTCCCATGCCTACTTTGGCTGTCTCAAACTTTCAGAACCTAACAGAAACTTTTCTGGATCTTTGCACCCCTTGAATGTACTCCTAACAAAGTATCAAGGCCCACTTTGTGATCATCCAGAAACTTTCAAATGCATAGTTTAAATGACAATTCAAAATTGAATCTTTATCATATGGAAAGATCCCACTTTTTCAAAAACCACTCAAACAATCTCAACTTTCAAAACCCAAGCATCTGCAGACTCACCAGCACCAACCTAGCAAACCCACCAAAAATCTTTTCAAAATTCAAAACTTGAATTCATGCGGCCATTTCATCAAACCGGTTGCAGATACAAATCAAACAAACATCAAACACTATAGTGTGCAGTAAAATTGGCCTAACTTGTTCCCTATTTATCTCACAACCAGCTCAGTAGATCATCTAGGAAGATTAACCAAGCACTAGCACCACTGTGAGCTTGCCATTGCCATCAATGGTGAACAGACGAGCACACCCATGTCACCCCCATGTAGACAACAAGCTAGGAGGAGACACAAGCCTAGCCAGCATGTCTGGGAGGCATCCCACTGTCCACCGCCACTCCCTGTCCACCGCTCGAACCTTGCCAACCACTGGACCACACACATGGACCGCGCCCAGACCGCCAGCGACCATGTCGAGCGTGCGCCAGAGCACCACCCTCGACCGAAGCCCACAGACCGCGCCCCGCCCTCACCGCGTGCATACACAATCCCCACCGACCTAGGAGACCGCCAGACATCCCCGTTCGCCGCCCCGTGACGCACAGCCACCGCTCGCTGTCAAAGACGCTGCCTCTGTCGCGCAGAGCGTCGCATGTTCCAGACCAAGCCGCACCGCCCCACGCCTCGAAACCATGTCGTTGAGCATCGCCAGGGAACACCGCATCGTCCCCTACCATCGCCCATGCCAATAGCCGCCTGTAACATCGCCCCCGATGAGCTCACCGTGCGCCCCGTCGGTCCCCTCGCTCGACTATAAATAGAGGCCACCCCCGCTCGATTTCTTCACACCATCTCACTCCCCTCTCGTCACTGACCGTTCCACACCGTTCCCGGAGCAAGGCGAGCACCACCTCGCCGGAATTTCACCGGAGCCCGCCGCGTCTGGAGAAGAAGGGAGCCATCGATTTCGTCCATCCCAAGAGCTGCCGCGACCACCCCTGAGTTCGCCATCGTTGACTTCGTCGTTCGCCCGCCTCGCCGACCCTCTCCTGCACCCCAGTAAGCCCCCAACACCCCTCACTGGCCGCGCTAGGTTTCTTTCTCGCCGGCGTTGTCTCGCGTCGATGATGACTCCTAGCCGTTGGATTAGAATCATATCGAACGACCCACGTTGCCCCGTACTGCTTCGCCCCTCCCTGTATCACTGACAAGTGAGGACACCCACTTAAGCAGCCCGCAGAAGCACTGCACTTAGCAGGCCGGCCCAGTAACTTTTCCCGCGCAGCCCAGTGATTTGAATTACATCTTTTTCTTTTTAATTCAAACACACTTCTGTACCCATTTTCAAAAATCAATCCAGATCGATTCAGTGCACCAATTTGAATGAAACCAATTTTGTTGGAAAGGTCTGTGAATGCTGAATCCAAGCCCGTTGGATTCAAGTCATTTGGATCTATAGATTATCCATGGTAAAAATAACAAGGCAGAAGATTTCTGCATTCAAACATTTTTCAAATTTAAACCATAATAGCTTTTGAGTTGATTCCAACTCTCAAAAATCACATTTAACCATACCTTTCAGAATATATAAAAATATATAGGTCTACTTACAGAAATAATGTTCAAGTAATAAAAGAATGCTACATAGGCATTTCTAGTCATTATATTTAAATAAAATAAAAGGGTAAAACCTTATTAAATTGTGACACCACTTTAAATCACATTCCCTTGGACTACAATATGTGGTGATGACATGTGTCAATATGATCCCATGTTTGGTTTGGAGAATATTAAATCTTAAATAGTTTTTCAATGAGTAGAAATTACTTTTCTAAAAATAAAAAAAAGAATTAAACCAAGCCTTAATCTTGTAATGTTAGAGATGATGTTAGATCATCTATAGGACCCTTTTGTGTGATGATTTCAAGTAGTTAAGTATTGTTTGGTGATTGTGCACATCGTATTTATTTATAGACGCTAGTACCGACCAAGGATACGATGAGGAAGGATGATACTACGAAGAGGAAGCCGAGGAGAACTTCAACCACTGCTCTGCACAAGGCAAGCCTAATACTACTAGTGAATGTGCAAGCTAACCCTTGCAAGATATTCTACTGATGCAAACAAACCCTTAATTGTTACCATGCCTACTATATGCCTTAAGCATATGTGATCATACCCACTTGATAACCCAATCCTAGTTTTATTTGCAAGCTTTCTACTTTATTTTTTTATCAAAGCTACTTCCTTAGAGAGTACTCAAGTGACTTGTAGATTCTAAGGAGATATTTTAAGGTTGCATAAAAAGCATAAAATTTGGCCTAAGCTAGATAATCTTGATGTCATTCTGAGGCATGAGATTGAACTTAGTTGAAACTCCACTAGTTTACCGTCCCTCATTAGTGCTCACCCCCACTTGTAGATGCTAGTGCTAAGCATAAAACTTGATCAACTTTAGATGGGAATACTTGGTGGAAAAATGGTTATGAAAACCTTGGAATGATGGATCATTCTATTGAAATGTTTTGGACATGTGTTTCCGAACACCTGATGATTTTGGTGATGAAAATGTTGAGGCATGAGCATTAGCCCTTTATAAAACTGATGGTTGTCTGGATGCGATACCATTATCGTACAACCACAATATCCGAAGACTGGGTAGGGCTTGACTGGAAACTTATGTACCTTAGTATTAGCTCCCTCACGGCCAAGGTCTGAGCTGAGGCTACCTTGTGAAGATTGTCCACCTGTGCAGTACCCGAGATGACAGTTGGTCATGGTTGGGAGGCCAAACTCACAGGAGAGGTGCTTATACTAGGGCGTGTAATTGAAATGTTAGGATTGATTATCCGCATATTGAGTATGGTGAATTCAGGATTTGTTCCTGACGGATGTATCGAATGTTGTGGTGAAAGTGTACAATCTCTGCAGAGTGTCAAACTATTCGAATAGCCGCGTCCGCGGTTATGGACAGTTGGAGTGGCCATACTGTTCCCCCGTCAGACTTTTCAAAAATACTTGTGAAATGAATTGAGACTTTGACTTGACCACAACAGAGTTGTGACATGAGTTACAAGATCCCACTTAGGAGTTATAAAATTGTGACTAGCTTTGGAACTTAGTAGAGATAAATCTGTCTTTTGCAAAACAACCCTAGAGCCTAGTGTCCTATTACCAAAAACCCCTTTCACTTGTTAGTATTAGTTTGCGAGTATTTAAAGAGTACTCATGGCTTTGTCTCTGGCTATTCCCATGGCCAGACTATGAAGAGGAGTACCTGGAAGATGGACCCTAGGAAGGTTACGACAACTAGGATCATCTCCCATCGTCAGCATTGCCTGTGACCCCGAAGATGGAGCTTCGCCTACGCTACCGTTATTATTACGTATTCCGCTGCTTGATATTGTATTAAGAACTGGATCATGAGATCCCTATTTGTGTAAGAACTTATGTACGGTTGTAATGGATGATGTACTATGGTATCCAATTCTGTTATGTCTTGCAAAAATGGTAATCCTGGGATTGCGATGTATGGCATAACAGGCATCTAGGATTGAAAAATCCGGGTGTTGACACATGGGCTGCATCACCATCTCACACAATCGCATGGCTGACCACTACGCGTTGATGCAGGATTATTTTGATGAGGTACCAACATATCCCACGCATCTCTTCCATAGAAGGTTTTGAATGCGTGGACCCTTGTTCGTCAAAGTCGTAGACATGCTGCCGACACACTAGGATTTAGCGCCAACCATAAAATCTACGCAACTATGCGAGTGATCGCATATGGCGTGCATGTTGACTACACAAATGAGTAGCGAAGATAAAACCATTGAGTATGTGCGCTGATTTGCCAAAACGGTGATCTGGCTTTATGGTGATGTGTATCTTCGATCTTCTAACGAAGAAGACACTATACGGCTAATGCAAATGAATGAAAAAAGGAGTTGACCTGGCATGCTTGGGAGTGTAGATTGTATGCATTGGAAGTGGATGAATTGCCCAAAAGCTTGGTAAAGTCAATACTGCGGCAATAGTCATGATCTAACAACTATGCTTGAGGCCGTCGCATCTGAGGACTTGAGGATTTGACGTGCTTTTTTTTAGATTGTTGGGATCACTGAATGACATCAATGTCTTAACTAAATCCCACCTATTTTCAAAACTAGCTAGTGGAGATGCCCTGCTTGTAATTACAGAGTCATGAACCATGACTACACAATGGACTACTATCTTGCCGATGGCATATATCCTGATTGGGCGACTTTGGTGAAAACCATTCATAATCCACTCACAAAGCTAGAATCTAATTTTGCTAAGGCTCAAGAGACAGTCTGAAAGGATATTGAGAGAGTTTTTGTTGTTTTACAAGCTAGATTTGCTAATGTGAGTGGTCATGCTTGTTTTTTTTATAGAAAACCCTTAAAAATATTATAAAATGTTGTGTCATTCTTCACAACATGATTATCGAGGATGAGAGAGGGTTGGATTTGAAGGTTTTCTATGATAATGCCCATTCGCAGCTTCACAAGGATCTCATCGACCACCTATGGTTGAGGCTAGGCCGCCAATGAGCAACATTTTCTTTCCAATTCTTCATTGTGTAACATCAACATTTGTTTGGCCTATGTTTGAACAATTTGTTCGTATTTGATTTGAACAATATTGTTGTAATTTGATTGGAACTATTGCTGTAATTTGAGTTGAACTTGGATTATTACTTTGATGCTTGTTTGTGGACAATTATTTGTTCCGTGCGATGATAGGAATTTACATATGTGAAATTGTGTGAAATCTGTTGTTAATGCACGCACTGATCAGCGCCGCGGCTTTTTGAACGGTAAAAATTGAGTACAGTCGATTGTACTCGTGTTGTTCCGTGTTTTATAGTATTTGCTAGAGTTGCTCCGATGTGTTTAGTTGTCGAGAGCCCGTTTGCTGGTCATGCCACTTCGAGCCGCATTTAATATTTTTTTTAGCGGATTGGGTCACATTTAGAATTTTTCTTTAGTGGATCGAGCCGCATTTAGCTGCTCCCGTTTCTTCCCACACTACTCTAATTCCGCTTGGTGGGCTTGGTACGGCCTTACATTCGAGTGGGCTGTCTTTCGCTGGGAACCCCGGGCGACAATACCCAAGCAGCTGAGCACTCGTGCTAGTATCAGCTATGGGCCAGACCGCCTGAAGGTGGGTGCTCCAGTTTTCTGCCGGACCTTGATAGAGTCCAACAGAAACCAAACTCTAAAAAGGCTGAAATAAAGCGTTGCAGAACGAGCAGCGCCTGGATTAGATTGGATCTCACCCGAAACATCAGGACAGACACGTTAACATGTTGCACCTACGAACATTAATTAATTAACACGCCAACTATTTCAGGTACTCCTTAAAAAAACAGTGCACGCGCCGTACTCCACGTTAAGCTATCGGCTAATACGCGGGCCTTCGTGCCTAAGCAAAATTTCGAGCTACTACAAGTCAAAGTTCGAGAAACTACTAGCCGTGACATCGCCGTGGAGTAGTTGACGAGCAAACGTTCTCCCAAGATCATATCTAGACTTCTCAAAAAAAAAATCATATATAGACCGCTCCCTCATTAAAATCCCCGAAATCGAAAAGAAAGGGAAAAAAGAGAAAGCCAAAAGCCAAAGCAAACCCCGACCCAGCAGCAGACATCGCGGCACCCACGTCCACGAATCGTGCAACGGGCGCCAGCCTGTATCCCCCCCGACGCGCAGGCCAGGCCACACCTCCCCGCCGGCGACATGCATCCTCCTCCGCCTTCCACCGCCTCCGCCGGAGGAGACTACGTGCCGGCGCCCGCGCCCTCGCCCTCACCTGGGTCCGGGTACGCGGCCTACCCGACGCTCTCGCCGCAGGACGTGGCCCCGCCGCCCTACCACGCCGCCGCCTCCTACTCCGCGCCGCCCTCCTCCGGCAACCCCTACGTATCCGGTACCGGAGCCGGCTCCGTGCCGCCTCCCAAGAGTGCGTCCCCAAATCTCGCCCCGTTAACGCTTCCGATTCGAGGAGCGGTTTCGTCTTTCGTGTGTTTACCTGACAGTTTCGTGGCCCTGGTATGTTTCTGCAGATACCATGGAGTCGGTGAAGGACGTCCTGGGGAAGATGGGGAAGCGGTTCGGCGAGGCCGCCCGGAAGACGGAGAACATCACCGGGAACTTCTGGCAGCACCGTAAGAATCTAGTAGTTTCTGCTGCGAGTTTTCCATCAAATCGTTAATGCTTAGGGTTCGTGCAAGTTCAAATTTGGGGGTCTCGTAGGTAGGGATGGAATTTAGCAGTATACGACGATTAGTTTAGTTTGTTCATGCGAATTATGTTGGACCAGTATACCTCGATTAGTTTAGTTTGTTCATGTTCCACTGGATTTCATTGGTGCTTCAGTGGGGATTTGGTGAGCATTGCATCAAATTGTTAATGCTTAAGTTGAATTTTGGGTGTCTGGTAGTATGGAATTTAGCAGGGTTGGTTGCGTTGCTGGTTATTTGGTCAGCGCCATTGGGGTTCGTGAGAATTATGTTGGTCTGGTTGTTGGACCAGTATACCTAGATTAGTTTAGCTTATTTATTCATGTTCACTTGATTTCGTTGGTGCTTCAGTGGCGATTTTGGTGAGCATTGCATTTAGTATTATATACTGCTGAATTAAGGTGCTCCTGTCTGATGGCTTCTTGGACCAGTATACCTTCGATTGGTTTAGTTTATTTATGTTCCACTTGATTTCATTGGTGCTTCGGTGGGGATGTTGGCGAGCATTGCGTATAATATATAATGCTGATTTGTTGAATTAGGGCGCTCTTGTCTAATAGCGTCTTGGATGTATTGTCCAAGTCTGCGTGTTGGAACTGGGCTGATGGTGATGGATTTATGATGTGTGCTGTGGCTTTTTTTAGCTTATGTGATGGGGTTGATGTGGAGTTAGTGCTGATGAGCATAAAGACAGGGAGATTTGGTACCAGTATTTGGTTGCATTAAGCGTGCTGATTGTTAGGTAAATTGTGCCAATGTTTTCCCTATTTCTAAATGGTATTAAATCTCTGTGATGTACATTGTGGATCGATTAAGATAGCTATTTGCGCTGAAAGTGTCACCCTCCCTTCTTTTTCAGTCGCATTAAGTACGTGTCATATTCTTGTGGTGAGCTTGCTTTGTTGAGTAGACTATCATTGTCTATAGCTTTCAGTATGATATCATGATAGAACATAGCAGCAACATTAACTGTCTTCCGAGAATATGCCAGGATGAAAATAATCTGATATGTCTTGTAACAGTGAAAACTGGACCAAGCATTGCTGATGCAGCGATGGGCAGGGTATCGCAGATCACCAAAGTCATAGCAGAAGGTGGATACGAGAAAATCTTTCATCATACCTTTGATGTCCTCCCTGAAGAAAAACTGAAGAAGCCATTCGCGTGTTATCTGTCAACCTCTGCTGGTCCTGTTATGGGTGTGCTTTACCTGTCCAATGTGAAGTTGGCATTCTGTAGCGATAACCCACTTGCTTACAAGGTTGGGGATCACAATGAGTGGAGCTATTACAAGGTACTTGATTTTATCTGCCTTTTGTGATCTCTCACTTACAATGATATTCTGCTGTTGTCTAGGATGTCTGTAATCTGCTTTTAACAAAGAGCAGTTGATGTTAAAGCTTATTTATGTACGAATAACCAGGCTAACTAATTTCTTCCGGAATATGATATCTACTGTGATCATTTATTCAAAATTAAGCAATGAATAGTTCAAATTGGTTATTTTAAGCTTGCGTTCGTGGAATCAATCAGAGTGATTGCTTCTTTTCCTTTTGGCCTGAGTACCTTGTTCGCCAATGCACAAAGAAACATATCTTAGCAATATCATTTGCTGACACTTCTGCGATTTACAAATCAATCTAGAAAGCCAATCTGTAAATTGTATTATCGTGTGACTTGACACTTTTCTCTGTTATAAACAACAGGTCGTCATCCCCCTAGCCCAACTGCGGTCAGTCAATCCTTCGACAAGCAGAACAAATACAGCTGAGAAGTACATCCAGGTGGTCTCTATTGATAATCATGAGTTCTGGTTCATGGGCTTTGTGTACTACGACAGTGCTGTAAAGAACCTGCAGGAAGCACTCCAAGAGGCCCATGTTTTGCAAGCCTAAGTGATGTCTATAGATTTGCACTAGAAACTGGGAGTTGCCTGTGTGTGTAGTTGAATAGGTGTTGACATTTGTTACAATTCATATGAACTTAAACCAGCTTTCGAGCATCATATGCATCTCATGTTTTGCTGTGTACGGTCTGTTGTCTTAGAATTGATTGCCATTTGCTTCCTGCACTAGCAGTGGAGCTCTGTTCTGACTCTCAGTGATAATACAAATTGCCTGATTGCAACGAAATGCAGATATAACCAATTTTAACTGCTGTTTTTGTAAAGAACCTGATGAATTTGAACATGATTGTCTCTGAAGAGATGTCTTGGAGTACCGTATTTGGTGTATATCTGTTTAATAACCATGTCCAGAAAAAAATAAATGGAGATCATGTTTTTTGGTCATGCATATTCTCCCTTTTACTAATGGTACCCTTGCCTACTAAAGTGTGTTTCTGAATATTCTGGTCGTGCTCCAGGATTCAGATATGACTGTCGGTCATGATCGTGTTGCACTGATTGCATTGTTGGTTCGTGAAGGGAAGTGTGAAAAAGAACTTGGTCTGGTGAATAACAATGCAGAAAATTGATGTTTCAGAGGACAAAATTGATGCTCCTGTTGAATAACAATGCAGATGGGCTGTAGTCTCCGCCGACTGCAGAAAATTGATGCTCCAGGGGACAAAAACAGCCACCACCCATTACTTCTTTGAATTTCACATGAACCAGTAAAAAAGAACGATACGTCCGTGATCTGCTTATAGGAACTAGGACATGGCTTAACCCAAGCTAATTCTTTCTTGATTGCTTCCTCCTTTGCTACTCCACAATTTGATGTCAGGACATTAATTGCAAACGCCGACCTCGCCGGGTTCGCTATAGTTGATCTTTTGACAAACTCGTGGCGTTGCCACCGAATATACCAGCACCCAACCGCTATGGATTCATGCAGTCCTAATTGGCCAAGAACCGGTGATCTTCTTGCACAAGAGGTTCTCCAGAACAACAGAACCCGACCGATCCACCACGAGGGGCTGTGTGATCACTTACTTTAACCCAAGTTCAGACCACGCTTCCTTAGCTCTAGCACAAGTAAAGAGCAAATGACAAATATTCTCCGGTCCCTGTTGGCAATATGGGGCACTCAGGAGGCACCCGGATATGACGATCAGCCAGGATCGACCTACCAGGCGCACTTTGCTAGGAATTGACATGTTCCAAAGTTTTCCCCCACCCGGATTACTCCTTATCAACTCTTGTCCATCAGCTCTACGAACTCTTGCGACAAATTGGTGATTCCACTCCACATGATATGCTGATTGGATAGAGAAAACAAAAGTTTTTGTGTGATGCCATGCCACATTCATTAGTCATATGTCAACCCAAGGGGATCCTGAGGATCTGCTCAATACTGATTGGTAATTTGTTTTGCACGGATTATTAGCTCCTCATCCCACGAACCAGTATACGGGTCAACAAGTTCCTCCACATGCCGCAAGATACAGTGTCCGCGACATGTCATTACTTTCCTGGTTGGAATCGTTGAAACCCAGTGATCTTCCGAGATGTTAACTTTCTCACCCAAGTGAGCCAATTCTCCATATGTGGCCTCTAGTCTGAAAGTCTCAAGACCGGCTACAATACTCGCTATGCAAAAGACGACCCACTGTTTGGCCTCTCTTTTAATAGATCACCATCCAAATTATATTTTGCTCGTAGCACCCGAGCACATAAAGACTCAAGATTAGACAGTAGTCTAATCTTTTTTACATAGGAACTGCAAGATTAAGAGCATGTAGGTCCCTAATGCCCATCCAACCTAGCTTCTTAGGAATACACATACACCACCATGCAAACCGGTGCATCTTTTTTCCTTGTCTGAATCTCCCAACCAGAACTCACCATTGCGCCATTGATTTCCTTACACAATTGTTTTGGTATCTTAAAACCACCGTTGCATAAATAGAAAAAGGCTGAAAACATGCGATCTCATTAGTTTTACGTGGTTTCTCCATTTGACCGTGGATTTTTCACCACCCGGTGGCTTTGCATGCCCTCTAGCTATTGTATGATTTTTGGCTGGAGATCTGTACCGGGTGTGTCAGATGTCTTGCAGTTTGTGGTTAGAAAAAGATCAGTATAATTAGATGCTAATTTCGTGTCGACACGGACAGGATCGCAGATGAAAATGCGTGGCAACTGTTCGCAGTGTACGGACCAGTGTGGCAAAGACAGGCTCACATACGGTATGGTATCATTGCCATATATTTACTGCGCAGCGCTGCGTATTAGTCAAGAGTTATGGGTAGGTAGACCAGGTTTTGGGAAAATTATACTACTCCCCTGGAGATCGCACGCGGCGCGTCCTCCGGATCGACCGCGCGACGCGTGTCACCTCTTTCCTTCTTATCTCTTCTCCATCAATCTCATGTCATGGACTTTACCACATGCACGCCATGGCTGTGCAGTTCAGCTCGCGCTACCCCCTGCTCCCCCCTCCCAGCTAGTCCCTGCCCCCCCACCTTGCTAGTACCCACTCCCGTCGCCGTCTCCTCGCGCTCGCGGTGGACCCCAAGCAGCCGCCCACGCCGCTAGCGCGTCACCGATGCTCCCATCTCCATAGCGTGAGCTTGTCCTGCGGCCGGCCTTGGGCTCGCCCTGCCGCCGGCCTTGAGCACGCTCGGAGAGGCCTCTCTCTCTCCTACCTCCGACGAGGACCGGTGTTTCAAGGTGGCGCATCTCGTGTCGTGAACCGGCACACACTGCCGCCGAACCTGCGGAGGGGCGACGGCCGTCGCTACCATAGGCATCGACAGTTGCTACCAGAGGCGGCGACCATTGCTACAACCGGCGGTGGCCATTGCTACCATAGGCATCGGACGGGCGGGCACTGCTACTGCATGTGCTGACCTTGCTACCTTCAGCGAGAGGACCTGCTACACATGGCGACCCGCCCTGCTACATACGGCTTCTGGTGTTGCTACCTACGGCGAGCTACGATGCTACATGGCATTTTTTCTTACAAGTTTTTGATCCGGCGATTTCGTTTTTGCTATATTAGCATAGTTTTTTTGCTACATCTGTTTTCTGATTTTGCTACAATAGCACAAACTTCTTGCTACGAGTTGTCCGGCGAGATCTCTCGGCGATTCTCCGGTGAAGTCGATTTTGCTACGCTAGTTTATTTTTTTGCTACATGATCTCCGGCGAGGTCTCCGACAAACTCTCCGGCGAAATCTAGCCTGTCTGTTATTTTTTTAGTCCAGACCGTTTTCTGCTACATGTAGCAAAAGCGGACTATTTGTAGCAAAAGCGAGATTGTTTTGTCGTAAAAGCGGGTTTTATCCATAAACGGATGGACACGTGGTTGGCTGGGGACCAGGGATGGATCGAGGACGCGTAGTGCTGCCCAAGGTTTTGCTCTATTTGAGGGTCACACACGTAGACTGCTTTGAAAAATAGTTGATCCAGGCCATCACGCGCGTCTGCACTAGTCTACTCTATTTGGCTTGAGCTACTGCCTACTTATTGGCATGCATATACACAAGCGATCACCCTAAAAAAATTGAGAAGCTAACTAGATGAGGCACAAGCTTAAACAAATCACAAGTGCTCGGCGAAATTCTCTACGAGCTCGTTTGGCTCCTATTATTTGGGATTGGAATCAAGGAATTCATTTGTAATTTTAGAAATCAACCTGTTTGGCTATCATGGAATTGGCTACGAAATTCATTTGTAAATTTCATTGTTTTTATTTCATGTCTAACCTTAATTTCTTTTGGTACCCTGTCATTTTTGTAGAATTGCCAAATAAAATGATATTAATGGGAACCAAACGAGCTTAGCAAAAGCTGGATACAATCTGACCTCTCCACTCACATGCTAATCCTCAACCTCAAGCAAATCGGCCTCTCACTCCTCACACTTCAAACAAATCTCCGGTGAATTTGAAACACAGATGCGCGATTGTGAGAGAGAGCCTCGTATACTTATGTGGCCTTAAAGTAGCACATGTGCACTTAATTTCTTACCTGCACAAGACACGTTCTCTGTCTTATTAATTCTCTCACTCCAGGTCTCATGGATGTCTTATGTCTGGCATGATGAGTCAGTGCGCTAGGTAGTTTGGAGAAGCTAGACTAATTAACAAAAGAGAGTGAAGGTCCGATCTGAATCTTAATGATTCAGTAGAGGGGTGGCATTCGGTGGTAGGGCACATTTCCCTTCTCCATTATTCATTTTCCGCTCCTGAAAGATGAAAACAAACGTGGTACATACCACCACCTCCAGCAACGCGTTTTCTAATTGAGCGACGTCACCGGTGAGTCCTCAGCCTTCCGATGTGCGACGATTAAAACCGCAGCCACATGCACTAAGCCCGGATCGCGCGGATACCAGTTAACCTCCGCGCCGTATTCTAAGATCATCTCCACTCGTTAAGCGAATTCAGGCCGAAAATCGGATCAATTTTCAGTCGGAAGTTTTCGGCCTGGATACGTCCATGCGTATCCAGGCCGGTTCCCAAGTTCGGATAAATTTCATTAAAGTTGGACGTTTTTTTAGGATGAACGAATATAAGCGGATTATATCGAATTTAAACTAAATTAGTACATAATAACTAAAAAAAGGCCGTCACCGTGGCCTTCGCCGTTCTACATGCCGAAGTTGTTGTAGAATGCCGTGTAGCCGGGATCGGCGGGACCATCATCCTCGCCGTCGTCGTCGTCGTCGCTCGGCGGCTGGTGCTGGCGGGAGCTCCCCTGGCCTGGGTCGCCGGACCTCCACGGTTGGTAGGATGGGCATTCGTCCTCGTCGTCGTCGAGCACGTAGAGCGGGACGCCCTGATAGGCGAGCGCGCCCAGATATCGCCCGTCTCCGGGCCGCTTGCTCCTCGGCCTACTGCTGCAGACGGTGGATGCGCTGCCTCTCCGCCTCCTCCCAGTCCTTCCTGGACCATTCCAGGATGTCCGGCGAGGACGGCTCCAACATTGGCGGCTGCGGCGCCGAGTCGCGGAGCGACTGCTCCAGCGCCATCCTCAAGGCGTTTTCTTCGGGCGGCGAAGGCGCGGGTGGCCGGTTGGCGACGCCGTCACGCGAGGCTCGCCGATGATGATGCCACGCGAGTCCGTCGCGGGAGCCGAGGCGACGACGTTGACGCCATAATTCGGCGACACGTGGCCAACGAGACAGCAGTTAATGTCCGTCTGCGCCGCGTGGCTCAGAGGATGACGATGACTCGGATTTCGTCACTGACTCGACGGGTCCACGCGTTGTTTTTTCGCCAAGTTTGCTGCCTCCGGCGTTCCCGGGTCGTATCCGGGAACCTGAGTTCGGTCTGGATAGTTTGGACTAAAATTGGTCCAAATCCGAACGAAAACAGGTTCCTGGATACACGAGTGAATCAATTTTTGGCGTCGAGACCGGCGTTGTGGGTAGAGTGGAGATGCTATAATCCGGTTCGTCTTCCCTTATTCCACGCCACCGTCGCGGGATCACCGCGAAGAAGGGATCAGTTCCGCCTCGCGTCTCGATACCTACAGCCAGGCGGCAAGGCCTAGTCCGATCTGTAGCCTTCGTCTCTCAAAAATCTTTCGAGCAGCTCCTACGGCTCAAGGTTCGCCCTCCCGCTGTTCAATTAAGCTGCACCTTCATCACGTTGTATTGCTGTTGGCCAAGATCGTGGCGAAAGAATCCCCCATTAGGTCTAGCGCGATTATTATTAATCTCAGCAGTGCAATATTTTACTTCTCTGAATCTGAAGCCTCCCCTCAAGTACTACCATCTTGTTAAATCTGTCTCGGTTCTTCAGGGAAGGTCTGACGTCCAGGCCAGCTGTCTCATCATGTTCCAGAGAGATATCACTCCAGATCGACCCCATCAATGCAGATTTGGATGATCATGTTCCGAGACTTCGTGGGCAACTCAGCAACTTAAAAGGAGTAAGTGGCTCGGACGAAATTCTGTAATCGGTATGAATAAAATATTACTACTGGAGAAATTTGCAGTGCCATAATATTTAAATTGAATGAACCTAGTGTGCCGGTTTAGGGTTGTAGGCTTGCATTGCAATTTTGTAATGCTAGATGCTGCAGGTTATTCGAGTTTTTTTCCCCTACTAGCCAATTGCTTGTGGGCTGTTACCGGAAGTTATTTGCATTGCTTGAGTTGCTTATCTGCTAGTACATAAAATGCATGATAATTGCGATAACTAATTTCTTGGCATCTTTAGAGGAAATCCTCATAAAGGTGAACGGACCACCACCGACTCAGATCTTTATATTCTTGCCTTTTTAATTATATGCACTAATTTGGTACTGCAGGTTGCTAAGCTGGTAAGTGACTAATAAAGCTAAAATAGTCTGGAGCAATTCTGAAGGAAACCTCAAGTTGATCTTTGATGACCCTATGGACAGTTAAACTTAACTATCAGTGAATATGTTTCTAATAAATATATCCTACCTTGTGTGGCCGCATCGTCAAACATGATCAGTGATCCTCTCAAGTCCTTGTATGCTACTCCCTCCGTTTTAAAATATAAAATATTTTAGATTTGTGAAGAAAATGCATCTAGACTTTTTTTAGTGTCTAGATTCACTTTAAAACTGAGTGAATCTATATACTAAAAAAAGTCCAGATACATTTGCTTCACAAAGCTAAAATATTTTATATTTTAAAACAGAGGGAGTACTAGTTACTTAATAGTGTTGTCGAAAAGTGGCCATGAACTGTTTTGGCCTTATGCTAGCTATAATTGGGTAGTATAATATGTGTCCACTCTCTGATTCATGTCCTGGCGAAGCCAAAAGGCACATGCCTAGAATACTATTTTCTATGTTTACTGAGACCTTGCGTGAGTTGTGAGGAAACAATAATGTGCTGTCATTTTTATATGCTTATTATCTTGGAAACTTATAATATTCCCCTGTACCATTATCTGTAACGTACATATTGTGCTTGTTTGCAGCAAATGACTGTGACAGAGGCCCAGGCAGGGGTAAAGAACAACATGAGGAGAATAAACAAGAAAATTATACAGAACGGTTCGAACCATCTTGTTCTTGTGGTTCTCTTCGCTCTCGGCTGCTTCTTTCTCGTGTATCTCCTCTCCAAATTCTCCAGGAGATGAAGTAGGAACAATATGTCGAATTACTGGGTTGTGGCAAGGAAGAAGTGGAAGGACTCAAATTATTTGTAGTTTTGTACTCGCCGGAGGTTGTGGGTGGTAGCAAACTGTCAACTGCAGCAGAATTTGCCGGTATATGTTGCGGTTTTATGGCATCACTTGTGAATATGTCAATCTGAGTTTTGTGAATATGTCGATTTTGTTATAGAATGATAGTTTATGGTGAAGTTTTTTTTCTAGTATACACTGTCATGAATTTGAGTTTTTGTGAATATGTCGATTTTGTTTATATACTGTGCTTGCTTTGGTCGATTTCTGAATTCCAGTGAGCTGGTACTACTGTTTCATTCTTTGACTGACATTTATGGATGCTAGCAGAACAGCGGTACCGTGTGTTTCTTCGTGATGATAATTCGGGAAAGTTTTTCCTGTCTGAGAATCAAGACACACATCAGCCTTCAAGTTCGATGTCTAATGTACTTGTATTTTCCAGTGTCATTGAATCAGCAGAACTTGTGCTATCATTTTCATAGACAACAAAACTTGCACATTTGAAGTAGGAGAGCTCATGTTAGTCATGGGAAAAAAGTGAACATTTCTGAATAGTAGAAGGCTTTATTAACTCAATTGTAGCACTTAATTTGTCTGTGCTACCTAAAATGAAACAATATTGTACAAAATGTATGCTATACTGTGTAATTCTGAAAGAAATACAAAAAACTGTATATCATCCACACAACACGCACACAAAACTTGTCGGTCTTCAATGGGCAGCCAGCTCCAGGTCTCCATTTTTCTGCGCCTCCTGCTTCTTCTGCACCTTCTCGCCGTAGAGGTAGGAGGCGAATCCCCAGAGGGAGAGCACGAGCGCGATGCCCTTTGGCCCGTCGAACTTCTCATGGAGGAAGATGACGGCGAGGATCTCCGAGAGCGGCAGGATCACGGCGATCATGATGCCGGCGAGGAGCGAGGAGGCGCAGGAGATGAGGCCAACGGTGCCCAGGTTGAGCAGTTGCCACAACACGGCGTCCCACACGAGCACCAGGTAGTAGTTGGTCTTTCCGAGCCCGAACACCGCCGCCTCGGCCTGCAGCGCCCCAAAGTCGCTCTTGATGGCCATGCCGAGCAGGCAAACCATCATGCCTGCGGCGCCCATGACGGCCTGTACCTGCATCACTGTGGAGAAGGGTGGCGGCGCCCTCGCGGCGGGTCCCGTCCGGCGGCCGTACCGCTCCATGGCGAGCTCGACGAGTGGAAGCACGAGCCCGGTGACCGCGGCCGCCGCGATGGCCTCGCAGAACCCAACCCAGTACGCCTTGGAGGACTGTCCCGCTGGCCTGCCGGAGCCCGGCCCGACGCCGAGCACCGCCGGGCCGATGGTGAGGAGGACGACGGCGTTGGCGGAGAAGGGCGTGAAACGGAGGCCCACCAAGAGGAAGGCGAAGATGGCGGTGAAGGCGAGCTGCGTCGCGATGAGCAGCGAGGACGTGGACAGCGGCAGCGCCTGGGAACCCATCCCGTACACGTAGCCGGAGACGGCGTAGAACACGCCGAGCACGGCGGCGGCGCCCACGAGTCGGGGCGGGAGGAGGAGGTTGGCGATGCCGTGGCGGCGGCCGCGGAAGAGGGAGACGCACATGGGCGGGAGGAGGAGCGGCCAGCCGATCATCTGGAGCAGCGCGGACAGCCACAGGTTTTGCCCGCCGTGGACGAAGTAGATGCGCAGCAGGAGCGGCCCGCCGGCGCCGAGCAGGACGAGGCAGGCGCTGAATATGACAAGCGGCGACGGCCGGTAGCGAGCCGGAGCGGCGGCCGTGGCGCCGAGGGGCGAGGCGCCTGGCGTCTTTGCTGCTTCTTGCATGGCTGGACTGGCACTAGGCGATATGGTTGCCATGAAGTGCACACAGATTTAGCTCAGCTGCAAGCTAGCTAGTAGTATGTGTACTGCAGTTTGCCGTTTGTAGGGTATATAGAAGCACGAAGACAGAGAGGAAATCAAGTTAACAAATCAGTGAAATCACTAAGAAGGTGAGTCAACAAAAAGGAGGGAGAAGATAAGTACACGAGGGCAGCAATTCTAAATGCGCCGGTATGTGTTGGCCTCTCATCCACCGTCCCATCTAATCTTGTTAAATTGCTGTTGCTTTCTGTCCCGATACGTGAGGACGAGACTCCAGCTCATTGGCTCCCACACACACATGCAGGTTCCGGCAGACCCTACACACGTGCACCACGACTCTACTCCCTCCGTTTCATACTACTACACTCATTTGATTAAGTCAAGATCGATCTTTGTAATGTTTAAGAAAGTATAACATACAAAATAGAGGTAATTGCACCGGTGGTACAAATATTTGTCTAGTATGTGCAGTTTCATACAACTAGTTGTAAAATGTGACACGGGGCGGTACATAAACTTGTCATGGCAGTGCAAACTGGTACAAAAGCATCCCTGAAGTGACACGTGGCATTATTCTTTTGCAAAAAATACCCCTGAGAACAACAAAATTTGGACGAGTCTCTCAAAGTTCTTATTGCCTCGCCATGCGGGTGAAAAGAGTCCCCGTCGCCACCGTTCCGGCAGGTCGGATGTGGCCCAACTCACACAAGCCTTCGCCAAGGACAGGCTCACCCAGGCGCCGCAACTGTCGACGAGCGTTGCGTCCAATGCTCTGGCATCACGCCCGGTGAGCCGTGGAGGCCGTTTCAAGCGCCTCCTTGTTCAGCACCGATCTGGCACGCCCTCTGCTCGGATGACACGGTGGCTGCCGGCGCCACAATGTCACCGTCCATGACCGGCTGCGCGGTCCGTCCGTTTCTGCTACACGCTTCCACAGCGTGGCCGCCTCAATGCAGCCAGTGGGGTTGGACGACCCAAGCCGTGTCGACACGCGTTGCCACATACCACGGCCACGGCGCGTGCGTGCCTCTGGCAGCAGCGGCTCGCCTTCTGTCGTCTCTGGCCAGGAAAACCACCGTCGTTTTCGGAAACCTCAACGCTTCCTGGAATGGAAGGCCCTGCTTGTGGCGCCTGCAGATTTATCGGACGGGCACGAACAACATGGCCGACGGTGTGCACGCGCAGATTGAAGAAGCAAGAAATGACAATGCATCTCTACTCGGTCGATCGATCGATCTAGGCCCCTTCTTTTCAGCTTCTTGGCCAGCTTCTTCCGAAAGCTACCCTCGATCAGCTTCTACCAGAATCTCATCTGCCAAAATCGTTTATACTTTTAAATTAACATTGAAACTACTAGTTAAGAAGTTTGAACGAATTTTAAAGATGAGATTCTGGGAGAAGCTGGTCGAGGATAGCTTCTGGGAGAAGCTGGCCAAGAAGCTGAAAAAAAGGAGACCCTAGGCGAGTAGTAGCATACAAGTTAAACACTTGAACTAGCTTTGATCTCTTTGTTTCTTCTTCGGCATGGCCGTGGCAGCAACTGGTCTCGATCGGCCACGGGAAAACACGGCGCAGGTGAGCCTCAAGTTTAGCTAGCTAATTTCAGTAGTGTACGTGATGTTCTGTGTCACTGCTTCTGTGTTAGTGCTTGTTTGTACCACCAGTGTATCGACGCCCCAGGCCACCCACTTGGACGGGCAGATGAAGGAGCCCGTGAAGGCCAAGAACGATTATGCTGGTAGTGGTATCAAGGCAGTTGTGCGAATTTCAGTTATAATCGGGGATTTTTTGCAAAATGAACATTGTCACGTGTTTGTTCTAATGTGATTTTGTACCAGTTTGCACGGGCATGACTAGTTTATGTATCACGGTACCACAGTTTGCAACTAGTTGTATGAAACTGCACATACCAGACAACTATTTGTACCACACGTGCAAGTACCTCTACAAAATATCCACGTCTACTTTCCGCAAAAAAAAATCCACGTCTACAATATTAAACATATATGCTATGAAAGTATGTTTAACTATGTTATTGATTTAATTTGATAAATGATTATAACTTTAAATTTATAGTTGGTCAAACCCGATAGTGTTTGACTTTGACTAAACTAAATATGGGAAGTAATATGAAACAGAGGGAGTACCTTTCTTGCATCTACTTTTCATGCCTTTTAGAGACAAGTCTAGAACGAGAAATCTGAAAGTTTTGGTAATATCCCAGCATTAGAGGCTAGTAAGATGTGCATTGCATTCATGCATAGGAAATCGAGAATTTTTTTTGCGCTTAAGTTTAAAATCCAGAGATATCAGAGTTTCTCTCTCTTTGATGCTTTAGGATCTAGATTATCAAATTAGAGTGTTATAAATTATGGCATGACTTTTGTGGCTTTCTTTGTTTTGGGGTGAAATAATCAAGGTATACTATTTGAATTCAAACTAAAAGAAATTTGAAATTCAAATATATAAGGTAAATAATAATGAATAAATAAATATTATTATTTGTTATAATGAATAATTCTTTAATTACAAAGTCTAAATAAAAAGATATTACAATAAGAAAATATATTACAAGTATGAGGATACATAAATGAATAATCTTTATTACATTCACAAGATTACAATCATTTAATTTATAAGTGCTAAGAAATAAAATATTTACTTTATTGCAACAATAATATTACAATGTATTTACAAATTGTCCAAATAAAGGAATATTACAACAATATTATAAGTAAATCCTTTATCTTTTCATCTTCATTTAATTTCTTCATATTCTTGATCCCCGCAAAAAAAGAAGATTAGTGGGTTAGTTTTACTCTTAGATTAACATTGAAGTGCTATGCCAAAATTATCATTGAGTATTGTTTAAGGGGCCAACAAATAGTGAATGTTCTTATCAGATTAAGCTTCATACTAAAGCATCATTAGCACTAACTGTAATGTAACACTCGACACTAGAAATAAATATTCAAACACCAGAAATATCTTCCATTCGAGCTCATCCACAAGGGAGATGTTTAACACATCATGGAACTTAAACTAGAAGGGCCAACATGTAAGCAGACCACCATTACGCCACACACAGACTAATTGTGTCGTCACAGCAGCAATAGCTGCATAGGGTAGAAAATAAGTAGTGTAGACCTAGCTTTGCTACAAGCTACCATATCCACTTCACGTCACCACAAACCCCAGGAAGAACACCATGGACACATAGACAAGAGAAAGTTCAGGAGAAAGCCCAGGAGCTAATGAGGAGCAGGCTACAAGATCAGGCAATAAGGCAAGATCCACCACAAGATCAAGTTGTAGAGCAAAATCCACCAAAAGATCATCCACAACATCAACATAACATATTTCTACTCTCCAAACTGCATAGCGAAAAATAACCCCCTCTAAAAGTGATTGTCAAAACTTCCCTGGCGGGACATAGAAAAGACGCCACGTGACGATGGTTAAACTTATCAATGCCCATTGTTATGGACTTGGGTTTTGAGGAAGAGAGGTGCACTGGAGATAGAGTTTGGCTAACAGACAAGCAATGCGAGACACGATGTTTACCTAGGTTTAGGCCCTCGTAGGAAAAATCCTACTCCTGCTTGTTTTAACACCCCGGCCTCTCCGGACCAACGTCTATCACTCCTGGCAGCTCAATAGGATCTCTAGATTATCCTCACAGACCAACACAAGTCTTTTTTGTGCACTTTGCCCTCACTCATGCGCACCCGGTACCCACTTCCCGTTCGGTCACCCATCCTCAAATTGCTCTAGGCCAAGCACGCTTAACCTCAGAGTTCTTTTCAGATGAGCTTCCGAAAAAGAAGTTGCAACTTGTTGGTATGGGTATACTATCAATCCTATTAAGCCATGTGCCAGGGTCTCACATACACCCACCCTTAGAAGATCAACGCCCTCGTCGATCAACCACAAGCCAGGAACGTCCCCTCTTGGCATACGTCTCTGCGTCGACTGCCGACACATGTGACATGTCGTGTCCACTCCGGGCCACACGCGCCATGCTCCACATGTCCACCACTGACCCGCACACACCTGTGTAACCGCGAGGGTCGGCTCTGATACCACTTGTAACACCCCGGCCTCTCCTGACTGGCGACTATCACTCCTGGCAGCTCAATAGGATCTCTAGACTATCCCCACAAACCAACACAAGTCTTTTCTGCACACTTTGTCCTCACTCATGCGCACCCGGTACCCACTTCCCGGTCGGTCACCTATCCTCAAATTGCTTAAGGCCAAGCATGCTTAACCTCAGAGTTCTTTTCAAATGAGCTTCCGGAAAATAAGTTGCAACTTGTTGGTATGGGTATACTATCAATCCTATTAATCCATGTGCCAGGGTCTCACACTTGTCTTCTCTTGATTGATGGCGAAACCGAAAGTTATAGGGGGTGCACAGATGAGATATGGCGGGTGTGCATGTACGATAGGGTGATGGTGCTGACGTGGAGCACTTTGTTGGAAACCCCAAGAGCAAGGTGTGATGAGCACAGCAGCAAGTCTTCCCTCAGTAGAGACCGAGGTTATCAAACCAGAAGGAGGAAGGAAACGTCACACAGGTGTTGCAAGCAACGCGGAAACCTGCACAACACAAACTCAAGACTTTGCCCCAATGAATCAGTGAGGTTGTCAAGCTCACCGGTTTGCTGTAACAAAGGATTAAACGTATGGTGTGAAAGATAATGGTTTGCAACAAGTAAACAAGTAACAGTGGAATATGTATCAATGGTAAAGATTGGACCGGGGTCCATAGTTTACTAGAGGTGCTCTCCTTAGATAAACAACATGGCATGAAGGGTAAACAAATTACAGCAGGGCAATTGACAGGAACTGAGCAAGGCATAACAATGCAATTACTAGTCAGAAAGATCCTATGAGATTCGATTGGGCAATACAACAAGTACATAGACCGCCATCCAACTGCATCTATGACTAGAAGTCCACCTTCAGGTTATCATCCGAACCCCCTCTAGTATTAAGTTGCAAGCAACACACAACTGCTTTAAGCAAAGTGTGTAAGGCAAACAGTCCACATGTTCCATGAACAAGAGACCGTTGTTTTCTCCCTAGTAGAAACAACACATCTACAACCGAAGATATTATTGTCACTTACCTTGGAAACTAGAGGCATGAACCCACTATCGAGCATAAATACCCCCTCTTGGAGTCACTAGCAACTACTTGGCTAAGATAGCTACTAACAACGGAGAGCATGCAAGATCACAAACAACACAGACATGATAGAATCATAAAGATAAAACCATTAATCCAACCAACATAATAATCTCAATATCCATCGGATCCCCGCAAACACAACATGCATGATTACAAATAGATTAGATCTTGATCATGAACGGAGCTCACAAGATCTATACATGAAAGTACAAAGGAGGAGATACAACCATCTAGCTACTACATGGACCCATAGTCCAAGGTGGAACTATTCACGTATCATATCGGAGAGAAGGCCACCGGGATGATCTCCCCTCCGGCAGGGTGCCAGGAAGAACTTCAGATCCCCCCGATCTAGGGACGATGGTGGCGGCGGCTACAGACAGTTTCATGGAGATTTGATCGGGTGCTTAGGGTTTCTGCATCGGGCGATTCTTATAGGCGAAGGGGGAGGCAGAGGAGGCGACCAGTGGGTCCAAACCCTAGCCATGCGCGGGCCCACCCCTGGCCGTGCCTGGGGGGGGGGTCTGGCTGCCCTGGCCCGCTTCCTCGTCTCCCCTCTGGACTTCTTGTTCCCCACGGAAAGTAATTGACTTTGACGTTTGCCCTGTCCAATTCTGAGAATATTTCTTTACTAAATTTTCTGAAACAAAAAACAACAGAAAACAGGCATCTTGCACTGTTGCAACTTGTTAATAGGTTAGTACCAGAAAACATGTAAAAAGCACCTCAAAGTTTAGACAAGTAAAGCAAAGTAGATACTAAACAAGCATGGAGCATCAAAAATTATAGATACGTTTCCGACTTATCAACATCCCCAAGCTTAACTCCTACTCGTCCTCGAGTAGGTAAGTGATAAAAGAATAATTTTTTAGGTGACATGCACCCTCATAATAAAGATCCAACCATTTGCAAGCATTGAAAGCTGGGATCAAAGAACTCTAAACATGTACATGAAAGATAGAGTTCTAACAATAGGACACAGTAACTATGCATGCAACATGAAAGGCTACAAATAAAGATCATGAATAACATGCATTGGAAAACGTTTGTTTGTTTCACATATAGAAAACATAGCATAGTGGCATTCAGCTTCTCCCTCATAAAGTAGCAATATAGATGCATAGGACACCTTTAAAGTGCACAAGGGTGACTAGAAACAAATAGCATAAGAACAAGTAATATCACAATATGCATCAATCAATAAGCTTTGGAACACTGCACACAGAATGACAACTATGCTCTCTTAATGGTGCCTAAAGGTAGAAGGTGGAGACTCAATAATGGTGGAAGAAAGGCCTTTTTGTAAAGGAAGCAGGGATTACAAGTTTCAAAAAGAGCTTCCAAAAATTATGGTACTTGTTAGCTTTCAGCCCTGATTGCCCCTATCATAAGCATCTTGAAGTGATTAAGGTTAAAGTGGCAAAGATGGAGTATATGCTTGACAAAGTATAAGTTGGCAAGCTCAAGTCCCTTGAATACGACGGTCACACCTCATGCATACTCAACTTTGGGCCCAGGTAAGTTCTTGTCATTGTAAGTATTTGCATATCATAGAGAACTGCCAACGGGGTACCCCTTGCACATGGTACATGAGCTTTCCCATAAACAAAATGACAAGGCAAGCAGACAATGAGCATCTCAGCAATCTTCTTATGTACCATGGGAATATGGTTCTTTTTTCTCTCTTTCCTCTTTTCTCAATGTGTCTCTTTTTTATAAGAAGAATGTTTCATAGATGTCACTATGGTGATGCTGCAAGTTTCCACCATGATTAGGCATGGCTTAGGCTAGCGGCCTAGGCGTTTCTCTAACACAGGATACAAACTCCATGGACTTACAAGTTCCGTCTTTATTTCACACCGGTGACATCCATAGACAAAAGAGCATGATATCAACTGAGTACAAAGTACAAGTGCAATGTTGAAAGCGTTCCCCGTGACAGGACGGTTCTGCTAATTCCAACGTATAAGTGCAAGCATACAACAAAGTTGTCACAATGGTTCAAGATTATTAGGGGCAAAGAATATAAAGTGTGCCATCAAGTTCGTGAGGGATTTAATCACTAAGTTTTAACATAACAAAATAGTTGTTAATTGGAAGATAGTTAAAAATAAGAATATACTTGGAATGGTGTAACACACCATGCATAGGAGTTTATAGTGGACACTTTGGAATAACTTGGTTTATTGGGAGTTGGAAGCATGAGTAGAACTTACTCATACAAGTGGAGGCTAGCAAAAGACTGGGAGCAACCAACTAAGAGAGCAATAATGGCCATAATCATGCAGTGCAACAAAGCATACTAATCAAAGCAAAGAGTGGTACTACAAGTCAAGGACTAAATGATCATAGAGGCTAATGGTGACTTGTCATAGTCATAACATGGTGTGAGCATGTGCCAAATCAACCCAAGCAAAGCATCAAAGGAGAATACCACAATACTATGCTTTTGCATGCTAAAACAAAGCATCAAAGGAGAAATCCCTGTCGGCTCGTCCGACATTGACGCGGTGACACCTGCGGGTGCTGTCATCCTTATTGAAGGGCGTCAGATGCAACCCTTTTCCACTCCCCTCCGTGTATCGGGGGAAACCCTAGGACAAGTCCGGGCAATAGCGTCGTCGATATAGCATTCCTTCTTGAAGGTGTTACTTGAAACACGGTGCTTCGAAGTGCTAGGAGTGAGGTGGGACAACTCCGGAGGGCGCAGCGGTTACGTGTCTTTTTTGTTCGTTGATCTGATAGATGTCGGCATTTGTTTCTTTTATTTTTCTCTTTATTTTCTTTTGGGTTGGATTGTGCGGTTGCTTTTATTTTGGGCTGGATTGTGATGTTGCTCCAACATTGTCGTTGTATCTTGTGATTGCTATATTAATATAGCGGGGCGCAAGCCTATTTCGAGAAAAACAACGCATAATTTCTTCAAGGCACACTAAGCAACCCAATTGTTTGGAACAAGACATGCTATAGCAATAATCACTAAGCATAAGGTCAAAACAACACCTAGCATGTCATGCTAAAGTCTAAGTCACAATCAATGCAAGCTCCTCTTGCACTTCAAGCAAGAACTTACTACTCCTTTCCAACACCAAGCAACTTATTTGCAAAACAACACAGCGAGAACGGGGGTCCAAACTACTTTATTCAAGCAAACTAAACAACCTAAGAAAAGCAAACAAAAACTAAGACGCTCCAAGAACAACACAACTGTGCATGAAACAATAAAAACGAAGTGTCTAGACAGACATGAGCTTTTTATTGATGAAGAAGGGGATGCCTGGGCATCCCCAAGCTTTGACGCTTGTACCTCTTCGATATTTCTTGGGGTGACACCATGGTGGCATCCCCAAGCTTGAGATTTTGTCCATTCTTCATCTCATTGCATCATTCTCTCTCTATACCTGAAATTTTTCCTTCATACAAAACTTCACACATTCTTCATTAGCAACATTAGTGTATTTAAAAGATATTAGACCCCTGGCAAAGCTTTGGAACATCAAGGTTTTTCACTAAAAACACAAGCTACTCTAGTAACTCCTTCAAAAAGCTCAATTCATCTAAAGAGAACTCAAAAAGGAATCGATAAGAAGCAAATGCAAATAATGGCAGAAATCTGTCAAAACAGACTAGCAGATAGAAACCGATTTTTTGAACATCTTATGTTGCTCAAATCAAAAAGTGTTGAACTAACAAAAGTTATCTAACATACTGGGAGATTTATTCGTAAATTTTGAGATCGATCCGAGTTACAGAGACTCCTCACGAATTTTTTTGGTGGAGGACAGAAATCTATTTCGGGACAACAACTCCCCAAATCTTACTTCCCTCTCATTGGAGGTCATTTTTGGCACAAAAATCAAGAAAAAAGGATAAGGAGATATCATTACTGAAGTAATAACTTCCAAGACTTAAGGAAACTCTTGGGTTATCTCCCAACAAGTACTTTTCTTTAACGCCTTTAAGTTAGGCTTGATAGCTGGAGAAGAGTCTCATATAAGAAATATGAATCGAAGTCAAAGAGAGCATCAAGAAGCAAATTCAAAACACATTTAAGTGTAACCCTCTTCCTATGCATCAGAATCTTGTACACAAATAAATTCACAAGGAACAAAGTGACAGGCATAGGAAGATAAAACAAGAGTAACTTCAAAACTTTCAGCACATAGAGAGGTGTTTCAGTACCATGTAAAATTCTACAACCATATTTTCCTCTCTCATAATAATTTTCAGTAGCCTCATGAATAAACTCGACAATATAGCTATCACATAAAGCATGCTTTTCATGATCTACAAACACATAATTTCAATCAAGCTCAAAAATAGTGGGATTAAAACCTTCAGGTTTTACCCAAAGTAGATATTTCAAAAGGATCCACAGGAACATAACATTCATCCTCCTTTGGTAGGCAAGGGGGACAATCAAATAATATAATAGGTAAAGAGTTACTCTCATTAGAAGGTAGGCATGGGTAGATCCATTGTTCCTCCTTTTGTTTATCACTCTCCTCCTCTTTTTCATCTAATGAGCTTTTAGTTTCAGCAATTTCTTCTTCCATAGGCTCCTGCAAGGCATTAGTCTCTTCCATCTGTGGAAAGCATCTATTAAAATATTTCAAGAATATAGCTATTTTCTTCCTTATAATTATCAAAGTAGAATTTAAGTATCTCATAAACCTCGCATTCATAAGGTGCATCATCAGTATTTTCAAGCAAACTGGCAAGTTCAAATGCATCCTTGAAGGCAATAAATTCTTCAATTTGTTCCACATCATCGAAGTCATAATTTTCCTTAATATAAGAAGATATGGTAACATTATCATTATACTCACACTGAAAAGAGGGATGTTTATACCTCCTACAACAACAAGCTTTATCAAAGCAATAAGTAACATTATAAGTAGAGCACATGTCTCTAGCAATAGTATTCAACTTATCAATTTGTTCCCATAAGTGTTTCCCTTTTTGTGACAAACGGTGTTCCTTGTAATAATACTTTTGTTCTTGCGTGAACCCACCTTGCCAATAAGAACTAGTTTCAAAGAAACCATCCATTGATAGAAAGCATGACCAAGCAAGGCAATAACAGACCAGCAACTAGAGCAGGAACAATTTTTTTTTTTGTGTTTTTGAATAAAGCGAGCAAACCAAACTAGACTATTTTTTTGGGTTTTCTTAAAAGAGGCAAACAAAACCAAGCAAAAGAAACAAATCAAACTAATAACAAAGTAAAGATAAAGGAAGTGAAGGACTCCCTTGTGAAGACGTCCTTAGCCTCCCCGGCAAAGGCGCCAGAAAACTTGTTGATGGTGCTGACGTGGAGCACTTCGTTGGAAACACCAAGAGCAAGGTGTGATGAGCACAGCAGCAAGTCTTCCCTCAGTAGATACCGAGGTTATCGAACCATAAGGAGGAAGGAAACGTCACACGGGTGTTGCAAGCAACACAGAAACCTGCACAACACAAACTCAAGACTTTCCCCCAACGAATCAATGAGGTTGTCAAGCTCATCGAGTTGCTGTAACAAAATATTAAATTTATGGTGTGAAAGGTAATGGTTTGCAGCAAGTAAACAAGTAACAGTGGAAGATGTATCAATGTAAAGATTGGATCGGGGTCCATAGTTCACTAGAGGTGCTCTCCTTAGATAAACAACATGGCATGAAGGATAAAAAAATTACAACAGGGCAATTGACAGGAACTGAGCAAGGCATAACAATGCAATTACTAGTCAAAAAGATCCCATGAGATTCGATTGGGCAATACAACAAGATACATATACCGCCATCCAACTGCATCTATGACTAGCAGTCCACCTTCAGGTTATCATCCGAACCCCCTCCAGTATTAAGTTGCAAGCAACAGACAACTGCTTTAAGCAAAGTGTGTAAGGTAAACAGTCCACGTGTTCCATGAACAAGAGACCGTTGTTTTCTCCCTTGTAGCAACAACACATCTACAACCGAAGAGATTATTGTCACTTCCCTTGGAAACTAGAGGCATGGACCCACTATCGAGTATAAATACCCCCTCTTGGAGTCACTAGCAACTACTTGGCCAAGATAGCTACTAACAACGGAGAGCATGCAAGATCACAAATAACACATGCATGATATAATCATAAAGACAAAACCATTAATCAAACCAACATAATAATCTCAATATCCATCGGATCCCCGTAAACACAACATGCATGATTACAAATAGATTAGATCTTGATCATGAACGGAGCTCACAAGATCTATACATGAAAGCACAAAGGAGGAGATACAACCATCTATCTACTACATGGACCCATAGTTCAAGGTGGAACTAATCACGCATAATACCGGAGAGAAGTCCTCCAGGACGATCTCCCCTCCGGCAGGGTGCCGGGAAGAACTTCAGATCCCCCTGATCTAGGGACAATGGTGACGGCAGCTTCAGACGGTTTCGTGGAGATTTGGTCAGGTGCTTAGGGTTTCTGTATCGAGGCTTCTTATAGGCAAAGGGGGAGGCCAAGGCGGTGGTCAGGGGCCCCACACCCCTCCCAGGCACGGGGCAGGGCCCACCCGCGCCTAGGGTAGGTCTGGCCGCCCTGCTTGCCTCTACGGCTCCCCTCTGGACTTCTTGTTCCCCACGGAAAGTAATTGACTTTGACGTTTGTCCCGTCCAATTCCGAGAATATTTCTTTACTAACTTTTCTGAAACAAAAAACAGTAGAAAACAGGCATCTGACACTGTTGCAACTTGTTAATAGGTTAGTACCAGAAAACATGTAAAAAACACCTCAAAGTGTAGACAAGTAAAGAAAAGTAGATACTAAACAAGCATGGAGCATCAAAATTATAGATACGTTTCCGACGTATCATAGGGTTAAGATTGTCTAGATCTATTGTGTCTGTTGTGGGAGAGGTGGAGATATCCCTCCTCGTTGGACCCTCCTAGACTTTCTATATGGGGAGCCTAGGTCTCAGATATCAATACAAGTTGGTTAATAGTTGTATTCAAACTATAATCTTAAGCTTTACTTTTCTTGCATATTTGGGAGTCCGTGTCCATATGGGTTCATACTAGCCGAACCGTTATGGGCTTCATGGACCTTGGTAGGTTGTTGAGTGGGCCTCCGTCGGGCCACACCAAGTAGGTTGTAGTGCCTGTTGGACATACCTATGTCACCACGTGTCTCATTCCGCCCTAGTGCACGACGGCACTGTCATACCATAGGAGGGATAGGCGGAAAGGGCATCCACCAAAGGGAGAGGCGGAAGGGGGTGTGACGTGTATCCATGGTAGGAAGAGATTTCACCCAAGAGGTTGGATGGATGTATTAGCGGGAAGAGGAACATGTTGACTCGCGTGCAGAGCTGTTGTTGCGCCACCGTCCCATCATTGATTGTCTTGATCATTTCCCTCTGGATAGGTGCCCTGTCTCTCTCTCATTGCATGCGGGTAACGCGGGTAGCATTTAGTATAAAGATTTTTTTAGGTAAGTATAGAGATTTTAATGCACCATTAGTTTGATTCAGAAGAACAACTGTTTACTTACATGCATGCTCCGATTATTTGGTTTGATTAACCATCCTTGATCCGTCCGTCCGTAAGTAAGTCTATATCTAGGAACTAAATACTCCGCCAATATAAAATAAAGAGGAGAATAATATTGGTGGATGATATGGAGGAGAAGAATGGGGATTGAAGGATTGAAGTATTAAGTGCCTTCATAATATAGATGTACATTCAAATTTAGAGTGCTAGATGTACACTCATTTACGGATGGAGGGAGTATGTTGTTTAGAAAAAGGGTTCCCAACAACTACGCCCGCAAGCACTTTGGGGAAGCCTGCCCTCCAGAAGCACGTCGTCCGGCTTGGCGGTCACTCGCTTCTAACGTGTCTTTGGGAGTTGCGGCATTGAACGGTGGTGAAAAAGGGGATGTTCTGGCGGCGACGGTGGCGATGTCATGAACTAGGTGGGAATCAGAACGGTAGCATGCAGGCGAAATGGGCGGTGAATTTTCGCTCAAAAATACTAATGTGGTATATAGTTCCATTAATTAGCTAACAAAGGGGACATCCAGCCAATCTGAGGTGGCGCATGTTGCCGGCACGAAATTACCATCTGATTTGTGGGCTGCTCGAACTGCTAGCAATAGCTGGGACAACCGAAACGGCCCATTTTTCGTCGCAACCTCCAAAGCCTGTTGGAGCCACGTTGAAGGGTGCTAGTATAGATGATCAAATAAGACATTGAGAAAAAAATAAGAGTGAATATATTTAGGAATGATGTGGTAATTTCAGTAATAATGAACTAATTACAGTACAGTAATTTTACCTTAGGTAGTTTAGTAATTAGTATTAAGAATCTATATGCGAGTGCTGATTTCGGAGGTCAAGCACACGAACAGGAGCCAGGAATCGGTGCATTGTTAGGGGCGTGTGTTCTTGCTCGGGGACTTTAGTCGCACCTAGATATCATGGCTCCACGAAAGCTCCACGCGCCAATGCAACATCTAGTGCCTAAAGAACACTTTGTTTGGTTTAGTATATTTTTGTTTCTCTGTGGTTTGGGAAGCAATGTCCAGTTGTTTGCTTGCATGTTTTCTTGGTTTTCGGCAATTCAGGACTCGTTTGGCTAGTTGCATTCTCCCTGATATCCTTATCTTGTTGCTCGTGTGGTGTGGCATCCCGCAAAACCACTACTAGAAAATCGCGTTGAATTTGTGCATTGCATCGTCATCATCATGCATTGTTTGCATAAAACTATTTTCGCAAAGCCGTTTTGTTTTCTAAAACGCCCCCTCTTTATTCAAACATCAAAACCGGGTCCCCGGATTATTTTGTTTTGTCCGCTGTCGGATTGCAAAAACGCGGGTTGAAAGAAATAATTTAATTAATTATTTTAGCGGGGGCAGTCGAACGGGCCGTTTCAACCCGAACGACCACCCCCAGGATTTTAAATCGGCCCACCTAATCGGCCCCTTCTAAATCCTAAAGCTACCTGTTAAACTACCCACACTCCCCAGCCACATCACCCGGGCCAATCAGCGGATGACACCTCACTCCACCCCTCACCCCACCCAACCAGAAAACGCCACTTGGCTGCTACATCACTCCCTCTCTCCACCTCTCTCTCTCAACCACACAACACACACGCACACACGCGCACACCACGCGCCTGCCACGCGCACACCACACGCCTCTGGGCCCCACCGCGTCGGCCCACTCGCCAGCCACTCCCCACCGTGTCCCAACCGCGTGCCCGACCTGCCCGTGGCCCCACCCAGCCCCCTGGGCCCACCCACGCGGCAGCACCGCGCCAGCCGCACGCGACCCGCGCCCCACCGCTCCCCACCTGCCCCGCCTGCTTCTTCTTCCTCCTCCTCCCTCCCCGCGGCCGGCAGCTTCTCCTCCGGCTCCGCGGCGCCTCCCTCCTCGCCCCGAGCCGTCTCCGGCGCGCCCTCCGCCTCGTCGCCGTTCTTCCCGCCGCTCCTGGCCCGCGCCCGCCTCCGGCCCCTCTCTCTCTCGTCGAGCTCCGCCCCGCCTCCAACCACCCCTGTCGGCCCCCTCGCCTCACCTCGCCGCCGCGTCCGGCGAGCGCCCGCCGCCCGCCGTCCTCTCCGCCCAACCCGCCGCGCCTAGCCCGCCGCGCCTAGCCCGCCTCCATCGCGCCACGGCAGTCTCCCTCCCCGCCTCCGGCAGCACCTCGCCTGCGCCGCCACCGCTGCGCCCTCCCTCCGGCGCCCGCTCTCCCTGGCGCGCGCCGCCCGTCGCCGCGACCACCTCCCCGTCCGCGCTCGCCTCGGCCCGAGCCTCCCCGTCCGCGCTCGCCTCGGCCCGAGCCTCCCCGTCCGCGCTCGCCTCGGCCCGAGCCTCCCCGTCCACCTCGCCCTCGCCTGCGCCGGCGCCGCACCTCCGCGCCGTTCCCCGAGCCGCGCCGCCGCGCGGGCCCGCCTCGCCGTCAACCGCCTCGTCGGCGCCGTCCCCTGCAACCTCTGCCACCGCCGCCCATCCGCCCCGCGAGCCCCGTCGCCGTCTGCTGCCCCGCGACGTGGACCAGGACGCCGCCGCCAACCTCCTCCGCAGGCCGTTGCGGGCCCTCCCTGGCGGCCGTCTTCGCCTCGTGCGCTGTCGCAGTTGTCTGCGTCGACCCCGCCAGAGCCGCTCGCCCCCGCCGCTCTGAGCTCCGACGCGTCCTCCGCCCGTCCAAGCTCCGCCGTCGCGTCCCCGCTGTCGGCCGCGTGCCTAGTCGTCCTTTGGCTAAGGAATCGACATCGCCTTGTGTCTGTGCTGCGGTTGATGTGGTGGCGTTGCGAAGATCTCGCGGTCCAAGTCCAAGACGAGTCCTGCCCCGTGGCATGCCATGATCTTCGAAAGATTAATCGATGCAAGTGTGGTGCGACAGTGCCCCCTCGTTGACAAGCAACCACGACCACCGCCAAGATCTTCTTGTCGACAAGATCTTCCCGTTGACAAGGCCACCGACAAGATCTTCGACATGCGTCGCCATACTCAAAGCTCTCTTCGCGGATCCGGCGATCACACATGCGACAAGACCCCGTCCCGGACACCAGGTTCTGCAACCCGAACGCCAAGCCAACCGTCGAACCCCGAAGCCCGGACCATGCGGACCGACATGATCTTCTGCTCGGACGCCAAGTTTCGTCGAGGGCCCGGTACGACAAGTACTTCCTCGAGGACGCCTAGTGCTTCACCCCGGACACCGAGACCCCGACGCGACAAGTACTTCATCCCGAACGCCATGACCGTCAACATGACCCGAAGACCCCGGATGCGCCAAGCCCTACCCCGTTATCCGAGAACGCTTCCGTCGAACCCTGGACCCCGAGCCCAACCCCGAACCCCGGAACCCCAAGTTCGTCGCGACCCCCCTCATGTGTGAACCCCTTCCCGCAAACCCTATTTTTATAAATGAAATACAACCTTGTCGCATGTTAAATTGTCATTCATCTTGCATGCATATCAGTGGTTTGGGGGCCTTATGCCGATTCACCTAATAATTAAATATGGGGCCCATATGCGGGCAAATCTAGCCTTATATCGGCCTCATTTAAATTTGTGTAGCGAACCGGTACCATTTTTGCCATGTCCAAACAACATTTAATTTGCGGGGTAGATAAACAACATGAACCATCTAAATACTGTCGGGACCCCGGTTCCGCTTAATATGACCTAATTGCATCGCACCTTTGCTATGTCATGCATCATACATGCATCATGCCCGATCTTCTGCCGATCTTAAATATTGCATCCGGTGTTTCTTCTAGTGTTTTGCTTCTTCGCGGATAAGGCCGTTGAGTTAATGCGAGTGTCGACCCGATCTTCGGTTGAACCTTCGGCAATGCTTTTCAGGCGAGCATCTCCCCCTTTCTACCTATCTTACTTTTCTAGTATTTATTCCCTCCTGTTGATCTTTGCTATCTGTGTTGCGATGCTCTAGTTTTCGTACCCGTGATATCCCTTGCAGCCATATATAGCCTTGGACACATCCTATTACCTGTTGTTTGGTAGATAGTTGGACTTACGCGTCGTAGTCGCTTGCTCAAGTGCTGTTGCGTGTCGTCGAGTACCACAGTTGTTGGAGAATTGCCGCATGTTCAATGTTGGAGAAGACCATGGCTTTATTTATTGTTCACTTTAATTACTGCTTAACAACTAAAATTGAAGTAAGTAGAGGCATCGGTGGGTGATAGGTAATATTTGGTTTCCGACCGCCCACTTGTGTCCCGTAGGACCCCGAGTTCTTGACACCTGTTCCGAGATCGAGCGCGCTAACCACAGGTGGGGAGATATGGGCCCCCCATTGATTATTACATGATTTCAAAGTATTGTACTGGGGGCCACAACTAGTTTGAGGATTTATTTACTATCCCGTACCTATGCCATGCTTTACTGCTTTATTTACGATTGTGTGAGGAGCACGCTGTACTATTTAGGAAGCGGAGTGTTTTCGCTGTATCGACAGTCCCCGTTTGGGGACTTGCTGTCGTTTACAGCCACTGACGCAAACCCTAAGTCCGTCTCGAAGACCGGCCGACTTCGTTGCGGGTGTCGACTTGGTGGGGTGGCCCCCATGTACTTGCTTTGGGTCTGGGAATGTCGTGACTTAGGCCCCGCCGACATACCGATGGGTGTATGTTAACTGATCTGGCAAAAAGGGTCGAAGTGCCTGTGGATACTTTGGTGCACCCCTGCAGGGTTTAATCTTTTCGAGAAGCCGTGTCCGCGGTTATGGACGACTTGGAGCACAGGTCTCGATCATAGACAACTATAACTAAAGTTTACTGTTATAAATTGACTTGTATCCGATTTGACTAGTAATCAGCTTCACTACAACGGAATGGCTAAATAAAAGTACCAACAACTGCTGGGTTTTGGGGTTATCTCATGCTAATTGTATCTGATTAGTAAGTGCCGCAACTACAACGGAATGATTAAATAAAAGTGCCCACTGCTTATTTTATCAGGACGACTATCTTTACCTGACTAGTAAATTGCCGCCACTATAACTGAATAAGTAAAATTGCCAACTGTGTGAGTTCCTCGGTTGACTTCCTCGTTTGGTCTCGAGGGGGAAACGCCAGGATGGGTTTGTTTGATGGTAGCATCAGGTTGGTTCCGAATAGGTCTTTCTTACCCCTCTCTGATAGTCGCCAGTTGTATCGAGTCTCTATAGGTTGTTTAGTGCAGGCTGCCGCTGCCGCTTCAGTCCACCATACCTATGTAGGCGAGGACCGCCGAATTCTAGTCTCGCCGTGTACTGGCCTCAGTACTGACGCTCCTTCTTTTTCCTTTGCCCTTTGTCGGCACCCCTTTCGTTTAAGCAGGTGTTGAGATCGACGTCGTTAGCAGGGTTACCCTTCCGGCTTGGCCTGGGCAGGGTTATGGACGCCATTGGTTATTCTTCAGGGCTCTTAGCCCCATTTGCATCTTGTCCGAAGTCGGACGCTCGATCATTTTCAAGGTGATTTGGATCTTTGTATATTATATTTGTATTCTTGACTCTTGGAGTCGTGCTGTATATATATCTGTTCTATGGGTCCCATCGAGGACTGTTGTGTAATGTTATTACTTCGTTTTCCACCCGCACGAAAGTGCCTGGTGGGCACCTTTGAATCGTTTCTATGCGGGTTTGGCGGGTTTCGCTAAAACTTGCATAGGGCCGGTTCTGAGGGTGTTACAGAGTGGTATCAGAGCTCAGCAGTTGCGATACCCCACAAGTCCAGCCTGTAGGATAACCTAGCTAACGGCCGAAGTAGAGTGTCAAAACTATTTTTGCAAAATCGGTTGGATAGTTCTGGTTAGGTCTGATTTTACTCCTTACCCCTCTGCTGTTCTCCTCTTACCTCTACGTGTTTTTGAATCCGCTCTCATCCCTTTCTTCGAGTCCAGGAATTCTCGTGGTTGGGTTCCGTCGTACCTTCAGGGTTTCGCTTCCTTCTTCGATAACGGTGTTCTACCATCCGGTGTTCAAGTTGCCTGAGGAATCCGTCTGCTGTGGTATCCTTCTTTGTTCCTTGTTTGGGCCATCCGGTGTTTCCGACGCGACGACATCATCTACGCCAGATCCGATGCATATTCTGCATCACTCCTTTGTTTCCGAACCTCGCTTGTCGAGATCTTCAGTCTGATTCTGAGAATTGTTGCATGCTTTTCCACTGATTGTGCAGAGTAATAGTTTGGGTGCGTGATGGATTGGCCCCCATGCCGACTACCCCTTCTATTCGCTTTTGTACATTGAAGTGGATGAGAATGCATCGGTTCCCTCTTTCCACGGAAGCTAGAGGTGGCTTTATCTGTTGATGCCTCTACCTTCGACCTTTTTGATCCCGGAGTGTTCCCTCGACAATCACGGACAACGACCTCTTGTTAGTGGTGTCGCGAGGACCTACACGAAGCGAGAAGACGCAGATCGCCGACCTTCCTTCCGGTACCATGAGGCGGATCTCGAGGGCGAGATCCATTGTTAGTGGTGTCGAATTGTGGCATCCCGCAAAACCACTACTAGAAAATCGCGTTGAATTTGTGCATTGCATCGTCATCATCATGCATTGTTTGCATAAAACTATTTTCGCAAAGCCGTTTTGTTTTCTAAAACGCCCCCTCTTTATTCAAACATCAAAACCGGGTCCCCGGATTATTTTGTTTTGTCCGCTGTCGGATTGCAAAAACACGGGTTGAAAGAAATAATTTAATTAATTATTTTAGCGGGGGCAGTCGAACGGGCCGTTTCGACCCGAACGACCACCCCCAGGATTTTAAATCGGCCCACCTAATCGGCCCCTTCTAAATCCTAAAGCTACCTGTTAAACTACCCACACTCCCCCAGCCACATCACCCGGGCCAATCAGCGGATGACACCTCACTCCACCCCTCACCCCACCCAACCAGAAAACGCCACTTGGCTGCCACATCACTCCCCCTCTCCACCTCTCTCTCTCAACCACACAACACACACGCACACACGCGCACACCACGCGCCTGCCACGCGCACACCACACGCCTCTAGGCCCCACCGCGTCGGCCCACTCGCCAGCCACTCCCCACCGTGTCCCAACCGCGTGCCCGACCTGCCCGTGGCCCCACCCAGCCCCCTGGGCCTACCCACGCGGCAGCACCGCGCCAGCCGCACGCGACCCGCGCCCCACCGCTCCCCACCTGCCCCGCCTGCTTCTTCTTCCTCCTCCTCCCTCCCCGCGGCCGGCAGCTTCTCCTCTGGCTCCGCGGCGCCTCCCTCCTCGCCCCGAGCCGTCTCCGGCGCGCCCTCCGCCTCGTCGCCGTTCTTCCCGCCGCTCCTGGCCCGCGCCCGCCTCCGGCCCCTCTCTCTCTCGTCGAGCTCCGCCCCGCCTCCAACCACCCCTGCCGGCCCCCTCGCCTCACCTCGCCGCCGCGTCCGGCGAGCGCCCGCCGCCCGCCGTCCTCTCCGCCCAGCCCGCCGCGCCTAGCCCGCCTCCATCGCGCCGCGGCAGTCTCCCTCCCCGCCTCCGGCAGCACCTCGCCTGCGCCGCCACCGCTGCGCCCTCCCTCCGGCGCCCGCTCTCCCTGGCGCGCGCCGCCCGCCGCCGCGACCACCTCCCCGTCCGCGCTCGCCTCGGCCCGAGCCTCCCCGTCGACCTCGCCCTCGCCTGCGCCGGCGCCGCACCTCCGCGCCGTTCCCCGAGCCGCGCCGCCGCGCGGGCCCGCCTCGCCGTCAACCGCCTCGTCGGCACCGTCCCCTGCAACCTCTGCCACCGCCGCCCATCCGTCCCGCGAGCCCCGTCGCCGTCTGCTGCCCCGCGACGTGGACCAGGACGCCGCCGCCAACCTCCTCCGCAGGCCGCTGCGGGCCCTCCCTGGCGGCCGTCTTCGCCTCGTGCGCTGTCGCAGTTGTCTGCGTCGACCCCGCCAGAGCCGCTCGCCCCCGCCGCTCTGAGCTCCGACGCGTCCTCCGTCCGTCCAAGCTCCGCCGTCGCGTCCCGCTGTCGGCCGCGTGCCTAGTCGTCCTTTGGCTAAGGAATCGACATCGCCTTGTGTCTGTGCTGCGGTTGATGTGGTGGCGTTGCGAAGATCTCGCGGTCCAAGTCTAAGACGAGTCCTGCCCCGTGGCATGCCATGATCTTCGAAAGATTAATCGATGCAAGTGTGGTGCGACAGTGCCCCCTCGTTGACAAGCAACCACGACCACCGCCAAGATCTTCTTGTCGACAAGATCTTCCCGTTGACAAGGCCACCGACAAGATCTTCGACATGCGTCGCCATACTCAAAGCTCTCTTCGCGGATCCGGCGATCACACATGCGACAAGACCCCGTCCCGAACACCAGGTTCTGCAACCCGAACGCCAAGCCAACTGTCGAACCCCGAAGCCCGGACCATGCGGACTGACATGATCTTCTGCTCGGACGCCAAGTTTCGTCGAGGGCCTGGTACGACAAGTACTTCCTCGAGGACGCCTAGTGCTCCACCCCGGACACCGAGACCCCGACGCGACAAGTACTTCATCCCGAACGCCATGACCGTCAACATGACCCGAAGACCCCGGATGCGCCAAGCCCTACCCCGTTATCCGAGAACGCTTCCGTCGAACCCTGGACCCCGAGCCCAACCCCGAACCCCGGAACCCCAAGTTCGTCGCGACCCCCCTCATGTGTGAACCCCTTCCCGCAAACCCTATTTTTATAAATGAAATACAACCTTGTCGCATGTTAAATTGTCATTCATCTTGCATGCATATCAGTGGTTTGGGGGCCTTATGCCGATTCACCTAATAATTAAATATGGGGCCCATATGCGGGAAAATCTAGCCTTATATCGGCCTCATTTAAATTTGTGTAGCGAACCGGTACCATTTTTGCCATGTCCAAACAACATTTAATTTGCGGGGTAGATAAACAACATGAACCATCTAAATACTGTCGGGACCCCGGTTCCGCTTAATATGACCTAATTGCATCGCACCTTTGCTATGTCATGCATCATACATGCATCATGCCCGATCTTCTGCCGATCTTAAATATTGCATCCGGTGTTTCTTCTAGTGTTTTGCTTCTTCGCGGATAAGGCCGTTGAGTTGATGCGAGTGTCGACCCGATCTTCGGTTGAACCTTCGGCAATGCTTTTCAGGCGAGCATCTCCCCTTTCTACCTATCTTACTTTTCTAGTATTTATTCCCTCCTGTTGATCTTTGCTATCTGTGTTGCGATGCTCTAGTTTTCGTACCCGTGATATCCCTTGCAGCCATATATAGCCTTGGACACATCCTATTACCTGTTGTTTGGTAGATAGTTGGACTTACGCGTCGTAGTCGCTTGCTCAAGTGTTGTTGCGTGTCTTCGAGTACCACAGTTGTTGGAGAATTGCCGCATGTTCAATGTTGGAGAAGACCATGGCTTTATTTATTGTTCACTTTAATTACTGCTTAACAACTAAAATTGAAGTAAGTAGAGGCATCGGTGGGTGATAGGTAATATTTGGTTTCCGACCGCCCACTTGTGTCCCGTAGGACCCCGAGTTCTTGAAACCTGTTCCGAGATCGAGCGCGCTAACCACAGGTGGGGAGATATGGGCCCCCCATTGATTATTACCTGATTTCAAAGTATTGTACTGGGGGCCACAACTAGTTTGAGGATTTATTTACTATCCCGTACCTATGCCATGCTTTACTGCTTTATTTACGATTGTGTGAGGAGCACGCTGTACAGTTTAGGAAGCGGAGTGTTTTCGCTGTATCGACAGTCCCTGTTTGGGGACTTGCTGTCGTTTACAGCCACTGACGCAAACCCTAAGTCCGTCTCGAAGACCGGCCGACTTCGTTGCGGGTGTCGACTTGGTGGGGTGGCCCCCATGTACTTGCTTTGGGTCTGGGAACGTCGTGACTTAGGCCCCGCCGACATACCGATGGGTGTATGTTAACTGATCTGGCAAAAAGGGTCGAAGTGCCTGTGGATACTTTGGTGCACCCCTGCAGGGTTTAATCTTTTCGAGAAGCCGTGTCCGCGGTTATGGACGACTTGGAGCACAGGTCTCGATCATAGACAACTATAACTAAAGTTTACTGTTATAAATTGACTTGTATCCGATTTGACTAGTAATCAGCTTCACTACAACGGAATGGCTAAATAAAAGTACCAACAACTGCTGGGTTTTGGGGTTATCTCATGCTAATTGTATCTGATTAGTAAGTGCCGCAACTACAACGGAATGATTAAATAAAAGTGCCCACTGCTTATTTTATCAGGACGACTATCTTTACCTGACTAGTAAATTGCCGCCACTATAACTGAATAAGTAAAATTGCCAACTGTGTGAGTTCCTCGGTTGACTTCCTCGTTTGGTCTCGAGGGGGAAACGCCAGGATGGGTTTGTTTGATGGTAGCATCAGGTTGGTTCCGAATAGGTCTTTCTTACCCCTCTCTGATAGTCGCCAGTTGTATCGAGTCTCTATAGGTTGTTTAGTGCAGGCTGCCGCTGCCGCTTCAGTCCACCATACCTATGTAGGCGAGGACCGCCGAATTCTAGTCTCGCCGTGTACTGGCCTCAGTACTGACGCTCCTTCTTTTTCCTTTGCCCTTTGTCGGCACCCCTTTCGTTTAAGCAGGTGTTGAGATCGACGTCGTTAGCAGGGTTACCCTTCCGGCTTGGCCTGGGCAGGGTTATGGACGCCATTGGTTATTCTTCAGGGCTCTTAGCCCCATTTGCATCTTGTCCGAAGTCGGACGCTCGATCATTTTCAAGGTGATTTGGATCTTTGTATATTATATTTGTATTCTTGACTCTTGGAGTCGTGCTGTATATATATCTGTTCTATGGGTCCCATCGAGGACTGTTGTGTAATGTAATTACTTCGTTTTCCACCCGCACGAAAGTGCCTGGTGGGCACCTTTGAATCGTTTCTATGCGGGTTTGGCGGGTTTCGCTAAAACTTGCATAGGGCCGATTCTGAGGGTGTTACAGAGTGGTATCAGAGCTCAGCAGTTGCGATACCCCACAAGTCCAGCCTGTAGGATAACCTAGCTAACGGCCGAAGTAGAGTGTCAAAACTATTTTTGCAAAATCGGTTGGATAGTTCTGGTTAGGTCTGATTTTACTCCTTACCCCTCTGCTGTTCTCCTCTTACCTCTACGTGTTTTTGAATCCGCTCTCATCCCTTTCTTCGAGTCCAGGAATTCTCATGGTTGGGTTCCGTCGTACCTTCAGGGTTTCGCTTCCTTCTTCGATAACGGTGTTCTACCATCCGGTGTTCAAGCTGCCTGAGGAATCCGTCTGCTGTGGTATCCTTCTTTGTTCCTTGTTTGTGCCATCCGGTGTTTCCGACGCGACGACATCATCTACGCCAGATCCGATGCATATTCTGCATCACTCCTTTGTTTCCGAACCTCGCTTGTCGAGATCTTCAGTCTGATTCTGAGAATTGTTGCACGCTTTTCCACTGATTGTGCAGAGTAATAGTTTGGGTGCGTGATGGATTGGCCCCCATGCCGACTACCCCTTCTATTCGCTTTTGTACATTGAAGTGGATGAGAATGCATCGGTTCCCTCTTTCCACGGAAGCTAGAGGTGGCTTTATCTGTTGATGCCTCTACCTTCGACCTTTTTGATCCCGGAGTGTTCCCTCGACAATCACGGACAACGACCTCTTGTTAGTGGTGTCGCGAGGACCTACACGAAGCGAGAAGACGCAGATCGCCGACCTTCCTTCCGGTACCATGAGGCGGATCTCGAGGGCGAGATCCATTGTTAGTGGTGTCGAATTGTGGCATCCCGCAAAACCACTACTAGAAAATCGCGTTGAATTTGTGCATTGCATCGTCATCATCATGCATTGTTTGCATAAAACTATTTTCGCAAAGCCGTTTTGTTTTCTAAAACGCCCCCTCTTTATTCAAACATCAAAACCGGGTCCCCGGATTATTTTGTTTTGTCCGCTGTCGGATTGCAAAAACGCGGGTTGAAAGAAATAATTTAATTAATTATTTTAGCGGGGGCAGTCGAACGGGCCGTTTCGACCCGAACGACCACCCCCAGGATTTTAAATCGGCCCACCTAATCGGCCCCTTCTAAATCCTAAAGCTACCTGTTAAACTACCCACACTCCCCCAGCCACATCACCCGGGCCAATCAGCAGATGACACCTCACTCCACCCCTCACCCCACCCAACCAGAAAACGCCACTTGGCTGCCACATCACTCCCCCTCTCCACCTCTCTCTCTCAACCACACAACACACACGCACACACGCGCACACCACGCGCCTGCCACGCGCACACCACACGCCTCTAGGCCCCACCGCGTCGGCCCACTCGCCAGCCACTCCCCACCGTGTCCCAACCGCGTGCCCGACCTGCCCGTGGCCCCACCCAGCCCCCTGGGCCTACCCACGCGGCAGCACCGCGCCAGCCGCACGCGACCCGCGCCCCACCGCTCCCCACCTGCCCCGCCTGCTTCTTCTTCCTCCTCCTCCCTCCCCGCGGCCGGCAGCTTCTCCTCCGGCTCCGCGGCGCCTCCCTCCTCGCCCCGAGCCGTCTCCGGCGCGCCCTCCGCCTCGTCGCCGTTCTTCCCGCCGCTCCTGGCCCGCGCCCGCCTCCGGCCCCTCTCTCTCTCGTCGAGCTCCGCCCCGCCTCCAACCACCCCTGCCGGCCCCCTCGCCTCACCTCGCCGCCGCGTCCGGCGAGCGCCCGCCGCCCGCCGTCCTCTCCGCCCAGCCCGCCGCGCCTAGCCCGCCTCCATCGCGCCGCGGCAGTCTCCCTCCCCGCCTCCGGCAGCACCTCGCCTGCGCCGCCACCGCTGCGCCCTCCCTCCGGCGCCCGCTCTCCCTGGCGCGCGCCGCTCGCCGCCGCGACCACCTCCCCGTCCGCGCTCGCCTCGGCCCGAGCCTCCCCGTCCGCGCTCGCCTCGGCCCGAGCCTCCCCGACGACCTCGCCCTCGCCTGCGCCGGCGCCGCACCTCCGCGCCGTTCCCCGAGCCGCGCCGCCGCGCGGGCCCGCCTCGCCGTCAACCGCCTCGTCGGCGCCGTCCCCTGCAACCTCTGCCACCGCCGCCCATCCGCCCCGCGAGCCCCGTCGCCGTCTGCTGCCCCGCGACGTGGACCAGGACGCCGCCGCCAACCTCCTCCGCAGGCCGCTGCGGGCCCTCCCTGGCGGCCGTCTTCGCCTCGTGCGCTGTCGCAGTTGTCTGCGTCGACCCCGCCAGAGCCGCTCGCCCCCGCCGCTCTGAGCTCCGACGCGTCCTCCGTCCGTCCAAGCTCCGCCGTCGCGTCCCCGCTGTCGGTCGCGTGCCTAGTCGTCCTTTGGCTAAGGAATCGACATCGCCTTGTGTCTGTGCTGCGGTTGATGTGGTGGCGTTGCGAAGATCTCGCGGTCCAAGTCTAAGACGAGTCCTGCCCCGTGGCATGCCATGATCTTCGAAAGATTAATCGATGCAAGTGTGGTGCGACAGTGCCCCCTCGTTGACAAGCAACCACGACCACCGCCAAGATCTTCTTGTCGACAAGATCTTCCCGTTGACAAGGCCACCGACAAGATCTTCGACATGCGTCGCCATACTCAAAGCTCTCTTCGCGGATCCGGCGATCACACATGCGACAAGACCCCGTCCCGAACACCAGGTTCTGCAACCCGAACGCCAAGCCAACTGTCGAACCCCGAAGCCCGGACCATGCGGACTGACATGATCTTCTGCTCGGACGCCAAGTTTCGTCGAGGGCCTGGTACGACAAGTACTTCCTCGAGGACGCCTAGTGCTCCACCCCGGACACCGAGACCCCGACGCGACAAGTACTTCATCCCGAACGCCATGACCGTCAACATGACCCGAAGACCCCGGATACGCCAAGCCCTACCCCGTTATCCGAGAACGCTTCCGTCGAACCCTGGACCCCGAGCCCAACCCCGAACCCCGGAACCCCAAGTTCGTCGCGACCCCCCTCATGTGTGAACCCCTTCCCGCAAACCCTATTTTTATAAATGAAATACAACCTTGTCGCATGTTAAATTGTCATTCATCTTGCATGCATATCAGTGGTTTGGGGGCCTTATGCCGATTCACCTAATAATTAAATATGGGGCCCATATGCGGGAAAATCTAGCCTTATATCGGCCTCATTTAAATTTGTGTAGCGAACCGGTACCATTTTTGCCATGTCCAAACAACATTTAATTTGCGGGGTAGATAAACAACATGAACCATCTAAATACTGTCGGGACCCCGGTTCCGCTTAATATGACCTAATTGCATCGCACCTTTGCTATGTCATGCATCATACATGCATCATGCCCGATCTTCTGCCGATCTTAAATATTGCATCCGGTGTTTCTTCTAGTGTTTTGCTTCTTCGCGGATAAGGCCGTTGAGTTGATGCGAGTGTCGACCCGATCTTCGGTTGAACCTTCGGCAATGCTTTTCAGGCGAGCATCTCCCCCTTTCTACCTATCTTACTTTTCTAGTATTTATTCCCTCCTGTTGATCTTTGCTATCTGTGTTGCGATGCTCTAGTTTTCGTACCCGTGATATCCCTTGCAGCCATATATAGCCTTGGACACATCCTATTACCTGTTGTTTGGTAGATAGTTGGACTTACGCGTCGTAGTCGCTTGCTCAAGTGTTGTTGCGTGTCTTCGAGTACCACAGTTGTTGGAGAATTGCCGCATGTTCAATGTTGGAGAAGACCATGGCTTTATTTATTATTCACTTTAATTACTGCTTAACAACTAAAATTGAAGTAAGTAGAGGCATCGGTGGGTGATAGGTAATATTTGGTTTCCGACCGCCCACTTGTGTCCCGTAGGACCCCGAGTTCTTGAAACCTGTTCCGAGATCGAGCGCGCTAACCACAGGTGGGGAGATATGGGCCCCCCATTGATTATTACCTGATTTCAAAGTATTGTACTGGGGGCCACAACTAGTTTGAGGATTTATTTACTATCCCGTACCTATGCCATGCTTTACTGCTTTATTTACGATTGTGTGAGGAGCACGCTGTACTGTTTAGGAAGCGGAGTGTTTTCGTTGTATCGACAGTCCCTGTTTGGGGACTTGCTGTCGTTTACAGCCACTGACGCAAACCCTAAGTCCGTCTCGAAGACCGGCCGACTTCGTTGCGGGTGTCGACTTGGTGGGGTGGCCCCCATGTACTTGCTTTGGGTCTGGGAACGTCGTGACTTAGGCCCCGCCGACATACCGATGGGTGTATGTTAACTGATCTGGCAAAAAGGGTCGAAGTGCCTGTGGATACTTTGGTGCACCCCTGCAGGGTTTAATCTTTTCGAGAAGCCGTGTCCGCGGTTATGGACGACTTGGAGCACAGGTCTCGATCATAGACAACTATAACTAAAGTTTACTGTTATAAATTGACTTGTATCCGATTTGACTAGTAATCAGCTTCACTACAACGGAATGGCTAAATAAAAGTACCAACAACTGCTGGGTTTTGGGGTTATCTCATGCTAATTGTATCTGATTAGTAAGTGTCGCAACTACAACGGAATGATTAAATAAAAGTGCCCACTGCTTATTTTATCAGGACGACTATCTTTACCTGACTAGTAAATTGCCGCCACTATAACTGAATAAGTAAAATTGCCAACTGTGTGAGTTCCTCGGTTGACTTCCTCGTTTGGTCTCGAGGGGGAAACGCCAGGATGGGTTTGTTTGATGGTAGCATCAGGTTGGTTCCGAATAGGTCTTTCTTACCCCTCTCTGATAGTCGCCAGTTGTATCGAGTCTCTATAGGTTGTTTAGTGCAGGCTGCCGCTGCCGCTTCAGTCCACCATACCTATGTAGGCGAGGACCGCCGAATTCTAGTCTCGCCGTGTACTGGCCTCAGTACTGACGCTCCTTCTTTTTCCTTTGCCCTTTGTCGGCACCCCTTTCGTTTAAGCAGGTGTTGAGATCGACGTCGTTAGCAGGGTTACCCTTCCGGCTTGGCCTGGGCAGGGTTATGGACGCCATTGGTTATTCTTCAGGGCTCTTAGCCCCATTTGCATCTTGTCCGAAGTCGGACGCTCGATCATTTTCAAGGTGATTTGGATCTTTGTATATTATATTTGTATTCTGGACTCTTGGAGTCGTGCTGTATATATATCTATTCTGTGGGTCCCATCGAGGACTGTTGTGTAATGTTATTACTTCGTTTTCCACCCGCACGAAAGTGCCTGGTGGGCACCTTTGAATCGTTTCTATGCGGGTTTGGCGGGTTTCGCTAAAACTTGCATAGGGCCGATTCTGAGGGTGTTACATGTGGTGAGCTTACCCGTGGCAACAACAACACACTACAAAGTTCATATAATTGCAATTTAGAGAACACCTAGATTAAGAATGAATTCATATAATCAGCCAAGACGTATGTGCTGCACCACGAGTTCACGAACAACTGCACGTAATGCAACACAAGTTCATCACAAACGGAGGGGTTATAAATGAATACCATCTCCCAGAATATATAGAACAAAGTTTAGGGGTCACGGCAAGCAAAGTTCATCAGCCTAGCTACTCTGAAATATGCATCACAGTCATCATCATCAACATCGCTACCAGCATCTCCTCAAATAGCACAGTCAGCTGCTTAGAGGTAGTGCTTGTTCAGGAAAGAGATGAACCAGCTCATCCTACGATCAGGGGTCATGGCAAGATACATGGTCGTCTGTCTAATGTGCTCCATGAGGTGGATAAGAACACGATATAATAGAATCAGAGTAACGGGCACACTGGGAATATGAGCACCGAAGATCATCCTCATCTGAGCATAGTTTTCAATTGGCTTGTTAACCAACTCGGTGTCCTTTGGATGAGCCTACATGAGAATGAGAATCACAGTTGGTTCAAAATGTGTAGTTCATATGTGATCTCTATAACTAGTCAAGGTACTGATACAAGTGCAAATATATCGAATCTTGATGTGCGCATAGTAATGATCGTCGTCCATCATGCTAGCAGAGGTCGTCTCAACCCAGCGCATGTTCTCAAGCCTTTTCATCCTCAACACATGAGTCCAGCTAACTCTCTAGAGCCTCATGTGGTTGTACACCTGGTTTGAAGTGACTGTCCGACTACAGAACCTAAAAACATCATCTACAATAATGCGCATGTCCGCCTCTCTAAATCCCCAAACAACTAACTGAAGGGTTTCGTAGCATAGTAAATCAAAAAAATTCTACGGATGCGAACAAGAAAGCCAAGATCTAATCTAGGAGATGTAATCAACGAGAGAGATTGATGATATCTTCATACCCTTGAAGAAATTGCACAGCAGAGACGTTCAACAGAACGTGGTTGACGTAGTCGTACTCGCCCCCTCCTCCTCGCGATCCGATCCGATCCTACTCCGCAAGTGGCGGCGCCTACGAGAGATGCACACGTACGATGCAGCGATGTCTCCTCCTTTCCTTGGTCCAGCAAGTATGGTGGAGAGATAGATTGGATCTACAGCACGACAGCGTGGTGCTTATGGTGGAGAGTTTCTGCGGCAGGGCTTCGCCTACACGCAGTCGGGAGAGAGAGAGAGGTGGAGGGGCAGCAGTTGGCGGCTAGGGTTGAGGAGTTGGAGGGGGGAGACTGCGCCCCTGCCCTCCTTATATAGGGGGCTAGCCGGCCCCCCTTGGCCCCTCCTCCAATCCCTAGGGCGACGGCCCAAGGGGTGGAATGGGGGGCAAGTCACCCCCCTTTTTTTTGAGAACGTTCTGGCCTTTTTATTCAAGCTGAAACAATGTTTACAAAGACCTGTAAGCCAGCAGGTGGCTCAACTAACCAAATATGTCGACCTGCTGGGAGGGAGGAAGAAAAACGGGCTACCGTATGAGCTTCCACATTCATCTCTCGACCTTCATGGCAGAAGTAAACTCCTCCTCAGAGTTCTGATCTAACAGCGATCTCCTTCAGTATGCTTCCAAAAACCCCATGGTTCTTGTTTTGTAGGCCCTTTACCACTTCCATGCAGTCAGAAGCGACATGGATCGACCCTAAGTTGAGATCATCAGGCAGATCAAGCGCCTCCCTACATGCAGTTGCCTCTAGACACCTAGGGTGTGTGAGGCCTTCAATCACCAACGCCGAGGCCCCCATAAACTCTCCCAGCTCGGTACGACAGACCACTCCGACTGCCCCCTTCGAGGTAGATTTTGCAACCGCACCGTCGACATTAATTTTAGCTCTACCGGCCAGTGGTGCAATCCATCTTCTCTGCACTGGTATTCGCTCTGACTTGGCACCCGCGGTCTTCCTTTCCGCAGCACTAGAGGTTGCAACATCATCCAAGAATCTATCCACAAACGAGACCGTTGCCATCGGGCTTTGATAGATCTCCTCATGTATGGCTTTCCTGCGTGCATGCCAGATCGCCCACAGGGTGACTAGCATCCTTGTCAAGTCAGTTTTCATCATCGACTCGATCATGGCAAACAACCACTGTTTTGCTACTGGTTCACTGGACATGGTGATATGCTCCACTATATCTGCCTCAGTCAGCGCCCAAACACACCTCGACATGGTGCATTCAATCAATGAATGCCTCCAAGAGTCCTCCAGACCACACAACGAGCACGTACTCGTCGTTGCCATATTTCTGTGGTGTCTCACATCGCTCGTGGGCAAGGATTGCTTTGCGAGCCTCCATAGAAATATCCTGATTATAGCTGGGACAAAGATCTTCCACAACTTCATCCAAAGATTTCCCTCGTTCGTCGAGGTAGACGAGGCTGATCGGTCATCTAGCCAGTCCTCTCTAGTCTTCTTTCTCATTACCAGAGCTCTATAGGCCGATCGGACCGAGAACACACATGTTCTTTCAAAGTGCCATGCCCAAAAATCTTCCTAGTCCCTTTTACATAACGGGATGTTCTTGATGATTTCTGCGTCCATAGGAAGAAAGAACTCATCAATCTTTACGTGATTCCATGATGCTGACGTGTTGTCGATATAATCAGCCACTCGCGTCGGTGCATCCTCCTTCCTTGGCGCGACTGGTCGCAGGCGTTCATCGCGCGGTAACCAGTTTTGCAACCAAGCATCAGTGTCTTGACCATTCCCAATTCTCCTTATCAAACCGATCTGTAATACGTCCCTTCCTTCGACCAGAGAATGCCAGACCTGAGAGGGATGAGAGCCCACAGTCGCCGATAAAATATCTCCCTCTGGGAAGTAAGCGGCCTTTAGGATTCTAGCAGTGAGAGAGGTAGGTTCCCGAAGGATACGCCATACCTGGCGTGCTAACAATGCTAGATTAAACAACTCGATGTCTCGAAATCCGATCCCACCTGCAAACTTTGGTTGAGTCATCTCCTCCCATGAGACCCAACAGGTTCGGCGCTTCCCCTCTTTACTTCCCCACCAGAAGTTGCAAAGAAGGGAATTGATATGCTCGCATAAACCCCTTGGAAGCTTGAAACATGACATAGAGTAAGTAAGAACCGCCTGAGCCACTGACTTTATCAAAATCTCTTTTCCTCCCACCGAGAGCAATTTTTTCAGCCAACCAAGTACTTTTTTCCAAACTTTGTCCTTCAAATACTTGAATGCTCCACTCTTCAATCTACCCACATCAGATGGTAGACCTAGATATTTCTCATTGAGGGTTTCCCTTTAAACATCAAGCTCATTCTTGATTTCCACTCTCAAATTTTCTGGACATCCTTTACTAAAAAAGATAGAGGACTTGTCCATATTTATTCTCTGTCCGGACGCATTGCAATATTTTTCCAACACTTCCTTCATCTCCAAAGCTCCTTCTCCACTTGCCTTAAAGAACAACAGGCTATCATCTGCAAAAAGAAGGTGGTTGACTGCCGGGGCAGTGGGAGCCACCATGATCCCATTAAGCGCTGATAATTGACTTCTATTTTTCAGGAGGCATGAAAGGCTCTCTGCTGCCAATAAGAACAAGTAGGGAAATATAGGATCGCCTTGACGAATACCCCTCGTGGGGTGGAACTCTTCCTGGGGGGCTCCATTAAAAAGCACCAAGAAAGATACCGACGTCACCAAGCGCATTACTCGCGCTACCCACGAACTACTGAAACCCAGTTTCAACATAATGGCCTCCAGATAGCACCACTCCACACGATCGTACACTTTACTCATATCAAGCTTTAGCGCACAGAAACGATGCTTCTTGACGAGGTTTGATCTCGTCAATGCCCATTGTTATGGACTTGGGTTTTGGAGAAGATGGGGATGCTGGAGATCGTGGCACGGTTAACAGACAAGCAATCAGGGGACACAAGATTTACCCAGGTTCAGGCCCCCGGAGGGAAAACCCTACTCCTCTTGTCTGTTCTTGATTACGGCGGAACCGAAGGTTACAAGGTGCATAGATTCGATATGGCGTGGAGGTTTGTGCGAAAGTACGAGTCGAGAGATCTAGATCTGCAGATCTATTGTGGTCTAGTCTATCGGGGTTATGGCGTGTGTAGGTCGTAATCTGTCCTCCTTGTTGGACCCTCCTAGCCTTTATATATGGGGAGGCTAGGTCTCGGGTGCCAATACGATTTGGTTACAAGTTGTATTCAAACTCTAGTCTTGAGGTTTCCTTGTCTTGTACGCTTGAGAGTCCGTGTCCATATGGGATTCATATTAGCCGAACCGTCATAGGCGTCATGGACCCTGGCAGATCGTTGAGTGGGCCTTTCGTCGGGGCTGGACCAGGTATGCTGAGGTCGTGTACCCGCAGGGTATAACCATGTCACTTCTTTGCTTTAGTCCTCTTCATAAAATGCAGACACTCATATGCAGTAATGATATTGTCTGTAATCAAACGCCCAGGCACAAAAGTTGACTGCTCCTCAGCTATGATCTCTGGTAAAATACCCTTGAGTCTATTCGCCACCACCTTCGATGCAATTTTATAGATGACATTGCAGAGACTGATGGGACGAAACTGGCCCAACTCTTTCGGATTTGCAATCTTTGGGATCATGACAATAAAAGTCTTATTGACAATGTCTGGATTACCCTTCCCAGCTAAAATCCGCAAGACCGCTCTCGTCACCTCCTCCCCACAAATGTCCCAGTTTCTATGAAAGAAGTGAGCTGGGAATCCGTCAGGCCCGGGGGCCTTTGTGGGATACATCTCAAACAATGCTGCTTTAACTTCTTGATTGTTAAAAGGTGCATCAAGATTATTGTTCATAGCAGCACTCACATGCACTGGAACAGCCGAAATAACTTCCTCCATCCCGTTTACTCCCTCTGATGTATATAGTTGCTTGTAGAAATCCGTTGCCATGCTTCCTAGATCATCAACCTCAGAAGCCATTGTTCCATCAGGTTTCAACGGTTCAGTGATCTGATTTTTCCTTTTACGTTGGCTCGCCCGCATGTGAAAGAAAAGAGTATTCTTGTCGCCCTCAGCAAGCCACTGTACCCTCGACCTTTGACGCCACATCACCTCCTCCTGGTGTAGGGCTTCAACTAGATCATCCGCTACTCCCTTCTCCTCTAGAGAGGGACCAACATGACTAGGTGAACTACGTAGTTCACGTAGTCGCCGTTGCAGGCTACAGATTCTGAACTGTACACTGCCAAAAGACTCCCTTCCCCATCTCGTTAGATCACATGAGATAGTCTTTAATTTTTCCTGGAGGTCCTCAAGAGTACTGCATCCTCCAACCGAACTCCAGTTCTGTTTTAAAACAGATGCAAAGTCTTTGTGGGATTCCCACATTACCTCGTATCGGAACATATTCTCCCGCTGTTTTGTATGGCGCGTCGTAGCCACACACTGTAGCAACACCGGTAGATGGTCACTTGATGCAAACGCTGTCAGGTGATGCACCTCTACTGTTGGGAATCTCGAACACCACGTAGGTGTAGCGAGTGCACGGTCAAGTCAGCTCGACAGTAAGTACCCCATGTAACCCTCTTCTCAAAAGTCCAACCCACTCCCTTGTAGCCTAGATCACATAGACCACAAACGTCGACAACATCTCGAAAACCAGCCATTTGGCTGTAACTCTGCTCGTTGACCCCCTCATGTTCAGAGCGATGCAACACTTCGTTGAAGTCCCCAATGCACAACCACGGGAGGTCATTTGACGAGCGTATATATTTGAGCATATCCCACGTCTTGTGGCGCTCATTAACCTGCGCTTCACCATATACCACAGTAAGACGCCATGGTTCCTGTCCTTGCTCCCTTACAACAGTGTCCAAATGATACTGTGAGTAAGGTAAAACTTCAATATCTATTTCATTATTCCAAAAAATTCCCAGGCCACCACTACGACCAGAACTACTAACAGCAAAGCCCTTATCAAAACCTAAAGAACGAGATAAATTTTCCACACGTTTCCTGTGCAGCTGAGTCTCGACCACACAAAGAACCGTCGGAGAGTAACGCCTCACGAGGTCATGAAGCTCCCAAACTGTCGCGTCACTGCCTATTCCGCGACAGTTCACACTTAGCACACTCATTTATTCTGGTGATCCCCTGTCCCAGAGGTTGCCTGATCTTCAGCAAATCCCACCTTAGTTGGTGTACCACCCTTTTTCATCTTTTTATCCTTGTGCTTGACATACTACGGAGGCGGGGGAGGAATTCTCACCGGCTCCACGCCCTTCTCCTCCTCCTGGATAGTCATCTCCAAGCGCCTAGAAACCAGCGACTGCTTCTCAAAGCCCGGCAGCGTAATTGCCTTAACAGGGCTAGGGTTCTTGCTTCCTCCGTCGAGAGCAGCATCTTTGGAAGTGCGCTTTCGGTTCTCCGGATCAACATTTTCTTCTGTCCTTCCTCTAGAACTAGGAGCTCGTCCTGCACCTCTATCACCAGAGCGCCCACCAAAGCGACCACCAGAACGACCACTTGTATGACCCCTACCTCCCGACCACCCTCCATGTTGGCTGCCAAAACTCTCGTGATGTTGATTCTGGCGAGGCCGGTTCCAAGGTACATCTGCCAGTGTCGTGGGAATGACCACGGCAGATGCTGCAATCGGCAGCGAGTAGTAGAACATGGGGCAAGGGCGGCCAGCCATCTACGGTGCAAGATGAGGGCTGAGACACAAGGGTTTACCCAGGTTCGGCCCCCCGGAGGGTAAAGGCCTACTCCTGCTAGATTGTATTATGGTAAGAGTACAATGGAGCGAGCTCGATGGCTAGGCGGCGATTCGCTAGGGTGTATGATGGAACGTATCCTCTATGCATCCTCTAGGGAGGTTTATATAGACTCACCTCCCTAGGGTTTACAGATCTCAACCGAATCAGTTAAGGATTCGGTGATTCTATGACCTAGTCCGACTGGGCCTATCTACGCTTCTGGGCCTTCAGCTTCCAGTCACTTGAGTCCACGCCTCATCGTGATCCAGTCGCCGTCCTGCAGGCCCACTCGCTGGCGCTTGGGCCAGTAGGAAACGTCCTGCTGGGTATACCTCGGAAGGCATATCCCCATCAGCCAGCATCCACTTTCCATATTGCATGGTTTCAACAGGATGAATTCCTTCCCCACACTCCTCATGCGTGTGCCCCATCAGCCCGCAAACATTACAGAACTTGGGTATTTTTTCATACAGGACCTGAAAAAGCATATTCGAATGGCCCTCCACTTCTAATGTGACAAAACGTATCAGCGGCTTCCTGACATCAAGCTTGACACGCACACGCACATAGTTCTGAGAAATAGATGGCCTCAGCTCCACCGACTCAACCTTGCCAATCCTTTTGGCTAGATCTGTCACCACATCTTCCTTTCTAAATAAGTCTGGGATCTTGGGGATACGTACCCAAGCATGCAGTAGGTTCAGCGGCATTGAATTTACCGGCGTGAAGCCGTCAAACTCCGCTAAAATCAGGCCATGTTCCCTGAACAACCAGGGACCTTCCTCCATCATCCTCGTCCAGTCGCCCAGACATGATGCTTGAAAAAGGAAAAGGTTCTTCTCTAGAATCCTTGGTTTAATCTCATGCGCCAGGCTCCACGCGTGATGCATCGTCTCAAACAAGGACCCAGCACTAAAAGTTTTACATGTGTGTACCCGTCCTAGAGCAAGCCACTTGACCTCCTCCTTCAGGTTGTTCAATCTGTCACCACCAATCTTCACTCCAGCGAGCTCTTCTCCCTGCAGATTCAACCGCTTCAGCAGGGCATCAATGTCCACTGTCTCCTCCGTCCCTTGACGGGATCTCACCTCCGCCCTCGCCGACGGTTCTGCCATATTCCTTCACCTCGCCCAACCCTAAGTTAGACTGCTCGTGCGACCGGGCAGTTGGGCAAGCCAACCCCTTGAAGCAGTCCCAGCGCAGCAGCCTCGTCGAGGGAGGGAGGAGAAGGTTAGTCACGGTCGAAAACTCGGTCGCCGATCAGATCGCTGCCGCAATCGCCTGAACCCCCTTCTTCTAGAAGGTCTTCCTTAGGGTTTCCCCTAGGGGCTGGCCGACTGGGCCTTAGGGGCCTTGTGCCCCTGGACCAAAGTGGCCAGGGCACTTCCCCTTAGGCCCACGCAGGCCTCCGACAAGTGGGCCCACGTTGGTCCCACTCCGGAACCTTCTAGAACCTTTCGGTACAATATCGATAAACTCCGAAACGATTCCGAAATCCAAAAACTGCTTTCCTTTATATGAATCTTATTCTCCGGACCAATCCGGAACCTCTCGTGATGTCCTGGGTCTCATCCGAGACTCCGAACAAAAACTCATAAACCAATTATCCATTCTATCCTAGCGTCGATGCACGTTAAGTGTGTGACCCTACGGGTTCGAGAATATGCAGACATGATCTTCTATCAATAATCAACAGCACGATCTGGAAACCCATATTGACTCCCACATATTCATCGATGATCATATCGGATGAACCACGATGCCAGGATTCAATTAATCCCATATATGTATTCCCTTCGTCACGCGATATTTTACCTGCCTGAGATTTGATCGTTGGTATCGGCATACCTAGTTCAATCTCGTTCACAGCAAGTACTTTACTCGTTCCGTAATCCGATATCACTTTGTGATTAACTCCTTAACCACGTGCTTGCAAGCGGTGTTGATATCGATTACCGAGTGGGCCCGAAGTATATCTCTCCGACTCGGGAGGGACAAATTCCATCTCGATACATACAACCCAACAAGTACTTTCTGATCACCTGAGAGACACCTTTATGATCACCCTCACATAGGATGACGTTTGATGACCTCAAAGCTTTCTTCCGATACCAGGGAGTTGTATTATCTCATGGTCTAAGGAATACAATACTTGACATAGGAAAAGCTTCACAAAGATGAACACGATGACACGATCTAATTGCTCTGCTTAATTTGGGTATGTCCATCATATCATTCTCCTAATGACATGAGATCATTATTAATCGACAACTCATGTCTATGGTTAGGAAACCTTAACCATCATTAATCAATGAGCTATTCCATAGAGGCGTACTAGGGACACGGTGTTGTTCATAAACCACAGAAGTATCAAAGTTTCCGCTTAATACAATTCTAGCATGGAATATAAACTTTATCATGAACAAGAATTATAATAATAACATCTTTATTATTGCCTCTAGGGCATAATTCCAACATTAACCCCCTCTCTGGATCAAGTAGTAGACCCTATTCAAGACGAAGATGGACAGAGATGTTGTCCATGACATGGCCAAATTCTTATAGCACACCACATCAGGCATCGAAGCATAACCCAGAGGAAGCATACAGGATGTCGATAGATCAAGGAACACAACCTTCTGACATGGTTATACCCTACGGGTACATGACTTCAGCATACCTGGTCCATCCCAAGGAAGGCCCATAGCAGACGTACGCTGGCCCATGAAGATTTTCGGGTGGCCAAGGCCCATGACGCCTTCGGATCCTTGGAGAGCAAGACTAGCATAGATAGGAAATTCAAAGGGGTAAAACCCTAGAACTTATAACCGACTAGGACTATGCCCGGGACCTGCCTAAGTCTATATAAAGGCTAGGAGGGCACGTCCTAGATCTCTCGACTCATACTTTCGCACACACCTCCACGCCAGATCGAATCTGCGCACCCTGTAACCTTCGGTTCCGCCGTAATCAAGAGCAGACAAGCAGGAGTAGGGTTTTCCCTCCAGGGGCCTGAACCTGGGTAAATCCCGTGTCACCTGGTTGCTTGTCTGTTAACCGTGTCACGATCTCCAGCATCCCCATCTTCTCCAAAACCCAAGTCCATAACAATGGGCATTGACGAGATTAAACCTCGTCAATTGGCGTCGTCCGTGGGGATCGGGGCTGCTGATTGTGCGATCGTGACGGTCCCAACCCGATCGATCTACAACTCCGCGGCGACGGAGAATCACCTCCTCTTCGGGACTTTCGACTTCACCGCCCACTCGCCGGCCACCATGAAAGATTTCGAGCCCGTAGGTGACGGACTCGAGATTTTGTTCGGGAGCTTCTGCTTCCAGGTGGGACAAACCGGCACCCTTCGCCTTCCTGAGCGGGTGCCCGTGCCTTCAATCAGGCCCGCCTCATGGGCTCCACACCCCGTGCTACGCACGTCACCATCGACAGATGAGTTCTACAGCAGCAACTGCTGCAACTCCGATCTGTGCAATCCACCTTCGGATGAAGGAACCTACGGTTCCAGATCTGAAAGCTGCGGCAGCAGCGAACCGATCTACGAGTGCTACCTATGCGCCGCGGTCATCCAGGATCAACAAACGCCCAACCCACCGCCCAACACGAACCCCAACCCGCAGGACGGAAACGGCGGAAACGGCGGAAACAGAAGAAGCCAATCCCCCCCACCCGAGGGGGAGAACAACGGCCACGTCATCCAACTTAGCAAAGAAGGATGGGTACAGGCACGTCGTGCCGTCGCAGGCGACATAGTCCTACCTGTAGATTCACCACGTGACCTACTGATGGCGTACCACTACCTCCTCATCGAGGAGCACAAGAAGCAAGTCAAGATGCAGGAGACGCTCGACAAACGCAAGCAAGCAGCCTCCGAGTCCAGCGCGCGACGAGCTGCGCTCTCCGCCATGTCACCCGGCTCTAGCACGAACGGAAATCAGGGAAACAAGCATCGCTCGCGGGTGGAGAACATGGATCCCAAGGAACGCCGTGATGTGACCCGAACTCTCCACACGTCGTTCATGGATATGGATGCTGACGGCAACATCATCCCAAAGACACCACAAGCTGCGATCCTGGCAGCCACCGCGTATCTCGCGGCCCACCAACCTCCAGAGGGGGACCCGAAAAGAGCCATGCATAAGTCCGCACTCACCAGACTCGGACTCGTCGGAGCGGCGCTCCACGAAGACGCTCCTGCAGAGCCAAAGAAGAAAGCTCCGGTCAGGCGCGACCGTAGCCCCACCCCTTCATCCGAAGAGGAAGAGGAGCACGACCTTCCTCGAAGTAAGAAGTGCTCGCATCGCCATAAACGCGACTACGACGCCAGAGACGCGCTTACACAGCGCAAAATCGACAACGCGCGAGCCAAACGCGCATGCTCGTCCGAGTCCGAGATGGATGAAGATGAAGGAGAACTCTATGGAGCTCGATGCTTCAGCAGATCTGTTCGGCGAACAAAGATGCCACGCAATTTCAAGCTTCCTTCGGACACTCCGAAGTTCAATGGCACGCAGGATCCAAAATCTTGGCTCAGTGATCATCTGTCATCCATCAAGCTGCACGGCGGTAACAAAGAAACCGCCATGCAATGCCTCCAGCTGCAGCTGACAGGCGCGGCGCGGGTCTGGCTCAGTAGCCTATCATCCGGATTCATCCGAAGTTGGGAGGAGCTAGCTTACAGCTTCATCCGAAATTTCAAGGGCACCAGCAAGAGGCCCGCCTCAATCGAAGAGTTGCGAGCCTGCACTCATAGAACGGGGGAATCTATTCGCTCGTACATATTACGCTGGTCTACCACCAAGAACTCCGCATCACATATCTCCGAGGAGAGGGCCATCGACGCCTTCAGAGACGGCGTCAAACGCCAAGACTTCAAGGAAGAACTTTGGCGTGTCAAGCCCAAGACACTCGACCACCTCATGGAAATTGCCAACAGTTGGGCAGACGGCGAAGATTGCATCCAGCAAGCGCAATCAGATGAAGAGGACGATTACGGCCAAAGGCGAGAACGTCGCAGCAAGAGGAGATCGCGTGTCTACGAAGAGCGCGACGAACCCGACATGGTCGCAGCTGGCTACGCCGACCGCCGCAACGACAACAGCCGCAACAGCGGAGGTTACCGCGGAGGAAATCTCCGAGACAGCGGACGATCATCACAATCATGGCAACGCCGCGATCGCGACAACGGACCCTCAGCATTCGAAAAACTTTCGGGTCCATGCACCATCCACTTCTACATCGACAAGCAAGATGGCAAAAAGAAAGCCAGTCACATGCTCAAGGACTGCCGCGAGTTCCAGAAACTCAGCGAAAGCATGGCGTAGATGAGGCAACAAGCCCCAATCCCTGCGTTCGGAAACGCACCCGCGCAAGGACAAATAGCACACGGAGCTCCTCCTCCGCCACCTATTGGAGGCCCGAACCAACCAGTCGCACCAGCGCAAAACAACGCCGAGGTCCCATACCCCCCACCAAAGGGAGCGCTAAATATGATCCAGAAGGGACGCCCAACAAACAGGGTGCAGAAGAAAATCACCCGACAAATCAACTTGGCCATGGAAACTCCACCTGCAATCCCTGAGTACCTCAGCGGATCGGAGTCCTGCATCACGTTCACTCACGCGGATCACCCTTGCCAGATCCCTCGCCCAGGTCATGCTGCCCTGGTGCTTGAGGCGCAGATCGGAGGCTTCGAGATGAGTCGCGTCTTCATGGACGGTGGCAGCGGCATCAACCTAATGTTCGCAAGCACCCTGGTAGCTATGCGGATCCCGCAATGCAGCCTGGAACAATCAGACACAACGTTCCACGGCATTGTACCAGGAAAGGGCATATTTCCCCTGGGAAAAATAGGGCTCGACGTCATCTTCGGGAAGCCGGACAACTTTCGGCAGGAGCGACTCGAATTCGAAGTGGTGGACTGGCCGTCACAATACCACGCCATCCTGGGACGTGTAGCATTCGCAAGGTTCCTGGCTGTCCCACACTACGCATACCTACTACTCAAGATGCCAGGACCAAGGAGAGTCATCACAGTCCATGGGAGCTTCACCCGATCGGACCAATACGACAGGGATTTCAACAAAATCTCCCAGTCTTTCGGCATGCAAGACGAGCTTGTAAGGCTCCGCGAGGTGACGGACAATGGGCTACCCCCAGTCACAAGGCAGAACGCACCTGACATGTCCTTCGACTCCACTGTCAACACCAAGAAAGTGCAGGTCCATCCGACGGATGCCTCCAAGACGGCCCTGATCGCCAACGACCTCAGCACCGCATAGGAAGACGCGCTCGTCGAATTCCTCCGTGAGCGCTGGGAAATCTTCGCCTGGTGTCCTGCGGACATGCCAGGAGTTCCCAGGGAATTCGCCGAGCATGCACTCAATGTCTTTCCAGACACCAAGCCAGTCAAGCAGTCCATCCGAAGACTGTCGGATCCATGAGCCGAAGCTATCGGCAAGGAAATCAATAGACTGCTCGCTGCAGACTTCATCTGGGAAATCAAAGAAAGCGAGTGGCTTGCAAACACAGTGATGGTCCCGAAGAAGGACACGAACATCCTGCGGATGTGTGTGGACTTCACATCACTGAATAAGCATTGCCCAAAGGACCACTTCCCTCTTCCACGGATCGACCAGATCATCGATTCGACTGCAGGCTGCGAGAAACTCTCCTTCCTCGACGCCTACTCAGGCTATAACCAGATTCGGCTCAAGGTCGAAGATCATGAGAAAACGGCGTATATCACACCGTTCAAAGTATTCTGTTACAACACAATACCCTTCGGGCTAAAGAACGCGGGTGCTACGTACCAGTGATGCATGCAGGCCTGCCTCAAGGACCAGATTGGTCGCAACGTCCAAGTTTATGTCGATGACATAGTCATAAAAACCAGAGAGGCAAGGACACTTATCAACGATCTCCGCGAAACGTTCGACAACCTCGATTGCTACAGGATCAAGCTCAATCCCGAAAAGTGCGCCTTCGGCGTCCCATCAGGTCAGCTTCTCGGGTACTTCATCTCTCAACGAGGGATCGAGGCGAACCCGAAGAAAATCAAAGCCATCATGACGATGGAGAAGCCGAAAAACCTCAAGGGCGTCCAGCAGCTCGCAGGACGAGTAGCGGCCCTAAGCAGGTTCATCATCCGTATGGGCGAGAAGGCCCTACCATTCTACCAGCTGCTGCGTAAAGCTGACAAGTTCGAGTGGACACCAGAAGCCAACGACGCATTCGAAAGCCTCAAGCGGCTCCTCTCCACCTCGCCTGTTTTGGTAACGCCAAAGGAGCGCGAGCCCTTGCTGCTGTACATAGCAGCCACACATCAGGTGGTCAGCACTTTACTCGTGGTCGAACGACCCGAAGAAGGCAAGACCCACGGGGTCCAGCGCCCAATTTACTACCTCAGCGAGGTACTGACACCAACAAAGCAGAGGTACCCTCACTACCAGAAGCTAGCCTACGGCGTGTTCATGACGGCTCGATGGTTGAGCCATTATTTCCAGGAGCACCAGGTGATGGTCGTCAACGAAGCACCCCTGAACAGCATCCTGAATAATCCAGAGGCCACAGGACGGGTGGCCCTGTGGGGCATCGAGCTATCACCCTTGGACATCGTCTACGAGAAGCGACACGCAATCAAATCTCAAGTCCTTCCAGACTTCCTGGTGCACTGGATGGAGCTGCAGCTGCCAGACACCCCAGACATGTCGCAGTCCTGGACAATGCATTTCGACGGCTCCAAGCGCGAAGCCGGAGCAGGGGCAGGAGTCATACTGACCTCCCCGCAAGGTGATAAGATGAAGTACGTCCTTCGGATGAAATTCAGGGCCTCCAACAACGAAGCTGAATACGAAGCCCTCATCCATGGAATGAGGATGGCAAAGATATGCGGTGCAACGCGCCTGGTCATCTACGGTGACTCCAACCTCGCCGTCCAGCAGACAATGAATGAGTGTGACGCACACGCCGAAAACATGATCGCGTACCGCGCACTCTAGAACGCACTCGAAGGAGAATTCGACGGCTACGAACTTCGGCACGTTGGAAGAGAGAGCAACGAGGAAGCCGACAGACTCGCCAACATCGGCTCCACCTGCGCAAAGGTGCCACCAGGTGTGTTCCTCGAACAAATCTGCGTGCCATCAATCAAGCGCAAATTCCCCTTGGGATCACCCGAAGAAGCAGAACACTCGGGGGCTACGCTACCCGAAGGACATGAAGGACCCGAGAAACTGGACACAGAGATCGCTATGGTCCACCTAATGCAGGTCATGGCAGTCAAAGAATCCTGGACACGACCATACCTCTAGTTTATGATAACCGGAGAATTGCCTGACAGCCCAACAGACGCCCGGCGCATATCTCGCTGGTCAAAAGCCTTCACCGTCATCAACGGTGAGCTGTACAAACGCAACATCACGGGTATACTTCAACGGTGCGTCACCATCGACGACGGCAAGGCCATACTCCAAGACATCCACGAAGGCATCTGCGGCCACCACGCAGGCAGCCGCTCCCTTGTCGCTAAAGCTCTACGAGCAGGATTCTACTGGCCGACGGCCATGAGCAACGCAAAGGACATCGTCCGAAGATGCAACGGATGCCAACGGTTCGCCGACAAACCGCACGCACCTGGGTCCGAGCTCAGGCCCATACCTATAGCTTGGCCTTTCGCTCAATGGGGCCTCGACATGATCGGCAAACTGCCAAAATCCTCAAAAGGAGGACACGTCTTCCTCCTGGTTGCGGTTGACAAATTCACCAAGTGGATCGAGGCCATGCCGATCACCAACCAAAAAGGCAAAACTGCCGTCAAGTTCTTCGAGTCCATTGTCTACAGGTTCGCAGCATCATCACCGACAACGGATCGAACTTCATCTCGGAAGAATTCCAGGACTTCTGCGAAGGCCTTGGGATCAACATCACATATGCCTAAGTAGCACACCCGCAAACGAACGGGCAAGTGGAAAAGTCCAATGTCCTAATCAGAGCAGGCATCAAGAAGCGCCTCATGAGCTCACTCGAACACAAAGCTGGCAATTGGACGAAGGATCTACCCTCCGTCCTATGGAGCTTACGAACTACGCCAAACAGCTCCACCGGCTACACACCGTTCTTCATGGTACACGGAGCCGAAGCCGTGCTACCAGCCGAAGTACGCCACCAGGCCCCACGGGTCGTCGCCTACAGTGAAGCTGAATCCACGGCTGCACTCGAAGACGCTGTCGATACACTCGACGAAGCACGGGATATAGCAGCAGCTCGATCAGCGGTGTACCAGCAGAGTCTCCGCAACTACCACAGCCGACGGCTGCGCCCAAGGTCCTTCGTCGAAGGAGACCTCGTCTTGCGACTCAAGCAAAAGCGCCCGAATACATTCGAGTCGCCATGGGAAGGACCCTACATCATCACCGAAGTCATCCCAGGTGGCGCCTATCGCCTCAAGCACGTGGAGTCTGGAGTCGCATACTCCAACCCAAGGAATATCTCGCACCTGCGACGGTTCTATCCGTAGCAACCTACCCCCTTCTTTCACTTTCAATAAGGCTTACAGCCAAGGCTACTCAGCCGAACAATGTATCTCCTCCATTACGATATAAATAAAGCTAAGTGTCTCGCCCCAGAACTTCGTTTTACAATTTTTTGCAACTATACTATATGCTACAAACACACTCGGGGGCTCCCCCACCTCACGATTTCATCGACTGAGGTCCAAACGTGTACACCTGAGTAGCTGACAACGTCAGGCAAACGAAAAGGACATGTATCCAATCAAAGCACTGTGTGCTCACATACAAACAAACCTTTACAACAAAGGGCACAACACGCCCAGCCGAAATATACAAATTTTACATCTCTCTCTTTCTACAGGTACTACCTATGTTGAAGAATAACCTGGGCACGCTGCTCAAACAAATCTACAATCTGTTCGGCATACTGCCTCACAGCCGCGTAATGCGGACGCATGTCCCACTCGCTACCATCAGGGCGAAGAGGTGGCCCAGCAGCCACGGCAGCCAAATCCACATTAGGCCTGTGCAGCCTCACCAGAGACAACGCAGCCTTCACTCCGGCGACAAGCTGCTGCCGCACCAACTCCTTGACATTGCTTACATTCCGAAACTTCGACAGAAGACCCGCAAGGTTTTTTGGCGCGGCATCCAAAGGGAACATGACGTGCAGCACCGAGGAAAGCGATGTCTGTACTTGGCGGAGCACCCGCGAAACTTGATGAACACGATCCTGCACCATCGCCAGGACTATGGCGCGATCCCGATCCATCCAGAAGAAGCCGCCGGCCTCCATGTCCTGTTGAGTCAAGCAGTTGACCCGAACAACGCACGCTCTTTTTCTTCCCTCGGAGCAAGATTTTCACCTGCAGCAATCGAACAAAAAAAGATTAAGGCCAACAGGCTCACCCGAAGACCAGAGCTATAGCTCGACCAGAGAACAACTTACATTGCAGCTGCTCGGACAGACGGACCAACTCCGCCATCAAGTACTCCTCCCTGGCTGCGCCACAATCCGCCTTGGACTTCCAAACATCGGCATGACCGCGTAGCCCGAGCAACGCCCTCTCAAGACTGCGCACACGATCCCGAAGGAAAATAAGCTACGAGGAATCATCCAATGATGGGCGCAACGGCGTTGCGGATGTGGCGTCAACAGGGTCAGCACCCGAATGAACCTAAAGCGACAGCAAAAGAAAGGAACACAAACATTCAGCCAAGGATGGAGCACAACTCAGAGAAATTCATTGAATATATAAAGCCACCACGTGGCACAAGGACGGTGTTCTTCAAGATATTTACAACAAAAACAAACTACAAACTAGCCTACATTTACTACGCCTAAGATGCAGGAGCCTGAGTCGCTTCGGAACCAGACTGCCTAGCTTTGGCCCCACCCTGCTGCCGCAGCGCATACTCAGACAGTAAATCAATGAGCTTGGGCCCATATCGCCTGCAGCGAGCAGAATAGGCAGCAAAGGCTACCTCGGACCCATCTGCAGCCGTCGACATCGGAGAAGTGATCTGGGGCAGATCCAGCTCCGCTCCAGCCGCCATGGCCATCGCCAGCCCGACGGACGCGCTGATGCCCTTCTGCTTGCGCTTGTACGCCGCAGGCGCTTCCGCTGACAGAGCCTCCGCCAGAGCATCCACATCGTCAAGGGCTGCGCCCTTCGGGACAAGCTCCTTGTAGAAGCGACCAAGGACCTCTTTCGCCTTGGCAAGGGTGTTGACGACGGTGCTGCAGCGGTCTTCGACCGCCACAGTGGCATCATCTAGAGCACTCCTGTGCTCCAGAGCACCGCGGTCGAACTCGATGCCTGCGGCATCTGAGACAAAAGAAGAAAACATGAAGAAAAGCTGCATAGGAGAAAGACCCAGAGAAAAAGAAACAAGTACAAAACTAGCACTCACCCGAATAGCCTTGGCAGCAGCCATGAGCTTCGCCGCCACCTCTTTTTCGCGAGCAGCTGCAACCGTGGCCAGATGCTCCTCACGATCCGCGGCCTCCTGCCGCAGACGCTCCTTCGCTTCGGCTGCCTCAGTCAGCTCCAGCTCGAGGATCTCTTTCGCACCAATGGCGGCTTCGGCCTTCTGCTCCGACTGACCAAGGCTCTTCTTGAGAGCGTCGACCTCACGGAGAGAGTCGTTATGCTCCTCTGCATTTAAGACAAACAAGTTCAAAGAACAGGACAAGGATAAACAAGAGAGGTATTACAAGGCAGACGGATACCTTGAAGCTGCCGAAGTTTCGCCTCCAGCGCCAGATGCTCCCCCACCAGCCGCTTGGCCTCCTGTACAAATGGCTGCAGAAAAAGGACTTGGGGGCTACGCCCAACACAAAGGAATAAAAACAACATCAGCACACGAAGACACTTGGGGGCTTCCCCCGTGACATGCAGCAGAAAACTTACATGCTCCGATGGCGACTCCGAAGCCCCGCCTGCAAAATTCTGAGGCGCAACCACCAGCACCTCCCGCACAGGAGGATCCGGAGGCGCATCACCCGAAGTCGCCACCGTTTGAGGTGGAGGAGACGCAATTTTCGACTCCCCCATCATCTCCCGTTCACCATCACTGGAGGAGTCATGGGAGGATTGCCTGCATACAAACCACTCAGCACAAGTGCAAAATATCACGAAGGAACAAGGACACCAGTATAACAAGAAAACTTACGAGCCCAATGCGCTCAGGTCGAAGATAGGAGAAGCCCTTCGGGCCCTCTTCTCCTCTTTCTTCTCTCCTTCTTATCCTCCTTCTTTTCTTCCTTCTTCCGCTTTGCTGGCGGGTGCGGCACGACAACCCGCACAGGAATGGCAGGAAGGGGAGAGGAAGTTAAGGGAATATGCCCTGAGAGGCAATAATAAAGTGTTTATTATGTGTATTCCAAGTATATGATATATGTTTATTTTGCATGCTATAATTGTATTAATACGGAAACGTTAATACATGTGTGTTTAATAAACAAACAGAAAGTTCCTAGTTATGCCTCTCTCATAAACTAGCTCGTTGATTAACAAGATGATCAAGGTTTCCTGATCATGGACATTGGATGTTGTTAATAACGGGATCACAACATTAGTGTAATGGTGTGATGAACATTCATCCGAAGTATAGCATTACGATCAAAGTCATTGAGTTTATATTGCTATAACAACTTACGAAGTGATCCTAATCCTTAGACCATGAGATCATGTCAATCACTAACACCAGAAGAGTTTCTTGATAACATCAAACGTCACACCGTAACAGGGTGATTATAAAGATGGATTCAGAACTAATAAAGTGTTATGTTGAGGCTCATGGATCGAGAGTGGAATGTGTTCATCCCGATGACAGATAGATATACTCTGGGCCCTCTCGGTGATATCACATTGATTAGCTTGCAAGCAAGTGATTTGATCACTAGAATGTTATATCACAGGAACGAGAAAAGAGTGCATGTCGGTAACGAGATCAAACTAGGTATGGAGATACCGATGATCGAATCTCGGGCATGTAATATATCGTGAAACAAAGGGATTAAGATACTAGCGTAAAAGGTTCCGACGATCACAAGAAAGTCATCGTTGAATGTGTGGGAGTCAGTATGGGTCTCCAGATCCCGCTTCTGATTATTGATCCGAGAGGGGTCTCGATCATGTCCGCATTATTCACGAACCGTAGGGTGACACACTTAAGAGACACCGACATCCAATTGGAGCAAATGTTTCATGCCGAAAGAATGAACAAGCGCAGGAATTTATTTCACTAGATACCGAAACAGGTTTTCGAGTGAAAGTGCATAAAGTGGTTATGCATGTGAAATAGAATTCTAGCAAGGGGTTATTTGTGAATGTTTGTCATTAAAGTGATTGACAAAATTCTGAATAAAATAAAAGAGTTTTATTTAATGAGAGTTTGCATTAAATTTGGTGGAAATTTAATGGGAATTTGAGTGGACTTTTGAGCGGAGGGAATTTAAAGGGCATTTTGTGAGTGGAGTGTCCACCCACATGAATGAAGGAGGGGAGGGGCAGCCCCATGGCCGGCGGCCACCCCCTTGGGTGCCCCCCCTCGTCCTATAAAAGGATCCCCCCTCCTCACTTGTCTCTCACACCTCCTCGTGAAGGATCTCTCTCCCCCTCTAGAATTTATCCCCCATGGTCTCGGACTAGCGAGATACATGTTCCCGGTGGCTATTCGGCAAGAAAGAGTTGTGCTTCCGCTGCATCGCTGGAGCGAGGAGGCGGAGGTTGCTCGGTGCCTCGAACGTGTGTGCGAGCACGGATGCGCTGCTGATTTGCGGCGCTAGGACTTCCTCTCGATCTTGAGATCGGCAAGAGATCGTCTACATCAACCACGAGTTGAACTCGTTAAGCTTTGTCGGTCTTCAAGGGTATGTTCTCTACGGATATACATCCGCCCGTTGTTTGTATCTAGTAGATAGATCTTGGTATATAGTTCACATCGTAGGAATTTTTTTGTTTTCTATGCTGCGAACCCTACAGTGGTATCAGAGCCAGGTTTATGCGTAGATACTGTACACGGGTAGTACACATATGAGTATGTGGGCGATGATGATCATGTTGTTTCTCCTTTGTTGTAATTTTGGATATTGGTGGCATAGTGGGATGAAGCGGCCCGGACAAAAACTTTACATGTCCTCGCACATGAGACCTGTTCCACGCTTGACATGCAACTAGTTTGCATAAGTGGCTAGAGGGTGTCTGTCTCTCCTACTATAGTCAATATCTATTTTGCAAGCGAGTTGTCAAAAATTTGATTATCCTCGTTGTGGTTCATGTTCGTAGGTAAGAATGGTTCTATCTCGAAAGCCCTAAGCCACGTAAAACTTGCAATGGATAAATTAGAGGCGTCTAGTTTAGATTGTTGCTGGGCTAGTGTTATGATATGGTAGTGTTGTAAGTAGAAGTATGAGATGATACTCTTACAACACACATAGCGTGTAAAATCCATAGACCTTGGATTTACACATATAGGTATGATAGTGATCATACCACGATGCACATGATAGAGATCATCTGCGGGAACCATATAATTTCACTAATAAACATATGATGTTTGATAGCATCTTATATTGCTTGTTTAGCGCTTTGTTAGCATAATAATATGATCCCTCATTTAAATATCAAGATAAGAATGTGTTCTTCCTTTAGTATGCATCGATTATGTTTTCGTCGCTCCAAGACATCACGTGATGATCGGGTGTTTTTGGATCCACGACCATATTTCGGGTGTAAAACAGTTACACACGTGAATACTAAGGTTCTAACTTAGCGAGCCTAGCATGTACAGACATGGCCTCGGAACACGGACCGAAAGGTTAAGCATGAGTCATATAGTTGATATGATGCCCATTTGATGCTCGCCTTTGAAGCTATACCGACTCACGTGATGATCGGACTTGGTGTAGTGGATTTGGTTCATGTAATCACCAAAAAGGCACGAGGGATGTCGTTTTTGAGTGGGAGTTCATTCTTAATATAGATTAGTTGAACTCAATCTATCATACACTTAGTCTAAACTTTACAAATTCTGTTGTAGATGGCACCACCTGCTTTTAATTTCAATGTGTTCATGGAGAAAGACAAACTAGCAACGAACGGTAGCAACTTTACCGAATGGGCCATGAATTTGAGGATTCTCCTCTCTGCTGCACAAAAGAAATATGTGCTAGAAGCGCCGTTAGGCCCCCCACCTTTCGATGATGCCCCTGACGAGGAGAAGAATGTATATCAGACTCGTCAGGAGGACCACAACTTAGTTCATTGCGGCATATTGTATGGGCTAGAGCCGGAACTTCGAAAGTGTTTCAAAAACGGCAATGCATTTGATACAATGGGTGAGTTGAAAATGATTTTCAACACACATGCTGCTGTAGAGAGCTACAACGCTTCAGAAAAGTTCTTTAGATGCATGATGGAAGAGCACAGCTCCGTTAGTGAGCATGTACTCAAGATGTCGGGTTACGCCGATAAGCTTGTGTCCTTGGGAATATCGATTCCCATTGACTTAGGCATCCATCGTGTTCTGCAGTCTCTGCCACCTAGCTATAAGAGCTTCGTGATGAACTATAATATGCAAGGCATGAAGAAGTCTCTCCCCGAGCTTCTGTCAATGCTTAAAACTGCAGAAGTGGAGATCAAAAAGGAACATCAAGTGTTGATGATCAATAGGAACACTGGTTTCAAGAAAGACAAGAAGGGAAAACGGAAGGGAAGTAAGGGCGGCAAGCCTGTTTCCGTGCCTGAAAAGAAACCCCGAGTTGGACCTAAGTCTGATTCCGAGTGCTACTATTGTAAGGGGACTGGCCACTGGAAGCGCAACTGCCCCAAGTATCTGGTAGACAAGAAGGCCGGCAAGGCAAACAAAGGTATATATGATATACATGTTATTGATGTGTACTTGACTAGTGCTCGCAGTAGCACCTGGGTATTTGATACCGGTTCAGTTGCTAATATTTGTAACTCGAATCAGGGGCTGCGGAACAAGCATCCGCTAGCAAGGGGTGAGGTCAAGATGCGTGTCGGCAATGGATCAAGCATTGATGTGATCGCCGTCGGAACACTGCCTCTCCACTTACCGTCGGGATTAGTTATAAACTTGAATAAATGTTATCTGGTGCCTGCACTGAGCATGAACATTGTATCTGGATCGTGTTTGATGCGAAGTGGTTATTCATTTAAATCCGAGAACAATGGTTGTTCCATTTATATGAATGAAATCTTTTATGGTCATGCACCGATGATGAATGGTTTATTTCTATTAGATCTCGATGATAATGTTACACATATTCATAATGTTGATGCTAAAAGGATTAAACTTAATGATGATATATCCGCATATATGTGGCACTGCCGTCTAGGTCATATTGGCGTTAAACGCATGAAGAAGCTCCATTCGGATGGACTTTTGGAATCACTTGATTATGAATCATTTGATACATGTGAGCCATGCCTTATGGGCAAGATGACTAGAACGCCGTTTTCCGGTTCAATGGAACGGGCGACAGATTTATTGGAAATCATACATTCTGATGTATGTGGTCCAATGAGTGTGTCGGCGCGAGGTGGATATCGTTATTTTGTTACTTTCATGGATGATTTGAGTAGATACGGTTATATCTACTTGATGAAACACAAGTCTGAAACCTTTGAAAAGTTCAAGGAATTTCAGAATGAAGTGGAAAATCATCGTAATAGAAAGATCAAATTTCTACGGTCCGACCGTGGAGGTGAGTATCTAAGTTACGAGTTTAGCACTCACATGAAAGAGTGTGGAATTGTTTCACAACTCACACCTGCCAGAACACCACAGCGAAATGGTGTGTCGGAACGTCGTAATCGTACTTTATTAGATATGGTTCGATCTATGATGTCTCTGACGGACTTGCCGTTGTCATTTTGGGGTTATGCACTAGAAACTGCTGCATTCACTTTAAATCGGGCACCATCTAAATCCGTTGAAAAGACACCGTATGAATTGTGGTTTGGAAACAAACCTAAGCTATCATTTCTTAAAGTTTGGGGATGCGATGTTTATGTGAAGAAACTTCAACCGGATAAACTCGAACCCAAAGCGGAAAAATGCGTCTTCATAGGATGCCCTAAAGAAACTATTGGTTATTCCTTCTATCACAGATCCGAGGGCAAGGTTTTTGTTGCCAAGAATGGATCCTTTCTAGAGAAAGAGTTTCTCGCGAAAGGTGTGAGTAGTCGGAAGGTAGAACTCGAAGAGGTTGTGGAACCTTCTCTTCAAAGTATGGCGAGTAGCGCAGCGCCGGAAGTTGTTCCGGAGTTGGCTCCACCTGTTGAAGAGGGAACTAATGATAATGATCATGAAACTCCGAAAGAGAGTACTACCGAACCTCGCAGGTCAAACAGGACGCGTGCATCTCCCGAGCTGTACGGAAATCCTGTCATGAATTTCATGGTTGATGAAAATGATGACCCTGCGACATATGAAGAAGCGATGATGAGCCCGGATTCCAACAAATGGTTAGAATCCATGAAATCCGAGATGGAATCCATGTATGAAAATCAAGTTTGGAACTTGGTGGAATTACCTCACGACCGAAAGGCCGTGGAGAACAAATGGATTTTCAAAAGGAAAACTGATGTTGATGGTAATGTGACTGTCTATAAAGCTCGACTTGTCGCAATGGGGTTTCGACAAATTCAAGGAGTTGTCTACGATGAGACTTTCTCTCCCGTAGCGATGCTAAAGTCAGTTAGGATTATGTTAGCAATTGCTGCATATTTCGATTATGAGATATGGCAGATGGATGTCAAAACCGCGTTTCTCAATGGTAATATTGAAGAAGAGTTGTATATGATACAACCAAAGGGTTTTGTCGATCCTAAGGATGCTAACAAGGTGTGCAAGCTTCAGCGATCCATCTATGGATTGAAGCAAGCATCACGAAGTTGGAATCTCCGCTTTGATGAGGTGATCAAAGAGTTTGGATTTGTCCAAACTTATGGAGAATCTTGTATTTACAAGAAAGTGAGTGGGAGCAATGTGGCATTTCTGATATTATATGTGGATGACATATTATTGATCGGAAATGATATAGATCTTTTAAACAGTGTTAAAAGTTATCTAAACAGCAAATTTTCAATGAAGGACCTAGGTGAAGCGTCATACATATTAGGCATAAAGATCTATAGAGATAGATCTAGGCGCCTAATAGGGCTATCGCAAAGTACATACCTTGATAAGATTTTAAAGAATTTTAAAATGGACGGAAGTAATAAGGGGTTCTTACCTATGTTGCAAGGCAAGACATTGAGTAAGACTCAAAGTACGGCTTCGGCGGAAGAAAGAGAGATAATGGACAAAGTCCCCAATGCTTCAGCCATAGGCTCTATAATGTACGCCATGCTATGTACAAGACCGGATGTGGCACATGCTATTAGTTTGACTAGTAGGTACCAATCGGATCCAGGTTCGGAACACTGGATAGCGGTCAAGAATATCCTTAAGTACTTACGAAGAACTAAGGATATGTTTCTTGTATACGGAGGTGAAGAAGAGCTCGTCGCTAAGTGTTATGTCGACGCTAGCTTTGACACCGATCCGGATGACTCTAAGTCTCAATCCGGATACGTATTTCTCATGAATGGCAGAGCGGTTAGTTGGAGGAGCTCCAAACAACCTATGGTAGCGGGATCAACAACGGAGGCCGAATATGTTGCTGCTTCAGAAGCGGCTCAGGAAGCAGTTTGGATGAAGGAGTTCATATCCGAACTAGGAGTGGTGGCAAACGCGTTGGACCCAATGGTGATCTATTGTGACAACAATGGTGCCATTGCCAATGCCAAAGAGCCAAGGTCTCACAAGCATTCCAAGCATATTAAGCGCCGGTTTCACTCCATCCGCGAGCATGTCAAGGATGGAGATATAAAGATTTGTAAAGTACATACGGATCTCAATGTAGCAGATCTGTTGACTAAAACTCTCCCTAGAGCAAAACATGATCAACACCAGAACTCAATGGGTGTTAGATTTATCACTATGTAACTAGATTATTGTCTCTAGTGCAAGTGGGAGACTAAAGGGAATATGCCCTGAGAGGCAATAATAAAGTGTTTATTATGTGTATTCCAAGTATATGATAGATGTTTATTTTGCATGCTATAATTGTATTAATATGGAAACGTTAATACATGTGTGTTTAATAAACAAACAGAAAGTTCCTAGTTATGCCTCTCTCATAAACTAGCTCGTTGATTAACAAGATGATCAAGGTTTCCTGATCATGGACATTGGATGTTGTTAATAACGGGATCACAACATTAGTGTAATGGTGTGATGAACATTCATCCGAAGTATAGCATTACGATCAAAGTCATTGAGTTTATATTGCTATAGCAACTTACGAAGTGATCCTAATCCTTAGACCATGAGATCATGTCAATCACTAACACTGGAAGAGTTTCTTGATAACATCAAACGTCACACCGTAACAGGGTGATTATAAAGATGGATTCAGAACTAATAAAGTGTTATGTTGAGGCTCATGGATCGAGAGTGGAATTTGTTCATCCCGATGACGGATAGATATACTCTGGGCCCTCTCGGTGATATCACATTGATTAGCTTGCAAGCAAGTGATTTGATCACTAGAATGTTATATCACAGGAACGAGAAAAGAGTGCATGTTGGTAACGAGATCAAACTAGGTATGGAGATACCGATGATCGAATCTCGGACATGTAATATATCGTGAAACAAAGGGATTAAGATACTAGCGTAAAAGGTTCCGACGATCACAAGAAAGTCATCGTTGAATGTGTGGGAGTCAGTATGGGTCTCCAGATCCCGCTTCTGATTATTGATCCGAGAGGGGTCTCGATCATGTCCGCATTATTCACGAACCGTAGGGTGACACACTTAAGAGACACCGACATCCAATTGGAGCAAATGTTTCATGCCGAAAGAATGAACAAGCGCAGGAATTTATTTCACTAGATACCGAAACAGGTTTTCGGGTGAAATTGCATAAAGTGGTTATGCATGTGAAATAGAATTCTAGCAAGGGGTTATTTGTGAATGTTTGTCATTAAAGTAATTGACAAAATTCTGAATAAAATAAAAGAGTTTTATTTAATGAGAGTTTGCATTAAATTTGGTGGAAATTTAATGGGAATTTGAGTGGAGGGAATTTAAAGGGCATTTTGTGAGTGGAGTGTCCACCCACATGAATGAAGGAGGGGAGGGGGCAGCCCCATGGCCGGCGGCCACCCCCTTGGGTGCCCTCCCCTCCTCCTATAAAAGGAGCCCCCCTCCTCACTTGTCTCTCACACCTCCACGTGAAGGATCTCTCTCCCCCTCTAGAATTTATCCCCCATGGTCTCGGACTAGCGAGATACATGTTCCCGGTGGCTATTCGGCAAGAAAGAGTTGTGCTTCCGCTGCATCGCTGGAGCGAGGAGGCAGAGGTTGCTCGGTGCCTCGAACGTGTGTGCGAGCACGGATGCGCTGCTGATTTGCGGCGCTAGGACTTCCTCTCGATCTTGAGATCGACAAGAGATCGTCTACATCAACCACGAGTTGAACTCGTTAAGCTTTGTCGGTCTTCAAGGGTATGTTCTCTACGGATATACATCCGCCCGTTGTTTGTATCTAGTAGATAGATCTTGGTATATAGTTCACATCGTAGGAAAATTTTTGTTTTCTATGCTGCGAACCCTACAGGAAGAACCTCCATGAACATCATCATGACGCTCAAGGCCCAGAGGGTTTCTGGGAGTCGGAGGAGTCGAGGCATCCGAAGACTCGCTGGAGCTCCGTGATCGCTTGCGCGAATGGTCCTCACTCGACTCGTCAGCATCCTCCGCTGGAGATCGCGCTGACGGTAGCTCAGACACGGAATCGACCACTTCATTATCCGGGGCATTCGGATACCTTTCGGACAATGGTGGTACCATCCCCGGCACCTTGAAGCTCTACAAAATCAGAAGGAACTTTGTTAGCAAACAAAGGAAACAAATAACAGAGTCGACAAAAAAGGGGGGAGCACTACGTGCGCAAATCTACACCTTCGGTACGACCAACGTCGAAGAAAAGGGAGGAGTCAGTGACTTCCCCGGGATTTCTTCATCGGCCTTGAACTTGAACAGCGCGCGAAGAGCCTTGTCAAGTTCCCCCTCGGATATTTTCTCACTCGAAACCCTCGTCGGATCACGGCGCCCAGAATAAAGAAACATCGGGTGCGCCCTCGCTTGGAGAGGCTGCACCCGACGCTCAAGAAACGTCCGAATGATGTCCACACCGTTCACCTCCTTCTCAGGAATCAGTTGGAGATCCTCCACCCGACGGTACAGGGCCTCTATCTCCGCCACCTCACCGTCTCAGATTTGGTTTTTCCAAGACCTTTTATTCTCAATCATTTGGGAGGGGTCAAAGGGAACAAGACCAAAATCTTGCCCGGGCACTACGGAGTCACGGATATAAAACCATCGCCTCCACCAGTACTGGACAGATTCGGACATGGAAAAGGAAAAGAATTGCAGATTGGGACTGAGGGAGATGATGAAACCCCCAATGGGATAAACACCATCCGAACCAGATTGCCTCTTCACGGAATAGAGCTTCCGGAAGAGGCCAAAGTGCGGCTCAATGCCAAGCCAGCACTCGCAAAAAGTGATAAAACAAGCAATGTGGAGAAGAGAATTGGGAGACAGATGATGCAGCTGAACCCCATAGAAGAAGAGCAGTCCACGAAGGAAGTCATGGACTGGATACGAAAACCCAAGCAAAACGAAGGCGAGAAACATAACCCGGTACCCAGATGGGGGACGGGGGATTACCTCATTTCCGGGGAGTTTAACGGCCTCCCTGTCCTCCGAGATCAAACCCCGCTCGCGCAGCTTGCGGAGATCGCTCTCCCGCATCTCTGATCGTCGCCAGCCACCATCGGTGACGCGAGCAGCGGCGGCGCCTTTCTTTCTTCCGGCGGCGCTGGTCCCAACCGCAGATGAAGACTTCTTTGCTTTCCCCATCACGCTACGGCGGCGCCGGCGGTGAAAGCATACAAAGGACGACGGAAATGTGGAAGGAAATCCCAGCGCGAAGCAAGAATCGCTCGAGCGCAAGGAGGCAGTGAAACACAGGAACTGGTGCGGTGAAAACAAACCACGGTTCCCCTCAATGATTATAACAGCGAAGACGACGCATGGCAGCCGTTCATCCAGAAGACCTAACGCCAACTGCAGATCTGGCCGTACACGTGTCAACACCACAACGAACCGTCATTACCACGCCGTCCACTACGCGTGGAAATCGAGGAGACGCCGTAATTATCTCCACGCCCCGCGTGACCGGTCAATTCAAAGTCAGCAAGTGGGACCCATGTCCGTTCAGTCAAGTCATCTCTGGCGTAGCAGACGCTTGAGGTCATCGATCGTCAGCACTGATGTCATCAAACGCTATACTAGCACCAACTACGATTCTTCGGCTACACAGCTAAGAGCTAAGAGTACTCACTCGAATTTTTGATTCGACTAAATACTCGGGGGCTACTCCTATCAGGAGCGCTGGGTGCGCACCCGAAAGATGAATAACGACAAAGTATTTCTTCGAGTCCTACGTCGAGTCTGTGACTCCACTACGGACTCGGGGGATACTCTCATAGGGAGGATGGATTTAATCATCCGAAATTTTTTGAGTCCTACGGACTTAACAACTAAACAATGCTTGGACTAAAGTCTCTGCTCGAGTCTACGACTCGAACATACACTCGGGGGCTACTCCCAAAGGGAGCGCTGGCCGCGCACCCTATGAAATCTTCGACTGCGATCTTTCGGATCAACACGCAAAAACTTTTTGGCAACTCTGCCCCAACAAAACGCTGAGTGAGCGACAATCTCCTTGGCCACCCGAAGCACCTCCGTGGTGACAAATGTTCGGATGTTGCGTCTGCGACGCAAAGATAAGACCTGTAGATATCATCTGATGGCCTGGCAACGCACATGACTACGCTCTGCTAGTACAAATCCATGCCAACAGGCGTGATAAAAAATCCCGACGGACGCGCTGGGTACATCAATTAAAAACACTGGAATTCCACTCCTGTAAGTCCTCCGCGGCCTGAGTCGAATTACGCCAGCATATGTTCCGGGTTTAAGTTAAGGGACTCGAACCTGATGAAGATCATGTTGTTTCGTCCTAAGATAGTTAACTGACCCTGATCCGTCAGGTGAGTCAGGCACATGTATCAACAATCCCTACACACATATATTGTTAACACCTAGTTGCACCAGAAGGATTGAAGAGTCCTCAGCCGAATCTACGATTCGACTGATCACTCGGGGGCTACTGACATGGTTATACCCTACGGGTACATGACTTCAGCATACCTGGTCCAGCCCAAGGAAGGCCCATAGCAGACGTACGCTGGCCCATGAAGATTTTCGGGTGGCCAAGGCCCATGACGCCTTCGAATCCTTGGAGAGCAAGACTAGCATAGATAGGAAATTCAAAGGGGTAAAACCCTAGAACTTGTAACCGACTAGGACTATGCCCGGGACCTGCCTAAGTCTATATAAAGGCCAGAAGGGCACGTCCTAGATCTCTCGACTCATACTTTCGCACACACCTCCACGCCAGATCGAATCTGTGCACCCTGTAACCTTCGGTTCCGCCGTAATTAAGAGCAGACAAGCAGGAGTAGGGTTTTCCCTCCGGGGGCCTGAACCTGGGTAAATCTCGTGTCCCCTGGTTGCTTGTCTGTTAACCGTGCCACGATCTCCAGCATCCCCATCTTCTCCAAAACCCAAGTCCATAACAATGGGCATTGACGAGATTAAACCTCGTCACCTTCTCCTAAAGAACCAGAGATACGCATTGTGTTTCTTTCAAGAGGAAGAACTATACTTGTAGATAATCCTACCTACACCACCTGACAATCCTCACAGTACACCATGAATAATGAGTACCAAAATGTACCACAAAAGGTCCAGATCTACTAGGAGAAAGCACACGCAAACAGATGAACCATGAGCACTAACATGGTAACAGATCTAAACTCCGAGAGCTAGGCTTTGGTGTCTCTTACAACGATCTCAACATCGGACGACGAGGACGACGTGTCGGACATATCCGAGGAAGAAGACTTGCCGAAGATGAGCTTGATCCATGGGAGTAGGAGGCGTCGCTTACCTGCTCATCGGTGAAGAAGAGGATTCAGCGGGAAGCTCGAAATGGGGGAGAAATGGTGATGCGGAAATTGAAGGCGATGCAGAGCGGTGTAAATAGGCAGTGCAAATCGGTGGGCGATGAGCCCAATTTCTCCAGCCAGAATTTCTCGTGCGCGGGCAAGCTCCTGCCATCCCTACCTTGCATGCGCTTGTGCATCTTCTTCTCCTCCGAGCACGAGAAGAAGTTGGCTCCATGGAAACGCCCTATTTCAGCGTTTCTCTAGGGCCAGGCTTAGGGTTGCTTTAAATCTCGTGTTGTGCAAAGGTTCTCTACCACGTGGGCAAGCAAACAGTCTTATTTCTTCCCGGACCATGCGAGAAATAGGGATCCGGCTAGCAAGCATGCCCTATATGTCGTTTGTTGTCTCGTAGTAGGCTGCAGCTAGCGAATCCTGTCCCACCACTTCCGGCCAATGTGAATGCCTGCATGTCAACCTGCCACCAAAAGAAGAGAAAACATAGGCATCCTTCCGCCAGCGGGAAGCCGCCCTTCCACCAGCGGTCGACGTGGCTCTTCCCCTCCCGCTAGTGACAAGGGAAGGAAGGCCCTCCCGCCTCCCTCTCCGCTAGGATGATAGTGTCGCCTGACACAGTGGCGGGGGTGAGGCACATGTCAGCTCTTCCACATCGCGCTAGGCTAGTTTTGACAATAACTTTTAGAGGAGGGTATTTTTGGCGATGCAAGTCTACAAGATTATATTTTTTTTAAAGTTAAATTTGGGGCTCTGTTCGGTCGCTCACATGGAACCTGCCCATCGAAAGGGGCTGCTCAAAGTTCCATGGATGGGATGGTGAATGATAGACATTACCACACGAATGCTTTCCTCGTAGTCCTCATGATTTTTTAGCCCCATGACACTCACTCCGTCATATGTGCCATATGCTCTGGTCTTGTTTCGAGGTCATAAGGTAAGCGACTTCTTAATGGGTGTATTTGGCATAACCTATTTCTTGGATACTTTTTTGTGTGCATTTTTCAAAATTTGTATCTGTAGCATCCCAGTTGTCTAACCCCTGTAATGCTACATGTTTTAATAATAAAATGGGCCTCTTCCAACATATAATTGTTGCATCTTCATCATATCATGCTCATACCATCATACCACCTTGCATTTGAGCATCATATAAAACCCCTTTTCTTGTTTGGTTCTTATCTCATGTGCATGATTAATTGTATTTGCCTCTTGATATTGTATTTGGCTCTTAATAAATTGTTAAATGTCCAAGTTGAGTTGGGGGCATCTCTCTTTTGACTCCACCACCTTATCTTTCACCACCTTATAATTCCACCATCCAATAATATGGGCTTGGCCTTTTGTTGAGTTTCCCTAGCCCATGTTGTTGGTTGGATCCACTCCTAATCTATTGCTTGGCCTTTGCCCACCTTTTTGGGAATGCAAGGATTAAAAGCCACAAGAAACAATGTTGTTTTCACAATATGACCTTTGGGCTTTAATTGTCTTGCATGGGCCATGCAAGTATTCTTTTTCCTAGCTTTTGGTTTTGTTGGCATTCTAAATGGATTCCTTCTTGCTTGATTGATCTTGTGTTGGTAGTGCCAAACCTCTCTCTCCTTCTCCTTTGGCTTCATCAAAACCCCTTGGACCTTGCACCCACTTGTGCTAATGAGCATTGCTAAATCTTAAACCACCCCTTCTTTTGTTCTTGCTTGACCTATGTTTGGATCATGCATGAACCCAAAACCCCATCACCAACCTTTTGGCCATCTCTCTCCTTTCCCCCTCTTTTCTTGCTTTTCTTGTTAGTGCTTGCTTGTAGTTGGCTTGACCAAGATTAGTACCCCTCCACCTTCTTACCCTTGCAAGCAAAAGACCCTAATTCAAATCCATCCTAAAAACCAAAACCTAAACCCTATTTTATATCTATCCTAAATCCAAACCCTATTTTACCATTAACCTAAACTAAACCCTAGACTACTTTTTACCTCAAAACAAAACCTTCCCCTCCCCTTTTCTCTTCTCCCTAGCATGTCACCATGTCCCTCTCCCTCTCTTCCTCTCCACTCTAGCAACAAGCCTAAACCCCCCCCTAAACCTCTAATCTACCCCTCTCCCCTAGCAATAACCCTATGCCCTAACCCACCTAGCTCGACCATCCTCCCTTCCATGCTGCCCCACCCCAGCTCGCATCTCCCCCTCTCTCTTCCTGGCCACACGTGACCAGTACCACCTCCTCACCCTATGCCCTAGCCCGACCATCCCCTCTTCCCTTCCCCTCTTTCGTTCTCTCAGCTAGTACCTGCCCAGCGCCCCGGCCCACTGCCAGCGACCCTAGCCGCGCCTGCCCCACCTGCCAGCCACCCCTAGCGGCCACGCCACCCTGCCGTGCCCTCCTAGCCGTGCCGATCACGTGTTCAGAGGAGGAGGCGCCAGAGACGACCTACCCCTCCCCCACGCTACAACCTGCCCCCCTGGCGTTCTTATCTCCCCCACCTCCCTCTCTGCCTCACCCAGCACCCCCCAGATCCACCCCAAGAACCCCCTGCCTCTCCCCTTCCTTCCCCCTCGCCACCGGCTCGACATCGCCGTCTACCTCTGCCCCTGTTGTTCTAGCCGGTACCGTGGGGTCGCAAGGCGTCGAGGAAGGTCAGGAACGTGTCTGCGTCGCCACCGTGCAACCCGCGAGGAGGAGCAGGCCCCGACGTCGCCAGGAACCTGTCGCGCCGCTCGGAAACCCTAGATCGACGGAGCGCCAGCCTCGCCGTGGATCGCTACCCCCCCAGCTCGAACCGACCACGCCAACACGCCCGCGGTGAGCCCACGACCTCCCCAGACATCCTCCTGTGCTTGTCCGCTTCCTGGTTGCTCGGTTCGTTTCGTCGAACGCTCTCAGCGCGCCGGCGGCGAGTGTGTGTCTGCAAGCTTCCGAGCGCGCCGCACCCTATCTAGCACGCGAGCGCCTGTGTAGCATCAGCCTGCAGCCCGCCGCACTGGTTCCGCCCACCGCGCGCGCGCCCGCGGTCGCGAGGTCGACTCCTGGCGCGCCTCCTTTTTTCCCTGTCGCGCGAGCGTGCTCTGCTCGTCTGCAGAGGAAGAGAAACAGTGCCCACGGGCGTCGTTTTTGCGCAAAACCCCTTCCCCCAACCTTTTAGCTACCCGCGACCCTTGAGGCCCCACCTGCCAGCGACCGACGGAATCTTGCGAAAAGGCTCCCACAAGAACCCAGTCAGAACCCGCAGTCCTCCCCCTGGCCGCGTGTGCGTTTTGCAGATGACCCCCTGTCCTTTACGCTCACTCAACCCGCGGTCCTTCTGGCCCCGCTGTCAGTCTCTCTGGAAGTTTTCTAAAAAGGTTCCTGCGGTTTTGTTTATTCCACCCGCGGTCCAGGTTGCTCTCAGGCACTGCCGTGTGGGCCAGAGATACCCCCCTGGCCCACCTGTCTGCGGCTCAGGCTGGGACAGTTTGGGGAGAAAACGTTCAGATGCGGTTTCAAATTCAAATTGTTTTAAATAATTTAAAATGCAAATTCAAATTCAGATTTTAATAACTTCTGCATGCTTTATCCAAATTAGGCAAATGATATATGTTTTTGATTCAGAAAAATGAGAGGAATTCAAATATGCCATCTGTTTAGTGTTTTGCACAAGTAAAATTCCAAGATATGTTAATTACAACAATTGCCACTGGATTTTCATTAATTCACAACTAATATTTTGTAATTCCAAATTAAGCAAATGAGTAGTCCAAAATGATCAGCTCGACGAGACCTTTCTGTTTATGCTATCCTTGACTTCAATTGCAGCATGCATCATATAACTATATTGTGAACAACAACTGTTATGACAACAAAATATGACTCAAACCCAATTCAAATGTTATTTTCTTGCCCTTCACACCTCACCCATGCCATGCTACTTTACTTGCCATGTAATTGTGCATCATTCATCATGGCATGATTGTTTGCTTGACGCATCTTATTCATATGCTTGTGCTCTATATTTATGTTGGCCTTGTTTGTTTGGTTTTTCTCGGATAGACACTGAGCAGGGGTTGTATCAAGAGAACCAGGAGCACTACCCAGATCCGTCTCTCGCTTCAACTGAGATACCAGGCAAGCACTACCACATGCTTGCATACATACAGTACCTATTGCCTCTATCTTACTCTTGCATCATCGAGTCGCGATTGCATTAAATTGAATCCCAAGTATGCATAGCCTTTACTTTTAAACTCCACCAAGCTTGTTCCTCCATCCCATGAGCCATTACTATAGGAGTTGTTTGAGCCATGCGAGTCGTAGAACAGCATGTGTAGGGTATGTGAGAGTCTGTTGGATAATGAGGTACCTAAACAACTTAACATGAGTAGTATGGGATAACTAAAGAAAGTGGCACCGGTGAGCAACATCTGCTATTTGGTTTTTCCTGCTCACTTGTGTCCCGTAAGACCCCGAGTACTTGATTCCTGTTCCTTGATTTATCGCGCTATCCACATCCGGGAGGTATATGGGACCCCCCCTGAGCCAGAGCTTGATTCCGTCTTATTTCTTGGGGCCACAAACTAGTTTGGGGCTTTATTACTATCCTGTACTTATGCCATGTTTTACTGCTTTATTTACGATTGTGCGAGGTACTGCACACTGTACTGTTTAGGATCGGGACACGATTCCGCGGTGTCGACAAGCCCCGTTTGGGGTTCCCAGTCGTTCACAGCCGTCTACCCAGGACCTTGAGGCCGTCTCGGAGCTTGCTTACTCCGTTGCGGGATCTACTTAAGGGGTGGCCCCCTGAAATATTTCTGAATCTTGTGATTGCTTTGTCGTGAAGGCCTCGTTGGGTTTTGATTTGGTTTTTCCGAGGTTGATCGAGTGTGTGTTGCTATTGGTGCACCCCGGCCGGGTAAAACTTTCTGAAAGCCGTGTCCGCGGTTATGGACGACTTGGAGCACAGTTTCTCGATCATAGACAAGCATAACTAAAGTACCGCCTTAATCTGACTAAGTAACTTGACTAATAAATAGTGCAATACTCATGGAATGGTTAATAAAATTGCCAACGGATGGGAGGTTGTTCGTCCGCTTCCTTGTTGGTAAGCAGGGAGGAGGATGGATCGGATGAGATTACCATTAGAACTGTTGTACTTAATTCACGGACATCCGTCTATCATTGGTTAGGCGGATGGTTAGCGTTTATCTGTAGAATTGCTAGGGTTTATCTTTCGCTGCAATTGCGTCACCCCAGGTTGTGTCCCCTTTAGAGGCATTAAGACTTGCTGAGTACCCTTAGGGTCTCACACGATAAATTCTTGATTCAGATGAACAGGTACCTTCTCAGGACGGATACTGGGTGGAAGAAGCCGATGATGTGGGCAGCGATCGTTTGGTGTAGAGATTCCGGGCACGGGGATCCGTGAGACCTGTAGTTGGGATGTGCTTATTTTTTTTTCCTGGCATCTTATGCCGATTTGCTTCTTATCCGTACTCGGATTCTGTTTGCCGCTTCCGCATGGTACTCTGATGTGTGTTGTATGAGGAGTTATCCTAAAATATAGATCTATCTAGGTCATTTGAATCTTGCCGTATGGCGTTGGTATATTTCATTTCTTTCTAGATGGTATGGCTCTGATGTACTCTTGTATGGTGGCTTGCGTACATACCCACTTGTGTACGTAGTTGATCCCTTCGCCTGCCGACTACGCCGCCCGTACAGGTCCCGTTGAGAGGGTAGCGGTTGGGACGTCTGAAAGGACTACCAGTGTGTGGCTTTTGGGGCCCCGCCGTACTATTTCAACCGCTATCACTCATCCAGGCTTGTATCTAGGAGCGTAGTTCACCGAGGTAGTTACAATTGGTATCAGAGCCATCCCGACCTTCAGGGTTTCAGCCAAACGGTCGTTGTCAGTCTAGCAAATATTTTGGTAGTTATGTATATTAGGGAAAAACAAAACGCGAGAGTAGGATTGCTTCCATTTTTCTTCTTAACCTCCCACCCACCCTTTCTGGTAAGGAAGTGCAACGTTTTCAATCCTCTTCTCAAAGTTCAAACTAGGATTCACGTGTTCGGGGTTTCCGTAGTACCATAGGATGTGTGTGTGTGTGTGTGTGTGTGTGTAGTCCCTTGTCTATCTGTTGCATCCTAGTTGTTATCTTATCTGCCTTTGGTTATCAACTGTTGGTACATTCCATACCGACAGGCTTTTGTAAACCGACGCAAGCTATCTTCCTTTTGTATCCGACGCTATCTTGTTTGGGGTGTTCGTTTCGTAGTATCAATTTTTAGGTTTCGTCGTGAGAAGAAGGGGTTAGGATATGTGTTCCACTTGTTCATGTGCGGAGTAATGATTTGAGTGCGGGATGGAGTCGCGACCATACCACTACTCTCTTCATTCGCTTTTGTATATTGGATCGGTAGAGTCACTAATCTGGATTCGTTAAGTAATTTTGCGCATCTATTGGTATTGTAATGCCGAAATTTGTGTAAAATTTTTTCTTTGATATATTTGTGTACCACACTCCTTTTCAGTCGTGTGCGATATGCTTAATATCTTTTAGGTGCTATGAACTTTGTTGATATTTTAATATCATCTCAGTAAATTGTATCCTTTAAATCTTGGTTAATTCCATCTTGGTACTATTTTGGATTATCATCATTCTCCATTATAGTACTGACTTGAGTTTTATATCAATGACAGGATGGCTCCACCACGCCGGACTGATGAGGACATACCTCCGGAACTGGGCTCAGCGCTATCGAACATTGCTAATGCTTTGGCAGCTATGCAAGAGAACCAGCAGCGCTTTGAGGAGAGCGTCAGAAGGAACGAGTTTGCTCCACTCCCTCCACCTCCCAGGCGTGGAGACATCAAGAGCTTCCTCAAGTTCAACCCTCGTCAGTTTGATGTGTCTGATCGACCTCTGGACGCGGATGATTGGCTGCGTGAGATCTCAAGGTTGCTCGAGACTGTTGATGTTCCGGAACAGGAGTGGGTCAAGTGTGCTACTCACCTTCTCAAAGGAGATGCAGCTCTCTGGTGGGAGAACTACTTGAAGGCAAGCTGCACGGGTTTTCAGCCAACTTGGGAAAGGTTCACTGGAGCGTTCAAGGAGCAGTTTCTCTCAGAGATTGTGATGGAAAGGATGAAGGATGTTTTCCTCAACCTGAAGCAGGGAAATGATAACGTCAACACCTACATCAGGAACTTCATGAACCTGTCTCGCTATGGTGGTGATGAGGTATCTGATGACAAGAAGAAGCAGAAAAGGTTCAGGCAAGGGCTCAATGCGTCGATCAAGTATGCAATCACGCATGCGAGACCGGCAACCTTCCTGGAACTACAGCACACAGCACTGCAAGAGGAGGCAAGCAGGCAGATGTTTGAGGAGTCCAAGAAACATAACAGGGATGCATCAAGCTCTTCGGTTATGGCAGCTCCTTCTAAGCGGCGTGTCTGGGTTCCTAACACCCCACCGTCGCTCCCGGCTCCACCAAGACCTGCAAGTTTCGCGCCAAGGCCACCAAACTTCACCACTGCGGCTCCCAGGGGCTACAACAACCACTACCCTGGAGCGCCTGGCGGAGTCCCTGGCTACTCTGCTCCACGTCCAGCTAGTGTCTGCTTCGTGTGTGGAGATCCTGGACATCGAAACTGGAACTGTCCGTTGAAGAACAAAACTCTCCCTCCACCCCCGCCAAGATCTGCAACAAGCTCTCCTTCGGTTCGTGCACCACCGCCTCGGGCTCTCAACATCAACACTAAGCCCGGGTCTGCGGTTGTCCGTGCAAACTGCGTCAACGCCTCTCAAGCTGAGCTCGCACCAGGAGTTGTCATGGGTACGCTATCAGTTAACTCAGTTCCTGCACGAGTTCTCTTTGATTCTGGTGCATCGCATTCATTTGTTTCTCACAAGTTTGCAAATGGAAATGAGTTCGTTATGGTTCCTCTCCAAAAGCGGTTGATGGTTCTTTCTCCTGGGGCAAACATGAGGGCTGCGCTTATCAGCCATGGCAACCAAGTTGAGATTGGTGGTTCTTCATTCTTGGCTTCTTTGATTATTCTGGGCAACTCTGATATTGATGTCATTCTGGGCATGGATTGGTTGACAGCAAATGCAGCTGTCATTGATTGTGCTGAACGCTCAGTGTCTCTGAAGATTCCTGAAGGCTATGTAGTCTTTTCTCCAAGTCTGACTCCTGCTGTCCAGCTCTATTCCTTGGCTGCTCTGAATAATGATGCTATGGAAGCTATTCAGGGTGTACCAGTGGTCTGTGAGTTTCCAGATGTCTTTCCTGAAGAATTGCCAGGTATGCCTCCGGATCGCGAGGTTGAATTCGTGATTGAGCTTGAACCTGGAACGGCTCCTATCTCAAAGCGGCCATATAAAATGGGTCCTTCTGAGTTGGCTGAACTCAAACGACAACTTGATGAACAAGAGAAATTGGGTTTCATTCAACACAGTACTTCTTCTTGGGGTAGCCCAACAATCTTTGTGAAGAAGCGTGACAGAACCGATAGGCTATGTGTTGATTATCGGGCTCTCAATGCTAAAACCATCAAGAACAAATATCCTCTTCCACGGATAAATGATCTTTTTGATCAGCTAGCAGGAGCTGTGGTGTTCTCTAAGCTGGATTTGAGAAGTGGTTATCACCAAATCAAAATTCGCAAAGAAGATGTGCCCAAAACAGCTTTCACCACCCGCTATGGCCTGTATGAGTACACAGTCATGTCTTTCGGCCTCACCAACGCACCTGCTACCTTCTCGAGGCTGATGAACTCCGTTTTCATGGAGTATCTTGATAAGTTTGTGGTGGTATATCTGGATGACATTCTGGTCTATTCCAAGTCCAAGGAGGAGCATGAAGAACACCTGCGGTGTGTCCTGAACAAGCTTCGTGAGAACCGCTTGTACGCAAAGTTCTCTAAGTGTGAGTTTTGGTTGCCTGAAGTAACATATCTGGGTCATGTTATCTCTGCCAAGGGCATTGCAGTTAACCCGGAAACCGTGAAGACAATAGTTGAATGGCTTCCTCCTGCTAATGTCAAGGAAGTACGGAGTTTTCTCGGCTTGGCTAGCTATTGCCGTCGCTTTGTTCAGAACTTCTCGAAGATAGCAAAGCCTCTTACTGATCTCCTCAAGAAAGGCAAGAAGTACCTTTGGACTCCTGCTTGTCAAGAAAGTTTTGAGACACTCAAACAGAAGCTCACTTCCACACCAGTCTTGGTTCCTCCGGATACATCTAAGCCTTTCCAAATATTCTGCGATGCCTCTTTGCAAGGATTGGGTGCGGTCCTTATGCAAGAGAGACAGGTGGTTGCTTATGCCTCTCGTCAGTTGAAGACGCATGAGGTCAACTATCCCACACATGACCTTGAGCTAGCAGCAGTGGTCTTTGCTTTGAAGCTATGGAGGCACTATTTGCTGGGTAACCGATGTGAGATCTTCTCGGACCACAAGAGTTTGAAGTATATCTTCACTCAGCCTGATCTCAATCTTCGGCAAAGGAGATGGATTGAAGCCATCAATGACTTTGATGTGACCATCAACTACACTCCAGGAAAAGCAAACGTCATGGCAGATGCGCTTAGCCGTAAAGCTTATGTCAACAACCTCATGGTGGAAGAGCAGCAGCCTCTCTTGTGCGAGGAATTCCGTCAGCTCAACCTGGAGATTGTGGAACAAGGGCACCTTCTGAACCTTATGGCTACTCCTCTCTTGGAAGAACAGATTCGTTCTCGGCAGCGTGGTGATCCGCACACCAGAAAGCTCATCTCTAAGCTTGGCACTCCGAAGTATGAATCCTTCCATGTTGATGATCAGGGCACGCTCTTCTTTGATCACCGGATGTTTGTTCCAAACTACCCGGGTCTGAGAGACCAATTGCTCAAGGAGGCACATGATTCGGTTCTTTCTATCCATCCTGGCAGCACAAAGATGTACATGGACTTGAAAACACAATACTGGTGGCCTGGGTTGAAAAGGTATTGTGCCAAGTATGTCTCAGAATGTGATGTCTGCCGCAGAGTCAAGGCTGTCCATCAGAAACCATTTGGTCTTTTACAGCCATTGAAACCTCCGGAATGGAAATGGGAGAAAGTAGAGATGGATTTCATCACTGGTTTTCCAAGGTCGCAGAAGGGCAACAATGCAATCTTTGTTGTCATTGACAGGCTCTCTAAAGTGGCACACTTCTTCCCAGTCAAAGAAACAATTTCTGGAATTCAGTTGGCTGAGCTCTATATCAACAGGATTGTCTCTTTGTATGGGGTTCCACTTGAAATCAGTTCAGACCGTGGGAGCATCTTCACCTCAAAGTTCTGGGAGAGTTTCCAAAAAGCTTTGGGAACGAAGTTGAACTTCAGCACTGCTTACCACCCTCAGTCTCAAGGACAAGTGGAGAGGATCAATCAGATTCTGGAGGACATGCTTAGAGCTTGCGTCATCTCTTTTGGCATGAAGTGGGAGGAATGCCTTCCATATGCTGAATTCTCCTACAACAACAGCTTCCAGAAGAGTCTGAAGATGGCACCATTCGAGGCTCTCTATGGTCGCAAGTGCAGAACTCCGATTGGTTGGTCAGGTGCAGGAGAAAGAATCTGGTTTGGCCCTGACATTGTGACTCAGGCAGAGGAGAAGGTGCATATCATTCTGGAGAACCTGAAGATTGCTCAAAGTCGTCAGAAGAGCAACTATGACAGGAAGCACACAGATATGGTATATGCCCCTGGTGATCTCGTCTACCTTCGTGTCACTCCCATGAGAGGAACACACCGCTTCGGTATCAAAGGAAAGTTGGCTCCTAGATACATCGGTCCTTTCAAGATACGTGGTAGAAGAGGAGAAGTTGCTTATGCACTGGAGCTTCCGGAAAAACTCAAAGTCCATGATGTTTTCCACATCTCTCAACTCAAGAAGTGCTTCAAAGATCCCGGTAGGACCGTGGATCATGAGCTAATCGTCCTCCAAGAAGATCTGTCTTATCAAGAACACCCCACCAAAATCCTTGAGACCGCAGAAAGAAGGACTCGCAACAAGTCCATCAAGTTCTGCAAGGTGCAGTGGTCACACCATTCTGTTGATGAAGCCACTTGGGAGCGTGAAGATGAACTCCGTACCAACCACCCTTCTCTCTTTGTGTCTTCTTCTTCTTCTTCTTCTTCCTAGAATCTCGGGGCGAGATTCCTGTTTAGTGGGGGAGAGTTGTAGCATCCCAGTTGTCTAACCCCTGTAATGCTACATGTTTTAATAATAAAATGGGCCTCTTCCAACATATAATTGTTGCATCTTCATCATATCATGCTCATACCATCATACCACCTTGCATTTGAGCATCATATAAAACCCCTTTTCTTGTTTGGTTCTTATCTCATGTGCATGATTAATTGTATTTGCCTCTTGATATTGTATTTGGCTCTTAATAAATTGTTAAATGTCCAAGTTGAGTTGGGGGCATCTCTCTTTTGACTCCACCACCTTATCTTTCACCACCTTATAATTCCACCATCCAATAATATGGGCTTGGCCTTTTGTTGAGTTTCCCTAGCCCATGTTGTTGGTTGGATCCACTCCTAATCTATTGCTTGGCCTTTGCCCACCTTTTTGGGAATGCAAGGATTAAAAGCCACAAGAAACAATGTTGTTTTCACAATATGACCTTTGGGCTTTAATTGTCTTGCATGGGCCATGCAAGTATTCTTTTTCCTAGCTTTTGGTTTTGTTGGCATTCTAAATGGATTCCTTCTTGCTTGATTGATCTTGTGTTGGTAGTGCCAAACCTCTCTCTCCTTCTCCTTTGGCTTCATCAAAACCCCTTGGACCTTGCACCCACTTGTGCTAATGAGCATTGCTAAATCTTAAACCACCCCTTCTTTTGTTCTTGCTTGACCTATGTTTGGATCATGCATGAACCCAAAACCCCATCACCAACCTTTTGGCCATCTCTCTCCTTTCCCCCTCTTTTCTTGCTTTTCTTGTTAGTGCTTGCTTGTAGTTGGCTTGACCAAGATTAGTACCCCTCCACCTTCTTACCCTTGCAAGCAAAAGACCCTAATTCAAATCCATCCTAAAAACCAAAACCTAAACCCTATTTTATATCTATCCTAAATCCAAAACCCTATTTTACCATTAACCTAAACTAAACCCTAGACTACTTTTTACCTCAAAACAAAACCTTCCCCTCCCCTTTTCTCTTCTCCCTAGCATGTCACCATGTCCCTCTCCCTCTCTTCCTCTCCACTCTAGCAACAAGCCTAAACCCCCCCCTAAACCTCTAATCTACCCCTCTCCCCTAGCAATAACCCTATGCCCTAACCCACCTAGCTCGACCATCCTCCCTTCCATGCTGCCCCACCCCAGCTCGCATCTCCCCCTCTCTCTTCCTGGCCACACGTGACCAGTACCACCTCCTCACCCTATGCCCTAGCCCGACCATCCCCTCTTCCCTTCCCCTCTTTCGTTCTCTCAGCTAGTACCTGCCCAGCGCCCCGGCCCACTGCCAGCGACCCTAGCCGCGCCTGCCCCACCTGCCAGCCACCCCTAGCGGCCACGCCACCCTGCCGTGCCCTCCTAGCCGTGCCGATCACGTGTTCAGAGGAGGAGGCGCCAGAGACGACCTACCCCTCCCCCACGCTACAACCTGCCCCCCTGGCGTTCTTATCTCCCCCACCTCCCTCTCTGCCTCACCCAGCACCCCCCAGATCCACCCAAGAACCCCCTGCCTCTCCCCTTCCTTCCCCCTCGCCACCGGCTCGACATCGCCGTCTACCTCTGCCCCTGTTGTTCTAGCCGGTACCGTGGGGTCGCAAGGCGTCGAGGAAGGTCAGGAACGTGTCTGCGTCGCCACCGTGCAACCCGCGAGGAGGAGCAGGCCCCGACGTCGCCAGGAACCTGTCGCGCCGCTCGGAAACCCTAGATCGACGGAGCGCCAGCCTCGCCGTGGATCGCTACCCCCCCAGCTCGAACCGACCACGCCAACACGCCCGCGGTGAGCCCACGACCTCCCCAGACATCCTCCTGTGCTTGTCCGCTTCCTGGTTGCTCGGTTCGTTTCGTCGAACGCTCTCAGCGCGCCGGCGGCGAGTGTGTGTCTGCAAGCTTCCGAGCGCGCCGCACCCTATCTAGCACGCGAGCGCCTGTGTAGCATCAGCCTGCAGCCCGCCGCACTGGTTCCGCCCACCGCGCGCGCGCCCGCGGTCGCGAGGTCGACTCCTGGCGCGCCTCCTTTTTTCCCTGTCGCGCGAGCGTGCTCTGCTCGTCTGCAGAGGAAGAGAAACAGTGCCCACGGGCGTCGTTTTTGCGCAAAACCCCTTCCCCCAACCTTTTAGCTACCCGCGACCCTTGAGGCCCCACCTGCCAGCGACCGACGGAATCTTGCGAAAAGGCTCCCACAAGAACCCAGTCAGAACCCGCAGTCCTCCCCCTGGCCGCGTGTGCGTTTTGCAGATGACCCCCTGTCCTTTACGCTCACTCAACCCGCGGTCCTTCTGGCCCCGCTGTCAGTCTCTCTGGAAGTTTTCTAAAAGGTTCCTGCGGTTTTGTTTATTCCACCCGCGGTCCAGGTTGCTCTCAGGCACTGCCGTGTGGGCCAGAGATACCCCCTGGCCCACCTGTCTGCGGCTCAGGCTGGGACAGTTTGGGGAGAAAACGTTCAGATGCGGTTTCAAATTCAAATTGTTTTAAATAATTTAAAATGCAAATTCAAATTCAGATTTTAATAACTTCTGCATGCTTTATCCAAATTAGGCAAATGATATATGTTTTTGATTCAGAAAAATGAGAGGAATTCAAATATGCCATCTGTTTAGTGTTTTGCACAAGTAAAATTCCAAGATATGTTAATTACAACAATTGCCACTGGATTTTCATTAATTCACAACTAATATTTTGTAATTCCAAATTAAGCAAATGAGTAGTCCAAAATGATCAGCTCGACGAGACCTTTCTGTTTATGCTATCCTTGACTTCAATTGCAGCATGCATCATATAACTATATTGTGAACAACAACTGTTATGACAACAAAATATGACTCAAACCCAATTCAAATGTTATTTTCTTGCCCTTCACACCTCACCCATGCCATGCTACTTTACTTGCCATGTAATTGTGCATCATTCATCATGGCATGATTGTTTGCTTGACGCATCTTATTCATATGCTTGTGCTCTATATTTATGTTGGCCTTGTTTGTTTGGTTTTTCTCGGATAGACACTGAGCAGGGGTTGTATCAAGAGAACCAGGAGCACTACCCAGATCCGTCTCTCGCTTCAACTGAGATACCAGGCAAGCACTACCACATGCTTGCATACATACAGTACCTATTGCCTCTATCTTACTCTTGCATCATCGAGTCGCGATTGCATTAAATTGAATCCCAAGTATGCATAGCCTTTACTTTTAAACTCCACCAAGCTTGTTCCTCCATCCCATGAGCCATTACTATAGGAGTTGTTTGAGCCATGCGAGTCGTAGAACAGCATGTGTAGGGTATGTGAGAGTCTGTTGGATAATGAGGTACCTAAACAACTTAACATGAGTAGTATGGGATAACTAAAGAAAGTGGCACCGGTGAGCAACATCTGCTATTTGGTTTTTCCTGCTCACTTGTGTCCCGTAAGACCCCGAGTACTTGATTCCTGTTCCTTGATTTATCGCGCTATCCACATCCGGGAGGTATATGGGACCCCCCTGAGCCAGAGCTTGATTCCGTCTTATTTCTTGGGGCCACAAACTAGTTTGGGGCTTTATTACTATCCTGTACTTATGCCATGTTTTACTGCTTTATTTACGATTGTGCGAGGTACTGCACACTGTACTGTTTAGGATCGGGACACGATTCCGCGGTGTCGACAAGCCCCGTTTGGGGTTCCCAGTCGTTCACAGCCGTCTACCCAGGACCTTGAGGCCGTCTCGGAGCTTGCTTACTCCGTTGCGGGATCTACTTAAGGGGTGGCCCCCTGAAATATTTCTGAATCTTGTGATTGCTTTGTCGTGAAGGCCTCGTTGGGTTTTGATTTGGTTTTTCCGAGGTTGATCGAGTGTGTGTTGCTATTGGTGCACCCGGCCGGGTAAAACTTTCTGAAAGCCGTGTCCGCGGTTATGGACGACTTGGAGCACAGTTTCTCGATCATAGACAAGCATAACTAAAGTACCGCCTTAATCTGACTAAGTAACTTGACTAATAAATAGTGCAATACTCATGGAATGGTTAATAAAATTGCCAACGGATGGGAGGTTGTTCGTCCGCTTCCTTGTTGGTAAGCAGGGAGGAGGATGGATCGGATGAGATTACCATTAGAACTGTTGTACTTAATTCACGGACATCCGTCTATCATTGGTTAGGCGGATGGTTAGCGTTTATCTGTAGAATTGCTAGGGTTTATCTTTCGCTGCAATTGCGTCACCCCAGGTTGTGTCCCCTTTAGAGGCATTAAGACTTGCTGAGTACCCTTAGGGTCTCACACGATAAATTCTTGATTCAGATGAACAGGTACCTTCTCAGGACGGATACTGGGTGGAAGAAGCCGATGATGTGGGCAGCGATCGTTTGGTGTAGAGATTCCGGGCACGGGGATCCGTGAGACCTGTAGTTGGGATGTGCTTATTTTTTTTTCCTGGCATCTTATGCCGATTTGCTTCTTATCCGTACTCGGATTCTGTTTGCCGCTTCCGCATGGTACTCTGATGTGTGTTGTATGAGGAGTTATCCTAAAATATAGATCTATCTAGGTCATTTGAATCTTGCCGTATGGCGTTGGTATATTTCATTTCTTTCTAGATGGTATGGCTCTGATGTACTCTTGTATGGTGGCTTGCGTACATACCCACTTGTGTACGTAGTTGATCCCTTCGCCTGCCGACTACGCCGCCCGTACAGGTCCCGTTGAGAGGGTAGCGGTTGGGACGTCTGAAAGGACTACCAGTGTGTGGCTTTTGGGGCCCCGCCGTACTATTTCAACCGCTATCACTCATCCAGGCTTGTATCTAGGAGCGTAGTTCACCGAGGTAGTTACAGTATCCTCTCCATACCATAATATAAGATGTTATTACATCCAATATGCTAATGTATTTGATGTAATAACAAGTGAGGCGCGGTGGATCTCAGGCTTCATAGAGCCCTTTTTAAAGCTTCAAAATTTTGAATTCAAAAGTTGCAAAAACATTCTAAAAATACAATGATGTAGCCAATTATGTGTTCGATCATTGCATAAAATTTCAACTCAAAATATTTGTATCTTAGGCTCAACAAAAATAATAAATTGAATTTTTATCATCGATGAATAGTGTTAAACATTACACTAAAGTGAGAATTTTTGTTATTTTGTGTTTTTGCTGAACTCAAAATACGTAATATTTTGTGCTAAAAATCTAAGCACTGGTAGATTTTTCCAGGTATTGTTTTCATTTTTTTATGAAAACAATGACTTCAAATTTTAGAAGTTTGAAAATATATAAATTGCCCTGGCTACCTGGATCCCGAGTTCCATTTGTCTTATTTGATGTAATAACATATTATATTATGAGACCGAGGGAGTAATTAAATTTTAATTATTTATAAGTTGGTTAAAACAAGAATATCAAGTTTGCCATAATATTTGTTCTCGAAGGTGTAGAAATATTCCGTGTATTGCCAAAATTCTTACATATTTTATAAGATACGATTCTTTGTATGAAAGTGAAATAATATATGATTAACAATGGATTCTCATGTACCGTGGAAAATAATATTAATGTATTGGAAAAGAAAAAAAGTAAATTTTGAAAACAACATTTCTGTATATACAAAATTTATTTTTCTTCCATAAAAGTAATGTTCATGTATATATAAGAAATTTCCACACGTATAAAATGTTTGGTATTTAATAAAACAAATATTCACATAATTATAAAATAAAATAAAGAAACAACATCAAAAGAAAAAAAAAGGTACACAGCACGTAAAAAGAAAGAAACATAAAATAGAAAAATAAAAGAAAAATATGATGAAAAGACCCACGAACCTCATTTGACCCCGCCCACCAGAGTATGCGTCACGCGCAGCTGCTTGCTCAATTGCTGGTGAACCCCTCACGGACGCCCGTTGCGTCGCACAACAGTGCCAACGCTCACGTGAATTTCCTTCGCGTACCGGCGGCCCAGCAGCTCCGATAAGTTCATAAATTTCCGATTTTAGGAAGGTTCTAGAAAGTTCCTGGCTGGTATTTCTCAGGGGTTTTGTTTTTCGGCCTGTTTGGCTGATTCTTTTTTCGGTTTTTTTTTTGTTCTTTTTCTTTTCTGTTTTCTTTTTTCCTTTGGATTTTTCATAATCTGAACAGTTTAAAATTTGAACATTTTCAAGTTTGATATTTTTTGAATTTGAACATATTGAAATTTTAAAGTTTTTCAAATCTCAGTATTGTCAAAAAAATTGAACATTGTCAAACATTTTAATTTTTGAAAGCTTTCTGGATCTGTACTTTTTTTAATTTAAATATTTTCAAATCTGGGTATATTTTTGAAATTCTAATATTGAATTTTAAAATCAAATTTTTAAGAATCTGGATAGTTTTTTATCTAAATATTTTTCAAAAGAAAAAAACAGAGGAAGAACACGCGGAGAAGCTATCTTAGCCGGCCCAGGAGAAGCCCCACGCGGGCGTTGACGCGGGAGTGGCCGCCTGAAGCGTCTTATACGAGCGCCCTCTATTGCTCGCTACGAGCGGCGAATAGGTTTGTCTCAAGAAAAAAACGAGCGGCGAATAGGGTTCACCTTCGTTTTCTGAAATAGTAGTAAGTGGCAGCGCAGCCCAGACCGGGTGTTGAATTCTTCATGCAGCCCCCCCCCCCCCCCCCCCCCCGCAAAAAAAAATTCTTCGTGCAGGCGAGAATCTGCAACGGCGATAAGTTCGTTGTCTGACGCGCAGCCATGGCCTAGCGCTGGCAAGCTGGTCATAGTACTCCATCGGTGCCGGTCACGAACCATAGTCTAGGGCTGATCCATCACTGCTCGGGCCTCAGGGACCTTAATTAATCTAGGCAGGCGGCTGGTGCGTCGGTAACCAGGACCTCAATCACGGAGACTTTTATTACTTCCTCTGGTCTATATTAAATGAGTTAAATTTGTTTAAATTTAAATAAATCTAGACACTATTTAATGTATAGATTTATCTAAATTTTAATAAATCAAAGTTAATTAATATGGATCGAAGGGGATACGGTTTTGCTTAACCGAAATTTTTCTAAGTCTCAGTCACCTATAGAAATTACAAAGTGCAACTGAAACGAGTTGCAATTTTTTTAACTGCAGTCGATAGAGACATAGACAAACCCCTTTTATTAATTTCCTTCTGCATGCAGCTTCTCCACCGTGTTCGTAGTGCACTAGTGCAGTCACTCGCGATGCCGACCTCGCTCCAAGGGACCCTTGGTCCCAGGACCAAGCACAGCGAGTCAGCAATGGCTGGACAAATTTGCGAGATGACGACGCGCCTGTTCCGGTTCCTGGAGAGGAGCAGGCCGGTTACCAACCACTGCTAAGGAGTGCATCTTCACTTGTTGGGCGAATCTAGACTGAAATTCGGATCAAACTTTGGTCGGACGAATTAAGTTTTCAACCTGGGTATGCCGAGTTTTCCACTCGCGTACCCAGCCCGAGTTCCTGGGACGCCCGTTTCTGCTTAAATTCGGCTAAAGTTTGTCCAGATTTTGCATAGTTCAGCATACTATGAATACAAAACATTTTAAGGCCAAAGTTCGACGAAATTTTAAACATAGTTCAACGTAAATGTAAAAATAGTTAGGCCTGCAGTGAAAATACAACATATTTCGGTTATTATGCTCGGCATCTACGTGTTGCCCCTGCGTATCCATAGGTGCTCAACAAGATCATCCTGCAGCCGTTGATGCATCGTCGGATCTCGGATCTTTTGACGCATGGCGATGAATGCAGCCCAGGTTAGAGGCACCTGATGATCAGGCTCGGCAAGAGGACCCTGTCTGTAGTATGGCCCGTTCTTCTCGAGCAAACTCAGTGGATCCTTCTTCTCATCCTCAATGATCATGTTGTGCAAGACCACATAACAATTTATCACTTCCACATCTGATCTTTCGACCAGGTCATAGCAGGGAACCGGACAACTGCAAACCTCTGTTGGAGCACACCGAATGCCCGCTCCACGTCCTTCCTGCAAGCTTCATGCTCCTTGGCAAAGTGAGAATGCTTGGGAAGCATTGGGTTTGAGATAGTCTTCACAAATGTTGGCCATCTTGGATAGATGTCATCTGCTAGATAGTATCCCTTTTTGTAGTGGTGCCCTCTGGTCTCAAATTCCACAGGGAGAACATGACCCTCAACAAGCTTGAAAAAGACAGTTGAGGAGTTGAGGACGTTGATGTCGTTATTCGATCCTGCCATGCCAAAGAAGGAGTGCCAGATCCAAAGATCATGTGTAGCAACTGTCTCAAGTATCACAGTGCAACCTCCTTTGTGGTCTTTGTACATTCCTTGCCATGCAAATAGACAGTTCTTTCACTCCCAATGCATGCAATCTATGCTTCCAAGCATACCGGAAAATCCTCTACTTTCATTGATTGCGAGGATCCGAGCAGTGTCTTCAGCAGTGGATGATCTCAAGTACTGTTCCCCAAACATTGCAATCACTGCCCTACAGAACCTGTACAAGCAATCGATGGCGATGGACTCGGCCATGCGGAGATAGTCATCGACACTGTCAGCCGGCGCTCCATATGCAAGCAACCTCATCGCCACGGTGCACTTCTGAAGTGAGGAAAACCCAACCAAGCCGGTGCAGTTCTTCTTGCAAACGAAATAGGGGTCGAACTCCCGGATGGCATGCACGATCTTAAGAAAGAGCTTCCGGCTCATCCTGAAACGACGGCGAAACACGTCCTCTCCATGGAGTGGCTGGTCGGCGAAGTAGTCGGCGTACAACAAGAAGTAGCCCTCTATCCTTTGCCTCGCCTTGCACTTCTGGTGACCCGGCGCTGAACCACCGCGCTTCGGCTTTGCCAGTTGCAGGTACAATTGGGCGACCGAGGCGAGGATTTCCAAGTGCTCTTCACCTTCGGCGACCTCGGCGCTCTCCTCCTCTAGCAGTACGTCGAGTATCTCCTTGTCGTCGGAGTCCATGAAGAGTATCTTCTCGTCGTTGGAGTCCATGGCCGAACTGGCCAAATGCCGAACACTTGGCGGGCGTGGTGGTAGGAGCACGCAGCGAAGCAGAGCTACGGCGAAAGCGGCGGCGGAACATGCGACAGAGTGGGTGACAACTACGGCGACCGTATCTAGAGGCATGGGCATGTCTCGGCGTGGATGAGCTCCGCAGGCGAAGTCATGGCGACAGAGGCGTTGGGAGCTCTTTGTCGCAGTCTGGGCGAGTGGGGTGGGTGAGAATGGGACTGTCTCGCCGACAGAGCTGGCCCACGCTCATTTTCACTGCGTCCGGAGTCCCCAGGGCGTACCCGGGAACCTGGGTACGGTGTGGGAAGCCCGGACAAAAATTTGCCAAATCCGAACGAAAACAGGTTCCTGGATGCGCGACTGGGCCGATTTTCAGCGTCCGGACCTAAATTCGGCGTCCGGGTCAGCGTCCTGGGTAGTCGAGTAGAGATGCTCTAAGAACCTGCTTGGCATCTGGATCGTGCACGCCAGCCATTGATTTCTGTTAGCATACATGGATTTAACTCTATATTGGCTAAGAGACATAGGCGAGTATTTGGATTTATTGAAATTGAGAACTTTATGACCTTTGAATTTTTCGTACATGCTACACCAACCCTCTGATCAATAATAAGTATCGCTCATTTTTAAGATGAAGAGACATAGGCAACTAAGTTCAATAGTAGGTACTCCCTCCGATCCATAATAAGTGTCGCTCATTCATTATAAAATATGTACTAACTTAGTATAAAATCAACAACATTTATTATGGATCGATTGTATTTGGCTATGTCTTTATATCACATGTCTCCAACTACTTTCACTAATAACATTAATATGTGTCTCTATGTTTATCTCACATGTCTCCAACTACCCACGAGGCATTCTACCAAGCAAGCAAATGCAATATGAAGAAACCGCCATCACGTTTGTCAACTCAAAAGGTTTGTATATGGTTTTCTTTGTAAATTAGATAGTGTAATTCTCAATCGGTTGGCACCCTCCTAATTGGTAATGTGATCGTTACTGTATGATTATTAATCTTACAATTATTTAGTAGTTAAAATACTCTTGATCAAATGCAAGAGAAAAATGGGGCATTTGTTGTTGTGACAAAGGAAAATTATAGTTTCTCATACCACTTGATGCCATGGATCCTATATATCTATGGACACATACTTTCGAGTCATTTCTTGACAAGGAAATATCTTCTATGCCTCGTATGGTTTTACACATGTTTTCCGTTACCGGCGGATAGATATTATGAACTCCGGTTGGCTTATGCACCTGCAATTTTTTTAAAATTCCCCTCACTTTAGGGGGTTCTTAACTATTCCAAATGTATATTTGGTACTCTTGTAGCAACCTTAACTTATGTTACATGTACCATATTATAAATTTGCAATTTCTCTCCTTTTACAAATTCAATGCTTTATTCATCTCAACTAGTGAACTCTGGTCTCGACAAACTAATCAGTAGTTCACGGTTTAAAAAATCGTTATAAGAGTTCTATTTACACATCTATAATAATTAATCAAAAATTTCTATCTGAAAATTCTGATAACCTATAAATTTAATTGCTTTCTGAATTCATTTTGGCAGTAAAAATAATTCCTAGAACTTAGTTTAAATTTCCCCGATATGCAAGCTGAACTGAAACAAGCTTATGGCTCTAGTAATTTACACACATACAAGAATCCTTAATGATCCAAGTCTTGCTACATTGGTTAATCCTGAGCATCTACTTGAATTGTATGTGCATTACAAGCATATGATGAGAAGTGGAGAACATTGTTATGATATGTTATTGTAAGTTTTCGCTTAAACAACTCAGTTTTTTGTGTTTGCAATACTCCTGCTTTCGCTATTCACATGCATATTGACAAGTCCTAAAATTTGAATGTCACTTGGAAACTTTGTTTGCAGTACTACCGTATTAGTGTTCTAGTATTATTTGGATTGTTTAGAAAACGATACCAATAAGAGGAGCCCCTCCAACAACACGTTCAGCAGAGTGACAACTAAGGTATACACTTGTGGAGCCAAAGACTCGAACACGGGTGCGGGCTTAGCAGCTAGGCGTGCAACCACCTAGTGGTTCTGCCGAAGACCCCTGCTCAAATGATTGTTAGTTGTTGTCGCTATACTTAAAAAATCACACCAATTTGAGGTTGGTGAAATCTAGAAGATAAGACTATATGATACAGAATATGATCCTAACCAAAATAACCAATTACAATAAAAGCATAAAAAATGGAAGTAGAATATAGAAACATAACAACAATTAAGGTTTATTATCGTCTAGATGTTCACTATATATATCCTTGTTTTGAAAATCATCCTTAGTTTTACCAAAGTCAATTTCTAGCTCAACAGCAAGTCCACTGCGCACACATATAAGTAACCTAAGCTCAGTTTCGCACATTTTTAGGTTATTTATTTTTCGAATGGTGTAGACACTTTTCAAAACTTCATAGTAGGCATAATGAATGAAGAATACTTTTCTTGATTCGCAAAAAGAATAGTTTTCTTATATTTTTATTAATAATATCCCTGCAAAGTGCCTAATTAAAAACTTTGGACCGGGCACATATGCTGTTCGATGACACCATATCGAGGTACGTTTCGTGACTTGCGAGCAGTAGGTCTCTCTGTATCAATCTAGCTGATGGATCGCTCACTCATGTACCCTTATGCATGACTCGTTCTCGCCCGGTTGGTTCGTGATGGATCTGCCTACGGATCAATGCTCCCACTTGAAATAGGTTTGCGTCCCGCTATATTAATATAATAACCAATAATACAACTTTGAGCTAACTGCTAAGGGAAACAACACAAACAAGCCCCAAAAGAGAGAAATATAAGAGAAATAGAAGAAAACGAATGCCGACAGCGTCGGGTCGACAAAACAAAGATGAAGCGCACCTCAGAAAAAGTCCCACCGTGCTCCATGCCACCATACTACTGTGTATCAAGCAGCACCTTCAAGAAAAAATAGGACAACGACGATGCTGTTACCCAGACTAGGCCAAGGATTTCTCCCGGTAAACGTAGGGGAGTGGTACACGTACGTACTCCTCCTCCCGACCCCATCCTCCTCCCGACCCATCCTCCTCCCGCACCCATGTGGCGGGGCGCGGCGCCGGGCGGCCTCCCCTTCCCGCCGAGCCCTCCCTCCCGTGGTCTCTCCTCCCTGCTGCCGCCGTCCGGATCGTCGCTAGGCAAAGACCTGGGGGTGTGGCGGCAGCAACGGCGTCCCTGATCGCGATCTGGCGGGAAGGCGGCGACGTCCATCCCGACTGGTTTGGCGGTGGTGTTGCGGCGAGCGGCGGCCGGTGATCCTCGGCCCAGATGGCAGCAGGCGGCGGCGGGTATCTGGGCCTAGCCGTGATATGTACCGTACGTTGGCCTCGACGCCGGCGCCCAGGCGACCCGGGTCTTGTCCGTGACACTAGGGCGCTTGGGGCATCTACCCCCGGCATGGTGGTGGTGGCCTCCTTCTCCGTCGGAATGGTCGGCCGGATGGTCTTGCCGTCTTGCGGCGGATCCTGCTAGTTTCCGGCGGGTGGCGTGGGGGCTGATGGCTCGGTTTCAATAAAGGAGGTGGTCCTGGATCCCTCTCAAGCCAAGACAATGTTCAGCCGGATGTTGGTCTCCATTGATCTGGTTTTTGTGTCGTGTTCCGGAAGGCTCCGCCGACAAACTCCATAAGTGCTATTATGCCGTAAGTTTGCTGGAAGGATTGAATTCGGTCGTACGCACTCATGTTTTACCCTGACCGTTTGGTTTTAGAGGGTGTGCTTCGAATCTTTGTTGGCTGTTATTGTCATGGGGCATGTTCTCGTTCTATGGTGCTGACGGAGAAAGTCATGGAGACCGAGATCTGAGGACAGACAATGGTGGTTCGAGTCTGGGTGGTGATGAGGAATTGACTAGGTGACTTGTGAATTGGAGCAGTGACATGCAAGCGGGGGCGACTGCACATGATAGGTTCATGGTCCTACCTCTCAGGGTGAAACCCAGGGTCTGGTCTTAATTGATTGTGCCTGACAATGGCCTTGTTGAAGGTATTGTTTTGAGAGCGCGGACTTTCTTCATGGTGAAAACCTAGATCTTTGATCGGGCGATGACGGTGTTTGTGCACTGTTTCCTTCTTGGAGGCGTCGTTTTTGGAGAAGCTGGACTTCTGATGCTGTCTTGGTGGTGGTAGTACTGCTGTTTCAATGAATGAGTCACTGTAGCGGGACTTTTTCTTTTTTATAATTCTTCTTTCTTTTTTTGGCTGTGTGCATCCGTGTGGCCGCTAGGGCAATACGTTGTTGCAGAGTCCGGGTGTAATTGGTATCATCTGATATTAATATATGCTTCTTTCCATAAAAAACGTAGGGGAGTGGGAAACGGGTGCGCCAGACGCCCTTCAAGAAGGAAGGGATGCCTGCCAAGATGCTTGCGCCACCAAAGGGTTAACGCCATCATCACCGTCGCCATCCGAGCCATGCCTGAGCCCCGCCCGCCTTGGAGCACCTCCGCCCGCCATGTCGCCCCGCGCTATCGTGAAGACGAGAGTGTAGAGGCCAGGGGCCGCCCCCGCCGATGCCGCCCGGGGCTAGCCCGGCGCAGGCGGCCGACGACGACAAGGAGGAGGATGAGGAGGAGGGATCGGAGCTTACGTGGACTTATCCACTTTGGAAGGCCCCCTTGCCCTTAGTACCCGCATTTTCGTTTGGCAACTTCTTCATAATCACCTGCCATTAGGGTGGAGGTGGCTAAGCGTAATTGCCTGGACAATGGCCTATGTCCCCTATGTGGGACTCCGGAGACATGCGCCCATATTATGTTTTCTTGCACAACTGCATAGTTTTTATGGAGCTTCGTACGGGAGGCACTTGGGCCTAATTGACAGGCCCAGGATCTCGGAGAGTTCCTTGGAACTGAGGCGAACCGTGCCGGAAGGCGGCATCGTCTCTTCTGGATAGTGTTCGCGACCATCACTTGAACCTTCTAGAACGTGAGGAACAAGATGGTGATTGAGCGGATCTATCCCACGGGTGTCTGACTCCATTTTCTTTTCTCGTCTTTTGCAACAATGGTCCCCGTCGGTGAGGCAGTGTGAGCGGGAGACTCTCGATGGCACCTTCCTGGCATTGAGGATGGCGGCGCTGCCCTTCTCGGCCCCGGATCACACGACTACGTATTCTCTCCTTGCGTCTAGACGGGTGCTGTTGTTGGCCCCTCTTTCTTTTTCCTTTGGGCTTTTGTTGTGTTGTGGCTCCAGCAAACTTGAGCAAGTTTTTCTTTTCTCTTTGTTTGTCTCGGCCGATGTTGGTGTGCTTGGATGTTGTATCTAAATATTGCTTTATTTATAAAGCAAAGTGCAGGCCTATTTCGAAGAGAAGGAGGGCTCGGAGGAAGGGGTGCGGAGGAACGGCCGGTCACCCACACGGGACACGGCCGATCGTTAGAGTGTTTTCTGCTTCGTTTTGTCGTACGGATCAGTGCTACAGGAGTCCTTATTTATCTTGCAGTGTACACTTTTATCACCGTGTGAGTGTTGTCATTTATTCAACCGTACGATGCGATGTACAAGTAATAAGCAAATCAATGTACCTAGAGTCAGATAACGATGCGACAAAGCCAATGTGTTAGTAGTATATCGCACGCGAGCACCAAGCAAAATGACCCGGGGCAGGTTGATGCAAATCGGTCGCTTGCATATATGTGGGAGAAGACGCCTGCGGTGTAGCCGATGTCGCCATCGGGTAGACCTCACGGATGGCGGCGTTCTCATTTCTTGCAAAATGTGGTTGTGTTGCTCCTTGTACCACGTCATCCATCATAGACGTGTCGACCGTCAAGAGAGCCGAGCCCCCCTTCCTTTTCTTCGCCGCAACCTTGGTCTTTTGGAGCCTGATCTTGACGACTTGTTTCTCCAACATCACCGCCCACCTTGTATCATACTTCTTTTCCCTTAAAACAGCGTTTGACGTTGCGTAGGCGCCTAGGCGGTGCACTTCAACCTCTCCGTGGTGGCCCCACATCTCTTGCCAACTTGGCCTTCTTGTTCCCAATGAGACACCCATTTGAGGCTATCGGTGTCGGCGCTTTTGGGTCAAAGGGGGGTGTCCTTAGTGTTGGTGAGACTCGTCTGAGTCTCTTTCCAGTTGTCGCAAGTCCTCTGGAAGAAATGGATAAACTTGAATTCGACGTCGTTATTGCCTGCTCGGCAGGTTAGAAACATTTTCATCTACCAAAAAAGGGAACAACATCGGCACAAATGTATCATGCCAAACAACGACATAACAGGCACAAAAATGTAGCATGGCAAATGGCGAAATGTGGCTAACTTGATCGGCTTGTTAGCTTATCTGACCGATCGGTGATGTCCACTTGGATTCCATGTCACTTGTTGCATCATGTTGGATAATGCTCCAATGGTGCGACATGTATGTGGATGTGAGGGGGAAATGGTGGGACCGGGGGTGGCGGGATCAAGGGATATGGGAGAAAAGGAGGAAAAATAAAATGCATGGGGCTAATGGTCCGACTGGTCTGGATGACTGGATGTAACCAGGCTATGGTGGCTGATTGGACGAGATTTTGGGCGCAAGTAGTGAGGTGTGTGGTTCGTCTGAAGATGCTCGGAGAAGTGGCTGGAGAGAACCAGTTGCGACACGCATGACGTACTATTGGCCACTTTCCGTTCATGGAAGAGAAGCAAACCATTGTCTCCATCGGCAGGAGCATGAGTAATCAACTTGGGCAGCGCAACCATGGGGATGGGGGCCCCGGCCTAGCAAACAGGCAGCCAGACTCGGTTTGCTCCGCGATTATTATCCTATGGTATTAGTTGAATGCTAATCCGCGCGCGTTTGCACGTGAATGATTATGCTCGTGTTTGGTGGTGGTGGTCGAGTGTGGAATTGTAGGTGCAGCCGGCGATGATTCTCCCCGAGACGAGACGAAGCTGCGGTTCGTGTGATGATGGCGCTGACCGTGGTTAGTGAGAGTGCGTACCGTGTCTCACCGAACCGGAGAACAAACGTGCTAAACGGCCAGGGGCCCCAGGCCGTGACCGTGTGCCGGTCGACCCAAAGCCGTCGGCTCCAATCATGATCCGGGTTCGGATCGCGGCCCGTTCACGCCGTTATACGAGCGTATTTTTCTCCTTTTGGACTCGATCTCCAAAACGGCCACGTGCCAAAGTAGCTCCTCCGCTCCTCCTATTAAAGGCCGTCGCCTAGCTACCTCAAATCGGCCAACGAACACCTCCCCTCTCTCTCTCTCTCTCTCTCTCTGAAATCAGCCAAACCAACACCTCGTCAGAAACCTCGAAGAGGCAAACCAAGGGGCCCAGGCGCCGCCCGCGCATCGAGCACAGCGCGCGCAGAAAAATCCAACAACGAGAAGAGAGAAGCCTCGACCGATCGCTCGGTCCGTCGTTGTTCGGCCATGGCCGACCGGGCTGCAGGAGGGTCACGGCCAGGGGATGGCGACGGCGACGAGGAGCGCCGCGTGGGCCTCCTGAACGGCCACGCGAAGAAGCCGGACTGGCAGGTGGTGGCCGCCGCCTCCGCCGTCGAGTCGTCGTCGTCGAGTAACAAGCTGGGTCGGCGGGTGTGGGACGAGTCGAAGAAGCTGTGGGTGATCGTGGCGCCGGCCATCTTCAGCCGCGTCGTCACCTTCAGCATGAACGTCATCACGCAGGCCTTCGCGGGCCACATCGGCGACCTCGAGCTCGCCGCCATCTCCATCGCCAACACCGTCGTCGTCGGATTCAACTTCGGACTCATGGTAAGTACTGTACTAATTATATCCCCTTAATTAATCCCCTTCGTCCTTGAGTTCATCTGTTCCGTTGCGTCCTACTATCTTTGGGGGACGGACGGTCTTGCGTCCTACTATCTTTGTGATCCACCACCACCCCCGCGAGAATTAGCTTCGCCTGAGCTGGCGTTACGTTGCTCTTGAGCGGCCGGCATGCAACGCCAACAACGTCGAGGGTAGGCGGCGAGGGATGTGCCCTGCCGCCGATCGACCCCACTCCATTCAATTCAATCCTAGCTAGCAGGGTGGATGACGTACTCCTCCTCCTCCCTGCATTGTGGACACCAGCTCGCGGTTTAATGCCTTCTCTTCACACGTCAGCCACAGCAGCCCTACAAACGGACACTGTTGGGATTCAGTACGAGGAATCAACGGCGGACACAAGGCCGGCCTGAATCAATTTCATTGAAAAACCAACGGAGCCAAAAGGCTATATAGAAAAGCAATAACAACAACAACAACAACAAAGAGTAACCAAAAACATATCTATAGCCTAAGCTAGGTAGAGTATGGGTGGGGTGGGGTGGGTAGTGGTAAAAGATTACATGGAGGCGGAACTGTACAACAAGAGATAAAGAGATATAGAGAGATCATGGGGTCTTCTGTACACTTGCGGAAAACGAGGTGGGTGGCTTCGACCTCGTTCCTAAATACTTTTGTGTTTCTCCGCTTCCAAATATTCCATAGAGCGCATATAATTACCGAAGTTCTTACTTTGCAAGTAAGAGTGCCGTCCCAAAGAACCCTGAGCGAGAGACAAGGCATATAACATCTTCATGCAAGGCAGGGGCCATGTTCCGAAACGGCTAGACCGAAGGGCAGTGAAGCAATAAGTGAACCGAAGACTCCATCGAAGAGCAGAATGGGCAAGCATCAGAGGACGCAATGCCTCTCCTGAACCTACGCTCATTAGTGAAAAGCCAGTCTCGATCCAAGGAAAATATGGCACCGTTTCGTCGCGAAGTTCTTGCAAGTGGTATTTGCGTAGGGGACATCCTACATATCATCAAAAGCCGCCAAGTATGTTGTTTTAGTGGTTAGAGGCCCGCCATCAGAACGCATAACTCTAACGTTCGGGACACTATTATTTAGGTTAACTGAAGCTACTAGCGCCTGCAGTTCTCAGAGCTCCAAAGACGCAGCGTGTGAGAGACGCGGATGAGTAGCTAAAAGAACGGATGTCGATTGACAAGAAAAGGCAACATAGCAGTTTTTGTTTGTGACGTGAGAGTAAAGGGCTGGGAAACGGTTGTCCAGGGTTAGGTCATCGATCCGAAGATCATGCGAGAAAGAAGTTGCCCTACCCGATCTTCATTCATTCGGGACCTCATCTTTTCCTGAATTAATACAAGTGCCACACTTTGGGGCCCCAAGGATTGGATGACGTCTGGCTGGGTTAAAATTGCAGAGCAATCGACATGGTAAAACTTTGGAGTAGCTCACTTGACTGTCATTGTGGCAGCGCTGTAGATTTTTATCAGCTGCTATAATAGTGCGAGTAACTTCCGTCAGGAACGGAAAGGAATAACCATCACACCAAAAAAAATGTGGCCTGCCTTTGGAATGTAGTGGCTGGGAATAGTCGTAGCTTCTGAATAGCTCCAAACCCAGGCACGAGTGATCAAGAGCGCGCAACGTCAACTCCAATAAAAGCAGAAGCTGGCCAGGTGCTTCCGCATCTTTTCTTATTGGGTGCCCGTTTTTTATATTCGGAGTTTCTCATAGGAGTATCCCAGAGTATCTGGGATGCGTTTCATCACCTCAGAAAATTCATCAAAAGGAAAATATGCAAGTTTCATCCACTATTTTCATTAGCCTGGCCTCGGGTCCCTCTTTTGCATTTGATCTTCGAGACCTTGTCTTTTCTTACGTGCTAGATTTGGGGACCAAGGATGATGAGTCCCTGTGGGTGGGTTATAGTTTCGGTTTAATTGGCATGTTCAAATGTTAAAGATTGCCAAACTTTGGAGTGGCTCAGTTCGTGCCATATGGATCGGATGTATTGCCAGATTATTTGTGGTCTAGAGTTATTGGGTACATTTAGAACAGACAAAAAGGAAAATACTCCTGCCTTTTCTGAAAACAGAAATTAATTCTTCGTCACACAAAAAAATGTGGCCTATATTATTTTTTGTGCACACGGCCATAAAGTTAATTTAAATCAAAATCTGCATTGATATTCAATTTATAGGATGATGTTCATAATAACTTTTATAAATTTGGATGCAGACGCTATTTAGTATCTAGATTTTTCTAGATACATCCAAAATTTAGACAAACTTTCGATATCTATTTTGAGCCGGAGGGAGTATTATAGTCTGTGTGCATTTTGCAGAATTTCGGTTGTCAACTTTGATTTAGTGTTTACATATATCCAAATTTAGACAAACTTTCGATACCTATTTTGAGTTGGAGGGGGTATTATAGGTTGTCAACTTCACGGCGTTTCCACCGATAGGGTGTCCTTCATAATTGTAGTGTCCAAAAATGGATTGGCATGCATCAGTACACTGGAGATCCGTCCCTCTCAGCCATATGCAGAAATCAACTCTGCTTTGTTACACAACTTTCCCCTTTACATGATCCATCGTGGTACTAGTATGCGAGAAGGCACCAGAAGGATCAGCTCTCCCAATCACCACTTCTACAATTGGAGTAGTATACTATATATAATAGGGAGTGGGGTGGTTGAAACTCTTTGTGGAGTGTATGGTTTGATGCGATATATGATTTCCATCCAGGTATCCGGTTGCCAACCGTAAACACTTCTTCCAGTGCATCCTCTTTTTGGTGTCAAGGATGATCGATTTGCACGCGTATCACGGCTCTGTCCGATCGAGGAGGTCCATGTCAACAATATGCAAAGAGGCCAAGAGAGCACAACTTTCTCCTTTTGTCGTGGTACTCTGATGTGAGAGAAGGCACCAGACCGGAAGGATCAGCTCTCTCGATCAATCTCGATTTCATACTGGAACCATCGTCATGAAGGATGCTCTGCATTGCTAGCCTTTCCTTTCCACCTTGTCCCTACTCCGGATGGAATATTTGTTTCAAAAAAATATAAAATATACTCTGGATGGGATAAAATTCCACGGCCTCTTGTCGAGTTTGAGCAACGAGAAGGTTCCAGTAGACAGACCGGGCAGTGCATGCATGTAGTGTGCCAGTACTTCACAACTGTTTAGTATATATCCCTGCATTTGCATATATCGACAAGTAAAAAAACTTATATCACCTTTCCTGAAGAACGAAGTGAACCTGAATATATACATGGTGACTTGCCCGTCCACAATGAGGAAGTACATGGCCTCCTCGTCCGAAAATAGGAACACAATTGATTATGACCACTATATTTTTAAAAACTTAATATGATCATGATCATGATATTATCATCATGGCCAAACTTGTATCTAAACGTGCACCAACTAACTAACTAGCTGCTGTTTGTTTCTGGGCGTACGTATGTGTCGCAGCTTGGCATGGCGAGCGCGCTTGAGACGCTGTGCGGGCAGGCGTTCGGGGCCAAGAAGTACCACATGATGGGCGTGTACATGCAGCGCTCCTGGATCGTCCTCTTCGGGTGCGCGGTGCTGCTTCTCCCCATGTACTTCTTCGCGGAGGAGGCGCTGCTGCTGATGGGCCAGTCCCCCGAGCTGTCGGCCATGGCGGGGAAGGTCTCCATCTGGTTCATCCCGCTGCACTTCTCCTTCGCCTTCCTCTTCCCGCTGCAGCGGTTCCTGCAGTGCCAGATGAAGAACTTCGTCAACGCCGCTGTGTCGGGCGTCGCGCTGTGCATCCACCTCTTGGTCAGCTGGCTCTTCATCACCAGGTTCCGGTACGGGCTCGTCGGCATCGCCCTCACGCTCAACTTCTCCTGGTGGGCCACCGCCGCCATGCTCTTCGCCTATGTGGCGTGCGGAGGCTGCCCCGAGACGTGGCACGGGTTCTCGTTTGAGGCCCTGGCTGATATTTGGGACTTCGTCAAGCTATCCACCGCGTCAGGCGTCATGCTATGGTTCGTCTATATTCTTCTGCGCACTCCATTTCGCCATTGCCTATCTGCATGTTCTGAGTTCTGACCGCCTCTGAAATCTGACATGTGCTGCGTGCATGTGCTTCCTGATTGATTCGATTCCCGGCAGTCAGGCGTCAGATCCGATGCGCATAAGCATAATTTCCGGCTGACAGAGAACATCGGAATAGTTGATCTGTGCTGACTGACAGCATTTCATTTTGTGTGCAGCCTGGAGAACTGGTACTACAGAATACTCGTGCTGCTCACAGGGAACCTGAAGAACGCGGCGATCGCGGTGGATGCGCTCTCCATCTGGTAAGTCAGTGGTGATCCGTTTTTCATGTACTACCAAACATCTAGAATTATAATGTGCACCTCATAACCAAACGTGAATACAAGAGAAACATTGTTTGCTTTGCTCGACGGTGATTCTGACAATGCAAAGGCTTTTCTTTTCTCCCTTTCTCGCGGGTGGACAGCATGACGATTAACGGATGGGAGATGATGATTCCGTTGGCCTTCTTCGCGGGCACTGGGTACGCACGCGCTACTGTCTTTCTTGCTCATCGGTTGACAGAATTCATCATCAGCATGCTAATTTTTAGAACTGTCGGCCGTGAATCTGCAGAGTTCGGGTGGCGAACGAGCTGGGCGCAGGGAACGGGAAGGGCGCGAGGTTCGCGACGACCGTGTCCACGCTGACCTCGCTGGTGATCGGGCTCTTCTTCTGGGTGCTGGTCATGTGCCTCCACGACAAGTTCGCGCTCATCTTCACCTCCAGCGCCGTCGTCCTCGACGCCGTCAACAAACTCGCCGTCCTGCTCGCCTTCACCATCCTCCTCAACAGCATCCAGCCCGTGCTCTCAGGTACCCAGGCGGCCAGGCCCAGCTCGATCTCTTCTACTGTCTAGGCCCAGTCCATCTCTTATGGGCCCTTTCCCAATAGTTGAGCCCAGAGATAATTGATGTATGGGCTATCAACAAAAACGGATATATTGGGTTTTAAAAAAACTTATGTATGGGTTGTCTTTGAGAAATGCAGGTGTGGCTGTTGGGTCTGGGTGGCAGTCCATGGTGGCCTACGTCAACATCGGCAGCTACTACATCATCGGAATCCCCATGGGCATCCTCCTCGGCTGGCTCTTCAACCTTGGCGTCCTGGTACGTGCTGCTACATCTATATCACATGAATACTTTCAACATTCAAACCTTTGCCGTATGTCATGTCTCTGTTTTCGTTGCTACGCTAACGACTTTTTTGTTCAAAACTCCTTCGCAGGGTATCTGGGCGGGCATGATCGGCGGAACCGCCGTCCAGACGCTCATCCTGGCCATCATCACCATACGGTGCGACTGGGAAAAGGAGGTGAGTAGTCATCCCGAAGAATTTTGGGAAATGTTCACGTCTCGATTGGGTGCTACGAACTACTAGCTCTGAATTTTCTTTTTTGGGTGTCATCGGCAGGCCTTGATGGCAAGCACGCGCATGGACAAGTGGTCGGAGGTGCGCTGATGATGGAGATAGCAAGCGCCGGTCGGGGCAATTGGTGAGCATCCGTGCAGCCGGAGGGCTAGCCATGCATGGGAGAGTGGCTTCGATCGATTAGGCTAGCGGTGGTGGTGGCTTTGTTTGTTTAGGCGTGCGTGCAAGTAATTTGTATCTGTACACCGGGTTCTGATCTTGTTGTGTATTGCAACGCCACCTGTTGCTCGTATCTAAGCAATAGTGTACGACGTCCAATTGGACCGAAGGCGATTCTTCATTCTAGATTATCGTGTTTGTCCGTGTTTCGAGGAAAGAAAGTATTTCGGCTTAGACTTGAATGGATGGACTCGTGTGCCAACTGCATTGTGTGACAACAGAATTCGTTGGATGCAATCTTATCTCGACCATGCCGTCGTCGTCCTATTGATCATCCAGATGGAATAACGTCAACATGAGTTGACTTTCAGAAAAGAACAATAGGTAGAATACTTCAACCGACAAGTTCTGCTTACAGCATCCAGAGCATCTAAAGCATTCAGAGCATCTTCAGTCGGGTCCCAAGACCACCCCCAGAGGCCTTAAGGCATGGAAAATGATACGTATCGTCCGATGGAACGATTTCAATCGTCCGGGTCATCATGCCGCGTCTCCGCTCGCGTGGAGTGGAATCTTATCCCCTTCTGCCTATCGTCCTCCTTCCCGTCTCTTCCCGTGTCCCGCTCCTCTCCATCTCCAACCTACTTTACGTACTTTAGCTGGTCCCAACTCTGCTCCGACTCCGGCGACCACAGGAGGCCGTCCCGTACATGCTCCCATCGCCACGCGCCCGACCACCTCATGTGCCCCGCCGACGGACGCCCCTGCCCCTAACTGCTTCAAGGGGCCTCGAGCCTAGCACACGCGCTCCTGGGTGCCACCTGCTACAGTGTCTCCCATGGCGGCCGCCCCTCCTAGCAGCTCCCTCTTCCGGGGCAAGGGGGACGAGCCCTGGATTTGCTACCGAAGGCCCTAGATTTGCTGCTCTAGGATGCCACAATAGCAAAAGAAAAATTCGCTGAAAAGCTTATGTATTTTTGCTACATTGATAAAAAAAAATTGCTATCTCTGTTTTTTTTTTGCTACAATATCATAAATTTTTTACTACAAGTTCTCCTACGAGGTCTTCCGCCTAAATTCTCCGGCGATGTCTCCGGCGAAGTAGGTTTTTTGCTATATTAGAAAAACTTTGTTGCTACAACCATCTCGTGTTTGTGCTACAACAGTGTCAACCTTTTGCTACAAGATCTCCGGCGAGAGTCACCGGCGAGTTTTTTCCGACGATGTTTTCGGCGAAGTCGGTTTTGCTGCATTAGCACAATTTTTTTGCTGCATAGTCTCCGGCGAGACGTTCTATTTCTGAAACGAACCTTTCTTTTTTGCTTCCGAAGCAAAAACAGGAACATATGTAGCAAAAGCGGGCCGGTTTGCAGCAAAAACGGGATTTGGACCATTTTTAGTGGACACGTGGCAGCAGCTGGAGCAGGACGATAGGGGCCTCCCATCGTCCGGAGGATGCGTAGGGCTATCCTTAAGGCATCCGGGACAGAGCCACATGTCCAGCCACGTGTTCTAGAGGCCTTTTTCGTCTGGAGTGGTCTAATACATTTTCCGCGTGCCGAGGCCATTCCGGCACATAGGGGACATTTCGGACGCAGCCGGACAAACGCTTTGGCACCGAGACGAGTGGCGGGCTAGCCTTGTCATTCACACAACGGTTGGTACATGACCCCAAACCTCCTAAATTTATTTCATTTCTTTCACTCATCGTCTCTTTTCACGCTTCGAGCTTGCCGTCACCGCACCCCTCCGTTTCCACCCTCCTCGCAACCATGGCGCCGAAGCCACCTAGGGCGACGGCGAAGCCGACCGGTACAAAGGGTGTGAAGGGCTTGAAGGGAGCGAAACCGGTCAGTGTGAAGGGCGCGAAGGCGCCTTTCAGCAAGCCAGGCAACTGCTCCGCTGCCCAAGGTCAAGCCAGATAACATGTCACAGGAGCAGCGGGATGAAATTGAGGTCCGCCTCAGGTTCGCGTCGGTGGAGCGCGCGCGTGCGAGAGAGAGAGAGAGAGAGAGAGAGAGAGAGAGAGAGAGAGAGAGAGAGAGAGAGAGAGAGAGAGAGAGAGAGACGAGTGGCTTCTTCAGACAAGGTGGCGGCCAGGGCAGCGGCATGCCACATATGGGGAGTGCGCCGCAGTCTTAACCTCACTTCTTCCGCCAAAGCCCTGTGATGAGCATGCTACATTCAATGACACAAATGGGGAACGGATCTCTACACTACACCGCCAGTGACCCACTAGGCGGATTCAACCCTAACGCCCCCAACCCATGGACGGAGCTGCCTTGGAGGCGCTGGTGTGAGCTGACCCTAATGCAAAACTTAAAAACCTTCAATAGTCTTCACTAGCTAGTGATTATTTGTAGAAGATGACCTCAGTCAAATAGAGAAATTATAGACATGACTCCATTGGCAGTTTTTTCTAGCTTAGTCCCTGCCCCGACCTGTGTACCAGCTCCCCAATGTCGACCTCAATCATGCCTACATAGGCTCAGTGTTTCTACCGCTTTGAAGAGGCCCACTCGTGTTCGACAATAGCTCTGACAATGTGTTCGACGAAATGGCAGGGAGCATCAAGAATGATGGCGCATAGCAAACCGCCTCGGAGGATGACGACGAGGAGGAAGGGGGAGGATGAATAAGAAGGGGAAGAGGAGGGCGGCAAGGCTGCACCACAGACAGGCACGCGCGGGCTGAGGTGGAATTTGTTTGGGTATTAATGTTTGTGTGATTCTTGGAAGATGGTGAGCATGGATACGATCACCGGCGCCAACAAAACCAGCGACACATACTGGGTACGACATCACGCGTCTCTACTTCAACCTCGGCATCGACTTATCATCGAAAAATCCTCACCAAAAACCGTGTCAAGGACGCTATGTGCGGATCCCCATGGGACACCTTCACATGCCGTCGCCGGCTTCTCCGTCCGCACGTTGCCTCCTCACCGGTTCGTATTCGCCGACATGAACGGGGAAAATTGTGCCCGAGTAGGCGCCTCGCCATCAACAAGGCGCCACATCAGCATCGTCGACAAAAATCTACACCAACAACTCCATCCCACGTACCGAATCATCGCCACCGCCCCCAATCAAGTTCTTTGTCAACGCCAACGGGTGGCAACGGGGACGGGGATGACCGGGGATGAGTCCACCGTACCCGCCCCGCCCCCCGCCAGTCCCCATACCCGCCATCCCCATGAAGCTTCGCGGGGATGAAATGGTCCCCATCCCCGACACTGGCGGGTACCCGCTCCCCGCCAGGGAATCCATGAGGATCTCGGCACAACTGCTCATCTTTGCCTCAATGCGACGATTCCTTGCCACCAGAGTTGCTCGCCGGCATTAGCTCGCATCCCTGCCCCTGGCCGGCTGTGGCATCCCGCAAAACCACTACTAGAAAATCGCGTTGAATTTGTGCATTGCATCGTCATCATCATGCATTGTTTGCATTAAACTATTTTCGCAAAGCCGTTTTGTTTTCTAAAACGCCCCACCTCCATTCAAATATCAAACCCCCGGATGTTCCGGATATTTTGTTTGTCTAAAACTAGTTACAAAAGATATTTGAAAATAAATAAAATATTAAATTATTTTAGCGGGCAGTCGAACGGGCCGTTTTAGCCCGAACGACCACCCCAGAAAAACCAGATCGGTCCAACTCCTAAATCCTAAAGCTACCCAGTTATCTACCCACACCCAACCCTCCACCTCACCCCCACCTATCCTAGGCCGCCACGTCGTCCCTCCCCAAACCCTCACCAACCAGGTGCTGCCACCTGGCCACCTCCCTCCACTCACCCCTCCTCTCTCTCTCTCCCTAGCTACACGCCACACACACGACACCCACGCACGCGAGCCCCCCCTCCACACCTGATCCTCTCCCTGGCCCCGCTCCTGTCCAATCCCCACACCCCAGCCACCAACCGCGCCCTGGCCCACCCCCCTGCACGCACGGCCCTCCCCGCGCGCGCCTCTCTCTCTCTCTCTCTCTGCAGCGCGCGAGCGCGCGCCCTCCCCGCCGGTGCTTCCCTCGCCCCCTCTGGCCCACCTCGCCGCCGCTCCCCTCCGGCCTGCTCGACCTCCACCGCGCCCCCGGCCGGCCGCGCGCCGCCCGCACTCCGCATCGGCGACCGCCGCGCCGGCCCCTCACCTCCCCGGTCCCCAGGCCTCCTCCGCCGCCGCGGACGCATCCGCCGCCGAGCGCGCCGCCCCGGAGCTCCTCCGCCCTGCTCGCCACCCTTCTCCGCCTCGCCGCAAGGCCCTTCCCCGACGCCGTCCCGTCGCCGCCGCAGGCCCCGAGCAGCGCCCAACCTCCGCCGTCGCCCGCGCTCCTCGCCGGGGCCGCCCCCTCGCCTCTGCACCGGCGTCTCCTCCTCGGCCTCCCTCCTCCTCACCGGGCCAAGAGCTCGCCGGCCCGCACCGCCCCGCCGTTCGCCCTCTCCCGTCGCCTGGCGCCACCGTTCGTCCCCGCGCCGCCGTGGCTCCACCTCGGCGCTTCCGCGACCTCGCCCGAGTCTCCGCGGCGCCCTCCCCCGGGCCGGCGACCCTCCTCCGCTCGCGAACGCCGGCCGCCGCGCAAGCTCTGTCGTCCCCAGCACCCGTCACGCGCGTCCCTGAGGCCCCCTGCTCGTGGCCGCATCCGCCGCCGCCGGCCCTTGCCATGTTCCTGTGGCCTGCCGTTCGCGTGATGCCCGCTGCTGTTCAACCGGAAAACCTTTGGGCATGTTGCGTTTGGCCAACCCGTTTCTGTGAGATGGCAAGGGTACCCCGCCAAGATCGACATCGGCCGAGCAGATTCGATGAACCCCGGGTGACCATCCGAGTTCGCCATCGACCACAAAGTCGCAGGCCGAAGCTCCCCTTCACGGAAACCAGGCTCTCCTCACGGACTCGAGTACCCGATGCCCGGATCCATATAACCACCAAGGACGTCATCGGAACAACGAGGCCGTTGCAGTGAACTCGACAAGATCTACCGCCGGAACCCCGAGAACTTCACCCCGGAAACGCCAAGTGCTCCTTCCCGGACCCGAACCCCGGTATCGGACAAGTTCACCATCGACCTCGAGGACGCCTGCACGGAACGACAAGACCGTCGACACGAACCGACGGCCGCGGATGCGACAGGACCGTCCCAGAAACGCCAAGTACTTCCCTCGGACGCCAAGGCCCGAACCCGAAGACCGTCAAGTTCGCCACCGAACGCGAAGTCCTTCTCCCCGGAACTCAAGAGCTACCCCCGCTATCCGAGAACGCATCCGTCGAACCCCGAACCCCAGCTCCGTCGAACCCTGAGACCGACCCCGAACCCCGGAACCCCAAGAACTGCCGAACCCTAATGTGTGAACCCTTTTCCCGAAACCCTATTTTATATCATAATGACAACTTGTTGCATATTGAATTGCCATCCTTGCATGCATCTCTGTGGTTTGGGGGCCTTATGCCGATTCACCTAATAATTAAATATGGGGCCCATATGCGGGCAAATCTAGTCTCATATTGGCCTCATCTAAATCTGTGTAGCGAACCGGTGCTATCTTTTGCCTTGTTAAACAACATATAATTGCGGGGGCTCTAAACAACTTGAACCATCTAATTAAATGTTGGGACCCCGGTTCCGCTTAATTTGACCTAATTGCATCGCACTTTGCCATGCCATGCATCATACATGCAACATGCCGATCTTCTGCCGTTGTATTAAGTATTGCATCCGGTGTTTCTTCTAGTGTTTTGCTTCTTCGCGGATAAGGCCGTTGAGTTGATGTGAGCTTCGCCCCGATCTTCGGATGAACCTTCGGCAATGTTTTTAGGCGAGCATCTCCCCCTTTCTACCTATCTTACTTTTATAGTATTTATTCCCTCCTGTTGATCTATTGCTATCTGTGTTGCGATGCTCTAGTTTTCCGTACCCGTGATATCCCTTGCAGCCCTATATTGCCTCGGACACATCCTATTACCTGATGTTTTGGTAGATAGTTGGACCCGCGTGTCGTAGTCGCTTGCTTAAGTGTTTTGCTTGTCGTCAAGTACCACCATTGTTGGAGAATTGCCGCATGTTGATGTTGGAGATGATCATGGCTTTACTTTTCGTTCACTTTAATTCCTGTTTAATAACTAAAATTGAATTAAGCAGAGGCATCGGTGGGTGATAGGTAAGATTTGGTTTCCGACCGCCCACTTGTGTCCCGTAGGACCCCGAGTTCTTGACACCTGTTCCGAGATCGAGCGCGCTAACCGCATGTGGGGAGATATGGGCCCCCCATCGATTTAGTACCTGATTTCAAAGTATTGTACTGGGGGCCACAAGTAGTTTGGGGCTTTATTACTATCCTGTACTTATGCCATGCTTTACTGCTTTATTTACGATTGTGCGAGGTACTGCACACTGTACTGTTTTGGAAGCGGAATGTTTTCGCGGTATCGACAGTCCCCGTATGGGGATCTGCTGTCGTTTACAGCCATTGTCGCAAACCCTGAGTCCGTCTCGGAGACCGACCGACTTTGTTGCGGGTGTACTTAGTGGGGTGGCCCCCCGTGCTTGCTTTGGGTCTGGGAAACGTCATGACTTAGGCCCCGCCGACATACCGATGGGTGTATGTTAACTGATCTGGCAAAAAGGGTCGAGGTGCGTGTGGATACTTTGGTGCACCCCTGCAGGGTTAAATCTTTTCGAGAAGCCGTGTCCGCGGTTATGGACGACTTGGAGCACAGTGCTTGATCATAGACAACTATAACTAAAGTTTATTGTTATAAATTGACTTGTATCCGATTTGACTAGTAATCAGCTTCACTACAACGGAATGGCTAAGTAAAAGTACCAACAACTGCTGGGTTTTGGGTTTATCGCATGCTAATTGTATCTGACTAGTAAGTGTTGCCATTATAACGGAATGATAAACTAAAAATGCCCACTGCTTACTTTATCAGGACGATTATCTAAACCTGACTAGTAATTGCTGCAACGACAACTGAATAAGTAAAACTGCCAACTGTGTGAGTTCCTCGGTTGACTTCCTCGTTTGGTCCCGAGGGGGAAACGCCAGGATGGGTTTGCTTGATGCTAGTATCAGGTTGGATCCGAATAGGTCTTTCTCTCCCCTCTCTGATAGCCACCAGTTGTATCGAGTCTCTATAGGTTGTTCAGTGCATGCTGCCGCTGCCGCTCAGTCCACCATACCTATGTAGGCGAGGACCGCCGAATTCTAGCCTCGCCGTGTACTGGCCTCAGTACTGACGCTCCTTCTTTTTCCTTTGCCCTTTGTCGGCACCCCTTTTGTTTAAGCAGGTTTTGAGATCGACGCCGTTAGCAGGGTTACCCTTCCGGCTTGGCCTGGGCAGGGTTATGGACGCCATTGGTTATTCTTCAGGGCTCTTAGCCCCATTTGCATCTTGTCCGTAGCTGGACGCTCTATCGTTTTCAAGGTGATTTGGATCTTTGTACATTATATTTGTATTCTTGACTCATGGAGTCGCCGTTATATATGTATCTGTTCTGTGGGTCCCATCGAGGACTGTTGTGTAATGTTATTACTTCGTTTTCCACCCGCACGCAAGTGCCTGGTGGGCACCTTCGAATCGTTTCTATGCGGGTTTGGCGGGTTTCGCTAAAACTTGCATAGGGCCGATTCTGAGGGTGTTACAGAGTGGTATCAGAGCTCAGCAGTTGCGATACCCCACAAGTCCAGCCTGTAGGATAACCTAGCTAACGGCCGAAGTAGAGTGTCAAAACTATTTTTAAAAATCGGTTGGATAGTTCTGATTAGGTCTGATTTTATTCCTTACCCCTCTGCTATTCTCCTCTTACCTCTACGTGTTTTGAATCCGCTCTCTTACCCTTTTCTTCAGGATTTCTCGTGGTCGGGTTCCGTCGTACCTTCAGGGTTTCGCTTCCTCCTCTGATAACGGTGTTCTACCATCTGGTGTTCAAGCTACCTGATGAATCCGTCTACGGTGTCACCATTCTTTGATCCTTGTGTGTGCCCTCCGGTGTTTTCCGACGCGACGACATCATCTACGCTAGATCCGATGCGGAGTCTGCATCACTTCTTTGTTTCCGAACCTCGCTTGTCGAGATCTTCAGTCTGAATCCGAGGGTTGGTTGCATAATCTGTCTAATCTTGTACATAGTAATGCTTTGAGTGCGGGATGGAGTCGCGACCATACCACTACTCTTATCATTTGCTTTGTATATTGAATGGTGGATCGATGCAATTTTACTCCTTCCATGGAAGTTAGAGGTGCCCTTACCTTTAACTTCGTCTGTTGCTTTCCGGAGTGTTCTCTTGACGAACAGGAACAACGACCTCTTGTTAGTGGTGTCGCGAGGATCTACACGAAGCGAGAAGACGCAGTCGCCGACCTTCCTTCCGGTACCATGAGGCGGATCTCGAGGGCGAGATCCTTTGTTAGTGGTGTCGAATTGTGGCATCCCGCAAAACCACTACTAGAAAATCGCGTTGAATTTGTGCATTGCATCGTCATCATCATGCATTGTTTGCATTAAACTATTTTCGCAAAGCCGTTTTGTTTTCTAAAACGCCCCACCTCCATTCAAATATCAAACCCCCGGATGTTCCGGATATTTTGTTTGTCTAAAACTAGTTACAAAAGATATTTGAAAATAAATAAAATATTAAATTATTTTAGCGGGCAGTCGAACGGGCCGTTTTAGCCCGAACGACCACCCCAGAAAAACCAGATCGGTCCAACTCCTAAATCCTAAAGCTACCCAGTTATCTACCCACACCCAACCCTCCACCTCACCCCCACCTATCCTAGGCCGCCACGTCGTCCCTCCCCAAACCCTCACCAACCAGGTGCTGCCACCTGGCCACCTCCCTCCACTCACCCCTCCTCTCTCTTCTCCCTAGCTACACGCCACACACACGACACCCACGCACGCGAGCCCCCCCTCCACACCTGATCCTCTCCCTGGCCCCGCTCCTGTCCAATCCCCACACCCCAGCCACCAACCGCGCCCTGGCCCACCCCCCTGCACGCACGGCCCTCCCCGCGCGCGCCTCTCTCCCTCTCTCTCTGCAGCGCGCGAGCGCGCCCCTCCCCGCCGGTGCTTCCCTCGCCCCCTCTGGCCCACCTCGCCGCCGCTCCCCTCCGGCCTGCTCGACCTCCACCGCGCCCCCGGCCGGCCGCGCGCCGCCCGCACTCCGCATCGGCGACCGCCGCGCCGGCCCCTCACCTCCCCGGTCCCCAGGCCTCCTCCGCCGCCGCGGACGCATCCGCCGCCGAGCGCGCCGCCCCGGAGCTCCTCCGCCCTGCTCGCCACCCTTCTCCGCCTCGCCGCAAGGCCCTTCCCCGACGCCGTCCCGTCGCCGCCGCAGGCCCCGAGCAGCGCCCAACCTCCGCCGTCGCCCGCGCTCCTCGCCGGGGCCGCCCCCTCGCCTCTGCACCGGCGTCTCCTCCTCGGCCTCCCTCCTCCTCGCCGGGCCAAGAGCTCGCCGGCCCGCACCACCCCGCCGTTCGCCCTCTCCCGTCGCCTGGCGCCACCGTTCGTCCCCGCGCCGCCGTGGCTCCACCTCGGCGCTTCCGCGACCTCGCCCGAGTCTCCGCGGCGCCCTCCCCCGGGCCGGCGACCCTCCTCCGCTCGCGAACGCCGGCCGCCGCGCAAGCTCTGTCGTCCCCAGCACCCGTCACGCGCGTCCCTGAGCCCCCCCTGCTCGTGGCCGCATCCGCCGCCGCCGGCCCTTGCCATGTTCCTGTGGCCTGCCGTTCGCGTGATGCCCGCTGCTGTTCAACCGGAAAACCTTTGGGCATGTTGCGTTTGGCCAACCCGTTTCTGTGAGATGGCAAGGGTACCCCGCCAAGATCGACATCGGCCGAGCAGATTCGATGAACCCCGGGTGACCATCCGAGTTCGCCATCGACCACAAAGTCGCAGGCCGAAGCTCCCCTTCACGGAAACCAGGCTCTCCTCACGGACTCGAGTACCCGATGCCCGGATCCGTATAACCACCAAGGACGTCATCGGAACAACGAGGCCGTTGCAGTGAACTCGACAAGATCTACCGCCGGAACCCCGAGAACTTCACCCCGGAAACGCCAAGTGCTCCTTCCCGGACCCGAACCCCGGTATCGGACAAGTTCACCATCGACCTCGAGGACGCCTGCACGGAACGACAAGACCGTCGACACGAACCGACGGCCGCGGATGCGACAGGACCGTCCCAGAAACGCCAAGTACTTCCCTCGGACGCCAAGGCCCTAACCCGAAGACCGTCAAGTTCGCCACCGAACGCGAAGTCCTTCTCCCCGGAACTCAAGAGCTACCCCCGCTATCCGAGAACGCATCCGTCGAACCCCGAACCCCAGCTCCGTCGAACCCTGAGACCGACCCCGAACCCCGGAACCCCAAGAACTGCCGAACCCTAATGTGTGAACCCTTTTCCCGAAACCCTATTTTATAACATAATGACAACTTGTTGCATATTGAATTGCCATCCTTGCATGCATCTCTGTGGTTTGGGGGCCTTATGCCGATTCACCTAATAATTAAATATGGGGCCCATATGCGGGCAAATCTAGTCTCATATTGGCCTCATCTAAATCTGTGTAGCGAACCGGTGCTATCTTTTGCCTTGTTAAACAACATATAATTGCGGGGGCTCTAAACAACTTGAACCATCTAATTAAATGTCGGGACCCCGGTTCCGCTTAATTTGACCTAATTGCATCGCACTTTGCCATGCCATGCATCATACATGCAACATGCCGATCTTCTGCCGTTGTATTAAGTATTGCATCCGGTGTTTCTTCTAGTGTTTTGCTTCTTCGCGGATAAGGCCGTTGAGTTGATGTGAGCTTCGCCCCGATCTTCGGATGAACCTTCGGCAATGTTTTCAGGCGAGCATCTCCCCCTTTCTACCTATCTTACTTTTATAGTATTTATTCCCTCCTGTTGATCTATTGCTATCTGTGTTGCGATGCTCTAGTTTTCCGTACCCGTGATATCCCTTGCAGCCCTATATTGCCTCGGACACATCCTATTACCTGATGTTTTGGTAGATAGTTGGACCCGCGTGTCGTAGTCGCTTGCTCAAGTGTTTTGCTTGTCGTCAAGTACCACCATTGTTGGAGAATTGCCGCATGTTGATGTTGGAGATGATCATGGCTTTACTTTTCGTTCACTTTAATTCCTGTTTAATAACTAAAATTGAATTAAGCAGAGGCATCGGTGGGTGATAGGTAAGATTTGGTTTCCGACCGCCCACTTGTGTCCCGTAGGACCCCGAGTTCTTGACACCTGTTCCGAGATCGAGCGCGCTAACCACATGTGGGGAGATATGGGCCCCCCATCGATTTAGTACCTGATTTCAAAGTATTGTACTGGGGGCCACAAGTAGTTTGGGGCTTTATTACTATCCTGTACTTATGCCATGCTTTACTGCTTTATTTACGATTGTGCAAGGTACTGCACACTGTACTGTTTTGGAAGCGGAATGTTTTCGCGGTATCGACAGTCCCCGTTTGGGGATCTGCTGTCGTTTACAGCCATTGTCGCAAACCCTGAGTCCGTCTCGGAGACCGACCGACTTCGTTGCGGGTGTACTTAGTGGGGTGCCCCCCCGTGCTTGCTTTGGGTCTGGGAAACGTCATGACTTAGGCCCCGCCGACATACCGATGGGTGTATGTTAACTGATCTGGCAAAAAGGATCGAGGTGCGTGTGGATACTTTGGTGCACCCCTGCAGGGTTAAATCTTTTCGAGAAGCCGTGTCCGCGGTTATGGACGACTTGGAGCACAGTGCTTGATCATAGACAACTATAACTAAAGTTTATTGTTATAAATTGACTTGTATCCGATTTGACTAGTAATCAGCTTCACTACAACGGAATGGCTAAGTAAAAGTACCAACAACTGCTGGGTTTTGGGTTTATCGCATGCTAATTGTATCTGACTAGTAAGTGTTGCCATTATAACGGAATGATAAACTAAAAATGCCCACTGCTTACTTTATCAGGACGATTATCTAAACCTGACTAGTAATTGCTGCAACGACAACTGAATAAGTAAAACTGCCAACTGTGTGAGTTCCTCGGTTGACTTCCTCGTTTGGTCCCGAGGGGGAAACGCCAGGATGGGTTTGCTTGATGCTAGTATCAGGTTGGATCCGAATAGGTCTTTCTCTCCCCTCTCTGATAGCCACCAGTTGTATCGAGTCTCTATAGGTTGTTCAGTGCATGCTGCCGCTGCCGCTCAGTCCACCATACCTATGTAGGCGAGGACCGCCGAATTCTAGCCTCGCCGTGTACTGGCCTCAGTACTGACGCTCCTTCTTTTTCCTTTGCCCTTTGTCGGCACCCCTTTTGTTTAAGCAGGTTTTGAGATCGACGCCGTTAGCAGGGTTACCCTTCCGGCTTGGCCTGGGCAGGGTTATGGACGCCATTGGTTATTCTTCAGGGCTCTTAGACCCATTTGCATCTTGTCCGTAGCTGGACGCTCTATCGTTTTCAAGGTGATTTGGATCTTTGTACATTATATTTGTATTCTTGACTCATGGAGTCGCCGTTATATATGTATCTGTTCTGTGGGTCCCATCGAGGACTGTTGTGTAATGTTATTACTTCGTTTTCCACCCGCACGCAAGTGCCTGGTGGGCACCTTCGAATCGTTTCTATGCGGGTTTGGCGGGTTTCGCTAAAACTTGCATAGGGCCGATTCTGAGGGTGTTACACCGGCGAGATTGAGGTCGATAGAATGTGAGGTGGCGACGAATTCGCTGGTACTCCTTCCTTGCTGACGAGCTCCCTCTCCAGCCGTCACCAGCATCGTGTTTGGTGCGCACGAACTCGCAGGAAGGAGGGGCTGCCGGATGGAGGTACGCTGGCGGCTGCGTGCGGCTGAGAGATGGGATTTGGGAAAGTGAGAGTGGCGGCTGGTTGAGGGAAACGAGGGGTGGGGGTTATGGTTTTTTTCCTAATATTGAATGTATGTTTGACTGACAAGTGGGATCTCGGGTATCCATGGAGTACCCATGGAGGGAATTTTTCCCCCATCCCCGCCCCGCCACACTATCGGGTACCCGCCCCACTATCCCCATGGAGGCAATTTATCCCCCATCCCCGGTTCTTAGCGGGTATATCCCCGCGGGTACCCGCCTCCATGGATAAAACTGCCATCTTGAATTCTGCTTCGCCGCGCTCCTGGATGTAGATGAATAATGTTTGATCCCCGACATATACAACCTCTCCTTCAACAAACCGAAAGAGCTCCTGTATGTGGATGAATAAACCGGGTTTCGATCCTTGGCATTTACTACCCACTACAGTTCAATCGCCATCGACAATCACCTCCCCGTCTGCGTCCACATGACCTCGCCGCCAGAGTTGCGGTCTACTTTTATTTGCACCGCTTGTGCTAATTTTTCTTATTACAGCCACTTCGTATACTCCGGTGCATACGGCGTGCAACCGACCTTACACAAAAGCGCCTCTGATGCTCCCTCCGGCTCTAGCTCACATGGCTCGTGATGGTCCCTGTGTTCGCACGTCCGGTATTGGCAACACCGACACGTGCCTTCGTCCCGGCGCACTCCCGCATTTGGCAAGCTCGGCACTATGCGTCACCTACCTCTACTACCACAACTCCAACCACGTCTGCTTTGATTTGACTACCACTGCATCGCCTTTTACCATTTTATTACTCTGTTGACTTCCTCGGGACTCAACAACGATACCAACCATAACTACACCAACCTCAACAACTTTATCAACGGCGACTATATCACAAACACTCCAACAACACCATCGACCACGACTATGATGCCCTCAGTCTCGGCTACATTGACATCGCTATCAAGGGCTATCAGCCACCGGTATCCTCGCCAGTCGGCCCCTTTGGATTATGCTCTAGTCGGGCCACCCGCGACACTCCTCCTGTTCATGTCACTACCAATGCGACTGCGGGGGTGTTAGAGTACACCATATTCAGGTATTAGAGTAGATTGCGGATTGCTATATTTGATAGTTTAGTATTCTATCTCTACCACTGTTCAAAAAATCATCCGATATGCCGATTTATCAACCGATTTATCGCTTATCACTCGGTGACCGATAAGCCGATTAATCAATTTATTGCCCAATAAATCGACCGATACACCAAAACTCACTAATTTCGGGCTCACCAAGAAGTTAACGATAAACGATATCTTCAACATTGATCTCTACTAGGCTTCTTAGTCCCTAAGTCTTCTAGTACTATTTAAATAGCCCAGGGGCTCACAATGTAATCAACGCAACAAGAGACTAGCCAGAGGGCTAGTGGTTAGAGGCATGAGTTTGCTCGCTAGCCCGGAAACCCGGGTCCGAGTCTCGTCCCGGCCGTTTCCGCTCCGCAGCGCAACACAATATCAATCTAGAATCAATACAACTATTATTCCCTTCACTATTCCTTCCACTGCGGGAAAATACATGGCCGTCCCGCGAGATATGACCTCCCAGCGGTGTGGCGGGGTGCGGGGAAGTAGGCGGTGGTGGGGCATGGCCAGAGGAAACCGAAAAGGATGGGGAAGACGGCAGGAGGTGGCGACGGCGGCTGGCGGAACAGCGGGCAGGGGACGGCATTTTCAGCGCGCAAGAATCAGGGAGGGGAGATAGAGTACGCGCTCGGTTCGACTTTCCACACCGCGTATGTATAGGTCGAAAGGGGATTTCTCGGTCGCCCGCAAATTTTTTTTAAGAAAAGTACAGGTCTCACAATTTTGAGAGATTTTTACGATGTCATTTTTTCTTCCAAAACCTGAAACTAGCTGTTATTCTATAGTTTTCGCATGTTTACTGTATCTGCTAGAGTTGCTGCTCATATATAGGAGCGCGTAACAAACTGCATAATTAATTTGACGCGTTGCAATTCATGTCCGATCCAATGGTTTACGTGGTACAGTACAACATACGCGAGGTCTAAAAATTTCCTACTACTATATGGACGTACTAACTATTTGTACCATACCGATGCATAAGGAACTCAGACGAAGATTATTATGTCAAAAAAAGAAAAACTTAGATGAAGATTTACACGCATGAACGAAGTGGTCAAACCCGATTTAACGCGTCAACGTCGGAGCTGTCTTTCTTCTCGTCCCCACCGGACCCCGATCCGCTCGGCTTTTCAACGGGCTCTCTGGTCACCGGATAAATCCGTTTGTTGTCGCCGCCGCCTTGTTCCTCCTCCCCGGCATCGGAGTTTGCCCGGCGCTGCCGCTGCCATGACATGGAACGCAAGAAGGACGTCAGCCACCCCGGTGTCCTCTGATCCGCGGTGCCCGGATACTCTGCGGCGAGGCTGGCCGCCCGCCGGTGCCTCCGGACAGCTGCTAGCTCCTTCATGACGTGCTCCGGCAGCCTGAGAGTGTGCCGGTCCGGCGCGTCCATGGCCGACTGCGTCCTCCGGTAGTGGTTGTACTCGGCGCCCGTGAACTCGTGCCTCCAGACCGTGCTGAAGCTGCTGAGAGACTCAGCCGTGAAAGAAACCACCGAGGACTCCTCGTCGACCTCTTGTTGCGGCTCCTCCTCCTCCTCCTGTACGGCCATCTCCTGGCGCCCCGTGAGCGTCAGGTCGGGGTTCTCTGCCGCGGCGGGAACGGTGAGATCGGCGCGGCAGAGCGGGCAGGTGACCGCGCCTGCGAGCCACGGGTCGATGCAGTCCGGGTGGAAGACGTGGCAGCACGCCGGGAGGACCCGGAGCTCGTCGCTGTCCGCGAACTCGGCGAGGCAGACGGCGCACTCGAGCGGGCCGGACTTGGCGGCCGCCATGCGCGCCTTCACGTCGCCGTAGATGGCGGTGGGGAAGGCCTCCACGACCTCCCTGTCGAGGCCGCGTGGTCGGCACCGGTCGGTGTGGACGGCGCCTGCTGCTGCGTCGTATGCGGACTGATCGGGGGCGCGGGACGGCCGGCGCGGGAGAGGGTGCGCTCGGGCGCAGCGGTTGATGTAGAGGGAGAAGATGGTGAGGAGGACCAGGGCGGCGATCAGGACGACGAGCACGATGGCGGTGGTCGGCGTGAACCCGCCGGCGGTTCTCGCGTTGCTCTGTTGAGCCAGAGATGGCTGTGCGGCCGATAAGAGCAGAAGCAGGAGGGGGAGCAGTGCGATCTGGCCGCGAGCCATCTCCATCTCCGGCAGGGGTGCGAACCGTCGGCGGCCGGGGCAGATTTGTCGGGTCGCCGGAGAGGGAGAAAAGGAGGGGTGTTTTGATGGAACAGTAAGTGTTCGATCACGCCAGATGAAAGAATGTGTAACGTAAGAATAACAAGATAGGGATGTACGCGTGTGCAGTGGGTGGCGACTAGCGAATGTTCGAGGGGTGGAGGAACAGGGGGCGCGGTGCCAAGGACCGGGATTCTGAATTTCTGATTGGCAGCTGACATGTTCGTCAGCGCAGGGAATTGCCTACTCCGCAGACCTATATTACTTGACTTCAACCTATATTAGTTGATTTGAATTTATTTAAATTAGATATATCTAAATTGTTGACTCATATTAGTTGATTTGAATTTGTCTAGATTCAGATGTATAGAGCACTAAAACATGTCAAGATATATAAGAAATTAGATAAATCTAAGTAAATTAATATAGGTCGGAAAAAGTATTTTTTTAGACTCTTATTCTTTAGATTTGTCTGGCGTGTTGGCATCATGTCGACGCTGACGAATGCTGATTAATTTTAGTTTTATCACCGCCTTTTTTCATGCCTGCATTTGATCAGAGTTTTTGTACACACATATGTTCGTGCTTACAGATTCAATGAGACAAATTATATTAACGGATAACCCGGAAAGACCTTTATAGGAGTAGTACTGTTTCTTTTTTAGTTTACACTTCTCATCCAGGGTGCAGAGCAAGCATCTCCACATTCCGCCTGGGGTTTCACATGGTCAACATATAAACATCACCTGCCTACCGATCAGAGAAAGGCCGTCGAGAACAAGTCTTCGGCACGGTTCAGTCCAAGAACGCAGGTTAAGCGCCGGTGCTGTGCATTGGAGTAAACATTTTTTGCCCGCCTTCATGAAAGATGAATTAAAAATCGGGCCGAAAGACATCAAAATCAGCGATTGGACAGCACCCTGTGTGGCTCATCCGATTTTGGGTATGGCCACTTTCCGACCTGCCTGCCCGCCACCTGCCTGCACTATGCGTGGCTCACGACTTCACGCACGCCTGGTTTCTGTCGAAGATAAAATTCTCGAATTGACATAACAGGGAACCTGTACTTAGGATCATAATCTTGGGTGCTTTCATGTGCAGTACTACGAACTTATCTAGTTCGGTTTGCTTAATCACAAATTCACAATTCACAATTCACAAAACGTGACCAAGTTTATTTTTTGCCAAAAAAAACGTGACCTAGCTGTCCTATGGATTTTGGGTCACTCAAAGTTGCAACGATCAACCAGCACCAAATTTCGCTATCACCTACGAATCCATCTCATATATTCCATATTATGACTTGAAGTATTGTACTACTATAGTATAATCTTTAACGGTTATCCATGTTTTTCTAATCGTTTCAGCAAGAGCGTTGTGAAGCTCTGTTGTTTGTTATCACCATGTCACATTCAACGAGCCATGGTGAAGTTAGATACAGAAAATGTCAGAAAAACGGAAACATGAGGGCAACGATGATGATTTGAGTCTTTGTGGCGACGACGAGCTGGCGGTGTGATCTGTCACCCACAACAGCGACTGTTTGTGGGGAAGACAACACATGGAGAGTTTCCAGTCTTACCCTGCAAGGATAAAATCCAAGGTATGATCTTAATTGGTTATGCCTGACAATAGCCTTATTAAAGGCATTGCTTTGTGAGCGGACACTTTTTTCAGGGTGAAAACCTATGATCTTTGATCGGGCAACGACGATGTTTGTGTACTGTTTTTTTAAAGACGTTGTTATTGGAGTGGAGGAGTACTGGTATCGTTCTGGTGGTGTCAGTATCATTGCTTTGAGGAATAGTTCTCAGTAGCATGACTTTTCTTTTTTAATTCTTTTTTCTTTTTTCTCAGTGACGAAGCTAGAAGAATGTTTCTATGGGGTCAGCTAACCCTGCTAAGAGCATCTCCATTGGAGAGACGCAAACGAGCGACCCAAACGGTCCGATTTTGTCTGTTTGGGTCGAGCCACCGGCGTTTTTGGGTCGTGGTCTGGCCTGTCCGACCAGCCGCGTCTAGCAGCGCGACCCAAGCATCGGACAGGCCAGCCCAAGTGAGAAGAAGGCTGATGGCGGCTCAGTTCAATGCAGAGCTTCGTTGGGATACCCCAGAGGAAGGTATGATGAGCACATCAACAAGTTTTTCCTCAGTAAGAAACCAAGGTTATCGAACTAGTAGGAGGAAGGAAACGACTCAAAGGTGTTGCTAGCAACTTTGAAATCTGCACAACACAAACTCAAGACTTTGCCCCAATAAACAGTGAGGTTGTCAATCTCACCGGTTTGCTAAAAACAAAGGATTAAATGTATGGTGTGGAAGGTAATGGTGGTTTGCAGAAAGTAACAGTAACAGTGGAAGATGTATCAATGGTAAAGATTAGACCAGAGTCCATAGTTCACTAGAGGTGTTCTCCTTAAGATAAACAAACATGGCATGCTGGGTAAACAAATTACGGCAGGGAAATTGACAGGACTGAGCAAGGCATAACAATGCAACACTGGACATTCATGATCCTATGAGATTTGATTGGGCAATACAACAAGATACATAGACCGCCATCCAACTTCATCTATGACTAGTAATCCACCTTCAGGTTATCATCTGAATCCCCTCCAGTATTAAGTTGCAAGCAACGGATAACTGCTTTAAGCAAAGTGTGTAAGGTAAATGATGCGGCTTAGATCACTGTAGAGCTTCGTTGGAAAACCCCAAGAGGAAGGTATGATGAGTACAGCAGCAAGTTTTTCCCTCAGTAAGAAACCAAGGTTATCGAACCAGTAGAAGGAAGGAAACGACTCAAAGGTGTTGCTAGCAACTGGAAACCTGCACAACACAAACTCAAGACTTTGCCCCAACAAACAGTGAGGTTGTCAATCTCACCGGTTTGCTGAAAACAAAGGATTAACTGTATGGTGTGGAAGGTAATAGTGGTTACAGAAAATAAACAGTAACAATGGAAGATGTATCAATGATAAAGATTAGACCGGGATCCATAGTTCACTAGAGGTGTTCTCCTTAAGATTAACAAACATGGCATGCTGGGTAAACGAATTACAGCAGGGCAATTAATAAGATTGAGCAAGGCATAACAATGCAATACTAGACATTCATGATCATATGAGATTCGATTGGGCAATACAACAAAACACATAGACCACCATCCAACTGCATCTATGACTAGTAACCCACCTTCAGGTTATCATTCGAACCCCCTCCAGTATTAAGTTGCAAGCAACAGATAACTTTAAGCAAAGTATGTAAGGTAAACGATCCACTTGTTCCATGAACAAGAGACCGTTGTTTTCTCCCTAGTAGCAACAGCATATCTACAACCTTAGAGATTTCTGTCACTTCCCTTAGATTAAATAGAGGCATGAACCCACTATCGAGCATAAATACTCCCTCTTGGAGTCACTAGCACCTACTTGACCAAGATAGCTACTAGAAACGAAGATCATGCAAGATCACAAACAACACAGACATGATAGAATTAATAAGACAAAACCATTAATCAATCTAACATAGTAATCTAAATATCCATCGGATCCCCGCAAACACAACATGCATGAATACAAATAGATGATCTTGATCATGAACGGATCTCACAAGATCTAAACATGGTAGCACAAAGGAGGAGATACAACCATCTAGCATGATGAAGAAGAAGGCCTCCGGGATGATCTTCCCTCCGTCAGGGTGCCGGGAAGAGCTTCATATCCCCCCGATCTAGGGACGATGGTGGCGGCGGCTACAGACTGTTTCGTGGAATATTGATCGGGTACTTAAGGTTTTGGTATCGAGGGGTCTTTATAGGCGAAGAGGCGAGGCAGGGGGCAGCCAGGGCGGCCGCACCCCCCAGGCGCAGGCTGGGCCCAGCCACGCGGCCAAGGGGTGTGGACCCTTGATGGCTCCCCTCCGTCTTGTATTCTGGCTACGTGTTTCTCACGGTAAAATATTGACTTTGGCTTTTGTCCCATCCAATTACGAGAATATTAATTTTTTGTCTTTTCTGGAACCAAAAACTGAAGAAAACAGGCAACTGGCACTCTGGAATCTTATTAATAGGTTAGTCCATAAAAACATATAAAAACACCTCAAATTGTAGACAAAGGAAAGCAAAGTAGATACTAAACAAGCATGGAACATCAAAAATTATAGATACGTTTTCAACGTATCAAGCATCCCCAAACTTAACTCCTGCTCGTGCTTGAGTAGGTAAGTGATAAAAAGAATAATTTTTGAGGTGACATGCACCATCAAAATAAAGATCAAACCATTTGCAAGCATTGAAAGCTGGGATCAAAGAACTCTAAACATGAGCCTGAAAGATGGAGTTCTAACAGTAAGACAAAGTAACTATGCATGCAACATGAAAGGCTACAAACAAAGATTGATGAATAACATGCATTGAAAAATGTTTTTTTGTTTCACATATAGAAAAGACTAGGAAACTTGGCGCGGCATGTTGCCGCGCCTGTGGAATGAAATCCATTATAGTCTTCATTGTTAATTATGTCATGTGGAGAGTATGTTCACGTGTGAGAGTGGATCTAGAGTTGTTTCAGACAAATAGTGTTGATCTAATAGCTTCAACACTTTCAAGGAACGATACTCTACTGCCTCTTACAATGTTACATGAATGCTAGAATTTGCTATAGGAGTTTAAAAGGAAAACCACTTGTTGGATAACTCGATACCATATATGGTCATATGGTCGGCTCCTAGATGAACTCCAAGCTCAAAGAATCACCGGCAGATGGCAGAAAATTGCAACGGTAAGACAATGGCCTTTGGTCTGTACTGCAACATAAGGCATTGATCTGAAGAAACATTACTTTGGTGCGGAGTACTGGCTAATTATAAAGAGGAATCAGAAATAAAACGGTACTCTGAACAACCCATGTAAGTATGCTACCAACTTATCAGAACCAAAATAGTCAACAACGATTCTTGTTCTACTAAAATGTCGGTAGTAAGTTTATATGCTGATAAGATACAGAAATAACCTGTCCTGCGTGCAAATTCTAAGATCGCCAATCTTTACACACTAATCAATATGAGTTTGATTAAGATGCTAAAAAAATGTCATATCATGTTACAGTTGTAGCATCAATCCTAAAATGCTTCAACGTATGGCATTAACACTTATACACTTCAACAATTGTAAGAACTAAGGAGGGTGTGCAAAGATAGCTACATGAAGGGAATTAATGCGAGTAGAACAAATATCTCTGCACCATCGAAAAATGTGGAGGCATTTATTAGTTCTAACACATCAAATACATTCAGTCAACAATGGAAAGAGGAATACAACAATAACCTAACCAATTAATGAGGATATGATATATCCTTTGGATGAAGCGGTGAGCAAAAAACTCAATAAATCTGAAGTGGGAATGCTCTTGCATGCATCTCTTGGAGTAGGGAATCCTATAATATTGATGCGCTCAGAGCATCCTACATGCAAAAATCAAATAGAACATTGATGAGTTTTATGAATCTCAGTGGGGTTGGACAGAAAAGTCCACCATAATTTTTATTCTCAAGAATAGCATGTTCATGAGGGAAAAGGATAAGGGAAGCAAGATCGGCACATTTTCTGACACTCCTTTAGTGAAAATATAAGCTAAAACTTCAATGTAGAATTCTGCTGGTATTCCTAAACCAGTCTCTAAATTCAACATCAATTTCCTGTATCTAAGAAGTGGTGTTTGTATCTTAACTTTTGGGATGTATGCAGTTCCAAACCACAATCTACGTTCTAGAATAAAACAATAACTATCAACATATCCATGTGATTAACCATTCAATGTCTGCCTGTAGGAAGGATGGAAACAATTAGTGAAGGCAAGTCATTAATTAATTGTCCTCCATTCTGTGAATGAAAGAAACAGAAGTAGAAATGCGGCCTACAAAGTTAATGTTTGCATATATGATTTTTTTACTGTCAATTCTAACAGTTTTCATGTATCATATTCCAGTCAAATAGACACATGGTTCAGAATTTCTCCACATAATACACTAACGGTGGTAATTACACTACTGTTTGCTGGAAAATAGTAACATTTAACTTTGTTTTCTGCTAGATTAAATTGTTCGGTCAAAAGAGCGATCAATAACAGTGTCTGAATCTTGACGCAGGAAATGAGTAATCCAACTTAAAATAATATATGCTAAATTACAAATATTATGGAGAATTCATCTAAGGATTTACTCCATACGAATTAATTATACCTTGCAAGAAATGGAAAGGTAAAAAAGGGTCTTCTCGCTGAGATACCCATACTACAAAACATACCAAAGCCATCTCAAATATTCATGGTTTGGTCAAGAAGCTACACAACTCACCTTACTTGCCCAGTGTTATGATTGTGTTAAAACGTGACCAGCTATGCATGTTTGATAATCCATGGAAGCGAGATTAAAATAACTTTTCCTACTACAGTTTATTTCTTAAGTAAATGAATCTATGAAGTATGTAACCTTTGCTGGGAAAACTAAGATTCATGAATTCTAAAGGAAAGAATACCCGTTGAACTGTGTGGACAGCCTGACAAATGTGACTCAGGTTCCGACCACTTAGGAAGTATGATTCTCATATCGCCTCGGTGGTTGACGATGACAAACTGAACCTTAATGCCAGACTGAACACAATCTCTGAAGTGTAGGAGACACGTACCCTAGGACTCCCCAGGTCTGAAATCACCAAAACAAATTTGCATAGGCTGAATAGAATCACCCAAACACGGAGCTCAAAAACTCACAAGACCAGCTCGTAGCATACTGGATGCTGCGTAAAGCAAGAAAAATGGCTAGTTTGTACCTTAATGCCAGACTGAACACAATCTCTGGAGTGTAGGAGACACGTACCCTAGGACTCCCCAGGTCTGAAATCACCAAAACAAATTTGCATAGGCTAAATAGAATCACCCAAACACGGAGCTCAAAAACTCACAAGACCAACTCGTAGCATACCTGGATGCTGCGTAAAGCAAGAAAAATGGCTAGTTTGTCGACAAAAGCACACACTCTACCTCAGCCTCCTCTCTCCGCTTCTGAGCGGCCTTTGTCCCAAAGGCAGCATCCGCTGCCGCACCCATCTTAGTCTGCATCATCAGTCACATCATCAGGCTTGATTTGACCACGTCCCACCGGGCAGAGAAATGAGGCCTAACCCATAGAAATCAGAGAGAGAGAGAGAGATCACCAAGTACAACATCATCAACGGTAGCTTTAAGTCGGTCAGCTTCAGCAGTTGATGCTATTTCAATTTCAGTTATTATTTCTAAATCTTTCTTGGTGAGTACCACCTGGAACAGTTTAATTATAAATCAATATTCGAACAAATATGGATGTCTCATCTAAATTCACATGTTGTAGATGAAGTTTTCAATTTTCAACATCTTCTACCTGCTAGTACACTCGTCAGCGTCCTGCAGAGACTGCAAACTGGTCGCTTGAACATGATTTTAGGTCCGCAATTTTATTGGAGCAATCAGTTAGTAGCATGACTTGTCTCTGATCAAGTAGCAGGCTCCCATCTTTCAATCTGCACAGCATTCCGCATAAACATTAGCCATAGCAAAATTTTCTAGCGGTGAAACAACCTTGTTCGCTGGCACTGTAGATCAATATTAATATAGGTGACCATCTAGGAAAAACAAAAGGAATGCACACATGTGCCAAATAACATGGAAAATTCTGACTGCTGATTCAATTCAATTGGCAAGCTTTGTGGCACTGTAGTATAGATGACCATTTAGAAAAAATAAAAGCAGGGCACACATGTGCCAAATAACATGAAAAATTCTAACTCCAGATTCAATTCAATGGGCAAGTTTGATGTTTTACTTGTTCAAATGATTCAACAGAAACCTTCTCAACACTCCCTGGTCTGCCAAGCAATTGAAACCCGAAACTATTTGTTAGATTCGACCACTAACTGTACCTTTTTTGTGAAGACGGATCAATATAGTTCTTTTGATGCAATAGATCAATTGAGCTGTAAGTCGCCATCTTCATGAGAAGACTATTCTCGGAACCAAGTAGGAGGCGAGACCAAAAAAAAAGGGACGAACGATCTCACCTGGTTGTCCATGGCCTCAAACTTTCGTATGCAAGCTTTGTTCAGCAGTCGGGATGGGCCTAAAAAGAGGATAGAACACCAAAATCAATGGGTACGAAATTGGAGAGAAAGTTCATTGAACCAAAATAGATTAGGCCATGGAAGAAAGAGATTGCATGGGGAGAGATGAGAAAAGGAGGCATCGCGGCGGTTCTCCTCCACGACGATGAAATTCATTGGCGGGAGCTCCCCGTCGCACCTACCATGGCAGACCTCTTCATCGACCACGGCTGCCGATGTCGCCAGAACACTTCAGGTCATCGCCCCGCGGTGAGTCGCGCAACCTCGCGGTGCAGTGGAATTCATGGGCGCCGTTCAGCCCATCTAGGAGCTCTCTGCGACGATGGCGATGGCGGGCCTCTTCGTGGCCAACGACGACAGCCCATGTGAGGCAAGTGGTAGAAGGAAAGCGCGTGATGCTGGTCATGGGGCACCGCTTGGTCGAAGCAGTTGGGGATCTGTCCTCCTCCGAACTGGAAGTGAGATAACCAAGCGGTGGCCGGTGGGAGCGGCCGGAAGGAGGGCGGCCACGGCCCGACCACACAGAGGCCGGAAGGAGGGCGGTCACGGTGGCGTGGCGCAGGAAGAAGCGACGAAGAGGGAAGACGCCCACAACCCCAACAAAACCAACATAACCAGTCATCCTAAATAAAACCTATAAACACGGAAGAGCACACAATCAGAGAAACTCCAAGAAGGAAAGACGATACATCAAAACAGGAGAAACCAACAATAAAGATGAGATCATGAGATCAAACCTGAAGGACGGCTGGCCGTGAGCGTGAGCGGCGAGGAAGAAAAGCAGCGACAAAGGCATCATCGAGAAGAAAAGCCATCCAAGGGAGGAGGAGAGGGCACGTAACCAAAGGGAGGCAATACGTGGCACGCAGTCTTGGCAAGGGCGCTGACAGCGCGCTCACTGGAAGGTGCAGACTCGGAATAAACAGCAGAAAAAAACAGCAGGAAAAAGAAAAATCTCTCCACACGCGCGAGCGGCGACGGTGCACGTGACTACGCCATCAACAGTAAATCTTTCGCTAAAAACTGCACTGTAGATGTTTGGTACGGTAGATGTGATCTACGTTAACAAAGGCTGATTTGGCATCTCTAATTCATCGCTGAGTCGTTCCACTTTCATATATGTAGATATGGCATAGTGGCATTCAGCTTGTCCCTCATTGAGTAGCAAATAGATGCATAGGACACCTTCAAAGTTTATAAGACTGACTAGATACAAATAGTTCAAGAACAAGCAATATCAACAATATGCATCAATCAATAAGTTTTGAGACAATGCACATAGAAATAAGAATGACAACTATGCCCTATTAATTGGTGCCTAAGGATAGAAGGTGAAGCCTCAATATAATAGTGGAAGAAAGGCCCTTCATAAAGGGAAGCAGAGATTTCAAGTTTCATAAAGAGCTTCCAAAAACTATGGTATTTGTTAGCTTTCAGCCCTCATTGCCCCTATCATAAGCATCTTGAAGTGATTAAGGTTAAAATAAACAAACCATGAAGTATATGCTTGGCAAAGTATAAGTTGGCAATCTCATGTCCCTTGAATACGAGGATCACTCCTCATTCTACTCAAGTTTAGTTACTTGCAAGTTCTTGTCATAGTAAGTACATGTGTATCATAGAGAACCACCAACGGGGTACCCCTTGCACATGATACAGGAGCTATTCCATAATCAAAATGACAAGGCAAGCAGGCAAAGAGCATCTCAGCAATCTTCTTATTTACCATGGGAAAATGGTGCTTTTTTCTCTATTTCCTCTTTTCTCATCTTTTTTTTCTCAATCTCTTTTTCTATCTCTTTTTTATAAGAAGAATGTTTCATAGATTGCTCACTATAGTGATGCTGCAAGTTTCCATCATTATTAGGCATGGCTTAGGCTAGCGGCCCAACCGTTTCTCTAACAGACATACATAACTCCATGGACTTACAAGATCCCCTTTCATTTCATACTGACGACATCCATAGACAAAAGAGCATGATATCAACTGGGTAGATATTTACAGGTGTTGAAAGCGTTCCCCGTGACAGCATGGTTCTGCTAATCCCAACGTATAAGTGCAAGCATATACAACATAGATGACACAATGATTCAAGTTTATTAGGGGCAAGAAAAATAAAGTGTGCCATCAAGTTCGTGAGAGCTTTAATCACTAAGTTTTCACATAAAAAAAATTTAATTGGAAGATAGATGAAAACAAGAATATACTTGAAATGGTGTAACACACCATGCATAGGAATTTATAGTGGACACTTTGGAATAACTTGGTTTATTGGGATTTGGATGCATGAGTATAGATTACTCCTGCAAGTGGAGGCTAGCAAAAGACTGGGAGCGACCAACTAAGAGAGCAATAATGGCCATAATCATGCAGAGCGACAAAACATTACTGATCAAAGCATAAAGTGGTACTACAAGTCAAGGAATAAATGATCATAGAGGCTATGGTGACTGGTTCATAGTCATAACATGGTGTGAGAATGTGCCAAGTCAACACAAACAAAGCATTAAAGGAGAATATCATAATACTATGCTTTTATATGCTAAAATGACGCATGATTCCTTCAAGGCACATTAAGCAATCCTAATTGTTTGGAACAAGACATGCTACAACAAAAATCACTAAGCATAAGGCCAAAACAACTTCTAGCATGACATGATAAAGTCTAAGTCACAGTAAAAGCAAGCTCCGCTTGTACTATTCAAGCAAGAACTTTCTACTCCTCTCCAACACCAATCAACTTATTTGAAACTACACAACGAGAACAGGGGTCCAATACTTTATTCAAGCAAACTAAGCAAAACGAAAACTAAGACGCTCTAAGAACAATACAATAGTGCATGAAACAATAAAAACGAAGTGTCTAGAAAGACCTGAGATTTTTATTGATGAAGAAGGGGATGCCTTGGGCATCCCCAAGCTTTGACGCTTGTACCTCTTGAATATTTCTTGGGGTGACACGGGGTGGAATCCCCAAGCTTGAGATTTTGTCCATTCTTCATCTCATTACATTATTCTTTCTCTACACCTCAAATTTTTCCTTCATACAAAACTTCACACAATCTTCATTAGCAACATTAGTGTATTCAAAAGATAATAGACCCTTGGGGTTTAGTTTTAGAATAAAAAACTTTCACTAAAACACAAGCTACTTTAGCAATTCCCTTAAAAAGATCAATTTCCCAAAAAGAACCCAAAAGGAATCAATAAGAAGCAAATGCAAATAATGGCAGAAATCTGTTAAAACAGACCAGCAGGTAGAAACCAATTTTTTCGAAGACCTTCTGTTGCTAAAATCAAAAAGTGTTGAACTAACGTAATTTAGCTAACATACTGGGGGGATTTATTTAGGAAATATCAAATCAATCCGACTTTTAGAGATTCAACACGAATTTTTACGGTGGAGCACAAAAATCTGTTTCAGGACAGCAACTCCCCAAATCTTACTTCCCTCTCATAAGAGGTTATTCTTGGCACAAAAAGCAAATAAAAAGGATAAGGAGAGGTCATTACTGAAGTAATAACTTCCAAGACTCAAGAAAACTTTTGGGTTATCTCCCAATAAGTACTTTTATTTAACGCCTTTAAGTTAGGCTTGATAGTTTGAGAAGATGCTCACAGAAGAAATATGAATTGAAGTAAAAGAGAGCATCAAGAAGCAAATTCAAAACACATTTGTGTAGGGGTTCATAGCATGGAAAACAAAAAAATTCTACCGCATGCAAACAAACAAGCCAAGATCTATCTACTAGATTGTAGCAACGAGTCGATAGAGGAACTCACCCTCGAAGATTCCAAAGTGGTTAACGAGAGTAGATTCTCGTGGGTGATGTAGTCGTACTCTTGCCGATCTCAAGGTCGTGTAGACGATCCTTCCGGCGCTGCGTTCCGGCAGCGCTCCCGCAGTCGGTCACACGTTCGGTACTCGACGAAGACCTTCCTCTCCCTTGTTCCAGCAGGCAGCGGAGGTTGTAGCACTCTCCTCGTGATTCCGGCAGCACAACAACGTGGTACCGGAAGTAGAGGGGAGATCTCGCAGGGCTTCGCCTTAAGACGGAGCGAGTATGGTGGACTATGAGAGAGCCCTCGACGATCTAGGGTTTAGACACGCCGAGGAAGAGGTGCTAGGGCGGCGTCTAGGGTTTGGGGCTTGCCCAAGTCGGCGCCAAGGGGAGCCCTAGGAGGTGGCGGCAGCTGCAGGAGGTGGCGGCACCAAATTAGGGTTTAGAGGAGAGGATCTTGTGTGTCTTGGAGGGGCAGCCCTGCCCCTCCCTTTATAGGTGGGAGGTGCGGCCAAGGGGAGGGGAGTCCCTCCCCAACTCGGCTTGGAGGTGGGCCGCCGGTTGGAGGAGGGAACTCCTCCCCAACTCGGTTTCAAACTTCCTCCTCCTCTTTCCAAAAACTGCCGTTTTGACTTTTCAAACTAGCCGTTTGACTTTTCAAACTAGGATTTGAATAAACCCTTTGTTTTGGACAGCGATGACACCTAGTACATGATGCAATCATACCAACTTGATATAACACTTTCATGTACCCCTTCCCCTCTGGAGTGTCGGACATTCCGGAACCTTCTAGAACATTCCCGATGAAAACACCGGAATCATTCTCCAACTCCGAAACGGGACTTTCCTTATATGAATCTTATTCTCCGGACCATTCCGGATCTCCTCGTGATATATCGGATTCCATCCGAGACTCCGAACAACATTCAGTCTCTTACTCATCATTCCATAACTACTCAAACAATGTTGAATCCTTAAGTGTGTCTCCCTACGGTTCGTGAATTATGCGGACATGATCGAGACACTTCTCCGAACAATAACCAATAGAGGAATCTGGAAATTCATATGGCTCCCACATATTTCTACGATTACTTTGTGATCGAATGAACCACTTACATACGATACCAATTTCCCTTTGTCTCACGATAGTTTACTTATCCGAGGTTTTGATCGTCGGTATCTCTGCATACCTAGTTCAACCTCGTTACCGATAAGTACTCTTTTCTCGTTCCCATGGTATGTGATCCCTTGTGAGCTAGTCACATGCTTGCAAGCTAATTGGATGACATTCCACCGAGAGGGCCCAGAGTATATCTATCCGTCATATGGATGGACAAATCCCACTCTTGATCCATGTGCCTCAACACATACTTTCCGAACACTCAATGCCACCTTTATAGCCACCCAGTTACGGTGTGGTGTTTGATGTTATCAAAGCATCCTTCCGGTGATGGTGATTAGCATGATCTCATGGTCGAAGGAATTAGGTTATTATGTATCAGAAAGCTTATAGCAAATGAACTATATTAAATGACTTGATCTTTATGCTACGCTTAACTATAGGAGTATGTCCATCACATCATTCTCCTAATGATATGAACCTGTTGTTAATAACATCTCTATGTTCATGATCAGGAAACCATGATCATATATTAACCAACAAGCTAGTTTAACAAGAGGCTTTACTAGGGACTCTTTTATGTTTACAAATCACACAAGTATTAATGTTTTCGGTTAATACAATTATAGCATGGTATGTAAACATTTATCATAAGTATGAAGATATGATAATAACCACTTTATTATTGCCTCTTGGGCATATCTCCAACAATTTGTCTAACCCACTTCCTATGCATAGGAATCTTGTAAAGAAAAAATTCATGAAATCACAAAGCAACAAGCATAGGAAGCAAAACAAGTGCAACTTCAAGATTTTCAACATAAAGAGAGGGAACTTAATATTATTGAGATGCATAAAACCATGTTTCCCTCTCTCATAATAACTTTTAGTAGCATCATGAATAAAATTAACAATATAACTATTACATAAAACATTTTTATCATGAGCCACATGCATATAATAATTATTACTCTCCACATAAGAATAGTCATTCTTATTAATTGTAGTGGAAGAAAATTCAACAAAGTAGCTATCATTATTATTCTCATCACCATAATCATCAAATATAGGAGGAATATTGTAATCACAATAAATTTTCTCCTTAATAGTAGGTGGAATTAAAATATCATATTCATCATTGTAATCATCATACATTGGAGGTATAGTATCATCATAAGCAATAGAATAGCTATCTTCCAAAGGTGGGGAACTAAAAAGATCATTTTCATAAAAACTAGCTTCCCCAAGCTTAGACGTTTCCATAGCATTAGCAATAATAGTGTTAAAATAATTCATACTAATAACATTTCTATTAGCATGCAACTAAAGCTCCAAAGGTTTTTTTAATTTTCTCTACAAACACTTTATGTCCTAACTCAAGATAAATACTATAGAGCTCTCTAATTTTTGTGTGTTTTTGATAAAAAGAGGCAAACAAAACCAAGCAAAAGAAACTAAGAAAAACAAAAACAAAGTAAAGAGAAAGGTTGTGAAGGACTCCCCTTGTGAAGATGTCCTTAGCCTCCCCGTCAATAGCGCCATAAAAAGGCTTGATGCAGCTCAGATCACTGTAGAGCTTCGTTGAGAAATTGCAAGAGGAAGGTATGATAAGTACAATAGCAAGTTTTTCCCTTAGTAAGAAACCAAGGTTATCGAACCAGTAGGAGGAAGGAAACGACTCAAAGGTGTTGCTATGTAACACCCTCAGAATCGACCCTATGCAAGTCTTAGCGATTTCCGCCAAACCCGCATAGAAATGATTCAAAGGTGCCCACCAGGCACTTTCGTGCGGGTGGAAAACGAAGTAATACCATTACACAATAGTCCACGATGGAACCCACAGAACAGATATATACAACAATGACTCAAAGAGTCAAGAATACCGGTACACAATACAAAGATCCAAATCAACTTGAAAATGATACAGCGTCCGACTACGGATAAGATGCAAATGGGGCTAAGAGCCCTGAAGAATAACCAATCGCGTCCATAACCCTGCCCAGGCCAAGCCGAAAGGGTAACCCTTCTAACAACGTCAATCTCAAAACCTGCTTAAACAAAAGGGGTGCCGACAAAGGGCAAAGGAAAAAGAGAGCGGTCAGTACTAAGGCCAGTACATGACGAGACTAGAATTCGGCGGTCCTCGCCTACATAGGTATGGTGGACTGAAGCGGCAGCGCAACATGCACTAAACAACCTATAGAGACTCGATACAACTGTCGGCTATCAGAGAGGGATAAGAAAGACCTATTCGAAACCATTCTGATACTATCACCAAACATACCCGTCCTGGTATTTCCCCCTCGAGACCAAACGAGGAAGTCAACCGAGGAACTCACACAGTTGGTAGTTTTATTTGTTCAGTTATCGTTGCAGCAATTACTAGTCAGGTATAGATATTCATCCTGATATAATAAGCAGTGGGCACTTTTAGTTAACCATTTTGTTGTAGTTGCAACACTTACTAGTCAGGTACAATTAGCATGAGACATCCCAAACCCAGCAGTTGTTGGTACTTTTATTTAGCCATTCTGTTGTAGTGAAGCTGATTACTAGTCATATCGGATACAAGTCAAATTATAACAGTAAACTTTAGTTATAGTTGTGTATGATCGAGAACTGTTCTCCAAGTCGTCATAACCGCGGACACGACTTCTCGAAAAGATTTAACCCTGCAGGGGTGCACCAAAGTTTCCACACGCACCTACACCCTTGTTGTCAGATCAGGTAGGTACAAGATCACAAAACATACACCCAACGGTATGTCGACGGGGTTTCGGACACGACATTTCCCAGACCCAAAGCAAGCACATGGGGTCCACCCCACTAAGCTACCTGTAACAAAGTCGTCCGGTCTCCGAGACGGACCCAGGGTTTGTGACGACGGCTGTAAACGACTGGGAACCCAAAAGTGTGACTGGGCTTGTCGATACCGCGAAAACGTCGCACGGGGTTCCAAAACAGTACAAGCGCTCAACGCGCAATAGTAAATAAAGCAGTAAATCATGGCATAAGTACATGATAGTAATAAAGCCCTAAACTACTTTGTGGCCCCCGGTACAGTACTTTGAAATCAGGTACTAATCGATGGGGTTGCCCACACACCCCACCTGTGGTTAGCGCGCTTGGTCTCGGAACAGGTGTCAAGAACTCGGGGTCCTACGGGACACCAGTGAGCGGTTAAAAACCAAATATTGTCTATTACCCACCAGTGCCTCTGCATTTACCTACTTTCAATTTTAGTTATTAAACGATAATTAGAGCCATGATCATCTCCAACATAAAGCATATGGAAGTCTTCCAACAACCGTGGTACTTGACGACAGACAACAGCACTTGAGCAAGCGACTACGACACACAAGTCCAACTATCTACCAAACAACAGGTAATAGGAGGTGTCCATGGCAATATAGTGGTTGCAAGGGATATCACAGGTACGAAAACCAAAGCATCTCAACACAGATAGCAATAGATCATCAGGAGGAACTAAAGACTATAAAAGTAAGATAGGTAGAAAGGGGGAGAATGCTCGCCTGAAAACATTGCCGAAGGTTCATCTGAAGATCGGGTCGACACTCGCATCAACTCATCGGCCTAATCCGCGAAGAAGCAAAACACTAGAAGAAACACCGGATGCACTATTTATTACTACGGCAAGATCTGGCATGATGCATGTATGATGTCTGAAATGGCAAAGATGCGATGTAATTAGGCCATATTAAGCGGAACCAGGGTCCCGATAATTTATTAAATGGTTCATGTTGTTTAGATACCCCACAATTTAAATGTTGTCTTAACATGGCAAAATATAACACCGGTTCACTACACAATTTTAAATGGGACCAATATTAGACTAGATTCGCCGCATATGGTCTCCATATTTAATTTAGGTGAATCATCTAGATACCCCAAACACCCACAATATGTATACAAGTATGAATGATTTAATAAGACAAGATATGTTATGTTTATACAAAAATGTGAGTAGGTTGAGGTCTCACGGCTCGGACTGGAAAGGCGCGGAGAAACGATCTTCAGTTGTGATTGAAGTAGAGGAAGTAGGTGTTGTCATCGAATTAGTCGAAGTCAGAGTGGTCTCCGATGTTGTCAAATAGAAGACCCACAAATCGGTACCGGATTTATTAGCATCCCGGATCAAAGAAAGCTAAGCCAATACTTTTGCGAGCATTTTGTCGAACAGACACGGAACAAGCGTGCAAACGCCGCAGTTGCATATCTGAGACAAGCCGGCGACCGGGGAAGTTGTTGCTACGCCTGAAGGGGTACGCTCAACCGGCCGGGATCGAGGCCGCGTGCGCGTTTGCTGCTGCTGTTGTCGGATGCGACGCGTGCGGCCGGGAGCAAGGGCGGCCGCTGACTCGTGCACGCTGGGGTGCCGATTTAGCTTGAGCTGGTGGATTGCAGCGACATGAAAACTAGATGCGACTGGCTGGAGTGTGTGCACCGACCAAGGAAAAATAGGAAGGAGAAATACAGCGGTGGCGTACGGAAACAATACCAAAGGCACGGGATCTAGCAGAGCCGCTCTGCTCGTGGCGATTTGATGCAAGCTGTACTGGCGTGTGGATCTGGCGTTGGTAGAGATCAATCAGACAGTGAAGTGAATCAAGTTGCTAGCTCAAAGGACATGGATACCATCGATGGGATCTTTGCTGGCCATATGACAATCAAAAGGACATGGATTTGGAAACCGGACACTAGTGAGAAACTGCAAGGGAATCCAAATGGTCAGCTTTAGGAAATCGATATGCACGCGCGTTGACTAGGGTTGAAGACATCAGGAAGGACGGAGGAAAAACAGAGAGGATAGGAGCACGCCGGCGGCGCTGAGGGCAAAATGCATAGAGAAAGAATTTTAGATCCTAGATTTAGGAAATTTGTGGCTAGGGTTTGGTGGAACAAAGGAATAGACTATTTATATAGGTCAAATTAGACTAGATGGGGCTAGTTTTAGGCCAGAACTTTAGATGGGCTTTTTGCCTATTTTTATTTATATTAAGCAAATTCTATTATACTTATATACGTACTAAAAACATATTATTTGAACTTAATAAAAAAGGATGGATAGAAGAAAAAGGTTGCTGCAAGGTAAAACGAAACTTTTCAGTAAAAGGAAAAGAGATTATATTCAAGTAATAAGAGAAAGATCGAGACGGAAAGGATTGGAAGAGAATAGAATTAAAGGTACGAGAAAAATTAAGACTATAAGGAATGATACAAGAGAAAGAAAAATTAAGAGATCAAGATGGGTGGTTGTGGTAGCAATATAACAAAAGGAGGAATTAGAATTAGCAATATGGGTCCAAGCAAAAATGGGAGAAATAAAATATGAAGAACAATAGAAGTAGAGGCACATGGAAGAAATAGAGGATCAAGAAAACATGTTGGCTGGGGTACAATGCGACAAGAATAAATAAAATCAAGCCATACATGGTGTAAATGAATGATTTAGAAGTATATTAGAAGGAACAGAAGTAATGGATGGCCACAAGAGATAAAAGGATCCACACATGGTCATATGGCATGATTTAAGCAAGGCCAAAGCAATGGAATCCATATGGCAGATATGTGGTAGAATTATAGTAAGAGTAATATAACAAGATGTTAAGGAATGTTAGTAGATAGAATGAATTCAAGAGATATGCCCACAACTTAAATTGGGCATTATGATAAGAATAAAATATCAAGACTCAAAACTAACTGGACATTATGGTTCCAACACATATGGCACCAACTAGAATTGAAATAGAGGGAGAGGTAAAAATAGAGAGATGAAAAATACAAATGTCAAATACAATATTGCAAGAACCAAATACAAGTGAAACAATTTAAATGCAATAATTTAATTATGTGTTCCATGCAATGTGGCACAATGAGATGAGCATGATATCATGATGATGCAAAAAGTAGAAACAACAAGCGATTTTCTAGTAGTGGTTTTACCAGGGTGCTACATGCTAGCAACTGGAAATCTTCACAACACAAACTCAAGACTTTGCCCCAACGAACAGTGAGGTTGTCAATCTCACGGGTTTGCTGAAAACAAAGGATTAACTGTATGGTGTGGAAGTTAATAGTGGTTTACAGAAAATAAACAGTAACAATGGAAGATGTATCAATGGTAAAGATTGGACCGGGGTCCATAGTTCACTAGAGGTGTTCTCCTTAAGATAAACAAACATGGCATGCTGGGTAAACAAATTACAGCAGGAAAATTAACAGGACTGAGCAAGGCATAACAATGCAATACTAAACATTCATGATCCTGTGAGATTCGATTGGGCAATACAACAATATACATAGACCGCCATCCAACTGCATCTATGACTAGTAATCCACCTTTAGGTTATCATCCGAACCCCCTCCAGTATTAAGTTGCAAGCAACGGATAACTGCTTTAAGCAAAGTGTGTAAGGTAAACAATCCACTTGTTCCATGAACAAGAGACCATTGGTTTCTCGCTAGTAGCAACAACACATCTACAACCTTAGAGATTTATATCACTTCCCTTAGATTAAATAGAGGCATGAACCCACTATCGAGCATAAATACTCCCTCTTGGAGTCACTAGCATCTACTTGGCCAAGATAGCTACTAGAAACGGAGAGCATGCAAGATCACAAACAACATAGACATGATAAAATTATTAAGACAAAACCATTAATCAATCTGACATAGTAATCTCAATATCCATCAGATCCCCGCAAACACAACATGCATGAATACAAATAGATGATCTTGATCATGAACGGAGCTCACAAGATCTAAACATGGTAGCACAAAGGAGGAGATGCAACCATCTAGCTACTACATGGACATGTAGTCCAAGGTGGAACTACTCACGCTTCATACCGGAGGCTGACATTACGAAGAAGAAGGCCTTCGGGATGATCTCCCCTCCGGCAGGGTGCCGGGAAGAGCTTCATATCCCCTCGATCTAGGGACGATGGTGGCGGCGGCTACAGACTGTTTCGTGGAATATTGATCAGGTACTTAGGGTTTTGGTATCGGGGGGTTTTATAGGCGAAGAGGCGAGGCAGGGGCAGCCACAACGGTCGCATCCCCAGGCGCGGGCTGGGCCCAGTCATGCGTCCAGGGGGTGTGGCCCCCTGGTGGCTCCCCTCCGTCTAGTATTCTGGCTCCGTGTTACCGACGGTAAAATATTGACTTTGGCTTTTGTCCCGTCCAATTCCGATAATATAGATTTTCTGCCTTTTCTGTAATCAAAAACAGAAGAAAACAGGCACTGTGGCATCTTGTTAATAGGTTAGTCCAGAAAAACATATCAAAACACCTCAAAGTGTAGACAAATCAAAGAAAAGTAGATACAAAACAAGCATGGAACATCAAAAATTATAGATAGGTTTTCAACGTATCAGTAAACCATCCACTTGTTCCATGAACAAGAGACCGTTGTTTTCTCCCTAGTAGCAACAACACATCTACAACCTTAGTGATTTCTGTCACCTCCCTTAGATTAAATAGAGGCATGAACCCACTATCGAGCATAAATACTCCCTCTTGGAGTAACTAGCATCTAGTTGGCCAAGATATCTACTAGAAACGGAGAGCATGCAAGATCACAAACAACATAGACATGACAGAATCAAGAAGATAAAACCATTAATCAATCTAACATAGTAATCTCAATATCCATCGGATCCCCGCAAACACAACATGCATGAATATAAATAGATGATCTTGATCATGAACGGAGCTCACAAGATCTAAACATGGTAGCACAAAGGAGGAGAGACAACCATATATCTACTACATGGATCTGTAGTCCAAGGTGGAACTACTCACACTTCATACCGGAGGCTGGCATGATGATGAAGAAGGCCTTTGGGATGATCTCCCCTCCGGCAGGGTGCTGGGAAGAGCTTCAGATCCCCCTATCTCGGGACGATGGTGGCGGAGCCTACAGACTGTTTCATGGAAGATTGATCGGGTACTTAGGGTTTTGGTATCGGGGTATTCTTATAGGCAAAGAGGCAAGATAGGGGGCACCTAGGTTGGTCGCACCCCCCAGGCGCGTGCCAGGCCTGGCCGCGTGGCCAGGGGGTGTGGCCCCTGGTGGATCTTCTTCGTCTCGTCTTCTGGCTCTGTGTTCCCCACGGTAAAATATTGAGTTTGACTTTTGTCCCGTCCAATTCTGAGAATATTGATTTTCTGCCTTTTCTGGAACCAAAAACAGAAGAAAACAGGAAACTGTCACTGATATGCCCAATTTGCATCACCTTTCTATATCTTAATCTACCTCTATTCATTGATATTTGTCTTATTATGAGGTATTACTTATGTCTTTCCCACTGTTTTTGCATGTTGGATGATTCTTGAAGGATGGACTGCCGGAGTCTGGATTCAGATGGAAAAGAAGGCGTTTTGATGCAATTTCGCAAAGATCAGAAAAATACCAGAAAAATATGGGAAAATATTATTTTTCCAAAAGATTGAGGAAGCCAGAAGGAGGAGCGAAGAAGGGCCGCAGGGGGCCCACACACCCCTAGGCGTGGGCCCACCCTGGGTTGTGCCTAGGACAGGTGTGGCCCACCTGCCTGGCTCCCGACTCCGCCCCTTCGCCTATATCTTCCCTATAAAACCCTAAGGCTAGGGGAGCGACCAAAGATAGATTTCCGATGCCTCTGGGGGCAGAAAACATCGAGAGAGAAAGATCTCTCTGGCAGACAGATTTCTGCCGGGGGAATTCCTTCCTGGAGAGGGGAGATCGTCACCATTGATACGTCAGAAATGTATCTATAATTTTTGATGCTCCATGCTTGTTTAGTATCTGCTTTGCTTTACTTTTCCACACTTTGAGGTGCTTTTTACATGTTTTCTGGTAATAACCTACTAACAAGTTGGAAAACTGTCAGATGCCTGTTTTCTGCTGTTTTTGGTTTCAGAAAAGTTAGTAAACAAATATTCTCGGAATTGGACGGGACAATTATCAAAGTCAATTACTTTCCGTGGGGAACAAGAAGTCCAGAGGATAGCCGGATGGCCCAGTCCCGCGCCTGGCTAGGGTTTGCAGCCCTTGGCCGCCTCCTTGGTCTCTCCCTTCGCCTATAAGAATCCCCCGATGCAGAAACCATGGGTACCCGATCAAATATCCACGAAACCATCTGTAGCCTCCGCCACCATCGTCCCTAGATCAGGGGGATCTAAAGATCTTCCCAGCACCTTGCCGGAGGGGAGATCATCCGAGAGGCCTTCTCTCCGGTATGATGTGTTAGTAGTTCCACCTTGGACTATGGGTCCATGTAGTAGCTAGATGGTTGTATCTCCTCCTTGTGCTTTCATGTATAGATCTTGTGAGATCTGTTCATGATCAAGATCTAATCTATTTGTAATCATGCATGTTGTGTTTGCGGGGATCCGATGGATATTGAGATTATTATGTTGGTTTGATTAATGGTTTTGTCTTTATGATTCTATCATGTCTGTGTTGTTTGTGATCTTGCATGCTCTCCACTGTTAGTAGTTATCTTGGCCAAGTAGTTGCTAGTGACTCCAAGAGGGGGTATTTATGCTCGATAGTGGGTTCATGCCTTTAAGTTTCCAAGGGAAGTAACAGAAATCTCTTCGGTTGTATATGTCCTATTGCCACTAGGGAGAAAACAACGGTCTCTTGTTCATGGAACATGTGGATTGTTTACCTTAAACACTTTGCTTAAAGCAGTTGTTTGTTGCTTGCAACTTAATACTTGAGGGGGTTTAGATGATAACCTGAAGGTAGACTTCTAGCCATAGATGCGGTTGGATGGCGGTATATGTATCTTGTTATATTGCCCAATCGAATCTCATAGGATCTTTCTGACTAGTAATTGCATTGTTATTCCTTGCTCAGTTCCTGTCAATTGCCCTGCTGTAATTTGTTTACCCTTGATGACCCACAAGTGTAGGGGATCGCAACAGTCTTCACGAGTAGTATTACCCAATTTATTGATTCGACACAAGGGGAGCCAAAGAATACTTGCAAGCCTTAACAACTGAGTTGTGAGTTCAGCTGCACCTGGAAATAGTTCTTGCTCACAGAATTTTATCAGTAGCAATAGTTTGTAGTAGCAATAGTAACAGCAACAACAATAGCAAGAGTGAAATAGGAGCAATAGTAACAGTAACGGTAACAGTGGAATTCGAGTGCGGTAGGCATAGGGATGGATGTACGGGCCTTGCATGGACGTGTCTAAACATGTAACTTCAAGAACTAGGGCATTGCAGATAAATAATAACAAGCAAACAAGTACTAAACAATCCTAGACATGTGCTCCAAATATAGTCATACGTGCTCGCAATGAGAACTTGCACAACATCTTCTGTCCAGCCAGCCCGTGGTAGTGGGGCCTCTAGGGAACTACTGGTAATTAAGGTGCTCCTTTTAATAGAGCACCGGAGCAAAGCATTAACACTCCGTGAAGACATGTGATCCTCACACCACATCCATCCCCTCCGATTATCCCAATTATTATCACTTTGGGGCCTTTGAATCCGGACAATGATATGTGTAGACAACTTGCAGATAAGATCATAAACAATACTATCATAATGATTCAATAATAAGTTCAGATATGAGATCATGGCACTCGGGCCCTAGTGGCAAGCATTAAGCACAACAAGTTGCAACAAAGTCAAATAGCACTAATAGAGATACTAGGCACTATGCCCTAACAGATCTTATTCGATTACATGATAGAACTCATCAAATCCCTACCATCCCCAAGCCTACAGCGGGGGATTACTTACTCATGGATGAGGGAAACATCGGTGGTTGATGGAGATGCGTTGGTGATGACAATGGCGATGATCCTCTCCAAATTCCCCATCCCGACAGGGTGCCAGAACGGAGTTTCTGGATCCGAATCTTGGTTTCTGGTGGAGACGGTGGAGCGGAACTCTTTCTGGAAAACTATCGAACTCCCCTCTGTTTTTAGGTCAGAAGGCAACTTATAGACGCGAAGGGAGGCCGAGAAGCTTCCTAGGATGGCCAAACCTCCCCCACGCGCGGGGTTAGTGGGCCCGTGCCTGGGGTGGGTCTGGGCCCCCGAGGCCTCCACTCTGTCTCCCCTTCTGGCTCTGTGGATCTTCTGGTGAAACATAATTTTTGGCATATTTTCCTGGATTTTTCCTGATAGTTCATTTTCTGCACAAAAACAAGACACCAAGGTAATTCTGCTGAAAACAGCGTCAGTCCATGTTAGTTGTATCCAAATCACACAAGTATAGAGTAAAAACAATAGCAAAGTGTTCGAGAAAGTAGATACGTTTTGGACGTATCAACTCCCCCAAGCTTAGCTTATTGCTTGTTCTCAAGCAATTTAGTTGAAAACTGAGTGCGATAAAAGAACTTTCACAAACACTTTGCTTCATATGATGTATATATTCTCAGCATAGGAGTAGATGCTTAGACAATTCATAATAAAGAGTATGCACTAAGTCGACTCAATAGTTATTGCAAGCTATAAAGAGAAACTAACTCAATAATAATAAGTAGCATGAAACATAAACATAAGCAACATTGCAATGCTCATAATAAGGTATGATAGAGTGGTATCTTGCTTGCCTTTGTTTGAAGAGCACAATATAAATGTTGAGGCACCTCTGAAGTTCACATGAAGACTAGAGATAAAGATATCAGAGATACAAGCATCAAAGTCATGACATAATTAACCAGGTTTTGGAACAAACACAAGAATGACAACTATGCTCTCAAGAAGGTGCTCATAGAATAAGTGGTGACTCAACAAAATTGTGAAAACGGTTTGGAAAGGTTTTAAAGGCTTCCAAATGCTGAAAGGAAGGTACTCATTAGCTTTGAGCTCTCATTGCCCCTATCATAGGCATCTTCATGTGGTTAAGGTGAAAGTGAGGTCCACTCTGAATTATATGCTTGACAGACCATAAACTGAAAATCCCAAGTCCCTTGAGTACGAGGGCCACTCCGCATACTACTCAACTTTGGGTCCAGGCAAGTTCTTGTCATTGTAAGTATTTGCATATCATCGAGAACCACCAACGGGGTACCCTTGCATATGGTACATGAGCTTTCCCATAACCAAAATGACAAGGCAAGCAGACAATGAGCATCTCAGCAATCTTTTTATTTACTATATGCATAGTTTTTTATTGAGGATGCTTCATAGATGACTCACTATGGTGATGCTGCAAGTTTCCACCATGATTAGGCATGGCTTAGGCTAGCGGCCCAGGCGTTTCTCTAACACAGAATACAAACTCCATGGACTCACAAGTCCCCCTCTCATTTCGTATCGTTGACATCCGCAAACAAAAGAGCAAGGTATCAACTAGATATAAATGTATCTAAAAGGTGTTGAAAGCGTTCCCTGTGACAACACGGTTCTGCTGAATCTAATTTGCAAGCATATAACTTTCATGGACTAGTCATAGTGGTTCAAGATTATTAAGTGCACATAATAAAGTGTGCCATCAATTTCGTGAGAGATTTACTAACTAACTTTCTCAAAATAGGCAAACATTTTATTTTGGAAGAAAACACGGCATATGGAATATGCAGTGAAATAGCAAATCATGCTAATAGGTAGGTATGGTGGACACAGCTGGCAATATTGGTTTTTAGGAGTTGGAAGCACAGGTAGAGCACATACTCAGTGCAAGTGAAAGCTAGCAATAGAGAGGGAGCGACAAACGAGAGAGCAATAGCTGTCATAATCATGCTTGCAACAAAACAGGACTAACTATGGCATGAAAGTGATACAAGAACTCTGAGGCAAAATAAATCATCGAGGCTTAATGACTATTGATTAGTCATATGCATGCGTGAGCATGTGCCAAGTCGATTCACATGAACAGTCAGAGGAGGATACCACAATATCATACCAAAGTATAAATAAAACAATGCAAGCAAACATTCATATGACATGCTACAAACTATTAGCAAGATGGAGCTGATCATAGGCAAGCAAGAACTACTAAGCATCCATAATGACATACACCTTACACAGGCTAAGCATGCTCACAATGATGAGTATATATACAAAAATGAAACAAATATAGTTCGTTACCAGCCTCTTACCACACCTCGAGTTGTCTTAATCTTCATTATTGCCCTTCACTTGTGTGACTTGAATAATTAACATGAAAACCAATATCCACTGAGGACGGCTTAACCCTGCGAAGAACTCACAAAACCAATGAAGAAGAACAAATATTTTTGGTTTTTTGAATTTTTTAGAAACAAGCAAACAAACAAAAACCAAACAAAAACAAACCAAACCAAACCAAACAAAGCAAATTATTTTTGGATTTTTCTTTTAAGGCAAACCAAAGCAAAGAAACAAACCAAGAGAAACAACGAAAATATTTTTGGTATTTTTGGGGTTTTAGAAAGAAGCAACAAGAACCAAAAAGAAAGCGAAATGATGGATATACAAAGAACCGACTAAACATGATATATATATATATATGAGTGTGATGTCGGTGTTCCTCCCCCAATCTTAGGCTTTTGTCCTAAGCGGGGCTCAATCCCATGGTGCCCAAGTATATGCACCTCCATAGTATGTCGAGGAAGCTCCCTCGTCCTGGTACGAGCTCTAAGCCTCCCCTATGTAGTGTACAACAGGGTCATAAGCGGGCGCTCCCCCCTGATAGTGCCCATGGAAGTTAAGAGAACGCAGCAACTCATCCATCTCCGCCTTCGAGGGTGACCAAGGTCCCTGAGAAATACTGAACAAAGTGGTTTGGGGTAGAGGGATCTCTCTCTCTCTCTCTCTCTCTCTCTTCCCCGTGAGTAAACAACATTCTATAAACCAAGTTATCATGAGTAGAGCTATAGGTGACAAAGTGGTGCGCCTTCATGGCAGAAAGATCAAGTATCTAAGGATCCAAAACTATATCATCAACAACAATGCCCAAGGCAGCAGCAATACGAGTAGCAATAATTCCCCCATAAATGGGTCCCCTAGCAGCTAAACGACGAGCAATGAGGGAACCAAGATTATACTTATCCTCACCATAGAGCGCAGCGGCTAAGAAGTCCAATTGATAGTTGGATATATTACTAGTGTTCTCCCTACCAAGAACACTGGTGGTAAGATAGTAGGTGAAGTACCTGATGGCTGGAAGTTGAATGTTCTTTATCTTACCTCGTTGAGATCTGTGGTCATCATCATTGGTTATTCCTCAGTATAGTTCCAACAAATCAGCGGGAAGATCTGTAATCTTCTTTGATGACCCCTTTGTGCCAAGTCCCAGGGCCTTGCAAAATTTCTTCAAAGGCATAGAATGAGCCCTGTCATAAAGTCTAAAAGACACGGAAGGATTGAACAAAGTATTTGTGAAGGAGAAACTCTCCACAAATGTTTTAGTACTTGAAGCATATTGTGCACTCTCATCCTGCATGAAACTTGTTAGACCAGCCCTCTCAATCAAAGCCATGAAATCATTAAGAATCCCAGCAGCTCGCAAGAAAGTTTGGCAAGGAAAGGTGGAGGGGTGCGCATCCCCTTCACCCCCGTCATCACCAAACCACGGAGTGATGAGATCCTCATTGTATGAGGGTCTGGAGCTTGTAGATGACCTTGGGAGCCTTTCCCTTCTAGGTGCATCACTCTCAAATATGTCACCAAAGGTGTGGTGGTCCATGACTTCCCTTTGCTGAAATTTTAAACAACCATCAAACCAAGTGATTTCTAAGTTGATAAATGATGAGCAACTACTATAGGAACTTGCTAGAGGACTACACATGCATCAAAACAAAGTTTCTAAGCATAGAACAAGAATTCAAGCTCAAACAACCTGTCACATACAGTAGCAAAATACTCAAGATACAATCTACCAATCACAAATCTAATTGGACAAGTGGAGGAGGCACATACCAAGGAGCAATCCCTCCAAAAATCAGCACTTGAGATAGGCTGAACAAGGAGATCGAAAATCACGAGCAAGAACAACAAGAACTCGAGCTTGAGCAAGTTTTCCGGTGTTTTTCGGGAGAGAGAAAGAAGGTGGCTTTGAGGAGGCAGCCTGGAGGAGCCCAGGTGGGCTAGACCCCCCTAGGCGCCACTAGTGGTGGGCTCGCGCCTACCACAGGTGTGGGGCCTAGGGGTGTCCCCCTGGGTCATTTCAGATGCCACTCTGCCCCTTTTTTCGAGAAAAAAATATTTTGAAGTTTTTGGGATTTTTCGGGAAACTTTATTTTTGGCGAATTTTCAGGGTATGAAAATTTATTTTATCGCAGAAACAGTATTTCAGAAGAAGCAAAATCCAAACTACAACAGCTCTAAGAAAACAAACAAGCAAACAACTAGCAAAACTAAAGCTAAAGCAAAGACTAGGAAAGAGGAAGGAAAAAGAAAGCAAGTATAACCACTGTGAAAACATTATTTTGTTCATAAAAATCCTTTTGTTAACATGGTTGATCAAGTCTTGTTACCAAAACAATCTTATATGAAACAAAATTTTGCATTCCACAAGGTGATTATGTTACCTCATACTTGATAGCAATGGTCCCAATCATAATACTTTCAATATTTTCTTGTGGAATGGGACAATATATTTCTCCAACCTTGATGCCTTCAATATTTTCAATAGAATTCAGGCAATAGCTTCTGACAACCTTCTTGGGGAAATAGACAGTGTGCTATTTGTCATTAATATTGAATGTTACTTTTCCTTGATTACAATCAATTGATGACAGCACGTGCAGTATTAAGAAAAGGTCTCCCAAGAATAATAGACATTTATCATCTTTAGGCATTTCAAGCACAACAAAATCAGTTAAAACCATGCAATTGTGAGCAACTTGAACAGGAACATCCTCACATATATCAACAGGAATAGTAGTTGACTTATCAGCCATTTGCAAAGATATATCAGTTGGTATCAACTTTTCTAACTGGAGTCTCTTATAGAGAGAAAAATGCATAACACTAACTCCATCTCCCAAATCACATAAACCATTTCTAACATAATTATTCTTAATGGATCAAGGAATAGTTGGTATACCTAGATCACCAAGTTTCTTTGGAACCTTACCATTGAAGGAATAATTAGCAAGTAGAGAGAAATCTCCTAATTAGGAATCTTCCTTTTATTAGAGACAATATCCTTCATATACTTTGAATAAGGAGGCAACTTAATAGCATCAGTCAAAGGAATTTGCAAGAATAAAGGTTTCATCCACTCACAAAACTTGTTGTAGTGTTCTTCCTCCTTTGACTTGTGTTTCTTACCTGGAAAAGGCATAGGTTTTTGCACCCAAGGTTCTCTCTCTTTACCATGTTTATTAGCAATAAAATCTTCCTTTGTGTACCTAGTGTTCTTAGTGTGTTTCTCAGGTTCTTCCTCACCTTCCTCCTTATCAGGAGACTCATTTTTATCATTACACTCTCAGTTTCAGCATCAGAGACATATATACTATTAGGATCTACAGCAGGTTCAAGTGGTTCCTCAAATTTCTTATATTTCTTTTTCTTTCTCTTATGAGGACTACCACTATCCTCACCTTGTTGGGAATCCTGCTCTATTCTTTTAGGGTGTCCTTCAGGATATAAAGGATCTTGAGTAGTTATACCACTCCTAGTTTTAATTCCATAAGCATGTTTATCTCCTGAGGCATTAACTAGCATATCCTTTTGCACCTTAGCAAGTTGATCAAGTTGGGTTTGAATCATTTGAAAGTGTTTACAAAGCATTTTAATATCATTGGAAGTTCTTTCCACAATATCTTTCAACTCATTGATAGCTCTAGAGTTTTCCAATAAATGATTCTGAACTTGTTTATTAAAGTGACATTGTTTAACAATAAAAATGTCAAGTTCCTCTAAGCATTTATCAGGAGGCTTACCATAAGAAATATCACCTTCATCAAAGTGTTGGAGAGAGTGTACCTCAATAGTAGATGAGTGGGGAATTGGCTTACATAATTCTTCTATAAGAGGTAGATTCTTCACATCTTCAGCTCTAATACCTTTCTCCTTTAGACACTTTTTAGCTTCCTTCATCACTTCATCATTTAATGCAATAACTCCCCTCTTCTTTGTTGTTGGTGTTGGAACTGGTTTAGGAACAACTGGTTCAGGAGTAATAGGCTCAGGTGTATTCAGCTCAGTTGAAGTCCAATCATCATAATTCTTGCTTATCTTGTTCATTAATTCTTCAGCATCTGTAGGAGTCCTTTTCCTGAAAACACAATCGGCAAAGCTATCTAGGTAGGTCCTAGAATCATCAGTTAGTCCATTATAATAAATATCAAGCAACTAATTCTTAGGTAATGGACATCCAGGATATGCATGAATCAAGGAACATAATCTTTTCCATGACTCAAGCAATTTCTCTTCTTCCTCCTGTTTAAAATCAAAAAGTCTCTGCAAAGCAGCATGTCTAGCACTAGGAGGAAAATATTTATGGAAGAAAGAAGCAATCAAGCAATCAGGGCTATCAATGGAACCAGGAGGTAATCTATTAAACCAAGCCCTAGCTTCTCCTTTTAGTGAAAAAGGGAAGATCTTAGCAACAAAGTACTTGCGCATCTTAAAATCATCATAGAACAAAGCACTCATAGTAGAAAGCTCATTCATATGAGCCACATCACTCTCGTTTTCAGTACCACAAAAAGGTTCTTTCTCAACAATATCTAAATAAGATAAATCAAGAGAGAAATCATAATCTTTGTCTTTAATATCTATGGGAGAGGTGGCAAACTTAGGATCATAGGACTTCTTAGGTATAATAGTATGTCTAGCAAGGAGACTCTTAATAGCACTAGCACCATGTGTGTTTTAGCACTCTTCAACAAATTCATCAGTGAGCTCTATGTAACCATCATTAATATCAAAACTCTCATTAGACTCAGGGGAGCTAACAGGTGTAACGGTTGAAGGGTTTCGTAGCATAGTAAATCAAAAAAATTCTATGGATGTGAACGGGAAAGCCAAGATCTAATCTAGGAGATGCAAACAACGAGGGGGGATAGATGAGATCTTCATATCCTTGAAGATTCGCATAGCGGAACGTTCAACGGAACGTGGTTGATGTAGTCATACTAGCTTCTCCTCCTCGAGATCCGATCCAATCCAACACCGCAAGTGGCGATGCCTCCAAGAGATGCACACGTATGGCACCTCGACGTCTCCTCCTTCCTCGGTCCAGCAAGTGGGGTGGAGAGATAGATTGGATCTACAACATGACGGCATGGTGCAAAGGTGGAGATTTTCTGCGGCAGGGCTTCGCCTACGCGCAATCGGGAGAGAGAGAGGAGGGCAGCAGGTAGGCGGCTAGGGTTGAGGAGGTGTGTTGGGGAGGGTGCGCCCCTGCCCTCTTTATATAGAGGGCTGGCCGGCTGCCCTTGCCCCTCCTCCAAACCCTAGGGCCGGCGGCCACATGGAGAGGAGTGGGGGGCAAGTTTCCCCCCCTTCTAGAAGCTCTCCCTAGGGTTTCCCCTAGGGCTTGGCCGGCTTGGCCTATGGGGCCTTGTGCCCCTGGACCAATGCGGCCAGGACACTCCCTCGTAGGCCCACGCCCCTCCTGACAAGTGGGGCCACGTTGGTCCCACTCCGGAAGGTTTTAGAAGCTTCCGGTACAATACCGAACATTCCGAAACAATTCCAAAATCCAAAAACTGCTTTGCCTTATATGAATCTTATTCTCCGGACCATTCCGGAACCTCTCGTGATGTCCTGGATCTCATCCGAGAGTCCGAACAAAAACTCATAAGCCAATTATCCATTCTATCCTAGCGTCGAGACACGTTAAGTGTGTGACCCTACGGATTCGAGAATATGCAGACATGATCTTCTATCAATAATCAACAGCGGGGTCTGGAAACCCATATTGACTCCCACACATTCATCGATGATCATATCAGATGAACCACGATGCCAGGATTCAATTAATCCCATATATATATTCCCTTCGTCACGCGATATTTTACTTGCCCGAGATTCGATCGTCGGTATCAGCATACCTAGTTCAATCTTGTTCACAACAAGTACTTTACTCGTTCCGTAATCCGATATCACTTTGTGATTAACTCCTTAACCACGTGCTTGCAAGCGGTGTTGATATCGATTACCGAGTGGGCCCGAAGTATATCTCTCCAACTTGGGAGGGACAAATCCCATCTCGATACATACAACCCAACAAGTACTTTCTGATCACCTGAGAGACACCTTTATGATCACCCTCTCATAGGATGACGTTTGATGACCTCAAAGCTTTCTTCCGATACCAGGGAGTTGCATTATCTCATGGTCTAAGGAATACAATATTTGACATAAGAAAAAGCTTCGCAAAGATGAACATGATGACACGATCTAATTGCTCTTCTTGATTTGGGTCTATCCATCACATCATTCTCCTAATGACATGATCTCATTATTAATCGATAACTCATGTCTATGGTTAGGAAACCTTAACCATCATTAATCAATGAGCTAGTCCATAGAGGCATACTAGGGACACGGTGTTGTTCATAGACCACACAAGTATCAAAGTTTCCGCTTAATACAATTCTAGCATGGAATATAAAACTTTATCATGAACAAGAATTATAATAATAACATCTTTATTATTGCCTTTAGGGCATAATTCCAACAACAGTGTCTTCACTAGGAGTTTCGGTATTTCCTAGACTAGCCAAAGTAGCATCTATAAAAGGACCTAATGAACCACTCGCATCAAGCACAGTATAAGTAACATCATGAGCATCAAAAGCAGTTTCAGATTCAGCAGTAGTATCAGTGTGTGTAGCATGAGTATGTGGTGGTGGTGTGACAAGCTTACTTATAACAGACGGTGAATCAAGAGCAACAGAGGTGTTTAGGATTGTACCTCTTCTTGTAGTGGATGGTAAAATAGGGAACTATCCATCACGAGACTTCCCCTGATGAAAGGAGTAGCAGTGAACAATAGTAGATCCAAGTGAACTTACAAATAAAGCTATGCTCCCCGACAACAGCGCCAGAAAATAGTCTTGATGACCCACAAGTGTAGGGTATCGCAACAGTCTTCGCGGGTAGTATTACCCAATTTATTGATTCGACACAAGGGGAGCTAAAGAATACTTGCAAGCCTTAACAACTGAGTTGTCAGTTCAGCTGCACCTAGAAATAGTTCTTGCTCACATAAGTTTATCAGTAGCAACAGTTTGTAGTAGCAACATCAAAGCAACAGTAACATCAATAGTGAAACAGGAGCAATAGTAACAGTAATGGTAACAGTGGGATTCGAGTGCCGTAGGCATAGGGATGGATGGATCGGCGTTGCATGGACGAGTCTAAACATGTAACTTCAAAAACTAGGGCATTGCAGATAAATAATAAAAAGCATCCAGTACTAAACAATCCTAGGCATGTGCTCCAAATATAGTCATACGTGCTCGCAATGAGAACTTGCACAACATCTTCTGTCCAACCAGTCCGTGGCAGCGGGGCCTCTAGGGAACTACTGGCAATTAAGGTGATCCTTTTAATAGAGCACCGGAGCAAAGCATTAACACTCCGTGAACACATGTGAACCTCACACCACAGCCATCCCCTTTGGTTGTCCCAATTATTATCACTTTGGGGCCTTTCGATCTGGACAATGATATTGTGTAGACAACTTGCAGATAAGATCATAAACAATACTATCATAATGATTCAATAATAAGTTCAGATCTGAGATCATGGCACTCGGGCCCTAGTGACAAGCATTAAGCACAACAAGTTGCAACAAAGTCAAATAGCACTAATAGAGATACTAGGCACTATGCCCTAACATATCTTATTCGATTACATGATAGAACTCATCCAATCCCTACCATACCCAAGCCTATAGCGGGGGATTACTCACTCATGGATGAGGGAAACATCGGTGGTTGATGGAGATGCGTTGGTGATGACGATGTCGATGATCCTCTCCAAATTCCCCGTCCCGGCAGGGTGCCAGAACAGAGTTTCTGGATCCGAATCTTGGTTTCTGGTGGCGGCTGCGGAGCGAAACTCTTTCTGGAAAACTTTTGAACTCCCCTCTGTTTTTAGGTCAGAAGGCAACTTATAGACGTGGAGGGAGGCCGAGAAGCTGCCTGGGGTGGCCAAACCTCCCCCAGGCGCGGGGTTAGTGGGCCCGCGCCTGGGGTGGGTCTAGGCCCCCCAGGCCTCCCCTATGTCTCCCCTTCTGGCTCCGTGGATCTTCTGGTGAAATATAATTTTTGGCATATTTTCCGGGATTTTTCCTGATAGTTGATTTTCTGCACAAAAACAAGACACCAAGGTAATTTTGCTGAAAACAGCGTTAGTCCGTGTTAGTTGTATCCAAATCACACAAGTATAGAGGAAAAACAATAGCAAAGTGTTCGAGAAAGTAGATACATTTTGGACGTATCAACCCTTCATGCCATGTTGTTTATCTAAGGAGAGCACCTCTAGTGAACTATGGACCCCTGTCCAATCTTTACCACTGATACATCTTCCACTGCTACTTGTTTACTTGATGCAAACCATTGCCTTCCACACCATACGTTTAATCCATTGTTACAACAAACCGGTGAGCTTGATAACCTCACTAATTTGTTGGGGCAAAGTCTTGAGTTTGTGTTGTGCAGGTCTCCGTGTTGCTTGCAACACCTGTGTGACGTTTTCTTCCTCCTACTGGTTCGATAACCTTGGTTTCTTACTGAGGAAAACATGTTGTTGTGCTGCTTCATACCTTGCTCTTGGGGTTTCCAACGAAGCGTCCCATGACAAGTGTTGGGCGCCATCAAGCTTTTTCTAGCGTCGTTGCCAGGGAGGCTAAGGACGTCTTCACTAGGGGAGTCCTTAACTTCCTTTCTCCTTACTTTGTTTTTAGTTTGCTTTGTTTCTTTTGTTTGGTTTTGTTTGCCTCTTTCTAAAAAACCCAAAAATAATTAGTCTAGTTTGGTTTTCTTTCTTTATTCAAAAACACAAAAAATTAGTTCCTGCTCTAGTTGCTACCATGTCTGGTTTTGGATCAACCTCCCTTTCCCCTATGGTAGAAATCTCCACTTTTAAGCAAAAAAGTCAAGAAAGTTTTAAGGAAGCTTGGTCGAGAATCTCTGCTTTCCGGAGGGAAACCGAGCCTAACGTAAGCCTCAGCTTGGTTATTGATAGTTTCTAGCGCGGTATTGCTCTTCGTTATAGATATGCTTTCGATGCTGTGGCTGAGAAAGATTTTTTGCTTTGTACTGAGGATGAAGCTTTTGATGCCATAAAGAAATTAATCATGATCTATGGTACACCTGGCAAGTCTGATTCCTCTTTCACAAATATTTTTGCTAGGTTGAACACTCTTGAGACCGGTATTTCTGCTATGAATAGTTGCTATCACACGCTTAGGGCTTACCATGATTATGTTCCCATAAATTCTGAGCCTTCAAAGTGGTTTCCCACAATCAAAGTCTTAATAAACACTACACTTTTTGATGCTCGCTGTGATATCATGTCTGAATTTTGTCTCATGCCTAAAGATATTTTTGATTCCTTGAGTCTTTGGGGTCTTATTGAAGGAGGAGAGGAAATCTCTCTTACCAATAATGCCACTATATCACCCATTGGAATAGCTGAAGGTGTGTTTACAAAAATCTCAGCGAAAATGGTGACTACTGATTATCTTGTTATTGAATGTGTAGGCAAGGGACAGATCACACTTGGAAGATCTCTACTGAAACACCTTGGGGTAGTAATAGATGTGGGAAAAGGTATCAAGCAATTTTCTCCTCCAGTAAGCAATCATATCTTCCCTAAGGAAAAGAATAAAGGTAAGAAAGGAAGGAACAAGAGGGGCAATTCTGCATTTGAAAATACTTGATTCTTCTTGCTTCTTGTGCCTAACTTAAAGGCGTTAAAAAAGTACTTGTTGGGAGATAACCCAAGAGTTTCCTTGAGTCTTGGAAGTTATTACTTCAGTAATGACCTCTCCTTATCCTTTTTGTTTGCTTTTTGTGCCAAGAATGACCTCTAATGAGAGGGAAGTAAGATTTGGGGAGTTGCTGTCCCGAAACAGATTTCTGTCCTCCACCAAAAAACATCGTGAGGAGGCTCTGTAACTCGGATTGAGCTCGAAATGTATGAATAAATCCCCCAGTATGTTAGCTAACTTTTGTTAGTTCAACACTTTTTGATTTGAGCAACAGAAGATGTTCGAAAAAAATCGGTTTCTACCTGCTGGTCTGTTTTGACAGATTTCTGCCATTATTTGCATTTGCTTCGTATTGATTCCTTTTTGAGTTCTCTTTAGGTGAATTGAGCTTTTTGAAGGATTTACTACAGTAGCTTTTGTTTTTAGTGAAAAGCCTTGCTATTCCAAAGCTTTCCTAGTGGTATAATATCTTTTGAATGCACTAATATTGCTAATGAAGATTGTGTGAAGGAAAAATTTCAGGTGTAGAGAGAGAATGATGCAATGAGATGAAGAATGGACAAAATCTCAAGCTTGGGGATGCCACCATGGTTTCACACCAAAAAACATCCAATAGGTACAAGCGTCAAAGCTTGGGGATGCCCAAGGCATCCCCTTCTTCATCAATAAAAAGCTCAGGTCTGTCTAGACACTTTGTTTTTATTGTTTCATGCACAATTGTGTTATTCTTGGAGCGTCTTAGTTTTCTTTTGCTTTGCTTAGGTTGTTTAGTTTGCTTGAATAAAGAAGTTTGGATCCCCGTTCTCGTTGTGTTGTTTTGCAAATAAGTTTGCTTGGTGTTGGAAAGGAGTAGTAAGTTCTTGCTTGTAAGTGCAAGAGGAGATTCAATTGACTATGACTTAGACTTTAGCATGACATGATAGGTGTTGTTTTGACCTTATGCCTAGTGATTATTGCTGTAGCATGTCTTGTTCCAAACAATTGGGATTGCTTAGTGTGCCTTGAAGAAATTATGCGTTGTTTTAGCATGCAAAAGCATAGTATTGTGGTATTCCCCTTTGATGCTTTGCTTGGGTTGACTTGGCACATGCTTACACCAAGTTATGACTCTCACAAGTCACCATTAGCCTCTATGATCATTTAGGCCTTGACTTGTAGTACCACTCTTTGCTTTGATTAGTATGCTTTGTTCCACTGCATGATTATGGCCATTATTGCTCTCTTAGTTGGTTGCTCCTAGTCTTTTGCTAGCGTCCACTTGTATGAGTAAGTTCTACTCATGCCTCCAACTCCCAAGAAACCAAGTTATTCCAACGTGCCCACTATATACTCCTATGCATGGTGTGTTACATCATTCCAAGTATATTCTTGTTTTCAACTATCTTCCAATTAAAAAATATTTTGTTATGTAAAAACTTAGTGATTAAAGCCCTCACGAATTTGATGGCACACTGTATTCTTTGCCCCTAATAAACTTGAACCATTGTGACAAATTTGTTGTATATGCTTGCACTTATAAGTTGTAATTAGCAGAATCGTGTTGTCACGGGGAACATTTTCAACTTTGCACTTGTACTCTGTACTCAGTTGTTATCATGTTATTTTGTCTATGTATGTCACTAGTGTGAAATAAAGAGGGGACTTTTAAGTCCATGGAGTTTGTATCTTGTGTTAGAGAAACGCCTGGGCCGCTAGCCTAAGCCATGCCTAATTATGGTGGAAACTTACAACATCACCATAACGAGCTATATATAAAGCATCCTCAATAAAAAGCTATGTATATGGTAAATAAAAAGATTGCTGAGATACTCATTGTATGCTTGCCTTGTCATTTTGGTTATGGGATCCTGTACCATGTGCAAGGGGTACCCCGTTGGCGGTTCTCAATGATATGCAAATACTTATAGTGACAAGAACTTACCTGGACCCAAAGTTGAGTATGCATGAGGTGTGGCCCTCGTATTCAAGGGACTTGAGATTGCCAACTTATACTTCATCAAGCATATACTCCAGCTTTGCCACTTTAATCTTAACCACTTCAAGATGCTTATGATAGGGGCAATGAGGGTTGAAAGCTAACAAGTACGATAATTTTTGGAAGCTCTTTTTGAAACCTGCAATCCCTGCTTCCTTTATAAAAGGCCTTTCTTCCACCACTATTAAGTCTCCACCTTCTACCTTTAGGCACCATTAAGAGAGCATAGTTGTCATTCTGTGTGCAGTGTTCCAAAGCTTATTAATTTATGCATATTGTGATATTACTTGTTCGTGTGATATTTGTTTCTCGTCACCCTTGTGAAATTTGCAGGTGTCCTATGCATCTAATTGCTACTCTATGAGGGACAAGCTGATTACCACTATGCTATGTTTTCTGCATGTGAAACAAACAAATGTTTTTCAATGCATGTTATTCATGATCTTTGTTTGTAGCTTGTCATGTTGCATGCATAGTTACTTTGTCCTATTGTTAGAACTCCATTTTTCATGCACATGTTTAGAGTTCTTTGATCCCATCTTCCAATGCTTGCAAATGGTTGGATCTTTATTGTGAGGGTGCATGTCACCTCAAAAATTATTCTGTTTATCACTTACCTACTCGAGGACGAGCAGGAGTTAAGCTTGGGGATGTTGATATGTCAGAAACGTATCTATAATTTTTGATGCTCCATGCTTGTTTAGTATCTGCTTTGCTTTACTTGTCCACACTTTGAGGTGCTTCTTACATGTTTTCTGGTACTAACCTACTAACAAGTTGCAACAGTGCCAGATGCCTGTTTTTCTGTTGTTTTTGGTTTCAGAAAAGTTAGTAAAGAAATATTCTCGGAATTGGACGGGACAAACGTCAAAGTCAATTACTTTCTGTGGGGAACAAGAAGTCCAGAGGAGAGCCGGAGGGGCCAGCCGGAGGGGCCAGCCAGGGGAGCCAGACCCACCCCAGGCGTGGGTGGGCCCAGCCCCACGCCTGTCTAGGGTTTGCCGCCCCTGGCCGCCTCCTCGGTCTCCCCCTTCGCCTATAAGAAGCCCTTGATGCAGATCAAATATCCATGAAACCGTCTGTAGCCGCCTCCACCATCGTCCCTAGATTGGGGGGATCTGAAGTTCTTCTCGGCACCCTGCCAGAGGGGAGATCATCCTAGAGGCCTTCTCTCCGGTATGATGCGTGAGTAGTTCCACCTTGGACTATGGGTCCATGTAGTAGCTATATGGTTGTATCTCCTCCTTATGCTTTCATGTATAGATCTTGTGAGCTCCGTTCATGATCAAGATCTAATCTATTTGTAATCATGCATGTTGTGTTTGCGGGGATCCGATGGATATTGAGATTATTATGTTGGTTTGATTAATGGTATTGTCTTTATGATTCTATCATGTCTGTGTTGTTTGTGATCTTTCATGCTCTCCGTTGTTAGTAGCTATCTTGGCCAAGTAGTTGCTAGTGACTCCAAGAGGGGGTATTTATGCTCGATAGTGGGTTCATGCCTCTAGTTTCCAAGGGAAGTGACATAAATCTCTTCGGTTGTAGATGTGTTGTTGCCACTAGGGAGAAAACAACGGTCTCTTGTTCATGGAACATGTGGACCGTTTACCTTACACACTTTGCTTAAAGCAGTTGTCTATTGCTTGCAACTTAATACTGGAGGGGGTTCAGATGATAACCTGAAGGTGGACTTCTAGTCATAGATGCAGTTGGATGGCGGTCTATGTATATTGTTTTATTGCCCAATCGAATCTCATAGGATTTTTCTGACTAGTAATTGCATTGTTATGCCTTGCTCAGTTCGTGTCAATTGTCCTGCTGTAATTTGTTTACCCTTCATGCCATGTTGTTTATCTAAGGAGAGCACCTCTAGTGAACTATGGACCCCGGTCCAATCTTTACCATTGATAGATCTTCCACTGCTACTTGTTTACTTGCTGCAAACCATTGCCTTCCACACCATACGTTTAATCTTTTCTTATAGCAAACCGGTGAGCTTGACAACCTCACTGATTCTTTGGGGCAAAGTCTTGAGTTTCTGTTGTGCAGGTCTCCACGTTGCTTGCAACACCTGTGTGACGTTTCCTTCCTCCTACTAGTTCGATAACCTCGGTTTCTTACAGAGGGAAACTTGCTGCTGTGCTGCTTCATACCTTGCTCTTGGGGTTTCCAACGAAGCATCCCACGACAAGTGCAGGGCGCCATCAGCCATCAACACCATCATCAAGCTAGGCTTCATCGAGATCATCATCATCATCCACACCATCATCTCCACCAGCACCATCATCACCACTCCGTCCCGCTGTAACAATTGTGTTGGATATTGCTTTAGTTCTTGGGGGAAACTTTTCCGGTGTTGATTACTATTGTAGTTGATGCTTGTGAGTGGAACCATTGGATTATTGTTTATGTTTAGATTGTTATCCATTATCATATCATCTTTGATCTTGATCCATATGATGTCTCGTGAGTAGTTCGTTTAGTTTTTGAGGACATGGCAGAAGTCATGTTGTTATTAGTGGATTTGTGTTGAGTTATTATTCAATGGTTAGTATTTAAGTTGTGGTGCTATTCTTATAGTGGTGTCATGTGAATTTAGACTACATGATACTTCACCATTTATGTGCCTAGGGGAATGCATTGTGTATTTGGCTACTAATTGTGGGGATGCCGGAGTGACAAAAACCTGAACCCCCGTTAGGACACCTTTGCACAAGGGAGTGTAGGATCTCAGAGTTTAAGGCTGTGGTTAGATTTATATCTTAATTACTTTCCTGTAGTTAAGGATGTTTGCAGGGGGTTTAATCAAAAGTATGTATTAGTCCAAGTAAGGTCGGTATATTAGCACAAGTTTACCCACACAACACTTACAACACCAAAGAAGAGTACTCAGCTATTTGAAGCGAAAGCACTTGACAGAATTCCCATGTGTCCTCGAGAACGTTTGGTCTTTATAAGTATTTCCACCGGCTTGTCCTTTGCTAATAAAGGATTGGGCCACTTGCTGCGTTTGTTCTTTGTTACTTGCACTTTGTTTTGTTGTTGTATCAGAAAACCACTAAAAATCCGTTTGCTAAGTATTTGCAGAGAGTTCCTGCTCCATACCAATGTTCAGCACCTTCTGCTCCTTGTTGGGATCGAGACTCCTATTTATCGAAAGTACTACGATACACCCCCTATACTTGTGGGTCATCAAGACTATTTTCTCGGCGCCGTTGCCGGGGAGTGAAGCGCTATTGAAGAGTGGAACTGGTAAAGGAAACTTCTACTGTGAGTATTGCTTTTGTTATTGATTGTTACTTTGTTTCCAATATGGATAACCCACTTGGTTTTATGTTTGGTAAAACTACTACCACTGCTAGGGTAGTAGATGAACCACCACCTGTTGAGATAGATACTTTTAAGATACCTACAAGTATTATTGATCATGTTATTGATAATTATTAATAGACCACTTGCTTTTTATCCATGAATTATGCGGGTTGTTTAAGTATGTAGGTATCACAACTGAACAGGTGAAGAAGAAGCTACTCTCCATATACTTGAAAGGGAAAGTTGAAGAATGGTATAAAATGCTGAAGAATGGGCAATCCATGGAATGGGAGGAAATGACATCTCTCTTTTATTCTAAATTATATCCTCCCAGTGAGATTCATAAGGATAGAAATCTGATATATAACTTTTGGCCTTGTGATGGAGAGAGTACAGCTCAAGCTTGGGGGATATTGAAGTTACTAATGCTTAAATGTCCTATTCATGAACTCGCTAACAATATTATTATCAATAACTTTTATGCTAGGCTTTCTCTTCATGATAAAGATTTACTAGATGCTTCTTGTGCTGGATCATTCACACGTATGAAGGAAGAATCTAAATGGGATCTACTAGACCGTATTCAAGAGAACACTGAAACTTGGGAGAATAAAAAGGAAGAAAGTCAGGTATAAACTATGATTATGAATGCATTAAATCTTTTATGGAACTAATGACTTCTGTGATATTAGTAATGAGTTTGGTCTTGATTCCCAAAGTATTGCCAACTGTTTTAAGGTCTTTGCCTCTTACATAGAAATTCCCAAAAGAAGTGGAATAAGTACCATGCCCCTTATAAAGATGTTGTTAATCATGTTCCTGTTAAAAGTACTGAAGTTTGTACTACTAATCATATTGTGCCTAAACCTCATGTTGAGAAAGTTCCTTTCCCAGCTAAGGTAAAGGAGTATTCTATGATTATTAGTGCAAATAATAAAGGTATAAAGAAAATTGTGGAGCCTGATGAGCAATTGAATATTGAACCTGTGGTAACTATTGTGAAAGATCTTGATGCTAGAAATATAGAGGATGAGCACATTGTCTTCTGTGAAGATGCTTCTAATATTATCTCTCATCCTAGTAAGGCTAGAAAAGCTAGTGTTCCTAAGCTTTCTATTAAAATTGGTGATCATTGCTACTATGGTTTATGTGATATTGGTGCTAGTTCTAGTGCTATTCCTCATGAGCTTTACAGGGAAATTATGCATGAGATTGGTCCTTGTGAGCTGGAGGACATTGATGTGGTTATTCACCTTACAAATAAGGAAACCATTTGCCCTATTGGTATTGTAAGAGATGTGGAGGTTCTCTATGGTAAGATTAAGTATCCTGCTGATTTCCTAGTGCTTAATTCAGCAGCTAGCAAAACTTGTCCTATCATTTTTGGTAGACCTTTCTTGAGCACTTGTGGAGCTATTATAGATTGTAAGAAGGAAAAAGTTTTAACTAAGTTTGATGGAGAGTCTTATGAGTTTAACTTTTCCAAATTTGCTAAAGCTCCTTGTGAAAACAGCTTGCCTAATCAAGATTCCAGGATGGAACAACTTGCTTCTATTGATCGGTTTATGACCTTGGACCTCTTTTTGGTGACTGTAAGTATGCTTACTTAGATGATAAAGTTGTTGCCAGTGAAAGTTATATTGTCAAATTTATTCAAAGTGCTACTGAAAGTTATTATGAGAGAGGGAAACATGGTTTTATGCATCTCAATAATGTTAAGTTTCCCCGTTTTATGTTGAAAGCTTTGAAGTTACATTTGTTTTGTCTTCCTATGCTGGTGGATTTTTGTTTCAACAATTTGTTTTCTCATGATACCCCCATGCATAGGAAGTGGGTTAGACTCAAGTGTGTTGGTTATTTGCTTCTTGATGCTCTTTTTCACTCCAGATATATATCTCCTATGTGAGCATCTTTGAAAGTTTCAAGCCTAACTTAAAGGAATAAAATAAAAGTACTTGTTGGGAGACAACCCAAGAGTTTTGTCGAGTATTGGAAGTTATTACCTCTGTAATAACCGCTCCTTATCCGTTTTGTTTTGGTTTTTGTGTCAAGTTCAACTACTTTTGAAAAGTGGAAGAGTTGTGAAAAGTGGCTGTCCTGGGACAGATTTTTGGGCTGCACCGTAAATATTCTTGAGGGAGCCTAGTACGTTGGATGGAGATATATTTTTTGAGCTTGTTCACCAAGTTGTTTCCCAACTTTCGTTAGTTCTGCACTTTTTAATTTGAGTAACAGAAGGTTTTCGAAAAACTCAATCTTTACCTGCTGGTCTGTTTTGACAGATTTTTGCTATCATTTGCATTTGCCTCTTACAAAAGCCTTTGTTTTGATGGATTTCAGTTGAAGTGTGAACCTAAAGGTTTACTGTTTTTGCTTACACTAATGTTGCCATTAATGTTTGTGTGAGACCTTGTAGGAAAGGAAATTCCAGGAGAAGGAGAAAAGGAGTCTGCAGAGTTCGTCTTTGAATAGGTAAAAGTGGTGAAAACAGAAGGTTTGTAAAACCCCAATCTTTTTATATTTTTGATTTTTTTAATACATAAGGAAAGTTACGAGACGGAACAAAGGAGGAACCGGAGGCCGGGGTGGCCAAACCCCCCTAGGCGCGGGCCCTAGCTGCCCCGTGCCTGGAGGGGGTGTGCCTCCCCCAAGCTCCGTCTCCGCCTCGTTTTCGTACCAGTACCTTCCTTATGCATTGGAACTTCGTAATATATAACCCCCCCGGATCCCCCGAAGTTCGTGCATCGTGTTCTCGTCGTATTTTCGTTTTGATCTGTTTCTGTCAGGAAATCTTCTCAAGTTTAGAGCACCATGGTCTCCGCCAATGACAAAGGCAAGAAGGCGGAGGAAGAAGATCCTCAAAACCCCAAGGAGGAGGAGATTTTGGTAGGGTATGAAGGAGACATGGAGGAGGACAAGCATCCGGACACCCGTGCTACCGTTGCAAGCATTGTAGTGGTGGAAAAACCTACCAAGATTAAGAGGACAGTACAGATGTCTACAGGAGGGAAACCTCCACGTCATACCCTCGCTCCACGGACACTCCTCCTCGTACCACTCGTTCTAACCATGCAGGTAAGGAACACTCTAAGAAATAAGAGTGGAGAAATAATAACAAGGACTGGGATCCTCGGCCTAAATTGATCATGAACTGCATTGAGCATAATTTGGAGTTGATTCACACTCTGACCTTCGATATGGAGGATTTGAAGAAACTTATTGAAGAGCTTATCAAGAGAACACCACCACTACCGAAGGAGTAATTCATCATCAGGTTTGGCATCCACTTGGATTGTTCCAAGCTTGGGGGAGTGCCGTGGTATCACAATCATTATCTTTTATCTTTTACCTTTTTAGTGGATTCATATCTTTGGTAGAGAGGTTATGTTATAGTTTGGTTTGCATGCGGAAGTATCTCTCCTTTAGTTGATTATCTATGTATCCCTTGGTGTGAGTGACTTTATGGAATATTAATGAGAAGTTTCATCTTTTACTTTTTGCACTTCTTATTTTAGTTTGCGATCTCTATTATATGACGGATCTTGTTGATCAGTATTGGCATCACTTTGGGATCATCAAGTGGATCTAAATTGGTTTTGGCAAATCGTGTTCTGGTCAGTAGCAACACTTTTTGAGGTTTGAAAGAAAAAAAAGAGAAAAAGCTTACACGTATTTTGTATCATTTATTTTTATTTCTTGTTGGCTCATAAGCTTAGTATTATTTATTTAAGATCTTTTGTGTCTTCAAGGAAGATTGCATGTTTGGCTTTATTACTTGTATGTTTGCTTGTTTCTTTCAACTCTCTTGCTTGCTACCCAACCTTGCTAGCCAAAAACCTATTTTGAGAAGGTATACTTCTCATGTTTCCAAATCCCTTTGAACCAAAATATTTGCCACTTGTGTCCACCATATCTACCTAGTAGTTTTTGCTATTCCAAAAAAATTCTCAAGCTTCATCTACCTTTCGAATTAAAAAGTATTTTGTTATGTGAAAACTAGTTAGTAAAGCTCTCACGAACTTGATGCAAACCTTATTTCTTTTCCCTAATAGACTTGAACCATTGTACCATCAAAGTTGTATATGCTTGCATCTATACGTTGGAATTAGCAGAGCCGTGTTGTCACGGGGAACGTTTTCAACATTGCACCTATACTTTGTACTCAGTTGATATCATGCTCTTTTGTCTATGGATGTCAACGGTGTGAAATAAAGACGGAACTTGTAAGTCCATGGAGTCTGTATTTTGTGTTAGAGAAACGCCTGGGCCGCTAGCCTAAGCGATTCCTAATCATGGTGGAAACTTGCAGCATCACCATAGTGAGCTATCTATGAAGCATCCTCAATAAAAAGCTATGCATATAGTAAATAAAAAGATCACTCAGATGCTCATTGTCTGCTTGCCTTGTCATTTTGGTTATGGGATAGCTCCTGTACCATGTGAAAGGGGTACCCGTTGGCTGTTCTCTATGATACGCATGTATTTACAATGACAAGAACTTACTGGTGACCAAAGTTGAGTAGCATGAGGAGTGACCCTCATATTCAAGGGACGTGAGATTGCCAACTTATATTTCGTTAATCATATACTCCATATTTGTGCACTTTAACCTTAATCTTCTCAAGATGCCTATGATAGGGTCAATGAGGGCTCAAAGCTAGTAAGTACCATAATCTTTTGGAAGCTCTTTATGACTTGTAATCCCTGCTACCCTCTATGAAGGGACCTTTCTCCTATTTCCAAGTTGAGTCAGTAGACCTACTTCCTCTCTATCTCCAGCAAGCATTTGAGTTGTTGTGTTGCAAGCATTCATATGGTGATTTATTCAATCATGTTCTTTATCTTCCTTGTTTGCACAAACTCTTATCTATTGAGTATTAATTTGAAAGCCTTCACTTGTGAAAAACCTTTTTGAGCAAAGAGTGCTCCTATTGTAAAACTTCTACAAAAAGGTTTTTGTGAAACTGTTTGCCAGCTGTTCTCTGACCAAGAACAAGAGTTTGCCAATTCCAATTGTGATTTATCTTTATGCATCTCTATTGTGACTGTTGTACTTGGTTGCAAGCTAAGTTATATAATGGTGAGTTGCTTTCTTCTATGAGTTGTGTAATGGTAAGTGTGATGCCTCTTGTTCGTATTCTTTTATCGACACTTCACTCCATAAACATGTGGACATGTTACTGAGCTCAGTTTTCGCTTGGGGACAAGCAAAGGTCTAAGATTGGGGGAGTTGATACGCCCAATTTGTATCACCTTTCTATATCGTAATCTATCTCTATTCATTGATATTTGTCTTATTATGAGGTATTACTTATGTATTTTCCACTTTTTTTGCATGTTGGATGATTCTTGGAGGATGGACTGCCGGAGTATAGATTCCGATGGAAAAGAAGGCGTTTTGATGCAATTTCGCAAAGATCAGAAAAATACCAGAAAAATATGGGAAAATATTATTTTTCCAGAAGATTGAGGAAGCCAGAAGGAGGAGCGAAGAAGGGCCACAGGGGTCCCACACACCCCTAGGAGCGGGCCCACCCTGGGCCGTGCCTAGGGTAGGTGTGGCCCACCTTCCCGGCTCCCGACTCCACCCCTTTTCCTATATCTTCCCTACGGAACCCTAAAGCTAGGGGAGCGACCAAAGATAGATTTCCGCCGCCTCTGGGACGGAAAACACCGAGAGAGAAATATCTCTCCGGCAGACAGATTTCTGCCGGGGGAATTCCTTCCCTGAGAGGGGAGATCGTCACCATCAACACCATCGTCAAGCTAGGCTTCATTGGGATCATCATCATCATCCACACCATCATCTCCACCAGCACCATCATCACCACTTCGTCCCACTGTAACAATTGTGTTGGATATTGCTTTAGTTCTTGGGGGAAACTTTCCCGGTGTTGATTACTATTGTAGTTGATGCTTGTGAGTGGAACCATTGGATTATTGTTTATGTTCAGATTGTTATCCATTATCATATCATCTTTGATGTTGATCCATATGATGTCTCATGAGTAGTTCGTTTATTTCTTGAGGACATGGGAGAAGTCATGTTGTTATTAGTGGATTTGTGTTGAGTTATTATTCAATGGTTAGTATTTAAGTTGTGGTGCTATTCTTCTAGTGGTGTCATGTGAACATTGACTACATGATACTTCACCATTTATGGGCCTAGGGGAATGCATTGTGTATTTGGCTACTAATTGTGGGGTTGTCGGAGTGACAGAAACCTAAACCCCCGTTAGGACACCTTTGCACATGGGAGTGTAGGATCTCGGAGTTTAAGGCTGTGGTTAGATTTATATCTTAATTACTTTCCTGTAGTTACGAATGTTTACAGGGGGTTTAATCACAAGTATGTATTAGTCCAAGTAAGGTCGGTACATTAGCACAGGTTCACCCGCACAACACTTACAACACCAAAGAAGAGTACTCAGCTATTTGAAGTGAAAGAACTTGACAGAATTCACATATGTCCTCGAGAACGTTTGGTCTTTATAAGTATTTCCACCGGCTTGTCCTTTGCTAAGAAAGGATTGGGCCACTTGCTGCGTTTGTTCTTTATTACTTGCACTTTGTTTTGTTTCTTTATCAAAAAACCACTAAAAACCGTTTGCTAAGTATTTGCAGAGAGTTCCTGCTCCATACCACAGTTCAACACCTTCTGCTCCTCGTTAGGATCGACACTCCTATTTATCGAAAGTACTACGATACACCCCCTATACTTATGGGTCATCAGTCACTGTGGCATCTTGTTAGTAGGTTAGTCCCAGAAAACATATAAAAATACCTCAATGTGTAGACAAAGCAAAGCAAAGTAGATACTAAACAAGCATGGAACATCAAAAATTATAGATACATTTTCGATGTATCAAGCATCCCCAAGCTTAACTCCTGTTCATCCTCAAGTAGGTAAGTGATAAAAAGAATAGTTTTTGAGGTGACATGCACCATCAAAATCAAGATCAAACCATTTGCAAGCATTGAAAGCTGGGATCAAAGAACTCTAAACATGAGCATGAAATATGGAGTTCTAACAGTAAGACAAAGTAACTATGCATGCAGCATGAAAGATTACAAACAAAAATCATGAAAAAAAATGCATTGAAAGGCGTTTGTTTGTTTCACATATAGAAAACATAGCATAGTGGTATTCAGCTTGTCCCTCATGGAGTAAGAAATAAATGCATAGGACACCTTCAAAGTTCATAAGAGTGAGTAGATACAAATAGTTCATGAGCAAGCAATATCAATAATATGAATCAATCAATAAGTTTTAGGACAATGCACATAGAAGTAAAAATGGCAACTATGCTCTCTTAATTGGTGCCTAAGGATAGAAGGTGGATACTCAATATAATAGTGGAAGAAAGGCCCTTCATAAAAAGGGAAGCAGGAATTTCAAGTCTCAAAAAGAGCTTCCAAAAATTATGGTACTTGTTAGCTTTGAGCTCTCATTGCCCCTATCATAAGCATGTTGAAGTGATTAAGGTTAAAGTGAACAAACTATGGAGTATATGCTTAACAAAGTATAAGTTGGCAATCTCATGTCCCTTGAATACGAGGGCCGCTCCTCATGCTACTCAAGTTTAGTTACCGGTAAGTTCTTGTCATAGTAAGTACATGTGTATCATAGAAAACATCCAACGAGGTACCCCTTGCACATGATACATGAGCTATCCCATAATCAAAATGACAAGGCAAGCAGACAATGAGCATCTCAGCAATCTTCTTATTTACCATGGGAAAATGGTGCTTTTTTCTCTCTTTCATCTTTTCTCATCTTTTTTTCTTTTTCTCAATCTCTTTTTTCTATCTCCTTTTTAATAAGAAGAATGCTTCATAGATTTCTCACTATGGTGATGCTGCAAGTTTCCACCATGATTAGGCATGGCTTAGCTAGTGGCCCAGACGTTTCTCTAACACATATACCTAACTTCATGGACTTACAAGCTCCCCTTTCATTTCACACCGACGACATCCATAAAACAAAAGAGCATGATATCAACCGGGTACAATGTACAAGTGCATGATATCAACTAGCTACCAGAAACGGAGAGCATGCAAGATCACAAACAACACAGATAAGACATAATCAATAAGAAAAAACCATTAATCAATCTGACATAGTAATCTCAATATCCATTGGATCCCCGCAAATTCAACATGCATGAATACAAATAGATGATTTTGATCATGAATGGAGCTCACAAGATCTAAACATGGTAGCACAAAGGAGGAGAGGCAACCATCTAGCTACTACATGGACCATTAGTCCAAGGTGAAACTACTCACGCTTCATACCGGAGGCTGGCATGATGGAGAAGAAGGCCTTCGGGATGATCTCCCCTCCGGCAGGGTGCCGGGAAGAGCTTAAGATCCCCTGATCTAGGGACGATGGCAGCGGCTACAGACTGTTTCGTGGAAGATTGATCGGGTACTTAGGGTTTTGGTATCGGGGGCTTCTTATAGGCGAAGAGGCGAGGCAGGGGGCACCCATGGTGGCCGCATCCCCCTAGGCGCGGGCCAGGCCTGGCCGTGCGGCCAGGGGGTGTGGCCCCTGGTGTCTCTTCTCCGTCTCGTCTTCTGGCTCCGTGTTTCCCACGGTAAAATATTGCCTTTGGCGTTTGTCCCGTCCAATTCCGAGTATTGATTTTCTGCCTTTTCTGAAACCAAAAACAGAAGAAAACAGACAACTGACACTGTGGCATCTTGTTAATAGGTTAGTTCCAGAAAACATATAAAAATACCTCAAAGTGTAGACAAAGCAAAGCATAGTAGATAATAAACAAGCATGAAACATAAAAAATTATAGATATGTTTTCGACGTATCAAAGGCTCATTGTGTTCTGCTACAAAACGGACAGGCCAGCATCCGCGTCTGTCCGGACAGACCCATCTGTGATCCAAAATATGATGCCCGGATGGGTCGGTCCAGCCTATGTCTATCCGGATGGGTCGTCCCGCTAGGCCACCGGGCACGTCCCACACGTTCGCGCGGGCTGGGTCGGTCCGGTGGAGATGCTCTAGGAAGCCCTGTTCATATTTTTTTTTGGACTGTGTGCATTCATAAGACCGTTAGGATATACGTTGTTGCAGATGTTAAGTAATTGATATCTCCACGTATTAATATATATTTTAAAAAAAAACTTTAGCGGTTGTTGTATTCTTGCACGTGTCGCTCCAGAGAGACAGAGACCTCCACTGGAACACGGTGACTGAATTGATCAATCAATGTCCGCGCGGAAAGGCCATCCATATTTAATCTGGTCTGGTATCACAGGGCACAGCAGCCTGCTGTATTAGACTGCCCAGTTGAGTGCTTTTTAAACTGTTAGGCCCAAGGATCAGGGAGCTCAGCGTCAAGTAGTAGTGGGCCGTCCGAAGCATTTCTTTATGGGCCGTGCATTTGTTGCAATAGACAGCATGTATGTACTGTACTCATTTTTGTAGAAAATACAATCAGAAAATGTCAATGATCGTCTCAATAAATGTTTGTATAGTCAAGCAAATTGTTAATGTTACCGAAAATTTGTTGTTATATGGAAAATTTCACAGAAATGAAAAAAAATTGTAGTATACAGAGAAATCTTTGTATGTTACATAGTCACTCCGTCCCAAAATAGATGTCTCAGATATTTTAAAATTTGAATAAACCTATATACTAAATAGTGTCTAGATTTATTCAATTTTTTACAAATCTAAGACATCTATTTTAAAACGGAGGGAGTAATATAAATGTTTATGTGCCCCTACAAAATACTGAATAGGGCGTAGACTTAGTAATGGATAACGGACAACTGAATAGGGCGATGTTTAGAAGACAAACAGACCTAGATAAACTATTACATTGTCCAAAAGAATGTAATGACGATTAGCATTTAATCCAATCGCCTCTTTTTCTCTTCGTGGACAGGACTGCCGACGCGATTGGATGCAGCTCTAGTTGCCTCGGCAGACCGCGGTCATCACCGTGTGCGGAGCTGCTGCCACGAACATCATTGTATGCGGAACTACTGCCATTGTCATCGTCGTTTCATAAGATGTTGTCGCGGTCATCGCTCTTTGGTCCTCCGTAGCTAGATCGCTGACAACGTCTAAACATATGTAGTTGTTGTGGTTGAGGCATTGTCGCGATCGTAGATGTTTGGTCGACCACGAACGCACGGAGAGCTTCTTTGTATTTCAGAGCTAGATCACGACACTTCCCTATAGACATAGAAGGCAAAACAATCTAGGGATCGTTGTTGTGTGTGGATGAAGCTGCTAAGTCTTCAAATGAAGTGTCTGTCTGAAATATGCAACATGTATTTCTCTGGGGGCAGGTACAGGTGCAAATATACAGGAAGCACTAGTAGAAAACTAGCCAAAGGATTTGACCTTTAGTACCGGTTTCTTAAGAACCCGTACTAAAGGCTGTATTAGTACCGGTTTAACTGCTCAGGTCACCGGCAAACCTTAGTACCGGTTCGTTTAGGCTATAAAGGCTTTCGCGCCAAATTTGATACAGAGGTGGGTCCAGCGTTGCACCTTTAGTATCGGTTCATATAAAGAACCGGTACTAAAGGGTCTCCGGATCTATTTCTTCACGCGAGCCACCCGAGCCAGCTCTATTTTTGCTTCTCCTCTCACATTTCCAAATATTTTCCTCCTCTCACACTCCAACAAATCTCCATTGTTCTCCACCATTTTGTCAAGATTGACGGCATCGGTCGTCTATCCAAGGGTTAGCAATATCATCCTAATATAGCTTATTTCTTTGCTAGTCTAACTCGTATCATTTTTCTAGTGCTAGTAAGGTGTTCGACGAAATGCCTAAGTTAGGGATTTCATTCTTTTTATATGCAATTTGAGCTCAAATTGAAGTATGATTTTTTGGTTTTAGTATCGTCCCCGTCCTCATAGCCGTCGATCGCCAGCGTCGTCCCCTAGCCGGCACAACCTCGGTGAGTCTTTTTTTTTATAAAAACACTTAGTTTTATGTGATGATAAACTTGAATATTAATTAATTTGGTCACTCATATATTCATGATGTTGAGTAATTAATGATTTTTGATATACTTATAGAATGCAGATGAATCGACAATGGATGTAAGGTGACCGATGCCATCCCGAGTTCATTACTGGCATGCATTATTTTCTCAACGTGGCTGAGGCAAACAGGCGGTCAAATGGTTTCATTTGTTGTCCATGTAGTTCCTGTAAGAATACGAAGGATTACTCTACTTCAAAAACCCTTCACATCCACCTGCTTGAGACGGTTTCATGCCCGGCTATAATTGTTGGACCAAGCACGGAGAAAGAGGGGTTATAATGGAAGACAACGAAGAAGAGGATAATGAAAACTATCCTATGTTCACTGAAGACGGTGATAGTAGAATGGGGGAGACGAATCTGAAGAAGAGCCCATTTTTTATGAGCCCATTTTTGATGAGCCCGATGATGATTTGGGTCGAGCCATTCTTGATGCGAAGATAAACTACGGAAGTGAAAATGAGAGGTTGAAGTTGGAGAAAATGTTAGAGGATCACAACAATCTATTGTACCCAAATTGCGAAGATGGCCAGAAAAAGCTGGGTGCCACACTGGAATTGCTGCAATGGAAGACAGAGAATGGTACTTCTGACAAGGGATTTGAAAAGTTGCTGAAAATAATAAAGAAGATGCTTCCAGGGAAGAACGTATTGCCCTCTAGTACATACGAAGCAAAGAAGGTTGTCTGCCCTCTAGGATTAGAGGTGCAGAAGATACATGCATGCATCAATGACTGCATCCTCTACCGCGGTGAGGAGTACGAGAATTTGAATGCATGCCCGGTATGTGGTGCATTGCGGTATAAGATCAGGCGAGATGACCCTGGTGATGTTGAGGATGAGTCGTGCCCCAGGAAGAGGGTTCCTGCCAAGGTATTGTGGTATGATCCTATAATACCATGGTTGAAACATTTGTTCCAAAACAAAGAGCATGCCAAGTTGTTGCGATGGCACAAAGAGGACCGTAAAAAATATGTGATGCTGAGACACCCTGCTGACGGTTCGCAGTGGAGAAAAATCGACAGAGAGTTCAAGTCATTTTCAGAGGACGCAAGGAACTTAAGGTTTGGTCTAAGTACAGATGACTTTAATCCTTTCGGGAAGCAGAGCTCCAGTCATAGCACCTGGCCAGTGACTCTATGTATCTATAACCTTCCTCCTTGGTTGTGCATGAAGAGAAAGTTCATTATGATGCCAGTGCTCATCCAAGGCCCGAGGCAACCCGGCAATGACATTGATGTGTATCTGAGGCCATTGGTTGAAGAACTTTTACAGTTGTGGCGTGAAGAAGGTGTACCTATGTGGGATGAGCACGAACAAAAGGAATTTAACCTACGAGCGTTGTTGTTTGTAACCATCAATGATTGGCCTGATCTTAGTAACATTTCAGGACAGTCAAACAAGGGATACAATGCATGCACACACTGTTTAGGTGAGACTGACAGTATATATTTGGAAAACAAGAATGTGTACCTGGGGCATCGTCGATTTCTTCCAAAACAACATCACGTAAGAAAGAGAGGAAAGCATTTCAGAGGTGAGGCAGATAACCGAACAAAGCCTACCCGCCCTACTGGGGATGTTATATATGATATGGTCAAGGATTTAAAAGTGATCTTTGGAAAGGGTCCTGGCGGAAAATCTGTTCCGAATGATGTTGACGGACACGTACCCATGTGGAAGAAGATGTCTATATTTTGGGAGCTACCCTATTGGAAAATCCTAGAGGTTCACTCTGCAATCGATGTGATGCACGTGACGAAAAATCTTTGCGTGAACCTGCTAAACTTCTTGGGCGTGTATGGGAAAACAAAAGATACACTGGATGCACGGCAGGACCAACAATGTATCCACGAAGGAAACAACCTGAATCCAGAGAAGTATCAAGGTACTGCCAGCTACTTACCAAAGAAGATAAGGTGATCTTTTTTAAAGTCCTGAGTAGCATCAAGGTCCCGTCTGGATTCTCGTCGAATATAAAAGGAATAATAAACATGTTAGAGAAAAAGTTTCAAAACCTAAAGTCTGGTGAATGCCACGTGATTATGACACAATTACTTCCGGTTGCACTGAGGGGGCTTCTGCCAGAAAATGTTTGAGTACCCATTGTGAAGCTATGTGCGTTCCTCAATGCAATTTCTCAAAAGGTGATCAATCCACTAACTCTACAAATTTTACAGAAGGATGTGGTGCAATGTCTAGTTAGCTTCGAGTTGGTGTTCCCACCATCCTTCTTCAAAATTATGACGCATCTCTTCGTTCACCTGGTCGAAGAGATTGGCGTTCTCGGTCCTGTATTTCTACACAACATGTTCCCCTTTGAGAGATTCATGGGAGTCTTAAAGAAATACGTTCATAATCGTGCTAGGCCAGAAGGAAGCATCTCCAAGGGCTATGGAACAGAGGAGGTCATTGAGTTCTGTGTTGACTTTATTCCTGACCTTAAGCCGATCGGTGTTCCTGAATCGCGCCATGAGGGGAGACTGCGTGGAAAAGGCACGCTAGGAAAGAAAGCAACAATGTGTATGGACAGACATTCTTTCACTCAAGCACACTACACAGTTTTACATAATTCCAGCTTGGTGGTTCCGTATATAGTGGAACACAATAATATTTTACGCTCGGAATACCCGGAGCAACGTGAAGATTGGATTGGTGGAGAACACATGAAGACTTTCGGCGGTTGGTTGCAAACAGGTCTCATTAATGTCACTGATGAAGAACATCTATACTTGTTGGCCAAGCAACCATCTTCGACTATATCGACTTTTCAAGGGTACGAGATAAATGAGAATACATTTTACACGATCGCCCAAGATAAAAAGAGCACCAACCAAAACAGTGGTGTTCGCTTTGACGCAGCAGAGGACAATGGGAAGAAGGTCACATATTATGGGTACATAGAGGAGATATGGGAACTTGACTATGGACCTACTTTCAATGTCCCTTTATTTCGGTGCAAATGGTTCAACCTGAAAGAGAGGGTACAGGTAGACCCGCAGTACGGAATGACTACAGTGGATCTCAAGAATCTAGGGTACGACACCGAACCATTCGTCCTAGCCAGTGAAGTGTCTCGGGTTTTTTACGTGAAGGACATGTATACCAGACCGAAAAAAAGAAAAGAAAGGCAAGAGGGCACGTCATACGATGAGCCAAAGCGCCACATATTTCTTTCCGGAAAAAGAAACATCGTGGGAGTAGAGGACAAGATAGACATGTCAGAAGATTATAATAAGTTTGATGATATTCCACACTTTAAGGTGAAAAATGATCCAAGCATCGTGTTAAATAATGAAGATTGTCCATGGTTGCGTCACAATCAGAAGAAAGGGAAACACACAAAGAAAAATCAGAAGACTAGATAGGGATGCTGTTGGTGATGTGTAATAATGTATTAAACATTTCTCCGTGAACATTGTCCGTGCTTCCAAGAGGCTATTTCTGTTGAGGGGCAACCTCGGGGATGGCCCGATCTTTCACGAAACTCCGTGATATGTACTTCGCCAGCAAATGCGTGCATCCTTTTTCAAATACGAATTTTTTAATATTTTTCAGATCTATTACACGTTTTTTAAATTTTACAAAAGTAGCATTTTGTCGGCCTGGGCGAGGCCTATTGGGCTAGTCGGCTTGGAGCAAGCCGATTGAGCGTCGACGTGTGGAGCAGTCGGGGCCACGTCGGCCAATCGGACTGGAGCAGGCCGAGTGTCCTAATCAGCTCGGGGCAGGACAAATGCCCTTGGCCACGTCGGACAGTCGGCCTTGGCCAGAACTATTACTCCAGTAGGCCTGGGCCAGACCGATTGGTCCAGTCGGCCTCAGCTAGGCCGACAAACTATGGCAATCGGCTTGCTCCACGCCGATTAGTCTAATCGACTTTGTCCAAGCCGACAACGTGCTAGTTTTGTAAAATTCAAAAAATCATATAATAGATTAAAAAATATTTAAAAAGTATATTATTTTAAAAAAAATCGCCTGCCCACGGGCGCAGCGTGACGCCCGCGCCAATCCTGGCTAGTAATATTTAATATTAAGAAACGCGTACTTTATCAGCTTACGGATGAACACAATTTGAAAATACGTGCAAATATGTCATATATATACTATATGTGAATATTGAAAATAGAAACAGACAGAAATAGCAAAACTTTAGCAAAATAGAAAAAAATTTGATACCGGTCGTTGGAGAGAACTGGTACAAAGCGATTATTGATAGGGTGTGGCTAGGTCTCAGGCGACTGAGACTTACTTAAGTCTGAGTCACCTCACGTCACCTGATGTCATGGCTAAATCAACTCAACCTATTATCTCGATTGCTGTTTGCCTTAATATTTTATTGGGCTTTTCTCTTGTAGCTTGGTTGTACTCCTTATGTTGGACTTTTGTCCTGTACTTGTCTTGTAGGATTTGGTCTTTTTTCTGGTACGTGATGGAAGCATCCAAAACAGCTAAGTATATGACGAAACTACCCCCATCATATGAACAAATCTTGCCAGCAGAGTCAAAAAAAACTGCATACCAGAGTCATGCTCTATATGAATAAAATGCAGAGATAGAGGGAGCGTGTTGGGGGAATAAGCTGGAATGGGTGGCTAATTCAAACAGTTTGCACTTCTCAGGTAGATTCAAAGCTGGTTTCCAATTCATGAAAAACAACAACAAATATTCACACAGTTTGTAATTATCGTGCTAAATTCAAAAAGAAGCAATAAAATGGCATGTCCCATAGCTCACATCCGAACTCACTTCCTCACCCATTTCTAATCTAGTTCACTAGTTGTCTTGTTCTGAAAAAAATCAGGTCGACAACACTGCTAAGTTAGCACCAAAAACACTAGAATTTATGGATCACAACAGAGGAAATAGACAATAGAAAAAGTTCACTAACGTCATCCCACCTTCCTTGCCCCCTCTCCTAGAATTGGTCAGGGATTGGAAGTATCAAACATGAAATGTCACATTCCTATTTTGCCTCGTGCTATTCAAAAACAAGCTGAAAGGAGTAATTTTGCCCACCAAAAATTTGTATGCACCAGAAAAAATAACATGCTACTTTCTAACTTATCGTCACCTGCTTCAATCGGAGAAAACGAAAATCAAATACAAAAGTGCAGGTTATGGATTAGTGCACTCTACAAATCTGAAAAACGATAGTACACTCACGTTCGGACAAAAACATGAACAATAAGATCCATTCACGAGCTAATTTGACCCAGTCTGTTTGGTATACGCATGAATCTCTCCGCAAAACATGAACAATGTTGAAATTGGTCACATAATCCATAGTAAACACACTAGAATATGGTATTCGTGCATCACAATCTCGAAAATGGGGAAAAGTAAAGATGATGTGGGTTTGAATTAGGCAATACCATGAAACTAAGAGCTACTCGGCCGCGGATGGAGGAGGTCGGAGCAGTGCGCCACCGTCGCGGAAGTTGCAACTGGGACACGCCATAGCTCAGTTACAACCAAGTTGAAACCCCCCTCGTCCAGACCGACATGTGCTCAGTTACAAGCAAGTTGTAACTAGGACCCAACAGAGCTCAAAACAAAGTTGCAACTCCACAACGACGGGGTGCCCAGTTACAAGCAAGTTTCACTCGGTCCCCGTCGGGAGCTTGGCACTTGTAGTTCTTCAGATGTTCGGTGTTGTGTGTTACTGAAAGCTTTGTTCATGTATGGTTCGTTCAGTTTTTGTTCTGGCAGTAGATTAGTGTGGATGGGGCCTTAATTGCCTTATTCTGTCTTAAGGTGATCATACGTCCAACAAACCTGGTTCTGTGCTAGGATGACTTTGTCTTGTCAGTTTTCATAATTTTATTGAAAAAAAGGTACAGCATGCAAAGAAATTAAAACATTGTCAAAGCGATTACCAAAAGTTGGAGCACATGCATACAGTTTCTTTGGCGAAAGTTTACAAGGATAACTGAGGAACACTCTTTATCTATTATATGAAAAAAACCAGAAATCTATGATTTAGAACCAGAATGGTCCATTTTACTTTATCTTTTCATGTTCCTGGTATTTTTATCAGAAGTACCAAATATGTATGTACAATTTTTTCTATTGACTTCATGCTTTTCGTTTATGCTTTTGCACTTTTTCGGATCATTAGAAATTAAGTTGAATTTATATATTTTCTAGTGACATTGAGCTATGCAGCACGACCCCTTCATCCGAGATGAGGAGCAAGAAGACATTGTGCAAAAAATGATATATGAGAGTGCCCGTGGACCAGAACCCAATGGAGATGACGATCCCGATGGAGATGACGATGATTTAGGCTCACAATTTCTGAATGATGTCGGTGAGGGACTTGAGTCTGAAGAAAGAAGAGACAACGAAGTGTCCTTAACAAACTCCGGCGAGGTGTATTTATATATTAAGACTATATGTTTATCGGTAGATGCATTGATTTATTTGTATTGCACTTATTAACGAATCATTTTTATTTTAGCCTTCTGGATCATCGAGCAAATATGATAAAGGGAAACGAGGCCCAACGCATCGTCTATCGGGCGAGGGTAGGTTAGCCCTCACCGCATTTAAGGATAGTGGTGAACCGGTGGAACCCAAAGAGTACTGCCGTAAATTTATAAATCAAGCTGGAGTTATTGTTAGGGACCATGTACCGATCAGCATTGTAGAGTGGCATAAGCCGAAGAACGCGGGGGATGAAGCTAGTTATGTCAACGATACTCTAATTTTTTTTCTTTGGGACAGTCTACTGATACACTTCAACCTACCGGAAAACTTGACGGAAGGCCAGAAGACGAAAGTAAAGAAATGGACTCTTAAAAAGATGGCCACACAATTTCAGACCTGGAAGAAAAAATTATGGGCCAAATATGAAGATGAAGATCCAATATTCACCTGATGTCTAGTGAAGATAGAAACGCACTGGCCCGCATTTAAGGCGTATAAGCAATCTTCTACTGCCGTGTCCCGATCAGTCACGGGTACGAAAAATACTGCAAAGAAGAAATATTTCCATAAATTGGGGTTAGGTGGCTACAAGACTGTCATTCCAAAGTGGATAGCATTTGAAGATAAACTGATGAATGCAAAGATCGTTCCACAGACAAGGGACTGGTCCAACCGGTCCAAGTTCTGGTTGTTCGCACATGGCGCAGGGTTAGACCCAAAGACAGGGAAGATCGTTGCAAAGGTAAAATGGAAGGAAGAAATTACAAAAGTCATGGAGCTGCTTGTAGATGCAATAGAAAAAGTTAAAAAGGGAGATTACATTCCCGATAGAGAGAATGACGAGTTGACACTCGCTCTGGGGAATCCTGAACACTTTGGACGAATACGAGCCCTCCCAGATGTCACCATGAAGGAAGCGTGGCCGGAGTGCGCTGACAGTTATAGAAGCCGTGCAAGAAAGAAGAAGCATGACTTAGACCGGTTATCGGAATTGGAACGTAAGGTGCATCTGCTTGAGAAAAATTAAAAAGACTCAACTACTCGGCAGAGGGTACCTGATTAGCAACTGTTTCTACAAGATACTCAAGCCGATGTTGCCCCATCTCAGCCAAGAAGCAGCGTGGGTTCCTCGCATCTTGAAGGATGTGGAGCAAGCTACCCCGTGGATTATGTCACGGAGAAGACAGATTGCGAGCTCCATGTGCCAATGAGGAACATGTCCATTAAGGTGGCGGTCGGCTATGTTTACCCAAATGAAGATGGAGCAACACATCATCATATGCCCATTCCGGCTGGCTATGCTCGTGTCGGGGTGGACGACGTTGTGACGGGTTATGAAACAATGGATCTTGATTTTCCTGGAGGTGACGATGAGAAGACAATGGGCGATGTCAAGCGCAGTTTCGCCCTATGGAACAAGAAATACATCGTCATTTCGCCAAGGCCACCAACTCCTCCTCGTAGCAGTCCACATGAGCAGCAAAGTCCACATGAGCAGCAAATGCCATCGACTCCTCCTGGTAGCAGTCCACATGAGCAGCAAAGTCCACACCTACCTGAGAGGGACCCCAGCGCGAGTCCACCATCTCGATATCCTCCGTGTAAGAAAGCGCCCGTTAAGCGGAATGGTTCGCCGACTAGGAAGAGACTTAGAAAGGAGAAAGCACAGCCGCCTATTCAGAAGTTACCTTGGGAAAGAACTATCGAGGAATGCACCGTAATCTCTAAGTCCGAGGTGGAAGCCCATTTTGCTAAGAAAGTGCCAGAGATACCTTTTGAGAAGACACTAGATCCGGTGAAAGTTGTGCGTACCGTTGAGAATCTATATGACCCTGTACCATCGCCGCCATCTGACTATAGGTGTTCTATTGAAAGGTCATATGATGAGATGGTCCTGGCTAAAAAAACCCGATCAATCGGTGGTCCAGGCACAAAAAGGGAAACAAATGCACCATCTCGGAGAACAACCCGTTCAATCGGCCCCCCTCTCAAGGTGTTTGACAAGAAGGTTGTTCAAAGTTCTCGACAAAACACAACCGAGTACCCCATCGCTGAAGTAGCATATAAATTTGTTCATGGGGAAGATTTGGTCGAGAATGTCAGGTTGCTACTAACAAGTATGCGTAATTTGCATATATGGTACACTAATGCCACAAAGAGAGGGATCGAGGCTATCATGGTGCGAGCTAAGGATGAGTACTACTTCCAAGAATACAGTGTGAGCGTTGAATTCTGCGAACTTTTTCAGTTATACAATCTCCAGGCCCTCGACAAATCTATCATCAGTTGCTATTGTCTGTAAGTGATTTATTTATGTAATTTGAGAAGTCTTTAGCTCAGCTCGTTCATTGTCTGCAACTATACTCAATTTAATCTTTTGTGCGCTATATTATACAGATCGAAGAAGCTCGAATGCAAAAGGGATGAAATCAAGGACATTGGGTTCATTGACCCGGATACAATGCATGTAAAAACCATAGAAGATCCCATTTATAACAAGGATACACCAGAGACTTTGCTAAGGTTTTTGAAGCGACAACGTGACAAAAAAAATACTTTGGCCTTACAACTTTAAGTAAGTGTTACTGTCTTCTAACACATTCTTTTTGCTCACCAGATATTAAACTTTTAACTAATGAGTTATATCTATGACACTGCATATTTAAACGTGCGCAGGTTCCACTTTATTCTTATCGTCATTAAGATGTATGATGGAGAAGTTGAAGTCTTTGACTCACTAACCAAAGAGCCTATACTATACAAGACGGCTTTTGATATGCTCAAAAAGTAATTTTAATTTCTTATTGTTTTTTTCGTTAATTTCCTAATATCAACAAATTGATAACTCTTTTATGCATTTTCTTTGTCGGGCAGCGTATGGAAAACGTTCATCGAGGAAGAACCGGCCGGTGGATGGAAACCGAAGCTGATATGGCGTTTGAACAAAGTAAGTAGTACTACCGAGGTCCACACACCTTTATCATACTTGATTATTGTTTGATTGAATTATATTCTTGTATAGAACTGCGCGAAGCAACCATTGGAAACTAATCTATGTGGATACTACGTTTGCGAGTACATTCACAAGATTGTCAGCGAGAGAATGAATAATGAAAGAAATAAAGAGATAGGTAAACAATATTCACAAATTTATTTTGTTACCATCAGTTGTGCCGAGTTTTAGTCATAATTGTTTGATTATGATTTGATATATATATATACACATAGCTCATGTATTTATTTGTATCTCATTCTTTTACAGTTGGCAAGAAAGCGGGACACGCTCTCAATCGAGCACCGCTTCAAAGCAATTGGCGAGGAATTGGCGGGATTTTTCCTTCGGGATGTCATAGCTAATTTCGGAGAGTACCACTATGCATGAAGATCGATCTTCATGCATGTACTACATGTAATATATAGTTTGGCTCGGAGAGTACCACTATGCTACATGTAATATATAGTATGCTCCGAAGAGTACCACTATGCATGTACTACTTAATTTGCGATCTTATGCAATTACATATTTTATATATATGCACCAAGTTGATATGCATCACCTTGATCTTCATGTACTACCTAAACCCAAACGCGTTTCTGGCACATCGACGTGATCCTCGTACGATGAAACGATCCGATACCCTAAACCCCTCCTAAACCCTAAACACTAAATTTTCTGCCAAATCTCTGCCACGTCCCCACGTTTGGTACCAGTTCGTGTTACAAACCGGTACCAAAGACTCCAGCCCCGCTGGCTCATGCGTGCCCACGTGGAGGCACTTTTAATACCGGTTCATAAGGAACCGGTACTAAAGGGGGGGATGATTTAGTCCCGACTTATTGGTACCGGTTGCCAAACCGGTACCAAAGCCCCTCTAGAACCGGTACAAAAGGGCATTTTCCTACTAGTGAAGCCTCCTAACATATGAGGAAACTATAATATACAAATATATACATCTAACACCCTCCTCAAACTCATGGTGGATCCATAACACTGAGTTTGCAGAGTAATAAATCATGCTGCGCTCTAGTCTGTGCCTTTATAAAGAAGTCCGCCAACTGTAACTCCGAAGGCACATACTGAAGCACAACAACCTGAGCCTACACCTGAGAACGTGTATAGAATGCATCAACACCAATATGCTTGGTAAGTTCATGCTTGATCGGATCACATGCAACACTAATAGCACCTGTACCGTCAGACAAAACCAGAGTGGGTGTGATAATAGAGACCCCAAAATCCGCAAGTAACCACCGTAACCAGGTCACCTCAGCAGTCAACAAGGCCATAGCACGCAACTCAGCCTCAACACTCGAACAGGAAACCGCTGTCTGTTTCTTCGTCTTCCAAGCAATGAGCGAACCACCAAGAAACACACAGTAAGCAGAAAGTGAACGGCGATCCAAAGGATCACTCGCCCACGTAGCGTCCGAATAGCAGTGGAGCTGGAGGGAGCTGTAACGAGGAAAGAAAAGGCGACGAGTGATCGTACCACGAAGATAACGAAGATAACGAAGAAAACGGAGAAGATGACTATAGTGAACTGTGGTGGGAGCAGAAACAAACTGACTCAGAATATGAACAGGATAAGAGATGTTAGGACGAGTGACATCAAGATAAACCAGACTCCCAACAAGATGACGATAACGCATCGGATCAGGAAGAGGATCACCATCACTAGGGTGAAGCTTAACATTAAGCTCCATAGGAGTCTCAACAGTGCGCTCATCCCCAAGAGCAGCACGAGCAAGAAGATCCTGAATATACTTTTCCTGGGAGATGTAAAAGCCATCAAAAGTGGAGGAAACCTCAGTCCCAAGAAAGTATCGAAGAGGACCAAGATCGGTCATAAGAATCTGATCACGAAGACGAGCCTTAACAAAGGCGATATACTCAGAATCATCACCAGTAATAATCATATCATCAACATAGAGAAGAAGAAGAGTGCGTCCACGAGAAGAAGTGTGAACAAACAGCGCTGGATCATGAGCACTAGGAGAGAAACCAGCAGCATTCACTACAAAAGCAAAGCGCTCAAACCAGGCACGAGGGGCCTGTTTGAGGCCATAAAGAGAACGACGAAGACGACAAACCATCCCCGCAGGAACAGAATATCCAGGAGGAGGCTGCATATAAACCTCCTCACTCAACTCACCATTGAGGAAGGCGTTCTGAACATCAAGCTGGGACACAGACCAGTGACGAACAGAAGCAACAGCAAGAAGAGTACGCACAGTGGTCATATGAGCCACAGGAGCAAAGGTCTCATCATAGTCACGACCATGCTCCTGCTGAAAACCACGAGCCACAAGACGCGCTTTATAGCACTCAAGAGATCCATCAGAGCGGGTCTTGATCTTATAGACCCACTTACACGTGATAGGACGAACACCGGGAGGGGGAGAAACAAGATCCCATGTGCCAGTGCGCTCAAGCGCAGCAATCTCCTCAGCCATGTCCAACTGCCATTCAGGATGATGCTCAGCATCCCGATAAGAAATCGGCTCGGAGGCAACAGAAAGACCATACTGACTAGGAGAGTAACGGTTGGGGGCACGACGCTGACGAACAAGACGAGTAGAGGGAAGCTCATCAGAGGAAGACGACTCAGGAGACGACGATGAATAAGAAGGAATAGCAGAGGAAGGCTCCGGAGAACGAGGAGAACTAGGAGAACTAGACGGGGCAGAGGAGGACGGTGTCGAAGAAGAGACATCAGGGGGAGGGGATCTTGAAGAAGACACAATATGAGTATAAGGAGGTGTGTCAGGAAAAATAAGAAAAGGGATATCTTCCACCGGGTAGGTACCAGCGGTGGGACGAGGATAGAAAGGACGCGTCTCATCAAAAGTAACATCACGAGAGATACGCATCCGACGACCAACGGGGTCCCAACAACAATAGCCCTTATGCTCATCACTGTATCCAAGGAAGACACACTCAACAGACTGAGCAGTCAGTTTGGTGCGTTCGCGAGGAGCAAGGAGAACATAGCAAAAACAACCAAACAAGCAAAGCATGGAGTAGTCTGGAGACTGTCTAGATAGACGCTCAAGAGGAATACCACCCTGCAAAGCGGCAGAGGGCTGAATATTGATGAGGTAAGTCGATGTAGCGATAGCCTCAGCCCAGAAATGCGGAGGAAGGGAAGAAGCAATCATCATGGCACGAGTGGTCTCAAGAAGATGACGATGCTTCCGCTCAGCAACGCCATTCTGGGCATGTGCGCCAGGACAGGAGAACTGAGTAAGGGTACCCTTCTCAGCAAGAACACCTCGCAACATCTGGGAGATATACTCACCAGCAGAATCGGCACGGAACACATGAATGGGTGTAGAATGTTGAGTACGGACCATGGCCGCAAAATGCGGATATATGGAAAGCACTTCACTGCGAGAGCGCATAAAATACAACCAAGTGTACCGAGAAAAATCATCGATGAATAAAATATAGTAGCAATGGCCCTCTTTCGAAGCGAAAGGAGCCGAACCCCAAACATTGGAATGAACTAAATCAAAAGATCGCTGAGATACAGACGCGCTAGTAGGGTAGGGAAGCTAAATCTGTTCGCCCAACCTACATCCCTGACAATGTAAAGACCCATCTCCAGAGACAGACCCAGAAGACCACGATGAACTAATGACGACATGAGAGAGTCACAAAGGTGACTAAGCCGATGATGCCACTGCTGAAAGGAGCTGGTAGCAGAGGCGACGACCGGAGAAGAACTGGCAGATGAAGTGGCAGCGGAAGGAACACGAAGCCAATCTAACTCCCAAAGTCCTGAAGAGTCACGACTGCGAGGGCTAGCTCCAACCAGGGCCTGTGTGCGACGATCCTGGACAACACAAGAATCAGCATCAAGAATGACGCGACAACCAGAGTCAGTAAGTTGGCTAGCAGAGAACAGATTCATCTTAAGACGAGGAACATGAGAGATATCAGGAACAGAAAAAAAGAAGTAGAGAGGGTGCCCCGACTAGAAACGGGAAGAGAGGTACCATCGGCCGTGAGAACACGAACATGAGAAGGGAGAGAATGAAGAGCAGACAAAAAAGAAGACGCAGAGGTCATATAAAAAGAAGCTCCAGAATCCAGATACCACGGGGACGTATCTGACTGTGTAGAAGGTGGTGGTCGTGCAGTGCCGGAAGAATCAGTCACAAAACCAGCAGTGCCCGTCGAAGAAGAGCCTGTAGCAGCAAGCAGGCCGCGAAGGCTCCTGATAATATCCTGATCGGAGAGAGCAACTATTGAAGATCCGGAGGGAGCCGACTGCCCACGAGCCTGGTGCTGCTGACGTAAACTAGGGTCTCGTGTATAACAGGTGGCCCAAGTGTGGCCATCCCTGTTACAGTAAGAACAGTGGCGAAGAGAACCACGGCGACCCTGACCACGAGCCTGCTGGTGCTGACTCTGACTCTGAGACTGCTGGTGCTGACTCTAACCTTGAGACTGCTGGTGCTGACTCTGACCCTGACCGGGAGGAGTGGGTAGTATCGGCGGCGGCACAGAGGACCGCGGCTGAGTCAAGGGAGCAGGCGGCAGAGGAGGGCCACGAGTAGCAAGCATAGACGAAATCGCAAGAAGACCAGCACCACGGAGACGAGTCTCCTCAGCCCGAAGCTCAGACAACACCTCAGAGAGCGGAACACGACCACGAGCGTTCAGCTGAGCACGCCGGGGCTCAAACTCCTGGCGGAACCGAGACATAAACTCATAGATGCGGTAGAACTCCAAATCCGAGCGCACAATCTGGCAGCACGGGCATGTGCCACAAATAGCAGTACAGAGAGAATCAAGCTGACGCCAGATAGCAGCACTCCGAGTATAGAACTCATCAATAGTGGAATCACCCTGCTGAAGAGCATGCTCCTGGCGAACCACGGACAGGTAAAGAGCATCCCCAGATGGCTGATAGCGCTGACGAAGATGTGCCCACTGAGCGGCAACAATAGGGAGATTAATAAACTCAGCAGCAAACTGGGGCAGAACACTAGAGGTGAGAACAACAACAGCACGAGCATCCTCATCGACCCACCGAGTGTAGGCGGTCAGATCGTGGCGATAGGTCTCGAGATCAGCAAAGTACTGCTTGAACTTCAGCTCGTAAGCAACAACAACACTATCATCGGCACTCTGAGCAGCATCCTTGGCCTCCTGAGAAGCATCAACACCAAGAACAATCGGCGTCGGCGGAAGAGGAGCCACAGGAGCAGGGGCACAGCGGACAGGAGACCTCGCCGGAGAGCACACCCCAAAGACGAGACTGCGCATGTGAACACGCATGAAGGTAGCGAAATCAGGATAATTCGCGCCATCGAAAATCACCGGGTAGCGAGGAATCACAACATAACCCGATGGAGAAGACATCTCCCTCTCTCAATTTTTTTTTCAAAGTCAACTCTTCAGATCCGATCTAGGCCTGACGAAGAACAGCGTGCAGACCCGATCTGGGCGACGAGAAGCCAGCAGCAGAGGCCGACAGCAGGCGGGCCCCCGGCCAGGAGATGCTGGGGCGGGCAGGCGGCAACCAGGAGGATCTGTGACGGGGTCACGCGCGCCTCCAGGAGCAGTGGCCGACGGGGCGGGCAGAGGCTGTAACGGGGTCGTGCGCGCGCCGCCAGGAGCAGTGGCCGACGGGGCGGGCAGAGGCTGTAACGGGGTCGCGCGCGCGCTGCCAGGAGAAGTTGGCGACGGGACGGGACGGGGCGCGCCGGCAAGATGGCGGCGGGGCGGAATCAGATGACGACGAGGCAGGCGCAGATGGTGGCGGGGCAGGCTGTCGCGCGCCGGCCAGATGGCGGCGAGGCGGGAGCAGATGGCGGCGAAGCGAGCTGTCCTGTGGAGGGTGGCGGGAGCAGATGGCGCGGATCCAATCAGGCAGGCAGACGGACGGCCCTGCAGCAGATGGCGGCGGATGGATACGGTCGTGCAGCAGATGGCGGCAAACCGGAGACGGTGAAACAGATGGCCGGAGACAGCGGCAACCGGCAGCGGCGATGTTGGAAAACGACGACAGGGACGGTGGCGGCTGTGACGATGTTGTAGAAAAACTATCTAACCTAGCTCTGATACCATGTCAGGAATATGCAACATGTATTCCTATGAGGACCAAATGCCACAATATATAGTACATGTACAGATGCAAATATACAGAAAGCGTCCTAACATATGGGGAAACTACAATATACAAATATATACATCTAACAGTGTCATCAAAATACATGACACAATGAGTCATCGAGGGCGAGGGTGATCCCATGATGGATAATCGTCTGGTGAGCAACCGCTATTCACACGCCATGCATTATCCATTGGCTACGATCTAGAACGGAGGAGTAAAATCTGAAAGGAGGAGAGAATATGTGCTTATAAGAAATTTGGAGAAGGGCGAGGATGATGAAAAGATAAGTACAAATGATAGATCTCGGTGAAATAGCCTATAATAAAGCGACGTGATTGCAGAGAAGCAAATAAAAAATAAAAGTACGAATGATAGATCTCGATGCAATAGCCCGTAGTACAAAATATGCTTACACATGTACAAAAGAGTACGGAACTAATAAAGAGTTAAATAGGGAAAATAAAAACTGATTTTTTAAAGAAGGAAGTAGGTAAAAGTAGACATAAAAGTATTAGCAAAAGATGAAAAAAATTAAAAGCTGGCCTTATTGGGTCAGCCCACCAGCAGTAGACAATGAAATTGGTAGTACCATAATTGTCAAATTGCACGCTTGTGCCTAGGATTCCACGTGAGCCGCATTTTGGAGTAGCCCATTAACATGTGTACTTTTCATTAGAATTCCAAAATTCACGTTTACTCTCTATACAAAAATATTTTGATAATTAGAAATATATGTGACCCCCAAAAGAATTGTTCACACATGCCAAAATAAAGTTTCTCGTATTTGGATGTAAATTTTCATATATCAAATAAATATATTTATACATTTATAAAATAGAAAATGATAATAAAACTGCAAAAGAAAAAATAGAAAACAAAACCAAACTATATGTTCAAGTATATAACAGAAGTAATTTGCATACATCATAGAATGATGTTCATGTATATCAAAAGTAATGTTCACATATATAGAAAAACTTGTTCATGCATGTTAAAATCTCACATATAAAAATATTCATGTATTTATCAGAAACACATAAACTACATAATGAAATTTAAAATTACAGGCAATAAAATAACAAGCAAATAAGGAAAATGAAAATCCCACAAAGAATCAGAAATAGTAAAAGGAAAGAAAAAGAAGAAAACAAACAATAGAAGGGCTAACGCTCTCGGACACTTTGGGACATCTAACCGAGAGCAAGAGAGCAAAGGCCACAAGGGCGGGGGTGACATCATCTTGTACGCTACACATATCTATTGCGAGTGCCTCAATGAGGTCTTGTCGACCTCAACTCACAATGAGTTGAGGGAGCAAAAGTAAGGTGGTCGATATTTTTTGAGAAGCAAGGAAAGAAGCATGAGATTCAAAAGGAAAAAGTTGAAGCCACCATCAAAGCGGAAGCAGCAAGAATCAACGCGACAGCGGAAGCCAAGCCACCATGCTCGATGCATACGAGACACAAGTCAAGGTAATATCGGATGCATCACTATTTTGAGGTTAAAAATGAAAGAGGTGCGAAGATAGTGACAAACATCACATTGAACATGGACCCAACTGTAAAGGCTTGATTGGGGGCAAAACCTTCATCGCATCTTGCATGAAATGGGGCTTAGTAGTGTACGGCATCTAGGGATGGCAATGGTACCCATCACCCATTTATCTAGCGGGTAAAAACCCTAAGGGTTTGGAACAAAAAAAATACCCATGGGTATATAAATGGGTAAATTCTAAACCCATCGGGTGTGACGGGTATGGGATTATACAACCCACACCCGTGTACCCACAGTGGCGGAGGACGGAAAAAATCCGAGGTAGGGCAAACTAAAAAAATGATGTAAATACTATAATAGCCTCTAGACAGTAGTACATATGATGCAAACAAATAGAAATAGTAACATATTTGATTATAAGTAAAACAAAAAATACTAATTGTCAAAATCTTCTGTATTTTACCGATGAAGATTTTTATCCCTTGCTCGATTTAGTATATCATCAAGTCATGGAGAAGCAATCATGAAAATATTTTTGTGCAACTCGGTCTTAATGATCTTTGCCATTGAGGAAGGCCTTTCAACTTTTGTCGTCGCCACTAGTAAAAGCAATGACAGGTCAACAATAGAATAAACCGTATGAAACATGATGTGCCGTTCAAAAAGATAATCTCTAAAGTCTTTAATTCTCCGCATATGAATAACTGTAAGCTGAGAAATCTTATTCAGGTTGAACCTATATAATGAATTACTTGAGTTAAGCCAATAAGTTCTGAAGCAACGGTAACGATAGATCATCAAAACAAATTGGTTGTAATACAGTCTATAGTTAAATAGAATGTGTCCACAACCTGAAAATAATCAACAATGACCTGGTGTCTTCCCTATTTTAAAGATTTTCACTCATTCTATGACCATTTCATCGATACCTAGGATTGTGATATCATTTTCTGCCGGAATTCACATCTTTCAGGAGGGCTCTAAACCATCATTTCTCTAATTGAACAACTAATACTCACATCCTTCACCAATAATATTAACTAAAGTAATAAAATTAGAATTTTAGATCAATAATATATACAAAGGAAAATTAGATCCATAGGACATTGTTTAGAGTCAAATTTATTGTGAATTAGATGTTGCAAAGAAAAATATGATTTCAAACTATACTACAACTAGTCTTTATTTCATTCCTGAATCAGTTTTGCGTAGTGTTTAGTAAAACAAGCATAACTTTCTCATACGAAATCCGTTTTTAGTGTACGACCAGTCAAATTATTCAGAAAAAACATGCGCATCTAAAGGTGTTTGCCAAAAATCAAGGTAGGGCGGCTGCCCTACCTTGCCCTACTGGGCGCTCCGCCCCTGTGTACCCATGTACCCATCTACATATCTGACAAGTGGACCTCTGATATAAAATTCTAATTTAGATAATCGATATTGTCCCATTAATCTCGGTAGGCCAAAACAACACACGGATTTTATGCCTAGTATCTCTATTTACCGGGGTATATTAATGATCGTTGATCGCACACTTCTTTTTTCTCTATTGCCATAGTACATTCCCGTAACTCCAGCCTAGTATCTTTAGGATTAATTGAGCTAACATAATGTACTTTATTGTGATGCTTATTTTGTGGTTTTATATACGGTTAAATTAACTCTTTTCTTGTATGAGTTTGTAAACTTGATTTGTTGTGTTGTTGCTTATAAATTATATTGTTAAATATTATTTTTTTCATTTTGTTTTTCATTTTGATGTACCGTAAATACGGATATTTTAATCCGCGGGTGCCCACTAACCCTGTCGGGCGATCGGTATGGAAAAAACTTGCACTCGTTGACGGATATGGGTGCGGGTGATGGATAGACACAAGGAAAACGGGTATGGGTATGGGGTGACTCCACCCGCACCCATACCTTACGGGTGCCAGCATCGTAGACGTCAACATCTTACATTTCGTTTCTATAGATGTGATCTAATGCGGTGGGTGGACTTGACTGCTGGGACATTGAATTTATAACTATACATTTGTGTGCTGTAATTATATATGTTTTGTTTTGCATAACTATATTATAATGAACACAATAGCCCATATTACAAACAAATGTCGAAATGCCATGAAAATAACCAGTGGTTGGGGGACGCCGGCGCTGAGGTAGACACCCAACAGCACGGCCATCTATAGAGCTTGCCGGGGCTAGCAGTGGATATGCTCTAAGAGACTAGGACCCAATCATTCTCCCTCTGATTGTAGGAGAGTAGTACTCCCTTGCTCGCATGCTTGTCCGACCAAATCCCAATAGCAGCCTACCGTGTACCGACATGTACATTGATGTTACTACCCATGCATGTATGCGTAGCTCATCTAACTGGAGAGGATAGTCCAAATTAAGCATCATATTCATAGTGACCGAGCATATATATATTCGCAATGCATGGTTCAGACTTCAGAATTATGGGCAAATGTCACAAAGATGCTCTAATACCCAATCATTCTCCTCGGATTGTAAGAGAGTAGTACTCCCTTCTACGCATGCCTGTCCGAACAAATCCCAATATATAGCAGCCTAGCGTGTACCGTCATGTACATTGCTGCATGCATGTATGCGTAGCCCGTCTAATAACTGGAGGATAGTCCAAATAAATTGAGCATCATGTTGAGTGTGACCGAGCCTATATATATTGCCAATGATGCATGGTTCAGAAATCAGAATCATGGGCAAATACCACAAAGATGTGTACCGCTGCGTTTTGTGGCAGGACGTGCCAGACTAACCAAAGACGTAATGAGTCGCAGACATGTAGACATGTGGCACGAAAAGCACCGGTCACACACATATATGTACCTAGCATGTAGACATGTAGTACTACATTACCGCTAGGAGACCATCTTCCTCGATTGCATATCTTGACCCAGCACACATGCATGTGAACACATGCAGAAACGACGATTGATGGAACGGATCAGAACGCCCGCCATAGACCGCATCATGCCGAGATCCAACAACGCCGCCGATCGACGATGCACCGTCGTCATCGACGCCTCGTGTAGTCCTGTCACCGACCGATCGTAGCCGCGGGGCGCGGTTTCAGGTAGGGCGCATGTCTGACGCGACCGCAGCGGAGACCTGCATGTAAACGTAGGTAGGAACAACATCATTCAGAGATGGACTGGGCCTTTCTCGCGCGCTTTCAGATGAACTGGGCCTGGCGAAACCCGAACGACGGCACGGCGAGAACGACGACGTTCGCTTTGCGTGCACGGACGGATTGTGGATCTTTGCTACTGTAGGGGCAGCCGCGCGGAGGATGCGGGCGGTGTGAAGCTAGCATGATTGTGCTGTGATTATTCGATCGGTAGCCCCATGATTGGGACAGCCGGAATAATTTGACGCTGCCGCCGCATCTAGCTCTATGATCGGTCGATGGCATCGCCACCGGGGGAACCGATCGTGGCTGTACCGTGTACGCGCCGGCCTGCAAAGCCAGCCAGCCAGCGAGTGCCGAAAGAGAGAGAGCTAGCGGTAGAATCGCTTCCCTAGCTAGCCTTCACATCGTCCTGTATCCGTGCGGGGCTCTGCTGTGGTGATGTGGTCCGTCCCCCCCACGTACGTGTACCACGCGGCTTCTTCCCCTCCTCGAATCGAAGACACAACGTACTCAGCTTTCCGTTTACCCACGTTGCTTGCCTCCTCGGCCGGTCTAGAACGAAGGCACACGGTACCAGTGCAAATCCTCCTCCGCCGCGTTTGGTAGCATGCACATCCTCCGGGCAGATCAGCGGGAGGCAAAATTAGGTGTTTGGTTACATGCAGGAGGTACTGGACTGCGCCAACGTGAACCATAAAACAGCCCGGGGACAAGCTCAACTGTTACGCTCGAATCAACCGTTTCCAACGAGACATTGTTGTCGTGCGCCTGGTGGATACTAAAGCGGCGCTCCCTTGCACGAGCTCGGCTGACGACAACGCATGCGAAAGATTACCGCTGGCCTGGAAAAGGGGCAGGATCCTTTCCCTCACCTCCCGCCGAGACACACCCTACCCGCTCACCATCAAAACCAGATCCACCTTTCCCCCCTTCTCCTTTCCCCGGTCAAATCCGACCACTGGCGCCGATAGCGACGATGCCCCTGGCAAGACAAAACCGGCAGGGCAGCCGCCATGCCGAGCTGGAATGACGGTGACAACTCCTGCCAATCGTATCTAGAGATAAGTCCACCTTCCCCCAATTCGTTCATAGGGTTAGGATTCTGTAGCGAGTTAGGAATCCTTGATTTACAATCAGATGAACTTGATTTGGTGTGCTAGGACATCAAGGACGTGGACTATGCTCCTGACTCATACGAAGATTCTAGCTTCTGCGGCATAGCGAAAGATTATCATGAGGTCTTCCATGTCCACAAACTTGAGCCTGTTAGGCGTGCTGCATTTAAAGAAACCAAAATAGGTCGTAGATTCTACCTCTACCAAGTTCAGAACATAAGTTCTTAGCTTCTTGTTCACCATTCACTTGTGGTATGTGCCAACAAATTTCTGACCTGCGGGAGGTCGAAAACTGTGGGTTTGTGGCTTGGGTGGACATTGAATGGCCAGATGCTACGAGGAATGGACTTGCGAAGCTATGGGAGATGTATAATGATACAAATAGTGCGAGAATCGACGAGAAGGTTGAGAATGCGAAACTGGTGATGCAACTGTCTGATGACAAGAACAAGCTTGACAAAAAGTACTCAAGTCTGCTTGTTGATGTGAAGAAATTCATCGAAGAAACACAGAAAAAGGCGTTGGAGGAGAACTTGTCTCGGATAAATGACAACAATGAACATTGATCAATGAGGTTGAGATGCCGAAGACCGTACAGAAATCCCAGGATGATGTAATCAAAGAGAAGCAGAAGCAATGGGATGAGGACCGAAAGATCTTTAAGGAGGAAAAGAAGAAACTAGAGTACGCGCTAAATGAACTGTTCAAAGGCGATGGCGCTAACAAGGATAAGCCAAAGAAGATCAAGAAAATATGTGATGGTTGACTCTTTTGTTGCACCTTATTGTACTGCTGACGGTAAACTGGTGGTGGTGGTGATAGGATGACACCCACGGTTTACAATGATCCCTTTTGCTTGTGTTGTTCATGTTTGTGGGGATCATGGTTGTGGGGATTATGCTTAGTAGGATTATGCTTTTTGCGGATCATGGTTATGGGATCATGCTTCTTGTGATTCTGTTGCTTCGGATTGCGTGAGAATCATGTTTTGTGATTCCAGATTATGTCTCATGTGTATAATTCTGTTGTTCTAGATTGTGTGAGAATCATAAAATGGATGCATGCTTCTAAACACGCCCGTCGTGATCCGGGACGCTACCGAGCGAGACGGATGCAGGCACCCACCTTCCTAGTTGCTACCGAGTTTGGCAAAAGCCGGCGCGCAGCTTGAAACGGTGGGCAGTTAGGAAACCGGGCGCCGGGCGGATCGGCCGGTATTGGCGTACGTACGCGCGTGAGCTAGCTAGACCTAGACGCACGGCCATGATCGCGAAATCGCCACCGGTCTGGCTAGGCGCGCGTCCGTCCGTGCGGCGTCCGTTCGGGCCGGCCGTGCGAATCTCGTCTCTGCTCTCGCTCTGCTCATCGACATCGATCGGTTCATAGTGCGGCCACGCGGGGGGCGCGACGACAGCGGGCAGACACGACGCGACCTCACGAGCGGGGTGTAACGTGGCTACTGTCAGCTCGGGACTCGCTCCTCGCACTAGTATTGGCCACAGCAGCAGCAGGAAATAAAGGGGATCAGTTCAAGACTAACCAGAACGCCCGTGTCCAAAAACCAAAGGTTTTCAGCAGCGAGTGACGCTAATTTAGCTCAGCCGTACGTCGAAACATACCACCGTCTTGGCGCCAATCGGCGGCGCCGTATATCCTGGCATAATTAACGAGACGGAATCATGCCTTGTTGCAGGACACACGAAAACCTAGAGGTGTGTCCTGTGTGTATGTGGTAGGCTGGACACATAGGGCGTGCATGGACTGTGCTCAAGCATGCGTGCTTCAGTGAACGCTGCCCGCACTACTTCACTAACTAGCTAGGCCTTTCATGACCACGTAGCAGGTTCATCTTCACAGATCATCAGCTCATCCCTCCTTCTCCTTGCCAGCACAACATTCTCTCTTGATTCTTGCATTTCTGCAGGGGGGCTAGGCTAGTACTAGTTTACGGTCATATTCCTCCTTGCCAAGGCAACATTCTGTCCTCAGCAACAGTGCTCCGGCCCGTGACGACATCGGTTGCAGTTAACAAACTGCTCTACGTACGTGGACTACATTAGCTTGTCTGGCTGAGCCGATGAGTTTGTTTACAGTGGTTAATTAGCTGGCTGCCATGGCTGTTTTCTCTACCAGTAGCTGCCTGCCGAGTAGTACGGTAATTGATTTTTCTACAGATTAGTGTCGGCATCCATGAGGGCTGGACTGTCTTTTTTTTATCATGTTGCTAGGTCTCAATCGCAGATTTCCAGTCAAGTACCCGATCATCTCCACCGCCGTCCTCCCAAAGTGTGCTGACAACAGTGTCGTAAGCTTCTCAGCCGCATCCCTCCCAAAGTGTGCCGGCGAAGCGCTCTGGGGGCGCTGGGCTCGCCGCAGCCGCGTCACAACATGGCTTCTCGTCGCTCTTGGTGGAGCGTTTCAGGACGAACTCTTGTCGTCCTCATGGAGCATATCTAGACCGGCAACCGTTCCCGTCTCGGCCTGTAGATGCGGCGTCCGGCGTCGATCACGTCGACGGCGGTCTTTTCCTAGTTATTAATTTCGATATAACATTGCGTCTTTGCCCTACTTAATAAAATTCGCTTATATTTGCACATTTTTATCGAGTTTAACTGAATTTCGCCGAACCTGAGAATTCGGACTGGGAACGCGAGTGGGAAGCTCGGCGTCCCAGGCCGAAAACGCGTTTCGTCCGGCCAGAAAAAGGTCCGGATTTCGGCCTGGGTTCGCCCAACGAGTGGGGATGCTCTTAGACTGTCGTTAGTTTGGATGGCCGGCTCACCCCGACGCCCTTCAATATGCCCTCCCAAGTTATTATCAGCCAAATCCAAATGATTCAAAGCCACAAAATTCAAATTACTTCAAAGTCACATAGATCATGCAATTCAAATCCACGGCCAACAAACCGGGCCCAAAACGTCATCAAAATTCGGCGTTTACAAGCCAAGAGCGTAGATATCAAATGAACAGCGATGGGCCCTCGGTCACCGATGGTGTTGTCTCCACTGGTGCCGACGCCGATGCCGATGCCATCCCTGCCCTTGCCGCCCTCATCAGTTCTTGCATTATGCGTTCATGAGTCATCATGTAGCAATAATTGTGTCGGCCGTCAATATCCTTGACGCCTCGGCCATTTTGGTGACCACGGCTTGCGAGACCAGATTCATCGCTTGGATCATGTTGGCATGGGCAGCGACTTGGCAGCTTTAACTATAGCCTCCTCCACATTACCACCAGCTAACCCTAACGAGTAACCAAAAATAATATATTCAGTAGATTAATTTAGTATCTATTTTAAAAAATGAATGTGTTGGCTATCAGTTTTTCCTTATTTGCAGATGCCAGGTTTTATGTTGTATTCGGTTGTGATGTATCGGTAAAATTTGTAGAGTATTTTTATGAGTAGTCGGTGGGCACCCCAACATGGGATTGGTAAAGGTCTACACTCCCCGACGAAACACTACTCTATTGCCATATTTATATGTTGTAGGTATTTTGTCTGCTCAAAAGGCTAAAACCATGTACCATGTTGGCTCAATGCTGCAACCGCAACCTGGTCGCACGGTTGGAACAATAAAACCATAATATAGGACATGATGCTTTCACAACTTCGGATGCATGTACTCTGTAACTGGAGTACTGGGCACTAACACTTTTTTTGCAAGAATCGTGTCAATCTTGGGAGTTGGCATAACTTCATTAAGGCTATAGGAAGAATCTAGGCTGTACGGCAAACATTTCTTTCCAGACAAGTTGCGATAAACTTGAGAGAAATCAATAAGGTTATAATAGTACCTGGTAGATGGCAAGGAAGAACTGCCCAGACGAAGAACGCCAAATCCATTTGTTTAAGGCCAGCAGTAGTCCAGACACTGACCGGAGACGGCAGAGGTTAGCAATGCTTCCAAATTTTGCATTTCACACTTGCAATTACAAAAACACCATTAAATCAAACTTAAAACCCCACACAAGATCTCCCCAGGATTTTCACTGATTAACTATCTTGTTTGCACGCATCGTACTGCCTTCGGCAATGCGGCGCAAGTCTAGTTTTCTCCATGAAATGGTCAAATTATACATGCCATGCCAGGAGCACGGTTTTGTTTCGTGCGGTATTGGCAATTCCTCTGCTTGATTTAAGTAGGCAGTATGTGTGATCCATGAACTGTGAATTCAAGATGATCAAAACGCTGCAATAAAAATGGTTTCATGGATCGATTGATTTTTCTGATAAATATAATATATTGATGTAGGAATACGCATCAGAAAAACAAAAAAATAGGCCTACACATAAACACCAAGATCGATTTATGAAGAAACATGCGATAGATTGTATCTACAATCTTACCAACAATGCAGCAGAAAGTAGGTTGTTCGTGGGCACGCTGGTGCAGAGCCCTGCAACTCGGTGTATCCCTCCCAGCCGCCAGTATGCTCCTTCTCATTCGAAGATAAAAAGTAAGATCCCTCTGCAAATATCCACGCGTACAGAGTCTCTAATCTAGCAAGGCTTTACCGTCCAAGGAGAAGAACGACCGAAGTACTATTGCATCCTTTCAGCGTACGTGAAGAAGAGAGAGACACGTGAGCGAGAGAAGTGCAACCACCTAAAAGGATGGCATGGCAATGAGAAGGGTATGGGCATGGTAGAGTAATACCATACCCATACCTGTATAGTCAATAGGACAAAAACTTCTAACCATATCACCCGTGGATATGAAACTGTACCCACATCCATACCCGGCGGCTACCCATACCCATTGGATATCCTGTTGGAGATATGCCCAAGAGGCAATAATAAAGTGGGTTATTATCATATCTTCATACTTATGATAAATGTTTACATACCATGCTATAATTGTATTAACAGGAAACATTAATACTTGTGTGATTTGTAAACATAAAAGAGTCCCTAGTAAAGCCTCTTGTTAAACTAGCTTGTTGGTTAATATATGATCATGGTTTCCTCATCATGAACATAGAGATGTTATTGACAACAGGGTCATATCATTAGGAGAATGATGTGATGGACATACTCCTATAGTTAAGCGTAGCATAAAGATCAAGTCATTTAATATAGTTCATTTGCTATAAGCTTTCTGATACATAGTAACCTAATTCCTTCGACCATGAGATCATGCTAATCACCATCACCGAAAGGATGCTTTGGAGACAAAAATGTTTGTCGCTTAGAACGTCAAGTTTCTTAGAGAAGGAATTTTTCGTGAAAAGTTAAGTGGGAGGACAAAAGAACTTTGATAAGGTTAAAAGAACCTTAGCTATATGTGCAGAGTTGCGCAGCACCGAAAAGTGTTCCGGAGGCACCAACAATGCTCATGGCTCACGTGCCTCAAAGGTTGTGGTCGCGGAGATCTAAGTTCCTATTGAAACAAGTAGGTCGGGTAAACAATCAAATACCAAGATTTGAGGGTTGAATCATTATTTGAGAATAATGAACCGACTACATGCAAAGAAGCAATGATGGGCCCTGACTCCGTCAAATGGCTTGAAGCCATAAAATCCGTGATAGTTTCATACATGAGAAATCAAGTTTTGAACTTGAAGGACCCTCGAGAAAGGTGTAAGACCTTACAGTTGTGTTTGGATCTATAAAGAAATAGACATGAATATGGTCGACATGTTGGGAAAGGGTTCACAACAATGTTCAAGGGTTGACTATGAAAAGATTTGATCTTTCATAGCGATATTTAGTCTAGACGGATTAATGTAGCAACCACGACATATAATTTTGTTATGTGTTGGATAAACAAAACAAATTCTTCTAATAGAAGGGTTACCTAGGATGTGTGCATGACACGGTCCAAAGGGTTTTGTTAGTTCAAAGGATGCTAAATGCATATGCAAACTTCAATGGTTGAAGTAAGCATTACGGAGTTGGAATCTTCACTATGATGAAACTGTTAAAGGAGTTTAAATTCGTCGGAGATAATGAAGATGCTTGCATTTGCAAGAAATTAAGTGGGAGCGCTAAGACATGTTTCTAATACATTATGTGGAAGACATATTGTTGATTGGAAATGATGTATCTTTTATTAACACAAGATAAGAATTTCATTTCGATGAAAGGCTTAGGCAAAACCCAAATATTTAGCATCAATAGACGCTAATATGGTTGTGCCGAAAGTACATAGATGATGTATTGAATGAGTTCAATATAGAAACTACAAGAAAGGTTCTTGTCGCACAGAAATGATTGAATGAGTTCAATATTGATGATATATTCAAGTGTATTGACACTTGGTAAGTGAAACAAAGATTCAAGTATAGATTGATACTTGATGTATGAAATCACAAAGAGTATTTATATCAATTATGCTGTGATATGTACAAATCCAGATATGTCCTATGCTCTAAATGATGTGAGCATATACCAGAATGATTCATAAGATGATCATTGGACAATAGTAAGGATATTCTTATGATCTTTTGGAAGAACTAAGAATATATTGTTTGTAGAAGTGACAAATAGATGGTTAGTTCATTGTAAAAGTACTACATTGATACTAGTTTTGTCACAAAGTACAAATTAAGTTTATCTCAATCTAAACTAAGGGTGGCACAATATAATGGAAAGTAAGTTCCATAACGGATTTGGATGAGTTCCAAAGTTAAGACATTGTGACAGATACTACAATAAAAGGCTAAGTATATGACTGCTATTATAGCAGCTAAAGAGGGCATTTGGGTCAAGTAGTTTGTTATCAAACTAGGTGTAGTTCATAGCGGGATAATACTATGAAGATATATTGTACGACAATATTATCAACATGTATTAACCCCAAAGAACTAAAGGTCTCGCCAAAGGACCAAATTTATACAAAGCCATCTCATTAGAGAATGAGTGATGCGTAGAGACGCAAATACATGCAATTACACACGGACCTGGAAGTGTCAGATCCGGAGATCAGTTGACCACTAGCGAACGTGTACTTACAACACCGGAAAGCCATAGGTGTTGAATACACAAAGGTTTGAAACTAGATTATTGACACTAGTGCAAGTGGGAGACTGTTGGAGATATGCCCAAGAGGCAATAATAAAGTGGGTTATTATCATATCTTCATACTTATGATAAATGTTTACATACCATGCTATAATTGTATTAACAGGAAACATTAATACTTGTGTGATTTGTAAACATAAAAGAGTCCCTAGTAAAGCCTCTTGTTAAACTAGCTTGTGTTGGAGATATGCCCTAGAGGCAATAATAAATGTTGTTATTATTATATCTTTGTGTTTATGATAAATGTTTACATTCATGCTATAATGGTATTAACAAGGAAACATTGATACTTGTGTGATCTGTAAACTTAATTTGAAGTCCCTAGTATAGCCTCTATACTTCACTAGCTTGTTGGTTGATTAATGATTGTGGTTTCCCTATCATGAACATTGAGATGTTATCAACAACAAGATCATATCGTTAGGAGAATGATATGGTGGACATACTCCTGTAGATAAGCGTAGCATAAAGATCAAGTCATTTCAATAGTTCAATTGCTATATGCTTTCTGATACATAGTAACCTAATTCCTTCGACCATGAGATCATGCATATCACCTTTACCGGATGGATGCTTTGATGACATCAAACACCACACCGTAACTGGGTGATTATAAAGGTGGCATTGAGTGTTCGAAAAGTATTGGTTGAGACACATGGATCAAGAGTGGGATTTGTCCATCCATATGACGGATAGATATACTCTGGGCCCTCTTGGTGGAATGTCATCCAATTAGCTTGCAAGCATGTGACTTGGTCACAAGGGATCACATATCACGGGAACGAGAAAAGAGTACTTATCAGTAACGAGGTTGAACTAGGTATGCAGAGATACCGACGATCATAACCTCGGATAAGTAACATATCGTGAGACAAAGGGAAATTGGTATCGTATGTAAGTGGTTCATTCGATCGCAAAGTAATCGTAGAAATATGTGGGAGCCATATGAATTTCCAGATTCCTCTATTGGTTATTGTTCGGAGAAGTGTCTCGATCATGTCCGCATAATTCACGAACCGTAGGGAGACACACTTAAGGATTCGACGTTGTTTGAGTAGTTATGGTGTTATGAGAAAGAGACCGAATGTTGTTCGGAGTCTCGGATGGGATCCGGGATATCACGAGGTGATCCGAAATGGTCCGGAGAATAAGATTCATATAAGGAAAGTCCCGTTTCGGAGTTGCGGAATGATTCCGGTGTTTTCATCGGGAATGTTCTAGAAGGTTCCGGATTGTCCGGCACTCCGGGGGGGGGGGGGGGGGGTACATGAATGTGTCATTACATATTGGAATGATTGCATCATGTACTAAGTGTTCTTGCTGTCCCAAATAAAGGATTAAATTGAATCCTAAAACAGAAAAGTCAAATGTCCAGTTTGAAAGTCAAAAGGCTAAAACAAGAAACTGTGGGAAACAAGCAAGAGGAGTTGGAACCGACTTGGAGGAGGAGTTTCTCTCCTCCAAGCCGGCGGCCAGCCCTAGGCCGAGTTGGGGAGGGACTCCCTCCCTCCCTCCCTGGCGCGCCAAGCCCCCTCCCATCTATATAAGGAGGGGCAGGGCTCCCCTCCTAGAACACACAAGTTCTTATCTTCTACCTCCGGTTTAGAGCCGTTTGGGTTTAGAGCTTCTAATTGCTTTAGCCTTCGGTTTAGAGCCTTCTAATTGGTTTAGAGCCTTCTAATTGGTGTGTCTAATTACTAGACCACTAATAGCCTCTCTCATACTCCACCATACTCGCACCGGCTTAAGGCGAAGCCCTGCGGGATTTCCCCTCTACTTCCGGTACCACGCCGTTGTGCTGCCGGAATCGCGAGGAGAGTACTACAACCTCCGCTGCCTGCTGGAACAAGGGAGAGGAAGGTCTTCATCGAGTACCGAATGTGTGGCCGACTGCGGGAGCGCTGCCGGAACGCAGCGCCGGAAGGATCGTCTACACGATCTTGAGATCGGGAAGAGTACGACTACATCACCCACGAGAATCCGCTCTCGTTAAACGCTTTGGAATCTTCGAGGGTAAGTTATTCCATCGACTCGTTGCTACAATCTAGTAGATAGATCTTGGCTTGTTTGTTTGTATGCGATAGAAAATTTTGTTTTCCATGCTACGAACCCCTACAGTGGTATCAGAGACGTGTCTATATGTAGATCTGTTGCACGAGTAGAACACAGTGGTCATTGTGGGCGTTGATGCTTTTATTGTCGATTGCTTCTTGTGTACTTTGCATCTTGCGGTATGTTGGGATGAAGCGGCCCGGGCTAACCTTACATGACATCGTTCATGAGACTTGCTCCACGCTTGACATGCAACTTGTATTGCATAAGTGGCTTTGCGGGTGCCTGTTTCTCCTAGCATAGTTAAGATCCAATTTACAACGGGTGATTAACAATACTAGTATCAATGTTGTGGTTCTTGTTCGTAAGTTAGAACGACACTTATTGAAAGCCCCAAACCACGTAAAATATGCAAAGAAAGTAGAGACGTCTAACTTTGTTTTGCAGGGGTGTGCAGTGATGTGATATGGCCATGATTGTGATTATATTTGATGTATGCAATGTTCCTTATTGTAAGTCGGCAACCGGCAGGAGCCATATGGTTGTCTTTAATTTATGTTAAGACCCGCGTGTCTATTCAAAGTAGTTGTAATAGTTGAAGCCGGTGGACGACAACCATGGAGTAGCGTCATTGACCTTGATGCAATGCCGGTGATGATGGAGATCATGTTCGTGCTTGAAGATGGAGATCGGAAGCACAAAGAAGAAAGGCCATATCATATCACATATATATTGAATTGTATGTGATGTTAATCCTTTGTGCATCTTGTATTGCTTAGTAGACGACGGTAGCATTATAAGATGATCCCTCATGCACATGAATTTCAAGTCATAAAGTGTTCACCCTTAGTTAGCACCGTTGCTAAAGCTTGTTGTTTCGAAGCACCACGTGATGATCGGGTGTGTTAGATTCCGCAAGTGTATACAACGTGAGCAAGCCAGATTTGCTCATGCGGAAACTAAGGTTTGATCTTGACGAGCCTAGCATGTACAGACACGGTCTCGGAACACGGATCACCGAAAGGTAAAGCATGAATCATATAGTAGATATGATGAACATGACGATTGTTCGCCATTGAAATTATATCAACTCTCGTGATGATCGGTGTTGATGTAGTGGATTTGGTTCGTGTGATCACTAAAACAGTGTGAGGGATATTGTTTTGAGTGGGAGTTCACCTAGTTTAATTACATTAATTAATTTGAACTCAATTTGTCATAAACTTAGTCTAAACTATTGCAAATATGTTGTAGATCAATGGCAGCCCCTACCATCAATTTTAATGCGTTCCTAGAGAAAGAAAAGTTGAAAAACAATGGAAGCAACTTCGCGGATTGGTTCCGCAATTTGAGGATTGTCCTCACAGCTGGTAATTTGACCTATGTGCTGGATGCACCGCTGGGTGACCCACCTGCAGCTGATGCTCCCGATGAAGTAAAGAATGTTTACCTCGCTCGGAAGAATCAGTACTCCATAGTTCAGTGTGCTATCTTGTATGGTTTGGAATCGGAGCTTCAGAAAAGGTTTGAGGATTCAGACCCATATGATATTGTCGAGGATCTCAAATTGATTTTTGAGACTCATGCGGCAATTGAAAGCTATGAGGCTTCTGAAAAGTTCTTTAACTGCAAGATGGAAGAGGGCAGCTCCGTTAGTGAGCATGTGCTGAAAATGTCTGGGCACGCAAACAAACTTCAAAGCTTGGGTATAGTGATTCCTAATGCTTTGGGGATTTACCGTGTCCTCCAATCACTACCACCAAGTTACAAGAACTTTGTGATGAACTACAACATGCAGAACATGAACAAGACGTTGCCAGAACTCTTTGCCATGTTGAAATCTGCAGAAGTGGAGATCAAGAAAGAGCACCAAGTGTTGTTGGTCAATAAGACCACCAAATTCAAGAAAGGCAAGTCTAAGCCAAAGGGACACTTCAATAAGGGTGGTAAGAAAGTTACCACGCCGACGAAGAAGACCAAGGCTGGACCTAAGCCTGATACTGAGTGCTTTTACTGCAAGGGAGAAGGTCACTGGAAGCGGAATTGCCCAAAGTACTTGGCGGATTTGAAGAACGGCAACATCAAGAAGAAAGGTATATCTGATATACATGTTATTGATGTGTATCTCACTAGTACTCGTAGTAGTGCCTGGGTATTTGATACTGGTTCGGTTGCTCATATTTGTAACTCGAAACAGGTGCTGCAGAATAAACGGAAGCTAGCGAAGAACGAGGTGACGATGCGCGTGGGAAACGGATCAAAGGTTGATGTGATCGCGGTCGGCACGCTACCCCTTCATCTACCATTGGGATTAGTTTTATACTTAAATAATTGTTATTTGGTGCCTGCGTTGAGCATGAACATTATATCGGGATCTTGTTTATTGCGAGACGGTTACTTGTTTAAATCCGAGAATAATGGTTGTTCTATTTATATGAGTAATATGTTTTATGCACATGCACCTTTGATAGATGGTCTATTCTTATTGAATCTCGATAGTGGAAATACACATATCAACAAGATTGAGGCTAAACGTTCGAAATCAAGCGATAATTCGACCTATATGTGGCACTGTCGTCTTGGTCACATCGGAGTGAAACGTATGAAGAAACTCCATTCCGATGGACTTCTTGAATCACTTGATTTTGAATCACTTGAAAGATGCGAAGCATGTCTGATGGGAAAAATGACTAAGACTCCATTTTCTGGTATGATGGAGCGAGCTACGGACTTATTGGAAATCATACATACCGATGTGTGTGGTCCAATGAGTGTAGCATCGCACGGTGGTTATCGTTATGTTCTTACCTTCACGGATGACTTGAGTAGATATGGGTATATCTATTTCATGAAACATAAGTCCGAAACTTTCGAGAAGTTTAAGGAGTTTCAAAGTGAGGTAGAGAATCAACGTAACAAGAAGATTAAATTTCTACGTTCTGATCGTGGAGGTGAATATCTAAGTTACGAGTTTGGCGAGCATTTGAAGAAATGCGGAATACTTTCACAATTGACACCGCCGGGAACACCACAGCATAATGGTGTGTCCGAATGTCGTAATCGAACTCTCTTAGATATGGTTCGTTCTATGATGTCACTTACAGATTTACCGCTATCATTTTGGGGTTATGCATTAGAAACAGCCGCATTCACTTTAAATAGGGCACCATCTAAATCCGTTGAAACGACACTGTATGAATTATGGTTTGGGAAGAAACCTAAATTGTCGTTCCTTAAAGTTTGGGGATGCGAAGCCTATGTAAAGAAGTTACAGCCGGACAAGCTTGAACCCAAAGCGGAAAAATGCGTCTTCATAGGATACCCGAAGGAAACTATTGGGTATACCTTCTATCATAGATCCGAAGGCAAAATCTTCGTTGCCAAGAATGGATCCTTTATAGAGAAGGAATTTCTCTCGAAAGAAGTGACTGGAAGGAGAGTAGAACTCGACGAGGTTGTCGAACCTTCTCTCGAAATTGCGAGTAGCGCAGCACCGGAAGAAGTTTCTGTGGTGCCTGCACCAATAAGAGAGAAAGCTAATGATGGTGATCATGAAACTTCGGTTGAAGTTGCTACAGAGCCTCGGAGGTCAACGAGAACTCGTACCACTCCATATTGGTATGATTCCGTTATGAATGTCATGTTGGTGGACAACACCGATGACCCCGAGACATATGAGGAAGCGATGATGAGCCCAGATTCCAATAAATGGCAAGAAGCCATGAAATCCGAGATTGGATCCATGTACGAAAACCAAGTATGGACTTTGGTGGACTTACCGGATGGCCGGAAGGCTGTCGAGAACAAATGGATTTTCAAGAAGAAAACAGATGCTGATGGTAATGTTACTGTCTATAAAGCTCGACTTGTCGCAAAAGGGTTTCGACAAATTCAAGGAGTTGACTACGATGAGACTTTCTCACCGGTAGCGAAGCTAAAGTCTGTGAGGATTATGTTAGCAATCGCTGCATATTATGATTATGTGATATGGCAGATGGATGTCAAAACAGCATTCCTCAATGGAGACATTGATGAAGAGTTGTATATGATGCAACCCAAAGGTTTTGTCGATCCTAAAGATGCTAACAAGGTATGCAAACTTCAACGGTCCATCTATGGATTGAAGCAAGCATCCCGAAGTTGGAATCAACGTTTTGATAAGGTAATCAAAAGTTTTGGTTTTATAGAAACTTATGGAGAAGCTTGTATTTACAAGAAAGTGCGTGGGAGCTCTGTAGCATTCTTAATACTATATGTGGATGACATATTGTTGATTGGGAATGATGTAGACCTTCTTAATAGTGTCAAGGAATATTTGAATAATAGTTTTTCAATGAAGGATCTTGGCGAAGCAGCTTACATATTAGGCATAAAGATTTATAGAGATAGATCGAAACGCCAAATATCATTGTCACAGAGTACATATTTGGACAAAGTTCTAAAGAGGTTTGGAATGGAAGAAAGCAAGAAAGGGTTCTTGCCCATGTTGCCCAATACGACCTTGAGTAAAACTCAAAGTCCGACATCGGCAGAAGATAGAGAAAGGATGAGTAAGACTCCCTATGCCTCAGCCATAGGATCTCTGATGTATGCCATGCTATGTACTAGACCCGACATTGCATATGTTGTTAGTTTAACTAGCAGATATCAAAGTGATCCAGGAGTGGATCATTGGACAGCGGTCAAAAACATCCTTAAGTACTTGAGAAGAACTAAGGATATGGTTCTTTCTTATGGAGGTGATGAACAGCTCGTTGTTAATGGTTACACCGATGCTAGTTGGAACATAGATCCGGATGATTCTAAATCACAATCCGGATACGTATTTATTTTGAATGGTGCAGCAGTTAGCTGGAGGAGTGCAAAGCAAAGCGTTGTGGCGAGATCTTCAACTGAATCGGAATACATGGCTGCTTCGGAGGCTTCACAAGAAGCGATATGGATGAAAGAGTTCATTACAGAGCTGGGTGTGGTTCCTAGTGCGCTGGACCCAATGTCTATCTACTGTGATAACATGGGCGCCATAGCCAATGCGCAAGAACCAAGGTCACACAAGAAGCTGAAGCATATCAAGCTACGTTTTCACGCTATTCGAGAACATATCCACGATGGGGATATAAAGATTTGTAAAGTACACACAGATCTGAATGTGGCGGATCCGTTGACTAAACCTCTCCCGAGGGCAAAACATGACCAACACCAAACTGCCATGGGTGTTCGGTATATTACCATGTAATCTAGATTAGATGACTCTAGTGCAAGTGGGAGACTGTTGGAGATATGCCCTAGAGGCAATAATAAATGTAGTTATTATTATATCTTTGTGTTGATGATAAATGTTTACATTCATGCTATAATGGTATTAACAAGGAAACATTGATACTTGTGTGATTTGTAAACTTAATTTGAAGTCCCTAGTATAGCCTATATACTTCACTAGCTTGTTGGTTGATTAATGATTGTGGTTTCCCTATCATGAACATTGAGATGTTATCAACAACAAGATCATATCGTTAGGAGAATGATATGGTGGACATACTCCTATAGATAAGCGTAGCATAAAGATCAAGTCATTTCAATAGTTCAATTGCTATATGCTTTCTGATACATAGTAACCTAATTCCTTCGACCATGAGATCATGCATATCACCTTTACCGGATGGATGCTTTGATGACATCAAACACCACACCGTAACTGGGGGTTATAAGGTGGTATTGAGTGTTCGGAAAGTATTGGTTGAGACACATGGATCAAGAGTGGGATTTGTCCATCCATATGACGGATAGATATACTCTGGGCCCTCTCGTGGAATGTCATCCAATTAGCTTGCAAGCATGTGACTTGGTCACAAGGGATCACATATCACGGGAACGAGAAAAGAGTACTTATCAGTAACGAGGTTGAACTAGGTATGCAGAGATACCGACGATCATAACCTCGGATAAGTAACATATCGTGAGACAAAGGGAAATTGGTATCGTATGTAAGTGGTTCATTCGATCGCAAAGTAATCGTAGAAATATGTGGGAGCCATATGAATTTCCAGATTCCTCTATTGGTTATTGTTCGGAGAAGTGTCTCGATCATGTCCGCATAATTCACGAACCGTAGGGAGACACACTTAAGGATTCGACGTTGTTTGAGTAGTTATGGTGTTATGAGAAAGAGATCGAATGTTGTTCGGAGTCTCGGATGGGATCCGGGATATCACGAGGTGATCCGGAATGGTCCGGAGAATAAGATTCATATAAGGAAAGTCCCATTTCGGAGTTGCGGAATGATTCCGGTGTTTTCATCGGGAATGTTCTAGAAGGTTCCGGATTGTCCGGCACTCCGGGGGGGGGAGGGGTACATGAATGTGTCATTACATATTGGAATGATTGCATCATGTACTAAGTGTTCTTGCTGTCCCAAATAAGGATTAAATTGAATCCTAAAACAAAAGTCAAATGTCCAGTTTCAAAGTCAAACGGCTAAAAACAAGAAACTGTGGGAAACAAGAAAGAGGAGTTGGAACCGACTTGGAGGAGGAGTTTCTCTCCTCCAAGCCGGCGGCCAGCCTAGGCCGAGTTGGGGAGGGACTCCCTCCCTCCCTGGCGCGCCAAGCCCCTCCCATCTATATAAGGAGGGGCAGGGCTCCCCTCCTAGAACACACAAGTTCCTATCTTCTCCTCCGGTTTAGAGCCGTTTGGGTTAGAGCTTCTAATTGCTTTAGCCTTCGGTTTAGAGCCTCTAATTGGTTTAGAGCCTTCTAATTGGTGTGTCTAATTACTAGACCACTAATAGCCTCTCTCATACTCCACCATACTCGCACCGGTTTAAGGCGAAGCCCTGCGGGATTTCCCCTCTACTTCCGGTACCACGCCGTTGTGCTGCCGGAATCGCGAGGAGAGTACTACAACCTCCGCTGCCTGCTGGAACAAGGGAGAGGAAGGTCTTCGTCGAGTACCGAACGTGTGACCGACTGCGGGAGCGCTGCCGGAACGCAGCGCCGGAAGGATCGTCTACACGATCTTGAGATCGGGAAGAGTACGACTACATCACCCACGAGAATCCGCTCTCGTTAAATGCTTTGGAATCTTCGAGGGTAAGTTATTCCATCGACTCGTTGCTACAATCTAGTAGATAGATCTTGGCTTGTTTGTTTGTATGCGATAGAAAAATTTGTTTTCCATGCTACGAACCCCTACAGCTTGTTGGTTAATATATGATCATGGTTTCCTGATCATGAACATAGAGATGTTATTGACAACATGATCATATCATTAGGAGAATGATGTGATGGACATACTCCTATAGTTAAGCGTAGCATAAAGATCAAGTCATTTAATATAGTTCATTTGCTATAAGCTTTCTGATACATAGTAACCTAATTCCTTCGACCATGAGATCATGCTAATCACATCACCGGAAGGATGCTTTGATGACATCAAAAACCCACACGTAACTGGGTGGCTATAAAGTGGCATTGAGTGTTCGGAAAGTATGTTTGAGGCACATGGATCAAGAGTGGGATTTTCCATCCATATGACGGATAGATATACTCTGGACCCTCTCGGTGTAATGTCATCCAATTAGCTTGCAAGCATGTGACTGGCTCACAAGGGATCACATCACGGGAACGAGAAAAGAGTACTTATCGGTAACGAGGTTGAACTAGTATGCAGAATACCGACGATCAAAACCTCGATAAGTAAACTATCGTGAGACAAAGGGAAATTGGTATCGTATGTAAGTGGTTCATTCGATCGCAAAGTAATCGTAGAAATATGTGGGGAGCCATATGAATTTCCAGATTCCTCTATTGGTTATTGATCGGAGAAGTGTCTCGATCATGTCCGCATAATTCACGAACCGTAGGGAGACACACTTAAGGATTCGACGTTGTTTGAGTAGTTATGGATGAATGAGAAAGAAACCGAATGTTGTTCGGAGTCTCGGATGGGATCCGGGATATCACGAGGAGATCCGAAATGGTCCGGAGAATAAGATTCATTATAAGGAAAGTCCCGTTTCGGAGTTGGGGGAATGATTCCGGGTTTTTCATCGAGAATGTTCTAGAAGGTTCCGGATGTCCGGCACTCCGGAGGGGAAGGGTACATGAATGTGTTGTATCAAGTTGGTATGATTGCATCAATGTACTAGTGTCTCATCGCTGTTCCAAATAAAGGATTAATCGAATCCCTAGTTTGAAAAGTGACATAGCTAAATTGAAAAGTCAAACGGCTAAATTTGGAAAGTGGAAAAGAGGAGGAGGAGGTGAAACCGAGTTGGGGAGGGAGTCCTCCTCCAAGAAACGGCGCACCACCAAGCCGAGTTGGGAGGGACTCCCCCCCCCCTTGGCCGCCGGCCCCTCCACCTATATAAGGAGGGGCAGGGCTCCCTCCTAGCACACACAAGTACCTCTCCTCAAACCCTAGCTTGGCGCCTACCACCATAGACGCCGCCGCCCCCTAGGGTTTTGCCCTAGCCGCCGACTTGGGGGTCCCCGGAACCCTAGCCGCCAGCTCTAGCACCTCCTCCTTGGTGTGTCTAAACCCTAGATCACCGAGGAGATCTCTCATACTCCACCATACTCGCTCCGGCTTAAGGCGAAGCCCTGCAAGATCTCCCCTCTACTTCCGGTACCACGCCGTCGTGCTGCCGGAATCGCGAGGAGAGTGCTACAACCTCCGCTGCCTGCTGGAACAAGGGAGAATAAGGTCTTCGTCGAGTACCGAACGTGTGACCGACTACGGGAGCGCTGCCGGAACGCAGCGCCGGAAGGATCGTCTACGCGATCTTGAGATCGGCAAGAGTACGACTACATCACCCACGAGAATCTGCTCTTGTTAACCGCTTTGGAATCTTCGAGGGTGAGTTCCTCTATCGACTCGTTGCTACAATCTAGTAGATAGATCTTGGCTTGTTTGTTTGCATGCGGTAGAATTTTTTTGTTTTCCATGCTACGAACCCCTACAGTGGTATCAGAGCCGTGTCTATATGTAGATCTGTTTGCACGAGTAGAACACAATGGTCATTGTGGGCGTTGATGCTTTTATTGTCGATTGCTTCTTGTGTACTTTGCATCTTGCGGTATGTTGGGATGAAGCGGCCCGGGCTAACCTTACATGACATCGTTCATGAGACTTGCTCCGCGCTTGACATGCAACTTGTATTGCATAAGTGGCTTTGCGGGTGCCTGTTTCTCCTAGCATAGTTAAGATCCAATTTACAACGGGTGATTAACAATACTAGTATCAATGTTGTGGTTCTTGTTCGTAAGTTAGAACGACACTTATTGAAAGTCCCAAACCATGTAAAATATGCAAAGAAAGTAGAGGCGTCTAACTTTGTTTTGCAGGGGGTGTACAGTGATGTGATATGGCCATGATTGTGATTATATATGATGTATGCAATGTTCCTTATTGTAAGTCGGCAACCGGCAGGAGCCATATGGTTGTCTTTAAATTCTGTTAAGACCCGCGTGTCTATTCAAAGTAGTTGTAATAGTTGAAGCTGGTGGACGACAACCATGGAGCAGCGTCATTGACCTTGATGCAATGCCGGTGATGATGGAGATCATGTTCGTGCTTGAAGATGGAGATCGGAAGCACAAGAAGAAAGGCCATATCATATCACATATTATGAATTGCATGTGATGTTAATCCTTTTATTCATATTGTATTGCTTAGTTCACGACGGTAGCATTATAAGATGATCCCTCAAGCACACAATTTCAAGTTTTAAAGTGTTCATCCTTATTAAGCACCGTTGCTAAAGCTCGTTGTTTCGAAGCACCACGTGATGATCGGGTGTGTTAGATTCTGCGAGTGTATACAACGTGAGTAAGCCAGATTTGTTCATGCGGAAGCTAAGGTTTGATCTTGACGAGCCTAGCATGTACAGACATGGTCTCGGAACACGGATCGCCGAAAGGTAAAGCATGAGTCATATAGTAGATATGATGAACAGTTGATTGTTCGCCATTGAAGCTACATCAACTCTCGTGATGATCGGTTTTGATGTGGTGGATTTGGTTCGTGTGATCACTAAAACAATGTGAGGGATATTGTTTTGAGTGGGAGTTCAACGGCAATATGATTAAAAGTTGAACACTATTTATCATAAATTAAATCAAAGTGAATTTGCATAGTTGTTGTAGTCATTGGCATCCGTTTACCACCTTGCGCTTAGTTATAATTGAGATGATAGAACTATAGAATTCTGGTTAGTTACTTTACGAACTGGTATCGTATTGTTTTGAAGTGTTAATCTAAAGTTTAAAAGTCCTATTGCAAACTTTCAGTAAAGTTCCGGTTACTCCATGAAGTTTAATAATTGGTATTAAAACAAGAGTGACAATTCCAAGTATTAGTGTATAAGTATCATGTTTGTCTCCATGATTCTTGATATTCAAAGGATTGTCTTAATATCAAGGTTATCTAGGATCTGAAAGAGTTGTTTCAGAAACCATGATGTGTGGAAGATATTGTGATATCTGAAACGAAGTTTTGGTTGCAACATGATAGAGTATAATATGCAAAAGTCATGTTCTCATGTTTGATGAGAATTTGCAAAAGGTTGGAGACACTAGTTGTCCTAATCGTCCAAAAGGATTTGGAGAGCAACATTATACTCATGATTCACCGTTATAAACTAAAAGTAGCTTGATCATGGATACTTCCATGATAAGGATGAATATTTGATGTAGGTAAAATATTTACTACACCAAGAGATTACTAAAGAAAGGAATTTGGAAGAACACCAAACATTTGATGATGGTGATCTACTTCAAAGTGCAAGTCCAAAGACATTGGTATTTAATTATACACGCTTTGGATTATGTGTCATATGTATGACTCCACTACTGATGTTGATAGATTCTTTCAAACAGAAAAGGAAATACTGAAAGAGAATCTCATAAATATATGACAGAAAATAAAAGACTAGAATTGTTCAGTTTAAGTATATAGATGATATACATGTTATGGTTATATTCTTTGCTTATTAAACAATGTGGTTCTTAAGTATTTGATACTGAATTTGTTGGTGTGAATCGTCATACGAAACAACACAATTCATGAACTACAATGGCCTAAGTAAATAGCAAAAGAATATGTGATGATGTTCATCGAGAACAAATAAAGGGTTATTGTGTTGCTCGTTAAACATCAAAGCTTGCCTTCAAGATTTGTTTTATCAGGTATTATGAGAACAAAGGGTTGTTCAAATAATTGTCGTAATCCATAAAAATGGATGATTCACAATCTCGTTGGAGAAATCACATCCATAAACTAGTGCTAAAAATGTCGAAAGACAAATTGATTGATAGATCACTTAGGAAGTGACATCGCCGTTTAAATTATATTTGAAAGAAACATGAAGAAACTCCATGTGGATGGAATTTTGGAGTCTTTTGATTTTTGATCAAATGACGCTTGTGAAACTTTCCCAAAGATAATTAAAACTTCGTTCATAGGCCAAAAGGGAACGAATGACTAGCTTATTAGAACTTGTACATATTGTTGTACGAATTCCATTATGTGTAGTCAAGAGCGATGGATTTCAACTTCATATGCTTTCTCCGAAAATTTGAGTGAATATATGAATATTTACTTAATAAGGATGAAGTGTGAAATATTTGAAAAGTTCAAAGACTTTCAAGATGAAGTGCAAAATCATTGTAACAAGAATATAAGTAGTTTATGATAATATCATAAAGGAAGATATTTGAGTTACAAGTTTAGCATAATACCTAAGATTTAAGGAATCGTTCCGTGGATTTGCATTTTCTCGAAACACCATAAGAGTATGGAGCGTTCGAGATATGTAATTAACCTTGTTTGACATGGTAAGATCAAAGGGTATAATTCATAAAACTGCCATTATATTTTAAAGATTAAAAGCTTTAGAGACTACCGTTTTTCCACTGAAAGAGCTCCATCATAATCCGTTGAAATGACACCATATAAAGTTATGGTTTGGGATAAACCCAAGTTGTCTTTTCTTAAACATTGGTATGCTATGCATAAGAAAGATGTTTGCAAACAAAGTCGGATGAACCTGTCTTGTATGTTATTTCGAATAACTGTTCCTCCATAACATCGGAGACAAAAATGTTTGTCGCTTAGAACGTCAAGTTTCTTAGAGAAGGAATTTTTCGTGAAAAGTTAAGTGGGAGGACAAAAGAACTTTGATAAGGTTAAAAGAACCTTAGCTATATGTGCAGAGTTGCGCAACGCCGAAAAGTGTTCCGGAGGCACCAACAATGCTCATGGCTCACGTGCCTCAAAGGTTGTGGTCGCGGAGATCTAAGTTCCTATTGAAAAAGTAGGTGTAAAAAACAATCAAATACCAAGATTTGAGGGTTGAATCATTATTTGAGAATAATGAACCGACTACATGCAAAGAAGCGATGATGGGCCCTGACTCCGTCAAATGGCTTGAAGCCATAAAATCCGTGATAGTTCCATACATGAGAAATCAAGTTTTGAACTTGAAGGACCTCGAGAAAGGTGTAAAGACCTTACAGTTGTGTTGGATCTATAAAGAAATAGACATGAATATGGTCGACATGTTGGGAAAGGGTTCACACAATGTTCAAGGGTTGACTATGAAAAGATTTGATCTTTCATAGCGATATTTAGTCTAGACGGATTAATGTAGCAACCACGACATATAATTTTGTTATGTGTTGGATAACAAAACAAATTCTTCTAATAGAAGGGTTACCTAGGATGTGTGCATGACACGGTCCAAAGGGTTTTGTTAGTTCAAAGGATGCTAAATGCATATGCAAACTTCAATGGTTGAAGTAAGCATTACGGAGTTGGAATCTTCACTATGATGAAACTGTTAAAGGGGTTTAAATTCGTCGGAGATAATGAAGATGCTTGCATTTGCAAGAAATTAAGTGGGAGCGCTAAGACATGTTTCTAATACATTATGTGGAAGACATATTGTTGATTGGAAATGATGTATCTTTTATTAACACAAGATAAGAATTCATTTCGATGAAAGGCTTAGGCAAAACCCAAATATTTAGCATCAATAGACGCTAATATGGTTTGCCGAAGTACATAGATGATGTATTGAATGAGTTCAATATAGAAACTACAAGAAAGGTTCTTGTCGCACAAAAGGATTGAATGAGTTCAATATTGATGATATATTCAAGTGTATTGACACTTGGTAAGTGAACAAAGATTCAAGTATAGATTGATACTTGATGTATGAAATCACAAAGAGTATTTATATCAATTATGCTGTGATATGTACAAATCCAGATATGTCCTATGCTCTAAATGATGTGAGCATATACCAGAATGATTCATAAGATGATCATTGGACAATAGTAAGGATATTCTTATGATCTTTGGAAGAACTAAGAATATATTGTTTGTAGAAGTGACAAATAGATGGTTAGTTCATTGTAAAAGTACTACATTGATACTAGTTTTGTCACAAAGTACAAATTAAGTTTATCTCAATCTAAACTAAGGGTGGCACAATATAATGGAAAGTAAGTTCCATAATGGATTTGGATGAGTTCCAAAGTTAAGACATTGTGACAGATACTACAACAAAAGGCTAAGTATATGACTGCTATTATAGCAGCTAAAGAGGGCATTTGGGTCAAGTAGTTTGTTATCAAACTAGGTGTAGTTCATAGCGGGATAATACTATGAAGATATATTGTACGACAATATTATCAACATGTATTAACCCCAAAGAACTAAAGGTCTCGCCAAAGGACCAAATTTATACAAAGCCATCTCATTAGAGAATGAGTGATGCGTAGAGACGCAAATACATGCAATTACACACGGACCTGGAAGTGTCAGATCCGGAGATCAGTTGACCACTAGCGAACGTGTACTTACAACACCGGAAAGCCATAGGTGTTGAATACACAAAGGTTTGAAACTAGATTATTGACACTAGTGCAAGTGGGAGACTGTTGGAGATATGCCCAAGAGGCAATAATAAAGTGGGTTATTATCATATCTTCATACTTATGATAAATGTTTACATACCATGCTATAATTGTATTAACAGGAAACATTAATACTTGTGTGATTTGTAAACATAAAAGAGTCCCTAGTAAAGCCTCTTGTTAAACTAGCTTGTTGGTTAATATATGATCATGGTTTCCTGATCATGAACATAGAGATGTTATTGACAACATGATCATATCATTAGGAGAATGATGTGATGGACATACTCCTATAGTTAAGCGTAGCATAAAGATCAAGTCATTTAATATAGTTCATTTGCTATAAGCTTTTTGATACATAGTAACCTAATTCCTTCGACCATGAGATCATGCTAATCACCATCACCGGAAGGATGCTTTGATGACATCAAACACCACACCGTAACTGGGTGGCTATAAAGGTGGCATTGAGTGTTCGGAAAGTATGTGTTGAGGCACATGGATCAAGAGTGGGATTTGTCCATCCATATGACGGATAGATATACTCTGGACCCTCTCGGTGTAATGTCATCCAATTAGCTTGCAAGCATGTGACTGGCTCACAAGGGATCACATATCACGGCAACGAGAAAAGAGTACTTATCGGTAACGAGGTTGAACTAGGTATGCAGAGATACCGACGATCAAAACCTCGGATAAGTAAACTGTCGTGAGACAAAGGGAAATTGGTATCGTATGTAAGTGGTTCATTCGATCGCAAAGTAATCGTAGAAATATGTGGGAGCCATATGAATTTCCAGATTCCTCTATTGGTTATTGATCGGAGAAGTGTCTCGATCATGTCCGCATAATTCACGAACCGTAGGGAGACACACTTAAGGATTCGACGTTGTTTGAGTAGTTATGGAATGAATGAGAAAGAGACCGAATGTTGTTCGGAGTCTCGGATGGGATCCGGGATATCACGAGGATATCCGGAATGGTCCGGAGAATAAGATTCATATAAGGAAAGTCCTGTTTCGGAGTTGGGGAATGATTCCGGTGTTTTCATCGAGAATGTTCTAGAAGGTTCCAGAATGTCCGGCACTCCGGAGGGGAAGGGTACATGAATGTGTTGTATCAAGTTGGTATGATTGCATCATGTACTAAGTGTCATCGCTGTTCCAAATAAAGGATTAATCGAATCCTAGTTTGAAAAGTCAAATAGCTAAATTGAAAAGTCAAACGGCTAAATTTGGAAAGTGGAAAAGAGGAGGAGGAGGGGAAACCGAGTTGGGGAGGGAGTCCTCCTCCCCAAGCCGGCGCACCACCCAAGCCGAGTTGGGGAGGGACTCCCCTCCCTCCCCTTGGCCGCCGGCCCCTCCACCTATATAAGGAGGGGCAGGGCTCCCTCCTAGCACACACAAGTACCTCTCCTCAAACCCTAGCTTGGCGCCTACCACCATAGACGCCGCCGCCCCCTAGGGTTTTGCCCTAGCCGCCGACTTGGGGGTCCCCGGAACCCTAGCCGCCGGCTCTAGCACCTCCTCCTTGGTGTGTCTAAACCCTAGATCACCGAGAAGCTCTCTCATACTCCACCATACTCGCTCCGGCTTAAGGCGAAGCCCTGCGAGATCTCCCCTCTACTTCCGGTACCACGCCGTCGTGCTGCCGGAATCGCGAGGAGAGTGCTACAACCTCCGCTGCCTGCTGGAACAAGGTAGAAGGTCTTCGTCGAGTACCGAACGTGTGACCGACTGCGGGAGCGCTGCCGGAACGCAGCGCCGGAAGGATCGTCTACGCGATCTTGAGATCGGCAAGAGTACGACTACATCACCCACGAGAATCTGCTCTCGTTAACCGCTTTGGAATCTTCGAGGGTGAGTTCCTCTATCGACTCGTTGCTACAATCTAGTAGATAGATCTTGGCTTGTTTGTTTGCATGCGGTAGAATTTTTTTGTTTTCCATGCTACGAACCCCTACATATCCGCGGGTAGATCAAATAGTACACAAGTTATTCATAATTAAGTGATTATGTTTCATCGGTAACACATTTGACAAAAAAAACAATTATGTATGAGTACATGACAATATCAAACTTTAGAACTCTCCCTTGTGCTACGGGACTAATCGATTGTATAGCTTGGAGCTCCACATGTAAGATCCACATATCCTTTAAAACAAGTAGGATATGAGTATATCCACGGGTACAAGGCTATACATGTGCCCTATCCATGACTTAACAGGTATGATATGGATACTATGCATTAGTAGAAAAGTGTATCCATACTCTGTCCATGCAGGTACGGTACCCGTGGATACAACTACCATCATTAGCCTCCAAGGTGCAATTTGTGTTGGGGCTATACCTCTCCCTCTCTTTATATAGGAGGAGGGGTGGCACCTAGGGTTGCTTCTAGGGCCAGCGCACAAGGTGAGGGGGTCCGGCGGCCACAAGCATAGCCGCCCCTTTCAACTTGTCCTCCAAGTTGGGGGTGTACCAACTTGGGTTGCCCCCTTTGGCCCATGTACATGGCTCATACGGGTTGCCATATATACTATTTCATTAAATAATATTTTTGGACCTTTATTAATTCAATAATTCATAAGACATTCTGTGAAACCCCTAGAACATTTACCTGTTCTCCTCCGAAACTATTTTGAACTCCGAAGCTCTTCTGGTTTCTCTCCAAAACTTAGTTCAATAATGCAAAAAAAATCCCATGTTATTATCTCACATATTTATACAAATAGTAATCACCAAATCAATGACTCCTTAAGCGTGTGACCCTGTAAGTTTGATATTACGCTGATATGAATGTGAGACACCTTCGGTCAATAATCAGTAGTGGGATCTAGACACCCATATTGATTCCCACGCATACATGGATATATCGAGCAAACCTATTGCCTTTGTACCTGATTATATTCCTTTTTCTTCGTGATACATAACAAAACCAGATGTGAGATATATTAGGTATCCTTGTGAAGCAATGCTTTAATCACAATACCAAATTATCCTCGTTATCAGGTTGTTCTCTTTTCTCGTTTCCGTATTTCAATATCCCCGATAATATATTGTGTCTGGCCAGACGATGATGGATATCTTAATACATATAAGACCCTAAGTATCTCTCCATTGTTAGAGGATAAAATCCCACTCTTGAACCATAGTAACCCTAGACATACATTTCGAAGTACATGGAGACCAACGCTATAGCCACCCTGTTACAGATAACGTTCGATGGCCTCCAATGTAAATCTTCCAGTATGAAGGTACCCGATATTCTCATGGTCTAAGGACGTGCATGTACAATAAAATTGTAACGGTAAAACCAATAACTAAGTGATGATGTGATTTCATAGTATGGCATATAGTTGGATTTGTGAACACCATTATTCTGCCAACAATGTGCCCTTATTGTTGTGGGAATCCTTGTTATTTTAAAAATGCCCATGATTACGAAAACGGAACTATCATGCAACACATAAGCTAGTCTTAGAGGCAAGATTAGAAACTTCTTTGTATTCACATTCGCACACATGACTATTAGTTTTCCTTTGAATCTCACAGTCAAGAACCATATAATAGAAATATAAAGTTCAATAATGAACATGAAAATAAACAATAACATTTATTATTGTCTCTTGGACATATTTCGTTCAATTAATATCCGGAATACATCAAGTGCATCCCCATGTACAACAACTCAATATCGCGAGCAATTCAAGACATCCAGAATGCACACTACCAAATTATTAAAAAGAAAAAGGAAACCCAAGATCTAAGGAGACTGTAACCAACAATGACATCATCCACTGTTGTAACAACACATAGACCTGCTGTGACAACACATAGACCGTGGGAAATTTCTCCAAAAGCAACACCTTTAGGAAAGGTAACAACACACAATTGCCGCGTCACCGGATCCATTTAAGGACTAGATCATAGGTTTTCACCCTGGAGAGAGGGACCAAGAAAAGTTCAAGCAATGTCTTCACAAGGTAACAATGCCAAAACAATACCGGGTATGACCGGCGAATATCAAACCAAGGGTTTTCACCCTAGAGCTCTAGTCCTGGTACTGAAGAAACACCACCGAACCTCAACCACAATGTGTTGTCGCATCCACCTAACCACCACCTTCATTCCCTTTAGCTTTGACACTGCCGAACACAGACAAACGTCCATGCTCCTGCATATGTGCGTCGTGTCCGAGAGCACTCGGCGATAAATATGCATAAGTCTCGAGCACGAGATCTATGGGACATAACGTAGTAGAATGGCTTCGGTGTGAATGTCGGACGTTCCAACCGATGCTCACACACGGTTGTGGTGTGATCAAATCCAGAACATATTCGCCTTAAAAAAATGGTCGGAGGGAGACCAAAGCATGCAGAATGAAACAAGATTGCCGAGAATTACGTTGAGGACAGAAGTATATAATTGACCTACATTCTTAGGGGTTGTACGATCAAATTGTTTCTTTGCACACGCATACAATTATGTGTATAGCTGTTTTCTCACTGCTTGTGTAGCCATCTTGCGTGGTGGTACACCCTCAAATCTACGCAAAGAAGAAACAAGGTTGAGTGATTTGGCTGACACGAGGTCAGTTTCATGTGACTGCAGGTGCTTCTGCATGTTGTCCGAGCGAATAATGAGCAATGCTAGCTCAGTCTTATGCTGGAAATGCAATGAACCTGCATGTGCTTACACGCCAATTACTAGTAACCAGGTCAGTAGGGTTTGATAACTTGGAAAGCTCCAATTTTGACCACATTGGGAAGAATTAAGTCTGAACAACAGTGAATCTGTCGGTATCGATTACAAAGCAAACGTACTAAGCAAAGCGAAAATTCAGAAAGATTGATGGGCTAGCTGATAATCGTACGGCTCGGTCCTGTCAAAGTATTGTGTATCCATATAGTTGACATAAAATAGCATTTCAGTCTTGATCTGTACAGATTCTCCAGGGAAGACGCATCAGAGAATAACGTTAAACATCTTGAGAGGACACCATGACACACCACGTATATCAGAAATCTTGTACTATATAGTAATTAATATTACTCAAATCATTAATCGTTAGCACAAATATTATTACTACTAATTGCGTCATTGGCAACATCTGCATCCAATAACGGATGTGATCAATAGTAGGAGTACTATACTATAGACTACTACGTGTAGAGTACTTAATTAACCTGGTATCACTAGACCCCAGGCGTGTGATTGCAGACAAAGCTGATAGAGAACATACACTTGTTATTCTCATGTGCAGCACCTGAAGAACAAAACAAATAGTGCACTTGGCCAGTCGCCAATCCAGTGTTCTGCCGCTGGTTTCACTGGCTTGTGGGAAAGTTTCCTTGGAAGCGGTTTCGGTTCCCCTTATTGGACTTAATCTAACGTGTGCGCGACAATAGTTTGCAATTTGCAAGAAGCGTTTGTTCTTATTCTCCCACCATGTGAAACAAGTACAGTAGCCTCTAGTTGTCGCTCCTAGACTGATTAAATAGTTAATGTAGCCTGTCAGCTTGTTTGCAAATTTCTGGGGGGAGATTCTCCAATGGGTGTTATGTGCTGAAGTACCATGTAGTTATATTTTATACTAGTTGCAATGAAAGTGTTATTAAGTAGTACTCCCAAGTATAGCCTTTTTTTTCATTTAACTAAGAAGTGCACTTTTATTCATCCAAAATTAGTGTTCCCAGGGATGTCCCAGAGTGCCGGCGATTTCAACTGAACTTCAAAGGGGTGATCGGTGTTAACGGCAACTTTATTTACACCCATCATCGCAAAAGAGAGTTAACTCACTGAAACGGGTAACAAGACGAGTGCCCAAATTAGAAATACAATGAAAATGACAACTAGATTCGATCAATGTCTAGATCTAGATGCATGCATCTTTCGCTTTCCCTCTCCTGTTGCTGACACGGTTGTTTTGTTCATGTTGCGAATACATGATCCCTCCATTCACAAATAAGTGTATTTCTAGCATTTGTCCTAAGTCAATTTTTTTGACCAACTTTATAGATTATAGATAAATATAGCAACATATATTATATCAAATTGATATATATATATATATATATATATATATCTACTTTTGAAAAAAGATCTAGTGATACTAATTTAGTGTCAACGGTTTTTTACAAAGTTAGTCGTGTTTTATTAGGACAAAACCTAAAAGTACACTTATTTGTGGATGGAGGGAGTATGTCACAACTTGTACCGTGGCATGCACCTCTGGTGTGTGGCTGACATCTTCACTGTATATCGTCAGTTTACAATACTATCCTGAACCATCTCGACCCTCGGGGGCGACTCGGGGGGAACCAGCGCGCCAGTCACCCGCTTCCTAAGGTGCCTGAGGGAGGGGGAGGCTGTGTTCGATGTCATGGCTTTATCTTCTCTGGCGGGTGCGTCGGCTAAGGTGGCTGAGAGGGGAGGGTCCCGAGGTTGACGCGAGGCTCTCTGATGTCATGGCTTTGTCTTCTCTGGCGCGTGCGTCAGCTTGGCGGTGAGGGGTCCCAGCGGGCAGAGGGATGATGCAACCGCCGGTTTGCGGCTAGTGGCATAAGTGGTGTCCTAGGAGCTGCTACTGGCGGCGGCGGCAGCCAGGGCCTAGCTGGGATTGGCGGGCTATGATTTGCATGGCTTTCTGGTGCTGATCTGCTACAACGGCGGTTGCATGCCTTGGGAAGACAGGGCGCGACGACGTCTCTCCAGCCGAGGACGAGCTGCAGAGAGGTGGAGGTGTGTCGTTCCTAGGACATGCTCCCATTTCTGGACATGGTGGATGATTAGTGGAGGTCGTGGTGTCTGCGGGGGATTGGTCGGTGTCGTTCTGCAGTGGAAGGTCGATGTAGAGAACACGTCCTTGCATCGCCCATGGTGGTGTTGGAAACCTAAGCTAAAGCTTTGCACTGACTTTTTCAGTTCCGAAGGCGGCGTCGCACGAGCATCGTCTCCTTCCTCGGAGGTGTTGGCCCTCGAACTCCTTCCACACCCTTATTGTTGGTCTAGACTCTCCGAGAGGAATTTCTATCTTTGGGTTTGGGCAGGCGGGCGACGGCAACATCTACGTCATGACCTTCTTGAAGGTATCATCTTGTAAGTCTTGTTCATTTTCTCTCATTGTCAGATTGGTGGATGTCGAGGCAGAAGCCCAGAGCAGATGATGGTTGTGCGTCCAGGCGGCCGCCTCAAGAACCATGCTGGGAAGCAACCTCATGGGGTGGGGAAGCTTCTTGTCTTGGCTTGGGTGACAAATCTTGTGGTACTAGGTGATGCATGTAAAATGCATACATAAACTGTGTAGTTTATTGATCATGTTCCCACATATTTGCAACTGATATGATATTATATTTATGTTTTACATTGATTTATGGGGATTTACAAATGATCTATTTTATTTGGTTTATAACTCTATAGGACAGGAAAACCCTATTTTATGTATTTTTATCTATAAGGGACCTAAACAAAGTCAAATGGCACTGGGATTTTTCGAGGAGTATTTTTTCGCAAAGAGAAGCCTCAAGACTAGAAAGACCCCCTCCTGGTATGATCTCGGAGGAGGCGGTGCAGAAACACAGAAATACCGAAATAGAGGTAGAACCAGTGAAGATTGGATAGGGAAATACCACCAGTTGGATCTCTACCTTCTCCAACATCTTCGGCTTCATCATCATGAGGAAAAGGGAGCAGTCCACCTCTGGACTATGGGTTTGTGGCAGTAGATTGATACGTCGTAAACGTATCTATAATTTTTGTTGTTCCATGCTTGTTTAGTATCCACTTTGTTTTGCTTTGTCTACGATTTGAGGTATTTTATATGTTTTCTGGGACTAACCTATTAACAAGATGCCACAGTGCCAGCTGCCTGTTTTCTGTTGTTTTTGGTTCCAGAAAAGTCAGAAAATGAATATTATCAGAATTGGACGGTACAAAAGCCAAAGTCAATATTTTACCGAGGAGAACACGGAGCAAGGAGACGAGACGGAGGAGGGCCTCGAGGGGGCCACACCCCCTGGCCACGCGGCCTGACCTGGCCCACGCCGGGGGGGGGGGGGGTGCAGCCGCCTCGGGCACCCCCTCGGCCTTCCTCTTCGCCTATAAGAAGCCCCCAATACCTAAACCCTAAGAACCCGATCAATCTTCCACGAAATAGTCCATAGATGCCACCACCATCGTCCCTAGATCGGGGGGGGGGGGGGTCTGAAGCTCTTCCCGGCACCCTGCCGGAGGGGAGAGATCATCCTAGAGGCCTTCTTCATCACCATGTCAGCCTCCGGTATGATGCGTGACTAGTTCCACCTTGGACTATGGGTCCATGTAGTAGCTAGATGGTTGTTTCTCCTCCTTTGTGCTACCATGTTTAGATCTTGTGAGCTCCGTTCATGATCAAGATCATCTATTTGTAATCATGCATGTTGTGTTTGTGGGGATCCGATGGATATTGAGATTACTATGTCAGATTGATTAATGATTCTATCTTATTGATTCTATCATGTCTGTGTTGTTTGAGATCTTGCATGCTCTCTATTTCTAGTAGATATCTTGGCCAAGTAGATGCTAATGACTCCAAGAGGGAGTATTTATGCTTGATAGTGGGTTCATGCCTCTATTGAATCTGGGGAAGTGATAGAAATCTCTAAGGTTGCATATGTGTTGTTGCTACTAGGGAGAAAACAACAATCTCTTGTTCATGGAACAAGTATATTGTTTACTTTACACACTTTTCTTAAAGCAGTTATCCGTTGCTTGCAACTTAATACTGGAGGGGGTTCGGATGATAACCTGAAGGCAGATTACTAGTCATAAATGCAGTTGGATGGCGGTCTATGTATCTTGTTGTAATGCCCAATCGAATCTCATAGGATCATGAATGTATAGTATTGCATTGTTAGGCCTTGCTCTATCCTGTCAATTGCCCCGCTGTAATTTGTTTAACCAGCATGTTATGTTGTTTATCTTAAGGAGGACACCTCTAGTGAACTATGGACCCCAGACCAATCTTTACCATTGATACATCTTCCACTGTTACTATTTACTTTCTACAAGCCACCATTACTTTCCACACCATACGGTTAATCCTTTGTTTTTAGCAAACCGGTGAGATTGACAACCTCACTGTTCGTTGGGGCAAAGTCTTGAGTTTGTGTTGCGCAGGTTTCTAGTTGCTAGCAACACCTTTGAGTCGTTTCCTTCGTCCTACTGGTTCGATAACCTTGGTTTCTTTCTGAGGGAAGACTTGCTGTTGTGCTAATCATACCTTCCTCTTGGGGTCTCCCAACGAAGCTCTACAGTGATCTGAGCACATCAAGCTATTTTCTGGCGTCGTTGCCGGGGAGGCTAAGGACGGCTTCACAAGGGGAGTCCTTCACAACCTTTCCCTTTACTTTGTTTTTGTTTTGCTTAGTTTCGTTTGGTTTGCTTTCTTTTATCAAAAACACAAAAAATTTAGTTCCTTCTTCAAGTTGTTTTTATGTCTAGTTCTACTCCAATCACTATTTCATTATGGATAACCCACTCGGTTTACTATTTGGGAAAACTGCTATCACTGCTAAGGTAGTAGATTAACCACCGCCTGTTAGAACCTCCATGGAAGATTTTATAAGGTATAGAGAATCTTATAAGGGTAAAGTCATGAGAGCCGTGTTAAAAAGGTTGGATATAATTGCTAAAATTTTGCTTAAATGCCATGATATAAATTGTTGCTCTGAACAGGATACTAAACATATTTAATTCCAATGTGGCTTTAGTAAAGAATTTGTAATTATGAACTATCATTGGAATAACTATATTCATCTTGGATTTGAAGAAGTAGAACAATTTGTTTTGTTTATGGGAGCTTCTGAATTAGAATCCTTCATGTCTAAAAACTATGAAACATGTGTTGCTTGTAAAGACCTTAAATATATGGTATATTCTATCCATGATCATTGCATAGAAAATTTCAGCAATAATTGTTATATCGTTGATTATAAAGAGAGACTCTGTCATGCACAAGAATGTGTCCACAATTTGCAGGAGCCTATGGAAGAAGAAATTATTGAACCTGAAAGCTCATTAGATGAAAATGAGGAGGAGAGTGATGAACAAAAGGAGGAAGAATGGATTAGCTACCAATTCCTACCTTCTAATGAGAGTAACTCTTTATCCCTTACATTATTTGATTGTCCCCCATGCTTACTAAAGGAGGATGAATGTTATGTTCCTATGGGACCTTTTGAAATATCTGCTATGAGTAAAACTTGTGATAATAATTATTCTCCTATTATGCATGGTACTAAAGAGTTTTTCTTAGAAAATGTTTATGATAAAGCTCTAGATGATGGTCCTATATTGAATGATCAGTCACCTTGTTATAAAATTGTTAAAAGTGGGTTCTTAGTTTTAATCCCACTATTTTTGAGCTTGATAGAAATTATGTGTTTGTAGATCATGAAAACCATGCCTTATGTGATAGTTATATTGTTGATTTTATTCATGAGGCTACTGAAAATTATTATGAGAGAGGAAATATGGTTGTATAATTTTTCATGGTACTGAAACACCTCCCTATGTGCTGAAAGTTTTGAAATTACTCTTGTTTTATCTTTCTATGTCTGTCACTTTGTTCTTTATGAATTTATTTGGTACAAGATTCCTATGCATAGGACGAGGGTTAGAATTAAATGTGTTTTGAATTTGCTTCTTTATGCTCTCTTTTACTTCAATTCATATTTCTTATGTGAGCATCTTCTCAGACTATCAAGCCTAACTTAAAGGCGTTAAAGAAAACTACTTCTTGAGAGATAAACCAATATTTTTCTTGAGTATTGGAAGTTATTACTTCTATAATAACCTCTCCTTATCCTTTTTGTTTGGTTTTTGTGCCAAAAATAACCTCTAATGAGAGAGAAGTAAGATTTGGGGAAGTTGCTGTCCCGAAACAGATTTTTGTGCTCCACTATAAATATTCGTGAAAAATATCTGTATGTCGGATTGAGATGCCATTTTCTGAATAAATCCCCCAGGTTCTTATCTAACTTTAATTAGTTCAACACTTTTTTATTTGAGCAACATAAGGTCTTCGAAAAAATCGGTTTCTACCTGCTGGTCTATTTTGACAGATTTCTGCCTTTAATTCCATTTGCCTCTTTATTGATTTCCTTTTGGGTTCTCTTTAGTAAATTGAGATTTTTGAGGGCATTGATACAGTAGCTTGTGTTTTAATGCAAGTTTTATGTGTGTTGAAACTAAACCCAAAGGTCTATTATCTTTTGAATGCACTAATGTTGCTAATGAAGATTGTGTGAAGTTTTGTATGAAGGGAATTTCCAAGTGTAGGGGAAGAATGATGTAATGAGATGAAGAATGGACAAAAGCTCAAGCTTAGGGATGCCACCACATGTCACCCCAAGAAATATTCAAGAGGTACAAGCGTCAAAGATTGGGGATGCCACCCCGTGTCACCCCAAGAGATATTCAAGAGGTACAAGCGTCAAAGCTTGGGGATGCCCAAGGCATCCCCTTCTTCATCAATAAAAATCTCAGGTCTTTTTAGACACTTTGTTTTTTTATTGTTTCATGCACTGTTGTGTTGTTCTTGGAGCATCTTAGTTTTCGTTTTTGGTTTTCGTTTGCTTAGTTTGCTTGAATAAGTTGGTTGGATTACAACACTTCTTTTGAAGAGAGACACACTCTCTTTTCATTGCCTAGAACACTCTAGTTTTCACTCTTATTGTTTTGTGAGTGTTCTCTTTTGCTAGCACTGTGTTTAACCTTAGTTTTATTATGCTGTTTGCTTAGAACTTTTTAGTTCTTATTTGTGGATTTGTGAGACATGCTCACTGATCTTTATTGATTATTATCTTTATGAGTTATTTCAAATAAGTTGATTGGTCTTGGAAAAGAGTAGGAAGCTTCATGCTTATAGTGGTACAAAAAGGGAGCTTGTTTTGACTGTGGCTTAGACTTTATCATGTCATGATAGATGTTGTTTTGACCTTATGCTTAGTGATTATTGTTGTAGCATGAATTGTTCCAAACAATTGAGATTGCTTAATGTACCTTGAAAGAATCATGCGTTGTTTTAGCATACAAAAGAATAATATTGTGGTGTTCTCCTTTGATGTTTTGTTTGGGTTGACTTGGCACATGCTTACACCATGTTATGACTATGAACCAGGCACCCTAGCATCTATGATCATTTAGTTTTTGACCTGTGGTACCACTTTATGCTTTGATTAGTAATGTTTTGGCGCTCTGCATGATTATGGCCATTATTGCTCTCTTAGTTGGTCGCTCCCAGTATTTTGCTAGCCTCCACTTGTATGAGAAAGTTCTACTCATGCATCCAACTCCCAAGAAACCAAGTTATTCCAAAGGGTCCACTATTAATCTCTATGCATGGTGTGTTACACCATTCCAAGTATATTCTTGTTTCATCTACCTTCCAATTAAAAAGTCATTTTGTTATGTGAAAAATTAGTGATTAAAGCTCTCACAAACTTGATGGCACACTTTATTTTTCTTGCCCGTAATAAACTTGAAACATTGTGTCGTCTATGTTGTATATGCTTGCACTTATATGTTGGAATTAGCAGAACCATGCTGTCATGGGAAACGCTTTCAACATTGCACTTGTACATTGTACCCAGTTGATATCATGCTCTTTTGTTTATGGATATCGTCGGTATGAAATGAAAGGGGAGCTTGTAAGTCCATGGAGTTATGTATGTGTGTTAGAGAAACATCTGGGCCGCTAGCCTAAGCCATGCCTAATCATGGTGGAAACTTGCAGCATCACCATAGTGATCAATCTATGAAGCTTTCTTCTTATAAAAAAGAGACATGTTGAAAAGGGGAAAGAGAGAAAAAAGCACCATTTTCCCATGGTAAATAAGAAGATTGCTGAGATGCTAATTGTCTGCTTGCCTTGTCATTTTGATTATGGGATATCTCATGTATCATGTGCAAGGGGTACCCCATTGGCGGTCTGATACGTCAGAAACGTATCTATATTTTTTTATGCTCCATGCTTGTTTAGTATCTACTTTGCTTTGCTTTGTCTACACTTTGAGGTGTTTTTACATATTTTCTAGAACTAACCTATTAACAAGTTGCCACAATGCCAGTTGCCTGTTTTCTTCTGTTTTTGGTTCCAGAAAGGCAGAAAATCAATATTCTCGGAATTGGACGGGACAAAAGCCAAAGTCAATATTTTACCGTGGGCGTCACGAAGTCCAGAGGAGAGACGAAGAGGCGAGCCAGGGCCGCCGAACCCCCCTAGGCACGGGTGGGCCCATCCCGCGCCTGGGTAGGGTGTGGGCCCTCCGGCCGCCTCCCAGCCTCGCCTCTTCGCCTATAAGAATCCCCCGATGCAGAAACCCTAGGCACCCGATCAAAATTCCACGAAACCTTCTATAGCTGCCGCCACCATCGTCCCTAGATCGGGGGGATCTGAAGTTCTTCCCGGCACCCTTCCGGAGGGGAGATCATCCCGGAGGCCTTCTTCTCCGGTATGAAGCGTGAGTAGTTCCACCTTAGACTACGGGTCCATGTAGTAGCTAGATGGTTGTATCTCCTCCTTGTGCTTTCATGTATAGATCTTGTGAGCTCCGTTCATGATCATGATCTAATCTATTTGTGATCATGCATGTTGTGTTTGCGGGGATCCGATGGATATTGAGATTACTATGTCAGATTGATTAATGGTTTTGTCTATTTGATACTATCATGTCTCTGTTGTTTGTGATCTTGCATGCTCTCCGTTGTTAGTAGCTATCTTTGCCAAGCAGTTGCTAGTGACTCCAAGAGGGGGTATTTATGCTCGATAATGGGTTCATGCCTCTAGTTTCCAAGGAAAGTGATAGAAATCTCTTCGGTTGTAGATGTGTTGTTGCTACTAGGGAGAAAACAACGGTCTCTTGTTCATAGAACAAGTGGATTGTTTACCTTACACAGTTTGCTTAAAGCAGTTGTCTGTTGCTTGCAACTTAATACTAGAGGGGGTTCGGATGATAACCTGAAGGTGGACTTCTAGTCATAGATGCAGTTGGATTGCGGTCTCTGTATATTGGTGTATTTCCCAATCGAATCTCATAGGATCTTTTTGTCTAGTATTGCATTGTTATGCCTTGCTCAGTTCCTGTCAATTGCCCTGCTGTAATTTGTTTACCCTTCATGCCATGTTGTTTATCTAAGGAGAGCACCTCTAGTGAACTATGGACCCCGGTCCAATCTTTTCTATTGATACATCTTCCACTGTTGCATGTTTACTTGCTGCAAACCATTACCTCCCACACCATACGTTTAATCCTTTGTTTTGGTGGAGGACAGAAATCTGTTTCGGGACAGTAACTCCTCAAATCTTACTTCCCTCTCATTAGAGGTCATTTTTGGCACAAAAAGCACACAAAAAGGATAAGAAGAGGTCATTACTGAAGTAATAACTTCCAAGAGTCAAGGAAACTCTTGGGTTGTCTCCCAACAAGTACTTTTCTTTAACGCCTTTAAGTTAGGCACACGAAGCAAGAAGAATCAAGTATTTTCAAATGAGGGAGCATTAACATCAAACCTTGCTTTCAAAGGAGGAGCACAAAGCAACTTCTCTCTCCTCATAGAGAAGTGTTCAATACCTTTCTTGAATGGAAAATGATATTTAATGGTGACTTCTTTCATATCAATGATGGCACCAACTATTCTAAGAAAAGGTCTTCCCAAAGTAATAGGACAAGAAGCATTGTATTCAACATCCAAAACATAGAAATCAACAGGTACATAAGCATTGTTAACCATATTGAGAACATCATTAATACTCCCCATGAGTCTCATTGAGTGGAACATCCAAATAACAATCTTCTAAAGGTGGCAAATCAAGCATTTCATAAATCTTCCTAGGCATAATAGAGACACTAGAACCAAGATCACATGAAGCTTTGAGATCAAAGTCATTCACTTGCATATTAATAATGGGTTCCCAACTATCTTCTAATTTCCTAGGAATAGAAGATTCTCTTCCTTAATCTTAACAAGAGCATCTGTAATGTGTTTGGTGAAAGCAACATGCATATCACTAGCATCAGGACTTCTAGCAAGCTTTTGTAGGAGCATGCAAGATCACAAACAACACAGACATGATAGAATGATAAAGACAAAACTATTAATCAAACCAACATAATAATCTCAATATCCATCGGATCCCCACAAACACAACATGCATGATTACAAATAGATTAGATCTTGATCATGAACGGAGCTCACAAGATCTATACATGAAAGCACAAGGAGGATATACAACCATCTAGCTACTACATGGACCCATAGTCCAAGGTGGACTACTCACGCATCATACCAGAGAGAAGGCCTCCGGGATGATCTCCCCTCCGGCAGGGTGCCGGGAAGAACTTTAGATCCCCCTGATCTAGGGATGACGGTGGCGGTGACTACAGAAGGTTTCGTGGAATATTGATCGGGTCCTTAGGGTTTCTGCATCGGGGGCTTCTTATAGGCAAAGGGGGAGGCCGAGGAGGTGGCCAGGGGCCCCACACCCTATCTAGGCGTGGGCCCATCCCTAGCCGCGCCTAGGGGGGTGTGGCCGCCCTGGCACGCCTCTCTGTCTCCCCTTTGGACTTCTTGTTCCCCACGGAAAGTTATTGACTTTGACGTTTGTCCCGTCCAATTCCGAGAATATTGATTTTCTGCCTTTTTGAAACCAAAAAACAGAAGAAACAGGCAACTGGCACTGTGGCAACTTGTTAATAGGTTAGTTCCAGAAAAGATATAAAAACACCTCAAAGTGTAGACAACTCAAAGCAAAGTAGATACTAAACAAGCATGGAGCATCAAAAATTATAGATACGTTTCCGACGTATCAACCGGTGAGCTTGACAACCTCACTGATTCGTTGGGGTAAAGTCTTTAGTTTGTGTTGTGCAGGTTTCCATGTTGCTTGCAACACCTTTGAGATGTTTCCTTCCTCCTACTGGTTCGATAACCTCGGTTTCTTACTGAGGGAAAACTTGCTGTTGTGCTTATCACACCTTGCTCTTGGGGTTTCCAACGAAGCGTCCCACGACAGTATTGGGCGTCATCAAGCCTTTTCTAGCGCCGTTGCCAGGGAGGCTAAGGACGTATTCACAAAGGGAGTCCTCCTCAACCTTTCTCTTTACTTTGTTTGTAGTTTGCTTGGTTTTGTTTGCCTCTTTTTATCAAAAACTCCCAAAAAAATAGTTTAGTTTGCTTTGCTTTCTCTTATAAAAAACACAAAAAATTTAGTTCCTACGCTAGTTGCTGGTCTGTTATTGCCTTGCTTTTTTCATGCTTTCTATCAATGGATGGTTTCTTTGAAACTAGTTCTTATTGGCAAGGTAGGTTCACAGAAGAACAAAAGTATTATTATAAGGAACACTGTTTGTCACAAAAAGGGAAACACTTATGGGAACAAATTGATAAGTTGAATACTATTGCTAGAGACTTGTGCTCTACTTACAATGTTACTTATTTCTTTGATAAATCTTGTTGTTGTAGGAGGTATAAACACCTTCCTTTTCAATGTGAGTATAATGATAGTGTTACCATATCTTCTTATGTTAAGGGAAATTATGACTTTTATGATGTGGAGCAAATTGAAGAATTTATTGCCTTCAAGGGTGCATTTGAACTTGCCAGCTTGCTTGAAAATACCGATGATGCACCTTATGAATATGAGGTTTATGAGATACTTAAATTTTGCTTTGATAATTACAAGGAAGCAAATGGCTATATTCTTGAATATTGTAATAGATGCTTTCCACAAATGGAAGAGACTAATGCCTTGAAGGAGCCTATGGAAGAATAAATTGTTGAAACTGGAAGCTCATTAGATGAAAAAGAGGAGGAGAGTGATGAACAGAAGGAGAAAGAATGGATCTACCCATGCCTACCTTCTAATGAGAGTAACTCTTTACCTCTTATATTATTTGATTGTCCCCCATGCATACCAAAGGAGGATGAATGTTATGTTCCTGTGGATCCTTTTGAAATTTCTACTTTGGGTAAAACCTGTGAAGGTTTTAATCCACTATTTTTGAGCTTGATAGAGATTATGTGTTTGTAGATCATGAAAAGCATTCTTTATGTGATAGCTATATTGTTGAGTTTATTCATGATGCTGCTGAAAATGAGAGAGGAAAGTATGGTTGTAGAATTTTTCATGGTACTGAAACACCTCTCTTTGTGCTGAAAGTCTTAAAGTTACTCTTGTTTTATCTTCCTATGCTTGTCACTTTGTTCTTTGTGAATTTATTTGTGTACAAGATTCCAATGCATAGGAAGAGGGTTAGACTTAAATATGTTTTGAATTTGCTTCTTGATGCTCTCTTTTACTTCAATTCATATTTCTTATGTGAGCATCTTCTCAAGTTATCAAGCCTAACTTAAAGGCGTTAAAGAAAAGTACTTGTTGGGAGATAATCCAAGAGTTTCCTTGAGTCTTGGAAGTTATTACTTCAGTAATGACCTCTCCTTATCCTTTTTGTTTGCTTTTTGTGCCCAGAATGACCTCTAATGAGAGGGAAGTAAGATTTGGGGAATTGCTGTCCCGAAACAGATTTCTGTCCTCCACCATAAAAATTCGTGAGGAGTCTATGTAAGTCGGATTGAGCTTAAAATTTACGAATAAATCCCCCAGTATGTTAGCTAACTTTCGTAGTTCAACACATTTTGATTTGAGCAACAGAAGATTTTCGAAAAAATCGGTTTCTACCTGCTGGTCTGTTTTGACAAATTACTGTCATTATTTGCATTTGCTTCTTATTGATTCCTTTTTTAGTTCTCTTTTGGTGAATTGAGCTTTTTGAAGGATTTGCTACAGTAGCTTGTGATTTTAGTGAAAAAAAATTCTGTTTCAAAGCTAAACCCAAAGGTCTAATATCTTTTGAATACACTAATGTTGCTAATGAAGATTGTGTGAAGTTTTGTATGAAGGAAAAATTTCAGGTGTAGAGAGAGAATGATGTAATAAGATGAAGAATGGACAAAAGCTCAAGCTTGGGGATGCCAACCCGGTGTCACCCCAAGAAATATCCAAGAGGTACAAGCGTCAAAGCTTGGGGATGCCCAAGGCATCCCCTTCTTCATCAATAAAAAGCTCAGGTCTGTCTAGACACTTTGTTTTTATTGTTTCATGCACATTTGTGTTGTTCTTGGAGCGTCTTAGTTTTCGTTTGCTTTGCTTAGGTTGTTTAGTTTTCTTGAATAAAGTAGTTTGGACCCCCGTTCTCGCTGTGTTGTTTTCAAATAAGTTGCTTGGTGTTGGAAAGGAGTAGGAAGTTCCTGCTTAAAAGTGCAAGAGGAGCTTGCATTGACTGTGACTTAGACTTTAGCATGACATGCTAGGTGTTGTTTTGACCTTATGCTTAGTGATTATTGTTGTAGCATGTCTTGTTCCAAACAATTGGGATTGCTTAGTGTGCCTTGAAAAAATTATGCGTTGTTTTAGCATGCAAAAGCATAGTATTTTGGTATTCTCTTTTGATGCTTTGTTTGGGTTGACTTGGCACATGCTCACGCCATGTTATGACTATGAACAAGTCACCATAGCCTCTATGATCATTTATTCCTTGACTTGTAGTACCACTCTATGCTTTGATTAGTAATGTTTTGTTGCTCTGCATGATTATGGCCATTATTGCCCTCTTAGTTGGTTGCTCCCAGTCTTTTGCTAGACTCCACTTGTATGAGTAAGCTCTACTCATGCTTCCAACTTCCAAGAAACCAAGTTATTCCAAAGTTTCCACTATAAACTCCTATGCATGGTGTATTACACCATTCCAACTATATCTTTGTTTTCAGTTATCTTCCAATTAAAAGTATTTTGTTATGTGAAAACTTAGTGATTAAAGCCCTCACAAACTTGATGGCACACTTTATATTCTTTGCCCCTAATAAACTTGAACAATTGTGTCATCTATGTTATATATGCTTGCACTTATACATTGGAATTAGCAGAGCCGTGCTGTCACGTGGAACGTTTTCAACATTGCACTTGTACTTTGTACACAGTTGATATCATGCTCTTTTGTCTATGGATGTCACTGGTGTGAAATAAAGAGGAAGCTTGTAAGTCCGTGGAGTTATGTATTTCGTGTTAGAGAAACACCTGAGCTGCTAGCCTAAGCCATGCTTAATCATGGTGGAAACTTGCAGCATCACCATAATGAGCTATCTATGAAGCATACTCAATAAAAATCTATGCATATAGTAAATAAAAAGATCTCTGAGATGCTCATTGTCTGCTTGCCTTGTCATTTTGGTTATGGGATAGCTCATGTACCATGTGCAAGGGTTACCCTATTGGCGGTTCTCTATGATACACATGTACTTACTATGACAAGAACTTACAGGTGACTGAACTTGAGTAGCATGAGGTGTGGCCCTCGTATTCAAGGGACATGAGATTGCTAACTTATACTTTGTCAAGCATATACTCCATAGTTTGTTCACTTTAACCTTAATCACTTCAAGATGCTTATGATAGGGGCAATGAGAGCTGAAAGCTAACAAGTACCATAATTTTTGGAAACTCTTTATGAGACTTGAAATCCCTGCTTCCCTTTATGAAGGGCCTTTCTTCCACTATTATATTGAGTCTCCACCTTCTATCCTTAGGCACCAATTAAGAGAGCATAGTTGTCATTCTTAGTTTTATGTGCATTGTACCAAAACTTATTGATTGATTCATATTGTTGATATTGCTTGTTCTTGAACTATTTGTATCTAGTCACTCTTATGAACTTTGAAGGTGTCATATCCATCTATTTGCTACTCTATGAGGGACAAGATGAATGCCACTATGCCATGTTTTCTGTATGTGAAACAAACAAACGTTTTTCAATGCATGTTATTCATGATCTTTGTTTGTATCCTTTCATGTTGCATGCATAGTTTCTATGTCCTATTGTTAGAACTCCATCTTCCATGCACATGTTTAGAGTTCTTTGATCCCAGCTTTCAATGCTTGCAAATGGTTTGATCTTGGTTTTGATGGTGCATGTCACCTCAAAAATTATTCTTTTATCACTTACCTACTCGAGGACGAGCAGGAGTTAAGCTTGGCGATGCTTGATACGTCGGAAACATATCTATATTTTTTAATGCTCCATGCTTGTTTAGTATCTACTTTGCTTTGATTTGTCTACACTTTGAGGTGTTTTTATATCTTTTCTGGAACTAACCTATTAACAAGTTGCCATAGTGCCAGTTTCATGTTTTCTTCTGTTTTTTGTTCCAGAAAGGCAGAAAATCAATATTTTCGGAATTGGATGGGACAAAAGCCAAAGTCAATATTTTACCGTGGGCGTCACGAAGTCCAGAGGAGAGACGAAGAGGCGATCCAGGGCCACCGCAACCCCCCTAGGCACGGGTGGGCCCACCCCACGCCTGGGTAGGGTGTGGGCCCTCCGGCCGCCTCCCAACCTCGCCTCTTCGCCTATAAGAAGCCCCCGATGCAGAAACCCTAGGCACCCGATCAAAACTACACGAAACCTTCTGTAGCCTCCGCCACCATCGTCCCTAGATCGGGGGGATCTGAAGTTCTTCCCGGCACCCTGCCGGAGGGGAGATCATCCCGGAGGCCTTCTTCTCCGGTATGAAGCGTGAATAGTTCCACCTTGGACTACGGGTCCATGTAGTAGCTAGAAGGTTGTATCTCCTCCTTGTGCTTTCATGTATAGATCTTGTGAGCTCCATTCATGATCAAGATCTAATCTATTTGTAATCATGCATGTTGTGTTTGCGGGGATCCGATGGATATTGAGATTACTATGTCAGATTGATTAATGGTTTTGTCTATTTTATACTATAATGTCTATGTTGTTTGTGATCTTGCATGCTCTCCGTTGTTAGTAGCTATCTTGGCCAAGTAGTTGCTAGTGACTCCAAGAGGAGGTATTTATGCCCGATAGTGGGTTCATGCCTCTAGTTTCCAAGGAAAGTGACAGAAATCTCTTCGGTTGTAGATGTGTTGTTGCTACTAGGGAGAAAACAACGGTCTCTTGTTCATAGAACAAGTGGGTTGTTTACCTTACACAGTTTGCTTAAAGTAGTTGTCTGTTGCTTGCAACGTAATACTGGAGGGGGTTCGGATGATAACCTGAAGGTGGACTTCTAGTCATAGATGCAGTTGGATGGAGGTCTATATATATTGTTACATTGCCCAATCGAATCTCATAGGATCTTTTTGTCTAGTATTGCATTGTTATGCCTTGCTCAGTTCCTGTCAATTTCCCTGCTACAATTTGTCTACCATTCATGCCATGTTGTTTATCTAAGGAGAGCACCTCTAGTGAGCTATGGACCCCGGTCCAATCTTTACCATTGATACATCTTCCACTATTACCTGTTTACTTGCTGCAAACCATTACCTCCCACACCATATGTTTAATCCTTTGTTACAGCAAACCGGTGAGCTTGACAACCTCATTGATTCGTTGGGGCAAAGTCTTGAGTTTTCGTGGTGCAGGTTTCCACGTTTCTTGCAACACCTTTGAGATGTTTCCTTCCTCCTACTAGTTCGATAACCTCGGTTTCTTACTGAGGGAAAACTTGTTGTTGTGCTCATCACACCTTGCTCTTGGGGTTTCCAACGAAGCATCCCACGACAGTGCTGGGTGTCCTCACGGTTCTCTATGATACACATGTACTTACTATGAAAAGAACTTGCCGGTAACTAAACTTGAGTAGCATGAGGAGCGGCCCTCATATGCAAGGGACATGGGATTGCCAACTTATACTTTGTCAAGCATATACTCCATAGTTTGTTCACTTTAACCTTAATCACTTCAAGATGCTTATGATAGGGGCAATGAGAGCTGAAAGCTAACAAGTACCATAATTTTTGGAAACTCTTTATGAGACTTGAAAATCCCTGCTTCCCTTTATGAAGGGCCTTTCTTCCACTATTATATTGAGTCTCCACCTTCTATCCTTAGGCACCAGTTAAGAGAACATAGTTGCCATTCTTATTTTTATGTGCATTGTACCAAAACTTATTGATTGATTCATATTGTTCAAATTGCTTGTTCTTGAACTATTTGTATCTAGTTACTCTTATGAACTTTGAAGGTGTCCTATGCATTTATTGCTACTCCATGAGGGACAAGCTGAATGTCACTATGTTATGTTTTCTATATGTGAAACAAATAAATGTCTTTCAATGCATTGTTATTCATGATCTTTGTTTGTATACTTTCATGTTGCATACATAGTTACTTTGTCTTACTATTAGAACTTCATCTTTTATGCTAATGTTTAGAGTTCTTTGATCCCAGCTTTCAATGCTTGCAAATGGTTTGATCTTGATTTTGATGGTGCATGTCACCTCAAAAATTATTCTTTTTATCACTTACCTACTCGAGGACAAGCAGGAGTTAAGCTTAGGGATGCTTGATATGTCGTAAACGTATCTATAATTTTTTATGTTTCATGCTTGCTTATTATACACTTTGCTTTGCTTTGTCTACACTTTGAGATATTTTTATATGTTTTCTGGGACTAACCTATTAACAAGATGCCACAGTGCCAGTTGTCTGTTTTCTGTTGTTTTTGGTTCCAGAAAAGTCAAAAAAATGAATATTCTCGGAATTGGACGGGACAAAATCCAAAGTTAATATTTTACCGAGGAGAACACGAACCCCAGAATACGAGACGGAGGAGGGCCTCGAGGGGGACACACCCCCTGGCCGCGCGGCCTGACCTGGCCCGGGCCTAGGGGGTGCAGCCACCTCGGGCACCCCCTCGGCCTCCCTCTTCGCCTATAAGAAGCCCCAGATACCTAAACCCTAAGTACCCAATCAATCTTCCACGAAACAGTCTGTATGCGCCGCCACCATCGTCCCTATATCGGGGGGATATCAAGCTCTTCCTGGCACCCTGCCGGGGGGAGATCATCCGGGAGGCCTTCTTCATCACCATGCCAGCCTTCGGTATGATGCATGAGTATTTCCACCTTGGACTATGGGTCCATGTAGTAGCGAGATGGTTGTTTATCCTCCTTTGTGCTACCATGTTTAGATCTTGTGAGCTCTGTTCATGATCAAGATTATCTATTTGTAATCACGCATGTTGTGTTTGCGGGGATCCGATGGATATTGAGATTACTATGTCAGATTGATTAATGATTCTATCTTATTGATTCTATCATGTCTGTGTTGTTTGAGATCTTGCATGCTCTCCGTTTCTAGTAGCTATCTTGGACAAGTAGATGCTAGTGACTCCAAGAGGGAGTATTTATGCTCGATAGTGGGTTCATGCCTCTATTGAATCTGGGGAAGTGACATAAATCTCTAAGGTTCTAGACGTGTTGTTGCTACTAGGGAGATGATGCAGCGCTGAGTTGATGTACGAGTGCTTCGTTGGGACCCCAAGAGCAAGGTGTGAAGCAGCACACCAGCAAGTTTTCCCTCAGTAAGAAACCGAGGTTATCGAACCAGTAGGAGGAAGGAAACGTCACACAGGTGTTGCAAGCAACGTGGAGACCTCCACAACACAAACTCAAGACTTTGTCCCAACGAATCAGTGAGATTGTTAAGCTCACAGGTTTGCTGTAACAAAGGATTAAACATATGGTGTGGAAGGTAATGGTTTGCAGCAAGTAAACAAGTAACAGTGGAAGATGTATCAATGGTAAAGATTGGACCGGGGTCCATAGTTCACTAGAGGTGCTCTCCTTAGATAAACAACATGGCATGAAGGGTAAACAAATTACAGCGGGGAAATTGACAGGAACTGAGCAAGGCATAACAATGGAATTACTAGCTAGAAATATCCTATGAGGTTGATTGGGCAATACAACAATATACATAGACCGTCATCCAACTGCATCTATGACTAGAAGTCCACCTTCAGGTTATCATCCGACCCCCCTCTAGTATTAAGTTGCAAGCAATAGACAACTGATTTAAGCAAAGTGTGTAATGTAAACAGTCCACATGTTCCATGAAAAAGAGACCATTGTTTTCTCCCTAGTAGCAATAACACATCTACAACCGAAGTGATTTCTATCACTTCCCTTGGAAACTAGAGGTATTAACCCACTATCGAGCATAAATACTCCCTCTTGGAGTCACTAGCAACTACTTGGCCAAGATAACCACTAGCAACGGAGAGCATGCAACATCACAAATAACACAGACATGATAGAATCATAAAGATAAAACCATTAATCAAACCAACATAATAATCTCAATATCCATCGGATCCCCGCAAACACAACATGCATGATTACAAATAGATTAGATCTTGATCATGAACGGAGCTCACAAGATGTATACATGAAAGCACAAAGGAGGAGATACGACCATCTAGCTACTACATGGACCCATAGTCCAAGGTGGAACTACTCACGAATCATACCAGAGAGAAGACCTCCGGGATGATCTCCCCTCCGGCAGGGTGCAGGGAAGAACTTCAGATCCCCCCGATCTAGGGACGATGGTGGCGGTGGCTACAGACGGTTTCATGGATTTCTGATCGGGTACTCAGGGTTTCTGCATAGGGGGCTTCTTATAGGCGAAGGGGCAAGACTGGGAGGCGGCCAGGGTCCCCAAACCCTAGCCAGGCGTGGGGCTAGGCCCACCCGTGCCTAGGGTGGGTCTGCCCGCCTGGCTGGCCTTCCGGGCTCCCCTCTGGACTTCTTGTTCCCCACGGAAAGTTATTGACTTTGTCCTTCGTCCCGTCCAATTCCGAGAATATTTCTTTACTAACTTTTCAGAAACCAAAAACAGCAGAAAACAGGCATCTGACACTGTTGCAACTTGTTAATAGGTTAGTACCAGAAAACATGTAAAAAGCACCTCAAAGTGTGGAAAGTAAAGCAAAGTAGATACAAAACAAGCATGTAGCATCAAAAATTATAGATACGTTTCCAACGTATCAGCATCCCCGAGCTTAACTCCTACTCGTCCTCGAGTAGGTAAGTGATATAAGAATAATTTTTGAGGTGACATGCACCCTCATAATAAAGATCCAAACATTTGCAAACATTGAAAGTTGGGATCAAAGAACTCTAAACATGTGCATGAAAGATGAAGTTCTAACAATAGGACATAGTAATTATGCATGCAACATGGCAAGCTACAAACAAAGATCATGAATAATATGTATTGACAAACGTTTGTTTGTTTCACATGTAGAAAACATAGCATAGTGGCAATCAGCTTGTCCCTCATAGAGTAGCAATATAATGACACCTGCAAAGTTCACAAGGGTGACTAGAAACAAATAGCACAAGAGCAAGTAATAACACAATATGCATTAACTAATAAGCTTTGGAACATTGCACATATAATGACAACTATGCTCTCTTAATGGTGCCTAAAGGTAGAAGGTGGAGACTCAATAGTGGTGGAAGAAAGGCCTTTTTGTAAAGGAAGCAGGGATTACAAGTTTCAAAAAGAGCTTCCAAAAATTATGGTACTAGTGAGCTTTCAGCCCTCATTGCCCCTATCATAAGCATCTTGAAGTGATTAAGGTTAAAGTGGCAAAGATGGAGTATATGCTTGACGAAGTATAAGTTGGCAATCTCACGCCTCTTGAATACGAGGGCCACACCTCATGCATACTCAAATTTGGGTCCAGGTAAGTTCTTGTCACTATAAGTATTTGCATATTATTGAGAACCGCCAACAGGGTACCTCTTGCACATGGTATAGGAGCTTTCCCATAACCAAAATGACAAGGCAAGAAGACAATGAGCATCTCAGCAATTCTTCTTATGTATCATGGGAAATATGGTGTTTTTCTCTCTCTTTCCTCTTTTCTCAATGTGTCTCTTTTTTTATAAGAAGAATGCTTCATAGATGTCACTGTCACATCCCAAGATTTTCCAAATCTTGTAATGTGAAAATAAATGAATAAAATAAAACTTTGTCTGATTTTCAGAGCCAGAAGAAACTTTTGAATTCAAATGGAACTTCAAACCCATTTGAATTAAAAGTAAAACCTAAAGAGATCTATAAAGATAAACATTTATTAAAGGAAATTAAAAAGTTTTAAAGTTATTATTTTGGATCTGTTAATAAGAGAGTTGGTATTCAAAAGAAAAGATGGATTTATAAATAAAGATTATTCTACAAGAACCAAACCTTGGATTTAAACATTTTGTTTTGAATGAAAACAAAGGTTTTATCATTTAATTAAAATATCAAACTTATTAAACTATTTTTTTTTAAATAAGTTTTCCAAGTATTTCATTTGCTTAAATACAACCTACTAAAGTGTTTTAGCTTTATTTTAGATTTCAAAACAAACATCTCAAATAGAACAAACCCTATTTGATTTATGGAAGTCTAATATAATAATTAATAATGGACACCAAAATAAAAGGTTAGTTTGTTTTAGAACAAATTTCCCAATATTATATATTTCCCAAATTAAACCTACTAATTTGATTTTGAAAATATTTAGGTTTCAAATAAAAAATTTATTAATAAAATCAAACTCTATTTGATTTCATAACTAAGACTCATTTTATTTAATTATTAATGGACCCTAAAGTAAAAGGATTATATTATTTTCAAAATATTCTTTATCAACAAATAAAACCTACTGATTTGGATTTGAAAACATTTGGAATTCAAATGGGGATTTTTATAATTAAACCAAACCCTATTTTATTAATAAACCATAGCCATTTTATTTAATTAATAAATAAAATCTAAAAAGAATTTAAAATATTATTTTATTCTGGAATTGGGTATGTTGATAAACAGAATCAAATTCAAAATTACAAGAATGATTGGTTGAATTGATTTGGGTGTGATTTATTTGTTTGGAAATTCAAAACAGAATTCAGAAATATAAAAGAATACAGAATAAAAAAAAATGAAAGTGGACACACCCAACTACCCCGGCCCAAACAGCCCACTTAGCCCAACTTCCCCCTCCCCGAAGAAAACAGTTTGCACCCATAATCTAACCCGCGGTGACACTGACCAGTGGACCTTTCCCTTGTTTCTTTTCCCACTGACAGGTGGACCCCACCACTCCTGTTCGTCGTCCTCACCCGCGCAACCCCTTCTTCCCCAAACCACGCTGCCGTTCCCAGTCATCAATCCGCGCGCTTAATTCCTCTTAATGGCCGCGTTAATCTCGCCCCTGACCCTGCGTACTTAAGCGCCAGCACCTTCCCCTCCTTTTCCCTCAGCCGCCACACCCTCTCTGCCCTGAGGCTGCTACAATTTGAGCACGCACCGCCGCAGCTCCGACCACCGTCCTCGCTAAATTCCGGCCAAGACTCACCGCCCCTCTTTCCCCTGACCAAACTCACAGCATCCCCACTCTCAGGCGCATCTATTAGTGCATCCAGCTCGACCGCGGGTACCCTGTAACCTCGTCTTCAACAAACGACCACCGTCGCCACCGTCTGTTTCATCTCCGGTGAAGGCCACAGGTAGTATCTGACCGCCCCGACCTCTCTCGTTCACACACCCAGCATCGCCTTGCTCTTGCGCATCTAAATATGCTCCTATTTTACCTTAGGGCAATCTGCAGCGACGACTCCTACCGCCACCGTCGTCCGCTTCAACTCCGACGACGCCCACAGGTTAATTCCGACCACCCCGTACCCTCTGGATCACGCACACATCTTTGCCATGATCCTACGCAGCTAACCCAACCCTCCGTTTGTCTTCTCGTAAACCACAGAGCCGTCTTCGACCTCGACCGAGCGCATCCGTCGCCAGAACCAACTCCGGCGAGGAATTCTGCCCGACCCCGAGCGCCCCTTGTCAAGCCAACAGCACGTCGAGCATCACCTCGACCCTGCGACCACGGTGAGCCTCTTCTCCTCTTCTCTCGCTTCCTAGAACGGCCAGACCACGCGGACAGAGCGTGCGCCGCCAGTCGTTGCCGTCGGCGCCGCCAACTTTTGGTCAACCTCCTGAGCACCGTCCGATCTTGATCCAGCGGCTATGAAAGAAAGTGAGCAAAGAGGTATCAAAGGATCTGAGCCGTGCGGTGATAATTAGATCTAACGGCCAGCGTCGCCCGATCCGGCCGAACCGGTACCGTCCAATAGAGTCCTGTCGCGTGTTCCCTGTTCTGTTTAAAACAGAAATTGAATCTGATTTAAATTACAAACTTCAAATCCCTATAACTTTAGATCCACACGTCCAAATTTGACAACTTTTATATCAATAAAATCAAGAGAACAAGCCCTAAACAACCATGGCCATAATTTAGAAAATAGTATCTGTTAGCTTGTTTGAATTTACAGAAACATTTGTGTACTTGTTTAGAGTATAAAAATTGTTTAAAATTGATTTTAGGATTAAATCTTTAACAAAATGGATTTGTGTGACCTTACTGACCCTAGGAACCAACCCATAGTGTTAAAAATGATTTTTGTGAAATTTAAGTTGAATTAGTTAACTTAGTCATTTTCTAGCCAAATAAAGTCATTAAAATTGTATTATGGAAAAGTTTTTGCAAGGAAAACTTTGGGAAAATGTTATGGACCAAGCTTACTGACCCAAAACACCAAGCCTTGCCAAGGGCAACTCACTTGGTGAAAAACATAAAGTTTTGCTTTGAAAAGAATAGTTTTCACCACATAAAATGTTGAATGGATTTTAAAATAGATTTTTGAACAAACCCTCTAACTAAAGACTTTGCCATTTTGAGTAAATGACCAATGTGGGCCTTACAAAGTTTATAAGCCTAGTAGAGACCATCCTTGCAATAGAACCAATCTTTGCATAATTATGCAAGACTTAGAATCCATTGCCTTGTGTGTGTGAAATATTGTTTGATTATTAGTTTGGGATGTTACTTGATACTATGCTTGTTTGAATGATTGTAGTGAAATTAGCAAAGTGTGAGACTAGCAAGATCAAGGAGTAAAACCTCATTCCCTACCAAAAAGGCAAGTTATACTATCATACAAAAGACCTACTATTTTCATTATACTTAGTGGATTTTGTAAACATGCATGAAAATATTTTATACTTATGCTATGCTCATCCTATTAGGATTCCCTATACATCCCTTAGTAAAAATATTGAAGTTGTACATGCTTAGCCATGCTATGTTTTGAAAAGAGATACATGTTGAGATTTTACAAAGGTTGAGAAAAGGACTTGTGTTTTACATAATAAAACAAGGACTCAATGAACCACCTAGGTGGTGGACACTTTATGTTTTAGGAGAAGGTGGCAACAAAAGGAACCATGTCTATGGCAATCACTTTGTGTTGTGCTCCAAATGAAAACCACCTAGGAAACTTAGAGATTGAACATGTTTTTCCAATTGTGGCTTTCGTGTACAACCACATGCTATTATGGCTCTGGCTTAGTCAATTACATTAGGAAGAACCATACATTGTCTTTAGTTACCGGACATGGGGATCTGGAATGCTTCATGGGGGCTGAAGACAAGCTAGCAATGATGTATGGAAGGACCTTTTGGAAAGACTTCGTCACACTCTCGGTCTGCCAGTACTCCATCTTGGTGAGCACTAATCCAGTAGGCCACTGGTGGCAACAAGATGGGATTGTGTCATGTGGGTAAAGTGTACTCCTTCTGCAGAAGTTAATAAAATCTAAGTACTTAGCCGTGTCCCCGGTTATGGACAATACTGAGCAACTAAAGTTTGAACCATGGGAGATCTCGACATTCCAACTTCTAATATAAAAACTTGATGCACTTGGGGGTACCAAGGAATTCAAAGAGATTTGATGAAGCTTGATGCACTTGGGGTTACCAAGGTGCTCAAGAGCATGATGTACTTGGGGTTACCAAGGAACTCATGAGATTTTTGATAAAAACTTGATGCACTTGGGGTTACCAAGTAGCTCAGGAGATTTTGTGGACAAGGGCTTGAACACTTGAGTTTCTACCAAGGAGTTCAAGGATCTTGGAAAAAGGATTTGACAAAGGACCAAAACCATTTTGAAAAGATAGGATAAATATTGCTTTATGCAAATAAGCCTTAAACTCTACTTAGCCAAATATGCATGTATTGATAGGATCCACTCATATTTACATAAAAGTGAAGCTTGCCAATACAATTCAAAATGTATTGACCCTTGTGGCTGTAACTTGTAATGTTGCAGGTTGATTGTTTTATTTTATGAAGATTGTTTGATTGACTAGGACTACAAAGTCTACAACCAACATCTGCCTGTGGCACTATGAAGACAAAGGACCCATGACTTTATTTATTCCGCTGCAATGAAATGTAATAGCCAAATGAGCTATGTATGATGTAATAAAATTATGTTATTCCTGGTTATAAAGTTATAATATGACCCTTGTATCTTGATATTACATCTTAACTGTGGATGCTAGCTATTGATCCAGGGACTAGCATTGTAAAACACAGGAGGGATCTACCATATTGGGTAGGGACCTCTACAGATGGTATCAGAGCATTGTGTTGCCTGTAGGATTTTTAAACCCTAGGATTGGACAAAAACCCTTAGAAGAATAGGAGTTGTTTTGTTCCAAAAACTTATTTACAAAAACACTTGTAAACTCTTTCCTTAACCATTTTGGTTTCAACTCTACATCTCTTCTACTTCAACTTGATGGAAAAACCTACCCTTGACCAAAGATTACACCATGTGCAAAGGACTTCTTCAACTTCTTCAACTTCTTCAACTCTAATGACTTCAACATCTTTAGCATATTTCACCAAGGACTTCCAACTTGGAAACTACTAAGGACCACAAGTGAGACAAGGAAACCTTACTTATGAATTTAGAGACTGAGGGAATGCAAAATAAGAAGAAACCATCAACAACTTTGAAATATTGTGACCATGGAATTTATCTCAAGGAACCATGATCTCATGTAAGAGGAAGAAACCAAGAAAGAAGGAAGACCACAAGTGAACCATATAGATGGACCACCAAATTTTAACTAAGACAAAACCACCAACATATGTGGTGTAACCAAAATATTTGTTGCCTAAGTTTGTACTTGAACATTGTGGGTTGAGTGCAGAGTTGTTGTGAATGTTGATTGATGATTGCATGCACATTGCTTGTGTGAATTGTGAGGTGTGCGATTAGAAATATTCCCTTAGAGATGTCTTGCCATTCTAAATTTTCCTCCAACCCAAACAGATGACTACTCCAAAGGACTCCAAGGTTGATGACACCAACACCAACCAAGCTGACAGCCTGGGAGAGCTCATAGCAACCCAACATCAGTTGAACCAATTGACAGCTCAGTTCCTAGCCAACAATAGTAATGAAGATCCAGCACTGCAAAAGTTTTTGGAGGAACAATCCCAACTGATGCTTAAGGTGACTAATCAAATGATTAGCATGGAAGAAAATTATCCTAGAAGAAAGTATGATAGCAAGGATGACAAGAATGTTGTTCTAGATGGAACCCCAGCTTGCATTATTTGTGGAGACAAGGATCATACTTCCAAGGAGCATGAAGGACAATGCCCCAATTGTGAAGAAGACCATCCTGATGGGGAATGCCCTACCTCTCAAGCTACTTGCTACCTTTGTGAGGGAAGTGATCATACTCCTGGCCTATGTCCCATCTATGCCATGGTAGAACAAAGGAAACAAGAAGGATCCCAGTCTACCAAAGGAAAAGGACCACTTATACCTCCAAGCAAGACAACCCAATTCAAAGGATCAAGGAAAGTCAAGAAGCCCAAGCAAGACATGAGCCTTGTGCAATGTCGTAAATGTAAAGAAATGGGACACTACTCTAGTGGATGCCCAGGGAACATAAAGAATAAAGGAATTGACCAAGTATGGTGTAACAACTGTAACGAACCAGGTCACTTTGTAGCAACTTGCCCTCAAGAGCCACGCAAAGAACTCAATGACATCCATTGCTTCAACTGCAAGAATCCAGGACATTATGCAAGCAACTGTCCAGAAAGGATGAAGAACAAGTTGAACAAGCCTATGGAGAAACTCAATCTTGGCCCATGAGTCAAGCATAGGAACAAAGCAAAAGTTTAACTTAGAGAAATTTCCAGGACCCAAGAAGGCCAATATGTAATTTTTGCTTGAAGTATTTTAAGGGTGGTAGAACCCTAGTTGTTTGAGCTTGCTTGAAACCCTAGCCTCCCCAAATCTCGGGACGAGATTTATTTTAAGGGTGGTAGCCTGTCACATCCCAAGATTTTCCAAATCTTGTAATGTGAAAATAAATGAATAAAATAAAACTTTGTCTGATTTTCAGAGCCAGAAGAAACTTTTGAATTCAAATGGAACTTCAAACCCATTTGAATTAAAAGTAAAACCTAAAGAGATCTATAAAGATAAACATTTATTAAAGGAAATTAAAAAGTTTTAAAGTTATTATTTTGGATCTGTTAATAAGAGAGTTGGTATTCAAAAGAAAAGATGGATTTATAAATAAAGATTATTCTACAAGAACCAAACCTTGGATTTAAACATTTTGTTTTGAATGAAAACAAAGGTTTTATCATTTAATTAAAATATCAAACTTATTAAACTATTTTTTTTTAAATAAGTTTTCCAAGTATTTCATTTGCTTAAATACAACCTACTAAAGTGTTTTAGCTTTATTTTAGATTTCAAAACAAACATCTCAAATAGAACAAACCCTATTTGATTTATGGAAGTCTAATATAATAATTAATAATGGACACCAAAATAAAAGGTTAGTTTGTTTTAGAACAAATTTCCCAATATTATATATTTCCCAAATTAAACCTACTAATTTGATTTTGAAAATATTTAGGTTTCAAATAAAAATTTTATTAATAAAATCAAACTCTATTTGATTTCATAACTAAGACTCATTTTATTTAATTATTAATGGACCCTAAAGTAAAAGGATTATATTATTTTCAAAATATTCTTTATCAACAAATAAAACCTACTGATTTGGATTTGAAAACATTTGGAATTCAAATGGGGATTTTTATAATTAAACCAAACCCTATTTTATTAATAAACCATAGCCATTTTATTTAATTAATAAATAAAATCTAAAAAGAATTTAAAATATTATTTTATTCTGGAATTGGGTATGTTGATAAACAGAATAAAATTCAAAATTACAAGAATGATTGGTTGAATTGATTTGGGTGTGATTTATTTGTTTGGAAATTCAAAACAGAATTCAGAAATATAAAAGAATACAGAATAGAAAAAATGAAAGTGGACAGACCCAACTACCCCGGCCCAAACAGCCCACTTATCCCAACTTCCCCCTCCCCGAAGAAAACAGTTTGCACCCATAATCTAACCCGCGGTGACACTGACCAGTGGACCTTTCCCTTGTTTCTTTTCCCACTGACAGGTGGACCCCACCACTCCTGTTCGTCGTCCTCACCCGCGCAACCCCTTCTTCCCCAAACCACGCTGCCGTTCCCAGTCATCAATCCGCGCGCTTAATTCCTCTTAATAGCCGCGTTAATCTCGCCCCTGACCCTGCGTACTTAAGCGCCAGCACCTTCCCCTCCTTTTCCCTCAGTCGCCACACCCTCTCTGCCCTGAGGCTGCTACAATTTGAGCACGCACCGCCGCAGCTCCGACCACCGTCCTCGCTAAATTCCGGCCAAGACTCACCGCCCCTCTTTCCCCTGACCAAACTCACAGCATCCCCACTCTCAGGCGCATCTATTAGTGCATCCAGCTCGACCGCGGGTACCCTGTAACCTCGTCTTCAACAAACGACCACCGTCGCCACCGTCTGTTTCATCTCCGGCGAAGGCCACAGGTAGTATCTGACCGCCCCGACCTCTCTCGTTCACACACCCAGCATCGCCTTGCTCTTGCGCATCTAAATATGCTCCTATTTTACCTTAGGGCGATCTGCAGCGACGACTCCTACCGCCACCGTCGTCCGCTTCAACTCCGACGACGCCCACAGGTTAATTCCGACCACCCCGTACCCTCTGGATCACGCACACATCTTTGCCATGATCCTACGCAGCTAACCCAACCCTCCGTTTGTCTTCTCGCAAACCACAGAGCCGTCTTCGACCTCGACCGAGCGCATCCGTCGCCAGAACCAACTCCGGCGAGGAATTCTGCCCGACCCCGAGCGCCCCTTGTCAAGCCAACAGCACGTCGAGCATCACCTCGACCCTGCGACCACGGTGAGCCTCTTCTCCTCTTCTCTCGCTTCCTAGAACGGCCAGACCACGCGGACAGAGCGTGCGCCGCCAGTCGTTGCCGTCGGCGCCGCCAACTTTTGGTCAACCTCCTGAGCACCGTCCGATCTTGATCCAGCGGCTATGAAAGAAAGTGAGCGAAGAGGTATCAAAGGATCTGAGCCGTGCGGTGATAATTAGATCTAACGGCCAGCGTCGCCCGATCCGGCCGAACCGGTACCGTCCAATAGAGTCCTGCCGCGTGTTCCCTGTTCTGTTTAAAACAGAAATTAAATCTGATTTAAATTACAAACTTCAAATCCCTATAACTTTAGATCCACACGTCCAAATTTGACAAATTTTATATCAATAAAATCAAGAGAACAAGCCCTAAACAACCATGGCCATAATTTAGAAAATAGTATCTGTTAGCTTGTTTGAATTTACAGAAACATTTGTGTACTTGTTTAGAGTATAAAAATTGTTTAAAATTGATTTTAGGATTAAATCTTTAACAAAATGGATTTGTGTGAGCTTACTGACCCTAGGAACCAACCCATAGTGTTAAAAATGATTTTTGTGAAATTTAAGTTGAATTAGTTAACTTAGTCATTTTCTAGCCAAATAAACTCATTAAAATTGTATTATGGAAAAGTTTTTGCAAGGAAAACTTTGGGAAAATGTTATGGACCAAGATTACTGACCCAAAACACCAAGCCTTGCCAAGGGCAACTCACTTGGTGAAAAACATAAAGTTTTGCTTTGAAAAGAATAGTTTTCACCACATAAAATGTTGAATGGATTTTAAAATAGATTTTTGAACAAACCCTCTAACTAAAGACTTTGCCATTTTGAGTAAATGACCAATGTGGGCCTTACAAAGTTTATAAGCCTAGTAGAGACCATCCTTGCAATAGAACCAATCTTTGCATAATTATGCAAGACTTAGAATCCATTGCCTTGTGTGTGTGAAATATTGTTTGATTATTAGTTTGGGATGTTACTTGATACTATGCTTGTTTGAATGATTGTAGTGAAATTAGCAAAGTGTGAGACTAGCAAGATCAAGGAGTAAAACCTCATTCCCTACCAAAAAGGCAAGTTACACTATCATACAAAAGACCTACTATTTTCATTATACTTAGTGGATTTTGTAAACATGCATGAAAATATTTTATACTTATGCTATGCTCATCCTATTAGGATTCCCTATACATCCCTTAGTAAAAATATTGAAGTTGTACATGCTTAGCCATGCTATGTTTTGAAAAGAGATACATGTTGAGATTTTACAAAGGTTGAGAAAAGGACTTGTGTTTACATAATAAAACAAGGACTCAATGAACCACCTAGGTGGTGGACACTTTATGTTTTAGGAGAAGGTGGCAACAAAAGGAACCATGTCTATGGCAATCACTTTGTGTTGTGCTCCAAATGAAAACCACCTAGGAAACTTAGAGATTGAACATGTTTTTCCAATTGTGGCTTTCGTGTACAACCACATGCTATTATGGCTCTGGCTTAGTCAATTACATTAGGAAGAACCATACATTGTCTTTAGTTACCGGACATGGGGATCTGGAATGCTTCATGGGGGCTGAAGACAAGCTAGCAATGATGTATGGAAGGACCTTTTGGAAAGACTTCGTCACACTCTCAGTCTGCCAGTACTCCATCTTGGTGAGCACTAATCCAGTAGGCCACTGGTGGCAACAAGATGGGATTGTGTCATGTGGGTAAAGTGTACTCCTTCTGCAGAAGTTAATAAAATCTAAGTACTTAGCCGTGTCCCCGGTTATGGACAATACTGAGCAACTAAAGTTTGAACCATGGGAGATCTCGACATTCCAACTTCTAATATAAAAACTTGATGCACTTGGGGGTACCAAGGAATTCAAAGAGATTTGATGAAGCTTGATGCACTTGGGGTTACCAAGGTGATCAAGAGCATGATGTACTTGGGGTTACCAAGGAACTCATGAGATTTTTGATAAAAACTTGATGCACTTGGGGTTACCAAGTAGCTCAGGAGATTTTGTGGACAAGGGCTTGAACACTTGAGTTTCTACCAAGGAGTTCAAGGATCTTGGAAAAAGGATTTGACAAAGGACCAAAACCATTTTGAAAAGATAGGATAAATATTGCTTTATGCAAATAAGCCTTAAACTCTACTTAGCCAAATATGCATGTATTGATAGGATCCACTCATATTTACATAAAAGTGAAGCTTGCCAATACAATTCAAAATGTATTGACCCTTGTGGCTGTAACTTGTAATGTTGCAGGTTGATTGTTTTATTTTATGAAGATTGTTTGATTGACTAGGACTACAAAGTCTACAACCAACATCTGCCTGTGGCACTATGAAGACAAAGGACCCATGACTTTATTTATTCCGCTGCAATGAAATGTAATAGCCAAATGAGCTATGTATGATGTAATAAAATTATGTTATTCCTGGTTATAAAGTTATAATATGACCCTTGTATCTTGATATTACATCTTAACTGTGGATGCTAGCTATTGATCCAGGGACTAGCATTGTAAAACACAGGAGGGATCTACCATATTGGGTAGGGACCTCTACAGTCACTATGGTGATGCTGCAAGTTTCCACCATGATTAGGCATGGCTTAGGCTAGCGGCCCTGGCGTTTATCTAACACAGGATACAAACTCCATGGACTTACAAGTTCCCTCTTTATTTCACACCGGTGACATCCATAGACAAAAGAACATGATATCAACTGAGTACAACAAGGTACAAGTGCAATGTTGAAAATGTTCCCCGTGACAGCACGGTTCTGCTAATTCCAACTTATAAGTGCGAGCATATACAACAAAGTTGTCACAATGGTTCAAGTTTATTAGGGGCAAAGAATAAAGTGTGCCATCAAGTTCCTTGAGGGATTTAACCACTAAGTTTTTACATAACAAAATAGTTTTTAATTGGAAGATAGATGAAAACAAGAATATACTTTGGAATGGTGTAACACACCATGCATAGGAGTTTATAGTGGACACTTTGGAATAACTTGGTTTCTTGGGAGTTATAAACATGAGTAGAGCTTACTCATACAAGTGGAGGCTAGCAAAAGACTGGGACCAACCAACTAAGAGAGCAATAATGGCCATAATTATGCAATGCAACAAAGCAAACTAATCAAAGCAAAGAGTGGTACTACAAGTCAATGACTAAATGATCATAGAGGATAATGGTGACTTGTCATAGTCATAACATGGTGTGAGCATGTGCCAAGTCAACCCAAGCAAAACATCAAAGGAGAATACCACAATACTATGCTTTTGCATGCTAAAACAACGCATAATTTCTTCAAGGCACACTAAGCAATCCCAATTGTTTGGAACAAGACATGCTACAACAATAATCACTAAGCATAATGCTAAAACAACACCTAGCATGTCATGCTAAAGTCTAAGTCACAGTCAGTGCAAGCTCCTCTTGCACTTCAAGCAAGAACTTACTACTCCTTTCCAAACACCAAGCAAACTTATTTGCAAAACAACACAGCGAGAGAGGGGGTCCAAACTACTAAAGCAAACTAAACAAACTAAGCAAAGCAAACGAAACTAAGACGCTTCAAGAACAACACAACTGTGCATGAAACAATAAAAACGAAGTGTCTAGACAGACCTGAGCTTTTTATTGATGAAGAAGGGGATGCCCAGGGCATCCCCAAGCTTTGACGCTTGTACCTCTTGGATATTTCTTAGGGTGACACCATGGTGTCATCCCCAAGCTTGAGCTTTTGTCCATTCTTCATCTCATTGCATCATTCTCTCTCTACACCTGAAATTTTTCCTTCATACAAAACTTCACACAATCTTCATTAGCAACATTAGCTTATTCAAAAGATATTAGACCACTAGCAAAGCTTTGGAACAGCAAGACTTTTCACTAAAATCACAAGCTACTGTAGTAACTCCTTCATAGAAACTCAATTTACCTAAAGAGAGCTTAAAAAAGGAATCAATAAGAAGCAAATGCAAATAATGGCTGAAATCTGTCAAAACAGACCAGCGGGTAGAAACGAATTTTTTCGAACATGTTCTGTTGCTCAAATCAAAAAGTGTTGAACTAACTAAAGTTATCCAACATACTGTAGGATTTATTCGTAAATTTTGGGCTCAATCCGAATTACAGAGCCTCCTCACGATTTTTTTTGTGGAGGACAGAAATCTGTTTCGGGACAACAACTCCCCAAATCTTACTTCCCTCTCATTAGAGGTCATTCTTGGCACAAAAAGCAAACAAAAAGGGATAAGGAGAGGTCATTACAGAAGTAATAACTTCCAAGACTCAAGGAAACTCTTGGGTTATCTCCCAACAAGTACTTTTCTATAATGCCTTTAAGTTAGGCACAAGAAGCAAGAAGAATCAAGTATTTTCAAATGAAAAATTGCCCCTCTTGTTCCTTATTTTCTTACCTTTATTTTTCTTCTTAGGGAAGATATAATTGCTTACCGGGGGAGTAAAGTGCATGATGCCTTCTCCCACGTCTATTACTGCCCCAAGGTGTTTCAGTAGAGATCTTCCAAGTGTGATATGTCCTTTGCCTACACATTCAATAACAAGATAATCAGTAGACACCATTTTCCCTGAGATTTTTGTAAACACACCCTCAGCTATTCCAATGGGAAATATAGTGGCATTGTTGGTAAGAGAGATTTCCTCTCCTCCTCCAATAAGCCCGCAAAGACTCAAGGAATCAAAAATATCTTTAGGCATGAGACAAAATTCAGACATGATATCACAGAGAGCATCAAAAAGTGTAGTGTTTATTGAGACTTTAATTGTGGGAAACCAATTTGAAGGCTCAGAATTTATGGGAACATAATCATGGTAAGCCCTAAGAGTGTGATAACAACTATTCATGGCAGCAATACTGGTCTTAAGATGGTTCAACCTAGCAAAAATACTTGTGAAAGAGGAATCAGACTTGCCAGGTGTACCATAGATCATGATTAGTTTCCTTATAGCATCATAAGCTTCATCCTCAGTACAAAGCAAAACATATTTTTCAGCCACAGCATGCAAATTATATCTATAACGAAGAGCAATACCGTGGTAGAAACTATCAATAACCAAGCTGAGGCTTAGCTCAGACTCAGTTTCCCTCTGGAAAGCAGAGATTCTAGACCAAGCTTCCTTAAAACTTTCTTCACTTTTTTGCTTAAAAGTGGAGATTTCTACCATAGGGGAAATAAAGGCAGACCCCGACATGGAAGCAACTAGAGCAAGAACTATTTTTTGTGTTTTTGAATAAGGCAAGCAAACCAAGCTAGACTAATTTTTTGGGGGGTTTTTTGAAAAGAGGAAAACAAAACCAGGGAAAAAGAAATAAAGAAAACTAAAAACAAAGTAAAGAGAAAGGAAGTGAAGGACTCCCCTTGTGAAGACGTCCTTAGCCTCCCCGGCAACGGTTCCAGAAAAGCTTGATGCAGCGCTGAGTTGATGTAGGAGCGCTTCGTTGGGAACCCCAAGAGCAAGGTGTGAAGCAGCACATCAACAAGTTTCCCCTCAGTAAGAAACCGAGGTTATCGAACCAGTAGGAGGAAGGAAACATCACACAGGTGTTGCAAGCAACGCGGAGACCTACACAACACAAACTCAAGACTTTGCCCCAACGAATCAGTGAGGTTTTCAAGCTCACCAGTTTGCTGTAACAAAGGATTAAACGTATGGTGTGGAAGGTAATGGTTTGCAGCAAGTAAACAAGTAACAGTGGAAGATGTATCAATGGTAAAGATTGGACCGGTGTCCATAGTTCACTAGAGGTGCTCTCCTTAGATAAACAACATGGCATGAAGGGTAAAAAAATTACAGCGGGGCAATTGACAGGAACCGAGCAAGGCATAACAATGCAATTACTAGCCAGATAGATCCTATGAGGTTGATTGGGCAATACAACAATATACATAGACCGTTATCCAACTGCATCTATGAGTAGAAGTCCACCTTCAGGTTATCATCCGAACCCCATCCAGTATTAAGTTGCAAGCAAAAGACAACTGCTTTAAGCAAAGTGTGTAAGGTAAACTGTCCACATGTTCCATGAACAAGATACCATTGTTTTCTCCCTAGTAGCAACAGCACATCTACAACCGAAGAGATTTCTGTCACTTCCCTTGGAAAATAGAGGCATGAACCCACTATCAAGCATAAATACTCCCTCTTGGAGTCACTAGCAACTACTTGGCCAAGATAACCACTAGCAACGGAGAGCATGCAACATCACAAACAACACAGACATGATAGGATCATAAAGATAAAACCATTAATCAAACCAACATAATAATCTCAATATCCATCGGTTCCCCGCAAACACAACATGCATGATTACAAATAGATTAGATCTTGATCATGAACGGAGCTCACAAGATCTATACATGAAATCACAAAGGAGCAGATACAACCATCTAGCTACTACATGGAACCATAGTCCAAGGTGGAACTACTCACGAATCATACCGGAGAGAAGGCCTCTGGGATGATCTCCCCTCCGGTAGGGTGCCGGGAAGAACTTCAGATCCCCCCGATCTAGGGACGATGGTGGCGGCGGCTACAGACGGTTTTGTGGATTTCTGATCGGGTACTCAGGGTTTCTGCATCGGGGGCTTATTATAGGCGAAGGGGCGAGACCGGGAGGTAGCCAGGGTGCCCAAACCCTAGCCAGGCGCGGGGCTGGGCCCACCCACGCCTAGGGTGGGTCTGGCCCCCTGGCTGGCCTTCCGGGCTCCCCTCTGGACTTCTTGTTCCCCACGGAAAGTTATTGACTTTGTCCTTCGCCCCGTCCAATTCCGAGAATATTTCTTTACTAACTTTTTTGAAACCAAAAACAGCAGAAAACAGACATCTGATACTGTTGCAACTTGTTAATAGGTTAGTTCCAGAAAACATGTAAAAAGCACCTCAAAGTGTGGACAAGTAAAGCAAATTAGATACAAAACAAGCATGGAGCATCAAAAATTATAGATATGTTTCCAACGTATCAGGAGAAAACAACAATCTCTTGTTCATGGAACAATTGTATTGTTTACTTTACACACTTTGCTTAAAGCAGTTATCTATTGCTTGCAACTTAATACTAGAGGGGGTTCGGATGATAACCTAAATGTGGATTAATAGTCATAGATGCAGTTGGATGGCGGTCTATGTATCTTGCTGTAATGCCCAATCGAATCTCATAGGATCATGAATGTCTAGTATTGCATTGTTATGCCTTGCTCTGTCCTGTCAATTGCCCCGCTGTAATTTGTTTACCCAGCATGTTATGTTGTTTATCTTAAGGAGAACACCTCTAGTAAACTATGGACCCCGGTGCAATCTTTACCATTGATACGTCTTCCACTTTTACTGTTTACTTTCTGCAATCCACCATTACTTTCCACACCATATGGTTAATCCTTTGTTTTCAGCAAACCGGTGAGATTGACAACCTCACTTTTTGTTGGGGCAAAGTCTTGACTTTGTGTTGTGCAGGTTTCCAAGTTGCTAGCAACACCTTTGAGTCATTTCCTTCCTCCTAATGGTTCAATAACCTTGGTTTCTTACTGAGGAAAAAATTTGCTGCTGTACTCATCATACCTTCTGAAAGTGCAATGGATGTCGCCTAGAGGGGGTGAATAGGCTTTTAAAAATATTACGGTTTAGGCTCAAGTAAATGCAGAATAAAACTAATGTTTAATTTATTGAGCACAAAAACTAGCCACTAGGTTCACCTAAGTGCACCAACAAGCTATGCTAAGCAATACAAGCAACAAGGTGATAGCAAGGTATAAATACTTCATGCACGATGGCTATCACAATGTAAAGTGCATAAGTAAAGGGCTCGGTTGAGAGATAACCGATGGACGCGGATACGAAGATTTGTTTCCCGAAGTTCACTTCCAAAGAAGCTACGTCTCCATTGGAGAGGTGCGATGGCGCAATGCTCTACGAACGCCACAAATGGCTCACCTCAAGGTGTGGTGGCTCGATGCTCACCCAATGCCACACAAGGCCTCACCCCGGATGTGGAAGCATGCAACTCACCGACGCCACAAAAGGCTCACCCTATTCTCCCGAGTGCGCACCACAAAAGACGGGCACTCGCTCCACTATGGGACGCTTGAGGGCAGTCACCGAACCCGTACAAGATTAGGGCTAATTCCACAACTCAATTAGAGGATCCCAACAACAAAGCTACAAAAGGCTAAAATGCCACAAAAGGCCAACAATGCCACAAAAGGCTACAAGACCACAAAAGGTCAACAAGACCACAAAAGGTCAACAATCCAACCACACAACCATCTAGGGTTCCAAGGAACCCAAGAGTAACAAGCCCTCAAGCTTGTACTCGCTGAATCTCCGAGGAGAACTCAAACCTATGCAACAAAAGCAAGGGCAAGTCCTTCACTCCCAAATTCCAACAAAGCTACAAAATCTATTGGGGGAATAAGGGAGGAAGAACACAAGAGGAGAACACAAAACTCTCCAAGATCTAGGTCCCAATGATTCCGTCACAAAGAAGGGATTTAGCTTGGGGGGTTGTAGATCTAGATCTCCTCTCTCAAATCCCTCAAAAAGATGCAACAATCGTAGGAAGGGAAAGGGTATAGGGAAAGCTTCTTCAAGGTCAACAATGGAGGAGAGAGAGAAAGCCAAGAACCAAGAAAAGAGCTAGTACCCACGAAGGGGGAGAGGAGCCCCTTTTAAAGGGCTCCCAGATCTGCCCGCTATGGGCATTCGCGACCCCTGGCCGGAACTTCCGGTGGGAGGCCGGAACTTCCGGTGGCACACAGCCAACGGTCAAAAACTGCGAAGCGAGAAACTGAAAACGCGAGTCCTGTACGGAACATCCGGTGGGAGCGGAACTACCGGTGGAAATTCCGACTAAAGTTCCGTCAAATACAACAACGAAATAGAGAGAATACTGAACATGAGCGGAAGAAGAACTAGAACTTCCACCGGAACTTCCGGCGGCAAAAATGCCCTAGCGGAACTTCCGATGGGAAGCCGAAACTTCCGGTCAGGGAAATTCCAGAAACCAGAAAACCATAAAACCAGAAATGCAATAACTTTTGCATCCAAACTCCAAACGGGATGAAACCAATTTTGGAGAAAATACCGTGACTATATATGTGAGGTATCCCCCAAGGTGTGGAGCCGAAAAACTCGCAAGATCAAAAACCACAATAAGATATGCAAGTGAAATCCTTGACCACAAGCTCTAGATCCTCTCATGGACAAGAACCAAATAATAACCAAGAAAGATGATGATATGAATGCAAAGGTTTGAGCTCTCTCTGAACGATGCAAACGATACACCCGCTTGAGAGCCCCTCTTGATAGAACGTCTATCTATCCTAAACCCGGTCTCCCAACTAACAACACAAGACCGACAAAATAAAATCCCTATCAAGAACATACCTTTGCCTTGAGCATCCCACTTGAACTTGATGTAGACCATCTAGTTCTTCTATAGTTGGAGCACCTTTCTTGTTTGCTCTTGCTTGATGAAGATGAAGACTTGCAAATTGCTCCCCCATACTTCATGGGGAAACCTCTTCTTTGAACTTGTCTTCATCACTCCATGATCATGAGGATGGAAAGCTTCAAGCATGAGATCTTCTAGAGATGGCACATCTTGAGCTTGCCCTTCTTTATTCCTTCTTGAGGTTGATCCATCTTGATGCAACTCTGTGCACTTGTCTTGATCAACCTTCAAGCTCCTTCTTTCTTCATGAATCCAATGGCACAAAGCCCTTGGACATTTCTTCATCTTTCAACCTTGAGACCAACACATGGCCCAAGCGATGCCAATGGAAAAACCTACAAGTGAAACTCAATTTACACATTAGTCCATAGAGATTGTCATTAATTACCAAAACCACACATGGGGGCATACATGCCATTTCACCTTCCTCTTGGGGTTTCCCAACGAAGCTCTACAGTTATCTGAGCCGCATAATAACTTGATCTATTTTTCTCTTAATATATCATTTTTATAGTACCATATGAGCTTCCCAACATGATTATGGTCATTTATGAAATTCCTATGTGGTGGGTCTTTATTCTATGAGTTGATATTTGAGATTGAAATTCTATTATGTGTGAGATGTATTGGTAGATGCATATTATGTACTCTGTTCTTAAGTATTTTTTTTGATCCAACATGTATGATAGGGCATGTGTGGGGGAACATGTGTATTAATTAGAGTAACATGGTGATTATTGGATAGTGACAACAAAATTCAAGATCTATTATGCATTTTACCTTTGTTTTGTAACCTCACTAGGGATTAAGTGAAAGCATGTGTTAATATCATCTAGTGACATCTCAGATGATCTTGTTTGTTTAAGGTAGCACATTTGTTATTCAAACATCATATCAAAATACCTAAGGCTATACTCTGTTTATTCTTAATTCTAGATTGTACAAGAGTTTTCCCTTTCTAGAAGAGTATAAGTGAGATGTGTTGCATCATCTTTAAAATAGGACATGATGTCCATATGAATGCTTATTATTCACATAATGAAATTTCATCAATATTGTATTGCTTATGAATTGTTTTATATCCACTATGCTTTATGAGAGACTAGACAAGTGAAACCATGAAAACCTGGTTCAACTTTTATCATAAGAAACAACCTTTCCATTTACTTTCATTGCTTTTATATTTGCTACACAAATTAAATCTTAAAACACAAAAACACTTTTACTATTAGCAAACACAAAAAAAACTCAAAAAAACCTTTACCTTATTATTTTTATTTTCTTCTATGGTTATAGATTGCTTTTATTTTTTATTTGTATTTATTTATAGTTTATTTCAGTTTTACTGATACGAAACCTTGTGCTTTACAACCACACAGTGGAGTTGGGGACACAAGCCAAATACTTTGTTTTGTAGGTTGCTTGAAGAATAAAATAGGAGAAGTCTCTAAGATAATTTCTTGAGAGTTCAATATAAACCCTTGAGTCACTCTTATGGAGAACAAACGGTTGCTACAACACTCTGCTCTTGGAGTCCCAACGAGTTGGTATAAACGAAGTTGTTACAATCACTAGGGAAACATGCTTGTCACTTGGTCGACGCATCTCAACGGAGGCGGTTTGACTTTTAGGCTAGGGCGGCAGTCCCAAATGTGGTGGGGCGGCCATGGTCTACGAGCAGTTTGCCCTGCGCATCTTCGATTGTGAGTGGCTTGTTGAAGTACTGATCTTTTCCCACCACTATATATACCTCTTGTAAGCCATCGGCTGAGACAAGTTGCATCTGAGATAATCTCCAATATTTGTAAACACTTCCCATATAGTGAAGTTTCTCTTGCTGGCACCCCTGGTTTTTTTCTCTTTGTTGAAGAGGTTTTCCACGTTAAACCATGTGTTCCCTGGTGTGATTTTTTTCGTTCTTCGTTATTTACTTGTCGAGTTTATAATATGGTTGAGTTGTGCAGCGTCGTGGCTCCCGTGCGAGCAATGGTAACACGGGATGGCAGCCTCGAAAGGTGTTGTTGTTGTGGGTGTCGACCTCGTGTCGTGTGGGCGATGAGGATTCCCTCGGTTTTGGTGGTTGGCGATGCTCTGGTGTAGATCCTCGAAGGATCAACTTCTTCATCTGCCTTCGACCGTCTTGCGGCTGCTCCTCCCATAGCAGTCACGACGTCTTCTCTTCGGCGGTGGTGAAGTACCATCGGGTCTTCATGGAGTGGTGTTTTGTGTTCGAGTGTCTCGTGTCGTGTGTGTGCTTGTCCCTGTGCCGAGTGTGGGTGTGGCCCCATGGTATTGGTCTTGTAGTGTCATTTTCGTCCGGTTTTTCACTAATTAGATATGCAAATTTCTTCTTAATTAATAGATAAGATAAAGCTTTTGCTTTTGTTTTAAAAAAACTATTATCGATATCAGCACCGTCTGTTGACCCATTAGTTAACGCAAAATTGTCAGTAACGGTAATTTTAGAATCTCATAATGTCGGTACATTTTGTTCATACGCAACAAGAAAACTGTTAACTGGACTATGACAATATCAGGCGTGGAATGTGATCTAATGTTAGGGCAGTCAGTGCTGCACGGCGGAGGGTACCCAAAATGCCAAATCAGTATTTTTTGCTGAGGTGGAACACTTAGGAAAGAGAAAAAAATATCACCCTCGTGTGCTAGCGTTAGCCGGTAGAGTTGATTGATGGCAGCATCAACAAACTCGACAACAAGCACACGTCTTCGGGTTGAAAATCTCTCGCTCGCTTTTGATGCACGAACGGTGTGCTCTTGTCGAAAGAAGGTGTTGGCTCAGAGCTTTACCCTGGGGATTAAACTGTAAGTTTGACCTATGGTTGAACGAACCAACATATAGATATATCTAAACATGTTTTAGTCCTTTTATAATGGAGTGTTTCTTTGTTAGGGGCCTGTTGACTAGTGGAGGCTGCTTGGTTTAGTCCCACCTCGCCTACGGGAGGAGGCCACACCCAGCTTATAAGGGAGAGATTCATTTCTCTCATCAGTCCGGGCTTTTGGGATGGAGTGGGCTCTCTTCTTACTGTTGGGCTATGAGCGCATAAACGTCCAAAACGTAGGCCGAGTGTTCGGTTAGCCAAGTGGATGCTAACATCTGGTATCAGAGCCTAACATCCCATCCCCCTGAGAAGCCCCTCAGGAAGGCATGGCGATCGCTAGCTCTGATACCAGATGTTAGCGTTCACTTGGCCAGCCCAGGACTCATCCTACGTTCTGGGCGTTCATGCGCGGGTGGGACTAAACCAAGAAGCCTCCACCGGTCAACAAAGGGGTCCTCACATCCCATCCCCCTGAGAAGCCCCTCAGGAAAGCATGGCGATGCTAACTCTGATACCAGATGTTAGCGTTCATTTGGCCAGCCCAGCACTCAGCCCACGTTCTGGACGTTTATGATCTCACGGCCCAACAATAAGAAGAGATCCCACTCCATCCCAAAATCCGGACTAAATGAAGGAATATCTCCCTTATAAGCTGGGTGTGGCCTCCTCCGTAGGCGAGGTGGGACTAAACTTTGTGTAGCCTCACCGGTCAACAGTAGCCTCACATCCCATCCTCCTGAGAAGCCCCTCATGAAGGCATGGCGATCGCTAGCTCTGATACCAGATGTTAGCATCCACTTGGCCAGCCCAACACTCAGCCTACGTTCTGGATGTTTGTGCGCTCACAGCCCAACAGTAAGAAGAGAGCCCACTCCATCCCAAAAGCCCGGACTGATGAGAGAAAGGAATCTCTCTCTCTTATAAGCTGGGTGTGGCATCATCCCGTAGGCGAGGTGGGACTAAACCAAGCAGCCTTCACTAGTCAACAGGCCCCTAACATCCCATCTCCCTGAGAAGCCCCTTAGGAAAGCATGTCGATGCTGGCTCTGATACCAGATGTTAGCATCCACTTGGCCAGCCTAACACTCGGCCTACGTTCTGGACGTTTATGCGCTCACGGCCCAATAGTAAGAAGAGAGCCCACTCCATCCCAAAAGCCGAGACTGATGAGAGAAAGGAATATCTCCCTTATAAGCTGGGTGTGGCCTTCTCCCATAGGCGAGGTGGGACTAAACCAAGCAGCCTCCACTAGTCAACAGGCCCCTAACATCCCATCTCCCTGAGAAGCCCCTCAGGAAAGCATGACGATGCTGGCTCTGATACCAGATGTTAGCATCCACTTGGCCAGCCCAACACTCGGCCTACGTTTTGGATGGTTATACGCTCACAGCCCAACAGTAAGAAGAGAGCCCACTCCATCCCAAAATCCCGAACTGATGAGAGAAAGGAATATATCCCTTATAAGCTGGGTCTGGCCTCCTCCCGTAGATGAGATGGGACTAAATCAAGCAACCTCCACTAGTCAACAGGCCCCTAACAGTCTTAGTCCGTTATCATATAGAAGTTATAAATACCTAAGATACTATATCTCTTAAATGCATTGTATCTTAATTTAATGTTTTTACTCTTATGCATATATTTGATTGGGCTATCAACTATTTTTGACTATGATTACATGCAAGAGGTGTATCTTCAACAACCCTCCTTGTCTTACTTAATAGACATGGCACATCAACATTTTTCCTAGGATACCATGCTAAGAGACCCTCATTGTAAAAGGTCTTAGTGCTAGATACATCTGATTCTTTGATAACTGATATGGATCGGAGGGAGTATATGTTTTGAAGATGGTTGTCGCGCGTTGTATAAAAGACGCACGGCACACGCCTCCAACTACCACGAACTATTCAGTACACCCTTTTCCCCTTCCATCACTTCGCCGTTGTTAGCGTGCACCGTTTTGCCGTGCCCCCGCAACCCGCCGGAATGCCGCTATGCCAGTCGAGCTCGGGGTACCGCAGCGTCCGTGCATGCCCAACCGGCAACTACTACACCGAGATCCGTACCGGCAACGAGCGCATCAGTCTCGGCACATTCAAGCCCGCGCACGTGGTGGCGCGCGTACGACACGGTGGCGTGGTGGCTCTGGGCACCTGCGCACCTTGATGAACTTCCACGATGTGTGGACGTGCAAGCAAGCCGAGGTGCTTGCGTCGCCGCCACGCATCATCACCTAGGAGGAGCACGCCTAGGAACATACCCTCGAGCGCCGCCTTCTTGCTGCCGAGTGGGTCGAGCACGTCCGGCTCGAGTGGGCGCAACACTTCCCGGAGGACGTCGCCGCCGAGAGGCAGCACTACGCCAACAGGAGGCAGGCGTAGAGGAGTGCGAAGAAGGAGGACCGCCTCTGGAGGAGGGCCGACAAGGCGGCAAGGAGGACCAACATCGAGGCGCAACTGGACGGTCCAACGACCATCGCCGACGATGACCCCCGTTGGGATGATTTATGTCGTCGACTCCGGTGTCTTCCACAACACCGGACTCCTCCAATTTGGAGTTCTAGAGTTTTAGTTTAGTTTGTATTAGTTTTTTTTCTACACTACTTTGTTCATTTTCTGCACTAGTTTTTTTATTTTCTGCACTATCTATTTCGTGTACTATGTATTATATGCACTATGTAAATATATGCACTAGAGTTTATTTTCTATTCTATCAAAAATATTTTAGCCTATTTTCTAGATCTTGAGGAGGTTCTATTTCTATAAAAATTGTGTTTGAGGCGCTGTATATTATCGCGTCTACTGGGATCCAACTTTTGATACTTTTAGCGCGTCCAATATAGCGCTTCCGGTGAAAAAGAAGCCGGTGCCGTGCGCTCTATTCGGATGCAGCGCACCCAATGATAGGGCGACTGCTGGAGTTGCTTTAAGACAATAAGTTTCATACATGATGTTAAGAAGCTTATAAAAAGAATTAAACGTATGGTTGTGTGCACTAAAGAATGAAGAGAATGAAGAGGACATGTGGTTTTGCCTTCCATTTCACAAAAATCTCACCCTCTTGTGCGCTCTTCTTCCCCTCCGACTTCCTTTCTCCAATTCGCCCGGGTGCGACTTGTCCCCATACCTTTGTCACCTACTAGTACAGAATAGATTTTAGACGATAGCCCTCTTTCGGTTGACAATTTGGACAAAATAACCAAAATTTAAAACTATTACACAAACCGATCTCTCAGCGAAACTAATTCATCAGACTAACTCTTCTGGGTAGCGTCCAATAGCTAGGCAAAACACTACATAGGGAACCCACAGTGTGTAGCCAAAAGTGGTTCCATATTTTCTTTTTGGCTTTTGAAACTAGTTTCCTATACTATGGAGGTGGTTCCAAATTGAGAAAAAGAGGAATCGGAGCAAGAGGGTGCTCCGATGCCAAATGTGCACTAGTGCACCCCCCCCTCTAACACCGGTTTGGAGGGCCCTCTAACAGCGGTTGTAGAACCGCTGTTGAGGGTTCGGTGTTAGAGGGGCCCCCCTTTAACACCGGTTCTTATATGAACCAGTGTTAAAGGGTGGCGCACGTGGGGCTGACGCAACGCTCAGGGACCCCCCTTTAACACCGGTTCGTAACACGAACCGGTGTTAAAGGTTTTCTGTCGTGTCAGGAAAACGGCCTAAATCTTTGCCGCGGCAGAGTTCTGCCCCTGCCCCGTTCTGGGCGTATTTCTGCGGCGCGGCGGGGACGGGGAGGGGGGAGCGAGGGGGAATCAATCGGGAGCAGTATACACATACATAGTCATCGGTACATACGAGTACATGAATAATTAAGCAACTATTATTATACACAGCATCGTCATTGTGTGGTATTCTCCGTAAACGTTGAAGCATCAAGTACAAGACAAACACGTTCAAGCATATATACAACGTTTATTTTGGTGGATATCTAAAGAGTTCTCCGCCAGGCGTGACGACCTCATCAAGTATGAACCCCGCCAATTCCTCTTGAATGGCTCGTATGCGTTCAAATGGTAGGAGTTGGTCCCGCATCCGTTCGATCTGAATATATATGAAGAATGGGGTCAATATATATAAGAATAAAACTCAACACAATTGATGGTAATAAAATAATGTTGTGTACTTTGTTTACTTACTCTAAGTTGTTCTAGTGCGGCTTGGCCCGAACTCGTAAACATAGTACCCACATAAGTTATTGCCGTGTCCCTGATGCGCGCACTTTACGGAAATAGAGAGTTCAATCAAAATAATAATCAATAAAGCATGATATAATGGAATTGGAAGCAGAATCAAAGAGATACGCAGACCTTGCTAGCTAGTATTACTTACATTTTGGTCTATAAATTTTAGTTCTTCTGACCATTCATCCATGGCCCTGCCCATGAACCTTTTCCAAAACCTGTCCGGCAAAGAAAATGGATAAAGGACTAATTATTAATTACTTGTTGTCACGAAAGTTGCCGATCTAGTGCGATAATATGATTGAAATTACCTCTGGAGCATCTCTCTAAAGTCTGCCCATATCTCTTTTTCTTTTCGTAACGAGTCCATGACAAGGACTTTTCCTGAGTCGGGTTGAATGACTAGCAGAATAAAATGGAACCTACGCACGCATAACTCATCATCAGTTACACTTAACATCGAGTAAGCCGAAATAGAATGTGTACAAGAGAGGGTAACAGTACTCACGAGAAGTTGTAAGGCAATAGTATTTCCCTTTTGGTTTGTTGTCTCAGTAAAGACCTTAGCAAGTAATCTTCTGTTTGCCCGGGTTTGGTTCTTACCACTTCTTCATGAACTCTATTTGGGTCAACGAACCCAATGTCAAAAGGGCCTCCTTTCATGCATTCCATAACCTTTTTCCTGCATAATAGTATATACATATATGGTGAGCATATATATATATACATGCAATTAATGAAGTGAATGAGATGAGATAGAAATTACAGAAATAGTACTTACACACAATAAAGGCTGATGGCAGCTTTGTCGAGTTCCTTCTGATTGAATAGAAAATGCAAGTCTTGAATGTTGAAGTCGATCTCGTCGTCTCCGCACAAGAAAATATCATCTCTTATATGCGCCGTGATCCATTCTTCCTTTCTCGTCTTGCAGAAATCAAGGTACCACTTGTGCAATCTTCGCATCTTTGTTGGTAGATTCTTGAGCTCCTCTTTCTTGACGAGATTCTTCCCATACTTCCATGGCTGTATGGGGTTGGCATCGCATTTGGGCAAGTTGTCTCCCATGATGTTCAAGTATGCAATGTAAGTCATCCCCATCTCATTGGACTTTCTTTGTAGCTCTGCCTCGTAAGGGAGGAGCGTCCCGTGTGTCGAACACTTGGAGCGGGGCACATGATTGGTTTTCCTGTTCTCCGAGCATGGGAACTGTTTTCTGGGGTGCCGCACGACTGCTACTTTCAGTCTCCCTACGGCGCCTTGCATCCCCCTTCAAAATCTAGCACTCGTAGTCCGGCACAAGTGGGGTTTCAGGCTTCAAAAGATGTAAAACTTCTCCACCACCGCCGGATCTATTTTCTCCTTTGGCTTGGCCCGTCTAGGTGCAAAGAATTTCTTGACCTCTTCTTCCGAGATCCTATTGGTCTCTCATCGCTGCGATTCCACGGTAAAACCGGCAATGGCTTGGCGAAAGGCTGCGGGACGTAGTTTTTTGAACTCTTTGGCGTACGGTTTCCTGTGGATTTCTTTGTGTCAGTGCTAGTGATGCTCTTCGTGGCAGTGCTCTTCCGCTTACGCTGAGGAGATGGCTGAAGCGCCGGAGATGGCTGACGGGCAGGAGATGGCTGGCGCGCCAGAGATGGCTGTCGCGCAGGAGATGGCTGAAGCGCCGAAGATGGTTGCCGCGCAGGAGATGGCTGAAGCGGCTCAGACTGCTGACGCTGCGGAGACGGCGGGGGTGCCAGTGGCCTCCAATTTGGAAGCACGATGTGTTCCTTCTTCCAAAGAATGTTGTTTTCACTGCAAATTTGAGTTGAGTTTCCCCTTCACCTGTAGCATGGTCAAGTTGTGCTTCCTCATATTCCTTCACAACCTCATCCACCCCGACAATAGCATAGCCATCTGGAAACGGTCGGCAGTGGTAAGTTCCACCAGCTACAGGAGGTAAGGCATAGCCGATAACCACCTTAATGGATAAGCCCATTAATCTCACATGCAGCTCAGCGTGTTCGCTCTCCGTGATCTCATCCACGGGGTATCGAGGACCCGCCATTTCAAGCGTGGGCTGCACGTTCTCCGTGGAAGCCACGCTGCTTTTCCGTGCAGAGTCTGGGCCGCCGGCAGCTTCCAATGCAGGCTCTTCGTGCCGCTGAGATGGGCCAGTAGCTTGATGGCTCTATTGTGCATTCACTTGCGCCTGCAGCGCCACAAGTGCATGTTCTATCTGTGTCATCCGCTCTGTACGCTCTTTTTCTTTTCTGTCGCGCCATCTGTAAGAGTCGCTCCACTCGGCAAACCCATCCTTCCACGTCATACCCCCTGTGCATTGTGCATGTCCAGGGTGTTCTTTTTTACCAATGGCGCATGTGAGCTGGTCATTCTCTCTGTCGGGATGGAAGGTCCTGGCGGCTGTTTCCTCGTATGTCGTGATGAGTTCAGTGACGGGTTTGGCAAGGAGTGTTGGGAAGATACACAATCCTGTTTCTCGGTCCAACCTTGCCCCGATTCCGTAGAACCAAGTCTTTGCACGTAGGTCCCACCCATCTGTCTGGGGTGTGATCCCTCTAGCGCGCAGGGCCTTCTCAACTTCCTCCCACTTAGGCCTCTGAGATATGTAGCCACCTGACCCCGTCCTCTGGTGATATTCCTTCTTCTGGGCATTTAGTGTATTGGTTTCTGACCTCTTTTTAGCTATAGCACCTTCCTTATATGCCACAAATTCGGGCCAGGGAGGTCTTATCTTTGCATAATATGCGTCTTCGAAATTTGGAGTCTCGCGAGCTTTGACAAATTTGTTCAATTTTGTCTTCCAGTTGCGGAAAGCGTCAGCCATCTTCTTTAGAGTCCACTCTTTGACATTTTCCTTTATAACCGGTTTGTTTTCATCCTCCTCTGGCGGAAGGGTGAAATTTACCAACAACGAATTCCAAAGCGTTTCTTTGGATCTTTCATCGACAAAGGTACCGTCGCCCTTCTTTGGTTTATTCCAATATTCAATTATGATTGGGATTTGGTCCCTAACAAGAACTCTAGCCTGACGTAAAAATTTGTCTGCGGCCTTCTTGGGATCCATCGGCCTGCCATCAACACGGACTGCTTCGATCGTGAACTTTGCACGATTTTTCAACCGATGGCTCGCGCCTCGCTTGCTCTTTTTCGTAGAAGAAGATGGTTGCTGGCTGGTCGATCTAGAGGGCTAAAATAAGAAAGAAGCGTTAATTAATACATGTAGAAGAAGATTGTTGGTGGAAGTCAGCAGAGGCTTAATCAATGCATATACCTCGCCGGACTTTGTAATCACTAAATTGCGTTCACCGGAGTCTTCATCTTCTCCATGACTACTTGAGCTGTCATCATGTCCCTCCAAGTTCAGATATTATGAGGTGTCCTCTTCGATAATATTCTCCATTATTTCTTCTTCTTCAAGGTTTCTACTAAGTGGATCCATAGTTTCTAAAACAATAATATTATCTAGAGTAAGAGCGTAAACATTTAAGTGGACTTGGATTCATACACAAATATACATATTATTCATACAAAAATACACAAATAAATACACAAATGAAATTAAAACTCTAAGGATGCTTGATCATTTTAAACGAGTTCCGAGGGGTCCAAACCCTAATTCGGAGAAATCCCGGATGCATATGAGAGGGGCTAGATACAGTGGCTTGCCGGAGGATGCTCCAGAAAGCGGCGGCTGGCGGCGTTGGAGAGCGACCTAGGGCGCGCGAGGTAGCGTGATGCGGCCTACCTAAAACGGGCGTTGTTCGAAAGAGGAGGCCGAGGCAAGCATTATAGTGGCGGCGCCGCCTCAGTATGGTCACCGGAGCGACGGCAAACAACTTGGCAGAACAGATACAATGTGGAGGGGATATCCTTTTTATAAAGCAGATCAAAATAAGCAAGAAAAACCGCGGAAAACCTAAACTTGCCACCGAAGTCAATGAGCCAAGATCAGGATGAGTCAGAGCTCCACAACGACGCCCCCAAGAGGGTAACGACCAACGAGACCTATGGTAAAGGGTTTTCAACCGGAGCCCTGTGACAAAGAAGGTAGCAGCATCGGCGGCCCTAGAGCGGTAACGGTACCCGCAGGCATTGCCGCCTTCGCCTGAAAAAACCTCCGTACCGCTCCCCGTCTTCTGCCCCGTCCGGCACACGATTTGGGAGCTGCCGAAGCCAAAACATCGCCAACAGCAAAGCCTCCCGACACCCTCTCCTCGCCATCCACATGACCGAGGGGAGAAGCCACGACGCTCGCCAAAGAGCTGCCACGCAGTCCACCTTCTAAGGCCGCCACCGACATCCGCGAACTCTAGCCACCACTCCGACGACCAACGACACATCGCATCACCGAAGAGAGGGACGTCGTGCCGTCGTTGCCAGCGAACACACCTGCAATCCGAGAAGGACCATGCATACCCCGACATCGCTCGCACCACCTAGGCCGCCCCCACAGCCGAGAGGGGAGGCCGTCCCCGTACCGCCTGGGATTGGGCCATCCCCCACTGCTCTGGCGTCGCCCGCCGCCCAGACACCAATGCAAGGACCGCATCGCCGCCACTGAAAACTGCCGGGAAACACAGGCGCCACCGCGAGCTCCATCGCCGCCTCCATGCATGTGCAAGGTGCTCATCGGGACAGCGTGCGAAAGGGAGGAAACAGAGGGGACCAGAGGTCCGCTAGCTCACCACGAGCATGATGGTGGGGTTCTTGTAGGCGCCGGCGTCATCGTCATCTTCGGTGGCGCGCGCGCGGTGGCGGTGGCGGTGTTGGCGCGCGGGAGGGGGGGGGGCGACGACGGATCCGATCGAGTTGGCGGTGGCGGCGAGGGCGAGGGCGGCGACGGCGAACGCGAGGGCGGCGACGGCGAGGGCTGGACGGCGACGGCGAGGGTTGGACGGCGCCGGCGGTTCTCCTCTCTGTTTATCTCTGCGCGGCTTTCGATCTTGCTCTGGGGGAAGAAGGAAGGGGAAGGCCCGCATTTTATACCCCCCCTTTAACACCGGTTCGGGGCTGGAACCGGTGTTAAAGGGGGGAATTCATTTCGCGTGCGCACCCCCCTTTAATACCGGTTCTAGCCATGAACCGGTGTTAAAGGGGGGGTGCACGCGCGAAACGAAATAAATGCCCCCCCTTTAACACCGGTTCGTGGCTGGAACCGGTGTTAAAGGGGGGCATTTATTTCATGCATTAAAGTGGTGGGGGCATTTATAATTCAAAAAATAGGATATGAATTTAGAAAATTCATATCTTATTCATTTCAACTCAGAAAAATATGAATAATATATCATAATTTTCAGAAAAATAATATCTATCCATTAATGTAAAAACATTTTATATTTACTTTAGATGAAAATTTTCAAAATGATTAAAACACTTACATATAAATTTTGATTATTCAATTCAAACAAAAATAAATTGTCAAATCCTAAAACTTTGAACATAAGAAATATTCAGCATCTAAAAAGGAATCTAACCCTATTTTATTAGAGCAAATCATATTTTATTTTGTATTTTGAATTGATTGGATATTTAAATGTCGCATCTTTTGTATACACTTGAATCTGACAAATCCTCGCTCAACTTGCATTGGATTTTTGATAAAATAGCATATTGTGAACCTAAAAATGATTTTTGTAAAAAATTATGAGCATCATATCATGTACCTGTAGTTCATATCTGACCCACTTCCTACCGATTCGGCAGGAATTTGTCTTTTTCACCAGAGGTGGACGGAAAGGTTTCAGATCCCCCTGTTGGTACATTGTCCATATAAGGTGGTCTAGTATTTTTGTAAAATGTGGTGGTGGTTTTTTGAATTAGCTATTTGGTGGTTGCTTCACAAAACCGTCTGTTTTTTATGCTCGGAAAATGGAAAATGCCTTTTTGGTGCGATAAAAAGGAATACTTCCTCTTGCAACATTGTTTGCCATGCCATGATGCACATGTATGCACAATATGGCCATATTATCACAAATTATGTCTTGATTCTAGCCATAACATTGGTCATTTGACGCGAAAGCCAAGAAACCTCGAATGAGATAGGTCATTTTGTGAAGGATATAGAACTGGAATTAAAATACAGAATGCAACTAATAGTAAGTTACATAAAGCACGACTGAAAATTAAGATACATAAAATAAATGAAAATTAAGATACATGGCCAGATTAAGTAACAATCGGCCGAACTTGTTTCGAAATGTTGGAGTGATTCAGTCATGATCCTGCCTACACCTGTAATACTCGCCAATGTAGTCGTCATACTCGCCGCCGCCGTCATCGTTGTCGTCATCGGGGTCGCCATAATTGAACCTTGAAGGCTGAGTACGCGTGGGCTGGACTTGAGGGTAGCGCAGACGGGGGTTAGAGTCGGCGGCAGTGTCATAGGCCATGACGCTCTGGAGAGTCCGACCGCGCCACCATAGCCGACGGCCGGCCTCGTTGAAATTCGGAGGAGGTGGGCCGTCCTCCTCGTGCCTGTCGAGCGCCCTCTCACGCCGATCCACGAAGAAGGCTTCCCAAGTAGGAAAATAGTCGGGATGCCATCTGGGATTCCTCCGCTGCTCCGGCGTGAGCTCGAAGTAGTAGTGGTTCGTGATGGCCATCCGGCGCTCCACACCTAAAGGGACAGGAGGAACCGGCACGCCTCTGGCGCTCAGCATCCAGCCGACGGGGACACAGTAGCCCGTCGGGAAGGGGTAGTTCGAGGCGCAGAGCGCCTCCGCCTTCCTGGGGGTTATTGCTATGGTGGAAGCCATGGGAAAGAGTGATGAGGTTGCAGATATGAGTCTAGAGATGTGCAATGACAATGGAGGCCAACCCTACATATATATATAGTGAAGAACTGGCGGGAATAAAAATGGCGGGAAAAAATGGCGGGAAGAAAAATGGAGGGAAGAAATAGAAGGAAGAAAAATGGCTCATTTAATACATATACTGTTAACAGAAGAAATATGACCTTGTTCTAAAATGGGACGGTTGGAGGGATTTCAGGCTGGGCCAGGCAACACTAATGATAGGGGTGAGTGTCGACATTATGTCGTGCGGCGTGTACCTTGTCCCGGATGGTGTCACCAACCGGGACTAAAGATGAACCTTTAGTCCCGGTTGGAGACACCAACCGGGACAAAACACGAGTCGGCACTAATAATAGGGGTGAGTGTCGACATTATTTCGTAAGTGTTGACACTATGCCGAGCTGCTTGTACTATAAATAGGCATCCTTGTGAGTCCATTCCTCCAGCCAGTTTGAGGCATCTCCAAGATGGTTTTCGAGAGCAGGGACACCACTACGGCCAGTTTCAGGGAGATGCCGATGGAGCCCAGTCCTCCAGCATCTCCGAGAAACTGGTCATAGAGGCACTCCCTAATATGTGAAATTAGTTAGCTCCCAGGTGTATTGATCTAGTTAGAGAAGTTACAAGCTGCAAGATGGTTTTCGAGAGCAGGGACACCACTACGGCCAGTTTCAGGGAGATGCCGACAGAGCCCAGTCCCCCGGCATCTCCAAGAAACTGGTCATAGAGGCACTCCCTAATATGTGACCGCACGCGTTTGGAGATCAGATCTTAATGGTAAGTACGAATCGGGACAACTTCTTCTCATAGTCCCGGTCCAGCCACAAAACAAGACTAACACTCAAGACATTTATTAATATTAAAAACTGAGACTACAAAACCGGTCCCCCCTATATATAGTCCCCGGTCAATCCACAAACCGCGAAAGATATCCTTCGGTCAAGCCACAAACCACGAAAGACATGAACTAGAGTTACATAATATGAGCATGAACTTATTGGCATATGTCCTTCCTTATGATCGCTTCAGACGTAACCATGGAGCATCTTCTTTACTTAACGGAATGCTTGGGTCAGTTTTCACTGTGAAGGGCGGAATTTCATTAAACTTATTATAATCTTCTAACATGTCTGTCTTGTCCTCGATTCCCACGATGTTTCTTTTCCCTGAAAGAACTATGTGACACTTTGGCTCATCATATGATGTATTCGTTTGCATATTTTTTCTTTTTTTGGTCTGGAGGACATGTCCTTCACATAGAAAACCTGAGCCACATCATTGGCTAGGATGAATGGTTCGTCTAAGTTCTTGTCTACCTTCATAAGATTGTTGAGATCCATCGTTGTCATTCCGTACTTCTTGTCTACCTCAACCCCTCCTCCTGTTAGCTTGACCCATTTGCATCGAAACAAGGGGACCTTAAAATTAGCTCCATAGTCAAGTTCCCATATCTCCTCTATGAACCCATAATACGTGGTCTTTTGCCCATTGTCTTCTGCTGCATCGAAGCGGACACCACTATTTTGGTTGGTGCTCTTTTTATCTTGGCCTATCGTGTAAAATGTATTCCCATTTATCTCGTACCCTTGGAAATTACATACAGTCGAAGATGGTGTCCTGGCCAACAAGTACAACTGATCCCCAAATGTGGTGTTATTCGTGAGAAGTCTTTGCAGCCAGCCGCCAAAACTCGCCATGTGTTCACTTATAATCCATTCATCAGACTGCCCCGGGTGTTTGAGGCGTATTAAATTCTTGTGTTCATTGATATACGGGGAAACCAAGATAGATCTTTGTAAAACTGTGTAGTGTGCTTGATTGAGACAATGCCCGTCCCTACATATCATTGCTTTACATCCTAGGGTGCCTTTTCCATGCAGTCTCCCCTCATGTCGTGATTCTAGAACACCAATCGCCTTAAGGTCAGGAATAAAATCAACACATAACTCAATGACCTCCTCTGTTACATAGCCCTTGGAGATGCTTCCTTCTGGCCTAGCACGGTTATGAACATATTTCTTTAAGACTCCCATGTACCTCTCAAAGGGGAACATATTGTGTAGAAATACATGACCGAGAATGGCAATCTCTTCTACTAGGTGAACCAGGAGATGCGTCATAATATTGAAGAAGGATGGTGGGAACACCAACTCAAAGCTGACAAGACATTGGGCCACATCTGTCTGTAACCCTGGTGGGCTTTCTGGATCGATTACCTTCTGAGATATTGCATTGAGGAATGCACATAGCTTCACAATGGGTACTCGAACATTTTCAGGTAGAAGCCCCCTCAATGCAATCGGAAGCAATTGTGTCATAATCACGTGGCAGTCATGAGACTTCAGGTTTTGGAATTTTTTCTCTGCCATATTTATTATTCCCTTTATATTCGACGAGAAGCCAGACGGGACCTTGATACTGCTCAGACATTCAAAAAATATTTCCTTCTCTGCTTTGGTAAGAGGGTAGCTGGCAGGAGTTAAGTGGCATCATTTACCCTTCGCGTTCTCAGGATGCATATGCTCTTCAGGGTCTTTCAGATGTTGCTGGTCATGTCGTGCTTCCGGTGTATCTTTTGTCTTTCCATACACTCCTAGGAAGCCTAGCAGGTTCACGCAAACATTCTTCGTCACGTGCATCACGTCGATTGAAGAGCGGACCTCTAAGACTTTCCAATAGGGTAGGTCCCAAAATATAGATTTCTTCTTCCACATGGGCGCGTGTCCGGCATCGTCATTCGAAACAAATAGACTGCCAGGACCTTTTCCAAAGATTACTTCTAGGTCCTTGACCATACCAAATACCTCCTCACCGGTACGGAGGACGGGTTTCCTCCGGGGTTCTGCCAGATGTTTGAAATGCTTGCCTTTATTTCTTACTGGATGCAGGTTCGGAAGAAATCGGAGATACCCTAGGTACACAACCTTCTTACATTTATCCAAATATACACTTTCAGTCTCATCTAAACAGTATGTGCATGCATTGTATCCCTTGTTTGTCTGCCCTGAAATGTTACTAAGAGCAGGCCAATCATTGATGGTTACGAAAAGCAATGCTCGTAGGTCAAATGGCTCCCCTTTGTGATCATCCCACATACGTACACCTGGTTTGGCCCACAGCTGTAAAAGTTCTTCAACTAATGGCCTTAGGTACACATCAATGTCGTTGTCGGGTTGCCTCGGGCCTTGGATGAGCACTGGCATCATAATTAACTTCCTCTTCATACACAACCAAGGAGGAAGGTTATAGATACATAGAGTCACAGGCCAGGTGATGTGACTGCAGTTCTGCTCACCAAAAGGATTCATGCCGTCTGTACTTAGACCAAACCTTAAGTTCCTTGCGTCACGTGCGAAGTCCGGGTACTCTCGCTCGACTTTTCTCCACTGTGACCCATCAGCGGGGTGTCTCAACATCGCGTCTTTCTTACGGTCTTCCATGTGCCATCGCAACAACTTGGCATGCTCTTTATTTCCGAAGAGACGTTTTAACCGTGGTATTATAGGAGCATACCACATAACCTTGGCAGGAACCTTCTTCCTAGGGGCCTCGCCCTTAACATCGCCAGGATCGTCTCATCTGATCTTATACCGCAGTGCAGTGCATACCGGGCATGCATCCAAATTCTCGTACTTCTCACCGCGGTAGAGGATGCAGTCATTAATGGAGGCATGTATCTTCTGCACGTCTAATCCTAGAGGGCAGACAACCTTCTTTGCTTGGTATGTACTGTCGGGCAACTCATTATTTCTTGGAAGAAGATTCTTCATTTTTACCAACAACTTTGAAAATGCGCTGTCAGTCACACCGTTCTCTGCCTTCCATTGCAGCAAATCCAGTGTGGTACCTAGCTTCTTGTGGCCATCTTCGCAAGTTGGATACAACAATGTTTTGTGATCCTTTAACATCTGCTCCAGCTTCTCCTTCTCCTTTTCAGTTTCACATTCTTCCTTTGCATCAGTAATGGCCCGACCAAGATCGTCATCAGCGGGCCCATCTGCTGCCTCTTGATCTTCATTATCTACCCCCGCTGCAGTATCATCATATTCAGGATACATATTATGATAGTTGTCATCATCCTCTTCTTCTTCGTTGTCTTCCATCACAACCCCTTTTTCTCCGTGTTTGGTCCAACAATTATAGCTGGGCATGAAACCGGATCGAAGCAGGTGGGCATGAATGGTTCTGGTATTTGAGTAGTCTTTCTTGTTCTGACAGTGAACACACGGACAACACATAAAACCATTGTGACCACGGTTTGCATTAGCCACAACGATGAAATTTTGGAGGCCCGTAATGTACTCGGAAGTGCGGCGGTCACCGTACATCCATTGCCGGTTCATCTGCATTAATATATAGTATATATCAAAAATTAATAGGGATATGACCATTTATATATATAGTACATCAATGACACATGAAAGGATAGTTGCCGACCTCGACCGAGAAGGAAAGAGCAACGAGAAAACTTATTTTGAGCTCTCGGGCATTTCACCGAACATCTCTTGTGCATATGAAAAAAACACAAACTAGCACTCTTCACACCCTCCTGCTAGGCTCCAAAATGAGATAGTGAAAAAATGGATGAGTGGGGTGTGGGCTGCGGTGTCTTATATAGTCCCCCCCCCCCCTTTAACACCGGTTCAAGCCACGAACCGGTGTTAAAAGGGGGGCTGCGCGGGCCACTGGTGCAGGGTCCTTTAACACCGGTTCGTGGCATGAACCGGTGTTAAAGGGGGGCTCCTTTTTGCCGCACGGGCCATGCTGATACGCCCCCCCCCCCTTTAACACCGGTTCAACCGGTGTTAAAGCCCTTTTCCAGGATCAACAAAAGGCCTTGTTTCCACTAGTGGTGGTTTCAAATTGATTAGCCAACCTATGTGTGACGTGTGTCCTCTGCTTTCAGGGTTAATTTTATCCAAATTGCCCTTTCGGTTCCGACATTCACATGTATACAACTTGATCTAATACTACTTTATACTGATTGGCAAAAACACTCCCCTCGATAAAATGACTCTAATAATCTAGCAATTGATAAGGAAATCGGTAATCGTTAACTGCCCGGTTGGCTTGGGAGTAGCGACTAATCAGAATTTGGACGAGTAATTGATTGAATTGGTCAGCTATTAATCGGTGCAAACTACAAAAATTAGCATCTAAAACACGTATGTAACCTCTTGCATCTCAACCACCTACCCTATTAAAGGCAGCCTCGAGCTCCCAAATGAGATCCTCAAGGCGCTCGAGATCTTGTATCTAAGGTCTGATCGGCAACTATGAGGAACTGGTCAACAACGACAAGAAACTGGTTGGTGATGGCGAAAATCGAGCTCCTGGAGACAAGGATCGAGCGGGAGCTTCGCAAAACCTACTTCATTAGGGCGGGCTAGCGAATAGATAGGCGATATGTGTTGATAATTTTGCAATTTTTTTGACCAAGTGTGGTAGTTAATCGGGAACATACCTAGTAATCAGAGTGTCAAAGATATTAATAAGGTTAAACGATTAACAACAGCTTAGTAGTAATCAACACGGTCAGGTCCCTTGTAGCAATTGATTAGCCTATTAATCGCTGATCCGCCTCGATTTTTTAACAATGTAAATCTAGCAGTGAACTCGGTTTGGTTTAGAAACCAAATCCAACGCTCGATAACATCAGTAGATTTCAAAAAGGGGTTCGACACGATTAAGCTAAAACCCCAGTTAGTTGCTACGTGGGTATTCCAACCGGGTAGTCCCACAGGGTGGAAACAAACAAGGGCCGGGACATGAAGATACGGTTCACAATAAATCCGGAAGCAAGGCGGTGGCTAGAGCAAGATCTTGAACTCGAGAGCTATTAGCTCTCGTACCATGTTAAATTTATGCACTAGCCAACTTTAATAAAAGACCGATGTGATGGAAAAAACTATGAAATATATTTATATTCAATACTCTTTCTCGCGTCTATGCTATTTTAGTCTTACCGTGGGTTCATGTACGACGCAAAATTCTTTTTCTTTTTTTAATACTGCGTGAGAAAGGTCTTAAACTTGAAATCTCTTGGATTCTGATACCATAATAGATTTCTGCACTAGCCAATTTTAGTCTTACCTTGGGTTCAATGTAGGACGCAAAATTCGTTTTCTTTTTTAATACTGCGTGAGAAAGGTTTTAAATTTGAAACCTCTTGGGTTCTGATACCATAATAGATTTTCGCACTAGCCACGTTTACCAACTACCGATCCGATGAAAAGTGCTAGGCAATAAATTTATACTCAACAAGATGGACACACGGCTCTACTACGACAAGATTGTCCGGATCCGGTGTTGGAGGGGCGAGGACAGCGGCACGCCTTCGACTCACGCTATTGTTTGTAGTCGTCGCTAGGTGGTCTGAAAACCTATTTGTAATTTTTTTTACTTTTGGGTCTCTTTGGACAGTTGTTAATGCTTTTTAATAGATCGGTGAAATTTCGAGAAAAAATGGACACACGGGCGGTGGCATAAGGCTAGTCATAGTGGGAGTATCATAACTAGTATCATGCATGCCATGTTGGCAAAAATCTGATGTGACACCACAATTAATAAAGAAAGAGGTGGTTAGAGTATCATACTCCCTCCGTCCTAGAGTGTAAGTCACAATCTCATTTTCAAATTGTCCGGCATATGAAACAAATAAGGCACAATTTTTCATTAATTAGAGTTAATTAGTACATGCAGTCCGCACCTTTCTCTCCTCCATATGCATCGGTTTGGCACGTCCACCATGCATGCAGTAATTATGGGGCTGTACCAGATACGAAGCATCACAGTCCGGCCTAATTAAGTCACAATTTCACTCCCAATCACGTTAAGCCTTGGGCCAAGATATTTGAGGATGTGACTTAGTACACTCTAGGACGGAGGGAGTACTAGGTAGATACCGTATCATAGCACGTAAAAGTAGAAATTCTAATGCAAATAAATCTTGTACACACATTTACATGAAAATTCTACATATCATTAAATATAGTACCACTATGATACTAGCATATGATACCATGCATTATAGAAAAAATATCATACTACTAATATCATACTATTAGTATGATACTCCCACTATGACCAATCTAATATAACACCCTAGGACTAGGGGGAGATGTCATTGCATGCAGTGGAGCTTAATTTTTCAATCCATCCTAAGAGCTGGCGTAGCGTCTCATGCATTCTAGTTAGGACGCTGTGTAGATTTATATTGGAGCTAGGTAGCTTACTTATCATATTCATATGGTGTACGTACGTCTCTAAAAAAATGGTGTTCGTACGTACGGTAAATTGCCAAACTGTAAAATCAGGACGGCAAGCTGGACAAGGTAGTGAGCTAGGTGCGTGTGGCAAAGCTGGCGCTGCATGTTACCACACCACGTAGAGCACAGAATCTCGGTCCACGCACTCGCTAGTAGTATAGTATAGTTTAACCGTTCCCCCGACTCTTTGAGAAAACCTGAGCCGTTCACGAATGCCAAGTGGCTCCCGTCCCTCCGGGGTTGGCGGCGAAAAACCACCCTACCCGACCCCCGCCCGCGAATCCTCGCCTCGATCCCCCCCTTCCCCCATCTCTTTCTTTTTGCCCTGCCCGATTCTGCTACCTAAACCGTTGCGTCGCGGCGCGCCTCGGTTTGATTCTTTACCCGAAACGGTACTGTAGCACACAGCGCCACGTCACCAGCAACACCCTCGCGTACGCCTGGTCCCCCTCCTCCCTGCTCGTACTTTGCCCCCCACCCCGCCGTCTCTCCCCGCGAGCTTCCTCCTATAAAACCGAGGACCGCCCCCGCCTCGCTCCTCACAACTGCCGGTTCCTCAGGACTTGTGTCGTCTTTGCTCCTGTCCATCTGTAATATTAGCTTGTCTTGTCCATCTCCGGCCGGCCGGACTGCCGTCGTCGCAGCAAGAGAGGCCATTAGCTTGCCGCTTGCTAGCTGCCGCGCGCATGGCGCTGGAGGCCGTGGTATTCGCGCAAGGCCACTTCGGCTACGGCCGAGAGTCGCCCTACACGCTCGCGCCGTGGTGCGACGCGGTAGGCGCCGCCGCCGGTTCCGGCGACATCTTCACGGACTGGGACCTGCTGCCCAATGCGGAGGAACAATGGGAGCCGCTCTCCAGCTGGGACCAGTCGGAAGTTTCCACGGAGAGCAAGTCGGCGGCACCGGAGCCCGTGGCGGCCGCCGGGAGGAGGAAGCGGCGGCGCACCAAGGTCGCCAAGAACAAGGAGGAGGTGGAGAGCCAGAGGAGGACACACATTGCCGTCGAGCGCAACCGCCGCCGCCAGATGAACGAGTACCTCGCCGAGCTCCGCTCCATCATGCCCTCCTCATACGCTCAAAGGGTACGTATGTGGATGTCTATTTACATACACTAATCTACAGTACGATTAATCAGCTTTTCAATGTTAGATCATCAGATGAGCAACTAGTAGTCAACAAGGCGCCGTCCACACAAGACACAACACATTTGATTTGTCCGTTTATTTTCAGCTCACAAATCGATTTTCTAAACATTTTGGATCTAGATCCAAAGCTAATCCCTCTTTCTTCTTCCACATCCAATACCCCTATTCCGTCCAAATGGTTGTCTTCCCCTTTTATGGCTGATGTCGTTACCATGGTGTCTTGCCGCCTGCCCCTACCCATGTCTGATCCCGCCGCCACCCCATAAATCACTCTACCCCTCTAGCGTCGCTGCCCTCGCCTCCAACCCTAATCGCACACCACGGATTGTGGTCCTTGTTTTCCATCATCGCCGACTATTTGTTTAGCTGGTGCTCCGCGTAATTGGTGTCACCGATGTCCCTTGTCATCTCTTTTCACATCCAATCATCCTAGCCGGATATCTTCCCCTTTCGAAGTCGGCATCTCGGACTTTTGTCATGTGTCGCCGTTCTTTCCTTACTCAGATAGTGGTCGGTCTAATCGCCGCTCCCAACCATCCCTCTACTTTCTTGTGTGTTCCCTATCCCCAGCCCTAACCCCGCACCGCGGACCTCCGTCCTTCCGTTGTCGATGTCGCTTCGTGTCGATGTTTTTTCCATGGGCGCTCCGCGTCACTCCCTTGGCCATTGGTCACCATCGATCGTCATCACCAGTTCACCACTATGTGTTGTTGTTTCTGGAGCACGCAAATTTCACAATGAAAGATCAATTCCTTTATGCAGAAAAACGTACTCTCTCTTCTCGAAATAGATGTCGAAGATTTTTCTAGAACACATGTGAATTTAGACAAATCTCCGATATCTATTTCAAGACAGAAGGGTAGTAGAAGTTGTGTAGCAATAACATTTCAGTAATATTTTTCAAAAGAAACTTTTCGGTAATGTGGAATAGTATTTCTAACGTGTGTTCACTCTCGTGCATTTAATCTGTCAGGGTGACCAAGCATCGATCGTTGGAGGGGCAATCAACTACGTGAAGGAGCTGGAGCAGCTCCTCCAAGCACTCGAAGTCGAAAAGAGCGTCAAGAACCGTAGCGGAGGCACGGACGCCGGCCGATCCCCTTTCGCGAGCTTCTTCACGTTCCCACAGTACTCCACATCGTGTAACAGCATGGACACTAGTGCCAGCTCCGGCAGCTCCGGCGCGAACGCCAACGCGAGCAACGTCACCAAGAGCGAGACAGCCGTCGCCGACATCGAGGTGACCATGGTGGAAGGCCACGCGAGCCTCAGGGTGCTCGCCCGGCGGCGGCCGAGGCAGCTCCAGAAGCTCGTCGCCGCGATGCAGCAGCTGCGCATCCCGCCGCTCCACCTCAACATGACCACCGTGGACGCCATGGTCCTGTACTCTTTCAGCCTAAAGGTAATTAATTAACCCTTTTATTCGTATACTATTACGCGCTTAGTTTAAGCTCATTCGCGACGGCCGGGGACAAATCGACGACAATAGGCGCCGTAAGTGGCATTACACGTCGACGTTCTGTTTTCCATTTCTATATAAGCACGTACGGCGTCGATCCGGCCGGTGGCGTGTGCGTGTGTTGATGGCGTCGCTCGCTTGTTTCCGGTAGGTGGAGGATGGCTCCAAGCTGGGCTCTGTGGAAGACATCGCGGCCGCTGTGCACGAGATCCTGGGCAGGATACAGCGGGAGGCGGCGGAGGAGGAGGAGGAGTTGGCCGCCGGTCGTCTCAGCAGCTCCAGCTGCTAGCTGCTGATGGCTGATGCCACCGATCGAGGAGCCCGCCGTGCGCACTGCGGCCGGCCGGGGCGTGTCGTGTTGCTGCCACGTCCTGGAGATGGAATCCCATTCTCTGCTAGCTACATTTGTACTCCTACGTGACACTGCTGTGAATGTGATTGTACCCTGCATGTCCGCTGCAAAGGGCGAACAGGAAAGGACAGGATATAGCTGTAGCTGCTACTAGCTCTGTATCAAATTGAACTGGAGCTCTGTGTATGCTGGCTGACTGGCTCTCTGGTCGATCATGTACTTGTAGATTCACTCGTTCGTTCACGGATCTACAACCTTTACATGCCTGCCTGCATGCAGACGATGTGTGTCTCGATCGAATCCATCCATCCATTCATTCACATGGTTCCTGTTCCGCCGTGCTGCCGTCTCGCATCTGTCGAGAGATTTGTCTGGGGATGAACAGCTACCGAGCCAGCAGAGCCCGATGATGTGATTTGTCCGGCAGGCAGGAGGAATGATTGCCCGATGATGTGACGAGTTCGTTCCTCTTTTTATCTGTTGGGCAACAAAGCTCTCGTGTCCTGCGTGTGTGCTATAGCCTAGCTCCGTTCTGCGATCGACTTGGGCTGTACGCGATCGAATAATGCTCTGCCCAGAAATGTGCGTGCGAGGGCTCAGGCATACGCAAACAGCATGAGTGGGATCGGGTCCAGGCTAGAGATTCCATTGACCGCAAAACAGTGCCCGATGTGTTAGTGTTATGCGTCAGGCAACAAGCTGCTGCTTGTTGCAGATGTATTATTGCGAGCGTCTCTTTCATAAATGCTAGCTCCCTTGCCCTCAAGGAAACGTGAACGTTCTTGTGAACAGGGAGTGTTGGACCATTCGTCCAATAAGATCTACTAGATGATTGTCACTTTGTCTATGTCTCAACAGAGTTAATGAATTCTTAGTGGATTTTCTTCTATATCATATGTTCGTCTAGTTAAGAAAAAGTAGCTTAGTCAATTATACAAATGTGTTCATACAAGTAAAATAACTTTCACTGTTTTATAAGAATTTGTTTATCTTGTACATAAAATATAGTGCTTGTTCTTCAAGTACGACAATGTAAGAAACTTTGCACGGATCTCAACACTGGATCAAAGGTTATGAGCATCGATCGACTTAGAATTGGCAAAACCGTTATTTATCGTGCTTTACATATTGGTTTCTTAAGACGGTGTTGCCAGTTATGGACAAAATTATGTCCGTGTCACCATATATTTGACTCATTTTCTTACAAGTGGTAGATTTGTCTGCCTTCCAAAATGAGGACCCAACACATACATCCGTCAACAGCGATGAAAATCGGTAAACAAAGTCTATCTTCGAGGCCTCCTAAGTCTTGATGTGACAGCTCTAGGCAGGCTGAATGGCTACATAGTCACGTTGGCCGTGTTCCGCTGATTTCTACACCACATTATCGTTCATCTTATACACTAGCTACCATGAAAATAACTTTTCATAGAAGTACAATCTCCATGGCAACAGATGAGTTTGACCCAAGTTTGGATCGAATTTGAGTATTGCACATTAGGTGTTTTTTGAATGAACTAGATGAGAACTAGGCGAAGAAACTCCAAATAATTACGAATAAAATACAAGGAGTAGAACACAATCAGCAAGGGTTTTGATGTTTTTGTGCTTGTCCATCTTCAGAATCTAACCCCGCTAGCTTGTCCAACTTCAGAGTCTACCCCACCCGCTTGTGCTCACATGGTGTGGCGGTAGGAACTTATTTATATATTTTATCTGCCTCTCTTTGATACCGGTTGATGACCCAAGGCTCAGTTCTCTAGCCACGGCTGGTGACCGACTGGTGTCGTTGACGACAAGCATGGTGACCCGATGCTTGAAGGCGCTCGGTGACCCAGGTTTATTGCGGACGATCTCAATATTGTACACCTTTGGGAGACGGCCCGGTTGCTTTAGCCACAGTCACGTAGAAAGAACGGCTATCCTATTGCAGCATCTCCACCACCTCGCCGCCAAAGCTATCGATGATATGGTCCAGTGCATGTGTCCTCATGGCTTCTATAGGAAGATCGTCAAAGCTTAGCATGCATACCCTTAGTTTGAGTGTTTGACACTGTCCATGGCGTGAACATGGAGATCATGGATGATTCGTTTGGTGTAGGATTGAATTCAGAATGAAAAAGTCTAGGGGCCGATGGCAGGGATTTTGTTCGAATTTGAAAGAAATAGTGAGAGAAGCATCAGACTAGCTCAACGGCTAGCTTTTTGCAGTGACATGGTGTGTTGGATTAACGTGGGATTAGCGAGGCATAGGAGACGTTTGGTACTGCAAAATAACCCATATGCGACACTTTTTTGGATGGCACAATACAAAAGTGTCTGCAAAAGTTTAGGTGGAGGATACATATTAGTACAATGCATCATATTATGGTTGTGGTAGTGGCCAAGAAGGCCAACGTGTTTTACTGCCGGAACAGATGGATGGAGGCATATATTAGTGTGTCATGCATTATACTCGACATTTACGATGTCTCTCGCGCTGGAGATCGGAAAAACACCTCGCACTGATTGGTTAGGCTCAGCTCGCTGACTTGTGTAACCCATCATCATGGATCCATTTGTTCCCTATTATGTATCTCTCATGTCAGTCTCCCATATCACTATACTTATCTCTTACCCACTCTCTCTCTCTCTCTCTCTCTCTCTCTCAATAGCTCTCACCGCCACTAATGGTATGTGCGACCCTGGAGCATGGCTTAATAGGATTGATAGTATACTCATACCAACAAGTTACAATTTCTTTTACGAAAGCTCATCTAAAAAGAACTCTAAGGTTAAGCGTGCTTGGCCTGGAACAATTTGAGGATTGGTGACCGACCGGAAAAGGGGTACCGGGTGCGCACGAGTAAGGACAAAGTGCATAGAAAAGACTAGTGTTGGTTTGTGGGGTTAGTCTAGAGATCCTATTGAGCTGCCAGGAGTGACAACCGTCGGTCCGGAGAGGCCGGGATGTTACAAGTGGTATCAGAGCCTACCATCGCGGTTACATGGGCGTGTGCGGGTCAGTGGCAGACATGTGAAGCATGACGCGTGTAGCCCAGAGTAGACACGGCATGGCACATATGCCGACACTGGACGCATAGACATGTGCCAAGAGGGGACGTTCCTGGATTGTGGTTGATCGACGAAGGCGTCGATCTTCTAAGGGTGGTTGTATGTGAGACCCTGGAGCATGGCTTAATAGGCAGGGGCGAATCTAGGGAAAAATTACCATGGTGCACAAGATTTACATTGACTTTGCGGTATATGTAGTTGAATAAAATATTTAGTAATACCATTGCGTTAAACAAGTCTTAGCACAATGATTTCCACAATGCAAAGCACAAACGATATGCTCACACATATAAGAACGATCAAGTTCTTCCTAAAATAAATAAACAGATGTTCATGTGACTCACAAAAGATAGCCGATAATAGATGAAACGTCATCTAACCTCGCATCCTCCATAATCTACAAATTAGCAACATAGAATCAAGTTATCAAATGAAATATTATAACAAGATAAATTATTTTAAGCTAGAGAGTTTTACCTTTTAATATTTACGGTTTCTTATTTTCATGAATCGATCGATGACTTGATCATTGGTGACTCTCTTCATTTCTACTTTCTCCACATAGCAGATGACGTTATCACTCAAACTATCATCATTGAGGCGATTACGCAAATAAGTTTTCACGAGCTTCATCGCTGAGAAACTCCTATCGACCGTCGCAGTGGCAACAGGCAACACAAGTACTAGATTCAGCAGCCGATAAACTAAAGGATAACAAATATGCTTCCTCGTCTCAACCATTGTGTTAGAAAGATCGCCAATATCTTGTATGTTGGAGAATCTGTCATCTGCTCGCACGTCAACAATATAGAGGCGTAGATGGTGGCTTAGATCCCTCAGTTCAACAGAGTCGAAATCATTAGGATATAGTTTAGCCAGGCTCATTAGATTCTCCAAATTAAAATCATGAAATGAGTCTCTCGGACACAAAGCCGCAGACCATATAAGCAAGTTGGAGGATGTCTCATTGAAACGACTATCAAATTCTTGAATTAGCCAATCAAGAACACCATTAAAACAATCAACCTGATAGTGGTGTTGGTTGGTAATACCAGTCTTTTGTCGTTTCTTCTTAGGATTGACATAATCATCTTCCATCTCTAACGAGACAATATCATGTTCCTCACAAAATGCTTGCACATCAGATATCAAAGAGTCCCATCCACTTTCTCTAAGATCAACCAAATGACTTCTAGTTGACTTGACACAGTTCATGGAATTCACAATATCTTGGTCCTTCCGTTGGAGAGCTTGCACATCAGATATCAAAGAGTCCCATCCACTTTCTCTAAGATCAACCAAATGACTTCTAGTTGACTTGACACAGTTCATGGCATTCACAATATCTTGGTCCTTCCGTTGGAGAGCTAATGATAAGGTGTTGGTGACTATTAATATAGTCAACATGAGATGCAAGAAGAAGACAAAATCAAATGATTGGAAGTACACTAGAAGACCATTTGCTTGCTCTCTGTTTGTTCTATCTGTGTCTTCTTCTTCCACAAACTCTAAAACTTTGACAACTGCTTGAAACATATCAACCAAACTTTTCAGTGTTTTATAGTGCGAACTCCAACGAGTGTCTCCGGGTCTCTGAAGACATTGCTCTTGATTTAAGCCCGTACCAGTTTTAAGCATCCCACAACCTAAGGCCTTTTGCACTTCCTCAAGATTTATATCTCGAATCATGTCTCTTCTCTTTGAAGATCCACCCACAACATTCAGCAAGACAGAGATCATATTAAAAAAACTTCCAATTCCTATGTGTTTTCTCACCACAGCAACCACAACTAACTGAAGTTGATGTGCAAAACAGTGAACATAAAAGGTCGTGCTATTTTCCCTCATGATCAATGCTTGGAGGCCATTGAACTCACCTCGCATATTGCTTGCACCGTCGTATCCTTGTCCTCGAACTTGCTTGAAGCTCAACTTATATTTTTTAAAGAGAGAATCAATTGAGGACTTGAGATATGAAGATGTTGTCTCTTTCACATGAACGAGACCAACAAAACTCTCTTTAACAATTCCAAAACTATTGACATACCGCAAGACCACAGCCATCTGCTCTTTGCAAGAGACATCTCTAGACTCATCGACAAGCAAGCAAAAGACACCATGGTCAATTTCTTTGAGAATAGAACTCATTATCTGACCTGCAAAACAACTAGCAATATCTTTTTGGACCTCAGGGGACACCATAACAGAATTACCTGCAGCATCTTGGCCCAGTGCCTTGCCATAAGCTGGATTATGCTCTGCTAGGACATCACGAACTTCCCTGAAGTTCCCTTTATTGAGTGAATCTTTTGACTCATCATGGCCTCGGAATGGCAATCCTTGTTTCAGTAACAATCTAGCTGTGTCAATTGAAGAATTTAGTCGCGTAAAATAAGCAATCTTTGCAGCTTCACTTTGCACCTGTATAGCAACATCAATGTGTTCATCTCTTCTCAACAATGCATCACAATTTTTTAGGGCTTGATTGTGGACACTGCCAACTTCACCAATATGATCTTTCAGTCTATTTTTATTGTTCCATGCATTCCAGACATTAACGACAAATGCCTCGTAGCCAGCTTCTTTTTTACTGCCACGGTCCCTAAATAAGAAGCAACAAAAGCAGTATGCCTTGTCTTTGGACTCGCTGTACTCGAGCCAACTACCAAACTCATCAAACCATTCAGGATTAAACCTTCTATTCCTACCCCCAATCAGTGTATACGGAAATTCGTAAGTGCGAGGTTGACAAGGTCCATTAATTAAGTACTTTCTTCTCACCAAGTCCTTGAGATTCGGATGATAATCTTCTATTTTTTTCCTTTGTCCCGGATCATACTTAATCTCCTCTTCCCAATTTAAATCATCTGGATTTTGCGATGGCGCTTTTCTCTTCAAAAGAAACCTATCTATCGACATATCTGTATTTGATAAAGACCGATTAAATAAGTTGACTTAACCACTTCGTAACAATCAAGAAAATTGAAAAATAGATGAAAAAGTCATGGAGTTGTAGTCCTGGTACCTTAGCTTTGGGTTGTGATTGGATTATAGAGCGAAGGGCGAGAGGACGGTCCTTGATCGGCTGCTGGGCAGGCAAATATCCTATACTCGGTATTGAGCACAGAGATGCGTCGGCCGTCGGTGAGTCCGGAGGGGCTGAGCAAGTCGCGTCGTGGAGAGAGGATCAGAGGATTTCGTCTACAACACCACCGATCCAACGCGTGCGTGATTATCGCATCTAAACGATCGGTTAATTGATCTGTTTCTGCCCGTTTGCTCAGGCCTCCCATATGTCGTTAGCCCATTAGATAAGATATATTGTCTATTCTATTGGGCTTTGTTTATTCCTAAAAGGCTGAACCGGTGAAGCTTTCTCTGTCTAAAAGGCCACGTAACACTTAAATTTGCTGGACGTGGTGCACATCTGCCGCTAGAACCTGGTGCATCGCAATTACCAGATGCCTAATCGCTATTAAACAATTTTTTCGACCCTGGTGCATGTGCACCAGGCTAGCTCTACGTAGCTCCGCCCCTGTTAATAGGATTGATAGTATATCCATACCAACAAGTTGCAACTTCTTTTCTAGAAGCTCATCTGAAAAGAACTCTAAGGTTAAGCGTGCTTGTCCTAGAGGAATTTCAAGATGGGTGACCGATCGGAAAGTGGGTACCGGGTACGCACGAGTGAGGACAAAGTGTGTAGAAAATACTAATGTTGGTTTATGGGGTTAGTCTAGAGATCCTATTGAGCTGCCAGGAGTGACAGCCGCTGGTCTAGAGAGTCGGGGTGTTACAGGGTACTTTAGAGGAGGAAGCCGGCGAAGACAACAAGGTGCAGATTCCTTGAGGTGTTGAGCGTGGCGGGGGCAGCAAGATGCTCGATTATGGACTTGTTGCAAGGGGCGGAGGCAAAGCATGTCGTATATATTTTTGGTTTTCTTTTATCTCATCTTTGAGAAACTAATTTGGGGTTTTCCTTTTCTCGATCAGGTCATCATATCAAGGTGGATCGATTTGAATGTAGATAGTTGGAACGATATTTTCAAATCAAACTCTGATCTACTTTGCAGGTGTAGATCCATGTTGCCCCATTGTATAAATATGTGTAGATCGCATCAAGTTCCTCGGGTGTCACCACCAATGTCCAAAGTGCAACTTCATGTTGTATGTTGATAAATAGGACTCACTTGAGTCACAACGTGTGTCGGTATACTTGTGGAAGGAAACCGTCAACAACTTGTATGAATTTTCTGACATCGACTTAGGGAAATGGTGAAGCAAATAAAGATGGAATCTGAAGAAGAGGTGGCTCCTATGAGTGTTATTAGGGCAACATATGTTGTCGTGTCCGACGTGCTGAGGCTGTTTGCGGAAACTCTTGATCACCTTACATATGAGTAAGGGATTTTTATTTGAGGCAGCAATATGTAAAATACAAATGTTTATTCTGCTGAGATGTTTGATAATTCAGTCCTTGTTATTCAGCTTGTCATGGATCAGGTCTAATAAAACTAATTTTGTTCACAAGCATACCCTTGTTCCCATGCTGATAGGTGTATCCCACTAGCAAATGAGCACCGGATTGGCCTACTATGGGGACTGAAGCAACTGCGGCCCATAATGGTGTGTCTCACATACCATAAAGGCCCATAAAAACCCAAAATCTAATTGCCCATTTCTAGTTCCTATATAATACTGAAAACGTTGGACAACTTCCCACTCCCAAGTCCCCACTATCGCGCCACCTTACTCCTAAATATTCACTATAAACCATAGATCTCGATCCCAAATATCCCTACTCAATCAATATGCCCTTAACATTGGGGTCACCCTAAAGTTCTCCATCTGCATTCCACACTGGAAGGTTAGATCTTCGAATCACCATAAGTGTCATTATTTTTACTCTTTTTAATTGTGGATCTGTCCCTTTTAGATACGCGGCAAGGTCGTGCAGATCCATCGTGCGGAAGATGGTCGTCATGTCAATGGCGAGGTCACCAGCTCCTGCAGAACGAAGAGCTTAAGGTCATACCAACATTAGCAAGAACCAAAATTGTGTAATTAGTTTAGATGGTAAGTTGTCGATTAGAAAAATAAGACGAATCCAAATATGACATCCATATCATCAATTGCATCATGTATCTGGTCTTTCCATAATAACCAGCAAGGTTTTCTACGTAATAAAATACCAAATAAAATTGTGTTTCATTCTTTTGATATGTGTAATGCCTCACCAAGTTTGTACCATCATTATGTCTTGCATATGGTATTTTTCCATCATGGTTTGCATCATTTAAATTTCCATGCATCATATTATAATCATGTTGAATCTTGTGTTGTAGTATTAAATACTGTATTCAGTGCTTCTTGCTAGTGTTTCGCTTTTTCCCAGATAGGACGATAAGTTGATACGACCTTCGACAAGTTCTTTAGATGATGTATCTTCGCAATGTTTTCTAGGCGAGCACTCATCTTATGATACCTACTTTGCTTTATGGATTTACTTCTCTCTATTGATATCCATGTTCTCATGCTCTAGTTTCCTTACTGATACGTTGGAAATGTATCTATAATTTTTGATACTCCATGCTTGTTTTCTATCTACTTTGCTTTGCCTTGTCTATACTTTGAGGTATTTTTATATCTTTTCTAGAACTAACCTATTAACAAGTTGCCACAGTGCCAGTTGCCTGTTTTCTTCTGTTTTTGGTTACAGAAAGGCAGAAAATCAATATTCTCGGAATTGGACGGGACAAAATCCAAAGTCATTATTTTCCCGGAGCAACACGGAACCACAAAGCAGAGCCAGAGGGGGGGCCACAGGGTGGCTGCACCCCCCCCCATAGGTGCGGCAAGCCCTGGAGGCGCCCACAGGGGGTGTGGGCCCCTGGACCCCCACCGACCTTGACTCATGCGCCTATAAGAAGCCTCCGACCCAAAAACCCTAGTGTTGGAGATATGCCCTAGAGGCAATAATAAATATGGTTATTATTATATCTTTGTGTTTATGATAAATGTTTACATTCATGCTATAATAGTATTAACAAGGAAACATTAATACTTGTGTGGTTTGTAAACTAAAATAGAGTCTCTAGTAAAGCCTCTTTATAATACTAGCTTGTTGGTTAATAAATGATTGTGGTTTCCCTATCATGAACATTGAGATGTTATTAACAACAAGATCATATCATTAGGAGAATGATATGGTGGACATACTCCTATGGATAAGCGTAGCATAAAGATCAAGTCATTTTAATAGTTCAATTGCTATATGCTTTCTGATACATGACCTAATTCCTTCGACCATGAGATCATGCACATCACCTTCACCGGAAGGATGCTTTGATGACATCAAACACCACACCGTAACTGGGTGGCTCTAAAGGTGGCATTGAGTGTTCGGAAAGTATTGGTTGAGACACATGGATCAAGAGTGGGATTTTTCCATCCATATGACAGATAGATATACTCTGGGCCCTCTCGGTGAAATGTCATACAATTAGCTTACAAGCATGTGACTGGCTCACAAGGGATCACACATCACGGGAACGAGAAAAGAGTACTTATCAGTAACGAGATTGAACTAGGTATGCAGAGATACTGACGATCATAACCTCGGATAAGTAAACTATCGTGAGACAAAGGGAAATTGGTATCGTATGTAAGTGGTTCATTCGATCTCAAAGTAATCGTAGAAATATGTGGGAGCCATATGAATTTCCAGATTCCTCTATTGGTTATTGTTCGGAGAAGTGTCTCGATCATGTCCACATAATTCACGAACCGTAGGGAGACACACTTAAGGATTCGATGTTGTCTGAGTAGTTATGGAATGATGAGTAAGAGACCGAATGTTGTTCGGAGTCTCGGATGGGATCCGGGATATCACGAGGAGCTCCGGAATGGTCCGGAGAATAAGATTCATATAAGGAAAGTCCTGTTTCGGGGTTGGAGAATGGTTCCGGTGTTTTCATCGGGAATGTTCTAGAAGGTTCCGAAATGTCCGGCACTCCGGAGGGGAAGGGTACATGAATGTGTCACATCAAGTTGGAATGATTGCATCATGTACTAGGTGTCATCGCTGAACAAAATAAAGGGTTTAATCAAATCCTAGTTTGAAAAGTCAAACGCCAATTTGAAAAGTCAAACGGCTATTTTGTGAGGTGGAGGGGAAGTAGGAAACCTACTTGGGGAGGAGTTCCCTCCCTCCACTGCCGGCCCACTTGGGAAACCGAGTTGGGGAGGGACTCCCCTCCCCTGGCGCGCCTCCTCCACCTATATAAGGAGGGGCAGGGCTGCCCCTCCAAACACACAACACCTCCACCTCTAAACCCTAACCCTAGCCGCCGCCGCCCTCCATAGCCGCCGCCTAGGGCAACTCGCCGCCGCCGCCTAGGGAAAACCCTAGCCTCCGGCCTTGCCCCCTCCTTGGTGCGTCTAAACCCTAGATTGCCGAGGATCTCTCTCATAGTCCACCATACTCCCTCCGGCTTAAGGCGAAGCCCTGCGAGATCTCCCCTCTACTTCCGGTACCACGCTTTTGTGTTGCCGGAATCGCGAGGAGAGTGCTACAACCTCCGCTGCCTGCTGGAACAAGGGAGATGAAGGTATTCGTCGAGTACCGAACGTGTGACCGACTACGGAAGCGCTGCCGGAACGCAGCGCCGGAAGGATCGTCTACGCGATCTTGAGATCGGGAAGAGTACGACTACATCACCCACGAGAATCCGCTCTCGTTAAACACTTTGGAATCTTCGAGGGTGAGTTATTCCATCGACTTGTTGCTACAATCTAGTAGATAGATTTTGGCTTGTTTGTTTGTATGCGGTAGAAAATTTTTGTTTTCCATGCTACGAAACCCTACACCTAGGGCATCTAGCGGAAATCCACGAAAACCTCGACAGCGCCGCCGCCACCGAAGGGGAGATTAGGGGGACAAAAAGTCTCTGTTCCGGCACCCTGCCGGGACAGGGAAGTGCCCCCGGAGCCATCTCCATCGATCTCCATCGCCATCTACATCACCGTTGTTAATTCCCATGATGAGGAGGGAGTAGTTCTTGTAGGGTTCGCAGCATAGAAAACAAAAAATTTCCTACGATGGGAACAACTATGTACCAAGATCTATCTACTAGATACAAACAACGGGCGCATGTACATCCGTAGAGAACATACCCTTGAAGACCGACAAAGCTTAACGAGTCCAAACTCGTGGTTGATGTAGACGATATCTTGCCGATCTCAAGATCGAGAGGAAGTCCTAGCGCCGCAAAACAGCAGCGCATCCGTGCTCGCACACACGTTCGAGGCACCGAGCAACCTCCGCCTCCTCGATCCTGCGATGCAGCGGAAGCACAACTCTTTCTTGCCGAATAGCCACCGGGAACATGTATCTCGCTAGTCCGATACCATGGGGAATAAATTCTAGAGGGGGAGAGAGATCCTTCACGAGGAGGTGTGAGTGAGAGAGAGGGAGGGGGATCCTTTTATAGGGAGAGGAGGGCACCCAAGGGGCCATGCGCCCAGCCATGGGGCTGCCCCCACCTCTTCCACATTCATGTGGGTGGACACTCCACTCACTCAAATGCCTTTCAATTCCCTCCACTCAAAAACCCACTCAAATTCCCATTAAATTTCCACCAAATTTAATGCAAACTCTCATTAAATAAAACTCCTTTTATTTATTCAGAATTTTGTCAATTACTTTAATGACAAACATTCACATATAACCCCTTGCTAGTATTTCATTTCACATGTAGAAACACCTTTTGCAATTTCACCCAAAAACCCGTTTCGGTATATAGTGAAATAAATTCCTTCGCTTGTTATTCTTTTCAGCATGAAACTTTTGCTCCAAATGGATGTCAGTGTCTCTTAAGTGTGTCACCCTACGGTTCGCGAATAATGCGGACATGATTGAGACCCCTCTCAGATCAATAATCAGAAGCGGGATTTGGAGACCCATACTGACTCCCACACATTCAACGATGACTTTCTTGTGATCGTCGGAACCTTTTACGCTAGTATCTTAATCCCTTTGTTTCGCGATATATTACATGTTCGATATTCGATTGTCGGTATATCCATACCTAGTTTGATCTCGTTACTGACATGCACTCTTTTCTCGTTCCCGTGATATAACATTCTAGTGATCAAATCACTTGCTTGCAAGCTAATCAATGTGATATCACCGAGAGGGCCCAGAGCATATCTATTCGTCATCGGGATGAACAAATTCCACTCTCGATCCATGGGCCTCAACATAACACTTTAGTAGTTCTGAACCCACCTTTATAATCACCCTATTACGGTGTGACATTTGATGTTATCAAGAAACTCTTCCGGTGTTAGTGATTGACATGATCTCATGGTCTAAGGATTTCGATCACTTCGTAAGTTGTTATAGCAATATAAAATCAATGACTTTGATCGTAGTGCTATACTTCGGATGAATGTTCATCACACCATTACACTAATGTTGTGACCTCGTTATTAACAACATCCAATGTCCATGATCAGGAAACCTTTGATCATCTTGTTAATCAACGAGCTAGTTTATAGGAGAGGCATAACTAGGAACTTCCTTTTTGTTTATTAAACACACATGTATTAATGTTTCTGTATTAATACAATCATAGCATGTAAAATAAACATTTATCATAAATAGGAATACGATAATAACCACTTAATTATTGCCTCTCGGGCATATTCCCTTCAGTCTCCCACTTGCACCAGAGACAATAATCTAGTTTGAAAACTTTGCGTATTGAACACATATGGCTTTCTGGTGTTCCATATATGCAATTGCAAGTGGTTAACATAATCTATGGATCTGACGCTTCATGTCCTTGTGTATTTGCATGTCTTTGCATCTCCATGCATTACTCATTCTCTAATGAGATGACATTGTATAAATTTGGTCTTTTGGTGAGACCTTTAGTTCCTTGGTGTTAAATCACGTCGATACTGTTGTCATACAATATATCTTTAGTGTTAGCCCGTTGCGAACCATACCTTAGTTTGATAACAAACTACTTGACACAAATTCCCTCCTTTGCTGCTACTATAGCAGTCATATACTTAGCCTTTTTGTTGTAGTATTCGTACAATGTCTTAACTTTGGAACTCTTCCAAATCCATCATGGAAACTTTCTTTCCATTTCATTGTGCCACCCATAGTCTAAATTGAGATAAACTTAATTTGTATCTTGTGAAAAAACTAGTATCAATGTAACGCTTTACAATGAATTATTTGTAATTGTTTGTCACCTCTACACAAATATATTCTTAGTTCTTCCAAAAGATCATAAGAATATTCTCACTATAGTCCAATGATCATTTTATGATTCATTCTGGTATATGCTCATAACACTTAGAGCATAGGACATATCTGGATGTGTACATATCATGGTATGATTGATCAAAACATTCTCGTGATTGCACTCATCAAGTGTCAAAGCACTTGAATCTTGTTTCACTTATCAAGTGTCGATACACTTGAATCTTGATTTAATTCCCTTCCATGCGACAAGAACCGCTTCTTGTCGTTTCTATATTGAACTCCTTCAATATCTCATATATGTACGTTTGGCCCAACCATATTAGCGTCACCGTCTATCCACTATAGACATTCATGCTAAATATTCGGGTTTTGCCTAAGTCTTTCATCAAAATGAAATCCTTAACCTTTGTCAATAAAAGATACATCATTTCTAATCAACAAGATGTCCTCCACATAATGTATTAGAAATATGTCTCAGCGCTCCCACTTAATTTCTTGGAAATGCAAGCATCTTCATCGTCTCCAGATGAAAACTCCTTTTTCATCACGGTGAAGATTCCAAATCTGCGATGCTTACTTCAACCATTGAAGTTTGCATGCCCTTTTAGCATCCTTTGAATTTAACAAAACCGTTTGGACCGTGTCTTGTACACGTCCTAGGTAACCATTCTATTAGAAGAATTTTGTTTTGTTTATTCATCTACCATATACCAAATTATATGTAGTGGTTGCTACTTTAATCCATCCAGACTAAATATCGCTATGAAAGATCCAATCTTGTCATAGTCAACTCCTTTGAACATTGTCATGAAATAATTTACGACATGTCGACTATTTCATAGATGTGAAACATCCATGTCTGTTTCTTTATAGATCCAAATACGACCTTTTCGGAGGGTCTTCCAAGTTCAAAACTTGATTTCTCGTGTATGGAACTATCACGGATTTTATGGCTTCAAGCCATTTGACGGAGTCAGGGCCCATCATCGCTTCTTTGCATGTATTCAGTTCATCATTGTCAAACAATAATGATTTACTCTCAAATCTCAGTATTTAATTGTTTATCCGACCGACTTGGTTCAATAAGAACTTAGACCTCCGTGACCACAACCTTTGAGGCACGTGAGCCATGAGCATTCTGGTTGCCTCCTGAACATTTTCCGGCACTGCGCAACTCAGCACATATAGCTAAGGTTCGTTAACCTTATCAAAGTTCTATTGTCCTCCCACTAAACTTTTACGAAAAATTCCTTTTTCAATAAACTTCAAATTTCAAGCGACAAACCCTTTTGTCCTTGGTGTTATGGAGGAATAACCAATTGTTATTCGAAATAACCTACAAAGACATGCTCATCCGACTTTGGTTGTAAACATCTTACTTATGTTTAGCATACCCAAATTTAAGAAAGGACAACTTGGGTTTTACCCCAAAACATAACTCATATGGTGTCATTTCAACATATCAAGATGGAGCTCTTTTCAGTGTAAAAGAGGTAGTCTCTAAAGCTTTGATCTTTTAAAACATAATGGCAGTTTTATAAATAACACCTTTGATCCAACCATGTCAAACAAGGTTTTATTATAAATATCATACACTCCATACTCCTATGGTGTTTCAGGAGATGTAAATCCATGTGTTTGCTAAACTTGCAACTCAAATAAATCCCTTTACGATAAAATCATAAATCATTTATTTTCTTGTTACACTTGCAACTCAAATAAATTCCTTATGACAAAATCATAAACCATTTATTTTCTTGTTACAATGATTTTCCACTTCATCTTGAAAGTATTTGAAATGTTTTCAAATATTTCATACTTCTTTCTCATTAAGTGAATATTCACTCAAATTTCCGGAGAAAGCATATGAAGTTGAAATCCATCGCTTACGACTATACATAATGGACTACATACATCGATATGTATAAATTCCAATATTTTAGTCGATCGTTCTTCTTTGGCCTTTCAACGATGTTTTAATTATCCCGAGGAAAGTCTCACAAACGTCACTTGATCAAATCAAAGACTCCAAAAATCCATCAAAATGGAGATTATTCATGTTTTCTTTCCAATATAATTTAAACGACGATGTCACTTCGTAAGTGATCTTTCAATCATTTGTCTTGCGACATTTTAGCATTAGGTTTTATGGATGTGATTTCTACAACTTGATTTGTAAATCATCCATATTATATGGAATACGGTAATTATTTGAACAACCTTTGTTCTCATAATACCTGATTTAAATAAAAATTATTAAAACAAATCTTGAAGTCAAGCTTTGATGTCAACGAGAAATACAAACAACGGTTTGTTTGTTTTCGATGAACATCATCACATATTCTCTTGCTAGTTACTTAGGCCATTGTGGTTCATGAATTGCGTCGTTCTGTATGACATTTCATACCAACCAATTCGGTATTCAATACCCAAGAACCACATTGTTTAACAAGCAAAGAATACAACCATAACATGTATATCATCCATATACCTAAATTGGATATTTCCAATATTTTCTTTTCTGCCAAATATATTTTATAGATTCTCTTTCAGCATTTCCTTTTCCTTTTTAAAAGAATCTATCAACATCAAAAGTGGCGCCATATACATGACACATAGTCCAAAGCGTGTATATTCAAATAATAATACCTTTGTACTTGCACTTTGAAGTAGATCACCATCATCAAAATGATCGACATTCTTTCAAAATTCATTCTATAGTAATCTTTTAGTGTAGTAAACACTTTACATACATCTTCTATTCACCCTTATCATGATGACTTTCATGATCAAGCTACTGTAGCTTATAAAGGCGAATCGTGAGTATAACATTACTTTCCAAAACCCTTTTGGATGATTAGGATGTCTAGCATATCCAACCTTCGTAAATTCTTATCCAATATGAGAACATATATTATACTCAATCATATTGCAACCAAAACACTGTTTCAGATATCGTTATATCTGCCACACATGATGGTTTCTGAAACAATTCTTTCAGCTCCTAGATAAACTTGATATTAAAACAATCAAGAATCATGGAGGCAAACATGATACTTAAGATACTAACACTGGAATTGTTACTCTCGATTTAATACTAACTATTAAATTTCACGGAGTAAATAGAGTTTGCTGAAAGTTTACAATAGGACTTTAAACTTTAGATTGACACTCAACACAATATGATACCGGTTCGTAAAGTATATATATCCAGAATCCTATAGTTCTATTGTCTCAATTACAACTATGCATAAGGTAGTGAACAAATGCCAATGACTACAACAAATTATGCAAATTCACTTTGATTTAATTTATGATAAATTGAGTTCTACTAATCTAAATTATAAATGAACTCCCACTCAAAAACGACACCCCTAGTGCCTTTTTGGTGATTACATGAACCAAATCCACTACACCAAGTCCGATCATCACGTGAGTCGGTGTAGCTTCAAAGGCGAGCATCAAATGGTCATCATATCAAAACATATGACTCATGCTTAACCTTTCGGTCCGTGTTCCGAGGCCATGTCTGTATATGCTAGGCTCGCCAAGTTAGAACCTTAGTATTCGTGTGTGTAACTGTCTTACACCCGAGATATGCTCGTGGATTCAAGTACACCCGATCATCACGTGATGTCTTGAAGCGACGAAACATTGTCGGTGTATACTTAAGGAAGAACACATTCTTATCTTGATATTTAAATGAGGGATCATCTTATTATGCTAATAAAACGCCAAACAAGCAATATAAGATGCAATCAAACATCACATGTTAATAAGTGAAATGATATGGTTCCCGCATATGATCTCCATCATGTGCACCGTGGTATGATCTCTATCATACCTCTATGTGTAAGGCCAAGGTCTATGGAACCTACACGTTATGTGTGTTGCAAGAGTATCATCTCATACTTCTACTTACAACATCACCATATCATAACACTAGCCCAGCATCAATCTAAACTAGACGCCTCTAATTTATCCATTGCAAGTTTTACGTGGCTTAGGGCTTTCGAAGATAGAACCATTCTTATCTACGAACATGAACCACAACGAGGATAACCAAATTGTTGACAACTCATTGCAAATTAGATATTGACTATAGTAGGAGAGATAAACACATGCTAGCCACTTATGCAAAACTAGTTGCATGTCAAGTGTGGAACAGGTCTCATGTGCGAGAACATGTAAAGTTTGTCCGGGCCGCTTCATCCCACTATGCCACCAATATCCAAAGTACAACTAAGAAGCAATAAAATGATCATCATCGTCCACATACTCATGTGTGTACTACCCGTGCAAAGCATCTACGCATAGATCCGGCTCTGATACCACTATAGGGTTCGCAGCATAGAAAAAAAATTCCTACGATGGGAACAACTATGTACCAAGATCTATCTACTAGATACAAACAACGGGCGGATGTACATCCATAGATAACATACCCTTGAAGAACGATAAAGCTTAACGAGTCCAAACTCGTGGTTGATGTAGACGATCTCTTGCCGATATCAAGATCGATAGGAAGTCCTAGCGCCGCAAAACAGCAGCGCATCCGTGCTCGCACACACGTTCGAGGCACCGAGCAACCTCCGCCTCCTCGCTCCAGCGATGCAGCGGAAGCACAACTCTTTCTTGTCGAATAGCCACTGGGAACATGTATTTCGCTAGTCCGAGACCATGGGGAATAAATTCTAGAGGGGGAGAGAGATCCTTCACGAGGAGGTGTGAGTGAGAGAGAGGGAGGGGGCTCCTTTTATAGGGAGAGGGGGCACCCAAGGGGCCATGCGCCCAGCCATGGGGCTGCCCCCACCTCTTCCACATTCACGTGGGTGGACACTCCACTCACTCAAATGCCTTTCAATTCCCTCCACTCAAAAACCCACTCAAATTCCCATTAAATTTCCACCAAATTTAATGCAAACTCTCATTAAATAAAACTCTTTTTATTTATTCAGAATTTTTTCAATTAATTTAATGACAAACATTCACATATAACCCCTTGCTAGTATTTCATTTCACATGCAGAAACACTTTTTGCAAATTCACCCGAAAACCCGTTTCGGTATCTAGTGAAATAAATTCCTGCGCTTGTTATTCTTTTCGGCATGAAACTTTTGCTCCAAATGGATGTCGGTGTCTCTTAAGTTTGTCACCCTACGGTTCATGAATAATTCGGACATGATCGAGACCCCTCTCAGATCAATAATCAGAAGCAGTATCTGGAGACCCATACTGACTCCCACACATTCAACGATTACTTTCTTGTGATCGTCGGAACGTTTTACGCTAGTATCTTAATCCCTTTGTTTCGCGATATATGACATGTTCGAGATTCGATCATCGGTATATCCATACCTAGTTTGATCTCGTTACTGACATGCACTCTTTTCTCGTTCCCGTGATATAACATTCTAGTGATCAAATCACTTGCTTGCAAGCTAATCAATGTGATATCACCGAGAGGGCCCAGAGCATATCTATCCGTTATCGGGATGAAAAAATTCCACTCTCGATCCATGGGCCTCAACATAACACTTTAGTCGTTCTGAACCCATCTTTATAATCACCCTGTTACGGTGTGACGTTTGATGTTATCAAGAAACTCTTCCGGTGTTAGTGATTGACATGATCTCATGGTCTAAGGATTTCGATCACTTCGTAAGTTGTTATAGCAATATAAACTCAATGACTTTGATCGTAATGCTATACTTCGGATGAATGTTCATCACACCATTACACTAATGTTGTGACCTCGTTATTAACAACATCCAATGTCCATGATCAGGAAACCTTTGATCATCTTGTTAATCAACGAGCTAGTTTATAAGAGAGGCATAACTAGGAACTTCCTTTTAGTTTATTAAACACACATGTATTAATGTTTCCGTATTAATACAATCATAGCATGTAAAATAAACATTTATCATAAATAAGGAATACGATAATAACCACTTTATTATTGCCTCTCGGGCATATTCCCTTCAGTTCTTCCTCAGGGCTAAGGGCTCTACCGGTAGCTATGTGTTCATCTCTCTCTCTCTCTCTCTCTCTCTCTCTCTCTCTCTATATATATATATATATATATATATATATATATATATGCATGATATTGTGGTCATGAGCTTTGTAATCAAGTAGATCTACCTTGCTACTCAAGTGTTTCATTAGATCTCTGCTCTCCCCATGTGTGTGAAAGTGACAGCGTGCACGCCATGGTGGCACTTAGGCTTGAGTCTACATAAATACTCTTTGTGCTTTAATAGATCTATGCTTTTCCCCACATGTGTCAAAGTGACAGCGGGCATACCATGTGTGGCACTTTGGCTAGATTGAATATTTGTTATAAGCTATATTTGGAGTTGGATGTCTCTATGAAATTGTGGTGTTTGTTGGAACCATCTAGCGCTCTAGGTGACATTGTGGGGTTATCTAGATTGGGGAAGGCAGACTTTGAGGAGTGCTGTTATAGCCCTACCATGGATTAGAGTGTCCAACCGGAGAGTATCTAAGAGTAGTATCATGTAGAGAGGATATTTATATGAGAGAGTGTTCACTAGTGAAAGTATGATCCCTAGGCCTTGTTTCTAAACATTGAAACATCGTTTGCATCTAGATCTGTTGCATGTTTGCTTGCTTCCATCCTTTTGCCTTTAGTCTTTATCGCACCGTCAAGATATTTTCTGGCACTCACACATGTTCCCCCACGTCAACAACAAGTCAGAAGCTATTTTATGGCACCGTTACCGCTTGTATTTCACTATCTCTTCGCCGAACTAGTGCACCTATACACCTGACAAGTGTATTGGGTGTGTTGGGGACACAAGAGACTTCTTGTATCTTGATTGCAGGGTTGCTTAAGAGGGAATACCTTTACCACTTCCTCCTCGAGTTCGATAAACCTTGGGTAATACACTTAAGGGAAACTTGTTGTTGTTCTACAAACCTCTACACTTGGAGTCCCAACAGCTGTCTACAAGAATAGAAGTGCGTAGACATCAAGCTTTTTTCTGGCACCGTTGCCGGGGAGGTAAGTTAAAAGGTACTTACATCCTACGGTTTGAGTGCTAGAAGTTATTTTCTTTAGATTCTGTAATTTTGTATTTTAGTTTCTTGTTTTCACTAGTTAGGCTTAATGGAAAACAACAACAAAATTAGAGAGCTCTATAACATTTATCTTGAGTTAGGACATGAAGTGTTTGAAGAGAAAATTAAAAAAACTATGGAACTTTATTTGCATGCTAATGTTATTAGTATGAATTCTTTGAACACCATTATTGCTAATGCTATGGAAACGTCTAAGCTTGGGGAAGCTAGTTTTTATGAAAATGATCTTTTTAGTCCCCCAGCTTTGGAAGATAGCTATTCTATTGCTTATGATGATACCAAACCTCTAATTTATGATGATTACAATGATGAATATGATATTTTCAGTTCACATACTATTGAGGAGAAGATTAATTATGATTACAATATGCCTCCTATATTTGATGATTATGGTGATGAGAATAATAATATATCTATTTTGTTGAATTTGCTCTCACTACGATTAAGAATGACTATGCTTATGTGGAGAGTAATAATTATTTTATGCATGTGGCTCATGATAAGAATGTTTTATGCGATAGTTATATTGTTAATTTTATTCATGATGCTACTAAAAGTTATTATGAGAGAGGTAAACATGGTTTTATGTATCTCAACAATATTAAGTTTCCCCTCTTTATGTTGAAAATGTTGAAGTTGCACTTGTTTTGCTTCCTATGCTTGTTGCTTTGTGCTTTCATGACTTGTTTCTTTACAAGATTCCTATGCATAGGAAGTGAGTTAGACTTAAATGTGTTTTGAATTTTCTTCTTGATGCTCTCTTTTGCTTCAATTCATATTTCTTATGTGAGCATCTTCTCAAACTATCAAGCCTAACTTAAAGGCGGTAAAGAAAAGTACTTATTGGGAGATAACCCAAGATTTTTCTTGAGTCTTCGAAGTTATTACTTCAATAATGACCTCTCCGTATCCTTTTTGTTTGCTTTTCGTGCCAAGAATAACCTCTAATGAGAGGGAAGTAAGATTCAGGGAGTTGTTGTCCCGAAACAGATTTCTATCCTCCACATAAAAATTAGTGAGGAGTCTCTGTAAGTCGGATTAAGCTGAAAATTTAATAATAAATCCCCCAGTATGTTAGCTAACTTTATTTAGTTCAACACTTTTTGATTTGAGCAACAGAAGGTCTTCTAAAAAATCGGTTTGTACCTGCTGGTATGTTTTGACAGATTTCTGTCATTATTTGCATTTGCTTCTTATTGATTCCTTTTTGGGTTCTTTTTGGGAAATTGAGCTTTTTGAAGGAGTTGCTATAGTAGCTTGTGTTTTTAGTGATTTTTTTGCTGTACTAAACCTAAACCCAAAGGTTTATTATCTTTTGAATACACTAATGTTGCTAATGAAGATTGTGTGAAGTTTTGTATGAAGTAAAATTTCCAGGTGTAGAGAAATAATTATGTAATGAGATGAAGAATGGAAAAAACCTCAAGCTTGGGTATGCCACCCCGTGTCACCCCAAGAAATATTCAAGAGGTACAAGCGTAAAATCTTGGGGATGCCCAAGGCATACCCTTCTTCATCAATAAAAATCTCAGGTCTTTCTAGACACTTCATTTTTATTGTTTCATGTGTTCTTGTGTTGTTCTTGGAGCGTCTTAGTTTTTGTTTTTGGTTTTTGTTTTCTTAGTTTGCTTGAGTAAGTTGGTTGGTTACACCACACTTCTTTTGGAGAGAGACTCACTCTGTTTCCATTGCCTAGAACACTCTAGTTTTCATTCTTATTGCCTTGTGAGTGTTCTCTTTTGCTAGCACTGTGTTTAGCCTTAGTTTTCTTGTGCTTTCAGGTTAGAACTTTTTAGTTCTTCTTTGTGGATTTGTGAGGCAAGCTCACTAATCTTTATTGATTATTATCTTTGAGAGTTGTTTTAAATAAGTTATTTGGTGTTGGAAAAGAGTAAAAAGTTTCATGCTTATAGTGGTACAAAAGGGAGCTTGTTTTGACTATGGCTTAGACTTTATCATGTCATGCTAGATCTTGTTTTGACCTTATGCTTAGTGATTATTGTTGTAGCATGACTTGTTCCAAACAATTAGGATTGCTTAATGTGCCTTGAAGGAATTATGCGTTGTTTTAGCATACAAAAGCATAGTATTGCAGTATTCTCCTTTGATGCTTTGTTTGGGTTGACTTGGCACATGCTCACACCATGTTATGACTATGAACAAGTCATCATAGCCTCTAAGATCATTTAGTCCTTGACTTGTAGTACCACTCTATGCTTTGATTAGTAATGTTTTGTTGCTCTGCATGATTATGGCCATTATTGCTCTCTTAGTTGGTTGATCCCAGTCTTTTGCTAGCCTCCACTTGTATGAGTAAGATCTAATCATGCTTCCAACTCCCAAGAAACCAAGATATTCCAAAGTGTCCACTATAAATTCCTATGCATGGTGTGTTACACCATTCCAAGTATATTCTTGTTTTCAGCTATCTTCCAATTAAAAAATATTTTGTTATGTGAAAACTTAGTGATTAAAGCCCTCACGAACTTGATGGCACACTTTATATTCTTTGCCCCTAATAAACTTGAACCATCGTGTCATCTATGTTGTATATGCTTGCACTTATACGTTGGAATTAGCAGAACCGTGTTGTCACGAGGAACATTTTCAACATTGCACTTGTACTTTGTACACAGTTGATATCATGCTCTTTTGTCTATGATGTCACCAGTGTGAAATAAAGAGGGAACTTGTAAGTCCATGGAGTTTGTATTTTGTGTTAGAGAAACGCCTGGGCCGCTAGCCTAAGCCATGCCTAATCATGGTGGAAACTTGCAGCATCACCATAGTGAGCTATCTATGAAGCATCCTTAATAAAAATCTATGCATATACTAAATAAAAAGATCGCTGAGATGCTCATTGTCTGCTTGCCTTGTCATTTTGGTTATGGGATAGCTCTTGTACCATGTGTAAGGGGTATCCCGTTGGCGGTTCTCTATGATATGCATGTACATACAATGACAAGAACTTACAGGTGACTAAAGTTGAGTAGCATGAGGTGTGGCCCTCGTATTCAAGGGACTTGAGATTGCCAACTTATACTTTGTCAAGCATATACTCCATCTTTGTTCACTTTAACCTTAACCACTTCAAGATGCTTATGATAGGGGCAATGAGGGCTGAAAGCTAACAAGTACCATAATTTTTGGAAGCTCTTTTTGAAACTTGAAATCCCTGCTTCCCTTTGTGAAGAGCCTTTCTTCCACCATTATTTGAGTCTCCACCTTCTACCTTTAGGCACCATTAAGAGAGCATAGTTGCCATTTTGTGTGCATTGTCCCAAAACTTATTGATTGATGCATATTGTTGATATTACTTGTTCTTGTGCTATTTGTTTCTAGTCACCCTTGTGAACTTTGAAGGTGTCCTATGCATCTATTTGCTACTATATGAGGGACAAGCTCATTGCCACTATGATCTGTTTTATGTATGTGAAAACAAACAAACGTTTTTCAATGCATGTTATTCATGATCTCAGTTTGTAGCCTTTCATGTTGCATGCATAGTTACTATGTCCTATTGTTAGAACTCCATCTTTCATGCACATATTTAGAGTTCTTTGATCCCAGCTTTCAATGCTTGCAAATGGTTTGATCTTCATTGTGAAGGTGCATGTCACCTCAAAAATTATTCTTTTTATCACTTACCTACTCGAGGACGATCCAGAGTTAAGCTTGGGGATGCTTGATACGTCGGAAATGTATCTATAATTTTTTATGCTCCATGCTTGTTTTGTATCTACTTTGCTTTGCTTTGTCTACACTTTGAGGTGGTTTTTATATATTTTCTGGAACTAACCTATTAACAAGTTGCCACAGTGCCAGTTGCCTGTTTTCTTCTGTTTTTGGTTCCAGAAAGGCAGAAAATCAATATTCTCGGAATTGGACGAGACAAAAGCCAAAGTCATTATTTTTCTCGGAGCAACACGGAACCACGAAGCAGAGCCGGAGGGGGGGCACAGGGTGTCCGCACCCCCTAGGCGCGAGCAAGCCCTGGAGGTGCCCATAGGGGGTGTGGGCCCCCTGGACCCCCACCGACCTTGATTCCTGCGCCTATAAGAAGCCTCTGACCCAAAAACCCTAGGGCATCTAGCGTAAATCCACGAAAACCTCCACAGTGCCGCCGCCACCGAAGGGGATATTTGGGGGACAGAAAGTCTCTGTTCCGGCACCATGCCGGGATGGGGAAGTGCCCCCGGAGCCATCTCCATCGATCTCCATCGCCATCTCCATCACCGTTGATGATTCCCATGATGAGGAGGGAGTAGTTCTTCCTCAGGGCTAAGGGATCTACCGGTGTGTTCATCTCTCTCTCTATGCATGATCTTGTGGTCATGAGCTTTGTAATCAAGTAGATCTACCTTGCTACTCAAGTGCTTCATTAGATCTCTGCTCTCCCCATGTGTGTGAAAGTGACAGTGTGCACACCATGGTGGCACTTAGGCTTGAGTCTACATAAATGTTGGAGATATGCCCTAGAGGCAATAATAAATGTAGTTATTATTATATCTTTGTGTTTATGATAAATGTTTACATTCATTCTATAATAGTATTAACCAGGAAACATTAATACTTGTGTGATTTGTAAACTAGATTAGATTCCCTAGTAAAAGCCTCTTCATAATACTAGCTTGTTGGTTAATAGATGATTGTGGTTTCCCTATCATGAACATTGAGATGTTATTAACAACAAGAGCATATCATTAGGAGAACGGTATGATGGACATACTCCTATAGATAAGCGTAGCATAAAGATCAAGTCATTTTAATAGTTCAATTGCTATAAGCTTTCTCATACATAGTAACCTAATTCCTTCGACCATGGGATCATGCTTATCACCATCACCGGAAGGATGCTTTGATGACATCAAACACCACACCGTAACTGGGTGGCTATAAAGGTGGCATTGAGTGTTCGGAAAGAATGGGTTGAGACAGATGGATCAAGAATGGGATTTGTCCATCCATATGACGGATAGATATACTCTGGGCCCTCTCGGTGGAATGTCATCCAATTAGCTTGCAAGCATGTGACTGGCTCACAAGGGATCACATACCACGGGAACGAGAAAAGAGTACTTATCAGTAACGAGGTTGAACTACGTATGCAGAGATACCGACGATCAAAACCTCGGATAAGTAAACTATCATGAGACAAAGGGAAATTGGTATCGTATGTAAGTGGTTCATTCGATCGCAAAGTAATCGTATAAATATGTGGGAGCCATATGAATTTCCAGATTCCTCTATTGGTTATTGTTCGCAGAAGTGTCTCAACCATGTCCGCATAATTCACGAACCGTAGGGAGACACACTTAAGGATTCGATGTTGTTTAGTAGTTATGGAATGATGAGTAAGAGACTGAATGTTGTTCGGAGTCTCGGATGGGATCCGGGATATCACGAGGAGATCCGGAATGGTCCGGAGAATAAGATTCATATAAGTAAAGTCCTGTTTCGGAGTTGGGGAATGATTCCAGTGTTTTCATCGGGAATGTTCTAGAAGGTTCCGGAAGGTCCGACACTCCGGAGGGGAAGGGTACATGAATGTGTCATGACAATGTGGAATGGTTGCATCATGTACTAGGTATCATGGCTGAGCAAAATAAAGGGATAAATCAAATCCTAGTTTGAAAAGTCAAACTCCAATTTGAAAAGTCAAACGGCAGTTTTGCTTGGTGGAGGGAGAGTAGGAAACCTACTTGGGGAGGAGTTCCTCTCCCTCCACCCGCCGGCCAAGGAGGCCGACTTGGGGGAGAACTCCCTCCCCTTGGCCGGCGCCCTCCCACCTATAAAAGAAGGGGCAGGGGTGCCCCCTCTAGCCTACAACTCTCTCCACCAAAACCCTAGCCCTAGTCGACGGCCTCCTGCAGTCGCCGCCGCCCTAGGGTTTGCCCTAGCCGCCGAGTTGGGGCACTCCCCAAGCCCTAGCCACCGGCCTAGCCTCCTCCCTTGGTGACTCTAAACCCTAGATCGCCAAGGCCTCTCTCATAGTCCACCATACTCGCTCCGGTTTAAGGCGAAGCCCTGCGAGATCTCCCCTCTACTTATGGTACCACGCCGTTGTGCTGCCGGAATCGCGAGGAGAGTGCTACAACCTCCGCTTCCTGCTGTAACAAGGGAGAGGAAGGTCTTCATCGAGTACCGAACGTGTGACCGACTGCGGAAGCGCTGCCGGAACTCAGCGTCGGAAGGATCATCTACACGATCTTGAGATCGGCAAGAGTACGACTACATCACCCACGAGAATCTGCTCTCGTTAAACACTTTGGAATCTTTGAGGGTGAGTTACTCTATCGACTCATTGCTACAATCTAGTAGATAGATCTTGGCTTGTTTGTTTGCATGTGGTAGAATTTTTTTGTTTTCCATGCTACGAACCCCTACAGTGGTATCAGAGCCGTGTCTATATGTAGATCTGTTGCACGAGTAGAACACAATGGTCATTGTGGACGGTGGTGCTTTTATTATCAATTGCTTCTTGTGTACTTTGCATCTTGCGGTATGATGGGATGAAGCGGCCCGGGCTAACCTTACATGACATCGTTCATGAGAGTTGCTCCACACTAAACATGCAACTTGTATTGCATAAGTGGCTTTGCGGGTGTCTGTCTCTCCCATTATAGTATAGATCCAATTTAAAACGGGCACTTGATAGTTCAAACATCAATGTTGTGGTTCTTGTTCGTAAGTTAGATCGACACTTATTGAAAGCCCCAAACCACGTAAAATATGCAAAGAAATTAGAGGCGTCTAACTTTGTTTTGCAGGGGTGTGCTGTGATGTGATATGTCTATGATTGTGATTATATTTGATGTATGCAATGATCCTTATTGTAAGTTGGCAACCGGCTGGAGCCATATGGTTGTCTTTAATTTCTGTTAAGACCCGCGTGTCTATTCAAAGTAGTTGTAATAGTTGAAGCTGGTGGACGACAACCATGAAGCGGCACCATTGACCTTGACGCCATACCGGTGATGATGGAGATCATGTCCGTGCTTGAAGATGGAGATTGGAAGCACAATAAGAAAGGCCATATCATATCACATATTATGAATTGCATGTGATGTTAATCCTTTATGCATCTTGTATTGCTTAGTTAACGACGGTAGCATTATAATATGATCCCTCATGCACATAAATTTCAAGTTTTAAAGTGTTCATCCTTAGTAAGCACTGTTGCTAAAGCTTGTTGTTTCGAAGCACCACGTGATGATCGGGTGTGTTAGATTCTGCAAGTGTATACAACGTGAGCAAGCCATATTTGCTCACGTGGAAGCTAAGGTTTGATCTTGACGATCCTAGCATGTACATACATGGTCTCGGAACACGGATCACCGAAAGGTAAAGCATGAATCATATAGTAGATATGATGAACATGTCGATTGTTCGCCATTGAAGCTACATCAACTCTCGTGATGATCGGTTTTGATGTGCTGGATTTGGTTCGTGTGATCACTAAAACAATGTGAGGGATATTGTTTTGAGTGGGAGTTCACCTAGATTAATTTAACTATTAATTCAAACTCAATTTGTCATAAACTTAGTCTAAACTATTGCAAATATGTTGTAGATCAATGGCGGCCCCTACCATCAATTTTAATGCGTTCCTAGAGAAAGAAAAGTTGAAAAACAATGGAAGCAACTTCGCGGATTGGTTCCGCAATTTGAGGATTGTCCTCAATGCTGGTAATTTGACCTATGTGCTGGATGCACCGCTGGGTGACCCACCTACAGCTGATGCTACCGATGAAGTAAAGAACGTTTATCTCGCTCGGAAGAATCAGTACTCCACAGTTCAGTGTGATATCTTGTATGATTTGGAATTGGAGCTTCAGAAAAGGTTTGAGAACCATGACCCACATGATATTGTCCGTGAACTCAAATTGATATTTGAGACTCACGCGGCAGTTGAGAGTTATGAGGCTTCTGAAAAGTTCTTTAACTGCAAGATGGAAGAGGGCAGCTCCGTCAGTGAGCATGTGCTTAAGATGTCTAGGCACGCAAACAAACTCCAAAGCTTGGGTATAGTGATTCCTAATGCTTTGGGAATTTACCATGTCCTCCAATCACTGCCACCAAGTTACAAGAACTTTGTGATGAACTACAATATGCAAAGCATGAACAAGCAGTTGCCAGAACTCTTCTCCATGTTGAAATCTGCAGAAGTGAAGATCAAGAAAGAGCACCAAGTGTTGATGGTCAATAATACCACCAAATTCAATAAAGGCAAGTCTAAGCAAAAAGGAAACTTCAAGAAGGGCGGTAAGAAAGTTGCCGCACCGGCGAAGAAGACCAAGGCTGGACCTAAGCCTGATACTGAATGCTTTTACTGCAAGGGAGAAGGTCACTGGAAGCGGAATTGCCCAAAGTACTTGGCGGATTTGAAGAACGGCAACATCAAGAATAAAGGTATATCCGATATACATGTTATTGATGTGTATCTCACTAGTACTCATAGTAGTGCCTGGGTATTTGATACTGGTTCGGTTGCTCATATTTGTAACTCGAAACAGGTGCTGCAGAATAAACGGAAGCTAGCGAAGAACGAGGTGACGATGCGCGTTGGAAATGGATCAAAGGTTGATGTGATCGCGGTCGGCACGCTACCTCTTCATCTACCATCGGGATTAGTTTTATACTTAAATAATTGTTATTTGGTGCATGCGTTAAGCATGAACATTATATCGGGATCTTGTTTATTGTGAGACGGTTACTTGTTTATGTCCGATAATAATGGTTGTTCGATTTATATGAGTAATATGTTTTATGCACATGCACCTTTGATAGATGGTCTATTCTTATTGAATCTCGATAGTGGAAATACACATATTAATAACATTGAAGCTAAACGTTTGAAATTGAGCGATAACTCGACCTATATGTGTCATTGTCATCTTGGTCATATTGGAGTGAAGCGTATGAAGAAACTCATTCCGATGGACTTCTTGAATCACTTTATTTCGAATCACTTGAAAGATGCGAAGCATGTCTGATGGGTAAAATGACTAAGACTCCATTTCCTGGTATGATAGAGCGAGCTACGGACTTATTGGAAATCATACATACCGATGTATGTGGTCCAATGAGTGTAGCATCGCGCAGTGGTTATCGTTATGTTCTTACCTTCACGGATGACTTGAGTAGATATGGGTATATCTGTTTCATGAAACATAAGTCCGAAACTTTCGAGAAGTTTAAGGAATTTCAAAGTGAGGTAGAGAATCAACGTAACAAGAAGATTAAATTTCTACATTCTGATCGTGGAGGTGAATATCTAAGTTACGAGTTTAGCGAGCATTTGAAGAAATGCGGAATACTTTCACAATTGACACCGTCGGGAACACCACAGCGTAATGGTGTGTCCGAACGTCGTAATCAAACTCTATTAGATATGGTTCGTTCTATGATGTCACTTACAGATTTACCGCTATCATTTTGGGGTTATGCATTAGAAACAGCCGCATTCACTTTAAATAGGGCACCATCTAAATCCGTTGAAACGACACCGTATGGATTATGGTTTGGGAAGAAACCCAAATTGTCGTTCCTTAAAGTTTGGGGTTGCGAAGCCTATGTAAAGAAGTTACAACCGGACAAGCTTGAACCCAAAGCGGAAAAATGCGTCTTCATAGGATACCCGAAGGAAACTATTGGGTATACCTTCTATCATAGATCCGAAGGCAAAATCTTCGTTGCCAAGAATGGATCCTTTCTAGAGAAGGAATTTCTCTCGAAAGAAGTGACTCGAAGGAAAGTAGAACTCGACGAGGTTGTTGAACCTTCTCTCGAACTTGCGAGTAGCGCAGCACCGGAAGAAGTTCCTGTGGCGCCTACACCAACAAGAGAGGAAGCTAATGATGATGATCATGAAACTTCGGTTGAAGTTGCTATAGAACCTCGCAGGTCAACGAGAACTCGTACCACTCCTGATTGGTACGATCCCATTATGAGTGTCATGTTGGTGGACAACACCGATGACCCTGCGACATATGAGGAAGCGATGATGAGCCCAGATTCCAATAAATGGCAAGAGGCCATGAAATCTGAGATTTGATCCATGTATGAAAACCAAGTATGGACTTTGGTGGAATACCGGATGACCGGAAGGCTGTCGAGAACAAATGGATTTTCAAGAAGAAAACAGATGTCGATGGTAATGTTACTGTCTATAAAGCTCGACTTGTCGCAAAAGGGTTTCGACAAATTCAAGGAGTTGACTACGATGAGACTTTCTCACCAGTAGCGAAGCTAAAGTCTGTGAGGATTATGTTAGCAATTGCTGCATATTATGATTATGAGATATGGCAGATGGATGTCAAAACAGCGTTCCTCAATGGAGACATAGATGAAGAGTTGTATATGATGCAACCCAAAGGTTTTATCGATCCTAAAGATGCTAACAAGGTGTGCAAACTTCAACGGTCCATATATGGGTTGAATCAAGCATCCCGAAGTTGGAATCAACATTTTTATAAGGTAATCAAAAGTTTTGGTTTTATACAAACTTATGGAGAAGCTTGTATTTACAAGAAAGTGAGTGGGAGCTCTATAGCATTCTTAATACTATATGTAGATGACATATTTTTGATTGGGTATGATGTAGACCTTCTTAATAGTGTCAAGGAATATTTGAATAATAGCTTTTCAATGAAAGATCTTGGCGAAGCAGCTTACATATTAGGCATAAAGATTTATAGAGATAGATCGAGACGCCTAATATCATTGTCACAAAGTACATACTTGGACAAACTTCTAAAGAGGTTTGGAATGGAAGATAGCAAGAAAGGGTTCTTGCCCATGTTGCCCAATACGACGTTGAGTAAAACTCAAAGTCCAGCAATGGCAGAAGATAGAGAAAGGATGAGTAAGACTCCCTATGCCTCAGCCATAGGATCTCTAATGTATGCCATGCTATGTACTAGACCCGACATTGCATATGCTGTTAGTTTGACTAGCAGATATCAAAGTGATCCAGGAGTGGATCATTGGACAGCGGTCAAAAACATCCTTAAGTAATTGAGAAGAACTAAGGATATGGTTCTTTCTTATGGAGGTGATGAACAGCTCGTTGTTAATGGTTACACCGATGCTAGTTGGAACACCGATCCGGATGATTCTAAATCTCAATCTGGATACGTATTTACTTTGAATGGTGCAACAGTTAGCTGGAGGAGTGCAATGGCGAGATCTTCAACTAAATCGGAATACATAGCTGCTTCGGAGGCTTCACAAGAAGCGATATGGATGAAGGATTTCATTATAGAGCTCGGTGTGGTTCCAAGTGCAATGGACCCAATGTCTATCTACCGTGATAACATGGGCGCCATAGCCAATGCGCAAGAACCAAGGTCACACAAGAAGCTAAAGCACATCAAGCTACGTTTTCACGCTATTTGAGAAAATGTCCAAGATGGTGACATAAATATTTGCAAAGTACACACAGATCTGAATGTGGCGGATCCATTGACTAAACCTCTCCGTAGGGCAAAACATGACCAACACCAAAATGCCATGGGTGTTCGGTATATTACCATGTAATCTAGATTAGTTGACTCTAGTGCAAGTGGGAGACTGTTGGAGATATGCCCTAGAGGCAATAATAAATGTAGTTATTATTATATCTTTGTGTTGATGATAAATGTTTACATTCATGCTATAATAGTATTAACCAGGAAACATTAATACTTGTGTGATTTGTAAACTAGATTAGAGTCCCTAGTAAAAGCCTCTTCATAATACTAGCTTGTTGGTTAATAGATGATTGTGGTTTCCCTATCATGAACATTGAGATGTTATTAACAACAAGATCATATTATTAGGAGAATGGTATGATGGACATACTCCTATAGATAAGTGTAGCATAAAGATCAAGTCATTTTAATAGTTCAATTGCTATAAGCTTTCTCATACATAGTAACCTTATTCCTTCGACCATGAGATCATGCTTATCACCATCACCGGAAGGATGATTTGATGACATCAAACACCACACCCTAACTGGGTGTCTATAAAGGTGGCATTGAGTGTTCGGAAAGAATGGGTTGAGACACATGGATCAAGAATGGGATTTTTCCATCCATACGACGGATAGATATACTCTGGGCCCTCTCGGTGGAATATCATCCAATTAGCTTGCAATCATGTGAGTGGCTCACAAGGGATCACATACCACGGGAACGACGAGGTTGAACTACGTATGCAGAGATACCGACGATCAAAACCTCGGATAAGTAAATTATCATGAGACAAAGGGAAATTGGTATCGTATGTAAGTGGTTCATTCGATCGCAAAGTAATCATAGAAATATGAGGGAGCCATATGAATTTCCATATTCCTCTATTGGTTATTATTCAGAGAAGTGTCTCGATCATGTCCGCATAATTCACGAACCGTAGGGAGACACACTTACGGATTCGATGTTGTTGAGTAGTTATGGAATGATGAGTAAGAGAATGAATGTTGTTTGGAGTATCGGATGGGATCCGGGATATCACGAGGAGATCCAGAATGGTCCGGATAATAAGATTCATATAAGGAAAGTCCTGTTTCGGAGTTGGGGAATGATTCCGGTGTTTTCATCGGGAATGTTCTAGAAGGTTCCGGAAGGTCCGACACTCCGGAGGGGAAGGGTACATGAATGTGTCATGACAATGTGGAATGGTTGCATCATGTACTAGGTATCATGGCTGAGCAAAATAAAGGGATAAATCAAATCCTAGTTTAAAAAGTCAAACTCCAATTTGAAAAGTCAAACGGCAGTTTTGCTTGGTGGAGGGAGAGTAGGAAACCTACTTGGGGAGGAGTTCCTCTCCCTCCACCCGCCGGCCAAGGAGGCCGACTTGGGGGAGGACTCCCTCCCCTTGGCCGGAGCCCTCCCACCTATAAAAGAAGGGGTAGGGGTGCCCCCTCTAGCCTACAACTCTCTCCACCAAAACCCTAACCCTAGCCGCCGGCCTCCTACAGTCGCCGCCGCCCTAGGGTTTGCCCTAGCCGCCGAGTTGGGGATCTCCCCAAGCCCTAGCCGCCGGCCTAGCCTCCTCCCTTGGTGCCTGTAAACCCTAGATCGCCAAGGCCTCTCTCATAGTCCACCATACTCGGCCCGGCTTAAGGCGAAGCCCTGCGAGATCTCCCCTCTACTTCCGGTACCACGCCGTTGTGCTGCCGGAATCGCGAGGAGAGTGCTACAACCTCCGCTGCCTGCTGGAACAAGGGAGAGGAAGGTCTTCATCGAGTACCGAACGTGTGACCGACTGCGGAAGCGCTGCCGGAACGCAGCGCCGGAAGGATCGTCTACACGATCTTGAGATCGGCAAGAGTACGACTACATCACCCACGATAATCTGCTCTCGTTAAACACTTTGGAATCTTCGAGGGTGAGTTCCTCTATCGACTCGTTGCTACAATCTAGTAGATAGATCTTGGCTTGTTTGTTTGCATGCGGTAGAAGATTTTTGTTTTCCATGCTACGAACCCCTACAATAAATACTCTTTGTGCTTTAATAGATCTATGTTTTTTCCCACGTGTGTGAAAGTGACAGCGGGTATACCGTGTGTGGCACTTTGGCTAGATTGAATATTTGTTATGAGTTATATTTCGAGTTGGATGTCTCTATGAAATTGTGGTGTTTGTTGGAACCATCTAGTGCTCAAGGTGACAGTATGTGGTTATCTAGATTGGGGAAGACGGACTTTGAGGAGTGCTGTTATAGCGCTACCATGGATTAGAGTGTCCAACCGGAGAGTAGTTAAGAGTAGTATCATGAAGAGAGGATATTTATATGAGAGAGTGTTCACTAGTGAAAGTATGATCCCTAGGCCTTGTTTCTAAACATAGAAACACCATTTGCATCTAGATCTGTTGCATGTTTTCTTGCTTCCAACCTTTTGCCTTTAGTCTTTACCTCACCGTTAAGATATTTTCTGGCACTCACACACGTTCCCCCGCGTCAACAACAAGTCAGAAGCTATTTTTTGGCACCATTACCGCTTGTATTTCACTATCTCTTCGCCGAACTAGTGCACCTATACACCTGACAAGTGTATTGGGTGTGTTGGGGACACAAGATACTTCTTGTATCTTGATTGCAGGGTTGCTTGAGAGGGAATACCTTTGACCACTTCCTCCCTGAGTTTGATAAACCTTGGGTAATCCACTTAAGGGAAACTTGCTGATGTTCTACAAACCTCTGCACTTGGAGGCCCAACAACTGTCTACAAGAATAGAAGTGCGTAGACATCACTTACCATTTGTACTCCTTGCAACCTATATTGCCTTGGTCACTTCCTATTGTTGTTGTTTTGGAAGATAGTTGTCCTTGTTGAGTCTTAGTTGTTTTCTTAGGTGTAGGTTAGAGTTGTCAAGTTCCAGGGTCATTGGGGCGAGTTACCACATGCTTAGTGATGGAGATAATCATGGTTCTACTTACAACTTGTTATATAAAATGTTGGTAGTAGATATAATTATTAAAGATGCATAGTGGGCAATAGTTGAGATTTGGCTTTTATCTCGCTCACTTGTATCCCATAGGACGGGAGTAATTGACTCTTGTTCCTTAACTATCGCACTATCCACGTGTGGGAGACTTTCTGGGATCCCCTATGCTTGAACTTGATTCTATAGAATGTTTCGTAGCCACAATTAGTTAGGGATTTATATGTTACATTATATACTAATGCCATGTTTACTATTTTGTTGATCGAGGAACATTCATTAATGTTGCATAAGTACGACACTCTATCGTTGGAATATATATATTGTCTATGGCCTCATCTCATGTGAGAAGTGCATGCAACCTTTAGGTCCATACGAGACTTTGATATACCTCGTACGGGTAGCCCTTTTGGTTGGATACTAAAACATTCTCTGGTTTTTTGGAATAGTTATGTCATGATGCATCGTTGCCTTTTATTCGTTTTCTTCTTCTGAGGTTGATTGTGCATGTATTGCTATTTGTGCACCCCTGTAGGGTAAATATTCTTGAAAAACTGTGTACACGGTTATGGACTACTTGGAGCACAGTATCTCGACCATAGACAACTTACACTAAAGTAGTGTCATAAATTTGACTTGGATCTCACATGACCAGTAAGTACAGCAACTACAATGAAATGGTTAACAAAATTGGCAACTGTGTGAGTGCCTCGAGTATTGATCCGTAGTGTTTATGCGATAGGGGTAATTCTCGTGGCTGGGTTACGTTTGATGTTAGTATCAACTTGCTTCCGAATAGGGATCTCTTATCCATCTCTAATATACGGAAGTTGTATCGTGTCTCTATTGTTTTACTACATGCTTTGCTGCCGCTTAAGTCCACCATATCCATGTAGGCAAGAGCAGCCAAATTCTAAGTCTCGCTAAGTACTTTCCTCAGTACTTATCCTCGTTTGTTTTCCCCTCCTTTGTGTCGACAAATGTTGGCCCGACTTTGGCCGGTATGAGATCAATGACGTTAACAAGGTTACCCTTACGGATTTGCCTTGGCAGGGTTATGGACGCTATTACTTATTCTCTAGAACTCTTATTCCCATTTGCATTCTTATCTGTATACTGTTGTTGTATCGTTTCCAATGTGATTTGGATCTTTGTAATGTATATTTGTATTCTTGACTCATAAAGTTGTTGTATATATATATTTCTTGTGGGTTCTAGTAGTGACTTTTCGGTACCAAAAGTCTAACTTGCTTCCGGGTTTTATAGATGAGCTTTTTAACTATTTTTCTTAGCAAGTGTTTTGTTGCTATAGGTTCGTCGTCTCACAAAATGAATAACACACATAAACCCAAATAACGAAAATCTGGTGACCTGCTTAAGTTTCTACATGCACAAAATATAACCTTGTTATAGAACTACATAGTTTTTCATGCTTAAGTTACTTATTAAGAATTACTACATCACAAAATCCACCTTAATATAGTTCATATCTATCCTACTCTACAAGTTGTGGTGAGCTGGGAAAATTATCTTCCTTAGCAACTCCTTCTCGTGAAAACTTCTCCGAGGAAGAAGCTTCTTTTTCATTGTTGGATGGCTCTTCTCTATCGAGCCTTGACATAATTGGGTAGTTGTCCATAGAAGGTATCAGGTATGCCATGGTCATGACCCCGCTACTAATTTACAGATGTCATCATGGTTAAGTTCTGGCCGCGTCATAAAATTCACCCTTGGTGACTTGCTTGATTTGAATCTCGTGATGGTGGCTCATTATCACTTCCAAATCCGACCTTGCATCGTTTCTGGCCGAGGACACCTTTCAATCATCAACAAGCCCTGGTGTAGCGCCAGCTTATCTTTCAGCATGAAAGGAGTATCATACTTAGTCGCAAACTTGAACAAACCATCTACCAAGGATACAATGGTCTGGAACCAGCACGGGTGAGGGTCAGTGGTGGCAGCATCTCCAAGACCCATCTCCAAGACCTACAGGGCTGCAACACATAGTGTTACAAGTGTAGATGTTGATGCACTATGAAAAATGACAAAGGCATAAGACAGTAAGTTTACCGAGTAAATAGCGATTTCGGCATTCTACACCAGCAATGTATATGCCCATTGTTGTAAGAAAATGCACAAACTTTGCCACATGTAGCTAGGAAGGGAGCTCTTGTGTGTTATTTAAGAAGTGGTTACTCCCCTCCTGAAGAGGGGATCCCCCACCTAAACGAGAGGCCGTAATGGGACAAATTATCATGACCCATTAATAGGTGATATTTTTATGTTGAATTATTACAACAATCTTGAAAAAAAACTTAGTTTCAATTATAAATATAAGTTATTAATGAAAAATCAAACCCATAAAAAATGTCGGAAACCCATGCTCAAATTAGGTGAACCATTTTTTTGATGCACTGAACATATTTTTGGGTTGAGGATATTTTTGTAATCCCCATGTATATTTTTGAACCATTACATTTTCATAATTTGTACATTTTTAAATAGATAATATTTTTGAATAAAAAGATGAAAATATGAAAAATAAAAATAATGAAATACAAAGTAAACCAAATAAAGAATACATAAAAGATAAGGAGAGAAAAGAGAAAAAGAGAAAAAAAAGAAAAAAAAGCATAAATGGGCGGTGTAGGCGTGTTATGCTTATAGTTTAAAAACCGGACCGATTTGATGGTTTAACCAGAAAAAACCTTAACCAATGGACTCACCAGTTTTTAAGAGGCACCGGTACAAACAGCAAAAACCCAGAAAAAAGGATGTTTACTAAAGGAATCGAACTCATATTGCTAGGTATAAATAACAACATGTAAATCCTAATACCACTTGGACACGCAATGATTTTGTGATTACATATTGAAATATATATTATATATATCTTTTATGGTTATTATGTTTTAAATTTTGCTTAAATTTTGATGAAATAGAATTGTTTTATGTCGCCATCGAACCAAATAAACAAGTGGTCCGACATAAAACTAGTGAACCAGTCACCTCACCGGTAATACTGACCGGTACAATTTTTAAAACTATGGTTATACTACAAAGAGTGGTATAATAGTATTTGGGAACTAAGCTTCATTTCTGTCTTCGGTTGAACTTTACTGGATCCAGTCTAACAGGCCAACCCAACAACCTAGCCTAGCCCATTTTAGATTTAACTGTTGTAGGCTAATCTGTTGGAACAATTTCCCTATCTTAATGGGCCTTAAATGCCCAACAGAACAGTTCTAAAAATAATTTTGGCCATAATGCTTTTGCATAGGAAAAGGAAAAAAGTGAAGAAGAAATAGGTAGTGATTAAAGGTGAGCAATGTCTAGCCTTCTTTTTCGCTTTGTTGATCGAAACAGGTAAGCACCCCTACCCAGGTCACTGATGGTATCGACTCCCTTCGTTTCATAATATAAGATACTTTAGCTTTATAAAGATAATATATCTAAACATCTTTTAATGTTTGTCACAAACCTAAAACATCTTATATTTTGAAATAGAGGAAGTACGCAACTAATATACTGCTTCACAGACGCGTAGTAAACGATTCACACGTTGTAGCAACCGATCTTTTTTTAAGGAATACGATAGGAGAAGCCTCTACAACAGTCTTTTTTAATAATAAGAACCCAAATATGCATCCATAAGTACTTGAACCTGGGTGGCTGGGTTGTATATCCATTTCCCTTCTTAGTAGGAACCGATCCTTCAAGTTCAAGTTTTGTGGAGCTCGCCCAAACAGGCTAAAGGAAAAGCGTGTTTCACCAATCTTTGCAGATTTGTTTCAAGATGCGCCAAAACAAGCAAAGAAAAATTAAGTTTTTAACTGATAATATGTTTTAATAATAAAAATATGAGAAAACAAAAAATAAAAATAAATAAAATAAAAGGTAAACTAAATGAATAATACAATAAAGGAGACAAAAACAGAAAAAGGAAAAAAACCGTACTAATGGGCCAGTACATTTTTTAGCTCTTTCAGGCGGCGCAGGCCTGTTGCGCCGCAACCAGCGGCATATAAGATTTGAGAACTGAGGTTCGGTTCTGTTTTCGTTTGACATGTACTGGGCCTAGTCTAACGGGCCAACCCTTCGACCCAGCCCATTTAAGAAGTGTTGTAGGCTAATCCGTTTCAACACTTTCGGTATCTGAATGGGCCCTTAGATGCCCAACAGAACAATTCTAAAAATATCCAACAGAACTTGGCATAGGATACGTCTAAAAAAATTGTCCAAACTAACAAGTAATGTTTTTGCATAGGAAAAGGAAAGAAGTGAAGAAGAAACAGGTGAGCAATGTGTAGCCTCTTTTCTCCCTTTGTTGATCGAAACAGGTAAGCACCCCCACCCTAGCACACTAATGGTATTTTTATCTTTTGTTGACATGCACACTGATGGTATCTAGTGAGGCCATGTAAATAAAGGTTCACACGTTGTAGCAACCGACCCTTCAAGTTGAAGTCTTGCAGAGAGCTCGCCCAAGCAGGCTAAAGCAAAAGCGTGTTTCGTTTGGACTATTAACAATCTTTGCAGATTGTTTCGAGATGCGCCAAAGCAAGCCAAAAAAAAAGAGAGAGAGAGTTCTCGCTATTCGACTCTCGAAATTTCCAGCTAGCTCAGTCACGGTGGAAGCGCGTAAACCAAAACAGGTCACATGGCATCATCAAGACGCAAAGAAAAAGAAAGATGAGGAAAGATCAAAGTAACAAGCCAACACGCGGTGCCACCATGTGACATGGCCTGCACCGTGAGAATAGCACGGATCTCCAGCACTTTTTTTTGTTTGGGATGGGAGAACGACTGACAGATCTCAGCACATGCCTAATGCCTTCGTCCTTCCAGGCTAAACCAAGGATCTGCTAACGTTCAGAAACCAAGGACGGAACAGAAGAAGCTGGGATCGGTTTACCGTTGGTAGAGTAAGGAATATGCAGGTTAAGAATATCTGACCGTTTCGTAGTTGTAGGTAATGGGTATGAGGCAATGCTGGAGAGCAGATACATACATCATACATAGCACATCCAGGAGGCCAGATCAAATGATGTCACAAACGAAAGAATTCTACTATTAATTAACGGTACAATATAATCTCGTGCATGCGTAGCGCAACATGGCAATGCTAACATAACTCTCGCTCCCCTGTCCTGTCTAGCTCAAGAACAAAGAATCTAGTACTAGTACTAGTAGTAGTATAAACAACGGCGGCGGCGGTAGATCGAAGATCGAATGATCAACCACTCCCACGATCTTCCCTCCCACCATGGATCAATCTAGAACACGATGGCGGCGGCGGCGAGAGCGCCGGCGACGGCGACGAAGCTGGCGGCGGAGCTGTACACGGCGGAGCTGGCGGGGGTGCCTGCGGTGGGAGCGCCCGCGGGCGTGGCGGAGACCGCTGAGGGGGTCATCGCGGACGAGGGAGCGCCGGTCGGGGTCTCCGTGGGCGGGGCAGGGGGAGAGGCCATCGGGGACGGCGACGCGGCCGTGGGTGGCGTGGCGACCGGCGCGGGCGCGGTGGCCGGGGACCTCGCCGGCGGCGCGGGGAGCGGGGCCATCCTGGGCGCCGGCATGGGGCCCTGCGCGGCGACGGTGACGGCGAGGAGCGCGACGATGGCGGCCACCACGGCGAAGCGAGCCATGTTGCTGCTGGTGAAGGACTCGAGTAAGATTTTGGAGAAGAGAGTAGTAGTTGATGGGTAGCGAATGCTTGTGTAGAAGAAGGAAGTGCGAGTTGTGAATTGGGATCGAGGGAGGATGCGCGGTTTTATAGCCGGAGGCTGCGAAATGTCGGTGAAGAAACAGCTGGGCTATCTGCCGTCAAGGCGAAGAACGCGTGAGACCAGGCAGGCTGTTTCAGTGCACAACAGGTGGGAGCCGTCTTTCGCGGGGCGGCGCCGTGCAAAGTTGATCCCTTCGCCCAGCGGCACCGCGTACTCTATCCAACCAACCACTGGTTTCAAGACACGTTGAGCCGTTTTTTTTTTTTTGAGATGACACACGTTGAGCCGTTGACAGTCCTCAAGACGTTAGCTGCTATACCACGTTTGTTTTCAAAGTCGGTTCCATCACCAAACCTGGACCAATTTGTACAAGTCGTGTAGAATTTTGGCTTCACAAGAGTAAGCGAAATAGCAAAGGAGGACAACGCACACACAACTCGTCGGCACCTAACGTGTATTTGATCTTCGCGACCGATTTGGTTAGTATGCTCCCAAATTGATACGATTTGGTCAATGGCTAATCGAACTCTAATATAAGTTATGGGCATCTTCCCTCCTTTTATGAAATGTGATGCATCACTCCGTGTGTAGTGTAGAAGGAAAAAGTTTTGCTACCTCTTAGGGCTCGTTTGGATGCTCGGGTGAAAAATCTAGGAAAGTAAGCCCCCAGGGGAGAGTTCCCCTTGGCACGTGGGATCCCCGCTCCATCACAGGAGAGTTTCCCGGAGACGTGGGAAGGAAAGGGAATAGCAAAAAAACGAAAATAGAACATCATACTAAAAAAGTCATAACAAGAGCTCATACCGTTTCATAAAATGTCTTCCATTCCAGAATCTAAAGTATATCATATTTATTTGAAAAACTTAGGAAACCATGAATTAAGAATATAACATAAATTTTAAGGACATAATATATCAATAAATCTGACACAAACAGAAAATTAACATAACAGCAACATATTGAAGCACATCAGCAGATGCATACAATTAGTCTTACACGTCAAGTTTTACAAATCACCCGACAATGAGAAATTTAGTGTGCTAATAATGTTTCAGAAATGGAAATCTTATAGTCAACTATCCAGGAGAGCAAGTATCTTGCTTCATGATGAAACATAGAAATTATTTGACTGATCCATGAAGAACATTCCATTGACTTTTCTGTACAAAACCTGAAGGAATTGAATATAAGCAAGGAAAAGTATGTTTCAATCATGATTATTACCGGTTCTTGAACAATTGCAATAATCACCTGATGATAGAAATTTCAGAAGCAACATAGGAAGATCTCAAGTGTTCATAACACGCTAGTACGGTACTACTACTAAGATTCCTTCCAGTATGCACCATGCCACCTATATGCACCAACCCAACCGAAACATGCAAAAGAATACAGCTCAGATACTAACTTGAATCTGAAACACGTTTTAGCTGCTGAAAATAAATATATGCTAGCAAGCTCAAACTTTAGTAAAAGATGAGGTCAAATAAGCCATGGTATGTCGGCGCCAATAGACTGTCTCCCAAACTGAAATTTTTCCAAGTTATATGAGAAGAGACTGATTCATACTCATATTGGACAAGGATACAACAAGCATACCTGTCACTTCGGATCAGTTAACTCTTCTTCCTCCAAGATTATTGTCGAGATGACTCCTGAAACAATTAATCCAAGGTAATGGTATGACTTGCGTTAAATACACGTAAATTACATAAGAAAGAGGGCAAATGAAAACAAAATGCATAGAGCACAACAAAGCATACAGTGAGAAACAAGGTTATGTGTGTTTATTTTAACAATTTTGTTCTTTCGTGTCCCCTAATATGTGTTACTTATGCGGTACTACTTAGTTAATCTAATCTTGTGTCTATTGCATACTTTACAATCTGGAATATGCTTGGTCATGAAACCTAACTGTCCCTTATTCTTATTTTATAGTTGCAAATGCTGGAGAAGCCTTCGTTAAGCAGCTTGATGCATCACACCAGACTGATTGTCCCTGGAGAGGAAATAGTTGTGATGATAGCTTAGTCAGCTCTTCTGGGTGGGCTTAAAGATCATTGTGAGGGGATGTTGCAATTTATATCTCTCCATGTTATTGTCTCTTCTGCAATAGAGAGTATGAAGCTCACTAGGAGTCATCAGATCAAACATGTCTTATCCCAATCGATTGTGATTCTGTGTGGGAGCTCGGTTACGAAACAGATGGTACAACAGGAATATATGTCAATCATCAAGATGAGTCCTGAAAATGACCTTGATCAACTGGGTCCAAACATAAACTACAGATGTATTGGAAACAAGTCCTCATTGCCTAGTATGATCAGTCTACTTGTCCATTTAAAAATTCATAATGTGGTCAGAAGGCTGAGACTATATTATGCAAGAACATGGCCAAAGATGACATGTTATGTGGTATAGATAAAACTTTGGATAAACATTACAAAAAACTACCATCAATTTTTATGTCACACGACATATAATCTGAAGAAATTCTAGACTCAATCACATGATTCAGATATGAGAATACACATGTTATGAAGGTAGTAGCTGCAGCTTGATGCACAACTAAAAACATATACTATTTTGCAATGTGAGAAAAAATAGACCAAATAATTGTTCCCAGCTACATAAACCACCATCCTTATTCAGGTAAAAATGCAAAACTAGAGCCAAAATTAATAAGGGCATGGTGGCTGCAAGAACTATCCACCCGTGTCTCAGAAATGCATATGCATGTCTTATCGAATTGTGATAATGTTCACGGGAGATTAAACAACTATTCTCTAATGTGCACTGGAACAAATAAGATCAAATGGGCGAGACATCGGGGACAGAAAAACAATCTCTAAATCTTAAGATCAAATGGGCAAGACATCTGGAGCAGCACAACAATCTCTAAATGTGGAGCAGAACAAAAATATCTAAATCGGAGCATCACAAAGCATACATAACTACTAGAGAAAGCAAAAGAAGGGTGGAGAAGGCGTAGGGGACTAACCTTCGTCGAGGAGGAAAAAGGCAGCTGCTTACGCCGATCGTCCTCGTCGCCGGAAGGGGCAGGAGATAAGCGGCGGAGGAGATCTTGGGAGGAGAGGACGACCGCCGGAGAGGGCAAAGGGGGAAGAGGAGAAAGGGTGAGGAGAACCGTCGGACGGCCCCTGCTCTAGTCCCCGGTCGCCGGTCGTAGGTCAAACAGAGGTCCAAGGTGCCGCATCTCTTCCCGTCACCTTCTCCATCGCGAGACGAGAGAGAGGGTTTTCCTTCCCGATGTATCGACCAGTGGTAGATTCTCCCGGGGTGGGGCGTGGAAAGGCCGGGGTCCATTTCCCCCAATGGATCACCAAATGGTGAGGTGGGCTCACCCAGGGATAACTCGGCCCACGCTTTCTTCAGCCCAAGAAAACGCGTGGATCCCCCAGGAATCCCATGAAACCAAACGAGCCGTAAAGATTTTGTAAGGAAAATGTAACATCCCAGCATTTAGGAACCAACGAAGGGTAGATTTAGGAATTTGAGATATTGCACGCATTCATCTGTGAAAATGTGGGTAAATTTTTTGCCAAATAAAAACCTAAAGCGATCAAGGTTTTTTTCATACTTTGAGATTAGGTATAGTCTTGAAGGATGATTGTTATAGACTTTGATATGATCTTTGTGGACTTATGTGTTTTGGGAAATGAAATTTGAATTTAAACTTAAGTGTTGAATTTATAATTCAAAAGAATTTAAAATTATGTTTTAGTATTATGCTTTAGTCAAGAGTTAATAATTAATAGTTCAAACCTTATATAAAGAAAACAATTAAGAATAAGAATCTTTATTTCAAAATTATATTCAATAAATAAGTTACATAAATGTAACTTATGTAAATGAGCAACAAACTTTACAATAGTAAAGAAATGAAAGAATAATCTTTATTCATTGAATAATAGTATAATCTTTATTACAAAAGAATAAAAAAATAAAGTACAAAGGAATGAATTAAAGATTACAATTGAATCAGAGGGATATTACAAGTGACTATTCTATATAAAACCTAAACTAAAGTCTTGATCTTCAAATCTGGTACCCGCAAAATAAACAGAAACTTAAAACAAAATTAGGATTAGAAATATTTTACTCTCAGAATTGACAGTGAAGTGCACTGTTCAAAATTTCATCATTGAGTAATCTTTTAAAAGGGGCAAGTTTCACCAATATGAAAGAATATATCTTTATAATTTTAAGACATAAGTCAAATAAACAGCAAGGAGGGGCAAGTTTCACCAGCCAGGTAAAATGTAACCTGATAACAGTAACTCTCAAATTCAGAACATATCCACATCTGTGCAGCAGGCACACAAGCAGCACACACACCAAACTGCATGGTGTGTGTTGTCAACACCACAGCAACAGCACAACCAAACAAAACAATCAACACGGCTGTGGGAAGCCAATCCCCACACCATTCCATTGTTCTTACACACCAAGAACAGCAGCCAGCAGCTAAACCAAGCCAAAGCCAAGCTAAATCACACCAATCAAAACCTTGGATCACACCACCAAAATGGTGACATAAGGAAGGGGTGGATCAGGTGGATAGCAATACCAAGATCAAGCCATCAGGACCAGGAGATGAAGGGCTAGATCAAGTACAAGCCAGGAGCTGGAAATACCAGGAGAGCATCATATCAAGTTAGCACAAGATCAACCACGGGAAACCCCAACATCAAGTGACAGTGGTGAGTAAATAGATCATCACATGATATATCTGTCTAAGATTAGACAAGCATACATGATCCGTCTTTTAGTCAAATTCTTAGAAAACACCCAAATGGGGTGAATCCATCACTAAAGTTTTAAACACTAAAAGCAACCAGAAAACTATAAAGATCCAACTTAGATCTCAGAACAACATCATTGATCTAAGCTATCAAGCTATATTTTAATTCAAGAATGAATATAGTCAAGAACTAAATCTTTAGGCACATCTCTTCAATAGGAGTAGCACCTTAGGATTTAATCTTATGGATCTATATAAGTTATCAAGCTTACAAGCATCTTTCCTCGATTTTGATTCAAGAAACACTAGCTGGTATCACTACGTGAACCAATTCATGTGAATCAACAAGATAGAGGTCTAAATCCCTAAACCTCATACCAACATCATTGGTTATAGGGATGCAAGGAAAGAGAGTTCCACTTATCTATAATGCCAAGTCAATTTTAAGCTTGAACAAGACCAAACCAAGTTATAGAATCTAATCTTGTGTGCCATACAAGGATGGTGTCACAAGAATAGTTCTAAACTAAGCAAGTTAAGCATCCAATCTTCACAGCTACAATCAGCCAACTATAAATCATTTTCCTGTTCTTCATCACGGGAATCATAACCAGGATATTCATATATATATATATATATATATATCTTCACTATAGAAAACCATTTTGTTCTCAAGCTATATATGAATTCTTAAGTCAACAGTACTAAGACAGTGACTTCATCACACAACACTCATTGTCATCAACCAAGTAATGACAGTGGTGAGATATTAAACCACTAGATTTACCAAGTATTGCTTATAGAGCAACTTTACCATCTGAATCATATAAAAATTAATCCATAGAATCATCTGACAAGCCACTAGCATCACACAGCTAACCATCAGCAGTAATCCACAGCAAGTCACCACTTAACAGGTTCAAGGATCATCAACACATGATCCAATTCATCAAATATTTAATAAACAGAAGGATTTGAACCCTAAGCAGAACCAATCATCTTAATCAGGACAAGACAGTAACCAGGAAAGCCAGTACCAACATCTAGCATAAGATGGCCTAGCATAGAGAGCATGAGAGGGAGAGGATCCACTTACCAAAATTCCTCACTTTAGATTAGAATGGGAAGTAGAGAAGGCCGGCGAACATGGCGGCATGGGGAGCATCCCAAGGGGGCGCTGCAACCCACGCAACGCCACTGCGGCGCCTATAGCCACACCTGGGAGCGAAGATCATCCCCACAGCACACGATAGAAGCGGCGCCGTCAGCACCAACGCAAACCCCAACCCTAGGGTTTGGCACGACAACGATTTGGCCGCAGGAGGGCTCCAGGTCCAAATCCAATTGGACAGAAGGGTAGAGCGGGGCCAACAACCTCATCCTGCACCACGGCGGCGACCAGGGAGGTCCACGGCAGCGTGAATCATCGGCGGTGACACCGCTGGCCACGGGGTCGGGGGAGGAGAAGGAGAGAGGTGAGCTCGAGAGAGAGATAGAGAGTGTGGGATGAAATGGGCCAATACCCCTTCGGGGTGTTGTTTTGCATTTGCCCTACTGGGCCACAAGGGCCCAATAAAACCAAATAGCCAGCCCAAATCATTTAGAGCCTATTTTAATAATTGGAAAAGGACCAAAATGCCCCTCAACTTAAATAAATTCTAGAAAATAAAAAAAGTCCAAAAATTATAAATAAAATATTTTTGGATTCACAATAATCCAAACTATCCAAATCAATTAAGAAATGAAATTTTAAACATATAAATTTTATTAAGAATTTTGTAATTTACATATTCCTTATAGAATTTTACAAAATTATTGAAAGATGATAAAAACAAATAAAAATCACTTTCATTATAAATTAATATTGTAGTATTTCAAAACTACTAAAAAAATATTTAATAACCATTTTTTGTATTCAAATGATACTTCTTAAAGGAATTATTAAATCAATAATTTAAATAAAAGGAAATAAAATAAATAAATACAATATTATAGAAATATTAAAAAAATATTTATAAATCCTTAATTAATTCAAAATGATTTTTCTATAATTTAAATAATGGGGGAGGTTACATATAAAGTTAAATAATGCATTACATTACTTTTGCATAATCATTTTGCTTCTTTAAATATTGTCCTTACCGGGCAATAATGATGTTTTTGTAGACATAGAAGCTCAAGGTCGAGTGCAAGCATCAGACTTCACTACATTGCAATCATAAGGCAAGTTCATCACTTGCTCATGTCCTTTGAAGAGTCTTTATCAAAGTATTTGCGAATAGTGTGTTATCATCTATATTATGGAAAAAAAGAAAACAATATTTTCTCAAGATACTAAATCTTAGATATCATCCTAAGTGATGATATGATGGAGCAATAGAACTTAAGGTTCTAATTGCACTAATGATAAACAATTAGGGATTAATAACCCATGACATTAGTGATTCTAGCACCGTATATTACGCGTTAACCATGATATTTGGTGGACGGAGAAGTCAGTTGTATCCTTTTCCTCTTGTATGGAGGCAAGAGACCTTAACGTGACATTGTGATTCCTTGTGCGGATCCAACATATGGGTCGGCACCCTTACGCCCCACACTTTTGGTGTCTAGATTATCTATGAATGGTGTTTAGGGATATAGTCCATGTAAATGGTACTATTCCGGGCATCACTAGGTCATAGAGTCTTCGGGAACTCATCAGGGTTTTAGCCTGCCCGAAAGGGGGCTTAACGAAGGTGATCCATCCCCGAAGGATCGTGCAGACATATGAGGTCACGGAGAGGGCAGTGATTGGCTTGGACCAACTACTGGGCCCCACATCATGGAAATGTGGACGGGAAAGTACGCCCGGTTGTGCAACAAGGAGTTGATCCCTCATGGGAAAAGTAACGCACCTCTGCAGAGTGTAAGAATTGTAACTTGTTACTCCCTGTTCCGGGAAGGAGCTACGAACGCGGCAGGAAAGGAACTCCATGAAAGTTCTGGTCAACCTGTGAAGGCTGATGGTCATAGATTTTTATGAAAGATTTATGAAAATTGCATAGTGCATAGTGCCAAAGATTGATAGTTAGAGGTGGTAGATAGAGCATCAAACTTCCTACCTTGCATATAATGAATTTGCAGAGTAACGTTGTTACTCATCCTTTCCTTTGAATCCTTACTTAGACTCTGAGAATCCCGAAGATACTCCAATGTATGCATCTGAGAGTCAAGAGGAGGTCTTCTATGAAGAGCCCAACCTATATGGAGCCGTAGAAGGGGAGTACTACGACATCGTCTACGGAGGAGAGTTCCAAGAGTCCGAATAATTACTATAGTTCTAGTAGCCACTTGATCCGAGCAACATGAACAATATAAACAATAAGTTGTTGAGCTCAATTTGGAGTTTAAGTTTTAAATTTGAAACTTCCGGTGAAACACTTATATTTTGGTTTGTAAGTTGAATCTTTTGGAAGTCTTGAACTTACGGTATTGTAATAATAATAACGTGTGTATGTTTGTAATATGTACCTGCAATGTTTCTGTTGTACCACTCTGAGGGATGTGATGTTTACAGAACGGTGTTCTGTGGAAGTCATGTCAACGACTATAGTGTACTACACATGCAGTGGTATGCTGGGTCACCGCAGTTGGTATCAGAGAAAATTGCTTTGACCTTAGGTTGGAAACCTAGTAAAGGGTATTACCTGTAGGAGAGTGTAGCAACGATAAAGAATTCTCTAAAAGAAATATAATGCGTATTCAAATGAGAATATTCCATTATATGTTTTAGTGCGATAATTCTTTGTTATGATGCAATATATTATTGGTTACAAATGAGAAATTGTTTCCCTGATACACAGAGTTATGGCACCAAAGAAAAGAAGAGACTCTTTATGATTATCAAGGATCATTCACAGACCAACTTCGTCAACTTCTAAAGATTTTTAGTTGTCCAATTAGAATTCCAGTGAACACTATAACCTACCATGATGGCTGGATGTTATCCAAGTATCGTGTGAGTATCCAACTCCCTGAGGAGCTTGGATTATATCATGATCTACCTATAGGTGAAGGTAGGAGTCACTTAGCAGCATACCATGTTGCTGTTATGGAGGCGATAGCCAATATCCGGGAGCATAAAGCCAAGGAGTTAGAAGGTAGCACATTTTCTGTGATACCCCATGATTCTATAGACTTGGAGCCTATACTGGATCATCTCACTTTGGATAAGAAGCATCCTAAGTTAGCTTCCAAGTTTATGGATAGATACCGAACACTCGTTGCGTCTTTTTATAAGACACATCAAGTGATTGTCGAAGATAAAAATGACATGTTAGAGGATCTAACTGATTCGGAAAGGAGGAAGCAGTTAGCAATCCAGTTGGAAAAGGAAGCAAGTAGTAGTGCAACACCTATCCTTAAGGATATACCTATAGATCCTGAATCTTTTATACCATATCCTTATTCACCAAGTCCTGAACCTATACATGATCCTACCACAGGGTTCAGAGGATGGTTCTGATTCAGAACTTCCTATTGAGAATTCTGATGGTTGGAGAAGGGGATCAGATGAAGGATCTTACGAACACCAGATGTCCACAGATGGTTCTAACAGAAATGTTGGACAATCTAGCTGGATGGGTGCAAGAATTAACCCTAGTAACAGTAGTAGAAATGCCATGTCGATAGACAATCAGGATGAAGAAGAAGATCCTGAGGAGAGAGTGTTTGAATCATCAACATCTTCTCAAAACTGAGGGAATATACATTATCTAGTGTTTAACTATCTTTCCCAAAGGAGCACCTGGGAAGCAGCAGGATCTGCGTATCCTGTTGACAACTCAAGGAATGAAGCTCAGGAGATGCAGGCGGGAGATAATGTTGAATATGTTTCTGAAGACTTTTCAGCTGAGCTGGAGGGAGTCAATGCGCTCAGGTTGAGTAATGACTCAAGTCCCGACACTTCAGATACTGAGTATGTTCCTTCTGGAAGGCCATTTGTTCCACAAACTGTGTGACGAACGACAAGTCATCATGGTTGGACTTCAGGCATGTATGATGTGCGTAGTTACTGCTAGAAGTAGGCAACTAGTTAGAGGTATCAAGTACCATGTATTGTACTCCAAGAAATAAGATAGTTAGAAAAATAAGGTAGTGTTGTGATTATACCTATATGGTATATGTTGTAATTATTTGTATTATTATGATATTATGTATAATATGTGAAATGCATATTTGGATTTTCTTTGGATCTTCATTGTGTGACTAGTTATGTGCGTAAAGTCGAGCTCAGAACACATGTGCATGATGTAATTATGAGTATTCGCTTTATGTTGCAGGACTAGAGGGTCATGGATACGGGTGTAGAAATAAAAACTGAGCAGCAGCGGATGGAACGAGAGGCCAAGGAGAAGGCTGATGCAGATGCCACAAATCAGGGAGCATTGCCACCACCACCAATGAGTCCGTTAATGGATCAGAACTTTATGCAGTATATGCAAATTATGCAAGAGACCGAGAACAAGTTCATGGAGGAGTTGCTGGGATGAGCAAATCAGAGGGAACCTGAAGGTGGAGGAGTGAGTTTATCTGATTTCCAGAATGCAAGGCCGTTACGTTTTGCATCAGCTCCTGAACCAATGGATGCAGAAGATTGGCTAGAAGATACAAAAAGAAAGCTGAAGACTATAGGTTGTAATGAGGAGGAGAAATTGAGGTATGCAACTCATCTTCTGATTAGACCTGCAGCATCTTGGTGGGAGAATGTTATCGCCATATTTTGGCCAAAGACGGAGATGGGCCGTGATCAAGATGGGCTTGGAAGATGCGTATATTCAACGTGTTGTTGAATCGGCCTTGTGCGTGGATTTGGGCTAAATTGCCCGTGTATCTTGTATCATAGTAGGTTTCGTTTCAGTTTAGGTTTCGTTTCAGTTTAGGTAAAGATAGAGTTGTAGAGTTATTCCAAAGACAGAAAGTCTCCGGACTATAAATATGTACCTAAGGTTATCGAGAAAAAGAGGACAATCACGTTCACAAAAAACACAATCTCGGCGCATCGCCACCCCTTGTTTCTAGGGTTTTTCTCGGGTAAGTGCCATGCTGCCTAGATCGCATCTTGCGATCTAGGCAGTATCTACTTATGCGTTATCTGGTGTTACTCGTACTGAAGCCTTGTTGATGGCGAGTAACACCACTATCATAGATTTGTTTGGGTTAGCATCAGTACTTTTCGCTATGATTGTTTAGTTATGCTACCTCTAGCTATCTCGCCGCCTTTGCACCTTTTCCCGGGTGTAAGGGTGGCATCTTGCTTGATCTTTATTTAAGTCGATTTGATCTGTTATAGTTGTGCCTTGTTCTCCAAGGTTTAGGTTGATATCCACATGATCAGGCCTTGCAAACGGGTGGAACGATCCAGTAGTATGTAAGATATGGTTTACCAATCTAAGAGGGGGTGTTCCGGGAATTGACGCCACGTTGGTTTTTAGGCCTTCTCTAGGATTAGTTTTCTATTATCTTTTGTATCTACCAGGCTCAATTACGTGTAGGATGTTCCAGTCATGTAGTGAAAACGTTAAACTGTCGTAGATCGATTTAACTTGTATTGATGAAGCAAAACCCCATGTTATAATAGATCTAATGCAGAACCATGGGATAATCGGCTCTAGGAGCCGATTCACAGGGAAACCTGGGAGCCGGTTACAACTCGAATTTTACATATGTTTGTTTGCCATGCAGGAAACCAATCGAAGCAATCTTTCACCTTCCTGATCAGGTATAGGTCAGGTGGCACGCCTTCGAACCAAGCCAGGACGTGTGCCGGAGTTTTGCGGGCCGTTGCCCGAGGGACCAGGGCCCACCAGCAGTTCTGGGAGCCTCCCGGCTCTTCGTGTTGCCCGTCGCTGCTCGCCGGTGGGTTTTGGTAGGCAACACATTCTGGCACGCCCGGTGGGACGGTTAAACAACGTCTACATCAACATCCGACGCTACGATGGACAACAGACCGGTCACGTACGATGAGCTGCCTGAGGAGCACAAGGCGAAGTATGATGATGTCAAAGCTCTCTTCGAAACCGATCTCATCGGCTCTTTTGAGAGGACTCGTAAGCATGGTATCAGGTGGAAAGGGTTCTCACCCGAGGGTGCTCTTGATGAGGTGGATCTGTCTGTTCCTTCAGAGAACCGCACCAGAGCTCTGCGCCAGGAAGTCAACTACATGGTGGCTCATTCTCTTCACCGCCATTCTGAGAGCTTGGTAAACGCTTTCGAGCGGGTAACAGATCGCGTAGTTCAGGAGATCATGAAACATCAGTACCCTCCGTCGGGGCCCACTCTGGGGTCTCACCAGGGAGAAAGACCGCTCCAGGCCAGGCCACCGCTGCCATTCACACTTGCAGCTCTAGAGCCACCAGGGGCACCGGCGTACGTCGTCTACAGGGTCGGAGGCGACCCTGGCGATTGCCAATTCCTGTGTGAACCACCTAAAGAAATCCCACATGGATACGTGTGCACCTACGTGCCCGACTGCAACAGCTTGACGCGCACGAACCAGATTGCAACCGCAGGGATTGCTGGGGCAGGGGCTTCGGGAGCAGGTGTTCACGGAGCAGGAGTCTCTGGGATGGACGCCGACAAACAGGCGTGGCTAGCCAAGTATGCCACTGGAACGAATCATGAGAATCTAGCCCCCGCAGCCCAAACAACGGAACAAATCCGTACCATCTTGAGAGACCAGTTCGGCTTCGTGCCGAAGAGAAGGACAATCGGCTATTCAAAGCCGTACCCCAACGAGTTTGACCTGATCCCACTGCCACCCAAGTATCGGCTCCCTGAGTTCTTGAGATTTAGCGGGTCAGAAGGGTCGAGCTCGATCGAGCACGTGAGCTGATACCTGGCACAGTTAGGCATGATATCAGCATCAGATCAGTTGCGCGTAAGATTCTTTGCGCAATCTTTGACAGGACCAGCTTTTGGGTGGTACACCTCGCTGCCACCTGATTCGATCCAGACCTGGAAGCAACTGGAAGAGCAGTTCCACATTCAGTACCATTCAGAAGCTACCGAGGCTGGCATTGCAGACCTGGCACAGGTGCGGCAAAAGCGAGGAGAAACGGTAGCCGAGTACATCCAACGCTTCAGGACTGTCAAGAACCGATGTTACTCAGCTCATTTAACTGAGAAGGAAGCAGTCGAGCTGGCAGCGTTGGGTCTCGCAACACCCATCAAGGATATGGCTTTCCAAGTAGAGTACAACTCGTTGGCGCACATGGCCCAGAAGCTGACGATGTACGAGCAGCGCCACCCCGAGTTGTACCAGGACAAGTTCAAACGTCTGATAGGCCTGGTCGATACAAAAGAAGAAGACCCCACGCAAGACCAGGAGGTGGCCGTGGCTGAATGGGCTCGGGGCGCAGATCCCGTATCCTGCAAATGGGTGAAACAGCAAGGGCCTGCAAAAGGGTTCGACTTTGATGTGAGCAAAGCTGAGCAGATATTCGATTTACTGCTGAAAGAAAAGCAGCTGAAGTTACCCGAAGGCCACAAAATCCCTACGGCTCAAGAGATGAACGGAAGACCATACTGCAAGTGGCATCACTCGTTCACCCACACCACCAATGACTGCAAAGAGCTACGTCGCCAGTTCCAAACGGCGATAGAGCAGGGCCGTCTCATCCTGGGACAATTCGCCATGAAAGTAGACACCAACCCGTTTCCCGGCGTCAACATGGTAGAACATAGCCACTCCACGAGGCGCCAGTTGGAGTTCTCGTTCGATGTCAACATGGCAGGACCAGGGTACCACCATGCGACGTACAAGGAGGAAGGCGGTCGCTCTCGCGGCAGAGTAAGAGAGGAGGCTGGTCCACGCGACCGGCCCAGCTACGACGACAGGCGGTACTTAACTGAGGAACAAGTGAAAAGTGTGCGATATCAGAAACCACATTCCACGCATCTCCTTAACAAGTATGAGCGTCAGTATGACCGACGTCGCCGGCGCGACGGAGAAGATGAAGGATATGAACACCTCGCTAGGGGACCGTCAAGAGAAAAGGAAGGCGCAGACAAACATTGGGATTGTCCGTTCTTCAAGTATTGCTGGGATGCGGGAATGAGCCGATTGCCTACGATCGATAACTGCCCGGAATGCGGACAGCAGAAGGAGGACACGGAGCCAGTGTCAGTGTTTAAGCGCCTAGGGCCTCTCCCACCTCAGAGCCGACGCAGGGAGTCGTCTCGAGCACAAGGTCTCAAGGGGCCAATGGATGACAAAGAGAAAGACAGGTATCACCTTCCAAGGTGGTGTCCCGACGGACTCAGACACACCCAAAAGCGAGAGTGCAGCGGCTGCGTAACTTGGAGGAAGCCGAAGCGCAGTATCTCCACGCTCTAAAGAAAGCACGGCCCGATCTGGCCGTTAAGATTAGGCAGACCTTGGAAACGGAAGATCACCCAAAAAAGAAAGAGTGGCGCCCCAAACCGGTAAAAGCCGATGCAAAGACATCGGCTGGCACAAACATGGTATTCATACTTCCGTCAGAGTTCTGCGCGCCAAGAACCAATGAGCTACCAGTGGCACAGTTCGACTGCGGCCCACGGCCAGTTATCTTTGAGAAGCCACGTGAGAAGGGTTACAAACATCTGAAAGCCCTGTACCTACGAGGTTACATCAATGGGCAACCTGTCAGCAAGATGTTAGTGGACACCGGAGCGGCAGTCAACATAATGCCATACTCCATGCTACGGCGTTTGGGACGCTCCACGGCAGATCTGATCAAAACCAACGTCACTTTGAGCGACTTCAACGGCCAGACTTCAGAGACACAAGGCGTACTGAACGTGGATCTGACCGTGGGCAGAAAAACCATCCCTACGTCATTCTTCGTCGTGGACAGCAAAAGCACCTACGCTGTCCTGTTAGGGAGAGATTGGATTCATGCTAACTGCTGCATCCCATCCACGATGCACCAGTGCCTAATACAGTGGGATGGAGATGAGGTGGAAGTCATTCATGCAGACGATTCTGTCGAGGTCTCCATTGCTGGCATGAACGTATGGGAAGCAGAAGACCAAGAGCCGATCTCTGGAATCAGTCTGGACGGCTGTGAACGCATTGAGGCTACAAAAAACGGGGTGAGGCTGGTCTTATCCACCGGCCTGACAGAGTAGCAAAGTCCACGACGGTGCGTGGTACGGCCGATCCCTGCGATCGGCCACAAAAAACAAAAAGCAGCAATCTTACGACGAGCAGATCGTGCAGTCGTAGCAAGGAGATTCCCGGCCATTGTAAAACCATAAGGCGTAAACCGTCCTTGACTAATGCAATAAAAAAGGGGGCCGATTCAGGCAATCGGCCCAAATTATTTTTGTTAACCTCACCTACTATTTGCCCTGTGCTTAGCATCGATTTGACAGGTGACGGAAAGCTAGGGTATGGGTTTACATCTGCTGATGAACTAGAAGAAATCGACATTGGTCCTGGGGATAAGCCACGACCAACATTTATCAGCAAAAAGTTGGATCCAAGTCTGCGGGGTCCGATGATAGCCTTGTTGAAAAAATATCCAGACTGCTTCGCCTGGGACTATACAGAGATGCCCGGGTTAGACAGGAGCATCATCGAGCATCGACTCCCGCTTAAAAAAGGATTTCGGCCATTCCAGCAGCGGGCACGACAGATGAAGGCCGAAATTCTGGAAGAAGTCAAGAAGGAGGTCGAGAAAATGTTGGCAGCCGATTTAATCAGGCCATGCAGGTATGCTGAGTGGGTTTCTAGTATCGTACCCGTGGAGAAAAAGGATGGCCGTTGGCGTGTCGCCATAGATTTTCGGGACCTCAATAGAGCTACCCCAAAGGATGAGTATCCAATGCCGGTGGCAGAAACGTTAATCAACGCAGCGGCTGGCCATAAGATCTTGAGCTTCATGGATGGCAATGCCGGTTACAACCAAATTTTTATGGCTCTAGAAGACATACACAAGACTGCGTTCAGAGTACCAGGCTCGGTGGGGTTGTTTGAATACGTTGTCATGACGTTTGGACTGAAGAATGCCGGTGCCACGTACCAAAGAGCCATGACCTACATTTTCCATGATCTGATCGGCAAGCTGGTGGAAATTTATATCGATGACGTAGTGGTCAAGTCTGCCTCAGTAGAAGGACACTTGGGCGATCTGCAACGCGTCCTGGACCGAACAAGAAAATTCGGACTACGGATGAATCCAAAGAAGTGCGCCTTCGGTGTAACGGCCGGTCAGTTCTTGGGTTTCTTGGTCCATGAACGCGGGATTGAGATCGGCCTAAAAAGTCAAGAGGCCGTGCGAACAATGAAGCCACCTACCACGAAGAAAGAGCTACAGTCTCTCATCGGCAAGATCAACTTCGTCAGAAGGTTCATCTCCAATCTGTCAGGAAGGATAGAGCCGTTCATGGGACTGGTAAAAATTAAATCTGACGAGGAGTTCCGCTGGGGAACAGAACAACAACGAGCCTTCGACGAAATCAAAGAATATTTAACGAAGCCGTCGGTTTTAGTCCCGCCTCAGCCGGACAGGCCGTTCTACATTTACTTGTCAGTAGCGGACACGTCCATCGCCTCAGTGGTGGTGCAAGTTTATGACGGGCTGGAGCGTGTGGTATTTTACATCAGCAGAAGGATGCTGGATGCAGAGACAAGGTACTCTGAGATCGACAAGTTGTGCCTCTGCCTGTTTTTCACCTGCACCAAGCTGCGCCACATTTTGCTATCAGCAGAGATTGTCATCATCTACAAATCAGACGTCATAAAGCACATGCTGTCGACTCCTATGTTGAAAGGCCGACTGGGTAAATGGATGTTTGCATTATCGGAGTTTGACATCCGGTATCAACCCGCGAAAGCAGTTAAGGGGCAGGCATTGGCCGACCTTATCGCTGAAAGGATCAACACCAATATAGCAGCACTGTCTATACGAGCGTGGGCTATGTTCTTCGACGGATCGGTTTGTGACGATGGGTGCGGCATCGGCATGCTACTCGTGTCACCCCGGGGGGCAACATTTTCTTTCTCTATCAGGTTATCTACCCCTCGCACCAACAACGTCGCTGAGTATGAGGCGATACGCAAGGGAATGGAGTTGCTCATCGAAGCTGGAGCGGAAGCAGTGGAAATTTTTGGAGACTCCAAGCTGGTGATTTCTCAACTCACGGAGGAATATAAGTGTGAGAGCGAGTCGCTCTTCCCATTATGGATGCAATGCCGTGAGCTGATGGCACAGTTCCGATACATAAACTTCACCTGGATCCCGCGATCGCAGAATACCGAAGCAAATGATCTTGCACAAATGGCTTCAGGTTACAAGGACGTAGCAGAGGGAGCCGATGTTCAGGTGCAATTCCTGGAATCAGACGACTGGAGAGCCGATATCTTCAATTACTTGAAGGATTCGGCTCGGGGGGCACCTAAACGGATAAGATACAAGGCCATGAAGTATGTGCTCATTGGGGATGACATGTTTTACAGGACTCTTGAGGGGTTATTGCTCAAATGTCTGGGGACAGCCGAGGCCAATCAGCTCCTACACGAGGTACACGAAGGCGCCTGTGGAACTCACCAATCGGCTCACAAGATGAAGTGGTTGATCAGGCGATCAGGGTTTTATTGGCCTACCATGCTCGAGGACTGTTTTAAGTACTACAAAGGGTGTCAAGCATGTCAGAGATTTGGAAAAATTCAGATGGTACCCGCGTCAGCAATGAACCCCATCATCAAGCCCTGGACATTCCGAGGTTGGGGCATGGATATGATCGGCAAGATCAATCCTCCGTCAAGCAAGGGCCACATGTGGATTTTGGCCATCACGGATTATTTCACCAAGTGGGTGGAAGCCGTCCCTATGAAGTCAGTAAGTTCAAAGGACGTTGTCAATTTTGTGAAAGAACACGTCATTCATAGGTTTGGGATCCCCTAGACTATCACGACCGATGGAGGTTCGGTCTTCACTTCTCACGAGTTCAGAAAGTTCTGTGAGGACACAGGGATTAAGCTGATTCGATCATCTCCATACTATGCTCAAGCAAATGGGCAAGCTGAAGCGTCCAATCAGAGTCTTATCAAGTTGATCAAGAGGAAAATCGATGAGCACCCTAGGCGTTGGCACGAGGTTTTGTCAGAGGCTTTATGGGCTTACCGCATGTCATGTCATGGAGCAATAAAAACCTCGCCGTACCATCTAGTCTATGGACAAGAAGCCGTATTGCCTTGGGAAATTACGGCTGGATCGAGACGTGTCACTTTTCAGAACGATCTAACGACTGAAGAGTATGCGGCCCTGATGAGTGACAGCGTTGAAGATTTGACTGAGCTCAGACTGTGGTCGCTTGAGAAAATCGGAGAGAACAAGGCCAAATTAGGTCGCGCATACAACAAGAAGGTGAGGCCTAAGGAGTTCTACGTTGGCGATCTGGTATGGGAAGCGGTGTTGCCATTAGGGACTAAGGATGCAGCATATGGTAAATGGTCTCCAAATTGGCACGGGCCATACAAGGTCGATCAGGTTTTAAGAGGGAACGCGTACATGCTGGAAGAACTGGACGGTGTGAAATTCCCAGTAGCTGTCAACGGTCAGCATCTCAAGAAATATTTCCCAAGTATGTGGGACGATGGACAATGAGAGATGGGAGCCGATATACGAAATCGGCCAATATAAATTTTTTTATTATGTAGTTCCCAAGCACGCGGGATGATGGACAGTGAGATATGGGGGCCGATACATGAAATCGGCCAATAGAAGTATACAGCCGATGCACGGTCATCGACTTTAGAGGTTCAAAACTGGTACAAGCCGATGCCAGTTTACATAAACGAGCTACTGAAGAAATGCCTCGAAGGCGTGGAGGGCGTCAGCACGGACACGGTCCACCTCGGCGATCTCGGCTTCGTCATCCTCGTCCTTGCCCGTCACTAGTTGTTGGTTCAGGGCACGTATCTCTGCCAGATCAGTCTTCAGTTGGGCTCTGAGGCCTTCTGCTTCATCTTGGGAGCGGGCGATGGATGCTTCCTTGTCGCGAATGAGCTGTTTTGTCGCCCGGAACTTTTCTTCAAGATCTTCCAGCTCCCTTTTCAAAGATGCTAGCTCAGCGGTACTGACGGAAGTGTCAGTTTTGGCATCGAAAGACGCCTTCTTCTCATTGAGCTGCTGACATCTGTCGGCAATGTTGGCCTTCAGCGGAAGTTGGGCACGGCGTAGGTTGATCCTTTCACGAGCTAGCTTCACCCTTGACCCGTAGAAGGACAGAGTTACGACGGGCCAAAGTTTCACCTGCAATGCTACTGGGAGTTGGTCTTTGATTTTGGCAAGAACGCCCTTCACCTCTTCAGAACCCTCGATCAACTCCTCGATTGGGGAAGACAGTAAGGCTCTAAGTCGTTGGAATTGAGGTAGAACAGCCCTGGTTGGTGGTTCATCGGTGGCGACAGAGGGAGTTGGATCGATTGAGACAGGATCAAATGTCAGCAAGCCTGAAATATCACGACCCTGGCAGCCCGAAAAGACGTCAGCACGTGTCCAACAGGGAAGAATAAGCCGAAAGAAGTTAACATACCTCTCCTAAGACCGAGGGGATGGCAGACGACGAGGCGATCGGCTTGTGTGTGGGTGCTGGAGGCGTTGCCAAAGTGGTAGCCGTTTCATCTGCATTTTCGGGGATTGCCAGGTCTGGTTTGGCTAAAGGCGTCGGCGCGGCCCCGGCCTTCCCACTAGAAGCATCAGTTGTCTGCATGAAAGGGGATTAACCGATGTGAATGATGATGAACCGGCAGGCAAAAGGGAGTAAGGGGCAAGAGCATAAAGGATGATGATTTTTCGGAACCTCTTGGCTCGATGAAGAAGCCTGTGGTCCTCTACGTGCTCTCTTGGGACCCGAAGCTGGCCCGGCCTCGACTGGTGCTCGGGGGGCAGCAGGTTCAGGAAGCGACCTTTTCCTGGAAGCCGATGGTGGCACATCTGGCTGGCTCGGGGTGATGGTTCTCTCAGAATCCGTTGGGCTCGATTATCCCTCATTGGGTTGTGTGTCCTCGTGGGAAGTATCTTCGACGGAAGCCTGCAAAAGAAAGAAGGCTGTTAGACACAAGCACGTCTGCAAGAATGAAAGAATGAGAAGAATCGACCAAGATATGGATCAGCCTACATGCGAGCTTTCTGGAGAAGGGCTCCGGTGCCTCAAGGTCTTCCTGGCAGCTACATTCCTCGTCATCGTTCTTGTCTTAGTTGGAACTCGAGGGGCAGCTGATGTTGAAGTTCCTTGTTTTTTAGAAGCCGATTGAGGTGTTATCGGCTGTTTCTGCATTATGACCTTTTTCAAAGGCGGCGAGTTTTTGCAGAAAAGAACCACAGGAGCTGGCGGAAAGAACTCAAAGGGGGAGCCATCAATGTGTGTAGGTTCAGGGCCATCTTGTTGCTGCAAAGGGAGAAATTGGGTTAGTAGGAGAGTCATTTAAGAGCTACATTAAGAAAATTTACGAGTAGTGGTACCTGTTCCACGGGGATGTCATAATCGGCATCAAGTTGTTTCAGCAGCGGTCCCAAAGCTTTCCTGAAAGCGTGGGTCTTCCACATCGACCACCAGTCCTCGAAGCCATCAGTTGATGAAGCGAAGGTGAGGTCATTTGGAATAGGGGTGGTCAGAGCATCAAAGAAGGAGTAACACCTCTGACTGGTGAGAGGATCAGGCAGGTCGGCTCTGCACTCCGTAAGATGATGGAGAAAGAGATGGGGAGGTACTTGCCCAAGGCCAAATTGCCGGGCCACTATGACCGGCTGGTAGAATTCATACCCAGGCTTGATGATTCTATTGGATGTACTCATACCAACTGGAAGGAAACAGGGACGGATCGCAATGGAGAAGAGTTGCCGAGTGCTGGTGTCATCGGCAAAGTTGTCTAGCCTGAAGGAGAGTGGATTTTCGAAATGTTCAGATTCTTCCATATAAGGGAAGAAGGTAGGATTGTCCAGGCCTTGAAAGAAAGTGCTGAACCACTTGGCTGCTTCCTTAGGGGATAGTTTGCTGCCTGGCAGCCTGTACAAAGCTTGGCCATAACTAGTGCATCGGATCTGCTTCCCTTTGACATCGGGAAAGGTACAACTCACCAAAAGGGGGAAGTTTGGGATGTGGTTCTGAAAGTACAGCTGAGCCCATAGCTGAATGAACCACCAAGGGCCACCTGTTTTGATTGTTATGCCTGAGAACAGCTTGACAGACATCAACTGGAGATATCGATAGACCTCTCCAAGGAACAGTTTGCCGATGCCAAGTTGAGTACCTTTGGCCAGTTCGTGGGCTAGGGAGAGATAGTTCTTGGTTGGAGCAAGGGAAGGGCCACAGAATATGAAATGCTCCAGCCAGAAGTTGAGAAAGGCTGTATGTTCTTTCTCTAAGATAGGGCCCTTTGTTTTCATATGGCGTTGGAGGTAGGCACCCCAGTTCGTGCAGTCTGTTTTAGAAGACAGCTTGTAGGGGACTTTGGTCAGTTTAAAAGCAGAGGGGCTGGGTGATGTGACATCCAGGCCAGTGATCATCACCACGTCTAACAGAGTTGGTGACATAGGGCCATGACCGAACATAAAGCAGTTCAGAGCGTCAGACCAGAAGTAGCCGATGGTTTTCAGAAGGTTCTCATGTTTCTCAAGAGGAGACAGTGATAAATGCAAGGCATCGGCTATTCCTGTGGTTTCCCATTGGGATTGGTAAGCTCTAGCTACTCTACTGAACCAAGAGACCCAGTGTTCAGGGGGATTAGGCCAGGCTCGCAGACAGTCGGCCCAGGAGTTCAGATCTAGGTCTTGGCTTACGAAGGGGATTCTATTTGCTTCGCAAGAAATCAGATGAGCAGGGCTAGATTCTGTGCGAGGGCCAAGACAGAGAGAGTTTGGGAGAGAAGGATGCGGCAGCAGAATGTCTGAAACCTAGAAAATTTAATGGTGGAATAAGGCATTAATTCAGGTGTTCGCCATTAAGTCTAGCATCGTGTTCAGACTACGAGGAGTAGGCGTACCTTCAGACCGGAGACCTCTGGGTTGGTGTTGGACGATTCCGCCATCTAGTTCGCCGGCGGAGATGGATCTAAACAGTTGGGGATCGAGGGTTCTTGTCGCTGTGAGCTCGATCTGGTCAGTGGGCGATTGAAGATCTAGGTCGCCCTTTTTGAAGAAGGTTGCAGGTTACCGTTTGAGGCTGAAAAGCAGCCGCTTGGGTTTGCCTAAATATGCGACCAAGTTTTGACCTTGTCAACGTTTTTGGGAAAGCCGATGTCCATCGGCTCTTTGAGCTTTGACTTAGTTAACGGAATAAGTGCTGTATGGTAAAAGCCGATACATCGTTATCGACTTCTGGAGCATCGACCTATTTTGGTTATCGGCAAAATTGGGGCGACAAAAGCAATCTTCGAGAAACAGATTTTCATTCATTCAAAAGCTGATTGCTTACAAAAGGCTGATTGATTACAAAGGGGAGCTTATTGCTACTACTACTACTACTACTACTACTGGTTCCTAATCTAGGCCGAGGTCGTCGTCGCTGTCGTCGCCGCCGTCCTGTTCGCTGTCCTCAGCACTGCTGCCGGCGTCGTCTTCGCTGCTGCTGATCCAGATGCCCGCGGGGCCTCCTCGTCCTCGTCATCGTCTTCGGTGTCCTCACTGGACCCGGCGCGGAAGTACTTCACCGGCTGGTACTCCTCGGAGGAGGTGTCCTCCTCTTCCTCCTCTTCGTCGGAGGAGTCGACACCGTCCCAGGACATGGCGTCGTCGGTGTTGTCCGCCTCCAGTTCCCCATCGGCGAGGAACTGCAGGTCCTCCTCGCCGTCAGTCATGGACGCGTCGTCCTCCGACCACGCGGCGAAGTCCCAATCCCTCTCGTCCCACCATTGTGGGGCGAGAGTGTTGTACGCCGCCATCGGCGGGTATTCTGGCGTCGGCTCTCGGTCGCTCATCGAGTTGGAGGCTTGGGAGGACAGGCCAGATGAAGCGGAGGAGGCCATGGCAGAGAAAGAGGGTTTTTTCGGCGGAGGAGGAAGAAGGGTTTTTTGTGGCTACTGGAGGAAGATGGGGACTGCGAACTGCTTAGGTGAATTTAAATAAGGGGAATAGTATGAAGCGGTTCAATGCTATAGCGGTTTCCCAGAATGTACTGCCGAAGTTGTCAAATCATGTGCTGCGAAGGAGTTGAGAAGACAGGGCATCATGATGAAGGGGTAGCGTGACGATCCTGTTCTGCAACGCATTCTGTCAACGCGCAACCCGATACAAAAAAAAAGGAGGGGAGGAGAAGAAAAAAACACACAGAGTGGTTTTGGAATTATTATTGCCAAAACCAGGGGGCATGTGTTATCGCCATATTTTGGCCAAAGACGGAGATGGGCCGTGGTCAAGATGGGCTTGGAAGATGCGTATATTCAACGTGTTGTTGAATCGGCCTTGTGCGTGGATTTGGGCTAAATTGCCCGTGTATCTTGTATCATAGTAGGTTTCGTTTCAGTTTAGGTTTCGTTTCAGTTTAGGTAAAGATAGAGTTGTAGAGTTATTCCAAAGACAGAAAGTCCCCGGACTATAAATATGTACCTAAGGTTATCGAGAAAAAGAGGACAATCACGTTCACAAAAAACACAATCTCGGCGCATCGCCACCCCTTGTTTCTAGGGTTTTTCTCGGGTAAGTGCCATGCTGCCTAGATCGCATCTTGCGATCTAGGCAGTATCTACTTATGCGTTATCTGGTGTTACTCGTACTGAAGCCTTGTTGATGGCGAGTAACACCACTATCATAGATTTGTTTGGGTTAGCATCAGTACTTTTCGCTATGATTGTTTAGTTATGATACCTCTAGCTATCTCGCCGCCTTTGCACCTTTTCCCGGGTGTAAGGGTGGCATCTTGCTTGATCTTTATTTAAGTCGATTTGATCTGTTATAGTTGTGCCTTGTTCTCCAAGGTTTAGTTTGATATCCACATGATCAGGCCTTGCAAACGGGTTGAACGATCCAGTAGTATGTAAGATATGGTTTACCAATCTAAGAGGGGGTGTTCCGGGAATTGACGCCACGTTGGTTTTTAGGCCTTTTCTAGGATTAGTTTTCTATTATCTTTTGTATCTACCAGGCTCAATTACGTGTAGGATGTTCCAGTCATGTAGTGAAAACGTTAAACTGTCATAGATCGATTTAACTTGTATTGATGAAGCAAAACCCCATGTTATAATAGATCTAATGCAGAACCATGGGATAATCGGCTCTAGGAGCCGATTCACAGGGAAACCTGGGAGCCGGTTACGGCTCGAATTTTACATATGTTTGTTTGCCATGCAGGAAACCAATCGAAGCAATCTTTCACCTTCCTGATCAGGTATAGGTCAGGTGGCACGCCCTCGAACCAAGCCAGGACGTGTGCCGGAGTTTTGCGGGCCGTTGCCCGAGGGACCAGGGCCCACCAGCAGTTCTGGGAGCCTCCCGGCTCTTCGTGTTGCCCGTCGCTGCTCGCCGGTGGGTTTTGGTAGGCAACAGAGAATCAGTTGGCCATGCAACAACCAGGAAGGGAGTATACCTGGGAAGAGTTTAAACAGAGATTTCGTGAATATCATGTTCTAGAGAGTGTTATGGAATTGGAGCGAAGAGAATTTGAAGAGCTGCAGCAGGGATATACCAGTGTTATGAAGTATATCCGGGAGTTTAGTCAACTGTCTCGTTATGCTGAGGAAGAAGTTAATACGGAGGAAAAGAGGAAGAAGCGTTTCCTGCGTGGATTAAATCCATTTGTGAGGATGCAGTTGAGGTTGGATAATAAGCAAACTTATCAGCAGTTGCTAGATGCAGCTATTACCTTTGAAGATGACTACAAGAATGTCCAAGAGGATAGGAGGATAACAACAATTCCAATCAGAGTGCCAATCCAAACGCAAAGAATATTATATGCCACAATTGCAAGCTTCTAGGGCATATGAGCAGGGATTGCCCGGAACCAGTAATTGTATGCCATGCTTGTGGTCAGAGAGGTCACATCAAGCCTAATTGTCCAAGCAAACCACAAGGAGGTTGGCCAGTTCGAGATGGAAGGAAAACCAGTGGAGGAAATGGACAACCCAATAAAGGAGGAAATAATGGCAAGAACAACAATGGCAAGAGGAACAGACCTACCGGGAAGATGAACTGTGCAACCCTCGAGGACGTGGATAATCAGAGCATGCAGTGATAGGTGCGCTCAATATCCTTACCAATCCCAGCAAAGTTCTATTTTGATACTGGTGCAACTACTTCATTCATTTCTGAAGAATTCTGTGATAAGTTCGGGATTAGAAGGGCAACGTTAGAAAACCCTATGACCGTAGTTACGGTAGGGGGAAATGTGATTGTACGCCACATTAAACAAGATCAGGTTATCTCGATATGTGGTTATACATACTTTGCATACCTTTATGTAATTACTCTAAAGGGAATTGTAGTAGTGCTGGGGATGGACTGGATGATGGAACATGGAGCTCAGATAAATTGTGAGGAGAAAACTGTCTCAATCAAAACTCCAAGTGGAGCAAGGATAGTTTACCAAGCAGACAAGCACAGTCATATCATGGTGGATCTGCAGTTGAACTCGATGAAAGAGGTCAAATTGGAAGATATTCCTATAGTAAATGAATTTCAAGATGTTTTTCCAGCAGAGCTACCCGGAATGCCACCAGATCGGGAGATAGAGTTCACTATTGATCTAATTCCTGGTACAACACCAATAGCTCAAGCACCATATAAGATGGGACCCAAAGAATTAAAAGAACTCAAAGAGCAAATTGATGAGTTAGCCAGAAAAGGATTTATTCAGGAAAGTGTATCTCCATGGGGAACACCAGTAATCTTTGTGGATAAGAGGGATGGTGGAAGAAGGATGTGTGTTGATTATAGAAATCTGAACAATGTTACTATCAAGAATAAATATCCTTTACCAAGGATTCAAGATTTGTTTGATCAATTGAAAGGAGCCGGAGTATTTTCAAAGATCGACTTAAGATCTGGATACCATCAAATAAAAATCAAACCTGGAGATGTTCCAAAGACAGCATTTGTCTCAAGATATGGACACCATGAATACCTGGTTGTACCATTTGGTTTCACCAATGCACCAACAATATTCATGAATCTGATGAACAAAATCTTCATGCCATATTTGGATAAGTTCGTCATAGTCTTTATTGATGATATTTTGATTTATTCCAAGGATAAGGAAGAGCATGCTGATCATCTGAGAATAGCATTGCAGACACTAAGGGAACATAAACTTTATGCTAAGTTCAGTAAGTGTGAATTTTGGCTATATGAGGTAGAATTCCTCGGCCATGTGATCGGTAAAGATGGAATTGCTGAAAATCCATCTAAGGTTCAGTCAGTACTAGAGTGGACTGCACCAACCAATGTGATGCAAATTCGAGGTTTCTTAGGAATGGCTGGTTATTACCGGAGATTCATTGAAGGTTTCTCCAAAATAGCTGGACCAATGACCAAATTGTTAAGAAAGAATACACCATTCCATTGGGATGAGAAATGTGAAGCAAGTTTTCAGGAGTTGAAGACCAGGTTAACCATAGCTCCAATATTAGCAGTTCTTGAAACAGGGAAAGACTTCACAGTATATTGTGATGCATCTAAATAAGGTTTGGGTTGTGTGTTAATGCAATATCAGAAGGTGATTGCTTATGGTTCAAGACAACTGAAACCACATGAAGTCAACTATCCAACTCATGATTTAGAGTTAGCAGCAGTGGTTTTTGCGCTAAAAGGATGGAGGCATTTTCTTTATGGATCCAGATGTGATCTATACACTGACCATAAAAGTCTCAAATATTTCTTTACTCAAAAGGAGTTGAATATGAGACAGAAGCGTTGGTTGGAACTAATCAAAGATTATGATTTAACAATCAACTATACTCCAGGGAAAGTAAATGTTGTAGCTGATGCTTTAAGAGTGCAGACATTCAGCCTAGCAATAGGGAGCTACCAAAAGAGTTACAAATGGACTTGGAAAGATTAGAGCTGCAATTCATTAAAACAGAGATTCTTGGAGGATTAGCTACTATGCAGGTAGTTGCAGAGCAGGACAGTGATCTTAAGCACGGAATTTTCAGACATCAAGCAGAATATCATGTTATTGCTGATGAAATTCGGAGGATATCTCAAGGGCAAAAATCAGTTTTTCGCCTTGGAGATTATGAGTCTTTATGGTTTCAAGACCGTCTTTGTGTTCCAGATGTGACTGAGATTAGAGATGTCATACTCAGAGAAGCACATGAAACACCATATTCTATACATCCAGGAAGTACTAATATGTATATGGATTTGAAAGAACTATTCTGGTGGAATAACATGAAAAGGGACATTGCTTAATATGTATCAGAATGCCATACTTGCCAAAGGGTGAAGGTTGAACATCAAAGTCCAGCAGGACCATTACAACCTTTGGAAATTCTCGAATGGAAGTGGGAAGAAATAGGTATGGACTTCATCACAGGATTGCCCATGACACCTAAACGGAAGGATATGATATGGGTAACTGTGGACAGACTCACTAAAAGTGCACATTTTATTCCGGTAAATCAGAAAGATAATGCTGAGAAGTTAGTAGAAGTGTACATCAAAGAGATAGTAAGTAAGCATGGAGTGCCCAAAAATATCATAACTGATAGGGGATCAGTGTTTACTTCAGCATTTTGGAAGCAATTGCATGAAGCACTTGATTCAAAGTTAGATTTAAGCACAACCTATCATCCAAAGACAGGAGGTCAAACTAAAAGAACAAATCAGATACTAGAAGACATGTTAAGATCTTGTGCATTAGATTTTGGAGGTACATGGGAAGATCATCTACCATTGGCAGAATTTTCTTATAATAATAGCTATCAGAGTAGTATGAAGGCAGCTCCATATCAGGTTCTGTATGGAAGGAAGTGTAGATCACCAATATGTTGGTATGAGCCTGGAAGCAGCAAGGAGTTCGCACCAGACTATATCAAGGGAAGACAAGATATCATTGATAATTTCAGAGATAGACTGAAAATAGCTCAAAGTAGGCACAAAAAGTTATAATGTTCAAAGTCGAAGATCATGGCATCCAGAAGTGGGAGATATGGTATATTTGAAAGTAAGTCCAATGAAAGGGGTGAAAAGGTTCGGAGTTAAAGGAAAATTGAGTCCAAGATACATCAGACCATTCAAGATATTGAGTCAGAACAGAACTATAACTTATGCTTTAGAGTTACCATCAAGATTGGCTCAAGTGCATAATGTTTTCCATGTGTCACAACTTCGTAAATGTTTGAAAGTTCCAGATGATGCAATCACACATCAAGAGATAGAACTACAAGAAGACTTGACCTATGTTGAAAAGCCTTGTAAAGTTTTGGAAGAAAACTGGAAAAGGTTGAGGAATAGAGCAATCAAGTACTGCAAAGTACAGTGGGAACATCATCCTGAAAGGGAAGCTACTTGGGAGAAAGAAGAGAATTTAAGAAAAGCCTATCCAGAACTATTCAGGTACACCTCAACAAACTTCGGGACGAAGTTTAATTTAAGGGCGGAAGTCTGTAACATCCCAGCATTTAGGAACCAACGAAGGGTAGATTTAGGAATTTGAAATATTGCATGCATTCATCTGTGAAAATGTGGGTAAATTTTTCGCCAAATAAAAACCTAAAGTGATCAAGGTTTCTTTCATACTTTGAGATTAGGTATAGTCTTGAAGGATGATTGTTATAGACTTTGATATGATCTTTGTGGACTTATGTGTTTTGGGAAATGAAATTTGAATTTAAACTTAAGTGTTGAATTTATAGTTCAAAAGAATTTAAAGTTATGTTTTAGTATTATGCTTTAGTCAAGAGTTAATAATTAAAAGTTCAAACCTTATATAAAGAAAACAATTAAGAATAAGAATCTTTATTTCAAAATTATATTCAATAAATAAGTTATAGAAATGTAACTTATGTAAATGAGCAACAAACTTTACAATAGTAAAGAAATGAAAGAATAATCTTTATTCATTGAATGATAGTATAATCTTTATTACAAAAGAATAAAAAAATAAAGTACAAAGGAATAAATTAAAGATTACAGTTGAATCAGAGGGATATTACAAGTGACTATTCTATAAAAAACCTAAACTAAAGTCTTGATCTTCAAATCTGGTACTTGCAAAATAAACAGAAACTTAAAACAAAATTAGGATTAGAAATATTTTACTCTCAGAATTGACAGTGAAGTGCACTGTTCAAAATTTCATCATTGAGTAATCTTTTAAAAGGGGCAAGTTTCACCAATATGAAAGAATATATCTTTCATAATTTTAATCCATAAGTCAAATAAACAACAAGGAGGGGCAAGTTTCACCAGCCATGTAAAATGTAACCTGATAACAGTAACTCTCAAATTCAGAACATATCCACATCTGTGCAGCAGGCACACAAGCAGCACACACACCAAACTGCATGGTGTGTGCTGTCAACACCACAGCAACAGCATAACCAAACAAAACGATCAACACAGCCGTGGGAAGCCAATCCCCCACACCATTCCATTGTTCTTGCACACCAAGAACAACAGCCAACAGCTAAACTAAGCCAAAGCCAAGCTAAATCACACCAATCAAAACCTTGGATCACACCACCAAAATGGTGACATAAGGAGGGGTGGATTAGGTGGATAGCAAGACCAAGATCAAGCCATCAGGACCAAGAGATGAAGGGCTAGATCAAGGACAAGCCAGGAGCTGGAAATACCAGGAGAGCATCAGATCAAGTTAGCACAAGATCAACCACAGGAAACCCCAACATCAAGTGACAGTGGTGAGTAAATAGATCATCACATGATCTATCTGTCTAAGATTAGACAAGCATACATGATCTGTATTTTACTCAAATTCTCAGAAAACACCCAAATGGGGTGAATCCATCACTGAAGTTTTAAACACTAAAAGCAACCAGAAAACTATAAAGATCGAACTTAGATCTTAGAACAACATCATTGATCTAATCTATCAAGCTATATTTTAATTCAAGAATGAATATAGTCAAGACCTAAATCTCTAGGCACATCTCTTCAATAGGAGTAGCACCTTAGGATATAATCTTATGGATCTATATAAGTTATCAAGCTTACAAGCATCTTTCCCCAACTTTGATTCAAGAAACAGTAGCTGGTATCACTACCCGAACCAATTCATGTGAATCAACAAGATAGAGGTCTAAATCCCTAAACCTCAGACCAACATCATTGGTTCTAGGGATGCAAGGAAAGAGGATTCCACTTATCTATAATGCCAAGTCAATTTTAAGCTTGAACAAGACCAAACCAAGTTATAGAATCTAATCTTGTGTGCCATACAAGGATGGTGTCACAAGAATAGTTCTAAACTAAGCAAGTTAAGCATCCAATCTTCACAGCTACAATCAGCCAACTATAAATCATTTTCCTGTTCTTCATCACAGGAATCATAACCAGGATATTCATATATATATCGTCACTATAGAAAACCATTTTGTTATCAAGCTATATATGAATTCTTAAGTCAACAGTACTAAGACGGTGACTTCATCACACAACACTCATTGTCATCAACCAAGTAATGACAGTGGTGAGATATTAAACCACTAGATTTACCAAGGATTGCTTCTAGAGAAACTTTACCATCTGAATCATATAAAAATTAATCCATAGAATCATCTGACAAGCCACTAGTATCACACAACTAACCATCAGCAGTAATCCACAGCAAGTCACCACTTAACAGGTTCAAGGATCATCAACACATGATCCAATTCATTAAATATTTAATCAACAGAAGGATTTGAACCCTAAGCAGAACCAATCATCTTAATCAGGACAAGACAGTAACCAGGAAAGCCAGTACCTGAAGGGAATATGCCCTGAGAGGCAATAATAAATTTTTTATTATGTGTATTCCAAGTATATGATAGATGTTTATTTTGCATGCTATAATTGTATTAATACGGAAACGTTAATACATGTGTGTTTAATAAACAAACAGAAAGTTCCTAGTTATGCCTCTCTCATAAACTAGTTCCTTGATTAACAAGATGATCACGGTTTCCTGATCATAGACATTGGATGTTGTTAATAACGAGATCACAAGATTAGTGTAATGGTGTGATGAACATGCATCCGAAGTATAGCATTACGATCAAAGTCATTGAGTTTATATTGCTATAAACAAACTACGAAGTAGTCCTAATCCTTAGACCATGAGATCATGCCAATCACTAACACCGGAAGAGTTTCTTGTTGACATCAAACGTCACTCCGTAATTGGGTGATTATAAAGATGGCTTCAAAGCTACTAAAGTGTTATGTTGAGAATCATGGATCAAGAGTGGAATTTGTTCATCCCGATGACGGATAGATATGCTCTGGGCCCTCTCGGTGATATCACATTGGTTAGCTTGCAAGCAAGTGATTTGATCACTAGAATGTTATATCACGGGAACGAGAAAAGAGTGCATGTCAGTAACGAGATCAAACTAGGTATGGAGATACCGATGATCGAATCTCTGACATGTAATATATCGTGAACAAAGGGATTAAGATACAAGCGTAAAAGGTTCCGACGATCACAGGAAAGTCATCGTTGAATGTGTGGGAGTCAGTATGGATCTCCAGGTCCCGCTACTGATTATTGATCGGAGAAGGGTCTCGATCATGTCCGCATTATTCGCGAACCGTAGGGTGACACACTTAAGGGACACTGGCATCCAGTTGGAGCAAATGTTTCATGCCGAAATAATAAACAAGCGCAGGAATTTATTTCACTAGATACCGAAACAGGTTTTCGGGTGAAATTGCATAAAGTGGTTATGCATGTGAAATGGAATTCTAGCAAGGGGTTATTTGTGAATGTTTGTCATTAAAGTAATTGCCAAAATTCTGAATAAAATAAAAGAGTTTTATTTAATGAGAGTTTGCATTAAATTTGGTGGAAATTTAATGGGAATTTGAGTGAAGGGAATTTAAAGGACATTTTGTGAGTGGAGTGTCCACCCACATGAATGAAGGAGGGGAGGGGGCAGCCCCCATGGTCGGCGGCCACCCCCTTGGGTGCCCCCCTCCTCCTATAAAAGGATCCCCTCCTCTCACTTGTCTCTCACACCTCCTGTGACGGATCTCTCTCCCCCTCTAGAATTTATCCCCCATGGTCTCGGACTAGCGATATACATGTTCCCGGTGGCAATTCGGCAAGAAAGGGTTGTGCTTCCGTTGCATCGCTGGAGCGAGGAGGAGGAGGTTGCCCGGTGTCTTGTACGTGTGTGCGAGCACGGATGCGCTGCTGCTTTGCGGCGCTAGGACTTCCTCTCGATCTTGAGATCGGCAAGAGATCGTCTACATCAACCACGAGTTGAACTCGTTAAGCTTTGTCGGTCTTCAAGGGTATATTCTCTACGGATATACATCCGCCCGTTGTTTGTATCTAGTAGATAGATCTTGGTACATAGTTCCCATCGTAGGAAATTTTTTGTTTTCTATGCTGCGAACCCTACAGTGGTATCAGAGCCGGATCTATGCGTAGATGCTTTACACGGGTAGTACACATATGAGTATGTGGGCGATGATGATTATGTTGTTGCTCCTTTGTTGTAATTTTGGATATTGGTGGCATAGTGGGATGAAGCGGCCCGGACAAACTTTACATGTCCTCACACATGAGACCTGTTCCACGCTTGACATGCAACTAGTTTGCATAAGTGGCTAGCGGGTGTCTGTCTCTCCTACTATAGTCAATATCTATTTTGCAAACGAGTTGTCAACAATTTGGTTATCCTTGTTGTGGTTCATGTTCGTAGGTAAGAACGGTTCTATCTTGAAAGCCCTAAGCCACGTAAAACTTGCAATGGATAAATTAGAGGCGTCTAGTTTAGATTGTTGCTGGGCTAGTGTTATGATATGGTAGTGTTGTAAGTAGAAGTATGAGATGATACTCTTACAACACACATGGCGTGTAATCTCCATAGACCTTGGACTTACACATATAGGTATGATAGTAATCATACCACGGTGCACATGATAGAGATCATATGCGGGAACCATATCATTTCCCTAATAAACATGTGATGTTTGATAGCATCTTATATTGCTTGTTTGCGCTTTGTTAGCATAATAAGATGATCCCTCATTTCTTCCTTTAGTATGCACCGATTATGTTTTTGTCGCTCCAAGACATCACGTGATGATCGGGTGTTCTTGGATCCACGACCATATTTCGGGTGTAAAACAGTTACACACGCGAATACTAAGGTTCTAACTTGGCGAGCCTAGCATGTACAGACATGGCCTCGGAACACGGACCGAAAGGTTAAGCATGAGTCATATAGTTGATATGATGCCCATTTGATGCTCGCCTTTGAAGCTACACACCGACTCACGTGATGATCGGACTTGGTGTAGTGGATTTGGTTCATGTAATCACAAAAAGGCACGAGGATGTCGTTTTTGAGTGGGAGTTCATTCGTAATATGGATTAGTTGAACTCAATCTATCATACACTTAGTATAAACTTTACAAATTCTGTTGTAGATGGCACCACCTGCTTTTAATTTCAATGTGTTCATGGAGAAAGATAAACTTGCAACGAACGGTAGCAACTTTACCGAATGGGCCATGAATTTGAGGATTCTCCTCTCTGCTGTACAAAAGCAATATGTGCTAGAAGCGCCGTTAGGCCCCCCACCTTTAGATGATGCCCCTGACAAGGAGAAGAATGTCTATCAGACTCGTCAGGAGGACCACAACTTAGTTCATTGCGGCATATTGTATGGGCGAGAGCCAGAACTTCGAAAGCTTTTCGAAAATGGCAATGCTTTTGATACAATGGGTGAGTTGAAAATGATTTTCGACACACATGCTGCTGTAGAGAGCTACAAGGCTTCAGAAAAGTTCTTTAGCTGCATGATGGAAGAGCACAACTCCGTTAGTGAGCATGTACTCAAGATGTTGGGTTACGCCGATAAGCTTGTGTCCTTGGGAATATCGATTCCCATTGACTTAGGCATCCATCGTGTTCTGCAGTCTCTGCCACCTAGCTATAAGAGCTTCGTGATGAACTATAATATGCAAGGCATGAAGAAGTCTCTCCCCGAGCTTCTTTCAATGCTTAAAACTGCAGAAGTGGAGATCAAAAAGGAACATCAAGTGTTGATGATCAATAGGAACACTGGTTTCAAGAAAGACAAGAAGGGAAAACGGAAGGGAAGTAAGGGCGGCAAGCCTGTTGCCGTGCCTGAAAAGAAACCCCGATTTGGACCTAAGTCTGATACCGAGTGCTACTATTGTAAGGGGACTGGCCACTGGAAGCGCAACTGCCCCAAGTATTTGGCAGACAAGAAAACCGGCAAGGCAAACAAAGGTATATATGATATACATGTTATTGATGTGTACTTGACTAGTGCTCGCAGTAGCACCTGGGTATTTGATACCGGTTCAGTTGCTAATATTTGTAACTCGAATCAGGGGTCGCGGAACAAGCGACCGCTAGCAAGGGGTAAGGTCAAGATGCGTGTCGGCAATGGATCAAGCGTTGATGTGATCGCCGTCGGAACGCTGCCTCTCCACTTGCCGTCGGGATTAGTTATAAACTTGAATAATTGTTATCTGGTGCCTGCACTAAGCATGAACATTGTATCTGGATCGTGTTTGATGCGAAGTGGTTATTCATTTAAATCCGAGAACAATGGTTGTTCCATTTATATGAATGAAATCTTTTATGGTCATGCACCGATGATGAATGGTTTATTTCTTTTGGATCTCGATAATAATGTTACACATATTCATAATGTTGATGCTAAAAGGATTAAACTAAATGATGATATATCCGCATATATGTGGCACTGCCGTCTAGGTCATATTGGCGTTAAATGCATGAAGAAGCTCCATTCGGATGGACTTTTGGAATCACTTGATTATGAATCATTTGATACATGTGAGCCATGCCTTATGGGCAAGATGACTAGAACGCCGTTTTCCGGTTCAATGGAACGGGCGACATATTTATTGGAAATCATACATTCTGATGTATGCGGTCCAATGAGTGTGTCGGCGCGAGGTGGATATCGTTGTTTTGTTACTTTCATGGATGATTTGAGTAGATACGGTTATATCTAATTGATGAAACACAAGTCTGAAACCTTTGAAAAGTTCAAGGAATTTCAGAATGAAGTGGAAAATCATCGTAATAGAAAGATCAAATTTCTACGGTCCGACCGTGGAGGTGAGTATCTAAGTTACGAGTTTAGCACTCACATGAAAGAGTGTGGAATTGTTTCACAACTCACACCTACCGGAACACCACAGCGAAATGGTTTGTCGGAACGTCGTAATCGTACTTTATTAGATATGGTTCGATCTATGATGTCTCTGACGGACTTGCCGTTGTCATTTTGGGGTTATGCACTAGAAACTGCTGCATTCACTTTAAATCGGGCACCATCTAAATCCGTTGAAAAGACACCATATGAATTGTGGTTTGGAAACAAACCTAAGCTGTCATTTCTTAAAGTTTGGGGATGCGATGTTTATGTGAAGAAACTTCAACCGGATAAACTCGAACCCAAAGCGGAAAAATGCGTCTTCATTGGATACCCTAAGGAAACTATTGGGTATTCCTTCTATCACAGATCCGAGGGCAAGGTTTTTGTTGCCAAGAATGGATCCTTTCTAGATAAAGAGTTTCTCACGAAAGGTGTGAGTAGTCGGAAGGTAGAACTCGAAGAGGTTATTGAACCTTCTCTTCAAAGTATGGCGAGTAGCGCAACGCCGGAAGTTGTTCCGGAGTTGGCTCCACCTGTTGAAGAGGGAACTAATGATAATGATCATGAAACTCCGAAAGAGAGTACTACCGAACCTCGCAGGTCTAGCAGGACGCGTGCAGCTCCCAAGCTATACGGAAATCCTGTCATGAATTTCATGGTTGGTGAAAATGATGACCCTGCGACGTATGAAGAAGCGATGATGAGCCCGGATTCCAACAAATGGTTAGAAGCCATGAAATCCGAGATGGAATCCATGTATGAAAATCAAGTTTGGAACTTGGTGGACTTACCTCACGACCGAAAGGCCGTGGAGAACAAATGGATTTTCAAAAGGAAAACTGATGCTGATGGTAATGTAACCGTCTATAAAGCTCGACTTGTCGCAAAGGGGTTTCGGCAAATTCATGGAGTTGACTACGATGAGACATTCTCTCCCGTAGCGATGCTAAAGTCAGTTAGGATTATGTTAGCAATTGCTGCATATTTCGATTATGAGATATGACAGATGGATGTCAAAACCGCGTTTCTCAATGGTAATATTGAAGAAGAGTTGTATATGATACAACCAAAGGGTTTTATCGATCCTAAGGATGATAACAAGGTGTGCAAGCTTCAGCGATCCATCTATGGATTGAAGCAAGCATCACGAAGTTGGAATCTCCGCTTTGATGAGGTGATCAAAGAGTTTGGATTTGTCCAAACTTATGGAGAAGCTTGTATTTACAAGAAAGTGAGTGGGAGCAATGTGGCATTTCTGATATTATATGTGGATGACATATTATTGATCGGAAATGATATAGATCTTTTAAACGGTGTTAAAAGTTATCTAAACAGCAAATTTTCAATGAAGGACCTAGGTGAAGTGTCATATATATTAGGCATAAAGATCTATAGAGATAGATCTAGGCGCCTAATAGGGCTATCGCAAAGTACATACCTTGATAAGATTTTAAAGAAGTTTAAAATGGAAAATAGTAAGAAGGGGTTCTTACCTATGACACAAGGCATGACATTGAGTAAGACTCAAAGTCCGGCTTCGGCGGAAGAAAGAGAGATAATGGACAAGGTCCCCTATGCTTCAGCAATAGGCTCTATAATGTACGCAATGCTATGTACAAGACCGGATGTGGCACATGCTATTAGTTTGACTAGTAGGTACCAATCGGATCCAGGTTCAGAACACTGGAAAGCGGTCAAGAATATCCCTAAGTACTTGCGAAGAACTAAGGATATGTTTCTTGTATACGGAGGTGAAGAAGAGCTCGTCGCTAAGTGTTATGTCGACGCTAGCTTTGACACCGATCCAGATGACTCTAAGTCTCAGTCCGGATACGTATTTCTCATGAATGGCAGAGCGGTTAGTTGGAGGATCTCCAAACAACCTATGGTGGCGGGATCAACAACGGAGGCCGAATATGTTGCTGCTTCAGAAGCGGCTCAGGAAGCAGTTTGGATGAAGGAGTTCATATCCGAACTAGGTGTGGTTGCAAACGCGTTGGACCCAATGGTGATCTATTGTGACAACAATGGTGCCATTGCCAATGCCAAAGATCCAAGGTCTCACAAGCATTCCAAGCATATTAAGCGCCGGTTTCACTCCATCCGCGAGCATGTCAAGGATGGAGATATAAAGATTTTTAAAGTACATACGGATCTCAATGTAGCACATTCGTTGACTAAAACTCTCCCTAGAGCAAAAAATGATCTACATCAGAACTCCATGGGTGTTAGATACATCACAATGTAACTAGATTATTGTCTCTAGTGCAAGTGGGAGACTGAAGGGAATATGCCCTGAGAGGCAATAATAAAATGTTTATTATGTGTATTCCAAGTATATGATAGATGTTTATTTTGCATGCTATAATTGTATTAATACGGAAACGTTAATACATGTGTGTTTAATAAACAAACAGAAAGTTCCTAGCTATGCCTCTCTCATAAACTAGTTCGTTGATTAACAAGATGATCACGGTTTCCTGATCATAGACATTGGATGTTGTTAATGACGAGATCACAACATTAGTGTAATGGTGCGATGAACATTCATCCGAAGTATAGCATTACGATCAAAGTCAATGAGTTTATATTGCTATAAACAAACTACAAAGTAGTCCTAATCCTTAGACCATGAGATCATGCCAATCACTAACACCGGAAGAGTTTCTTGTTGACATCAAACGTCACTCCATAACTGGGTGATTATAAAGATGGCTTCAAAGCTACTAAAGTGTTATGTTGAGAATCATGGATCAAGAGTGGAATTTGTTCATCCCTATGACGGATAGATATGCTCTGGGCCCTCTCGGTGATATCACATTGGTTAGCTTGCAAGCAAGTGATTTGATCACTAGAATGTTATATCACGGGAACGAGAAAAGAGTGCATGTCAGTAACGAGATCAAACTAGGTATGGAGATACCGATGATCGAATCTCGGACATGTAATATATCGTGAAACAAAGGGATTAAGATACAAGCGTAAAAGGTTCCGACAATCACAGGAAAAGTCATCGTTGAATGTGTGGGAGTCAGTATGGATCTCCAGGTCCCGCTACTGATTATTGATCGGAGAAGGGTCTCGATCATGTCCGCATTATTCGTGAACCGTAGGGTGACACACTTAAGGGACACTGGCATCCAGTTGGAGCAAATGTTTCATGCCGAAAGAATAAACAAGCGCAGGAATTTATTTCACTAGATACCGAAACAGGTTTTCGGGTGAAATTGCATAAAGTGGTTATGCATGTGAAATGGAATTCTAGCAAGGGGTTATTTGTGAATGTTTGTCATTAAATTAATTGACAAAATTCTGAATAAAATAAAAGAGTTTTATTTAATGAGAGTTTGCATTAAATTTGGCAGAAATTTAATGGGAATTTGAGTGGACTTTTGAGTGGAGAGAATTTAAAGGACATTTTGTGAGTGGAGTGTCCACCCACATGAATGAAGGAGGGGAGGGGGCAGCCCCCATGACCGGCGGCCACCCCCTTGGGTGCCCCCCTCCTCCTATAAAAGGAGCCCCTCCTCTCACTTGTCTCTCACACCTCCTCGTGAAGGATCTCTCTCCCCCTCTAGAATTTATCCCTCATGGTCTCAGACTAGCGAGATACATGTTCCCGGTGGCTATTCGGCAAGAAAGGGTTGTGCTTCCGCTGCATCGCTGGAGCGAGGAGGCGGAGGTTGCCCGGTGGCTTGTACGTGTGTGCGAGCACGGATGCGCTGCTGCTTTGCGGCGCTAGGACTTCCTCTTGATCTTGAGATCGGCAAGATATCGTCTACATCAACCACGAGTTGAACTCGTTAAGCTTTGTCGGTCTTCAAGGGTATGTTCTCTACGGATATACATCCGCCCGTTGTTTGTATCTAGTAGATAGATCTTGGTACATAGTTCCCATCGTAGGAAATTTTTTGTTTTCTATGCTGCGAACCCTACAGTACCAACATCTAGCATAAGATGGCCTAGCATAGAGAGCATGAGAGGGAGAGGATCCACTTACCAAAAGTCCTCGCTGTAGGAGAAGGCCGGCGAACATGGCGGCATGGGGAGCACCCCAAGGGGCGCTGCAACCCACACAACGCCATGGCAGTGCCTATAGACACACATGGGGGCGAAGAGCATCCCCACAGCACACGATAGCAGCGACGGCGTCAGCATCAACGCCAACCCCAATCCTAGGGTTCGACACGTCATCGATCTAGCCGCAGGAGGGCTCTAGGTCCAAATCCAATTGGACAGAAGGGTAGAGCGGGGCCGACAACCTCATCCTGCACCACGTCGGTGGCCAGGGAGGTACACGGCGACGTGAATCGCCGGCGGTGACACCGCTGACCACGGGGTCGGGGGAGGAGAAGGAGAGAGGTGAGCTCGAGAGAGAGACAGAGAGTGTGGGCTGAAATGGGCCAATACCCCTTCGGGGTGTTGTTTTGCATTTGCCCTACTGGGCCACAAGGTCCCAATAAAACCAAATAGCCAGCCCAAATCATTTAGAGCCTATTTTAATAATTGGAAAAAGACCAAAATGCCCCTGAACTTAAATAAATTCTAGAAAATAAAATAAAAGTCCAAAAATTATAAATAAAATATTTTTGGATTCATAATAATCCAATCTATCCAAATCAATTAAGAAATAAAATTTTAAACATATAAATTTTATTAAGAATTTTGTAATTTAAATATTCCTTATAGAATTTTACAAAATTATTGTAAGAAGATAAAAATAAATAAAATTCACTTTCATTATAAATTAATATTGTAGTATTTCAAAAAAAATACTAAACGAATATTTAATAACCATTTTTGGTATTGAAATGATAATTCTTAAAGGAATTATTAAATAATAATTTAAATAAAAGGAAATAAATAAATAAATACAATATTCTGTAAGTATTAAAAATTAATATTTATAAATCCTTAATTAATTCAAAAGGATTTTTCTATAATTTAAATAATGCGGGAGGTTACATATAAAGTTAAATAATGCATTACATTACTTTTGCATAATCATTTTGCTTCTTTAAATATTGTCCTTACCGGGCAAAAATGATGTTTTTATAGACATAGAAGCTCAAGGTCCAGTGCAAGCATCAGACTTCACTACCTTGCAATCACAAGGCAGGTTCATCACTTGCTCGTGTCATTTGAAGAGTCTTTATCAAAGTATTTGCGAATAGTGTGTTATCATCTATATTATGGAAAAAAGAAAACAATATTTTCTCAAGATACTAAATCTTAGATATGATCCTAAGTGATGATATGATGGAGCAATAGAACTTAAGGTTCTAATTGCACTAATGATAAACAGTTAGGGATTAATAACCCATGACATCAGTGATTCTAGCACCGTATATTACGCATTAACCATGAGATTTGAAATGGGACGGAGAAGTCAGCTGTATCCTTTTCCTCTTGTATGGAGGCAAGACGACCTTGTGACGTTGTGATTCCTTGTGTGGATCCAACATATGGGTGGGCACCCTTACGCCCCACACTTTTGGTGTCTAGATTATCTATGAATGGTGTTTAGGGATATAGTCCATGTAAATGGTACTATTCTGGACATCACTAGGTCATAGAGTCTTCGGGAACTCATCAGGATTTTAGCCTGCCCGAAAGGGGGCTTAACGAAGGTGAGCCAGTCCCGAAGGATCGTGCAGACATATGAGGTCGTGGAGAGGGCAGTGATTGGCTTGGACCAACTACTGGGCCCCACATCATGGAAATGTGGACGGGAAAGTACGCCCGGTTGTTCAACAAGGAGTTGATCCCTAATGGGAAAAGTAACGCACCTCTGCAGAGTGTAAGAATTGTAACTTGTTACTCCCTGTTCCGGGAAGGAGCTGCGAACACGACAGGAAAGGAACTCCATGAAAGTTCTGGTCAACCTGTGAAGGCTGATGGTCATAGATTTTTATCATAAAATCAACCTTTGAAGAAAGATTTACGAAAATTGCATAGTGCCAAAGATTGATAGTTAGAGGTGGTAGATAGAGCATCAAACTTCCTACCTTGCATATAATGAATTTGCTGAGTAATGCTGGTACTCATCCTTTCCTTTGAATCCCTGCTTAGACTCTGAGAATCCCGAAGATACTCCAATGTATGCATGTGAGAGTCAAGAGGAGGTCTTCTATAAAGAGCCCAACCCATATGGAGCTGTAGAAGGGGAGGACTATGGCATCGTCTACGGAGGAGAGTTCCAAGAGTCCGAATAATTACTATAGTTCTAGTAGACACTTGAGCCGAGTAACATGAACAATATATAACAATAAGTTGTTGAGCTCAATTTGGAGTTTAGGTTTTTAATTTGAAACTTCCGCTGAAACGCTTATATTTTGGTTTGTAAGTTGAATCTTTTGGAAGTCTTGAACTTCCGGTATTGTAATAATAATAACGTGTGTATGTTTGTAATATGGACCCGCAATGATCTTTTGTACCACTCTGAGGGATGTGATATTTATGAAACGGTGTTCTGTGGATGTCATGTCAACGACTACAGTGTACTACACATGTAGTGGTATGTTGGGTCACCGTAGAAAATGTGTATAACAATGCTAATAACTAGTACTCCTCCGTCCTAGAAAGTATTTCACAAGTTTGTCCTGCCTTCGTCTTAAAATAGATGTCTTAGATTTATTAAAATTTGGACAAATCTATATATTAAATAGTGTCTAGATTTATCTAATTTTTAACAAATCTGAAACACTATTTTAAGACGGATGGAGTATATATTAAATAGTGTCTAAATAAATTCAGTTTTAGATAATCTGTGACATCCTTCTCACGATGAAGGGAATATGGTCTCTATTTATGGCTTTGCCTTCATGCAAGCGCAACGAATTGTGATTATTTGTTTGTTGACAGAGAACTGGCATGTAGCTCAGTGGTTAGGCACGAAGTGGCAAACACGGCAGACTAGAGTTTGAACCACGTCGTGGTCGAATTTCCGGTGTCTCGTCGTTCTTCTTAATGATAATTTAGTGGGGCTCCTTCCTCGCTTGAATTCTTTATGTCGACACACATTGAAGTTTTCCATCGAAACAAATCACCGACTTATAAGACAAAATGACCATGTTTCTTTTCAATCTACGCCTAGTTCCACAAGACTACATGCTTGGCCTCGCATAATCTTGCTTTAGGATTTCCTCGATTCCAAGCAAGGGAGTTTATCGTATGTATGTAACATAGTAAGGATGGAGCGGTACACCCCAAGATTTCATTGCGTCGAACTCGGTTGGGGACTCACCCCGCAAAGAATAGGCTTGCCATCCTTACCACCAATCTAGAAGGTTGAAGAAATCGAATCTTTCCACATAGCACAACAAAAGAAGCGGTCGAAGTCACCACTCTAGAAATTCCCTTGATAGACACACCAGTTGCCAAGATCTGAAGAGAATTTTCGAACCGATCTAGCGATGCTAACCCTCATGTGCCCTTCATTGACTTTGAATCAGATCCCCACGGGATGGGGAGAGGTGAGAGGGATCTTATTCCAATGCATCATCGCCACCTCCGCCTTGTTGATATCGCTAGGGAGACAAAAATCAATGGAAGGCATCACCGATAAAAAGGAAGCCATCGGCATGGTCCGGACCGAGGAGAAAAGGAAGGCAATGGTGGATGCGCATGGTGGAACATAGCCAGCACCTAGGGTTGGAGACAAAAGGAGAGAAAGGTATGGCAAAATGAAGTTGGTGTGAGGAGAGATGATAACGTTACATTAGCATTTTTATGCACCGTCCATAAAAGTTACCATCTTATTAGAAGGAAGCAATTTGTTGGTAAATAAGTGTTGTAAGTAATTTAAATTTGTATAAATCTGTATGTATCTAAATATTTAAATTTGTCTCTTTATATGTATGTAGACATTTTTTTAGTGTATAGATATGCACAAATCTAGACAATACAAGTCAGTTAGTCAGTTACTTCTAAATGTAAAGAACTGAAAATGAATCGAGCTCGGTGGTTCGTGCGGGTATACTGAACTGTCTGGCTGTTTCGTGCCAGTTTGTAAGGTCATAAAAGATTCACACAGGAGTACAAGACACATCCATGGCAGATAACCAATAAAAGAATCTGTATTCATGATAATCTCATGCATGTGTAACAATATTACATCACGATGCTGTGTCAACCCGTAGTCGATCTGTCTCTAATAAAGAATCATAGAAAGAATCTCGCATATAAACAACCACCAAAACAGAGTATTCTTCCCTCCATCTAGAACACGATGGCAGCGGCAACCACGCCGGCGACGGCGACGAAGCTGACGGTCGACCTGTACGCGGCGGAGCTTGCGGGTGCCTCGGCGGGGGCGCCGGCGGGTGTGGCGGAGACGGCGGATGGGGTCATCGCGGAGGGAGCTTCCGTCGGGGTCTCCATGGGCGGAGACGGGGGAGACGCCATCGGGGACGGCGACGCGGCAGTCGGTGGCGTGGCGACCGGCGCAGGGGCGGTGGCCGGGGACCTTGACGGCGGCGCGGGGAGAGGTGCCATCTTGGGCGCCGGAATGGGTGCCGCTCCAGGGGCCTGCGCGGTGGCGGTGACGGCGAGGAGGGCGACGATGGCGGCGACCACGGCGAAGCGAGCCATCTGGTTCTTGCTGCTTGGCGAGGACCGGCTGGGATTTGGAGATGGGAGTAGAAGATGGGAAGCGAATGCTGTGTGTAGAAGCTGTGACTTATGAGATTTGGATCGGGGAGGAGGCCGGTACTTTATAGCCGGATGGCGCGTATAAAATGTCGGTTAGTCAACAGCTGTAACGTTCGAGTTTCAGGCTGTGCCGTGGGCCCGTGTATCACTGTCGCCAAGGGCACCAACGCGTGAGACCAGGCTGTCAGTGTACAGGTGGGTGCCCCTTCGCGTGGCCGCGCGGTGCAAAGCTAATCCGTGGGACCCCGAAAAAAAAAGGTGACCCTTCGGGGCGAGGCCCCGCGTCCTAGCCTGCCGGCGGTAATCAAGGACTTCAGCAGTCAGCACAACGATAGTTGCAGGGCAGGCACGTTTTGAGACCCTGAATTGTTGGACACCATACACTGATACACGGACGCCCGATCGAGACTTTCTGTTTTTATATTGAAGCTTCGTAAATTTCTGCGTCACGTATGCTTCATGGTCGGTATGGTCAGTACTCGGTAGTCTAGTCTAGTCCAGCATATACAAGCAGCGTAGAATTTTGGTTTAGTAGCGTAAGTAAAATATATAGGAGATATAACCGTGTTGGCAGAACACCAAAATCTTCTTTTTTTTTCTCTCTCTTTCCCTTTTTGGCCGTGCAGTCCCGCCATTTCTCTGGCTTGTCGCTGCACAGTCCCGTTATTTCCCCATCCTACCTCTTTCCTCCCTTCCTCCACCTGCCGTCGTCACCATGCCGCCGAAGAGGTACCAACCTCCCCGTGCGTCGGCGCCCGCAAAGAAAGGGAAGGCCGACAAGCAGTGATCGGAGGGGATGACCAACGCAGAGTGGGCGTTCGACATCCAGCGCAGGCAGGTGGAGAACGTCAGCCGTCGACTGAGGGAGAAGAACTCGAAGTTGCGACGGGCGGTGGAGGCGCAGACAGAGCAGGCTAATGCGGCCTCTCTTGTGGCGCAGCGGGCGGTAGCAATGGGGGGATGGCGATGCCGACATACGGTGCGGGCCTCCACATCCTTGGGAGACAGAATGGTGCCTCCTCTCCGTTGTTGTCCAACGCGCCACCTTTCGACCAGCCAAACTTGGCGCCGCACCTCACTCATTTCTCGTCGGGCTACAACGAATTCGACCCGCACGGCGGTTTCGACCCTAACTCCCTCGCCAAAGACACCTCACCGGCCCATCGTCGTCTCCCTCCTTTCAACCGTGGTGCGCCATCGAGGGCTGGCTTCACCCAGTTCATCATGGGTAGCAGCCAGAGTGCCCCAACCTGTTCGACGCAGGCAACAACTCGAGCACCCATAACCTCTTCGACGCGCACCATGGCGACTCTATTATCAACGGTAGCTCCGCACACGCCTTCAGGCAAGAAGAAGCCGCTTCATATGAGGGCGAGGAGGAAGACGACGGTGGCGAGCCTTGGAAGGACGATGTGTACACGTACGCGAAGGGCGAGGATGAGCTGGTGGAAGTGTCGGTGACCATTGCGACCGACCTGAAAGGGAAGAAGAAGGTGGTGGAGGGGGAGGGGGAGAAAAACGAGAAAGGAGGCGGTGGCTGCATCCCCAAGTGGAGCTCGAGGGAGGATGAGTGCCTCGTGGAGGCTTGAAAGACCGTCAGCTTGGACCCCTTCACCGGCAACAACCAGACTGCTACTGGAAGAGGGTGAAGGCGGCGTATGATGAGCGGCGGCTCTTGGATCCCTACTTCAAGTCTTTGTGCCACGACCGTAATGACTCCGGCATGTCTCACCATTGGGCCATGATCCAACATGCCTGCAACAAGTGGCACGGTGTCGTCAAGGAGGTGCGCCGCGTCCATGTCAGCGGCAAAAACTATGACGATCTGGTAAGCAATCCCCATCGCCGCCTGCTCCCGTCCGTTTCGAAATTTGTGTCCGGTTGTTGGTATTGTTCATAGATGCGCGCTATGATTGCCGCCTACCGCGAGGACAATGGCGACGACGAGTTCAAGTTCATCCACGTCTTCACACGGATCGAGGGGTGCGACAAGTGGGAGGAGACAAGGAACGCTCTCACAGAGGCCAAGGCCACCGTCTACGACCCAGAAGCGGCGCCATCGACAGCCTCGTAGGCTACGACCCAGAAGCGGCGTCAATCATCCATCGACAAGACATCAAGCTCGACCTCATCAAGGCTAACATGGTGGCAATGAAGAGGAAGGAGGACTTGGAGATCTTGATGGTCGACACGAAGGACATGGACGACGAGGTGAAGGCGTGGTATGTTGATCAGCACGCCTTGATTCTCTCTGAGAGCCGAGCGACCGCCAACCAAGCTAGCACACTGATACTGCCGGATGAGACTGCGACCCCGACCCCGATCAGCATCCAGGCCAGCAGGACTGTCCCGCCGCCGGCAACCCCGGAGGTGCCTCCTACCACGGCCAATGATCTCCCTATTTGATTTTCATGTTCCTCGCATGTTTATTTTGACTGATGGACTTGTATTACGGTGAATTGCGGCGATTACATCGCTTGAACTATGTTGTGTCCCGTGGCGAAAAACTATGTTTAATTTTCAGCGACCTTTTGAATGTTTGAATTTGCTATTGCGATTTGGAGGGGGGGCTGTTTGGGGCCGGTGGTTGGGAGACGGTGACCCCGATAGGATTAGGAGGTACTTGCGCCGGCGCCCCCATAAGGCGAAACGCTGGACCCCGTATGTGGAGGCGAGTGGAGATGCTCTAAGAGAGTAGTTTAGCTCCTTATAGCATATCAAATAGATTATCTAAAATATAGCACTTAGAAAAAGTTTTAGAACACCAAAATATTTCGCTCCGGCAGATGACGTAAAAAGGGGCATTGTTGTCGCCACAGATGATATAAAACAGGACATCAAGCTGAGATCCTTCTGATGGGGGAAGGTAGTTGGATCTGATGTGCCCAGGAGCCGAGCTCGATTTTGGCTAGCGAAGATCGCCATAAGCCTAGTACGGTGTGGCTAGGGTTGGGTGCGGAGGGAGCTAGGAATGTAGGAAAATTCATGACTAGTTTGTCTCGGTCACCCTGACTTGATTTTTTTCCTTGATAATTTTCTCGGTCTCATGTGCAACTACCGGGAGAATCCGGAAGCGGCGAGGCCGGCAGAAGAAGGGAGGCAGGAAGTGACAGCGCTTAAATGTCCCTCCCGCCAAACCCACGACATGACTACGAGACACCCTCGGGTTAGCCGCGCAAAGTGGTGATATGGGGGCACGGAGTGCGAATTGCCAAGGCTCCAAAAAGTTCAAGCCGAACGGTGTTTACGATGTCTGTTCATGGGAAAATTACAAAAAAAAACCATATTATGAGCCAAGATTTAAAAAAGCCACCATTTTATGTTAGGGTTTCATAAAACCATCACTTCAGAGTGAGTTCATGAAGATAGCACTGATACCAGTTTGATCTTGGTCTAATAAAAAAACTGACCGGTGGGTTCCACCTATTAATACCATTTTTATGAACGGTCCACAAAATAAATCAAAGAATCTCCCATATAAACACCACGAAAACAGAGTACTCATCTCCCCATCTAGAACACGATGGCAGCGGCAACCACCCCGGCAACGGCGATGAAGCTAACGGTCAACGTGTACGCGGCGGATCTCGCGGGTGGTAAATAAGCGGAAGTAGGTGACTTAGATTTATACGTATCTATCCACTAAATACGTATCATGAATACATGTAACTTAGAAAAATCCGAAGTTATCTATCTGAAAACCTATTTTTCAGACGGAAAGAGTATATACTCCCTCCGTTTCAAAATATAAGATGTTTTAGGTTTGTGAAGAAAATGAATCTAGACTTTTTTTAGTGTGTAGATTGATTTCAAAGTTGAGTGAACCTACATACTAAAACAAGTCTAGATTCATCTCTTTCACAAACCTAAAACATCTTATATTTTGAAACGGAGGGAGTACAATACATCAAGAATTCAAACTGAACTGTCTCAGTGTTTCGTGCCAGCGTACTGAACAGTCTCAATGTTTCGTGCCAGTATGTAAGCTCATAGAAGGTTTACACAGGAATACAGGATACATCCATGGCAGGTAACGAATAAAAGAATCCGTATTCATGATAATTTCATGTACTATGTGTAACAAGATAACATCACGATGCTGTGTCAACCTGTAATCGGTCTGTCTCTAATAAATCAAAGAATCTCCCATATAAACACCACGCAAACAGAGTACAGAGTACTCTTCTCCCCATCTAGAACACGATGGCGGCGGCAACCACGCCGGCGACGGCGACGAAGCTGACGGCCGACCTGTACGCGGCTGAGCTCGCCGGTGCCTCTGCGGGGGCACCGGTGGGTGTGGCGGAGACAGCGGATGGTGTCATCGCGGAGGGAGCTTCCGCCGGGGTCTCCATGGGCGGCGACGGGGGAGACGCCATCGGGGACGGTGACGCGGCAGTCGGTGGAGTGGCGACCGGCGCAGGGGCGGTGGCCGGGGACCTTGTCGGCGGCGCGGGGAGAGGTGCCATCTTGGGCGCCGGAATGGGTGCCGCTCCAGGGGCCTGCGCGGTGGCGGTGACGGCGAGGAGGGCGACGATGGCGGCGACCACGGCGAAGCGAGCCATCTGGTTCTTGCTGCTTGGCGAGGACCGGCTGGGATTTGGAGATGGGAGTAGAAGATGGGAAGCGAATGCTGTGTGTAGAAGCTGTGACTTATGAGATTTGGATCGGGGAGGAGGCCGGTACTTTATAGCCGGATGGCGCGTATAAAATGTCGGTTAGTCAACAGCTGTAACGTTCGAGTTTCAGGCTGTGCCGTGGGCCCGTGTATCACTGTCGCCAAGGGCACCAACGCGTGAGACCAGGCTGTCAGTGTACAGGTGGGTGCCCCTTCGCGTGGCCGCGCGGTGCAAAGCTAATCCGTGGGACCCCGAAAAAAAAAGGTGACCCTTCGGGGCGAGGCCCCGCGTCCTAGCCTGCCGGCGGTAATCAAGGACTTCAGCAGTCAGCACAACGATAGTTGCAGGGCAGGCACGTTTTGAGACCCTGAATTGTTGGACACCATACACTGATACACGGACGCCCGATCGAGACTTTCTGTTTTTATATTGAAGCTTCGTAAATTTCTGCGTCACGTATGCTTCATGGTCGGTATGGTCAGTACTCGGTAGTCTAGTCTAGTCCAGCATATACAAGCAGCGTAGAATTTTGGTTTAGTAGCGTAAGTAAAATATATAGGAGATATAACCGTGTTGGCAGAACACCAAAATCTTCTTTTTTTTTCTCTCTCTTTCCCTTTTTGGCCGTGCAGTCCCGCCATTTCTCTGGCTTGTCGCTGCACAGTCCCGTTATTTCCCCATCCTACCTCTTTCCTCCCTTCCTCCACCTGCCGTCGTCACCATGCCGCCGAAGAGGTACCAACCTCCCCGTGCGTCGGCGCCCGCAAAGAAAGGGAAGGCCGACAAGCAGTGATCGGAGGGGATGACCAACGCAGAGTGGGCGTTCGACATCCAGCGCAGGCAGGTGGAGAACGTCAGCCGTCGACTGAGGGAGAAGAACTCGAAGTTGCGACGGGCGGTGGAGGCGCAGACAGAGCAGGCTAATGCGGCCTCTCTTGTGGCGCAGCGGGCGGTAGCAATGGGGGGATGGCGATGCCGACATACGGTGCGGGCCTCCACATCCTTGGGAGACAGAATGGTGCCTCCTCTCCGTTGTTGTCCAACGCGCCACCTTTCGACCAGCCAAACTTGGCGCCGCACCTCACTCGTTTCTCGTCGGGCTACAACGAATTTGACCCGCCTGGCGGTTTCGACCCTAACTCCCTTGCCAAAGACACCTCACCGGCCCATAGTCGTCTCCCTCCTTTCAACGGTGGTGCGCCACCGAGGGCTAGCTTCACCCAGTTCATCATGGGTAGCAGCCAGAGTGCCCCAACCTGTTCGACGCAGGCAACAGCTCGAGCACCCATAACCTCTTCGACGCGCACCATGGCGACTCTATTATCAACGGTAGCTCCGCACACGCCTTCAGGCAAGAAGAAGCCGCTGCATATGAGGGCGAGGAGGAAGACGACGGTGGTGAGCCTTGGAAGGACGATGTGTACACGTACGCGAAGGGCGAGGATGAGCTGGTGGAAGTGCCGGTGACCATTGCGATTGACCTGAAAGGGAATAAGAAGGTGGTGGAGGTGGAGGGGAGAAAACGAGAAAGGAGGCGGTGGATGCATCCCCAAGTGGAGCTCGAGGGAGGATGAGTGCCTCGTGGAGGCTTGAAAGACCGTCAGCTTGGACCCCTTCACCGGCAACAACCAGACTGCTACTGGAAGATGGTGTTGGAATTATGCCCTAGAGGCAATAATAAAGATGTTATTATTATAATTCTTGTTCATGATAAAGTTTATATTCCATGCTAGAATTGTATTAAGCGAAAACTTTAATACTTGTGTGGTTTGTAAACAACACCGTGTCCCTAGTACGCCTCTATGGACTAGCTCATTGATCAATAATGGTTAAGGTTTCCTAACCATAGACATGAGTTGTCAATTGATAATGAGATCATATCATTGGGAGAATGATATGGTGGATAGACCCAAACAAAGCAGAGCAATTAGATCGTGTCATCGTGTTCGTCTTTGCGAAGCTTTTCCTATGTCAAATATTGTATTCCTTAGACCATGAGATAATGCAACTCCCTGGTATCGGAAGAAAGCTTTGAGGTCATCAAACGTCATCCTATGAGAGGGTGATCATAAAGGTGTCTCTCAGGTGATCGGAAAGTATCTGTTGGGTTGTATGTATCGAGATGGAATTTGTCCCTCCCAAGTCGGAGAGATATACTTCGATCCTACTCGGTAATCGATATCAACACCGCTTGCAAGCATGTAGTTAAGGAGTTAATCACAAAGTGATATCGGATTACGGAACGAGTAAAGTACTTGCTGTGAACGAGATTGAACTAGGTATGACGGTACCGACGATCGAATCTCGGGCAAGTAAAATATCGCGAGACGAAGGGAATATATATATGGGATTGATTGAATCCTGGCATCGTGGTTCATCCGATATGATCATCGATGAATGTGTGGGAGTCAATATGGGTGCCCAGACCCCGCTGTTGATTATTGATAGAAGATCATGTCTGCATATTCTCGAACCCGCAGGGTCACACACTTAACGTATCTCGACGCTAGGATAGATTGGATAATTGGTTTATGAATTTTTGTTCGGAGTCTCGGATGGGATCCGGGATATCACGAGAGGTTCCGGAATGGTCCGGAGAATAAGATTCATATAAGGCAGTGCAGTTTTTGGAGTTCGGAATTGTTCCGGGTTAATCGGTATTGTACCGGAAGCTTCTAGAACCTTCCGGAAGGGGACCAACGTGGCCCCACCTTCCGGGAGGGGGCATGGGCCTATGAGGGAGTGTCTTGGCCGCATTGGGCCAGGGGCACAAGGCCCCATAGGGCCCAGCCGATTCTAGAGATATTTGACTCGTTTAAATCTCGGGATAGAATTTCTAGATAAGGGAGAGTTTAAATTGTTTAAACTAGAGATAGGATTTCTAGATAAGGGAGAGTTTAAATTGTTTTAAACTAGAGATAGGCTTGGAGGAGGGGCAAGGGCTGGCCGCCCCCCTCTATATATAGAGGGGTGGTGCGCCCCCTCCCCCCCCACACACCTTCCTCCAAGCCCTAGCAACCTTGCTACCTTCCTCTCTCCCTCCCGACTGTTTGTAGGCGAAGCCCTGCAGCAGAAATTCTCCACCATATACACCACGCCGTCGTGCTGTAGATCCAATCTATCTCTCCACCATACTCGCTGGTCCGAGGAAGGAGGAGACGTCGAGGTGCTGCACGTGTGCATCTCACGGAGGCACCGCCACTTGTGGTGCTAGATCGGATCGGATCGCGAGGAGGAGAAGCGAGTACGACTACATCACCCACGTTCCGACGAACGTTCCGCCGTGCGAATCTTCAAGGGTATGAAGATCTAATCCAATCTCTCTCGTTGTTTGCATCTCCTAGATTAGATCTTGGCTTTCCCTCTGTTCGCTCTGTAGAAAATTTTGATTTACTATGTCGCGAAACCCTTCAGATGGTGAAGGCGGCGTATGATGAGCGGCGACTCTTGGATCCCTACTTCAAGTCTTTGTGCCACGACCGTAATGACTCCGGCATGTCTCACCATTGGGCCATGATCCAACATGCCTGCAACAAGTGGCACGGTGTCGTCAAGGAGGTGCGCCGTGTCCATGTCAGCGGCAAAAACTATGACGATCTGGTAAGCAATCCCCATCGCCGCCTGCTCCCGTCCGTTTCGAAATTTGTGTCTGGTTGTTGGTATTGTTCATAGATGTGCGCTATGATCGCCGCCTACCGCGAGGACAATGGCGACGATGTGGCATCCCGCAAAACCACTACTAGAAAATCGCGTTGTTTTTATGCATTGCATCATCATGACCGCATGCTCATGTCATCATGCCACATTGCATTTGAGCATCGTCATCATCCTGCATTTGCTTGCATAAAACTATTTGCAGAAAAACCTATTTTTTTGTTTTCTAAAGGCCCGTCTTTATTCAAACGCAAAACCGGGTCTCCAGAATTATTTTGTTGTCGGCTATCGGTTTGCAAACGGTGCGATTAAAATAAATAAAATGTTGCATTATTTTTAGTGGGGCAGTCGAACGGGCCGAATTGACCCGAACGACCACCCCAGGAAAATAAAACGGCCCACCCTATTAATCCTACAGCTACCAACTAACCTACCCAGCCCTCCCCTCCACCTCACCCCATCCAATCCTGGGCCGCCACCTCACCCTCTCCCTCCCCTCTAACCAACCCCACCCTGCCACATCACCCCCAACCCTCCCTCTCTCTCTCACCCTCCCCACCCACACAGCACACGCCTCCCACGCGCGACGCCCTCCCCACCTCCTTCCTCGCGCACGGCTCCTTCCTCCTCTCTTCCTCATCGCTCGCTCACCGCCCCGGCCCCGTCGCCGCCTGCAGCTCGCCCTCCGCCTCCCTCCTCCCTCGTCCGGCCACCCCTGCCCCCTTCGTCCTCCGCTCGCCGCCCGCCTTCCCCAACCAGCGCCGCCGGCCGTCGCCCGCATCCCCGCGCCTTCCCTGGTCCCGCCCGTCGCCGGCCTCCACCCTCAGGCCCCCACCAGCCTCGGCCTCCGCCACCGGCGCCTCCCGTCGAGCCCCGCCGCCCGCGGCCCTCCTCTATGTGGCATCCCGCAAAACCACTACTAGAAAATCGCGTTGAATTTGTGCATTGCATCGGCATCATCATATGTTGTTTGTCAAAAACTATTTTCGCAAGCCCGTTTTGTTTTCCAAACGGCCCATCTTAATTCAAATGCAAAGCCCGGTCTCCGGATTATTTTTGTTTGTCTACTATCGGTTTGCAAACGGTGTTAATAAAACAAATAAAATTTATATTATTTTTTGGTGGGGCAGTCGAACGGGCCGAATGACCCGAACGACCGCCCCAGGTTTTAAATCGGACCACCTAAACAGCCCCCCTAATTCCTAAGTTCACCAAACTACCTACCCACACACACCCCCTCCACCTCACCCCCTCCTATCACGAGACGCCACCTCATCCTCTCCCCTCCCCCTGGCCAATCAACCTCTGCCACCTCAGCAGCCCCCCTCTCTCTCTTCCCATCCCCACCAGTCCCACACCTCTCTGCCCGCTGGCCCCACCCCAGACCCCAACACCACACGCCACCACCGGCCACGCACGCGTCCCCGCGGGCCCCACCCTGGCACCCCTGTCCCCCCGCGTCTTCCTCCTCCCCATCTCTCTTCCACCGCACGCCCGCGCTCGCCCCTCACCGCCCTGCTCCACCGCAACCCGCGTCAGCCCCAGCCGACGCCGGCCCCTACCCGCCGGAGCGCCGCCGCCACCAGTCCGCGACCGCCCCGGCCCGGCGAGCTCCCCAACCGCCGCCGTGCCCTCGCCCCGTCCCTCCCCTTGCAAAGCTCGAGCGTCGCCGCTCTCTTCTGTGGCCGCGGCCGACTCCCTCCTCTCCGCGCGGGCTGACCTCGCCGGCATGTCCCCCTCCGCGAGCTCCGCCGTCCGCCCTCTCCTCCGGCTACCTCCGCCTCGCCGGCGTTTCCCCAACCTCGGAGCTTCCCGCCTCCGCGGGCCCCTCGCCGCCTCCCGCCAGCCGTCCTCCCCCGCACCTCCGTCGGCCCGCCTCCGTTGCCGCGCCCCCGTGCTCCTTCTCCGGCGCCGCCACCGCACGCGAGCCGCCCCGCCTGCGAGCGCCGCCTCCCCGCGAGCAGCCCCGGCCCCGACCTGGCCTCTGCCCCGCCCCCTTCTCCCTCAGCGCCGAGCGTCGCCCGCCTCTCTGCTCGCACCGCCGCGCCCGCGCGTCCCGGCGCGCTGCGCCCGCAACCTCGCCTCCGCGCCCGCCCGAGCTCTCGGCCCGCGTCCGCCGGCGTGCCCGGCCCCGCATCGTCTGCCCCGCCTCGGCCGCGTGCTCGTCGCAGGTCCCCACCGCCGCCAGACGCGCCCCCTCCTGCCAGCGCGCCGCCGGTCGCCTGCAAGCCACCGCCGGTCCCGTCCTCCGCTCGCCTCGTCGCCGGCCGCCCTGACCCGGGCCGTCCTCGCCCGGAGCCGCCGCTCTGCTGCTCTGGCCCGGCCCCGCGGCCCGCATCTGCGCCACCGCCGGCCGCGCTCGCCGCCGGGTCTCGCCACTGACCCCGCCGCCGTGGCACCTTCCGAACCCTGAACTCCAACTCGGTACCCGGAGGACGCCACGTGAAACCATCGGAACCGCAAAAGCCTTGGCGCTTGGACCGAGGGAAACATGCCGTGAGACCCCGATATCCGAAGGTCGACATCGAACCGAAGCATCAAGGCCGCCTTCATGAAGCTGTCAAGATCTCCATCACGGACTTCAAGTACCCCTCGAAGGCGACAGGAATTCCTCCCCGGACCCCGATGACGCTAAGTTCTTCACCGTAGAGCAACAAGGCCTTCGACAAGACAAGGAACGCCAAGAACTTCACCCCGAATGCCAAGACCTACGCGACAACAAGTTCGACACCGTACAGGGCGAGACCGATGCGCCCCTACGCCACGCCAAGTTCGTCTACCCGAACGCCAAGACCGATAAGATCTACCCCGACACCGAGACCCCGACGCGACAAGTGCTTCGTCCCGAACGCCATGACTGACAACATGACCCGAGAACCCTGATGCGCCAAGACCTACCCTGGAGTCGGAGAACGACCTCGCCGAACCCTGAACCCTGAGTCCGACCCCGAACCCCGGAACCTCAAGTCCGTCAAGACCCTAATGTGTGAACCCCTTCCCGAAACCTTATTTTTTATTAATATAATACAATTGCTGCACATCAAATCATTCATCTCGCATGCATATCATGTGGTTTGGGGGCCTTATGCCGATTCACCTAATAATTAAATATGGGGCCCATATGCGGACCAATCTAGCCTTATATTGGCCTCATTTAAATTTGTGCATCGAACCGTTGTCATCTTTTGCCTTGTTAAGACAACAGTTAAAATTGCGGGGTAGCTAAATAACATGAACCATCTAATTAATTGTCGGGACCCCGGTTCCACTTAATATAACCTAATCGCATTGCACCCTTGCCATGTCATACATCATACATGCATCATGCCGATCTTCTGCCGTTGTATTAAATAGCGCATCCGGTGTTTCTTCTAGTGTTTTGCTTCTTCGCGGATAAGGCCGCTGAGTTGATGTGAGCTTCGCCCGATCTTCGGTTGACCCTTCGACAATGTTTTCAGGCGAGCATATCCCCCTTTCTACCTATCTTATTTTTATAGTCTTTATTCCCTCCTGTTGATCTATTGCTATCTGTGTCGCGATGCTTTAGTTTCCGTACCTGTGATATCCCTTGCAGCCTTATATTGCCTTGGACACATCCTATTACCATTGTTTGGTAGATAGTTGGACTTGCGCGTCGTAGCCGCTTGCTCAAGTGTTGTCGCGTGTCGTCACTTGCCACGGTTGTTGGAGTATTGCCACCTGTTTGATGTTGGAGATGATCTCGGCTTTACTTTTCGTTCACTTTAATTCCTGTTTAACAACTAAAATTGAAGTAAGTAAGCAGAGGCATCGGTGGGTGATAGATCACATTTGGTTTCCGAACGCCCACTTGTGTCCCGTGGGACCCCGAGTACTTGATACCTGTTCCTTGATTTATCGCGCTATCCACATATGGGGAGTATGGGCCCCCCTTAGCCAGAGCTTGATTCCGTCTTATTTCTTGGGGCCACAAACTAGTTTGAGGTTTTATTTACGATCCTGTACTTATGCCATGCTTTATTACTGTAATTACGTTTGTGCGAGGAGCACACTGTACTGTTTAGGATCGTGGCACGATTCCGCGCTATCGACAAGCCCAGCCACACTTTCGGGTTCCCAGTCGTTCACAGCCGTCCCCACAACCTTAAGTCCGTCTCGGAGCCGGCCGGCTTCGTTGCGGGTTCTACTTTAAGGGGTGGCCCCCTGAAATATTTCTGAATCTTGTGATTGCTCTGTCGTGAAGACCTCGTTGGGTTTTGATTTGGTTTTTCCGAGGTTGATCGTGTGTGTGTTGCTATTTGTGCACCCCGGCCGGGTTAAAACTTTCTGAAAGCCGTGTCCGCGGTTATGGACGACTTGGAGCACATTATCTCGACCATAGACAAGCATAACTAAAGTTTACTGCTATAAATTTGACTTTATAATGACTAGTAATCAGCTTCACTATAATGGAATGGCTAAATAATACTACCCACCATTGCTTGTTTGGAGTGTCGCTTGCGACCATTGTACCTGACTAGTAAGTATTGCAAATACAACGGAATGGCTGAATAAAAGTACCAACAACTGCTGGGTTTTGGGTTATCTCATGTTATCTGTATCTGATTAGTAATTGTTGCAACTACAACGGAATGGTTAACTAAAAGTGCCCACGGTTTATTTTATCAGGACGATTAACTGAACCTGACTAGTAATTGCTGCAACGATAACTGAATAAATAAAACTGCCAACTGTGTGAGTTCCTCGGTTGACTTCCTCGTTTGGTCTCGAGGGGGAAACATCAGGATGGGTTTGTTGGTGTTAGCTTCAGGGTGGATCCGGATAGGTCATTCTTATCCCTCTCTGATAACCGCCAGTTGTATCGAGTCTCTATAGGTTGTTTAGTGCATGCTGCCGCTGCCGCTCAGTCCACCATACCTATGTAGGCGAGGACCGCCGAATTCTAGCCTCGCCGTGTACTGGCCTCAGTACTGACGCTCTTCTTTTTCCTTTGCCCTTTGTCGGCACCCCTTTTGTTTAAGCAGGTTTTGAGATGCGACGCCGTTAGCAGGGTTACCCTTCTGGCTTGGCCTGGGCAGGGTTATGGACTCCATTGGTTATTCTTCAGGGCTCTTAGCCCCATTTGCATCTTGTCCGTAGTCGGACGCCATATCATTTTCAAGGTGATTTGAATCTTTGTACCGTATATCTGTATTCTTGACTCTTTGAGTCGCTGTTATATATATATCTGTTCTGTGGGTCCCATCGAGGACTGTTGTGTAATGTTATTACTTCGTTTTCCACCCGCACGAAAGTGCCTGGTGGGCACCTTTGAATCGTTTCTATGCGGGTTTGGCGGGTTTCGCTAAAACTTGCATAGGTCCGATTCTGAGGGTGTTACAGAGTGGTATCAGAGCTCAGCAGTTGCGATACCCCACAAGTCCAGCCTGTAGGATAACCTAGCTAACGGCCGAAGTAGAGTGTCAAAACTATTTTTGAAAAATCGGTTGGATAGATCTGATTAGGTCTGATTTTACTCCTTACCCCTCTGTTATTCTCCTCTTACCTCTACGTGTTTTGAATCCGCTCTCTTCTCTCTCTTCGAGTCCAGGATTTCTCGTGGCTGGGTTTCCGTCGTACCTTCAGGTTTTCGCTTTCTCCCTTTTGTAACGGAGGTGCTACGATCATCAATCTGCGACTGTTCTGTTGTGCCCTTCATCCGATCTTTTGTTCTTGAGCTCTTTATCCATATGTGCTCCTTGCTGGATATCTGTGTCGTTGAAAAACATATGAGAAGGACGAGCTTTGGTGAAGTTGGAGTTAACCTTGAGCATGTGTTGTTCATGCCAATGGAACCATCGCGAAACCTAATCAGTGTGTCTTTCATACGTTTTCTATTGTATCTTCCGGTGTTTCCCGATGTGATGACATCATCTACGCCAGATCCGAAGCAGAGTCTGCATCACTCCTTTGTTCCGAACCTCGTTTGTCGAGATCTTCCGTCTGATTCCGAGAGTTGGTTGCTTAATCCGCCTATTCGTGTGCAGAGTAATGGTTTGAGTGCGGGATCGAGTAGCTACCCTACCACTGCTCTTATCATTCGCTCTCGTACGTTGAATCAGGGGATCCAGCAGTTTTACTCCGTCCATGGAAGTTAGGGTGGCCTTATTTTTGATGCCTCTATCTTCGTCCTTTGTTTCTCCGGAGTGTTCTCTCGACGATCAGGAACAATGACCCTTTGCTGGTGGTGTCGCCGATTTCAGATGAAGAAGGAACCCTCGTTAGTGGTGTCGCGAGGATCTACACGAAGCGAGAAGACGCAGATCGCCGACCTTCCTTCCGGTACCATCAGGCGGATCTCGAGGGCGAGATCCATTGTTAGTGGTGTCGAATTGTGGCATCCCGCAAAACCACTACTAGAAAATCGCGTTGAATTTGTGCATTGCATCGGCATAATCATATGTTGTTTGTCAAAAACTATTTTCGCAAGCCTGTTTTGTTTTCCAAACGCCCCATCTTAATTCAAATGCAAAGCCCGGTCTCCGGATTATTTTTGTTTGTCTACTATCGGTTTGCAAACGGTGTTAATAAAACAAATAAAATTTATATTATTTTTTGGTGGGGCAGTCGAACGGGCCGAATGACCCGAACGACCGCCCCAGGTTTTAAATCGGACCACCTAAACAGCCCCCTAATTCCTAAGTTCACCAAACTACCTACCCACACACCCCCTCCACCTCACCCCCCCTATCACGAGACGCCACCTCATCCTCTCCCCTCCCCCTGGCCAATCAACCTCTGCCACCTCAGCAGCCCCCCTCTCTCTTCCCATCCCCACCAGTCCCACACCTCTCTGCCCGCTGGCCCCCACCCCAGACCCCAACACACACGCCACCACCGGCCACGCACGCGTCCCCGCGGGCCCCACCCTGGCACCACTGTCCCCCCGCGTCTTCCTCCTCCCCATCTCTCTTCCACCGCACGCCCGCGCGCTCGCCCCTCACCGCCCTGCTCCTCCCCCGAACCCGCGTCAACCCCAGCCGACGCGGCCCCTACCCGCCGGAGCGCCGCCGCCACCAGTCCGCGACCGCCCCGGCCCGGCGAGCTCCCCAACCGCCGCCGTGCCCTCGCCCCGTCCCTCCCCTTGCAAAGCTTGAGCGCCGCCGCTCTCTTCTGTGGCCGCGGCCGACTCCCTCCTCTCCGCGCGGGCTGACCTCGCCGGCATGTCCCCCTCCGCGAGCTCCGCCGTCCGCCCTCTCCTCCGGCTACTCCGCCTCGCCGGCGTTTCCCAACCTCGGAGCTTTCCGCCTCCGCGGGCCCCTCGCCGCCTCCCGCCAGCCGTCCTCCCCGCACCCCGTCGGCCCGCCTCCGTTGCCGCGTCCCCGTGCTCCTTCTCCGGCGCCGCCACCGCACGCGAGCCGCCCCGCCTGCGAGCGCCGCCCCGCCTGCGAGCGCCGCCTCCCCGCGAGCAGCCCCGGCCCCGACCTGGCCTCTGCCCCGCCCCCTTCTCCCTCAGCGCCGAGCGTCGCCGCCTCTCTGCTCGCACCGCCGCGCCCCGCGCGTCCCGGCGCGCTGCGCCCGCAACCTCGCCTCCGCGCCCCGCCCGAGCTCTCCGGCCCGCGTCCGCCGGCGTGCCCGGCCCCGCATCGTCTGCCCCGCCTCGGCCGCGTGCTCGTCGCAGGTCCCCACCGCCGCCAGACGCGCCCCCTCCTGCACCGCGCGCCGGTCGCCTGCAAGCCACCGCCGGTCCGTCCTCCGCTCGCCTCGTCGCCGGCGCCCTGACCCGTGCCGTCTCGCCCGAGAGCCGCGCTCTGCTGCTCTGCCCGGCCCGCGGCCCGCATCTGCGCCACCGCCGCCGCGCTCGCCGCCGGGTCTCGCCACTGACCCCTCCGCCGTGGCACCTTCCGAAACCTGAACTCCAACTCGGTACCCGAGGACGCCACGTGAAACCATCGGAACCGCAAACCTTGGCGCTTAGACCGAGAAACATGCCGTGAGACCCCGATATCCGAAGGTCGACATCGAACCGAAGCATCAAGGCCGCCTTCATGAAGATGTCAAGATTCCATCACGGACTTCAAGTACCCCTCGAAGGCGACAGGAATTCCTCCCCGGATCCCGATGACGCTAAGTCTTCGCCGTAGAGCAACAAGGACTTCGACAAGACAAGGAACGCCAAGAACTTCACCCCGAATGCCAAGACCTACGCGACAACAAGTTCGACACCGTACAGGGCGAGACCGATGCGCCCCTACGCCACGCCAAGTTCGTCTACCCGAACGCCAAGACCGATAAGATCTACCCCGACACCGGAGACCCCGACGCGGACAAGTGCTTCGTCCCGAACGCCATGACCGACAACATGACCCGAGAACCCTGATGCGCCCAAGACCTACCCTGGAGTCCGAGAGAACGACCTCGCCGAACCCTGAACCCTGAGTCCGACCCCGAACCCCGGAACCTCAAGTCCGTCGAGACCCTAATGTGTGAACCCCTTCCGAAACCTTATTTTTATTAATATAATACAATTGCTGCACATCAAATCATTCATCTCGCATGCATATCATGTGGTTTGGGGGCCTTATGCCGATTCACTAATAATTAAATATGGGGCCCATATGCGGACCAATCTAGCTTTTATATTGGCCTCATTAAATTTGTGCATCGAACCGTTGTCATCTTTTGCCTTGTTAAGACAACAGTTAAAATTGCGGGGTAGCTAAATAACATGAACCATCTAATTAATTGTCGGGACCCCGGTTCCCACTTAATATAACCTAATCGCATTGCCCCCTTGCCATGTCATACATCATACATGCATCATGCCGATCTTCTTCTGTTGTATTAAATAGCGCATCCGGTGTTTCTTCTAGTGTTTTGCTTCTTCGCGGATAAGGCCGTTGAGTTGATGTGAGCTTTGCCCGATCTTCGGTTGACCCTTCGACAATGTTTTCAGGCGAGCATCTCCCCCTTTCTACCTATCTTATTTTTATAGTCTTTATTTCCTCCTGTTGATCTATTGCTATCTGTGTCGCGATGCTTTAGTTTCCGTACCTGTGATATCCCTTGCAGCCTTATATTGCCTTGGACACATCCTATTACCATTGTTTGGTAGATAGTTGGACTTGCGCGTCGTAGCCGCTTGCTCAAGTGCTGTCGCGTGTGTCACTTGCCACGGTTGTTGGAGTATTGCCACCTTTTGATGTTGGAGATGATCTCGGCTTACTTTTCGTTCACTTTAATTCCTGTTTAACAACTAAAATTGAAGTAAGTAAGCAGAGGCATCTGTGGGTGATAGATCACATTTGGTTTCCGAACGCCCACTTGTGCCGTGGGACCCCCGAGTACTTGACCTGTCCTTGATTTATCGCGCTATCCACATATGGGGAGTATGGGCCCCCTTAGCCAGAGCTTGATTCCGTCTTATTTCTTGGGGCCACAAACTAGTTTGAGGTTTTATTTACGATCCTGTACTTATGCCATGCTTTATTACTGTAATTACGTTTGTGCGAGGAGCACACTGTACTGTTTAGGATCGTGGCACGATTCCGCGGTGGTTGTCGACAAGCCCAGCCACACTTTCGGGTTCCCAGTCGTTCACAGCCGTCCCCACAACCTTAAGTCGTCTCGGAGCCGGCCGGCTTCGTTGCGGGTTCTACTTTAAGGGGTGACCCCCTGAAATATTCTGAATTTGTGATTGCTCTGTCGTGAAGACCTCGTTGGGTTTTGATTTGGTTTTTCCGAGGTTGATCGTGTGTGTGTTGCTATTTGTGCACCCCGGCCGGGTTAAAACTTTCTGAAGCCGTGTCCGCGGTTATGGACGACTTGGAGCACAGTATCTCGACCATAGACAAGCATAACTAAAGTTTACTGCTAAAATTTGACTTTATAATGACTAGTAATCAGCTTCACTATAATGGAATGGCTAAATAATACTGCCCACCATTGCTTGTTTGGAGTGTCGCTTGCGACCCTGTACCTGACTAGTAAGTATTGCAACTACAACGGAATGGCTGATAAAAGTACAACACTGCTGGGTTTTGGGTTATCTCATGTTATCTGTATCTGATTAGTAATTGTTGCACTACAACGGAATGGTTAACTAAAAGTGCCCACGGTTTATTTTATCAGGACGATTAACTGAACCTGACTAGTAATTGCTGCAACAATAACTGAATAAATAAAACTGCCAACTGTGTGAGTTCCTCGGTTGACTTCCTCGTTTGGTCTCGAGGGGGAAACATCAGGATGGGTTTGTTGGTGTTAGCTTCAGGGTGGATCCGGATAGGTCATTCTTATCCCTCTCTGATAACCGCCAGTTGTATCGAGTCTCTATAGGTTGTTTAGTGCATGATGCCGCTGCCGCTCAGTCCACCATACCTATGTAGGCGAGGACCGCCGAATTCTAGCCTCGCCGTGTACTGGCCTCAGTACTGACGCTCCTCTTTTTCCTTTGCCCTTTGTCGGCACCCCTTTTGTTTAAGCAGGTTTTGAGATGCGACACCGTTAGCAGGGTTACCCTTCTGGCTTGGCCTGGGCAGGGTTATGGACTCCATTGGTTATTCTTCAGGGCTCTTAGCCCCATTTGCATCTTGTCCATAGTCGGACGCCGTATCATTTTCAAGGTGATTTGAATCTTTGTACCGTTTATCTGTATTCTTGACTCTTTGAGTCGCTGTTATATATATCTGTTCTGTGGGTCCCATCGAGGACTGTTGTGTAATGTTATTACTTCGTTTTCCACCCGCACGAAAGTGCCTGGTGGGCACCTTTGAATCGTTTCTATGCGGGTTTGGAGGGTTTCGCTAAAACTTGCATAGGTCCGATTCTGAGGGTGTTACACTCTACCCGAGCGCCCCGCCCGCCTCCACCTCGCCTCCCCAGGCCCGCCGCCCCTGCCCATCGTCCGGCCGCCTCCTCCGGCGTGCTCCGGCCGCCCCGCTCAACCTCCGCCCAGGCCGCGACCGCCTCTCCCCTAACGTTCTCGACCCACCGCTCGAGCCGCCCCATCCCCCTGCGCAGCGCCGCCCGTCTGCCGCGCCTCCCCAACTTAGCCGGCCTCTCCGCCTCCGACCCCGCCGCTGGCGTCCTCTCCCTTCGCGCGCGCCGCCCCTGCACGCCTGCGCCTCCGGCGAGCTCCTCCCAGCGCCCGCCACCCAAGCTCCTCTGCGCCGCCGCCCTCGGCTCGTCTCTGCCAACCCCGTCGCATCCTCGGAGCCGCGCCGGCCGCGACCCCTCGGCCGCGTCTCCCCTCTCCGAGCCGCCTCGCCTCCTGGCGTGGAGCCTCCGCCCCGAGCGCGCCGCTGCCTGCGACCCCGTGTGTTTTGTGGTGGCGTTGGTGACCAAACAAGATGATGCGGTGTCAGCGAGGTCTCACGTTCCTGTGCACGCTTCGCCATCGAGTTCCAACTCCCCGAAGACCAAGACCCGATGACCGAGACCAAGTTTTCGTCGTTGACCAAGATGGGACCTCGAGGCCTTCTACATGGGACACCAAGATCTCCTTCACGGAAAACCCCGAAGTCCGAGATCAAGTCCGATCCCGATGATCCGAAGGACGCCAAGATCCGGACCCGAAGACCTAACCCCGTGGCGACAAGTACGCCGCCCCAGAACGCCAAGATCCACCCCAGTAATCCGAGAACGCTTCCGTCGAGACCGACCCCGTCGACCCTGGACCCTGAGACCGAACCCGAACCCCGGAACCCCAAGATCGTCGAGCCCCCCAATGTGACCCCTTTTCCTTGAGCCTATTTTATAAATGAAAAATACCAACTTGTTGCATATTTAATTGCCATACGCATGCATATTTGTGTGGTTTGGGGGCCTTATGCAGATTCACCTAATAATTAAATATGGGGCCATATGCGGACAAATCTAGCCTTATATTGGCCTCATTCAAACTTGGTAGCGAACCGGTGATATATATTCGCCTTGTTAAACAGCATTTAAATTGCGGGGGTTTTAAACAACTTGAAACCATAATTAATTGTCGGGACCCCGGTTCCGCTTAATATGACTAAATTGCATCGCACCTTTTCCATGCCATACATAATGCATGCATCATGCGATCTTCTGCGTAATCTTAAATATTGCATCCGGTGCTTCTTCTAGTGTTTTGCTTCTCGCGGATAAGGCCGTTGAGTTGATGTGGAGCTTCGCCCCGATCTTCGGTTGACCCTTCGACAATGTTTTCAGGCGAGCATCTCCCCCCTTTCTACCTATTACTTTTATAGTATTATTCCCTCCTGTTGATCTATTGCTATCTGTGTTTGCGATGCTCTAGTTTCGTACCCGTGATATCCCTTGCAGCCATATATTGCCATGGCCACTCCCAATACCTGTTGTTTGGTAGATATTTGGACTTGCGCGTCGTATTCGCGTGCTCAAGTGCTGTTGCGTGTCGCCATGTAACCACTGTTGTTGGGGTATTGCCACCTGTTGATGTTGGAGGATGATCTCGGCTTTACTTTTCGTTCACTTAATTCCTGTTTAACAACTAAACTTGATGAAGTAAGTAAGCAGAGGCATCGGTGTGGGATAACATTTGGTTTCCCCAGCCACTTGTGTCCCCGTAGGACCCCGAGTACTGATACCTGTTCCTTGATTTATCGCGCTATCCACATATGGGGAATTATGGGCCCCCCTTAGCCAGAGCTTGATTCCGTCTTATTCTTGGGGCCACAAACTAGTTTGAGGTTTTATTTACGATCCTGTACTTATGCCATGTTTTACTGCTTTAATTAATTGTGCGACAGATAGCACCTGTACTGTTTAGGATCGGGACACGTTCCGCGGTGTCGACAAGCCCAGTTTTGGTTCCCAGTCGTTCACAGCCGTCTACCAACCCTTGAGTCCGTCTCGGAGCTTGCTTACTTCGTTGCGGTTCTACTCAATGGGGTGGCCCCCTGAAATATTTCTGAATCTTGTGATTGCTCTGTCGTGAAGACCTCGTTGGGTTTGATTTGGTTTTTCCGAGTTGATCGTGTGTGTGTTGCTATTGTGCACCCGGCCGGGTTTAAAACTTTCTGAAAGCCGTGTCCGCGGTTATGGACGACTTGGAGCACAGTATCTCGACCATAGACAAGCATAACTAAAGTTATTGCTAAAATTTGACTTTATAATGACTAGTAATCAGCTTCACTATAATGGAATGGCTAAATAATACTGCCCACCATTGCTTGTTTGGAGTGTCGCTTGCGACAATTGTACCTGACTAGAGTATTGCAACTACAACGGAATGGCTGAATAAAAGTACCAACAACTGCTTGGTTTTGGGTTATCTCATGCTATCTTTATCTGATTAGTAAGTGTTGTAACTATAACGGAATGGTTAACTAAAAGTGCCCACTGTTTTCTTTATCAGGCTGATTATCTAAACCTGACTAGTACTTGCTGCAACGATAACCGAATAAGTTAAAACTGCCAACTGTGTGAGTTCCTCGGTTGACTTCCTCGATCGGTTTCGAGGGGGAAACACCAGGATGGTTTGTTGATGGTAGAATCAGGTTGGATCCGGATAGGTCTTTCTTACCCCTCTCTGATATCCGCTAGTTGTATCGAGTCTCTATAGGGTGTTTAGTGCATGCTGCCGCTTCGTCCACCATACCTGTAGGCGAGGACCGCCGAATTCTAGTCTCGCCGTTTGTACTGGCCTCAGTACTGACGCTCCTCTTTTTTCCTTTGCCCTTTGTCGGCACCCCTTTGTTTAAGCAGGTTTTGAGATCGACGTCGTTAGCAGGGTTACCCTTCGGCTTGGCCTGGGCAGGGTATGGACGCCATTGGTTATTCTTCAGGGGCTCTTAGCCCCATTGCATCTTGTCCGTAGCTGGACGCTATATCGTTCTCTAGGTGATTTGGATCTTTGTATATTATATCGTATTCTTGACCGTGGAGTCGCTGTGTTATATATATATATCTGTTCTGTGGTCCATCGAGGACTGTTTGTGTAATGTTATTACTTCGTTTTCCACCCGCACGAAGTGCCTGGTGGGCACCTTTGAATCGTTTCTATGCGGGTTTGGCGGGTTTCGCTAAAACTTGCATAGGTCCGATTCTGAGGGTGTTACAGAGTGGTATCAGAGCTCAGCAGTTGCGATACCCCACAAGTCCAGCCTGTAGGATAACCTAGCTAACGGCCGAAGTAGAGTGTCAAAACTAATTTCGAAAATCGGTTGGATAGTTCTGATTAGGTCTGATTTTACTTCTACCCTTTTGCTATTCTCCTCTTATCTCGACGTGTTTTGAATCCGCTCTCTCTCTCTCTTCGAGTCCAGGATTTCTCGTGGTTGGGGTTTTCCGTCGTATATTAGGGTTTCGCTTCCCTCTTTGGTAACGGTGTTGCTACATTGGTCTTCGTGCTATCGAGGAATCCTTCGTCGGTGGTACCATTCTTTGTTCCTTGTTTGTGCCTTCCGGTGTTTTCCGACGCGACGACTTCGTCTACGCCAGATCCGATGCAGAGTCTGCATCCCTCCGTTGTTCCGAACCTCGCTTGTCGAGATCTTCAGCCTGATTCCGTGAGTTGGTTGCATAATCCGCCTATTCGTGTGCTGAGTAATGGTTTGGGTGCGCGATGGACTGATCACCATCCGACTACTCTTATCATTCGCTCTTGTGCATCGAATCAGTGGATCCAGCAGCTTAACTCCATCCACGGAAGCTAGAGGTGGCTTTATTTGTTGATACCTCTACCTTCGCATTTGTTCCCCGGAGTGTTCTCTCGACGATCACGGACAACGACCTCTTGTTAGTGGTGTCGCGAGGATATCTACACGAAGCAAGAAGACGCAGATCGCCGACCTTCCTTCCTCGGTACCATGAGGCGGATCTCGAGGGCGAGATCCATGTTAGTGGTGTCGAATTGTGGCATCCCGCAAACCACTACTAGAAATCGCGTTGTTTTGTGCATTGCATCTCATGACGCATGCTCATGTCATCATTGCCATTGCATTTGAGCATCGTCATCATCCTGCATTTTGCTGCATATAAACTATTTGCAGCAAAACCTATTTTTGTTTCTAAACGCCCGTCTTTATTCAAACGCAAACCGGGTCTCCGGATTATTTTGTTGTCGGCTATCGGTTTGCAACGGTGCGATTAAAAATACTAAATGTTTGCATATTTTTAGTGGGGCAGTCGAACGGGCCGAATGACCCGAACGACCACCCAGGAAAATAAAACGGCCCACCCCTATTAATCACAGCTACCAACTAACCTACCCAGCCCTCCCCCCTCACCTCACCCACCCAATCCTGGGCCGCCACCTCACCCTCTCCCTCCCTCTACCAACCCACCCTGGCAATCACCCCCCAAACCCTCCCTCTCTCTCTCACCTCCCCCACCCACACAGCACCACGCCCTCCCACGCGCGACGCCCTCCCCACCTCCTTCCTCGCGCACGGCTCCTTCCTCCTCTCTCCTCATCGCTCGCTCACCGCCCCGGCCCCGTCGCCGCCTGCAGCTCGCCCTCTACCTCCCTCCTCCTCGTCCGGCCATCCCTCCCCCCTCGTCCTCCCGCTCGCCGCCCGCCTTCCCCAACCAGCGCCGCCGGCCGTCGCCCGCATCCCCGCGCCTCCCCTGGTCCCGCCCGTCGCCGGCCTCCACCTCAGGCCCCCACCAGCCTCGGCCTCCGCCACCGGCGCCTCCCGACGAGCCGCCGCCCGCGGCCCTCCTCTAACCGAGCGCCCCGCCAGCCTCCACCTCGCCTCCCCAGGCCCGCCGCCCTACCCGTCGTCCGGCCGCCTCCTCCGGCGTGCTCCGGCCGCCCCGCTCAACCTCCGCCCAGGACAGCGACCGCCTCGCCCCCTCACGTTCTCGACCCGCCGCTCGAGCCGCCCCACCTCCGCCCCATCCCCCTGCGCAGCGCGCGCCGTCTGCCGCGCCTCCCCAACCTCAGCCGGCCTCTCCCGCCTCCGACCCCGCCGCTGGCGCCTCCTCCCCTTCGCGCGGCGCTCCCTGCACGCCTGCGCCCTCGGCGAGCTCCTCCAGCGCCCCGCCGCCCAAGCTCCTCTGCGCCGCCGCCTCGGCTCGTCTCTGCCAACCCCGTCGCATCCTCGGAGCCCGCGCCGGCCGCGACCCCTCGGCCGCGTCTCCCCTCTCCGAGCCGCCTCGCCTCCAGGCGTGGAGCCTCCGCCCCGAGCGCGCCGCTGCCTGCGACCCCGTGTGTTTTGTGGTGGCGTTGGTGACCAAACAAATGATGCCGGTGTCAGCGAGGTCTCACGTTCCTGTCACGCTTCGCCATCGAGTTCCCCCTCCCCGAAGACCAAGACCAGATGACCGAGACCAAGTTTGTCATCGTTGACCAAGATGGGACCTCGAGGCCTTCTACATGGGACACCAAGATCTCCTTCACGGAAACCCCAAAGTCCGAAGATCAAGTCCGATCCCGGTGATCCGAAGGACGCCAAGATCCGGACCCGAAGACCGAACCCCGTGGCGACAAGTACGCCGCCCCGGAACGCCAAGATCCACCCCAGTAATCCGAGAACGCTTCCGTCGAGACCGACCCTGTCGAACCCTGGACCCTGAGACCGAACCCCGAACCCCGGAACCCCAAGATCGTCGAGCCCCCCCAATGTGTGACCCCTTTTCCTTGAGCCTATTTTATAAATGAAATACCAACTTGTTGCATATTTAATTGCCATACACGCATGCATATTTGTGTGGTTTGGGGGCCTTATGCAGATTCACCTAATAATTAAATATGGGGCCCATATGCGGACAAATCTAGCCTTATATTGGCCTCATTCAAACTTGTGTAGCGAACCGGTGATATATTCTGCCTTGTTAAACAACATTTAAATTGCGGGGGTTTTAAACAACTTGAACCATCTAATTAATTGTCGGGACCCCGGTTCCGCTTAATATGACCTAATTGCATCGCACCTTTGCCATGCCATACATAATGCATGCATCATGCCGATCTTCTGCCGTAATCTTAAATATTGCATCCGGTGCTTCTTCTAGTGTTTTGCTTCTTCGCGGATAAGGCCGTTGAGTTGATGTGAGCTTCGCCCCGATCTTCGGTTGAACCTTCGACAATGTTTTCAGGCGAGCATCTCCCCCCTTTCTACCTATCTTACTTTTATAGTATTTATTCCCTCCTGTTGATCTATTGCTATCTGTGTTGCGATGCTCTAGTTTCGTACCCGTGATATCCCTTGCAGCCATATATTGCCATGGCCACCTCCCAATACCTGTTGTTTGGTAGATATTTGGACTTGCGCGTCGTATTCGCGTGCTCAAGTGCTGTTGCGTGTCGCCATGTACCACTGTTGTTGGAGTATTGCCACCTGTTGATGTTGGAGATGATCTCGGCTTTACTTTTCGTTCACTTTAATTCCTGTTTAACAACTAAAATTGAAGTAAGTAAGCAGAGGCATCGGTGGGTGATAGATAACATTTGGTTTCCGACCGCCCACTTGTGTCCCGTAGGACCCCGAGTACTTGATACCTGTTCCTTGATTTATCGCGCTATCCACATATGGGGAATTATGGGCCCCCCTTAGCCAGAGCTTGATTCCGTCTTATTTCTTGGGGCCACAAACTAGTTTGAGGTTTTATTTACGATCCTGTACTTATGCCATGTTTTACTGCTTTAATTAAATTGTGCGACAGATAGCACCTGTACTGTTTAGGATCGGGACACGATTCCGCGGTGTCGACAAGCCCAGTTTTGGGTTCCCAGTCGTTCACAGCCGTCTACCCAAACCTTGAGTCCGTCTCGGAGCTTGCTTACTTCGTTGCGGTTCTACTCAATGGGGTGGCCCCCTGAAATATTTCTGAATCTTGTGATTGCTCTGTCGTGAAGACCTCGTTGGGTTTTGATTTGGTTTTTCCGAGGTTGATCGTGTGTGTGTTGCTATTTGTGCACCCCGGCCGGGTTTAAAACTTTCTGAAAGCCGTGTCCGCGGTTATGGACGACTTGGAGCACAGTATCTCGACCATAGACAAGCATAACTAAAGTTTTTGCTATAAATTTGACTTTATAATGACTAGTAATCAGCTTCACTATAATGGAATGGCTAATAATACTGCCCACCATTGCTTGTTTGGAGTGTCGCTTGCGACAATTGTACCTGACTAGTAAGTATTGCAACTACAACGGAATGGCTGAATAAAAGTACCAACAACTGCTGGGTTTGGGTTATCTCATGCTATCTTTATCTGATTAGTAAGTGTTGTAACTATAACGGAATGGTTAACTAAAAGTGCCCACTGTTTTCTTTATCAGGATGATTATCTAAACCTGACTAGTAATTGCTGCAACGATAACCGAATAAGTAAAACTGCCAACGTGTGAGTTCCTCGGTTGACTTCCTCGATCGGTTTCGAGGGGGAAAACACCAGGATGGGTTTGTTTGATGGTAGAATCAGGTTGGATCCGGATAGGTCTTTCTTACCCCTCTCTGATATCCGCTAGTTGTATCGAGTCTCTATAGGGTGTTTAGTGCTGCTGCCGCTGCCGCTTCAGTCCACCATACCTATGTAGGCGAGGACCGCCGAATTCTAGTCTCGCCGTGTACTGGCCTCAGTACTGACGCTCCTCTTTTTCCTTTGCCCTTTGTCGGCACCCCTTTGTTTAAGCAGGTTTTGAGATCGACGTCGTTAGCAGGGTTACCCTTCCGGCTTGGCCTGGGCAGGGTTATGGACGCCATTGGTTATTCTTCAGGGCTCTTAGCCCCATTTGCATCTTGTCCGTAGCTGGACGCTATATCGTTCTCAAGGTGATTTGGATCTTTGTATATTATATCTGTATTCTTGACTCGTGGAGTCGCTGTTATATATATCTGTTCTGTGGGTCCCATCGAGGACTGTTGTGTAATGTTAATACTTCGTTTTCCACCCGCACGAAAGTGCCTGGTGGGCACCTTTGAATCGTTTCTATGCGGGTTTGGCGGGTTTCGCTAAAACTTGCATAGGTCCGATTCTGAGGGTGTTACAGACGATGAGTTCAAGTTCATCGACGTCTTCGCACGGATCGAGGGGTGCGACAAGTTGGAGGAGACAAGGAACGCTCTCACAAAGGCCAAGGCCACCGTCTACGACACAGAAGCGGCGCCATCGACGGCCTCGTAGGCTACGACCCAGAAGCGGCGTCAATCATCCATCGACAAGACATCAAGCTCGACCTCATCAAGGCTAACATGGTGGAAATGAAGAGGAAGGAGGACTTGGAGATCTTGATGGTCGACACGAAGGACATGGACGACGAGGTGAAGGCGTGATATGTTGATCAGCACGCCTTGATTCTCTCTGAGAGCCGAGCGACTGCCAACCAAGCTAGCACACTGATACTGCCGGATGAGACTGTGACCCCGACCCTGATCAGCACCCAGGCCAGCAGCACTGTCCCGCCGCCGGCAACCCCGGAGGTGCCTCCTACCACGGCCAATGATCTCCCTATTTGATTTTCGTGTTCCTCGCATGTTTATTTTGACTGATGGACTTGTATTACGGTGAATTGCGGCGATTGCATCGCTTGAACTATGTTGTGTCCCGTGGCGGAAAACTATGTTTAATTTTCAGCGACCTTTTGAATGTTTGTATTTGCAATTGCGATTTGGAGGGGGGTTGTTTGGGGCCGGTGGTTGGGAGACGGTGACCCCCGATAGGATTAGGAGGTACTTGCGCCGGCGCCCCCCATAAGGCGAAACGCTGGACCCTGTATGCGGAGGCGAGTGGAGATGCTCTAAGAGAGTAGTTTAGCTCCTTATAGCATATCAAATAGATGATGTAAAATATAGCACTTAGAAAAAGTTTTAGAACACCAAAATATTTCGCTCCGGCAGATGAGGTAAAATAGGGCATTGTTGTCGCCATAGATGATATAAAATAGGACATCAAGCTGAGATCCTTCTGATGGGGGAAGGGAGTTGGATCTGATGTGCCCAGGAGCCGAGCTCGATTTTGGCTAGCGAAGATCGCCATAAGCCTAGTACGGTGTGGCTAGGGTTGGGTGCGGAGGGAGCTAGGGATGTAGGAAAATTCATGACTAGTTTGTCTCGATCACCCTGACTTGTTTTTTTTCCTTGATAATTTTCTCGGTCTCATGTGCAACTACCGGGAGAATCCGGAAGCGGCGAGGCCGGATGGCGGCAGAAGACGGGAGGCAGGAAGCGACAACGCTTAAATGTCCCTCCCGCCAAACCCATGACATGACTACGAGGCACCCTCCGGTTAGCCGCGCAAAGTGATGATATGGGGGCACGGAGTGCAAATTGCCAAGGCTCCAAAAAGTTCAAGCCGAACGGTGTTTACAATGTTTGTTCATGAGAAAATTACAAAAAAACACCACATTGTGGGCTAAGATTTAAAAAAGCCACCATTTTACGCTAGGGTTTCATAAAATCACCACCTCAAAGTGAGTTCGTGACAAATAGCACTGATACCAATTTGATCTTGGTCTAATGAAAAAACCGATCGATGGGTTCCACCTGTTAATACCATTTTTATGAACGGTCCACAAAATAAATCAAAAAATCTCCCATATAAACACCACGAAAACAGAGTACTCTTCTCCCCATCTAGAACACGATGGCAGCGGCAACCACCCCGGCAACGGCGATGAAGCTAACGGTCGACGTGTACGCGGCGGATCTCGCGGGTGGTAAATAAGCGGAAGTAGGTGACTTAGATTTATACGTATCTATCCACTAAATACGTATCATGAATACATGTAACTTAGAAAAATCCAAAGTTACCTATCTGAAAACCTATTTTTCAGACGGAGAGAGTACATACAATACATCAAGAATTCAAACTGAACAGTCTCAGTGTTTCGTGCCAGCATGTAAGCTCATAAAAGATTTAAACAGGAATACAAGACACATCCATGGCAGGTAACGAATAAAAGAATCTGTATTCATGATAATTTCATGTAGTATGTGTAACAAGATAACATGACGATGCTGTGTCAACCTGTAGTCGGTCTGTCTCTAATAAATCAAAGAATCTCGCATATAAACACCACGAAAACAGAGTATTCTTTTCTCCATCTAGAACACGATGGCGGCGGCAACCACGCCGGCGACGGCGACGAAGCTGACGGTCGACCTGTACGCGGCGGAGCTGGCGGGTGCCTCGGCGGGGGCGCCGGCGGGTGTGGCGGAGACGGCGGATGGGGTCATCGCGGTGGGAGCTTCCGCCGGGGTCTCCATGGGCGGGGACGGGGGAGACGCCATCGGGGACGGCGACGCGGCAGTAGGTGGCGTGGCGACCGGGGCAGGGGACCTTGAGGGCGGCGCGGGGAGAGGTGCCATCTTGGGCGCCGGAAGAGGCGCCGCTGCAGGGGCCTGAGCGGTGGCCGTGACGGCGAGGAGCGAGACGATGGCGGCGACCACGGCGAAGTGAGCCATCTGGTTCTTGGCTTCTTGCTGCACTCGGGGTAAGATTTGCAGATGAGGAGTAGAAGATGGCAAATTGGCAGGCGAATGCTGTGGGTAGAAGCTGTGACTTGTGAGATTTGGATCGGGGAGGAGGCCGGTACTTATAGCCGGATGGAGCGTATAAAATGTCGGTTAGTCAACAGCTGTAACGTTCGAGTTTCAGGCTGTGCCGTGGGCCCGTGTATCACTGTCGCCAAGGGCACCAACGCGTGAGACCAGACTGTCAGTGTAAGGTGGGTGCCCCCTCGCGTGGCCGCGCGGTGCAAAGCTAATCCGTCGGACCCCGAGAAAAAAGCTGATCCTTCGGGGCGAGGAACCGCGTCCTAGCCTGCCGGCGGTAATCAAGGACTTCAGTAGTCAGCACAACGATAGTTGCAGGGCAGACACGTTTTGAGACCCTGAATTGTTGGACACCATACACGGACGCCCGATCGAGACTTCCTGTTTTTATACTGAAGCTTCGTAAATTTCTGCGTCACGTATGATTCATGGTCGGTATGGTCGGTACTCGGTAGTCTAGTCTAGTCCAGCATATACGAGCAGAGTAGAATTTCGGTTTAGTAGCGTAAGTAAAATATATAGGAGATATAACCGTGTTGGCAGAACACCAAAATCTTCTTTTTTTCCTCTCTCTTTTCCTTTTTGGCCGTCCAGTCCTGCCATTTCTCTGGCTTGTCGCCGCACAGTCCCGTCATTTCCCCATCCTACCTCTTTCCTCCCTCCACCTGCCGTCGTCACCATGCTGCCGAAGAGGTACCTACCTCCCCGCGCGTCGGCGCCCGCAAAGAAAGGGAAGGCCGACAAGCAGTGATCGGAGGGTTGGCTTCACCCAGTTCGTCATGGGTAGCATCCAGAGTGCCCCAACCTGTTCGAGGCAAGCAACAGCTCGAGCACCCATAACCTGTTCGACGCGCACCATTATCAACGGTAGCTCCGCACACGCCTTTAGGCAAGAAGAAGCCGTTGCATATAAGGGTGAGGAGGAAGACGGCGGTGGTGAGCCTTGGAAGGACGATGTTGAAAGAGCATTTCCTATCCCTAGTGATTTTGGTGTTTTATAACAACACACATATCGGACTAATTATTTGCCAAGTGTATCGCAGGTGCATTGAAAAAGGTTTTGCAATGGTTAAACAACAGTCCAAAACTGTCTGCCTAGCGTGGTACCAAAAAGTACCGCTTTTTGCTACCGGACACGGCAATAGGTTTTGACTAGTTGTCAAAAAGCCACTGCCGGGCTAGGTACTAAAAAGCGGTAGTACCGCATTTTAGTACCTAGCGCGACAGAAGCTTTTTGACCACTTGTCAAAAGCTACTGCCCGCTCTGGTACTAAAATGCGGTAGTAGCGCGGCAGAGGCTTTTTTCAACCTATAAAAGGCCACTGCTCGCCCCGGTACTAAAATGCGGTAGTACCGTACTGCATTTTAGTACCTAGCGTGGGAGTAGCCTTTTGTATGTTACCTGGCGTGACAGAGAGTTTTTCGACCATGTTGCAGATACCATCGCCCGTCCGATATTACCGGTTCCCATAAGCGGTACTACTGCTTTACGGTAGCACCACATTGTGGTACCGCTGTGGCCAGGACATATGAATTTTGAAAGTTGCTCTTCCGGTACCAGGTTCGGTAGTACCTCTTAAGCTTCCGGTACTACCGCTGCATTAAAGGCTCCAACGGCCAGATTTCTTGGAGGGGTATTTATACCCCTCCACCTACCTTGGGACAAAGTGCTCATCCACATTAAAGTCAAGACCACCATTGGAGCCACCAAATGTTCAAGATCTCCTCAATCCACCACCCAAAGTCTTTGATCTTTGGGGAATCGAAGGAGGAGGACCCGATCTACTACTTCACCAAAAGAGATCTTCATTTCCCCCTCATTTCATTGAGGGCCCCTTTGCTCTAGTGTTTTCTTGAAAACTCTAGTTCTAGATTTGGTTCTTACAAGCTTATCTTTGATTGTCTTGACAGCTTGATTGTATTTGGGAGCCTCCAAATCAATTGTGGATGTGTGCCCCAAACTTGTAAAGGTGCCGGCTTCCACCTTGAAGGTTGCCGATATAGTGGAAAGTGGATCGAGCCCGTTGGGGTGAGATTCATCGGAGAACAAGGGAGACATCTCGTGGCGTTGGTGGTTTGAAACCACCCCCTCTCCAAACATAGACGTACTTCCCTTCAAAAGGAAGGAACTACGGGAAACAAATCCTTGTGTCTCCGTGTCCACTCCTTTGGTTACTTCTATCATTTACCGCACTTTACTTACTTGTTCTTGCTTAGTGTTGTGTTGGCTTGTGCATGGTTTACATATAGGTAAATTCACCTTAGTTGCATAATCTAGAGAATTTACCTTTCTTGTCAAACCCTAATTTGAAAAGGAAGAAAATTTGAAGTAGCACCTATTCACCCCCCCCTCTAGGTGCCCATACGATCCTTTCAATTGGTATCAGAGCCTCGGCTCTTTATTTGGGCTTTACCGCCTAAGAGAATATGGGTAGCCAAGAAGGGGAAGGTGATGGTGAGCATACTACAGTGACCATGGAAGATCTCAAAAACTTGGAAACAAGATTGAGCTCTTCCTTGGTCAACGAAGTCAAGAAGATGCTTGAGCAACTTCTTAAAGACAAAGATGGCTCAGCATCCCTTTCTCCTTAAGGGGATTCTCCCATATCTCCCGAGGATAGAATGGTTAGGGGTAAACAAGACAACACTAATTCCTCCACACAAAATGATGGTGGGAAGGTGTGGCATCCCGCAAAAACCACTACTAGAAAATCGCGTCGTTTTTGTGCATTGCATCATCATGACATCATCATACATCTATCTGTCTAAAATTATTTTGCTAAAAGCCCTATTTTGTTTTCTATATTAATTCTCCCTTTTACTTTAAATCAAAACACCGGTGCTTCCGGATATCTCAGTTTGTCTAAAAACAATTTACACAAGGCTTTTAAATTAAATTATAAAACCCTAGTCAAAATGTCTAAACCTAAAACTACCCAGACCTTTTCCTACCTAACCCTAACCTACCCAGTCCCCAGCCACATCACCCCGACCATTCACCTCGCGCCACCTCACCTCTCCCTTCCCTCTACCCAATCCCACGCTGCCACCTCACCCCAACTTCCTCCCCACTCCTCCCCTTCCACCCACAGCCACACGTTCCCTCCACACCCCCACCAACCCCTGGCCCGATCCCCTTCCCTCTCCTCTCCCCTGCGGCCCCACCTGCCCCGCGTCCCGTACCTGCCCCAGGCCGCCTTCCTCGCTCCCCCGGCAGTCGCCGCCGCCGCCAGTGCGTCCGCCACCGCCGCCCACCGTCACCCGCACGAGGCCGCCCATCCCTACCTCCCCGCTCTCTCCCCTGGCTCTCTCCTCCCCCCCGCATCGGGCCCTCCCCTCACCTTCGGTCGCCACCGGCCCGGCCCTATGTATCGCCGTCCCTCCTCTCGGCCTCGCTTTCCCCAGCCCCCAGAGCCGCCGCTCTGCCTCTCCCCACGGGCCCCCGCCTCCCTGAGCTCCGCTCATCGCCGTGGCCCTCTCCTCCGTGCCCTGCATCTCCGGCACCCCGTGAGCTAACCGCCCCCCTCTTCCTCCCCTCCCGCCGCCGGCGCGCCCTCCCCGTCGCCGCTGCTGCGCCCCCCGTCGTCGGCCGTCACCTTCTTTGTCGCCCCAGCCCGCGCTGCCTCCTGAGCTCCTCGCGTCCACCAGCGCGACGTGCCCGCCTCCCTTACCGTTTCAGCGAGCCACCGCGACGACCTCCGCCTGCGTGCGCCGCCCGCTGTCGTGGCCCCATCTTCCTCGCCACCCTATGCGCCTGTCGCCGGTCGTCTTGTCCGCCACCCATATTGTCTCTGCGTCTGGTGCCCTTGTTGCATGCCGACCGTGTCCTTGCATGCCTTGGGCTCCATGATGAGTTGCTACTCGGGTTCAATCGAAGAGGCACGCTGGATGTGTCACCTTCTGGAACTATATCCTGGTCCCCTGTGATGTGTCAGTGCCAGCTCGGTGCCAATGCTGTTGAGGACCCCAGATGACAAGGAACATTGTTGAACACCGAAGGCCATTCCAGAACCATTGAACCTTGGCTCTGAAATGACAAGATCGCCTTCACGGGAAACCGCGAGACATCCTTCTCGGGATTTGAAGACCGACCCTAGGCACGCCAAGATCGTCATCCCGGACGCCAAGAACAACCACATGGAAACTGAAGCCCAATCCAAAGCTAGATCCGAAGACCGATCCCGGCGCCCGAAGCCGAGAACCCCGACAAGAACCACGACACGGATACATCGAGTTCTCCATCAAGGACACCAAGACCGTCGACATGGAACCGAATGACGCCAAGTCTTTCTCGACCCCGGAGACCGATCCATCTGAACGTCAAGACCTCCTTCCGAAACCCAGATCCGGACCCTGAGACCGACCCCCGAACCCCGGAACCCCACGTTCGCCGAACCCTAATGTGATTCCCTTATCCCGAGAACCCTATTTTATAAATTGTCAACTATATAAATTGTTGCATATTAATTGTTCATGTTGCATACATATTTGCGGGGTTGGGGGCCTTATGCCGATTCACCATATAATTAAATATGGAGGCCATATGCGGGCAAATCTAGTCTTATATTGGCCTCATTTAAATTTGGGTAGCGAACCGGTGCTATCTTTTGCCATGTTAAGACCACATTTAAATTGCAGGGTACCTAAACAACATGAACCATCTAAATAAATATCGGGACCCGGTTCCGTTTAATATTGCCTAATTGCATCGCATCTTTGCCATGTCATACATCATACATGCATCATGCCCGATCTTTTGCTGCAGTATTAAATAGTGCATCCGGTGTTTATTCTAGTGTTTTGCTTCTTCGCGGATAAGGCCGTTGAGTTGATGCGAGTACCGATCCGACCTTCGGATAAATCTTCGGCAATGTTTTTCAGGCGAGCATCTCCCCCTTTCTACCTATCTTACTTTTATAGTATTTATTTCCTCCTGTTGATCTATTGCTATCTGTGTTGCGATGCTCTAGCTTTCGTACCCGTGATATCCCTTGCAGCCTTATATTGCCTTGGACACCTCCTATTACCTGTTGTTTGGTAGATAGTTGGACATGCGCGTCGTAGTCGCTTGCTCAAGTGCTGTTGCGGTCGTAAGTACCCCAATTGTTGGGAGTATTGCCGTGTGTTTATTGTTGGAGATGATCAAGACTTTAATTACTGTTAACAACTAAAATTGAAAGTAGGTAAATGCAGAGGCACAGGTGGGCAATAGATGTTATTTGGTTGTTAACCGTCCACTTGTGTCCCGTAGGACCCCGAGTACTTGATACCTGTTCCTTGAATATTCGCGCTATCCACATCCAGGAGAATTATGGGACCCCCCCTGAGCCAGAGCTTGATTCATTCTTATTTCTTGGGGCCACAAACTAGTTTGAGGTTTTATTTACTATCCTGTATATGCCATGCTTTACTGCTTTATTTACGATTGTGCGACGAGCACCTGTACTGTTTAGGATCGTGACCCGTTTTACGCGGTTATCGACAAGCCCAGTCACACTTTCGGGTTCCCAGTCGTTTACAGCCGGCCCCACAAACCTTGAGTCCGTCTCGAAGTCAGCTAACTTTGTTGCGGGTATACTTAATGGGGTGGCCCCCTGAAATATTTCCGAATCTGGTGATTGCTTTGTCGTGAAGGCCTCGTTGGGTTTTGATTGGTTTTCCGAGGTTGATCGAGTGTGTGTTGCTATTTGTGCACCCTGCAGGGTAAAACTTTCTGAAAGCCGTGTCCGCGGTTATGGACGACTTGGATGTGGCATCCCGCAAAACCACTACGAGAAAATCGCGTTGTTTTTGGCATTGCATCATCATGACCGCATGCTCATGTCATCATGCCACATTGCATTTGAGAATAGTCATCGTCTTGCATTTGCTTGCATCAAACTATTTTCGAAAAACCTAATTAGTTTTCTAAACGCCCCGTCTTTATTCAAACGCAAAACCCCGGGTCCCCGGATTATTTTTTTGTTTTGTCCGCTATCGGGTTGTAAAAGCCCCGTGTTAGACAAATGAAATGTTAGATTATTTTACTAGGGGCAGTCGAACGGGCCGATTCGACCCGAAAGACCACCCCCAGGAATAAATCGGTCCACCCATAATCCTAAAGCTACCCAACCTAATCTACCCACACCCCCTCCACCTCACCCCAGCCACTCGCGGCTCGCCACCTCACCCCATCTCTCTCCCTCAACCAATCCCCATCTGCCACCTAGACTAAACCCACCCCCACTCCCTCACACCCTCACAGCCAACCCCCAGCACCCACCCTGGCCACACACATGCGCGGGACCCACTCCCTCCACTCACCTATCTGGCCCCACCCTTGACCCTGGCAGACCCTGGCCACCCACCTGGGCGCGCCCATCCCCCCCGGTTCCCACCTCCCCAGACCAACCTCCCCCTGGCCCCGGTTCCCATCTCTCCTCCCCGCGGGCCCCGCGCTCACCCTCTCTCTCCCCGCGTCCTCTACCTCCTCTCTGAGCCTCTACCCCACCCGTCCTCCGGCCACCCTCGCCGGCGCCGCCCCCGCGCGACCGCACCTCCCTCGCCGCCAGCTCCGACCGCCTCCCGCGGCGCCCCCGGCCGTCCCTACCTCCACCCCACCTAGCCGCTCGCCGTCTCCTCCCCTCAGCAGAGCTCCGCTGCCTGCCCCTCGAGCTTCTCTCCCCGCGGCACCGCCGCGCCCCCCCCCCCTCCGCGCGCGACGGCCGCCCTCCGACGTCGCCGCACGCCTCTGCTCCTTCTCGGCGCTGCCCCGCAGCCTCCCCTCCGGCACCGCTTCTCTGCCCCGCCGCCATCGACCTCGCCCCAGCGCGCCTCCGGCCCCGCCTCCGGCCGCGTCCTGCCAGCCCCGCCGCCTAGCCGCGACGCCCCCACCCTCTCCTCGCCGGCTCCCCCGCCTCCAACGCCGGCCGTCCCCGAGCTCGACCCGTCTCGCCGCGTCCGCCGCCGGTTCGCGTCGCCTCAGCGCCTTCCCCTTCCTCCTCCCGCGTCGCCCCGTCGCCCTCGACGCCCGAGCCCCGCCGCCGGCCGCGTCCGGCCCCGCACGTCCCCGGCCACGCCGACCCCGCCTCCATCTGCAGCCGCCGCTGCCGCCTGCGGAGCTCCGTCCTCCTCCCCTGCTCCGGCCGCCAGCGCTTTTCTCGAGCCCCGCTTCCTCGCTGGTCGCGCCCCTCCGTCGAGCCGTCGTGGCCCTCTGTCGTGACCTCGCTGCCCCGTTGATGCTGCTCCGCCACCTCGTGCGCCTGCGCGCCCTTTTCCCCGAGCTGTCTCCTGTAGCGCGTCGTCCCCGACTCACCTGCAAGTGGCCAACGTCCTCTCTGGGCACGCCTTGGCCGCCCCGTGCGTGTTTTGTTCTTTGGTGCTGCGATGTGGGTGCCGCCCTCCAAAGACAAGGTCGACACCGACACGACAATCGAAGCCACGAGAGACCCCAAGTTCCCCTACATGGACAAGAAGATCGCCTACCCGGACCCAAGGTCGACAAGCTCGTCTTCACGGAACCCGAAGATCTTCTAAGGGAGAACATCAAGTAGTCCACCGACACCCGACCCCGAACCCGAGTTCTTCGACGCGACGACACGATCTCCTACATGGGAGCCCGGAGAACCAGTACCCGAAGGCCGCGGATGCGACATGATCTTCTTCTTGGACGCCAAGATTCGTCGAGAGCCCGGAACGACAAGTACTCCCTCGAGAACGCCGAGTACTTCACCCCGCACACCGAAAACCCCGACACGACAAGTACTTCAGCCGAACGCCAGGACCGTCGACATGACCCGAAGGCCACGGATGCGACAAGACCTACCTCCGTTATCTGAGAACGATCCCGGAGTCCGAGAACGTTTCCGTCGAACCCTGAGTCCGGCCCCGAACCCCGAACCCCGGACCCCCAAGATCGTCGAACCCTAATGTGTGACCCCTTTCCGCGAGCCCTATTTTATAAATGAAATAACAACTTGTTGCATATAAATTGTTCATGCATGCATACTTGTCTGTGGTTTGGGGGCCTTATGCCGATTCACCTCATAATTAAATATGGGGCCCATATGCGGGCAAATCTAGTCTCATATCGGCCTCATTTAAATTTGTGCATCTAACCGATACTATCTTTTGCCATGTTAAAACAACATTTAATTGCGCGGGTTTCTAAATAACTTGAACCGTTTAATTAATTGTCGGGACCCCGGTTCCGCTTAATCTGGCCTAATTGCATCGCATCTTTGTCATGCCATACATCATACATGCATCATGCCCGATCTTTTGCCGTAGTATTAAATAGTGCATCCGGTGTTTGTTCTAGTGTTTTGGTTCTTCGCGGACAAGGCCGATGAGTGGATGTGAGCTTCGCCCCGATCTACGGTTGAACCTTCGACAATGTTTTTAGGCGATCACCTCCCCCTTTCTACCTATCTTACTTTTATAGTCTTTATTCCCTCCTGTTGATCTATTGCTATCTGTGTTGCGATGCTCTAGTTTTCGTACGCGAGATATCCCTTGCCGCCTTATATTGCCTTGGACACCTCCCATTACCTGTTGTTTGGTAGATAGTTGGACTTGCGCGTCGTAGTCGCTTGCTCAAGTGCTGTTGCGAGTCGTCAAGTGCCACAGTTGTTGGTGTATGGCCGCATGTTGATGTTGGAGATGATCATGGTTTTACTTATCGTTCACTTTAATTCCTGTTTAACAACTAAAATTGAAGTAAGTAAGCAGAGGCATCGGTGGGTGATAGATAATATATTGGTTTCCGACCGCCCCACTTGTGTCCCGTAGGACCCTGAGTATGATACCTGTTCCTTGAATTATCGCGCTATCCACATACGGGGAATTATGGGACCCCCCTTAGCCAGAGCTTGATTCCGTCTTATTTCTTGGGGCCACAAACTAGTTTGAGGTTTTATTTACTATCCTGTACTTATGCCATGCTACTGTTTATTTACGATTGTGCGAGGAGCACACTGTACTGTTTAGGTAAGCGGAGTGTTTTCGCGGTTATCGACAAGCCCAGTCACACTTTCGGGTTCCCAGTCGTTTACAGCCATTGTCGCAAACCTTGAGTCCGTCTCGGAGTCAGCTAGCTCCGTTGCGGGTCTACTCAATGGGGTGGCCCCCTGAAATATTTCTGAATCCTGTGATTGCTTTGTCGTGAAAGCCTCGTTGGGTTTTGATTTGGTTTTTCCGAGGTCGATCGTGTGTGTTGCTATTGGTGCACCCCGACCGGGTTAAAACTTTCTGAAAGCCGTTTCCGCGGTTATGGACGACTTGGAGCACAGTATCTCGATCATAGAGAACTATAACTAAAGTTTACTATTATAAATTGACTTGTATCTGATATGGCTAGTAATCAGCTTCAACTACAACGGAATGGCTAAATAAAACTGCCAACAATTGCTTGTTTGGTTTGTCGCTTGCGACAATTGTACCTGACTCGTAAGTATTGCAACTATAACGGAATGGCTAAATAAAAGTACCAACAACTGCTGGGTTTTGGGGTTATCTCATGCTAATTTTACCTGACTAGTAAGTGTTGCAACTATCACGGAATGGTTAACTAAAATGCCCACTGCTTATTTTATCAGGATGATTATCTACACCTGACTAGTAATTGCTGCAACGATAACTGAATAAATAAAACTGCCAACTGTGTGAGTTCCTCGGTTGACTTCCTCGTTTGGTCTCGAGGGGGAAACGCCAGGATGGGTTGGTTTGATGGTCGCATCAGGTTGGTTCCGAATAGGTCTTTCTTACCCATCTCTGATAGCCGCCAGTTGTATCGAGTCTCTATAGGTTGTTTAGTGCATGCTGCCGCTACCGCTTCAGTCCACCATACCTATGTAGGCGAGGACCGCCGAATTCTAGCCTCGTCGTGTACTGGCCTCAGTACTGACGCTCCTCTTTTTCCTTTGCCCTTTGTCGGCACCCCTTTTGTTTAAGCAGGTTTTGAGATCGACGTCGTTAGCAGGGTTACCCTTCCGGCTTGGCCTGGGCAGGGTTATGGACGCCATTGGTTATTCTTCAGGGCTCTTAGCCCCATTTGCATCTTGTCCATAGTCGGACGCTCTATCATTTTCAAGGTGATTTGGTTCTTTGTATATTATATCTGTATTCTTGACTCATTGAGTCGCTGTTGTATATATCTGTTCTGTCGGTCCCATCGAGGACTGTTGTGTAATGTTATTACTTCGTTTTCCACCCGCACGGAAGTGCCTGGTGGGCACCTTTGATTCGTTTCTATGCGGGTTTGGCGGGAATCGCTGAAACTTGCATAGGTCCGATTCTGAGGGTGTTACAGAGTGGTATCAGAGCTCAGCAGTTGCGATACCCCACAAGTCCAGCCTGTAGGATAACCTAGCTAACGGCCGAAGTAGAGTGTCAAAACTATTTTTGCAAACTCGGTTGGATAGTTCTGATTAGGTCAGATTTTACTCCTTACCCCTCTGCTATTCTCCTCTTACCTCTACGTATTTTGAATCCGCTCTCTTCTCTCTCCTCGAGTCCAGGATTTCTCGTGGTTGGGGTTCCGTCGTACCTTTAGGGTTTCGCTTCCTCCTTCGATAACGGTGTTGCTACATCTGGTCTTCCTGCTATCCGAGGAATCCTTCGTCTGGTGGACTTCTCTTGGTTCCTTGTTTGTGCCTTCCGGTGTTTTCCGACGCGACGACATCATCTACGCTAGGTCCGATGCAGAGTCTGCATCACCCCTTTGTTCTGAACCTTGTTTGTCGAGATCTTCAGTCTGATTCCGAGAATGTTTGCACGCTTTTCCACTGATTGTGCGGAGTAATAGTTTGGGTGCGTGATGGATTGGCCCCCATGCCGACTACCCCTTCTATTCGCTTTTGTACAGTGAAGTGGATGAGAATGCATCGGTTCTCTCTTTCTATCAAAGATAGAGGTGGCTTTATTTGTTGATACCTCTACCTTCGCATTTGTTCCCCGGAGTGTTCTCTCGACGATCACGGACAACGACCTCTTGTTAGTGGTGTCGCGAGGATCTACACGAAGCAAGAAGACGCAGATCGCCGACCTTCCTTCCGGTACCATGAGGCGGATCTCGAGGGCGAGATCCATTGTTAGTGGTGTCGAATTGTGGCATCCCGCAAAACCACTACTAGAAAATCGCGTTGTGTTTGGCATTGCATCATCATGACCGCATGCTCATGTCATCATGCCACATTGCATTTGAGCATAGTCATCGTCTTGCATTTGCTTGCATCAAACTATTTTCGGAAAACCTAATTAGTTTTCTAAACGCCCCGTCTTTATTCAAACGCAAAACCACGGGTCCCCGGATTATTTTTTTGTTTTGTCCGCTATCGGGTTGTAAAAGCCCCGTGTTAAACAAATGAAATGTTAGATTATTTTAGTAGGGGCAGTCGAACGGGCCGATTCGACCCGAACGACCACCCCCAGGAATAAATCGGTCCACCCATAATCCTAAAGCTACCCAACCTCATCTACCCACACCCCCTCCACCTCACCCCAGCCACTCGCGGCTCGCCACCTCACCCCATCTCTCTCCCTCAACCAATCCCCATCTGCCACCTAGACTAAACCCACCCCCACTCCCTCACACCCTCACAGCCAACCCCCAGCACCCACCCTGGCCACACCACGCGCGGGACCCACTCCTCCACTCACCTATCTGGCCCCACCCCTGACCCCGGCAAACCCTGGCCACCCACCTGGGCGCGCCCATCCCCCCGGTTCCCACCTCACCAGACCAACCTCCCTGGCCCCGGTTCCCATCTCTCTCCCCGCGGGCCCCGCGCTCACCCTCTCTCCCCGCGTCCTCTCCCTCCTCTCTAAGCCTTTCCCCCACCGTCCTCGGCCACCCTCGCCGGCGCCGCCCCGCGCGACCGCGCCTCCCTCGCCGCCAGCTCCGACCGCCTCCCGCGGTGCCTCCCGGCCGTCCCTACCTCCACCCCACCTAGCCGCTCGCCGTCCTCCTCCCCTCAGCAGAGCTCCGCTGCCCGCCCCTCGAGCTTCTCTCCCCGCCGGCGCTGCCGCGCGCCCCCCCCCCTCCGCGCGCGACGGCCGCCCTCCGACGTCGCCGCACGCCTCTGCTCCTCCTCGGCGCTGCCCCGCGGCCTCCCCTCCGGCGCCGCTTCTCTGCCCCGCCGCCGTCGACCTCTCGCCCCAGCGCGCCTCCGGCCCCACCTCCGGTCGCGTCCTGCCAGCCCCGCCGCCTAGCCGCGACGCCCCCACCCTCTCCTCGCCGGCTCCCCCGCCTCCAACGCCGGCCGTCCCCGAGCTCGACCCGTCTCGCCGCGTCCGCCGCCGGTTCGCGTCGCCTCAGCGCCTTCCCCTTCCTCCTCCCGCGTCGCCCCGTCGCCCTCGACGCCCGAGCCCCGCCGCCGGCCGCGTCCGGCCCCGCACGTCCCCGGCCACGCCGACCCCGCCTCCATCTGCAGCCGCCGCACCGCCTGCGGAGCTCCGTCCTCTCCCTGCTCCGGCCGCCAGCGCTTTTCTCGAGCCCCGCTTCTCGCTGGTCGCGCCCCTCCGTCGAGCCGCCGTGGCCTCTTCCGTGACCTCGCTGCCCCGTTGAAGCTGCTCCGCCACCTCGTGCGCCTGCGCGCCCTTTTCCCCGAGCTGTCTCCTGTAGCGCGTCGTCCCCGACTCACCTGCAAGTGGCCAACGTCCTCTTGGGCACGCCTTGGCCGCCCCCGTGCGTGTGTTTGTGTTCTTTTGTGTGCTGCGATGTGGGTGCCGCCCTCCAAAGACAAGGTCGACACCGACATGACAATCGAAGCCACGAGAGACCCCAAGTTCCCCTACATGGATAAGAAGATCGCCTACCCGGACCCAAGGTCGACAAGCTCGTCTTCCCGGAACCCGAAGATCTTCTAAGGAGCGAACATCAAGTAGTCCACCGACACCCGACCCGAACCCGAGTTCTTCGACGCGACGACAAGATCTCCTACAGGGAGCCCGGAGAACCCGTACCCGAAGGCCGCGGATGCGACATGATCTTCTTCTCGGACGCCAAGATTCGTCGAGAGCCCGGAACGACAAGTACCCCCTCGAGAACGCCGAGTACTTCACCCCGCACACCGAAAACCCCGATGCGACAAGTACTTAAGCCGAACGCCAGGACCGTCGACATGACCCGAAGGCCACGGATGCGACAAGACCTACCTCCGTTATCTGAGAACGATCCCGGAGTCAGAGAACGTTTCCGTCGAACCCTGAGTCCGGCCCCGAACCCCGAACCCCGGAACCCCAAGATCGTCGAACCCTAATGTGTGACCCCTTTCCGCGAGCCCTATTTTATAAATGAAATAACAACTTGTTGCATATAAATTGTTCATGCATGCATACTTGTCTGTGGTTTGGGGGCCTTATGCCGATTCACCTCATAATTAAATATGGGGCCCATATGCGGGCAAATCTAGTCTCATATCGGCCTCATTTAAATTTGTGCATCTAACCGATACTATCTTTTGCCATGTTAAAACAACATTTAATTGCGGGGTTTCTAAATAACTTGAACCGTTTAATTAATTGCCGGGACCCCGGTTCCGCTTAATCTGGCCTAATTGCATCGCATCTTTGTCATGCCATACATCATACATGCATCATGCCCGATCTTTTGCCGTGGTATTAAATAGTGCATCCGGTGTTTGTTCTAGTGTTTTGGTTCTTCGCGGACAAGGCCGATGAGTGGATGTGAGCTTCGCCCCGATCTTCGGTTGAACCTTCGACAATGTTTTCAGGCGAGCACCTCCCCCTTTCTACCTATCTTACTTTTATAGTCTTTATTCCCTCCTGTTGATCTATTGCTATCTGTGTTGCGATGCTCTAGTTTTCGTACCCGAGATATCCCTTGCCGCCTTATACTGCCTTGGACACCTCCCATTACCTGTTGTTTGGTAGATAGTTGGACTTGCGCGTCGTAGTCGCTTGCTCAAGTGCTGTTGCGTGTCGTCAAGTGCCACAGTTGTTGGTGTATGGCCGCATGTTGATGTTGGAGATGATCATGGTTTTACTTATCATTCACTTTAATTCCTGTTTAACAACTAAAATTGAAGTAAGTAAGCAGAGGCTCGGTGTGGTGATAGATATATTTGGTTCCGACCGCCCCATGTGTCCCGTAGGACCCCGAGTACCTTGATACCTGTTCCTTGACATTATCGTGCTATCCACATACGGGGAATTATGGGACCCCCTTAGCCAGAGCTTGATTCCGTCTTATTTCTTGGGGCCACAAACTAGTTTGAGTTTTTATTTACTATCCTGTACTTATGCCATGCTACTGTTATTTACGATTGTGCGAGGAGCACACTGTACTGTTTAGGTAAGCGGAGTGTTTTCGCGGATCGACAAGCCCAGTCACACTTTCGGGTTCCCAGTCGTTTACATCCATTGTCGCAAACCTTGAGTCCGTCTCGGAGTCACTAGCTCCGTTGCGGGTCTACTCAATGGGGTGGCCCCTGAAATATTTCTGAATCCTGTGATTGCTTTGTCGTGAAAGCCTCGTTGGGTTTTGATTTGGTTTTTCCGAGGTCGATCGTGTGTGTGTTGCTATTGTGCACCCCGGCCGGGTTAAAACTTTCTGAAAGCCGTGTCCGCGGTTATGGACGACTTGGAGCACAGTATCTCGATCATAGACAACTATAACTAAAGTTTACTGTTATAAATTGACTTGTATCTGATATGGCTAGTAATCAGCTTCAACTACAACGGAATGGCTAAATAAAACTGCCAACAATTGCTTGTTGTTGTCGCTTGCGACAATTATTACCTGACTAGTAAGTATTGCAACTATAACGGAATGGCTAAATAAAAGTACTAACAACTGCTGGGTTTTGGGGTTATCTCATGCTAATTGTACCTGAATAGTAAGTGTTGCAACTATCACGGAATGGTTAACTAAAAGGCCCACTGCTTATTTTATCAGGATGATTATCTACACCTGACTAGTAATTACTGCAACGATAACTGAATAAATAAAACTGCCATGTGTGAGTTCCTCGGTTGACTTCCTCGTTTGGTCTCGAGGGGGAAACGCCAGGATGGGTTGGTTTGATGGTCGCATCAGGTTGGTTCCGAATAGGTCTTTCTTACCCCTCTCTGATAGCCGCCAGTTGTATCGAGTCTCTATAGGTGTTTTAGTACATGCTGCCGCTGCGCTTCAGTCCACCCTACCTATGTAGGCGCGGACCGCCGAATTTCTCGCCTCGCCGTGTTTACTGGCCTCAGTACTGACGCTCCTCTTTTTCCTTTGCCCTTTGTCGGCACCCCTTTTGTTTAAGCAGGTTTTGAGATCGACGTCGTTAGCAGGGTTACCCTTCCGGCTTGGCCTGGGCAGGTTATGGACGCCATTGTTATTCTTCAGGGCTCTTAGCCCATTTGCATCTTGTCCATAGTCGGACGCTCTATCATTTTCAAGGTGATTGGATCTTTGTATATTATATCTGTATTCTGACTCGTTGAGTCGCTGTTGTATATATCTGTTCTGTGGGTCCCATCGAGGACTGTTGTGTAATGTTATTACTTCGTTTTCCACCCGCACGAAAGTGCCTGGTGGGCACCTTTGAATCGTTTCTATGCGGGTTTGGCGGGAATCGCTGAAACTTGCATAGGTCCGATTCTGAGGGTGTTACATTGGAGCACTGTATCTCGATCATAGACAACTATAACTAAAGTAGTGCTATAAATTTGACTTTATAATGACTAGTAATCAGCTTCACTATAATGGAATGGCTAAATAAAATTGCCAACAATTGCTTGTTTGGGTTGTCGCTTGTGACCATTGTATCTGACTAGTAAGTATTGCAACTATAACGGAATTGCTAAATAAAAGTACCAACAACTGCTGGGTTTTGGGATATCTCATGCTAATTGTATCTGACTAGTAAGTGTTGCAACTACAACGGAATGGTTAACTAAAAGTGCTTACTTCTTATTATATTAGGATGATTATCTACACCTGACTAGTAATTGCTGCAACGATAACTGAATAAATAAAACTGCCAACTGTGTGAGTTCCTCGGTTGACTTCCTCGTTCGGTCTCGAGGGGAATACCAGGATGGGTAGTTTGGTGGTAGTATCAGTTGGTTCCGAATAGGTCTTTCTTATCCCTCTCTGATAACCGACAGTTATATCGAGTCTCTATAGGTTGTTTAGTGCATGCTGCGCTGCCGCTCAGTCCACCATACCTATGTAGGCGAGGACCGCCGAATTCTAGCCTCGCCGTGTACTGGCCTCAGTACTGACGCTCCTCTTTTTCCTTTGCCCTTTGTCGGCACCCCTTTTGTTTTAGCAGGTGTTGAGATCGACGTCGTTAGCAGGGTTACCCTTCCGGCTTGGCCTGGGCAGGGTTATGGACGCCATTGGTTATTCTTCAGGGCTCTTAGCCCCATTTGCATCTTGTCCGTAGCTGGACGCTCTATCGTTTTCAAGGTGATTTGGATCTTTGTTCTGTATATCTGTATTCTTGACTCATTGAGTCGCTGTTATATATATATATCTGTTCTGTGGAACCCATCGAGGACTGTTGTGTAATGTTATTACTTCGTTTTCCACCCGCACGAAAGTGCCTGGTGGGCACCTTTGAATCGTTTCTATGCGGGTTTGGCGGGTTTCGCTAAAACTTGCATAGGGCCGATACTGAGGGTGTTACAGAGTGGTATCAGAGCTCAGCAGTTGCGATACCCCACAAGTCCAGCCTGTAGGATAACCTAGCTACCGGCCCCGAAGTAGAGTGTCAAAACTATTTTTGAAAAAAATCGGTTGGATAGTTCTGATTAGGTCTGATTTTACTCCTTACCCCTCTGCTGCTCTCCTCTCACCTCTGCGTGTTTTGAATCCGCTCTCTTCTCTCTCTTCGAGTCCAGGAATTCTCGTGGTTGGGTTTCCGTCGTACCTTCAGGGTTTTGCTTCCTCCTTTGATAACGGTGTTCCACCATCCGGTGTTCATGCTGTCTGAGGAATCCGTCTACTGTGGTACCATTCTTTGTTCCTTGTTTGTGCCTTCCGGTGTTTTCCGACGCGACGACATCATCTACGTCAGATCCGATGCAGAGTCTGCATCACTCCTTTGTTTCTGAACCTCGCTTGTCGAGATCTACAGTCTGAATTCCGAGAGTTGGTTGCATAATTTTACCATTCATGTGCAGGGTAATGCTTTGGGTGCGCGATGGACTGATCACCATCCGACTACTCTTATCATTCACTCTTGCACATTGAAAGGTGAATCATTGCAGTTATACTCCTTCCGCGAAAGTTAGAGGTGGCTTTATTTGTTGATACCTCTACCTTCGACCTTTTGTTTCCGGAGTGTTTCCCTCGACGGTCACGGACAACGACCTCTTGTTAGTGGTGTCGCGAGGGTCTACACGATGCGAGAAGATTCAGATCGCCGCCCTTCTTCCCCGTATCATGAGGCGGATCTCGAGGGCGAGATCCATTATTAGTGGTGTCGAATTGTGGCATCCCGCAAAAACCACTAGTAGAAAATCGCGTCGTTTTTGTGCATTGCATCATCATGACATCATCATACATCTATCTGTCTAAAATTATTTTGCTAAAAGCCCTATTTTGTTTTCTATATTAATTCTCCCTTTTACTTTAAATCAAAACACCGGTGCTTCCGGATATCTCAGTTTGTCTAAAAACAATTTACAAAAGGCTTTTAAATTAAATTATAAAACCCTAGTCAAAATGTCTAAACCTAAAACTACCCAGACCTTTTCCAAACTGACCCTAACCTACCCAGTCCCCAGCCACATCACCCCGACCATTCACCTCGCGCCACCTCACCTCTCCCTTCCCTCTACCCAATCCCACGCTGCCACCTCACCCCAACTTCCCCCCTACTCCTCCCCTGCCACCCACAGCCACACGTTCCTCCACACCCCCACCAACCCCTGTCCCGATCCCCTTCCCTCTCCTCTCCCGTGCGGCCCCACCTGCCCCGCGTCCTGCACCTGCCCCAGGCCGCCTTCCTCGCTCCCCCGGCAGTCGCCGCCGCCGCCAGTGCGTCCGCCACCGCCGCCCACCGTCACCCGCACGAGGCCGCCCATCCCCACCTCCCCGCTCTCTCCCCTGGCTCTCTCCTCCCCCCCGCATCGGGCCCTCCCCTCACCTTCGGTCGCCACCGGCCCGGCCCTCTGTATCGCCGTCCCTCCTCTCGGCCTCGCTTTCCCCAGCCGCCAGAGCCACAGCTCTGCCTCTCCCCATGGGCCCCCGCCTCCCTGAGCTCCGCTCATCGCCGTGGCCCTCTCCTCCGTGCCCTGCATCTCCGGCACCCCGCGAGCTAACCGCCCCCCTCTTCCTCCCCTCCCGCCGCCGGCGCGCCCTCCCGGTCGCCGCTGTTGCGCCCCCCGTCGTTGACCGTCACCTTCCTTGCCGCCCAAGCCCGCGCTGCCTCCTGAGCTCCTCGCGTCGGCCTGCTGCAGCGAGGTCGTCCACCAGCGCGACGTACCCGCCTCCCTTACCGTTTCAGCGAGCCACCGCGACGACCTCCGCCTGCGTGCGCCGCCCGCTGTCGTGGCCCCATCTTCCTCGCCACCCTATGCGCCTGTCGCCGGTCGTCTTGTCCGCCACCCATATTGTCTCTGCGTCTGGTGCCCTTGTTGCATGCCGACCGTGTCCTTGCATGCCTTGGGCTCCATGATGAGTTGCTACTCGGGTTCAATCGAAGAGGCACGCTGGATGTGTCACCTTCTGGAACTATATCCTAGTCCCCTGTGATGTGTCAGTGCCAGCTCGGTGCCAATGCTGTTCAGGACCCCCGATGACAAGGAACATTGTTGAACACCGAAGGCCATTCCAGAACCATTGAACCTTGGCTCTGAAATGACAAGATCGCCTTCACGGGAAACCGCGAGACATCCTTCTCGGGATTTGAAGACCGAACCCTAGGCACGCCAAGATCGTCATCCCGGACGCCAAGAACAACCACATGGAAACTGAAGCCCAATCCAAAGCTAGATCCGAAGACCGATCCCGGCGCCCGAAGCCGAGAACCCCGACAAGAACCACGACACGGATACATCGAGTTCTCCATCAAGGACACCAAGACCGTCGACATGGAACCGAATGACGCCAAGTTCTTCGACCCCGGAGACCGATCCATCTGAACGTCAAGACCTCCTTCCGAACCCCAGATCCGGACCCTGAGACCGAACCCCGAACCCCGGAACCCCAAGTTCGCCGAACCCTAATGTGATTCCCTTATCCGAGAACCCTATTTTATAAATTGTCAACTATATAAATTGTTGCATATTTAATTGTTCATGTTGCATACATATTTGCGGGGTTTGGGGGCCTTATGCCGATTCACCATATAATTAAATATGGAGGCCATATGCGGGCAAATCTAGTCTTATATTGGCCTCATTTAAATTTGGGTAGCGAACCGGTGCTATCTTTTGCCATGTTAAGACCACATTTAAATTGCAGGGTACCTAAACAACATGAACCATCTAAATAAATATCGGGACCCCGGTTCCGTTTAATATTGCCTAATTGCATCGCATCTTTGCCATGTCATACATCATACATGCATCATGCCCGATCTTTTGCCGTAGTATTAAATAGTGCATACGGTGTTTATTCTAGTGTTTTGCTTCTTCGCGGATAAGGCCGTTGAGTTGATGCGAGTACCGATCCGACCTTCGGATAAATCTTCGGCAATGTTTTTCAGGCGAGCATCTCCCCCTTTCTACCTATCTTACTTTTATAGTATTTATTCCCTCCTGTTGATCTATTGCTATCTGTGTTGCGATGCTCTAGCTTTCGTACCCGTGATATCCCTTGCAGCCTTATATTGCCTTGGACACCTCCTATTACCTGTTGTTTGGTAGATAGTTGGACATGGGCGTCGTAGTCGCTTGCTCAAGTGTTGTTGCGTGTCGTCAAGTACCACAGTTGTTGGAGTATTGTCGTGTGTTTATTGTTGGAGATGATCAAGACTTTAATTAATGTTTAACAACTAAAATTGAAGTAGGTAAATGCAGAGGCACAGGTGGGCAATAGATGTTATTTGGTTGTTAACCGTCCACTTGTGTCCCGTAGGACCCCGAGTACTTGATACCTGTTCCTTGAATATTCGCGCTATCCACATCCGGGAGGATTATGGGACCCCCCTGAGCCAGAGCTTGATTCATTCTTATTTCTTGGGGCCACAAACTAGTTTGAGGTTTTATTTACTATCCTGTACTTATGCCATGCTTTACTGCTTTATTTACAATTGTGCGATGAGCACCTGTACTGTTTAGGATCGTGACCCGTTTACGCGGTATCGACAAGCCCAGTCACACTTTCGGGTTCCCAGTCGTTTACAGCCGGCCCCACAAACCTTGAGTCCGTCTCGAAGTCAGCTAACTTTGTTGCGGGTATACTTAATGGGGTGGCCCCCTGAAATATTTCTGAATCTGGTGATTGCTTTGTCGTGAAGGCCTCGTTGGGTTTTGATTTGGTTTTTCCGAGGTTGATCGAGTGTGTGTTGCTATTTGTGCACCCCTGCAGGGTAAAACTTTCTGAAAGCCGTGTCCGCGGTTATGGACGACTTGGAGCACAGTATCTCGATCATAGACAACTATAACTAAAGTAGTGCTATAAATTTGACTTTATAATGACTAGTAATCAGCTTCACTATAATGGAATGGCTAAATAAAATTGCCAACAATTGCTTGTTTGGGTTGTCGCTTGTGACCATTGTATCTGACTAGTAAGTATTGCAACTATAACGGAATGGCTAAATAAAAGTACCAACAACTGCTGGGTTTTGGGATATCTCATGCTAATTGTATCTGACTAGTAAGTGTTGCAACTACAACGGAATGGTTAACTAAAAGTGCCCACTGCTTATTATATCAGGATGATTATCTACACCTGACTAGTAATTGCTGCAACGATAACTGAATAAATAAAACTGCCAACTGTGTGAGTTCCTCGGTTGACTTCCTCGTTCGGTCTCGAGGGGGAATACCAGGATGGGTAAGTTTGGTGGTAGTATCAGGTTGGTTCCGAATAGGTCTTTCTTATCCCTCTCGGATAACCGACAGTTATATCGAGTCTCTATAGGTTGTTTAGTGCATGCTGCGCTGCCGCTCAGTCCACCATACCTATGTAGGCGAGGACCGCCGAATTCTAGCCGCCGTGTACTGGCCTCAGTACTAACGCTCCTCTTTTTCCTTTGCCCTTTGTCGGCACCCCTTTTGTTTTAGCAGGTGTTGAGATCGACGTCATTAGCAGGGTTACCCTTCCGGCTTGGCCTGGGCAGGGTTATGGACGCCATTGGTTATTCTTCAGGGCTCTTAGCCCCATTTGCATCTTGTCCGTAGCTGGACGCTCTATCATTTTCAAGGTGATTTGGATCTTTGTTCTATATATCTGTATTCTTGACTCATTGAGTCGCTGTTATATATATATCTATTCTGTGGAACCCATCAAGGACTGTTGTGTAATGTTATTACTTCGTTTTCCACCCGCACGAAAGTGCCTGGTGGGCACCTTTGAATCGTTTCTATGCGGGTTTGGCGGGTTTCGTTAAAACTTGCATAGGGCCGATACTGAGGGTGTTACAGAAGGGTGAGCACTGTGATTCATGGTACTCTCCCGACCCTCCAATCCCTCACCCTCATGCATACAATAGAGGTGACCCACCTAATCTTGAAGAATCCGCTACCTTTGCTCAATGGCAATCACTAATGAGAACTCATATGCGCAGCTCTTGCATTGAACTATGGAACATCATCGAGCATGGACTCTTTATTGGGGATCCAAACAACCTGACAAGAAGAGAGGTTGTGAATAGTCAACTCAATGCCACTGCTTTGCATATGATTCAACAAGGATTGGGGACAAAGGATTATCCACACATTGAGCACTTTAGCATTGCCAAGGAAGCCTGGGATACCCTCACTGTATTGTTTGTTGGAAACGAGAGTATGAGGAGGAACCGATATGATGCTCTAAGCAATGAAGCCGAAGGCTTCTACATGAAAGAAGGTGAAGATCACGAAGACATGTACCGAAGGCTCAAGACCACTGCCACCGCTTTTAGAAATGCGGGCGCCTCACATGTGGATGATGCATGGATAAAAAGGAAATATGTGAGTGCACTCATGCCTTTTGAGCCCACCGACTTGAAGAGCTTACAAGGAAGACACAACTACCATCTCATGACCTCAAATGAAGTTATGCAAGAGATGGCCGCCTTCAAAGTTGCCGCCAAGAATGCCAAAGATGCGCGTGCCCATGCCCTTGGTATGAGCAACATTGTCAATGTTGCTTTGAAGGCCAAAGTTGTGGACCATGGGGATGAAGATAATAGTGATGAAGGGCTCTCCATGGACCACCCCGATGAAGTCAAGATTGCTCACAGTCAATATATGGCCTTCTATGCAAAGAACTTTTGGAAGAACCCCGCCAAGGCCAAGATGGAAATGCAAAGAAAAGGCAACCCAAACGGGAAAAGAGAAAATACAACTAGATTGAGAACTTGCTTCAATTGTGGTGACCGCTATCACTTTGTGGCAAGTTGCCCCTATGAGAAGAGAGAAGATCATGGGGGTAATCTTGTGTTGAAGAAGACTCTCAAAGCACCTTACAAAAACCCTTCATCAAGAAGAATCCCATCAATAAGAAGTCGGGAGAAATTGTCTTGATCACTCATGAAGAATACTCCTTCGACAATGAAGATGATGAAGAAGAGGAAGAGGAAACGTCTAATGGTGTGTAACACCCTCAGAATCGAATCTATGCAAGTTTTAGCAAAACTCGCCAAACCCGCATAGAAACGATTCAAAGGTGCCCACCAGGCACTTTCGTGCGGGTGGAAAACGAAAGTAATAACATTACACAACAGTCCTCGATGGGACCCACAGAACAGATATATATAACAACGACTCAATGAGTCAAGAATACAGATATACAGTACAAAGATCCAAATCACCTTGAAAAGATGGGGCGTCCGACTACGGACAAGATGCAAATGGGGCTAAGAGCCCTGAAGAATAACCAATGGCGTCCATAACCCTGCCCAGGCCAAGCCGGAAGGGTAACCCTGCTAACGACGTCGATCTCAAAACCTGCTTAAACAAAAGGGGTGCCGACAAAGGGCAAAGGAAAAAGAGGAGCGTCAGTACTGAGGCCAGTACACGGCGAGGCTAGAATTCGGCGGTCCTCGCCTACATAGGTATGGTGGACTGAGCGGCAGCGGCAGCATGCACTGAACAACCTATAGAGACTCGATACAACTGGCGGCAGTCAGAGAGGGGTAAGATAGACCTATCCGGAACCAACCTGATACTACTAACCAACAAACCCATCCTGGCGTTTCCCCCTCGAGACCAAACGAGGAAGTCAACCGAGGAACTCACACAGTTGGCAGTTTTATTTATTCGGTTATTGTTGCGGCAATTTACTAGTCAGGTTTAGATAATCGTCCTGATAAAGTAAGCAGTGGGCACTTTTAGTTAACCATTCCGTGATAGTGGCTACACTTACTAGTCAGATACATTTATCATGAGATAACCCAAAAACCCAGCAGTTGTTGGTACTTTTATTCAGCCATTCCGTTGTAGTTGTAGTACTTACTAGTCAGGTACAATGGTCGCAAGCGACGCTCCAAAACAACCAGTTGTGGGCAGTATTAATTAGCCATTCCATTATAGTGAGGCTGATTACTAGTCATTATAAGTCCAATTTATAGCGATAAACTTTAGTTATGCTTGTCTATGATCGAGATACTGTGCTCCAAGTCGTCCATATCCGCGGACACGGCTTTCAGAAAGTTTTTACCCGGCCGGGGTGCACCAATAGCAACACACGCTCGATCAACCTCGGAAAAACCAAATCAAAACCCAACGAGGCTTTCACGACTGAACAATCACAGGATTCAGAAATATTTCAGGGGGCCACCCCTTTGAGTAGATCCCGCAACGGAGTAAGCAAGCTCCGAGACGGCCTCAAGGTTGCGCCAATGGCTGTAAGCGACTGGGAACCCGAAAGTGTGGCTGGGCTTGTCGATACCGCGTAATCACTCCGCATACCTAAACAGTACAGTGTGCTCCTCGCACAATTTAAATACAGAAAGTAGCATGGCATAAGTACAGGATCGTAATAAAACCTCAAACTAGTTGTGGCCCCAAGAAATAAGACTGAATCAAGCTCTGGCTCAGGGGGGTCCCATATACCTCCCGGATGTGGATAGCGCGATAAAACAAGGAACAGGTATCAAGTACTCGGGGTCTTACGGGACACAAGTGGGCGTTCGGAAACCAAATATTTTCTATCACCCACCGATGCCTCTGCTTATTTAAATTTTAGTTGTTAAACAGAAATTAAAGTGACGATAAGTAAAACTAGGATCACCTCCAACATCAACATGCGGCAATACATCAACAACTGTGGCACTTGACGACAAGCAACAGCAATATAGCAAGCGACTGCGACGCGCAAGACCAACTATCTACCAAACAACAGGCAATAGGGTGTGTCCAAGGCAATATAGGGCTGCAAGGGATTTCACGGGTACGAAAACTAGAGCATCGCAACACAGATAGCAATAGATCAACAGGAAGGAGTAAATTACTATAAAAGTAAGATAGGTAGAAAGGGGGAGATGCTCGCCTGAAAACATTGTCGAAGGTTCAACCGAAGATCGGGCCGACACTCGCATCAACTCAACGGCCTTATCCGCGAAGAAGCAAAACACTAGAATAAACACCGGATGCAATATTTAATACAACGGCAGAAGATCGGCATGATGCATGTATGATGCATGGCATGGCAAAGGTGCGATGCAATTAGGTCAATATTAAGCGGAACCGGGGTCCCGACAATTATTCAAGTGGTTCAAGTTATTAGAAACCCCGCATATTAAATGTTATATAGCAAGACAATAGATGGCAACGGTTCGCTACACATGTTTAAATGAGGCCGATATGAGACTAGATTTGCCCGCATATGGGCCCCATATTTAATTATTAGGTGAATCGGCATAAGGCCCCCAAACCACATGACAAGATGCATGCAAGTATGACAATTGAATATGCAACAGGTCTTATTTCATTTAAAAAATAAGGCTCGAGAAAAGGGGTCACACATTAGAGGGGGTCTCGACGAACTTGGGGTTCCGGGGTTCGGGGTCGGTCTCAGGGTCCAGGGTTCGACGGGTCTGGGGTTCGGGGTTCGACGGATGCGTTCTCGTATAGCGGGGGTAGATCTTGTTGCGTCCGGGGTCTTCGGGTCATGTCGACGATCATGGCGTTCGGGAAGAAGTACTCGGCGTTTCGTGATGATCTTGTTGATTCCATGTCGGAGGTCTTGGCGCTTCGGATCGGTCTGCGGATCGGGGCATCGGGATCTTGGGTTCGCGTCCGTGTGGAGATCTTGTCGTTCCGTGTAGGCGTCCTCGGTGTCGGGGAAGATCTTGGGGTTCGGCATCCGAAGAGGAAGGCGACAGTACCGGGGTTCGATGTTTCGCTCCGGGAACGGCCTCGTGGACTGCGTGGACGATCTTGTCGTCGATGAAGTACTTGAATAGATGACACCGAGTTCAATAGGGCCCCTTGGTTTTGGGCTCCTCGCATCACCATCGGAAGATCTTGGCGTCGGCGTTAGTATATCTTGGGAGCCTCGCAACTACTTGCGGGTCGCACTTGTCACATGGCACATATCATCCGGGACCAGGGACGCATTGGAACACCTCTTGGTCTTGACGGAACATTCTCGGACTCCGGGTCGAGGCAGAGCACTTGGAGGACGTGGGCGCGCGGGGCGGAGACGCTGGGGGCGAGGCGGCTTGGCCCGCGGGCGACGGGCTCGGAGAAGCTCGGGAGGTCACGGGGTCCTCAGGGTCGAACTTGGCACGCACGCGCAGGGCCATGGCGGCACGGCAGAGGCGCGAAGGCGGGCCGCAGCGGCGGCGCCGGGGCGCGGAAGGAGCCAGGCGGGGCGGAGGCATGCGCGACGGAGCCCGTCGAAGCGGAGGCCGGCGACGCGAGACGGAGGTCGGGGAGGGCCGGGGCTGCGCGCGAGGCCGGCAAGGCGGCGGCAGAGGCCAGGGCGGACGCGGTCGGAGCGGGGACGCGGGTGCGGGCTCCGGCGAGGGAACCGAGCGGGGCGCGGGAGGAGGCGCTCGGCCGGTGCGGGGCGCGGCTGGAGGCGCTGCGCCGAGGGGGAGGCGGGGCGGCGCTCGGGAGGGACGAGGCCGGCGCGGCCGGAGGGAGGAGAGAGGGCGGTGGCGGACGGGGGAAACGCGGCGGCGGAGGCGAGCGTGTCGGGGCGGGACAGGCGGAGCTTGGCGGCGCTTGGGGCCGGAGGGGGCTGCGCGCCAGGCGAGGTGGGGAGGAAGGCGGCAGGCGCGAGGCGGGGCGGTGGGGAACGGCGACGCGGCGCGCGGGGGTGCTGCCGGGGAGGAGGGGGCCTCGCGGGCGAGCGGCGGAAGGCAGGGGGCGGCGTCGCCGGCGAGACGCAGAGGGGAACGGCGGCGGCGGGGCAGGAGGAGGTGAGCCGGACGGGGGGAAGAGGGAGGCGGCGAGCTCGCCTGGGCGGGCGGCGCGCGGAGCGGTGGAGCCTGGGGCGGCGGCGGCGGGAGGGACTGGAGGCGCGCAGGAGCAGGAGCGGGAGAGGACGCGGGCGGGCCACGTCGGCGGGTTGGGGCGCGTGCGTGGGTGGGTCCCGGGGCGCGCCAGGGAGTTGTCGGCAGGGCAGGTGGGACGTGGGCCAGGTGGCGGTGGACCCCGCCCAGGTGGCCTGATCGGTTGAGGGAAGTGGGGAGTGGGGTGTGGGCTGAGAGAGAGAGGAGGCCACGTGGCGGTTCCTGGTTGGTGAGGGTGAGGGGTGTGCTGATGTGGCGCTCCAGGATTGGAGGGGGTGAGGTGGCCAGGGGGTGTGGGTAGTTTTCTGGGTAGCTATAGGAATAAGGGGTGGGACTGGTTGGACCGTTTTAACAATTCTGGGGCGGTCGTTCGGGTCGATCGGCCCGTTCGACTGCTCCGGCCAAAATAATTAATATTTTATTTACTTTAATTGGACCATTTGCAAACCGATAGCAACAAAACAAAATACTCCGGAGCCCCGGGGTTTGGCGTTTGAATAAAGATGGGGCGTTTTAGAAAACAAAACGGGCTTTGCGAAAATAGTTTTGGCAAACAATGCATGATGATGACGATGCAATGCACAAATTCAACGCGATTTTCTAGTAGTGGTTTTGCGGGATGCCACATGGTGTGGCGGCTCTAGCTACTACCTCTACTCCGACATTCTCTCTCTTCGATTCTCCAAATGAGAATTCTCCCATCAAGAACGTCACTTGCCTTATGGCAAGGGGAACGGAGGTATCATCATCTCACTCCACTCCCTTAGCTAATGATGAAACCGATGATGAGATGTCTCTTGATGTTAAAAAGGAATTAATTGCTTTTGATGAGTTCATGACTAACCTATAAGGGGATGCTAAGATACATTTTGGTAACATCCTAGATCAACTTTCTCACACACAAGAGCTCCTAGATGTAAGATGTAAACTTGGGCATGAACACATGATTGAACTAGAGGCTCTAAACAATGCTCTAGAAGAACAAGAGACTAGGTTGTCTCTTGAATTAAAACTTGAAGGGCTTGATGAGGCAAACAATATTATTGTTAACAAACTCATCAAAGAGCGTGATCATGCTATTGCTAAATACAAAAGGGCTAAAAAGGACAAGGTTGAGTTTGGTGTGGTTCATGAAAAACTTGCCAAGGACTTTAGTTTGCTTAACAAGGCTCACAAGGCTTTGAAAAGTGAACTCTTTTCACTCACAAAGTCCCATAAAACGCTTCAAACTCAATTCGCCAATATTCCTTCACCTAGTAACTTCATTCCATCTAGTAGTACAATTATTCTTGAAGAGAATGCTAGGTTGAAGGGGGAGCTTGCTAAGGCCACATTTCTACAAGGCAACAAGTCCATTAATGATCTTTTGAGTAAGCAAAGGTCTAGTGGTGAAAAAGGGGGCATTGGTTTTGTCTCCAATGCTAAGAAGAAGAAGAACAACAAGAAGAAGAAGGCCAAGTCCACACAAGAAACTAACAAGGCCATTGTGGATAGTAAGACCACAAGTGGTAAAACTATGTCTCATGATGACTTTGCGGGAAGTGCTAACCCTCACTATGTTCTAATGCGTGATTATTATGGTGATGTGTATGCACAATATGTTGGCCCATATGATGGTTATATTGATTGGTATATTTGGGTTCCCAAGACCCTTGTTGCTAACAAAAGAGGGAGAGAATTCCTTATTTGACCCTGGTTGAAATTTCCCTTCCTTTTTTGGCCCTGGACGAATTTCCCTTCCCTTCTTGACTCCAAAATCTTGAGTTGATTCCTTATTTGGCCCTACCGTTAGTTCCATTAGCTCCTCCCGTTAGACCAAAATTTTCTGGACTCATACACCCCTGGCTCTATCGATGACTGGAAAGAAGAAAAGGAAAAAAGAAAACCCAACCCGACCCGTCCCTCTCTCCTCTCTCTGACTCTCTAAGAACCGGTGGCAACGGCTATGGGAGAAGAGGGCTGCAACGGAGGCTATGGGAGCAGAGTGCGGCGACGGGGCTATGTGGGTCAGCCGAGAAACGGACCCGGCATGGCCGTGGAGGGAGAAGGCACGCCTTTTCTTCGTCCGTCGAAAAGCTCAGCGGCACCTGAGCTCAAGCAGCTCCTTGACGACACGCTCCAACGCGCCTCCCGCCGTCCGCCTGCTTCTTCCGCCTCTGGGGCCTGTGCCGGCAGTGGGGCAGCGTGTGCGCGCGATTGCCAGCTGTAAGTCTGTAACAGAACGTCGCCACCGCTCGGACTCGAGCGTCACTGTGGAATCCCCGCGGTCCAGGACGACAGAGCATTGTTTCTATATTGAAATCATCTCCGGTTAATCTCCAGCTCGAATCGAGAAACACTCTAGCAGTTTGCGCACGCAATTTAGAATTTTTTACAATGTAGCGTTTAATTTTCGCAATTTTTATACGCAGGTGATGTCCTCTATTTTTTTGTGCAAATCGGAGGCATAATTTCTTTCTCTTTGCTTGTGCATGTCTGTTCTCGAGCGTACCAATAGTCCTAGTCAAAGGTGATGTCCTCTAATTTGATCCAATAACCTTGAACAGATATATCATAACGCTGCTATTATTTTGGTACATATTGTACTAGGGGCAAAAGTGTCATCTTAGATATGCGGTTAACACCGTTGGTGCTCAAATTGCACTAGAGGGCCATATAAAGAACCAATTGAAAATACAGTGTCAAGAAGGGAAGAATTTTTTTTGCAGGGCCAAGAAAGGAAGTCCAATTTTAACCGGGGCCAAATAAGGAATTCTCTCCCAAAGAGGACCCATTGAAAAATGGGTACCTAAAAATTAGCTTGATCTTCTGTAGACATATGCTTCCGGAGTGTCAAAGTGGGTACTTGATAGTGGTTGCACAAGTCATATGACCGGAAGCTTGTCTATTGTCAAGGACTTAAAGCCAAATGATGATCAAATCACCGTGACATATGTCGACAAGTCAAAGTCTAAGGTAATGGGTTTCGGCAAGGTTATGGTTGCTCACGACATTACACTCGTGAACGTCATGCTTGTTGAGACCCTTGGATACAATTTACTTTCAGTCCGTGCTCTTGGAAAGATGGGTTTTGCCGTCTTTGTTGATGATGATATTGTGGTCCTCATGTGGAGCAAGTCTCTCAAGGTCGCTTTTGTTGGGTACGTCGAACATGACTTGTATGTGGTGGACTTTTTGGGTCAAGCCACTACAAGTGCGATGTGCTTATTCGGAAAGGCCGATGTGGGTTGGTTATGGCATCGCCGACTAGCCCATGTCAATATGAGAACTTTGCAAAGTCTCCACAAGGAGGGCCATATTGTTAGACTAAAAGAAAATATTTCCTTTGCCAAAGATCATGTTCGCAGGGCATGTGTTCTAGGGAAGATGCATGATGCTCCTCACAAGCCTAAGAACCGCATCATGTCCACCAAGATCTTGGAGCTCCACCATGTGGACCTCTTTGGTCCTCCATCTCATGCAAGTCTTGGTGGGAAGAAATATTGCTTGGTGATCGTTGATGACTTTTCAAGATACTCATGGGTATATTTCTTCAAGTTGAAGAGTGAGACCCAAAAGACATTCATCGCACTTCATCAACATGGTCCAACGTCAATACAATCTTCCCGTATTGATCATAAGAAGTGACAACGGCACCGAGTTCAAGAACTACACCTTGAATGATCTTCTTAGTGATGAGGGGATTAAACATCAATATTCCGCTGCATACACCCCTCAACAAAATGGTGCGGCTGAAAGGAAGAACCAGACTCTTATTGAGATGGCTAGGACCATGTTGGCGGAGTTTAAATCTCCATACAACTTTTGGGCCGAAGCCATCTCCACCGCTTGTCATGCTTCAAACCAGCTCTACCTCCGCAAAGAAATCAACAAGCCCCCATATGAAATACTTACCGGCAACAAGACCAACATATCATACTTCCGGGTGTTCGGTTGTAAGTGTTTCTATCTCATAAAAGGTGTTCGGTTGTCCAAATTCGAGTCTAAAGCATTAGAGGGTATTTTTGTTGGCTATGGTCTCGAATCTCACACTTATAGAATCTATGATAAGCTCTCCGGAGTCGTCATAGAATCTTGTAGTGTGACCTTCAAAGAATATTATGGTCCCCAAGGGGGGCGTGCTGATGCTTGTGATGCAGATGATGAAATGCCTCATGATGCCATAGGAATAATGGGTGTGGGATATATCCGCCCCGTTGAGGAACCCCTTATGGCGGATCGAGAAGAACTATGCTCCACTCAAGTGGAGCCCTCATCTTCACAACATCAACATGCTCCATCCACCGAGGAGGGCAATGACACAAGCCAAATACAAGATATGGACCCTCAACATGATGATCATAGTGACGACTCTAGTCAATGGGGAGCTTTTTGTATGCCAAATATATGTTGATGATATCATCTTTGGCTCTTCTAACAAAGCTTTTAATGATGAATTCTCAAAGCTTATGACTAGTAGGTTCCGGATGTCTTTGATGGGGGAGTTGAGAGTATTTCTTGGTTTTGAGATCAAGCAAGTTAGAGGAGGGACATTCTTCAATCAAGCCAAGTATACTCAAGATATGCTCAAGAGATTCAATATGAAAGATTTAAATGGAGCTCCTACTCCCATGGCTACAAAGACTCATCTAGAACAAAATCCAAATGGTAAAGATGTGGATCAAAAGGTATACCGGTCTATGATTGGTTCTTTGCTTTACCTTTGTGCATCTAGACCCGATATTGTGTTGAGTGTAGGTGTGTGTGCAAGATATCAAGCGGCTCCTAAGGAAATCCATTTAATGGCGGTCAAGAGAATCTTTCGATATTTAGTTCATACCCCATTTTATGGTCTTTGGTATCCTCAAGGCTCAACATTTGCTCTTTGTGGATACACGTATTCGGATTGGGCGGGGGATAAGGATGATAGAAAATCAACATCCGGGGCTTGCCAATTCCTTGGTAGGTCCTTGGTATGTTGTTCTTCCAAGAAGCAAAATTGTATATATCTCTCCACCGCCAAAGCCGAGTATGTGGCAGCCGCTAGTGCTTGCACCCAATTGCTATGGATGAGGCAAACTTTAAAGGAATACAGTGTACATTGTGACAAAGTGCCTCTTCTATGTGACAATGAAAGTGCCATCAAGATTGCCTACAACCCGGTGGATCACACAAGGACAAAGCATATTGAGATTCGCCATCACTTCATTAGAGATCATGTTGCTCGAGATGATATTAATCTATCATATGTATCAACCAAAGATCAACTTGCCGATATCTTCACGAAGCCACTTGATGAATCAAGGTTTTGCTACTTGAGGAATGAACTAAATGTCGTAGATTCAAGGAGCTTGACTTGATTTTCTTGCACTCTCACCTATGTTTCAACTCATATTTGGTTTAGGTGCAGGCATGGATATATGGGTAGTGCGATCTTAATTGATTGGACCATCCCTCCCCCCATTATGCCCAAAGCAATCAAAATCATTCCTCTCAATATCATTTAGTGATATGTGAGCTTAATGATGAGTTTCGGTAATGGACCCAAGAAATATCTTTGTGGTGCCAAGCCGAGTATACTCATATATGGTGGCTTAGGCCACCGCCCCCTTCTCATTTGAGAGGTTTGTTCTTACTCGTGTTTATCATCCTCTAGTTGGTTTTGTTCTTCTGGTTGTGCACTCACATTTGGCTCTTCATATGTTTTTAGTAATTTTTGAGTGCATTGGCCCATGTCAGTGTGACTCTCTAAACCCAAGCCATTCTTATCCCTCGACAAAACTCATCTACTATGCGCAAGAACCTTCCACTGTATGTATCCTGGCCCTCTGTTCTGGTGGTTATGGTACTACCGGTGCTAACTAGCGGTACTACCGCTAAACGGTACTACCGTAAAAGGCTAGCGGTACTACCGCTTCTGGATCAGTTTCCAGGATCTTGTCTGGAAACTTCCTAGGTGCGGTACTACCGGTAGTTTTCTACTATACTACCGCCTAGCTGTACTACCGCTCGTGGCTCCGGTACTACCGTTCTGCCTTTCGGTTAAGATTGGAGATGTGGGAGAGGCACCTCTCGGTGCCTCATTAGTCCCCCGGCTCCACTCCTCACCACCGCCGCCGTCAGAGCAGGATAACGCCGCCGGAGCCCTGCCCCCTTCTCCTTTTCCCGGATCCTCACCGGATCCGGCCTCCTCGCGGTCTCCTCCTCATTCTCCACCGCCATGGACACCGGTACTACCGCCCTCCTCTTCTTCTCACTTGTTTTCTCCATTGAATCTAGGGTGACTTTGATTCTTGGCTAAAACACGTTTTCTTGAGGTTGTACCGTGTGCTATCTACAAGATCTACCTCTTAGACCGATGGAATTCCTGTTTTACATCAATTTTACTGCCTGTACATGGATCTATGTCTCAGATCTGCACTGTGGTCACTGGCCGGTAGTACCGGGAATCTTTTTCCGGTACTACCGCTGTGCGGTACTACCGCCTGTGCAGATCTGGTACTACCGCCCTGTACAGACATCAATTTTTTTTAAAACCAAGAGTTCCATCATCTGTTTGTCTCGGGTTCTTGTGCCCTTACCCCTATGCAATCTCCCTCGTTCTTTCACAGGTGTAGGGGGTTCCCGGGGATCTCGCAAACACTCAAAAGCTCACTATGAGATTGAGGACTATGAGTCAGATTCAGAGACGGAGTCAGAAGAGGAGATCATGCCTCAACCTAGCACCCGTCTAAAACTGCAAACAACTCGTGGTCGTCGGGGTGTGTGTGGGGGGGGTCAAGAAAAGTGCTGGTCGTGGTAAGGCTCCTCCACCTCCTCCTCCCTCCGGTCCTCTCAAGAGACACAGTTCAGAGCCATCTGGGCCAAAGCTGCTATCTGATTTGTTTGAGACAGAATTTCATGAACTGCGGACTGTCAATCCATATGTGGCTGCTTGCTCTCAAGCTCGACAAGGTAGCCTCTTCTATACTGTTTTCCAGGAGCGGGTGTTCCATGAGATACTCATGAAAGATGACAAACTTGTGGTCCCTCAAAAGTGGATCGAGATGAATCATGTGAGGAAGAACCTGCAATACTTTGGTGAAGCTCTTGAGATTTGCACCAACATTGGCTTGCTTCCCATTATGGAGTTCCTGTGCAACTATGACCCAATGCTCATTACTCAGTTCTATGCAACCGTTCACTTTGCCAAGAATCAGACTCGGACACTCACCTGGATGACTGAGGGTGTTGTCAAGCAAGCAACTTTGGCTGAGTTCGCGGCTATTCTCGAGTACGAAGACGATGGCAAGGACACTCCCGTTGGCTTTCGGTGCCACAACAATGATCGCCCCGTGAAGAAGGATGCTCTTGCACCACTGTACATCCGGGGGCGCGGTATCCCTGGAAAGATCAAAGGGCTTCTACCTACATATGACATCTTGCATCGCATTTTCCGTGAGACTGTCACCCCCCGAGCTGGGAATGTTGATGAGATACATGCCTTCATGGTGGATATCATGCTCGCCACCTTTCACCACCGTGACTCCGGCCAACCTATGGATGTGATGGATGTTATTTGGAATGAAATGGTCTATGCCAGTTTTCAAAGGAGGGTGCCTCCTTTTGCTCCGTATATCATGGCTCTCATTATTAGCAAGTGCCCCGTGATTGCCTGTGACATGCCTTCTCTTCGCCTTGTCACTCACCGCCACAAGAATCTGTTGATCAAGACCCATCTCCGACCACGCAATGCAGATGGTCATATTGTTGATGAGGATGGGAACCTTGTTGTGGAGGGATCCGGTGATGCTGATGATGCCCAGAAGGATGCTGACTTTGTGGTCTCACGTCGCAAGCCTACTCAGCCATCTTGGGCCAAGAAGATTGAGGTCAAACTCAAGAAGGTATTCTGCTTCCAAGTGGACAATCAGAAACGCATGTACGAGGCCCATGTCTATGCCAAGAAGTCATGTGCTCGTCAGAAGGAAATGATGGAGGCTCAAGGTTTGACCGTCTCCAAGGGTTCCGAGAACAATATTACCCCAAAATACCAATGGATCTCCAAGCACAGCCACTGGGATGATGATGCCACCTCCTCCTTCCGTGCCCCGCCAACTCATGATGATGCATGGGATGCATGTGATGATGATGATGACGAGTGATCTCCGGGACGTTATTGTTGCTCTTGTCCCTTTTTGGCGTCTTGATGCCAAATGGGGAGAAGTTGCACATTAGGTATGCGGGATTTGCGAGGGAAAATTCACAAGTTTGTTCTTGCCATTGAGTTTTATTCGCTTGTGAACTTTATTTGCTTGCCTCTTAGTATGTGTGAACTAACTATTTGTGCTATGTATGGTGAGACTATGTGGTTATCGTATGGATCCATCTTGTGTGTAATATGGCTACTCTCATTTGGATCCATCTTATGTGGTGAATGTGACGACCTTCCCTATCCCTAATCAATATTGGTCATCACATGTGATTTAGCAAAGGTATGTGCTCTATGTGCGACTTATACTCCCAGGTAGCTTATTAGATAGATTGGGTCTTGATTCTACATATCTAGGGGGAGCCCCATCTCTATCTTGTCATCATTGGATTACCCTGCAAAATGTGTGTTGTCATCAAACACCAAAAAGGGGGAGATTGAAAGAGCATTTCCTATCCCTAGTGATTTTGGTGTTTTATAACAACACACATATCGGACTAATTATTTGCCAAGTGTATCGCAGGTGCATTGAAAAAGGTTTTGCAATGGTTAAACAATAGTTCAAAACTGTCTGCCTGGCGCGGTACCAAAAGGTGGTAGTACCACTTTTTGCTACTGGACGCCGCAGTAGGTTTTGACTAGTTGTCAAAAAGCCACTGCCGGGCTAGGTACTAAAAAGCGGTAGTACCGCATTTTAGTACCTAGCGCGACAAAAGCTTTTTGACCACTTGTCAAAATCTACTGCCCGCTCCGGTACTAAAATGCGGTATTTTAGTACCTAGCGCGGCTTTCCAACCTATAAAAGTCCACTGCTCGCCCCGGTACTAAAATGCGGTAGTACCGTACCTTAGTACCTAGCGTGGCAGTAGACTTTTGTATGTTGGCAAAAGCCACTGGTTGCCTAGGTACCAAAATGCGGTGGTACCGCATTTTGGTACCTGGCGTGATAGAGAGTTTTTCGACCATGTTGCAGATACCATCGCCCATCCGGTAGTACCGGTTCCCATAAGCGGTACTACCGCTTTACGGTAGCACCACAATGTGGTACCGTTGTGGCGAGGGCATATGAATTTTGAAATTTGCTCTTCCGGTACCAGGTCCGGTAGTACCGGAGTTTTCCGGTAGTACCGCTTAAGCTTCCTGTACTACCGCTGCATTAAAGGCTCCAACGGCCAGATTTCTTGGAGGGGTATAAATACCCCTCCACCTACCTTGGGACAAAGTGCTCATCCACATTAAATTCAAGACCACCATTGGAGCCACCAAATGTTCAAGATCTCCTCAATCCACTACCCAAAGTCTTCGATCTTTGGGGAATCGAAGGAGGAGGACCCGATCTACTACTTCACCAAAAGAGATCTTCATTTCCCCCTCATTTCATTGAGGGCCCCTTTGCTCTAGTGTTTTCTTGAAAACTCTAGTTCTAGATTTGGTTCTTACAAGCTTGTCTTTGATTGTCTTGACAGCTTGCTTGTATTTGGGAGCCTCCAATTCAGTTGTAGATGTGTGCCCCAAACTTGTAAAGGTGTCGGCTTCCACCTTGAAGGTTGCCGATATAGTGGAAAGTGGATCGAGCCCGTTGGGGTGAGATTCATCGGAGAACAAGGGAGGCATCTCGTGGCGTTGGTGGTTTGAAACCACCCCCTCTCCAAACGTAGACGTACTTCCATTCAAAATGAAGGAACTACGGGAAACAAATCCTTATGTCTCCGCGTTCACTCCTTTGGTTACTTCTATCCTTTACCGCACTTTACTTACTTGTTCTTGCTTAGTGTTGTGTTGGCTTGTGCATGGTTGACATATAGGTAAATTCACCTTAGTTGCATAATCTAGAGAATTTACCTTTCTTGTCAAACCCTAATTTGAAAAGGAAGAAAATTTGAAGTAGCACATATTCAACCCCCCTCTAGGTGCCCATACGATCCTTTCAATTGGTATCAGAGCCTCGGCTCTTTATTTGGGCTTTACCGCCTAAGAGAATATGGGTAGCCAAGAAGGGGAAGGTGATGGTGAGCATACTACAGTGACCATGGAAGATCTCAAAAACTTGGAAACAAGATTGAGCTCTTCCTTGGTCAGCGCAGGCAGGTGGAGAACGTCAGCCATCGACTGAGGGAGAAGAACTCGAAGTTGCGACGGGCGGCGGAGGCGCGGACAGAGCAGGCTAATGCGGCCTCTCTTGTGGCGTAGCGGGCGGCAGCAATGGGAGGGGTGGCGATGCCGACATACGGTGCGGGCCTCCGCATCCTTGGGAGACAGAATAGCGCCTCCTCTCCGTTGTCGTCCAACGCGTCGCCTTCCGACCATCCAAACTTGGCGCCGCACCTCACTCGTTTCTTGTCGGGCTACAACGAATTCTACCCTAACTCCCTCGCCAAAGACACCTCACCGGCCCATCGTCGTCTTTCTCCTTTCAATGGCGGTGCGCCACCGAGGGCTGGCTTCACCCAGTTCATCATGGGTAGCATCCAGAGTGCCCCAACCTGTTCGAGGCAGGCAACAGCTCGAGCACCCATACATGTTCGACGCGCACCATGGCGACTCTATTATCAACGGTACCTCCGCACACGCCTTTAGGCAAGAAGAAGCCGCTGCATATAAGGGCGAGGAGGAAGACGGCGGTGGTGAGCCTTGGAAGGACGATGTTGAAAGAGCATTTCCTATCCCTAGTGATTTTGGTGTTTTATAACAACACACATATCGGACTAATTATTTGCCAAGTGTATCGCATGTGCATTGAAAAAGGTTTTGCAATGGTTAAACAACAGTCCAAAACTGTCTGCCTGGCGCGGTACCAAAAAGTACCGCTTTTTGCTACCGGACGCGGCAATAGGTTTTGACTAGTTGTCAAAAAGCCACTGCCGGGCTAGGTACTAAAAAGCGGTAGTACCGTATTTTAGTACCTAGCGCGACAGAAGCTTTTTGACCACTTGTCAAAAGCTACTGCCTGCTCCGGTACTAAAATGCGGTAGTACCACATTTTAGTACCTAGCGCGGCAGAGGCTTTTTCCAACCTATAAAAGGCCACTGCTCGCCCCGGTACTAAAATGCGATAGTACCGTACCACATTTTAGTACCTAGTGTGGCAGTAGCCTTTTGTATGTTACCTGGCATGACAGAGAGTTTTTCGACCATGTTGCAGATACCATCGCCCGTCCGGTATTACCGGTTCCCATAAGCGGTACTACTGCTTTACGGTAGCACCACATTGTGGTACCGCTGTGACCAGGACATATGAATTTTGAAAGTTGCTCTTCCGGTACCAGGTCCGGTAGTACCACTTAAGCTTCCGGTACTACCGCTGCATTAAAGGCTCCAACGGCCAGATTTCTTGGAGGGGTATAAATACCCCTCCACGTACCTTGGGACAAAGTGCTCATCCACATTAAAGTCAAGACCACCATTGGAGCCACCAAATGTTCAATATCTCCTCAATCCACCACCCAAAGTCTTTGATCCTTGGGGAATCGAAGGAGGAGGACCCGATCTACTAGTTCACCAAAAGAGATCTTCATTTCCCCCTCATTTCATTGAGGGCCCCTTTGCTCTAGTGTTTTCTTGAAAACTCTAGTTCTAGATTTGGTTCTTACAAGCTTGTCTTTGATTGTCTTGAGAGCTTGCTTGTATTTGGGAGCCTCCAATTCAGTTGTGGATGTGTGCCCCAAACTTGTAAAGGTGTCGGCTTCCACCTTGAAGGTTGCCGATATAGTGGAAAGTGGATCGAGCCCGTTGGGGTGAGATTCATCGGAGAACAAGGGAGGTATCTCGTGGCGTTGGTGGTTTGAAACCACCCCCTCTCCAAACGTAGACGTACTTCCCTTCAAAAGGAAGGATCTACGGGAAACAAATCCTTGTGTCTCCGCGTCCACTCCTTTGGTTACTTCTATCCTTTACCACACTTTACTTACTTGTTCTTGCTTAGTGTTGTGTTGGCTTGTGCATGGTTGACATATAGGTAAATTCACCTTAGTTGCATAATCTAGATAATTTACCTTTCTTGTCAAACCCTAATTTTAAAAGGAATAAAATTTGAATTAGCACCTATTCACCCCCCCTCTAGGTGCCCATACGATCCTTTCAGATGTGTACACGTACGTGAAGGGTGAGGATGAGCTGGTGCAAGTGCCGGTGACCATTGTGGCTGACCTAAAATGGAAGAAGGTGGTGGAGGTGGAGGGGGAGAAAAACAAGAAAGGATGAGTGCCTCGCAGAGGCTTGAAAGACCGTCAGCTTGGACCCTTCATCGGCAACAACCAGACTGCTACTGGAAGAGGGTGAAGGCGGCGTATGATGTGCGGCGGCTCTTGGATCCCTACTTCAAGTCTTTGTGCCATGATCGTAACGACTCCGGCATGTCTCACCGTTGGGCCATGATCCAACATGCCTGCAACAAGTGGCACAGTGTCGTCAAGGAGGTGTGTCGCGCCCATGTCAGCGGCAAAAACTACGACGATCTGGTAAGCAATTCCCATCGCCGCCCGCTCTCGTCCGTTCGAAATTTGTGTCCGGTTGTTGGTACTGTTCATAGATGCGCGCTATGATCGCCGCCTACCGCGAGGACAACGGCGACAACGAGTTCAAGTTCATCCACGTCGTCACACGGATCGAGGGGCGCGACAAGTGGGAGGAGACAAGGAACGCTCTCACAAAGGCCAAGGCCACCGTCTATGACCCATAAGCAGCACCATCGACGGCCTCGTAGGCTACGACCCAGAAGCGGCGTCAATCATCCATCGACCAGACAACAAGCTCGACCTCATCAAGGCTAACATGGTGGCAATGAAGAGGAAGGATGACTTGGAGATCTTGATGGTCGACACGAAGGACATGGACGCCGAGGTAAAGGCCTGGTGTGTTGATCAGCGCGCCTTGATTCTCTTTGAGAGCCGAGCAGGCGACAACCAAGCTAGCACACTGATACTGCCGGATGAAACTGCGACCCTGACCCCGATCAACACCCAGGCTAGCAGCACCGTCCCTCCACCGGCAACCCCGGAGATGCCTCCTACCATGGCCGATGATCTCCCCATTTGATTTTCGTGTTCCTCGAATGTTTATTTTGACTGATGGACTTGTATTACGGTGAATTGCGGCGATTGCATCGCTTGAACTATGATGTGTCCCGTAGCGGAAAACTATGTTTAATTTTTAGCGACCTTTTGAAGGTTTGAATTTGCAATTGTGATTTGGAGGGGGGCTGTTTGGGGCCGGTGGTTGGGAGACGGTGACCCCCCGATAGGAGGTACGGATGGCACCCGCGGCTTTTGGGTGCGGGTGGAGCTTAACCAAACCCGCACCCGCAATCTTATATTGTCCATCCATGGGTATAAATTTTGTCCCATACCCGCACCTGTTGAGGGTAAAAAATACCGCGGAAAATACCCATCCATCAGTCCGATCAACTTGGCAAGTCATTGTAATAACACATCATATAAAAAAATAACAGTATATATTTTCATTCATTAACGGTTTCAGAAAGCAAGCAAATATATATTAAATAATAAAAATACATTGCCAACCGCACGATATTATAAAGAAAACAAGTTACGTCCAAACATAAGTTGCACAGAAAATATATAGTTCAAACTTTAAAATCTTAAAATAATTGCAAAACAGTCACACGGGATACCACAATTACCCACATAGCAACACTCGTCAACTCTAGAAGTTCACAATTTTTATAAAAATACTATAATACTAATGCCCCACGTGTCATCTATTACGTTGTCGGGTAGGTGGGTATGCGGGTGCGGGTTTCCATTACCATACCCGCACCCCCAATACCAACGGGTATAGATTTTTGCCCAATTACTTACCCGTGAGTATAACTTTACTACCATACTCTTACCCTAATGGGTAAAAACCCGCTGGGTAAGCGGGTAGCGCGTATCCATTGCCATCTGTAATAGGAGGTACTTGCGCCGGCGCCCGCCATAAGGTGAAACGCTGGACCCCGTATGGGGAGGCGAGTGGAGATGCTCTAAGAGAGTAGTTTAGCTCCTTATAGCATATCGAATAGATGATGTAAAATATAGCACTTAGAAAAAGTTTTAGAACACCAAAATATTTCGCTCCGGCAGATGACGTAAAATAGGGCATTGTTGTCGCCATAGATGATATAAAATAGGACATCAAGCTGAGATCCTTCTGATGGGGGGAGGGAGTTGGATTTGATGTCTGCCCAGGAGTCGAGCTCGATTTTGGCTAGCGAAGATCGCCATAAGCCTAGTACGGTGTGGCAAGGGTTGGGTGCGGAGGGGAGCTGGGGATGTAGGAAAATTCATGACTAGTTTGTCTCGGTCACCCTGACTTGTTTCTTTTCCTTGATAATTTTCTCGGTCTCATGTGCAACTAGTGGGAGAATCCGGAAGCCGCGCAAAGTGATGATATGGGGGCACAGAGTGCGAATTGCCAAGGCTCCAAAAAGTTCAAGCCGAACGGTGTTTACGATGTGTATTCATGAGAAAATTAAAAAAAATACCACATTATGGGCTAAGATTTGAAAAAGCAGAAAATTAAAAAAAACACCACATTATGGGCTAAGATTTAAAAAAGCCACCATTTTACGCTAGAGTTTTATAAAATCACCACTTTAGAGTGAGTTCGTGACAGATAGCACTGATACCCGTGGGTTCCACCTATTAGTACCATTTTTATGAATGGTCCATAAAATAAATCAAAAAATCTCCCATATAAACACCACAAAAACAGAGTACTCTTCTCCCCATCTAGAACACGATGGCGGCGGCAACAACCCCGGCAATGGCGATGAAGCGGACGGTTGACATGTACGCGGCAGATCTCGCGGATGGTAAATAAGCGGAAGTAGGTGACATGTACGCGGCAATGGCGATGAAGCGGAAGTAGGTTATACGTATCATGAATACATGTAACTTAGAAAAATCCAAAGTTACCTATCTGAAAACCTATTTTTCAGACGAAGAGAGTACATACAATACATGAAGAATTCAAACTGAACTGTCTCAGTGTTTCGTGCAGCGTACTGAACAGTCTCAGTGTTTCGTGCCAGCATGTAAGCTCATAAAAGATTTAAACAGGAATACAAGACACATCCATGGCAGGTAACGAATAAAAGAATCTGTATTCATGATAATTTCATGTAGTATGTGTAACAAGATAACATGACGATGCTGTGTCAACCTGTAGTCGGTCTGTCTCTAATAAATCAAAGAATCTCGCATATAAACACCACGAAAACAGAGTATTCTTCTCTCCATCTAGAACACGATGGCGGCGGCAACCACGCCGGCGACGGCGACGAAGCTGACGGTCGACCTGTACGCGGCGGAGCTGGCGGGTGCCTCGGCGGGGGCGCCGGCGGGTGTGGCGGAGACGGCGGATGGGGTCATCGCGGTGGGAGCTTCCGCCGGGGTCTCCATGGGCGGGGACGGGGGAGACGCCATCGGGGACGGCGACGCGGCAGTAGGTGGCGTGGCGACCGGCGCAGGGGACCTTGACGGCGGCGCGGGGAGAGGTGCCATCTTGGGCGCCGGAACAGGTGCCGCTCCAGGGGCCTGCGCGGTGGCGGTGACGGCGAGGAGCGCGACGATGGCGGCGACCACGGCGAAGCGAGCCATCTGGTTCTTGCTGGTGGCGAGGACTGCCCAAGATTTGTACTAGTAGATGGGAGTAGAGAAGATGGGAAAGCGAATGCTGTGTGTAGAAGCTGTGGATCGGGATCGGGGGGAAGAGGCCCGGTATTTGTAGCGGGACGGCGCGTCTAAAGTGTCTGTTAGTCAACAGCTGTAACGTTCGAGTTTCAGGCTGTGCCGTGGGCCTGTGCACCAGGGCGCCAACGCGTGAGACCAGGCTGTCAGCGTACAGGTGGGTGCCCTTCCGCGGGGTGCAAAGCTGAATCCTTCGGGCTGAGGCACCGCGTCCTGGCCTCCCGGCGGCAAATCAGGACTTGAGCACAACGACTAGTTTTCGGGGCACGTCTCTAGACCCTGAATCGTTGGCACCAAACACGGACGCCCGAGATTGGATATACGGCACCAAACAATTTCTGTTTCGGTAGTAGCGTATAAGTAAAATGGTTACTAGTCTGAGAAATTCTTAGGTCTCAATCATCTCTCTTGTCATTAAATTTATCTTGCGATTCGTGTAACATGTGACTTACACATGAGTTATAACTAGGTTATAACTGAGATTTTAATGAGTTGTAACTAGATTGCAACTGAGAATTAGTACAAATTATATAAATTGCAACTAGATTGTAATTGACAATTAGCACAAATAGTAAAAAATAATGTCAACAACTTAGATATAAGAAGTTCTCATACACTTGAGATCTAGACACTCCTGATATCCCTGTGTGCCATGTCTACAAGTTTAGTAGGTAGATAACTAGTTACCTCGATCATGATCTGAAACTTGAGAAAAATGGTAGACGCACATATTGAGTATACTTTCGTCTCGAATTAGTTAAAGTTTTGGCTTTGCTCTAGGTCAAGGCTCTTTAAATTTTAAGAGGTCAATAGAAAAATATGATAATATTAGCCCAAAAATTGTAAATACCTACAATTTTGATGTATATAATACAAAACTCTAAAGTACTCCAATTAAACTAATTTAGTGTAGTAGAGGTTGATATATTTTACTACAAACTTGGTTCATGAGGTTGGAAATATGAAAAAAAAAGACAGCCTTGGCGACTTGTTTTGCTCGAGTTTTGTATAGCAAATCATGTAATGCTGGAGGAAAAAATAGGTTCCGGGCAATTTTTGTCACTTGCTTTAGTTTTCTACTAGCACCTTCATTCTGAAAAAACAAGTCTATAATTTTTTTAAAGTCAAACAACACAAAGTTTGACCAAGATTATTAAAAAATTGATCATCCCTAATACAAAATCAATACCATTAGATACATGGTGCAATAAAGTTTCACATTACGTCCATTTGGTCTTCTAAACGTTTTTAGTTTATGTTCTATAAATTTGATCAAACTTTACACCATTTGTATTCCTTCTTTTCGAAGTGGAGGTAGTAGTTGGGCAAAAAAGGTTTTGCGGCTTCTCAATCACTTGTTTTAGCAACTATGATAATTAATAAAGGGTCTTTTATAAAAAAAAAGTTAAGTATGAAGTATTTTTTGCGTAAAAGTATGAAATATTCACTATATTTGCGTGAATGGAGTCAGCGGGTTTGCATTGAGATCTAATGATCTGTGACCATGTTATTTGCCATGATCGGAGAGTGAAACATGAATGATGTTTTATTATTTTTCATTGAGAAATGAAAAAATAGGAGCTAATACTCTTTTTTTGTGAATAGGACCCTGGCGTTAAAAGAACATCGAACAGTACAAAGCATGTCAAGAAAAACGAAAATTACAACGATATCATTAGAAACCCTTCATCTTCAACATCCAAACCATGTCGATGGCGCGTCGCTGCTACACCTCCTCCCTAAGCCGGCCTGATGTTGTTGCTTGCGTACGTGAAGTCGTCAAACAGGTCAAGAAGACCACACACGTCACGGAGACGAAGAAGAAGGACAAACTGCCGATAAAATTCTTTGACGATAAGAAGATCCCCACAGCTAGAAGAAGACCTTAAAGACCACACCACTCCTAGAAGCATCTCGACGTTGCCATCGAGATAAGACTGAAGCCGGGAAAAACTTATTGGAAGAGATGGTGTCACTACCACCTAAACACCGTTCCACCAAACTTGAACCCTAAAAACAACAAAAACGGAGCCCTCCAACCGATGACGGCCTAGATTCTCCCCGCTTCCATGACCTAGAGGCGGCGGCGATGCAAGGGAGGCGACGAGCTGTAGTCGCCTATGCGTGACTGGGAGCAGAGGAGGGGAACAGTACCGGTTACAAGTCTTATTGTTTCGTGTAAAGAAAGAAATTAGTACTACCTACAGTACAAACATGGCCGACAGTAAACCCACCAAAAATGTTAAACTTATGGAAACTTAGCTACGGGCAATTGTACAGGGTGAAGTAGAGCAATCCGGCTGGTCTAAATTATTTTCATGCCATGATTCAAGGAACTGAAAACCAGTCATGATCCCACGTTGCCGGTAACTCGCATTTTATCGGTTCAAAGCAATTTGCTGGAACGAAGTAGCCGGGACGAATAACATTATTACTGAAATCGAATAAGCTCAGAAGATATGCGAGGTAGATCCATGATCGAAGTCTACAAGACAAGGTGATATAAATAAATGAAAAGAATTTATATTCATTAATAAATCTCATGCCCGCGTGATGTGTAACAAGATTACATCGCAATGTCGTTACAATCTTTCCTCGGTCCCTAACAAAAAAATATCACATAACGAATCTCGTAGCCTATCTAAACTAACTCTAAAACAGAGTATCCCCTGCTCCATCTAGAACACGATGGCGGCGGCGACAGCGCCAGCGACGGCGACGAAGCTGACGGTCGACGTGTAGACGGCAGAGCTCGAGGGGGTGTTGGTGGGGGCACCGGCCGGGGTGGCGGAGACCGCGGAGGGAGTCATCGCGGAGGGGGCGTCTGCTGGGGCGTTGGCGGGCGGGGCCGGGGGAGAGGCGATCGGCGACGGTGACGCGGCGGTGGCCGGGGACCTTGCTGGTGGTGCGGGGAGCGGGGCCATCTTGGGCGCTGGGATGGGTGTCGCTGCAGGGGCCTGCGCGGCGGCGGTGACGGCCAGGAGGGCCACGATGGCGGCGACCACGGCGAAGCGAGCCATTAGATTGGTTGGTGCTGCTGGTGATTGGTGGAAGACTTCGCCTGAGATCTGGAGAACTCGAGGCGATGGCTTTGCGTAGAGGCTGTGTGAGAAGCTGCGAGTTGTTTTTGCGTGCTGGGATCGAAGGGATTGGCGGGTACTTATATAGTACTACTAGCAAAGAAGAAACGCGTAATTTGTCGGTTAAGCAACAGCTGTCTCGTCATCAGCGCGAGAGGCCGCGGCATCAGCGCCGTCGCTGTCACGTAGGGCAGCAACGCATCGACCAGGCTTTCGCCGTGCCCGCCCACTCTCCCTTCGCGGAGCGGCGCCCCGCCCGGCCAAGTTGATATTTTTTTGCGCCGGGAAGTTGACCCTTCGGCGCACACACGGCGTCGCAGCAGGACGGGACACAGTGTAACGACTAGTTCTACTTCCGGGGCTAGTGTTGGATTTCACGGCGATTCGTTTGGTAGGATCTGAATGTCAAACAAGATTTTACTCTCTTGAAGAACCGGTCTCCTTTTTTTAGCATAATATAATGGAAAAAAATAGGAAACCACGATAACCTTTTTCTGCGAGTGAAACAAGAAACAATAATCCTACACTTACGAGCTGGTTGCTTACGGAAAAGATTACGGACGAACGTGGCTTCCGTAGAATCAGTCCGTACGTGTAGCATTGCTCAACAAGAAAACCTGATAATTAAATATCTTAAAATATTTAATTTCACAAGAAAGAAAATTTAGTTGATCCACGTGTAAACACACACACACACACACACACACACAAAAACCCCAAATTTGATTAATTAATCTTAAAATGTTTGATTTTACAAGAAAAGGAAGTTTACTTGCTCCACGTGTACCCCCCACCCCCTCCCAATTTTTTTTTTTGTCGGTTGCACGATTTTGCCATTGTTGTCACGATCAAATAGATACTACATCCGTTCCGGTTTATAAGGCAAATATGTACTTCAAGGAAATAGTTTAACCGTAAATTTGATGAATAAAATATAAAATATATTTAACAAAAATTGTACCATTAGATTCATATTCAAAATACGCTTCTAGTGATATAATTTTTGTGACATACTATTTATATATTGTTAACCATATTTAAATTCAGCTATTCTCTTAAAATATGTATTTGCCTTATAAACAGGAATGGAGGCAGTAGAAAAGCGAGCATCCAGATCTCAGGCGCCTGATTTTTAGTTATGTCTAAGTCATTGACGTCATACTACTATTTTGTGTTAATTCCTAGTTGCAAACTAGTTATAACTTATAAATTTATACCAATTCTCAGTTGCAACCTAGTTATACCTTATTAACTAAAAATCAGGCGCCCGATTTCTAGAAAAACCTACAAACATGACCTTAGGATTAAAACCCCTTGGAAATACAAGCCATAGAAATTTATTACACTTGTTTATTTGATTGGAAGGGTCTTGAATGGAAAATTTTAGGTATTTCACTTCGAGATACTCCTATTTCATAAGGGTGGCTTATGGGCATGTGCATTTTCTGTATATAAAGTATATATTTGTAGAACCATGAATCATATCCCGCATATGATAAACAAATATCTTAGCTTTATAGGATAAATTTTCATTATAATTGCTTTATGTCACTAAGGGTAGACCACAAAAATGTAGGGAAGCAATATTTATTCTATTCTCAGTATAACCACCAATGTTGGATTTTATTGGAAGGTGAATCTAAAATAGGCTTGATATTAAATGTATAAAAGAATTTGGGGAGGGGCATGTATAGGGAAGTTTTTTTTACCAATTTGTATTATGAAATGCTATATTTGATACTAGGCTAGCTACGAACATAATATGCTAGTTGTTCCATATCTAACTTCTTTCGGTAACCCGGATGTTATCCAAAATCGGTAATCATATAGGATATTATAGAATATAAGTATTTAGAAAGGTAGTAAAAATAATTAATATATATGGAGAGTCTAAATTTAAAGCGAATATAAGAACATACCCAAAGTTGCATGTCAATATTGCGATTGGATATCAATTCACCATTTTTCTTACTATTTGTATGTTGTCGAACATAATCTTCTGTACTACCAAATTGAAACAATGAAAGTTGATCCATCGTCATCTCTTAATTTAGAATTTCTTATAGTTTTTTCAGAGTCAAGCTAATAGTGCATGAATCGAGCTTTGTATCTAGCCTTTCTTGTAAATCATTACCATAAAGATAATAAGATAACATATGTTGTCAATTATAGTCAATAGAAAATTCAAATTCTAGGAAATTGATGGTTTACTCTAAAATATCTACAAAATTGATCGATCTGATCTTGATCTGATCACAAAGTCCACCTATTAACTCATGTAGTCTCGAGTTAGAAAGAACAGATATCAGTGACTTGCATTTGTTTTTGACAGTTAACGAGATTAGTTCTTTTGATTGATTTTCATCAAATGGAATATCTGATATTATAATATCATTTGGATCTTCTTCACTGTAATCACTTTCTTCAATAGTCATAGTTGGTGGCGTCGTGTTGTTTTTCCAACATAATAGTATGGCGGCTAATTTAGATCTAAAAGAAGTAATAATTTCCTAGCATAACCAACAAATAAAATGGCCTCAAGTATATGTATGGTTATCAAACATGAGAGTTACTTACTTGTGTAATCATATGGGACAATGCATGTCCAGTCTAATATTTTTTGAATTTAAGCATAAATAGACCACACGATGAACTGCATAATTTAAAAAACTAAGCACTCAATGTGAATCACAATACTACTTATATGGTTATTATGTAAATCATATGTGAATTTTTACCCGTCTTCCTGGAATTTAAAGTAGAGTGCTTATCATTGGCAATCCAAAAATGAGCAATGGAGTTAGATATTCTTAGAAACAATGCAATTAAATAATAAATGATATGTGGATTCTTTGCTAGAATAGAAGACACACCTCTGGTTTCATTAGATTCCTCCTTTTTCAAATTATCTCTACTAATCATTTTGTTGTTCATAACTAACCCAAGGAAGACGTGTATCCTAGCCCGGGGTGTGTGTGTGTGTGGGGGGGGGGGGGAGGGGCATAATCTGCTTGATTCCTCTAATATTGATAATGTCATGCGATGAGCCGGTAGAATAAAACCAAGAGTTATTGTATGCCCAAATCAGGGAGTCCGAACTACCATTAAAACTAATGTTTTGGGTAATGTCTTCTAGGGCAATAACATTGTTCCATGAGCAGAGGGGAAATTCCCTTCTCAAGGAGAGTTTGATAGTATTGCCATCCCATATCTGAGATATGTCATTCTAGTAGGACCTTTGAGTGAACTGATCGGTGAAATGTTGGCAATGTGCTTTGAGTGTTTGATGTTTTAAATTGCGAACAATGTCTCCAACTCAAGTTTCTAATATTTTTTCCTCTTCAATTCAACGCAAGTCCGCAATTATAATCTAGGGATAGCCTAGTAAGTTCAACAAGTACAAATGGATATACTTCCTCCGTCCGGAAATAAGTGTACTTCTAACCTTGTCTTAAGTCATACTTTGGAAAGTTTGATCATTTTTTTTAAAACATAGCAATAGTTATGACAATAAATTGGTATCACTATATTTGTTTTTAAATTAGTTTTATAATATGATTATTTTGTGTAATATACATTGATATATTTATCTAAAAATTTAATCAAAAATTATAAAGTTTGACTTAGACAAAACCTAAAAGTACACTTATTTACGCAAGGAGGGGGTATCTTGAAACAAATGACACTCTGGATCTAGCAAATTACCTGTAAAAAAAAATCTAGCAAAATCATATACGCTTGCTCTCCATTGAACGGGCTACTTTGCTTTGTCCCAACAGGAAAAGGGAAAGGCACTCCAGGAAAAGGGAAAGTTGCGAGGCAGCATCCCATGCTACTCCCTGCCGCCCATTGTGACGACGCGTGAAAACACCACGAACACGCATAGTCGCATCTGGCCGACTGTTACTGCTTTGGATCTGGCCGACTGTTACTGCTTTGGACACACTGATTGTGTGAATTCTGAAGTTTCATGACTTGCAGTAAAGCAAAGCAGAGAAGACACCAATGGTAGAATACGATGTAACAAATGAAAGAATTCCATTAATAATGATCTCGAGTCTCGAGAATAAGTACATAACAAGAAGATAACATGGCAATGCCATGTCACTGACTCTCCCCCTCTGCAGTCTCTAAAAAAGAATCTCGTGTATAAAACAGAGCCGCACCGGCGACGGCGGTCGAGAAAAGTCGACCGCTCGATCTAGAACATGACCGCGGCGGCGATGGCGCCCGCGACGGCGACGAAGCTGACGGAGGAGGCGTACACGGCGGAGCTCGCGGGGGTGGCCGTGGCGGGCGCATTGGCAGGCGCTCCGGCCGGCGTGCCGGAGACCGCGGAAGGTGTCATCGCGGCGGAAGGGGCGTCAGTGGGGGCCAAGCCGGTGGGCGGCGCCGGCGGAGAAGCCATCATGGGGGACGGCGCCGCGGATGTTGGTGGCGTGGCGACCGGGGTCCTCGCCGGAGGTGCTGGCAGGGGAGCCATCTTGGGCGCCGGCATGGGGCTCTGCGCGGCGGCGGCGATGGCGATGGCGAGGAGGGCCACGATGGCGGCGACCACGGCGAAGCGAGCCATCTGGTTTGCGCCGGTGCTGGATGGAGGAATCTGGCTAAAGCTACGGGGAAGTGGCGAGAGGCGGACGGCGGCGGCAAGAAGTGAGTGCGTGCTGTGGTTCTTGTTGAGTGTGGGAGACTTGGCGGCGAGCTAGTATGTGTGACTTGGGACGGAGTAGGAGGCAGGTATATATAGCGGGAGAAGCAGGTCGTGTATGGGCTAAGACCACCCACAGTGTGTGTAAAAAGCGGTTCCTACTCTTCTCTCACCTCCAATTGAATCGGTTCAATACACTACACAGCATCGGTTCTAACAGTCTAGCATGAGAAGCGGAGCAACAAGTTGAATCGCTTTTTTCATGCAAATGTGGGATCTACTAGCAAAACTGTGAGGGAAAGTCTGCATGCAGTGTGTCAGGGCATGGGAACATAGCCGGTTCCATACACTACCATGCAACCACGCCGATTCCTTGGTCTGATAAATTTTTTATTGAACCGACGCAGCAGTGTGGCTGGTCTAAGCAACAACGGCTGCAACGTTCAAAGGCCCCGACATCGCGTCACGTTAGGCCTAAACTAAACATCGCGTGAGACCAGGCTAGCTCTGAACAGTGAACGCTATCCGACATTACAGTCCGCGTCGTGGAGCCGTGTCTCAACGACTAGTTCGTGGGAGCACGTGGTGGTGGATCCATCCCGGTTTCTTCCCGTTGAGACCGCCGACTAGCCGTTGTGGTAGGTTCCGCTCTTTAACGGCCGAGGGGTACTGTCCCTGACACGAGCCTCAGCATCGGGCGGCGCGACGATTGGCGAACAGTATCATGATTCAACCGCCATGTGATCGACCGCACGACCACTCCATGCTGTGCAAACTCGGCAAAATGGATGGAGATAACCCCCATTGCAAAAGAAAATTAAAGATAAATCGTCCGACAAAACTATTTATATTGACTAATAATTCTTTTAAGTAGCGTCTAACGTAAAACACTACGTTTTAACAGGGTAGCCCTCTCCGAAAGACGCTAAACACCTTGTCAGCATAGTACATGGGGTCGTACAGACCGTTTCGGTAGCGTCTTAGCGTAGAAATCCCTAGAGGATCTGACGGGCTGCAGACGCGGACTGAAAATCCTTTTTCCTGGACAATTTGAACACTCAAAATTCATACATGGCTCGAATCCACAAGCCTGCTGATCTAACCGTCCCATCCCAACTATTTTTATCAACTAATTTTTTTAATAGCAACTAACGCAGAGACGCTATGCAAGACTCTATACACTTTGTCTGCGTGCCACGCGGATCCTAGGGACAGGTTCGGTAATGTGTTACGTGGTGTAGCGACTAAGGAAAATACGCTACACTAGTCTTTAAATGAATTGTCTATATCTTAGCTGAGTTGGTCAACAAAGATAGTGTTCTACTTAGTATAGATAGACATTTTGTATAAAGAATAGTATGTCGTCTTTCTCTTATGCGCTATACCACATATTGTAACATCCTACACTAAGGCGCTACCGAGACGATCCCTAGGACCCGTGTGTCACGCCGGCAAGGTGTGTAACGTCTTTTTTGGAGGCGCTATATTGTTGGGTATAGTGTCTTTCCATTAGGCGCAACTCAAAAGGGTTAGTAGATGGAAATAGTTTCGCCATGACAATTTATTTTTATAATTTCTTTATCATTTGGTTTATTTTCATCCATTTTGTCTGTAGACTCATTCAAAGCTGGAACCGGCACGGATCTACTCTGACCGAGTGAACTGTACTGCTCCTTCTGTTTCAAAATAGATATAAAAAAATTATCTAAATTTAAAATAAACTTTTATAAAATAATGTATAGATTGGTTCGAATTTTGAGACGGAGTGAATACAAGGAAACGCTGGCCCAGCCGCGACGGACAACGGGCACTTGCTTCCGTTCGGTGGGCATTCTTCCACTACCGTTGCCGGGCAGAGCACATGGCATGATGGCAATGTCTGTTTTGGTGTTTTGAAAGATGCCCACGGCGACGGCGGTGCGAAACAGTGCCTTCGATGTGCGTGGCGGACGAACAGTGAAATGATAGCAAAATCTGTGGACTGTAAATGCTTGGAAAGCTGGGATCGCCACGTCGGTATGAGCTGTATGAAGTCTCAGGTCCAGCAATTCACAGGCCGAAAATGCATCATCAGAGGAGATGTTTCCAGCTAGAAGCAGCCGTGTAGACGTGTAGTTCATGTTGTGCAGATTTTCTGCGCGGACCCGCACTACTTTGAAATGAGAAACATCTCCAACATTAGCCGCCGGCCGGAGTTTAGCTGATTTGCTCGTAACGTCCATGAATGCTCCAACATTGCACACTGCGTGGTAGCCTGGTATACAGGAACAACCGAACAACCCACTATACGGGTCGGATGGTGATTAGTTGAGACACTTGGTTTTTATTTGTCGGCACTAACACTTGTCTCGGCTGCAAGAAAATGTCTGAATAATTTCACACGAAACAATTTCAAAGGATGAATGTCGTCTGTTCTCGCAAAACAGCAAAAGCTTTATGTTTCGATTCATTGATAGGTAAAAAAAAGCTTATTTACAAGTCTAAAAAAAAGCCGATACAACCACCACTCAGAAGAAGACTACGACTTCAGGTGGAAAGACGCTGGTTATAACCATGGGCGGACCTAGCGTCCCTCTATCCCGGTGCAACCCTTGCGATTTGTAATTTTCTATAATAGTTTTATCTAAAATTTGACAATTTAAACATGTTTACCTAGCCTTTCCAAAGGTTCTGGATCCGCCATTCGTTATAACGGACACTTCCAAACTATCCACAACCTAAAAGCCAACCACACAAGCACATGTACGCCACAACCAAGCCACCCATGTTTCCGAGAGTCAAAGACGTTGTGGATTGCTGGTCCGCCTCAATCCGCCAACCGCCAATGGCGACCCTAATGACAGACCACCAAAATGCCGCAACCCCTATCCATTTCCATAAGTGTCTACCACCGGCAGTCGCAACCGTCTAGTGCTTCCATGCGTCGATGCCACTTCATGTATCCTTCGCCGACCTCTACCCATGCTACCCAAGACACCATGCTCCCATGACGCCGATGCACATAGGATCCGACAAATAGAGTCATAGTGCGTGTCATTAGCTCGCGTTCCAACTAGAGTCCAATCTCCAAGAATAGTGCGTCAGAGAAGGTAAGCCATGTCGTCGATGTTCGATCCGGCTCCACCAACCAGACCTTGGTATTTACCGGGAGGATTAGATCACAAGTGAGTGTATCGAGGCTCCTCGAGACGTCACCAAGGAGGAAAACAACACCGGAGGGTGTGCCGTCGCTGGCACCGACAAGGTCGGCAGTGTCTTAGCCAGGAGCGCCACAACCACATGTGTGCCACACAACCTCGCGCACACACTGCCGCAATGAAGCTAGCACACCTCCTATAGAACCTATGACCTCCCGTCATTCCGACCGCCATGACACCCGCGCAGCCGGTGATGCCCTACCCTTCCCACAACAGAGATAACCTAAATATTGCTCAACAACTATGACACGTACCGGAGTACAGGTCATCGACATGTCGGAGCCAGGCACATAGCCACATGGTAGCTGTCCATGACAACGCCACGCTGGCGTGCTAGCCCGCGCATGATCAAACGTAGCTCCAATAGGGAATAATTGGGCATGCAGCTTGGTTTGCCATCCGAGAGCTCCAAGAGCCTACCTCCGATGTCATCTTTGCTGAAACCGGAGAGTAGGCCCTAGTTGACGAAGGAGGGAGGGATGAGGAGGTTGTTGATCATCCGGGCGCGGGCCCACTTATACTTATATTTTGTATCATCATAATTGTCACATATAGAACTAGTTTATACCACCCTAGTTGACGAATGAGTATTGTTATTCGCATTGATACATCATGATTTATGTCTTTTTAAATGATTTATGGGCTTTCCTAGAAAGTCACTTACTTTGGTATTTAATTTCTAGGACATGGAATACCTCATTTTTCGTACTTTGATGTTTGAGGGATCTTCTGGACACCAATTAATTCGGGAAAAAATATCACGAAAGTTTTTCATCGGAAGAAGGACAATGGGCACTGGAACCACACGAGAGGAGCCACGTCGGCCAAAATAGATTAGGTGGCATGGCCACCCTAATAGATCGTGCCATCCAGGCCCATTTGGCTGTCAAGCATCATCCCGTCTCCTCATTTTTACGTATGCCTCCGCTTCGACAGAAAACCTACGGCCTATTTTGTTGGAGATATGCCCTAGAGGCAATAATAAATGTAGTTATTATTATATCTTTGTGTTTATGATAAATGTTTACATTCATGCTATAATAGTATTAACAAGGAAACATTGATACTTGTGTGATTTGTAAACTTAATTTGAAGTCCCTAGTATAGCCTCTATACATCACTAGCTTGTTGGTTGATAAATGATTGTGGTTTCCCTATCATGAACATTGAGATGTTATCAACAACAAGATCATATCGTTAGGAGAATGATATGGTGGACATACTCCTATAGATAAGCGTAGCATAAAGATCAAGTCATTTCAATAGTTCAATTGCTATATACTTTCTCATACATAGTAACCTAATTCCTTCGACCATGAGATCATGCATATCACCTTTGCCGGATGGATGCTTTGATGACATCAAACACCACACCGTAACTGGGTGGCTATAAAGGTGGCATTGAGTGTTCGGAAAGTATTGGTTGAAACACATGGATCAAGAGTGGGATTTGTCCATCCATATGACAGATAGATATACTCTGGGCCCTCTCGGTGGAATGTCATCCAATTAGCTTGCAAGCATGTGACTGGCTCACAAGGGATCACATATCACGGGAACGAGAAAAGAGTACTTATCGGTAACGAGGTTGAACTAGGTATGCAGAGATACCGACGATCATAACCTCGGATAAGTAAACTATCGTGAGACAAAGGGAAATTGGTATCGTATGTAAGTGGTTCATTCGATCGCAAAGTAATCGTAGAAATATGTGGGAGCCATATGAATTTCCATATTTCTCTATTGGTTATTGTTCGGAGAAGTGTCTCGATCATGTCTGCATAATTCACGAACCGTAGGGAGACACACTTAAGGATTCGACGTTGTTTGAGTAGTTATGGAATGAATGAGAAATAGACCGAATGTTGTTCGGAGTCTCGTATGGGATCCGGGATATCACGAGGAGATCCGGAATGGTCCGGAGAATAAGATTCATATAAGGAAAGTCCCGTTTCGGAGTTAGGGAATGATTCCGGTGTTTTCATCGGGAATGTTCTAGAATGTTCCGGAATGTCCGGCACTCCGGAGGGGAAGGGTACATGAATGTGTTGTATCAAGTTGGTATGATTGCATCATGTACTAAGTGTCATCGATGTTCCAAATAAAGGATTAATCGAATCCTAGTTTGAAAAGTCAAATAGCTAAATTGAAAAGTCAAACGGCTAAATTGGAAAGTGGAAAAGAGGAGGAGGAGGTGAAACCGAGTTGGGGAGGGAGTCCTCCTCCCCAAGCCGGCGCACCACCCATGCCGAGTTGGGGAGGGACTCCCCTCCCTCCCCTTGTCCGCCGGCCCCTCCACCTATATAAGGAGGGGCAGGGCTCCCTCCTAGCACACACAAGTACCTCTCCTCAAACCCTAGCTTGGCGCCTACCACCATAGCCGCCGCCCCCTAGGGTTTTGCCCTAGCCGCCGACTTGGGGGTCCCCGGAACCATAGCCGCCGGCTCTAGCACCTCCTCCTTGGTGTGTCTAAACCCTAGATCACCGAGGAGTTCTCTCATACTCCACCATACTCGCTCCGGCTTAAGGCGAAGCCCTGCGAGATCTCCCCTCTACTTCCGGTACCACGCCGTTGTGCTGCCGGAATCGCAAGGAGAGTGCTACAACCTCCGCTGCCGGCTGGAACAAGGGAGAGGAAGGTCTTCGTCGAGTACTGAACGTGTGACCGACTGCGGGAGCGCTGCCGGAACGCAGCGCCGGAAGGATCGTCTACGCGATCTTGAGATCGGGAAGAGTACGACTACATCACCCACGAGAATCCGCTCTCGTTAAACACTTTGGAATCTTCGAGGGTAAGTTATTCCATCGACTCGTTGCTACAATATAGTAGATAGATCTTGGCTTGTTTGTTTGTATGCGATAGAATTTTTTTGTTTTTCCATGCTACGAAACCCTACAGTGGTATCAGAGCCGTGTCTATATGTAGATCTGTTGCACGAGTAGAACACAATGGTCATTGTGGGCATTGATGCTTTTATTGTTGATTGCTTCTTGTGTACTTTGCATCTTGCGGTATGTTGGGATGAAGCGGCCCGGGCTAACCTTACATGACATCGTTCATGAGACTTGCTCCACGCTTGACATGCAACTTGTATTGCATAAGTGGCTTTGCGGGTGCCTGTTTCTCCTAGCATAGTTAAGATCCAATTTACAACGGGTGATTAACAATACTAGTATCAATGTTGTGGTTCTTGTTCGTAAGTTAGAACGACACTTATTGAAAGCCCCAAACCACGTAAAATATGCAAAGAAAGTAGAGGCGTCTAACTTTGTTTTGCAGGGGTGTGCTGTGATGTGATATGGCCATGATTGTGATTATATTTGATGTATGCAATGTTCCTTATTGTAAGTTGGCAACCGGCAGGAGCCATATGGTTGTCTTTAATTTATGTTAAGACCCGCGTGTCTATTCAAAGTAGTTGTAATAGTTGAAGCCGGCGGACGACAACCATGGAGAAGCGTCATTGACCTTGATGCAATACCGGTGATGATGGAGATCATGTTCGTGCTAGAAGATGGAGATCGGAAGCACAAAGAAGAAAGGCCATATCATATCACATATTATGAATTGCATGTGATGTTAATCCTTTATGCATCTTGTATTGCTTAGTAGACGACGGTAGCATTATAAGATGATCCCTCATGCACATGAATTTCAAGTCATAAAGTGTTCACCCTCAGTTAGCACCGTTGCTAAAGCTTGTTGTTTCGAAGCACCACGTGATGATCGGGTGTGTTAGATTCCGCAAGTGTATACAACGTGAGCAAGCCAGATTTGCTCATGCGGAAACTAAGGTTTGATCTTGACGAGCCTAGCATGTACAGACATGGTCTCGGAACACGGATCACCGAAAGGTAAAGCATGAATCATATAGTAGATATGATGAACATGTCGATTGTTCGCCATTGAAACTATATCAACTCTTGTGATGATCGGTGTTGATGTGGTGGATTTGGTTCGTGTGATCACTAAAACAATGTGAGGGATATTGTTTTGAGTGGGAGTTTACCTAGATTAATTTTATTATTAATTTGAACTCAATTTGTCATAAACTTAGTCTAAAATATTGCAAATATGTTGTAGATCAATGGCAGCCCCTACCATCAATTTTAATGCGTTCCTAGAGAAAGAAAAGTTGAAAAACAATGGAAGCAACTTCGCGGATTGGTTCCGCAATTTGAGGATTGTCCTCACAGCTGGTAATTTGACCTATGTGCTGGATACACCGTTGGGTGACCCACCTGCAGCTGATGCTTCCGATGAAGTAAAGAATGTTTACCTCGCTCGGAAGAATCAGTACTCCATAGTTCAGTGTGCTATCTTGTATGGTTTGGAATCGGAGCTTCAGAAAAGGTTTGAGAATTCAGACCCATATGATATTGTCGAGGATCTCAAATTGATCTTTGAGACTCATGCGGCAATTGAAAGTTATGAGGCTTCTGAAAAGTTCTTTAACTGCAAGATGGAAGAGGGCAGCTCCGTCAGTGAGCATGTGCTTAAGATGTCTGGGCACGCAAACAAACTTCAAAGCTTGGGTATAATGATTCCTAATGCTTTGGGGATTTACCGTGTCCTCCAATCACTACCACCAAGTTAAAAGAACTTTGTGATGAACTACAACATGCAGAACATGAACAAGCAGTTGCCAGAACTGTTTGCTATGTTGAAGTCTGCAGAAGTGGAGATCAATAAAGAGCACCAAGTGTTGTTGGTCAATAAGACCACCAAATTCAAGAAAGGCAAGTCTAAGCAGAAGGGACACTTCAAGAAGGGTGGTAAGAAAGTTACCACGCCGGCGAAGAAGACCAAGGTTGGACCTAAGCCTGATACTGAGTGCTTTTACTGCAAGGGAGAAGGTCACTGGAAGCGGAATTTCCCAAAGTACTTGGCGGATTTGAAGAACGGCAACATCAAGAAGAAAGGTATATCTGATATACATGTTATTGATGTGTATCTCACTAGTACTCGTAGTAGTGCCTGGGTATTTGATACTGGTTCGGTTGCTCATATTTGTAACTCGAAACAGGTGCTGCAGAATAAACGGAAGCTAGTGAAGAACGAGGTGACGATGCGCGTGGGAAACGGATCAAAGGTTGATGTGATCGCGGTCGGCACGCTACCCCTTCATCTACCATCGGGATTAGTTTTATACTTAAATAATTGTTATTTGGTGCCTACGTTGAGCATGAACATTATATCGGGATCTTGTTTATTGCGAGACGGTTACTTGTTTAAGTCTGAGAATAATGGTTGTTCGATTTATATGAGTAATATGTTTTATGCACATGCACCTTTGATAGATGGTCTATTCTTATTGAATCTTCATAGTGGAAATACACATATCAACAACATTGAGGCTAAATGTTTGAAATCAAGCGATAACTCGACCTATATGTGGCACTATCGTCTTGGTCACATTGGAGTGAAGCGTATGAAGAAACTCCATTCCGATGGACTTCTTGAATCACTTGATTTCGAATCACTTGAAAGAAGCGAAGCATGTCTGATGGGAAAAATGACTAAGACTCCATTTACTGGTATGATGGAGCGAGCTACGGACTTATTTGAAATCATACATACCGATGTGTGTGGTCCAATGAGTGTAGCATCGCGCGGTGGTTATCGTTATGTTCTTACCTTCACGGATGACTTGAGTAGATATGGGTATATCTATTTCATGAAACATATGTCCGAAACTTTCGAGAAGTTTAAGGAGTTTCAAAGTGAGGTAGAGAATCAACGTAACAAGAAGATTAAATTTCTACGTTCTGATCGTGGAGGTGAATATCTAAGTTACGAGTTTGGCGAGCATTTGAAGAAATGCGGAATACTTTCACAGTTGACACCGCCGGGAACACCACAGCATAATGGTGTGTCCGAACGTCGTAATCGAACTCTCTTAGATATGGTTCGTTCTATGATGTCACTTACAGATTTACCGCTATCATTTTGGGGTTATGCATTAGAAACAACCGCATTCACTTTAAATAGGGCACCATCTAAATCCGTTGAAACGACACCGTATGAATTATGGTTTGGGAAGAAACCTAAATTGTCGTTCCTTAAAGTTTGGGGATGCGAAGCCTATGTAAAGAAGTTACAGCCGGACAAGCTAGAACCCAAAGCGGAAAAATGCGTCTTCATAGGATACCCGAAGGAAACTATTGGGTATACCTTCTATCATAGATCCGAAGGCAAAATCTTCGTTGCCAAGAATGGATCCTTTCTAGAGAAGGAATTTCTCTCGAAAGAAGTGACTGGAAGGAAAGTAGAACTCGACGAGGTTGTCGAACCTTCTCTCGAAATTGCGAGTAGCGCAGCACCGGAAGAAGTTCCTGTGGTGCCTGCACCAATTAGAGAGGAAGCTAATGATGATGATCATGAAACTTCGGTTGAAGTTGCTACAGAGCCTCGGAGGTCAACGAGAACTCGTACCACTCCAGATTGGTATGATCCCGTTATGAGTGTCATGTTGGTGGACAACACCGATGACCCTGAGACATATGAGGAAGCAATGATGAGCCCAGATTCCAATAAATGGCAAGAAGCCATGAAATCCGAGATTGGATCCATGTACGAAAACCAAGTATGGACCTTGGTGGACTTACCAGATGGCCAGAAGGCTGTCGAGAACAAATGGATCTTCAAGAAGAAAACAGATGCTGATGGTAATGTTACTGCCTATAAAGCTCGACTTGTCGCAAAAGGTTTTCGACAAATTCAAGGAGTTGACTACGATGAGACTTTCTCACCAGTAGCGAAGCTAAATTCTATGAGGATTATGTTAGCAATCGCTGCATATTATGATTATGAGATATGGCAGATGGATGTCAAAACAGCATTCCTCAATGGAGACATTGATGAAGAGTTGTATATGATGCAACCCAAAGGTCTTGTCGATCCTAAAGATGCTAACAAGGTATGCAAACTTCAACGGTCCATCTATGGATTGAAGCAAGCATCCCGAAGTTGGAATCAACGTTTTGATAAGGTGATCAAAAGTTTTGGTTTTATACAAACTTATGGAGAAGTTTGTATTTACAAGAAAGTGAGTGGGAGCTCTGTAGCATTCTTAATACTATATGTAGATGACATATTGTTGATTGGGAATGATGTAGACCTTCTTAATAGTGTCAAGGAATATTTGAATAATAGTTTTTCAATGAAGGATCTTGGCGAAGCAGCTTACATATTAGGCATAAAGATTTACAGAGATAGATCGAAACGCCAAATATCATTGTCATAGAGTACATATTTGGACAAAGTTCTAAAGAGGTTTGGAATGGAAGATAGCAAGAAAGGGTTCTTGCCCATGTTGCCCAATACGACCTTGAGTAAAACTCAAAGTCCGACATCGGCAGAAGATAGAGAAAGGATGAGTAAGACTCCCTATGCCTCAGCCATAGGATCTCTAATGTATGCCATGCTATGTACTAGACCCGACATTGCATATGCTGTTAGTTTGACTAGCAGATATCAAAGTGATCCAGGAGTGGATCATTGGACAGCGGTCAAAAACATCCTTAAGTACTTGAGAAGAACTAAGGATATGGTTCTTTCTTATGGAGGTAATGAATAGCTCGTTGTTAATGGTTAAACCGATGCTAGTTGGAACACCGATCCGGATGATTCTAAATCACAATCTGGATACGTATTTATTTTGAATGGTGCAGCAGTTAGCTGGAGGAGTGCAAAGCAAAGCGTTGTGGCGAGATCTTCAACTGAATCGGAATACATGGCTGCTTCGGAGGCTTCACAAGAAGCGATATGGATGAAAGAGTTCATTACAGAGCTGGGTGTGGTTCCTAGTGCGCTGGACCCGATGTCTATCTACTGTGATAACATGGGCGCCATAGCCAATGCGCAAGAACCAAGGTCACACAAGAAGCTGAAGCACATCAAGCTACGTTTTCACGCTATTCGAGAACATATCCAAGATGGGGATATAAAGATTTGCAAAGTACACATAGATCTGAATGTGGCGGATCTGTTGACTAAACCTCTCCCGAGGGCAAAACATGACCAGCACCAAACTGCCATGGGTGTTCGGTATATTACCATGTAATCTAGATTAGATGACTCTAGTGCAAGTGGGAGACTGTTGGAGATATGCCCTAGAGGCAATAATAAATGTAGTTATTATTATATCTATGTGTTTATGATAAATGTTTACATTCATGCTATAATAGTATTAACAAGGAAACATTGATACTTGTGTGATTTGTAAACTTAATTTGAAGTCCCTAGTATAGCCTCTATACATCACTAGCTTGTTGGTTAATAAATGATTGTGGTTTCCCTATCATGAACATTGAGATGTTATCAACAACAAGATCATATAGTTAGGAGAATGATATGGTGGACATACTCCTATAGATAAGCGTAGCATAAAGATCAAGTCATTTCAATAGTTCAATTGCTATATGCTTTCTGATACATAGTAACCTAATTCCTTCGACCATGAGATCATGCATATCACCTTTGCCGGATGGATGCTTTGATGACATCAAACACCACACCATAACTGGGTGGCTATAAAGGTGGCATTGAGTGTTCGGAAAGTATTGGTTGAAACACATGGATCAAGAGTGGGATTTGTCCATCCATATGACAGATAGATATACTCTGGGCCCTCTCGGTGGAATGTCATCCAATTAGCTTGCAAGCATGTGACTGTCTCACAAGGGATCACATATCACGGGAACAAGAAAAGAGTACTTATCGGTAACGAGGTTGAACTAGGTATGCAGAGATACCGACGATCATAACCTCGGATAAGTAAACTATCGTGAGACAAAGGGAAATTGGTATCGTATGTAAGTGGTTCATTCGATCGCAAAGTAATCGTAGAAATATGTGGGAGCCATATGAATTTCCAGATTCCTCTATTGGTTATTGTTCAGAGAAGTGTCTCAATCATGTCTGCATAATTCACGAACCGTAGGGAGACACACTTAAGGATTCGACGTTGTTTGAGTAGTTATGGAATGAATGAGAAAGAGACCGAATGTTGTTCGGAGTCTCGGATGGGATCCGGGATATCACGAGGAGATCCGGAATGGTCCGGAGAATAAGATTCATATAAGGAAAGTCCCGTTTCGGAGTTAGGGAATGATTCCGGTGTTTTCATCGGGAATGTTCTAGAATGTTCCGGAATGTCCGGCACTCCGGAGGGGAAGGGTACATGAATGTGTTGTATCAAGTTGGTATGATTGCATCATGTACTAAGTGTCATCGCTGTTCCAAATAAAGGATTAATCGAATCCTAGTTTGAAAAGTCAAATAGCTAAATTGAAAAGTCAAACGGCTAAATTTGGAAAGTGGAAAAGAGGAGGAGGAGGTGAAACCGAGTTGGGGAGGGAGTCCTCCTCCCCAAGCCGGCGCACCACCCAAGACGAGTTGGGGAGGTACTCCCCTCCCTCCCCTTGGCTGCCGGCCCCTCCACCTGTATAAGGAGGGGCAGGGCTCCCTCCTAGCACACACAAGTACCTCTCCTCAAACCCTAGCTTGGCGCCTACCACCATAGCCGCCGCCGCCCCCTAGGGTTTTGCCCTAGCCGCCGACTTGGGGATCCCCGGAACCCTAGCCGCCGGCTCTAGAACATCCTCCTTGGTGTGTCTAAACCCTAGATCGCCGAGGAGCTCTCTCATACTCCACCATACTCGCTCCGGCTTAAGGCGAAGCCCTGCGAGATCTCCCCTCTACTTCCGGTACCACGCCGTTGTGCTGCCGGAATCGCGAGGAGAGTGCTACAACCTCCGCTGCCTACTGGAACAAGGGAGAGGAAGGTCTTCGTCGAGTACCGAACGTGTGACTGACTGCGGGAGCGCTGCCGGAACGCAGCGCCGGAAGGATCGTCTACGCGATCTTGAGATCGGGAAGAGTACGACTACATCACCCACGAGAATCCGCTCTCGTTAAACACTTTGGAATCTTCGAGGGTAAGTTATTCCATCGACTCGTTGCTACAATCTAGTAGATAGATCTTGGCTTGTTTGTTTGTATGCGATAGAATTTTTTTGTTTTCCATGCTACAAAACCCTACATATTTTCCACGATTTATAGAGGTGACGGCAGAAGCGAAAGACATCTACTACTCTGGAAGAGGGCATATCATGCTGCTTTGAGGCCGCTAGAGAGGAGGGTATCGAAACCATCGTCATCACCAACTCCTTGACGTAGGGGCATCACCAACTCCGTCTCCCCAACGTCAGCACCACCTCCATCTCGAGATCAACATCGTCCACATCATATTTTGTGGTAGATTGTACCTGTAATTTTGTTTAAGTGTTGTGTGCATGGTTGTGTTTGGTAACTTGTCCTTTGTTCTGGTGAATTTATACTTGCAAATCTCCTTCTAAAGGAGAGTTCGATAGTAGTGCCATCCCATATCTGAGGTACAGTGTCAACTAACTTTTGAATGGATAGATCGGTACAAATTTTGGCAAGGTGCTTCAAGTGTTCACTATTGCAGAGAGGCCCATTGGTCCCGGTTGGTAAGGGGCTTTAGTCCCGGTTACCCAATCGGGACGGGGCAATCGGGACTAAAGCCCCAACCTTTAGTCCCGGTTGCCCCATCAACCGGGACAAATGGGGGTACATGTGGCGGCGTCAGAGGGCGAGGGGGGTGGAGCATTAGTCTCGGTTCGTAACACGAACCGGGACAAATAACCTTCTGCCGCGGCAGAGATTTGGCCCATTTCTCTGCCGTGGCAAAGAATTCATTTTGGCACATTTTGTTGCCGCGGCAGCATTTTCGCCACTTTTTGTGCCGCGGCAGAGAATTCATTTAGGTTGTTTTATTGTTTATTTAGTGTTTTGCACTTATCAATGAAGGAACCGTTATATTACACAAGATCATCATGACAATATTACATTCGATACACAGATCGAGTTCATGCACTACATACAAAATTTGCTCTTTTTACAATCCCTATTGTCTATACAGAGCCGAATAGTATTCCCCTTTTGGGTTTAGGACTTCTGCATCCAAGAATCCCGACAATTCCTCCTGAATTGCTCGTACGCGATCCTTTGGCAGAAGACCGTCCCGTAGACGCTCGATCTGATTTAAAAAAGGAGTCAGCCTATATGAATGAAACTAAACACAATTTGATTCTAATTAAAAACTATAGAATTTTTTTACGTACGTGGAGTTGCTCTAAATTTCTGCCCTTCTTATCGCACGTCTGCCGGGTGAACTCGCAAACATAGTATCCACATAGATTGTTACCTGGTCCCTGTGTCATACACTTTACGAGAACATAGTTCAATCAAAATAATAATCAAGCATGATAATAACTGTATCAAAACTAGAATCAAAGAGATGCGCGAATATAGCTAGTGGTGCTTACATCTAGTGCTTCAAATGTAAGCTCCTCTTTCCAAACACCCCTAGCCTTGTTGGTGAACCATTTCCAAGCGTTGCCCGGCAAAGAAAACGAATAAAAGAATTTATTAATTACTTGATATCATAAGATTCACGAACGTTGCCGATATATTATCGTAATGATTAGAATTACCGCTGGAGGATCATCTGCATGTCCTTCCACTGCTCAAGGGGTTTATGTTTCGAGTCCATGACTAGTACACGCCCTTTGTCAAGTTGAATGATTAACAGAATATAGTGGAAGCTGCGAATGCATAACTAATCAATTATATACTTAACATCGAGTAAGCGAAATAGAAAGTGTATAGAAGACAATAACACTTACTCGAAGTTGTAAGGAAAAAGTATTTCCCTTCTGGTTTCTTGAAACCTTAACGCGTGTACTATATTATCCTCCGTATCCTGGGGGCTTGTTTCGAGACTAGCTTCATGAACCCAATATGGGTCAATGAAGCCAATGTCATAGATTTGTCCTCTGCTGCATTCGAAAATCTTCATTCTGCATATTACAGTATGATTATATACATGCAATAAACAAGATTAGATAGTTGGAGACTAAATTAATTACAGAATTAGTACTTACAGACAATAGGCACTGATGATCGATTTGTCCAAGGCGTCTTGATTGAATAATTGAAATAGTTCATCAAATTCAATGGATATCATGTCATTTTTTTCTTTCTCATGATGCTTTTTTGTAACCCTCAACACTATCCAGTTAGCCCCGACCTTTGTGGCATGCATGTACCAGTTATGCAATCTTCGCATTTTTGTTGGAAGATTGTTTACCTCCTCAGGTTTGACGAGAAGTTTGCCGTACTGGTATTTGTATGCTACTTCACTCACGGGGAAGTACTCTAACTGGGATAAGTACTGGGCAATACTCATACCTTGAGCAGCGGCAGCTTCTCCGTATTGTGCAACTACCTCTGGATCATACTTCTCTTCGGCCCCATATTTGCTCGACCCCACATTGGTTTGGAAAATCACCTTCAGAGGGGCGTAAGACTGTTTTGCTTGTTCTCCGAGCTGGGCAACAGATTTCTCGCTTGCATCAGTACTGCTCTTCGAGGATTTTTGTGCCGCATGTGACTTGAGAATAGAACGCCCATAGTCTGATGACAACTTTGGCTCGGGTTGATGAAGAGTCTTTAGCATTTTCAACACTTTGGCATTTTCTTCTTTGGTGATGGGGAAATCTGGCTCTTTCGGCCGCCTCAGCTTAGCGAAAAACACTGTCGTTTCCGCATCAACGATCGCCACAGATTTGGTACTTTTGGAAGAGGCTCTTGTTTATGTTTCCGCGATCGCTTACCACGACGCAGAGTAGCGGTATGCTTACGCTTTTTATCCTGAGGCGCCGGCGATGGCTGCGCTGGAGATTGGTGAGGCGACGGAGCTGGGTGAGGTGACGGAGCCGGGTGAGGCGACGAAGACGGCTGCCGCGGCGGCGACGACCTCGCTGGAGACGGGTGAGGCGGCGGCGAAGATGGCCTTGGCGTGTGATTTCGAAGCACGATACATTCCTTTGGCCATAGAATGGTGACGTTTTTTGCGTCTCCCAGTACAGTCACATCCCTTTCACCTACAGGGTAGTCAAGATCCAAAACTTCAAAGGTGGGCATGATTTCATCCACCCCGACAACAGCGTAGCCCTCTGGAACCGGACGACAGTGGTAAGTTGGTGTGGGTCCAATTGGTAAGGCACGCCACCTTCATTGATATGTTCACAACTTTGACATGTAGCTCGCAGTGTGTCATCTCTGTGATATCATCCATTGGGTAGCCAACAGGAGCCATCGTCGGTGCACCATCATCATCGCCATTGTCATCACCCGGGACCTCGGTGGAAGCCACACTGCTTTTTCGATTATTCGATAGGCCGGTAGCATCGAATGCAGTGTGCTGCTGAGATGGGCCGGTAGTACTTTGCTCTTTAACTGCGTTAATTTCATCTTGTTGTTCCTTTATTCGTTCTTCAATTATACGCATTCGCTCTTTCTGACTATCTGCTTCAACTTCCGCCCTGTCCTTTCTCCTCTGACGGCTTCTATCAGGATATTTCTTCCTCTCTTCGGGAAACCCAGTCCTCCATGGTTGGGAGCCTCTTGTGCCTCGTGTTCGTCCATCATGTTCCTTATTTCCAAGGGCGAGTGTGAGCTCATCATTCTCTCTATCGGGAATGAAGTCCCCATCTTTAACAGCCTTTACTGCTTTTCTCATCTTCTCGATTGGCAAGGGGTCTTCTTTATGTCGTATGTTATATATACACTTCCCTTCCGAGTCCAACGTGCCCCCATGCTCGTAAAACCAATTCCTTGCACGTTTTACCCAATCGTCTGTCTCTGGGGTGATCTTTTTAGCACGCAGTTCATTCTCAAGTTTCTCCCACTTAGGAATGCCAGCCCTGTAGCCACCTTGCCCCATAGTATGGTGATACTTCTTGTTAGCAGCATTCAGCTTATTCGTTGCAGAAATTTTCTTAGCTTTTTCTGATGTCTTGTATTTCACAAACTCAGCCCAGAATGGTTTTATCTTCTCAAACTGAATATTCTTGAAATCGGGAGTCTTCTCTTTCACGACATAGTCAAGGTGCAATCTTTTCTCCTAGTTGGTGAAACACTGGGCCATCTTCTTCAAAGCCCACTCCCTGACCTTAGCCTCCATGGCTCTCCCATGTTCTAAGGCGTCCTCAACTGGATCCTCCGCATTTGGATCCAGCTCTATCTTCGGTAGTTTGAAATTAACCATGAGCCTCTTCACAGTAAATCTTTGGCGTGGTTAGGGACAAATTAACATGTCCCCTCTTCTTCCGCATCAGCAGTCCTATTCCAATTTCGAATGGTGATCGGGATTAAGTCCCTAACGATTACTCCTCATTGTGCCACAAATTTGTTTGCGACAACTTCGGGAGCCGTCGGTTTGCCGTCTTTAGCGACATCTTCGATCCTAAACCTCTCATTGTCTTGCAACTTTTTGGTTGGGCCTCGTCTGCTCTTTTCAGTAGATTTGTTCGATCCGGAGGGCTAAAAGAAGAAAGATCGTCGTTACTATTTCTATATAGATAGTAGATGATTAATTAATGAATTAATTATATTACATGCACCTCGCCGGAGCGGTCGTCTTCTCGATTACACAAGGCATCGCCTTCTCCCTCGCGGAAGGCAACACCTTCAACCTCAGACAAGTTGTATATTCCGGAAAAAAGAGGATCACCCTCACCGGAGTTGTTCAGAAACGTTGATACATCTAAATTTTCTTCCCCGCGGATCACACCTTGGATCAACTCTTCCTTTTCTTCGTCTCTGACGTGTGGGTAACATTTTCTGCATAGGTGGAAAAACGAATAAGTCAAAGCGGCTAAGGAGAGAAAGTTAGGTACGGGTTGAGAGATATAAACCCTAATCAGAGAAAACCCTAATATATACATACACAATAATAAAATGAAGAGAAACCCTAAACCCTAAACTAGCGACAAAAAGGAAACTGTGAGTAGATAGGTAACTCTAGCTAAAATCAACTAAAATAAATATTCCGGAGTTCCGAGGGGTGTAAAACCTAGTTTGGAGAAAACCTCAGATGCACATGAGAGGGAACATGAGTATAAGGCTACAAAAGGGAAACTATCTAGCAGATAGGTAACACTAGATACTAACAAAATACCATATTGGAATCGATTTAAGAGGGTTCGGAATGCCCTGGCGAAGGCACATCGTCGAACCCACATGCACCTAAGGGGTATTAATGATTCCTTATCTAAGATAGGGTTTTAAGTTGCTTGACAATGTGAATCGGGTCTGGGGCTACCCACAGTGACTGACCAGTGGGGCCGAAGACTAATAATACCAAACTATCTATCGATAAGCTTAAAGGGAGTAATGCAACATATAGGACACTCTATCTATCGATAAAAGACCACAGTGGAATTGTATGCATCATGGCAAGAATTGAAATGCTTTCGAAATCATAGGATTTTATCATGGTAGGGCTATGCTTGCCTTTGCCTGTTGATAGCGAAAGCAGAGCTTCAGGATCCTTGTACTTGACTGATTACAGTTGGTCAAGTTTGTCTTCGAGCTTCAACGGTGTTGATCTCTGGCTTCGATCGATTTCTCGATATCGTATTCTACCGGGAAGAACCAAACACCGGAAAGAAAGGGAAACAATCAACACGTGGCATCGATGCAATGCTCAAGCAAGTATGATGATATGACAAGTTGAATTGCATTGCAATGTAACCCTAAAGCATGCTCGACAATTAATCGGGGTTCTGAGGGGTGAAAAACCTAACTCGGATAAACTCCGGAATCACCTGTGAGGGGCTACTATATTCTTCTAATTAAACTTGTTATGAAAGTTGTTTAATCAATTTAAATGGAATTATTGCATCACAGTGACATAAGCAATGGGGATCCTCGGGTGGGCGACGCCGGTGCCGATTGCAGGCACGCGAGCGAGCGAGACTGGGCTCGTTCGACGCGGCTCATCGAGGGGGACCACAAATTGGCGGCGCTGAACCATTTGGTCGAGGGACTCGCCGGCGGTGAGCACAACTGCGGCGGCGGGGTCAGGCGTACAACGCGGGATCGATATAGAGAGGATCATATCAACTAAAATAATCATCAATATCTAATAATATACACCTAAAATCTAAATAATATATACATACACCTAAAATCTAAATATATACATACACCTAAAATCTAAATAATATAAAAATACACCTAAAATCCTAAATCTAAATATATACATACACCTAAAATCTAAATAATATATACATACACCTAAAATCCTAAATATAAATATATACATACACCTAAAATCTAAATAATATATACATACACCTAAAATCCTAAATCTAAATAATATAACCTAAAATCTAAATAATATATACTATACATACACCTAAAATCTAATACATGCATTATACACACTAAAAGGAAGGGCCCTCTTGGTCGTTCATGGTACCGGCGGCGGCGGTGGACGCGGGAGGAGAGGGAGAGGCGGCGGCGGTGGCATCCGGAGTGCGTGGCGATGGACGACGGAGACGGAGGGCGGCCGGAGACGGAGGATGGAGGCGGTGGACGCGGTCGGCAGTGGGGGAGGAGTGGGAGATGCGGCGGGCGGCGCTGGACACGGGCTGCGGTGGTGGGCGGAGCGCGTGGCGATGGACGACGGAGACGGAGGGCGGCCGGAGACAGAGGACGGAGGCGGCGACGGCGCGGAGGCGGAGGCGGCGGCGCTGACGACGACAGCGGGCGCGGGCAGCCTATCGGCGTCGTGGGGATCGGGGGAGGCGTTCCTGTGCGCGCGTCGAGAAATGGCATGGGGAAGAAGAAGAATAGGCGCGCAAGTTATAAAGTAGGGATCATACGTCCCGGTTGGTAACTCCAACCGGCACTAAAAGGTCATACGTCCCGGTTGGAGCTACCAACACGGACGTATACTCCAATTTTTTCAGCAGATAAAGGGGCGCGCGCAGGGGGTATTTAGTCCCGGTTGGTGGCTCCAACCGGGACATATGCCCCTGTTTTAAAAAAAAATCAGGTATTTTCTCTCTGTTCCCGCCTTATTTTTTATTTTGGGGTTTAAATTTGTAATGTTTTTTAAATGATAATTACTTTGGAATTTAGAAAAACTTTAAACATAAAAAGTGTTTGAATTTGAATAACTAATTCGAAACCATTTTCTGTTTTTAAAAATAATTAATGTAACCATTTAAACTATGAACCATTTAAAATTAATAATAACTTATATTTTTTGAATATTAATTTGGAATTTAGAAAAAACTTTAAACATAAAAAGTGTCTGGATTTGAATAAATAATCCAAAACCATTTTCTATTTTAAAAAAATAATTAATGTAACCATTTAAAATTAAAAATGAATTAACTTATATTTTTTAAATATTAATTTGGAATTAAGAAAAACTTTAAACATAAAAAGTGTTGGATTTGGTTTGAATAAATAATTCAAACCATTTTCTGTTTTAAAAAATAATTAATGTAACCATTTAAAATATGAACCATTTACAATTAAAAATGAATTAACTTATAATTTTTAATATTAATTTGGAATTTAGAAAAACTTTAAACATAAAAAGTGTTTGGATTTGAATAAGTAATTCAAAACCATTTTCTGTTTTTAATTTTGATTTGAATTAACTTATATTCTTTATATATTAATGGGCGAAAAAAATGGACGGAATTAAAGTACATAACGCAACTAACACAAAGTTACATAGAAGAACTGAAAATTAAGATATATGGCCAGATTAAGCAACAATCGGCCAAACTTGTTTTGAAATGTTGGAATGATTCAGTCATGCTCCAGCCTACACCTGTAATACTCGCCACTGTAGTCGTCGTACTCGCCGCGGCCGTCGTCGCTGTCGTCGTCGGGGTCACCGTAGTTGAACCTTGAAGGCTGAGTACGAGTGGGATGGACTTGAGGGTAGCGAAGACGGGGGCTAGAGTCGGCGGTCGTGTCGTAGGCCATGACGCTCTGGAGAGTCCGGCCGCGCCACCACAGCCGACGGCCGGCCTCGTTGAAGTTCGGAGGAGGTGGGTCGTCCTCCTCGTGCCTGGCGAGCGCCCTCTCACGCCGATCCACGAAGAAGGCTTACCAAGTCGGGAAATAGTCGGGATGCCATCTGGGATTCCTCCGCTGCTCCGGCGTGAGCTCGAAGTACTAGTGGTTCGTGATGGCCATCTGACGCGCCACACCTAGAGGGACAGGAGGAACCGGCACGCCTCCGGCGCTCAACATCCAGCCGACGGGGACACAGTAGCCCGGCGGGCAGGGATAGTTCGAGGCGCAAAGCGCCTCCGCCTCCCTGGGAGTTAGTGCTACGGTGGAATTCATGGGAAAGAGTGATGAGGTTGCAGATATGAGTCTAGAGATGTGCAATGACAATGGATGCCAACCCTACATATATATATAGTGAGAAATGGCAGGAAAATAACTGGAGGGAAGAACTGGCGGGAAGAACCGGCGGGAAGAAATGGCGGGAAGATCATGTACCTGTAGTACAAAACGGACCCACTTCCTGTCGATTCGGCAGACATTTGTCCTTTTTACCCGGGATGGAAGAAAAGGTTTGAGATGTCCCGGTTGGGAGATAGTCCATGTAAGGTGGTCTAGTATTTTAGGAAAATGGGACGGTAGCATTCTGAAACGGTATTTTGGTGGTTACTTCACAAAACGACCCGTTTTTTGCGCTCGAAAAATGGAAAAGGGCTTTTCCGTGTGACAAAAAGGAAAACTTCCTCCTGCAACATTGTTCTCCATACCAATGTCCACACACATGCATAATATGGGCACAACATCACAAACTATGCCGTGATTCAGCACATAACATCGGTCATTTGGACCGAAAGCCATGAAACCTCGAACATGATAGGTCATTTTTTGAAGGTTTTTTCGAAACATGATCAATATACCAAGTCTAGTATTTTTCCTTTCAACTATGTAACATAATATGACACCACGCGAAGGATTTTCATTGTTCGGATTTTTTTTGAATTTATTATGCCCGTTTTGAATTATCTGAATTTCTAACTATGGTCGAACCGGTGTGCATGAAGATAGGGGACGATCATCGTTAGAACTTGCATTGGATCTCTGAAGAAACCACATATTGCGAGTCTAAAAATGATTTTTTAAAAAAATCACGGGCGATAGATCATGTACCTGTAGTACAAACCGGACCCACTTCCTACCGATTCGGCAGACATTTGTCCTTTTTACCCGGGATGGACGAAAAGGTTTGATATGTCCCGGTTGGGATATAGTCCATGTAAGGTGGTCTATTATTTTAGGAAAATGGGACGGTAGCATTCTGAAACGGCATTTTGGTGGTTACTTCACAAAACGACCCGTTTTTTGCGCTCGGAAAATGGAAAAGGGCTTTTCCGTGCGACAAAAAGGAAAACTTCCTCCTGCAACATTGTTCTCCATACTAATGTCCACACACATGCATATTATGGGCACAACATCACAAACTATGCCGTGATTCGGCACATAACATCGGTCATTTGGACCGAAAGCCATGAAACCTCGAACATGATAGGTCATTTTGCGAAGGTTTTTTCGAAACATGATCAATATACCAAGTCTGGTATTTTTCCTTTAAACTATGTAATATAATATGACACCACACGAAGGATTTTCATTGTTCGGATTTTTTTGAATTTATTATGCCCATTTTGAATTATCTGAATTTCTAACTATGGTCGAACCGGTGTGCATGAAGATAGGGAACGAGCATCGTTAGAACTTGCATTGGATCTCTGAAGAAACCACATATTGCGAGTCTAAAAATGATTTTTTCAAAAAATCACGGGCGATAGATCATGTACCTGTAGTACAAACGGGACCCACTTCCTATCGATTCGGCAGATATTTATCTTTTTTACCCGGGATGGACGAAAAGGTTTGAGATGTCCCGGTTGGGAGATAGTCCATGTAAGGTGGTCTAGTATTTTAGGAAAATGGGATGGTAGCATTCTGAAACGGCATTTTGGTGGTTACTTCACAAAACGACCCGTTTTTTGTGCTCGGAAAATGGAAAAGGGCTTTTCCGTGCGACAAAAAGGAAAACTTCCTCCTGCAACATTGTTCTTCATACCAATGTCCACACACATGCATAATATGGGCACAACATCACAAACTATGCCATGATTCAGCACATAACATCGGTCATTTGGACCGAGAGCCATGAAACCTCGAACATGATAGGTCATTTTGGGAAGGTTTTTTGCGAAACATGATCAATATACCAATGCTGGTATTTTTCCTTTCAACTATGTAACATAATATGACACCACGCGAAGGATTTTCATTGTTCGGATTTTTTTTGAATTTATTATGCCCGTTTTGAATTATCTGAATTTATAACTATGGTCGAACCGGTGTGCATGAAGATAGGGGACGAGCATAGTTAGAACTTGCATTGGATTTCTAAAGAAACCACATATTGCGAGTCTAAAACTGATTTTTTCAAAAAATCACGGGCGATAGATCATGTACCTGTAGTACAAACCGGACCCACTTCCTATCGATTCGGCAGACATTTGTCCTTTTTACCCGGGATGGACGAAAAGGTTTGAGATGTCCCGGTTAGGAGATAGTCCATGTAAGGTGGTCTGTTATTTTAGTAAAATGGGATGGTAGCATTCTGAAACGGTATTTTGGTGGTTACTTCACAAAACGACCCGTTTTTTGTGTTCGGAAAATGGAAAAGGGCTTTTCCGTGCGACAATAAGGAAAACTTCCTCCTGCAACATTGTTCTCCATACCAATGTCCACACACATGCATAATACGGGCACAACATCACAAACTATGCTGTTATTCAGCAGATAACATCGGTCATTTGGACCGAAAGCCATGAAATCTCGAACATGATAGGTCATTTTGTGAAGGTTTTTTCGAAACATGATCAATATACCAAGTCTGGTATTTTTCCTTTCAACTATGTAGCATAATATGACACCACGCGAAGTATTTTCATTGTTCGTATTTTTTTTGAATTTATTATACCCGTTTTGAATTATGTGAATTTCTAACTATGGTCGAACCGGTGTGCATGAAGATAGGGGACGAGCATCGTTAGAACTTGCATTGGATCTCTGAAGAAACCACATATTGCGAGTCTAAAAATGATTTTTTCAAAAAATCACGGGCGATAGATCATGTACCTGTAGTACAAACGGGACCCACTTCCTATCGATTCGGCAGACATTTGTCCTTTTTACCCGGGATGGACGAAAAGGTTTGAGATGTCCCGGTGGTCTAGTATTTTAGGAAAATGGGACGGTAGCATTCTGAAACGGCATTTTGGTGGTTACTTCACAAAACGACCCGTTTTTTGTGCTCGGAAAATGGAAAAGGGCTTTTCCGTGCGATAAAAAGGAAAACTTCCTCCTGCAACATTGTTCTCCATACCAATGTCCACAATATGGGCACAACATCACAAACTATGCCATGATTCAGCACATAACATCGGTCATTTGGACCGAAAGCCATGAAACCTCGAACATGATAGGTCATTTTGTGAAGGTTTTTTCGAAACATGATCAATATACCAAGTCTGGTATTTTTCCTTTCAACTATGTAACATAATATGACACCACGCGAAGGATTTTCATTGTTCGGATTTTTTTGAATTTATTATGCCCGTTTTGAATTATCTGAATTTCTAACTATGGTCGAACCGGTGTGCATGAAGATAGGGGACGAGCATCGTTAGAACTTGCATTGGATCTCTGAAGGAACCACATATTGCGAGTCTAAAAATGATTTTTTCAAAAAATTACGGGCGATATATCATGTACCTGTAGTACAAACCGGACCCACTTCCTACCGATTCGGCAGACATTTGTCCTTTTTACCCGGGATGGACAAAAAGGTTTGAGATGTCCCGGTTAGGAGATAGTCCACGTAAGGTGGTCTAGTATTTTAGGAAAATGGGATAGTAGCATTCTGAAACGGCATTTTGGTGGTTACTTCACAAAACGACTCGTTTTTTGTGCTCGGAAAATGGAAAAGGGCTTTTACGTGCGACAAAAAGGAAAACTTCCTCCTGCAACATTGTTCTCCATAACAATGTCCACACACATGCATAATATGGGCACAACATCACAAACTATGCCGTGATTCAGCACATAACATCGGTCATTTGGGCCGAAAGCCATGAAACCTCGAACATGATAGGTCATTTTGTGAAGGGTTTTTTCGAAACATGATCAATATACCAATGCTGGTATTTTTCCTTTCAACTATGTAACATAATATGACACCACGCGAAGGATTTTCATTGTTCGGATTTTTTTGAATTTATTATGCCCGTTTTGAATTATCTGAATTTCTAACTATGGTCGAACCGGTGTGCATGAAGATAGGGGACGAGCATCGTTAGAACTTGCATTGGATCTCTGAAGAAACCACATATTGCGAGTCTAAAAATGATTTTTTCAAAAAATCACGGGCGATAGATCATGTACCTATAGTACAAACCGGACCCACTTCCTGCCGATTCGGCAGACATTTGTCCTTTTTACCCGGGATGGACGAAAAGGTTTGAGATGTCCCGGTTGGGAGATATTCCATGTAAGGTGGTCTAGTATTTTAGGAAAATGGGATGGTAGCATTCTGAAACGGCATTTTGGTGGTTACTTCACAAAACGACCCTTTTTTGTGCTCGGAAAATGGAAAAGGGCTTTCCGTGCGACAAAAAGGAAAACTTCCTCCTGCAACATTGTTCTCCATAACAATGTCCACACACATGCATAATATGGGCACAACATCACAAACTATGCCGTGATTCAACACATAACATCGGTCATTTGGACCAAAAGCCATGAAACCTCGAACATGATAGGTCATTTTGTGAAGGTTTTTTTTGAAACATGATGAATATACCAAGGCTGGTATTTTCCTTTCAACTATGTAACATAATATGACACCACGCGTAGGATTTTCATTGTTCAGATTTTTTTTGAATTTATTATGCCCGTTTTGAACTATCTGAATTTCTAACTATGGTCGAACCGGTGTGCATGAAGATAGGGGACGAGCATCGTTAGAACTTGCATTGGATCTCTGAAGAAACCATATATTGCGAGTCTAAAAATGATTTTTTCAAAAAATCACGGGCGATAGATCATTGTGGCATCCCGCACAAACCACTACTATAAAATCGCGTTGTTTTTGTGCATTGCATCGCCATCATCTTGCATTGTTTGTCTGCATTTATTTCGAAAAGCCTAGTTTTGTTTTATACAAATACCCCTCTTTATTTCAAAGGCAAAACCCCGATCGTATCGGATATTTTATTTCCCTAAAAACGAACTGCAAAGTGGCCTTGTTTTAAAATGAACAAAACCAAACAAACACATATTTGCAAAACCAGCCCCCTCCAAATCCTATTCCCACCCGAATCTATCCTACCCACCTCTCACAGCTCGCCACCTCACCCTCTCACCCAATTCCTACCCACCTGCCACCTCATCAATCCCCCATCCCCTCTCTCTCTCTTTCTCCCCCAATCCCACTACTCCTCTTCCTCTCCCTCACCGACCCTCGGGCCCCACCCCCGGTCAAACCCACTTTTCCCCTGGCCCACGCAACAACCCACCCAGGAACCCCACCTCCCCACCGACCCACTCTTCCTCACCTCTCCCTGGCGCCCGGGACCCACCCGCGGGCCCCGCTCGCCCCACCAACCAGCCACCCCCTGGACCTGCTCCCCCTAGCCCACCTGGCCCCCTAGCCGGGACCCACCCGACCCCACCTCCCTGGCCCCACGCGACCCTCTCTCCCCGCTCCAGCTTCTCCTTCCTCTCTCTCAAGCCGAGCCCGGCCCCTTCCCTCGGCAGCACCCCGCCACCAGCCGCCGGCCTCCTCCCTCTCCCTCGTCGCCGGCGTCCTCTCCCGCGACCGCCCTGGTCCCTCTCCTCCGCCCGCCTCCCTTGTCGGGCCGAGCCGCGCCCGCCCTCGCCCCGAGGCAGAGCCCGCCATCGCTGCGCCTCCGCCGCGGCCTCCCTCCGTCGGTCGGCCCCGCCGCCGCGCCGGCGCGTCCTCCTCCTCCTCCCTCCGAGGCAGCGCCCCTCCTTCCTCCGACGCCCTCCGCGCGGCCCTCCTCCGGCCAAGTCCGCCGCCGCTGGCCTCGCCAGGCCGCCCCTTCCCCTCCGCTGCGCGACGGCCTCGCCGCGGACGCCCTCCGCGCCCCTATTCCGGCCGCCTCTGCCCCAGCAGCCGCCGGTCGTCCCGCCCTCGTGCGCCGGCCGCCGGTCACCTTCCTCCGCGGCCACCCCTTCCTCCTCGGTCTCCCCCTGTGCCGCGTCCCGCCGCCAAGTCCGCGCCCGCCGTGCTCCTTCTCCGCCCGAGCCTCCTCCCCTCCGTCGCGGCCACTCCCCCTCACCCCATCTCCGGCGAGCTCCCCCGCGTCCTCGCCGCCAAGCTTGGTCCCGCCTCCCCGCGTCGCCACCCGCCTCCGTCTGCGGCCGCGTCGACCCTCTATGTCCGCAGGCGCGGCCTGCAGCAGCTCATCGGCGTCCCCTCCCGCGGCCCCACGCCCTCGCTTCCTTCGGCCTCGGCCCGCGTCGCCTTCCTCCGCCGTGGAGCTCGCCGCCCGGTGCTCGTGCTCGGCCAGCGTGCCGTTCGCGCCGCCTCGCGGTCTCCTGATGGCCACCCCGTGCGTCGCCAATGCTCGTGAAGGAGCATAGTAACCGCCAAGATCGACACCGACCCGACAGAGACCCGAGCGAGCCCGATGAACCATTGATGACCCTCGAAGAATCACCGACAAGGGTATCAAACGCCATGCTCGTCTTCATGGATCCTCATGAACTCCGACGCGGAACCAAGTTCACTACGAGCAACCAAAGCCGGAGCCTTCAAGGTTGTCGGTGGAAACCCAGAAGATTCCCGACGCCAAGACCGTCGACATGGATACCGAAAGAAGAATGCCAAGGTCGCGACGCGGATACGTCAAGGTCCTCGCCCGAACGCCAAGACCGACTCGATGGCGCGGACCCGGCAAGGCCTTCGCGACGACAAGATCGGCACCGACTTGGGTGGAGCCGAAGACCGCCAAGTTCTCCTTCCCGGACGCCGAGCTCGCCGAGAACCCGAATGCGACAAGATCTACCCCAGTAATCCGAGAACGACCCCGTCGAACCCTGAACCCTGAGACCGACCCCGAACCCCGAACCCCCGGACCAAGATCGTCGAACCCTAATGTGTGAACCTTTTCCCGAGCCCCTATTTTATAAATGCCATAATTATAAATTGTTGCATATTGAATTGTTCATGCATGCATCCTTGTCATGTGGTTTGGGGGCCTTCTGCCGATTCACCTCATAATTAAATATGGGGCCCATATGCGGGCAAATCTAGTCTCATATCGGCCTCATTTAAACTTGTGCATCGAACCGGTACCATATCTTGCCATGTTAAGACAACATTTAATTGGCGGGGTAGCTAAACAACTTGAACCACTTGAATGATTGTCGGGACCCCGGTTCCGCTTAATATGACCTAATTGCATTGCACCTTTGCCATGTCATACATCATACAAGCATCATGCACGATCTTTTGCCGTAGTATTAAATATTGTATCCGGTGTTTATTCTAGTGTTTTGCTTCTTCGCGGATAAGGCCGTTGAGTTGATGTGAGCTTCGCCCTGATCTTCGGGTGAACCCTCGACAATGTTTTCAGGCGAGCATCTCCCCCTTTCTACCCATCTTACTTTTATCGTATTTATTCCCTCCTGTTGATCTATTGCTGTCTGTGTTGCGTTGCTTTAGTTTTCGTACCCGTGTTATCCCTTGCAGCCTTAAATTGCCTTGGACACATCCTATTACATGTTGTTTGGTAGATAGTTGGACTTGCGCGTCGTAGTCGCTTGCTCAAGTGCTGTTGCGTGTCGTCAAGTGCCACAGTTGTTGGTGTATTGCCGTCTGTTTGGTGTTGGAGATGATCTCGGCTTTATTTATCGTTCACTTTAATTCCTGTTTAACAACTAAAATTGAAGTAAGCAAGCAGAGGCATCGGTGGGTGATAGATAATATCTGGTTGCCGACCGCCCACTTGTGTCCCGTAGGACCCCGAGTACTTGATACCTGTTCCTTGATTTATCGCGCTATCCACATACGGGGAATTATGGGACCCCCCTTAGCCAGAGCTTGATTCAGTCTTATTTATTGGGGCCACAAACTAGTTTGAGGTTTTATTTACGATCCTGTACTTATGCCATGCTTTACTGCTTTATTTACGATTGTGCGAGGAGCACACTGTACTGTTTAGGTAAGCGGAATGTTTTCGCGGTATCGACAAGCCCCGTTTGGGGTTCCCAGTCGTTACAGCCATTGACGCAAACCTTGAGTCCGTCTCGGAGCTAGCTTACTTCGTTGCGGGTCTACTCAATGGGGTGGCCCCCTGAAATATTCTGAATCCTGTGATTGCTTTGTCGTGAAAGCCTCGTTGGGTTTTGATTTGGTTTTTCCGAGGTTGATCGTGTGTGTGTTGCTATTTGTGCACCCCGGCCGGGTAAAACTTTCTGAAAGCCGTGTCCGCGGTTATGGATGACTTGGATCACAGTATCTCGATCATAGACAACTATAACTAAAGTAGTGCTATAAATTTGACTTTATAATGACTAGTAATCAGCTCCACTATAATGGAATGGCTCAATAATACTGCCCACAATTGCTTGCTTGGTTTGTCGCTTGCGACCATTGTACTTGACTAGTAAATAATGCAACTACAACGGAATGGCTAAATAAAAGTACCAACAACTGCTGGGTTTTTGGGATATCTCATGCTCTTTGTATCTGATTAGTAAGTGTTGCAACTATAACGGAATGGTTAACTAAAAGTGCCCACTGCTCATTTTATCAGGATGATTATCTATACTTGACTAGTAATTGCTGCAACGATAACCGAATAAATAAAACTGCCAACTGTGTGAGTTCCTCGGTTGACTTCCTCGTTTGGTCTCGAGGGGGAAATACCAGGATGGGTTTGTTTGGTGGTAGTATCAAGTTGGTTCCGAATAGGTATTTCTTACCCCTCTCTGATTGCCGCTAGTTGTATCGAGTCTCTATAGGGTGTTCAGTGCATGCTGCCGCTTCAGTCCACCATACCTATGTAGGCGAGGACCGCCGAATTCTAGCCTCGCCGTGTACTAGCATCAGTACTGACGCTCCTCTTTTTCCTTTGCCCCTTGTCGGCACCCCTTTTGTTTAAGCAGGTTTGAGATCGACGTCGTTAGCAGGGTTACCCTTCCGGCTTGGCCTGGGCAGGGTTATGGACGCCATTGGTTATTCTACAGGGCTCTTAGCCCCATTTGCATCTTGTCCGTAGTCGGACGCTCCATCTTTTCAAGGTGATTTGGATCTTTGTACCGTATATCTGTATTCTTGACTCTTTGAGTCGTGTTGTATATATATCTGTTCTGTGGGTCCCATCGAGGACTATTGTGTAATGCTATTACTTCGTTTTCCACCCGCACGAAAGTGCCTGGTGGGCACCTTTGAATCGTTTCTATGTGGGTTTGGCGGAAATCGCTGAAACTTGCATAGGGTCGATTCTGAGGGTGTTACAATCATGTACCTGTAGTACAAACCGGACCCACTTCCTTCCGATTCGGCAGACATTTGTCCTTTTTATCCGGGATGGACGAAAAGGGTTGAGATGTCCCGGTTGGGAGATAGTCCATGTAAGGTGGTCTAGTATTTTAGGAAAATGGGATGGTAGCATTCTGAAACGGCATTTTGGTGGTTACTTCACAAAACGACCCGTTTTTTGTTCTCGGAAAATGGAAATGGGCTTTTCCGTGCGACAAAAAGGAAAACTTCCTCCTGCAACATTGTTCTCCATACCAATGTCCACACACATGCATAATACAGGCACAACATCACAAACTATGCCGTGATTCAGCACATAACATCGGTCATTTGGACCGAAAGCCATGAAACCTCGAACATGATAGGTCATTTTGTGAAGGTTTTTCTGAAACATGATCAATATACCAAGTCTGGTATTTTTCCTTTCAACTATGTAACATAATATGAGACCACGCGAAGTATTTTCATTGTTCGGATTTTTTTTGAATTTATTATACCCGTTTTGAATTATCTGAATTTCTAACTATGGTCGAACCGGTGTGGATGAAGATAGGGGACGAGCATCGTTAAAACTTGCATTGGATCTCTGAAGAAACCATATATTGCGAGTCTAAAAATGATTTTTTTAAAAAATCACGGGCGATATATCATGTACCTATAGTACAAACCGGACCCAATTCCTATCGATTCGGCAGACATTTGTTCTTTTTACCCGGGATGGACGAAAAGGTTTGAGATGTCTCGGTTGGAAGATAGTCCATGTAAGGTGGTCTAGTATTTTAGTAAAATGGGACGGTAGCATTCTGAAACGGCATTTTGGTGGTTACTTCACAAAACGACCCGTTTTTTGCGCTCGGAAAATGGAAAAGTGCTTTTCCATGCGACAAAAAGGAAAACTTCCTCCTCCAATATTGTTCTCCATACCAATATCCACACACATGCATAATACGCGCACAACATCACAAACCATGCCGTGATTCGGCACATAACATCGGTCATTTGGACCGAAAGCCATGAAACCTCGAACATGATAGGTCATTTTGTGAAGGTTTTTTTGAAACATGATCAATATACCAAGTATGGTATTTTTTCTTTCAACTATGTAACACAATATGACACCACGCGAAGGATTTTCATTGTTCGTATTTTTTTAAAATTTATTATGCCCGTTTTGAACTATCTGAATTTCTAACTATGGTCGAACCGGTGTGCATGGAAATAGGGGACGAGCATCGTTAGAACTTGCGTTGGATCTCTGAGAAGAAACCACATATTGCGAGTCTAAAATGATTTTTCAAAAAAATCACGGGCTGATAGATCATGTACTTTGTAGTACAAACGGGACCCACTTCCAATCGATTCGGCAGACATTTGTCCTTTTTACCCGGGATGGACGAAAAGGTTTGAGATGTCCGGTTGGGAGATAGTCCATGTAAGGTGGTCTAGTTTTTAGGAAAATGGGACGGTGGCATTGAAACGGCACGCATTAATTTTGGTGGTTAGTTCACAACCGACCGTTTTTTGCGCTCGGAAAATGAAAAAGGGCTTTTTCGTGCGACAAAAAGGAAGACTTCCTCCTGCAACATTGTTCTCCATACCAATGTCCACACACATGCATAATACGGGCACAACATCACAAACTATGCCGTGATTCAGCACATAACATCGGTCATTTGGACCGAAAGCCATGAAACCTCGAACATGATAGGTCATTTTGTGAAGGTTTCTTCGAAACATGATCAATATACCAGTCTGGTATTTTTCTTTCAAATGTAGCATAATATGCCACACGCGAAGTATTTTCATTGTTCGGATTTTTTTTGAATTTATTATGCCCGTTTTGAATTATTTGAATTTCTAACTATGGTCGAACCGGTGTGCATGAAGATAGGGGACGAGCATCGTTAGAACTTGCATTGGATCTCTGAAGAAACATATGCGAGTCTAAAAATGATTTTTCAAAAAATCACGGGCGATAGATTATGTACCTGTAGTACAAACGGGACCCACTTCCTATCGATTCGGCAGGCATTTGTCCTTTTTACCCGGGATGGACGAAAAGGTTTGAGATGTCCCCGTTGGGATATAGTCCATGTAAGGTGGTCTAGTATTTTAGGAAAATGGGACGGTAGCATTCTGAAACAGCATTTTGGTGGTTACTTCACAAAACGACCCGTTTTTTGTGCTCGGAAAATGGAAAAGGGCTTTTCCGTGCGATAAAAAGGAAATCTTTCTGCTGCAACATTGTTCTCCATACCAATGTCCACAATATGGGCACAACATCACAAACTATGCCGTGATTCGGCACATAACATCGGTCATTTGGACCAAAAGCCATGAAACCTCGAACATGATAGGTCATTTTGTGAAGGTTTTTTCGAAACATGATCAATATACCAAGTCTGGTATTTTTTCTTTCAACTATGTAACACAATATGACACCACGCGAAGGATTTTCATTGTTCGTATTTTTTTTGAATTTATTATGCCCGTTTTGAACTATCTGAATTTCTAACTATGGTCGAACCGGTGTGTATGAAGATAGGGGACGAGCATCGTTAGAACTTGCATTGGATCTCTGAAGAAACCACATATTGCGAGTCTAAAAATGATTTTTTCAAAAAATCACGGCGATAGATCATGTACCTGTAGTACAAACGGACCACTCCTATCGATTCGGCAGACATTTGTCCTTTTTACCGGGATGGACGAAAAGGTTTTTGAGATGTCTCGGTTGGAAGATAGTCCATGTAAGGTGGGTCTAGTATTTTAGTAAAATGGGACGGTATCTTCTGGAAACGGCATTTTGGTGGTTACTTCACAAACGACCCGTTTTTTTGCGCTCGGAAAATGGAAAAGGGCTTTTCCATGCGACAAAAAGGAAAACTTCCTCCTCCAATATTTTTCTCCATACCAATGTCCACACACATGCATAATACGCGCACAACATCACAAACTATGCCGTGATTCGGCACATAACATCGGTCATTTTGACCGAAAGCCATGAAACCTCGAACATGATAGGTCATTTTGTGAAGGTTTTTTCGAAAAATGATCAATATACCAAGTCTGGTATTTTTCCTTTCAACTATGTAACACAATATGACACCACGCGAAGGATTTTTATTGTTCGTATTTTTTTGAATTTATTATGCACGTTTTGAACTATCTGAATTTCTAACTATGGTCGAACCGGTGTGCATGAAGATAGGGGACGAGCATCGTTAGAACTTGCATTGGATCTCTGAAGAAACCACATATTGCGAGTCTAAAAATGATTTTTTCAAAAAATCACGGGCGATAGATCATGTACCTGTAGTACAAACCGGACCCACTTCCAATCGATTCGGCAGACATTTCTCCTTTTTACCCGGGATGGACGAAAAGGTTTGAGATGTCCCGGTTGGGAGATAGTCCATGTAAGGTGGTCTAGTATTTTAGGAAAATGGGACGGTAGCATTCTGAAACGGTATTTTGGTGGTTACTTCACAAAATGACCCGTTTTTTGCGCTCGGAAAATGGAAAGGGCTTTTCCGTGCGACAGAAAGGAAAACTTCCTCCTGCAACATTGTTCTCCATACCAATGTCCACACACTTGCATAATATGGGCACAACATCACAAACTATGCCGTGATTCAGCACATAACATCGGTCATTTGGACCGAAAGCCATGAAACCTCGAACAAATCTGGTATTTTTCCTTTCAACTATGTAACATAATATGACACCACGCGAAGGTTTTCATTGTTCGGATTGTTCTAAAAATGGGACGGTAGCATTCTGAAACAGGATTTTCATTGTCGACACCACGCGGAGGGATTTCGGCAGGCTGGGCCAGACATCACTAATGATAGGGGTGAGTGTCGACATTATGTCGTGCGGCGTGTACCTTGTCTCGGTTGGTGTCACCAACCGGGACTAAAGATGAACCTGTAGTCCCGGTTGGAGACACCAACCGGGACAAAACACGAGTCAGCACTAATAATAGGGGTGAGTGTCGACATTATTTCGTAAGTGTCGACACTATGCCGAGCTGCTTGTACTATAAATAGGCATCCTTGCGAGTCGAGTCCTCCAGCCAGTTTGAGGCATCTCCAAGATGGTTTTCGAGAGCAGGGACACCACTACGGCCAGTTTCAGGGAGATGCCGACGGAGCCCAGTCCTCCGGCATCTCCGAGAAACTGGTCATAGAGGCACTCCCTAATATGTGAAATTAGTTAGCTCCCAGACGTATTGATCTAGTTAGAGATTTACAAGCTGCATGGTTTTCGAGAGAAGGGACACCACTATGGCCAGTTTCAGGGAGATGCCGACGGAGCCCAGTCCTCCGGCATCTCTGAGAAACTGGTCATAGAGGCACTCCCTAATATGTGAAATTAGTTAGCTCCCAGGTGTATTGATCTAGTTAGAGAAGTTACAAGCTGCAAGATGGTTTTCGAGAGCAGGGACACCACTACGACCAGTTTTAGGGAGATGCCGCCGGATCCCAGTCCTCCGGCATCTCCAAGAAACTGGTCATAGAGGCACTCCCTAATATGTGACCGCGCGCGTTTGGAGATCAGATCTTAATGGTAAGTACGAATCGGGACAACTTCTTCATAGTCCCGGTCCAGCCACAAAACGGGACTAACACTCAAGACATTTATTAATATTAAAAACTAAGACTACAAAACCAGGACTAAAGGCCCCCCTATATATAGTCCCGGTCAAGCCACAAACCGCGAAAGATATCCTTCGGTCAAGCCACAAACCGCGAAAGACATGAACTAGAGTTACATAATATGAGCATGAACTTCTTGGCATATGTCCTTCCTTATGATCGCTTGAGACGTAACCATGGAGAATCTTCTTTACTTAACGAAATGCTTGGGTCAGTTTTCACTCTGAAGGGCGAAATTTTATCAAACTTATTATAATCTTCTGACATGTCTGTCTTGTCCTCGATTTCCACGATGTTTCTTTTCCCTGAAAGAACTATGTGACGCTTTGGCTCATCATATGATGTATTCGTTTGCATATTTTTCCTTTTTTTCGGTCTGGAGGACATGTCCTTCACATAGAAAACCTGAGACACATCATTGGCTAGGACGAATGGTTCATCTCTATAACCAAGATTGTTGAGATCCACCGTTGTCATTCTGTACAACTGGTCTATCTTTACCCCTTCCCCATTCAGGTTGACCCATTTGCAGCGAAACAAAGGGACCTTAAAAGAGACTCCATAGTCTAGTTCCCATATCTCCTCTATGTAACCATAATATGTGTCCTTTTGTCCATTCTCGTCTATTGCATCAAAGCGGACACCACTATTTTGGTTGGTTCTCTTTTTATCTTGGGCGATCGTGTAGAATGTATTCCCATTTATTTCGTACCCTTGGAAATTCAATATAGTAGAAGATGGTGACGCAACCAACAAGTATAGCTGATCTCCAACAGTGGTGTCATTCAAGAGATGTGTCCGCATCCAACCACCGAAAGACTTCATGTGTTCATCTATAATCCATGATTCAGGATTCCCCGGGTTTTTGGAGCGTACAATATTCTTGTGTTCCTCGATATACGGAGCTGCCAAGGTGGAATTATGTAGAACTGTGTAGTGTGCTTTAGTGAAAGAATCCCCGTCCCTACATATCATTTCTTTCTTTCCCAGCGTGCCTTTTCTACTTAGTCTTCCCTCATGTCGCGAGTCAGAAACACCAATCGGCTTAAGGTTAGGAATAAAGTCAACACAAAACTCAATGACCTCCTCTGTTCCATATCCCTTGGAGATGCTTCCTTCTGGTCTAGCACGGTTATGAACATATTTCTTTAAGACTCCCATGAACCTCTCAAAGGGGAACATATTGTGCAGAAATACCGGACCGAGAATGGCAATCTCTTCCACTAGGTGAACCAGGAGATGCGTCATAATATTGAAGACGGATGGTGGGAACACCAATTCAAAACTAACAAGACATTGTACCACATACTTCTGTAACCTTGGCAGAATATCTGGATTGATTACCTTCTGAGATATTGCATTGAGGAATGCACACATCTTCACAATGGGTACTCGAACATTTTCCGGTAGAAGCCCCCTCAATGCAATCGGAAGCAACTGCGTCATAATCACGTGACAGTCATGAGACTTCAGGTTTTGGAACTTTTTCTCTGCCATATTTATTATCCCCTTTATATTAGATGAGAAGCCCGACGACACCTTGATACTGTAAAGGACTTCAAAAAAGATTTCCTTCTCTGCTTTGGTAAGAGCATAGCTGGCACGACTTAAGTGACGCCCTTTATCCGTCTTGTTATGTGTATGCATGTTCTTTGGGTCTTTCATAATTTGTTGGTCCTCCCGTGCTTCTGGTGTATCTTTTGTCTTCCCATACACGCCTAGGAATCCTAGCAGGTTGACGCAAAGATTCTTCGTCACGTGCATCACGTCGATTGAAGAGCAGACACGCAGGACTTTCCAATATGGCAGCTCCCAAAATATAGATATCTTCTTCCACATAGGTGCGTGTCCTGTAGCGACGTCGTTCGGAACTGATTGACCGCCGGGACCCTTTCCAAAGATTACTTTTATGTCCTTGACCATACCAAATACATCATCACCAGCAGGGAGTTCAGGCTTCTTCCGGTGATCTCCTCACCTTTGAAATGCTTGCCTTTCTTTCTTACGGGATGATTGGTCGGAAGAATCGTCGATTCGCCAGGTACATAACCTTCTTGCATTTATGCAAATATGTACCTTCAGTCTTATCTAGACAGTGTGTGCATGCCTTATATCCCTTGTTTGTCTGTCCTGAAAGGTTACTAAGAGCAGGCCAATCATTGATGGTTACGAATAACAACCCTCGTAGATCAAATGGCTCATGTTTGTTCTCATCCCACGCACGTACACCTGGTTTGCCCCACAACTATAAGAGTTCTTGAACTAATGGCCTAAGGTACACATCAATGTCGTTGCCCGATTGCTTCGGGCCTTGGATGAGCATTGGCATCATAATGAACTTACGCTTTATGCACAACCAAGGAGGCAGGTTGTAGATACATAGAGTCACGGGCCAGGTGCTGTGACTGCAGCTCTGCTCCCTAAAAGGATTCATGCCATCCGTACTTAGACCAAACCATAAGTTCCTTGCGTCACCTGCAAAGTCTGGGAAGTCTCTCTCGATTTTTCTCCACTGTGACCCATCAGCAGGGTGTCTCAACTTCCCGTCTTTCTTACGGTCTTCTTTGTGCCATCGCAACAACCTGGCATGCTCTTTGTTTCTGAACATGCGTTTCAACCTTGGTATTATAGGAGCACACCACATAACCTTAGCAGGAACCCTCTTCCCGAGGGGCTCTCCCTCAACATCACCAGGGTCATCTCATCTGATCTTATACCGCAACGCATTGCATACCGGGCATTTATCTAAATTCTCATACTCCTTACCGCGGTAGAGGATGCAGTCATTAATGCATGCATGTATCTTTTGCACATCTAATCCTAGAGGACAAAGAGTCTTCTTTGCTTCGTAGGTACTCTCGGGAAGTTCGTTATGTTTTGGAAACTTCGGCTTCATTATTTTCAGAATCTTTTCAAATGAGGAGTCAGTTAGACCACACTCTGCCTTCCATCGCAACAATTCCAGTGTGGTACCGAGTTTTGTGCTGCCATCTTCACAATTTGGGTACAACAATTTCTTGTGATCTTCTAACATGCCCTCTATCTTCAACTTCTCATTTTCTGTTTCACAGTCTCGCTTTGCATCAGAAATGATCCTACCAAGTTCATCAGCCGGCTCATCTGATGCCCGTTCTTCACCTCCTTCCTCTCCATTATCTTCCATTGAAGTATCACTGTATTCAGGAAACATATGATGATAGTTGTTATCATCATCTTCTTCTTCAACATCTTCCATCATAACCCCTCTTTCCCCGTGCTTGGTCCAGCAATTATAGTTGGGCATGAAACCTTTCATAATCAGGTGGCCGCGAATGATTTTCGAGGAAGAGTACTCCTTGTTTTTCCGACATTGAACACATGGACAACGTATAAAACCATTCTCTTTGTTTGCCGTAGCCACATCGATAAATTTATCCACGCCTTTCATATACCCGGCTACGCGCCGGTCACCGTACATCCATTCCCGACCGTTTATCTGCATCATATAAGTAAGTTTATCAAAAACAGGACATCATAAATAGTAAAATGACCAATTCACATCGATACATGCATTTTATCAATGACAGAGAAAAGATAAGATTGCTAACCTCGATCGAGGGAAATAAAGAGGAGAAAGCTCAAGTGCGTCTCGGACACCTTCTATATTTTTGTTCTATGAGAAATTGAACGGGATTATTCACTCAAACCTTTCATCAAACACCTTGAATGCATGCATAGGGGAGAAAAAACTAGCATACCCCTCACACCTTCCACCAAGAGAAAAAACAGAGTGGAGGCAGAGGGGGCTGCGGCGTTGCATTTATAGAGGGCGGGAGCATACGTCCCGGTTGGAGCCACCAACCGGGACAACCGGGACGTATGCCCCCTTACCAACCGGGACGCATGCCTCCGGACCCCGTGCCCGCTCGAACGGGGACGCGTGCCAGCATTAGTCTCGGTTGGTGGCGTAACTGGAACTAATGCTCTGAGCGGGCGCGAACGGATGGCCTGTTTTCTACTAGTGGTTTGATCTTTTAAATTGCAAACGATGTCTACAACTCAAGTTTCTTATATTTTTACCTCTTCAATTCAACACAAGTGATCCATGATAATCTAGGGCTAGCTAGCCTAGCAAGTTCAACAAGTACAACTCACAAGGACTGGCTGTTTTTCCTTTGTGCTAACGGGAAAGAGGAAATGAACTCGAGGAAAAGTAAAGTTACTAGGCAGCATATGATGCTACCATACGTACCATGTGACCACGAACTTTGCTAGTACAAGGCATAGTTGCATCTGACGACCGGGACTGTCACTGCTTTAGAGTTTAGACACACTGGTCGTGATTAATTTGCAGTACATCAGAGGAGACACCCATGCATGAACATGACAGAGTACAATGTAACAAATGAAAGAATTGCATTTATAATGATCTCGAGCATATGTAACAATAAGATAAGATAGCATGGCACAATGCCATGTCACTCCCTCTGCAGTCTCTACAAAAGAATCTCGTTTGTCCGGCGAATCTTCTGGGATTCTGTCCGTTTTTGTTCGTCGGTTTGTTTTTATGTCAGTCTCTTTCGATCTACGGATGTCATCGTTGGCGATGGTTGCGGCTCTAATGTGTTGGTCCTTTTTAGCACGACTACTTTTCGTCTGTCTACTATAACAAGTTCTACTACGACAAGCTTTGTCAAGCTCCGGTAATGGAGGGACGAGGACGACGGCGCGTCTTCGGGCTCGTGCTAGTGTTTGTAGTCGTCGCTAGGGGTGGACCTATTGATGATTAATATTAGATTGTAAAATTTCGAAAAAAAAAATCTAGCTAGGAAAGGTAAAGTTACTAGGCAGCATGTGATGCTACCATATGTACCATGTGACGACTTAACATAGCAAGTACAAAGCAGGCACAGTTGCATCTGACGACCGGGACTGTCACTGCTTTAGAGTTTAGACACACTGGTCGTGATTTTCAGAGAAGACACCCATGCATGACAGAGTACAATGTAACAAATGAAAGAATTCCATTAATAATGATCTCGAGCATATCGTAACAAGAAGATACTAGCATGGAAATGCCATGTCACTCTCTCTGCAGTCTCTACAAAAGAATCTCGTACTGTAGTAGTATAAAACAGAGCCGCACCGGCGGCGGCGGTCGAGAAAAGACCGCTCCATCTAGAACACGAGCGCGGCGGCGACGGCACCAGCGACGGCCACGAAGCTGACGGAGGAGGCGTACACGGCGGAGCTCGCGGGGGTGGCCGTGGCGGGCGCATTGGCAGGCGCGCCGGCCGGTGTGCCAGACACCATGGAAGGTGTCATCGCGGAAGGAGCGTCGGTGGGGGCAAAGCCGGCCAGCGGCGCCGGAGGAGAGGCGGCCATGGGGGACGGCGCCGAGGCCGTTGGTGGCGTGGCGACCGGGGTCCTCGCCGGAGGTGGTGGCAGCGGAGCCATCCTGGGCGCCGGCATGGGGCTCTGCGCGGCGGTGGCGACGGCGAGGAGGGCCACGATTGCGGCGACAACGGCGAAGCGAGCCATCTGGTTTGTGCTGGCGGTGGATGGAAGAATCGCGCAAAAGCTTCGGAGAAGTGGCAAGAAGCGAGTGTGGCTCTGGTTTTGTTTGAGTGTGGGAGACTTGCTGCGTGTGATTTGGGAGGGAGGAAGAGGCTGGTATTTATAGCGGGAGAAGCACGGCGTGTGTGGGCTAAGCAACAGCGGCCGTAACGTTGGAGTGCCCCGAGAACCGAGATGCCGCGCGGCATTAGCGGTGTCGCTGTCACGGTAGGCCTAACGTCGCGTGAGAGTAGGCTTGGGGCCGCGGCACCGCGCGCGTCGCGGAGCCGTGTCTCAACGACTAGTTCGGGTCAGCACGTGGTGGTGGATCCATCCCGGTTTCTTCCCGTTGAGACAAGACCGCCGACTAGCCGTTGTGGATTAACGGCCGAGAGGTGCTGCCCTGACAGATGGCACAATAAACTAGGTGGCCTTCGGTTTGGCTCCGCGGCGGCACCACGATTCGTCAATATCGTGATTCTTCCCCCATGTCCATGTGATTGATCGTACAACCACTCCATGTTGTGCGAACTCATTCAAGGCTGGAACCAGCGGGCACGGATCTGCTCCAGACAAGAATTAAATACGGCGGTTGTCTCGATTTAATCCTCGTGCTTTTAATTTAAATACAGCGGGTGTCTCGATTTATATACTTGTCAATTGGAAACGACTTGGTTAAAAAACATGTTTGTCGTCGAATTTGATATGTGTAACACCCTCAGAATCGGACCTATGCAAGTTTTAGCGAAACCCGTCAAACCCGCATAGAAACGATTCGAAGGTGCCCACCAGGCACTTGCGTGCGGGTGGAAAACGAAGTAATAACATTACACAACAGTCCTCGATGGGACCCACAAAACAGATATATATATACAGCAGCGACTTAAAGAGTCAAGAATACAGATATAATATACAAAGATCCAAATCACCTTGAAAATGATACAGCGTCCGACTACGGACAAGATGCAAATGGGGCTAAGAGCCCTGAAGAATAACCAATGGCGTCCATAACCCTGCCCAGGCCAAGCCGGAAGGGTAACCCTGCTAACGACGTCGGTCTCAAACCTGCTTAAACAAAAGGGGTGCCGACAAAGGGCAAAGGAAAAAAAAGGAGCGTCAGTACTGAGGCCAGTACACGGCGAGGCTAGAATTCGGCGGTCCTCGCCTACATAGGTATGGTGGACTGAGCGGCAGCGGCAGCAGGCACTGAACAACCTATAGAGACTCGGTACAACTGGCGGCTATCAGAGAGGGGTAAGAAAGACCTATTCGGATCCAACCTAATGCTAACACTCAAACAATCCCATCCTGGTATTCCCCCTCGAGACCAACGAGGAAGTTAACCGAGGAACTCACACAGTTGGCAGTTTTATTTATTTAGTTATCGTTGCAGCAATTACTAGTCAGGTTCAGATAATCATCTTGATAAAATAAGCAGTGGGCACTTTTAGTTAATCATTCCGTTATAGTGGCATCACTTACTAGTCAGATTCAATTAGCATGAGATAACCCAAAACCCCGCAGTTGTTGATACTTTCTTTAGCCATTCCGTTGTAGTGAAGCTGATTACTAGTCAAATCGGATACAAGTCAAATTAAAACAGTAAACTTTAGTTATAGTTGTCTATGATCAAGCACTGTGCTCCAAGTCGTCCATAACCGCGGACACGGCTTCTCGAAAAGATTTAACCCTGCAGGGGTGCACCAAAGTATCCACAGGCACTTCGACCCTTTTTGCCAGATCAGTTAACATACACCCATCGGTATGTCGGCGGGGCCTAAGTCACGACGTTCCCAGACCCAAAGCAAGTACGTGGGGGCCACCCCACCAAGTCGACACCCGCAACGAAGTCGGCCGGTCTCCGAGACGGACTTAGGGTTTGCGTCAGTGGCTGTAAACGACAGCAGGTCCCCAATCGGGGACTGTCGATACAGCGAAAACACTCCGCTTCCTAAACAGTACAGCGTGCTCCTCACACAATCGTAAATAAAGCAGTAAACATGGCATAAGTACAGGATAGTAAATAAAACCCCAAACTAGTTTGTGGCCCCCAGTACAATACTTTGAAATCAGGTAATAATCAATGGGGGGCCCATATCTCCCCACCTGTGGTTAGCGCGCTCGATCTCGGAACAGGTGTCAAGAACTCGGGTCCTACGGGACACAAGTGGGCGGTCGGAAACCAAAACTTACCTATCACCCACCGATGCCTCTGCTTAATTCAATTTTAGTTGTTAAACAGGAATTAAAGTGAAACAATAATTAAAGCCATGATCATCTCCAACGTCAACATGCGGCAATCCTCCAACAATTGTGGTACTTGACGACAAGTAACACACTTGAGCAAGCGTCTACGACACGCGGGTCCAACTATCTACCAAACAACAGGTAATAGGATGTGTCCAAGGCTATATATGGCTGCAAGGGATATCACGGTTACGAAAAACTAGAGCATCGCAACACAGATAGCAAAAGATCAACAGGAGGGAATAAATACTAGAAAAGTAAGATAGGTAGAAAGGGGGAGATGCTCGCCTGAAAACATTATCGAAGGGTTCATCCGAAGATCGGGGCGAAGCTCACATCAACTCAACGGCCTTATCCGCGAAGAACCAAAACACTAGAGGGAACACCGGATGCAATATTTAATACACGGCAGAAGATCGGCATGATGCCTGTATGATGTATGGCATGGCAAGGTGCGATGCAATTAGGTCAAGATTAAGCGGAACCGGGGTCCCGACAATTGATTATATTGTTCAAGTTATTTAATTACCCCGCAAATTAAATGTTGTTATAACAAGGCAAGATAAGATACCGGTTCGCTACACAAGTTTAAATGAGGCCGATATGAGACTAGATTTGCCCGCATATGGGCCCCATATTTAGTTATTAGGTGAATCGGCATAAGGCCCCCAAACCACATGATTACGCATGCGAGTATGGCAGTTAATATGCAACAAGTTGTTATATAAGATAAAATAGGGTTTCGGGGAGGGGTTCACACATTAGGGGTCTCGACGGTCTTGGGGTTCCGAGGTTCGGGGTCGGTCTCAGGGTCCAGGGTTCGACGGAAACGTTCTCGGATAACAGAGGTAGGTCTTGGCGTTCGCGATGAAGGGCTTGGTGGCTCTGACTTCACTTGTCGGCGCCGGACTTGGTTGCGGTAGATCTTGGCCATGTCGAAGTTCTTGCCGGAGGTTCGTCGAGGGTCACCGGTTCGGTACGGGCTTCATGTGGTAGATCTTGTCGAGTTCACTGCAACGGCCTTGTGGTTCCGATGACGATCTTGGCGGTTATCTAGTGGCACCATGTACACCCCTCGAGCCCATCGGCATCAAGCCGGTCTTGTCGTTGAGCATCCCTGTTCGAAGTCCTGGGTGTTCTGGTAGACCGGTCCTCGGGGTCGATCTTGGATCTCGGCGGCGGAAGATCTTGGGGGTCCCGGCGTCATCGGTTCCACCTCACACCTTGGTCGACGAATCTCGCAACGAAGTAGATCTTGGCGACAAAAGAGCATCGGGGATCTTGGGGCGAGACGGTCTTGAACTTCGGGTGGCGGTCTCTGGGTACGGCTTGCGGTCATCGAATCCATCTTGTTGAAGATTCGCAGGGCGCCCTCCACGGACAAGCATGACCCGAAACAGCATCATCCCGAGCTAGGCGACGCAGGCAAGGTAGCGGCAGCGCTGCGGTCGGGGTACGGAAGTGCGGGCCCGAACGCCAGCAGCGACGCGGCGGCAGACGAAAGGCTCGGGTGCGGTCGCGCGCAGACGGGGCCGGCGGAGCTTGCTGCAGCGGCCGGAGGAGCGGGGGCGGCGTCGGGCGGGGCTTGGCGCCGGCGGGGCGGAGGACGCGGCCGGGGGCGGTCGCCGCGGCGGCGGCGGGGCCTGGCGGGGTCGAGGACGAGGCGGGACCGGGCCGGAGGGAGGGGGAGCACGGGGGCGCGGGCTTGGGGTGGGGCGGCGAGAGGCGCTGGGGCCCTGGCAGCGAGCGGCGAGGGTGGCGGGGCAGGGCCCGACGCGGGCGGCGGCGGCGGCGTCCGTCGCGCGCGGAGGAGGGGCCGGCAGGGGGGGGGCGCGGTGAGGCGGAGCTCGGCGGCGGGTTGGGCGCGGCCGCTGCAGAGGGAGCGGGGTCGCGCCGGCGACGAGGGGTGAGGCGGTCCTGGGGCGAGTCAGTGAGGAGGTCTGGGCCGCGGCGGCGCTAGGGAGGAGGCGGGCGGGCGCGCGCGGCGGTGAGCGGCGACGCGGGAGGAGCTGAGGGAGGAAGACGACGGGGGTCGGGCGCGTGCGGGGGTTGGCGGTGGGACCGGTGGGGCCCAGGGGAGTTGTCGGTTGGGGGAGGCCAGGCGCGTGGGAGAGGGTGGTCACGCGGTTGGAGGGAGTGTGCGGGGGAGGTGGGATCCTGGGAGGTGAGCGGGTCGAGGAAGGTGGCGGCGCCGGCGGACGGCGGGCGCGGCTCGCCGAGGCGGACGCGGCTCGCCGAGGCGGACGCGGGGGGGGGGGGGGTGACGACGGGGCCGGCGGCGGAGGTACTGGCGGCGAGAGGAGGGAAGGGTAGGGTAGGTTACCTGGTAGGTTTAGGAATTAGGGTGGACCGTTTGTAAATTCCTGGGGGTGGTCGTTCGGGTCGGAACGGCCCGTTCGACTGCCCCCGCTAAAATAATAAATATTTTTATTTGTTTCGAACAAGTCTTTTGCAACCCGATAACAGACAAAACAAATTAGTCCGGCGACCCGGGTTTTGGCGTTTGAATAAAGATGGGGCGTTTTTAGAAAACAACACGGGCTTTGCAAACATAGTTTTTGACAAACAACATATGATGATGACTATGCAAGGCACAAATTCAACGCGATTTTCTAGTAGTGGTTTTGCGGGATGCCACAATTCGACACTACTAACAATGGATCTCGCCCTCGAGATCCGCCTCATGGTACCGGAAGGAAGGTCGGCGATCTGCGTCTTCTCGCTTCGTGTAGATCCTCGCGACACCACTAACAAGAGGTCGTTGTTCCTGTTCGTCAAGAGAACACTCCGGATAAACAACGGACGAAGTTAAAGGTAAGGCCACCTCTAACTTTCCTGGAAGGAGTAATTGCATCGATCCCCCATTCAATATACAAAGCAAATGATAAGAGTAGTGGTATGGTCGCGACTCCATCCCGCACTCAAAGCATTACTCTGTACTCGAATAGACAGATTATGCAACCAACCCTCGGATTCAGACTGAAGATCTCGACAAGCGAGGTTCGGATCAAAGGAGTGATGCAGACTCTGCATCGGATCTGGCGTAGAGGATGTCGTTGCGTCGGCCAACACCGGAAGGCACAAACAAGGAACAAAGAATGGTACCACAGACGAAGGATTCCTCGGATGGCATGAAGACCGGATGTAGCAACACCGTTATCAAAGGAGGGAGCGAGACCCTGAAGGTACGACGGAAACCCAACCACGAGAAATCCTGGACTCGAAGAGAGAGAAGAGAGCGGATTCAAAACACGTCGAGATAAGAGGAGAATAGCAGAGGGGTAAGGAGTAAAATCAGACCTAACCAGAACTATCCAACCGATTTATCAAAATAATTTTTGACACTCTACTTCGGCCGTTAGCTAGGTTATCCTACAGGCTGGACTTGTGGGGTATCGCAACTGCTGGGCTCTGATACCACTCTGTAACACCCTCAGAATCGGACCTATGCAAGTTTTAGCGAAACCCGCCAAACCCGCATAGAAACGATTCGAAGGTGCCCACCAGGCACTTGCGTGCGGGTGGAAAACGAAGTAATAACATTACACAACAGTCCTCGATGGGACCCACAAAACAGATATATATATACAGCAGCGACTCAAAGAGTCAAGAATACAGATATAATATACAAAGATCCAAATCACCTTGAAAATGATACAGCGTCCGACTACGGACAAGATGCAAATGGGGCTAAGAGCCCTGAAGAATAACCAATGGCGTCCATAACCCTGCCCAGGCCAAGCCGGAAGGGTAACCCTGCTAACGACGTCGGTCTCAAACCTGCTTAAACAAAAGGGGTGCCGACAAAGGGCAAAGGAAAAAAAAAGGAGCGTCAGTACTGAGGCCAGTACACGGCGAGGCTAGAATTCGGCGGTCCTCGCCTACATAGGTATGGTGGACTGAGCGGCAGCGGCAGCAGGCACTGAACAACCTATAGAGACTCGGTACAACTGGCGGCTATCAGAGAGGGGTAAGAAAGACCTATTCGGATCCAACCTAATGCTAACACTCAAACAATCCCATCCTGGTATTCCCCCTCGAGACCAACGAGGAAGTTAACCGAGGAAGTTAACCGAGGAACTCACACAGTTGGCAGTTTTATTTATTTAGTTATCGTTGCAGCAATTACTAGTCAGGTTCAGATAATCATCTTGATAAAATAAGCAGTGGGCACTTTTAGTTAATCATTCCGTTATAGTGGCATCACTTACTAGTCAGATTCAATTAGCATGAGATAACCCAAAACCCCGCAGTTGTTGATACTTTCTTTAGCCATTCCGTTGTAGTGAAGCTGATTACTAGTCAAATCGGATACAAGTCAAATTAAAACAGTAAACTTTAGTTATAGTTGTCTATGATCAAGCACTGTGCTCCAAGTCGTCCATAACCACGGACACGGCTTCTCGAAAAGATTTAACCCTGCAGGGGTGCACCAAAGTATCCACAGGCACTTCGACCCTTTTTGCCAGATCAGTTAACATACACCCATCGGTATGTCGGCGGGGCCTAAGTCACGACGTTCCCAGACCCAAAGCAAGTACGTGGGGGCCACCCCACCAAGTCGACACCCGCAACGAAGTCGGTCGGTCTCCGAGACGGACTTAGGGTTTGCGTCAGTGGCTGTAAACGACAGCAGGTCCCCAATCGGGGACTGTCGATACAGCGAAAACACTCCGCTTCCTAAACAGTACAGCGTGCTCCTCACACAATCGTAAATAAAGCAGTAAACATGGCATAAGTACAGGATAGTAAATAAAACCCCAAACTAGTTTGTGGCCCCCAGTACAATACTTTGAAATCAGGTAATAATCAATGGGGGGCCCATATCTCCCCACCTGTGGTTAGCGCGCTCGATCTCGGAACAGGTGTCAAGAACTCGGGTCCTACGGGACACAAGTGGGCGGTCGGAAACCAAAACTTACCTATCACCCACCGATGCCTCTGCTTAATTCAATTTTAGTTGTTAAACAGGAATTAAAGTGAAACAATAATTAAAGCCATGATCATCTCCAACGTCAACATGCGCCAATCCTCCAACAATTGTGGTACTTGACGACAAGTAACACACTTGAGCAAGCGTCTACGACACGCGGGTCCAACTATCTACCAAACAACAGGTAATAGGATGTGTCCAAGGCTATATATGGCTGCAAGGGATATCACGGTTACGAAAAACTAGAGCATCGCAACACAGATAGCAAAAGATCAACAGGAGGGAATAAATACTAGAAAAGTAAGATAGGTAGAAAGGGGGAGATGCTCGCCTGAAAACATTGTCGAAGGGTTCATCCGAAGATCGGGGCGAAGCTCACATCAACTCAACGTCCTTATCCGCGAAGAACCAAAACACTAGAGGGAACACCGGATGCAATATTTAATACACGGCAGAAGATCGGCATGATGCATGTATGATGTATGGCATGGCAAGGTGCGATGCAATTAGGTCAAGATTAAGCGGAACCGGGGTCCCGACAATTGATTATATTGTTCAAGTTATTTAATTACCCCGCAAATTAAATGTTGTTATAACAAGGCAAGATAAGATACCGGTTCGCTACACAAGTTTAAATGAGGCCGATATGAGACTAGATTTGCCCGCATATGGGCCCCATATTTAGTTATTAGGTGAATCGGCATAAGGCCCCCAAACCACATGATTACGCATGCGAGTATGGCAGTTAATATGCAACAAGTTGTTATATAAGATAAAATAGGGTTTCAGGGAGGGGTTCACACATTAGGGGTCTCGACGGTCTTGGGGTTCCGAGGTTCGGGGTCGGTCTCAGGGTCCAGGGTTCGACGGAAACGTTCTCGGATAACAGAGGTAGGTCTTGGCGTTCGCGATGAAGGGCTTGGTGGCTCTGACTTCACTTGTCGGCGCCGGACTCGGTTGCGGTAGATCTTGGCCATGTCGAAGTTCTTGCCGGAGGTTCGTCGAGGGTCACCGGTTCGGTACGGGCTTCATGTGGTAGATCTTGTCGAGTTCACTGCAACGGCCTTGTGGTTCCGATGACGATCTTGGCGGTTATCTAGTGGCACCATGTACACCCCTCGAGCCCATCGGCATCAAGCCGGTCTTGTCGTTGAGCATCCCTGTTCGAAGTCCTGGGTGTTCCGGTAGACCGGTCCTCGGGGTCGATCTTGGATCTCGGCGGCGGAAGATCTTGGGGGTCCCGGCGTCATCGGTTCCACCTCACACCTTGGTCGACGAATCTCGCAACGAAGTAGATCTTGGCGACAAAAGAGCATCGGGGATCTTGGGGCGAGACGGTCTTGAACTTCGGGTGGCGGTCTCTGGGTACGGCTTGCGGTCATCGAATCCATCTTGTTGAAGATTCGCAGGGCGCCCTCCACGGACAAGCATGACCCGAAACGGCATCATCCCGAGCTAGGCGACGCAGGCAAGGTAGCGGCAGCGCTGCGATCGGGGTACGGGCGTGCGGGCCCGAACGCCAGCAGCGACGCGGCGGCAGACGGAAGGCTCGGGTGCGGTCGCGCGCAGACGGGGCCGGCGGAGCTTGCTGCAGCGGCCGGAGGAGCGGGGGCGGCGTCGGGCGGGGCTTGGCGCCGGCGGGGCGGAGGACGCGGCCGGGGGCGGTCGCCGGCGGCGGCGGGGCCTGGCGGGGTCGAGGACGAGGCGGGACCGGGCCGGAGGGAGGGGGAGCACGGGGGCGCGGGCTTGGGGTGGGGCGGCGAGAGGCGCTGGGGCCCTGGCGGCGAGCGGCGAGGGTGGCGGGGCAGGGCCCGACGCGGGCGGCGGCGGCGGCGTCCGTCTCGCGCGGAGGAGGGGCCGGCGGCGGGGGCCCGCGGTGAGGCGGAGCTCGGCGGCGGGCTGGGCGCGGCCGCTGCAGAGGGAGCGGGGTCGCGCCGGCGACGAGGGGTGAGGCGGTCCTGGGGCGAGTCGGTGAGGAGGTCTGGGCCGCGGCGGCGCTAGGGAGGAGGCGGGCGGGCGCGCGCGGCGGTGAGCGGCGACGCGGGAGGAGCTGAGGGAGGAAGACGACGGGGGTCGGGCGCGTGCGGGGGTTGGCGGTGGGACCGGTGGGGCCCAGGGGAGTTGTCGGTTGGGGGAGGCCAGGCGCGTGGGAGAGGGTGGTCATGCGGTTGGAGGGAGTGTGCGGGGGAGGTGGGATCCTGGGAGGTGAGCGGGTCGAGGAAGGTGGCGGCGCCGGCGGACGGCGGGCGCGGCTCGCCGAGGCGGACGCGGCTCGCCGAGGCGGACGCGGGGGGGGGGGGGGGGGGGGTGACGACGGGGCCGGCGGCGGAGGTACTGGCGGCGAGAGGAGGGAAGGGTAGGGTAGGTTACCTGGTAGGTTTAGGAATTAGGGTGGACCGTTTGTAAATTCCTGGGGGTGGTCGTTCGGGTCGGAACGGCCCGTTCGACTGCCCCCGCTAAAATAATAAATATTTTTATTTGTTTCGAACAAGTCTTTTGCAACCCGATAACAGACAAAACAAATTAGTCCGGCGACCCGGGTTTTGGCGTTTGAATAAAGATGGGGCGCTTTTAGAAAACAACACGGGCTTTGCAAACATAGTTTTTGACAAACAACATATGATGATGACTATGCAATGCACAAATTTAACGCGATTTTCTAGTAGTGGTTTTGCGGGATGCCACAATATGTTTAGATGCAGGTCTCGCTAACAGGAAAGTAGCCTCCTCGAAAACTTGCACGAACCCCTCCCGCATCTAGAACTTACATTTCCATGACCGTTGGTGTTGCCTCGACGTCGTCTCGACCCAACAAACAACCGCTACACGTTCTGATCGAGTGATCGCCGCCACATCTCCTCCCTCGCCGTCGACTCTCTTCTTTTTCCCTCTCTCTCTCTCTCGAACAGAACGGTCTAGAACTGAAGGGCACGCTGGCTTATGGATTATATGGGGAGGGGATACATGCAATTATCTGAGAGCAAAATGTACGTTCCAGATGCGGGAGAGGGTTACTACAAGCTTCTAGGCCAGTTGCTCTTCTGCAAATGGGTCCCGCGTTCGCATGTCATCCGTGTCAAGCTCAAATTCGACAACAAACATATTTTTCGACAGTCTAGTTGAAAAGTACAAGGGTTAAATTAGGCAAATTATGAGTATCAGGGCTAAATCGAGCCACCTAGACAAGTAGAAGGACTGCAGCCTATGGCATTTGCTTCCGTTCCGTAGTCATTCTTGCAACCGTTGCGGCAAAAAAGAGCACATCGCAATGTCTGTTCTCGTGGTTAGAGCGTCTCCAGCCGTCCCCTCAGATGCCCCCACGGACGTCATTTTTTGGGCCGTTGTCGAAAAGAACTCCCAACCTTCCCTAGAGAGCATGTCTTTCGTCAACACGTGCAATTTTTTAATCTGACGTGCCTAGGCTGAACCCGGCGCGCAGGGAGACGGGGCACCGACTAAAGCGAAAAATTGGACGAGCCTACTCTGTCAGTGAGACGACGCAAACTCATTCCCGTGTATACGTCGTTTTCCAAGATACATGATAGTTTCTACCTCACGCCGCCTCGTCACCGGCGGCACCACCTCTCTTCCCTAGCACCACGTCGAGAGCGCACGGCCGCACTGTCGATTTCTCTGGCCTCCACCCCAGTCGTCTTTTGACACCGATTGGCTTCATGGACAGTTCCACGCCGATCCATTGGCTACCATGCCCATCAAGTGTTCATTGGTTTGGCTCCGCAGCGCTGGACTCAAACGATGAGCAGATGTTCGCCAAGAGGAATCACCACTGTCATCGACGATGAAGAGCATATGAAGATCTCTCTTGCATAGCACGCGTGTATTCCCGGTCTACATAGCCGCAACATGGTGGCTTGGCGCTGGGACGCCACAAGAGCAAGACGAGGCAACAGATGCAAGACTAGTGCAAGTTATACGCCGACTACTTCGAAACATCGACTCCATGCATTTGGCGTGGAATAACTGTCATTTGCTGCGCAGAGAATGTGTAAAGGCCACGAAGGATCTTGAAGTGTGGTACTTCAGGTAGTGGCTGATCATGATCTCTGGATTTGGCATGTGTTCTTTGGTATGTAAGGATCTCACAATGAGATCAACGCCATGTAGTGCTCTAATGTCTTCTTCAAGCTTGTTGAAGGCCATGCTCCTCTGGTAAATTATTTTATCAATAGACACCATTATAATATGCAGTACTATCTGGCGGATGGCATCTATCTAAGATGGTCAATATTTGTGAAGACAATCTTAAAACCTCTTATGGGCAAGAGATCTCACCTTTCCCATTGCCAGAATGTTTGCAATAAGGATGTCGAGTGAGCATTTGATGTGCTTCAAGTGCGCTTTGCTATTGTTTGGTACCGCCGCCCTTACTTGGTTGAAAGATCAGATGTGTAAGATGATGAATGCATGTGTTATCTTGCACAACATGATCATTCAGAGTGAGCGGGAGCCGTCGATGATTGATAGTGAATAATATTTAAGACAGAGTCCTCTTGCAGAAGGTGATCACTAGATTGTGGCTGCATGTTCTGCCTTTCTCGCCATGCATAAGCAAATACGAGGCTCACATATGCATCATCACCAACTGCAAAAAGATCTGGTAGAGTAACTTGTGAATGCTCCAAGGAAACGCCAAATTTTAATTTGTGTCATGTTAAACTATGAGTTTGTTTTGTTAAACTAAACTATATTAATTTACATTATGTGATCAAAATTATGGTTCACATTTTCTCTTTTATTAACCAAAAATAGCTGTCTGGGTGCGATTTTCGGGCATGGCAAGAAGAAATCCCCGCCCCGCGCCGCAACATAGCACTGACATTTTTCTAGGGGTGCAATGGCTAGAGATGCTCTTAGAAATATGTCCATGAGAGGATCTCTAGCCGCCCAGAGACCATTTTTCCGCCCTAGCGCCGAAAAAACCTCCCAAGTGGCCCCTGAGGAGCCTGTTTTTTGCTGGATTGGGATTTTTCAACCAGCATACCTTGGCCGAACCCAACGCGCGGGAGGCCACTGGGGGCTCCAGCAGAAGCGAGAAAACACGAGAAACGGTTCGTGCGCCTATGGCCCTGTCCTGGCAGCGAGAGAACCGCCTCTCTGTAGGGTTTCGTAGCATGGAAAACAAAAAAATTCTATCGCATACAAACAAACAAGCCAAGATCTATCTACTAGATTGTAGCAACGAGTCGATAGAATAACTCACCCTCGAAGATTCCAAAGTGTTTAACGAGAGCGGATTCTCGTGGGTGATGTAGTCGTACTCTTCCCGATCTCAAGATCGCGTAGACGATCCTTCCGGCGCTGCGTTCCGGCAGCGCTCCCGCAGTCGGTCACACGTTCAGTACTCGACGAAGACCTTCCTCTCCCTTGTTCCAGCAGGCAGCGGAGGTTGTAGCACTCTCCTCGCGATTCCGGCAGCACAACGGCGTGGTACCGGAAGTAGAGGGGAGATCTCGCAGGGCTTCGCCTTAAGCCAGAGCGAGTATGGTGGAGTATGAGAGATTCCCTCGACGATCTAGGGTTTAGACACGCCGAGGAGGAATCTTGGCCGGCTGCTAGGGCAGCTAGGCGGCGGCGCCGGCGGCTTAGGGTTTGGAGGCGGGGATCTTGTGTGTCTAGGAGGGGAGCCCTGCCCCTCCTTATATAGGTGGAGGGGACGGCCGACCAAGGGGAGGGGAGTCCCTCCCCAACTCGTCTTGGAGGTGGGCCGGCGGTGGAGGAGGGACTCCTTCCCAACTCGGTTTCCTCCTCTTTCTCCACTTCCCAAAAATAGTCGTTTGACTTTTCAAACTAGGATTTGATTAATCCCTCTATTTTGTTCAGCGATGACACCGAGTACATAATGCAATCATACCAACTTGACATAGCACATTCATGTACCCTTCCCCTCCGGAGTGCCGGACATTCTGGAACCTTCTAGAACATTCCCGATGAAAACACCGGAACCATTCTCCAACTCCGAAACGGGACTTTCCTTATATGAATCTTATTCTCCGGACCATTCCAGATCTCCTCGTGATATCCCGAATCCCATTAGAGACTCCGAACAACATTCGGTCTCTTTCTCATCATTCCATAACTACTCAAACAACGTCGAATCCTTAAGTGTGTCTACCTACGGTTCGTGAATTATGCAGACATGATCGAGACACTTCTCCGAACAATAACCAATAGAGGAATCTGGAAATTCATATGATTACTTTGCGATCGAATGAACCACTTAAATACGATATCAATTTCCCTTTGTCTCACGATAGTTTACTTATCGGAGGTTATGATCGTCGGTATCACTGCATACCTAGTTCAACCTCGTTACCGATAAGCACTCTTTTCTCTTTCCCGTGATATGTGATCCCTCGTGAGCCAGTCACATGCTTGCAAGCTAATTGGATGACATTTCACCGAGAGGGCCCAGAGTATATCTATCCGTCATATGGATGGAAATCCCACTCTTGATCCATGTGTCTCAACCAATACTTTCCGAACACTCAATGCCACCTTTATAGCCACCCAGTTACGGTGTGGTGTTTGATGTCATCAAAGCATCCATCCGGTAAAGGTGATATGCATGATCTCATGGTCGAAGGAATTAGATTACTATGTATCAGAAAGCATATAGCAATTGAACTAATAAAATGACTTGATCTTTATGCTACGCTTATCTATAGGAGTATGTCCACCATATCATTCTCCTAACGATATGATCTTGTTGTTAATAACATCTCAATGTTCATGATAGGGAAACCACAATCATCTATTAACCAACAAGCTAGTATTATATAGAGGCTTTACTAGGGAATCTTATTTTAGTCTACAAATCACACAAGTATTAATGTTTCCTTGTTAATACTATTATAGCATGAATGTAAACATTTATCATAAACACAAAGATATAATAATAACTATATTTATTATTGCCTCTAGGGCATATCTCCAACAGTCTCCCACTTGCACTAGAGTCATCTAATCTAGATTACATGGTAATATACCGAACACCCATGGCAGTTTGGTGCTGGTCATGTTTTGCCCTCGGGAGAGGTTTAGTCAACGGATCCGCCACATTCAGATCCGTGTGTACTTTGCAAATCTTTATATCCCCATCTTGGATATGTTCTCGAATAGCGTGAAAACGTAGCTTGATGTGCTTCAGCTTCTTGTGTGACCTTGGTTCTTGCGCATTAGCTATGGCGCCCATGTTATCACAGTAGATAGACATTGGGTCCAGCGCACTAGGAACCACACCCAGCTCTGTAATGAACTCTTTCATCCATATCGCTTCTTGTGAAGCCTCCGAAGCAGCCATGTATTCCGATTCAGTTGAAGATCTCGCCACAACGCTTTGCTTTGCACTCCTCCAGCTAACTGCTGCACCATTCAAAATAAATACGTATTCAGATTGTGATTTAGAATCATCCGGATCGGTGTTCCAACTAGCATCGGTGTAACTATTAGCAACGATATGTTCATCACCTCCATAAGAAAGAACCATATCCTTAGTTCTTCTCAAGTACTTAAGGATGTTTTTGACCGCTGTCCAATGATCCACTCCTGGATCACTTTGATGTCTGCTAGTTAAACTAACAGCATATGCAATGTCGGGTCTAGTACATAGCATGGCATACATTAGAGATCTTATGGCTGAGGCATAGGGAGTCTTACTCATCCTTTCTCTATCTTCTGCCGATGTCGGACTTTGAGTTTTACTCAAGGTCGTATTGGGCAACATGGGCAAGAACCCTTTCTTGCTATCTTCCATTCCAAACCTCTTTAGAACTTTGTCCAAATATGTACTTTGTGACAATGATATTTGGCGTCTCGATCTATCTCTATAAATCTTTATGCCTAATATGTAAGCTGCTTCGCCAAGATCCTTCATTGAAAAACTATTATTCAAATATTCCTTGACACTATTAATAAGGTCTACATCATTCCCAATCAACAATATGTCATCTACATACAGTATTAAGAATGCTACAGAGCTCCCACTCACTTTCTTGTAAATACAAGATTCTCCATAAGTTTGTATAAAACCAAAACTTTTGATCACCTTATCAAAACGTTGATTCCAACTTCGGGATGCTTGCTTCAATCAATAGATGGACCGTTGAAGTTTGCATACCTTGTTAGCATCTTTAGGATCGACAAAACCTTTGGGTTGCATCATATACAACTCTTCATCAATATCTCCATTGAGGAATGCCGTTTTGACATCCATCTGCCATATCTCATAATCATAATATGCAGCGATTGCTAACATAATCCTCACAGACTTTAGCTTCTCTACTGGTGAGAAAGTCTCATCGTAGTCAACTCCTTGAATTTGTCGAAACCCCTTTGCGACAAGTCGAGATTTATAGACAGTAACATTACCATCAGCATCTGTTTTCTTCTTGAAAATCCATTTGTTCTCGACAGCCTTCCGGCCATCCGGTAAGTCCACCAAAGTCCATACTTGGTTTTCGTACATGGATCTAATCTCGGATTTCATGGCTTCTTGCCATTTATTGGAATCTGGGCTAATCATTGCTTCCTCATATGTCTCAGGGTCATCGGTGTTGTCCACCAACATGACACTCATAACGGCATCATACCAATCTGGAGTGGTACGAGTTCTCGTTGACCTGCGAGGCTCTGTAGCAACTTCAACCGAAGTTTCATGATCATCATCATTAGCTTCCTCTCTAATTGGTGCAGGCACCACAGGAACTTCTTCCGGTGCTGCGCTACTCGCAATTTCGAGAGAAGGTTCGACAACCTCGTCGAGTTCTACTTTCCTTCCAGTCACTTCTTTTGAGAGAAATTCCTTCTCTAGAAAGGATCCATTCTTGGCAACGAAGATTTTGCCTTCGGATCTATGATAGAAGGTATACCCAATAGTTTCCTTCGGGTATCCTATGAAGACGCATTTTTCCGCTTTGGGTTCAAGCTTGTCCGGCTGTAACTTCTTTACATAGGATTCGCAACCCCAAACTTTAAGGAACGACAATCTAGGTTTCTTCCCAAACCATAATTCATACGGTGTCGTTTCAACGGATTTAGATGGTGCCCTATTTAAAGTGAATGCGGCTGTTTCTAATGCATAACCCCAAAATGATAGCGGTAAATCTGTAAGTGACATCATAGAACGAACCATATCTAAGAGAGTTTGATTACGATGTTCAGACACACCATTACGCTGTGGTGTTCCCGGCGGTGTCAATTCTAAAAGTATTCCTCATTTCTTCAAGTGCTCGCCAAACTCGTAACTTAGATATTCACCTCCACGATCAGAACATAGAAATTTAATCTTCTTGTTACGTTGATTCTCTACCTCACTTTGAAATTCCTTAAACTTCTCGAAAGTTTCGGACTTATGTTTCATGAAATAGATATACCCATATCTACTCAAGTCATCCGTGAAGGTAAGAACATAACCATAACCACCGCGTGATGCTACACTCATTGGACCACACACATCGGTATGTATGATTTCCAATAAGTCCGTAGCTCGCTCCATCATACCAGAAAATGGAGTCTTAGTCATTTTACCCATTAGACATGCTTCACATCTTTCAAGTGATTCGAAATCAAGTGATTCAAGAAGTCCATCGGAATGGAGTTTCTTCATACGCTTCACTCCAATGTGACCAAGACGATAGTGCCACATATAGGTCGAGTTATCGCTCGATTTCAAACGTTTAGCCTCAATGTTATTAATATGTGTATTTCCACTATCGAGATTCAATAAGAATAGACCATCTATCAAAGGTGCATGTGCATAAAACATATTACTCATATAAATCGAACAACCATTATTCTCAGACTTAAACAAGTAACCGTCTCGCAATAAACAAGATCCCGATATAATGTTCATGCTTAACGCAGGCACCAAATAACAATTATTTAAGTATAAAACTAATCCTGATGGTAGATGAAGGGGTAGTGTGCCGAACGCGATCACATCAACCTTTGATCCGTTTCCCACGCGCATCGTCACTTCGTTCTTCGCTAGCTTCCGTTTATTCTACAGCACCTATTTCGAGTTACAAATATGAGCAACCGAACCAGTATCAAATACCCAGGCACTACTACGAGTACTAGTGAGATACACATCAATAACATGTATATCAGATATACCTTTCTTCTTGATGTTGCCGTTCTTTAAATCCGCCAAGTACTTTGGGCAATTCCGCTTCCAGTGACCTTCTCCTTTGCAGTAAAAGCACTCAGTATCAGGCTTAGGTCCAGCCTTGGTCTTCTTCGTTGGCGTGGTAACTTTCTTACCACCCTTCTTGAAGTGTCCCTTCTGCTTAGACTTGCCTTTCTTGAATTTGGTGGTCTTATTGACCAACAACACTTGGTGCTCTTTCTTGATCTCCACTTCTGCAGATTTCAACATGGCAAAGAGTTCTAGCAACGTCTTGTTCATGTTCTGCATGTTGTAGTTCATCACAAAGTTCTTGTAACTTGGTGGTAGTGATTGGAGGACGCGGTAAATCCCCAAAGCATTAGGAATCACTATACCCAAGCTTTGAAGTTTGTTTGCGTGCCCAGACATCTTAAGCACATGCTAACTGACGGAGCTGCCCTCTTCCATCTTGCAGTTAAAGAACTTTTCAGAAGCCTCATAGCTTTCAATTGCCGCATGAGTCTCAAAGATCAATTTGAGATCCTCGACAATATCATATGGGTCTGAATTCTCAAACCTTTTCTGAAGCTCCGATTCTAAACCATACAAGATAGCACACTGAACTGTGGAGTACTGAGTCTTCTGAGTGAGGTAAACATTCTTTACTTCATCGGCAGCTTCAGCTGCAGGTGGGTCACCCCGTGGTGCATCCAGCACATAGGTCAAATTACCAGCTGTGAGGACAATCCTCAAATTGCGGAATGTAGCATCCCAATTGTCTAACAATTGTAATGCTACTTGGTCTAGTAATATATTGGCTACTTCCTATATATAATTGTTGCATCATAATTATATCATGCTCATGTCATCATGCCACCTTGCAATTTGAGCATCATATAAAACCCTTTTTGTTTTGGTTCTTCTCTCATATGCATCATTAATTGTATTTGCCTCTTGATATTGTATTTGGTTATTGATATATTGTTTAAATGCCCAAGTTGAGTTGGGGGCATATCTTTTATTCCACTCCACCACCTTTCTTGTCATCACCCCATCATTCCACCATTCCACCATATATGAGCATTGCAACTTATTTGGTTTTACCTCTAGCTCATGTGGGTTGGGATGGATCCAATTCTATCTCCACATGCTCTTATATATGCACCATATTGTTTCCACATTATTGGTTTATGAGAGCCACATGGCCACCTTTGCATGCCTTGTGAGTGGAATCTTTTCCCAGCTTCCATATGTGTTGTTTTGGGGTTATTATCATGTTGGGATATTTTTGGGCTTACTAGATACCTAGTGGCACATACACACTAGCATGTCCCATTTTTATTCAAATATGGTCATCTCCAACTACTCCACATAGGGCATCCTTTCACTTCTTTTAACTTGGCTTATTCCATATTTTTGGAATGCATATGTATAAATGCCATGGATATTTATTTTGTTTTCACAAGATAAAACCTAGCATTAATGATTATGCATGGGCCATGCAATCATAACCCTTGGCCTTCTTCTCTTAGTTTTGTTTTATCTTGGTTTGAGCTTTGCTTTTAAATTCAAACTAGATGTTTCTTTTGGATCTCTTAAACCATAATATAAACCTACCCTTTGGTTTGGCTAAACCAAACCATCCCTAACCCAAAACCCCCCTCTCTCCTTTCTATCTCTAAACCCTCACCACCCTACCTCAATCACACCCCTCTCTAGCTAACCCTAGTCCCCACTCTCTCTCTCGGCCTCTCTCCTCTCTCACCTAGCTGGCCCCACCTAGCTACCACCACCCCAAGCCCTAACCCGAGCCACCACCCTACTCCAACCCTAGCTCCATACCGAGCCTCCCTCTCTAGCTCTCTCCCTCTGCCGTGCTACCCCACCAGCCCGAGCCTCACCCGCCTGGCCCACCTACAACCACTCCCCATGCCTACCTGCCCCAATCCGAGCCTGCCTAGCACGTGAAGGAGAAGGAAAAAGTGGCCGACGCCACCTTTCCCCTCCACCACGCCATCTACCCCCTCCGTCCGTTCCTATCTTATCCCACCTCTCTGCTTCGCCCAGATCCATCCCCAGAACTCCCCAGGGCCTTGCCCTCTCCTCCCCTTCCTCTCCACCACCGGCCACCCTCTCTCGCCAGCCACCGTCGGTGTCCACCACCGATCCCTCGAACCAGCAGGCGGGCGTGGCGTGGAGGTTGTCGAGGGAGCCGAGGAGGTTCCCCTGTATCGACCAGTACCCGCCAGCGAGGAGGAGAAGGACCAGAGCCGAAGATCACCGCCGCCACCAACGCCAAACCCTAGCTCCGCCGACCTCTGCTTCCCCGCCGATCCGTCGTCTCCCAGCCCGATCCAACACCACCAACCAAACCACGGTGAGCTCCTCTACCTCCTGGACACGCTCTGCCTCACCGTACCGCCCTAGCCCCGCCGTTCTTTTCGTCGAACACCCACCATGCACCGCCGCTCGCTGGTGTCTGCAAGCTATCCGCGTCGCAGCGAGCCTTACCTAGACCCAAGCCTCCCTCCTGACAACTCCCCTAGCCCCGTCGCACTGGCTAGCCTCCTCAGCGCGGGCGCCCGCGACCCGGGTTCGATTCCACGCTCTGCGCTATGCGTTGTTTCCCGTCAGATCGAAGAGAACGAAGAACAGTGCTAGGCTTGTGGTACTTTTCAGATAGCCCCCCCCTTTTTGTTTCGCCTCAACCCGCGGTACCTCGTGGACCCACTGTCAGCCGCACTAGCCTTTTTGCAGAGAGTTCCCTCTGATTTCTCAGGCCGTAACCCGCGCTCCAGCCCCAGCCCCACCTGTCATTCCCTGTCTCCCTCGCCGCTGTCACGTGGGCCTGCGCCAGATGGCCCACCCCGCAGCCTCAGTGGCTAGGCGAGCCCGCGGTGAAAAAGGGTTTATCCGTGCGCTGTGTCCCAGTCAGCCCTGGCCCCACTTATCAATGACTGTGGCTAGGTCTGGGCTGTGTGACAAAACGTTTCTGTTTTCTGTTTTAAAATAAACCTTTTCAGAAATTATTTAAATTCAAATTCAATCTGTTTTTAAATAACTTTTAAAATACAATTCCAAATCAAACATGTAATATATGTTTTGAAATCAGAAAAATGTGAGGATTTCAAATATGTCCTCCAAAATATTGTTTGAACACTTTAAATTTCGAGTTGATTAAATTACAATAAATTGCCCTTGGCCTTAATTAATTAATAACTTTTGTTTTATAACTCCAAATTTAACAAATAATATGTCTAAATCGATCAGCTCGACGAGACCTTTCTGTTTATGTATTCCATGTTCTGAATTGCAGCATGCATCGTATAAATATAAAGTATACAACAACTTAATTGAAGTATAAAATAAGATTAAAACTTAATAAAAGGTTTTATTCTTGTATTCCACACCTCACCCATGCCATGCTACTTTATTGCCATGCAAATTGTGCATCATTCATCATGGCATGATTGTTTGCTTGTCGCATTTTATTCATATACTTGGGCACTTTATTTATGTTGGCCCTTGTTTGTTTGGTTCTTCTTCGAATAGACACTGAGCAGGGGAGATATCAAGAAACCCAGGAGCACTACCCAGATCCTTCTCTCGCTTCAACTGAGCTGCCAGGCAAGCACTACCACATGCTTGCATACATTTTGTACCTATTGCCTCTATCTTATTCTTGCATCATTGAGTCGCGATTGCATTAAACTGAATCCCAAGTACTGCATAGCCTTTCCTTTTAAACCCCACCGAAGCTTGTTCCTCCATCCCATGAGCCATTACTACAGGAGTTGTTTGAGCCATGCGGGTCGTAGAACAGCATGTGTAGGGTATGTGAGTGTCTGATGGATAACGATGTACCTATACAACTTAACCTGAGTAGTATGGGATAACTAATGAAAGTGGCACCGGTGAGCAATATCTGCTATTTGGTTTTTCATGCTCACTTGTGTACCGTAGGACCCCGAGTACTTGATTCCTGTTCCTTGAATATTCGCGCTATCCACATCCGGGAGGCTTATGGACCCCCCTGAGCCAGAGCTTGATTCATTCTTATTTCTTGGGGCCACAAACTAGTTTGAGGTTTTATTTACTATCATGTACTTATGCCATGCTTTACTGCTTTATTTTAAATTGTGCGAGGTACTGCACCTGTATTGTTTAGGTAAGCGGAGTGTTTTCGCGGTATCGACAAGCCCGGTCACATTTTCGGGTTCCCAGTCGTTTACAGCCATTGGCGCAAACCTTGAGTCCGTCTCGGAGCCGGCCAGTTTCGTTGCGGGTAGCTTAATGGGGTGGCCCCCTGAAATATTTCTGAATCTTGTGATTGCTTTGTCGTGACTGCCTCGTTGGGTTTTGATTTGGTTTTTTCGAGGTTGATCGAGTGTGTGTTGCTATTTGTGCACCCCTGCAGGGTAAAACTTTCTGAAAGCCGTGTCCGCGGTTATGGACGACTTGGAGCACAGTTTCTCGATCATAGACAAGTATAACTAGAGTACCGCTTTTAATTTGACTCAGTACCTGACTAGTAAATAGTGCCACACTCATGGAATGGATAATAAAACTGCCAACGGATGGGGGGTTGTTCTTCCGCTTCCTTGTTGGTAAGCGAGGAGGAGGATGGATCTGTTAATATTACTGTTATAACTGTTCTTATTAATTCATGGACATCCGTCTATCTTTGGTTAGGCGGATGGTTAGCGAGTATCTATAGAATTGTTAGGTATTATCTTTTCCTGCAATTGCGTCACCCCAGGTTATGTCCCCTTTAGAGGCATAAAGACTTGCTGAGTACCCCTAGGGTCTCACACGATAAATTGTTTGATTCAGATGAACAGGTACACTCACAAGATGGATACTGGGTGGAGGAGGCGGACGATGTGGGCAACGATCATTCGGTGTAGAGATTCCGGGAACGGGGATCCGTGAGATCTGTGGGCGGGATGTGTTTATTATGGGGCATCTTATGCCGATTTGCTTCTTATCCGTACTCGGATCTTTTTTGCCTCTTCCGCCTGATACTTTGATGTTTGATGTATGAGGAGATATCCTAAACTATATATCTATCTAGGATATTTGGATCTTGCCGTATGGCGTTGCAATATTTCTATTTCTTTTAGATGGAATGGCTCTGAGGACTGTTGTATGGTGGCTTGCATACATACTCATTTGTGTATGTAGTTGATCCCTTCGCCTGCCGATTACGCCGCCCGTTCTTGTCCCGATGTTTGGAAATGGTTAGGACGGCCGAAAGGTCTACCTGTGAGTGGCATTTGGGCCCCACCGTACTATTTTAACCATTTCCGCTCGTCCAGGCTTGTAACTAGGAGCGTAATTCACTGAGGTAGTTACAATTGGTATCAGAGCCATCCCGCCCTTCAGGGTCTCAGCCAAATGGTCGTTGTCAGTCTAGCAAATATTTTTGGTAGCTATGTATACTAGGGAAAAACAAAACGCGAGAGTAGGACTGCTTCCACTTTTCTTCTTAACCACCCACCCACCCTTTTCTGGTAAGGAAGTGTAACATTTTCAATCCTCTCCTTAAAATTCAAACTAGGATTCACGTGTTCTGGGTTTCCGTAGTACCATAGGTTGTGTGTGTGTGTGTAATTCCTTGTCTATCTGTTGCATCCAAGTTGTTATCACAATCGGCCTTTTGGTTATAAACTGTTGGTACATTCCATACCGACAGGCTTTTGCAAACCGACGCGATCTATCTGATTCGTTGTATACCGCCGCGATCTGTCTTACTCTTTGTTATCCGACGTTATCTTGTTTGGGGTGTTCGTTTCCGTAGTTTCTAATCTTTAGGTTCATCGTGAGAAGAAGGTGTTGGGATATGTGTTCTACTTAATCATGTACGGAGTAATGATTTGAGTGCGGGATGGAGTCGCGACCATACGACTACTTTTATCATTCGCTCTTGTATATTGAATTGGTAGAGTCACTAATCTCGATTCGTTAAGTGATTTTGCGCATCTATTGGTATTTTAATGCCGAAATTTGCGAAAAAAAATTCTTTGATAGTTGTGTACCACACTCCTTTTCAGTCGTGTGCGATATGCTTAATATCTTCTAGGTGCTTTGAACTTTGCTGATATTTTAATATCATCTTAGTAAATTGTATCCTTTAATCTTGGTTAATTCCATCTCGGTACTATTTTGGATTATTATTATTCTCCATTATAGTACTGACTTGTGTTTTATATCAATCACAGGATGGCACCACCACGCCGTTCTGAGGAGGACATACCACCTGAACTGGGGGCCGCGTTGTCAAGCATCGCCAATGCCTTGGCAGCAATGCAGCAGAACCAGCAGTGTTTCGAAGAAAGTGTCAGGAGGAATGAGTTTGCTCCGCTACCTCCACCTCCCAAGCGAGGAGACATCAAAAGCTTCCTGAAGTTCAACCCACGCCAATTTGATGTGTCCGATCAACCACTTGATGCTGATGATTGGTTGCGTGAGATGTCAAGGCTACTGACGACTACTGATGTTCCTGAGCAAGAATGGGTAAACTGTGCCACTCACCTTCTGAAGGGAGATGCAGCTCTCTGGTGGGAGAATTACCTGAAGGCAAACTGCACTGGTTTTCAGCCTACTTGGGGACAGTTCACTGGAGCCTTCAAAGAGCAGTACCTGTCAGAAATTGTCATGGAGAGGACGAAGGAAGTGTTTCTCAACCTCAAGCAGGGCAATGATAATGTCAATACCTACATCAGGAACTTCATGAACCTTTCTCGTTATGGTGGCGATGAGATCTCTGATGACAAGAAGAAGCAAAAGAGGTTCCGACAAGGGCTCAATGAATCGATTAAATATGCAATCACACATGCAAGGCCGGCGTCTTTTCTGGAACTTCAGCATACAGCTCTGCAGGAAGAAGCAAGTAGGCAAGTGTTTGAGGAGTCAAAGAAACACAACCGTGATGCAGCAAGCTCTTCAGCTATGTCAACTCCTTCTAAGCGTCGTGTCTGGGTTCCTAACACCCCGCCGTCGCTCCCGGCTCCACCAAGACCTTCAAGCTACGCGGCAAGGCCACCAAACTTCCTCAGTGCTGCTCCCAGGGGCTACAACCACCACTACCCTGGAGCGCCTGGCGGAGTCCCTGGCTACGTTGCTCCACGTCCACCTGGTGCTTGTTACACGTGTGGAGACACTGGGCATCAAAACTGGAACTGTCCGATGAAAAACAAAGCTCTTCCTCCACCACCTCCAAGATCTGCGGCAAGCTCTCCTATGGTTCGTGCACCACCACCTCGGGCTCTCAACATCAACACCAAGCCCGGGTCTACTGTAGCTCGTGCCAACTGTGTCAACGCCGCTCAAGCTGAGCATGCACCTGGAGTTGTGATGGGTATGCTTCCCGTTAACTCAGTCCCTGCACGAGTTTTGTTTGATTCTGGTGCATCGCATTCTTTTGTTTCTAACAAGTTTGCAAATGAGAATGGGTTAGCGTTGGATCCTCTCCTTAAGCGGTTAATGGTCCTTTCTCCTGGAGCAACAATGGCAGCTTCAAAAATCAGCCATGGCAATCAAATTGAGATTGGTGGCTCTTCGTTCTCGGCGTCCTTAATTGTTCTGGGCAATTCTGACATTGATGTCATCTTGGGCATGGATTGGTTGACAGCAAATGCAGCTGTGATTGATTGTGCTGAACGCTCAGTTTCTCTGAAGATTCCTGAAGGCCATATAGTCTATTCTCCAAGTCTGACTCCTGCTATCCAGCTTTTCTCTTTGGCGGCTCTGAATGATGATGCTATGGAAGATATTCAGAGTGTTCCGGTGGTTTGTGAGTTCCCAGATGTCTTTCCTGAAGAGTTTCCAGGTATGCCTCCGGATTGTGACGTTGAGTTTGTAATTGAGCTTGAACCTGGAACGGCTCCTATCTCCAAGCGGCCTTATAAAATGGGTCCTGCTGAGTTGGCTGAACTCAAACGTCAGCTTGATGAACAAGAGAAGTTGGGTTTCATTCAACACAGTACTTCTTCTTGGGGTAGCCCAACAATCTTTGTGAAGAAGCGAGACAAGACTGATAGACTTTGTGTTGACTATCGGGCTCTCAATGCTAAAACCATCAAGAATAAATATCCCCTCCCGTGGATTAATGATCTCTTCGATAAGCTAGCTGGAGCTGTGGTATTCTCTAAGCTTGACTTGAGAAGTGGTTATCATCAAATCAAGATTCGCAAGGAAGATGTTCCTAAAACAGCTTTCACCACCCGCTATGGCCTGTATGAGTACACGGTTATGTCTTTCGGTCTCACCAACGCACCTGCCACCTTCTCGAGGCTTATGAACTCGGTTTTCATGGAGTATCTTGATAAGTTCGTTGTGGTCTATCTGGATGACATCCTAGTCTATTCTAAGTCAAAGGAAGAACATGAAGAACACCTTCGGTGTGTCCTAAACAAGCTTCGTGAGAACCGCCTGTATGCAAAGTTCTCCAAGTGTGAGTTTTGGCTGCCTCAAGTAACCTATCTTGGTCACGTCATCTCTGCCAAGGGCATTGCAGTCAACCCGGAAACTGTAAAGACAATTGTTGAATGGCTTCCTCCTGTTAATGTCAAAGAAGTGCGGAGTTTTCTTGGTTTGGCTAGTTATTGTCGTCGCTTCGTTCAGAACTTTTCGAAGATAGCGAAGCCTCTTACCGATCTCCTCAAGAAAGGCAAGAAATACCTTTGGACTTATGCATGTCAAGCAAGCTTTGAGACACTCAAAGAAAAGCTCACTTCCACACCAGTCTTGGTTCCTCCAGATACATCCAAGCCTTTCCAGATATTTTGTGACGCCTCTTTGCAAGGATTGGGTGCGGTCCTTATGCAAGAAAAACAAGTTGTTGCTTATGCCTCTCGACAGTTGAAGACGCATGAGATCAACTATCCTACACATGACCTCGAACTCGCAGCAGTTGTTTTTGCTTTGAAATTATGGAGGCATTACTTGCTGGGAAACCATTGTGAAATCTTTTCTGATCACAAGAGTCTAAAGTATATCTTCACTCAGCCTGATCTCAACCTTCGGCAGAGGAGGTGGATTGAAGCAATCAATGACTTTGATTTGACCATCAACTACACTTCGGGCAAAGCTAATGTCATGGCCGATGCTCTCAGCCGCAAAGCTTATGTCAACAACCTCATGATGGAAGAACAACAGCCTCTCTTGTGCGAGGAATTCCGTCAGCTCAACCTTGAAATTGTGGAACAAGGGTATCTCCTGAACCTTCTGGCTACTCCTCTCTTGGAAGAGAAGGTTCGCTCCTTTCAGCTTGGTGATCCGCACACCAGAAAGATCATCTCCAAACTTCAGCTTCCAAAGTATGAGTCCTTCCACGTCGATGACCAAGGCACGCTTTTCTTTGAACACCGGATGTTTGTTTCGAACTACCCGGGTTTGAGAGAGCAAGTTCTCAAGGAGGCGCATGATTCTGTTCTTTCTATTCACCCTGGCAGCACAAAGATGTACATGGACTTGAAAACACAATATTGGTGGCCGGGTTTGAAACGATATTGTGCCAAGTATGTCTCGGAGTGTGATGTCTGCCGCAGAGTTAAAGCTGTCCATCAGAAACCTTCCGGTCTTCTACAGCCATTGAAACCCCCGAAATGGAAATGGGAGAAAGTAGAGATGGACTTCATCACTGGTTTTCCAAGGTCGCAGAAGGACAACAATGCAATCTTTGTTGTCATTGACAGGCTTTCTAAAGTGGCCCACTTCTTCCCCGTCAAGGAAACAATTTCTGCAATTCAGTTGGCTGAGCTCTATATCAACAGAATTGTCTCTCTGTATGGGGTTCCGCTTGAGATCAGTTCAGACCGTGGAAGCATCTTCACTTCCAAGTTCTGGGAAAGTTTCAAAAATGCTTTGGGAACAAAGTTGAACTTCAGCACAGCTTACCACCCTTAGTCGCAAGGACAAGTTGAAAGGATCAATCAGATTCTGGAGGATATGCTCCGTGCTTGCGTCATCTCTTTTGGCATGAAGTGGGAAGAATGTCTTCCTTATGCTGAATTCTCTTACAACAACAGCTTCCAGAAAAGTCTAAAGATGGCACCATTTGAGGCTCTCTATGGCCGCAAATGCAGAACTCCGATTGGTTGGTCGGGTGCAGGAGAAAGAATATGGTTTTGCCCTGACATTGTAACTCAAGCGGAGGAGAAGGTGCACATCATTCTTGAAAATATGAAGATTGCTCAAAGTTGCCAGAAGAGCAATTATGACAAAAAGCACACGGACATGGAGTATGTCCCTGGTGATCTCGTTTACCTTCGTGTCACTCCCATGAGAGGCACGCACCGTTTTGGTATCAAAGGAAAGCTGGCTCCTAGATACATCGGTCCATTCAAAATTCGTGGAAGAAGAGGAGAAGTTGCTTATGCTCTTGAGCTCCCGGAAAAACTCAAGGTCCATGACGTTTTCCACATCTCTCAACTCAAGAAGTGCTTCAAGGATCCCGACAAGACCGTGGATCATGAGCTTATCAATCTCCAAGAAGACCTGTCTTATCAAGAACACCCCACAGAAATCCTTGAGATCGCAGAAAGAAGGACTCGCAACAAGTCCATCAAGTTCTGCAAGGTGCAGTGGTCGCACCATTCTGTTGATGAAGCCACTTGGGAACGTGAAGATGAGCTCCGTGCCAAGTATCCTACCCTCTTTGTGTCTTCTTATTCTTCCTAGAATCTCGGGGCGAGATTCCTGTTTAGTGGGGGAGAGTTGTAGAATCCCAATTGTCTAACAATTGTAATGCTACTTGGTCTAGTAATATATTGTCTACTTCCTATATATAATTGTTGCATCATAATTATATCATGCTCATGTCATCATGCCACCTTGCAATTTGAGCATCATATAAAACCCTTTTTGTTTTGGTTCTTCTCTCATATGCATCATTAATTGTATTTGCCTCTTGATATTGTATTTGGTTATTGATATATTGTTTAAATGCCCAAGTTGAGTTGGGGGCATATCTTTTATTCCACTCCACCACCTTTCTTGTCATCACCCCATCATTCCACCATTCCACCATATATGAGCATTGCAAATTATTTGGTTTTACCTCTAGCTCATGTGGGTTGGGATGGATCCAATTCTATCTCCACATGCTCTCACATATGCACCATATTGTTTCCACATTATTGGTTTATGAGAGCCACATGGCCACCTTTGCATGCCTTGTGAGTGGAATCTTTTCCCAGCTTCCATATGTGTTGTTTTGGGGTTATTATCATGTTGGAATATTTTTGGGCTTACTAGATACCTAGTGGCACATACACACTAGCATGTCCCATTTTTATTCAAATATGGTCATCTCCAACTACTCCACATAGGGCATCCTTTCACTTCTTTTAACTTGGCTTATTCCATATTTTTGGAATGCATATGTATAAATGCCATGGATATTTATTTTGTTTTCACAAGATAAAACCTAGCATTAATGATTATGCATGGGCCATGCAATCAAAACCCTTGGCCTTCTTCTCTTAGTTTTGTTTTATCTTGGTTTGAGCTTTGCTTTTAAATTCAAACTAGATGTTTCTTTTGGATCTCTTAAACCATAATATAAACCTACCCTTTGGTTTGGCTAAACCAAACCATCCCTAACCCAAAACCCCCCTCTCTCCTTTCTATCTCTAAACCCTCACCACCCTACCTCAATCACACCCCTCTCTAGCTAACCCTAGTCCCCACTCTCTCTCTCGGCCTCTCTCCTCTCTCACCTAGATGGCCCCACCTGGCCACCCTATACCCACCTAGCTACCACCACCCCAAGCCCTAACCCGAGCCACCACCCTACTCCAACCCTAGCTCCATACCGAGCCTCCCTCTCTAGCTCTCTCCCTCTGCCGTGCTACCCAACCAGCCCGAGCCTCACCCGCCTGGCCCACCTGCAGCCACTCCCCATGCCTACCTGCCCCAGCCCGAGCCTGCCTAGCACGTGAAGGAGAAGGAAAAAGTGGCCGACGCCACCTTTCCCCTCCACCACGCCATCTACCCCTCCCTCCGTTCCTATCTTCTCCCACCTCTCTGCTTCGCCCAGATCCATCCCCAGAACTCCCCAGGGCCTTGCCCTCTCCTCCCCTTCCTCTCCACCACCGGCCACCCTCTCTCGCCGGCCACCATCGGTGTCCACCACCGATCCCTCGAACCAGCAGGCGGGCGTGGCGTGGAGGTTGTCGAGGGAGCCGAGGAGGTTCCCCTGTATCGACCAGTACCCGCCAGCGAGGAGGAGAAGGACCAGAGCCGAAGATCACCGCCGCCACCGACGCCAAACCCTAGCTCCGCCGGCTTCTGCTTCCTCGCCGATCCGTCGTCTCCCAGCCCGATCCAACACCACCAACCAAACCACGGTGAGCTCCTCTACCTCCTGGACACGCTCTGCCTCACCATACCGCCCTAGCCCCGCCGTTCTTTTCATCGAACACCCACCGTGCGCCGCCGCTCCCTGGTGTCTGCAAGCTATCCGCGTCGCAGCGAGCCTTACCTAGACCCAAGCATCCCTCCTGACAACTCCCCTAGCCCCGCCGCACTGGCTAGCCTCCTCAGCACGGGCGCCCGCGACCCGGGTTCGATTCCCCGCTCTGCGCTGCGCGCTGTTTCCCGTCAGACCGAAGAGAACGAAGAACAGTGCTGGGCCTGTGGTACTTTTTAGATAGCCCCCCCTTTTTGTTTCGCCTCAGCCCGCGGTACCTCGTGGACCCACTGTCAGCCGCACTAGCCTTTTTGCAGAGAGGTCCCTCTGCTTTCTCAGGCTTTAACCCGTGCTCCAGCCCCAGCCCCACCTGTCATTCCCTGTCTCCCTCGCCGCTGTCACGTGGGCCTGCGCCAGATGGCCCACCCCGCAGCCTCAGTGGCTAGGCGAGCCCGCGGTGAAAAAGGGTTTATCCGCGCGCTGTGTCCCAGTCAGCCCTGGCCCCACTTGTCAATGACTGTGGCTAGGTCTGGGCTGTGTGACAAAACGTTTCTGTTTTCTGTTTTAAAATAAACCTTTTCAGAAATTATTTAAATTCAAATTCAATCTGTTTTTAAATAACTTTTAAAATACAATTCCAAATCAAACATGTAATATATGTTTTGAAATCAGAAAAATGTGAGGATTTCAAATATGTCCTCCAAAATATTGTTTGAACACTTTAAATTTCGAGTTGATTAAATTACAATAAAATGCCCTTGGCCTTAATTAATTAATAACTTTTGTTTTATAACTCCAAATTTAACAAATAATATGTCTAAATCGATCAGCTCGACGAGACCTTTCTGTTTATGCATTCCATGTTCTGAATTGCAGCATGCATCATATAAATATAAAGTATACAGCAACTTAATTGAAGTATAAAATATGATTAAAACTCAATAAAAGGCTTTATTCTTGTATTCCACACCTCACCCATGCCATGCTACTTTATTGCCATGCAAATTGTGCATCATTCATCATGGGATGATTGTTTGCTTGTCGCATTTTATTCATATGCTTGGGCACTTTATTTATGTTGGCCCTTGTTTGTTTGGTTCTTCTTCGAATAGACGCTGAGCAGGGGAGATATCAAGAAACCCAGGAGCACTACCCAGATCCTTCTCTCGCTTCAACTGAGCTGCCAGGCAAGCACTACCACATGCTTGCATACATTTAGTACCTATTGCCTCTATCTTATTCTTGCATCATTGAGTCGCGATTGCATTAAACTGAATCCCAAGTACTGCATAGCCTTTCCTTTTAAACCCCACCGAAGCTTGTTCCTCCATCCCATGAGCCATTACTACAGGAGTTGTTTGAGCCATGCGGGTCGTAGAACAGCATGTGTAGGGTATGTGAGTGTCTGATGGATAACGAGGTACCTATACAACTTAGCCTGAGTAGTATGGGATAACTAATGAAAGTGGCACCGGTGAGCAATATCTGCTATTTGGTTTTTCATGCTCACTTGTGTCCCGTAGGACCCCGAGTACTTGATTCCTGTTCCTTGAATATTCGCGCTATCCACATCCGGGAGGCTTATGGACCCCCCTGAGCAGATCTTGATTCATTCTTATTTCTTGGGGCCACAAACTAGTTTGAGGTTTTATTTACTATCTTGTACTTATGCCATGCTTTACTGCTTTATTTTAAATTGTGCGAGGTACTGCACCTGTACTGTTTAGGTAAGCGGAGTGTTTTCGCGGTATCGACAAGCCCAGTCACATTTTCGGGTTCCCAGTCGTTTACAGCCATTGGCGCAAACCTTGAGTCCGTCTCGGAGCCGGCCAGTTTCGTTGCGGGTAGCTTAATGGGGTGGCCCCCTGAAATATTTCTGAATCTTGTGATTGCTTTGTAGTGACTGCCTCGTTGGGTTTTGATTTGGTTTTTCTGAGGTTGATCGAGTGTGTGTTGCTATTTGTGCACCCCTGCAAGGTAAAACTTTTTGAAAGCCGTGTCCGCGGTTATGGACGACTTGGAGCACAGTTTCTCGATCATAGACAAGTATAACTAAAGTACCACTTTTAATTTGACTCAGTACCTGACTAGTAAATAGTGCCACACTCATGGAATGGATAATAAAACTGCCAACGGATGGGGGGTTGTTCGTCCGCTTCCTCGTTGGTAAGCGAGGAGGAGGATGGATCTGTTAATATTACTGTTATAACTGTTGTTATTAATTCACGGACATCCGTCTATCTTTTGTTAGGCGGATGGTTAGCGAGTATCTATAGAATTGTTAGGTATTATCTTTTGCTGCAATTGCGTCACCCCAGGTTGTGTCCCCTTTAGAGGCATAAAGACTTGCTGAGTACCCCTAGGGTCTCACACGATAAATTGTTTGATTCAGATGAACAGGTACACTCACAATATGGATACTGGGTGGAGGAGGCGGACGATGTGGGCAACGATCATTCGGTGTAGAGATTCCGGGAACGGGGATCCGTGAGATCTGTGGGCGGGATGTGTTTATTATGGGGCATCTTATGCCGATTTGCTTCTTATCCGTACTCGGATCTTGTTTGCCGCTTCCGCCTGATACTCTGATGTTTGATGTATGAGGAGATATCCTAAACTATATATCTATCTAGGATATTTGGATCTTGCCGTATGGCGTTGCAATATTTCTATTTCTTTTAGATGGAATGGCTCTGAGGACTGTTGTACGGTGGCTTGCATACATACTCATTTGTGTATGTAGTTGATCCCTTCGCCTGCCGATTACGCCGCCCGTTCTTGTCCCGATGTTTGGAAATGGTTAGGACGGCCGAAAGGTCTACCTGTGAGTGGCATTTGGGCCCTACCGTACTATTTTAACCATTTCCGCTCGTCCAGGCTTGTAACTAGGAGCGTAATTCACCGAGGTAGTTACACGGAACCAATCCGCGAAGTTGCTTCCATTGTTTTTTAACTTTTATTTCTCTAGGAACGCATTAAAATTGATGGTAGGGGCTGCCATTGATCTACAACATATTTGCAGTAGTTTAGACTAAGTTTATGACAAATTGAGTTCAAATTAATATTAAAATTAATCTAGGTGAACTCCCACTCAAAACAATATCCCTCACATTGTTTTAGTGATCACACGAACGAAATCCACCACATCAACACCGAACATCACGAGAGTTGATATAGTTTCAATGGCGAACAATCGACATGTTCATCATATCTACTATATGATTCATGCTTTATCTTTCGGTGATCCGTGTTCCGAGACCATGTCTGTACATGCTAGGCTCGTCAAGATCAAACCTTAGTTTCCGCATGAGCAAATCTGGCTTGCTCACGTTGTATACACTTGCGGAATCTAACACACCCGATCATCACGTGGTGCTTCGAAACAACAAGCTTTAGCAACGGTGCTAACTAAGGGTGAACACTTTATGACTTGAAATTCATGTGCATGAGGGATCATCTTATAATTCTACCATCGTCTACTAAGCAATACAAGATGCATAAAGGATTAACATCACATGCAATTCATAATATGTGATATGATATGGCCTTTCTGCTTTGTGCTTCCGATCTCCATCTTCTAGCACGAACATGATCTCCATCATCACCGGCATTGCATCAAGGTCAATGACGCTTATCCATGGTTGTCGCCCACCGGCTTCAACTATTACAACTACTTTGAATAGACACGCGGGTCTTAACATAAATTAAAGACAACCATATGGCTCCTGCCGGTTGCCAACTTACAAAACGGAACATTGCATACATCAAATATAATCACAATCATGGCCATATCACATCACTGCACACCCCTGCAAAACAAAGTTAGACGCCTCTACTTTCTTTGCATATTTTACGTGGTTTTCGGGCTTTCAATAAGTGTCGTTCTAACTTACGAACATGAACCACAACATTGATACTAGTATTGTTAATCACCCGTTGTAAATTGGATCTTAACTATGCTAGGAGAAACAGGCACCCGCAAAGCCACTTATGCAATACAAGTTGCATGTCAAGCGTGGAGCAAGTCTCATGAACGATGTCATGTAAGGTTAGCCCGGGCCGCTTCATCCCAACATACCGCAAGATGCAAAGTACACAAGAAGCAATCGACAATAAAAGCATCAACGCCCACAATGACCATTGCGTTCTACTCGTGCAACAGATCTACATATAGACACGGCTCTGATACCACTGTAGGGTTTCGTAGCATGGAAAACAAAATATTTCTATCGCATACAAACAAACAAGCCAAGATCTATCTACTAGATTGTAGCAACGAGTCGATAGAATAACTCACCCTCGAAGATTCCAAAGTGTTTAACGAGAGCGGATTCTCGTGGGTGATGTAGTCGTACTCTTCCCGATCTCAAGATCGCGTAGACGATCCTTCCGGCGCTGCGTTCCGGCAGCGCTCCCGCAGTCGGTCACACGTTCGGTACTCGACGAAGACCTTCCTCTCCCTTGTTCCAGCAGGCAGCGGAGGTTGTAGCACTCTCCTCGCGATTCCGGCAGCACAACGGCGTGGTACCGGAAGTAGAGGGGAGATCTCGCAGGGCTTCGCCTTAAACCGGAGCGAGTATGGTGGAGTATGAGAGAATCCCTCGACGATCTAGGGTTTAGACACGCTGAGGAGGAATCTTGGCCAGCGGCTAGGGCAGCTAGGCGGCGGCTTGACCTAGGGCAGCGGCAGCAGGTGGCGGCGCGGGCGGCTTAGGGTTTGGAGGCGGGGATCTTGTGTGTCTAGGAGGGGAGCCCTGCCCCTCCTTATATAGGTGGAGGGGCCGGCCGGCCAAGGGGAGGGGAGTCCCTCCCCAACTCGGCTTGGAGGTGGGCCGGCGGTGGAGGAGGGACTCCTCCCCAACTCGGTTTCCTCCTCTTTCTCCACTTCCCAAAAATAGCCGTTTGAGTTTCAAACTTGGCGTTTGACTTTTCAAACTAGGATTTGATTAATCCCTCTATTTTGTTCAGCGATGACACCGAGTACATAATGCAATCATACCAACTTGACATAACACATTCATGTACCCTTCCCCTCTGGAGTGCCGGACATTCCGGAACCTTCTAGAACATTCCCGATGAAAACACAGGAACCATTCTCCAACTCCGAAACGGGACTTTCCTTATATGAATCTTATTCTACGGACCATTCCGGATCTCCTCGTGATATCCCTGTTGGAATTATGCCCTAGAGGCAATAATAAAGATGTTATTATTATAATTCTTGTTCATGATAAAGTTTATATTCCATGCTAGAATTGTATTAAGCGGAAACTTTAATACTTGTGTGGTTTGTGAACAACACCGTGTCCCTAGTACGCCTCTATGGACTAGCTCATTGATCAATGATGGTTAAGGTTTCCTAACCATAGACATGAGTTGTCAATTGATAATGAGATCATAACATTGGAGAATGATATGATGGACAGACCCAAACTAAGCAAACCAATTAGATCGTTTCATCGTGTTCATCTTTGCGAAGCTTTTCCTATGTCAAATATTGTATTCCTTAGACCATGAGATAATACAACTCCCTGGTATCGGAAGAAAGCTTTGAGGTCATCAAACGTCATCCTATGAGAGGGTGCTCATAAAGGTGTCTCTCAGGTGATCGGAAAGTATCTGTTGGGTTGTATGTATCGAGATGGAATTTGTCCCTCCCAAGTCGGAGAGATATACTTCGGGCCCACTCGGTAATCGATATCAACACCGCTTCCAAGCATGTGGTTAAGGAGTTAATCACAAAGTGATATCGGATTACGGAACGAGTAAAGTACTTGCTGTGAACGAGATTGAACTAGGTATGACGGTACCGACGATCGAATCTCGGGCAAGTAAAATATCGCGAGACGAAGGGAATATATATATGGGATTGTTTGAATCCTGACATCGTGGTTCATCCGATATGATCATCGATGAATGTGTGGGAGTCAATATGGGTGCCCAGACCCCGCTGTTGATTATTGATAGAAGATCATGTCTGCATATTCTCGAACCCGCAGGGTCACACACTTAATGTATCTCGACGCTAGGATAGATTGGATAATTGGTTTATGAATTTTTGTTCGGAGTCTCGGATGGGATCCGGGATATCACGAGAGGTTCCGGAATGGTCCGGAGAATAAGATTCATATAAGGCAATGCAGTTTTTGGAGTTCGGAATTGTTCCGGGTTAATCGGTATTGTACCGGAAGCTTCTAGAACCTTCCGGAAGGGGACCAACGAGGCCCCACCTTCCGGGAGGGGGCATGGGCCTATGAGGGAGTGTCCTGGCCGCATTGGGCCAGGGGCACAAGGCCCCATAGGGCCCAGCCGATCCTATAGGGTTTAAATCGTTTAAACTAGAGATAGGGTTTCTAGAAGAGGGGAGAGTCCTTGCCCCCCACTCCTCCCTCCCTTGGCCGCCGGCCCAAGGCTTGGAGGAGGGGCAAGGGCTGGCCGCCCCCCCCCCTTCTATAAATAGAGGGCTGGTGCGCCCCCTCCCCCCTACACCTTGCCTCCAACCCTAGTTGCCTTGCTGCCTTCCTCTCTCCCTCCCGACTGTTTGTAGGCGAAGCCCTGCTGCAGAAATTCTCCACCATATACACCACGCCGTCGTGTTGTAGATCCAATCTATCTCTCCAAAATACTTGTTGGTCCGAGGAAGGAGGAGACGTCGAGGTGCTGCACGTGTGCATCTCACGGAGGCACCACCACTTGTGGTGCTAGATCGGACCGGATCGCGAGAAGGAGAAGCGAGTACGACTACATCACCCACGTTCCGACGAACGTTCCGCTGTGCGAATCTTCAAGGGTATGAAGATCTAATCCAATCTTTCTCGTTGATTGCATCTCCTAGATTAGATCTTGGCTTTCCCTCTGTTCGCATCCGTAGAAAATTTTGATTTACTATGCCGCGAAACCCTTCAGTGGTATCAGAGCTAGATCTATGCGTAGATGTGTTTCATGAGTAGAACGCAACATGGTTGTTGCGGGCGTTGATGTTTTCTGTTGCAAGCCTCTTGTTTGTGTTCTTCTTATGACGCGGGATAGTGAGATTGAAGCGGTCCAGGCCAACCTTACGCGACGTCGTTCGCGAGACCGGCTCCGCACTTGACGTGTGGCTTGTTCCACACATGCGGCAGGTGGATGTCAGTTTCTCTCACTATAGTTGTCATGGGATTAACACCGGAGTTTGGCAACCATAATATCACCGTTGTGGCTTTCCGTAGGTAAGAATCGTTCTTAGCATCTACTCCCATAAGCCACGTAAAACATGCAACAACAAAGTAGAGGCGTCTAACTTGTTTTTGCAGGGAGTGTTTTCTGTGATATGGTATGGCCCAAGATATGATGTGTATATTGTATGCGATGATCATGTTTTGTAATGTTTCACGACTTGCATGTCGATGAGTACACAACCGGAAGGAGCCATATGGTTGTCTTTATAATTGTGTATGACCTGCGAGTCAACTTCTTATACGCCATGTAATAGCTTTACTTTATCGCTAAGTAGTTAGCAATAGTTGTAGTTGCTATTCGTGGTGGAGGCAATCATGGTGGAGTGATGGAGATCATGCCGGAACGCACAAGATGGAGATCATTGCGCGAAGATTGGCTATACCATGTCACATAAAGTTATATGCATGTGATGTTTATCCTTTTATGTATCTTATTATGCTTAGATCGCGACGGTAGCATTATAAGATGATTCCTCACTTAAAGATTAAGATAAAAACTGTGTTCTCCCCAAGTATGCACCATTGCGAAAGTTCGTCGTGTCCAAGCATCACGTGATGATCGGGTGCTATAGACTCTACGCTCACATACAACGGGTGCAAGCCAGTTTTGCACACGCGGAAATACTTGGGTCTAGCTTGACGAGCCTAGCATGTATAGACATGGCCTCGGAACACAAGAACCGAAAGGTTAAGCATGAGTCATATGAATGATATGATCGACACTTTGTTGTCCACCATTGAAACCACATCTCTTCTCGTGATGATCGGATTAGGTGTGGTGAATTTGGATCGTGTTCACTAAACAACTTGAGGGATGTTGAATTTAGTGGGAGTTCATCTAGTAATTTGATTAAGTTGAACTATTTATCATGAACATAGTCTAAATTGTACTTGCAAATACTGTAGATCACATGGCCAAATCCAACTTCAACTTCAACGTTTTTGCTGAGAAGGAAAAGCTTAGAAACAATGGGTCTAACTTCACCAATTGGTTCCGCAATCTTAGAATCATTCTGTCTGGCGGACAAAAGGACTATGTCCTTGAGAAAGCGTTAGGTGACCCCCCTGCTGCAACTGCGCCGGCTGATGAGAAAGCTGTCTATCAGTCACGTAAAGATGATTATGGTGTGATTAAGAGCACCATGTTGTTTCCTATGGAACCGGAGCTTCAAAATCGTTTTGAAGAGTATCCCGGGCCCTTTGAGATTCTCGAGGAGCTGAAAACTATGTTTCAGACTCAGGCCCGTTCTGAGAGATATGAGATCTCCGAGAAGTTCTTTAACTGCAAGATGGAGGAAGGGAGTTCCGTTAGTGAGCACGCCTTTAAGATGACGGGCTACACTCAACGGCTTGAGCAACTGGATTGCACGATTCCAAAGGAGCTCAAGATTGACAGGGTTCTGCAATCACTACCTCCCAGCTACAAAAGTTTTGTAGTGACTCATAATCAGATTGGCTCCACTGATACGAACACCGAGCTCTTCGCAAAGCTAAAGGCTGCGGAGGTGGACATCAAGAAGGATAATCATGTGTTGATGGTCAACAAGCCCTCCTTTAAGAAAGGTAAGGGAGCAAAGAAGCCCTTCAAGAAGGGCGGCGGCAAGCGCAATGCTCCTGCTGAGAAGAAGCTCAAGTCTGGTCCTAAGCCGGACACTGAGTGCTTCTATTGCAAGGACAAGGGTCACTGGAAGCGCAACTGTCCGAAGTACTTAGCGGACAAGAAGGCTGGCACCATCAAAGGTATATTTGATATACATGTTATTGATGTTTTCCTTACTAGCCCTCGTTGTAGTGCCTGGGTATTTGATACCGGTTCAGTTGCTAATATTTGTAACTCGAAACAGGAGCTACGGAATAGACGGCGGCTTGCGAGGGATGAGGTGACGATGCGCGTTGGCAACGGATCAAGAGTTGATGTGATGGCCATCGGCACACTCTCCTTAGTTTTACCTTCGGTATTAGTTTTAAACCTAAATAAGTGTTATTATGTGCCTGCGTTGAGCATGAACATTATTTCTGGATCGTGTTTATTGCAAGACGGTTATTCATTTAAATCGGAGAATAATGGTTGTTCTATTTATATGAGTAACATCTTTTATGGTCATGCACCTGTTGTAAATGGTTTATTTCTTCTAAATCTCGAAAGGGATGAAACACACATCCATAACATTGAGGCTAAGAGATGCAAAGTAGATAGTGATAATACTACTTATTTGTGGCACTGTCGTCTAGGTCATATTGGTGTAAAGCGCATGAAGAAACTCCATTCTGATGGACTTTTGGAGTCTCTTGATTTTGAATCATTTGACACATGCGAACCATGCCTCATGGGCAAGATGATCAAAACCCCGTTCTCCGGTATGATGGAGCGAGCAACGGACTTGTTGGAAATCATACATACCGATGTATGCGGACCGATGAGTGTTTCGACGCGCGGTGGATATCGCTATTTCCTCACTTTTACCGATGACTTAAGTAGATATGGGTATATCTATTTAATGAAACATAAATCTGAAACATTTGAAAAGTTCAAAGAATTTCAGAATGAAGTGGAGAACCATCGTAACAGAAAGATTAAGTTTCTACGATCCGATCGTGGAGGTGAATATTTGAGTTATGATTTTCTCACGCATCTTAAAGCAAGTGGAATCGTTTCACAACTCACGCCACTCGGAACACCACAGCGCAATGGTGTGTCTGAACGCCGGAATCGAACCCTATTAGATATGGTCCGATCAATGATGTCTCTTACTGATTTGCCGTTATCATTTTGGGGTTATGCATTAGAAACCGCTGCATTCACTTTAAATAGGGATCCATCTAAATCCGTTGAGACGACACCGTATGAACTGTGGTTTGGTGCTAAACCTAAGTTGTCGTTTCTTAAAGTTTGGGGATGCGAAGCTTACGTCAAGAAGTTGATGCCGGACAAGCTCGAACCCAAAGCGGAGAAATGCGTCTTCATAGGATACCCTAAGGAAACTATTGGGTATACCTTCTATCACAGAACCGAAGGCAAAGTGTTTGTCGCAAAGAACGGTTCCTTTCTTGAGAAGGCGTTTCTCTCGAAAGAAGTGAGTGGGAGGAAAGTAGAGCTTGACGAGGTTACTGAACCTTCTCTTGAATTGGAGAGTAGCGCAACACCTGAAATTGTTCCAGTGCCGCCTGCACCAACTATAGAGGAAGCTAATGACAAGGATCATGAAGCTTCGGACGATGCTGCTACTGAACGTCGCAGGTCGACAAGGTCGCGTGCCCCTCCTGAGTGGTACGGCAACCCTGTCTTGACTGTCTTGTTAGTAGAAGACAGTGAACCTACGAACTATGAGGAAGCGATGATGAGCCCAGACTCTGAGAAATGGCTAGAAGCCATGAAATCCGAATTGGGATCCATGAGCGAAAACCAAGTATGGACTTTGGTGGACCCTCCTAGCGACCGAAAGGCCGTTGAGTTCAAATGGATCTTCAAGAAGAAAACGGACGCGGATGGTAATGTTACCGTCTATAAAGCACGGCTTGTCGCGAAAGGTTTTCGACAAGTTCAAGGTGTTGACTACGATGAGACTTTCTCTCCCGTAGCGATGGTTAAGTCCATTCGGATTTTTTATTAGCAATTGCTGCATTTCATGATTATGAAATATGGCAGATGGATGGCAAGACTGCTTTCCTCAATGGCAATATTGATGAAGAGTTGTATATGATGCAACCCGAAGGTTTTGTCGATCCTAAGGATGCTAGTAAAGTATGCAAACTTCAGCGTTCCATTTTGTAACACCCTCAGAATCGGACCTATGCAAGTTTTAGCGAAACCCGCCAAACCCGCATAGAAACGATTCAAAGGTGCCCACCAGGCACTTTCGTGCGGGTGGAAAACGAAGTAATAACATTACACAACAGTCCTCGATGGGACCCACAGAACAGATATATATACAACACGACTCCCTGAGTCAAGAATACAGATATACGATACAAAGATCCAAATCACCTGTAAAACGATACAGCGTCCGGCTACGGACAAGATGCAAATGGGGCTGAGAGCCCTGAAGAATAACCAATGGCGTCCATAACCCTGCCCAGGCCAAGCCGGAAGGGTAACCCTGCTAACGACGTCGATCTCAAAACCTGCTTAAACAAAAGGGGTGCCGACAAAGGGGCAAAGGAAAAGAGGAGCGTCAGTACTGAGGCCAGTACACGGCGAGACTAGAATTCGGCGGTCCTCGCCTACATAGGTATGGTGGACTGAAGCGGCAGCGATAGCATGCTCTAAACAACCTATAGAGACTCGACATAACTGGCGAAAATCAGAGAGGGGTAAGAAAGAACTATTCGGATCCAACCTGAAGCTACCACCAATCAAACCCATCCTGGCGTTTCCCCCTCGACACCGATCGAGGAAGTTAACCGAGGAACTCACACAGTTGGCATTTTTATTTATTCGGTTATCGTTGCAGCAATTACTAGTCAAGTTTAGATAATCGTCCTGATAAAGTAGGCAGTGGGCACTTTTAGTTAATCATTCCGTTATAGTTGCAACACTTACTAATCAGATACAATAGCATGAGATAACCCAAAACCCAGCAGTTGTTGGTACTTTTATTCAGCCATTCCGTTGTAGTTGCCATACTTACTAGTCAGGTACAATGGTCGCAAGCGACACTCCAAACAAGCAATTGTGAGCAGTATTAATTAGCCATTCCATTATAGTGAAGCTGATTACTAGTCATTATAAAATCAAATTTATAGCAATAAACTTTAGTTATGCTTGTCTATGGTCGAGATACTGTGCTCCAAGTCGTCCATAACCGCGGACACGGCTTTCAGAAAGTTTTACCCGGCCGGGGTGCACCAATAGCAACACACACTCGATCAACCTCGGAAAAACCAAAACAAAACCCAACGAGGCCTTCACGACAAAGCAATCACAGGATTCAGAAATATTTCAGGGGGCCACCCCTTGGAGTACACCCGCAACGAAGTAAGCAAGCTCCGAGACGGACTCAAGGTTTGCGTCAGTGGCTGTAAACGACAGCAGATCCCCAAACGGGGACTGTCGATACCGCGAAAACACTCCGCTTCCAAAACAGTACAGCGTGCTCCTCACACAATCGTAAATAAATCAGTAAAGCATGGCATGGGTACAGGATAGTAAATAAAACCTCAAACTAGTTGTGGCCCCAAGAAATAAGACTGAATCAAGCTCTGGCTCAGGGGGGTCCCATATACCTCCCGGATGTGGATAGCGCGATAAAACAAGGAACAGGTATCAAGTACTCGGGGTCTTACGGGACACAAGTGGGCGTTCGGAAACCAAATGTTATCTATCACCCACCGATGCCTCTGCTTACTTCAATTTTAGTTGTTAAACAGGAAATAAAGTGGACGGTAAGTAAAGCTATGATCATCTCCAACAGCAACATGCGGCAGTACATCACAACTGTGGCACTGAACACTTGAGCAAGCGACTACGACGCGCAAGTCCAGCTATCTACCAATCAACAGGTAATAGGAGGTGGCCATGGCAATATAGGGCTGCAAGGGATATCACGGGTACGAAACTAGAGCAACGCAACACAGATAGCAATGGATCAACAGGAGGAAATAAATACTATAAAAGTAAGATAGGTAGAAAGGGGGAGATGCTCGCCTGAAAACATGTCGAAGGTTCAACCGAAGATCGGGGCGAAGCTCACATCAACTCAACGGCCTTATCCGCGAAGAAGCAAAACACTAGAAGAAACAACGGATGCACTATTTAATACAACGGCAGAAGATCGGCATGATGCATGTATGATGAATGACATGGCAACGATGCGATGCAATTAGGTCATATTAAGTGGAACCGGGGTCCCGACAATTAGTTAGATGGTTCCAGTTATTTATCTACCCCGCAATTTAAATGTTGTCTTAACATTGCAAAAGATAGCACCGGTTCGCTACACAGATTTAAATGAGGCCGATATAAGGCTAGATTTGCCCGCATATGGGCCCCATATTTAATTATTAGGTGAATCGGCAAAAGGCCCCCAAACCACATGAATGTATGCATGCAAGACATTTATTATGCGGCAAGTTGTATTATATTGTAAAATAGGGTTTTCGGGAAGAGGTTCACACATTAGGGTCTCGACGGTCTTGTTAGAGTTCGACGAACTTGAGGTTCCGGGGTTCGGGGTTCGACGGAACGGTCTCGGCGGGATCGTTCTCAGATAGCGGAGGTAGGTCTTGTCGCCTCCGGGGTCTCGGTGTCCGGGGTGAAGATCTTGGCGTTCTCGGGCGATCTTGGTGTCCTGCAGGTTCGGGTCCTGGCGCTTCAGATCGACCTTCGATTCGGGGCCACAGGGTTCAGGGGTCTCGGCGTCCGTGTGGCGGTCTTGTCGTTCGTGTCGGCGTTCCCGAGGTCGATGGCGAACTTGCCCGGTACCGGGGTCTCTCGGATATCTTGGCGCGGCACCGGTTACGGGATCGGCCTCCGGTTCCTCAACGGGGTCTTCGGTTTCCATGAAGGTGTTCCCCAAGATCCGTGTCGAGGCATCGGGGTTTTTGGGTCGGTCTTGGCTGCTGCAGACACACGAAGAACATGTTGTCCAACATGGGTGACACACGCGCAAGCGTCCTCTTTCCTACGAGAAGGAGCCGGTCCAGGTGGAGCATGTCCGGCCGGAGAGCACCGTCTTGACAGGGATGCGGCGCTCCTGGAAGCAGGACATGGCCAACCGGGTGGAGCTCGAGGGGAAGCTGCGAGGAGGAGGTCTTGGCGGGCTCGGCGACGAGGGGGTGAGGCAGAGGCGGAGCGGCAAGGGTGACGACCGGCGACGGCCGCGGCAGGAGGAGGGCGAGGCCGGCGAGCTGCTGCTGCCTGGGGCGGGGAGGCGAGTAGGACCGGCGGCGGGGAAGCTTGAAGGGACGGCCGGAGGCGGTGCTGGAGGATGGAGCAGGGGGAGGCGGGCCCGGCCGGAGTCGGCTGCGGCGCGCCGGGGAAACTTGAGCGGGCGGCGAGCCTGGCGAAGGGAGGAGGCAGGCGGCGGAGCGGACGGGGTCGGGGCGGAGCGTGGCGGCACCGGGAGGAGAACGGGTCGCCGGCGGCGGAGGGCGAGCAGGCCGGAGCGTGCAGAGGCGGCGGCGGAGCGTGCGGAGGCGGCGGCGCGGGGGTCGGGGAGCGTGCGGGCGCGGGCGGCTCGCTCGCCGGAGAGCACGGGGAGGCGGGGGAAGAGGAGGAGAGGGAGGCGGCGGTGGAGAGAGGGGACGCGCGCGGGAGGCGAGCGGGAGCCGCGGCGGCGGGGTCGCCGGTGGTTCTCTGCGGGGGGGAAGAGGCGAGCGGGGGAGGGTGCGCGCCGCGTGCGGGAGGAAGGGGAGAGGAAGAGGACACGCGGGGCCGGTGGTCAGGTGGTGGGACCGGGTCTGAGCGGGACAGGCGGGTGATGGGGATCGGTATGGGTGTGTTTTGTGTGGTGTGTTGTGTGTGCGTGCGTGGGGTGAGCTGAGTGGGGGGTTGGGTTTAGTCTAGGTGGCCAAAGGGGATTGGGTGAGGGAGAGAGAGGGGTGAGGTGGCGCGTCGGGGTTGGTTGGGGTGAGGTGGAGGGTTGGGCTGGGTAGGTAGTTTGGTAGGATTAGGATTATGGGTGGGACTGGTTGGACCGATTTAAAAATCCTGGGGGTGGTCGTTCGGGTCGAAACGGCCCGTTCGACTGCCCCCGCTAAAATAATATAATTTTTTTATTTGTTTTATTAACACCGTTTACAAACCGATAGCACTCAAACAAAAATAATCCGGAGACCGGGCTTTGCATTTGAATTAAGATGGGGCGTTTGGAAAATAAATCGGGCTTTGCGAAAATAGTTTTATGCAAACAATGCATGATGATGACGATGCAATGCACAAATTCAACGCGATTTTCTAGTAGTGGTTTTGCGGGATGCCACAATTCGACACCACTAACAATGGATCTCGCCCTCGAGATCCGCCTCATGGTACCGGGAGGAAGGTCGGCGATCTGCGTCTTCTCGCTTCGGGTAGATCCTCGCGACACCACTAACGAGGGTCCCTTCTTCATCTGGAAATTGGCGACACCACCAACAAAGGGTCGTTGTCCCTGATCGTCGAGAGAACACTCCGGAGGAACAAAGGACGAAGATAGAGGTATCAAACGAGAAGACCACCTCTAACTTCCATTAGAAGAGGGAAAAGTTACATCGATCCACCAGTTCGATGTACAGAGCGAACAGTAAGAGTCGGGTAGGGTGATCAGTCCATCCCGTATCCAACTATCAACTCTATACATGAGTAGGAGAATCAGGCAACTCAACTCTCGAGATTTAGACTGAAGATCTTCATAGGCGGTATCCGGAACAAGGAATGATGCCAGCAGAATCATATGAAAGACACACTGATTAGGTTCCGCGATGGTTCCATTGGCATGAACAACACATGCTCAAGGTATACTCCAACTTCACCAATGCTCGTCCTTCTCATATGTTTTTCAACGACACGGATATCCAGCAAGGAACACATATGGATAAAGAGCTCAAGAACAAAAGATTGGAGGAAGGGTACAACAGACAAGTTGCAGATTGATGATCGTAGCACCTCCGTTACAAAAGGGAGAAAATGAAACCCTGAAGGTACGACGGAAACCCAACCACGAGAAATCCTGGACTCGAAGAGAGAGGAGAGAGCAGATTCAAAACACGTAGAGGTAAGAGAGGAATAGCAAAAGGGGTAAGGAGTAAAATCAGACCTAATCAGAACTATCCAACCGATTTTTCAAAAATAGTTTGGACACTCTACTTCGGCCGTTAGCTAGGTTATCCTACAGGCTGGACTTGTGGGGTATCGCAACTGCTAAGCTCTGATACCACTCTGTAACACCCTCAGAATCGGACCTATGCAAGTTTTAGCGAAACCCGCCAAACCCGCATAGAAACGATTCAAAGGTGCCCACCAGGCACTTTCGTGCGGGTGGAAAACGAAGTAATAACATTACACAACAGTCCTCGATGGGACCCACAGAACAGATATATATATACAACACGACTCCCTGAGTCAAGAATACAGATATACGATACAAAGATCCAAATCACCTGTAAAACGATACAGCGTCCGGCTACGGACAAGATGCAAATGGGGCTGAGAGCCCTGAAGAATAACCAATGGCGTCCATAACCCTGCCCAGGCCAAGCCGGAAGGGTAACCCTGCTAACAACGTCGATCTCAAAACCTGCTTAAACAAAAGGGGTGCCGACAAAGGGGCAAAGGAAAAGAGGAGCGTCAGTACTGAGGCCAGTACACGGCGAGACTAGAATTCGGCGGTCCTCGCCTACATAGGTATGGTGGACTGAAGCGGCAGCGACAGCATGCTCTAAACAACCTATAGAGACTCGACATAACTGGCGAAAATCAGAGAGGGGTAAGAAAGACCTATTCGGATCCAACCTGAAGCTAACACCAATCAAACCCATCCTGGCGTTTCCCCCTCGACACCGATCGAGGAAGTTAACCGAGGAACTCACACAGTTGGCATTTTTATTTATTCGGTTATCGTTGCAGCAATTACTAGTCAAGTTTAGATAATCGTCCTGATAAAGTAGGCAGTGGGCACTTTTAGTTAATCATTCCGTTATAGTTGCAACACTTACTAATCAGATACAATAGCATGAGATAACCCAAAACCCAGCAGTTGTTGGTACTTTTATTCAGCCATTCCGTTGTAGTTGCCATACTTACTAGTCAGGTACAATGGTCGCAAGCGACACTCCAAACAAGCAATTGTGAGCAGTATTAATTAGCCATTCCATTATAGTGAAGCTGATTACTAGTCATTATAAAATCAAATTTATAGAAATAAACTTTAGTTATGCTTGTCTATGGTCGAGATACTGTGCTCCAAGTCGTCCATAACCGCGGACACGGCTTTCAGAAAGTTTTACCCGGCCGGGGTGCACCAATAGCAACACACACTCGATCAACCTCGGAAAAACCAAAACAAAACCCAACGAGGCCTTCACGACAAAGCAATCACAGGATTCAGAAATATTTCAGGGGGCCACCCCTTGGAGTACACCCGCAACGAAGTAAGGAAGCTCCGAGACGGACTCAAGGTTTGCGTCAGTGGCTGTAAACGACAGCAGATCCCCAAACGGGGACTGTCGATACCGCGAAAACACTCCGCTTCCAAAACAGTACAGCGTGCTCCTCACACAATCGTAAATAAAGCAGTAAAGCATGGCATAGGTACAGGATAGTAAATAAAACCTCAAACTAGTTGTGGCCCCAAGAAATAAGACTGAATCAAGATCTGGCTCAGGGGGGTCCCATATACCTCCCGGATGTGGATAGCGCGATAAAACAAGGAACAGGTATCAAGTACTCGGGGTCTTACGGGACACAAGTGGGCGTTCGGAAACCAAATGTTATCTATCACCCACCGATGCCTCTGCTTACTTCAATTTTAGTTGTTAAACAGGAAATAAAGTGGACGGTAAGTAAAGCTATGATCATCTCCAACAGCAACATGCGGCAGTACATCACAACTGTGGCACTGAACGACACGCAACACCACTTGAGAAAGCGACTACGACGCGCAAGTCCAGCTATCTACCAATCAGCAGGTAATAGGAGGTGGCCATGGCAATATAGGGCTGCAAGGGATATCACGGGTACGAAACTAGAGCAACGCAACACAGATAGCAATGGATCAACAGGAGGAAATAAATACTATAAAAGTAAGATAGGTAGAAAGGGGGAGATGCTCGCCTGAAAACATGTCGAAGGTTCAACCGAAGATCGGGGCGAAGCTCACATCAACTCAACGGCCTTATCCGCGAAGAAGCAAAACACTAGAAGAAACATCGGATGCACTATTTAATACAACGGCAGAAGATCGGCATGATGCATGTATGATGAATGACATGGCAACGATGCGATGCAATTAGGTCATATTAAGTGGAACCGGGGTCCCGACAATTAGTTAGATGGTTCCAGTTATTTATCTACCCCGCAATTTAAATGTTGTCTTAACATTGCAAAAGATAGCACCGGTTCGCTACACAGATTTAAATGAGGCCGATATAAGGCTAGATTTGCCCGCATATGGGCCCCATATTTAATTATTAGGTGAATCGGCAAAAGGCCCCCAAACCACATGAATGTATGCATGCAAGACATTTATTATGCGGCAAGTTGTATTATATTGTAAAATAGGGTTTTCGGGAAGAGGTTCACACATTAGGGTCTCGACGGTCTTGTTAGGGTTCGACGAACTTGAGGTTCCGGGGTTCGGGGTTCGACGGAACGGTCTCGGCGGGATCGTTCTCAGATAGCGGAGGTAGGTCTTGTCGCCTCCGGGGTCTCGGTGTCCGGGGTGAAGATCTTGGCGTTCTCGGGCGATCTTGGTGTCCTGCAGGTTCGGGTCCTGGCGCTTCAGATCGACCTTCGGTTCGGGGCCACAGGGTTCAGGGGTCTCGGCGTCCGTGTGGCGGTCTTGTCGTTCGTGTCGGCGTTCCCGAGATCGATGGCGAACTTTCCCGGTACCGGGGTCTCTCGGAGATCTTGGCGCGGCACCGGTTACGGGATCGGCCTTCGGTTCCTCAACGGGGTCTTCGGTTTCCATGAAGGTGTTCCCCAAGATCCGTGTCGAGGCATCGGGGTTTTTGGGTCGGTCTTGGCTGCTGCAGACACACGAAGAACATGTTGTCCAACATGGGTGACACACGCGCAAGCATCCTCTTTCCTACGAGAAGGAGCCGGTCCAGGTGGAGCATGTCCGGCCGGAGAGCACCGTCTTGACAGGGATGCGGCGCTCCTGGAAGCAGGACATGGCCAACCGGGTGGAGCTCGAGGGGAAGCTGCGAGGAGGAGGTCTTGGCGGGCTCGGCGACGAGGGGGTGAGGCAGAGGCGGAGCGGCAAGGGTGACGACCGGCGACGGCCGCGGCAGGAGGAGGGCGAGGCCGGCGAGCTGCTGCTGCCTGGGGCGGGGAGGCGAGCAGGACCGGCGGCGGGGAAGCTTGAAGGGACGGCCGGAGGCGGCGCTGGAGGATGGAGCAGGGGGAGGCGGGCCCGGCCGGAGTCGGCTGCGGCGCGCCGGGGAAACTTGAGCGGGCGGCGAGCCTGGCGAAGGGAGGAGGCAGGCGGCGGAGCGGACGGGGTCGGGGCGGAGCGTGGCGGCACCGGAGGAGAACGGGTCGCCGGCGGCGGAGCGTGCGGAGGCGGCGGCGCGGGGTCGGGGAGCGTGCGGGCGCGGGCGGCTCGCTCGCCGGAGAGCACGGGGAGGCGGGGGAAGAGGAGGAGAGGGAGGCGGCGGTGGAGAGAGGGGAGGCGCGCGGGAGGCGAGCGGGAGCCGCGGCGGCGGGGTCGCCGGTGGTTCTCTGCGGGGGGGAAGAGGCGAGCGGGGGAGGTGCGCGCCGCGTGCGGGAGGAAGGGGAGAGGAAGAGGACACGCGGGCCGGTGGTCAGGTGGTGGGACCGGGTCTGAGCGGACAGGCGGTGATGGGATCGGTGTGGGTGTGTTTTGTGTGGTGTGTTGTGTGTGCGTGCGTGGGGTGAGCTGAGTGGGGGGTTGGGTTTAGTCTAGGTGGCCAAAGGGGATTGGGTGAGGGAGAGAGAGGGGTGAGGTGGCGCGTCGGGGTTGGTTGGGGTGAGGTGGAGGGTTGGGCTGGGTAGGTAGTTTGGTAGGTTTAGGATTATGGGTGGGACTGGTTGGACCGATTTAAAAATCCTGGGGGTGGTCGTTCGGGTCGAAACGGCCCGTTCGACTGCCCCCGCTAAAATAATATAATTTTTTTATTTGTTTTATTAACACCGTTTACAAACCGATAGCACTTAAACAAAAATAATCCGGAGACCGGGCTTTGCATTTGAATTAAGATGGGGCGTTTGGAAAATAAATCGGGCTTTGCGAAAATAGTTTTATGCAAACAATGCATGATGATGACGATGCAATGCACAAATTCAACGCGATTTTCTAGTAGTGGTTTTGCGGGATGCCACACATTTATGGACTGAAGCAAGCATCTCGGAGTTGGAACCTTCGTTTTGATCAAGTGATCAAGAGCTTTGGATTTGTTTCAAATTGCTACGAAGCTTGTATCTACAAGAAAGTGAGTGGGAGCTCGGTGACGTTTCTGGTACTGTATGTGGATGACATATTGATTATCGGAAATGACATCAACATGCTTAACGATGTGAAGAGTTATTTGAACAAGTGTTTTTCAATGAAAGACCTAGGTGAAGCTGCTTATATATTGGGCATCAAAATCTATAGAGATAGACAAAGACGCCTGATAGCTTTAAGCCAGAGTACATATCTAGACAAAGTTCTGAAAAGGTACAGAATGGATAAGGCAAAGAAAGGTTCAGTGCCTATGTTGTCAGGTAAGATATTGAGCAAGGCTCAGTGTCCAGCTACGGTAAATGATAGGGAAGCTATGAGCAAGGTGCCTTATGCCTCGGCCATAGGTTCCATCATGTATGCCATGCTGTGTACTAGACCAGATGTGTCCAATGCTCTTAGTTTGACGAGCAGATATCAAAGTGATCCAGGAGTGGAACACTGGACAGCCGTGAAGAACATCCTAAAGTACCTAAATAGGACTAAAAAAATGTTCTTAGTCTATGGGGGTGATGAACAGCTTGTCGTAAAAGGTTACGTCGACGCTAGTTTTGACACCGACAAGGATGATTCTAAATCTCAGACATGATACGTGTATATTTTGAATGGAGGAGCTGTGAGCTGGAGAAGCTGCAAGCAAAGCGTGATCGCGGGATCTACAGTAGAAGCGGAATACATGGCTGCTGCAGAAGCGTCAAGTGAAGGAGTTTGGATCAGAAACTTCATCACTGAGCTTGGCGTGGTTCCAAGTGCATTGGACCCACTGGAGATATTGTGTGACAACACTGGCGCCATAGCACTCGCTAAGGAACCAAGATATCATCCAAAGACCAAGCATATCAACCGCAAGTTTCATATAATCCGAGATTATATTGGAGATGGAGATCTGAAGATTAGCAAAGTACATACAGATCTGAATGTCGCAGATCCATTGACTAAACCTCTTCCACGTGTAAAACATGATCAGCACCTCAGTGCCATGGGTATGAGATTGTTGCCAAATGTAAACTAGATTATTGACTCTAGTGCAAGTGGGAGACTGTTGGAATTATGCCCTAGAGGCAATAATAAAGATGTTATTATTATAATTCTTGTTCATGATAAAGTTTATATTCCATGCTAGAATTGTATTAAGCGGAAACTTTAATACTTGTGTGGTTTGTGAACAACACCGTGTCCCTAGTACGCCTCTATGGACTAGCTCATTGATCAATGATGGTTAAGGTTTCCTAACATAGACATGAGTTGTCAATTGATAATGAGATGATAACATTGGAGAATGATATGATGGACAGACCCAAACTAAGCAAAGCAATTAGATCGTTTCATCGTGTTCATCTTTGCGAAGCTTTTCCTATGTCAAATATTGTATTCCTTAGACCATGAGATAATACAACTCCCTGGTATCGGAAGAAAGCTTTGAGGTCGTCAAACGTCATCCTATGAGAGGGTGATCATAAAGGTGTCTCTCAGGTGATCGGAAAGTATCTGTTGGGTTGTATGTATCGAGATGGAATTTGTCCCTCCCAAGTCGGAGAGATATACTTCGGGCCCACTCGGTAATCGATATCAACACTGCTTGCAAGCATGTGGTTAAGGAGTTAATCACAAAGTGATATCGGATTACGGAACGAGTAAAGTACTTGCTGTGAACGAGATTGAACTAGGTATGACGGTACCGACGATCGAATCTCGGGCAAGTAAAATATCGTGAGACGAAGGGAATATATATATGGGATTGTTTGAATCCTGACATCGTGGTTCATCCGATATGATCATCGATGAATGTGTGGGAGTCAATATGGGTGCCCAGACCCCGCTGTTGATTATTGATAGAAGATCATGTCTGCATATTCTCGAACCTGCAGGGTCACACACTTAACGTATCTTGACGCTAGGATAGATTGGATAATTGGTTTATGAATTTTTGTTCGGAGTCTCGGATGGGATCTGGGATATCACGAGAGGTTCCGGAATGGTCCGGAGAATAAGATTCATATAAGGCAATGCAGTTTTTGGAGTTCGGAATTGTTCCGGGTTAATCGATATTGTACCGGAAGCTTCTAGAACCTTCCGGAAGGGGACCAACGTGGCCCCACCTTCCAGGAGGGGGCATGGGCCTATGAGGGAGTGTCCTGGCCGCATTGGGCCAGGGGCACAAGGCCCAGCCGATCCTATAGGGTTTAAATCGTTTAAACTAGAGATAGGGTTTCTAGAAGAGGGGAGAGTCCTTGCCCCCCACTCCTCCCTCCCTTGGCCGCCGGCCCAAGGCTTGGAGGAGGGGCAAGGGCTGGCCGCCCCCCTTCTATAAATAGACGGCTGGTGCGCCCCCTCCCCCCTACACCTTGCCTCCAACCCTAGTTGCCTTGCTGCCTTCCTCTCTCCCTCCCGACTGTTTGTAGGCGAAGCCCTGCTGCAGAAATTCTCCACCATATACACCACGCCGTCGTGTTGTAGATCCAATCTATCTCTCCACCATACTTGTTGGTCCGAGGAAGGAGGAGACGTTGAGGTGCTGCACGTGTGCATCTCACGGAGGCACCGCCACTTGTGGTGCTAGATCGGATCGGATCGCGAGGAGGAGAAGCGAGTACGACTACATCACCCACGTTCCGACGAACGTTCCGCTGTGCGAATCTTGTAGCATCCCAGTTGTCTAACCCCTGTAATGCTACATGTCATAATAATAAAAGGGCCACGTCCAACATATAATTGTTGCATCATCAGCACATCATGCTCATGTCATCATGTCCCCTTGCATTTGAGCATCATATAAAACCTTTTCTTGTTTGGTTCTTATCTCATGTGCATGATTAATTGTAGTTGCCTCTTGATATTGTATTTGGTTCTTAATAAATTGTTAAATGCCCAAGTTGAGTTGGGGGCATCTCTCTTTTGACTCCACCACCTTATCTTTCACCACCTTATAATTCCACCATCCAATAATATGGGCTTGGCCTTTTATTGAGTTACCCCTAGCCCATGTTGTTGGTTGGATCCACCCTTGATCTTTGCTTGGCCTTGTCCACATTTTGGAATGGAGATGAATAGTGCCACATTAATATCCTTGTTCTCACAAGGATAATTGTGGCATTAATTATTCTGCATGGGCCATGCAATAGCCACCTTTGCCCTAGCATTTGGTTTTTGCTTGTTTTCTAAATGGATCCTTTCCTCTTTGTTTGATCTTGTTTTGTGAGTATCAACCCTAGCCCCCTTCCCTCTAGCTTACCCCATGCACCCACATGTGCTAATGGGCATGCCCAACCAGAAAACCCTTCCCTCTCTCTTGGAACATGCTTGGCCATTATTTTTGGATCATGCATGAACTATAGTAGAACCCCAACACCATATGGTCATCTTTCTCCCCCCTCTCCCTCCTTTTCTTGCCTGAGCTTGTTTAGAGCTTGTACTTGAAGCATGCTTGAGCAAGTTAGCACCCCCTCCATCTTTTCTTACCTCTTTTAGCAAACCCTAATCCCTCTCTTGCCAACTATCCTCTAGCTAAACCTAAACCTAAGCTACTTCCCTCTCTAATCAACATCCCCTAAAACTAAACCCTATTTACATCTACCTAAACAAACCCTAGCACCACCCTTTCCTATCTAGCATGTTCCCATGCCCCATGTCTCTCTCACCTCTCTCTACCTACCATGCGCCCTACCCCAGCACCCTACATGCCCCACACGACCAGGACCCCTCCTAGCTACCCCCACACGACCATGCCCCTCTCTCCTAGCCCTAGCCGAGCATGCCCTCTTTTCCTCCCCTCTTTTCCTCTCTCTCTACCAGCATCTGGCCAGCGCCCTACCCTGCCTGCCTCACCGAACCCCCTCAGGGCCACCTGCCAGCCCCCTCTCACCTCCCCAGCTCGACCACGCCACCCCTGGCCCATGCTGAGCACGTGAAAGGGAGGAGGCCGACGCGCCCTGCCAGCTTTCCCCTCCCCCACGCCACAACCTGCCCCTCTTCCTTCTTATCCTCTCCCTGCCCTCCTGGCCTCTCCCCAGATCCGCCTGAGGCTTGCCTCGCACACCCCCCTTCCTCCACACCACCCCAACGCCCTCTCGCCGCCACACCGCCGTCTACCCCTGCCCCAGACAATCTAGCCGGAGGCGTGTCGCTGCGTGTTGTCGAGGAGGCCCCGGGAGTTCGCCTGCGACGCTCTGGAGCCAGACGCGAGGAGGAGACGCGCCAGGAACGCCAGGACCAGCGCACGCCGACGCAAACCCTAGCTACGGCCGTCGTCAGCCTCGCCGTGGATCGCGACTACCCCCGCCCGTATCAGGCACGCCATCGGCCCCGCGGTAAGCCCCTGGTTCTGCTAGACATAGTCCCGTCTTCGTTCGCTTCCTGGTTGCGCGGGTCACGCCGTCGAGCACCCTCGGTGCACGGTGGGTGTCGTCGTCGTCGCCTGCTCCAGCGCACGCCACCACCTTAGCAAGCCGCCGCCGTCCCTCCTAGCACCAACCGCACCCTACCGCAGCGGCTCCGCATCCGCGCAGGCGCCCCCGGTCGCGGGTTCGAACCCTCTGCGCCGCGCGCGTCGCGCACGCGACAGACACACGCGCGGTTCAGACAGGTTCAGAGGAAGATCCACAGTGCGCGGCTGTTCTTTTGCGAAACCCCCCCTCCAGTTTCTGTTTTGCCAACCCGCAGTCCTCGAGGCCCCACCCGCCAGGGTCCGTGTGAATCTTGCAAAAAGGCTCCCAGGGAAAACGTTATCCAACCCGCGGTCCCTCCCTGCTGCCACCTGTCGCCGCCACGTTCGCCAGCGCGTCCGCGGGACACTCTTGCACAAACCCCCCCTGCCTTTTAGTTTAACCAACCCGCGGTCCAGCTTGGCCCCGCTGTCAGCGTCTGTTGGCGTTTTGCTAATAGGCTCCTGGGTTTTGCTGAAATGAACCCGCGGTCCAGGTTGTTCTCAGACACCGCCGCGTGGGCCAGAGAAACCCCCCTGGCCCACCTGTCTGCGACTCAGGCTGGGTCAGTCTGAGTAGAAAACATCCAGATGCGGTTTTCAAATTCAAATTGGTTTAAATAATTTAAAATGCAAATCTAATTCAGTTTTTAATAACTTTGTCATACTATTTCCAAATTAGACAAATAATATAGGTTTTTGATACAGAAAAATGAGAGGAATTCAAATATGCCATCTATTTTGACTTTTGCAAAAGCAAAATTCCAAGCTTATGTTAATTACATCAAATGCCACTGGATTTTCCTTAATTCATAACTAATGTTTTGTAATTCCTAATTTAGAAAATAAGTAGTCTAAATTGATCAGCTCGGCGAGACCTTTCTGTTTATGCTATCCTTGACTTCAATTGCAGCATGCATCATATAAATATATTGCGAACAACAACTGTTATGACAACAAAATATGACTAAAACCCACTTACTTGTTATTTTCTTGTCCACCACACCTCACCATGCCATGCTACTTTACTTGCCATGCAAATTGTGCATCATTCATCATGGCATGGTTGTTTGCTTGACGCATCTTATTCATATGCTTGTGCTCTATATTCATGTTGGCCTTGTTTGTTTGGTTTTTCTCGGATAGACACTGAGCAGGGGTTGTATCAAGAGAACCAGGAGCATTACCCAGATCCGTCCCTCGCTTCAACTGAGATACCAGGCAAGCACTACCACATGCTTGCATACATACAGTACCTATTGCCTCTATCTTACTCTTGCATCATCGAGTCGCGATTGCATTAAATTGGATCCCAAGTATGCATAGCCTTTACTTTTAAACTCCACCAAGCTTGTTCCTCCATCCCATGAGCCATTACTATAGGAGTTGTCTGGGCCATGCGAGTCGTAGAACAGCATGTGTAGGGTTTGTGAGAGTCTGTTGGTTAATGAGGTACCTAAAACAACTTAACCTGAGTAGTATGGGATAACTAAAGAAAGTGGCACCGGTGAGCAACATCTGCTATTTGGTTTTTTCCTGCTCACTTGTGTCCCGTAAGACCCCGAGTACTTGATTCCTGTTCCTTGATTTATCGCGCTATCCACATCCGGGAGGTATATGGGACCCCCCTGAGCCAGAGCTTGATTCCGTCTTATTTCTTGGGGCCACAAACTAGTTTGAGGTTTTATTTACGATCCTGTACTTATGCCATGTTTACCGCTTTATTTACGATTGTGCGAGGTACTGCACACTGTACTGTTTTGGAAGCGGAATGTTTACGCGGTATCGACAAGCCCCGTTTGGGGTTCCCAGTCGCTTACAGCCATTGTCGCAGACCTTGAGGCCGTCTCGGAGCTTGCTTACTCCGTTGCGGGATCTACTTAAGGGGTGGCCCCCTGAAATATTTCTGAATCCTGTGATTGCTTTGTCGTGAAGGCCTCGTTGGGTTTTGATTTGGTTTTTCCGAGGTTGATCGAGTGTGTGTTGCTATTGGTGCACCCCGGCCGGGTAAAACTTTCTGAAAGCCGTGTCCACGGATATGGACGACTTGGAGCACAGTTTCTCGATCATAGACAAGCATAACTAAAGTACCGCCTTAATTTGACTAAGTAACTTGACTAGTAAATAGTGCAACACTCATGGAATGGTTAATAAAATTGCCAACGGTTGGGGGGTTCGTCCGCTTCCTTGTTGGTAAGCTGGGAGGAGGATGGATCGGATGAGATTACCATTATAACTGTTGTACTTAATTCACGGACATCCGTCTATCAATGGTTAGGCGGATGGTTAGCGTTTATCTGTAGAATTGCTAGGGTTTATCTTTCGCTGCAATGGCGTCACCCCAGGTTGTGTTCCCTTTAGAGGCATTAAGTCTTGCTGAGTACCCTTAGGGTCTCACACGATAAATTCTTGATTCAGATGAACAGGTACCCCCGCAGGACGGATACTGGGTGGAAGAAGCTGATGATGTGGGCAACGATCGTTCGGTGTAGAGATTCCGGGATCGGGGATCCGTGAGACCTGTAGTTGGGATGTGCTTATTTCTCTGGCATCTTATGCCGATTTGCTTCTTATCCGTACTCGGATTTTGTTTGCCGCTTCCGCATGATTCTCTGATGTGTGTTGTATGAGGAGTTATCCTAAAATATAGATCTATCTAGGTCATTTGAATCTTGCCGTATGGCGTTGGTATATTTCCTTTCTTTCTAGATGGTATGGCTCTGATGTACTCTTGTATGGTGGCTTGCGTACATACCCACTTGTGTACGTAGTTGATCCCTTCGCCTGCCGACTACGCCGCCCGTACAGGTCCCGTTGAGAGGGTAGTGGTTGGGACGTCTGAAAGGACTACCAGTGTGTGGCTTTTGGGGCCCCGCCGTACTATTTCAACCACGACCACTCATCCAGGCTTGTATCCAGGAGCGTAGTTCACCGAGGTAGTTACAATTGGTATCAGAGCCATCCCGACCTTCAGGGTTTCAGCCAAACGGTCGTTGTCAGTCTAGCAAATATTTTGGTAGTTATGTATATTAGGGAAAAACAAAACGCGAGAGTAGGACTGCTTCCACTTTTTCTTCTTACCCTCCCACCCACCCTTTTCTGGTAAGGAAGTGCAACGTTTTCAATCCTCTCCTCAAAGTTCAAACTAGGATTCACGTGTTTGGGGTTTCCGTAGTACCATAGGGTGTGTGTGTGTGTGTAATCCCTTGTCTATCTGTTGCATCCAAGTTGTTATCTTATCTGCCTTTGGTTATCAACTGTTGGTACATTCCATACCGACAGGCTTTTGTAAACCGACGCAATCTATCGTCCTCTTGTATCCGACGCTATCTTGTTTGGGGTGTTCGTTTCCGTAGTTACCAATCTTTAGGTTTCGTCGTGAGAAGAAGGGGTTAGGATATGTGTTCCACTTGTTCATGTGCGGAGTAATGATTTGAGTGCGGGATGGAGTCGCGACCATACCACTACTTGTATCATTGGCTTTTGTATATTGGATCGGTAGAGTCACTAATCTTGATTCGATAAGTAATTTTGCGCATCTATTGGTATTGTAATGCCGAAATTTGTGGAAAATTTTTCTTTGATATATTTGTGTACCACACTCCTTTTCAGTCGTGTGCGATATGCTTAATATCTTTTAGGAGCTATGAACTTTGTTGATATTTTAATATCATCGCAGTAAATGGTATCCTTTAATCTTGGTTAATTCCATCTTGGTACTATTTTGGATTATTATCATTCTCCATTATAGTACTGACTTGAGTTTTATATCAATGACAGGATGGCTCCACCACGCCGGACTGATGAGGACATACCTCCGGAACTGGGCTCAGCGCTGTCAAACATTGCCAATGCTTTGGCAGCTATGCAAGAGAACCAGCAGCGCTTTGAGGAGAGCGTCAGAAGAAACGAGTTTGCTCCACTTCCTCCACCTCCCAGGCGTGGAGACATCAAGAGCTTCCTCAAGTTCAACCCTCGTCAGTTTGATGTGTCTGACCGACCTCTGGACGCGGATGATTGGCTGCGTGAGATCTCAAGGTTGCTCGAGACTGCTGATGTTCCGGAACAGGAGTGGGTCAAGTGCGCTACTCACCTTCTCAAGGGAGATGCAGCTCTTTGGTGGGAGAACTACTTGAAGGCAAGCTGCACAGGTTTTCAGCCAACTTGGGAAAGGTTCACTGGAGCGTTCAAGGAGTAGTTTCTCTCAGATATTGTGATGGAAAGGATGAAGGAGGCTTTTCTCAACCTGAAGCAGGGAAATGATAACGTCAACACCTACATCAGGAACTTCATGAATCTATCTCGTTATGGTGGTGATGAGGTATCTGATGACAAGAAGAAGCAGAAAAGGTTCAGGCAAGGGCTCAATGCGTCGATCAAGTATGCGATTACGCATGCAAGACCGGCAACCTTCCTGGAACTACAGCACACAGCACTGCAAGAGGAGGCAAGCAGGCAAGTGTTCGAGGAGTCCAAGAAACATAACAGGGATGCATCAAGTTCTTCGGTTATGGCAGCTCCTTCTAAGCGGCGTGTTTGGGTTCCTAACACCTCACCGTCGCTCCCGGCTCCACCAAGACCTGCAAGTTTCGCGCCAAGGCCACCAAACTTCACCACTGCGGCTCCCAGGGGCTACAACAACCACTACCCTGGAGCGCCTGGCGGAGTCCCTGGCTACTCTGCTCCACGTCCAGCTGGTGCCTGTTACTCGTGTGGAGATCCTGGACATCCCCACTGGAACTGTCCGTTGAAGAACAAAACTCTCCCTCCACCCCCACCAAGATCTGCAACAAGCTCTCCTTCGGTTCGTGCACCACCGCCTCGGGCTCTCAACATCAACACTAAGCCCGGGTCTGCGGTTGTCCGTGCAAACTGCGTCAACGCCTCTCAAGCTGAGCTCGCACCAGGAGTTGTCATGGGTATGCTATCAGTTAACTCAGTTCCTGCACGAGTTCTCTTTGATTCTGGTGCTTCGCATTCTTTCGTTTCCATCAAGTTTGCAGTTGAGAATGGGTTAGCGGCGGATCCTCTTCTTAAGAAGCTAATGGTTCTTTCTCCTGGAGCAAATATGATGGCAACTAAGATCAGCCATGGCAACCAAGTTGAGATTGGTGGTTCTTCATTCTTGGCTTCTTTGATTATTCTGGGCAACTCTGATATTGATGTCATCCTGGGCATGGATTGGTTGACAGCAAATGCAGCTGTCATTGATTGTGCTGAACGCTCAGTGTCTCTGAAGATTCCTGAAGGCCATGTAGTCTTTTCTCCAAGTCTGACTCCTGCTGTCCAGCTCTATTCCTTGGCTGCTCTGAATAATGATGCTATGGAAGCTATTCAGGGTGTACCGGTGGTCTGTGAGTTTCCAGATGTCTTTCCTGAAGAGTTGCCAGGTATGCCTCCTGATCGCGAGGTTGAATTCGTGATTGAGCTTGAACCTGGAACGACTCCTATCTCCAAGCGGCCATATAAAATGGGTCCTTCTGAGTTGGCTGAACTCAAACGACAACTTGATGAACAAGAGAAATTGGGTTTCATTCAACACAGTACTTCTTCCTGGGGTAGCCCAACAATCTTTGTGAAGAAGCGTGACAGAACCGATAGACTCTGTGTTGACTACCGGGCTCTCAATGCTAAAACCATCAAGAACAAATATCCTCTTCCTCGGATAAATGATCTATTTGATCAGCTGGCAGGAGCTGTGGTGTTCTCTAAGCTAGACTTGAGAAGTGGTTATCACCAAATCAAGATTCGCAAAGAAGATGTGCCCAAAACAGCTTTCACCACTCGCTATGGCCTGTATGAGTACACGGTCATGTCTTTCGGTCTCACCAACGCACCTGCTACCTTCTCGAGGCTGATGAACTCCGTTTTCATGGAGTACCTTGATAAGTTTGTGGTGGTATATCTGGATGACATTCTGGTCTATTCCAAGTCCAAGGAGGAGCATGAAGAACACCTGCGGTGTGTCCTGAATAAGCTTCGTGAGAACCGCTTGTATGCAAAGTTCTCAAAGTGTGAGTTTTGGCTGCCTGAAGTAACATATCTGGGTCATGTTATCTCCGCCAAGGGCATTGCAGTTAACCCGGAAACCGTGAAGACAATAGTTGAATGGCTTCCTCCTGCTAATGTAAAGGAAGTGCGGAGTTTTCTCGGCTTGGCTAGCTATTGCCGTCGCTTTGTGCAGAACTTCTCGAAGATAGCAAAGCCTCTTACCGATCTCCTCAAGAAGGGCAAGAAGTACCTGTGGACTCCTGCTTGTCAAGAAAGTTTTGAGACACTCAAACAGAAGCTCACTTCCACACCAGTCTTGGTTCCTCCGGATACATCTAAGCCTTTCCAGATATTCTGCGACGCCTCTTTGCAAGGATTGGGTGCGGTCCTTATGCAAGAGAGACAGGTGGTTGCTTATGCCTCTCGTCAGTTGAAGACGCATGAGGTCAACTATCCCACACATGACCTTGAGCTAGCAGCAGTTGTCTTTGCCTTGAAGCTTTGGAGGCACTACTTGCTTGGTAACCGTTGTAAGATCTTCTCGGACCACAAGAGTTTGAAGTATATCTTCACTCAGCCGGATCTCAATCTTCGGCAAAGGAGATGGATTGAAGCAATAAATGACTTCGATGTGACCATCAACTACACCCCAGGCAAAGCAAACGTCATGGCAGATGCGCTTAGCCGTAAAGCTTATGTCAACAACCTCATGGTAGAAGAGCAGCAGCCTCTCTTGTGCGAGGAATTCCGTCAGCTCAACCTTGAAGTTGTGGAACAAGGGCATCTCCTGAATCTTCTGGCTACTCCTCTCTTGGAAGAACAGATTCGTTCTCGGCAGCGTGGTGACCCGCACACCAGAAAGCTCATCTCTAAGCTTGGCACTCCGAAGTATGAATCCTTCCATGTTGATGACCAGGGCACGCTCTTCTTCGATCACCGGATGTTTGTTCCAAACTACCCGGGTCTGAGAGACCAAGTTCTCAAGGAGGCACATGATTCGGTTCTTTCTATCCATCCTGGCAGCACAAAGATGTACATGGACTTGAAAACACAATACTGGTGGCCTGGGTTGAAACGGTATTGCGCCAAGTATGTCTCAGAATGTGATGTCTGTCGCAGAGTCAAGGCTGTCCATCAGAAACCATTTGGTCTTCTACAGCCATTGAAACCTCCGGAATGGAAATGGGAGAAAGTAGAGATGGACTTCATCACTGGCTTTCCGAGGTCGCAGAAGGGCAACAATGCAATCTTTGTTGTCATCGACAGGCTTTCTAAAGTGGCACACTTCTTCCCAGTCAAAGAAACAATTTCTGGAATTCAGTTGGCTGAGCTCTATATCAACAGGATTGTCTCTTTGTATGGGGTTCCACTTGAAATCAGTTCAGACCGTGGGAGCATCTTCACCTCAAAGTTCTGGGAGAGTTTCCAAAAAGCTTTGGGAACGAAGTTGAACTTCAGCACTGCTTACCACCCTCAGTCGCAAGGACAAGTGGAAAGAATCAATCAGATTCTGGAGGATATGCTTCGGGCTTGCGTCATCTCTTTTGGCATGAAGTGGGAGGAATGCCTTCCATATGCTGAATTCTCCTACAACAACAGCTTCCAGAAGAGTCTGAAGATGGCACCATTCGAGGCTCTCTATGGCCGCAAGTGCAGAACACCGATTGGTTGGTCAGGTGCAGGAGAAAGAATCTGGTTTGGCCCTGACATTGTGACTCAAGCAGAGGAGAAGGTGCATATCATTCTGGAGAATCTGAAGATTGCTCAAAGTCGTCAGAAGAGCAACTATGACAGGAAGCACACAGATATGGTATATGCCCCTGGTGATCTCGTCTATCTTCGTGTCACTCCCATGAGAGGAACACACCGCTTCGGTATCAAAGGAAAGTTGGCTCCTAGATACATCGGTCCTTTCAAGATACGTGGTAGAAGAGGAGAAGTTGCTTATGCACTAGAGCTTCCGGAAAAACTCAAAGTCCATGATGTTTTCCACATCTCTCAGCTCAAGAAGTGCTTCAAAGATCCCGGCAGAACCGTGGATCATGAGCTAATAGACCTCCAAGAAGATCTCTCTTATCAAGAACACCCCACCAAAATCCTTGAGACCGCAGAACGAAGGACTCGCAACAAGTCCATCATGTTTTGCAAGGTGCAGTGGTCACACCATTCCGTTGATGAAGCAACTTGGGAGCGTGAAGATGAACTCCGTGTCAACCATCCTTCTCTCTTTGTGTCTTCTTCTTCTTCCTAGAATCTCGGGGCGAGATTCCTGTTTAGTGGGGGAGAGTTGTAGCATCCCAGTTGTCTAACCCCTGTAATGCTACATGTCATAATAATAAAAGGGCCACGTCCAACATATAATTGTTGCATCATCAGCACATCATGCTCATGTCATCATGTCCCCTTGCATTTGAGCATCATATAAAACCTTTTCTTGTTTGGTTCTTATCTCATGTGCATGATTAATTGTAGTTGCCTCTTGATATTGTATTTGGTTCTTAATAAATTGTTAAATGCCCAAGTTGAGTTGGGGGCATCTCTCTTTTGACTCCACCACCTTATCTTTCACCACCTTATAATTCCACCATCCAATAATATGGGCTTGGCCTTTTATTGAGTTACCCCTAGCCCATGTTGTTGGTTGGATCCACCCTTGATCTTTGCTTGGCCTTGTCCACATTTTGGAATGGAGATGAATAGTGCCACATTAATATCCTTGTTCTCACAAGGATAATTGTGGCATTAATTATTCTGCATGGGCCATGCAATAGCCACCTTTGCCCTAGCATTTGGTTTTTGCTTGTTTTCTAAATGGATCCTTTCCTCTTTGTTTGATCTTGTTTTGTGAGTATCAACCCTAGCCCCCTTCCCTCTAGCTTACCCCATGCACCCACATGTGCTAATGGGCATGCCCAACCAGAAAACCCTTCCCTCTCTCTTGGAACATGCTTGGCCATTATTTTTGGATCATGCATGAACTATAGTAGAACCCCAACACCATATGGTCATCTTTCTCCCCCTCTCCCTCCCTCCTTTTCTTGCCTGAGCTTGTTTAGAGCTTGTACTTGAAGCATGCTTGAGCAAGTTAGCACCCCCTCCATCTTTTCTTACCTCTTTTAGCAAACCCTAATCCCTCTCTTGCCAACTATCCTCTAGCTAAACCTAAACCCTAAGCTACTTCCCTCTCTAATCAACATCCCCCTAAAACTAAACCCTATTTTACATCTACCTAAACAAACCCTAGCACCACCCTTTCCTATCTAGCATGTTCCCATGCCCCATGTCTCTCTCACCTCTCTCTACCTACCATGCGCCCTACCCCAGCACCCTACATGCCCCACACGACCAGGACCCCTCCTAGCTACCCCCACACGACCATGCCCCTCTCTCCTAGCCCTAGCCGAGCATGCCCCTCTTTTCCTCCCCTCTTTTCCTCTCTCTCTACCAGCATCTGGCCAGCGCCCTACCCTGCCTGCCTCACCGAACCCCCTCAGGGCCACCTGCCAGCCCCCTCTCACCTCCCCAGCTCGACCACGCCACCCCTGGCCCATGCTGAGCACGTGAAAGGGAGGAGGCCGACGCGCCCTGCCAGCTTTCCCCTCCCCCACGCCACAACCTGCCCCTCTTCCTTCTTATCCTCTCCCTGCCCTCCTGGCCTCTCCCCAGATCCGCCTGAGGCTTGCCTCGCACACCCCCCTTCCTCCACACCACCCCAACGCCCTCTCGCCGCCACACCGCCGTCTACCCCTGCCCCAGACAATCTAGCCGGAGGCGTGTCGCTGCGTGTTGTCGAGGAGGCCCCGGGAGTTCGCCTGCGACGCTCTGGAGCCAGACGCGAGGAGGAGACGCGCCAGGAACGCCAGGACCAGCGCACGCCGACGCAAACCCTAGCTACGGCCGTCGTCAGCCTCGCCGTGGATCGCGACTACCCCCGCCCGTATCAGGCACGCCATCGGCCCCGCGGTAAGCCCCTGGTTCTGCTAGACATAGTCCCGTCTTCGTTCGCTTCCTGGTTGCGCGGGTCACGCCGTCGAGCACCCTCGGTGCACGGTGGGTGTCGTCGTCGTCGCCTGCTCCAGCGCACGCCACCACCTTAGCAAGCCGCCGCCGTCCCTCCTAGCACCAACCGCACCCTACCGCAGCGGCTCCGCGTCCGCGCAGGCGCCCCCGGTCGCGGGTTCGAACCCTCTGCGCCGCGCGCGTCGCGCACGCGACAGACACACGCGCTGTTCAGACAGGTTCAGAGGAAGATCCACAGTGCGCGGCTGTTCTTTTGCGAAACCCCCCCTCCAGTTTCTGTTTTGCCAACCCGCAGTCCTCGAGGCCCCACCCGCCAGCGTCCGTGTGAATCTTGCAAAAAGGCTCCCAGGGAAAACGTTATCCAACCCGCGGTCCCTCCCTGCTGCCACCTGTCGCCGCCACGTTCGCCAGCGCGTCCGCGGGACACTCTTGCACAAACCCCCCCTGCCTTTTAGTTTAACCAACCCGCGGTCCAGCTTGGCCCCGCTGTCAGCGTCTGTTGGCGTTTTGCTAATAGGCTCCTGGGTTTTGCTGAAATGAACCCGCGGTCCAGGTTGTTCTCAGACACCGCCGCGTGGGCCAGAGAAACCCCCCTGGCCCACCTGTCTGCGACTCAGGCTGGGTCAGTCTGAGTAGAAAACATCCAGATGCGGTTTTCAAATTCAAATTGGTTTAAATAATTTAAAATGCAAATCTAATTCAGTTTTTAATAACTTTGTCATACTATTTCCAAATTAGACAAATAATATAGGTTTTTGATACAGAAAAATGAGAGGAATTCAAATATGCCATCTATTTTGACTTTTGCAAAAGCAAAATTCCAAGCTTATGTTAATTACATCAAATGCCACTGGATTTTCCTTAATTCATAACTAATGTTTTGTAATTCCTAATTTAGCAAATAAGTAGTCTAAATTGATCAGCTCGGCGAGACCTTTCTGTTTATGCTATCCTTGACTTCAATTGCAGCATGCATCATATAAATATATTGCGAACAACAACTGTTATGACAACAAAATATGACTAAAACCCACTTACTTGTTATTTTCTTGTCCACCACACCTCACCATGCCATGCTACTTTACTTGCCATGCAAATTGTGCATCATTCATCATGGCATGGTTGTTTGCTTGACGCATCTTATTCATATGCTTGTGCTCTATATTCATGTTGGCCTTGTTTGTTTGGTTTTTCTCGGATAGACACTGAGCAGGGGTTGTATCAAGAGAACCAGGAGCACTACCCAGATCCGTCCCTCGCTTCAACTGAGATACCAGGCAAGCACTACCACATGCTTGCATACATACAGTACCTATTGCCTCTATCTTACTCTTGCATCATCGAGTCGCGATTGCATTAAATTGGATCCCAAGTATGCATAGCCTTTACTTTTAAACTCCACCAAGCTTGTTCCTCCATCCCATGAGCCATTACTATAGGAGTTGTCTGGGCCATGCGAGTCGTAGAACAGCATGTGTAGGGTTTGTGAGAGTCTGTTGGTTAATGAGGTACCTAAAACAACTTAACCTGAGTAGTATGGGATAACTAAAGAAAGTGGCACCGGTGAGCAACATCTGCTATTTGGTTTTTTCCTGCTCACTTGTGTCCCGTAAGACCCCGAGTACTTGATTCCTGTTCCTTGATTTATCGCGCTATCCACATCCGGGAGGTATATGGGACCCCCCTGAGCCAGAGCTTGATTCCGTCTTATTTCTTGGGGCCACAAACTAGTTTGAGGTTTTATTTACGATCCTGTACTTATGCCATGTTTACCGCTTTATTTACGATTGTGCGAGGTACTGCACACTGTACTGTTTTGGAAGCGGAATGTTTACGCGGTATCGACAAGCCCCGTTTGGGTTTCCCAGTCGCTTACAGCCATTGTCGCAGACCTTGAGGCCGTCTCGGAGCTTGCTTACTCCGTTGCGGGATCTACTTAAGGGGTGGCCCCTGAAATATTTCTGAATCCTGTGATTGCTTTGTCGTGAAGGCCTCGTTGGGTTTTGATTTGGTTTTTCCGAGGTTAATCGAGTGTGTGTTGCTATTGGTGCACCCCGGCCGGGTAAAACTTTCTGAAAGCCGTGTCCACGGATATGGACGACTTGGAGCACAGTTTCTCGATCATAGACAAGCATAACTAAAGTACCGCCTTAATTTGACTAAGTAACTTGACTAGTAAATAGTGCAACACTCATGGAATGGTTAATAAAATTGCCAACGGTTGGGGGGTTGTTCGTCCGCTTCCTTGTTGGTAAGCTGGGAGGAGGATGGATCGGATGAGATTACCATTATAACTGTTGTACTTAATTCACGGACATCCGTCTATCAATGGTTAGGCGGATGGTTAGCGTTTATCTGTAGAATTGCTAGGGTTTATCTTTCGCTGCAATGGCGTCACCCCAGGTTGTGTTCCCTTTAGAGGCATTAAGTCTTGCTGAGTACCCTTAGGGTCTCACACGATAAATTCTTGATTCAGATGAACATGTACCCCCGCAGGACGGATACTGGGTGGAAGAAGCTGATGATGTGGGCAACGATTGTTCGGTGTAGAGATTCCGGGATCGGGGATCCGTGAGACCTGTAGTTGGGATGTGCTTATTTCTCTGGCATCTTATGCCGATTTGCTTCTTATCCGTACTCGGATTTTGTTTGCCGCTTCCGCATGATTCTCTGATGTGTGTTGTATGAGGAGTTATCCTAAAATATAGATCTATCTAGGTCATTTGAATCTTGCCGTATGGCGTTGGTATATTTCCTTTCTTTCTAGATGGTATGGCTCTGATGTACTCTTGTATGGTGGCTTGCGTACATACCCACTTGTGTACGTAGTTGATCCCTTCGCCTGCCGACTACGCCGCCCGTACAGGTCCCGTTGAGAGGGTAGTGGTTGGGACGTCTGAAAGGACTACCAGTGTGTGGCTTTTGGGGCCCCGCCGTACTATTTCAACCACGACCACTCATCCAGGCTTGTATCCAGGAGCGTAGTTCACCGAGGTAGTTACAAATCTTCAAGGGTATGAAGATCTAATCCAATCTCTCTCGTTGATTGCATCTCCTAGATTAGATCTTGGCTTTCCCTCTGTTCGCATCCGTATAAAATTTTGATTTACTATGCCGCGAAACCCTTCAATCCCGAATCCCATTCGAGACTCCGAACAACATTCGATCTCTTTCTCATCATTCCATAACTACTCAAACAACGTCGAATCCTTAAGTGTGTCTCCCTACGGTTCGTGAATTATTCGGACATGATCGAGACACTTCTCCGAACAATAACCAATAGAGGAATCTGGAAATTCATATGGCTCCCACATATTTCTACGATTACTTTGCGATCGAATGAACCACTTACATACGATATCAATTTCCTTTTGTCTCACGATAGTTTACTTATCCGAGGTTATGATCGTCGGTATCACTGCATACCTAGTTCAACCTCGTTACCGATAAATACTCTTTTCTCGTTCCCGTGATATGTGATCCCTTATGAGCCAGTCACATGCTTGCAAGCTAATTGGATGACATTTCACCGAGAGGGCCCAGAGTATATTTATCCGTCATATGGATGGACAAATCCCACTCTTGATCCATGTGTCTCAACCAATACTTTCCGAACACTCAATGCCTCCTTTATAGCCACCCAGTTACGGTGTGGTGTTTGATGTCATCAAAGCATCCATCCGGTAAAGGTGATATGCATGATCTCATGGTCGAAGGAATTAGATTACTATGTATCAGAAAGCATATAGCAATTGAACTAATAAAATGACTTGATATTTATGCTACGCTTATCTATAGGAGTATGTCCACCATATCATTCTCCTAACGATATGATCTTGTTGTTAATAACATCTCAATGTTCATGATAGGGACACCACAATCATCTATTAACCAACAAGATAGTATTATATAGAGGCTTTACTAGGGACTCTTATTTTAGTCTACAAATCACACAAGTATTAATGTTTCCTTGTTAATACTATTATAGCATGAATGTAAACATTTATCATAAACACAAAGATATAATAATAACTATATTTATTATTACCTCTAGGGCATATCTCCAACACTCTCCTCATCCTCGTGCCTGTTTAATGGCCTGATATAGATCAACCTTTCAAGCGAGTCGACGACGCCACAAATCAGTGAGGCACGCAATGGCGTTTCATTGTGCGCCTACGATCACCTTCCCGCCCCTTCTACACCTCTTCCACCCATTTACCCCTATATATCCCTCATCTCTCGTCGCGGTTGAGCACCCGCAATTCTCGCCGTTCTCCAAAAAATCTTAGAGCATCCGCCATGGCGGAGCGTTATCACAGCAACTATGCGGCGGTCAACAGCTTCGGCCGCCGTTGGCTCCATGGTTGTGAAGCTCTCCTGCTCTACGGAGTGAAATACCCAATGCTGCATGACTTGTGCTGCCCGGCGGGAAGAGGTTGAGCGCAGGGATGGCAATGGGCCCCCAAAACCCATAAACCCGACGGATACCTGCCTCAAACGGGAAGGGTTTGGTAAAAAGTTAGACCCGCCAAGTCTAACGGGCGGTTATGGGGGTGGCAAACCCGTACCCGCAAACCCATAGAACGGCTCTAAGCCTTAATCATATACCTAATAATCATTTGCCTAACCACACGTCCCACGCCCTCCCCCCCCCACACACACACACACAAAACACACATCACATGCACACGATGGAATATGGAGTCTTCGAGACAGCACACACGCGTACGCGTCCATTTCCACTAACCCCATCCCAATATCCCATTGTTTTCATCCCGCATGCGTCAGGATCGCTCCCATTTCATGCGCTGGTGGGTACCTGTCGAGGCCCCGAATCCGGCCGGGTCGCGGGTCTGGTAAGAAATGAGACCCGACAACATAAACGGACCGGGTATGGGGGCGGACCCGACCCCGAACCTGGCGGGTGCCATTCCTAGTTGAGCGCTAGCGGTAGGCCTGTGTCGGCGGTGCCAATCGGCGCGAAGAGGATCGCCGCAGTCTAGCCGATCTACTACAACAAGATGACATATGACCAGCCCGCGTGCCATCGCTGTCGCGCGGGCACCTTCGCCTCGTCAAGGCGAAGAAGGAGCTGGACATAGGCGATTCTTCGGCGAAAAAGAAGAAGCCATGGTCACCGCCACAGGAGTACGTGCGGAGCGTGGTGAAGGTGGAGGCACCGGAAGACACCGTGGACTTCCCCGACCTCAAGTTGGACGAGTGTGAATCCTTCGATGACGTGTTGTCGATGTCGTTGGAGTACGCCCTCGCCTGGTCCAATCCCGAGGCAGAGCGGGAGGAGGCGGAGCGCCAGCGCCGTGCATGGGAACACGATGTGTGCCGCCAGGCGTGCCTCAACCGTGGCGGCGTCATGGTACTCGGCGACTCCGACGACGACGAGGCGTGGTCGAGCGAGCCTCGGAAGCGCTCCGGCGATGACGGACAAAGCTCTTGGCACCCGCCGAAGGAAGAACCAGCGAACGACTATGACGACGACGGCGGCGACAATGACTACACATCGGTCTAGCGTCGTCTGGGCATGTATTAGACGTTTTTCTTTGTTTTCAATCGTATTTCGTTTGCCTTGTATGAACTTGTCTACTAGGTATAAAACTTCGCCAACTTTTATCCAAATTTGCGCGTATTTTAAAACTGCAAACATTGGGCTTGGGGCCGACTGGAAATCGGCGCCCCCGCACAAACAGTTAGCACCAGCGTCCCGAAATGAAGTCAGCAAATGGCCTAGGAGGTAGTGCCCGCGGGAGGCCCGCATACGCCCGCTCAGTCCCACACAATTTAAACAGGTGTTCGACGAGAGGTCGCGAAATTTATGCGCGTGTCCACTATCCCATGTATGTCCACATATATCCGCAAATACCTTATTGTAATTGTTGCTTGTATAATGTTTATAAAAATATTTTAGTATATAATATGATCAACATTTAGCATTTTAATGTATTAATTATTTTTTTCACTTTCTGAGTGACTCGTCATTCTTTCTACTGAACATAATATTTACTTGATTGGGAAATTTCTACTTCTTTCGATCCAAATTAATATTCTCATATTTGGCTAGATTCGGATGTATCTAACACTAAATATGATTAGATATATTTGAATCTAAACAATGTAAAAATATTTATTTGGATCGAAATAGCTTTTTTGATGTTCGCTCGGGGCTTCACACGAAAACCCATCATTTTTTCTTGTTACTTTTATGTGGGCTTGTGGGCTTCGTGGGCAGCCCACTCCTGCACCCTGAGGCTGGAGACGCTCCGAGGCCGGAGCTAAACGGTGCCGTCCCTGTGGCGGATGAACAGGGAAGGGAAAGGAAAAGGTTCGGAATGGTATGCCTGGAAAACTGGGCTCGCGACATCGGTATGAGCTGTATGAAGTGTGAAGCGTGTCAGGTCCAGCAATTCACAGGCCGACAGAGGAGATGTGTTTCCAGCTAGAAGCAGCCGTAGTTCACGTCGTCATGTCGTGCAGTTTTTCTGGTGCGGACCCGCACTACCTTCAAATGAGAAACCTAGCTGGAGCGAACTAAGCGAGCACGTCCTTATTGAAGAGTCGTGCGGCGGCGGTACTATGTGCCCGCCGGCGTTTAGCTGATCTGCTCGTCACGTCCATGAATGCTCCAACATTGCATACCGCGTGCTAGTCTGGTATGGTATAGGAACAACCCACTATACGGATGATTTGTTGGAGACACACTTTTTTTTTGCGGGGTGAGACCTTTGGTTTTCAGTTAGGCCCTGCTCGTTTTATCTTCGATTACAGATGAGGTCCGAATGTTACGGTGTATACCGAAGTTTTAACGAAATCAATCTAGATCCGTAATATTTACTGGCTAAAATACAGGGAACAATCGGGGACTTAGTTGTGCAACCATAACACTAGTGTCAGCTGTAAGAAAATGTTTTGTTCAAAAAAAAAGCTGTAAGAAAATGCTTAGGAAATGGCCCAAATTATTTCACCCGAACAATTTATTAGGGCAAATGGGATCTCATCCTGCGGTACAGAGAAGATCGACTTAGAACATATTGTAGTCGCAATGTAGGACTACTAAAATATGCGAAAGCCTGCAAAAAGTATGAGAAAAAGAGGATAATAAAATATGCTAAGCAGACATGTGACCTAAGCTAATCAAGGCATTTGAAATCAGACGAGCCATACCGAAGTTTTACGGCCCATTGCTGGGAAGGCGCGAAAGGCCGGCCCAGAAAAGAAAGTCCGGCCTACTTCGAAACTCAACCATGAGGATACCTTGCTGGGATAGCAGTTAGCACACAGATCGAATCACATAGACCTGGTTTCTAGGCCCTAGCTGGGCTCGGTGGTGAACCACTCTCTAGCTCGGCCCTGTCATCAAATGACTTGCAGCAACCTCAACCATGAGGGTACCTGGAGCTCAAGAGCCCATCCGAAGTCGTTATTAATCCCACAGAAATACAAAAAAAATGAGACATAGCTGGATATTATCAAATAATTGGAGATCGCGGTTAATCGTGCCCTGGGAGCAATAGGATTTCAAGGAACACCACGAAAATCTTTCAGATTTTTTTAAAACCCTCGGGGCACAACCTTTGTCCCAAGCTATTAATTAAGGTTAAGTTTTGCAAGAAAGTAAAGGTTCAAGTTTAACATACAAATTACTCTCGCGGTATGAAATCATCCAGTCGCTTAGCCCTCACGCTCATCCACATGCGGGCTTCACGCTTAATTCTATCTAGGACTACAAGAGGCATCGTGTGCTTTTTGCGGAAGACCATGTCATTGGGCTAATTCCAAATCTCCCAATTGGTCAGAAGGATAAGGGATGCCATAGCTTTGTGGTTCCGAATAAGGCCATCCGTCATTAACTTCCACCATTTTTTTTAATAAAAAGCTCCGCCAATTGCGATTGGTCCATGTCCGGAATGCCGATCCAAGCTTTAAGGTAACACCAAATCTGTTTGGTGTACCGCCAGTTGACAAAGAGATTAGTAATCGTATCCATGGTATGCTTGCAAAGTGGACAAAGGCCACAGTTATTTCATCCTCTTTTCACCAATGGATCCATCGTCTAAATTCTATTTTGTGTGACTAGCCAAGCAAAAAATTCTCTTTTGGAGGCGCCCAAGCCTTACAAACAAAGTTGTTCATGCTTGAGGTGATGGAGCCCAAGAATTGCATCTCATACGCCGACTTTGTCGTGTACTCCCCATTTTCTGTGAGCTTCCAAACAATATCATCCTCGACATTCTCAACAAAAGATTGACGTCTTGAATGAGAGTACAAAGCTCCACACATTGCCATAGGTGCTCGATATAAAAGTCATTTCCCAATCTAATCTTCCCAATCCAAGTGTTATAATGTATCTTCCAATTCTTTTTGATTGATGCCTAAAAAATGAGAGGCACGATGTCCTTTGGCCTCCTTTCACCTATCGAAGACGCATGCCAAAAGGGGGATTTGTGACCATTCCTAATCGTGATGGTGGTGGTGGTGTAGAAGATGCACATGTCCTCCTCGGAGCAAGGGTTCCCTGAACCAACCCAAATTTTGTCGAGGCTCTTCCAGTCAAGCCAAGCCCATCTTAAACGAAGTGCCGCCGCAAACTTATCGATGTTTCTTATCCCAATCCCTCCAAACTTTTTTTGGCCTACACACCGTTTCCCAATTAACTTTGCACTTTGCCCCATATGTTTTGTCCTTGGCCTCCCAAAGGAATGCCCTTTCAGTTTTGTTGATGAACTTTATAGTTCCCGGTGGAAACACAAGAGAGGAGAGGTAGTAAGTTGATTGCAATGTGATCACCGACTTCACAAGCTCGTTGCGCCCGGCCATAGTGATAAACTTCCCATTACAAGTTGGTAGCTTCCCGATGCATTTATGCTCAAGGTGTTAGAAATCTTTCGGTTATGATGATGACATGGTAACACGCCAATGCGTCCAATTGACTACGGATGTTGCGTTCAAGGGCTATTGGGCCCCAAATTCGTGGAAACAAAAAAGCGAGATCAATTTTCAGAACAAATCCAGATGAACTTGTAGGTGGTACTCATTTTAATTTATAAAAATATTTTCCATTCTTTAAATACAAAAAGAAATTTTCATTGTAGAAAGTAATATATCAATGAGAGATCCACACTTTTCTATTGTAGTGTAGCCCACAAATGAAATTAGTTCATCAAATTTACATATGAGTAGTGAGTATCTACATGTTGACGTGGGGTCTCCACGGCAATGCCTATGGTTTATGGACCTAGGTTTTTCGGAAAGGAGGTGTGCGTTGGAGACTTTCTCGGTTAACAGACAAACAATAGGGACACAAGTTTACTAGATTCAAGACCCCTTAAAGAAAATCCTATTCCTGCTTGTTTGTTCTCAATTGAATAAAGGTTACAAGTCACCAAGATGGATGTGGTTTGCACAGATTGGATCTTACGTGTTTGCGGTGAGAGTTTCAATGCCCTTCTTAGTGGCCCCTCCTAGCCCTTATATGGGGAGGCTAGTCTCGGGTACCATCCGAGTCGGTCACAAGTTGGAGTGTATCTATAAGCTTTTCTAGTTTAGAAGCGTTTTCTTGCATGTCACGCCAGGAGCCGGCGTCTTTGGGAATTCTTGTCACAATCTTCATTTGCTTCAGGGACCTCAGAAGATCATCACGTGGGCCTCCAGTTGTGCCGAACCGGATAGACCAAATATGAGTGGTCATTGGATATACCTATGCCGCATGTATCTGTGAAAAAAATAAGAATTTTTAACTCCAAACTGTGTGTTTGTTGATTAGGTGCATATATGAATTTGTATCCGAATATTAATATATACTCTTTTCCAAAAAAAATGATCAAAATCTTCCAAAGTATTACATTCATATGTATCTTGGTTGCAATTGTGTCCGCCTCTAAGCGATTTCATGAATGAGAATAAAAGATCGATGGAGTCAAGAGACTCTGAGTTGATTGTTTGGAAATTTATGTTGTGCGGCATTTGAGTAGCGGACTACGTGATGTACTTTTTAAAATGGAGAAATCAACTACTCCGTTTGATCCAAATTAATGTACCTCTAGTCGAAATTACCCGGCAAAGATTTATTGAATTTAGACCATTTTTAGGTAATATTATTTTTCCTAAAACTCCAACTAGTAATTTGGATCGGAGAGAGGAGTATATAATATTTTGAGTTTGAATTGTCTGTAGCTTACTAGCTTGTCGCCATTTCGTCTGTTTGTTGTCATGGCCTGACGAGTGTTGTAGTCATATATGGCGCGTTTCACTGCCTTCAAACTGAAGACAAGGATTTGGAAAAGCTGCATTGTTACTCAAGATCAAAATATACCTCTCTCAATGTTACTGACACGACGTCATCTCCACTGTGACCATTAACTGAACGTCTACTCAACAACTACGGATAAGACAGCAGTACTGTAACATAGTGATTGTACCACTATCGTCGGGTACTGTTATCTCTGGACCATGTTTCAGGAACGGAGCACCTCACACGCTTCGTATACTCCCTCCGTTTTAAAATATAAGATGTTTTAGATTAATTAAAAAATTATCTAAACTTTTTTTATTGTGTAGATTCACTAACCTGAGTGAACCAATATATAAAAATAAAGTCTAGATATATTTATTTTAGTAAGCTAAAATATTTTATATTTTAAAACAGAGAGATACAAAATTGCTGCCACATGAAGTAAGTTTTGTTATTGGATCATCATCCGGACCGGAACCTATATAAATCTTGCGTGCCTTGAGGTGTTTAGCACATCGGTTCATGATCACAAGTACTTACACCTACAAATCTCTCACTGTAATCGAAAATACGGAAGTTTGTCAATTAGGTGCAAATATGAATTTGTATCAGAATATAACCATAATCTTCTAGAGGATCACATTCATATATATCTTGGTTGCAATCGTGACCAGCTCGTTTTTAGAATAACAGGAGCCTCGTCCTCAATCCCATTTTCATTGAAATGAAACCTAGCGAACAGGTACAGATTTTTACAAGGAAGAAAGGTAAAAGGTTCAGAGAATGAAACAGAGGCTCAAAAGGCAGAAGCTACAAAAGGCCACAATGGTGCCAAATTGCCACCAAGCTCACAGGTTTATCCTCATTTTTTTGGAAAAGAGTATATATTAATATCACAGTGATACCAATTACACCCAGCATCTGTAACAACGCATGCCCTAGCGGCCCTACGGATGCACACAGCCCAGCAAAAAGCAAGAAAAATTATAAAAAAGAAAAGTCTCGCTACAGATAACTAATCCTTAAAGCAACGACACTGACACCATCAGAACAACACCAATAGTCCACCACTCCAATAACAACGCCTTCAATAAAGAAACAGTACCCAAGCGTCGTGGTTGTCCGATCAAAGATCATAGGTATTTACCCTGGAGAAAGCTCTTGCTCACAAAACAATGCCTTCAACAAGGTCATTGCCAGGCACAACCAGTTAAGGTCAGTCCTTGGATTTTCACCCTGCAAGATAAGACTGGGAACTCCCCCTGTGTTGTCTTCCCGCACCAACAGTCACTGCAATGAGTCCTAGATCACGCAGCCAGTTCTCCGTCGCCACAAGAACAGAAATCACCATCGCCACCCCCTCATATTTCCGCTTTTCTGACATTCTCCGCATCTGACTTCACCATGGCTCTTACAATGTCACTTGGTGGAAACAAACAACAGAGCTTCGCAACACTCCCGCTGAAACCAAACGGCCAGAAAAACAAGGTGCGCTCGACCGAATACCTTCCGATCCAGCAATCTTCAGGCATGATACGCCCATGGGAGTTCGCCGGCGGAGCCTTGCGGAACCCGCCTCTCCAGACCAGATCAACGAGGGCAGACATCAAGCAGATCTTCGTCTTCGTGCGAAAGAAACCAAAGGACCACCACCTTTATTAGATCCGACACAACGATCCCCACACCACCGGCCGGTTTCCGGAGAACGGATCGAGCAGGCAATTAGGGATAGAGAGCCGATCTAGGTCTTCCAACGGAATCCCCTTGCCGACACCTCCTCCACCAGATCGTCACCCGCCCCACTCTGGTAGAGGCCGTCGCCTTCGGATCCGAGCTCCCACGAAGCCACCGCCGGCCGGAGCCGCGTAGACGTTGATGGCGAGGGGGGCCCGTCCAGCGTCGGCGTTCTCCTCCCAACCGCCGTGCTAGGGCCGGGAGGCCAGATCCCCGCCGCTCCCATCATCGGCGCCACGCACTTAGGCTGGCGGCCCTCTGGGGGCGACGAGGAGGGAGAAGGATGGAGGGAGAGGAGGTGGCGGCTGGGTTAGGTTTGGCCCCCTCGGTCGTCGGGAGGGGGCGACGCGATGGGGAGAGATATCGCGAGAAGGATGGAGGGGGACTAATGGACCAAAAACAAAGCTTAAGGCGCATTCACCAGCTCAAACCAACTGTATAGATTCATGGGAGGTGGCCACTCCGCCAAGAACCATCGCCGGCATGAGCCAAGTCCCAGCCCTAGCAATTTTCTTCGTCTTTGGGGATAGCTTGCCAATATTATCAATATTAGCCGAATCCTTGAGGTCAGCCACTCGTTAGTTGCATGGGGGCTTGCAGAAGATGGGAGATATGCCGACAGAAACTGCCGCCTCTTCCATCATATATTCCTTGAAGATCAGTCTCCATCGCTTGAGGGAGCATAGAACAGCAGCACCGACATAATTTAACAAGGAGTGTTTTTTGTTGGAAACCCATAATCTAGCAACAGATTCATAGGTACAATCGACATTAACTTTAAAAATGAGAGCAATCTTGGGCCAAATCTGCCTAAACAAGTGGTGCACTGTTTCTAATTCAGAGCATAATACACGGTCCTCGGGTTTATGCATATATATTTTTTAAGTTATCCTTAGTCATGAGCTTGTTCTGTGCAAGGAGCCGTAGGAAGATATGAAGCCTTAGGGACACCGCTAAGCGATTTCACGAATGAGAATAGATGAACGTTGGCGCCAACACTACTAGGAAAACAGCTATAGGTAATCAGCACATCCGTGGCTCACATGGTTGAAGTGCCCCACGGCTAAAACAAGCGTGGCCCACCTGTGGGCAGTGCCCTACTAATAACTAGAACAACCGTGGCGCACATGTGTGGGCCAGGGCCCTGTTGGCCACACGCCAAACATCTGTAGCGCACTATAGTCATGTGCGCCACGGTTGTTAGGGTCATCTGTGGCGCATGTGTGCCTGGTGCGCTACGCCTAAGCGCATGCCCCCCTCTGCTCTGAAACGGCCACAAACTTCTGTGGCGCACTCGGCCTAGTGCGCCACAGGGAGTAGGAGCATTTGTGGCGCACATGGTGTAGTGCGCCATAGATGTTTGTACTCCCTGTGGCGCACTAGGGCCGTGTGCGCCACGGATGTGTCGATTTCTTTAGGACAGCACTTTATGTGCACATGTGTGACCACATCCACCACCCCACACTTCACTTTCCCCTTCTTCTTCCTCCTTAGATCTAGTCGGGATCTTCTCCTTCCCACCTCAATTTCTCCACACATTCACCATTTTTAGCATGTAAAACTTGCTTTGGATGTTACATAAGTAATAGAGGAGGTCTCCGGTCTCTCATCTATCCTTCTCGACGCGCGCACCTCTCCTTTCCATCTTTCTCGCGATCGGTCTCTCATCTCGGTAAGTTGTCCATGTAAGGATGTGTTCATGTGTATATGGATGATGTGCTCATATGTATGTAGATGATCGATGCTCATGATGTGTGTATGTGGAGAGGATCGATGGTCATATGTGTGTGTATATGGAGAGTATCGATGATGCTCATGCATGTGTACTATATGGAGAGGATAATGATATGTTCATGTGTGTATGGATCGGTCTCTCTCTCTTGTGTTTGTATGTGAACAAGTTGCCATTTGTTTTGCCAAAATGTTGATTCATTTCCATTTTGGAAAGACTTTGGCATTTCGCAAAGGTCCTAATTTTAGGATAGGTCATGCCGAAATTTTCTATCGACCATTGCATGCATGCATTCATTATGTGGTTCTAATAGACTTCAAAATTGTACCGTGTACATCGTGCAGGCAAAAATGGTCCGCATAATGAGCGAAGGCATTGTGGCTAGATTTTTGAAATGTGCGACGGCCGACATGATACGAAATAACAAGACAGATATAAGATGTCCGTGCAGAAGATGCAAACTCAACTGGGTGATCGACCCAGATTCCGGGAATCTGCAGGCGCACCTGCTCCGCCATGGTTTCATGGATGGGTACACTCGTTGGATAAGCGATGACGTATATGATGGAGACGGTGAAGAAGGTGGCCAACATGACGATGATCATCATCACGGCGAGAACAGGCGAGATGATGAAGAGTCTCCTGGAGATGGTGAAGGTGCGGAAGCAGACCGGGATGATGATGATCTAGATGCCGGAGGAGCAGACGATGATGGAACAACGTCAGGCTGGGTGCGGGAACCTTATGTGCAAGAGCTGCTTCTCAAGCAGACGAGTAACGCCAGGGCTGCCGCTAGAGAGAAAGCCAAGCTTGCGCAACTTGAGAAAGACGCGGTTACTCCATTGTATGAAGGATGCAGGCCCGATGATACCCGGTTGAATGTAACGCTCAAGGCTATGGAGATGAAGGCGAAGCACAAATTGAGCGACGCAAGCTTCAACGATATGATGGCATTCTGGCACGATCGTCTCCCGGAGGGGAACACATGTCCAACTAGTATCGAGGATGCCAAGAAAATCGTTTGTCCTCTCGATCTACCGCATGTTAGATATCACGTATGCATTAACGATTGCATCATTTATCGGGGCGAGGACGCGGAGAAAACCACATGTCCGGTGTGCGGCGTGAGTCGATACAAGAAAGGGAAGAAAGCACCTCGAAAAGTGGTATGGTACTTTCCTATCACTCCTCGTCTGCAGCGCTATTTCGCGGACCCTAAGGAAGCGAAGCTCATGCGATGGCATGCGGAAAGGAAGAAGCCAGGAGATGATGATGACCCCGAAAAGGATGAGCTGCTGACGCACCCTTCAGATGCTAGCCAGTGGAAAGCATGGACCTCGAATTCCCAGAATTCGGTGGAGATTCAAGGAACATCAGGCTTGGTGCGAGCACCGATAGACTCAATCCGTTCGGTAGCCAGAGCAGCACGCACAGCACTTGGCCCGTGTTTGTATGGATGTACAACCTCCCTCCATGGTTGTGCATGAAGAAGAAGTACATACAAATGAGTATGCTAATTCAAGGGCCGAAACAACCTGGTACCGACATCAATCTGTATCTCGGGCTGTTGAAAGAGGAGCTAGCCACGTTATGGGAATCTGGAGCCAATACTTACGGCGCCGTCGCACAAGATTATTTCACTATGAGAGCCGCGTTGGTCACTACGGTGCAAGACTATCCAGGTTGCGGGTATATATCGGGGCAGGTTATCCAAGGATTCTGCGCATGCGTTAGGTGCAAGGATAACACAAGCTATCTCCAACTAGAGAAAGATCCAGGGTCATCGAAAACCGTGTTCATGGCGCACCGGAGGTGGCTCGGCAAGAATGATCCATGAAGAAAACGTGGAGACCTGTTCGATGGCAAATCAGAGACCCGAGGAATCCCAGAGCGTAGGAGCAGCGAAGAAGTGGAAGAGTTGCTGAAAAACTGGAAAGATTGTCCTAAGCCTGGAAAGAAGCGAAAGAGGCAGCAACAAGACAAGCCGTTGATGAAGGTATGGAAAACAAGGTCTGTTTTGTGGGAGTTTCCATACTGGAAATTTCTCCGCACGCCTCATAGCCTCGACATCATGCATATCACGAAAAACGTGTGCGAGAGTCTGGTCGCCACCATAATCAACATGCCAGATAGGACGAAAGATGGTCCGAAAGCAAGGCACGACCTGATATGCTTGGGTATCCGGAAGGAGCTTCTCGGAGGACGCACTACTCCTGATGATCAGGAAGATGACGATGATCATGAGTCGGAGACGACACAAGGTCGTCGGAAGGGTAAAAATTTCAAGAAGAATGAATATTACTGCCCTCCTTCTTGCTTCACTCTAAGCCAGGATGAGATCAAACAGTTTTTCAAGTGCCTTCTAGGATTCAAATTTCCTTACGGCTACGCGGGCAAGATAAGCAGATACCTAGACGAGGCGAAGCAGAGGTTCAGTGGCATGAAGTCTTACGACTGTGCCGTGCTAATGACGCAGGTACTTCCGGTCGCACTAAGAGGGATAATGGATGAGCACGTCCGTGAAACGTTATTTGGCCTATGCAAGTTTTTCGACGTCATCTCTAGGAAGTCGATTGGCTTGAATCAGCTCGGAAGGCTACAGGAGGAGATCGTGGTGATACTATGTGAGCTTGAGGTCTACTTCCCACCCGCATTCTTCGACATTATGGTGCATCTGCTGGTCCATGTCGTGGAGGACATCGTACAACTCGGGCCGATGTTCCTCCGCGGCATGATGGCGTTCGAAAGGATGAACAGACACATCAAAGGATACGTTCGCAACAGGTCCCGTCCAGATGGAAGCATAGCCAAGGGCTTTCTGGCCGAAGAGTGCATCTCTTTCTGCATGAATTATCTAGACATCGAGAACCCTGTCGGTCTTCCCGTCAACAGACACCTTGGAAAGCTCGACGGATCTGGTCACCAAGAGGGTCGTCGCATACTGCATGCAGACTTCGATTTTCGACGCGCAGACTTTGATCGAGCAAACCTCGTCGCGCTACAGCATTTAGAACTGGTCGATCCTTGGGTACAGAAGCACAAAAGGTTAATCGAGAAGAAGTACAGTGACCGGGGCATACAGAGGACGCAGGGAGAAATAATCAAAGAGCACAACTCAGATTTCACGCGTTGGTTTAGGCAGACGCTCCTTGATAATCCCCCGCGCTCGCATTCTTCTGACACGGAAAAGATCATATTCACCTTGTCGCAGGGACCGATGCAAAACCTGGTGACCTATCAGGCGTATGATATCAACGGCTACACATTCTACACGGAGGAAAAGGACAACAAGTGTGATTATCAGAACTCAGGCGTAACGTCGGAATTCTACACCGATGACAACGTGAAGGAAAGATTCTACGGAAGAATCGAGGAGATCTGGGAGCTCGAATACTGTGGAGAAAAGGTGCCGATGTTCCGGGTCAGATGGGCAAAGAGCGTCGAAAGAGAAGACCGGTATTTCACAACCATGGTTATACCCGAAGCAGCCAAATCCAAGGCCGTCGGTGCAAACGTGGCCACGAAAATGAACCGTGGGTACTGGCTACCAAAGTGGACCAATGTTTTTTCATTACCGACCCGACAAAGCCTAGTCGTGTTGTCGTGAGGAGAGAAAAAAGAAACATCATCGGAATGGATGGAGTCGCCAACGAGCAAGACTTCGACCAGTACGGCGATCCAAAGATTGAAGATGACGACGACTACGATGCAGCAACATACATCACAAGAAGAAAAGGGACAACCCTACCCAAAAAAGGTAGCCCGTTCGAAAGAAGAAACACTAAAGTGCCGGGGCTAAATTATTCAACCGCGACAAAGAAGGGAAAAAAGATTGTAAAACGCTAGCTCAAAAAATATTGTAAAACGCGTGGTCGAAAAAGATTGTAATATTCATGGACAAAGTATTATAAAATTTAGTTATACTTTGAATCATATTTGTAACACTTTTATGACATATATCACTACTTTTGGGCATTTTTGGAATATTTAAAAGTATTTTAAAAACAAAACAAAACTTGTATGGCATAAATCACCACTTTTGGACATTTTTTGGAACATTTAGAAGTATTTTTTTTTTTAAAAAAGTGGAGCACCAGGATTCGAACCTGGGTGCTCATAGTTTAGAATAGAGCTAAGGGGCAGAACCAGTGGGCTATGACAGTACTAGTGCTAACAGAAGGGGTGGCCGCCCTCTTATCTGGTAGTCCAACACACATAGGCGTAGCGCACCCTGGCCAAGTGCGCTACGGTTATCCGTAGCGCACTTGGCCAGGGTGCGCTACGCCTATGTGTGTTGGACGCTAGTCAACCGCGCCGCTCCATCTCACAGACACCACACTCACCGCGCCGCTGCATCTCACAATCGCTCTCGAGGCCGCACCGCCACCGCCGCCGCCACCGCCGCGCTGCGCTGCGCTCTCGAGGAGGAGGAGGAGGCCCGCCACCGTGCTGCGCTCTCGAGGAGGAGGAGGCCCGCGCTTGTGGAGGAGGAGGCCGCTGCCGATCCATGGAGGAGGAGGAGGCCGCCGCCCGTCGTCGTCCGCCCGTCAGAGGTAGCCCCTCCCCTGTCTCTCCCTCTCTCCCTCTCTCCCTCCCCTGTCTCTCCCTCTCTCCCTCTCTCCCCCTCTCTCTCCCCGATGGGGGTCTGCCTGTGGGCACAGCTTGCTAGGTTGCTAGGTTGAAAGAGTCCAGATTGCTAGGTTGAACCAAGGTCTAAACCAAGCCAGATTGCTAGGTTGCCAGGTTGCTAGGTCTGAACAATGATTTGATGGTGCTTCAAGATTCAGTTAGCAGTCACCCATCTGCTTGTTCAATACTCGGTTGTTCCTGGCCTTCTAGAGTGAGCGCAGACAGGCCGCGAAGCACACTAGTGAAGCCTCCATTTGCATAGTGTCGTAGATTTGGAGATTAATACCTCAACTGTGTTTTATTGTCTTGCAGTATCCCACAGAGCCAAGTATTGATATAATTCATGCGCTAGCTTGCAGTCAAGACCAATGTAATGAATTGTATCTAGAGTAGGGAAGATGTATTGCCTCTAGAGCAGAGCAGATGTCACAGCCAGCATCAGAACACCATGCTTTAGTGTCATGTTATCCTTGGTATTGAGGCGCCCTCGCAGTGCTAGCCAGAACAATATACGGTGTTTGGGTGGTATGGCCCTGTTCTTGACCATTTAGCTTGGCACCAACGCATTCCTCTATCATATAAATATGGTAGGTGTTTATAGATGTGTTTGTTTCTCTCTTATCAGGCTCAACATTTGTGTTATACTGTGATGAATCGAGAAAGGCTAGGAACAGTGTTAGTTGATGTTCTCCAGTGTCCGAGAGGCGATCATGCAGATCCAACATCCAATTGTTCTGTTGTCTTTGGGATGCATCTATACAACACAGATTTTTGCTAGTGCTAGTGCTGACTAGTGCTAGTGCTAGTACCAGTACCTAGTGCTAGTGCTAGTGCTAGTACTGACTAGTGCTAGTGCTAGTGCTGTTGTAAAACTTTGCTAGTGCTGTTGTAAAACTTTGCTAGTGCTAGTGCTAGTACTAGTGCTGTTGTAAAACTTTGCTAGTGCTAGTGCTAGTACCAGTACCTCAGAAGTTAAATTCAGACACAAACTTTGCTAGTGCTAGTGCTAGTACCAGTACCTACAGAAGTTAAATTCAGACACAAGAATGTGCTAGTGCTGACTAATTGTAAAACTTTGCCAAATGACAAGCATTTGCAGAAGTATTTCTTGATTGATGTGATATACAGGAGCTGCTTTAACAACCAATAACCCTTATTGGAGATTATCAAGCAAGAGTTTATGCTGGGTTTTTTCTTAACCAGCATCCTAACATTAGATCTCAACTAGCATCAATAGCTATTACAATGTTTGTGTTTGTGCTTGTATGAAGCACTTTATTATGTCGTGTATGCAGGTTCTTGTATGAAACGAGTCACGATTTTTGCCGAAATGTTCATTAACTTCCGTTTCGGCGGAAATCGGGCACTCCTAGTTTAAGAAAATTAGCAAAGGTCATGCCGGATTTTTCCGTGCATTTAACCAATTATTTGTTTTTTATTAGTGCAAAGATGTGTGACAACGACGATGCTGGATGTTCTAAGCGCATCAGCGCTGAAGGAGAAATCAGACCTCCGAATAAACAATTGACATTCTGGGAGGCGGCCCAGCGTCTAGAATACGATGAAGAATACCATCCTTCGGAGAGCGAGGATGATGAGATGGAAGACGCGGAGGAAGAAGCCGAAGGAACGGCGGACGATGAAAGCACTGATGGCGGCGAGGGCACAGGGAGTGGTAGCAACCCTCCTAAGAAGAAGAAGAAGAAGCCGAAGGACCGGCGCCCGAACACGGTCGGCACGGTCAGGGAGGAAATTACCGAAGTGAGCCCATCAGGGGTTCCTTTGGAGCCCGCCCTTGTCGTCAAAGGGTACGGTGGGCAAGTGGCGGCGATCACCCGGACAACCATCTCGATCAACACCGAGAATCTCCGGCATAAAGATAATGGCCACTTGCGCACACTCCTCTTCGAGAAGCTGCACGCCAGATACAAGTTCCCCGCACAGTATCAGAACACAAATTATCATGGGAACGAAGTAAACAAATCCGCCCTCACAAAGATGAGCACCGCCCTGGCCAGCTGGAGAACCCGGATAAAGAAGAAGATCTATAAAGAAGGCAAAAGTCTCGAGGAGATCCAGAAGATTGACCCGCAGATCACTGAAGATCAGTTGCGGGAGTTCAAGGAGAGGTGTCAATCCGAAAGAGCCCTGGCCAATAGTAATCGGGGAAAGGCGCTGCAGGCGATGAATATAGGTCATAACCATCTCGGATCTGGTGGATACAGAACCGCGGAGGCCAAATGGAATAAGGAGGATGAAGAGTATAGATCCAAGGGGATAGAAAACCCCTTTGCTAAATTCGGACCCGGGCAGGTTCGAAACTTCATCAGGGCCCGTTATCGCGTGGACCCAAAAACCAAACAACTCACCGCGGATCCTGCGGTGAAGGAATTCGAGGAAATTGTGGTAAGTATAATCTAATTACCGCGGATCAACACAATTGCAATCTAATCGATGATCTAAATGATTCACTGTTACTTGCTCTGCTGGAGGAGGAAATTGTTGCTAGTCATGGATCCCAGGGTTCCTCATCCCAGGGGTCGACGGCGGCCACCCGGTGGGATAACCCTTTTAACAGGGCGATGAACCGAGCCAAGAAAATAGAGCCGGTTACGAAGAAGTCGTCGGCGGCTGGCCGTCTGGCCGGCCTCGGGGGTAAGAATTGGGTGGATCATTTTGGTCCACCGCCGAGGACGCATGTGGCGCTGTCGGGAAGGAGCGAGGAGGAAAACCGAGAGGTTCAAGAACTTAAGGCACAAGTGGCGCGGATCCCGCAGATCGTCCAAGACAACCTGGCAATCACCCTCACGTCCTTCCTGCCTACCTTGGTGGAGTCAATAGAGAACTGGAGTGCGGGTGGTCGAGTAGGGCCGTGCCCGATTCCAAGCATGGTTAGCAGCCACTCGAACAACGTGGCGCCGACGAATCAGGCGAACTACGTGTTCGTGACTCCACCCGCTAGCACCGCGGCGCCGCAAGTGTTGGTGACTCCCCCTGCCATCACCGCGGCGCTGGAGTACATGTTGGTGCCCCCCTGCCATCGTCGCGGCGGCACCGGAGCTCCAAGCACCCGTCGGTAGGGAGAATACACCGGCGGCCAGCACCGTGCCATCAAGCAGCCCTTCCGTCTCTTGCACGCCCGTCGCCGTATGCGGTGCGTCGACATTAGCCGATCTCGACGCCATCACGGTAAACATATTGCTTTAATTACCGCCTTTCATGCCATCTATATATTACTCTTGTGGCATCTCGCTCTGACGACGCCGTACATGTTTTCTGCAGACGGATGTTCCTTGCACTCTCTTATGCTACGTCAACAACGAGCTAAGGGATGTTGCCAAGGGTACCATCGTTCAACCCTTGCAGCGCACGTTCCACTCAAAGCCGATGCCAGATAGCGTGCACAGGGTTAAAATTAGTCGGGTGCTAAGGGGCTGCGACGACCTGGAACCTCCCATTCAACCCCCAGGAGCGGATGAAGAAGAGCCGTTTGTCCTCAGAAGTTGCTTCGGCTTGTTCTTGCTATGGCCAAAGAGCATGATCCGTTTGGGGACGGCGGGGGCCATCACGCCACAGACAACAGCACCGCCTGTCGTGCTAGCGACAAGCGGTGGCAAGGCCCCCTTACCGCCCTCGCCGTCACCTCCACGCGGTGGGTCGGATGATCATGTTGATGATATGCACATGGCGCAGGATCCGGCCGAGGACGACGAAGACTGGAATGATCACTTCTTCAGCACTCAGTTTGGCAACGAAGAAGACCTAGCTGGTGGTCCCACAGAGAAAGCCACTATCACCAAGCGTCTGTTTAGTTCTCAGGAGACGCCTCCAGCTTGCGCCTTTACAGAGCCAGCTGATACAACCAACCGGCCCTTTATTCTAAGCCCTGACACACTACATAGGGCGGCCGGTGCTCAGATTGCGGTGCCTGCCCGCTCTCCAAAAGGAAAAAAAAGGGCAGGAAAAGAAAATCTAGCAGCTCGAGCCAGCCGGTGGCGTCAACAACTGCGAATCCGATCAGGTTTCGGGACGGGCCACCAAGACCCGAGGGTATTATGTGGAGGATTCATGTGGCGCGTGAGCCCATGCTACCTAAGAATTTGCGGAAGCTCGCCAGTTCGGAACTGCAAAGTGTGCATGACGGCGTGCTGACGATAGAGAGACGCCTTCTATCGGAGAAAGATCCCTCGCACCCGGTATTCGTGGTTAAGGTGCCACCAGGCTTGGGCTTCGTCGACATTGCCCCCGCGGATCTGTTCTTCCTGCGGTTCGAGGACATCTTCAATATGTTCCACCTATACCCGCTGCACTATACCATGGTCCGTCTCTTTTCTCTCAGCCTGGCCATGCAGATCATTAGAGAGAACACACCGGGCATCGCTATAGTGGACCCCTACTACCTGCGTGACGGCTGCTTGGGTTCCCCCGCCGAACGACGTCTCGTGGCCTCGTACCTAAAAAGAATCCTCGTGGCGAACAAGACAAAGGAATACATTCTCGTGCCTTACTTTCCCGAGTAAGTCGTTATTCACTCGCCACCGTCGATTGGCTTTATTAGATCATCATCATTCTTTTTCCAACACATTCCATTTGAATTTTTTGCGCAGAGATGAACACTGCACGCTCATCTCCTTATCGCCGAAGCATTCCCACGCCACGTATTTCGACTCGGGGAGTCTAGAAAAGAAGAAAAACTACGACAAGATCAAGGAAGTTCTGGATGATGCTCTCACTGGCTTTGCCTCGACGGAAGGCACCAGCTTCGTGCGTAAGAAGGTCAAGTTCGGCAGGCACGTCTTCAACCACGTAACGGAGTTCCCCTGCGTGAAGCAGCCGGAAAACAGTAAGAAGGAAGCCTACTACGCACTCCATCACATGAGGGCGTTCCTACTTGACCAGCAGAATTCTACGCTGCCAGATCATCTCAAACAGTGGGCCGAAGCAAAGGCCAAGATCAATGATTCGGATATTAGACAAAAGATGTATCGCATCCAGCAGCAGTTTGGGGCAATCATCTTTCGTGATGTCATGACTTCGGGGGGGATCTTCTACGGAGGAAATATCCCGAATAACCATGACATAGAAGATCGCCTAGAGATGCAGGGTGACTATAGGAAGTTCATGACGAGACAGGGCGTTCTCCCGTTCCCTAAGCCGAGCCAGAAGGCTTGATGTTGGCCTAGTTGTAGTTACAAACTATAGATGACCTTTGTGTGTGTATGTGGACGACAAGTGAACTTATTTTGCTTATTATTATATATCGATCAATGCTTGGTTTTTTTGCTTACTCTTTGGTCCTTTGCTCAATTTGGTCCTTCTTTTTTTTCGAGAATAATGCCGATGATTGAAATGTCGTAGCACACTATATATGTGAATGTGCTACGATGGGATTGTACGCCTTGTGCTATGCACAAGTACTCCAGGTGTTGTGCATCCTACTTGGCGTACAGTTCCGTCGTAGCATATTCCTGTGTCGAACAACCTAGTTATATATGAGGCATGCTTTCTGAGTTTGGTCTTTTTGATTTAGGAGTACTTTCTATAAGTGTATCTTCATATGCGACTTTAATTATATATGTTTTTTTCAATAGTCGGTTAATTATTATTGTCAACTTATAGATGACGTGGTACGTCGTGTACAAGGGACGGGTTCCCGGAGTCTACGATGATTGGGAAGACTGCCGGAGACAGGTACACCGTTTCAGCGGCAATAGCTACAAAGGGTACAACACTATGGCGGAGGCGGAAGCTAGATACGCGCGCTATCTAGCGGGAGTTAGGACAAGGAACCGGATGAAGACCTACACCTTCGTCGCGGCGGTGATCATGCTTATCTTCTTTGGTTATTTATCCCGCGTTTGTGTCTAGCTAGTTAGTTTAGATGTCTAGGCGAGCTTCCGAGCTCTAACTTGTTCGATCGACACATGTATTAGCATGTCACCAACTACTACTTTGTAACATGATCGAAACAATGTAACTTAGACTATGTATTCATGTATGAGACTTATCTATATGTATTTGTTTCAATCTTGTTTTTCATATTGAGTATTTATATATATAATTGTATATCTTGTATCTGTGTGTGTATATCTGCTGTAATATTGTATATAATCTGTATTGCGTATAATCTGGCTCGGAAATTAAAAAAAATTAAAAATACATCTGTGGCGCACATGGTCTACCTTCTGTGGCGCACTACACCTAAAGCGCACTATGGAAGTTTAGTGGGTAGTGCGCCACAGAAGATCCCAGGGGTAGCGCACCATGCCAAACTTCTGTGGCGTACTTGGAGGTGCGCTACGCCTATCTCTCAGCCGTGGCGTACTGCCTAGTGCGCCACCGCTGAGAGATAGTTGTAGCGCAAGGCCCGTGGCGCACTGCTAGTGCGCCACGGATGATGTTTCCAGGTAGTAGCGCAAGAGACTCGAGCTGATTGTTCAGATATCTATGTTGTGCGTGTGCAGCATTTGAGTAGCAGACCATGTGATACTATATCTTTCTTGTGTTTGATGTGTCCGTAGCTAACTAGCCTGTCGCAGTTTCGTGTTTTTGTTGTCATGGCCTGTGCTGTGTAGTCTACCGAGCTCTCAGAGTTACACAAGATCAAAAATACGCACCTCTCTGAACGTTACCTGACGCGACGTCATCTCCACTGTGACCATTAACTGAGCGCGTAGACTCTGCAGCCGCGGATAAGACTGCGGCACTGTGTCATATTGATTGTACCACTCTATCGTCGGGCACTGTTATCCCTGGACCATGTTTGAAGAACAGAGCACCTACGGAGCTAGCCTCTAAGCTACGCTAGAATCCAAATCCTTTGGTTGATTGAGCCGTGAACTATTCCGACGACCACTCAACATCAGCTTAATTAGCGGTGCAGTATTTGTACCGCAAAGCCGTGGCCGCTGGCCGGACCTAGGTGGCTAGGGCTCCAGGTGGATTACGGCCGTCAAACCGGCGGTCCTGCTCTATGGACGTGTTAGCACAGTCCCTGCCGCCGAGTGCTTATTCCTAACAGGGCGTGTCATGAAGACACTGGCACTCAGGTACCACACGCAAAGCGGGGAAGGAAAACGTGGGCTGTAGCTTCTTGTTCAATTTTCACTGCGTGCACGACACGACGCATTGGTCCTGAAGTGAAGCGTGCCAGCACTGAGTGCTCTCAGTGCTCTCCCTTTATGTAGCTATGGACATGGACTGGTCTGAAACGAGTAGTACAGTAGTGTGATTCCACAGTTCCACTGAACCTGGCCCTTTACGTCGTAGACGTTTAGTGCTCGAAAAGATCGGAACAGCGAAGTGGTTATCGGCAAAGGACAAGCGAGACCTGCCTCCACTCGCCAAGATGGCGAGGTGCGGCCGTGTCAGGCTAACAGCCAAACGCGGTCGGCCGGAGCCCAGAGTAATAAGACCGTGCCTGCCTGCGGAGAGCGCGCGAGTACCTCACGTCGATCGTCTCGGCCGATCTGGTCCAGAGCACGGGGCTCCCGGATTGGGCATTGCCGCATGTGGAGAAATCACATCGGATGAGCTTTTTCACAGCATCTGTGGTGTCGCTCACGGCAGAAAGTGAAAATCAGCTTTCCGGGACGGGGAGATGCAAGCCGCACATGGGCTGGATGCGGGAGTTAAATACATGGTTAGTACCTGAACTTGCTTAGAAAACCCAGTACGGTCATTGTACTCAGAAAATACGAAGTTACGGTCACTGAACTCGCAGGAGAGCGTCACGCGTGGTCACTGGGTAATACGTAGCGTTGTATAGAGTGACTCAGGTCCCACTGTCAGATGACGAGACAGGTAAGTTTTGAAAAGAAGGATGTTTGGAGGGTTCTTTTTGCAAATTCCCCCACCTGGTACTAACCCTCGTGGTCCGACCGGAACCGGGTCATTCCGACCCACGTCGTTCCCCTCCGTTTGCCCTGACCATAAATCGGCGGCGCCGCCACGATACAGTTATCGCCGCCGCAGGAGAGTGGCCGCCGCAGGAGGGACCAACGACGACCTAGCTAGCGAGCTGCTCCGCCATGTCCAGCGCAAGCTCGACACGCTGTGCGCTCCGCCGTGCGGGTCCTCCGATTCCCCTCATCAGTTGCCCCGATTGCGGCCGCACGGTGAAGCAGGCCCGCTCGGGGACGACAGACCACCCAGGATGGATCTACTACAAGTGTAAAAACCATGGAGTAAGTCTATCTGCTCTTAGGATTTAGCTCGATTTGGGTAGGTTGGAGCTCGATTTGGCTAGTTTGGAGATCATATTTAGTTATGATTTTTCACAGTTTGGCTGCAACTTTTGGTGGTGGGAGCTGGATTACGTTGGCTATCTGATTGAGCACAATTACCTGCAAGGGGATGTTGCGTTTGATGCTGTAGGGTGGGCAGAAGATAGGAGAGAAGAACTAGAGTTGAGGAAGAAGGAGGCTAAAGTGACTCATGTGCAAGGCCAGGAGGAGCAACTGCTGATGATTTTAGGGGAACTCAGGGAAATGAAGGTTCTTTTGAAGATTGCAGTGGGTATTGCATGTGTGCTGTCTGCTATGGTTGCTGTTGTAGTGTTGAAGAAGTGAGGTCTGAGGGTCATATTTGCAGTTGTGTGTGTTGTGTGCTATGAAAGGGTTGTGTGTATGACTCTGGTTATTGTGTAGTTTAAGTTAATGGTGTACTGGGCATGTGGTTATGGTGTATTTCAAGTCTGTGAACCTGATGTATGTGATGCCTTTTGGCCTTATCTATGTGAACATGAACTAATGCAGTGATATATACAGTCTTGTGCTGATATGTGAGTTTCTGGCCTAATTTGAAATACTGTTATGTAATTGTCACACTCATAAGTAAAGAACATTCATCATAATTTTCATAACCAACATTTCCATAAGTCATAAGATTCACAGTGATACTAGATTGGAAATCACATGACAAAATAATCAAGTCTATGCTTGAAGTGGTGCTGCCTGGTTTGCAAAAGAAACTCATGCAAGAGTTTTAGATGGACACCTTAAACTACTTTGACACCTAATTTTCTGGGGATACTACATGTCCAGGTACTTTCACACCTAAGTACCACTCCATCCTCCTAGATGTTGGCACTTCCTCTGTTACAACCTCTGACATGGGGATGGTTTCAGTCCTTGACAGATGAGGAACAACAGGTACATGATGATCTTCCATTTCACCATGTGTAGCTGCTGCATTGGCTGCCATCATAGCATTGTTTACAATCACTTCAGCTTCAACTGTTTCCCTCTCTGCAGTTTGTGCTGCAATTTGAGCATCTCTCTTTGATTTTCTCTTTTTTTCAGCAGCTACCACCTTGGCAATTGCTTTCTTTTCTGCAGCTGCCTTCCTTTTCTTCTCATTTACCTCTTTTCTAACCTCTGCAATGATTCTAGAGGTCTCTTGCTTAGCTTTCTTCTTTAGCTCAGCTTCTTCCTTTCTCTTCTCTCTCTTCTCAGCAACAATCCTTGCTTTGGTTTCTGCTAGTTCAGCCTTCATCTTTTCTTGCTCTAGCTTCTTCCTTGATCTTTCCTCTGCTTTTTTCACATCAGCTTGATACTTTGCCTCAAGTAAAGCTAATTTCCTTTCTTCATTTGTCCTATTCTTCTCTAGCTGCATTTGTAACAGTTTCTGAGCTAGTTCACCCTGCCTGATGCAGGTAGCACCACTTGATTGACTAGAAGTAGATTCTTGCAACAATCTTTGTGCTGCTGTGATGAAGGTAGACTCAGGAATTGCTCTTGCTTCCACTTGCCTCTCCAAAGACCTCTGAACATGCATAAATGTCAAGTTACATTTGGTTGATCACAATCATAGAATATAAAATAGTAATATTAGCTAAGTTACCTGCTGAATCAAATTGTTCACAAGTAGATCTTCATGTGTGTTCACAACTCGAATGTTGACATCAGGGTTTTGTTGCTGTTACATGTAGGTAAATTCAATGCTGATACATGTAGGTAAATTCAATGTAAGTAAATTCAATGTAGGCACTAAAACAATGTAGGTACCTGTGTAATTACAAGATCACTATGAGGAGCTGGTTGAGTAGATGATTGAGTAGGGAAATGCTGATCATCACTTGTAGTTGGTTGAGTAGATGATTGAGTAGGGAAATGCTGATCATCACTTGTAGTTGGTTGAGTAGATGATTGAGTAGGGAAATGCTGATCAGCACTTGTAGGTGGAGGAAGGCCAGCTTTCAACCATTTGCAACCAGAAATGTTATGATCAGGGAAGCCACAGTACTTGCAATGCATTATTACACCATGTCTAGTCATCTTCTTTCCTCCTCCTCTAGTATCTACCTCATAAGGGGCTTTCCTTCTGCTTTTAGTAGGCCTCCCAACATGTTTTCTGTATAAAGGTGGCAATATTGGAGTTCCATTCATCTTTAGCCACTCTGTCTTGTCCTTAGAAGGGTACACTATGTTTCCATAGGCCTTATCATGCATTTCCACTGAATAGCATTTGTCAACCAGTGTGACTGGATCTGCATCTTCAATCCTTAAGCATGCTATTACATGTGGGCAAGGTATCCCTGTTTTCTGCCACCTCATGCAACTACATGTCTTATGTTTTAAGTCTACTACATAGTCAACAGGTTTAGCTGCAACAAGTTCACCTACTGCAAATAAACCATCTCCAGCTCCATCTGCAAAAACATTGTTTGCTAGTTGAATGTGCCTATCTAGTTTCTTTCTGATCTTTGGGCAAATAGGACCAGCCCAATTCATTCTCTCTTTATTTTTGTTGTACATCCTAGACTGTAATTGTGACTTGATTGTTGCAAGCATTGCAAGCACAGGTAGTTCTCTAGCATCCAAGATGTATCTGATGTCATAGAATAAATGCATTAATTAACATGAACTACAATAATGGTTGTCTAAGAGTGATAGAATATAAAGCAAGGTATATATGGTAGCTTACTTGTTGAAAACTTCACAATTGTTGTTAAGTAGGATGTCACATTTGGGCAGGTCACTCTGAAAAGCTCTTACCCATGTCTTTGGATCCAAATTCTCCAACCATGAGTGAGCATTTGAATTAAGTAATTTCATTTCATCCATGTGCTTCTCATAGAGAGTAACTGTGTTGCTCCTAGCTATCTTCCACAACTGGTTCTTTAGTACATCACCCTTGAATAGTTGTTGAAAGTTGTGCCACATGTGTCTCACACAAAATCTGTGTTCTACATCTGGGAACACAGCTCTGACAGCATTTATAAGTCCCTGGAATTCACAGCAAGTGATACTTAGTTGGATGATAGCAAGTACAGTTCAGTAAGATGATAGCTTTTACAATTAACAAGTAATAAATGAAGTACTTCTTGTACCTTTTGTTTGTCTGACATGATTGTCCAAGGGCTAGTGTTCATTATTCCTAAATCAGCCTTCAAGGTCTCTAAGAACCATGTCCATGAAGCTGTATCTTCCACTTCTACAGCAGCCACAACAATTGGGAAGATACAATCATTAGGATCCATCCCAACAGCTGTGAGCAACTGTCCTCTGTACCTTGTTTTTAGGAAACATCCATCAATAAAGATAACTGGTCTGCACCCTTGTAAGAACCCCCTTTTGCATGCTTCAAGACACATGTAACATTGTTGGAATCTTGAATTAGCATCTAGTGAAAGCCAGAATGTGCTGCCTGGATTACTCCTCTTTATCTCATTTCCAAAGTCCCATAGCATCTTGTACTGCTCCTCCTCATCTCCATATATGACTTTCATTGCAGTCCTTTTTGCCCTCTGCAATTTGCTCCTAGAAGGTGTCATATTCCAATCCTTTTGCACCACCCTTGAGAAATTTTTCATACTCATTCCTTGATCAGCTCTAAAGCTTTCTACATACTTTTCTACAATGAATTGAGCAGTGAATGCAGCAATTTTCCATTTGCCACTGCAAATGTGCTCACTTGTATACCTCTTTATCTGAAATGCTCCTGTCCTAGAATCACATGATGCCCAAAGGTACCAAGGGCACTTGCCTCCACATACTGCCCTCACTCTCATCTTGTCATTAATTGGCAGCTTAATTGGTTTTCTGTGAATACAACTATATGTTCTGATGGCTTTCCTAAGCAACTCCACATTAGCAAATACTTGACCAACTGCAAACTTGGGATCATGTAGATCATCATCTCTGAATGTTTTGAACCTTATCTGGGCTGCATCCTCATCAGACTCAGGACCCCACAAATCATCAGTCTCTGACTCATCCTCCTTGATTACAGGCTTCACTTTGCCACTGTCATTTTGACCAGTGTATCTTCTCTCCTTTTTCTTCTTCTCAGCTCCAACCTTTTCTTGCACAGATACACTCCTCTTCTTCACAGCTCCACTCTTGCCTTTCACTTTGTCCACATATAGGTCATCATCACCATCACTGATAGCATAATCTGAATCTGCCAGCTCAAACTCTGAATCTGCTGAATGTACACTGTCACCATCATCACTTTCACTGTCTTCTTCTTCTTCAGTTAATTGAGCAGCTTCTTCTGGATTACTCATGATCTCATCAATGTTGATTCTGCCCCTCTTCTTTCTCCTCACTCTACCAGCAACAGAAACTTCCTTTTGTCCCTCCACTGAATCTTGAATAGTGCTTTCTGGATACACAATTTGAAGTGGTATAGGAGGATCATCTCTAGCTGCATCTTCAGGTTTGTTTGTGGTACTTGGCTTACTAGGGCTAATGACAAGAGGCAAAGATGCTACTGGGAAATTTACAACATCATCCAAACCTATGAAACTATAGCTGTCATCATGATCAAGATAAAGACTGATGAAATGATTCCCTGTCTCCACCATAGTAACCATAAACATGAAGGCATGGTCATCTTTTAACTCTCTTAAACCATTTTTTGCAATGGTTAGAATAGGAATGCAGTAATGAGCCTTAATTCTACCAGCCATTTCATAACCAATTTCCTCAACTATGTGCTCTAGCATTGCTGCAGACCATGACACAGAGTCAACCTGATCATAATAGATAATATGACCACCAACATAGCTTCTATTGTTGCCTGTGCCCAGAAAATATCCACCATGGTTTATCTCCAATGTAAAGCATGTACTTCCCCTATCTGCAAATTAATAGAATTATGTGACCACTCTACACAAGATTTGTATAGTACACTGAAAAAAGCACCTCATTTTCTGCAACCAATATCGATATGACCTAAATATACACATGCTTTCATCATCCTAGTCATGATGATCATTTTCTAAAACCCTAAGCCCTTACCACACCAAAAATCATCGGCCAAACCCCTAACAAAACCAAAAAACTAAACTCTGACAGAGAACTCACAGGCATGAGAGCACATCAGATTTGCAACTCCAGAACAGAAATCCCCCCAAAACAACTTGACTTCCCCTGAACTGCGACGGGTTCTGAGCTCTTACCGTAGACAGGAGGAGGAGCACCTTCCGGCCGCCTCACTGGGAAAATGGCCGCGGCTCCTAGCCGCGACATCGCGTCACCGCCTCCACCGCCGTCGTCGATGAAGACTCCGACGAACTTCCACTACCTCCGTCCTCGATAGCTATGGAGTTCCGGAGTTCACCACCTCTACCTCGACCGCTCCGCGTTGTGCCTTTCCCGCTCCCTCTCTTCCCCTTCACCTCGGCAGCTCCGCGGAGAAGAACTAGTTCATGGTGGTCACTGGGGGTGGGAGGGCCTGTCCAAACTTAGCTGTTGGTCCAGGGGCCTATGGGCAAATAAATGCTCCATCAATGCACTGGTGAGACTAAAATCGGGTCCCACTTACCTCCACGTCACTCTATACAACGCTACGTATTGCCCAGTGACCACGCGTGACGCTCTCCTGCGAGTTCAGTGACCGTAACTTCGTATTTTCTGAGTACAATGACCGTACTGGGTTTCCTAAGCAAGTTCAGGTACTAACCATGTATTTAACTCTGGATGCGCTGGGCCGCGCGTAGCAACAGAGCACAAGACGTTTCACTTTCAACTTGGAGAAGAACGAGAATTTTTTTTTTGCGATCAACGAGAGTTTTTTTCTACAGTATAAGCAGAGCGACAGTTTAACTGGACTAGACCACTGGAAAGAACTTCCTCTAAAAACGGAGTACTACCAGTATAGAGTGACTTCCCAGTACAAAGAAGTAGACCGGGAGTAGTTAACCAGATCCGCTCTCTCGACCTATTTGGAGAGGGAGCGAGGACAAAACAAAACAGGTGGTCTCGATCCATCGGCAGCTCATCTGCGGTCCCGCCGCAAAATATTTCGCAACTAGGGCCGGGCCGTGTCGTGTCGTGCCGGACCGCGCAGCTATAATAGCTTGTCTCGACGAAAGCGACGGCGGAGAGAGTAGAGACACGCGCACTGCTGCTCCTCCGGCGCGATTCACCGCACCGGCCGCTCCGCTTGGCCTCGGCTGGTCGATCCGGTCCCTCGGCTGGTGGGCGTGGGGCGGTAGTACGTGGTACGACCCGTGCGGTGGCCGTGCCCATCGCGCGCCCCCCGGCCGGTCCGCGTCGCCAGTGTTGACGCGTTCGTCCTCTCCGGCGGTCGCACCTTTCGGCTTCATTAATTTTTAGTGAAGCCTCAGGGGCACGTACGGCCGCGCGCTTCGGCTTGTTTGTTGCCTGGTGCCGTGACCGTGCGACTGGTGTTCTGGTGGCCATAAAATCCACCGAAGCTATACGGAGCTGGATCCATCGATGCATGCCGTGCTCACTTGCTCCGTACGTGATCGAATGGCGCGACCCTACAACAACGCCACGCGTGCGTGTTGCTTTGGCTGAAAAAAAAAACATTTAAGCACGTACGCGTTGAGACCGAGCTGCCCAACCAGGCACCGTGGCGAAAGCTGCCACCCGCCGCTGCAGATCGTCCCAGCGGCGGCACTCGTGGCCTGTCGGCTCGATCAACAGACGGTTCTTTGTTGCGATGCGGCACGTACGTCCTTGCCCGTTCTTATCTTTGGCGAGGAAAATGGTGGAGCCGGGACCAGATTTGACCCTAGCACTAGCAGCGCGCGGTACCGGTACGGTACACCACACCACCATCCGCCAGAACCGTCGGCGTCCCGCATTAAATCGTCTTCTTACCGGACACAATAGGTACAAACAGGTCGCGAGCGTGAGAAGGCCAGCTACAACGCACCCGGCGTCCCGGCCTCCACGCTCTCAAGGTCACAAGTACCACGACCCCAAAAAAAAAAAAGTACGACGACCAAGTCGCGCACGTACTGCAAGCTTATAGCGGCCACGGACACGTCGGTTGCCGGCGCCGCTTCTCATCTGGTACACGAACACATCGGAAATTCGAAGCAGCGAACAACTGCCTGCGGGCTTTTTATGCGGCCACGGACATGTGTTGGGCACCAGTTGTTGAACGAAGATCGCGATCTCGTCTCCTCGATCGTGTTTTCTTTGTGGGAACAGAATAGAAGCCCCGCGCGAGGTGCACGAGACGGGATGAAAAAGGGGAGTGGAGGGGCCTGTCCTTTTCCTGGCGAAGGAAGGCGGGGCAACAAGCGGGGGCGCATCGCTTTCTGTCACTCCCCCGCCACACCGCACGTCGCCTCAGCTTTTCCTGCCATGCACGCCTCGCTTTCCCGATATTTTCGTTTCCACTCCGGGTGGAGCTTGGCTTGGCTCGCTCGGATAGGATCTCCCTCGTTTTGATGCCACGGCACGGCAGCGAGCGCGACCGAGGGAGGGGGAGGGAAGTCCGGCCGGGTTCCGTCGGGCGCGGGCGGGCGGGCAGCAAAGGGGCCAAAGCATATATGCAGGCGGTCGCTGTCGTAGCCCGGTCCTGGTCCAGGGGCTATGGCAAGGGCTAGGCTAGGGGTAGTGCGTGTGAGCACTTTAGTTGTTTGATGCATCCATCAATCAAGTGCCTGTGCCTGCGACTTTTGGGGCCAAAAGAGGTTGCTTCCCCGACCTGCTTTTCAGACCTCTACCCTACTAGCCTACTACTAGAATAGATTCCCTCCATCCCTCCCAACCCTTTCTCGCCGCCGCAGGTCCCCCCACACACTTCGAGGGACTTGTTCGATGGATGGATGGAAAACGAAGGGACTGCTCGTACGTCCTCGTTCGCCTTGCTGCTTCCGTCGCTCACTTGCTTCGGCGGCCTTCAGCGAATTGTTTTCTTCCTTGTTTACGCGCGTGCGCGGCGCCGAGCTTCGACGCCCATGTTCGTTCGTTCGTGTATCTCCCCCGTTATTCTGTCAGATAAATACAAGTACTACACGTCACATGCGCTGGCCGATCGATCGATCGATCGTCTAAACCGGGGGCGCAGCGCGCCATCCGCCGATCGCTCGGAATTACAAGTAGTACTACTGTACATGGAAAGTTCCAGCAGTACACAATGCGGAGACTTTCGCCGCGGCCAGTCCCGTCAAGTCGTCTACATGCCGCCGCGCCCATGTACTGCATGACCTGTGACAAGTATTATGATGTCGACCTGACTATACGGAGTACATCCCATACATACAAACTGCTGACTGCTAAAATAGATCGGCCGGCCCGCCGGTTGCTAGTTTCTACTCCATCCCATAGAGACAAGGATGAAGAAGATGGCACCATAGATCGACCAACACTCGCAGTTTCAGAGAGGAAGGAACAAGGATCTACTACTACAACTTCTGCTGCTGCTGCTGCTGCTGCTGCAGGAATAACATACTGCTAGTATGCACCTAACCTAACCTAGCCCGCAGGTAAAGAAGCCTTTTGGTTTTGGGGATCGATAGAGCTGCAAACGTCGCTACCGTCGCTTTTCAGTACCGATCGATCATCAGCTCCCTCGGGCCCACCGTCGTCTTTAAATTTGTCGGTGGGCCCCACGCAGGTTCCTAAAGCACAGTCGTGCCTGGTGGGGGCTCCGGGGTGCCGCCGTAGTGGCGGTGCGTTTTCGCCACCACAGTGCCTGCCACGTTTCGCCACCACATCAAATGCTAGTAAAACAACAGCGCAACGCCGCCAACCTCCTCCTCCAACTCTGGTAACCAAAAAAAATGATGGGAATAATCAATCATGGATGCCTGCGGAACATGGCACCGCTGGAGCACGAGCTGGCAGGAGGGTTTAGTTGCCATGCATCGCATCCGTCGCCCGATTGGGCGGATCATGCGTTTTCGTGGAGTATCTTGGAGCTGTGTTCGTACGTACTACTTCGTAGGAAGGGGACGGCTGAATGGCTGATTGATCTTTGTCAGAAATCTTGTATGATGTGTACACAAGTAACCTCATGGCGACTATATTATCTTTCAATATTATCTTTGAGTTCACATTGTCTACGTTTTTATAGTATAGCGTCATGGCGACGTGCCTGTTGGTATGGTTGGCAGGATTTTTCTGCGACGTTACTTGCTTGAAAGGGCAACGGCGCTCTCCCTATGTAAAATGTTACACCGATTTTGTATTTATACACTAAATTTGAATCATTTCTTTTTGGACAGAACGAGTACAATGCATTTATGAGATTATTTTTCCAAACGGCTTGCTAACACGGTTGACGAGTGCCGGTAGTTTAGGGTGGGATGCTAACACCATTGCCCTCCATCAATCAACCCCCGGTGAATTTCGGCTAAACGGAACTATTTTTTAATGAATGCATCGCCTAAAGCTCGATAGAAAATAAAAATTCCAGGGGCTTCCGGCTTCATCCTTCACGCATCGCTGCCACCATTACCTCCATGGCTCGGCGGTGCCTCTAGGGCATGGCCTGACGCCGTTGAACCCATTCCAGGGTCATCCGCCCCACTAGTCGCGGTCGCCACCTTGTACGGTAGTTCGTCTTCGTTGGTGCCGACGAGGACCACACCTCCTCCCCGTCCCTCTTTGCCACATCTACCGACGCGCACAATTGCAAGGTTTGCTCCAGCATTGTAACCCGGTTAGCCTCGCAGGAGGCTGCCTCTGTATCCCTTATGGTCAGCAGCTCTGCCGGCTCCTACATCCTTATCGCGAATGAACTGATGGCCGAGCTCCTCCCATCTCGCGGTTTTGCACAAGAGCTCTAGGACTAAGGCCTCGACGGCCTTGCCTGTCGCGCCATTTCTATCTATTCCTGTTTGAAGTGGAAAAAATAAGCCAAAAAATCATATGGGCTTGGAGCACCCCCCCCCCCCCCCCCCCCCCCAAAAAATGTGCTAGCGCCCCTAGGAGATGATTCGAGATGCTCTTGACCTAAGGGCTACTGGAGCAACTTTCGTCAAAGAGAATACATTAATATCGGCAAACATCCTATTGAAGCAGCAACAAGCTTTTGTTCGATGAGGTTTTTATCCGGTGCATACATAGACTTAACAATATTGGAAGGGGTACTGGGAGTAGCTTTTGATAAAAAAAAATACATTAGTATTGCGAAGATATTGACTACACCCAGCCTCTAATCTAACCACCAAGAAAGGGAAAAGAAGAAATAGAAAATAAAATCCCCGTCGTTGTAAACAGCACTAATCTAACCACCGTAGAATACAACACCCGACAAGGGCATAACTCCATGTTATCAGAAATGTTAAAATACTTGGTTTTCATTGTGAGCTGCATGTTAGATAGTAAACTACATCCATCTTAACCATGGTTGGAGCTACTTGATACATTGTGGTTACACACCTTGCGCATACGCGTGTGACTTGTGAGGTCCAAGAAGTCGAGCAATTTTTGGGTTTTAGTGGCAACGTTAGTGCAAGTTTGCAAAGAAAAGTAAAGAGTAATTTCCACTTTTTACGCAAAGGTTCGGACCTTGTGTCAGGTTAAAGTTCCTTCGCGGTCAACCAGATTTCGATGTACCAACTTGAGAAATTTTCCACCGATGATTTGATACATGTTATGCAAAATTTTAACGAATTCCAAGAAAAAATAATACTGAATAAACAGTGCGAAAATCCACGTGAGCAAGCAAATACACGGTGATCAGCATCATCATAAAGAGGTACACGAACCAAGTAATGCGACATCTTAGTTTCATCTACTTTTGCACCCCGTTTTTGCTTCAAATATGTGTTTTCAGCCATAGAGCGGCTAGAGATGGCTGAGTTAGTTTGCCCAATGATGAAGCTAGAGAAAAGTTTTTATGGGGGTCATTATATAGAAATGAAAATTGTTTATACACTAAATTTGTGAAGAAGTCATAGAATTCACTGGGCCCAGTGTTGACAGGGCAACTCCATCCGTTGGTGTGCTCCAGGGCAAAATGCACGGCAAATTGTATCACATGATTTTCTATAGAAATTTATCAAAAAAATGCACGTTTGCCCAGACTTCTAAAAGTTTCTAGGTCTGTCGGCAAATGGGTGCGTCATTGGCCTAGTTTGGACGACCAGTGCCTCTAACTAGGCACATGCAAGAAATATATTGTCCAGCTCTACCATGTCAACTCGACGTTTGGGGTTTGTTTGGTAACTTGTCTTCCCTCGCTAATTGGAAGACTAATTATTAAAATTTGCTAATGGTATAACCGAATAAATTCCTGGGAAGACAAAGAGATGATTTTGATATAAATACCTAGGCTTACCAATATTTAAGTATGAATTGCCATATTTTTTGTTAAAACCAATCTGCCTTATTGACTTGTATGCAAAGTACACGAGATCCAATAAGGTAAAATAAGAAGGAACGAGAAAGATCCATGATATAACTACAAGTCATAAGAGGATTGCTGGAAGGCGTCAACTACAACTTCATTTGTTGCATCTTAACTTCGGCCATAAGTCACCTCAAGATATTATAGAAGACCAAAACCACACAAGTTGAACCAACCTAGAAGATTTTGAAGAATTAGATGAATCAACCCCGCTAAGGTGTGAGATGGTGAGAACCTAAGGTCATTGAACATGTGCCTCAAACACACCATTCACGAGGAAAGTTATCACACCATTGATTCATCACTGGTTTATTCGTGAAGAAGCCTCACTAGAGAAAAGATCAAAACATGAGAACCTCCGAGGAGAACACATATGACACTTTATCGCCTTCAACACCTCCAAAATACTCTTGGACGTCTAAAGACAATTCACAAGATCGAGGGATGTTGATCCACATGATAGAAACACCATATGTTTGGTGGTGCCAGACACAACGCCCGGGACGACATCAGTAGGACAAGAATAGAGTCGTGTCAGTGGGACGCCATGCTCATTGTGAGGAGGACATCGCCAGAAAAGTTAATTTTTTAGAGTTGGGTCTAAAAATTAATTTCCATAAAAGTGATTTTTTTTTGGTAAACCTGCCGAACAAGAAGAAACTTACCGGGAGATGTTTTGGTTGTGAGTCGGGGTCTTTACCGTTTAGATACCTTGGGGTAACTATACATCACAGGAAACTCCGCAATTCTAAATTGAACATAGTGAAAAACAGGTTTGAGGGTAAGTTATGATGTTGCTAAGGGAAGTTATTATCATATGGAGATAGATTGGTTCTAATTAAATTTGTTATATCAAGTATGCTTATGTTTATGTTGTCTTATCTAAAAATACCAAAAGGCGTACGGAAAATATTGGACTTCTATCGTTCAAGATTTTTTTGGCAAAGTGAATAACATAAGAAGAAATATAGACTAACTCGACGGAACATTATTTGTGGACCCAAAAATCAGGGTGGTTTGGGCATTGAGGTGCTAGAACTTAAAAATAGATGTCTACTGAGCAAGTGGTTTTATAAGTTATTGACAGAATAAGGGGTGTGACAAGAGTTGCTTCACGATAAATATCTGGCCAATAAAACTTTAGCACAAGTAGAAGCCAAACCGATTGACTCACGTTTTTGGAAAGGACTAATGGGAGTGAACGATGAGTTTTTTACCCGTGGTACTTGACTTGGATAGATGTCTCTCGCCCAACAATATCCGTCTTTTTATAATATTGTACATAGAAAACATGTTCTTGTACATATATACTGTCTCACAATCCTTTAAATATTGGGTTCTGGCGAACCTTAACTGGAAATAAATGGGATGCATGGTTGCACATATGTGAGAGGTTGATGGGGATAGCTTTGTCTTCCGATCAGGACAAGTTGGTATATAGACTAACTGAGAATGGGGGTTTTGAAGTTAAATCCATGTACAAAGATCTCATGAATGAACACCCGTGTTTTCCTAAAAGATATTTGTAGAAAATAAAAATACCAATGAAAATAAAAATATTTTTGTGGTTTCTAAATAATAAAGTTTTGTTAGAAAAGATAACCTTGCTAGGAGAAATTGGAATGGATATAAGAAATGTTGCTTTTATGACGAGGACGAAACAATTGAACATTTATTTCTTTCATGTCCTTTTGCAAAGATTATATGACGTATGGTTTTCTTCACTTATAATCTCCCTCCTCCAACTAATATCACTAATATGTTTAGGAATTGGTTAAATAGAGTAGATAAAGTGAATAAAGGCAAAATTCCAATTGGTATCTCAGCCATATGTTGATCCATTTAGAAGTGTCAAAACAACTACATTTTTAACAAGGCACGAGTTTTTTCTTTTTTTGTAGGTTATCTATATGGCGGCATATTGGATTCAGCTCTGGGATTTCCTTTTACCCGAGCATCAGCGGTAACCCATGGTTTCTGGCTGCACCCATCTTGTGGCGGTTATTTCGGATTTCTTCAGCCAGGCTTCGTGGCGTCATTCTAGTTGATTGACTGATGTCTAGCTGTTGTTATCATTCTCCTGTGAGGATTTTTAGCTTTGTTCAGATGGTTGATCTGTGTATCAATCTATCTGACTCATGAACTGCAATACTTTTTGATTATGCTTTCGAACTTATTAATAAAGGTTGTGTGCATCCAAGGGTGCAGAGACCGGGGCTTTCCCCCTTTTCAAAAAAAAAAAGTGGACATCGCGAGAAATAGACATACATGTCATAGTAAAAGGATGTAAAACTTTTGATGTCAATCAGTGATTCTCATTATCTCTCGATGCTTGAGAGACCACCGAAGACAAGGGGAACAGGCGGATACGGACGAAAACATGGAGATTTCCTTCAATGGCTAGGGATTCACACGGTACAAAGTAGAACAAGTTTATACTCAAAAACGTCAAATGGTAACAGAATTGCTATAATCAAGGTACCTTGTAAATATTTAGAAAAAACTCATTTTGAGCACACAAGTATTCGGCCCAGCCTGTGTACACCAATTGCCAACACATGAATGATACAAAAACCTCTGCCACATGATATCTCGGCACTGTCCAACCAGAGCGCCCCTGCCAGGCTAGCTGCTTGCTTTTATTTATACGCCATCCATGGGCTCTTGCGTGAGTTGATTGCCCCTGCCTGCAGCGAGCAAGTGACCTCACCTCACCTCTCTTCCCCCTCCGTCGTCCGTCCTCGCTCCCATCCAGATCACGACGCCCGAAGTAGGGGGCAAAGGCCATTGCCGCCGCAAAACAAAAGGAGTGTGTGCTTTGCAGCTCCTTGAGCACTCTATCCCCCACATCACATAACTAGAAACCATCTCCATTTCCAATTTCGACCCATCTCGTCCCTCCCGATCGAGCTGCTGAATTTTCTCGCGAATGAAGAGGCAGATCAAGAGGCCGAACCGCAGCAAAGAATCACCGGAACCAGGTACTGCTGCTAGCTGCTGTGTGAAATCTTCCCTTGTTCTGTGTACTTCTTGCTTGCTTGCTTGATGTTTATGTGTAGAGATTAAAGTACCAACATCGCTTTTGAGCTTAAATTTTTAGCGCAAAGTATGTGCCCTTTTGACATATTTGAGCATACATGCATCTCTGTCCCATATTCCATTTGCGTCTTCCCGAGCAATGGTAATTGGCATGGAAACATTCTTGTCCACTCTACACTACTGTATGCGTCCACTTCGCATTTGGAAGCATTTGGCATCACAAGTAGTCGTAATTGTTAGGATCATGTGCAAGAACTAAGAGGCAGTAACACAACACAAAGCTGACCATGCACACATATTTGCAGGGGAGAAGCTGGCGTTCGCTGAGAAGGAGAACATGGCGGGGCCGTACATGGAGCACGACGAGGCCGAGATGGAGGAGGCCGAGGAGGAGGACGAGTACGAGCACGCGGGGGCACTGTCGTGCGGGCTGGGCGGGAAGAAACGTCGGCTGGCGCTGGAACAGGTGCGCGCGCTGGAGCGCAGCTTCGAGACGGACAACAAGCTGGACCCGGAGCGCAAGGCCCGCATCGCGCGCGACCTCGGCCTGCACCCGCGCCAGGTCGCCGTCTGGTTCCAGAACCGCCGCGCCCGCTGGAAGACAAAGCAGCTGGAGCGCGACTTCAACGCCCTCCGCGCCCGCCACGACGCGCTGCGCTCGGACTGCGACGCGCTCCGCCGCGACAAGGACGCCCTCGCCGCGGAGATACACGAGCTGCGGGAGAAGCTGTCCATGCCGCCGGAGAGGGCGGCCGTGAAGGCGGAGGCCGTCGGCAATGCGGACGCCCGGGAGGAGGAGCGCCTGCAGCTGCAAGCGGCGGCGGTCGGCGCGGCGGTCTTCAAGGACGGCTCGTCGGACAGCGACTCGAGCGCCGTGTTGAACGACGAGACTTCGCCTTACTCCAACGCGGTCTTCGAGCACCCGGGCTTCATGGGGTTCGGCGCGTCGTTCCTGGACTCGGCGGCGGCGGCGGCTGCGGCCACGACGGGGTGCTCGTCTCTGCCCATCCTGGACACCAAATGGCACGGCGCGTACTCGTACGACGCCGGCAAGCCCGGCGGCTACGGGTTCACGGAGGAGTGGCTCGCTGGGTCGGACGCGATCGGCAACGACGGCGGCGCCGGATTCTTCTCGGAGGAGCACGTCTCCAACCTCAACTTTGGCTGGTGTGGCAGTGGCGCTGTCGAGGGTTTTGATCTCCAAGGTTACTGTAAAAAGTAAAAAAAAAAGAAAGGATATCGCTATCCATGCAGCGAACTGGGCGTACTACTACTTTTTAACTGCTAGCTAGCTGAGCTTCTAGCTAGCGGCCGGCGAAGAAGCGCCAGGAGGAGAGAGGTCAGCAAGGTGGAATTTGAGGAGGTGAATGCCTGAATGGACCATTAAGGAGGGAAGTAAATGTTATTATAAGTAGTAGTAGTACAAAAATAACCGTTTCTAGGTTTCATCGTGGTGTAAAAAGTTGCAAGCATCCGTCCCTACATCCTCCTGAAACATTTTGGCGTGTATCACTTCGATGCAACGAAGGGCAACTACTACATGTGCACGGCAATTGGAGGACATCAACCAAGGAGGTCAGGATTCATGGGCCATGACAGCCGAAGGAAACATTTCTCCAACAAATTAGCTCTAGTCTGCTTCACCCATGTACTGCCGGGCGCCCCGGTCTCAGTTTTTTTTTTCTGTTTTCTTATGGAAACGCAAATGCTGTCTATAGTTTTGTCAATGATCTCAGTCAATAGTTGAAATTGTATTAAGTTTCAATTTTAAAGTACAAGTTCATAAGAAATTTTCACTTTACTTGGAAGTGCAGAACATGAAAAAAATGGCTAGTGCGGTTTCTATTATGAAGGCACTAGAAAAGATGATTATGTATAACACGAAGGGGCTCACATGCCACGCAGGACAAAATAAAAGAAATGAAGAAAATCATAGAGCGCAGTGGCCATAGGGTTATCTTTTTTTCTTAGGCCGCAACGTGCACGAAAAAGTTGTGTCGTGCCACGCCACATTAGTGCTCTACTCTAGAGTGACAAGGCCAATATGGAGGCATCGGTGCCTCGACCCCCTCTCACATAATGATTTGTTGTGGCGGCGATGGGATTGTTAGTCCAACCAAAAGTCATGATTTTGATGACAATAAGGACATGGTTCTAAACAAACATCTAGGTGGATTCGACGTTGTTCCTGACATCGACTCAAATAGAGTAGAGGATACATGGTATGGGAAATTGACAATGAAAGGCCATTCATGATCCGGTGCTAGGAGATGGAATTTGGGACTTGATCTTGGTTTTTTTTTAAATGATCGTCCCAGTCCTGTTCTGCTTCCCTCTCAATCCGTTTCTTGTTCCGGATGTGATGTAGTTTCCTTTTCTCCGTCTTATTCAAACCTCAAGGACACCAGCGAGGCTGAAGGTATTTCAGACCAACTGGCATCTTCATTGGTCTTGGTATTCCCGGTTCTTCCGGTGCATCCTCGCTGGTCCCTGCTTCGCGGTCATTAGCTCGTGGCTGGATTGTAAGAAGCGGATTTCCGGCATTCCCCTTGTTGATGAACAAGGCACTGACCTGCGTATTTAACATTTGAGTCCCGATTACCAGAGAACCGATACCGATATTCATCTTGGAAGGTGGACAGAGCAACAAAGAGAGAACACCCAATCATAGTCAAAGAACTTACAAGAACATAATATCTACTCTTTCTACAAGCTACACCAAACAAACCTAGTGTGATGCTTTGGTGCCATTCCACGAAACTAGATGTTCTTCATTGGTGGTTTTCCAGTTGCTAAGCTAGATGGTGGTGCAAGCTATGAACAATTGTCGCCTAACATCTTCATCCATCCTAGACCACGTCTTCTGAGGCTCCATCGATGTAAATACCAAAAAAGATGCAACACACAACATGATTTGAGAAGCTAAAGGATCTAAGACCACCAAGATCGATTGACCTACGAGTACTATTCTCAATCTACATTAAAATGTTCTAACATATTTCACCAAAACTTTATGCATATATTCAAAATGTTCAAAGTTCTAGAGTTTTGATTATTTTGGTTGGTACCGAAATATCGTTTTATTCAATCCTACATTGTCCGTCTTTTCTTTTTGCCAGTTTGGCAAACATGGTAATAATGTGGTAACATGCGTCTCGCAAAGAGGACCGACTTATAATCTGGTAGGGCAAACGAAGCTCCTTTCATGTCTTTAGACCGCTTCAGAAATAATAAGGGAGATTCCAAGACGCGGCGATATTTATATTCCCCATTGTTTATGGCATGGACCAACAACTTTGGTGCCAAGAAATCAATATGGAATAAGAAATTTGTCTTTGTTTGTTAATCTAGTGATGGCGCGAAGTTGCTCAAGATTCATGGCATGTGAGGCAGCTAAGAGCCCAACTGCCCAAGAGTACGGGCTGGCTAGCATGTTCCCCCTCCACCACACAGCTAATGGATGTAACGTGCCCTTTTTAAAAAATAGAAGGAAAACATAAAGTGATGTAACAACTAACAATGTATAATATAGTTAAGTAAAGGCGAGGAAAAGCAGGCAGCTCACTTCAGAATTAGTATTACACGAATGCTATACAGTCAAATTTAAAGGCAGTTCAGCTATCTTGCTGTAAGTAACAAAGAAAGAAAAATACATTAGGACATGATTTTGTACAGCACAAGTGATTCTCAGGTTAGGTTGCTGCTCACTGTATTTTTTGTATCAACCTCGATGTCTTCTCTGACGCTGGCAGAAGACTTCTAGTACTACAGGGTTGGAGAACCAAGAAGAAATCAAAGATGCTCCGTTTCCATTTATGGGAAAGACGAGAAAATTCAACCTTGCCGGTGTCAGCTTCTAGAAGTGAGAAATTCGTGTTTCAATTTTAAAAATGTTTGGGTAGTTTTCAATCGTGTCAAGTCACCTCCAAGGCGACCTGCAACTGATGATGCCAATGTTTGGTACGCGTCGTTTTCGCTTGTAGGGCACAAGCATCGCAAATAAGAAAAAGAATCGTGTTAGTACCACTGGTGATACTATCAGACGCTGATACGTCACGAAATAAAGAAGAAAGGGATAGACTACATCACAGATCCACTCTCCCGTTGCCGAATTGTTTTTCTTATGAAGATCCGGCATTTCAAAGAAGATATTCTTAGTTAGTTATAGGGTAACTTGATTTTTCATGAACAAGTTAAGTACTCCATCCGTTCAGAAATAACTGACTTGAGCTTGTATAGATTTAAATGTATCCAGACACATTTTAGTATATAAATACATTCGAATCTAGACAAACTCAAGTTACTTATTTCTGGATAGAGAAAGTACTATATTAACGTGATGTAGGCGTTCTGCTTAATGCACACCCCAAAGCCCTATGTCACGTGTAGGGCACTGCTCCAAATAGTGGAGGTTCATTCTGTGGTCCGTTTTATACGCTTTGTATTGTATTTGTCTAATTTGTTGCTGCTAAGCCAGCTCTCCGTCGATAAAAAAATCATAGTCAAAAGAGCCTAATTACTTGATTTATCCGGATGAGCCGCATCTCCACCGGGCTAATATGTCCAGGCCACGGCGCCCAACCGTGCGGAAGATGCGCCAGCTCCATCCCCACCTCCGGCGCGATTGGAGGCGCCCAAACCGGCAGCGGGAACGGTGGAGGCACATGTGCGTTCGTCTCAGCCACCATGCGGGTGAGCTCGAGGGCCTCCTCGTAGCCGCGCCACTTGGTTTCCTCCTCCTGCGCGCTGGCCGCAATGGCCTGCTCGGTAAAGGCGTCCTCGTCGTAGCCCCGCGCCAGTACCTCGCGGTACTCCGGGGCAGGTTCACGGCGACGTCGTCCACCGCCTCCTTCTTAACGATGATTTCGTCGTCGCCATCCTTGTCGTTGCCGTCCTCGCTGTCGATCTTGGCGTCAGAGTGGTTGACGGCGCCCTCCTCGTCCGAGTTGATGTCGAGGACGGGGTAGACCTCGCCGGCTACAGATCACGGCGGATGGTGGTGGCGTGCCGCACCTTGTGCTCCCACTCGAGGAACTCCTTCCGGTACGCCTCGGCTTGGTAGGCGACGTCCCACCGTTGGGCCGGCGGGAGGCCCCTGATCCAGTGGCGGATCTCCTTCTCCAGCCCTTTGCCCGTCTTAGGCACGGGTAACACCGGGACGCGGTCCCAATTGAGGTGCCAGCCGGTGGGGAGGGACACGTCGTTGTGCCTGATGCCCCGGCCCTCCCTCCAGCGACGCTCGCACTCGGCGATGCGAAAGTATTGCCGCTCGCGGCGCTCTCCCTCCGGCCACGGTGATGGGCGAGACTCCACGCGGCGGCCCCGGAAATCCTCCGACCGCGCCAGGGTTGTGCCGCGGAGGAAGGTCGGCAGCCGGGGGCGCTGGTTACTAGAGACCGACGCCTCATGGTCGTTCTTGCCCCTCCCCTTCGTCAGCCACGACGGGGTCTTCATCGTTGGTGGTGGTGGTGGCGGCGGCTAGGTTTTGCGATGGCGAGAGGTGAGGAGTGCGGCACCGACGGGAACAGGGTTAAATAGCCCAGCCGCCCGTGAACACGCGCAACTTCCTACTCCTTCGCCATCAATGCCGGCGCGGGAACGCAGGCGCCGCCCAGTGGGTCAATGTGTCGTCTCGTCGCCATTGATGGCGCAGGCTGCCGCCGGTCAGCCTTCCCTCTGAATCGCTGCCGCGGTTGCGTCTAAATCGATGCCGTTGACCGCGTATGAATCATTGCCACCGGTAAGCGGTGGCTCACGGGTGGGCTATGGCACGCGCGGCAGGACACCCGCGCTGTCCACGCGCGTCCGGGCCAATGTAACCAAGCCCCAGATTAGATGCATAGATGGGTCGAGCCGGACAGATTAGTCCGGATGGGTCGACCCGGTGGGGCGCCGCGCACGCCCCGCGCGTCCGCACGAACAAGTTCGGACACACTCGGACAAAATGGGTCGGCCCGATGGAGATGCCCTAAGGACTACCCCACAACCTAGTGATACTCATGTTTTATCCTTAGTATATTAATAAATGTGTGTTGCTACACGACAATAACTAAATTATGGTTTCGAGGATAATAACTAAATTATGTGTTAAAACATTGCTTAACTTGGTTTGTATTTTGTGGTATCTCTATCAAGGGCAATGTTCTTGTGTGATCTTTCGGATGGCACAACATAACAACTTACTTTTCTTTCTATTTATCTTGGTATATAAATGGGTAGTAACATAAAATGAAAAATTCGAACATAAAGGCATTTAGATATGGCCAAATTATAATTTTGTTTGGATATCAGTATTTTAGTAGTTTTAAATGGTGCTTCTTTAATAAATATTACCTACTTTATAATAAATACAATAAGTATATACAACATGGATATCAATAATTAAATATTCCACCATTTTAGCACAAAAATAAAAAGATAAATAAAACCGTTCTCTTTCAGATCAAACAAAAGAAAATGCAATAAATTACATCAATGCACCCATGTTACTCTGTTGATAATTACTCCATCCGTTTGAAAATATAAGATGTTTTAGGTCTGTAAATAAAATGTATCTAGACTTCTTTTAGTGTATAGATTCACTCAAGTTTGGAGTGAACCTACACACTAAAACAAGTCTAGATACATTCTCTTCATAAATCTAAAACATTTTATATTTTGAAACGGAGGAAGTATTATGGTTTGCCCCACAATTAGCAATTTGAGTTGTTTTCATAAAAAATGTTATTTTGCGTCATCTGATTAGTTGTTTCTCTTCATCGATTCAGTTTGTCTAGTTCTTAACTAAAAAAAATCAAGATCTACATATTTCTTGCGTCTACACCATGACACAAATTACAAGAAAAATATAATACAGTAGTGGGAAAATAAAACTAGCGCTAATTGACATGGTGGGGATTTACTTAGTGCGCATGGATAAGGTGAACCAATAATGTTCATAAACTAAACAAAAAAGAATAAGTAATTAAAAGTGTCGTTTATTAGCTCGCACGGCTGGGTCAGATCCATAAATGGGCCTCGCAATAGGCTACGCCGGTGGGTAGGCTTTGAGCTTCTATTTTAAAGGATTTTTAGAAATGTTTTGAAGTAAATTAAGTGCATTTTTCGGCCTATGTTGGCCCATGCTCGCATGTACCTTTCTTTTGTATAGGTGGAACTATTTAGTCCATTCTAATCCAGGTTTCATTTTGGAAAACCATATTTGGTGTTGCAATGCAACATTTGTTACCTTACGTGAGAAAAGGGCAAAATGCCCACACGGCTGGTTTGTGAGGAAAGGGAAAGGAAAGGGGCAGTTGAATGACCGCTTACTTCTTTTAATAATTGTGAAATAAAGAGATTGTGCGAGTATTATCACTCTTATTAAGCATCAGTTTTATAGTGTTTTTTATGGAATGCTAATGTTTTTGTGACAATAGTTAGAACTTGTTGTGATGGGCCGAAACTTGTTGCTTCCTGGCCCCAAATCACGTGGAAGAAAACGTTAGGGAGGCCCATTACCAGCGACACCTCTTCAAAACCAACGGATTGGATTTGCATGTTCGCAAAGTGCAGAGTCTATAGAAGGTACACCCGTTTCAAACCTGCAAATCTGTTCTGTTGGATTCGCACAAAAATTGAAAATCCGTTCTATTGAAGTGACGACTTAGTATGGGTCACAGACAAGAAATTATTTGACGGACGACAAGCACATTGTAATATGGGATAGACACGCCAAACATGTGCAAGATAGACACAATTTGCTCTCCAATATCTAAATACTATACGCTCCATTAACGGATGTGGTGTGAAGCCAAATCAATGTACTCCCTCCGACTGATATTAATTGTCTTACATTTGTCTAGATTTAGATAAATCTAAATACTATTTATATAGGTTTATTCTGTAAATCGGAGTCAATTAATATGGGTAGGAAAAAGTAGAAATGAGGCAGCTCCTCACGGTCTTCTGGCTACCTGGATTTAGTTGTCGCCTAGGCGACTCTAGGCCCGTTGCAGTCCCGCCGTGTGAAGTGTTCGGCCCATAATTTTTGAAATGTGGACGGCCCATTTGAGCATGTTTTGTTTATGTAACCCAGTTGGAGTGCGGCCTGGTCTGGGTTAGTACCAATATGATCGTTGTCTCAAGAAAAAAAAACACAGATTTCATCCAAATTTATCCGTTGCAAAAAGATTACTCAGGAGTCAGGCCTTGTTCGATTTGCAATGGAATGAAGTGGATTACCATGGACTGAGGGGGAATTAATCCTATATAAATCAAAATTTATGTGAATCCCCTTCGTTCTACTTCAGTTCACGTGTGGGGTGAATTCAACGAACAAGCCCTTAGGGAGATTAATCTCCACTTTGTGGCCACGCACTTAGAAGTGCACATGTCATAGTCATATTTGAAGCTCCCCTCAATCATGGCGGAGCGAGGTACATTTAGCAAACATTTTTTATTGTTACTAGCTAAAGACATGTATGTATCAACATGATAACAAATACGGCAGTATTCCTGCACAAGACCCGAGCCGCCACCGAGGCAACAACGAGATCAAGACCGCCGGTGGCCCACCGCCACCGTGCCGCTGTCGTGCTACATCTCCTCTAGCAGGTCGTCGTATCCTCGCTTCGCCGGGCATTGTACCCGGACTGTCCGGTGGGTCAACGACACAGTGATACGAGCGGCGTCCCTTCAAAGCCGCCGCTAATCCTGCAAGCTGCTGCCACGCCGCCACGCAACTGTGCCGCCGCCAGCCCTACTGGCACACACCTACAAAGACCACGCTAGGGCATGTTTCAGCAAGAATCCACCTTGGAGCTACTGCCACACAACCAACACCGCCACCAGCTCATCGACCAGGGCCGTCGCTGCCGATGAGCCGGTTAGAGCTAGATAGACGTATAATTTAATTGGGCTATACGAGTTTTGTACGAAGTTATATATGTTAGACTGTATATACGTAGCGTGTCTGTATATAACTGTATATGACTTGTACTGTACCTCTTGGTACTTCTATATAATGAGACAGCCGCACCCACGTTTAGGGTGTCGAGCACTTCCCCAAACACATTGTTTTATATGGTATCAGATTAGGTTACGATGTCATCTTTCGCTGCCCTAATCCTAGCTGCCGCCTCATCCGCTACCGCGTCGGCCCTAGCTGCCGCCGCCGCCCCTTCCGCCGCGACCGCCGCCGTCCCTGCCTCGCCCTTCCTCGTCTCAACTCCCCTCGCGTGGTGGCAGTCTCGCTCCCCTGGGTCCGCTCCTCCGGTGCAGCCCTCGATGGGATCGGTGCAGCCGCCGCCTGCCGTCGGGCCTGGTGCGGGGGCGATCTGCCGCCGCCGGCCTCCTCCGGCGGCCCGTCTGCCTCGACAAACATGGTCGCGCTGCCACCCCCTGGTGGCCGTGCCCCCGCCCCCTACGGCGCTCACCGACGCCGACCTACGACGCCCCGCCCGCGCCGACCTACGGCACGCCTCCCGCGTCGGCCTACGGCGCCCCGCCCGCGCCGACCTATGGCGCGCCTCCCGCGTTGGCCTACGGCGCCCCGCCCGCGTCGCACTACGACCCTCCTGCCTATGGAGCCCTACCGACGCCGCCGTCCTCCTGGTTGGCGCCTCCCTATGGTGCGCCGCCTCTGCAGCCCTACGCCGCGCCTACTGTGCCGCACTACGGGGCCCCACATGCACCGACCTACGACGCCTACTCGTCGTCAGCGTATGATGGTGCGGCGCCTGCTGCCCCTGCACCGTCCATGGAGACGGCGCCACCGATGGGCTACTACGCGCCTCAGCCATCCGCTCACGCTGATCATGCTGCGCCGCCGTCGCTCTTCTACTTATCCCACCTCATCCCGGTGAAGCTCACGCCCGACAATTACTTGTCTTGACGTGCACAGGTGTTACCGCTCCTTCGGAGCCGCTACCTGGAGGGCTATGTCAACGGCACACTTCCGTGCCCGCCGGTGTATCATCCAGCGTACCATACGTGGGTGGCCCAGGATCAGGCCATCCTCTCTGCCATCCAGTCGTCGCTCACTCCGAGTGTCTCGTCGCTGGTCCTCTTTGCCTCTACGTCCTGAGATGCGTGGACGGCGCTTCACACCAGCTTCGCCTCTCAGTATTATGCTCGTGCTCATGCTATCCGCACCGAACTGGGCGAGACGAAGCTCTTTGACAGCAGCATCACAGACTACTTCAACAAGATGACCGGCCTCTTCGACACGCTGGCCTCCATTGGCCAGCCGCTTCGCCCCGAGGACTTCACCACCTATGACCTGAACGGCCTCGACGACGACTATGATAATCTCATTGAGAACATCAATGTGAAGGGAATATGCCCGAGAGGCAATAATAAAGTGGTTATTATCGTATTCCTTGTTTATGATAAATGTTTACTTTGCATGTTATAATTGTATTAATACGGAAACATTAATACGTGTGTGTTTAATAAACAAACGGAAAGTTCCTAGTTATGTCTCTCTCATAAACTAGCTCATTGATTAACAAGATGATCAAAGTTTCCTGATCATGGACATTGGATGTTGTTAATAACGGGATCACAACATTACTGTAATGGTGTGATGAACATTCATCCGAAGTATAGCATTACGATCAAAGTCATTGAGTTTATATTGCTATAACAACTTACAAAGTGATCCTAATCCTTAGACCATGAGATCATGTCAATCACTAACACCGAAAGAGTTTCTTGATAACATCAAACGTCACACCGTAACAGGGTGGTTATAAAGATGGATTCATAACTAATAAAGTGTTATGTTGAGGCTCATGGATCGAGAGTGGAATTTGTTCATCCCGATGACGGATAGATATACTCTGGGCCCTCTCGGTGATATCACATTGATTAGCTTGCAAGCAAGTAATTTGATCACTAGAATGTTATATCACGGGAACGAGAAAAGAGTGCATGTCAGTAACGAGATCAAACTAGGTATGGAGATACCGATGATCGAATCTCAAACATGTAATATATCGTGAAACAAAGGGATTAAGATACTAACGTAAAATGTTCCGACGATCACAAGAAAGTCATCGTTGAATGTGTGGGAGTCAGTATGGGTCTCCAGATCCCGCTTCTGATTATTGTTCCGAGAGGGGTCTCGATTATGTCCGCATTATTCACGAACCGTAGGATGACACACTTAAGAGACACCGACATCCAATTGGAGCAAAATTTTCATGCCGAAAGAATGAACAAGCGCAGGAATTTATTTCACTAGATACCGAAACAGGTTTTCGAGTGAAATTGAATAATGTGGTTATGCATGTGAAATATAATTCTAGCAAGGGGTTATTTGTGAATGCTTGTCATTAAAGTAATTGACAAAATTCTGAATAAAATAAAAGAGTTTTATTTAATGAGAGTTTGCATTAAATTTGGTGGAAATTTAATGGGAATTTGAGTGGATTTTTTAGTGGAGAAAATTGAAGGGCCATTTTGTGAGTGGAGTGTCCACCCACATGAATGAGGGAGAGGTGGGGGCACCCTCCATGCCGGCGGCCATGCCCCCTTGGGCTGCCCCCTCCCCTATATAAGGAGCCCCTCCTCTCACTTCTCACTCACACCTCCTCGTGAAGGATCTCTCTCCCCCTCTAGAATTTATTCCCCATGGTCTTGGACTAGCGAGATACATGTTCCCGGTGGCTATTCGGCAAGAAAGAGTTGTGCTTCCGCTGCATCGCTGGAGCGAGGAGGCGGAGGTTGCTCGGTGCCTCGAACGTGTGTGCGAGCACGGATGCGCTGCTGTTTTACGGCGCTAGGACTTTCTCTCGATCTTGAGATCGGCAAGAGATCGTCTACATCAACCACGAGTTTGGACTCGTTAAGCTTTGTCGGTCTTCAAGGGTATGTTCTCTACGGATGTACATCCGCCCGTTGTTTGTATCTAGTAGATATATCTTGGTACATAGTTGTTCCCATCGTAGGAATTTTTTTTGTTTTCTATGCTGCGAACCCTACAGTGGTATCAGAGCCGGATCTATACGTAGATACTTTGCACGGGTAATACACATATGAGTATATGTGGGCGATGATGATCATTTTATTGCTTCTTAGTTGTACTTTGGATATTGGTGGCATAGTGGGATGAAGCGGCCCGGACAAACTTTACATGTCCTCGCACATGAGACCTGTTCCACGCTTGACATGCAACTAGTTTTGCATAAGTGGCTAGCGGGTGTCTGTCTCTCTTACTATAGTCAATATCTATTTTGCAACGAGTTGTCAATAATTTGGTTATCCTCGTTGTGGTTCATGTTCGTAGGTAAGAACGGTTCATGTTCGAAATCCCTAAGCCACGTAAAACTTGCAATGGATAAATTAGAGGCGTCTAGTTTAGATTGTTGTTGGGCTAGTGTTATGATATGGTGATGTTGTAAGTAGAAGTATAAGATGATACTCTTACAACACACATACCGTGTAGGTTCCATAGACCTTGGCCTTACACATAGAGGTATGATAGAGATCATACCACGATGCACATGATAGAGATCAAGTGCGGGAACCATATCATTTCACTTATTAACAAGTGATGTTTATTGCATCTTATATTGCTTGTTTGGCGTTTTATTAGCTTAATAAGATGATCCATCATTTAGATATCAAGATAAGAATGTGTTCTTCCTTAAGTATGCACCGACAATGTTTCGTCGTTTTAAGACATCACGTGATGATCGGGTGTACTTGAATACACGAGCATATCTCGGGTGTAAGACAGTTACACACGCGAATACTAAGGTTCTTACTTGGCAAGCCTAGCATGTACAGACATGGCCTCGGAACACGTACCGAAAGGTTAAGCATGAGTCATATGTTTTGATATGATGACCATATGGATGCTCGCCTTTGAAGCTACACCGACTCACATGATGATCGGACTTGGTGTAGTGGATTTGGTTCATGTAATCACCAAAAAGACACGAGGGATGTCATTTTTGAGTGGGAGTTCATTTCTAATTTGGATTAGTAAAACTCAATTTATCATAAATTAAATCAAAGTGAATTTGCATAATTTGTTGTAGTCATTGGCATTCGTTCACCACCTTATGCATAGTTGTAATTGAGATAATAGAACTATAGAATTCTGGATATATACTTTACGAACTGGTATCATATTGTGTTGAGTGTCAATCTAAAGATTAAAGTCCTATTGCAAACTTTCAGCAAACTCTATTTACTCCGTGAAATTTAATAGTTGGTATTAAATCGAGAGTAACAATTCCAGTGTTAGTATCTTAAGTATCATGTTTTGCCTCCATGATTCTTGATTGTTTTAATATCAAGTTAATCTAGGAGCTGAAAGAATTGTTTCAGAAACCATCATGTGTGGCAGATATAACGATATCTGAAACAATGTTTTGGTTGCAAAATGATAGAGTATAATATATGTTCTCATATTGGATGAGAATTTACGAAGGTTGGAGATGCTAGACATCCTAATCATCCAAAAGGGTTTTGGAAAGTAATGTTATACTCACGATTCGCCTTTATAAGCTACAGTAGCTTGATCATGAAAGTCGTCATGATAAGGATGAATAGAAGATGTATGTAAAGTGTTTACTACACTAAAAGATTACTAAAGAATGGATTTTGAAAGAATACCGATCATTTGATGATGGTGATCTACTTCAAAGTGCAAGTCCAAAGGTATTATTATTTGAATATACACGCTTTGGACTATGTGTCATGTATATGGCGCCACTTTTGATGTTGATAGATTCTTTTAAAAAGGAAAAGGAAATGCTGAAAGAGAATCTATAAAATATATTTGGCAGAAAAGAAAAGATTGGAAATATCCAATTTAGGTATATATATGATATACATGTTATGGTTGTATTCTTTGCTTGTTAAACAATGTGGTTCTTGGGTATTGGATACCAAATTGGTAGGTATGAAATTTCATACAGAACGACGCAATTCATGAACCACAATGGCCTAAGTAACTAGCAAGATAATATGTGATGATGTTCATCGAAAACAAACAACCCGTTGTTTGTATTTCTCATTGACATCAAAGCTTGACTTCAAGATTTGTTTTAATAATTGTTATTTGAATCAGGTATTATGAGAACAAAGGTTGTTCAAATAATTACCGTATTCCATATAATATGGATGATTTACAAATCTAGTTGGAGAAATCACATCCATAAAACCTAATGCTAAAATGTCGCAAGACAAATGATTGAAAGATCACTTACGAAGTGACATCCCCGTTTAAATTATATTGAAAAGAAAACATGAAGAATCTCCATATTCATGGATTTTTGGAGTCTTTTATTTGATCAAGTGACGCTTGTGAGACTTTCCTCGGGATAATTAAAACTTTGTTCAAAGGCCAAAGAAGAACGAACTTCTAAAATATTGGAATTTATACATATCGATGTATGTAGTCCATTATGTATAGTCGTAAGCGATGGATTTCAACTTTATATGCTTTCTCCGGAAATTTGAGTGAATGTTCACTTAATGAGAAAGAAGTATGAAATATTTGAAAACGTTTCAAAGACTTTCAAGATGAAGTGCAAAATCATTGTAACAAGAAAATAAATGGTTTATGATTTTATCATAAGGGATTTGTTTGAGTTACAAGTGTAACAAGAAAATAAATGAATTATGATTTTATCATAAAGGTATTTATTTGAGTTACAAGTTTAGCAAAACACCTAGATTTACATCTTCCGAAACACCATAGGAATATGGAATTTTTGAGATTTGTAATGAAACCTTGTTTGACATGGTTGGATCAAAGGTGTTATTTATAAAACTGTCATTATGTTTTAAAAGATTAAAGCTTTAGAGACTTCCGCTTTTACACTGAAAAGAGCTCCATCTTGATCTGTTGAAATGACACCATGGAGGTTATGGTTTGGGGTAAAACCCAAGTTGTCATTTCTTAAATTTGGTATGCTAAACATAAGTAAGATGTTTACAACCGAAGTCGGATGAGCATGTCTTTGTAGGTTATTTCGAATAACAATTGGTTATTCCTCCATAACACCAAGGACAAAAGGGTTTGTCGCTTGAAACGTGAAGTTTCTCGAAGAAGGAATTTTTCATAAATGTTAAGTGGGAGGACAATAGAACTTTGATAAGATTAACAAACCTTAGCTAAATGTGCTGAGTTGCACTGCGCCGGAAATGGTTCTGGAGGCTGCCATAATGCTCATAGCTTATGTGCCTCAAAGGTTGCGGTCACGGAGGTCTAAAGTTCCTATTGAACCAAGAAGGTCGGATAAACAATCAAATGACTGAGATTTGAGAGTACATCATTATTGTTTGACAATGATGAACCGACTACAAAGAAGCGATGATGGGCCCTGACTCCGTCAAATGGCTTGAAGCCATAAAATCCGTGATAGTTCCATACACGAGAATCAAGTTTTGAACTTGGAAGACCCTCCGGAAAGGTGTAAAAACCTATCGGTCGTATTTGGATATATAAAGAAACAGACATGGATGTTTTACATCTATGAAATAGTCGACATATCGGTAAAGTATTTTACGACAATGTTTCAAGAAGTTGACTATGACAAGATTGGATCTTTCATAGCGATATTTAGTCTGGACGGATTAAAGTAGCAACCACTACATATAATTTGGTATATGGTAGATGAATAAACAAAACAAAATTCTTCTAATAGAATGGTTACCTAGGACGTGTACATGACATGGTCCAAAGGGTTTTGTTAAATTCAAAGATGCTAAAAGGGCATGCAAACTTCAATGGTTGAAAAAGCATCGCGGAGTTGGAATCTTCACCATGATGAAAAATGAGTTTTTCATTAGGAGACGATGAAGATGCTTGCATTTGCAAGAAATTAAGTAGGAGCGCTGAGACATATTTCTAATACATTATGTGTATGACATCTTGTTGATTTTAAATGATGTATATTTTATTGACAAATGTTAAGAATTTCATTTCGATAAAATACTTAGGCAAAACCCGAATATTTAGCGTGAATGTCTATAGTGGATAGACTGTGACGCCAATATGGTTGTGCCAAACGTACATATATGAGATATTGAAGGAGTTCAATATAGAAACGACAAGAAACGGTTCTTGTTGCATGGAAAGGAATTGAATCAAGATTCAAGTGTGTCGACACTTGATAAGTGAAACAAGATTCAAGTGCTTTGACACTTGATGAGTGAAATCATGAGAATGTTTTGATCAATCATACCATGATATGTACACATCCAGATATGTCCTATGCTCTAAGTGTTATGAGCATATACCAGAATGAATCATAAAATGATCATTGGACGATAGTGAGGATATTCTTATGATCTTTTTGAAAGAACTAAGAATATATTTGTGTAGAGGTGACAAACAATTACAAATAGTTCATTGTAAAGCGTTACATTGATACTAGGTTTGTCACAAGATACAAATTAAGTTTATATCAATTTAAACTATGGGTGGCACAATGTAATGGAAAGAAGATTCCATGATGGATTTGGATGAAATCCATAGTTAAGACATTGTGACGAATACTACAACAAAAGGGCTAAGTATATGACTGCTATAGTAGCAGCAAAGGAGGGCATTTGTGTCAAGTAGTTTGTTATCAAACTAAGGTGTGGTTCGCAACGGGCTAACACTAAAGATATATTGTACGACAATAGTATCGACGTGTTTTAACCCCAAGGAACTAAAGGTCTCACCAAAAGACCAAATTTATACAATGCCATCTCATTGGAGAATGAGTGATGTGTGAAGACGAAAAGACATGCAAATACACACGGACCTGAAAGCGTCAGATCCGTAGATTATGTTAACCACTTGCAATTGCGTATATGGAACACCAGAAAGCCAAAGGTGTTCAATACACAAAGTTTTCAAACTAGATTATTGTCTCTAGTGCAAGTGGGAGACTGAAGGGAATATGCCCGAGAGGCAATAATAAAGTGGTTATTATCGTATTCCTTGTTTATGATAAATGTTTATTTTGCATGCTATAATTGTATTAATACAGAAACATTAATACATGTGTGTTTAATAAACAAATAGAAAGTTCCTAGTTATGCCTCTCTCATAAACTAGCTCGTTGATTAACAAGATGATCAAAGTTTCTTGATCATGGACATTGGATGTTGTTAATAACGGGATCACAACATTAGTGTAATGGTGTGATGAACATTCATCCGAAGTATAGCATTATGATCAAAGTCATTGAGTTTATATTGCTATAACAACTTACGAAGTGATCCTAATCCTTAGACCATGAGATCATGTCAATCACTAACACCGGAAGAGTTTCTTGATAACATCAAACATCACACCGTAACAGGGTGGTTATAAAGATGTATTCATAACTAATAAAGTGTTATGTTGAGGATCATGGATCGAGAGTGGAATTTGTTCATCCCGATGACGGATATATATACTCTGGGCCCTCTCGGTGATATCACATTGATTAGCTTGCAAGCAAGTGATTTGATCACTAGAATGTTATATCACGGGAACGAGAAAAGAGTGCATGTCAGTAACGAGATCAAACTAGGTATGGAGATACCGATGATCGAATCTCGGACATGTAATATATCGTGAAACAAAGGGATTAAGATACTAGCGTAAAAGGTTCCGACGATCACAAGAAAGTCATCGTTGAATGTGTGGGAGTCAGTATGGGTCTCCAGATCCCGCTTCTGATTATTGATCCGAGAGGGGTCTCGATTATGTCCGCATTATTCACGAACCGTAGGGTGACACACTTAAGAGACACCGACATCCAATTGGAGAAAAAGTTTCATGCAGAAAGAATGAACAAGCGCAGGAATTTATTTCACTAGATACCGAAACAGGTTTTCGAGTGAAATTGCATAAAGTGGTTATGCTTGTGAAATAGAATTCTAGCAAGGGGTTATTTTTGAATGTTTGTCATTAAAGTAATTGACAAAATCCTGAATAAAATAAAAGAGTTTTATTTAATGAGAGTTTGCATTAAATTTGGTGGAAATTTAATGGGAATTTGAGTGGGTTTTTGAGTGGAGAAAATTGAAGGGCCATTTTGTGAGTGGAGTGTCCACCCACATGAATGAGGGAGAGGTGGGGGCACCCTCCATGGCCGGCGGCCATGCCCCCTTGGGCTGCCCCTCCTCTCACTTCTCACTCACACCTCCTCGTGAAGGATCTCTCTCCCCCTCTAGAATTTATCCCCAATGGTATCGGACTAGCGAGATACATGTTCCTGGTGGCTATTCGGCAAGAAAGAGTTGTGCTTCCGCTGCATCGCTGGAGCGAGGAGGCGAAGGTTGCTCGGTGCCTCGAACGTGTGTGCGAGCACGGATGCGCTGCTGTTTTGCGGCGCTAGGACTTCATCTCGATCTTGAGATCGGCAAGAGATCGTCTACATCAACCACGAGTTTGGACTCGTTAAGCTTTGTCGGTCTTCAAGGGTATGTTCTCTACGGATGTACATCCGCCCGTTGTTTGTATCTAGTAGATAGATCTTGGTACATAGTTGTTCCCATCGTAGGATTTTTTTTTGTTTTCTATGCTGCGAACCCTACACAATGGTCGCGACGTTCCACTTCAGCCTCGTGAGCTCTACTCACGCCTCCTCGGCCGCGAACAACGTGTCAAAGCGCGCCACGCCTCCCCGAGCTTCTCCGCCGCCAACGCCGCAGCCTGCGGCAAACCTCAGAAGCCGCCAGCTGGCGGCAAGCCGGTGACCGCCCCTCAGTAGCAGCCCCGCGCCGCTGCGCCTCCCGTCACTGGCGGGGGTCGCCCGCGTGCCTACTGACCCTGCTGCGGCGCTCAGCAGGCTTGTCAGCTTTGCGGTCTTGAGGGTCACATCGCCTCCCGCTGTCATCGATGCTTCAAGCAGGACTTCCTCGGCATTGGAAACAACGGCAAGGGTAATGAAAAGCAGGCGGCTGCCGCTGTGGCGGGCAACGAGCACGGGCACACTCCATCCTACTCCATTGATCCGACATGGTACATGGATATGGGAGCTACCAATCACCTGACGAGTGAGATGGGCAAGCTCTCCATCCAGGAGCCATACTGCGGTCATGATCAGGTTCACACCGCCAACGGAGCAGGTATGCGCATCTCTCTTGGTCAGGCCGCTCTTCTTACACACAATTCTAGAAAACTGCACCTTCGTAATGTTCTTCGTGTTCCTTCTGCTACACGTAGTCTGTTATCTGTTCCTCAGCTTACTCGGGATAATCTTGTCTTCACTGAATTTCACCGTTTCTTCTTTTTTATTAAGGATCGGGACACGAGAGTCGTTCTGCTTAGAGGTCGTCTTCGCGATGGCCTTTATGCGCTTGATGCGCCACCTGCACCTCTTGCGCCGCATGCCCCCCAGGTGTTCACTGGTGTCCGTGTGTCGTCTTCACACTGGCATGCGCGCCTTGGTCATCCTGCTGCTCCCATAGTTCGTCATGTTCTGCATCGTCATGAACTTCCAGTTGTGTCCAATAAAATTGCTGAAACTTGTTGGAGATATGCCCTAGAGGCAATAATAAATGTAGTTATTATTATATCTTTGTGTTTATGATAAATGTTTACATTCATTCTATAACAGTATTAACAAAGAAACATTAATACTTGTGTGATTTGTAAACTAAATTAGAGTCCCTGGTAAAGCTTCTTCATAATACTAGCTTGTTGGTTAATAAATGATTGTGGTTTCCCTATCATGAACATTGAGATGTTATTAACAACAAGATCATATCGTTAGGAGAATGGTATGATGGACATACTCCTATAGATAAGCGTAGCATTAAGATCAAGTCATTTTAATATTTCAATTGCTATATGCTTTCTGATACATAGTAACCTAATTCCTTCGACCATGATATCATGCTTATCACCATCACCGGAAGGATGCTTTGATGACATTAAACACCACACCGTAACTGGGTGGCTATAAAGTTGGCATTGAGTGTTCGGAAAGTATGGGTTGAGACACATGGATCAAGAGTGGGATTTGTCCATCCATATGACGGATAGATATACTCTGGGCCCTCTCGGTGGAATGTCATCCAATTGGCTTGCAAGCATGTGACTGGCTCACAAGGGATCACATATCACGGGAACGAGAAAAGAGTACTAATCGGTAACAAGGTTGAACTAGGTATGCAGAGATACCGACGATCAAAACCTCGGATAAGTAAACTATCGTGAGACAAAGGGAAATTGGTAACGTATGTAAGTGGTTCATTCTATCACAAATTAAGCGTAGAAATATGTGGGAGCCATATGAATTTCCAGATTCCTCTATTGGTTATTTTTCGGAGAAGTGTCTCGATCATGTCCGCATAATTCACGAACCGTAGGGAGACACACTTAAGGATTCGATGTTGTTGAGTAGTTATGGATTGATGAGTAAGAGACTGAATGTTGTTCGGAGTCTCGGATGGGATCCGGGATATCACACGGAGATCCGAAATGGTCCGGAGAATAAGATTCATATAAGGAAAGTCCTGTTTCGGGGTTGGAGAATGATTTCGGTGTTTTCATCGGGAATGTTCTAGAAGGGTCCGGAAGGTCCGGCACTCCGGAGGGGAAGGGTACATGAATGTGTCATAACAAGTTGGAATGGTTGCATCATGTACTAGGTGTCATCGCTGAGCAAAATAAAGGGATAAATAAAATCCTAGTTTGAAAAGTCAAACGCCAATTTGAAAAGTCAAACGGCAAGTTTGCTTGGTGGAGGGAGAGTAGGAAACCTACTTGGGGAGGAGTTCCTCTCCCTCCACCGCCGGTCAAGGAGGCCGAGTTGGGGGAGGACTCCGTCCCCCTTGGCCGCGCCCTCCCACCTATAAAAGGAGGGGCATGGCTGCCTCTCTATACCTACATCTTGTAGGGTTCGCAACATAGAAAACAAGAAATTTCCTACGATGGGAACTATGTACCAAGATCTATCTACCAGATACAAACAACGGGCGGATGTATATCCATAAAGAACATACCCTTGAAGTCTGACAAAGATTAACGAGTTCGACTCGTGGTTGATGTAGACGATCTCTTGTCAATCTCAAGATCGAGAGGAAGTCCTAGCACCGCAAATCAGCAGCGCATCCGTGCTCGCACACACGTTCGAGGCACCGAGCAACATCCGCCTCCTCGCTCAAGCGATGCAGCGGAAGCACAACTCTTTCTTGCCGAATAGCCACCGGGAACATGTATCTCGCTAGTCCGAGACCATGGGGATAAATTCTAGAGGGGGAGAGAGATCCTTCACGAGGAGGTGTGAGTGAGAAGTGAGAGGAGGGGCTCCTTATATAGGGGAGGGGGGCAGCCCAAGGGGGCATGGCCGCCGGCCATGGCCTCCGGCCATGGAGGGTGCCCCCACCTCTCCCTCATTCATGTGGGTGGACACTCCACTCACAAAATGGCCCTTCAATTTTCTCCACTCAAATTCCCATTAAATTTCAACCAAATTTAATGCAAACTCTCATTAAATAAAACTCTTTTATTTTATTCAGAATTTTGTCAATTACTTTAATGACAAACATCCCTTGCTAGAATTCTATTTCACATGCATAACCACTTTATGCAATTTCACCCGAAAACCTGTTTCGGTATCTAGTGAAATAAATTCCTGCGCTTGTTCATTCTTTCGGCATGAAACTTTTGCTCCAATTGGATGTCGGTGTCTCTTAAGTGTGCCACCCTAAGGTTCGTGAATAATGCGGACATGATCGAGACCCCTCTCGGATCAATAATCAGAAGCGGGATCTGGAGACCCATACTGACTCCCACACATTCTACGATGACTTTCTTGTGATCGTCGGAACCTTTTACGCTAGTATCTTAATCCCTTTGTTTCACGACATATTACATGTCCGAGATTCGATCATCGGTATCTCCATACCTAGTTTGATCTCGTTACTGACATGCACTCTTTTCTTGTTCCCGTGATATAACATTCTAATGATCAAATCACTTGCTTGCAAGCTAATAATGTGATATCACCGAGAGGGCCCAGATGAAAAGGATACAGATGCCGCCTAGAGGGGGGGTGAATAGGCGGTTTAAAACTTTTACGAGATGGGCTTAACAAAGGCGGAATAAAACTAGCGTTTACTTTGTCAAGCACAAAACCTATATAAACTACGGTTCACCTATGTGCACCAACAACTTATGCTAAGAAAAACAAGCAACTATGAGATAGCTAGATATAATAATTCAAGCACGAAGGCTATCACAAAGTAAAGTGCATAAGTAAATAGCTCGGTATAGAGATAACCGAGGCACGCGGAGACGATGATTTATTACCGAGTTCCTCCCATAAAGAGAGTACGTCTCGTTGGAGAGGGGGTGGTATCAAACCACCTACGCCACAAAAGGCCTCCCTTATTCTCCGGTGAATCTCACCCCAACGGGATCGATCCACACTTCCACTATCGGTGCACTTGTCGGTGGCAACCGGAACCTCTCACAAGGTTGGGGCACTTCTCCACAACTTAATCGGAGGCTCCCAACAAACGCCACCAAGGCCACAACCTGCAACACCAACAAACCGTCTAGGGTTCCAAGAACCCAAGAGTAAAAAGCTTCTCAACTTTCACTCACCAAATCCTCCGAGGAGAACTCAAACCGATGCACCAAATGCAATGGAAAGAACACAAGAAGTGCTCAAGTCCTTCTCTCCCAAATTCCAAAAAAGCTACAAAAGCTAGTGGGAGAATAAGAGAGGAAGAACACACTTGGAAATCCACAAAAGAAACCCCAAGATCTAGATCCCAATATGTTCCCCTCACATAGAGGAGAGATGGATTGGTGGAGTTGTAGATCTAGATCTCCCCTTTCAAATCCCCCAAAAAGATTCAAGAAATATGGGAGGGATTGAGAGTATTTGCAAGCTCTTGAAGGTCAAAACAATGGAGGAGAGAGAGAATGCAAGTCACTGGCCTAAGGAGGAAGAAGGGGTCTATTTATACCCCTCCCCAACGAAATATGACCGTTTGGGACCTTCCAGGCCGGATAATCCGCCCCTCCCCCGGATATTCCGGGTTCCCCGGACCAAAAAAATGGCTAAGGACTTCGCGGCGCGACCCTCAGTATAGGGGCGGATAATCCGCCCCCGAAGGACCAGAAAATCCGCCCCCATTACTGGGAGCCACGCCTCAAAGTCCTTAGCCGTTTTCCAAAAATTGGGCCGGATAATCCGCCCACATGGCCGGATAATCCGCCCACATGGCCGGATAATCCGCCCCCCTGAAAACTGGCAGGAACAGCAAAACTGAAACCATCATAACTTTTTCATCCGGACTCCGATTTTGATGATCTTGGGCTCGTTTCGAAGATAGTAACAATCTCTACAAGATCATGCAGGGAACCATCATAGTCCAGCAATGGAGAATAGAACCAAATGATGAAAGGTTTAACCTATCTATAAAAGACAACCCGGTAAAACCTCCAATATCGAAAACACAATAGAGAATGCATAAGAAATCCGTTTTCGATGGACTTAAGCTTGTCATAGAGATTGACACAATATCTAAATCCTCTCATGGATAAGAACCAAATAAGAAACAAGAAATATGATGTCAAGTATGCAAAGGTTTGAGCTCTCACCGAGGGATATGATCAAGTTACTCACTTGAGAGCCCCTCTTGATAGTACGGTTATCTATCCTATAAACCGGTCTCTCCAACTAACACCGCGAGACCAGTGAGAAAGAAACCCTATCAATAACAAACCTTTGCCTTGTATATTCCACACCTCAGGATGGAGCACATTTCTTGATTGCACTAGCTTGGTGAAGATGCTCCCCCACACTCCACTATGGAAGAGCCTCTCTTTTAGGCATATCTTCACATATCCATGATCACCATAAGGATGGAACGATACACTTGAGATCATCTTAAGAAACCTTGATCAACACTTGATCTTCTTCACTTTATTCTTATTCCAACCTTGAAGCCACCATATGGTTCAAGCATTGTCTATGGACAAATCCTACAAGTAAAACTCAATGCAAACATAAGTCCATAAAACATTGTCATTAATTACCAAAACCACACATGGGGGCACACATGTTCTTTCAATCTCCCCCATTTTGGTAATTGATGACAATCCTTTGAGAGGGTTTATATAATCAACTTAACGAAAAAATGGTTGCGCCAACATCAAATACTACACAAGTATGTGATGTTGGTACGCCCATAATATATAGAGCAAGCTCCCCCATAATATATGCGTGTGTGATGAACCATTACCGTTGGTGGAGTTTCCTCTATATATTCAACATGCAAAGCAACCCTAGCATGAGAGGAAAATGCTTAAGAACAAACTTCCCTTAAACCCTCCAAAACATCTCCCCCATTGGCATCGATTGCCAAAATGGGTGAATAGTTCTAGACGACCAATATAGTAATAATTCCTCCAAAGGTGTGTCTTCGCACATATACAATGATGAATACTTTGGAGGGAGTAGAACTATATAGAGGACCCGAAGATTGCCAAAGGAATAAAATAAAAGACGCAAGGAATCACAAGATCCGACAAACCAATTTGAAAATAACAAATGAGTCCAAATGGAAACTACAAGATATTATGATATGAGCAAAAGAGTGTTTTAAATAGCAAATAGAGAAGCTCCACAATATTTGTGCATACTTTAAAATCGGTGTATTTAAATACAAAAATGCACAAATATGGAATCCTCACTCCCCCATAAACATCTAAGGCACAATAAATGAGACAGAAGATAAATGAGAATTATTAAATGAATTAGATGAGCTCCCCGAAGATAATGCACCAATTATGATAATTGCATTTGGGAACAAGGTGCATAACCATGGAATCCTCACTCATCCAAGTTCATTGAACAATACAAGCATGAGAGAACAAATATGAGTGCCCAAAGATGCAAACAATAGGAACAAGCACCCATAGGCAATTAAATTTGGAAGCCACCAAAGAATCAAAAGGAATAGAAAGGTGGTCTCCAAGGATTAAAAATCAACTAACATTATCTTCACATATGTGTGTATGTTTCTAAATGGAAACATCACAAAGACATATGCCCATAATGAAACAAGCACACACAAGGAAGATATACAATAAATCACATAAAAGGACAAAACCAACTCCCAAAAAGAGTAAGGTTCCAACAAGTAAACCAAACTCTCCAAACTTTTCATGATGGCACAAAATACCAAAACGAATAGATCCAACTTACAAGCACATAAAACTCGACATGGATAAAACAAGGAAGCATAAAAAGATTGTTCTAGATAATATAGGAGAGCTCACCCATCAGTAGTACATTATATAGAATTTTCTTTTGAATGAAAAATGCACACAAATGGGATCATCACTACTACCTTCAATAAGTAAAACACAAGAGGACATCAATAAAATAAGAAGATCCAAAAGAAGCAAGGAAGGCTTTGGAGACAACACAAAACATTTTCTTGGCCAAAGATAGGATAAAATTAAACAAAGGCCAAAGTGAATATGATCAATAAATTCTACCATAAATTGAGTACTCATTGTCCAAGGACAAGAAATATTGGGAATAATTTTCCCAAGGTAGCTTGCATGGATATCCAAGATCATAGTCACAACAAGAAGCATATAACAAAATATAAGAATTAAGCATGATACTTCAAACAAGATTCTTGGTAGCTTCCAATAGTCACACAATCACTAGTGATTAGATTAACTTGAAGCAAATGGTTTCCATGAAGATATAGAGATCTAAATATGAGGAAACACATACCAAGAAACACTCTCATATACAAGATCCAAAATATGATCAATAAATGCATTCAAGCAAATTGGAACTTGTATGAGCTAATGTGTCACATAGGCGCTAGATAATTATCCATATCAATTCTAAGTGACACAACCTCGAATATTCACATTTTTTTGGATTGTAATATGCACTAAGCATATGACTCCCCAATAATGTGATACTACCATAAAACCAACACGAGGCAACGGATCCAAATAGATATAATTAATGGACATTATAGAACTTAAATTTCTCATGTACACACATTTTTAGGATTGTGGAATGCCCGAGCATAACATTCCCCCAAAATGGGATAGTCCATTAATCTCTCACAAGAGCCAAATAAGATACCAAATATAACCAAGAAAGGCTCAATCATAAGAAACACACATACATGGTGTGCCACCTAATCATACAAAAAAATATGCTTGATTCCTCAAGATAATTAAGTGGAAATCACAAAATGTACAAGAGCATGGAAGATACAAAACCAACACATGCACAAGGGGGCGAGTAACTTTCAATGTAATGAGTTAAGCATATGTTACCGCAAGGAGGAACATTGGATATAAAGTAGAGGCAATATAATCCACATGACTTGACTTGACAATTACACTAGATGAAGATCCCTCAATTCTTCATAATGTAACCAAGTCTCCAATGCCCTCCAACCAACACCTATTGATCAAGTTTTAGCTAGATGGTCCCCAACCAAGTTGGGTCCTAAGAAGTTAGTAACAATAGGCTTGGCCACCCAAATGGTTCTTTCCTTGACACCACATTGGGCACCAACAAATTTGGCAAACACATTGCCAACCTCATCCTTACAAAGAGAATAAGCATCATCAATAATGATAGGATTGGATGAGGAGATACCAATAGTGCATGAGGAAGAAATGTGCCCCTTCTCACGACATATGTAGCAAGTTCTTATCTTGCCATATTTCTTCTTAGGTGAAGCCACAACTCGAGGAAGAGCTCGAGTAGTCCTCTTAGGAAGAGGCCCGTCAATGACTTGAGGTGGGGTTTGATTCCGCTTCCCTTGTTGCTTCACACTAAGAGGCTTTTTCTTCAATGGGCAAGATCTAACATGGTGCCCTTCTTCCTTGCACTTGAAGCAAACAATGTTGGCCGGATTCTTGACTTGAACTTGGCCATTTTTCTTGTTTCCCTTATGCTTCAACTTGATAGTGGACTTGTTCTTGACATTGGAGTTGAATCCAAGCCCACTCTTGTCATTGGGGGATTTTTGCACACTCAAGATTTTGTCGAGTGCGGCCTTCCCTTGATGACCCTTTTTCAAGTCATTCTTCAAAGAAGTGACTTGATCCTTGAGCTCTTTGATTTCCTCTTCATGGTTAGTTTCAACAAAAGTACTAGAGGAAGTAGATGCTACATTGTTAGAGCAACAAGGCACAAAATATAATTCATCACGAGATATAGCATGGTTGTGAGAGGATGAATTACAAGGACTAGCACATGGCAATATAACATTTGGAGTAAATACAGTGCTAATGTCCACATGAGGTCCACTAGATGTTACCTTTGACACGATGGCCTCATGATCTAACTTTAGCCTACCATGGGAGACTAGAAGATCCTCATGCGAGCTCGAGAGCTTAACATGACTTTCTTCTAATTTCCCATAGTTGCTAGTTAGCAACGCAAGTTGATCCTTTAGCTCAACATTCTCCTTCAAAATAGATGCTTCACAAGAAATAGAGTTAGTAGCACAAGCATCATCACTATTAGCAAGAGGTGAGGGCAACTTGGCAAGCTCTTTTGAGTATGAAGCTTTAAGTTGCTCATGTGACTCGGTGAGTTTGATGAGCTCCCTCTTAACGACCCGAGAGCCATTTTCGAGGTGCTTAAAATCCTCAACAAGTTTAGCATAAGCAACGTCAAGTTCATCATTTTTAATCTTGTAGGAGTTTGCCACCGCAAGTTCTCTATCATGGTATTCCTTTACTCTAGATAATTCTAGAGTAAAAGTCTCCTCAAGAGATTCTTTGGTGGTTTGTTCTTCTTCAAGGGAGTCCTTTAGTTGAGCAATTTCATTAGCATACTCACGCTCAAGCGCAAACTTTTCATCAATTATGTTTTCTTGCTCCTCAATTTGTGCTTCTAACTTATCAATATGTTCCTTGCTCTTAATAGCAAAGTCCAAGATTTCAACAAAGTTAGAGCATGCAACATTGTTCTTAACAACGGCACGATAAACAATCTCACCCTTTTCATATAAATCATCAATATCAAGCTCTTCTTCCACATTATCCACATCCTCCTCATCACAAGAGGTAATGGGTTCCAAAGTAGGAGTTACCTTTGAATCCCTAGCCATAAGGCATAGGTGGGTACCAGAAGAAGGTGAAGACGAGATTGCATTTGTGGCTTCATTCAAAACCTTGTCTTGGCCTATAGAATCTTCGGTTTCCTCTACATGGTTAGCAACACAAGCACTAGAGGAAATAGAAGCATTTTTATCATGGCAACAAGAAAACACAATCATATCATCATGAGATTTATTCAAGTCATTTCTACATGATATGCAAGGACTATTAAAACAAGCATGTAAGAAGTTTGTAGTGCTAGAAGTGTTAAAGTCCAAAGATAGATCATTGCAACTAGATAGAGATGATGGATTATAAATAGTAAGCACACTATCCAAATTGCAATTTCTATCACCACTCACCATATCATTACCTTGTGAAAAATCACATGTTGGTGAAGTGGTAGAAGATGAGAACTCATCTTGACCGGAAGTGGAAGCAATACAATCATCCTCAACAATATTGGACACAACATATTTATCTTGAAGTTTTGTCCATAACTCATGAGCGCTCCAAAAAGGAATGATTGAAGAGGTAACTACATAGCTCAAAGCATTAACAAGCACATTAGAAGCTTGATCATCGAGATATAAGTTTTTCTCATCCTCACAAGATAGATTTTTGAAATCCATAGGAGGAGAAAAACCTATATCTACAATACGCTCCAAATTTGGGTCCATGTCCCGAAAATGAATAAGCATACGAGTTTTCCATATATCATAATTTGTGCCATCAAATAAGAACATGTCATTGTGCACTAAACCCCTAGCCGACATCTTTACTCTCAAGGCGGTGAAGCCTAAAATGAGAGACCGTGCTCTGATACCAATTGAAAAGGATACAGATGCCGCCTAGAGGGGGGGTGAATAGGCGGTTTAAAACTTTTACGAGATGGGCTTAACAAAGGCGGAATAAAACTAGCGTTTACTTTGTCAAGCACAAAACCTATATAAACTACGGTTCACCTATGTGCACCAACAACTTATGCTAAGAAAAACAAGCAACTATGAGATAGCTAGATATAATAATTCAAGCACGAAGGCTATCACAAAGTAAAGTGCATAAGTAAATAGCTCGGTATAGAGATAACCGAGGCACGCGGAGACGATGATTTATTACCGAGTTCCTCCCATAAAGAGAGTACGTCTCGTTGGAGAGGGGGTGGTATCAAACCACCTACGCCACAAAAGGCCTCCCTTATTCTCCGGTGAATCTCACCCCAACGGGATCGATCCACACTTCCACTATCGGTGCACTTGTCGGTGGCAACCGGAACCTCTCACAAGGTTGGGGCACTTCTCCACAACTTAATCGGAGGCTCCCAACAAACGCCACCAAGGCCACAACCTGCAACACCAACAAACCGTCTAGGGTTCCAAGAACCCAAGAGTAAAAAGCTTCTCAACTTTCACTCACCAAATCCTCCGAGGAGAACTCAAACCGATGCACCAAATGCAATGGAAAGAACACAAGAAGTGCTCAAGTCCTTCTCTCCCAAATTCCAAAAAAGCTACAAAAGCTAGTGGGAGAATAAGAGAGGAAGAACACACTTGGAAATCCACAAAAGAAACCCCAAGATCTAGATCCCAATATGTTCCCCTCACATAGAGGAGAGATGGATTGGTGGAGTTGTAGATCTAGATCTCCCCTTTCAAATCCCCCAAAAGATTCAAGAAATATGGGAGGGATTGAGAGTATTTGCAAGCTCTTGAAGGTCAAAACAATGGAGGAGAGAGAGAATGCAAGTCACTGGCCTAAGGAGGAAGAAGGGGTCTATTTATACCCCTCCCCAACGAAATATGACCGTTTGGGACCTTCCAGGCCGGATAATCCGCCCCTCCCCCGGATATTCCGGGTTCCCCGGACCAAAAAAATGGCTAAGGACTTCGCGGCGCGACCCTCAGTATAGGGGCGGATTTTTGGGGCGGATAATCCGCCCCCGAAGGACCAGAAAATCCGCCCCCATTACTGGGAGCCACGCCTCAAAGTCCTTAGCCGTTTTCCAAAAATTGGGCCGGATAATCCGCCCCCATGGCCGGATAATCCGCCCCCCCTGAAAACTGGCAGGAACAACAAAACTGAAACCATCATAACTTTTTCATCCGGACTCCGATTTTGATGATCTTGGGCTCGTTTCGAAGATAGTAACAATCTCTACAAGATCATGCAGGGAACCATCATAGTCCAGCAATGGAGAATAGAACCAAATGATGAAAGGTTTAACCTATCTATAAAAGACAACCCGGTAAAACCTCCAATATCGAAAACACAATAGAGAATGCATAAGAAATCCGTTTTCGATGGACTTAAGCTTGTCATAGAGATTGACACAATATCTAAATCCTCTCATGGATAAGAACCAAATAAGAAACAAGAAATATGATGTCAAGTATGCAAAGGTTTGAGCTCTCACCGAGGGATATGATCAAGTTACTCACTTGAGAGCCCCTCTTGATAGTACGGTTATCTATCCTATAAACCGGTCTCTCCAACTAACACCGCGAGACCAGTGAGAAAGAAACCCTATCAATAACAAACCTTTGCCTTGTATATTCCACACCTCAGGATGGAGCACATTTCTTGATTGCACTAGCTTGGTGAAGATGCTCCCCCACACTCCACTATGGAAGAGCCTCTCTTTTAGGCATATCTTCACATATCCATGATCACCATAAGGATGGAACGATACACTTGAGATCATCTTAAGAAACCTTGATCAACACTTGATCTTCTTCACTTTATTCTTATTCCAACCTTGAAGCCACCATATGGTTCAAGCATTGTCTATGGACAAATCCTACAAGTAAAACTCAATGCAAACATAAGTCCATAAAACATTGTCATTAATTACCAAAACCACACATGGGGGCACACATGTTCTTTCACCAGAGTATATCTATCCGTCATCGGGATGAACAAATTCCACTCTCGATCCATGGGCCTCAACATAACACTTTATTAGTTCTGAATCCATCTTTATAATCACCCTGTTACGGTGTGACGTTTGATGTTAGCAAGAAACTCTTCCGGTGTTAGTGATTGACATGATCTCATGGTCTAAGGATTAGGATCACTTCGTAAGTTGTTATAGCAATATAAACTCAATGACTTTGATCGTAATGCTATACTTCGGATGAATGTTCATCACATCATTACACTAATGTTGTGACCTCGTTATTAACAACATCCAATGTCCATGATCAGGAAACCTATGATCATCTTGTTAATCAACGAGCTAGTTTATAAGAGAGGCATAAATAGAAACTTCCTTTTTGTTTATTAAACACACATGTATTAACATTTCCGTATTAATACAATTATAGCATGTAAAATAAACATTTATCATAAATAAGGAATACGATAATAACCACTTTAGTATTGCCTCTCGGGCATATTCCCTTCAGTCTCCCACTTGCACTAGAGACAATAATCTAGTTTGAAAACTTTGCGTATTGAACACTTATGGCTTTCCGGTGTTCCATATACGCAATTGCAAGTGGTTAATATAATCTACGGGTCTGACGCTTCAGGTCCGTGTGTATTTGCATGTCTTTGCGTCTTTACGCATCACTCATTCTCCAATGAGATGGCATTGTATAAATTTGGTCTTTCGGTGAGACCTTTAGTTCCTTGGGGTTAAATCATGTCGATACTATTGTCATACAATATATCTTTAGTGTTAGCCCGTTGCGAACCACACCTTAGTTTGATAACAAACTTCTTGACACAAATTCCCTCCTTTGCTGCTACTATAGCAGTCATATACTTAGCCTTTTTGTTGTAGTATTCGTCACAATGTCTTAACTATGGATTTCATCCAAATCCATCGTGAAATCTTCTTTCCATTACATTGTGCCACCCATAGTTTGAATTGAGATAAACTTAATTTGTATCTTGTGACAAAACTAGTATCAATGTAACGCTTTACAATGAACTATTTGTAATTGTTTGTCACCTCTAAACAAATATATTCTTAGTTCTTGCAAAAGATCATAAGAATTTCCTTACTATTGTCCAATGATCATTTTATGATTCATTCTGGTATATGCTCATAACACTTAGAGCATAGGATATATCTGGATGTGTACATATCATGGTAAGATTGATCAAATCATTCTTGTGATTTTACTCATCAAGTGTCAAAGCACTTGAATCTTGTTTCACTTATCAAGTGTCGATACACTTGAATCTTGATTCAATTCCTTTCCATGCGACAAGAACTGTTTCTTGTTGTTTCTATATTGAACTCCTTCAATATCTCATATATGTACGTTCGGCACAACCATATTAGCGTCACAGTCTATCCACTATAGACATTCATGCTAAATACTCGGGTTTTGTCTAAGTTTTTCATCAAAATGAAATTCTTAACCTTTGTCAGTAAAAGATACATCATTTCTAATCAACAAGATGTCCTCCACATAATGTATTAAAAATATGTCTCAGCGCCCCCACTTAATTTCTTGCAAATGCAAGCATCTTCATCGTCTCCAGATGAAAACTCCTTTTTCATCACGGTGAAGATTACAACTCCGCGATGCTTACTTCAAACATTGAAGTTTGCATGCTCTTTTAGCATCCTTTGAATTTAATAAAACCCTTTGGACCGTGTCTTGTACACGTCCTAGGTAACCATTCTATGTTAGACCCCTCCTATATAAAGGATAGGATCCCTGTGATTGCAATGCTAGTCCCTGGATCAATGCTAGCATCCACAGTTTAAGATGAAGTACACAGATACAAAGGTCGTTTATTACATTTATTCCAGAGATAAAGTATAGTCTTTTATAACTCATGGCCATAGGCCTAATACAAGAGTTTTAAGGAACAAATAAATAAACATAAGTCTTCATCTTCATGTGCCACAGGCAAGCATGTTGAGTGTAGACTCATGACTCCTATTCATCATCGGAGTAACCTGCAACATCACAAGTTACAGCCACAGAGGGTCAATACTTTGGAATAGTATTGGCAAGTGATACCTTAGTATATTTTAAGTGGACTATATAACTATATGCATTTTGGCTAAGTGTAGCTTGGCTTGCTTTTGCTTGAAAATAGATTTTTCCTATTAGTTGAAATTGCTAAGTTTTCTTTGTCAAAACATTCCCAAGGAAACCACCAATAGACATTGGGGTCCTTCACCGTTGTTCACCCACAAATTTTTATTGTAGAAGTTGGAGTGATGAGATTCTTGTAGCTTCCATGTCTTGATGCTCAAAGTGTCCATTTCCTTGGACTAGGCTAAGTACTTAGTTTTTCCATCTGCAGAGGTTGTGCACTTTCCCCACCAGACTTGGTTTCCCAAGACAGGACCTTTCAGAAGCTTTTCCTTAGTCAAAATGGACGCGCTCCAACCTATCAACCCAACTACCACCATCTGTCCAAAATGACTAAGTTCTAGCAACCTATACGATCATGGCAGAGCCCATATTGCCAAGTGGTTGCACTGTAAGCTTTCTCAACACTTGGCCTCCAAATCCCTTTGTACCTGGGTGGCTTACCACAAGTGAGATACACAACCCAAGTCCATGGCCTTGTGTAACCACTCAACATAACCCATACTTTCCATTCCACCCAGGAGGTTCATTTGACTTAGTGGTTTTATTAGAAAAGTATAAGTCTCTTGACTTGGAATATTTTCTTTATAGTGTGAGTAGTTTTTCACCAACCCTTGTTTTTCTATAAGCTAGGCTAAGCAAGTATGGCAACATATCTTAGGGATGATTCCTTAGAAATTCTACTAGGCTACATAGGATTTCCCATCTTAGCACTAAGCAAAACATTATGTAAATATTTTAGCAAAATATCTAATGCAAGTACAACTTAGGATAGGAAATTCATGGAAATATCACTTTCCTTGGTAGTGTGGAGAGTAGCACTCTTCACAATCACAATCACTAGCAAAATCTACACAAGAGATCAAAGCATACAATTACACACAATTTAAATACAACCAAAAATAATATGAATGTATGCATGCAAGAATTTACTATATGGTGATTTTTGAAAAATATATCAAGTATGTTCATGAGTACAGAAACCTAATATGTCATAAGTTTGCCAATTACACTTATTTGGTCTCAAAATAATAAACAAGAATAAAACTATATCTAAACTAGCCCCAAACTTGTTCCACAAATAAAATCACTTTTACTGTTACTATATGCTAAATAAAGTGGATATTCAGAAAGGCCTTGTTTCACTGAATTCAACGGCATAAAGTTTGTAAAAATCCAACGTGGGATTCAAAAGTTATAAGCATTTGAAGTTTGAATCTAAATCAGGTTTTAAATTCTGTTTTTAATTTAACCTTGCCACGCGTCGCGTTATTACTGGCGCGTACCGGTTCGCACCGGATCACGCTTCAGTGCCGTTGGACCTAACTAACACTGTGCGGCTCAGATCCGTCCATACCCCTTCGTTAAGTGAAGTGTTTCTACGCGTAGGATTTAGATCTAACGACTAAAATTCTTCTAACCAAAAACGAGCGGCGCTGCCGGCGGTGACAGGCGGCGGCGCGTCAGTCAGTGGCGGTGCCGGCGTTCTAGGTCGCCCGGAGAAGGGAGGAGGTGCTTACCAGAACCGCAGAAGGCTGCTGATGCTCAAGGTGGCAATGGCTTGGGAAGGGGCGCACGGGTTCGTCGGAGATTTCTCGCCGGAGTTCGCGAAAGCGTCAGCCACGGTCAGTTGTCGACGTTGGCGAGGTTCCTCGTCGTGCTAGGCCAAAATAGGGACACTGTCAGATGCGCACGATGATGAGGATTCTATGCGTATCACCAGAGGGCAAGGGGCGGTGGCTACTTACGGAGAGAGGTCGCCGGAGTTCGTGAGGAAGACGGTGGCGGCCAGTCGTTGACGTTGCCAAAGCTAGGGGTCATGCGAAGGCAAACGGCGAGTGTCAGAAGATGCGTATAAGTTCACTGAACAAGATAGTGTGAATGAGAGACAGAGGGGAACTCGAGGCTCACCTGAATCGGTCGCCGGAGGGGCTCTGTCAGCGGCGATTCGCGGAGGATTGAGGGCAGCCTGGGGGCGTGAGTGTGCGATTGACTGGGGGAAAATGACCGTGGGGAGGTGGGGATCTTATAGCTGGCGTCTCGACAGGAAACGCCTGCGTTTAATTGCCCAATTAAGCCGTGCCATCACCGGCAGTCACTGCAGCTGCGACGTGGTCGCGGGCGAGTTCTGGGGAAGACGATGACAGCGTGTCCAGGGTCCACTCGTCAGCGATGTGCGCGAGGTGGGTGTGGGGTCTGGCCGTCAGTGGCTCAGTGTGTGTGCTCGCGCGTGAGAGGAGAAAAAGAATTCCCCGGGTGGGCTTGCTGGGCTCGATCAGTTGCTGGGCCAGATTCTGGCCGCGCGGCCCTTTTCTATTGTTTATTTCTTTTCTTTTTCTATTTCTATTTTCTGGAATGGTTTTTGATATGAATTTAAATCCTTTTGAATTCAATCTGCCTTGGGAATTTTTACAGGGTTTTGTGGATTCAAAAATAGTCATAAAACTAGGTGGTTACTTTGTAAGGCTTGGTCCAGCTTGGTTTCTATAATAATTTGAGATTTGTTCCTGTTTGCAAATATTTGAAATGGACTTTGGATTCTACTTCTAAAATTTGAAATCTTTGGGTTTAAAAGTTTCACCTAAACTTTCCATCAATGAAGGCAAGCATTCAAGTACTTAATCATTCAAACTTCAAAAGGATGATGTTTATTTGGGACAGTTTAACCACATGAAATCATAACTCATATTCCATCACTAAGTGATTTTTTGATAAAACCCTAAATGAATGAATGATGCAAAGTGATATGAATGAGTTTTGAAACTATGATTTTTGGGATGTTACAAATCTAACCCCCTTAAGATGAATCTCGCCCTCGAGATTCGGTTTGGCTAGCAAATAGGTGAGGGTGGTCTTTCCGAAGATCATCTTCTCTTTCCCATGTTGCTTCCTCTTCGGAGTGATGGTTCCATTGTACTTTGCATAATTTGATAGTCTTGGTCCTGGTAACTCTTTCTGCGGTCTCTAAAATCTTGACAGGCTTTTCTTCATAAGTGAGATCACTTTCTAGTTGAACCTCTTCCAAAGGTATGGTATCCTTCAAAGAAGACTCTTCCATTTCTGGGTGACATTTCTTAAGCTGACTCACATGAAATACGTTATGGACTGCTGATAGAGATTTTGGCAATTCAACTTCATATGCAACTTCTCCTTTGCGACTTAGAATTTTGAATGGCCCAACATATCTTGGGGCCAACTTTCCTTTGACTCCAAATCTTTTCACTCCGCGAAGTGGTGATACCCTGAGATAAGCTCTATCTCCAACTTCGTACGTGACTTCTCTACGTTTAGAATCCGCGTAGCTTTTCTGTCGGGATTGTGCTATCTTCAACCTGTCCTTAACCAATTTAACTTTATCTTCGGCGTCCTTGATAAGATCAGGTCCAAATAAGCTCCTTTCGCCCACACCATTCCATAACAATGGGGTGGTACACTTCCTTCCGTAGAGTAACTCAAATGGTGCCATTCCAATACTAGATTGATGACTATTGTTGTAGGAGAACTCTGCGTAAGGTAAACTTTCATCCCAACTTGCTCCATAATCTAATGCACAGGCTCTCAACATGTCCTCAAGAATTTGATTGGTCCTTTCTGTTTGTCCATCCGTTTGGGGATGAAAAGCAGTGCTAAATTCCAATCTCGTTCCTAAGGATTCATGAAGTTGTCTCCAAAAGTGAGAAGTGAACTGGGTTCCTCTATCTGACACAATACTCTTTGGCACACCGTGAAGGCACACGATTCTGCTCATGTAAATTTTTGCTAACTTGGCACTTGTATAGGTGGTCTTCACAGGTATGAAATGAGCCACTTTAGTTAGGCGATCCACTACTACCCATATGGAATCATACCCTGACCTGGTCCTTGGTAATCCGGTAATGAAATCCATACCAATATTTTCCCACTTCCATTCGGGAATAGGTAGTGGTTGAAGCAAACCTGCTGGTTTTTGGTGCTCTGCTTTGACTCTGCTACACACATCACACAAAGCAATATGTTCGGCGATGTCCCTCTTGAGATTGTTCCACCAAAACCTTTCCTTCATGTCCATGTACATCTTGGTATTTCCCGGGTGAATAGAATACGGGGAGTTGTGACCTTCTTGTAAGATCAGTTTCCGCAATTCTGGGTCTTGTGGAACACATATACGTTTCCCGTGCCATAGAGTACCCTTTTCATCAACATGAAAACTCTTAGCTTTCCCTAAACCAATGTTTACTTTAATCTTTTCAATTTCCTCATCCGTCTTCTGGACTTCTCGGATCTTGTCCAACAGAGTGGGTTGAACATCTAAGGACATGAGATGTCCTTCTGGTACAATCTCCAATCTGAGTTCTTTGAATTGCTTACACAAGTCATCTGGCAATTCCCCTTTTGTAAGGCCATTTACAAATGTCTTACGACTTAGAGCATCCGCTACTACATTTGCTTTACCGGGGTGGTATTGCAAACTTAAGTCGTAATCTTTGATAAGTTCTAGCCATCTTTTCCACGAACAACACTGGGGCTCCCCAAGATGAAGAACTTGGTTGAATAAACCCTTTCTGTAATTGTTCTCCTAGTTGTTTCTTGAGCTCTTTCAATTCTTCAACAGACATTTTGTACGGTCTCTTAGCTATTGGTCCAGATCCTGGCACCAAATCTATCAGAAACTCCACATCTCTATCCGGTGGCATTCCTGGTAGCTCTTCCGGAAACACATCCGGATAATCACATACTATTGGTACAACATCCATGCTAACCCCCTTAAGAGAATTCAGCTTACTTCCTTTGGATTCAAAGTTTGACTTAAATTTTATTCTTTTTCCTTCGGGGGTTGTGAGTGTAACGGTACGTTTTGCACAATCCAATACTCCTTCATACTTAGCCATCCAGTCCATTCCCAAAATTACGTCTAATCCTTGGGAATCTAGGATTATCAGGCTTACTGGAAATTTATGTTTACCAAACTCTATGGTGAGATCCCGGCATCCAAGGCTTACTATCATGTCTCCCCCCGGAGAACTAACTTTTATTGGAAACCCAATGTTTTCCGATGCAAACCCATTTCTATCAACAAATGCCTTTGATACGAATGAATGAGATGCACCGGTATCAAAGAGTACAAATGCTAAAATAGAATTGAGTCTGAACTTACCAGCCACGGCATCAGGCTCTTCATAGACCTCCTCCACATTTATGTGGTTAACCTGTCCTTTCTGGAAAGGATTTGGCTTGTTAGGTCCTTCAACTTTCTTTTCAGGGCACTCATTTGCATAATGCCCTAGCTTTTTGCATTTGAAGCACTCAACCTGACTGATGTCCTTTTTAGGAGGTTGGCCTCCACTACCACTAACATTTCCACCATAGTGGCTCTTATGTCCACCCTTGTGGTTCTTGTACTTGTCCTTGTCATGACTGCGGTGATGTTTGTTGTCATGACGGTTGTGGTTGTGCTTGCTGAATTTCCCATTTTTATGGGATCCTGAACTGCCACTGTCATCATAGTGAGATCGTTTGTGAGACGATCCCGAGCTGTGCTTGTCGGAGTGTTTCCTCTTTCTACTCTCGACTTGCTTTAACTTACTCTCCAAAATAGCAGCCTTGTCACACAAAGACTGATAAGTTGGAACATATGCCACAGCCAATTGCAGATTCAGCTCATCATTCAAACCTTCCAAGAACTTTTCTTTTCTCTTGGCATCTGTATCAACCTCATCCGGTGCATAGCGCGCCAGATTGTTGAACTCTTCTATGTATTCTGCCACGCTGCGGTGGCGCTGTTTCAGGTTGTGAAACTCCTTCTTTTTCAGACTCATCATTCCTAATGAGATATGAGTAGTGCGAAAGCCATCCTCAAAGATAGCCCAAGTCACCTCATCAATAGGAGTGGTGATTTGGAAGTTGTCCCACCATGTGGCGGCTGGTCCTTCCAGCAGATGTGCTGCGAACCTGACCTTTTCAGCATCCGTGCAGCCTACGGTCACTAAGTCTTTGTTCACAGAACGTAACCAGTCATTGGCTACCATGGGATCAGTTGTTCCCGAAAACTTTGCTGGCCTCAGACGCAGAAATCTGGTGAGCATATCAAAACCCGGAGGGTTGTTGTTGTTGTTGTTGTTGTTGTTGTTGTTGTTGTTGTTGTTGTTGTTGTTGTTGTTGTTGGGGTCGTTGTTGTTGTTGTTGTTGTTGTTGTTATTCTGGTTTTGGATGAACGTTGTCATCATTTGCATAAGCTGGGTTTGCGCATTCATCATTTGTTGCGTTTCCGGGGTAATGTTGTTGGGGTTGGGGTTTGCGCGACGGGGAGGCATCTGTGGTTTGTTCAAATAGATAAGAATGAGATACCCATAGATGTTTCATGCACAATACAACATAAGCAATCACATAACAAGCAACATAAGAACAAAAGTTCAACAACCACATAACAAGCTCATGAAGTGATACACACAAGTGGCAAGCCATCCACATGTCGGATGATCCAAAAACAAGTTCACAAAAACAAGTATGAATAAGAAAGATAAACGAGTAGTCAAGTCTACTCATCAGCGTCAATCTCCTCCTCGACGAAGGTAAGCCCTGCGTTCTCCATCGCGGTCTTGTTCTCCTCAATCGTAGTGGTCAAGGAATCGACCTTGTCCTTGAGAGCCCTCTTCTGGGAGCGAAGCCTCTCAATAACCATCTGCTGCTGCTCAAGCTCGAAGTCCTTGGACTTCAGTTCCTCGGTCATGTCCCGGATCTTCTTGTTCCTATCCTGGACGCGTTTCTCTTGACTCTTGAACTTGCGGTCCTGGGCTTCGAACTTTGTTTCCATTTCCTTGATCATCTCATCCTGCTGCGCAAAAAGCTTGTCCTTCTCGCGAAGCTGCACCTGAAGCTCGTCATTACCTAGCATGACGTTCGTCCTGTCCATATCTACGTGCCTGAGAAGAGTCTCTAAGTCCTGAAGATAAAGGCGTATCGGCTCCGCGGTGCTCCTCGAGTCGTCCTCGAAGTCGATGGACTCTCCGTCAACATCACGTCTTCCAAAGACGTGGAAGTGAGTGCCTCTAACCTGACGGGAATGAAGGCCTAACAGTCGTCCTATCAGATCCTGCATGACTACCTCCATGCCTCTCTCCCTGTCATCATGCATCAGCTTGAAGACGATGGCCTCTGTAGTAGGCTCAGTCTGGCGTTCGGGCTGATTCACTTTGAAACCCCAAAGGTCCTTCCTCTCAAACTTGGTGAGTGGGTACACCGTAATGGTAGGAAGAGGGAGATCAAGCAGAGTGGTAAGCTCAATGATACGGGAACCAAAACGAGTAACTCGAAACTCCTCAACGGTGCTGATGGCAATAGGCATCTATTTATAAGAATGAAAAAGTTAGAACAAGACAAATCAAGGTAATTCAAGACAAACATTCATACAAATCCATGGAATACAATCATCACACAAATCATGCATACATAGGTCTATTACATTAATCCAAGGTCCAAACTTAATTAGAATATATTTTGGAAATAAGGTGATAGGTGGTGGTCCAACTAACGAAGTTTCTTACAATCCAATCTCACGGGATCTATTATTAAACACAATGTTCCTAGAGGCAATCCACCAATCTTGCTCTCTTGACTCAATCACTAAGTCTATAACATCTCCCCTTATTTCTTGGTTGTTGTCTTCCAACTCTTGGGTAAGCTCCTTCTCTTTCTCTAAGTCCTTTTGGAGGTTGAGCATTCTGCATTTGACTCTAGCACTTAGTTCCTTGATAGTCCTCCAAGCTGCATCCCTGGCTGACTCAAAGAATGTGGTGTGCATTGTTGTGTTGGTGTACATGCAGAATCCCCTTTCTTTGTGGTTGTCTTCCTTGTTTTTGTACAAGTGAAGTTGCACCCACCAATACTCCACTCCTTCATCCATCACCGGAAAGCCCTTGTACACGGCTTCACCATGTGCATCCATTGCTTCCATGAGGTCCTTGAGAATGTTGGGAAACTCAGTCTCACACTCCAAGGTCATGGTCATGAGTGGTCCCTTCTTCACGGCTTTGTTGATGGAGTTCATCTACAAAGGAAGTTGAAAGAGATTAGGAAAGTTTTTTACGAGAAGAATAGACAAGTGTAGAAGTAGTTGAAAAACTTTTTTCCTTAGTGGTTTTCCAATCCTAGGGTCATAATCCTACAGGCAACACAGTGCTCTGATACCATCTGTTAGACCCCTCCTATATAAAGGATAGGATCCCTGTGATTGCAATGCTAGTCCCTGGATCAATGCTAGCATCCACAGTTTAAGATGAAGTACACAGATACAAAGGTCGTTTATTACATTTATTCCAGAGATAAAGTATAGTCTTTTACAACTCATGGCCATAGGCCTAATACAAGAGTTTTAAGGAACAAATAAATAAACATAAGTCTTCATCTTCATGTGCCACAGGCAAGCATGTTGAGTGTAGACTCATGACTCCTATTCATCATCGGAGTAACCTGCAACATCACAAGTTATAGCCACAGAGGGTCAATACTTTGGAATAGTATTGGCAAGTGATACCTTAGTATATTTTAAGTGGACTATATAACTATATGCATTTTGGCTAAGTGTAGCTTGGCTTGCTTTTGCTTGAAAATAGATTTTTCCTATTAGTTGAAATTGCTAAGTTTTCTTTGTCAAAACATTCCCAAGGAAACCACCAATAGACATTGGGGTCCTTCACCCTTGTTCACCCACAAATTTTTATTGTAGAAGTTGGAGTGATGAGATTCTTGTAGCTTCCATGTCTTGATGCTCAAAGTGTCCATTTCCTTGGACTAGGCTAAGTACTTAGTTTTTCCATCTGCAGAGGTTGTGCACTTTCCCCACCAGACTTGGTTTCCCAAGACAGGACCTTTCAGAAGCTTTTCCTTAGTCAAAATGGACGCGCTCCAACCTATCAACCCAACTACCACCATCTGTCCAAAATGACTAAGTTCTAGCAACCTATACGATCATGGCAGAGCCCATATTGCCAAGTGGTTGCACTGTAAGCTTTCTCAACACTTGGCCTCCAAATCCCTTTGTACCTGGGTGGCTTACCACAAGTGAGATACACAACCCAAGTCCATGGCCTTGTGTAACCACTCAACATAACCCATACTTTCCATTCCACCCAGGAGGTTCATTTGACTTAGTGGTTTTATTAGAAAAGTATAAGTCTCTTGACTTGGAATATTTTCTTTATAGTGTGAGTAGTTTTTCACCAACCCTTGTTTTTCTATAAGCTAGGCTAAGCAAGTATGGCAACATATCTTAGGGATGATTCCTTAGAAATTCTACTAGGCTACATAGGATTTCCCATCTTAGCACTAAGCAAAACATTATGTAAATATTTTAGCAAAATATCTGATGCAAGTACAACTTAGGATAGGAAATTCATGGAAATATCACTTGCCTTGGTAGTGTGGAGAGTAGCACTCTTCACAATCACAATCACTAGCAAAATCTACACAAGAGATCAAAGCATACAATTACACACAATTTAAATACAACCAAAAATAATATGAATGTATGCATGCAAGAATTTACTATATGGTGATTTTTGAAAATTATATCAAGTATGTTCATGAGTACAGAAACCTAATATGTCATAAGTTTTCCAATTACACTTATTTGGTCTCAAAATAATAAACAAGAATAAAACTATATCTAAACTAGCCCCAAACTTGTTCCACAAATAAAATCACTTTTACTGTTACTATATGCTAAATAAAGTGGATATTCATAAAGGCCTTGTTTCACTGAATTCAACGACATAAAGTTTGTAAAAATCCAACGTGGGATTCAAAAGTTATAAGCATTTGAAGTTTGAATCTAAATCAAGTTTTAAATTCTGTTTTTAATTTAACCTTGCCACGCGTCGCGTTATTACTGGCGCGTACCGGTTCGCACCGGATCACGCTTCAGTGCCGTTGGATCTAACTAACACTGTGCGGCTCAGATCCGTCCATACCCCTTCGTTAAGTGAAGTGTTTCTACGCGTAGGATTTAGATCTAACGACTAAAATTCTTCTAACCAAAAACGAGCGACGCTGCCGGCGGTGACAGGCGGCGGCGCGTCAGTCAGTGGCGGTGCCGGCGTTCTAGGTCGCCCGGAGAAGGGAGGAGGTGCTTACTAGAACCGCAGAAGGCTGCTGATGCTCAAGGTGGCAATGGCTTGGGAAGGGGCGCACGGGTTCGTCGGAGATTTCTCGCCGGAGTTCGCGAAAGCGTCAGCCACGGTCAGTTGTCGACGTTGGCGAGGTTCCTCGTCGTGCTAGGCCAAAATAGGGACACTGTCAGATGCGCACGATGATGAGGATTCTATGCGTATCACCAGAGGGCAAGGGGCGGTGGCTACTTACGGAGAGAGGTCGCCGGAGTTCGTGAGGAAGACGGTGGCGGCCAGTCGTTGACGTTGCCAAAGCTAGGGGTCATGCGAAGGCAAACGGCGAGTGTCGGAAGATGCGTATAAGTTCACTGAACAAGATAGTGTGAATGAGAGACAGAGGGGAACTCGAGGCTCACCTGAATCGGTCGCCGGAGGGGCTCTGTCAGCGGCGATTCGCGGAGGATTGAGGGCAGCCTAGGGGCGTGAGTGTGCGATTGACTAGGGGAAAATGACCGTGGGGAGGTGGGGATCTTATAGCTGGCGTCTCGACAGGAAACGCCTGTGTTTAATTGCCCAATTAAGCCGCGCCATCACCGGCAGTCACTGCAGCTGCGACGTGGTCGCGGGCGAGTTCTGGGGAAGACGATGACAGTGTGTCCAGGGTCCACTCGTCAGCGATGTGCGCGAGGTGGGTGTGGGGTCTGGCCGTCAGTGGCTCAGTGTGTGTGCTCGCGCGTGAGAGGAGAAAAAGAATTCCCCGGGTGGGCTTGCTGGGCTCGATCAGTTGCTGGGCCAGATTCTGGCCGCGCGGCCCTTTTCTATTGTTTATTTCTTTTCTTTTTCTATTTCTATTTTCTGGAATGGTTTTTGATATGAATTTAAATCCTTTTGAATTCAATCTGCCTTGGGAATTTTTACAGGGTTTTGTGGATTCAAAAATAGTCATAAAACTAGGTGGTTACTTTGTAAGGCTTGGTCCAGCTTGGTTTCTATAATAATTTGAGATTTGTTCCTGTTTGCAAATATTTGAAATGGACTTTGGATTCTACTTCTAAAATTTGAAATCTTTGGGTTTAAAAGTTTCACCTAAACTTTCCATCAATGAAGGCAAGCATTCAAGTACTTAATCATTCAAACTTCAAAAGGATGATGTTTATTTGGGACAGTTTAACCACATGAAATCATAACTCATATTCCATCACTAAGTGATTTTTTGATAAAACCCTAAATGAATGAATGATGCAAAGTGATATGAATGAGTTTTGAAACTATGATTTTTGGGATGTTACATTCTATTAGAAGAATTTTGTTTTGTTTATCCATCTACCATATACCAAATAGTGGTTGCTACTTTAATCCATCCAGACTAAATATCGCTATGAAAGATCCAATCTTGTCATAGTCAACTCCTTTGTACATTGTCATAAAATACTTTACGACATTTCGAATATTTCATAGATGTGAGACATCCATGTCTGTTTCTTTATAGATCCAAATACGACCGATAGGTTTTTACACCTTTCCGGAGGGTCTTCCAAGTTCAAAACTTGATTTCTCGTGTATGAAACTATCACGGATTTTATGGCTTCAAGCCATTTGACGGAGTCAGGGCCCATCATCGCTTCTTTGTAGTCGGTTCATCATTGTCAAACAATAATGATTTACTCTCAAATCTCAATCATTTGATTGTTTATCCAACCTTCTTGGTTCAATAGGAACTTTAGACCTCAGTGACCGCAACCTTTGAGGCACGTGATCCATGAGCATTCTGGCTGCCTCTGGAACATTTTCCGGCGCTGCGCAACTCAGCATATATAGCTAAGGTTCGTTAACCTTATCAAAGTTCTATTGTCCTCCCACTTAACATTTATGAAAAATTCCTTCTTCAAGAAACTTCACTTTTCAAGCGACAAACCCTTTTGCCCTTGGTGTTATGGAGGAATAAACAATTGTTATTCGAAATAACTTACAAAGACATGCTCATCCGACTTCGGTTGTAAACATCTTACTTATGTTTAGCATACCAAAATTTAAGAAATGACAACTTGGGTTTTACCCCAAACCATAACTTCCATGGTGTCATTTAAACGGATCAAGATGGAGCTCTTTTCAGTGTAAAAGCGGAAGTCTCTAAAGCTTTAATCTTTTAAAACATAATGGCAGTTTTATAAATAACACCTTTTATCCAACCATGTCAACCAAGGTTTCATTACAAATCTCAAACACTCCATATTCCTATGATGTTGCGGAAGATGTAAATCTAGGTGTTTTGCTAAACTTGTAACTCAAATAAATCCCTTTATGATAAAATCATAATTCATTTATTTTCTTGTTACACTTGTAACTCAAATAAATCCCTTATGATAAAATCATAAACCATTTATTTTCTTGTTACAATGATTTTCACTTCATCTTGAAAGTCTTTGAACGTTTTCAAATATTTCATACTTCTTTCTCATTAAGTGAACATTCACTCAAATTTCCGGAGAAAGCATATGAAGATGAAATCCATCGCTTACGACTATACATAATGGACTACATACATCGATATGTATAAATTCCAATATTTTAGTCGTTCGTTATTCTTTGGCCTTTAAACGAAATTTTAATTATCCCGAGGAAAGTCTGATTTAAATAACAATTATTAAAACAAATCTTGAAGTCAAGCTTTGATGTCAACGATAAATACAAACAACGGTTTGTTTGTTTTCGATGAACATCATCACCTATTCTCTTGCTAGTTACTTAGGCCATTGTGGTTCATGAATTGCGTCATTCTGTATGAAATTTCATACCAACCAATTCGGTATCCAATACCCAAGAACCACATTGTTTAACAAGCAAAGAATACAACCATAACATGTATATCATCCATATACCTAAATTGGATATTTCCAATCTTTTCTTTTCTGCCAAATATATTTTATAGATTCTCTTTCAGCATTTCCTTTTCCTTTTAAAAGAATCTATCAACATCAAAAGTGGTGCCATATACATGACACATAGTCCAAAGCGTGTATATTCAAATAATAATACCTTTGGACTTGCACTTTGAAGTAGATCACCATCATCAAAATGATCGGTATGAAGGGTTTCGCGGCATAGTAAATCAAAATTTTCTACGGATGCGAACAGAGAGAAAGCCAAGATCTAATCTAGTAGATGCAAACAACGAGAGATATTGGATTAGATCTTCATACCCTTGAAGATTCGCACAGCGGAACGTTCGTCGGAACGTGGGTGATGTAGTCGTACTCGCTTCTCCTCCTCGCGATCCGATCCGATCTAGCACCACAAGTGGCGGTGCCTCCGTGAGATGCACACGTGCAGCACCTCGACGCCTGCTCCTTCCTTGGACCAGCAAGTATGGTGGAGAGACGGATTAGATCTACAACACGACGGCGTGGTGTATATGGTGGAGAATTTCTGCAGCAGGGCTTCGCCTACAAATAGTCGGGAGGGAGAGAGGAAGGGCAGCAGGGCGGATAGGGTTGGAGGGGAAGGTGTGAGGGGTGGTGCGCCCCCAGCCCTATTTATATAGAGGGGTGGGGCGCAGCCCTATCCCCTCCCCCAAGCCCAAACCGGCGGCCCCAAAGGAGAAGGAGTGGGGGGCAAGGAAACCCCCCCTTCTAGAAGGTCTATCTCGAGTTTAAAACCCCCTTGGCCGGCTGGGCCCTATGGGGCCTTCTGCCCCTGGCCCAATGCGTCCAGGGCACTCCCTCATAGGCCCATGCCTCCTCCCGGAAGGTGTGGCCACGTTGGTCCCCTTCCGGAAGGTTCTAGAAGCTTTCGGTACAATAGCGATTAACCCGGAACAATTCCGAACTCCAAAAACTAAACTGCCTTATATGAATCTTATTCTCCGGACCACTCCGGAACCTCTCGTGATGTCCCGGATCCCATCCGAGACTCCGAAAAAAAACTCATAAACACATTATCCAATCAATCCTAGCGTCGAGACACGTTAAGTGTGTGACCCTGCGGGTTCGAGAATATGCAGACATGATCTTCTATCAATAATCAACAGCGGGGTCTGGAAACCCATATTGACTCCCACACATTCATCGATGATAATATCGGATGAACCACGATGCCAGGATTCAATCAATCCCATATATATATTCCCTTCATCTCGCGATATTTTACTTGCCCAAGATTTGATCGTCGGTACCCTCATACCTAGTTCAATCTCGTTCACAGCAAGTACTTTACTCATTCCGTAATCCGATATCACTTTGCGATTTACTCCTTAACCACATGCTTGCAAGCGGTGTTGATATCGATTACCGAGTGGGCCCGAAGTATATCTCTCCGACTTCGGAGGGACAAATCCCATCTCGATACATACAAACCAACAGATACTCTCCGATCACCTGAGAGACACCTTTATGATCACCCTCTCATAGGATGATGTTTGATGACCTCAAAGCTTTCTTCCGATACCAGGGAGTTGTATTATCTCATGGTCTAAGGAATACAATATTTGACATAAGAAAAGCTTCGCAAAGACGAACACGATGACACGATCTAATTGCTTCGCTTAGTTTGGGTCTGTCCACCATATCATTCTCCCAATGATATGATCTCATTATTAATTGACAACTCATGTCCATGGTTAGGAAACCTTAACCATCATTAATCAATGAGCTAGTCCATAGAGGCACACTAGGGACACGATGTTGTTCACAAACCACACAAGTATTAAAGTTTCCGCTTAATACAATTATAGCATGGAATATAAACATTATCATGAACAAGAATTATAATAATAACATCTTTATTTTTGCCTCTAGGGCATAATTCCAACAGTCTCCCACTTGCACTAGAGTCAATAATCTAGTTTACATTTGGCAACAATCTCACACCCATGGCACTGAGGTGTTGATCATGTTTTACACGTGGAAGAGGTTTAGTCAATGGATCTGCGACATTCAGATCTGTATGTACTTTGCTAATCTTCAGATCTCCATCTGCTATATAATCTCGGATTATATGAAACTTGCGGTTGATATGCTTGGTATTAGGATGATATATTGGTTCCTTAGCGAGTGCTATGGAGCCAGTGTTGTCACACAATATGTCCAGTGGGTCCAATGCACTTGGAACCACGCCAAGCTCAGTGATGAAGTTTCTGATCCAAACTCCTTCACTTGACGCTTCTGCAGCAGCCATGTATTCCGCTTCAACTGTAGATCCCGCGATCACGCTTTGCTTGCAGCTTTTCCAGCTCACAGCTCCTCCATTCAAAATATAAACGTATCCTGTCTGAGATTTAGAATCATCCTTGTCGGTGTCAAAACTAGCATCGACGTAACCTTTTACGACGAGCTGTTCATCACCCCCATAGACTAAGAACATTTATTTAGTCCTATTTAGGTACTTTAGGATGTTCTTCACGGTTGTCCAGTGTTCCACTCCTGGATCACTTTGATATCTGCTCGTCAAACTAAGAGCATTGGACACATCCGGTCTAGTACACAGCATGGCATACACGATAGAACCTATGGCCGAGGCATAAGGCACTTTGCTCATAGCTTCCCTATCATTTACCGTAGCTGGACACTGAGCCTTGCTCAATACCTTACCTGACAACATAGGCACCGAACCTTTCTTTGCCTTATCCATTCTGAACCTTTTCATAACTTTGTCTAGGTATGTACTCTGGCTTAAAGCTATCAGGCGTCTTTGTCTATCTCTATAGATTTTGATGCCCAATATATAAGCAGCTTCACCTAGGTCTTTCATTGAAAAACACTTGTTCAAATAACTCTTCACATCGTTAAGCATGTTGATGTCATTTCCAATAATCAATATGTCATCCACATATAGTACCAGAAACGTCACCGAGCTCCCACTCACTTTCTTGTAGATACAAGCTTCGTAGAAATTTGGAAAAAATCCAAAGCTCTTGATCACTTGATCAAAACGAAGGTTCCAACTCCGAGATGCTTGCTTCAGTCCATAAATGGAACGCTGAAGTTTGCATACTTTATCAGCATCCTTAGGATCGACAAAACCTTTGGGTTGCATCATATGCAACTCTTCATCAATGTTTCCATTGAGGAACGCAGTCTTGACATCCATCTGCCATATTTCATAATCATGAAACGAAGCAATTGCTAATAAAATCCGAATGGACTTAAACATCGCTACGGGAGAGAAAGTCTCATCGTAGTCAACACCTTGAACTTGTCGAAAACCTTTCGCGACAAGCCGTGCTTTATAGACGGTAACATTACCATCCGCGTCCGTTTTCTTCTTGAAAATCCATTTGCACTCAACGGCCTTTCGGTCGCTAGGAGGGTCCACCAAAGTCCATACTTGGTTTTCGCTCATGGATCCCAATTCGGATTTCATGGCTTCTAGCCATTTCTCAGAGTCTGGACTCATCATCGCTTCCTCATAGTTCGTAGGTTCACTGTCTTCTACTAACAAGACAGTTAAGAAAGGGTTGCCGTACCACTCAGGAGGGGCACGCGACCTTGTCAACCTGCGACATTCAGTAGCAGCATCGTCCGAAGCTTCATGATCCTTGTCATTATCTTCCTCTATCGTTGGTGCAGTCGGCACTGGAACAATTTCAGGTGATGCGCTACTCTCCAATTCAAGAGAAGGTTCAATAACCTCGTCTAGCTCTACTTTCCTCCCACTCACTTCTTTCGAGAGAAACTCCTTCTCAAGAAAGGAACCGTTCTTTGCGACAAACACTGTGCCTTCGGTTCTGTGATAGAAGGTATACCCAATAGTTTCCTTAGGGTATCCTATGAAGACGCATTTCTCCGCTTTGGGTTCGAGCTTGTCCGGCATCAACTTCTTGACGTAAGCTTCGCATCCCCAAACTTTAAGAAACGACAACCTAGGTTTAGCACCAAACCATAATTCATACGGTGTCGTCTCAACGGATTTAGATGGTGCCCTATTTAAAGTGAATGCAGCGGTTTCTAATGCATAACCCCAAAATGATAACGGCAAATCAGTAAGAGACATCATTGATCGGACCATATCTAATAGGGTTCGGTTCCGGCGTTCAGACACACCATTGCGCTGTGGTGTTCCGGGTGGCGTGAGTTGTGAAACGATTCCACTTGCTTTAAGATGCGTGAGAAAATCATAACTCAAATATTCACCTCCACGATCGGATCGTAGAAACTTAATCTTTCTGTTACGATGGTTCTCCACTTCATTCTGAAATTCTTTGAACTTTTCAAACGTTTCAGATTTATGTTTCATTAAATAGATATACCCATATCTACTTAAGTCATCGGTAAAAGTGAGAAAATAGCGATATCCACCGCGCGTCGAAACACTCATCGGTCCGCATACATCGGTATGTATGATTTCCAGCAAGTTCGTTGCTCGCTCCATCATACCGGAGAACGGGGTTTTGATCATCTTGCCCATGAGGCATGGTTCGCATGTGTCAAATGATTCAAAATCAAGAGACTCCAAAAGTCCATCAGAATGGAGTTTCTTCATGCGCTTTACACCAATATGACCTAGACGACAGTGCCACAAATAAGTAGTATTATCACTATCTACTTTGCATCTCTTAGACTCAATGTTATGGATGTGTGTTTCATCCCTTTCGAGATTTAGAAGAAATAAACCATTCACAATAGGTGCATGACCATAAAAGATGTTACTCATATAAATAGAACAACCATTATTCTCCGATTTAAATGAATAACCGTCTTGCAATAAACAAGATCCAGAAATAATGTTCATGCTCAACGCAGGCACATAATAACACTTATTAAGGTTTAAAACTAATCCCGAAGGTAAAACTAAGGAGAGCGTGCCGACGGCCATCACATCAACTCTTGATCCGTTGCCAACGCGCATCGTCACCTCATCCCTCGCAAGCCGCCGTCTATTCCGTAGCTCCTGTTTCGAGTTACAAATATTAGCAACTGAACCGGTATCAAATACCCAGGCACTACAACGAGGGCTAGTAAGGAAAACATCAATAACATGTATATCAAATATACCTTTGATGGTGCCAGCCTTCTTGTCCGCTAAGTACTTCGGACAGTTGCGCTTCCAGTGACCCATGTCCTTGCAATAGAAGCACTCAGTGTCCGGCTTAGGACCAGACTTGAGCTTCTTCTCAGCAGGGGCAGTGCGCTTGCCGCCGCCCTTCTTGAAGGGCTTCTTTGCTCCCTTACCTTTCTTAAAGGTGGATTGTTGACCATCAACACATGATTATCCTTTTTGATGTCCACTTCCGCGGCCTTCAGCTTTGCGAAGAGCTCGGTGATCGTATCAGTGGAACCAATCTGATTATGAGTCACTACAAAACTTTTGTAGCTGGGAGGGAGTGATTGCAGAACCCTGTCAATCTTGAGCTCCTCTGGAATCGTGCATTCCAGTTGCTCAAGGCGTTGAGTGTAGCCCGTCATCTTAATGGCGTGCTCACTAACGGAACTCCCTTCCTCCATCTTGCAGTTAAAGAACTTCTCAGAGATCTCATATCTCTCAGAACGGGCCTGAGTCTAAAACATGGTTTTCAGATCTTCGAGAATCTCAAATGGCCCGGGATAGTCTTCAAAACGATTTTGAAGTTCCGGTTCCATAGCAAACAACATGGTGCTCTTAATCACACCATAATCATCTTTGCGCGACTGATATACAGCTTTCTCATCAGCCGGCGCAGTTGCAGCAGGGGGGTCACCTAACGCTTTCCCAAGGACATAGTCCTTTTGACTGCCAGAGAGAATGATTCTTAGATTGCGGAACCAATTGGTGAAGTTAGACCCATTGTTTCTAAGATTTTCCTTCTTAGCGAAAACGTTGAAGTTGAAGTTGGACTTAGCTATGTGATCTACAGTATTTGCAAGTACAATTTAGACTATGTTCATGATAAATAGTTCAACTTAATCAAATTACCAAATTAACTCCCACTAAATTCAACATCCCTCAAGTTGTTTAGTGAACATGATCCAAATTCACCACACCTAATCCGATCATCACGAGAAGAGATGTGGCTTCAATGGTGGACAACGAAGTGTCGATCATATCATTCATATGACTCATGCTTAACCTTTCGGTTCATGTGTTCCGAGGCCATGTCTGTACATGCTAGGCTCGTCAAGTTAGACCCAAGTATTTCCGCGTGTGCAAAACTGGCTTGCACCCGTTGTATGTGAGCGTAGAGTCTATAGCACCCGATCATCACGTGATGCTTGGACACGACGAACTTTCGCAACGGTGCATACTTGGGGAGAACACAGTTTTATCTTGATCTTTAAGTGAGGAATCATCTTATAATGCTACCGTCGTGATCTAAGCATAATAAGATACATAAAAGGATAAACATCACATGCATATAACTTTATGTGACATGGTATAGCCAATCTTCGCGCAATGATCTCCATCTTGTGCGTTCCGGCATGATCTCCATCACTCCACCATGATTGCCTCCACCACGAATAGCAACTACAACTATTGCTAACTACTTAGCGATAAAGTGAAACTATTACATGGCGTATAAGAAGTTGACACATAGGTCATACACAATTATAAATACAACCATATGGCTCCTGCCGGTTGTGTACTCATCGACATGCAAGTCGTGAAACATTACAAAACATGATCATCGCATACATTATACACATCACATCTTGGGCCATACCATATCACAGAAAACACTCCCTGCAAAAACAAGTTAGACGCCTCTACTTTGTTGTTGCATGTTTTACGTGGCTTATGGGAGTAGATGCTAAGAATGATTCTTACCTACGGAAAGCCACAACGGTGATATTATGGTTGCCAAACTCCGGTGTTAATCCCATGACAACTTACTGAGAGAAACTGACATCCACCAGCCGCATGTGTGGAACAAGCCACACGTCAAGTGCGGAGCCGGTCTCGCGAACGACGTCGTGTAAGGTTGGCCTGGACCGCTTCAATCTCACTATCCCGCATCATAAGAAGAACACAAACAAGAGGCTTGCAACAGAAAACATCAACGCCCGCAACACCATGTTGCGTTCTACTCGTGAAACACATCTACGCATAGATCTAGCTCTGATACCACTGAAGGGTTTCGCGAACAACAAGATCTAATCTAGGAGATGCAAACAACAAGAGAGATTGGATTAGATCTTCATACCCTTGAAGATTCGCACAGCGGAACGTTCGTCGGAACGTGGGTGATGTAGTCGTACTCGCTTCTCCTCCTCGCGATCCGATCCGATCTAGCACCACAAGTGGCGGTGCCTCCGTGAGATGCACACGTGCAGCACCTCGACGTCTCCTCCTTCCTCGGACCAGCAAGTATGGTGGAGAGACGGATTGGATCTACAACACGACGGCGTGGTGTATATGGTGGAGAATTTCTGCAGCAGGGCTTCGCCTACAAACAGCGGGAGGGAGAGAGGAAGGGCAGCAGGGCGGCTAGGGTTGGAGGGGAAGGTGTGAGGGGTGGTGCGCCCCCATCCCTCTTTATATAGAGGGGTGGGGCGTATCCCTAGCCCCTCCCGCAAGCCAAACCGGCGGCCCCAAAGGAGAAGGAGTGGGGGGCAAGGAAACCCCCCCCTTCTAGAAGGTCTATCTCGAGTTTAAAACCCCCTTGGCCGGCTGGGCCCTATGGGGCCTTGTGCCCCTAGCCCAATGCGGCCAGGGCACTCCCTCATAGGCCCATGCCCCCTCCCGGAAGGTGTGGCCACGTTGGTCCCCTTCCGGAAGGTTCTAGAAGCTTCCGGTACAATACCGATTAACCCGGAACAATTCTGAACTCCAAAAACTGCACTGCCTTATATGAATCTTATTCTCCGGACCACTCCGGAACCTCTCGTGATGTCCCGGATCCCATACGAGACTCCGAACAAAAACTCATAAACCAATTATCCAATCTATCCTAGCGTCGAGACACGTTAAGTGTGTGACCCTGCGGGTTCGAAAATATGCAGACATGATCTTCTATCAATAATCAACAGCGGGGTCTGGAAACCCATATTGACTCCCACACATTCATCGATGATCATATCGTATGAACCACGATGCCAGGATTCAATCAATCCCATATATATATTCCCTTCGTCTCGCGATATTTTACTTGCCCAAGATTTGATCGTCGGTACCGTCATACCTAGTTCAATCTCGTTCACAGCAAGTACTTTACTCGTTCTGTAATCCGATATCACTTTGCAATTAACTCCTTAACCACATGCTTGCAAGCGGTGTTGATATAGATTACCAAGTGGGCCCGAAGTATATCTCTCCGACTTGGGAGGGACAAATCCCATCTCGATACATACAAACCAACAGATACTTTCCGATCACCTGAGAGACACCTTTATGATCACCCTCTCATAGGATGACGTTTGATGACCTCAAAGCTTTCTTCCGATACCAGGGAGTTGTATTATATCATGGTCTAAGGAATACAATATTTTACATAAGAAAAGCTTCGCAAAGACGAACACGATGACACGATCTAATTGCTTCGCTTAGTTTGGGTCTGTCCACCATATCATTCTCCCAATGATATGATCTCATTATTAACTGACAACTCATGTCCATGGTTAGGAAACCTTAACCATCATTAATCAATGAGCTAGTCCATAGAGGCACACTAGGGACACAGTGTTGTTCACAAACCACACAAGTATTAAAGTTTCCGCTTAATACAATTCTAGCATGGAATATAAACATTATCATGAACAAGAATTATAATAATAACATCTTTATTATTGCCTCTAGGGCATAATTCCAACACGGTATTCTTTCAAAATCTATTCTTTAGTAATCTTTTAGTGTAGTGAACACTTTACATACATCTTCTATTCATCCTTATCATGACGACTTTCATGATCAAGCTACTATAGCTTATAAAGGCGAATCGTGAGTATAACATTACTTTCCAAAACCCTTTTGGATGATTAGGATGTCTAGCATCTCCAATCTTCGTAAATTCTCATCCAATATGAGAACATATATTATACTCTATCGTATTGCAACCAAAATATTTTCAGATATCGTTATATCTGCCACACATGATGGTTTCTGAAACAATTCTTTCAGCTCTTAGATAAACTTGATATTAAAACAATCAAGAATCATGGAGGCAAACATGATACATAAGATACTAACACTGGAATTGTTACTCTCGATTTAATATTAACTATTAAATTTCATGGAGTAAATAGAGTTTGCTAAAAGTTTGCAATATGACTTTAAACTTTAGATTGACATTCAACACAATACGATACCAGTTCGTAAAGTATATATCCAGAATTCTATAGTTCTATTATCTCAATTACATCTATGCATAAGGTGGTGAACGAATGCCAATGACTACAACAAATTATGCAAATTCACTTTGATTTAATATATGATCAATTGAGTTCTACTAATCCAAATTAGAAATAAACTCCCACTCAAAAACAACATCCCTCGTGTCTTTTTGGTGATTACATGAACCAAATCCACTACACCAAGTCCGATCATCGCATGAGTCGGTGTAGCTTCAAAGGCGAGCATCCATATGGTCATCATATCAAAACATATGACTCATGCTTAACCTTTCAGTCCGTGTTCCGAGGCCATGTCTGTACATGCTAGGCTCGTCAAGTAAGAACCTTAGTATTCGCGTGTGTAACTGTCTTACACCCGAGATATGCTCGTGGATTCAAGTACACCCGATCATCACGTGATGTCTTGAAGCGACGATACATTGTCGGTGCATACTTAAGGAAGAACACATTTTTATCTTGATATCTAATGAGGAATCATCTTATTATGCTAATAAAACGCAAAACAAGCAATATAAGATGCAATAAACATCACATGTTAATAAGTGAAATGATATGGTTCCCGCACTTGATCTCCATAATGTGCATCGTGGTATGATCTCTATCATACCTCTATGTGTAATGCCAAGGTCTATGGAACCTACACGTTATGTGTGTTGTCAGAGTATCATCTACTTACAACATTACCATATCATAACACTAGCCCAGCAACAATCTAAACTAGACGCCTCTAATTTATCCATTGCAAGTTTTACGTGGCTTAGGGCTTTCGAAGATAGAACCGTTCTTACCTACGAACATGAACCACAACGAGGATAACCAAATTGTTGACAACTCTTTGCAAATTAGATATTGACTATAGTAGGAGAGATAGACACCCGCTAGCCACTTATGCAAAACTAGTTGCATGTCAAGCGTGGAACAGGTCTCATGTGCGAGGACATGTAAAGTTTGTCCAGGCCGCTTCATCCCACTATGCCACCAATATCCAAAGTACAACTAAGAAGCAATAAAATGATCATCATTGCCCACATACTTATATGTGTACTACCCGTGCAAAGTATCTACGCATAGATCCGACTCTGATACCATTGTAGGGTTTGCAGCATAGAAAACAAAGATTTCCTACGATGGGAACTATGTACCAAGATCTATCTACTAGATACAAACAACGGGCGGATGTATATCCGTAAAGAACATACCCTTGAAGACCGACAAAGCTTAACGAGTTCGACTCGTGGTTGATGTAGACGATCTCTTGCCAATCTCAAGATCGAGAGGAAGTCCTAGCGCCACAAATCAGCAGCGCATCCGTGCTCGCACACACGTTCGAGGCACCGAGCAACCTCCGCCTCCTCGCTCCAGCGATGCAGCGGAAGCACAACTCTTTCTTGCCAAATAGCCACCGGGAACATGTATCTCGCTAGTCCGATACCATGGGGGATAAATTCTAGAGGGGGAGAGAGATCCTTCACGAGGAGGTGTGAGTGAGAAGTGAGAGGAGGGGCTCCTTATATAGGGGAGGGGGCAGCCCAACGGGGCATGGACGCCGGCCATGGAGGGTGCCCCCACCTCTCCTTCATTCATGTGGGTGGACACTCCACTCACAAAATGGCCCTTCAATTTTCTCCACTCAAAAACCCACTCAAATTCCCATTAAATTTCCACCAAATTTAATGCAAACTCTCATTAAATAAAACTCTTTTATTTTATTGAGAATTTTGTCAATTACTTTAATGACAAACATTCACAAATAGCCCCTTGCTAGAATTCTATTTCACATGCATAACCACTTTATGCAATTTCACCCGAAAACCTGTTTCGGTATCTAGTGAAATAAATTTCTACGCTTGTTCATTCTTTCGGCATGAAACTTTTGCTCCAATTGGATGTCGGTGTCTCTTAAGTGTGTCACCCTACGGTTCGTGAATAATGCGGACATGATCGAGACCCCTCTCGGATCAATAATCAGAAGCGGGATCTGGAGACCCATACTGACTCCCACACATTCAACGATGACTTTCTTGTGATCGTCGGAACCTTTTACGCTAGTATCTTAATCCCTTTGTTTCACGATATATTACATGTCCGAGATTCGATCATCGGTATATCCATACCTAGTTTGATCTCGTTACTGACATGCACTCTTTTCTCATTCCCGTGATATAACATTCTAGTGATCAAATCCCTTGCTTGCAAGCTAATCAATGTGATATCACCGAGAGGGCCCAGAGTATATCTATCCGTCATGGGATGAACAAATTCCACTCTCGATCCATGGGCCTCAACATAACACTTTATTAGTTCTGAATCCATCTTTATAATCACCCTGTTATGGTGTGACGTTTGATGTTATCAAGAAACTCTTCCGGTGTTAGTGATTGACATGATCTCATGGTCTAAGGATTAGGATCACTTCGTAAGTTGTTATAGCAATATAAACTCATTGACTTTGATCGTAATGCTATACTTCGGATGAATGTTCATCACATCATTACACTAATGTTGTGACCTCGTTATTAACAACATCCAATGTCCATGATCAGGAAACCTATGACCATCTTGTTAATCAACGAGCTAGTTTATAAGAGAGGCATAACTAGGAACTTCCTTTTTGTTTATTAAACACACATGTATTAATGTTTACGTATTAATACAATTATAGCATGTAAAATAAACATTTATCATAAATAAGGAATACGATAATAACCACTTTATTATTGCCTCTCGGGCATATTCCCTTCACACCTTGCCCCACTAAAACCCTAGCCCTAGCCGCCGGCCCTCTTGCAGCCTCCGCCGCCCTAGGGCAAACCCTAGCCGCCGACTTGGGGCTCTCCCCTTTCCCTAGACGCCGACCTAGCCCTCTCTCCTTGGTGCCTCTAAACCCTAGATCGCCAAGGCCTCTCTCATAGTCCACCATACTCACTCCGGCTTAAGGCGAAGCCCTGCGAGATCTCCCCTCTACTTCCGGTACCACGCCGTTGTGCTGCCGGAATCGCGAGGAGAGTGCTACAACCTCCGCTGCCAGCTGGAACAAGGGAGAGGAAGGTCTTCATCGAGTACCGAACGTGTGACCGACTGCGGAAGCGCTGCCGGAACGCAGCGCCGGAAGGATCGTTGTAGCACCCAGGGCAAATCCACTATTAGAAAATCGCGTGTTCTTTTTATCTTTATATGCATCATCATCATACCATCATGCATACTTTGCCTCGAACTATTTTATAAAACCCTATATTGTTTTTTTAATTACATCTCCCCTTTTTTTCAAAATTATATTTCTTGATATTTCAATTATGTAAAACTATATACAAAATGATTTTTAAAACAAAAGAAACAAAACAAAATATTTAAAAAAATAAAAACAAAAACTAAACCTAAACCGGCCAGGCCCAAAAGGCCCAGCCGGTGAAACCAAACCCTCCCTTACCCCAAACCCTAATCTATCCCTACCCCAAACAACCCCACCCCGCCTCCACCCCTTCCCCTGGACAAAAAAACCCACACCAAACCAACTCACACAGGAAACACACGCACACACACGACACACCCAGCACACACACGCGCCCCCGCATCACCCAACCCGCCTGCTGCCGCCTGGCTCCATCCCGTGGGTCCCACCCTGCCCACCAACTCCCGTCCCCCGACCTGTGGCCGCTCCCTCCTCCTTCACCCGCTGCCCCCTGGCCTCGAGCCACCCTTCGCCTCGCCAGCGAGCCTCGTGGCCGCTCCCTCCTCCTCGGGCCGACCCCGCTTCTGTTCCTCTCGATCCGAGCTCCGGCGGCCGCCTCGCGAGCTTCCACCCCACCATCGAGCCGAGCTCCCGGGCACCGCCCCAGGACGCCCGTCTGCCCTGCGTCGTCGTCTGCCACCTCGACCTCCTGGCTGCCTTCACCGCGGATGCTAGTACCTCCCCGCGAACCTCTCTCTCGCCGGCGCCATGCCTCCCCATGTCTGCCGCCGGGCTCCTCCTCGCCATCGCCACGTCGGCCTCCATCGGCCCTACCTCTGTCCCGCGCGCCTCCTCGCGAGCGTTTCGTCCGCTGCGCCAGGGAGCCACCCGCCGTTCCCGCTCTGCCTCCCCGAGCTCCCTCGCCGGCCTGAGCGCCTCCACCCTCTGGCTTCCGCCGCCATTGCAGTATGCAAGGCACCGACGCCAGCGTCGTCTCTACGGGTTCTCTGGTCTCCTAGGACATCTGAGTTGATACTCACATGGCCTGGTATCCTTTGGGCTGCATGCCGCTAGCCGTGCTCTGCTAGTTTCCATCTCGCTTTGGTCGTCGGGAGGCTTCCTCCGTTTGATCCTTGCAATGTATGGTTGCTCTTTGGCAGTGTAGTGCTCGTCTGTAGCATGTTCGACACAAGTTTTGCATCGCCGAGACCTTCCATAGACCCAAGTACCACCAAGACGCTCGCGACCACCTAACAGGACCGCATCGTCACGTTCGCAGTTAGAGGCCGCTTGAACCCGAGGATCTCGACAAGACCTTCCTCCCGTCAAGACCGGAGACCATGTGATGGATCGAAAAGTTCCCTGAAGACTGAACCCTCGGCATGTCAAGATCGCATTCCCGGATGCCATGACCTTCGTCATGGATTCGAAGCCCTATCCGAACCGAACCCCTTCGAACCCCCAAGATCGTCGAGACCTCTAATGTGTGACCCCTTTTCCTAAGACCCCTATATTTTTGGAATATATATAATATACTTGTTGCATATTAAATTGTCATGCTTGCATACATATTGTGGCTTGGGGCATTATGCCGATTCACCTCATAATTAAATATGGAGTCCATATACGGGCGAATCTAGTCTAATATTGACTCTATTTAAATTTGTGTAGCGAACCGGTGCCACTATTTGACTTGTTAAGACAACATTTAAATTGTGGGGCATCTAAAACAACTATAACCATATACGTAATTGTCGGGGGCCCGGTTCCGCTTAATATTGCATAGATTGTATCGCACCCTTGCCATGTCATGCATCATACATGCATCATGCTCGATCTTTTGCCGTAGCATTAAATAGTGCATCCGGTGTTTCAGCTAGTGCCTTGCTTCTTCACGGATTAGGCCAATGAGTTGATGCGAGTGTCGACCCGATCTTCGGATGAATCTTCGGCAATATTTTTAGGCGAGCATTCTCCCCCTTTCTACCTATTTTATATTTCTAGTCTTTATTTCCTCCTGTTGATCTATTGCTATCTGTGTTACGATGCTCTAGTTTTCGTACCCGCGATATCCTTTGCAGCGTTATATTGCCTTGGACACATCCTATTACCTGTTGTTTGGTAGATAGTTGGACTTGCGTGTCGTAGTTGCTTGCTCAAGTGTTGTTGCGTGTCGTCAAGTACCACAGTGGTTGGAAGATTGCCATATGCTTTATGTTGGAGATGATTATAACTTTAACTACCGTTTAATAACTAAAATTGAAGTAGGTAAATAATGCAGAGGCACAGGTGAGCAATAGATGTTATTTGGTTTTTAACCGTCCACTTGTGTCCCGTAGGGCCCCGAGTACTTGAAACCTGTTCTTTGAATATTCGCACTATCTGCATGTGGGACCATGAATCCCCCTAGCCAGAGCTTGAGTCATATTTATTTCTTGGGGCCACAAAGTAGTTTGGGGCTTTATTACTATCATGTACTTATGCCATGCTTTACTGCTTTATTTACGATTGCGCGTGGAGCGCCTGTACTGTTTTGGATCGCGGAACGATTACGCGGTATCGACAAGCCTAGTCACACTTTTGGGTTCCCAGTCGTTTATAGCCGTTCTCGCAAACCTCTGGGTCCATCTCGGAGCCGGCCAACTTCGTAGCGGGTAGCTTGGTGGGGTGGCCCCCTGAAATTTATATGAATCTTGCAATTGCTCTGTCGTGATGCCTCGTCAGGTTTTATTTGGTTTATCTCGAGGTTGATCGTGCGTGTGTTGCTATTTGTTCCCCCCTGCAGGGTAAAACTTTCTGAAAGTCGTGTCCGCGGTTATGGACGACTTGGAGCACAGTATCTCGATCATATACAACTATAACTAAAGTAGAGATATAAATTTGACTTTATAATGACTAGTAATCAGCTTCACTATAATGGAATGGCTAAATAAAAGTGCCAACGATTGCTAGTTTGAGTTGTCACCTGTTACCATTGTATCTGACTAGTAAGTATTGCAACTACAACGGAATGGCTAAATAAAAGTACCAACAATTGCTGGGTTTTGGGATGCCTCATGCTATATGGATCTGACTAGTAAGTACTACAACTACAACGGAATGGTTGACTAAAACTGCCCACTGCTTATTATATCAGGATGACTCATGCTATCTATATCTGACTAGTAATTGCCGTAACTATAAAAGAACGAATAAAACTGCCAACTGTGTGAGTTCCTCGGTTGACTTCCTCGTTTGGTCTCGAGGGGGAAATACCAGGATGGGTATGCTTGGTGATAGTTTCAGGTTGGATCCGAATAGGTCTTTCTTATCCCTAACTGATAGCCGCCAGTTGTACTGAGTCTCTATAGGTTGTTTATTCCATGCTGCGCTGCCGCTTCAGTCCACCATACCTATGTAGGCGAGGACCGCCGAATTCTAGTCTCGCCGTGTACTGGCCTCAGTACTGACCGCTCTCTTTTTCCTTTGCCCTTTGTCGGCACCCCTTTTGTTTTAAGCAGGTTTTGAGATCGACGTCGTTAACAGGGTTACCCTTCCGGCTTGGCCTGGGCAGGGTTATGGACGCCATTGGTTATTCTTCAGGGCTCTTAGCCCCATTTGCATCTTGTCCGTAGTCGGACATTGTATCGTTTTCAAGGTGATTTGGATCTTTGTATTATATATTTGTATTCTTGACACTTTGAGTTAGTGTTGTATATATCTGTTCTGTGGGTTCCATCATGGAATATTGTGTAATGGTATTACTTCGTTTTCCACCAGCACGAAAGTGCCTGGTGGGCACCTTTGAATCGTTTCTATGCGGGTTTGGCGGGAATCGCTGAAACTTGCATAGGATCGATTCTGAGGGTGTTACAATCGTCTACACGATCTTGAGATCGGCAAGAGTATGACTACATCACCCACGAGAATCCTCTCTCGTTAAACACTTTGGAATCTTCGAGGGTGAGTTATTCTATCGACTCGTTGCTACAATCTAGTAGATAGATCTTGGCTTGTTTCTTTGTATGTGGTAGAAAATTTTTGTTTTCCGTGCTACGAACCCCTACAGTGGTATCAGAGCCGTGTCTATGTAGATCTGTTGCACGAGTAGAACACAATGGTCATTGTGGGCGGTGGTGCTTTTATTATCAATTGCTTCTTGTGTACTTTGCATCTTGCGGTATGATGGGATGAAGCGGCCCGGGCTAACCTTACATGACATCGTTCATGAGACTTGCTCCACGCTCAACATGCAACTTGTATTGCATAAGTGGCTTTGCGGGTGTCTGTCTCTCCCATTATAGTATAGATCCAATTTACAACAGGCACTTGATAGTTCAAATATCAACGTTGTGGTTCTTGTTCGTAAGTTAGATCGACACTTATTGAAAGCCCCAAACCACGTAAAATATGCAAAGAAATTAGAGGCGTCTAACTTTGTTTTGCAGGGGTGTGCTGTGATGTGATATGGCCATGATTGTCATTATATTTGATGTATGCAATGTTCCTTATTGTAAGTTGGCAACCGGCAGGAGCCATATGGTTGTCTTTAATTTCTGTTAAGTCCCGCATGTCTATTCAAAGTAGTTGTAATAGTTGAAGCTGGTGGACGACAATCATGGAGCGGCGTCACTGACCTTGATGCAATGCCGGTGATGATGGAGATCATGTTCGTGCTTGAAGATGGAGATCGGAAGCACAAAGAAGAAAGGTCATATCATATCACATATTATGAATTGCATGTGATGTTAATCATTTATGCATCTTGTATTGCTTAGTTAACGACGTAGCATTATAAGATGATCCCTCATGCACATAAATTTCAAGTTCTAAAGTGTTCATCCTTAGTAAGCACCGTTGCTAAAGCTTGTTATTTTGAAGCACCACGTGATGATCGGGTGTGTTAGATTCTGCAAGTGTATACAACGTGAGCAAGCCAGATTTGCTCATGCGGAAGCTAAGGTTTGATCTTGACGAGCCTAGCATGTACAGACATGGTCTCAGAACACGAATCACCGAAAGGTAAAGCATGAATCATATAGTAGATATGATGAACATGTCGATTGTTCGCCATTGAAGCTACATCAACTCTCGTGATGATCGGTTTTGATGTGGTGGATTTGGTTCGTGTGATCACTAAAACAATGTGAGGGATATTGTTTTGAGTGGGAGTTCACCTAGATTAATTTAACTATTAATTAGAACTCAATTTGTCATAAACTTAGTCTAAACTATTGCAAATATGTTGTAGATCAATGGCGGCCTATACCATCAATTTTAATGTGTTCCTAGAGAAAGAAAAGTTGAAAAACAATGGAAGCAACTTCGCGGATTGGTTCCGCAATTTGAGGATTGTCCTCAATGCTGGTAATTTGACCTATGTGCTGGATGCACCGCTGGGTGACCCGCCTGAAGCTGATGCTACCGATGAAGTAAAGAATGTTTACCTCGATCGGAAGAATCAGTACTCCATAGTTCAGTGTGCTATCTTGTATGGTTTGGAATCAGAGCTTCAAAAAAGGTTTGATAATTCAGACCCACATGATATTGTCCGTGAACTCAAATTGATATTTGAGACTCACGCGGTAGTTGAGAGCTATGAGGCTTCTGAAAAGTTCTTTAACTGCAAGATGGAAGAAGCCAGCTCTGTCAGTGAGCATGTGCTTAAGATGTCTGGGCACGCAAACAAACTCCAAAGCTTGGGTATAGTTATTCCTAATGCTTTGGGGATTTACCGTGTCCTCCAATCACTACCACCAAGTTACAAGAACTTTGTGATGAACTACAATATGCAAAGCATGAACAAGCAGTTACCAGAACTCTTCTCCATGTTAAAATCTGCAGAAGTGGAGATCAAGAAAGAGCACCAAGTGTTGATGGTCAATAAGACCACCAAATTCAAGAAAGGCAAGTCTAAGCAAAAGGGACACTTCAAGAAGGGTGGTAAGAAAGTTACCGCAGCGACAAAGAAGACCAAGGCTGGACCTAAGCCTGATACTGAGTGCTTTTACTGCAAGGGAGAAGGTCACTGGAAGTGGAATTGCCCAAAGTACTTGGCGGATTTGAAGAAGGGCAACATCAAGAAGAAAGGTATATCCAATATACATGTTATTGATGTGTATCTCACTAGTACTCGTAGTAGTGCCTGGGTATTTTATACTGGTTCGGTTGCTCATATTTGTAACTCGAAACAGGTGCTGCAGAATAAACGGAAGCTAGTGAAGAACGAGGTGACGATGCGCGTAGGAAATGGATCAAAGGTTGATGTGATCGTGGTCGGCACGCTACCTCTTTATCTACCATCGGGATTAGTTTTATACTTAAATAATTGTTATTTGGTGCCTGCGTTAAGCATGAACATTATATCGGGATCTTTTTTATTGCGAGACGGTTACTTGTTTAAGTACGAGAATAATGGTTGTTCGATTTATATGAGTAATATGTTTTATGCACATGCACCTTTGATAGATGGTCTATTCTTATTGAATCTCGATAGTGGAAATACACATATAAATAACATTGAAGCTAAACGTTTGAAATTGAGCGATAACTCGACCTATATGTGGCACTATCGTCTTGGTCACATTGGAGTGAAGCGTATGAAGAAACTCCATTCCGATGGACTTCTTGAATCACTTGATTTCGAATCACTTGAAAGATTCGAAGCATGTCTGATGGGTAAAATGACTAAGACTCCATTTTCTGGTATGATGGAGCGAGCTACGGACTAATTGGAAATCATACATACCGATGTGTGTGGTCCAATGAGTGTAGCATCCCGCGGTGGTTATCGTTATGTTCTTACCTTCACGGATGACTTGAGTAGATATGGGTATATCTATTTCATGAAACATAAGTCCGAAACTTTCTAGAAGTTTAAGGAATTTCAAAGTGAGGTGGAGAATCAACGTAACAAGAAGATTAAATTTCTATGTTCTGATCGTGGAGGTGAATATCTAAGTTACGAGTTTGGCGAGCATTTGAAGAAATGCGGAATACTTTCACAATTGACACCGCCAGGAACACCACAGCGTAATGGTGTGTCCGAACGTCGTAATCGAACACTCTTAGATATGGTTCATTCTATGATGTCACTTACAGATTTACCGCTATCATTTTGGGGTTATGCATTAGAAACAGCCGCATTCACTTTAAATAGGGCACCATCTAAATCCGTTGAAACGACACCATATGAATTATGGTTTGAAAAGAAACCTAAATTGCCGTTCCTTAAAGTTTGGGGTTGGGAAGCCTATGTAAAGAAGTTACAACAGGACAAGCTTGAACCCAAAGCGGAAAAATGCGTCTTCATAGGATATCCAAAAGAAACTATCGGGTATACCTTCTATCATAGATCCGAAGGCAAAATATTCGTTGCCAAGAATGGATCCTTTCTAGAGAAGGAATTTCTCTCGAAAGAAGTGACTGGAAGGAAAGTAGAACTCGACGAGGTTATCGAACCTTCTCTTGAACTTGCGAGAAGCACAGCACCGGAAGAAGTTCATGTGGTTCCTGCACCAATAAGAGAGGAAGCTAATTATGATGATCATGAAACTTCGGTTGTAGTTGCTACAGAACCTCGCAGGTCAACGAGAACTCGTACCACTCCTGATTGGTATGATCCCGTTATGAGTGTCATGTTGGTGGACAACACTGATGACCCTATGACATATGAGGAAGCGATGATGAGCCCAGATTCCAATAAATGGCAAGAAGCCATGAAATCCGAGATTGGATCCATGTACAAAAACCAAGTATGGACTTTGGTGGACTTACCGGATGGCCGAAAGGCTGTCGAGAAAAAAATGGATTTTCAAGAAGAAAACAGATGCCGATGGTAATGTTACTGTCTATAAAGCTCGACTTGTCACAAAAGGGTTTCGACAAATTCAAGGAGTTGACTACGATGAGACTTTCTCACCAGTAGTGAAGCTAAAGTCTGTGAGGATTTTGTTAGCAATCGCTGCATATTATGATTATGAGATATGGCAGATGGATGTCAAAACAGCGTTCCTCAATGGAGACATTGATGAAGAGTTGTATATGATGCAAACCAAAGGTTTTGTCGATCCTAAAGATGCTAACAAGGTATGCAAACTTCAACGGTCCATATATGGATTGAAGCAAGCATCCCGAAGTTGGAATCAACGTTTTGATAAGGTAATCAAAAGTTTTGGTTTTATACAAACTTATGGAGAAGCTTGTATTTACAAGAAAGTGAGTGGGAGCTCTGTAGCATTCTTAATACTATATGTAGATGACATATTGTTGATTGGGAATGATGTAGACCTTCTTAATAATGTCAAGGAATATTTGAATAATAGTTTTTCAATGAAAGATCTTGGCGAAGCAGCTTACATATTAGGCATAAAGATTTATAGAGATATATCGAGACGCCTAATATCATTGTCACAAAGTACATATTTGGACAAAGTTCTAAAGAGGTTTGGAATGGAAGATAGCAAGAAAGGGTTCTTGCCCATGTTGCCCAATACGACCTTGAGTAAAACTCAAAGTCCAGCAATGGCAGAAGATAGAAAAAGGATGAGTAAGACTCCCTATGCCTCAGCCATAGGATCTCTAATGTATGCCATGGTATGTACTAGACCCGACATTGCATATGCTGTTAGTTTGACTAGAAGATATCAAAGTGATCCAGGAGTGGATCATTGGACAGCGGTCAAAAACATCCTTAAGTACTTGAGAAGAACTAAGGATATGGTTCTTTCTTATGGAGGTGATGAACAACTCGTTGTTAATGGTTACACCGATGCTAGTTGGAACACCGATCCGGATGATTCTAAATCTCAATCTGGATACGTATTTACTTTGAATGCTGCAGCAGTTAGCTGGAGGAGTGCAAAGCAAAGCGTTGTGCCGAGATCTTCAACTGAATCGGAATACAGAGCTGCTTCGGAGGCTTCACAAGAAGCGATATGGATGAAGGAGTTCATTACAGAGCTCGGTGTGGTTCCAAGTGCGCTGGACCCAATGTCTATCTACTGTGATAACATGGGCGCCATAGCCAATGCGCAAGAACCAAGGTCACACAAGAAGCTGAAGCACATCAAGCTACGTTTTCACGCTATTCGAGAACATGTCCAAGATGGTGTCATAAAGATTTGCAAAGTACACACAGATCTGAATGTGGCGGATCCGTTGACTAAACCTCTCCCGAGGGCAAAACATGACCAACACCAAACTGCCATGGGTGTTCGGTATATTACCATGTAATCTAGAATAGTTGACTCTAGTGCAAGTGGGAGACTGTTGGAGATATGCCCTAGAGGCAATAATAAATGTAGTTATTATTATATCTTTGTGTTTATGATAAATGTTTACATTCATGCTATAACAGTATTAATAAGGAAACATTAATACTTGTGTGATTTGTAAACTAAATTAGAGTCCCTGGTAAAGCTTCTTCATAATACTAGCTTGTTGGTTAATAAATGATTGTGGTTTCCCTATCATGAACATTGAGATGTTATTAACAACAAGATCATATCGTTAGGAGAATGGTATGATGGACATACTCCTATAGATAAGCGTAGCATAAAGATCAAGTCATTTTAATAGTTCAATTGCTATATGCTTTCTGATACATAGTAACCTAATTCCTTTGACCATCAGATCATGCTTATCACCATCACCGGAAGGATGCTTTGATGACATCAAACACCACACTGTAACTGGGTGGATATAAAGGTGGCATTGAGTGTTCGGAAAGTATGGGTTGAGACACATGGATCAAGAGTGGGATTTGTCCATCCATATGACGGATAGATATACTCTGGGCCCTCTCGGTGGAATTTCATCCAGTTGTCTTGCAAGCATGTGACTGGCTCACAAGGGATAACATATCACAGGAACGAGAAAAGAGTACTTATTGGTAACAAGGTTGAATTAGGTATGTAGAGATACCGACGATCAAAACCTCGGATAAGTAAACTATCGTGAGACAAAGGGAAATTGGTATCGTATGTAAGTGGTTCATTCGATCGCAAAGTAATCGTAGAAATATGTGGGAGCCATATGAATTTCTAGATTCCTCTATTGGTTATTGTTCGGAGAAGTGTCTCGATCATGTCCGCATAATTCACGAACCGTAGGGAGACACACTTAAGGATTCAATGTTGTTGAGTAGTTATGGAATGATGAGTAAGAGACCGAATGTTGTTCGGAGTCTCGGATGGGATCCGGGATATCACGAGGAGATCCGGAATGGTCCGGAGAATAAGATTCATATAAGGAAAGTCCTGTTTCGGGGTTGGAGAATGATTCCGGTGTTTTCATCGGGAATGTTCTAGAAGGGTCCGGAAGGTCCGACACTCCGGAGGGGAAGGGTACATGAATGTGTCATAACAAGTTGGAATGGTTGCATCATGTACTAGGTGTCATCGCTGAGCAAAATAAAGGGATAAATCAAATCCTAGTTTGAAAAGTCAAACGCCAATTTGAAAAGTCAAACGACAAGTTTGCTTGGTGGAGGGAGAGTAGGAAACCTACTTGGGGAGGAGTTCCTCTCCCTCCACCTCCGGCCAAGGAGGCTGAGTTGGGGGAGGACTACATCCCCCTTGGCCGCGCCCTCCCACCTATAAAAGGAGGGGCAGGGCTACCCCTCTATACCTACACCTTGCCCCACTAAAACCCTAGCCCTAGCCGTCGACCCTCTTGCAGTCGCCGCCGCCCTAGGGCAAACCCTAGCCGCCGACTTGGGGCTCTCCCCTTGCCCTAGACTCCGACCTAGCCCTCTCTCCTTGGTGCCTCTAAACCCTAGATCACCAAGGCCTCTCTCATAGTCCACCATACTCGCTCCGGCTTAAGGTGAAACCCTGCGAGATCTCCCCTCTACTTCCGGTACCACGCCTTCGTGCTACCGGAATCGCGAGGAGAGAACTACAACCTCCGCTGCCTGCTGGAACAAGGGAGAGGAAGGTCTCCATCGAGTACCGAATGTGTGACCGACTACGGAAGTGAAGGGAATATGCCCTGAGAGGCAATAATAAAGTGTTTATTATGTATATTCCAAGTATATGATAGATGTTTATTTTGCATGCTATAATTGTATTAATACGGAAACTTTAATACATGTGTGTTTAATAAACAAACAGAAAGTTCCTAGTTATGCCTCTCTCATAAACTAGCTCGTTGATTAACAAGATGATCAAGGTTTCCTGATCATGGACATTGGATGTTGTTAATAACGGGATCACAACATTAGTGTAATGGTGTGATGAACATTCATCCAAAGTATAGTATTACGATCAAAGTCATTGTGTTTATATTGCTATAACAACTTACGAAGTGATCCTAATCCTTAGACCATGAGATCATGTCAATCACTAACACCGGAAGAGTTTCTTGATAACATCAAACGTCACACCGTAACAGGGTGATTATAAAGATGGATTCAGAACTAATAAAGTGTTATGTTGAGGCTCATGGATCGAGAGTGGAATTTGTTCATCCCGATGACGGATAGATATACTCTGGGCCCTCTCGGTGATATCACATTGATTAGCTTGCAAGCAAGTGATTTGATCACTAGAATGTTATATCACAGGAACGAGAAAAGAGTGCATGTCGGTAACGAGATCAAACTAGGTATGGAGATACCGATGATCGAATATTGGACATGTAATATATCGTGAAACAAAGGGGTTAAGATACTAGCGTAAAAGGTTCCGACGATCACAAGAAAGTCATCGTAAAATGTGTAGGAGTCAGTATGGGTCTCCAGATCCCACTTCTGATTATTGATTCGAGAGGGGTCTCGATCATGTCCGCATTATTCACGAAACGTAGGGTGACACACTTAAGAGACACCGACATCCAATTGGAGCAAATGTTTCATGCCGAAAGAATGAACAAGCGCAGGAATTTATTTCACTAGATACCGAAACAGGTTTTCGGGTGAAATTGCATAAAGTGGTTATGCATGTGAAATAGAATTCTAGCAAGGGGTTATTTGTGAATGTTTGTCATTAAAGTAATTGACAAAATTCCGAATAAAATAAAAGATTTTTATTTAATGAGAGTTTGCATTAAATTTGGTGGAAATTTAATGGGAATTTGAGTGGACTTTTGAGTGGAGGGAATTTAAAGGGCATTTTGTGAGTGGAGTGTCCACCCACATGAATGAAGGAGGGGAGGGGGCAGCCCCCATGGCCGGCGGCCACCCCCTTGGGTGCCCCTCTCCTCCTATAAAAGGAGCCCCCCTCCTCACTTGTCTCTCACACCTCCTCGTGAAGGATCTCTCTCCCCCTCTAGAATTTATTCCCATGGTCTCGGACTAGCGAGATACATGTTCCCGGTGGCTATTCGGCAAGAAAGAGTTGTGCTTCCGCTGCATCGCTGGAGCGAGGAGGCGGAGGTTGCTCGGTGCCTCGAACGTGTGTGCGAGCACGGATGCGCTGCTGATTTGCGGCGCTAGGACTTCCTCTCGATCTTGAGATCGGCAAGAGATCGTCTACATCAACCACGAGTTGAACTCGTTAAGCTTTGTCGGTCTTCAAGGGTATGTTCTCTACGGATATACATCCGCCCGTTGTTTGTATCTAGTAGATAGATCTTGGTATATAGTTCACATCGTAGGAAAATTTTGTTTTCTATGCTGCGAACCCTACAGTGGTATCAGAGCCGGATCTATGCGTAGATACTTTACACGGGTAGTACACATATGAGTATGTGGGCGATGATGATCATGTTGTTGCTCCTTTGTTGTAATTTTGGATATTGGTGGCATAGTGGGATGAAGCGGCCCAGACAAACTTTACATGTCCTTGCACATGAGACCTGTTCCACGCTTGACATGCAACTAGTTTGCATAAGTGGCTAGCGGGTGTCTGTCTCTCCTACTAGAGTCAATATCTATTTTGCAAGCGAGTTGTCAACAATTTGATTATCGTTGTTGTGGTTCATGTTCGTAGGTAAGAACGGTTCTATCTCGAAAGCCCTAAGCCACGTAAAACTTGCAATGGATAAATTAGAGGCGTCTAGTTTAGATTGTTGCTGGGCTAGTGTTATGATATGGTAGTGTTGTAAGTAGAAGTATGAGATGATACTCTTACAACACACATAGCGTGTAAAATCCATAGACCTTGGATTTACACATATAGGTATGATAGTGATCATACCACGATGCACATGATAGAGATCATCTCTGGGAACCATATAATTTCACTAATAAACATATGATGTTTGATAGCATCTTATATTGCTTGTTTAGCGCTTTGTTAGCATAATAAGATGATCCCTCATTTAAATATCAAGATAAGAATGTGTTCTTCCTTTAGTATGCACCGATTATGTTTTCGTCGCTCCAAGACATCACGTGATGATCGGGTGTTCTTGGATCCACGACCATATTTCGGGTGTAAAACAGTTACACACGCGAATACTAAGGTTCTAACTTGGCGAGCCTAGCATGTACAGACATGGCCTCGGAACACGGACCAAAAGGTTAAGCATGAGTCATATAGTTGATATGATGCCCATTTGATGCTCGCCTTTGAAGCTATACCGACTCACGTGATGATCGGACTTGGTGTAGTGGATTTGGTTCATGTAATCACCAAAAAGGCACGAGGGATGTCGTTTTTGAGTGGGAGTTCATTCGATTAGTTGAACTCAATCTATCATACACTTAGTCTAAACTTTACAATTCTGTTGTAGATGGCACCACCTGCTTTTAATTTCAATGTGTTCATGGAGAAAGAGAAACTAGCAACGAACGGTAGCAACTTTACCGAATGGGCCATGAATTTGAGGATTCTCCTCTCTGCTGCACAAAAGCAATATGTGCTAGAAGCGCCGTTAGGCCCCCCACCTTTTGATGATGCCCCTGACGAGGAGAAAAATGTCTATCAGACTCGTCAGGAGGACCACAACTTAGTTCATTGCGGCATATTGTATGGGCTAGAGCCAGAACTTCGAAAGCGTTTCGAAAACGGCAATGCATTTGAATGGGTGAGTTGAAAATGATTTTCGACACACATGTTGCTGTAGAGAGCTACAACGCTTCAGAAAAGTTCTTTAGCTGCATGATGGAAGAGCACAGCTCCGTTAGTGAGCATGTACTCAAGATGTCGGGTTACGCCGATAAGCTTGTGTCCTTGGGAATATCGATTCCCATTGACTTAGGCATCCATCGTGTTCTGCAGTCTTTGCCACCTAGCTATAAGAGCTTCGTGATGAACTATAATATGCAAGGCATGAAGAAGTCTCTCCCCGAGCTTCTGTCAATGCTTAAAACTGCAGAAGTGGAGATCAAAAAGGAACATCAAGTGTTGATGATCAATAGGAACACTGGTTTCAAGAAAGACAAGAAGGGAAAACGGAAGGGAAGTAAGGGCGGCAAGCCTGTTGCCGCGCCTGAAAAGAAACCCCGAGTTGGACCTAAGTCTGATTCCGAGTGCTACTATTGTAAGGGGACTGGCCACTGGAAGCGCAACTGCCCCAAGTATCTGGCAGACAAGAAGGCCGGCAAGGCAAACAAAGGTATATATGATATACATGTTATTGATGTGTACTTGACTAGTGCTCGCAATAGCACCTGGGTATTTGATACCGGTTCAGTTGCTAATATTTGTAACTCGAATCAGGGGCTGCGGAACAAGCGACCGCTAGCAAGGGGTGAGGTCAAGATGCGTGTCGGCAATGGATCAAGCGTTGATGTGATCGCCGTCGGAACGCTGCCTCTCCACTTGCCGTCGGTATTAGTTATAAACTTGAATAAATGTTATCTGGTGCCTGCACTGAGCATGAACATTGTATCTGGATCGTGTTTGATGCGAAGTGGTTATTCATTTAAATACGAGAACAATGGTTGTTCTATTTATATGAATGAAATCTTTTATGGTCATGCACCGATGATGAATGGTTTATTTCTATTAGATCTCGATGATAATGTTACACATATTTATAATGTTGATGCTAAAAGGATTAAACTTAATGATGATATATCCGCATATATGTGGCACTGCCGTCTAGGTCATATTGGCGTTAAACGCATGAAGAAGCTCCATTTGGATGGACTTTTGGAATCACTTGATTATGAATCATTTGATACATGTGAGCCATGCCTTATGGGCAAGATGACTAGAACGCCGTTTTTCGGTTCAATGGAACGGGCGACAGATTTATTGGAAATCAGAATGTTACCACCAATCGTGTTTATATATCTCGTGATGTCATGTTTGATGAGAGTGTGTTCCCTTTTTCTACACTTCCGAACAACTCTACTACTCCTACACCACCCGTGCACTCCACTTTACCTTCGCCTGATCAATTTGTAGATGTTGCATATGCTGCTGTGTTGCTTCCTAACCATGCTGCAGGTATTGGACGTGGTGCTCGCCTTGAGCTTTTGGATGATCAGGCGACCGACGTCGATCACGCTGGCGTCGTCGATCCCATGCATGGCGCATGCACACCGGGTCGTGCCCGCCAGCCCGCTGTTGTACCGCCCGTGGCGGTCACGCCCGCGCCGGCTCCCCCCGGCCCAGCTTCGCCCGAGCTGGGCTCGCCCGGCCCAGCCTCCCCGGCCGCCTCCTCGTGGCCAGCTCTGCCTCGGCTCCAAGCGGGTCGGCCTTGCCTGGCCCTTCAGCATCGGCCTCGCCAGCGAACGACGCTGGCCCAGCATCGCCAGCTACCGCCTCGCCTCCTTCTGGCTCGATGTCGTCACCAGCCTCTTCGCCGCCAGCGTCACCTCCTGTTGTGGCTCTTCGCCCTCGTACACGCAGTCAGGCTGGTGTCTTTCGTCCAAAGGAGCGCACTGATGGGACTATTGCATGGATTCCTGCTTGTGTTTCCCATGCCGTTGATGATCCCACTGCTGAGCCTTGACACTTTAAGGCTGCTCTCGGTATTCCTCACTGGCGTGCTGCTATGGAGGAGGAACTTCAGGCTCTCCTGAAGAATGATACTTGGCGACTCGTTCCTCCTATTTCTGGGGTCAATATTATTGATTTCAAGTGGGTCTTCAAGGTCAAGAAGCATGCTGATGGTTCCATTGAACGCTACAAGGCACGGTTAGTTGCTAAGGGCTTCAAACAGAGGTATGGTCTTGATTATGAAGACACGTTCAGTCTAGTTTTCAACCTACTACAATTCGTTTGCTGCTCTCTTTGGTCGTTACTCGAGGATGGTCTCTCCGTCAGCTTGATGTGCAGAACGCTTTTCTGCACGGAGTTCTGGAGGAGGAGGTTTATATGCGTCAGCCACCTGGTTTTGTTGATCCTGCACGTCCTCAGCATCTCTGTCGCCTGGTGAAGGCTCTCTATGAACTGAAGCAGGCTCCTCGTGCATGGCATGCACGCCTTGGCTCGGTTCTTCGGGCTCACAGTTTTGTTCCCTCCACGGCTGACACATCACTGTTCCTTCTACAGCGTCCTGAGGTCACGATGTACATGCTGGTCTATGTGGATGATATCATCCTTATTAGCTCGTCTGATGCTGCTGCCCAACGTCTTGTTTCTGCGCTGAGTGGAGATTTTGCTGTCAAGGATTTGGGTGCTCTGCACTACTTTCTTGGTCTGGAGGTCTCACGGTCTTCTGTTGGGTTGACTCTCACTCAGCATAAGTACTCTCTAGACTTGCTGCGCCGTGCTGGTATGTTGAAGTGCAAGCATGCTACCACTCCTATGTCTGCCACTAATCGGTTGTCTGCGCTTGATGGAGATCCTCTTTCGCTTGATGATGCTACTGAGTACCGCAACCTCGTTGGTGGTCTGCAATACCTCACTATCACCAGACCGGATGTATCGTATGCAGTCAACCGTGTATGCCAGTACCTTCATGCACCCAGGACGTCTCATTGATCAGCTGTGAAGAGGATTCTGCGCTATGTCTGTCTGACCGCCTCATATGGATTGCTCCTTCAGCCTGCTCCATCTTGTGAGCTTTCGGCCTTCTCAGATGCAGATTGGGCTCGTAGTCCTGATGACAGGCGATCCACGGGGGGCTATGCAGTATTCTTTGGTCCTAATTTGATCGCCTGGAATGCTCGCAAGCAGGCTACAGTATCTCGTAGTAGTACTGAAGCTAAATACAAGGCGGTTGCTAATGCCACAGCTAAGCTCATATGGGTACAGTCTTTGTTGAGAGAGTTGGGAGTCTCTCAAGATCAGCCTCCGATACTTTGGCGTGACAACATCGGTGCTACTCTTCGAATCCAGTATTTCATGCCCGAACGAAACACATCGAAGTTGATTATCACTTTGTCAGGGAACGCGTTGCACAGAAGCTACTCCGTATCAAGTTCATCTCTTCCAAGGATCAACTTGCTGACATCTTCACGAAGCCTCTTCCACAGCCTCAGTTTGTAGGATATAGGCACAATCTTAACTTGCGTTGTACTTCAGGCCACAGTTAAGATTGAGGGAGGGTGTTAGACTATATATACGTAGCGTGTCTGTATATAACTGTATATGACTTGTACTGTATCTCTGGTACTTCTATATAATGAGACAGCCGCACCCATGTTTAGGGTGTCGAGCAGTTTTCCAAACACATTGTTTTACAATATATACCTGATTAGTATTAATTACGAAGCGGTATGAAGCGATCTTAGTCGTTCCTATGCTTAAGTTTGCCTGAGTTTTGTATGGGTATGCATGGGGAAGAGGGTTGTAGTGAAGCACTATAATAAAAATAAAACTGATGGGAAAATCGAAGTGTGAGAAATCAATATGTAGAAACCTTTCTATGATGCTTTGTCCATGCAAACCCAAGGAAATGCACATATTGGCTGCCTCAAGCAGAGTTTCAGTAACACCACATTCCACGCTGCTTAGGGCGATCACCATTTGATGTCTTTATGGGCAAAAAGCCTACGCACTTTGGTATCCAGCCGCTAGACAATTTTAACACTACCATACCTATAGAAGTGGTTGGATGACAGAGCTCTAATGCGGCAGTTGATTCAACAATTTTAGGGCAGGTACATTGCAGACGCTTAAGGGAGACGCTAGCCATTTAATCTAGGACGTTTAGTGCAGTTCGTGGCTATTTTTCCAGCGTCGACGGAAACAATAGCGCCAGGCGCTTGGAAATAGTATGAAAAATTCGTCCAGAAGCAGCCGACGCTTGCGGTTTATAATAACGAACTATTTAAGCGCTCCAATTAAGAGGCTAGCACAGTACGTGCCCTTACACTGGTACATTCTACGACATCAGTGGCGCAACGCATGTCGCAGAAGTTATGCTTCATGTTTTTTGGGACATACAAAATTCTCCAGCGTGTGTCTGGAGTGGCGTACAAGCTCGAACTCCATGCTTCCAGTCAAGTGCACATAGCGTTGCATGTATCTCAACTAAAGAAAGTGCTATGGCCAACTAAAACTGTAAGTGCTGACAGTTTGTTGACCGATGATTATCCTAGAGTCGTTCCAAGTGGCAACTGTCTCCACGAACGTGTTTTTCGATCCAACAAATATAGGTCACTTGGGAAGGGCTACCTGCTGATTTACGCACTTGGGAAGAACTTCATGCGCTGCATACCCAAAGGTACGTCACTGAATACACAACATCCGCCTATTTGAAGAGACAAGAGAAGAGACTAAGTGTGAGCTCATCAGGCAATCTGGTCATCAAGACAGCCCAAGACAAGCCCAAATAGCGACCAGTGACGGAAGAGGCCCACGTGACACTGTTACGTTGCAGTTGGAGGCGGTCAGGAGAAAACCATCTCGCACAATAGCTTATACAGTTTGATCATAAATTTGGTCAACTATATATGAATCATACTCCGAGGAGTACCGCCAAGCCTAATGAGTATCTTCAGCTTAAATTGTCGAGGAGCGGGCAATGCCTCGACAGTTAGAGAGCTTCGCGACTTTGTCACAAAGTTTGTCCCGGATATTTTTTGCATACTTGAAACACAAATCAGTAAATCCCGTGATGAGTCACTAGATGGTACCTTGGGATATGATAAGGCATTTGCGGTTGGTAGTGATGGAAGGAGCAGAGGTCTTGGAATATTTTGGAACAACGATCTGATATTGACTGTGTTAGGACACTCAAAGTATCACATTGATATTTCTGTTGCTGGTTTGGGGGACACCCCGTGGAGACTGACAACTCTCTATGGCGAGGCTAAAACTAGCGAACGATACAAAACCTGGGACATGTTGAAGGATATAGCAGCGACAGCGCACTGCCATGGCTTTGCATCGGCGATTTTAATGAGGTTCTTCGCTCCGATGAACATGTGGGTGTGGGACTACGCAGCTATTCCCAGATCCAAGGCTTTCGCGATGTTGTTGACATGTGCAACCTTATTGACCTGGGCTACTCGGGCCATTTTTGGACATGGGAGAAAAAAGTTGCCGGAGGCACATACACTAGAGTGAGACTTGATAGAGCTCTGGGATCAACTGAATGGGCGGCTCAGTTCCCATTAGCCCATGTTAGTCACATTGACACTGCTACCTCTGATCACAGTGCAATCCACCTTAGGTTGCAAGGAGATATGGCGGCACATGATATCCGTAAGCAGTTTCGCTATAAAACAATGTGGGAGCGCCATCCTGAGCTGAAGGAAAAGGTCTCCTCTGGTTGGAAGGACACCGGAGCTGATTCCAGTACAACTGCTGTGAGGGGCAAGTTGAATACTTTGGCGTCTGATCTAGACAGTTGGGGATCAGAGACTTTTGACAGTGTACGTAAAGAAATTAAAAAACTTAAGCAGGAACTCGGTCGTCTGAGAAACTCGCGTTCTCGGGTTGGGCCGAGCCACAGAGAACTCAAGATCAATGACCGTCTGGTTGAACTCTGCTCCTTCCACAGAGAAGATATCATGTGGAGGCAACGCTCACGTGTTGAGTGGCTAGCTGAGGGAGATAAGAACTCCAAGTTCTTTCATCAACGAGCAAGTATGAGAAGACGGAAAAATATGATCAGATGTCTCACACGTCCAGACAGTCAGCTTATTGAGGATAAGTCCGAGATGGCTTCTTTGATAGCTGATTTTTATAGAACCCTATACACATCTGACGGTGTACAAGGGATGGATCGTGTTCTGCAGCATGTACCGGTGAAATTAACGGCTGCTATGAATGCATCCCTGACTGCAGCGTATAAACCTGAGGAAGTGAAGCACGCATTGTTTCAAATCTTTCCGACGAAGGCGCCAGGCCCCGATGGCTTTCCGGCCCACTTTTTCCAGCGGCATTGGGATGTATGTGTTGCGGACATCACCAGTGCAAGGAACTGAACCAGCTGAGGTCATCAATGATACAATTCTAGTGTTGATACCAAAAGTGAAAAACCCAAATCTCTTGTCACAGTTTAGGCCGATAAGTTTATGCAATGTTTTCTACAAAATTGCATCCAAGGTAATCACAAATTGTCTGAATCTGATATTACCTGATATTATTTTAGAGGAGCAGTCAACCTTTGTCTCCGGGAGATTAATTTCTGATAACATTATATCTGCATATGAGTGTTTACACTTTATGAAGAGAAACAAGTCGAAGAGGAACAGTTTTTGTGCTTTAAAGCTAGACATGATGAAGGCTTATGATAGAGTTGAGTGGGACTACTTGGAGGCTATCATGACAAAGTTGGGATTTGCCCAACAGTGGATCGGGATTGTTATGGGGATGGTAAGACCGGTCTCCTTTTCTGTCCTATTCAATGGTGAAAAGTTGGAGGGTTTCAAACCTTCGAGAGGAATCAGGCAAGGTGATCCTATCTCACCCTACCTCTTCTTGTTAGCAGCAGAGGGCCTTTCGTGCCTTTTAAAAGTTAATGATCAGTCATCACACCTCGGCGGTATCAAGGTGGCCCCATCGGCTCCGATGGTGAACCACTTGTTATTTGCGGATGACAGCCTGCTGTTTTTCAAAGTAGAGAGGGGGCGGAAGAGTTGTCTAACCTTCTGGAAGTGTATTGTGAAGCCTCTGGACAGAGAATTAACAGGGAGAAATCCTCAATATTTTTCACAAAGGGTTGCCCACGAGATGTTAGAGATTTGGTGAAGGGCATATTGCATGTGAACACTGAAGCTCTCAATGATCGGTACCTTGGGATGCCAACTGATGTGGGGAACTTGAAAAATGGTACTTTTAAATTCCTCAAAGATCGTGTTTGGAGCAAAGTTAAGGGGTGGCTGGAAAAAAATTGCCTGCCCGGGGCAAGGATGTGCTGATAAAGTCAGTAGCACAAGATATCCCGGTCTATTCGATGGCCTGCTTTAGACTCCCCAAAGGATTATGTGAACACATCAATACTATGATCAGACAGTTTTGGTGGGGAAGTAAGCAAGGCAAGAGGAAACCATGTTGGGTTTTGTGGGATGTGATGACCAGACCCAAGTTCATGGGTGGCCTTGGCTTTCAGGGATTTAGAGATTTTCAATATATGTCTCCTTGCTCGCCAATCCTGGAGAATTTTGAAGGAGTCGAACTCTCGCAGTGCAAGGATCCTCAAGGCAGTGTACTTCCCTGATACTTTGATCTTGGAAGCCGAGCTGGGGCCTCATCCTTCTCAAATCTGGCGCTCAATCCTTGATGGAAGGGAGGTCCTCAAGCAAGGAATTATCCGGCGTATTGGTGATGGCAGCACAACGAATATCTAGGCGGACAACTAGCTCCCACGCGATTGTATGCTTAAGCCGATTGTATGTCTAAAAAGTGACTCTCCTCCACAAAAGGTCAGTGATCTAATTGATTCAACCTCAGCCAAATGGAAGGAAGGTCTGATTGATGAGTGCTTTCTGTCTATGGATGCTTCAGTGATCAAGAACATTCCCCTATGTACTTGGAGACAGGATGGATTTTGGGCCTGGAATTTTGATCCAAAGGGTATGTTCTATGTCCGCTCCGCATATCGCATGATGATCGACACAAAAGTCACTAGGGAGAGCTATTTTGACGACATTGCTGGACCGTTAAACTCACAGGAGGAAGGGAAAGGTTGGTCGACTCTCTGGAAAACTCATGTACCCTCAAAAGTAAGGGTTTTCTTATGGAGGCTAGCACAACAGTCCCTACCGACTGTTGATCTGCTTGAGCATAGGCATATGTCCTCTTCTAACCGATGTACACTTTGCGGTGCGATGAATTCTTGGAGACACTCTCTGTTGGATTGCAACATGTCCCGGAGTGTGTGGGCTTTGGATGATGAAACCTTTGTGGAGCACATTACCTCCAACGAAGAACCCAAAGCTAAACAGTGGTTGTTTGAGATGATCGAGTCACTGCCGCATGCTCAGTTTACTCATCTGTCGATTTCTTTGTGGGCTATTTGGACAGCTAGGAGGAAGGCCATCCACGAAGAAATTGTTCAGAGCCCGATGTCCACCCACAGATTTCTCAATTCATACATCAAGGAGTTACAAAGTACTTTTGCGTGTCACCCTAGATCAAGCACAATACCAGCTAGCAGGGCACCAAGAGTATGGATTCCCTCTCCAGATGGAGTGGCCAAAATAAATGTTGATGCGGGGGTCTCAAGATCAAGCAACCAAGGTTCTGCTGCAGCTATCTGCCGCGACTGCCATGGAAACTATCTGGGTGCATCAGTGCTATTTTTTTAGGGCCTTACTGATCCGGCTACTTTGGAGACGCTTGCATGCCATGAGGCGTTGGCTTTAGTAGAGGATCTTGATCTTACCAGCATACAAGTGACCTCTGACTACAAGCAGGTGGTGGGTGAGATATCCGAAGGATCCTTAGGGAAGAATAGTGCAATACTACAAGAGATCAAAGTCCGTGCAGCACATCTCAACAAATGTACCTTTGTGTTTGAGGGCAGGGCTTCAAACTTTGAAGCCCACAACTTGGCCAAGCATATTTTATCTAGTTTAGCAAGTCGATACATTTGGCTTTCTATTCCTTACGATGTAACAATTCCAGTAAACATTATCAATGATCAATAAAGCTTGACAACCCTTCTAAAAAAATGAATCATATGTCATAAAAGTTTTATCATTAGAAGCATATTTTAAATATGAATCTAATGATATAATTTTTTATTAAATATAGTTTATTTTTGTTGACCAAATTTGTAGTCAAACTATTTTCTTGAAATATGTATTTTTTTATAAACCGGAACAGAGGTAGTACTAGCTTTCTCACGGGACTGGAATTGAATTCCTCTGGGATCTCAGCACGACACTGGAGATCCATATCTTGCACTATAAACAAATAACATCATGTTGCCTACCAAAACCCACCGGCGAGCAGCGACGGGCAACACGGAGAGCCGGGAGGCTCCCAGGACTGCTGGTGGGCCCTGGTCCCTCGGGCAACGGCCCGCAAAACTCCGGCACACGTCCTGGCTTGGTTCGAGGGCGTGCCACCTGACCTATACCTGATCAGGAAGGTGAAAGATTGCTTCGATTGGTTTCCTGCATGGCAAACAAACATACGTAAAATTCAAGCCGTAACCGGCTCCCAGGTTTCCCTGTGAATCGTCTCCTCGAGCCGATTATCCCATGGTTCTGCATTAGATCTATGATAACATGGGGTTTTGCTTCATCAATACAAGTTAAATCGATCTACGACAGTTTAACGTTTTCACTACATAATTGGAACGTCCTACACGTAATTGAGCCTGGTAGATACAAAAGATAATAGAAAACTAATCCTAGAGAAGGCCTAAAAACCAACGTAAAGTCAATTTCCGGAACAACTCCTCTCGGATTGGTGAACCATATCTTATATACTACTGGATCGTTCAACCCGTTTGCAAGGCCTGATCATGTAGATATCAAACTAAACCTTGGGGAACAAGGCACAACTATAACAGATCAAATCGACTTAAATAAAGATCAAGCAAGATGCCACCCTTACACCTGGGAAAAGGTGCAAAGGCGGCGAGATAGCTAGAGGTAGCATGACTAAACAATCATAGCGAAAAGTACTGATGCTAACCCAAACAAATCTATGATAATAGTGTTACTCGCCATCAACAAGGCTTCAGTACGAGTAACACCAGATAACGCATAAGTAGATACTGCCTAGATCGCAAGATGCGATCTAGGCAGCATGGCACTTACCCGAGAAAAACCCTAGAAACAAGGGGTGGCGATGCGCCGAGATTGTGTTTGTTGTGAACGTGATTGTCCTCCTTTTCTCGATAACCTTAGGTACATATTTATAGTCCGGAGACTTTCTATCTTTGGAATAACTCTACAACTCTATCTCCTACCTAAACCGAAACGTAATCTATTACAATATAAGATACACGGGCAATTTAGCCCAAATCAACGTACGAGGCCGATTCAATAACACGTTGCATATACGTATCTTCTAAGCCCATCTTGATCACGGCCCAACTCCTCCTTTGGCCAAAATATGGCGATAACACATGCCCCCCTGGTTTTGGCAATGATAATTCCAAAACCACTCTGTTTTTTTCCTTCTCCTCTTTTTTTTTTCTGTATCGGGTTACGCGTTGCCAGAATGCGTTGCAGAACAGAATCGTCACGCCACCCCCTCATCATGATGCCTTGTCTTCTCCACTTCTCCGCAGTGCATGATTTGACAATTTCGGCAGCACATTCTGGGAAACCGCTATAGCATTGAACCACTTCATACTATTCCCCTTATTTATATTCATCTTAGCAGTTTGCAGCCCCATCTTCCTCCAGCAGCCAAGAAACCCTTCTTCCTCCGCCGAAAAAACCCTCTTCCTCCGCCATGGCCTCCTCTGCTTCATCTGGCCTGTCCTCCCAAGCCTCCAATACAATGAGCGACCGGGAGCCGACGCCAGAGCACCCGCCGACGGCGGCGTACAACACTCTCGCCCCACAATGGTGGGATGAGAGGGATTGGGATTTCGCCACCTGGTCCGAGGACGACGAGTCCTTGACCGATGGCGAGGAGGACCTGCAGTTCCTTGCCGATGGGGAACTGGAGGCGGACAGCACCGATGACGCCATGTCCTGGGACGGCGTCGACTCCTCCGACGAGGAGGAGGAAGCGGAGGAGGACACCTCCTCCGAGGAGTACCAGCCGGTGAAGTACTTCCGCGCCGGGTCCAGCGAGGACACCGAAGACGACGACGAGGACGAGGAGGCCCCCGCTGGCATCTGGATCAGCAGCAGCGAAGACGACGCCGGCAGCAGCGCTGATGACAGCGAACAAGACGACGGCGAAGACAGCGGCGACGACCTCGGCCTCTAGTTTAGGAATTAGTAGTAGCAGTAGTAGTAGATTTCCTTTTGTAAGCAATCAGCTCCTTTTGTAAGCAATCAGCTCCACTGTAAATAATCGTCTTTTGAATGAACGAAGATTGCTTTTCCAACTCGAAGATTGCTTTTCCGACCCAATTTCGCCGATAGTGACATAGGTCGATGTTCCAGAAGCCGATAGCAACGCATCGGCTTTTACCCTGCTGCGCCCATACAGTCAACTAAGTCACAGCCCAAAGAGCCGATGGTAAAACATCGGCTTTCCCAGAAAAGTTGACAAGGTCAAGTTCGGTCGCATACTTAGACAAATCTGAGCGACCACTTTCCAGTTTCAAACGGTAACCTGCGACCCTCTTCAAAAAGGGCGACCCGGATCTCCAATTGCTCATCGACCAAATCGAGCTCACAGCGACAAGACCCCTCGATCCCCAATTGCACAGATCCATCTCCGCCGGCAAACTAGATGGCGGAATCGTCCAACACCAACCCAGAGGTCTTCGGTCTGAAGGTACGCCTACTCCCCGCAATCTGAACGCGATGCTAGAATTAATGGCGAACACCTGAATTAATGCCTTATTCCATTATTCAATTTTCTAGGTTTCAGACATTCTGCTGCCATATCCTTCTCTCCCAAATTCTCTCTGCCTTGGCCCTCGTACAGCATCCAGTCCTGCCCATCTGATTTCTTGCGAAGCAAACCGAATCCCCTTCGTAAGCCAAGACCTAGATTTAAATTCTTGGGCCGACTGCTTGCGAGCCTGGCCTAATCCTCCTGAACATTAGGTCACTTGGTTCAGCAGGGTAGCTAGAGCTTACCAATCCCAATGGGAAACCACGGGAATAGCCGATGCCTTGCATTTGTCATTGTCTCCTCTTGAGAAACATGAGAATCTTCTCAAAACCATCGGCTACTTCTGGTCTGACGCTCTGAACTGCTTCATGTTCGGTCATGGCCCTATGTCACCAACTCTGTTAGACGTGGTGATGATTACTGGTCTAGATGTTACATCACCCAGCCCCTCTGCTTTCAAACTGACCAAAGTCCCCTACAAACTGTCTTCTAAAACAGACTGCACGAACTGGGGTGCCTACCTCCAACGCCATATGAAAACAAAGGGCCCTGTCACAGAGAAAGAACACACAGCCTTTCTCAACTTCTGGCTAGAACATTTCATATTTTGTGGCCCTTCCCTTGCTCCAACCAAAAATTATCTCTCCTTAGCCTACGAGCTTGCCAAAGGCACTCAACTTGGCATCGGCAAACTGTTCCTTGGAGAGGTCTATCGATATCTCCAGTTGATGTCTGTCAAGCTGTTCTCTGGCATAGCAGTCAAAACAGGAGGTCCTTGGTGGTTCATCCAGCTATGGGCTCAGCTGTACTTTCAAAACCATGTCCCCAACTTTCCCCTTTTGGCGAGTTGTACCTTCCCAGATGTCAAAGGGAAGCAGATCCGATGCACTAGTTATGGCCAAGCTTTGTATAGGCTGCCAGGTAGTAAACTATCCCCTCAGGAAGCGTCCAAGTGGTTCAGTATTTTCTTCCAAGGCCTGGATAATCCTACCTTCTTCCCTTACATGGAAGAATCGGAACATTTCGAAAATCCCATCTCCTTCAGGCTAGACAGCTTTGCCGATGACACCAGCACTCGGCAACTCTTTTCCATTGTGATCCGTCCCTGTTTCCTTCCAGTTGGCATGAGTACATCCAACAGAATCATCAAGCCTGGGTATGAATTCTACCAGCCAGTCATAGTGGCTCGGCAATTTGGCCTTGGACAAGTACCTCCCCATCTCTTTCTCCACCATCTTACGGAGAGCAGAGCCGACCTGCCTGATCCTCTCACCAGTCAAAGGTGTTACTCCTTCTTTGATGCTCTGACCATCCCAATTCCCAACGACCTCACCTTCGCCTCATCAACCGATGGCTTTGAAGACTGGTGGTCGATGTGGAAGACTCACGCCTTCAGGAGAGCTCTGGGACCGTTGCTGAAACAGCTTGATGCTGACTATGACATCCCCGTGGAACAGGTACCACTGCTTGTAAATTTTCTTGATGCAGCTCACAAATGACTCTTCTACTAACACACTCTTTCTCTTTGCAGCAACAAGATGGCCCTGAGCCTACGCACAGTGATGGCTCCCCCTTTGAGTTCTTTCCGCCAGCTCCTGTGGTTCTTTTCTGCAAAAACTCGCCACCTTTGAAAAAGGTCATGATGCAAAGCCAGCCGATCACACCACAATCGGCTTCCAAGAACCCAGCAACTCCTAAATCAGCTGCCCCTCGAGTTCCAACTAAGACAAGAACGATGGTGAGGAATGTAGCTGCCAGGAAGACCTTGAGGCGCCGGAGCCCTTCTCCAGAAAGCTCGCATGTAGGCTGATCCATGTCTTGGTCGATCCTTCTCATTCTTTCATTCTTGCAGATGTGCTCGTGTCTAATAGCTTTCCTTCTCTTGCAGGCTTTCGTCGAAAACACCTCCCACGAGGACACACAACCCGATCAAGGAGAATCGAGCCCAACAGACTCTGAGAGGACTGCCACACCAAACCAGCCAGATGCGCCACCATCGGCTCCCAGGAAAAGGCCAACTCCTGAACCTGCTGCCCCCCGAGCATCAGTCGAGGCAGGGCCAGCTGTGGGTCCCAAGAGAGCTCGCAAAGGACTGCAAGCTTCTTCGTCGAGCCAGGAGGTTTCGAAAATCATCACCCTTCATGCTCTTACCACTTACTTCTTTTTATCTGCCGATTTATTTTACATCGGCTAAAACCTTCCATGCAGACGACTGACGCTTCTAGTGGGAAAGCTGGGGCAGTGCCGATGCCTCTAGCCAAGCCGGATCTAGCAATCCCCAAAGATGCAGATGAAACAGCTACCAATTTGGCCAAGCCACCAACAACTACACACAAGCCGATTGCCTCATCATCTGCAATCCCCTCGATCTTAGGAGAGGTATGTTAGCTTCTTCCGGCTAATCCTTCTTTGTTGGACGCACACTGACGCCTTTTCGGGCTGCCAGGGTTGTGATATTTCAGGCTTGTTGATGTTTGACCCTGAATCCATCGAACCAACTCCCTCTGTCGCCACCGATGAACCATAGGCCAGGGATGTTCCACCTCCATTCCAGCGTCTTAAAACCCTGCTGTCCTCCCCGATCGAAGAGTTGATCGAAGGTTCTGAGGAGGTGAAGAGCGTTCTTGCTGAAATAAAATACCAACTCCCAGTAGCATTGCAGGTGAAGCTTTGGCCCGTTGTAACTCTGTCTTTCTACGGGTCAAGGGTGAAGCTAGCTCGTGAAAGGATCAACCTGCGTCGTGCCCAACTTCCGCTGAAGGCCAATATTGCAGACAGATGTCAGCAGCTCAACGAGAAAAAGGCGTCTCTGGATGCCAAAACTGACACCTCTGTCAGCACCGCCGAGCTCGCATCCTTAAAAAGGGAGCTGGAAGATCTTGAAGAGAAGGTCCGGGCGACTAAACAGCTCATTCGCGACAAGGAAGAATCCATCGACCGATCCCAAGACGAAGCAGAAAGCCTCAAGGCTCAACTGAAGACCGATCTGGCAGAAATACGTGCCCTGAACAAGCAGCTAGTGACGGGCAAGGACGAGGACGACGAAGCCGAGATCGCCGAGGTGGACCGTGTCCGTGCTGACGCCCTCCACGCCTTCGAGGCATTTCTTCAGTAGCTCGTTTATGTAAACTGGCATCTGCTTGTAACAGTTTGAACCTCCAGAGTCGATGACCGTGCATCGGCTGTATATTTTGTTCATTGGCCGATCTCATGTATCGGCCCCCATATCTCACTGTCCATCATCCCACATGCTTGGGAAATTATATTTCTTTGTTTTTTATTGGCCGATTTCGTGTATCGGCCCCCATATCTCACTGTCCATCATCCCACATGCTTGGGAAATATTTCTTGAGATGCTGACCGTTGACAGCCACTGGGAATTTCACGCCATCCAGCTCCTCCAGCATGTACGCGTTTCCCCTTAAAACTTGATCGACCCTGTATGGCCCGTGCCAATTTGGAGACCATTTACCATATGCTGCATCCTTAGTTCCCAATGGCAATACAGCTTCCCATACCAGATCGCCAACGTGGAACTCCTTCGGTCTCACCTTCTTGTTATATGCACGAGCTACCTTGGCCTTGTTTTCTTTGATTTTCTCAAGCGACCATAGCCTAAGCTCAGTCAGATCCTCAACACTGTCACTCATCAGGGCCGCATATTCTTCAGTCGTTAAATCGTTCTGAAAAGTGACACGTCTCGATCCAGCCGTAATTTCCCAAGGCAATACGGCTTCTTGTCCATAGACTAGATGGTACGGCGAGGTTTTTATCGCTCCATGACATGACATGCGGTAAGCCCATAAAGCCTCTGACAAAACCTCATGCCAACGCCTAGGGTGCTCATCGATTTTCCTCTTGATCAGCTTAATAAGGCTCTGGTTGGACGCTTCAGCTTGCCCATTTGCTTGAGCATAGTATGGAGATGATCGAATCAGCTTAATCCCTGTGTCCTCACAGAACTTTCTGAACTCGTGAGAAGTGAAGACCGAACCTCCATCGGTCGTGATAGTCTGGGGAATCCCAAACCTATGAATGACGTGTTCTTTCACAAAATCGACAACATCCTTCGAGCTCACTGACTTCATAGGGACGGCTTCCACCCATTTAGTGAAATAATCCGTAATGGCCAAAATCCACATGTGGCCTTTGCTTGACGGAGGATTGATCTTGCCAATCATATCCATGCCCCAACCTCTGAATGGCCAAGGCTTGATGATGGGGTTCATCGCTGACGCGGGTACCATCTGAATTTTTCCAAATCTCTGACATGCTTGACACCCTTTGTAGTACTTAAAACAGTCCTCAAGCATGGTAGGCCAATAAAAACCCTGATCGCCTGATCAACCACTTCATCTTGTGAGCCGATTGCTGAGTTCCACAGGCGCCTTCGTGTACCTCGTGTAGGAGCCGATTGGCCTCGGCTGTCCCCAGACATTTGAGCAATAACCCTTCCAGAGTCCTGTAAAACATGTCGTCCCCAATGAGCACATACTTCATGGCCTTGTACCTTATCCGTTTAGGTGCCCCCCGAGCCGAATCCTTCAAGTAATTGAAGATATCGGCTCTCCAGTCGTCTGCGTCCAGGAACTGTACCTGAACATCGGCTCCCTCTGCTACGTCCTTGTAGCCTGAAGCCATTTGTGCAAGATCATTCGCCTCGGTATTCTGCGATCGCGGGATCCAGGTGAAGTTTATGTACCGGAACTGTGCCATCAGCTCACGGCATTGCAGCCATAATGGGAAGAGCGACTCGCTCTCACACTTGTATTCCTCCGTGAGTTGAGAAATCACCAACTTGGAGTCTCCAAAAATTTCCACTGCTTCTGCTCCAACTTCGATGAGCAACTCCATTCCCTTGCGTATCGCCTCATACTCAGCGACGTTGTTGGTGCGAGGGGCAGATAACCTGATGGAGAAGGAAAATGTTGCCCCCCGGGGCGACACGAGTAGCATGCCGATGCCGCACCCATCGTCGCAAACCGATCCATCGAAAAACATAGCCCACGCTCGTATAGACAGTGCTGCTATATTTAGTGTTGATCCTTTCAGCGATAAGGTCGGCCAATGCCTGTCCCTTAACTGCTTTCGCGGGTTGATAACGGATATCGAACTCCGATAATGCAAACATCCATTTGCCCAGTCGGCCTTTCAACATAGGAGCCGACAGCATGTGCTTTATGACATCTGATTTGCATATGATGACAATCTCCGCTGATAGCAGAATGTGGCGCAGCTTGGTGCAGGTGAAAAAACAGGCAGAGGCACAACTTGTCGATCTCAGGATACCTTGTCTCTGCATCCAGCATCCTTCTGCTGATGTAAAATACCACTCGCTCCAGCCCATCATAAACTTGCACCACCACTGAGGCGATGGACGTGTCAGCTACTGATAAGTAAATGTAGAATGGCCTATCCGGCTGGGGCGGAACCAATACTGGCGGCTTCGTCAGATATTCTTTGATCTCGTCGAAGGATCGTTGTTGTTCTGCCCCCCAGCTGAACTCCTCGTCAGATTTAATCTTCACCAGTCCCATGAACGGCTCTATTCTTCCTGACAGATGGAGATGAATGAATCTTCTGACGAAGTTGATCTTGCCGATGAGAGACTGTAGTTCCTTCTTCGTGGTAGGCGGCTTCATTGTTCGCACTGCCTCCTGACTTTTCAGGCCGATCTCAATTCCTCGTTCATGGACCAAGAAACCCAAGAACTGATCGGCCGTCACACCGAAGGCACACTTCTTTGGATTCATCCGTAGCCCGAATTTCCTTGTTCGGTCCAGGACGCGGCGCAGATCGTCCAAATGTCCTTGTACTGAAGCTGACTTGACCACCACGTCATCGATATAAATTTCCACCAGCTTGCCGATCAGATCATGGAAAATGTAATTCATGGCTCTTTGGTACGTGGCGCCGGCATTCTTCAGTCCAAATGTCATGACTACATATTCAAACAACCCCACCGAACCTGGGACTCTGAACGCAGTCTTGTGTATATCTTCCGGAGCCATCAAAATTTGGTTGTAACCGGCATTGCCATCCATGAAGCTCAAGACTTTATGACCAGCAGCTGTGTTGATTAATGTTTCTGCCACCGGCATCGGATACTCATCCTTTGGAGTAGCTCTATTGAGATCCCGAAAATCTATGGCAACACGCCAGCGGCCATCCTTTTTCTCTACAGGTACGATACTAGAAATCCACTCGGCATACCTGCATGGCCTGATTAACTTGGCTGTCAACATTTTCTCGACCTCTTTCTTGACTTCTGCAAAAATTTCGGCCTTCATCTGTCGTGCTCGCTGCTGGAATGGCCGAAATCCTTTTTTAAGCGGGAGTCGATGCTCAATGATGCCCCTGTCTAACCCAGGCATCTCTGTATAGTCCCAGGCGAAGCAGTCTGGATATCCTTTCAACAGAGCTATCATCGGACCCCGCAGACTCGGATCTAACTTCTTGCTGATAAATGTTGGTCGTGGCTTATCCCCAGGACCAATGTCGATTTCCTCTAGTTCATCAGCGGATGTAAACCCATACCCTAGCTTTCGTCGCCTCTTAAATCGATGCTAAACACAGGGCAAGCAGTAGGTGAGAATGACAAAAATAATTTGGGCCGATTGCCTGAATCGGCCCCCTTTTTGATTGCGTTAGTCAAGGACGGTTTACACCTTATTTGTGTTTCACAATGGCAGGGAATCTCCCTGCTACGACTACATGATCTGCTTGTCGTAAGATTGCTGCTTTTTGTTTTTGTGGCCGATCGCAGGGATCGGCCGTACCACGTACGATCGTGGACTTTGCTACTCTGTCAGCCAGTGGATAAGACCAGCCTCACCCCGTTTTTGTAGCTTCAATGCGCTCACAGCCGTCTAGACTGATTCCAGAGATCGGCTCTTGGTCTTCTGCTTCCCAGATGTTCATGCCAGCTATGGAGATCTCGATAGAATCATCTGCATGAATGACCTCCACCTCATCTCCATCCCACTGTATTAGGCACTGGTGCATCGTGGATGGAATGCAGCAGTAGCATGAATCCAATCTCTCCCTAGCAAGACAGCGTAGGTGCTTTGCTGTCCACGACGAAGAATGATGTAGGGATGGTTTTTCTGCCCACGGTCAGATCCACGTTTAGTACGCCCTGCGTCTCTGAAGTTTGGCCGTTGAAGTCGCTTAACGTGACGTTGGTTTTGATCAGATCCGCGGTGGAGCGTCCCAAACGCCGTAGCATGGAGTATGGCATTATATTGACTGCCGCTCCGGTGTCCACCAACATCTTGCTGACAGGCTGCCCATTGATGTAACCTCGTAGGTACAGGGCTTTCAGATGTTTGTAGCCCTTCTCACGTGGCTTTTCAAAGATAACCGGCCATGGGCCGCAGTCAAACTGTGCCACTGGTAGCTCGTTGGTTCTTGGCGCGCAGAACTCTGACAGAAGTATGAATACCATGTTTGTGCCAGCCGATGTCTTTGCATCGGCTTTTACCGGTTTGGGGCGCCACTCTTTCCTTTTCGGGCGATCTTCCGTTTCCAAGGTCTGCCTAATCTTAACGTCCAGATCGGGCCGTGCCTTCTTTCAAGCGTGGAGATACTGCGCTTCGGCTTCCTCCAAGTTACGCAGCCGCTGCACTCTACGCTTTTGGGTGTGTCTGAGTCCGTCGGGACACCACCTTGGACGGTGATATCTGTCTTTTTTCTTTGTCATCCCTTGGCCCCTCGAGATCTTTTGCTCGAGCGGACTCCCTGTATCGGCTCTGAGGTGGGAGAGGCCCTAGACGCTTGAACACTGACACTGGCCCCGTGTCCTCCTTCTGCTGTCCACATTCCGGGCAGTTATCGATTGTAGGCAATCGGCTCATTCCCGCATCCCAGCAATATTTGAAGAAAGGACAGTCCCAATGTTTGTCTGCGCCTTCCTTTTCTTTTGACGGTCCCCTAGCGAGGTGCTCATATCCTTCATCGTCTCCATCGCGGCCGGCGACGTCGGTCATACTGACGCTCATACTTGTTAAGGAGATGCGTGGTGGAATGTGGCTTCTGATATCGCACGCTCCTCACCTGTTCCTCAGTTTAAATACCGCCTGTCATTGTAGCTGGGCCGGTCGCGTGGACCAGCCTCCTCTCTTTCTTTGCCCCGAGAGCGACCGTCTTCCTCCTTATATGCGCCACGGTGGTACACAGGTCCTGCCATGTTGACATCGAACGAGAAATCCAACTGGCGCCACGTGGAGTGGCTGTGTTCTACCATGTTGACGCCGGGAAATGGGTTTGTGTCTACTTTCATGGCGAACTGCCCAAGGATCAGACGGCCCTGCTCTATCGCCGTTTGGATCTGGCGACGTAGCTCTTTGCAGTCATTGGTGGTGTGGGGTGAACGAGTGATGCCACTTGCAGTATGGTCTTCCGTTCATCTCTTGAGCCGTAGGGATTTTGTGGCCTTCGGGTAACTTCAGCTGCTTTTCTTTCAGCAGTAAATCGAATATCTGCTCAGCTTTGCTCACATCAAAGTCAAACCCTTTTGCAGGCCCTTGCTGTTTCACCCATTTGCAGGATACAGGATCTGCCCCCCAAGCCCATTCAGCCACGGCCACCTCCTGGTCTTGCGTAGGATCTTCTTCTTCTGTATCGACCAGGCCTATCGGACGTTTGAACTTGTCCTGGTACAACTCAGGGTGGTGCTGTTCATACATCGTCAGCTTCTGGGCCATGTGCGCCAACGAGTTGTACTCTACTTGGAAAGCCAGATCCTTGATAGGTGCTGAGAGACCCAACGCCGCCAGCTCGACTGCTTCCTTTTCAGTTAACCGAGCTGAGTAACATCGGTTCTTGACAGTCCTGAAGCGCTGGATGTACTCGGCTACAGTTTTCCCCGCTTTTGCCGCACCTGTGCCAGGTCTGCAATGCCAGCCTCGGTAGCCTCTGAATGATACTGAATGGGAACTGCTCCTCCAGTTGCTTCCAGGTATGGATCGAATCAGGTGGCAGCGAGGTGTACCACCCAAAAGCTGGTCCTGTAAGAGATTGCGCAAAGAACCTTACGCGCAACTGATCCGATGCTGAAATCATGCCTAACTGTGCTAGGTATCGGCTTACGTGCTCGATCGAGCTCGACCCTTCTGACCCCGCTAACCTTGAGAACTAGGGGAGCCGATACTTGGGTGGCAGCGGAATCAGGTCAAACTCGTTGGGGTACGGCTTTGAATAGCCGATTGTCCTTCTCTTCGGCACGAAGCCGAACTGGTCTCTCAAGATGGTACGGATTTGTTCCGTTGTTTGGGCTGCAGGGGCTAGATTCTCATGACCGTTCCAGTGGCATACTTGGCTAGCCACGCCTGTTTGTCGGCGTCCATCCCAGAGATTCCTGCTCCAGCAACACCTGCACCCGAAGCCCCTGCTCCAGAACATCCTGCCCCAGCAATCCCTGCGGTTGCGATCTGGTTCGTGCGCGTCAAGCTGTTGCCGTCCGGCACGTAGGTGCAACACATATCCATGTGGGATTTCTTTAGGTGGTTCACACAGGAATTGGCAATCGCCAGGGTCACCTCCGACCTTGTAGACGACGTACGCCGGTGCCCTGGTGGCTCCGGAGCTGCAAGTGTGAATGGCAGCGGTGGCCTGGCCTGGAGCGGTCTTTCTCCCTGGTGAGTCCCCAGAGTAGGCCCCGACGGAGAGTACTGACGTTTCATGATTTCCTGAACTACGTGAACTGCAATCCGCTCGAAAGCGTTCACCAGGCTCTCAGAATGGCGGTGAAGAGAATGAGCCACCATGTAGTTGACTTCCTGTCGCAGAGCTTCTGGTGCGCTCCTCTGAAGGAACAGACAGATCCACCTCATCAAGAGCACCCTCGGTGAGAACACTTTCCACCTGATGCCATGCTTACGAGTCCTCTCAAAAGAGCCGATGAGATCGGCTTCGAAGAGAGCTTTGACGTCATCATACTTCGCCTTGTGCTCCTCAGGCAGCTCGTCGTACGTGACTGTGTTCTCCATCGCAGCGTCGGATGTTGATGTAGACGTTGTTGAATGTCTCACCGGGCGTGCCAGAATGTGTTGCCTACCAAAAACCACCGGCGAGCAGCGACGGGCAACACGGAGAGCCGGGAGGCTCCCAGGACTGCTGGTGGCCCTGGTCCCTCGGGGCAACGGCCCGCAAAACTCCGGCACACGTCCTGGCTTGGTTCGAGGGCGTGCCACCTGACCTATACCTGATCAGGAAGGTGAAAGATTGCTTCGATTGATTTCCTGCATGGCAACAAACATACGTAAAATTCAAGCCGTAACCGGCTCCCAGGTTTCCCTGTGAATCGTCTCCTCGAGCCGATTATCCCATGGTTCTGCATTAGATCTATGATAACATGGGGTTTTGCTTCATCAATACAAGTTAAATCGATCTACGACAGTTTAACGTTTCACTACATAATTGGAAGCTACACGTAATTGAGTCTGGTAGATACAAAAGATAATAGAAAACTAATCCTAGAGAAGGCCTAAAAACCAACGTAAAGTCAATTCCCGGAACAACTCCTCTCGGATTGGTGAACCATATCTTATATACTACTGGATCGTTCAACCCGTTGCAAGGCCTGATCATGTAGATATCAAACTAAACCTTGGGAACAAGGCACAACTATAACAGATCAAATCGACTTAAATAAAGATCAAGCAAGATGATGCCACCCTTACACCTGGGAAAAGGTGCAAAGGCGGCGAGATAGCTAGAGGTAGCATGACTAAACCATCAAGCGAAAAGTACTGATGCTAAACCAAAACAAAATCTATTATAATAGTGTTACTCGCCATCAACAAGGCTTCAGTACGAGTAAACACCAGATAACGAATAAGTAGATATGCCTAGATCGCAAGATGCGATCTAGGCAGCATGGCCACTTATCCGAGAAAAACCCTAGAAACAAGGGGGGTGACGATGCGCCGAGATTGTGTTTGTTGTGAACGTGATTGTCCTCCTTTTCTCGATAACCTTAGGTACATATTTTATAGTCCGGAGACTTTCTATCTTTGTGGAATAACCTCTACAACTCTATCTCCTACCTAAACCGAAACGTAATCTATTACAATATAAGATACACGGGCAATTTAGCCCAAATAACGTTACGAGGCCGATTCAATAACACGTTGCATATACGTATCTTCTAAGCCCATCTTGATCACGGCCCAACTTCTCCTTTGGCCAAAATATGGCGATAACACATCACAAGTAATTTCCCTTGAGCAACGACTTGTCAAACTGATCAGAAGTTCATCATATATTTTTTTTTGGCGAAAGTTCATTATATGTTCATCGAAAAAAAAAAGTTCATCATATGTAGTCAGCTGAAGCAGAGCTCGTAATTATTCATGGGCCTCCCTTTAATGGCTTTTGATCCGTATCGTTCAATCTGCAAGAACACATGAGTGGACGCCAATGCTTAGGAGCTCAGACACGCAAGACGCAACTAGCTTGTCAAACAAGTACCATCACGCAAATTGTGTTCTCCCTCTATCCCAATACATGAGATGATCTTGTTTTATGTATCTTTAACTTTGACCATTAACTTATTAAATAATAGAATTTTCACTTGGTAATAAAATTATATTGTTTTTTGTGCGAATATTCCACCGATCCATTAATAATCATTAACTACAGTAACACACATTACAAATATGTATTTAGACCACCTAGCGACGACTAGAGACACTTGAGCGAGCCAAAGGGGCGTCACCATCCTCGCACATCCATCACCAGGGCCGCACAAATCTTGTAGTAGTAAAACTTGTTATAGTAGACAAATTAGAAGTCGTTGTGTCAAGTCTCCAAAGGATCAGAAGATCCACAATCATCGCCAATGATGACAACTGTACGTTAGAAGCGATTGACTTGAGACCACACCGACCAACACGAAAAAACCAACCGGATCCTACAAGATCTGCCGGACACACGATTTCACACATCCTCCATCGACACTAGACACACCACCACAACGAGGATAGGGATGTAGCTGCCGCCTCAACACCTCGAAGAAGACACTAAAAGATAATCTAAAATATAAAAACAAGAACCCTCCCATTGATGAAAGGCCATCGTCCGCCACACGTCCAAGGGCCAAAGGCCAATGGAGACGGTGCGGATCGGTGGGGTCGCCGAAACCCTAGATGAGTTTTAGAGTAGTCGCCAAACACCTCTCTCATTTCCTCATAATTATTATTATATTGATTTTATCCGAATACGAATATAACGATATAACTTTTGTGATATATAATTCATGTTTCCTTGGTAGAATTGATGGTCAAAGTAAAACATTGGAAAAAAGACGTGCACCACCTAAATAGAGATTGAGAAAGCATAGGTTAATTTGGACAAAGCTAACCTCTTACAGAAAGTTTAACACAAAATAACCCTATCCTGATTTTTTGAATCTATCCTCCATCTCAACGCCCTTACATGGTGAGTTCGGGCTCCACCCCACCGTAGTCAAGACCTGCAAGATCGCACTGGATTGAACAAGCCTGCTGGGCTAGACATCTGGCCCAAGCTCTCATTTGGCATGGTACTTCACATACGATGTCTTTAAATATATTTTCCTTTTCCAACAAATTAGTACCCTACTTCACTTTTTTCGCTTACTTTTATTTTAATAATACTAGGCTCAATGGAAGTATAGGTAGGTGGTATCATGTATTACATGCATATAAAATTATTATGTGTCACTGTAATTAATGATAAAAAAGATTGTGTTAGCTCATAACAAGTGGAACTAGAAAAATAATCTCAAATAAATAATGTACTCCTCCGACCCATATTAGTTGACTTGGTTTTGTCTAGATTTGGATAAATCTAGACACTATTTAGTATATAGGTTCATCCAAATTTTGACTAATCCAAGACAACTAATATGGGTCGGAGGGAGTACACAATTTTATATTAAAATTTTACAAAACAATAAATACCTAAAACTATAATACTAGTACTATATGATACTATGTACTGTGAAGATAATATCATATACTAATATTATATGCATGATTCTATTATATAATACTCCCTCCGTTTCAAAATATAAGATGTTTTAGGTTTGTGAAGAAAACGAATCTAGACTTTTTTTAGTGTGTAAATTCATTCCAAAGTTGAGTGAACCTACATACTAAAACAAGTCTAGATTTATTTTCTTCACAAACCTAAAACATCTTATATTTTGAAACGGAGGGAGTACTCTATATTGTGACTAGTCTAAACCAGCAAGTGAACTGAATGAACTATGGCCCGACGGGTGAATCGTGAACTGAGGCACCCATGGCCCATTGGTTCGATCACCGTTCAAACTGGAAATGGTCTAGTACTCTCTCCATTTTAAAATAGATGTCTCAAATTTGTTAAAATTTAGATGAATCTAGTCACTATTTAATACTCTCTCCAATCCATATTAATTGATCTGGATTTGTCAAAATTTAGTTGAATCTAGACGCTATTTAAATAGGTTCATTCAAAATTTGAATCAATTAATATAGATTGGAGGGTGTATATAGATTGGTCTAAAATTTAAAAAACGTTTAAGACATTTATTATTCGATCGGAGGGAGTACGATCTTTTGTGTCTGGTGTATTTACGACAACTATTATGCACCGTCAGATGGTCAAACAACCTGAGCACACGTGATCTGATTTCAGCGTCCTACATAGTTCAGTGAGAAAACCGTGGTACGTATAGAAGTTCTCTCTTCGAACTGTGATCACCGGGGGGGGGGGGGGGGGGGGGGGGGGGGGGCACATCCCCGTCCATGGCCTCATGTAGAGGGATGGAGCAAAATATCCGAAAGTACTACGTATATTTTTTTAAACAAGCTTTGTATGGGACACCGCGTGACCATACGGACCGGACGGCGGGCCGACCGCCGCGCCGACGACGGGTCCAAGTCGGAACCCACGCGTAGCACCAAGCGCACGCGACCCAGGCCACCAAACACGTCGCCGCCACCGCGCCGTTCGTGCGCTCGCCGCTACTGGAGTCTGGAGTACTAAAAACCAACACAGTAGTAGCTCGTCCACGCGACCGGATCCACAGCGCGAGACGCACGCGCGAGCGTGCACATCGCAGCGTAATGACAACCTTTGACCAGTCGCCTCCCCCGCGCGCGTGTGGTGCCACTCGCAAACTCCTTTGTCTCGGTCTTCTCTCGCAGCCCACCCACACCCCCGGCCCCGTCCACCAACGAGGCCGCGTGGGCCCGCCGTCGCCGTCGTGGGCCAGTGCACCTGTCTCCCGCTAGACCGCAGCCCTACGACGATAACTCCCCCTTTTACTTTTCATTTTCCTAGTTATTTCTTTTCAGGTGGGGATCTTTTGAGGTGGGAGAAGGCAAAGCGCGACCAAATCCCACAGCAAGAGACGTGCCACTAAAGAAAGCCAGCTTCTTTTGACCGGCATGCCATGGCCAGCAGAGCAGCTCTCGGCTATCTCTGGCACGTCATACTAAAATCTTTTCATTTTTTCTTTGCTTTGGTCAACATGGGCTAGAAAAAACAAGAATGTTTTCGTTCCGCGTTTGCAGACGCGCGAGATGACGGAAAGGAACCGAGCCCGGGCAGTGACTAATGAGAACGAAACTGCGTGTGTGCGAACCAAAGCGTGTACGACCGGTTTTCTCGTGGCAAGGTTCACTCTAGGTGTTATTTTCAGTACTGCCGACACGATTGATTGCCATGGTTGGATGATTTATTTTGTATATTATCTTGTTTTATTTCGTGTCAATCCAGGCCCTGTTGATTACGCCGAGAGCCAATTTTTCTCAGGGGTCACTACCGAGTGATTAAAGGAAACTGAAAAATACTCCAAGAAAGACTTTTCAATAGCCATCTTAAATTACTCCAAGATTCTTAATGTGTTATCAGATACCGGTAGCCCAACTCTCAAAGTTTGAAAAAGTATATGTATCCTAAAGAACATACTTTTTTAGAGAACATGAGAAACACTAGTTATCATACACGCCGGCTAAATAATATAAATATGTTCTCCTCTAAAAAGAGCATATGCCTCCTAAGTCCTAAGCCTTCCTGGACAAAAGAAGTATCACTCTCACTTGTGTTGAGGTTTCATCTCGATGTTTGTTTTCATCGTGACCTTGATGTCCTTGGCAAATACAAGTATTTTCTTAGATCTTCGCCACCGGCGGCACCCAAAACCTTTCCGGCAACAATGCCAGCCATACGCTGTCGTGTCGACGACTACCATTTTAGGAGGGTCGTCCCACACCGGCGTCCCCAAAACAGCCGGCAGGGCCATTTTTTCTAACAAATACCAACATATAGCATATATTTTTAACTAATAGTTTTAAAATGATTTAAAGCATGTTACATAGTTTTAAACGCATTAATAGTTTCACAATAACCCAAACATAAATACAACAATTCAAATAAATTGCAATTCAAGAACCCATGTGTTCAACTAGATCAATAGTCACGCAACGTTTTCTTTACGCGTCCAAAAGTGCTACGCTAGATGGTCTTGCAGTTGAGAATGAATTTGTACCTCACATATTTCTTGATGCATGGCAAGAAAATTGCAAACTCGATTGGCACATGGTGATCAATTTTTGAAAGAAGACCCTGGTGATCATAGCGATGATGATAAACCATGGGCGATGCTCCCTCACTCTCAATGACCATGTTATGCATGATTACAAAAAAAATCATGACCTCCCACATTTGAGATTGCAACCAAATAAGAGTAGGGTACCTAACAATAGCAAAATGTTGTTGGAGCACACCAAGTGTCGGCTTGACATCCTTCTCGCAACTCTTCGGTCACATGGAAAACCCAGGTTTATTATCAGTACGAGGGTCGGAGATTGTCTTCACTAATGTTGATCATTTGGATAGATGCCATCAGCTAGGTAGTACAATTTGGTATATGGATGAACATTGATCTCATAGTGAACCGCTGGAACATAGGGATGAAACATGTTGGTGTCATTGTAAGTTCCTGCCATGCCAAAAAAGCGCCAAATCACATGTCATAATCTACCATACTACACTCTTTAGTAAGATACTTGTATAACCCTTGCAAGAGAATGGACATTTTTCCACTCTCAATACATGCAATCAATGCTTCCAAACATCCTAGAAAAATCTCTTTCCTACGTTTTGTGCTGGTATCTGAGTTGAGTCTTCTTTATTTGGTGCTCTCAGATGGATTGGTACAAATACTACCACAACCGCTCGACAAAATTTGTATACACTATCAAATCATGTGATCTCACACATGCACATGTAGTGTGTATGAGGAGGAGCTCCATTTGCAAGTCATTTCAAGACAATATTATCAGCAGCCCTTCCTCTCCGGTGGCATCCGCGAGAAACAACGGCTCCTTTCGAACAATGGCGGAGCTTGCCAAGACTGGCTTGGGGGGGGGGGGGGGGTTGAAATTGTTGAGTTCTTCAGGGAGGGGGGGGGACACATCGAAAATTCTAATCTAAGCCCTCCCAGATTTTTTTCTTGACGCATGTGTCCAATCTTGGGGGAGTGGAAGGAGGGGGCGCTACTTGAGCTCCAAGTAGCTTATCGAACAAATTGATAAGTCTAGTATTCCCAGCCCACCAAGCAAAGCCAGTGGTTTCTTGGTCACGACCAGTTAAAACAGAATTCCATGCTTGATCTTATAGATCCCTATAGAATTATGTGGAAATCCGTATTCGATGAAAGTAGTATGGAGAGTCTTGACCAATTCGAAAGATCATTTGGTATGGTTGAAATATCAGAATTGAAACTTTAGGAAGGGTGGGGGGGGGGGGGGGGGGGGGGGGTGGCGGGGGGGTTGGCCCCCCTGAACTACGCTAAGCTCTGCCATTGCTTCCATACCAGCACACGTTAGGGTGTGTGGTTGGTAAGGTGCGCGTAATCTCTTGAGCAACTAATGGCGTCAAATAATAACGGTGGTGTCAACGATTGTGACAGTTTGAGGTTAGGAGGTGTGCACGAGATTGATGCTAGGGCAATGCGGAATGGTTATGTGTGGCTGCCAAGGTGGCCCGCCAATGAAACACGACATGGCGTAGTATGTCGGTCCCTATGGGTCGGAGTCGACGTGAGTGTCAGACAGATTATTAGGTTGCACTTGGTGGCGACAACATATAGGGACACCGGTGTGAGCCCAGTTCATCGCCAACGTCCCAATAAGCCTATTAAGGGGGCTATTGGGGGCTGGTGTGGAATTGCACTCAAAGTTCTTGACCAAACAATACATTGACTGCTAGTATTACGTACAATTCCAAGATCAAAATGACTCTTCACTCGGTAGGAAAACGATAGGAAATTAAACCCAGAATGAACAAAGACATTCTTTTTCTATGGACGGGCCAATAAAACAGTACCATCTGGCACCGTGCAACTCCATCTTTGCAACAAGTCTGACATTTCCACCTCCCTTCGTCGACCTCCAGTCTCCCCTCTTCTTATCTCCCCTCTCCACCTCCAGCTGCGCATCAACACCGCCAAAGCTCGTCTCCGAACGCACACCCAGCGGTCTAAACGAAGAACGCGCGGAGATCGACAGAGCATCAGGAAGGCGCGCGTATCGATCGAGCTAAAAGGATCGAACTAAAGCTTTGAGCATGCGGAGGTCGGACTGGGAGGACCGGTGCAGGCGGCACCCGGAGCACCGGCTGTCCAAGGGCGTGTGCCCGAGCTGCCTCCGCGACCGGCTCGCCCACCTCTCGGCCACCTCCTCCGCCACCACCACCATGACGCGGGCCTCCAACGACTCCGCCAGCACCTCGCCCTACTCCTCCCACGGCTCCCCGCCGCTGCACCACGCCGCCTTCTCCGCCGACGCTAGCTCCGTCCACGTGGCCGGCGGCAGCGGCGGCTCCTTCGTCAACGTCTCGGCCTTCTCCCAGCCGCTCATGCCGACGGCGTCCAAGAAACCAGCAGCGGGGAGGAAAGAAGAGGCCGCCGCGAGGGGGAAGGAGGGTGCTGAGGCGAAGAAGAAAAAGAAGAGCAGCAGCAGCAGCAGCAAGAAGAAGATCGGGAGGTTCCTGTCGAGGCTCGTCGGGACGGAGAAGCGGCGGCGGACAGGGGACGGCGACGGCGGCGAGCTCTTCCATTCCAGCACCATGAAGGAGAAGACTTCGACGACCAAGTGGGTGTTCTTTTGATCATACAACCGGACGGCAGACCACGGCCACCACCACCCATGCAAACACAATTGCTTGCGGTTTCTCGGGTTCTCTCGACCGGGTATTGATTTTCCCTTTTGTACTTCCTCTGTTTTGTAGTACAAGTGTTCTTGTGCTTGATTTGATAATTTTTCCCCAGTTAATTTGGGACCGTATGTGTATAAGAGATCGGGTAATTGACCGTAAGAAGGAAGAAGCATATACAGATGGGGGGATTCATACGCTCGTGGAATTTCAAGGTGTAGTATGCTGTAAATTAACATGCGCCTGTGTTGTATTTAGCATATACTACTAGCTTATACCGATGTTTCATGGAATTCAAGAATTATACTATAGCTCTGTTCAGTTTGTTCAGTGGTGTGTATATGGGCTATGTAAGTATGCAAAGATCAATTGAAGTACTACTAGAAGGCAGTATTTGTTTTTCAGGGCAGACGTACAGCAATATTGTCTGTACCAAGTGCATGTCCATACCCACACAAACACCGATAGGACAACCAATTTCCTGTTTGTAATTGCTTATATCCTACTACTCGACCCAGCGAGTCTTCTTCCTTTATCTTTCTTGTCATTTGCTTTTTAGCGGTCTGAAGCCCCTTTCCTTTTGTCTCGACTGCTTTCGATATTTTTTTTATAGCCGGTGATCCGTCGTCTCGACTCGACGTGAAGGTGGTCCCATTTTTGTTTCCATCTTCGCCCAACTCTGTCGGTCCGCCCTACTTGGATTGGATGGGTGCGCCGAGTCGACACCAGTAAATAATCCCCTGAAGATATCAATGTTCCTGAGGCGGGCATGTATACAAGCTTGTCAAAGTAGATAGCAGTATATACGGATGGAAGTATTGGAGCTCGGATGAATCAATGGACGCGGTTCATATACGCAAACTAACCTGCACCCACGGCCACGACGAAAGCAAGGAGGAATATGCGTACATGCGTGTACGACCGGAACAAGAGCAGGAGAATGTCAAAGAGACGAAAAAACAAACACATGAGACGGCATATACTAATAGTAGTACTTCGTGTGGACCTCGAACGGCCGATAGGAAACTCCGTTGACCGAATGCAGAGCATATCGGATTAAAATAGATGCATCCGATTGGGCGAGATAGCCGGAATATTAGATCTTGTTTGTTCCGAATATTTCATCACGAATCGTGCCGTCCATGCTCGATCGCCATACGCGGTACGCGGCAGCCGCAGGAGACCTGTAGCGAGAACAGGTCGAGTTTTTTGTTTTGTTTTCCACCATTCTTACTGGTGCAACTGTGTGGAAGTTGCGCCCCTGACTGACCCGGAACCGCGACCGGGTGGATGTGGACGTGGCAGCGACCCAGACAATTCCTTCCGATGACGTGGGAGTGAAGTCCTGGAGTGGTGCCCATCGGCGCACGCACGGGCGCCCATGCCGGCGAAAGATGTGTGCTGTCGCAACGCCGCTGTCTGGTACTCTCCTTGGCCTCACACGGCCACGGCCAGAGAAGGGGAAGTACGAATCTGGCTGCTTCCGCCGGGAAAACTTGGCCGGCCGTGTGGGACTCGGCGGACGAGGGGGCGGGGTGTCGGAGCTCGAGCTCGTGGTGTCGCAGTGCCGGAAGCGAGTCACGGCCGTGGGGGCAACGGACCAGCAACCCAGCACGTCGGTCTGTCTTTTTTTTTTTTTTTTTTGAGAATCCAGCACGTCGGTCACTCGATGGCCGAGAGTTGCAACCCTAGCGGGCTAGCCCATACTGTACAACATAGAGGGAAAGGCAATGCTGTTGGTTCTTTTCCAGATGGGGCCGGAGGTAGAAGTTTGGGCCAAACCAGATGAGGCACAACGACCCAAAATAAGGTCCAGTCTGGAGTCCGTAAAAAAACCAAAGGTCCAGTCTGGCCTGATAGCAGCTGGGCCAATATTAGACGTTCTTTGATTTGTAGGATCTCTGAAACGTACTTCCTTCATTCCAATTTATTTTTTATATAAGTTTTTTTTGTGAAATTTCACCGATATATTAATAATTATCAACAGAAGTACAAAGAGTTCCAAAAGTAATAAAAATTACAAATAGGTCACTATGAATCCAACTGTATTTCAAACAGTTCCTTCAGATTTTGGTTTATTCCTATGAATCAAAACGCGGCTATAGTGAAAATTCCCATAGGAACAAGGATTCTATACTTTTCCTACATAATTCCTCCAAATCAAAGGATGCCTTACAAAAAGAAAACACTGGGACAATCTTTGACATGTGTTTTTCTTTGCTTTTGCAAAAAAATGACTTATTGTCACTACAAAGAAAATACCGAATTATTGTTTTAGTACTCTTCTTAACAGAAGATCAATAATATTTCAACTCTTTGGAAAAAAGTCAACCATCGACTAAAATCATGGGAAACAAATTGGATGCAAACCATAACCCATGAGGCGGATGCCAATAGACAAGCATGAGCTATACTTACTAGATTTAGGGGTGCGCCTGCCCGTTAAATTTTAAGCTAATTTAATGATTTTATGTGAATAAAAAATAATAATACATTATTTTAGTTTCTATCAAATGATGATTAAGGCTCAAATTTGCTACTCCCTCAGATGCTAATTATTATTCTCAGATTTGCCTATATTCGGATGTATTTAGTCATATTTTAGTGCTAGATACGTCTAAATTTAGACAAATCTGACAACAATAATTTACCTAGGAATGATTTGAAAAGATTTCACTTTGATGACACTTCTCGTTGCTACCTAAGAATTCATCCAAATAGAGATGGGAGGAAGTACATCTTTGCTAGACAGATGCAACCTCAAAAGAGAGGATATATGCTATGTTCATTCAGCACCTTCCAACCTCAAAAGAACAAATCTATCCTAAGATAACCAAATCAGCCCTAATGCAGTCACATTTAAGTACCCATGACAGTTTGTATCATGAAATTTTCCACCAAAATCAGTACTTCTCTATCCATCTTATGAAAATCATACAACAATAAGAAAAAAACTAAGCCATCACATATATCTTTAAGGGCAATATGCCCTTGTTTGTTGAAGTACATCCGTGAAAGATTCCGCTCTCTCAGCCCCATGATATTATGCTTCTAGTTTTCTTATAGGGTAGAAAATATAATATATGTAAACATAGTTGACGAGGGTTCGACTTGTCAATGCGCATTGTTATGGACTTGGGTTTTGGAGAAGGAGGGGACACTAGAGATCGTGGAACGGCTAACAAACAAGCAACGGGGACACGGTGTTTACCCAGATTCAAGCCCCCGGAGGGAAAACCTACTCCTGCTTGTCTGCTCTCGATTAATGGTGATGCCGAAGGTTACATGAGTGCGTAGATTGGATCTGACGAGGTGTGTGCTAGGTTATGAGGTAGATCCTCCTCGCCGTGCCCTCCTGACCTTTATATAGATAGGCCAGGTCTTGGGGATTGGCTGAGTCGGTTATAAGTTTAGGGTTTCTCCCTTCAAGTTTCTATTTGAAGAAGACCAGTACTCCAGATAGGATTAGCCCCAGTATTTATTCGAGTCGTAGACTCGAGTAAGTACTTTTGCCTTGAATCGAAAATTAGAGCCATTGATGGCCTTTTCTTTTGCAAGTTGTTGACGTCATTGCTGATGCCTAATAAGCTCAACCGTCTGCGGTAGCAGTGATGATAGGACTAGCAATTCATCATAGAGCTACTAGATAGCTTGGTCCTTCCTAGAGTCAGGAGCTAGAAGTAGGTTGACACCCCCTTATAAAAAGTGAGCACCCACCTTACACGCTCCGTAGTAGTCATACTAGGACGTAGGGTTATTACCGGGATCTGATCGGGGTTTAATCCCGTATAAAATCATTGTATTTGAGACTGTTAGCCCATTGGATCGTGTCCACACCATCCTTTTGTAGGGTTTCGTAGCATGGAAAACAAAAAATTTCTACCGCATACAAACAAACAAGCTAAGATCTATCTACTAGATTGTAGCAATGAGTCAATGGAATAACTCACCCTCGAAGATTCCAAAGTGTTTAACGAGAGCGGATTCTCGTGGGTGATGTAGTCGTACTCTTTCCGATCTCAAGATCGCGTAGACGATCCTTCCGGCGCTGCGTTCCGGCAGCGCTTCCGCAGTCGGTCACACGTTCGGTACTCGATGAAGACCTTCCTCTCCCTTGTTCCAGCAGGCAGCGGAGGTTGTAGCACTCTCCTCACGATTCCGGCAGCACAACGGCATGGTACCGGAAGTAGAGGGGAGATCTCGCAGGGCTTCGCCTTAAGCCGGAGCGAGTATGGTGGACTATGAGAGAGATCCTTGGCGATCTAGGGTTTAGACGCACCAAGGAGGGGGCAAGGCCGGCGGCTAGGGTTGGAACTAGGCGGCGGCGAGTTGCTCTAGGCGGCGGCTATGGAGGGCGGCGGCGGCTAGGGTTAGGGTTTAGAGGGCGTGGTGTTGTGTGCCTGGAGGGGCAGCCCTGCCCCTCCTTATATAGGTGGAGGGGGCGCGCCAAGGGAGGGGAGTCCCTCCCCAACTCGGTCTCCAAGTGGGCCGGCGGTGGGGGGGAGGAAACTCCTCCCCAAGTAGGTTTCCTACTTCCCCTCCACCTCACAAAATAGCCGTTTGACTTTTCAAATTGGCGTTTGACTTTTCAAACTAGGATTTGATTAAACCCTTTATTTTGTTCAGCGATGACACCTAGTACATGATGCAATCATTCCACTTGTTATGACACATTCATGTACCCTTTCCCTCCGGAGTGTCGGACATTCCGGAACCTTCTAGAACATTCCTGATGTAAACACCGGAACCATTCTCCAACCCCGAAACAGGACTTTCCTTATATGAATCTTATTCTCCGGACCATTCCGGATCTCCTCGTGATATCTCGGATCCCATCCGAGACTCCGAACAACATTCGGTCTCTTACTCATCATTCCGTAACTACTCAAACAACATCGAATCCTTAAGTGTGTCTCCCTACGGTTCGTGAATTATGCGGACATGATTGAGACACTTCTCCGAACAATAACCAATAGAGGAATCTGGAAATTCATATGGCTCCCACATATTTCTATGATAACTTTGCGATCGAATGAACCACTTACATACGATACCAATTTCCCTTTGTCTCACGATAGTTTACTTATCCGAGGTTATGATCGTCGGTATCTCTGCATACCTAGTTCAACCTCGTTACTGATAAGTACTCTTTTCTCGTTCCCGTGATATGGGATCCCTTGTGAGCTAGTCACATGCTTGCAAGCTAATTGGATGACAGTTCACCGAGAGGGCCCAGAGTATATCTATCCGTCATATGGATGGAAAAATCCCACTCTTGATCCATGTGTCTCAACGAACACTTTCCGAACACTCAATGCCACCTTTATAGCCACCCAGTTACGGTGTGGTGTTTGATGTCATCAAAGCATCCTTACGGTGATGGTGATAAGCATGATCTCATGGTCGAAGGAATTAGGTTACTATGTATCAGAAAGCATATAGCAATTGAACTATTAAAATGACTTGATCTTTATGCTACACTTATCTATAGGAGTATGTCCATCATATCATTCTCCTAACGATATGATCTTGTTTGTTAATAACATCTCAATGTTCATGATAGGGAAACCACAATCATATATTAACCAACAAGCTAGTATTATGAAGAGGCTTTACTAGGGACTTCAATTTAAGTTTACAAATCACACAAGTATTAATGTTTCCTTGTTAATACTATTATAGCATGAATGTAAACATTTATCATAAACACAAAGATATAATAATAACTATATTTACTATTGCCTCTAGGGCATATCTCCAACACCTTTCTACGTACAAATTCACACATTGAGAATCAAAACCTCCAGGTTTGCGTGCCGGGTAGGGTGTGTGCGCATGCACTCCAATAATCTCGATGTGCTCATCGTTCCTATACACCACGAGCGGTCATGATGCCACCACCAAAGGATTTTTTTTGGCATATAGTGGTATCTCAGGTTCGACACTATTATGAGAACTTTAGTTTTTCATAAAATAGTATGGACAACTGCACTTATGTCAAGTTTATGGACAATATGTTCATGATATTAGTGTTGTATGTGGATATCATATTGTTGGTTTCCAGTGGTAATGATATGCTGCACGAGACCAAGAATTTTCTGTTCTCCAATTTTGATATGAAAGATCTCGGTGAAGCCTCATATATCCTTGGCATTGAGATTCATCGAGAAAGGTCTAAAAGGTGTGTTGGGACTACCACAAAGTCACACTTTGAGCAAGTATTGAAGAAATATAATATGTATAACTACTCACCCTACCCGCTCTTATAGTCAAGGGAGACAAGTTTGGGACATTTTAATGTCTTGGAAACCAAATTGAAACTGATCAGATGAAGTCGGTTTCTTAAGTTTCACTTGTCGGAAGCATCACATATGCACAAGTTTTATGTGTCCTTACTTGGCTTTTATAACAGGAATACTTCACATATTCCAATCAAATCCATGACTAGATCACTGGAAGGCCGTAGAGAAAATCTTGCGTTATGAGCAAGGCATGAAAAGCTACATGCTTACATAAAAAGGTATGATAACCTAAAAGTTGTTGGTTATTCAGATGTTGATTATGTCGGTTCTGTGGATAGTAAGAAATCCATGTCAGGTTATGTATTCACACTTTCGAGGGGATCTATATCGTGTAAAATCTCTAAACAAACGATAAATACTTCATCTACTATACAAGCAAAATTTGTAGCATGTTATGAGCACACTAGGTAGGCTATATGGCTAAAGGATTTTATGTCGGGATTAAAGTGATTGACAACATTTCATGATCACTTGTATTGTGCAACGATAATAAACTTGTTGTTTCTATACGAGTAAAAACAAGTCAAGTGAAGTCATCAATTATATTGATGTAAGTATCATGTTGTAAAAGATAGGATCCATGATCAAACAATTGCTGTAAAACATATAAGTACGACTCATATGCTTGGGGATAAGCTAATGAAGGGCTTACCATCCAGTATTTTGGGTGAGCATGTTGCTGGCATGGGTTTACTGGAAACCTTATGATTCTGAAATAAATGAACCACAGAACCACTCCCAATAAGTAAAATGGTATCCATTTTGAGATAGGCTGATATACCATAAACTTTGAGATTCAACGGTGTTTTATTAGCTATTGTAACACTTCATTTTGGTGTATTATTCCTATGAAGAATGGGCGAAAGAAATTTGAACCTAACGATCAAGGAGAAGAATTTTGGTTGGTCCGCACAATTTGAACTATCAAGTCAAAACATAAAATAAGATAACAAGAGGAGCCATGAACCAACATTCAGAATGCCCTGGTCGGAGGCATACCTAACCAACTCATGGATCATGGCCTCCTGTTGCATGCGTAAAATAAACTAGGGGAGTCATGGTAGCTTGCGATCTCATCTATTAGACGCACAACCACGCTGCTCCCAACACCTCACAACCTGCAACTTATAGCAGTTTGCGCCCTAGAGCATCGGGAAGACTAGAACCTTGGCGTGATATGCCTACACAATACCGTTGGAGGCCGAAGGGCCTCCGCACCATCTCTACAATACCGTTGGAGGCCGAAGGGCCTCTGCACCATCGCTAGATTGTCTCCTTCGACCGCGAATCGATCCAATATCACACAGGCAACAGGGGCATCATCATCATCAACTCGAGTACCTTGTAATGCATATATATCTATCTCTTTTGATGTTCATTAGGCGTTCTAGTCGCTTCCATTGCATGATCTTGCGCTATGCATGTTTTATTTTCCTAACGGGGTGCCTCCTCGCGTGTGTGGGTGTGTGCGTCGCATCATGTGTGTGCATCTTTGATCCAGGCGGGTCGGACTGACCGTGGGCGCTGGCGGCGGTGCGGGTTGTAGTGAAGGCGGATACGGAGGGAGGGGTCGCGGTGGTTTCTCTGCATTCGTGCAATGGCGCGATGGAGTCTGGGATCTCGGCTATGCCTTGTTGCAGGTCAGGCATCTCGAACATCCTGTGTCGACGAATTTGTCGCCGTTCTCGTTCTCGGAAGATCTGCGGCAACGCTGCTCGGCCATCGCTGGAGATGCCACTTCGGGCTTGCACAGATCAAGATTTGGGCATCGATGGGAGGTTGGTTGACCTAGGGTTCTTATTGTGCAAATACAAACACCTTCCTGTGGCTGGTCCTTGATCTGGCTTGAGTGGGGAGTTCCGGAAGGCCCCGCCGGCGAATGTAACAGCGTTCTTGTGCCTGCAGTTTGCTAGATCGGGTGGTATTTGGTCGTGCGCACCCATGTTTTATTCCGACAATTTGGTTTAGGAGGGAGGGACGCGAAGCTCTGTCCTTTGTTGCCACCAGGTGAGTTTTGTTTCATGGTGAAGTCAGAGGCGGAGAATATCATGAAGGACGGGTTGGAGATCTATCAATGTTGGTTCGAGTCACCGTACAGATAAATTTCAGAATCTTACCTTTTAGAGTAAAAATCCAAGGTCTGGCCTTAGCTGGTTGTGCGTGGCAATGGCCTTGTTGAAGACATTAGTTTAAGAGCGGTGATTATCTTTAGGGTGAATGATCGAACGACGACAGCGTTTGTGCACTGTTTCCTTCTTGGAGCGTCGCTTTTAAAAAGTCTGGAGTTCAGGTGTTTTATTGGTGGTGGTTGTAGTGTTGCTGCTAGGATCGGAACACTGTAGCAAGTCTTTTTTTTTTCTTTGTCTTTTTTTTTTGTTTGCTGTGTGCATCCGTAATGCCAATAAGATATTGCGTTATTGCAGAGATCTAGGTGTAATTGGTATCTATTGATAGTAATATATGCTTATTTCTAAAAAAAAACAGGTTATTGCAAATTCTCTAAAGCACGAGGTAGGGGAGAGTTTTGGAGAATGCATGGTAGGGCACCTTGGGGTTACTCTTAGCACAACACTCGGATACATGATCAAAGTGAATAAGGTATTTGAATTGTCACGCGGCTAACGGCCTTTGGAGACGGGCGCTTGCAAAATAGCATTTCCATGCAGCGATGATCAGGTGATAATATCAAATGTACACCTACTATAGTGCAGCTTTATCACAGGCGAGCAAACATCATCCGGCCCGCCTGATCAAAGACGCCAAGGTAAAACTACCAGTACCAAGCAAGGACATTTACACACATATAAGCTCCTCCATACTTCAGCTAGCAGCTGTAGTAGCTATTTGTTGTTGAAACTCTTCCACCGGAATAGGCTGCCAACCCTGCGCATGACCACGCGTTTCCGGCCAGGCATAGTCGGCATCCTGGTAAACACGCCCAGCTCGGTCTTCTGCTCGTCAACCGTCCCGAAGATGTCGTACACCGACCCCTCGAAATTCTCCGACATCTGCCGCGGCAGCACCATCCCGTCCGGCGGCTTCACCTTCCCGTCCGTGGACAGCCGGTTCTCACACCCTGCAGGCAGAGGCAGCTGATGATCCATCATCCCCTGCTGCGGCGACGACGGGTCCTGATCCGGTTCGAACGACCTCCCGGCCGCGGCGGCAGCCACGGGCGCGGTGGGGCTGGACGACGTTGCCACCAGCAGGCTCTGCAGCTCCTTGACGCTGTCGCGCGCCGCGGCCTCGCTCACGCGCAGGCAGTCCAGCTCCTGCTTGGTGCACTTGACGGCGGTGTCCTTGTTCCCGACCATCTCCTTGAGCTTCGCGTTCTGGCTCTTGGCCTCCTCCAGCTCCTCCTTGACGATCTTGGTGTCCTTCACGGCTTGCTTCAGGATGTCACGGAGCTTCGCCACCTCGTTCCGCCCGGACCGCTGCGACTCGATGAGACGCGCGTTCTCGCGCCGGGACTCGGCCAGCTCGGCCTCCGAGGACTTGATGCACGCCGTGAACCCGGCCTCCTTGGACCTCCAGTTGGCGGACGACTCCTCGGCGTCGGCGCGGAGCCGGGCCAGCTCGTCCGAGAGCGCCCGGACCTTGTCGTCCTTGCGCTTCACGGACACGTGCAGCCGGTCGGACTCGAGCCGGGCCGTCTCGGCCTCACGCTGCGCGCGCGCCAGCTGCTGCCTCGTCGCGTGAAGCTCCATCTTCACCTCCTTGAGAGCCAGAACCAGCTCCTCCATGGCGTGCTTGCTCTTCTCCTCCGCCGCCAGCGCCACCTTAAGCTCGCCGCTCACCCGCTGCAGGTCGCGGTCGTACCGGCCCCTCGGCTTGGCCGCGGCGGCGGCGCAGGCGCTGGACTCGAGGCTCTGCACCGTCTCCCGCAGGGACGCAACCTCCAGCCTCGCCTCCTCCAGCTCCATCATGGTGATCTCCAGCTGCTTCGTCTGCAGCGACAGCGACTCCAGCATCCGGGACTCGGACTCCCTGGACGCGTCCCGCTCCGCCTCCAGCGTCTCGATCGTGGTGCGGTCGTTCGCCGACGCCAGCGCCTTCCACTCCGTCACCTCGAGGACGCGGTGGGCGCGGTCGCGCTCCTCCCGCACCTTGCGCAGCTCGCCGCGGAGCTCGGCGACCTGCCGCTCCATGTCCCGCTGGACCTCCGGCCGGACCTCCTGCATCCTGCGTGCCTGGACGACCAAACCGTTCCTGAAATGTTGCACGGCGATCGGGGCAAGAACCTTCAGGCCATAATGGTGCTGCGGTTGGAAATGTGCTAAACTTTGAGGCATGTGGGAGGAAGCAGAGGATAAAAGAGACAAGACGCATATGCGTGCAGATTACCAGGGTTTGGTGAATATGTGGCTGGGAGCTACCAGTCTAAAATTGGGTCTCATGACAAGTTAAGGCTTTTGCTTAATTTTTCTTTAGAAACACGTGATGAGAAACTTAGATTTTTCATCGAGAGGATCACGGATGCATGGCCAGTTCATTTCAGAAAATCTAGGAGGCGAAAACCACGGACTACCACCACACGAGAGGTGAGGATGACTGTATCTTGAGTGTCACTCACAAGTGAGATTCGCACACCCCCTACCCGAGCTGTTTTCAACGAATCTAGGCGAAAACCACGGACTTCCACACGAGGATTACTGTATTATGAGTGTCACTCACAAGTGAGATTCTCAATGCCGTTAACAATGGACTACTACATAAGCTTCTTGGAAAAGGTGCAAGCTTGAGAACCTCACTCTATCCCCATGATGCGACGGTATTTGCTGCTCCAATTAAAGAGGATATCCGGAATGTATCCATAAATCTTGAAAGCTTTAGATAAAGTCACCGGTCTTTGCACGAATCTTCAAAAAAGAGTAACGTCGTTCCAATTAGATACACAAACATCAACCTACAAGACATCTTTGATGGTTTGCCGGAAACCAGAGTTTCTTTCCCCTTGAAGTACCTAGGGTTACCATGTCCGGTTTGGCGGCTAAAGAGGGTGGATTTCCATCACCTTATAGATAAATATGCCAAAAAACTTTCAACTTGAAACGGGAAGTACATCACTATGACCAGGTGCAATGAGCTTGCCAGGTCTCCTCACAAGCAACTTATTAACTCACCTCACTAGTTGTTCCACAGCCACCATAAACTTCATAAATAAGATAGAAAGGGTTTTTCTATGGACAGCCAAGGACAAAACTATCGGTGCAAAGTGTAAAGTAAATTTGGAAACGGTGTGTAAGCCCAAAAAACTTTGAGGGCTTGGGATCAAGAACATTGACAAGTTTGCGATAACCCTACATTTGAGGTAGTCTTGACTTGAGTGGAAGGATCCTGACAAATTTTGGATGGGCTCCGACAACCCATGCTCCGAGGACGACATGTGCATCTTTTAGGCCGCCACCACTATCACCATTGGGAATGGACGTAAAGCTCTATTTTATACGCGCCTTGGCTTGAGAGAAGGAAGCCAAAAGACATTGCGCCCCACATATTGAGGTGTCAACAAGAAAGACATGGAAGGTCAACCAAACCATACATATAACGCTTGGATTGGGAAGATTAAATTTGGAAATGAATTTTCTCTTGAACAACTACGGCAATGTGTTGAGCTTTGAGTCACTTCTCCAAAACGTCCAACTTCACGAGGAGGTTAATGATGATATTACTTGGAAGCTTATAGAAAATGATGAATAGTCGCCCTATGAGGTGCAATTCTTAAACTCCATCGCCTCCAACGTGAACAAATTAGTGTGAAAGGCTTGGGGTCCAAAAGTGATTTTTTTGCTTAGCTCGCAACACAAAATAGAATTTGCGACTGCGGATCGCTTGGACAAAAGGTGTTGGTAGTATTGTGGCCTATCCCGCTTTATAAGCAAACCACAAAAATGGTTTTTTATCTCTTTGTCACATGCCGGTTCACCAAACATATTTAGGATATTTGAAGGAATGGATTGGATCCCCGAAATGGATCAATCTCATCTGGTGGGGCTATCCACAAAGAATTGGTGGGAGGTGATAATGGATGGCCCTATTTCGAACCACACACTTACCCTACTCACAAATTGGGAGATTTGGAATGAGCTGAACGATAGAGTTTTCTACAATAAGCACGCGCCACCTCTTGTACTTCTAGATAAAATTAAGCGCGAAGCCTGTTTGTGGGTAAATGTGGGTGCTAAGCGCTTGGGAAAACTTATGCCGCGAGAGTAAATTTGTATGCATAACTTTGACCTCTAAATTCTTGTAAAACTTTCCCTTAATTAATAGGATGGGCTTTGATCCTCATTCGGCACGCTAGCTAGCTAGGCAGCCCCCTCCTCCTCCTCCTCCTCCCGACCGCTCCTCCTCCCGCACCCGCACGGCGGCGCCGCGCCGCGTCGCACCGGGCGGCCTCCCCTCCCCGCCGAGCCCTCCCTCCCGTGGTCTCTCCTTCCCGCCGCCGCCGCCCGGATCGTCGCCAGGCAAAGACCTGGGGCGTGGCGGCGGCATCCCTAATCGCGATCTGGCGGGAAGGCGGCGGCGTCCGTCCCGGCTGGTTTTGCGGTGGTGTTGCGGTGAGCGGCGGCGGTGGTGTTGCGGCAGGCGGTAACGGGGGATCTGGGCCTAGCCGCGATCTGTCCCATACGTTGTCCTCGATGCCGGCGCCCAGGCGACCCGGACCTTGTCCGTGACACTAGGGCGCTTGGGGCATTTGCCCCCGGCATGGTGGTGGTGGCCTCCTTCTCCGTCGGAATGGTCGGCCGGGAGGTCTTGCCGTCTTGCGGCGGATCCTGCTAGTTTTCGGCGGGTGGCGTGGGAGCTGCTGGCTCGGTTTTAATAAAGGAGATGGTCCTGGATCCCTCTCAAGCCAAGACGATGATCTGTCGGATGTTGGTCTCCATTGATCTGGTTTCTGTGTCATGTTCCGGAAGGCTCCGCCGGCGAATTCCATAAGTGCTATCATGCCGTGAGTTTGCTGGAAGGATTGAATTCGGCCGTACGCACCCATGTTTTACCCTGACCATTTGGTTTCAGAGGGTGTGTTTCGAAGCTTTGTTGGCTGTTATTATCATGGGGCATGTTCTCGTTCCATGGTGCTGACGGAGAAAGTCATGGAGACCGAGATCTGAGGACAGACAATGGTGGTTCGAGTCTGGGTGGTAATGAGTAGTTGGCTATGTGACTTGTGAATTGGAGCAGCGGCATGCAAGCGGGGGCGACTGCACATGAGAGGTTCATGGTCCTGCCTCTCAGGATGAAAACCCAAGGTCTGACCTTAATTAGTTGTGTCTGGCAATGACCTTGTTGAAAGTATTGTTTTGAAAGCGCGGACTTTTTTCAGGGTGAAAACCTAGATCTTTGATCGGGCGATGACGGTGTTTGTGCACTGTTTCTTTCTTGAAGGCGTCGTTTTTTAAGAAGCTGAACTTCTGGTGCTGATGGTGGTAGTACTGTTGTTTTAATGAATGAGTCACTCTAGCGGGACTTTTCTTTTTTGTAAATTTTTTTTGGCTGTGTGCATCCGTGTGGCCGCTAGAGCAATACGTTGTTGGCTGTAATTGATATCCTTTCCAAAAAAAAAAAATAACAGTCAACGAATTGCACGAAAGATGGCACTGATGACAAATGAAGTTTGACAGGGAGGTATATGAAGTTACATGCAGTACACACACATGACTACTTTAGGCGGCAATAAAACCCAATTATTATTTCGTACTACAGGAACGAGCAGAAAACTTCACCAACGGCTGGCTGGTGCTCTGCCTGTTTTCCAAATCCATGCAGCTTCGTCACTTGTCCATCCATATGGTGCACCTGAGACTCTTCCCCTGCAGCAGCAGGTCGAACGCCGTGTTGATGTCCTTGAGGCCAACCTCGTGAGTGATGAACTTGTCCAGCTCCAGCTCCTGTGTCGCGTCATCAGACAAATGTAAAACACACGGAATAATGTAAGGCTTTCTGAATCAAAATCTAGCACAATCATAGGCTCGAATGTCCCGAATCACGCACGGTCAGAATCAGACCTGAGGAGTGTCTGAATAATCTAACCTTGTTGAGGTACTTCTGGGCGAGGATCGGGATATCCTGCTTAGGTTTCACGCCTCCGAAGAGCGATCCCATGACGCACTTCCCGTGGAGGATCTCCCGAGAAGGAATGGAGAATGGCGCGCCGTGCATCTCCACACCAAGGATGATCGTCTTGCCCCATCCCTGCGTGGCGAGCCATGTCAGAAAGTGAAAGCTGTGGTGTTGGCATGGCAGATGGACCGATCAAGGTGTACGCGTGCATACATCCCGGGAGCTCTGGAATGCGTCGCTCATCAGCGCCGCCAGCCCGATGCACTCGAAGCAGTAGTCGGCGCCGCCGTCGGTCATCTCGATGATCACCTGTTTACCATGAGAAACCAGGTGCCTGAGTGCACTGTGTTTCGGGGATCCATGTACCAGATTGTCACTGCCTCATTGGTCAAATAAATTGGATAATGTTGTCACCTGGCTCACGGTTTTCTCTCCAAGTTCTTTCGGATTGATGAAATGCGTCACGCCGAACTTCTTTCCTGCAGCTCGTACGGATCAGATGGTTCAAACGCGTCAGAAAACAGAAGCGCGCTCACAAGTATTCAGAGCAGCAGTTTCATGGTGTAAACGGGAGGAGGTCTTGCCGAGCTCATGTTTCTCCGGATTCAGATCCACGCCGATGATCTTTGACGCCCCGCAAATCCTGGCTCCTTCAGCCACCTGACGGTGAAATGTTGTTGCACAGTCAATCAGGATGCAGTTCGATGGCTAGAACTATTTATTTTTTTGCGAAATGCCTGAACTATTTTTTTTTTTGCGAAATGCCTGAACTATATATAGTAGTCAAAATTCTGTATCTGTCAGATTACCGCCAATCCCACAGCGCCGAGGCCGAATATAGCAACCGAAGATCCCGGCTCGACTTTAGCCAGCTTCCACGCCGCTCCGACCCCTGCCAAAAACATTGCGGCCCGCTCTGTCTGATCAAAGCTACTAGACAGTACAACTAGCAGTGCGAGCACAATGTGTGTGTACTGACCGGTGGTGGCGCCGCAGCTGAGAAGGCAGGCGGTGGGCGGCGGCACGGCGGGGTCGACCTTCACGACCTGGGTCTCGTCCACCACGGTGTACTCGCTGAAGCTGGACACGCCCAGGAAGTGGTGGAGAGGGCTGCCGCCGGCGTCCCGGAACCGGCTGGTCTCGTCGCGCGGCATCCCCGGCCGCACCGCGAACCGGTACTTGGAGCACACGTTGCTCCGGGACGACCGGCAGTCCCTGCACTCGCTGCACTGCGACAGGAACGTCGGCACCACCGCGTCCCCGGCGGCGAAGCCCTCGACGTGCTCCCCCACGCTCTCCACCACCCTGTTTTCACAAGGACCGCCGGCCACGATAAACCAGGATTCTCATTCGAATGAGAATGACCAAACGTCTTAGAGACGTGATCAGATCAAAATATCAACCACGAGAAGTTGGAGAATCGTGTCTCCGTAAATTCTGGTGGAGTTTTTTTTATACTTCACTCACCAAGGTTCAAACCCTGATAATCATATTTTATTTATTTAGACCAATGTACTACATGACAAAACAACCATTTCTTTCTGAACTGTATATGATACAACTACCTTGTTATGAGGTAAATGGCAATATTTGCAAGCTTGATAGAGATATTCATAGTAAAAAATAGTCCCTCAAATATGGCACTCGAAACTAAGCTCCATACAACAATAACTTGGTTTTACTCCTAGCAAATTAGATGATTTTTTCTCATAAGAAGACCTCTACATAGTTTATGGTATTTATGTTGATCATGTGTTGTCGGTAGCTCATGTGGTGTAGCAGTTACATCTTTGCTACAAGACTTGAGAAATGATATTACTCAAAATGTTCGTTATTTACTAGGAATAGAGGTGGTTCGTGTATACGCCATGGCATAATACTATCTCATGGCAAGTATACCCATGATATTTTGAGGTGAGTTGGCAAGGAAGAGATTGTAAATCGGTCAACACACCTATGTCTACTTGAGAAAAGCTTTCAATTTTAGTTGGGAGTACTTGAGGTGAATGGGAAACTCAAACAAAAGCGAACAATAAAAACATTGACAAACTCTGAAGTTACATCAACAAAATCTGATGGCGCCATCTCTATCTCACCAATCACGTAGGCATGCTATTTCATACTCCCAACATTTATAAACACTTGAATTCACGTTAGTACTCCCTTAGTGACAGATGTGGATTAATCATTAGTCTTTGTTAACTTTAGCATATGATTAGAGAGGCGTGCTCGTGTTGACTTACACTTCTTGGTGCATTGTCTACCTTTATTGTCACCAATCACATAGGTATGCTCTTTCATGCTCCCAGCATTTATAAACACTTGAATTCGTGTTAGTACTCCCTTAGTGACATGTGTGGATTTATCATTAGTCTTTGTTAACTTTAGCATATGATTAGAGATGCGTTCTCATGTTGAACTACACTTCTTGGTGCATTGTCTATCTTTATTGCCAATCAAGGTTGGCCCATAATTCTCGTGTTAGTCTACCTAAAAGGATTGTTTTTATGATTTCTGTAGAAACTAAGTCCGTGATTTTGAATCAGACGGCTAATGTGCTACTACTAATTATGTTTTGCACGCACGCACGCACGCGCGCACGGGATCACCCCATCTCCTTCCCAGACGCGACCAACCGCACCATGCTTCTCCAGTGCTTCCTCGATCCCCATCACCGCCGTTGTCGTTAGCGCCCCTCTCCGCCGCCAAGGTCGTCGCCATCTCCCGCGGCATGGTGGCCGCTACCGCCTCGCGTCGTCGTGCGCTGCCACCTCGGGCGCTGCTTCTCTAATGCTTTCCCAATCCCCATCACCATCGCCGTCGTCAGCAACCCCCTCTCTCCGCCGCCAAGGTTTCTTCCCTCCTCCACAACATGGTGGACGCCGCCGCCTCGCGCGTTGTTGCTGTCGTGCCACCGATGTCATCGTAGCGCGTACCCATCGGGTCCCGGGTCCATGACGGGTAGCGGGTCATGAAGAATTCTGGACCCGACTACGGAGTCGGGGCGGGTATGGGGGGGGGGACCCGGCCCCGAACCCGGCGGGTGCCACCCCTACCAGCGAATTATTGTTGGTGACGTCGTCAATACAAAGTTTCATGCATAAGTATCCTATGGAAACCTACTTTCAGTGGTGATCTCGAAACCAACACATGGACCGTTTGATGTAAAAGAATAGACCAATCTCTTTGAACACTTTGCAAAAACACCCTCCCACCTTGTCCACTATATTTTCGCACAAAGCCCCTGGTAAATCTTCCTCCTTGCATAGAAATCCAAAGGCCCACCTCACCAGTCTGACGAGTCGCTACCCCTTCCTCTCTGCTTGTCCAGTAAGGGTGTGTTCGGTTCTAGAATCAGAGGGGACGGAACGGAACGGTTCCGTTCCGACGTCACGGGACGGTTCCGACCCCATGTTCGGTTCAGATAAAATCGAGGAACAGGATGGTTCTGTTTCTTGTTCGGTTGATGGAATCGAAGAGCAGAACGGAGAACTAAAACACTGCTAAATATTCTATTGATTTAAGCCTAAACTTAATCCCCTATCCAAATATAATTAATGGTGACAAACCGAAATAGATAAAAGGCAAAATCAGAGATCAATTAGAATGGATAGAGATCAAAATCAGAAATTGTAGGTCAAAATCGGACAAAATCATCAATATTGGATGCTTCTCGCACCGCCTCCTCGCTCCGACTGCACTGCCGCCGCCGCTGTGCTCCCGCCTAGCCCTTCCTTTGCCGCTCCGCCCGGCTCCTCCTGCGCCGCTCCCTGCGCCGCGGCCGCCGTGCCTGCCCTGCACCGCCGCCTCCGTCTGCACCTCCCTGCAGCCGCCATGCCTCCCTGCCTCCATTTGCACCGCTCCCTGTCCCGCGGCCGCCATGCCTCCCCGCAGTAGCCTCCGGCGCCACCTAGCCCGCCTGCACCGCCGCGTCACTCCGCCCTCGCCGCCGCTGGCGGATGCGCTCCCGCCCGACCCCTCTTCTGTAGCTCCCGCCAGGCTCGGGTCGAGGTTGACGATAGGAACAGGATTAGGGGCTCGGGGTCGAGGTTGACGATTCGATTTTGTTTTTTTAATCGATGGTTAGCGACCCGTTCCTCGCGATCCGGCCGAATCGGTCGAACCAGTGCGTTCCGCATATTGGACGAATATTCCGTTCCGGGGAACTACTCGGTTCCGTTCCTTGGGTCAAACCGAACAGAGGAATGAGTACTAGGTGCGGGACGGACTGGTTCCGTTCCACCAAATTCTAGAACCGAACAGACCCTAAAGCCACGAGGTGGCTGCAGCGTCGGCATGGCTGGACTCGCCGACGTCTACAATGGATCCAGTCAGGCTTGCGGCGTCATCACCTCCTTCGTCCACGACCAATGTCTCCATTGGAATAGTCAATATGAGCTCTGTCATCACCATCGACGACACCTTCTTCGCCCTGATCCGTGTCGCAATATTGGATGCCCTTATCATCCCCGACTATGGAAGGCAGCGCATCACACCTCCTTCTAGTTTCTTGGTTCTGAATATGGATTCACAACATTTTTAGTCCTGATGTGTTCCTATTAGTCTATGATCAGATCCCGTGTTCCTCTTTCTCTCCCCAAATATTCTTGCCAGTTGCCCTGATTCGAACTCGAATGGGACTTTACAATGGCAAGATCTGGACATGAACGACCAAGCTATTATAGTCCTAATATATTAGTACTAAGAGCATCTCCATTCGTCTACCCAGAACGCCGATCTGGACGCCGAATTTTGTCCGGACGCCGAAATTGGTCCAGTCGCGTACCCAGGAACCTGTTTTCGGCCGGATTTGGGCCAATTTTTGGTCCGGACTATCCAGGCCGAACCCAGGTTCCGGGGTACGCCCTGGGAACGCTGGACGCAGTGAACTCGGTGAAAAAAAAACGAAATGGCGCGTGGACCCACCGAGTCAGCGACGGAAGCCGAGTCGTCGTCATCCTCGGAACCACGAGACGACCGCCGGACATTAACTGCCCATCGCGTCTGCCACGAGTCGCCGAATTGCGGCGCCACCGCCGCCGCCTTGGCTCCCGCGATGGACCGGCGGCACTAACTTCCTGCCGTTTCCCCTTTTTCCGCCCTCGCCACTACACTGGGGCTGCCCAGTCAAGTGTGAGGCGGGCTCGCCTGTGCGCTCCGCCGCGGACACGCTCGCGTGGCATCGTCATCGGCGAGCCACGCACGACGGCGTCACCAACCGGCCACCTGCGACTTCGCCGCCCGAAGATTGAAGGTTCGGCGCCGTCCGACGACAGCGCCTTGAGGATGGCGTTGGAACAGTCGCTCCGCTACTCGGCGCCGCAGTCGCCGTTGGTGGAGTCGTCGTCGCCGAACATCCTCGAGTAGTCCAGGAAGGACTGGGAGGAGTAGGAGCGGCAGCGCGTCCACCGCCTGCAGCAGCAGGCCGAGGATCAGGCGGCCCGAAGACGGGCGTTGTCCGGGCGCGAGCTCGCCTACGACGACGAGGATGACGGCCCATCCTACCAGCCGTGGAGGTGCGGCGACCCAGGCTAGGGGAGCTCCCGCCAGCACCAGCCGCCGAGCGACGACGACGGTGACGGCGGTGAGGATGATGGCCGGGCCGATCTCGGCTACACGGCGTTCTACAACAACTTCTGTATGTAGAACGACGAAGGCACCGGCGAAGTCCATGGCGACGGCCTTTTTTAGTTTATTATGTACTAGTTTAGTTTAAGTTTGATGTAATCCCCTATATTCGTCCATCTTTAATGAAATTCGCCCATTTTTAATAAAATTCGCCCATCTTTAATGAAATTTAGCCGAACGTGGGAACTCGGCCTGGGTACGCGAGTGAGAAACTGGACGTATCTAGGCCGAAAACTTGTTTCATTCGGCCGAAAAAAGGTCCAAATTTCGGCCTGAGTTCGTCCAACGAGTGGAGATGCTCTAAGTGATAGTACTTAGTACCGATCTCATAATAAATGTATCATATAATAGTATTATAGTTTCAGTATATTTATTGATTTGTAAAAATTTAAAACAAACTTGTCTACAAGATATATTTGGCACTAAATTAATTATACATGGTATGATATAGTATCCATCTATGATACCACCGCGATCTTTCTTACTCTCTCCGATCCATATTACTTGTCACTAAAATGAATGTATCTAGACATGTTTTAGTGCTAGATACATCCTTTTCAATGACAAGCAATATGGATCGGAGGGAGTACTAATTATGCTGACATTTTGCATGCATCTCAATCCTAGCGTAGTGTGTACCGCAAATCGTGTGGCTTGCTACACGGGCAAAGAACCTGAGGATCGCTGAGAACATGTCGTTCTCGAATGGGACTTTATGATGGCAAGATCTGGACATGAACGACCAAGCTATTTCTTCATATCTCTGAATTTTAAGGGGAGCAATTAATACAAGTGACCGACCCATGAGGGGGTTTAATTTGTGTGAAACAACAATCAGCAGGGTGGGCACTCTTTTGCAAAAGTAGTTTGACACATGGTTGTTTGATCTTCAACGCAGTCTAACTAGCATTGGATGGTCAATATAGTACTTTCGAGGTTCCCGTCGAAAGTTGGTTTCCCATTGTAGACATTTTTTGGCAACGTATTTTAGACTAGTCGTAGTTGGTAGTGATACTGGAGTATATTTATTGGTTTATAAAATCTTAATACATATTTGCTTATTGTAGTACATACAAGATTTTTGCGACATTAAATATCCTAATTATATTGGCTACGATACAATATCTATCTATAATATCACTACGATCTTTCTCATTATTTATTATAGTGATATATCAGAGTTTTGCATGCATCTCAATCCTAGTGTAGTGTGTACCGCAAATCCGTGGCTTACTACACGGGCAAAAACTGGAGGATCGCTGAGAACATGTCATTCTCGGCGTCCTATTGACAGTACTACACCGAACAGTAGATTTTCTTGAACTACACAAAAGGAAGGCCGCGAGACGGTGACATATATATGTGTCGAATCCTAGTGCGGCGGGCTTGACTTGTAAAATCAACTAGACGGGCCACAGAGAAGTCACGTGCAGATTTTTCAACCTGAGTGGCCGGAAAATCTCGGAAGAGGGAGAAGGGAGCACTGACCCGAAAGCTTCGTGGCCGAATATCCTGGGGAAGACGCCGGGGAAGTCCTGCAACGTACCCAGCACGAGTCATAAATGGCGGTCGCATGTGTGGGGGCGAGCGCACAGTAGTACCGTGGACCTGTGCGGGACGTGGGCTACCATTGTGCAGCAGCACGGCGACAATGGCGTACTCACGGGTGATTGGGGCCTGGCCTTACCTTCATGCGCCAGAAGGTGACGTCGCTGTGGCAGAGCGAGGTGCAGACGATCCTGATCCGGACCTCGTGCGCCCTCGGCGGGTCCACGACGATCTCCTCCACGGTGAGCGGCTCGCCGGCGGCCCTGCACACGGCCGCTGCTCGTCGCCGGGCGGCGGCGGGGAGACGCGGCGGTTAGCCATGGCCGCGCGCGCAGGCGGGAGAGGGAACAGGACGGACGCGCGCGGAGCAAAATCGCCTACGTACGGTGTTTTATGCAGGAAAATTAAGCTCGGAGATGGATAGATTTTGGTGGCGTACCTTTGCAGCGGATGGGCTCGGGGCGCTTGTCCTCCATCGACGAGAGAAGACGATGGCGCAGGAACCGCTTGATGGGTGCCTGATTGGAGTGTTCCAAGGAGCTCGGTAGCAAAACCAGGCAGGATAGCGTCGTCCTTATATATGGGTGCCTGTTGTTTTTCGGTAAGAGCCAAACAAGGGTATCAATCTGCCCCTCGCAGCCGTAGTTTTCTGTGGCAGGTACGTGCTTTAGCCTGGTCCATCGTCCGGGGACTACGACTACGAGTAGCGGTGTTTCTGCGGAAGCACGCACGCAGAGTAGCTGCTGCGCCGAGTGCACACACTTCAAGAATGTGTTAGTTCATGTAAAAAAAAATGTGTTCTTCTCACGATTTGAAATTCCAGAGGAGTTTTTTTTTTCGAAATTCCACCAATCTATTGATAATCAATCAACAGCAGTACAAAGAGTTCTAAAAGTAATAAAATTACAATTAGATCATTGAACCACCTAGCGATGACTACAAACACTAGCACGAACCGAAGGCGCGCCGCGGTCCTCGCCCCGTCCTCGCCCGAAGGTTCTGCTGATGCGCCGTCTGCAGAGCTAGCACGCCGTGTGTGTGTGTTTGCCCGCAAGCGAAACCATCGGGCTAGCGAAGCTAGGCGTGTGCCAGGACAAGGGAATTAACTCCGGCGTGTCGCACCCAGTGCACACTTCAAGAATGTGTTCTGTTCACGATTTGAAATTCTACTAGATGAGCTAATTTTGCTTGGGATTTACTCAATGATACAGATGATGATGTACCACAGGGGAGGTTAAGCTGACGGATACTACTATAGAAGATTCCGGCTGCATGCGCTCTTTCTCGCCTCCTAAGATTTCAGAAATGGAGCTAAAAGCTAGACATAAAAGAAGTACTACCATTACTGAAATTGTTTCGTGGAGACGGGTCTCACTCACAGCAGGAATACTTGTCAGCGCGTGGTGGCGAACACTTGTCACGGCGAAGGGGGAAGGGCATGAGAATATGCGATAGGACAGACAGAAGACCACACGATCCACCACCTCTAGCACGATTTCACCGGCTTCTCCGTGTCGTCTGCCTGCTAAGAGAGGCGGGGAGAATGAGAGGAGACGGTGATGGCGGAGGAGGGCGCGCGGCGACTTCAGTCCTTGGAGTTGACTTTCGAGGCTCTGCATGCGGAGCTGGTCCAGATACAGATACAGATGGTGGAGATAGAGGGCTTGGCTCGCCGAAAGATGAGAAGCTTCGAAGGAAGATTTCGATCCTGCGAGCTAGAGGGTTTCCGACATGAATGGACCTCGAAGCTCAACGACACATGGTGGGGAGAAGACTAATTCAGTTCTGGGTCGTGGACCGCAAAGAGATACGACCCATTTTCCCTCTGTTGGTACATTAATCCGCGATATAGAGAATAAAGTGGTTGTGTATTCCTCTACCTACCACTCCACACGGAAGGAGGATTCGCCATATCTTTGCAAAGACGGTGATATCACAAGCTGTAGCCGAAGATTCTTTTCAAAGGTTGTGATTGCAAGACCGGGAGGATCTCGGGAGTGGAGGGGAGGGAGAGGAGGTGGATTTACTGGTGGTGGGAGAGGAGATTGGTTGATGGGGTAAGGGAGGTAGTGCGGGATGGAATGGTGGTTTCCCTCCCGAGATGCCGCTGCCTCAACAGATGTTGCCACCACAACCATGTCAACAACATCAACATGTACTACAACAACAATTTCAGTAGACTGAGAAAGGTTTTTCTTAGTATCAATCTTTTGGGGAAGTATATGGCTATGGTAGATGAGCTTAGATGTTACCTCATTAGAGAGAAGTGGGACAGGGGAGTATCCCTAATCATGAGAGTTTGAATGTTGGGCAACCCCAATAGAATTTGGGTCAGAATTTTGCTATTCATTTTCATCTTGCTTAGGGTAGAGGCATTGAACTTAATTAGTGGCAGGTTAGGCCTAATTTACCTATTCCTCTAGTTAAGACAACTAGCTTAGGATTGTCAAGTAGTGTGCAGAGCACATGATGGCTGGTTGCAAGTGAACTAGTTGGACAAATAAACTTGAGTTCTGAACCAAGTAAGATGACATCTCTTATTGATTAAAGCTTGCTATAGATGTGTAGATATCAACTATATTACTAAGGATTGTAAGAGTTTCATGTTCTTTGTGAACTATTGTTGCAAGTGAATGTCCATTTATCTAGTAAGTGTGGCATGGTGACCATGCCTAGGAGGATTGTGCAATTGGTAGGGTGTGCTCGGGATGGTTTACAAATGCTAGTTTCTAAGAGTGGAAGAAAGACTTAAGGGAGAATTCTCTACAAGTGTCTAGGGTTGTAACAATGATTACAAGGGATGTTTCTTGCCATTAGTTGAGAATAGCCTTCAATAGGCAACTCCCTTGGGGGTGGATGGAAGATATTATATTTTGGTCAAGGCAGCATCAATTGCTAAGCTCAAAATCTATATTGTGTGGGTGAGGGCATTTGCGGTTCCTCATTCCATGCCACATAAGGAGGGTTTTTATGAAGTGAGTTCTATGTTTGGAACAGTCCAAGATGTAGACATGGTTGGATACAGAGAGAACAAGGTGACCATGATCAAAGTGTGGGTGGTGGATCCTTCCAAACTCCCAAATGTATATGTCATCACTGACTACCCTTACATATAACATATCAAGTTTGAATTGGAACAAACTTTGGAACATGGTGGACCTGTGGTTGATGGGACAATAGTGAATGTGGAGATTGTGCAAATAGTCAAAGCAAAAAAACAGAACAAACACGAGGCATGGTGGGAAAAAATCTGAAATAACAAGGAGATAATAGTGGTGCTGGAAAAAAGGAAGTGGCTATGAGAAATGATATGAACGAAGAACAAGATGAACTAATTGAGGATGTTCCTTCTAGTCAAGATGAGCTTGATAGGAAAATGGATAAAGAACTTAGAGATAAGATGTTGTCGATGAAGAATTAGAGTTCATTTGCAATGGTTACTGCGAGATTTGGGGAATCCGGAGAGGGGATTAGTTCCTCTTCAACTAATGAATCAATGCCAGAGAATGACAGTGTGCATTTAGCATCTTAATATGACGATATGGGTGAAGATGAGGACCATGAAGAAGATGATAGAGGGTTATTCTATAAGAATGGGGTTTGGAACTCAGTCAATCAAGGATTTTGACCTAGGCTCGCCGGGACAGCGAGAAGGTGATCATGTGGTGGAATCTCAATAGCAACAATACAAGATGGTGGAGGATAATAAGGACAAACAAAGAGGTAAAGATGGAGAACCAAAGGGCAAACAACAAGATGAAAATGGAGAAAGAACTTAGAGATAAGATGTTGTCGATGAAGAATTAGAGTTCATCTGCAATTGTTACTGCGAGAGTTCGGGAATCTAGAAAGGGGATTAGTTCCTCTTCAACTAATGAATCAATGTTAGAGAAGGACATTGTGCATTTAGCAGCTTAATATGACGATATGGGTAAAGATGAGGACCATGAAGAAGATGCTAGAGGGTTATGCTAGAAGAATGGGGTTTGGAACTCAGGAAATCTAGGATTTCGACCTAGGCTGTAACATCCCAAAAATATAAAAAAATGATCGTCAAACTCTAATCACTAAAATTAGGGTTAACAAAAACTTTGATTAATTAAAACCATATGAATGCATGTATGAATGAGATGATTTGATAAGTGCATGAATGAACTTGTGTGATTAACATAAATAGCAAGAAATGGTTTAAAGAAGAAAATAACATCATATAAAACATTTCCATACAGAAACAAATAAAGAGAAAATCAAAAAACAAATCAAATAAAGCAAATGGTCATTTTTGCGAATCTTGCTCACTAGGTCACTTTGAGTATTTCTAGTCCAAGATTTCAAACAGAAACATTCCCAATTCTTTTCACCCCTTGCTAGAACAAGTAAAAGTGAATCAAAGCCCACCTTTCAAACTTACAGAAACAATTGGCAACCTTATTCAAATCACAATTCAAAATTGAATCTTTATCATATGTGAAGATCACCCATTTTCAAAACCCAACCAAACCAGTGCCCCTTGACTAATCCAACTAACCAGACACTCCCTAGTATGTGCCTAGCAAACCCACCAAGTTTGAATCCAAAATTCAATTTTGAATCTCTTGCGGCCATTTTATCAAACACCTTGCAGATACAAATCTAACAAACATCAAACACTATAATGTGTAGTAAATTTGGCCTAACTTGTTCCCTATCTAGCTCACTCTACACCCTCAGTAGATCATCTAACTTGTTTAATCCCTCTAGCTCACTGTAAACCAGACCATGCCATTAATGGCAAGCATGCCGAGCCTCACCTTGCCACCCCATTGTCGACAGCAAGCTAGGAGCAGCACCAAGCCTAGCAAGCATGTCTAGCAGGCACTCCACCGTCCACCGACACTCCTTATCCCAGCCCCGAGCATTACCAGCCCCTCGACCACACGACAAGACCATGCCAAACCTCTCTGTGTGCGAGCTGAGAGCGCGCCAGTGCGCCACCCTCGACCAGCACCCACAGACCGCGCGCCGCCCTCGTCACGTGCGTGATCACCACCGCCCCAGCAACCCCGTAGACATGCCCGTTCGCCGCCGCGCGACCAGGAGCACCCATGCGCCATTAAAATCACCGTCGGACCCGCCTAGAGCATCGACGCGTGCCGACCGATCAGCACCGCCCCACGCCTCGCCACCACACTATTGAGATTCGCCAGGGAGCACAGCACCGCCCCCTACCGTCGCCCATGCCAGTAGCACTCTGTGTCATCGACGATGACGAGCTCAGCCCGTGCCCGTCGGTCCCCTTCAGCCACAATAAATAGAGGCCTCCACCGCTTGTTTCTTCACACCAGTTCACTCCCCTCTCCCTCAGAACCACCCCACCTCACTCCCGGAGCAAGGCGAGCAGCGCATCATCGGAATTTGGCCGGAGCCCGTCACTGCTGGAGGAGAAGGGAGTCGTCGATTGGAGCCGCCCCAGGAGAAGCAGTCGGTACCAGGAGAACTGTCGTTGTCGACTTCGTCATTCGCCCCCGTCGCCGACCCACGCCTGAGCCTCGGTGAGCCTCCCACGACCCCCACCTGCCGTGCTAGGGTTCTATATCGCCGACGCTGCCCGATGTGGACGATGAACCAGAGCCGTTCGATTAGAACTAGATCCCACGGTCCATATTGCCCCGTACCGCTTCGCCCCTCACTGTCTCACTGTCGTGTGGGGACAGCCACTTAACCAGTCCATGCGTACGCTGTGCGTAGTGGTCCAGCCCAGTAAAACATCCCGTGCGACCCAACAATTCAAATTTATTTTTATTCATTTATTTTCAAACACAGTTCTGTACCTAGATTCAAAAATCAACCCAGCTCCATTCACTAAACCAAAATGTATGAAACTAATTTTATTAGAAAGGTACTGGAAAGCTTAATCCAAGCCTGTTGGATTCAAACCATTTGGATTTATAGATCAACCATGGTAAAAATAACAAGGTAGAACCTTTTCTGCATTTAAACATTTTTCAAAATTCAATCATAAGAGCTTTTGAGTTGATTCCAACTCTCAAAAATCACATTTGACCATACCTTTCAGAATATATAAAAATATATGGGTTTACTTGCCACATAGGCATTTCTAGTCACTTTATTTAATTAAAATAAAAAGGTTAAACCTTATTAAATTGTGACACCACTTTAAATCACATTCCCATGAACTTAAAATATGTGGTGATGGCATGTGTCAACATGATCCCATGTTTGAGTTGGAGAATATTAAATCTTAAGTAGTTTTTCAATGAGTAGAAATTACTTTTCTTAAATAAAATAAATAAGACAAGTGTTTTAATCCTTGTAATGCTAGAGATGATGATAGATCATCTAGTGTGAACCTTTGTGTGATGATTAGAAATAGTTAAGTATTGTTTGGTGATTGTGTACCTCGTATTTATTTATAGACACTAGTACCGATCAAGGATACGAGGAGGAAGGAGGATACTACAAAGAGAACTTCAACCACTGCTCTGCACAAGGCAAGCTTATACTTGCAATTATGCGAGCTAACACTTGCAAGATACCCTACTTATGCAAGCCTAATGCTACTAGTTGAATGAGCAAGCTATTAACTTAGCAAGCTTACACCACTTGATACCCAATCCTAGTTTTACTTGCAAGCTTAATACTTTATTTTCTTTATCAAAGCATTCTCTTAGAGTTTACATAGTGACTTGTAGATTCTAGAAAGATAACTGAAGGTAGCGTAAAGAGCATAAAATTTTGGCCTATGTTAGATAATCTTAATGTCATCCTGAGGCATGAGATTTACTTAGATAAGATACACTTGTTTATTACCCACCATTAGTATTTACCTCCACTTGTAGATGCTAGTGCTAAGCATAAAACTTGATCAACTTTAGATGGGAATACTTGGTGAAAATGGTTATGAAAACCTTAGAATGATGAGTCATTATACTGAAATGTTTTGACATGTGTTCTTGAACACCAGATGATTTTGATGATGAAAATGTTGAGGCATGAGCCTTAGCCCTTTATTAAACTGATGGTTGTCTGGATGCGATACCATTCCAAGTTTACCGTACAACCACAATACCCAAAAATTGGGTAGGGATTGACTGGAAGTTTATATACCTTAGTATGGGTTCCCTTACGGCCAAGGTCTGAGCTTAGGCTACCTTGTGAAGATTGTCCACCTGTGCAGTACCCAAGATGACAGTTGGTCATGGTTGGGAGGCCAAACTCACAGGAGAGGTGCCTATACTAGGGCGTGTAATTGAAAGGTTAGGATTGATTATCCGCATACTGAGTATGGTGACTTCAGGATTGCTCCTGACGGATATATCGAATGTTGTGGTGAAAGTGTACAATCTCTGCAGAGTGTCAAACTATTCGAATAGCCGCGTCCGCGGTTATGGACAGTTTGAGTGGCCATATTATTCCCCCGTCAGATGTTTTCAAAACCACTTGTGAAATGATTTGTGACTTTGACTTGACCACAACAGAGTTGTTATATGAAATTCAAGTTCACACTTAGGTGTTATAAAACTTTCAATTAGTTTTCTTTGCTTCTGAACTTAGTAGAGGTAAATCTAGCTTTTTGCAAAACAACCCTAGAGATTAGTATCCTACTACAAAAAACCCCTTAAGTTGTTAGTATTAGTTTGCGAGTACTTAAAGAGTACTCATGGCTTTGTCCCTAGCTATTCCCGTGGCCAGACTATTAAGAGGAGTATCAGGATGACGGACCGTAGGAAGGTTACGACAACTAGGATCATCTCCCATCGTCAGTATTGCATGTGACCCTGAAGATGGAGCTTCGCCTATGCTATCGTTACTATTACATTATTCCGCTGCTTGAATTGTATTAAGAACTAGATCTTGAGATCCTTATTTGTGTAAGACCTTATGTATACTTTGTAAAGGATGATGTACTATGATATCCAAATCTGTTATGTCTCGCAAAAATGGTAATCCTGGGATTGCGATGTATGGCATAACAGGCATCTGGGATTAAAAATCCGGGTGTTGACAAGTTGGTATCAGAGCCATCCTGACCATAGGAGACCCTAGTTAGAATGGACGTTTGAATAAAAAACTTAGTTTCAAAACCAAAGTAAGTGAGTATTTACAAAAACCTATTCTCATTCTTATCACTTGGATTCTTTCCTGAAAAATCATGTTCCTAAAAAATTCTTGCAAAGTACATAAAATTTGACACACTTGATCACTCTACTAACTTACTCATACTATATTCTTATAGATGGACGTGAAGTACAACAAGTTTTATCAGTTGGGGAATGGAGGAGACCTCATCTTTGAGCGTGACTTGGACTAGCTGTCGGAGATGCTGGAGCGTCCGCACCCCGAGTTCTTCGGAGCTCAGCTCAATGATCAGGAAGGAGAAGATTTGTAGTGGTTAGTTGTTGCAAGTCTCTGAGGAAAGATTGAACCTCCCACTGCAGAGGGAATTCAGTTCACCTTAAGAGAGAACAACTGGCTCGATGGACTTGCCAGGTCCATGCAGGAAGCTCTTGCCCGTCTGTGTGGGCAGAGTATCAATCAGATCAAGGGTACCCGTTTTGAGTTCTACCCAAGGCGTGATGTTATGGGACAACCACTGGAGGCCCCATATCACCACGAGCTAAAGAGTCAACTGGACCACCTCAGCTTCATGATGTACGACCGTCATAAGGAGTTGGACAATGCCCGTTCCTACGCTAACCACAAGTACGTCGTCGCTAAGAAGAAGGATCAGACCCTCGCCATGCTAATAAAGGATCGCAAGTCCCGTCGCCCTCAACTCGACAAGAAGGAGCGCATCATTGCCCTGTTGGATATATGCCCAAGAGGCAATAATAAAGTGGTTACTATCATATCTTCATGCTTATGATAAATGTTTACATACCATGCTATAATTGTATTAACCGGAAACATTAATACTTGTGTGAGTTGTAAACATAAAAGAGTCCCTAGTAAAGTCTCTTGTTAAACTAGCTTGTTGGTTAATATATGATCATGGTTTCCTGATCATGAACATAGATATTTTATTAACAACAGGGTCATATCATTAGGGGAATGATGTGATGGACATACTCCTATAGTTAAGCGTAGCATAAGATCAAGTCATTCAAATAGTTCATTTGTTATAAGTTTTCTGATACATAGTAACCTAATTCCTTCGACCATGAGATCATGCTAATCACCATCACCAGAAGGATGCTTTGATGACATCAAACACCACACCATAACTGGGTGGCTATAAAGGTGGCATTGAGTATTCGGAAAGTATGTGTTGAGGCACATGGATCAAGAGTGGGATTTGTCCATCCATATGACGAATAGATATACTCTGGGCCCTCTAGGTGGAATGTCATCCAATTGGCTTGCAAGCATGTGACTGGCTCACAAGGGATCACATACCACGGGAACGAGAAAAGAGTACTTATCAGTAACGAGGTTGAACTAGGTATGCAGAGATACCGACGATCAAAACCTCGGATAAGTAAACTATCGTGAGACAAAGGGAAATTGGTATCGTATGTAAGTGGTTCATTAGATCGCAAAGTAATCGTAGAAATATGTGGGAGCCATATGAATTTCCAGATTCCTCTATTGGTTATTGATCGGAGAAGTGTCTAGGTCATGTCCGCATAATTCACGAACCGTAGGGAGACACACTTAAGGATTCGATGTTGTTGAGTAGTTATGGAATGATGAGTAAGAGACCGAATGTTGTTCGGAGTCTCAGATGGGATCCGGGATATCACGAGGAGATCCGGAATGGTCCAGAGAATAAGATTCATATAAGGAAAGTCCTGTTTCGGAGTTCGGAAATGATTCCGGTGTTTTCACCAGGAATGTTCTAGACGGGTCTGGAAGGTCCGGCACTCCGGAGGGGAAGGGTACATGGATGTGTCATGACAATGTGCAGTGGTTGCATCATGTACTAGGTCACTTGGCTGGGAAATATGGAGAGAGAAATCAAATCCTAGTTTTTAAAGTCAAACGCCAATTTGAAAAGTCAAATCCGAAGTTTTGCTTGGTGGAGGGAGAGTAGGAAACCTACTTGGGGAGGAAGTCCCACTCCCTCCACCCTCCGGCCATGAGGAGGAGTTGGAGGAGGACTCCCTCCTCCCAAACCGCTCCCTCCCACCTATATAAGGAGGGGTAGGGCGCCCCTCTACCCTTCACACCAAAACCCTAGCCCTTGGCGCCACCACCTCCAAGTGTTGTCGCCGCCTAGGTCTCCTCTTCTAGCCGACTTGGGGCAAACCCTAGCTTTCCCTAGCCGCCGGTCAAGCTCACCCCTTGGTGCCTCTAAACTCTAGATTGCCAAGGCCCTCTCTCATACTCCACCATACTCTCTCCGGCTTAAGGCGAAGCCCTGCGAGATCTCTCCTCTACTTCGAGACCACGCCGTCGTGCTGCCGAAATCGCGAGGAGAGTGCTACAACCTCCGCTGCCTGCTGTAACAAGGGAGAGGAAGGTCTTCATCGAGTACCTAACGTGTGACCGACTATGGAAGCACTGCCAGAACGCAGCGCCGGAAGGACCGTCTACGCGATCTTGAGATCGGCAAGTGTACGACTACATCACCCACGAGAATCTTCTCTCGTTAACCGCTTTGGAATCTTCGAGGGTTAGTACTCTATCGACTCGTTGCTACAATCTAGTAGATAGATCTTGGCTTGTGTGTGTTCTTGCGATAGAATTTTTTTGTTTTCCATGCCACGAACCCCTATAGTGGTATCAGAGCCGTGTCTATATGTAGATCTGTTGCACGAGTAGAACACAATGCTCATTGTGGGCGGTGGTGCTTTTACTATCAATTGCTTTTTGTGTACTTTGCATCTTGCGGTATGATGGGATGAACCGTCCCGGGCTAACCTTACATGACATCGTTCATGAGACTTGCTCCACGCTCGACACGCAACTTGTATTACATAAGTGGCTTTGCGGGTGTCTGTCTCTCCCATCATAGTAAAAATTCAATTTACAACGGGCACTTGATAGTTCAAACATCAACGTTGTGGTTCTTGTTCGTAAGTTAGAACGGCACTTATTAAAAGCCCCAAACCACGTAAAACATGCAAAGAAAATTAGAGGCGTCTAACTTTGTTTTGCAGGGGTGTGATGTGATGTGATATGGCCATGATTGTGATTATATATGATGTATGCAATGTCCCTTATTGTAAGTTGGCAACCGGCAGGAGTCATATGGTTGTCTTTAAATTCCGTTAAGACCTGCATGTATATTCAAAGTAGTTGTAATAGTTGAAGCTGGTGGATGACAACCATGAAACGGCGCCATTGACCTTGACGCCATACCGGTGATGATGGAGATCATGTTCGTGCTTGAAGATGGAGATCGGAAGCACAAGAAGAAAGGCCATATCATATCACATATTATGAATTGCATGTGATGTTAATCCTTTATGCATCTTTTATTGCTTAGTTTGCGACGGTAGCATTATAAGATGATCCCTCAAGCACACAAATTTCAAGTTTTAAAGTGTTCATCCTTAGTAAGCACCGTTGCTAAAAGCTAGTTGTTTCGAAGCACCACGTGATGATCGGGTGTGTTAGATTCTGCGAGTGTATACAACGTGAGCAAGCCAGATTTGCTCATGCGGATGCTAAGGTTTGATCTTGACGAGCCTAGCATGTACAGACATGGTCTCGGAACACGGATCATCGAAAGGTAAAGCATGAGTCATATAGATGATATGATGAACATGATGATTGTTCGCCTTTGAAACTATATCATGTCACGTGATGATCGGACTTGGTGTAGTGAATTTGGTTTGTGTGATCACTAAAACAGTGTGAGGGATATTGTTTTGAGTGGGAGTTCAACAGCAATATGATTAAAAGTTTAACACTATTTATCATAAATTAAATCAAAGTGAATTTGCATAGTTGTTGTAGTCATTGGCATCCGTTTACCACCTTGCGCTTAGTTTTAATTGAGATGATAGAACTATAGAATTCTGGTTAGTTACTTTACGAACTGGTATCATATTGTTTTGAAGTGTTAATCTAAAGTTTAAAAGTCCCATTGCAAACTTTCAGTAAGTTTCGATTACTCCGTGAAGTTTAATAGTTGGTATTAAATCAAGAGTAACAATTCCAGTGTTAGTATATAAGTATCATGTTTATCTCATGATTCTTGATATTCGAAAGATAGTTTCAATATCAAGGTAATCTAGGAGTTGAAAGAGTTGTTTCAGAAACCATCATGTATGGAAGATATTGCGATATCTGAAATGATGTTTTGGTTACAACATGATAGAGTATAATATGACAAAGTTTGTGTTCTCATATTTGATGAGAATTTACACATGGTTGGAGACACTAGTTGTCCTAATCCTCAAAAATGTTTTGGAGAGCAACATTGTACTCGCAATTCACCGTTATAAGCTAAAAGTAGCTTGATTATGGATAATTCCATGATAAGGGTGAATATTTGATGTAGGTAAAATGTTTACTACACCAAGAGATTACTAAAGAAAGGAATTTGAAAGAACACCAAACATTTGATGATGGTGATATACTTCATAGTGCAAGTCCAAAGACATTGGTATTTAACTATACATGCTTTGGACTATGTGTCATGTATATGGCTCCACTATTGATGTTGATAGATTCTTTCAAACAGAAAAAGAAATACTGAAAGAGAATCTCATAAATATATGGCAGAAAAGAAAAGACTAGAATTGTTTAGCTTAAGTATATAGATGATATATGTGTTATGGCTGTATTCTTTGCTTGTTAAATAATGTGGTTCTTAAGTATTGGATACTGAATTTGTTGGTCATACGAAACAACAGAATTCATGAACTACAATGGCCTAAGTAACTAGCAAAAGAATATGTGATGATGCTCATCGAGAACAAATAAAGGGTTATTGTGTTGCTCGTTAGACATCAAAGCTTGCCTTCAAGATTTGTTTTATCAGAACAAAAGGGTTGTTCAAATAATTGCCGTAATCCATAAAAGATGGATGATTTACAAATATCGTTGGAGAAATCACATCCATAAAACTAGTGCTAAAAATGTCGAAAGACAAATTGATTGAAAGATCACTCAGGAAGTAACATCGTCGTTTAAATTATATTGGAAAGAAAACATGAAGGAACTCCATGAGGATGGAATTTTGGAGTCTTTTGATTTTGATCAAATGACGCTTGTGAAACTTTCTAGAGATAATTAAAACTTCGTTCATAGGCCAAAAGTGAACGAATGACTAGATCATTGGAACTTGTACATATTGTTGTATGAAGTCCATTATGTGTAGTCAAAAGCGATGGATTTCAACTTCATATGCTTTCTCCGAAAATTTGAGTGAATATATGAATATTTACTTAATAAGGATGAAGTATGAAACATTTGAAAAGTTCAAAGACTTTCAAGATGAAGTGCAAAATCATTGTAACAAGAATATAAATAGTTTATGATAAGATCATAAAGGAAGATATTTGAGTTACAGGTTTAGCATAATACCTAAGATTTAAGGAATCGTTCCGTGGATTTGCATTTCCCGAAACACCATAAGAGTATGGAGCGTTCGAGATATGTAATTAAACCTTGTTTGACATGGTAAGATCAAAGGTGTAATTCATAAAACTGCCATTATATTTTAAAGAATAAAAGCTTTAGAGACTACCGGTTTCCACTGAAAAGAGCTCCATCATAATCCGTTGAAATGACACCATATAAAGTTATGGTTTGGGATAAAACCCAAGTTGTCCTTTCTTAAACATTGGTATGATATGCATAAGAAAGATGTTTGCAACCAAAGTCGGATGAACCTATCTTTGTATATTATTTCGAATAACTGTTAAGTATTCCTCCATAACATCGAAGACAAAAGTGTTTGTCGCTTAGAACGTCAAGTTTCTTTGAGAAGGAATTTTTTCGTGAAAAGATAAGTGGGAGGACAATAGAACCTTGATAAGGTTAAAAGAACCTTAGCTATATGTGCAAAGTTGCACAACACCGAAAAGTGTTCCGGAGGTAGTAACAATGCTCATGCTCACGTGCCTCAAAGGTTGTGGTTACGGAGGTCAAAGTTTCTATTGAATCAAGTAGGTCGGGTAAGCAATCAAATACCAAGATTTGAGGGTTGAATCATTATTTGACAATAATGAACCGACTACATGCAAAGAAGCGATGATGGGCCCTAAATCCATAAAATGGCTTGAAGCCATAAAATCCGTGATAGTTCCATACACGAGAAATCAAGTTTTGAACTTGAAGGACCCTCGAGAAAGGTGTAAGACCTTACAGTTGTGTTTGGATCTATAAAGAAATAGACATGGATGTTGCACATCTATGAAATAGTCGACATGTTGGGAAAGAGTTCACAACAATGTTCAAAGGTTGACTATGAAAAGATTTGATCTTTCATAGCGATATTTAGTCTAGACGGATTAATGTAGCAACCACTAAATATAATTTTGTTATGTGGTAGCTGAATAAACAAAACAAGTTCTTCTAATAGAATTGTTGCCTAGGACATGTGCTTAACACGGTCCAAAGGGTTTTGTTAATTAAAAGGATGCTAAAAGTATATGCAAACTTCAATGGTTGAAGTAAGCATCGCGGAAGTTGGAATCTTCACTATGATGAAACAGTTAAAAGAGTTTAATTTCATCAGAGACAATGAAGGTGCTTGCATTTGCAAGAAATTGAGTGGGAGCGCTAAGACATGTTTCTAATACATTATGTGGAAGACATATTGTTGATTGGAAATGATGTATCTTTTATTAACACATATTAAGAATTTCATCCCGATGAAAGATTTAGGCAAAACCCAAATATTTGTCATCAATAGACGCTAATATGGTTGTGCCGAAAGTACATAGATAATATATTGAGTTCAATATAGAAACTACAAGAAAGGTTCTTGTCGCACAGAAAGGATTGAATGAGTTCAATATTGATGATATATTCAAGTGTATTGACACTTGGTAAGTGAAACAAAGATTCAAGTATAGATTGATACTTGATGTATGAAATCACAAATAGTATTTATATCAATCATACTGTGATATGTACAAATCCATATATGTCCTATGCTCTAAATGTTATGATCATATACCAGAATGATTCATAAGATGATCATTGGATAGTAAGGATATTCTTATGATATTTTGGAAGAACTAAGAGTATATTATTTGTAGAAGTGACAAATAGATGGTTAGTTCATTGTAAAAGTACTACATTGATACTAGTTTTGTCACAAAGTACAAATTAAGTTTATCTCAATGTAAACTAAGGGTGGCACAATATAATAGAAAGTAAGTTCCGTAATGAATTTGGATGAGTTCCAAAGTTGAGACATTGTAACAGATACTACAACAAAAGGCTAAGTATATGACTGCTATTATAGCAGCAAAAGAGGGCATTTGTGTCAAGTAGTTTATTATCAAACTAGGTGTAGTTCACAATGGGATATTACTATGAAGATATATTATCAACATGTTTTAACCCCAAAGAACTAAAGGTCTCACCAAAGGACCAAATTTATACAAAGCCATCTCATTAGAGAATGAGTGATACGTAGAGACGCAAAGACATGCAATTACACACGGACCTGGAAGTGTCAGATCCGGAGATCAGTTGACCGCTAGCAATCGTGTACATACAACACTGGAAAGCCATAGGTGTTGAATACACAAAGGTTTGAAACTAGATTATTGACTCTAGTGCAAGTGGGAGACTGTTGGAGATATGCCCAAGAGGCAATAATAAAGTGGTTATTATCATATCTTCATGCTTATGATAAATGTTTACATACCATGCTATAATTGTATTAATCGGAAACATTAATACTTGTGTGAGTTGTAAAGATAAAAGAGTCCCTAGTAAAGCCTCTTATTAAACTAGCTTGTTGGTTAATATATGATCATGGTTTCCTGATCATGAACATAGAGATGTTATTAACAACAGGGTCATATCATTAGGAGAATGATGTGATGGACATACTCCTATAGTAAAGCGTAGCATAAGATCAAGTCATTCAAATAGTTCATACTAGATTCTCTGCATCTGATACATCATCTGGATGGACCAGACTAAACAACTATGCATGGCTAAGCAGACACGAATAAGAGCTCTAGCAGTGCACACAAGCCAAACCTAGTTATGCTAGTAGTGGATCAGGTAATATAAGCTCAAAAGGGAGTAATGCAATAGATAGGATACTCTATCTATCGATAAAAGACCACAGTAGAATCGTATGCAACATGGCAGAATTGAAATTCTTTCGAAATCATAGGATTTTATCATGGTGGGGCTATGCTTGCCTTTGCCAGTTGATAAACAATAAGCAGATCTTCGGGAGCCTTGAACTTGACTTGGTTACAGTTGGTCAAGTATTGTTCGTCGATCTTCGACGGTGTTGACCTTGGTCTTCGATCTTGATCTCGGTCTCGTATTCTACCGGGAAGAACCAAATACCGAAAATAAAGGGAAATCAAAACATGGCATCGATGCAATGCTCAAGCAAGTATGATGATATGACAAGTTGAATTGCATTGAATTGAAACCGTAAAGCATGCTCGACAACTTAATCAGGGTTCCGAGGGGTATAAACCTTAATTCGGGAAAACCCCGGATTCATATGAGAGGGGAGCATTTGTTCTTCTAATTAAACTTGTCATCAAAGTTGATTAACAATGCATGATTATAGCTTAGTTAGATAGGTTTCATTTTTTCTGAACATTTTGATATATTATTTGTATTTTTCTGACTTATAAATAAAAAGATATTGAATTTAAAATATTTAATCAATTACTCGAATTATAAAACCTTTTCTTTGTTTAAATAAATCTGGGAAATACTTTTTATACCGAGGGCTGGCTAGCCACTATGGCTGACATGTGGGCTAGAGGCCACATAGGCAAGCCACGCAGGCAAGTGGGACAGGGGGCGGTTGGGTGTTTCTCACCGAAGCAGTAGCTAGCCACTTCCACTGACGGGTGGGGCCTGAGTCGGGTCAACATGCCACGCAAGCGCCACGCGGGCTCGCCGGTGAGCACGAGAGACGACGGCGGTTGGCGGAGCTAGGAGGCGAGCGGGCTAGCGCGGTGGGGGGGGTCGACGCGGTACTATGCGGGGAGCCTAACTCGGGCGGCGCCGCCATGATATGGTCGCCGGAGCGACTTCCATGACGATGGCCGACGGCGGCAAGCGGCGGTGCACGGTGGGGTGGTGATTCAGAGAGAAAGGGAGGTAGAGGATAGGTCCTTCCGAACCGTGGGCTCACCGCGAGTGCAGAGGAAGGCTCGAGGAGGCCAGGCGAGGTCTGAGGGCGTCAGAATCGTCGATAGAGTCGGTGGCCGGCGCTCGGGAAGATGGCTCAAATCCGGCGATTAGGGGGCTCCCTGGCTAGCACGTTTGGGGGGGGGGGGAAGACGAAGTCGATCATGGCGGTCCTGATGGTGGTCTCAGAACGGCGCGGGGAGGTCGGGAGAAACGGCGACGAGCGACGACCTCTGCTAGGGTTTCGGGCTCGCTCAGGAGAGGACGAACGGAAGCAAGGGAGGGAGGGGAAAGTGGATATGGGGAAGGAAGACGTAGCGGGGTGGCCTTCTTATCCTCTCGCGGACGCAGAACGGCGGCGGCGCGAATCACTGCGCGCGCGGACGGCGGGAGCGCCGACAGCGAGCTGCTCGCCGTCGTCAATGAAAACGACGACGGACAGAACGTCGAAGGGGTACGGGCCTGGAGTGGGCCGCTGTTGGGCCGGGGTGGGCTGCAGCAAAGGTTGCAGAGAGGGAAGAGGGAGTGGGCTGTGGCCTGGGAAGCTGTTGCTTCTATTTTTTTAGCAAAATCTTTTTCTCTTTCTCTTTTGTATTTCTGTTTATATTTTCATTTCAAATTCTGCTTTGAATATTTCAAAAATACCAGGGACTTTTATGAGATGTATAAAATATTGTAGGGGCCCTTTTATACAATTTGGGCTCCGACTATTTTGTACTTTTCAAATTTAAACCATTTTGAATGGATTTGAGAGAATAAGGAGGAAACTAGGGTTTGGGGTTTTGCATTTGTTATTTTATTCAATGCACAATTTGAATGATGATGCTTATGCAATGCACAATCAAAACCCTATTATAGATTAGCTAAAACTGGGGTGTTACAGCTCTATCCCCCTTACGAGAATCTCGACCCAAGATTCTAAAGGCAGGAAAAGAGATAGAGAGAAAAGAAACAGGGCCACTCTAAAGATAAGAGGGAAGCACACTAAACAACACATATAGTATCTCATGGCCAACTCATGGATGGAGTGTTCAGAAACAACTCTGAGATGACGAACATGAAACACATCAAGGTAACGGAGGAAACAAGAGGAGATGGTTTCAAGTTGTTAGATAGATGGTCTTCATAAGGATTGAGACCATGGAACTTACAGGAGGTTTTGAAGCTTCTGAAGGAGAGCTTCCAACAAAAAGGTCACAACACATACTTCGATAGAGAACCTCTACTAAACGACTTAAATAGAGATTTTAGGTTGCAAAGATATGGATCATCAAAACCAAGTTGTTGAACTACTTTTGACACAGAAGGGTCACTCTTTCATTCAGCGGAAGGCTAATACAGAAAGGTGTTTTAGTGGTGAGGACTCATAAGAGTCGCAAGGAACATGTAACAAGAGAAACTACAGATTACCAAAATCATGGTCACTCTTCGAACATGTTTAAGAGAACAAGAAGGAAATTCTTTAATTCATCCAGATTTATCGAAATCTTTGCCAAGATCATGATATCACTTTGCACCACTAGATGAGTAGGTAAGAAGATTCCTGATGACACGAGAAGAAAGAAACTTCATTCTCAGACTTCAACTACTTGGCATAACCAAATGATTGCCAACATAAAATGGTCTGGAGGATTGACCGAGAGACATTTAGCAACACTACTTTAAATGTTCTCCTCGATGTTTGAGAAATCAAACATCAAGTAAAGGTCGGACTTCGGATACATTGAAAACCATAATCACAAGTCATGTATTGAAGTATAGAAGAAGCCTCATGAAGAGTGGTTGTTACTGCTGATTTAAGAGAATATGACAATAGGTCTTTCTGGCTAAGTGTGTCAACCACTACATCAATCTTGCTAGATTTACAAAGAGACCTATGTCAAAACCTTGAGGAGCACCAACCATCATTGTTGCTTGAGATTCATATTTGGTTAGGTGAGATGATATTTCAGACTCAGCATGTCCGAATAGAAAGTTTGCAACATTTACCGCAAAGGTAAAGTTACTAGATTCTCAAGATAGGAACTACAGGGTCAAGCTCCAAAATATGAGCTAGAGTGCTATACCCATGTATTGGCAACTTGTCGAGAGACAACTGAACACACATAAGGTATTGACAATCAAACACACGTGTGTCCTTAAGGAATGGAAAAAACTCTTCTCGAATTCACGGCGACATCTTTCAACATTTGCATGTGAATCAAAGAAGGTTACTTCTAACATCCAGAACACATACTTCGAAATGACCCAAAGATGGTTCTCGAAAGTTTCCAACATTAATGTCAATTGTTCCATATAAATCTTGCCTAGTATGGAGAAGATAATAATGTCATTGATGGGTTCAACAACAAACTTATCGAGACACTCCAGTAAGATGGACTGATATGCTTCATGAACAAGGCGAGAATATTGGTCAGACCAAAGAATATGAAGATGTACTCAAGTGAAACATCACAAGTAAAAACACCATCAAGATAGTCCTTGGAACTGAGTTTGATTTGACGATAACCCATATCAAATCAGAGGTAGGGGAAGATATCATATCCTCGAAGGAAATATTATCATTCTTCAACACGAACAAAACTATACAACCCTTTAAGAAGAAACTGGGTCAGATAAACTTTTGTCTTACAACTCTCCAAGTTGTTGTTTAAGCTCAACCAACTAGTTCGAGGATATCTGTTGGAGATATGCCCTAGAGGCAATAATAAATGTAGTTATTATTATATCTTTGTGTTTATGATAAATGTTTACATTCATGCTATAATAGTATTAACAAGGAAACATTAATACTTGTGTGATTTGTAAACTTAAATTGAAGTCCCTAGTAAAGCCTCTTCATAATACTAGCTTGTTGGTTAATAAATGATTGTGCTTTCCCTATCATGAACATTGAGATGTTATTAACAACAAGATCATATCGTTAGGAGAATGGTATGATGGACATACTCCTATAGATAAGCGTAGCATAAAGATCAAGTCATTTTAACAGTTCAATTGCTATATGCTTTCTGATACATAGTAACCTAATTCCTTCGACCATGATATCATGCTTATCACCATCACCGGAAGGATGCTTTGATGACATCAAACACCACACCGTAACTGGGTGGCTATAAAGGTGGCATCGAGTGTACGGAAAGTATTGATTGAGACACATGGATCAAGAGTGGGATTTGTCCATCCATATGACAGATAGATATACTCTGGGCCCTCTCGATGGAATATCATCCAATTAGCTTGCAAGCATGTGACTGGCTCACAAGGGATCACATATCACGGGAACAATAAAAGAGTAATTATCGGTAACGAGGTTGAACTAGGTATGCAGAGATACCGACGATCAAAACCTCAGATAAGTAAACTATCGTGAGACAAAGGGAAATTGGTATCGTATGTAAGTGGTTCATTCGATCGCAAAGTAATCATAGAAATATGTGGGAGCCATATGAATTTCCAGATTCCTCTATTGGTTATTGTTCGGAGAAGTGTCTCGATCATGTCCGCATAATTCACAAACCGTAGGGAGACACACTTAAGGATTCGACGTTTTTTGAGTAGTTATGGAATGATGAGTAAGAGACCGAACGTTGTTCGGAGTCTCGGATGGGATCCGGGATATCACGAGGAGATCCGGAATGGTCCGGAGAATAAGATTCATATAAGGAAAGTCCTGTTTCGGGGTTGGAGAATGGTTCCGGTGTTTTCATCGGGAATGTTCTAGAAGGTTCCGGAATGTCCGGCACTCCGGAGAGGAAGGGTACATGAATGTGTCATAACAAGTTGGAATGGTTGCATCATGTACTAGGTGTCATCGCTGAACAAAATAAAGGGTTAAATCAAATCCTAGTTTGAAAAGTCAAACGCCAATTTGAAAAGTCAAACGGCTATTTTGTTTGGTGGAGGGAGAGTAGGAAACCTACTTGGGGAGTAAGTCCCTCTCCCTCCACCGCCGGCCTTGGAAGCCGATTTGGGGAGGGACTCCCCTCCCCTTGGCGCGCCCCCTCCACCTATATAAGGAGGGGCAGGGATGCCCCTCCAAGACCTACACCTTGCCCCTCTAAACCCTAACCCTAGCCGCCGCCGCCCACCATAGCCGCCGCCGCCCTAGGGTTTCTCCCAAGCCGCCGAGTTGGGGCTTATACTTGCCCTAGCCACCGGCCTAGCCCCTTATACTTGGTGTGTATAAACCCTAGATCACCGAGGCTCTCTCATAGTCCACCATACTCGCTCCGGCTTAAGGCGAAGCCCTGCGAGATCTCCCCTCTACTTACGGTACCACGTCGTCGTGCTGCCGGAATCGCGAGGAGAGTGCTACAACCTCCGCTGCCTGCTGGAAAAAGGGAGAGGAAGGTCTTCGTCGAGTACCGAACGTGTGACCGACTGCGGAAGCGCTGCCGGAACGCAGCGCCGGAAGGATCGTCTACGCGATCTTGAGATCGGCAAGAGTACGACTACATCACCCACGAGAATCCGCTCTCGTTAAACACTTTGGAATCTTCAAGGGTGAGTTATTCTATCGACTCGTTGCTACAATCTAGTAGATAGATCTTGGCTTGTTTGTTTATATGCGGTAGAAATTTTTGTTTTCCATGCTACGAACCCCTACAGTGGTATCACAGCCGTGTCTATATGTAGATTTGTTGCACGAGTAGAACACAATGGTCAATGTGGGCGGTGGTGTTTTTATTATCAATTGCTTCTTGTGTACTTTGCATCTTGCGGTATGATGGGATGAAGTGGCCCGGGCTAACCTTACATGACATCGTTCATGAGACTTGCTCCACGCTCAACATGCAACTTGTATTGCATAAGTGGCTTTGCGGGTGTCTGTCTCTCCCATTATAGTATAGATCCAGTTTACAACGGGCACTCGATAGTTCAAACATCAACGTTGTGGTTCTTGTTCGTAAGTTAGATCGACACTTATTGAAAGCCCCAAACCACGTAAAATATGCAAAGAAATTAGAGGCGTCTAACTTTGTTTTGCAGGGGTGTGCTGTGATGTGATATGGCCATGATTGTGATTATATTTGATGTATGCAATGTTCCTTATTGTAAGTTGGCAACCGGCAGGAGCCATATGGTTGTCTTTAATTTCTGTTAAGACCCGCGTGTCTATTCAAAGTAGTTGTAATAGTTGAAGCTGGTGGACGACAACCATGGAGCAGCGTCATTGACCTTGATGCAATGCCGGTGATGATGGAGATCATGTTCGTGCTTGAAGATGGAGATCGGAAGCACAAAGAAGAAAGGCCATATCATATCACATATTATGAATTGCATGTGATGTTAATCCTTTATGCATCTTGTATTGCTTAGCTAACGACGGTAACATTATAAGATGATCCCTCATGCACATAAATTTCAAGTCTAAAGTGTTCATCCTTAGTGAGCACCGTTGCTAAAGCTTGTTGTTTCGAAGCACCACGTGATGATCGAGTGTGTTAGATTCTGCAAGTGTATACAACGTGAGCAAGCCAGATTTGCTCATGCGGAAGCTAAGGTTTGATCTTGACGAGCCTAGCATGTACAGACATGGTCTCGGAACACAGATCACCGAAAGGTAAAGCATGAATCATATAGTAGATATGATGAACATGTTGATTGTTCGCCATTGAAGCTACATCAACTCTCGTGATGATCGGTGTTGATGTGGTGGATTTGGTTCGTGTGATCACTAAAAAAATGTGAGGGATATTGTTTTGAGTGGGAGTTCACCTAGATTAATTTAACTATTAATTAGAACTCAATTTGTCATAAACTTAGTCTAAACTATTGCAAATATGTTGTAGATCAATGGCGACCCCTACCATCAATTTTAATGCGTTTCTAGAGAAAGAAAAGTTGAAAAACAATGGAAGCAACTTCGCGGATTGGTTTCGCAATTTGAGGATTGTCCTCAATGCTGGTAATTTGACCTATGTGCTGGATGCACCGCTGGGTGACCCGCCTGCAGCTGATGCTACCGATGAAGTAAAGAATGTTTACCTCGCTCGGAAGAATCAGTACTGCACAGTTCAGTGTGCTATCTTGTATGGTTTAGAATCAGAGCTTCAGAAAAGGTTTGAGAATTCAGACCCACATGATATTGTCCGTGAACTCAAATTGATCTTTGATACTCACGCGGCAGTTGAGAGTTATGAGGCTTCTGAAAAGTTCTTTAACTGGAACATGGAAGAGGGCAGCTCCGTCAGTGAGAATGTGCTTAAGATGTCTGGGCACGCAAACAAACTTCAAAGCTTGGGTATAGTGATTCCTAATGCTTTGGGGATTTACCGTGTCCTCCAATCACTACCACCAAGTTACAAGAACTTTGTGATGAACTACAATATGCAAAGCATGAACAAGCAGTTGCCAGAACTCTTCTCCATGTTAAAATCTGCAGAAGTGGAGATCAAGAAAGAGCACCAAGTGTTGATGGTCAATAAGACCACCAAATTCAAGAAAGGCAAGTCTAAGCAAAAGGGACACTTCAAGAAGGGTGGTAAGAAAGTTACCGCACCGAAGAAGAAGACCAAGGCTAGACCTAAGCCTGATACAGAGTGCTTTTACTGCAAGGGAGAAGGTCACTGGAAGCGGAATTTCCCAAAGTACTTGGCCGATTTGAAGAACGGCAACATCAAGAAGAAAGGTATATACGATATACATGTTATTGATGTGTATCTCACTAGTACTCGTAGTAGTGCCTGGGTATTTGATACTGGTTCGGTTGCTCATATTTGTAACTCGAAACAGGTGCTGCAGAATAAATGGAAGCTAGCGAAGAACGAGGTGACGATGCGCGTGGGAAACGGATCAAAGGTTGATGTGATCGCGGTCGGCATGCTACCTCTTCATCTACCATCGGGATTAGTTTTATACTTAAATAATTGTTATTTGGTGCCTGCGTTGAGCATGAACATTATACCGTGATCTTGTTTATTGCGAGACGGTTACTTGTTTAAGTCCGAGAATAATGGTTGTTCGATTTATATGAGTAATATGTTTTATGCACATGCACCTTTGATAGATGGTCTATTCTTATTGAATCTCGATAGTGGAAATACACATATTAATAACATTGAAGCTAAACATTTGAAATCGAGCGATAACTCGACCTATATGTGGCACTGTCGTCTTGGTCATATTGTAGTGAAGCGTATGAAGAAACTCCATTCCGATGGACTTCTTGAATCACTTGATTCCGAATCACTTGAAAGATGCAAAACATGTCTGATGGCTAAAATGACTAAGACTCCATTTTATGGTATGATGGAGCGAGCTACGGACTTATTGGAAATCATACATACCGATGTGTGTGGTCCAATGAGTGTAGCATCGCGCGGTGGTTACGTTATGTTCTTACCTTCACGGATGACTTGAGTAGATATGGGTATATCTATTTCATGAAACATAAGTCCGAAACTTTCAAGAAGTTTAAGGAATTTCAAAGTGAGGTTGAGAATCAACATAACAAGAAGATTAAATTTCTGCGTTCTGATCGTGGAGGTGAATATCTAAGTTACGAGTTTGGCGAGCATTTGAAGAAATGCGGAATACTTTCACACCGCCGGGAACACCACAGCGTAATGGTGTGTCCGAACGTCGTAATCAAACTCTCTTAGATATGGCTCGTTCTATGATGTCACTTACAGATTTACCGCTATCATTTTGGGGTTATGAATTAGAAACAGCCGCATTCACTTTAAATAGGGCACCATCTAAATCCGTTGAAACGACACCGTATGAATTATGGTTTGGGAAGAAACCTAAATTGTCGTTTCTTAAAGTTTGGGGTTGCGAAGCCTATGTAAAGAAGTTACAGCCGGACAAGCTTGAACCCAAAGCGGAAAAATGCGTCTTCATAGGATACCCAAAGGAAACTATTGGGTATACCTTCTATCATAGATCCGAAGGCAAAATATGCGTTGCCAAGAATGGATCCTTTCTAGAGAAGGAATTTCTCTCGAAAGAAGTGACTGGAAGGAAAGTAGAACTCGACGAGGTTGTCGAACCTTCTCTCGAACTTGCGTGTAGCGCAGCACCGGAAGAAGTTCATGTGGTGCCTGCACCAATAAGAGAGGAATCTAATGATGATGATCATGAAACTTCGGTTGTAGTTGCTACAGAACCTCGCAGGTCAACGAGAACTCGTACCACTCCTGATTGGTATGATCCCGTTATGAGTGTCATGTTGGTGGACAACACCGATGACCATGCGACATATGAGGAAGCGATGATGAGCCCAGATTCCAATAAATGGCAAGAAGCCATGAAATCCGAGATTGGATCCATGTACGAAAACCAAGTATGGACTTTGGTGGACTTACCGGATGGCCGGAAGGCTGTCGAGAATAAATGGATTTTCAAGAAGAAAACAGATACTGATGGTAATGTTACTGTCTATAAAGCTCGACTTGTCGCAAAAGGGTTTCGAAAAATTCAAGGAGTTGACTACGATGAGACTTTCTCACCTGTAGCGAAGCTAAAGTCTGTGAGGATTATGTTAGCAATCGCTGCATATTATGATTATGAGATATGGCAGATGGATGTCAAAACAACGTTCCTCAATGGAGACATTGATGAAGAGTTGTATATGATGCAACCCAAAGGTTTTGTCGATCCTAAAGATGCTAATAAGGTATGCAAACTTCAACGGTCCATATATGGATTGAAGCAAGCATCCCGAAGTTGGAATCAACGTTTTGATAAGGTGATCAAAAGTTTTGGTTTTATACAAACTTATGGAGAAGCTTGTATTTACAAGAAAGTGAGTGGGAGCTCTGTAGCATTCTTAATACTATATGTAGATGACATATTGTTGATTGCGAATGATATAGACCATCTTAATAGTGTCAAGGAATATTTGAATAATAGTTTTTCAATGAAAGATCTTGGCGAAGCAGCTTACATATTAGGCATAAAGATTTATAGAGATAGATCGAGGCGCCTAATATCATTGTCACAAAGTATATATTTGGACAAAGTTCTAAAGAGGTTTGGAATGGAAGATAGCAAGAAAGGGTTCTTGCCCATGTTGCCCAATACGACCTTGAGTAAAACTCAAAGTCCAACAACGACAGAAGATAGAGAAAGGATGAGTAAAACTCCCTATGCCTCAGCCATAGGATCTCTAATGTATGCCATGCTATGTACTAGACCCGACATTGCATATGTTGTTAGTTTGACTAGCAGATATCAAAGTGATCCAGGAGTGGATCATTGGACAGCGGTCAAAAACATCCTTAAGTACTTGAGAAGAACTAAGGATATGGTTCTTTCTTATGGAGGTGATGAACAACTCGTTGTTAATGGTTACACCGATGCTAGTTGGAACATCGATCCGGATGATTCTAAATCACAATCTGGATACGTATTTACTTTGAATGGTGCAGCAGCTAGCTGGAGGAGTGCAAAGAAAAGCGTTGTGGCAAGATCTTCAACTGAATCGGAATACATGGCTGCTTCGGAGGCTTCACAAGAAGCGATATGGATGAAAGAGTTCATTACAGAGCTCGGTGTGGTTCCAAGTGCGCTGGACCCAATGTCTATCTACTGTGATAACATGGGCGCCATAGCTAATGCGCAAGAACCAAGGTCACACAAGAAGCTGAAGCACATCAAGCTACATTTCCACGCTATTCGAGAACATGTCCAAGATGGTGACATAAAGATTTGCAAAGTACACACAGATCTGAATGTGGCGGATCCGTTGACTAAACCTCTCCCGAGGGCAAAACATGACCAACACCAAACTGCCATGGGTGTTCGGTATATTACCATGTAATCTAGATTAGATGACTCTAGTGCAAGTGGGAGACTGTTGGAGATATGCCCTAGAGGCAATAATAAATATAGTTATTATTATATCTTTGTGTTTATGATAAATGTTTACATTCATGCTATAATAGTATTACCAAGGAAACATTAATACTTGTGTGATTTGTAAACTTAAATTGAAGTCCCTAGTAAAGCCTATTCATAATACTATCTTGTTGGTTAATAAATGATTGTTGTTTCCCTATCATCAACATTGATATGTTATTAACAACAAGATCATATCGTTAGGAGAATGGTATGATGGACATACTCCTATAGATAAGCGTAGCATAAAGATCAAGTCATTTTAACAGTTCAATTGCTATATGCTTTCTGATACATAGTAACCTAATTCCTTCGACCATGAGATTATGCTTATCACCATCACCGGAAGGATGCTTTGATGACATCAAACACCACACCATAACTGGGTGGCTATAAAGGTGGCATCGAGTGTTCGGAAAGTATTGGTTGAGACACATGGATCAAGAGTGGGATTTGTCCATCCATATGACAGATAGATATAATCTGGGCCCTCTCGATGGAATATCATCCAATTAGCTTGCAAGCATGTGACTGGCTCACAAGGGATCACATATCACGGGAACAAGAAAAGAGTAATTATCGGTAACGAGGTTGAACTAGGTATGTAGAGATACCGACGATCAAAACCTCGGATAAGTAAACTATCGTGAGATAAAGGGAAATTGGTATCGTATGTAAGTGGTTCATTCGATCGCAAAGTAATCGTAGAAATATGTGGGAGCCATATGAATTTCCAGATTCCTCTATTGGTTATTGTTCGGAGAAGTGTCTCGATCATGTCCGCATAATTCACGAACCGTAGGGAGACACACTTAAAGGATTCGACGTTGTTTGAGTAGTTATGGAATGATGAGTAAGAGACTGAATGTTGTTCGGAGTCTCGGATGGGATCCGAGATATCACGAGGAGATCCGGAATGGTTCGGAGAATAAGATTCATATAAGGAAAGTCCTGTTTCGGGGTTGGAGAATGGTTCCGGTGTTTTCATCGGGAATGTTCTAGAAGGTTCCGGAATGTCCGACACTCCGGAGAGGAAGGGTACATGAATGTCTCATAACAAGTTGGAATGGTTGCATCATGTACTAGGTGTCATCGCTGAACAAAATAAAGGGTTAAATCAAATCCTAGTTTGAAAAGTCAAACGCCAATTTGAAAAGTCAAACGGCTATTTTGTTTGGTGGAGCGAGAGTAGGAAACCTACTTGGGGAGGAAGTCCCTCTCCCTCCACCGCCGACCTTGGAAGCCGAGTTGGGGAGGGACTCCCCTCCCCTTGGCGCGCCCCCTCCACCTATATAAGGAGGGGCAGGGCTGCCCCTCCAAGACCTACACCTTTCCCCTCTAAACCCTAACCCTAGCCGCCGCCGCCCACCATAGCCGCCGCCCTAGGGTTTCTCCCAAGCCGCCGAGTTGGGGCTTCTACTTGCCCTAGCTGCCGGCCTAGCCCCTTCTACTTGGTGTGTCTAAACCCTAGATCACCGAGGCTCTCTCATAGTCCACCATACTCGCTCCGGCTTAAGGCGAAGCCCTGCGAGATCTCCCCTCTACTTCTGGTACCACGCCGTCGTGCTGCCGGAATCGCGAGGAGAGTGATACAACCTCTGCTGCCTGTTGGAACAAGGGAGAGGAAGGTCTTCGTCGAGTACCGAACGTGTGACCGACTGCGGAAGCGCTGCCGGAACGCAGCGCCGGAAGGATCGTCTATGCGATCTTGAGATCGGCAAGAGTACGACTACATCACCCACGAGAATCCGCTCTCGTTAAACACTTTGGAATCTTCAAGGGTGAGTTATTTTATCAACTCGTTGCTACAATCTAGTAGATAGATCTTGGCTTGTTTGTTTGTATGCGGTAGAATTTTTTTGTTTTCCATGCTACGAACCCCTACAATATCAAGTACGGATCCTTGGAGAAAAGTGCAGTTCAGAGAACTTGCTGGCTCAAGAACTTGACAACACGGTCATGTGATAACAAGGCGATACTTCTAGAGTATCACGAACCACCGGTATGTCTCTTAGTTCGAGAGGAAACTTGCTTTGTAAGGCAAGAAGACATACAAACTTGTTTGTTTGTATGCGGTAGAATTTTTTTGTTTTCCATGCTACGAACCCCTACAATATCAAGTACGGATCCTTGGAGAAAAGAGCAGTTCAGAGAACTTGCTGGCTCAAGAACTTTACAACACGGTCATGTGGCAACAAGGCGATACTTCTAGAGTATCACGAACCACCGGTATGTCTCTTAGTTCGAGAGGAAACTTGCTTTGTAAGGCAAGAAGACATAGTCTCAGAGATTCGGCACAAGCCTAAATCTTTGACCGAAGAGATGGTACCAGAGTAACGGGCTTGGTAGCACAATCAAACTTTGCTTAGTGCTAGGATTAACCAATCACGCTAAGAATGATACAAATGTCCTTAGAGTTCAAAACAATAATTATTGCTAAGAATCTCAGATGGCCACATTGTTACGCACACGCATCACTCACGAGCGCGAAAGCTCGAAGAGGGGTGGGTAAATATGTGTAAGAGCATCACTTCATTAAGGGGTCATAAAACTCAGCACGACCTCTTAGTATGAAAGAGTGTGATACTTCAAGGTAGAACAGATGGAAGACAATCAATGCCTCTTGATCTGTGGATTACAACACTTTGACCTGGTCCTAGATACGACGAGGTACTGGAGTTTGTTTCTCCTAGACATTCCAAAATGGTTTGTCATGACGGACCACAAAAGTATCTTACATCGGAAGACACCAATGCACATTTACTACTTGGCTACCAATTGGTAGACAAAGGTCAGAAAACAACAAGGGGAGGGGGAACATGCTCAGGATAGGATCCCGAGATGTGGATGCATAAGTCAACAATCTCCCGAAAACCAATGCATAGAAGGGGTAAGATGTGGCAGAGTCACGAGTATAGATGCGAGATTCATGAGGAGTACTCTTGTCGTGATCTATTTGGTTCATTAGAGAACATCTGCCATAGCATGTGGTAGTGGAAGTCCTTTATCGTCACTTTTAAATGACGACAATATCCACAAGCTTGAAGGCTAGAATTGTAATACCAACCATCCTGAGGTAATGTGTGAACATTAACAACAGGGGTTAAAGGGATGGATCTTGGGTTAAAGATCAGCTTCATGTACAAGATTCACAACACTAGAATCCAGCACAATCAGGGATCTTAGGTTCAAGTCCAAGGGTTAAAACCCAAAGAAATAAGTAACTACTACTTGAGTGACATGGCGTACACTACAAGGTAGTAATCACGAGGTAACTTCCAAAAGAAGGAACACCTTATGAAGTACCCAAACAAACAAAAAGGAGGCACTCGAGGCGAAAGGAAACATCGAAGCCTAGAACATAACACTACAGATCCAACAATATAATATTGTGGGTCCCAAAAGATAGAGAGATCATGACAGAAAGGAATCTCTAATGTGAACATGAGCAAAGGGAACAAGGAATTCACAACACACACCACTCTAGAGAACTCAACACTAGGTCAACTGGTTAAGAAACGGCATGCCCAAAAGGCACCTAAGTTTTGAAAGACAAGAAGAGATATCAAAACTTTTCCAAAATCAACACCAGATAAGATGACCCAGAGTTAGAGAGAAACTGGATAAGGAGTAAAAGAAGCATACTAGAGTTTTCGCAAATACTTTTCAGCTTTTAAAATAGTTTTCACAAACACTAGACTCATCATCGACCAATAGTAAGGTTTTCCTACGGTCGGTCCTGCTCTGATACCAAGAACTGTGACACCCCCAGGACCAGGGCTAAACAAATCCCATACCTACGTCTGAAATAAGCTTAACCTTGATCTCGAGAATATCCAGTGAAGAATCGGTAACACAACAGTGACCCTACGACACAAAATTTATTACAGCAAGCTCATAATTGAGCAGAGAACCAAAATATTACAAGCAGAGGTCACTGACCACAAACATGAAACAACGGAAAGAAAATTATGCTATTAAGTATAGCAAACTTAACAAATGGCCTAAGAGGCCTGAGCATAATGATGACGTCCCAGCCCATAGATTCTAGGCTGCCGACCGGGAACCCCAAGCTACTCGTCGATGTCGATGTAGTACGAAACTCGTCTTCAGGGAAACACTTACTCTTTCAAAAGTATCAACAAAGCAAGGGTGAGTACAGGGTGTACTCCGCTAGACTTCTGGCTGGTGGAGTTGTTTTGCATAAAGCCATCTTTTGTTTATAAAACAAGAGGGGGAAGAAGCTCGTCTAGTCAGAGTATTTTAAAAGGGGATAAGAGAGCGACATCTCCAAAGTATTGATCATCATCTTTTGATATCCACCAATCATCATCATCTACCAACTAGGATCACCCCCTCGTACCCATGAGGAAGCATCCTTAAGCACACGTTGATCTGCCAAGTTTTAAGATTAGGTTAAAGTTCTCTATGATCTTGAGTCCGGTCGCCAAGTCGTTCATAACCGTGAACACGGATTTTCGAAAAGATTATTACCCTGCAAGGGTGTACAACTTTACCCACACGTACTAACCTTCTCTTAATGCCACTAGTAATAGCCCTCTTCCTTGGAAGGCGGGCAGAGGGTGGTTAGACACGAAATTTACCTTGCCTTCGCCGAGACCATGAGTCACGCAATAAGTATGGTTCCGCCGTAACGGGTCAAATCCCGAAGCTGGTACTTAAATATGTGAGGCGGGGTTGGTTTACCAGGGGCGCTATCTACCCCAAGCAACCTCGGTCACGCTTACCTACCTGTTATGAATGCACCAACTTCACCCGGCAAATCTTTCAAAAGATTTTCTATGCATATGTCGAATGGAATTCCCGAACTATGTGACTCATGGAATCTACTAGGAAAGTTAGTCAGTCATGAGGTTGTCCAGGCCCCGTGTGGTTGCACGCTCGTCTTGGTTCCAAAGGCAAGAACTCAGGTCCTAGTGGTGGCGAGCATGGGACTAGAAAAACCACATCCCACCGTGGCCTCCCATACAAGCCTTAGCATGTTTAAATCATATCACCTCTGATATCATATCATCACGTTCTCCTGTCATACTAGATTCTCTGCATCTGATACATCATCTGGATGGACCATACTAAACAACTATGCATGGCTAAGCAGACACGAATAAGAGCTCTAGCAGTGCACACAAGCCAAACCTAGTTATGCTAGGAGAAGTGGATCAGGTAATATAAGCTCAAAAGGGAGTAATGCAATAGATAGGATACTCTATCTATCGATAAAAGACCACAGTAGAATCGTATGCAACATGGCAGAATTGAAATGCTTTCGAAATCATAAGATTTTATCATGGTGGGGCTATGCTTGCCTTTGCCAGTTGATAAACAATAAGCAGATCTTCGGGAGCATTGAACTTGACTTGGTTACAGTTGGTCAAGTATTGTTCGTCGATCTTCGACGGTGTTGACCTTGGTCTTCGATCTTGATCTCGATCTTGTATTTTTCTGACTTATAAATAAAAAGATATTGAATTTACAATATTAAATAAATTTCTGGAATTATAAAACCTTTTCTTTATTTAAATAAATCTGGGAAATACTTTTTATACCGAGGGCTGGCTAGCCACTATGGCTGACATGTGGGCCAGAGGCCACATAGGCAAGCCACGCAGGCAAGTGGGACAGGGGGGCGGTTGGGTGTTTCTCACTGAAGCAATAGCTAGCCACTGCCACTGACGGGTGGGGCATGGGTCGGGTCAACATGTGTGGCGCCCCGCAAAAAAAAACCACTACTAGAAAATCGCGTTATTTTTGTGCATTGCATCATCATGACCGCATGCTCATGTCATCATGCCACATTGCATTTGAGCATCGTCATGTCATCTTGCATTTTGTTTGTCTGAAACTATTTTCGAAAAAACATATTTTGTTTTCTAAACACCTCATCTTTTATTCAAACTACAAAACCTGGGTCTCCGGAATATTTCGTTTGGTCTACCCACGGTTTGCAAAAGCCCCGTTTTAAATAAATAAAATGTTTAATTATTTTTAGGGGGCAGCCGTACCGGGCCGATCCGACCCAGTCGGCCACCCCCAGTACAAAAACCAGCCTACCCAGACCTTTTCCTACCCCACCCTAGCCTACCCAGCCCCTTCCACATCACCCCGACCAACCACAGCTTGCCACCTCAGAGTTTCCTCCACCTCATCACCCGACACAGCCACCCTCACCAACCCCTCCACTCAACCACCGCCACCTACCATCATCCCGCTGGACCACCCCGCGCGTCCCTATCGCCACCGCTCCGTGGCTAATCGCCACCTGCCCCAACCCCCGCCGCCTCGGGATCCTAGCCTCTGCCTGGCCCCATCCGCAGGCGCACATCCCCACCTCCCTATCGCCTTCTCCCTCTCCCCGTGAGGCAGCGCCGCAGCCCCCTCCTGCCCCTTTGCCGGTAGATCCACCTACCCCTGCCTCCGGTCGTCGCCGACCTTGACCGCCGCCGCCCGGCCGTTGCTGCGCTGGCCCCGGGCGTCTCCTCGCCGTCCACCACCGCCTCCACCCACTTCTCCAGTGTCGCGCTGACCTCCCTCTCCCGGACGCGCCGGCCTCCTCTCTGCCTTCTCCCGCCGCGTCGTGGCAGCGTCGTCCTTCTCCAACCACCACACCCGCGTTTAGTCGCCGTCGCCGCGGACTCACCTCTCCTCCGCGTCAAGCCCGCCGCCGCCAGGCCTCTGCTGCTGCTTCCTCTCTCTCGCCCCTCCTCGAGCCTGTCCTCCTTCCCTCCGAGCCACCCCGCCGCCAGGTCTCCACCGGCGTCGCCTCCTCGACCCTCGCTCGGCTGGCCTCGACCGCGACCGCCACTTCCGCCTCCCATCCCTGCCGACCTCGGCAACGCCTCTGCGGGCGCTGCTCTGCAGCCCGGTCTCGCCTAGGCGCCACCACCAGGTCCTCCCTCGGCCTCCGCTTCCGGCCGCGAGCATCCGTTTCAGGCGCCGCCGCCGTCGGTCCCTCCTTGCTGGCCACGACCGCCGCGCGTCCTTCCCCACCGCGACCACGCCCACCTCGTCCGCCGCTGCCCTCTACCTGCCCTGCCTCCTCTGGTTCCCGCTCGGCCGGCCACGCAGGCGTGCTCCTTCCTCCCAGGGCTTCCCTCCTCCGTCTGCAACCGAAGCCAGGAGCCCGCCGCTAGCATTGCAAGGCTCGCCTTGCCTCTGTTTGTTTGGTGTTATGAGTTTGACCACAAGCTTCGGTGGACGTCTGCAGATGGTGTTGTCCAAGGACCATATCCCGTGCGAGATTAAGGTGCCGAGATAGTCTCTTCTACAAGACCCCGCCGATTTGATGCCGTGCCTTTGACACAGAGATCTACCGACGCCGAGACCCTAAACCCGTTGGTCATCTACAAAGATTGCCGAGAACCTCGGGTGCGCCAACATGGAAAACCGAAGACCGATCCCGGCGAACCCGGACCCCGATGACCCCATGATCTCCACTGCAGAACAGCAAGGCCTTCGGAGTGGAATCAACAAGATCTACCGCCGGACGCCAAGCACTCCTTCACGGACCCGAGGATCCGAAGGCCTCCTTCCCGGATTCGAAGACCAATCTTGTCAAACCCTCAGACCCCAAGACTTTCGACACTAATGTGTGACCCCTTTCTCGAGCCCTATTTTATAAATGTAATATCAAATTGTTGCATATTAAATTGTTCATCTCGCATGTATATCATGTGGGTTGGGGCATTATGCCGATTTACCTTATAATTAAATATGGAGGCTATATGCGGGCTATTCTAGTCTTATATTGGTCCCATTTAAATTTGTGTAGCGAACCGGTGATACTTTTTGCCATGTTAAGACAACATTTAAAATGTGGGGTATCTAAACAACATGAACCTAGTAAATAATTATCGGGACCCTGGTTCCGCTTAATATGGCCTAATTGCATCGCATGCCTGCCATGTCATACATCATACATGCATCATGCCCGATTTTCTACCGTAGTATTAAATAGTCCATCCGGTGTTTCTTCTAGTGCTTTGCTTCTTCACGGATTAGGCCGATGAGTTGATGCGAGTGTCGACCCGATCTTCGGATGAACCTTCGGCAATGTTTTCAGGCGAGCATCTCCCCTTTTCTACCTATCTTACTTTTATAGTATTTATTCCCTCCTGTTGATCTATTTCTATCTGTGTTGCGGTGCTCTAGTTTTCGTACCCGTGATATCCCTTGCAGCCTTATACTGCCTTGGACACATCCTACTACCTGTTGATTGGTAGATAGTTGTACTTGCGCGTCGTAGTCGCTTGCTCAAGTGCTGTTGCGTGTCGTCAAGTACCACAGTTGTTGGAGTGTTGCCGCATGTTTAATGTTGTAGGTGATCATGGCTTTAATTACTGTTTAGTAACTAAAATTGAAAGTAGGTAAATGTAGAGGCACCGGTGGGTAATAGACAATATTTGGATTTTAACCGCTCACTGGTGTCCCGTAGGACCCCGAGTTCTTGACACCTGTTCCGAGATCGAGCGCGCTAACCACAGGTGGGGTGTGTGGGCACCCCCATCGATTAGTACCTGAATTCAAAGTATTGTACCGGGGGCCACAAGTAGTTTGGGGCTTTATTACTATCCTGTACTTATGCCATGCTTTACTGCTTTATTTACGATTGTGCGTGGAGCACCTGTACTGTTTAGGACCGTGACACGTTTTCGCTGTATCGACAAGCCCAGTCACACTTTCGGGTTCCCAGTCATTTACAGCCGTCTACACAAACCCTGAGTCCGTCTCGGAGACCGTCCGACTTCGTTGCGGGTAGCTTAGTGGGGTGGCCCCCATGTACTTGCTTTGGGTCTGGGAAACGTCATGACTTAGGCCCCGCCGACATACCGATGGGTGTATGTTAACTGATCTGGCAAAAAGGGTCGAAGTGCGTGTGGATACTTTGGTGCACCCCTGCAGGGTTAAATCTTTTCGAAAAGCCGTGTCCGCGGTTATGGACGACTTGGAGCACAGTTCTCGATCATAGACAACTATAACTAAAGTTTACTGTTATAAATTGACTTGTATACGATATGTCTAATAATCAGATCCACTACAACGGAATGGCTAAATAAAAGTACCAACAACTGCTGGGTTTGGGATATCTCATGCTTATTATATCTGACTAGTAAGTGTTGCACTACAACGGAATGGTTAACTAAAACTGCCCACTGCTTAATATATCAGGACGACTCATGCTATCTATACCTGACTAGTAATTGATGCAACGATAACTGAATAAATAAAACTGCCAACTGTGTGAGTTCCTCGGTTGACTTCCTCGTTTGGTCTCGAGGGTGAATACCAGGATGGGTATGATTGGTGGTAGCATCAGGTTGGTTCCGAATAGGTCTTTCTTATCCCTCTCTGATAGCCGACAGTTATATCGAGTCTCTATAGGTTGCTTAGTGCATGATGCGCTGCCGCTTCAGCCCACCATACCTATGTAGGCGAGGACCGCCGAATTCTAGTCTCGCCGTGTACTGGCCTCAGTACTGACCGCTCTCTTTTTCCTTTGCCCTTTGTCGGCACCCCTTTTGTTTAAGCAGGTTTTGAGATCGACGTCGTTAGCAGGGTTACCCTTCCGGCTTGGCCTGGGCAGGGTTATGGACGCCATTGGTTATTCTTCAGGGCTCTTAGCTCAATTTGCATCTTGTCTGTACTCGGATGCTGTATTGTTTTCAAGGTGATCTGGATCTTTGTACTGCAAATCTGTATTCTTGACTCTTTGAGTCGCTGTTGTATATATATGTTTTGTGGGTTCCATCGAGGACTATTGTGTAATGGTATTACTTCGTTTTCCACCCGCACGCAAGTGCCTGGTGGGCACCTTTGAATCGTTTCTATGCGGGTTTTGGCGGGAAGCGCTGAAACTTGCATAGGGCCGATTCTGAGGGTGTTACAACATGCCACGCAAGTGCCACGCTGGCTCGCCGGCGAGCACGGCAGACGGCGGCGGTTGGCAGAGCTAGGAGGCGAGCGGGCTAGCGCGGAGGGGCGGGTTCGACGCAGCACTCTGCGGGGAGCCTAACTGGGGCGGCGCCGCCATGATATGGTCGCCGAAGCGACGGCGGCAAGCGGCGGTGCATGGTGGGGTGGCAATTCAGAGAGAAAGGGAGGTAGAGGAGAGGTCCTTCCGGACCGTGGGCTCACTGAGAGTGCAGAGGAAGGCTCGAGGAGGCCAGGCGAGGTCGGAGGGCGTCGAAATCGTCGACAGAGTCGGTGGCCGGCGCTCGGGAAGACGGCTCAAATCCGGCGATTAGGGGGCTCCCTGGCTAGCACGTTTGGGGGGGGGGAAGATGAAGTCGAGCATGGCGGTCATGATGGTGGTCTCAGAACGGCGTTTGGGAGGTCGGGATCAACGACATCGAGCGACGACCTCTGCTAGGGTTTCGGGCTTGCTCAGGAGAGGATGAACGGAAGCAAGGGAGGGAGGGGAAAGTGGATAGGGGGAAGGAAGACGTAGCGGGGTGGCCTCCTTATCCTCTCGCGGACGCAGAACGGCGACGGCGCGAATCACTACGCGCAAGGACGGCGAGAGCGCCGACAGCGGCCGTGGTCAACGAAGACGACGACAGACAGAACGTCGAAGGGGTACGGGCCTGGAGTGGGCCGCTGTTGGGCCGGGGTGGGCTGCAGCAAAGGTTGCAGAGAGGGAAGAGGGAATATGCTGCGGCCTCGGAAGCTGTTGCTGCTATTTTTTTTAGCAAAATCTTTTTCTCTTTCTCTTTTGTATTTCTGTTTATATTTTCATTTCAAATTCTGTTTTGAATATTTCAAAAATACCAGGGACTTTTATGAGATGTATAAAATATTGTAGGGGCCCTTTTATACAATTTGGGCTCCGACTATTTTGTACTTTTCAAATTTAAACCATTTTGAATGGATTTGAGAGAATAAGAAGGAAACTAGGGTTTGGGGTTTTGCATTTATTATTTTATTCAATGCACAATTTGAATGATGATGCTTATGCAATGCACAATCAAAACCCTATTATAGATTAGCTAAAACTGGGGAGTTACACAAAGTAATCGTAGAAATATGTGGGAGCCATATGAATTTCCAGATTCCTCTATTGGTTATTGATCGGAGAAGTGTCCCGGTCATGTCCGCATAATTCACGAACCGTAGGGAGACACACTTAAGGATTCGATGTTGTTGAGTAGTTATGGAATGATGAGTAAGAGACCGAATGTTGTTCGGAGTCTCAGATGGGATCTGGGATATCATGAGGACATCCGGAATGGTCCGGAGAATAAGATTCATATAAGGAAAGTCCTGTTTCGGAGTTCGGAAATGATTCCGGTGTTTTCACCAGGAATGTTCTAGAAGGGTCTGGAAGGTCCGGCACTCCGGAGGGGAAGGGTACATGGATGTGTCATGACAATGTGGAATGGTTGCATCATGTACTAGGTCACTTGGCTGGGCAATATGGAGAGAGAAATCAAATCCTAGTTTGAAAGTCAAACGCCAATTTGAAAAGTCAAATCCGAAGTTTTGCTTGGTGGAGGGAGAGTAGGAAACCTACTTGGGGAGGAAGTCCCACTCCCTCCACCCACCGGCCATGAGGAGGAGTTGGAGGAGGACTCCCTCCTCCCAAACCGCCCCCTTCACACCAAAACCCTAGCCCTTGGCGCCACCACCTCCAATTGTTGCCGCCGCCTAGGTCTCCTCTTCTAGCCGACTTCGGGCAAACCCTAGCTTTCCCTAGCCACCGGCCAAGCCCACCCCTTGGTGCCTCTAAACCATAGATCGCCAAGGCCCTCTCTCATACTCCACCATACTCGCTCCGGCTTAAGGCGAAGCCCTGCGAGATCTCTCCTCTACTTCCGACACCACGCCGTCGTGCTGCCGGAATCGCGAGGAGAGTGCTACAACCTCCGCTTCCTGCTGGAACAAGGGAGATGAAGGTCTTCATCGAGTACCGACGTGTGACCGACTATGGAAGCGCTGCCGGAACGCAGCGCCGGAAGGATCATCTACGCGATCTTGAGATCGGCAAGTGTACGACTACATCACCCACGAGAATCTGCTCTCGTCAACCGCTTTGGAATCTTCGAGGGTTAGTACTCTATCGACTCGTTGCTACAATCTAGTAGACAGATCTTGGCTTGTGTGTGTTCTTGCGATAGATTTTTTTTTGTTTTCCATGCTACGAACCCCTACATGCCCGTCTTCGCCACCGGATCACGGATTTGGAGGAGACCATCCAGGAGAGAGACATGCAGTTGGAGGAGAGGGAGAATGCAGGGGAAGATCTTTGTGGAGACCCCTACTCCTATCTCAGCGATGATGATGACTTTCTGGAGGATCAGGCCATGTACTTCTTCACCGATGAGGATGACTTCGCCTTCATCGATGATGAGGATGATCAGGACACTGACTTCGAGGAGTAGTAGCACTTGAGCACTAGCGTTAGTGAGTTGTAGTCGGTCCCACAGTATCGTAGCTTCATAGAATGGTTCTTAAAACCATCTGTTTTTCTTTGTTGTGGTGTGTGTTTGTATTGTGTGCTATGAATGAATGAAAAGCATGTTGCTAGAAAAATCTGAGTCAAACTTCAAAAACTTTTCAAAATCCCTGAACCTTAGAAATTTCCCTCTTTTCTCATGATCTATCTCAATCTTCAGATGCCTCATGGAGGAAGCGGTTCATCCACGGACCCGATGTTGTAGATCTTGCAAATATTGGTTTCTGACCGCGAAGCTGAACGAGTTGAACGTCAAGCCAACTTAGCCACCCTTCAACACATCGCCCAGATGGCCATCACCAATCAAGGCCATGGAAATCAGGACAACCATGGATCGAAGCTCAAGAATTTCTAGAACACCAATCGACATGTTTTCTCTAAGTCAGAAGAGCCCCTAGATGCAGATGATTGGCTGCAAACCATGGAGAACAATCTGGAGGTCGCAGGAGTGGAAGCTAACAAGAAAGTTCTGTTCTCCACCCACTACCTGGCCGGAGATGCAAGAGCATGGTGGAACAACGTTCGTGCAATGACCGGAGATCAGATGATGACCTAGGATGAATTCAAGGTCAAGTTCAGCAGAACCCATGTGCCACCGGGTTTGATCAAGAGGATGAGAGATGAATTCAGAGAACTGAAGCAAGGAAGGATGACAGTAGTGGAATACCATGACAAATTCTTGTCATTAGCTAGGTATGCACTGGATGAGATCGACACCGAAGCCAAGAAGGAGAGATTCTTGAATGGTCTACACGATGAGATGCAAACAATGTTAGTCAATATCCCCTTTGCTGATATTGAAGCCTTAGTTGACTCTGCCATTCATATGGAAGGAAAGATCAACCAAGCCAATGAGAACCGCAAGCGCCGCATGATGCATCAACCAGGAACCCACCATACACCAAAGTATCGCCCTAACCCATCTCAAGGATTTGCCCCGAGAACCAACAGACCCCCGATGAACCGTCCGACCTATCCCAACCGTGGAAACCCAAGGCCCGGAGGAAACCACAACAACCCCGGCAACTCCAGCAATTTCAACCGTGCACCACCCAAGTTCAATAACAACAATGACGCCACCAACCCCAACACTGCCCCAAGGACTGGAAGCAATGTTGTTCCTGTTGCAGCAAAGGACAATTCGGAAGTGACTTGTTATGAATGTGGAACCAAGGGTCAGTACTCCAATGAGTGCCCTAAGAAGATTGCCGCAGCCCCCAATGAAAATGCCCCAGCTCAGCAGCAACGTTGTGTTCAGCCCGGAAGAAGGTTTGCCCCAGGAAACTCGCTCAACCGCAACGACCGTCTCTTTCTCATGCATGCTGAAGAAGCCCAAGAAGCGCCAGATGTCGTGCTAGGTATGTTTTCTGTTAACTCAGTACTTGCAAGAGTGTTGTTTTATTCTGGAGCATCGCACTCATTTGTCACTGAAGAATTTGCATGCACTAGTAAGATTCAACCAACCAAATTGAAGCATGTTATGATTATTCAAATACCCGGTTCAACCACCAAAGCTAGGAAAATTTGGAAAGCCGTTCCTATCCGAATCCAGGGCATAGATTTTTATGCTATTCGAATAGTAATCGGAACTAAAGGTTTGGAAGTAGTACTAGGAATGGATTGGATGTAGAAACACAAAGGATTAATTGACTGCGTGAAGAAAGCCATAACCATGACCAGTACAGCCGGAATATCAGTTGAGCATGTGTCTGAAACCTTGCCTCGTCAATTAAAGTGCAACAAGAGTATAGCCCAGCCTACCATTGACCCAGTCTGGATAGTCTGTGAATACCCCGATGTATTTCTAGATGTTTTGCCCCGTATGCCTCCAGATCGGGATGTAGAGTTTTTCATTGAACTAATACCTGGAACCAGACCCATAGCCCAGAGACCATATAGTATGAACCCGTCTGAACTAGCAGAACTCAAGAAGCAACTGGACGCCATGCTAGAAATTGGACTAATTCAACCAAGTGCGTCACCTTGGAGATCACCTGTCTTGTTTGTGGACAATAAAGATGGAGGTAACCGTTTTGTGTACGGATTATCGGAATTTGAATGATGTCACTATAAAAACAAGTACCCATTGCCGAAGATAGAAGATTTGTTTGACCAGTTGACTGGTGCCAAGGTGTTTTCTAAGATTGATCTTAGAACTGGCTATCATCAACTCAAGATTCGTGCAGAGGATATTCCAAAGACTGCCTTTACCACCAGATATGGATTATACGAGTATACGGTCATGTATTTTGGATTAACCAATGCCCCGCTTATTTCATGAATCCCATGAATAAGATTTTTATGGAATTCCTGGATAAGTTTGTCGTTGTTTTCATCGATGACATTCTGATTTATTCCAAATCGGAAGAAGAACATGAGCTACACCTAAGGAACATTCTTGGAACCCTTAGAGAGCATTAGATATATGCCAAGTTTAGCAAATGTGAATTCTGGTTACAGGAGGTAGGATTCCTCGGACATATCGTATCAGCCGGAGGAATTTCCGTTGACCCTGCGAAGGTGAAGGATGTTGAAGATTGGCAAGCCCCAACCACTCAAACCCAAGTTCGTGCATTTCTCGGATTAGCGGGATACTACCGCAAGTTCGTAGAAGGATTCTCGAGTATTGCCAGACCCATGACCCAATTGCTGAAGAAGGAAAATAAGTTTGAATGGACGGACAAATGTGAAGCGAGTTTTCAAGAACTCAAGAGAAGATTGATTTCAGCCCCAATCTTGATCATGCCGGATATCACTAAGCCCTTTGATGTGTATTGTGACGCATCCAAGATCAGTCTCGGATGTGTGCTAATGCAAGAAGGCAAAGTTATATCTTATCTATCCCGACAACTGAAACAGCATGAACAGAATTATCCAACCCATGACCTTGAACTAGCAACCGTAGTTCTAGCCCTGAAGACATGGAGGCATTACCTGATGGGAAACCGTTGTGAGATTTATTCGGATCACAAGAGCTTGAAGTATATGTTCACTCAGAAGGAGCTGAATATGAGACAGAGAAGATGGATTGAGCTGATCAAGGATTATGATCTGGACATTCACTATCACCCCGGTAAAGCCAATGTGGTAGCAGATGCCCTTAGCAGATTGTCGTGCCGCTTGAACTCCATGATTTTGAAGGAGCAACCAATTTGCACAAAGAGATGGAAGATTTCCGAATGGAATTAGTAAGTGAAGGATTTTTGGCTAGCATAGAACTTCAACCTACTTTGATCAGTCAGATCAAAGAGGCGCAGAAAGGAAATGCTAGTATCGACGGAATTAAACGTCGTATCGGTACATTCAAAGTACCCGGATTCACCGAAGACGAAGAAGGAGTTTTGTGGTACAAAGGACGCCTTTGTGTACTAGCAGATTCGGATATGAAATAAGTTATTTTGAAGGAAGCCCATGATACTCTTTATTCTATCCACCCCGGAGGAACGAAGATGTATCAGGATTTGAAGGAACAATTTTGGTGTAATAAGATGAAGAGAGAAATCGGAAGCTATGTCTCCAAGTGTGATATATGTCAGAGAGTCAAGGCGGGGCATCAAATACCCGCAGGACTGTTGCAACCATTACAGATTCCGGAATGGAAATGGGATTCCGTTGGAATGGACTTTATCACCGGATTGCCTACTTCTAGTAGGGGAAATGACTCTATATGGGTCATAGTTGACAGATTGTCCAAAGTCGCCCATTTCTTACCAGTCAAGACCACATACCAGAGTTCGAAGCTAGCGGAGTTATACATCGCTAGAATCGTTAGTTTGCACGGAATCCCCAAGAACATTGTATCGGATCGAGGAACCCAGTTTACCTCGAGATTCTGGAAGAAAGTCCAAGAAGGTTTAGGAACCCGACTAGATTTCAACACCGCGTATCACCCTCAGATCGATGGACAAACGGAGCGAGTTAATCAAATACTCGAAGATACGTTGAGAGCATGTGTGCTAGAGTATGGATCTAAATGGGAAGACTCTCTGCCTTTCGCAGAATTTTCATACAACAACAGCTACCAAGCTAGTTTTCCAATGGCCCCATTTGAATTCCTGTATGGAAGGAAGTGTCGCACCCCTTTGAATTGGTCGGAAGTAGGAGAGAGTCAGATTTTCGGACCCGGCATCCTACGAGAAGCCGAAAAGAAAGTTCACAAGATTCGTGAGAACCTCAAGACCGCCCAGTCAAGACAGAAGAGTTACACCGACAAGAGACGTTGAGACCTCGCTTTCAATATCAGAGATTTCGTGTATCTCAAAGTGTCGCCTTTGAAAGGAATGCAACGTTTCCAGCTCAAAGGAAAGTTAGCACCCAGATATATCGGACCCTTCAAGATTTTGAATCGTCGAGGAGATGTATCATATCAATTCGAGCTTCCAGAGGAAATGTCAACAGTGCACAATGTGTTCCATATATCGTTACTTCGCAAATGCCTGAAGTTCCAGAGAAGACTGAAGTTTTCAAGAACATTGATCACCGGACCATAGAGATCAACGATGACCTGACCTATTCCAAAGTACCCTTCCGTATTTTGGAAGAAGCTTTCAGAACCACTAGGACCCGAAGCATCAAGTTTCTCAAGATTCAGTGGAGCAACCACACTGAAGAAGAAGCTACCTGGGAGTTTCCCGATCTCTTTAAATCCTAGGTAATCTTTTTCTTCCTTTTTCAAATCTCGGGACGAGATTTTGTTTAAGTCGGTAAGGTTTCTAACATCCCAAAAATATAAAACAATGATCATCAAACTCTAATCACTAAAATTAGGGTTAACAAAAACTTTGATTAATTAAAACCATATGAATGCATGTCTGAATGAGATGATTTGATAAGTGCATGAATGAACTTGTGTGATTAACCTAAATAGCAAGAAATGGTTTAAATAAGAAAATAACATCATATAAAACATTTCCATACATAAACAAATCAAGAGAAAATCAAAAAACAAATCAAATAAAGCAAATGGTCATTTTTGCCAATGTTGCTCACTAGGTCACTTTGAGTGTTTCTAGTACAAGATTTCAAATAGAAACTTTCCCAATTCTTTTCGCCCCTTGCTAGAACAAGTAAAAGTGAATCAAAGGCCACCTTTCAAACTTACAGAAACAATTGGCAACCTTATTCAAATCGCAATTAAAAATTGAATATTTATCATATGTGAAGATCGCCCATTTTCAAAACCCAACCAAACCAGTGCCCCTTGACTAATCCAACTAACCAGACACTCCCTAGTATGTGCCTAGCAAACCCACCAAGTTTGAATGCAAAATTCAAATTTGAATCTCTTGCGGCAATTTTATCAAACACCTTGCAGATACAAATCAAACAAACATGAATCACTATAGTGTGCAGTAAATTTGGCCTAACTTGTTTCCTATCTATCTCACTCTACACCCTCAGTAGATCATCTAACTTGTTTAATCACTCTAGCTCACTGTAAACCAGACCATGCCATTAATGGCAAGCATGTTGAGCCTCACCTTGCCACCCCATTGTCGATAGCAAGCTAGGAGCAGCACCAAGCCTATCAAGCATGTCTAGCAGGTACTCCACCGTCCACTGCCACTCCCTATCCCAGCCCCGAGCACTGTCAGCCCCTGGACCACACGACAAGACCATGCCAAACCTCTCTGCGTGCGAGCTGAGAGCGCGCCAGTGTGTCACCCTTGACCAGCACCCACAGACCGTGCACCGCCCTCGCCGCGTGCGTGCGTGATCACCACCGCGCCAGCAACCCCGCAGACATGCGCGTTCGTCGCCGCGCGACCAGGAGCACCCGTGCGCCATTAAAATCGCTGTCGGACCCGCTCAGAGCATCGAAGCGTGCCGAACGATCAGCACCGCCCCACGGCTCGCCACCACGCCGTTGAGCTTCGCCAAGGAACATAGCACCGCCCCTACCGTCGCCCATGCCAGTAGCACTATATGCCGTCGACCACGACGATCTCAGCACGCGCCCGTCGGTCCCCTTGAGCCACTATATATAGAGGCATCCACCGCTTGTTTCTTCACACCAGTTCACTCCCCTCTCCCTCAGAACCACCCCACCTCACTCCCGGAGCAAGGTGAGCAGTGCATCGTCAGAATTTGGCCGGAGCCCGCCGCTGTTGGAGGAGAAGGGGGCCGTCGATTGGAGCCGCCCCAGGAGAAGCTGTCGGTACCAGGAGAACCGTCGTCGCCGACTTCGTCATGCGCCCCCGTCGCCGACCCTCGTCTAAGCCTCGGTGAGCCTCCCACGACCCCACCTACCGCACTAGGGTTCTTTCTCACCGGCGCTGCCCGACGTGGACGATGAACCAGAGCCTTTCGATTAGAAACTAGATCCCACGGTCCACATTGCCCCGTACCGCTTCACCCCTCACTGTCTCACTGACGCGTGGGGAGAATCACTTAACCAGCCCGCGCGGGCGCTGTGCGTAGTGGGCCGACCCAGTAAAACATCCCGCGCGACCCAACAATTCAAATTTATTTTTATTCATTTATTTTCAAACACAGTTCTGTACCTAGATTCAAAAATCAACCCAGCTTGATTCACTAAACCAAAATGCATGAAACTAATTTTGTTAGAAAGGTACTAGAAATATTGATCCAAGCCCGTTGGATTCAAACCATTTGGATTTATAGATCAAACATGGTAAAAATAACAAGGCAGAAGCTTTTCTGCATTCAAACATTTTTCAAAATTCAACCATAAGAACTTTTGAGTTGATTACAACTCTCAAAAATCACATTTGACCATAACTTTCAGAATATATACAAACATATGGGTTTACTTGCAGAGATAATGTTCAAGTAATAAAAGAATGCCACATAGGCATTTCTAGTCACTTTATTTAATTAAAATAATCAGGTTAAACCTTATTAAATTGTGACACCACTTTAAATCATATTCCTATGTACTGAAATATGTGGTGATGGCATGCGTCAACATGATCCCATGTTTGAGTTGGAGAATATTAAATCTGAAGTAGTTTTTCAATGAGTAGAAATTACTTTTCTTAAATAAAATAAATAAGACAAGTGTTTTAATCCTTGTAATGCTAGAGATGATGATAGATCATCTAGTGTGAACCTTTGTGTGATGATTATAAATAGTTAAGTATTGTTTGGTGATTGTGTACCTCGTATTTATTTATAGACGCTAGTACCGACCAAGGATACGAGGAGGAAGGAGGATACTACGAGGAATAAGCCGAGGAGAACTTCAACCACTGCTCTGCACAAGGCAAGCTTATACTTGCAATTATGCAAGCTAACACTTGCAAGATACCCTACTTATGCAAGCCTAATGCTACTAGTTGAATGAGCAAGCTATTAACTTAGCAAGCTTACACCACTTGATACCCAATTCTAGTTTTACTTGCAAGCTTAATACTTTATTTTCTTTATCAAAGCTTTCTCTTAGAGTTTACATAGTGACTTGTAGATTCTAGAAAGATAACTGAAGGTAGCATAAAGAGCATAAAATTTTGGCCTAAGTTAGATAATCTTAATGTCATCCTGAGGCATGAGATTTACTTAGATAAGACACACTTGTTTATTACCCACTATTAGTATTTACCTCCACTTGTAGATGCTAGTGCTAAGCATAAAACTTGATCAACTTTAGATGGGAATACTTGGTGAAAATGGTTATGAAAACCTTAGAACGATGAGTCATTCTACTGAAATGTTTTGACATGTGTTCTTGAACACCAGCTGATTTTGATGATGAAAATGTTGAGTCATGATCCTTAGCCCTTTATAAAACTGATGGTTGTCTGGATGCGATACCATTCCAAGTTTACCGTACAACCACAATACCCGAAAATTGGGTAGGGCTTGACTGGAAATTTATATACCTTAGTATGGGTTCCCTTACGGCCAAGGTCTGAGCTGAGGCTATCTTGTGAAGATTGTCCACCTGTGCAGTACCCAGGATGACAGTTGGTCATGGTTGGGAGGCCAAACTCATATGAGAGGTGCCTATACTAGGGCGTGTAATTGAAAGGTTAGGATTGATTATCCGCATACTGAGTATGGTGACTTCAGGACTGCTCCTGCCGGATGTATCGAATGTTGTGGTGAAAGTATACAATCTCTGCAGAGTGTCAAACTATTCGAATAGCCGCGTCCGCGGTTATGGACAGTTGGAATGGACATACTGTTCCCCCGTCAAATGTTTTCAAAACCACTTGTGAAATGATTTGTGACTTTGACTTGACCACAACAGAGTTGTTATATGAAATTCAAGTTCACACTTAGGTGTTATAAAACTTTCAATTAGTTTTCTTTGCTTCTGAACTTAGTAGAGGTAAATCTGACTTTTTGCAAAACTACCCTAGAGCTTAGTATCCTACTACAAAAACCCCCTTAACTTGTTAGTATTAGTTTGCGAGTACTTAAAGAGTACTCATGGCTTTGTCCCTGGCTATTCCCGTGGCTAGACTATGAAGAGGAGTATGAGGATGACAGACCGCAGGAAGGTTACGACAACTAGGATCATCTCCCATCGTCAGCATTGCTTGTGACCCTAAAGGTGGAGCTTCGCCTACGCTATCGTTACTATTACGTTATTCCGCTACTTGAATTGTATTAAGAACTGGATCTTGAGATCCTTATTTGTGTAAGACCTTATGTATGGTTTGTAAAGGATGTTGTACTGTGATATCCAAATTTGTTATGTCTCGCAAAAATGGTAATCCTGGAATTGCAATGTATGGCATAACAGGCATCTGGAATTAAAAATCCGGGTGTTGACATAGGCTCACTAGGACAGCGAGAAGGTGATCATGTGGTGGAATCTCAATAGAAACAATACAAGATGGTGGAGGAGAATAAGGACAAACAAATAGGTAAAGCTAGGAGAACCAAAGGGCAAACAACAAGACTTATGAGGTTGTGGATGAACTCAGAAGGAAAAACAATAGAGTGAATACTGAAGGCAAGATGATGGACAAGGTAGTGGATTTGTCCAAGAAAATAACCTAGAGTCTAGCTTAGGTATGCCCACTGTCCTTTCTTCCACCTTTGAAACTTTCAATTTTGTTGCTTCTAGTATTAGTATCTTTATGGGAAAGAATGTTGTTGAAACTAATAATACTGTCAGAGCTATTAAAAGCTTAAAGGAAGCTAGATTTAATCTATTTGTAGCTAGTAAGGATACTTGTAAACAAATGAAGATCAATGGGGAATCTAAACTATATAGTTTTGATCCTAAGTCCATTCATGTTGTTATATCCGTTGGAGATGATGATAATAGTCCGAGTAGTGATAATAGTAGTGTTTTTATGCTTATTTTGATTCTTGCATTTGAGGGATATATTCTTTAGGAAGATTAAATATACATAGGATTTCTATTACTACTGGTAGAGATAGGGTAGAGGGATAGGTAGAGATACAAATAATATTCCTGCTATTAATATTTTAGGTAGAAACACTGATAATTTTTATATGATGGCCCTTTTTGGAATTTTATAGGTGTAGGTGGCCATGATACTAGAAGGTCTATTAAATATCATGTGGATGATTATGATGTTTCTTTTATTGGTCTTTGTAAACTTAAGAGCTATTGTTCCTTTGTCTTGGCTTAATTTTATGACTGGAAGGAATCTTTTACTCCCTCCATTTCAGTTTATAAGTCATGTGCATAATTCTATGTCGCCAAATTGAGCAACTGAGTATGAGTTGTATAATTTTTATATTATATAATTCAAATTATATAGGTCAAATGGATAACCTAGATATACACGCAGGACTTATTAACCGAAACGGAGGGAGTACTTGACATGTGGTTGGTACGAGAGGCTTAGTTGGAGGTCTCGTTTTGGTATGGATAATGATAAGTTTGATATACTAGAGTTTAGTGGTGGCCTTCATTTTATTCACATGTTGCTCAGAGACAAAAATTCTAATTTTCCTGTTTTCTTGTTTATGGTCCTCTACGTAATATATATAATGAGACGTTCCTGATTGAATCGGTGCAAGTTCTTATTTGTAGTAAAAGTCTTTTTATTGTTGGAGGTGACTTCAACATCATTAGAAAATCTACTGAAAGTAACAAAAATAAGAAAGTTTCTAAATGGTCTTTTAAGTTTAACTCTATTATAGAACACTGGAATCTAAGAGAACTAGACAACATTGAGAATTTTTTTACCTGGTCTAATAACCAAGAGAACCTAGTTTTTGAAAAGTTGCATATATTTCTTGTTAGTACAGATTGGGAATGTAATTACCCTCTTTCTTTGGATCTGATCATATTCCTCTCGTGATTGATTCTAGGCCTTTACAAGCCAAAAACACTAGGCCTTCTAAATTTGAGGTTTGTTGGTTTCTCAAGCCAGATTTGGTAGATGTTGTTAGGAATTTTGGTAGGTTGGAACTGCAACTTGGAAGGGTTGGGAAAATAAAAATGCTGCTAGAAAATAGATTTGATAGACAAAAATAGTGAGATTCATAGTCGTTATGTGGATGATTACAATTTTAAGGCTTTTGGAAAATGAGTTGGCTATTATTTATAAGGAAGAGAACATTAAATGGTTAAAGAGATCCAAAGAAAAATAGTTGTCAGAGGGAGATGCCATAAGTATTTACTTTATGACGAAAGCTATGGGGAGAAAATAAGAAATAGGATTATTTATCTTAAATAGGATGATAGGTTAGTTCATGGTGACCAAGATTTATTGCTTTTTGCTACTTCCTTTTATAAAAGTTTGCTTGGGACTAGTAATATAATTAAATCTATTAGCTTAGTTTTACCTATTACTAATGTGTTGAATGTGATTGACCATGTTGGACTTACTGTACCCTTCACCTTGGAGAACATTAAGATTGTTGTTTTTCAAATAAAACCTAATAATGGCCTGGATCCTAATGGTTTCCATGCTGAATTTTATTAGAAGTTTTGGGACTTTGTTGGACCATAACTATTATTGTCGTTTAATGATTTTTATAGTGGTAATCTGGATATAGCTAGATTTAATTATGGGTTGTTGCATTTTATTTCCAAAGTGTCAAGGTGGTGATAATATTCAGGCTTATAGGCCTATTTGTTTACTAAATGTACTTCTAAAATCTTTACTAAGGCAACCAATAACATAACTAATCTTAAAGTTGATCAAGTTATTTCTCCAATTCAAAGTGCTTTTATTAAGGGGAGGTACATACTAGATGGAGTGGTCTTTTACATGAAACTTTACATAAATTAAAGATGGAAAAAACAACAACAATAGTTTTAAAATTAAACTTTGAAAAGCTTATGATAAAATCGAGAAGTCTCTTTCAGAACAAGTTCTTTCAATGAAAGGTATCCCTCCTCTTTTTATTAGATGGGTAATGGCTATTGTTAATGATGGTTAGGTGGTTGTGATAGTCAATGACCAAATACGACCTTATTTTAAAACAGAAGTGGGCTTGAGACAAAGGAGATCCTATGTCCCCAATTATTTTTAATATCGATTTTGATGTTTTATCCATCTTAATTCATAGAGCCGAGGAAATATAGGTTGATTAAAGGGGCCATTAGTCATTTAGTACCTAATGGGGGTTTCTGTGTTACAATATGCATTTCTTTGAAGATAGTTTAGATAGTGTTATGAATTTGAAAATTATCCTTTGCCTTTTTGAACATTTATTAGGTTTGAAAGTTAATTTTTATAAGAGTGAAATATTTTTTAGGGGATGTTGTAGATAGGGTGGAAGAATATACTACTATGTTTACTTGCATAAAAGGGAAGTTGCCTCTTAAAATTTAGAAGTCCTAATTCAGGATAAGACTAAGGAGTAGTGATTGGAAACCTTTTGAGGATAAAATGAAAAATAAGATCCATAACTGAAAAGGAAATTTCCTATCGTATGGTGGTAGATTATTTCTTTTGAGAGGTTGCTTGATAATGTCTCTTTATATTTGCTTTCGTTTATGAAATTCCTAATTCTTAAAGGAACTAAGAGTAGAATGGAGTTCTTTATGAAAAGATTATTTTGGCAAGAAAATAATGGGTCAAACATTGTACCAACATATTCCAGGATACACGCATTGGACAATGTATTCCAAGATATTGTTGCCAATCGGTTGTAGCAAAGTGTTCCAAGATACAAGCTTGAGGCCAATTAAATCTCTTCTGAACGTCACGAGTTTGGTGGAAAAGGCTCCCAAAACTGTTATGAGTATATCGCTCTTCTGAAGAACAATATTTTATAGAACTTGATATTTCTCGAAGAATAGGATTTCTCAACCACTTGTCCTCCAAAAATCTCTTTTCAAGCAATCTTTAATTATAAACGATTTAAAATGAAAGAACCGTTTCTTCATTACTACTAGACCAGCTCAAATATGTGAGACACCTGTGTAGGGGTTCGTAGCATGGAAAACAAAAAAATGTATCGCATGAACACACACAAACCAAGATCTATCTACTAGATTATAGCAACGAGTCGATAGAGTACTAACCCTCGAAGATCCAAAGCGGTTAATGAGAGCAGATTCCCGTGGGTGATGTAGTCGTTCACTTGCCGATCTCAAGATTGCGTAGACGATCCTTCCGGCGCCACGTTCCGGCAGCGCTCCCACATTCGGTCACACATACGGTACTATATGAAGACCTTCCTCTCCCTTGTTCCAGCAGTCAGCGGAGGTTATAGCTCTCTCCTCGTGATTTCGGCAGCATGACAACATGATGTCGAAAGTAGAGGGGAGATCTCGCAGGGCTTCTCCTAAGCCGGAGAGGGTATGGTGGAGTAGAGAGAGCCTCGGGGCTAGGGTTTAAATGCCGAGGGAAGAGGGCAGCTGGCGGCTAGGGTTTAGGCTAGACGACAACGGCGGTTTAGAGGGGATCTAGGCCGCCGGCGGCTTGGGGGGCAGCGGCGGCCTAGGGATTGGGTCTTGGGCGCCTTGGGCAAGGGTACTACCTTGGGGTGCTCCCCCATCCCTCCTTATATAGGTGGGGGCGTCCAAGGGTGTTCCCAACCCAGGTGGAAACCCTCCCTAACTCGGAAACCATGTTGGGATTTTACTTTTTCAAACTGCCTTTTTGACTTTCAAATTAGAGTTTGATTTCTCTCTTCCAAATGTCCATCCAAGTGACCTAGGACATGATGCACCCATTCCACTTTGTCATGAAATATCCATGTACCCTTCCCCTTCCGGTTCGGTGGATCTTCTAGACCCTTCTAGAACATTCCAGTGAAAATACCGAAACCATTCCCGAACTCCGGAATTGGACTTTCCTTATATGAATCTTATTCTCCGGACCATTCCGAATCTCCTCATGACATCCCGGATCCCATCCGAGACTCCGAACTAAATTCGGTCTCTTTACTCACATTCCATATCTACTAAACAACATCAAATCCTTAAGTGTGTCTCCCTACGGTTCGTGAATTATGCAGACATGATCGAGACTCTTCTCCGATCAATAACCAATAGAGGAATCTGGAAATTCATATGGCTCCCACATATTTCTATGATTATTTCGTGATCGAATGAACCATTTACATACGATACCAATTTCCCTTTGTCTCGCGATACTTTACTTATCCGAGGTTTGATCGTCGGTATCTCTGCATACCTAGTTCAACCTCGCTACCGACAAGTACTCTTTTCTTGTTCCTGTGATATGTGATCCCTTGTGAGTCAGTCACATGCTTGCAAGCCAATTGGATGACATTCCACCAAGAGGGCCCAAAGTATATATGTCCGTCATATGAATGGAAAAATCTCACTCGTGATCCATGTGCCTCAATACATACTTTCCTAACACTCAATGCCACCTTTATAACCACCCAGTTACGAAGTGGTGTTTGATGTCATCAAATCATCCATCCAGTGATGGTGATTAACATGATATCATGGTCGAAGGATTTAGGTTACTATGTATTTGAAAGCTTATAGCAAGTGAACTATTTAAATGACTTGATCTTATGCTACACTTAACTATAGGAGTATGTCCATCACATCATTCTCCTAATGATATGACTTTGTTGTTAATAACATCTTAATGTTCATGATTAGGAAACCATGATCATATATTAACCAACAAGCTAGTTTAACAAGAGGCTTTATTAGGGACTCTTACATGTTTACAAATCACACCAGTATTAATGTTTCCGATTAATACAATTATAGCATGACATGTAAACATTTATTGTAAGCATGAAGATATGATAATAACCACTTTATTATTGCCTCTTGGGCATATCTCCAACAACCTGAGACAATGCATTTGAGCTTATAAATCTTCTCCTTAGAAGGTTTTTTCGAACCCCATCTTCTGTAAATAGCTTGGAGAAAAAGGAGATCCTATGACCCCATTTTCTTTACCTAGTGGAACCGTATTTTTAAGAGCATCTCCAACAGCCTTAGTATATTGGATTGCTAAAAATTGAGTATAGGAAGAGGAGAGAGATGGTTTAGCAATCCAAACAAATATCTACTTTGCTGGCCTTCCTATAATAGCAATTGCCAAATTTGTGGGACCCACGTGTCAATGGGTCTCTCCTTCTTCTTTCCCATTTTCCCTCTACTCTTCTTCCCCATCCTTCCTTCCCAGTAGGAAATCCAAGGCCAAAATTCGACGGGAGCGGGAGGGGGCGCTGGCAGGGGAAGAGGCGCGCGAGTAGGATGAGGGAGCGTCCTTCTCCGACGGGACTAGGAGGGGCGGGGTAGGGCGAGGCACGCGGGGGCGTTGCCATCCTCCGATGCAGGGCCAAGGCGAGGGGACGATGAGGGGGCGAGGGGACGAGGAGCAAGGTGAGGGGCGCGGGCGGGAGCACCAGGGCTGCGTCTCGATCTTCCCCTGCACCGGCGACGGCCTCCCCGGTCCGAATTGGCTGCCAGGACTGCGGGCAAGGCGGGCGATGTAGAGCTCGACTCGGCGACGGGGGAGGCGGCGCACAGCCCAAACAGCGACGGGGGAGGCCACACACGGCCAGAACGGCGACGGGGGAGGCGGCGGGGAGGCGTCCGGTGTCCATGGTTCGTGCGGGGAAGTATTCGTGAGGGCGGTTGGCTCTCTCCCGCGTTGGTTTCGGGAATATACTAAGTCGCTCTAGATTTTGCAAATTTGCCAAGCGAGGGTGCCATTTTGCTCAGCTGCGTAATTTTTTTTTGGCATGGAGACCACATATAGCAATGCTGCTGGAGCAAGTTTTTTTGGCCAAATTGCTAAAAAAACAGTTTTTAGCATCCTAGTGAAATATAGAAAGACTCTTGGAGATGCTCTAACCTTGAGGTCATGAATACCTAATGCATTTTAATTTTGGAAGAAAATACCACATTTCATTTAGTCAGTCGATACTTTTTTTTCACTTTCCACTTAATTAAAAGAATCTTGATAAAAAAATAAGCCAGTTACTCCTTTAAAAATCTGAAAAAAAGAAATCATATACATCATATTGCTTGGTACTGATTTGATAAGAGCTAATCTTTCGTCCAGGGGTAGTAGTTTTTCTTTCGAACTGCTCAATCGCTTTCGTACTTTCTTCTCGATATGCTTGTATTCAACATTAATAAGTCTTCGATAATGTATCGAAATACTTATAAGTAGCTAATCAAAAACTGGTTCTGGCCCGAGCCAAATAAAGCAGCACTAAGATGCGACTCTCTTGTCATCGTCAAAATAAAACAATTCACTTTATAGGATATAACCAATTATTCATGATAGCCGTGTGACTTCTATTTTCACAAACACAGGCGAAACAGAACAAGGAAGATTTACACAGTTGCCGCACCACATCAGCCGATTCTACACCTACATTTGGCAACCGTTTAGCTTGTCCATCCAGATGATGCATCTCAGGCTCTTCCCCTGCACGAGCAGGTCGAAAGCCGTGTTTATGTCATCCAGGCCTACTTCGTGCGTGACCAGCTTCTCTAGATCGAGCTCCTGCATTCGCACAGAACACAAATGAGGACAATGTTCCCAGCTCGTTCTTCAGAAACACAGAGACTCTGACCTTGTTCATGCATTTCTCGGCCAGGATTGGGATGTCGGTTTTGGGCTTGATGCCGCCGAAGAGCGCTCCCATGACGCATTTTCCGTACAGGAACTCGTTCGGCGACAGGCCCATTTGCTTGCCGTCCTTCTCCACCCCCAGAATGACCGTCTTGCCGTTCCCCTGCGACGAACACAGCAGCTCAGCATCAATGGCAATGGCGGCGTTACTTGAGAAATTCAGGTGGTTGAATCAGGAGGATGGAGGACCTGTTTAGTGCATCTGAATGCGTCCGCCGTCAACGGCCCAATGCACTCGAAGGCGCAGTCGGCGCCGCCACCTGTCATCTCCATGATCACCTGGAGTTTAGCTAAGAATCAGTACTCCTATGTGCATCGAATGAGTTCAGATATACTACTGCTGCTGGCAGTGTATACTGTTTCTTTCGTGTACCTCGGTGACTGAACTCTCGCCGAGTTCTGACGGGTTGATGAAATCTGTCACGCCCAACATCTTCCCTGCAGCAGGAGTGTTCAGTTTTCAAATAAAAAATAGAAGGATTTTCCTAGCTGGCGCGTTCCTCTCGAGAGATAGAAGGTCTTGCCGATTTCCTGTTTGTCAGGGTCCAGATCAACACCGATGATCTTGGATGCTCCGCACATTTTTGCGCCTTGTGCCACCTGACCGTCGAAAAGTCAGCATCAATCAACTGCAAATTTTAAATCCAGAGAATAGAGGTTGTTTGTCACAACTATCGGCCTGCATCAACTTACCGCCAAGCCGACCGCCCCGAGTCCGAAGATAACCACGGACGATCCAGGTTCTACCTTGGCCAGCCTCCAAGCAGCCCCCACCCCTGACAATGATTGAACGATTAACTTACTACAGTACGTGATCTGATCTGATTTTGTTCCCTTGACATATTTATTTACAGTGGGGAGATGTGTGACGTCCGATCCGAGGGAAGGCCCATCCCGTTTGGCGGTACGTGGGGAGCTAGTTAGCAAGGAAGGCTCACCGGTGCCGGCGCCGCAGCCGAGGAGGCAGGCGAGCATGGGCGGCACGGCGGGGTCGACCTTGACGACCTGGTTGACGTCGACGACGGTGTACTGGCTGAAGCTGGAGACGGCGAGGAAGTTGTGCAGCGGGGCGCCGTGGGCGTCCCTGAACCGGGTGGTGCCGTCGCGCCGCATCCCGGGGCCGATGGAGAACGGCACCGAGGAGCACATGTTGTTCGCCTCCGACGCGCAGCTGGGGCAGGTGTCACACTGCCCCAAGAACGTCGGCACCACCGTGTCGCCCACCGCGAACTCCTCGACGTGCTCCCCGATACTCTCCACCACCCTGAAAATGGCAACCGTCCAGTCAGAGTGGCGATCCATTCTCAGAATTGGCTAGCGGAGAAGAATTGACAGAAGGAACGGAAGCTACCCGTATGCCTCGTGGCCTAAGATCCTTGGAAACACTGGTGGTACCACGAAGTCTTCCTATGAAACGGAAATTAGTACTCCTAGAGTAATTCAGTTTGCAAATACAGCTCCTGTACTTGTGGGTTTTTTCGACGTGAGACGTGGACGTGCAGGTACCTTGACACGCCAGAAGGTGAGGTCGGTGTGGCAGAGGGAGGTGCAGATGATCTTGATCCGGATCTCGTAGGCTTTTGGTGGATCCACGGAGATCTCCTCGATGACGAGCGGCGCGCCGTTGGCTCGGCACACCGCCGCTGCTTGGTATCATCATGGTCATGGAGCAGTAAGCAGCTAATTAATCACTGATGAAAAGTACGCACCATTTCCTCTGAATTACCTTTGCAACGGATGGGAGTGAGGCTCTGATCCTCCATTATTGAGAGTTCGATCGAGACACGAGAGGATGGCGGGCAACACTACTCTGCACTCTGCAGCAGCAGTACCACTTCGCACTTATTCAGTTGGAAAGGTAGGGGACAATGTCTGTCTGACTCACAACTCACAAAGCCTCACCCCGCAACTAACATATGAGTACTCCAGATCGGCCAAAATACGGTGGATCATCAAACTAGATGTTCATTGAATTGAACGGCCTCATTCAGATAACGTATCTTGTTTTTTATTTTGGCCTGGGCGGCAAATCGACGGCGACAGTCCTTAATAGAGAAATAAAAAAAGGACATATATATTACCATATGTCGTCGACTGCGTGAATTGCCTGGTGTGAAAAGGAAGAACTTCTCTGCAGTACGACAATACGGATGATGAGATGGCAGTTAATATCAGCGGTGGAACAAGGAAGAAGATAAGAGTTCTGTGTAGAATTGCGGAATATTATCTGTATTGATATTGCTTGAGGTAATTACAACGTGAGCCCTTGGGCTGTTTATATAGTACTAGAAAACTTGGAGGGCAAGAATACTACTAGAGATATAATTGGATTACAAACTTAAACTACCAAATATAGTCCAAACCGTGATATACTCTAACACTCCCCTGCAGTAAGATCGGTAGTGACACGAACGGTCTGACTGGAGCATAATCCGAAGACGGAGATGGAAGAGGATGTCGATGTCGATGTAGCCGAAAGTAGGGCGTTGGAGTCGTGGTCGATGATGCCATTGGTGATGTAGTCGCCGTTGATGAAGTTGATGATGTCGTTGTGTTGTGGTCGATGTCGTCGTTGAGCCGGGAGAATTCGCCGTAGTGGTTAAAGTAGACCTAGTTTGAGTTGGAGTAGTCGAGGTAGGCGACACGCCTTACCGAGCTTGCCAAACTCGGGAGCATGTCGGGGAAGAAGGCACGCGTCGATGTTGCCAATATCGGACGTGCGAAGACAGGGACCATCACGAGCCATGCGCGCCAGAGCCGGAGGGAGCAGTAGAGAAATTCTCCGTGAACGGTCGGTGCGTAGAAGTTGTCCGCCGATTTGTCGGAGTAGATGCAGTAGTTGCAAAAAGAAAATAAATTTAGTGCAAAATAAAAAATTAGACTGCGACTCTGATGGCGATTAAACTGTTGCGGTGGTTGATTTCGGGGATTAGACCCGTATTTTCCGCTTGTATGAGCGCGGCGTCGCTCGAGTAGAAGAACTTGTTGGCGTTGACGATGACCACGATTGGTGGTGGTGGCGACGATGTGATGATGTTGTTGGTGTAGATGGTTGTCGGCGATGATGACCACGGGTGATGAAGGTGCAGCCCTTTGTTGACGGCGAGGCGCGTATTCGGAAACGTGCGTCCCAGTCGATGTTGGCGAAGACGGGCCGGCGTGATGACGATGTGAGGACGGAGAAGCCGACGCAGCGCGTGAAGGCGTCCCTTGGGGCGCCGCGCGGAGCCTCCTTGGCACGATCGTTGACGATGATTTGCCGGAGATGAGTCAACGCCGAGGTTGAAGTAGAGGCGCGTGATGTCGACATGTGGTTGTGGACGACGCAATCTGATCTATGATCGGCGAAAGAAGAAGAAACGCCGGTCAAGCGGCCGGCGAGAAAATTTTGGCGAAGAAAGATCTAATCTACTATTGCGCGGCCCCTGGCGGAGAAGGATCTCCCCGGGGGCGGCGCGGCGGAAGCGGTGGCTAAACCCTAGACGGAACGAACCGCTCTGATACCATGTAGAATTGCGGAATATTATCTGTATTGATATTGCTTGAGGTAATTACAACGTGAGCTCTTGGGCTGTTTATATAGTACTACAAGACTTGGAGGGCAAGAAGACTACTAGAGATATAATTGGATTACAAACTTAAACTACCAAATATAGTCCAAACCGTGATATACTCTAACATTCTGCACTAAAATAATTAATACTGTATGGATCGTATCACAGCATCCGCCTATCAGATCTTCCTTTTCATCTTGGCCGGGGGCGGCAATTGACAGTGACAGTCCTTATACTAGAGAGAAAATCGTTGTACTTTCTCAGCTTCAAAATATAAAATGTTTTAGCTTTGTAAAATAGATGTATTTAGACTACTTTTAGTATGTAGGTTCACTCAAATTTAGAGTAAATCTATACAATAAAAGAAGTCTGGATACATTTTCTCACAAAGCTAAAACATCTTATATTTTAAAACGGAGGGAGTATATACCATGTCGTCGACTGCGTGAATTGCTTGATGATACTTTCTTCAACCCATATTAATTAACTTGGATTTGTTAAAATTTGGATGAACCTATATATTAAATAGTGTCTATATTCATCTAAATCTAGACAAATATAAGTCAATTAATTTGGACCGAAGAGAGTAGTGAAAAGAAAGAACTTCTCTGCAGTACGACAATACTCTATTGGCTCAATTCTGCCAATATTGCTCTCGCTCCAAAAAAAACAAGAGGGAGCCAAGGAGATCACCAATTTTCGCCCAATTAGCCTTCAATGGAGAAGCTTGTTTCCACTGCTCAAAGTGCATCTATAAAGGAGAGAAGCATACGTGCCAACCTTTTTTATGTAAGAAACCTGGCAAAGAAATTACATAAGACAAAGACGCCAATGCTCCTATTTAAACTTGACATCAAGACGACTTTTGATTCGGTTCGGTGGACCTTTTTGATGGAGTTTCTACAACACTTAGTCTTTCCAAGAAAATTCCGAGATTGGATCCTGCGCTCCTATCCACCTCATCCTCTAGGGTGTTTCTCAATGGTGTTGTTTGTGATTCCATCAAGCACGGAAGAGGGCTTCGTCAAGAGGACCCGCTCTCGCCACTCCTTTTTTTTTGCTTAGCCATTGACCATCTCCATCATATCTTCGCAAAGCCACCGAACAAGGAAAACTTCAAAATCTCCTCGGGAGAGCGTCCATGGTTTGCACCTCCCTCTATGCCCATGACACCACTATTTTGTGATCCTAACAAAGATGACATGAACTTCCTTGCTAGCACTTCACAACATTTTGGAGATGTCACCTAGCTTGTTACAAATTGCGCCAAAACACATCTTACAAGCCTTTCCAGATTCTCGCATAACCTTCCCTCATGAAGTACCTCAGGCTACCTCTCTCGGTAGCAAGGATAAATAGAATTCACTTTTAGCCCTTGGGAGATAAAGTGGCCGCAAAGCTTGTCATGTGGCTTGGGAAACCTGTCGCAATGGTCAGTTGTGCAACTCTCGTCAAATCGGTGCTCACTAGCCTCGCCATCTACTTTATTAACGTGCTCAACATTCCAATTGACGTTCTCATGGAGATTGATAGCACAACAAGAGCCTTCCTGTAGGCACCATTTTACAAAGTTACTGTTGTAAAATGCAAAGTAAAATGAGAATTAGCTTGCAAAAATAAGGATTATGGTGGCCTTGGGTTCCTCAACTTAGAAAGGTTGGCGCGGCTCTCCACATGATATAGCTATGGAAAGCATAGAGTGAAGAGGCCAAACCTAGGGCTTGTCTTGGGACCCACACATCAAGATATTGATATTTTTGCAGAGAGAACTAATATTACCATTGCCAATGGCCAACATGCTCTTTTTTGAAAAGCTCTTTGGCTTAATGGAGGGAGACCGATGGACATAGCTCCACGGAAGGAGGAATGCGTTGAGATGCCTATGCCTAAGAGAGATAAGCGGAGGACGTATGATAGCCAAGAGGATGTCGGTAAACGACGGAGTTGAAGGAGTGGTTTTTTTCATTCGGCATGGCATATTGAATTGGATTTAATGAAAACGTCGTATCCTTGCTTACCCGCCTGACCTCCACTCATCTTTAAAAAATCAAAAAGGAAAAATTGCACCGTTCACTTGGAGCAACACTATTGGGTGAGCCAAGTCAACACTCAAGATGGCCTCTTTTTAGATCATCTCATGCAATTATACAATCTTTGGGAAACTCTCCAATCGGTCCAACTAAATGCCAACATATTGGATACAAAAATTTGGAAGCTCTCTAGTGATGGATGCTACTCCTGCAAGTCGGCATATGCCATGCATTTTTGGAGGCAAACAAAGTCCTCCATGCCTTCCTTGATTTCAAAACCTTAGGCACACCCAAAGTGCAAGCTTTTGGCTTGGTCGATCCTTCAAAGTAGAGTTTGGATGATCGATAGATTAGAGAAAAGAGGATGAAAAAATTATGGCCAATGCTAGTTTTGCAAGCAAGTGCAAGAATCCACCTCTCATATTCTCTTCAAGTGTAGGTACACGGTCCGTATGTGGAGCTTAATCAAGGAGTGGCTAGATCTCAATAATGTTGATCCAAGTAGTTGGGGTGACATGCACTGGATCAAACTTTGGTGGAATGAGAAGATTCATAAGCAAGGTCAATTAAACAAGGCCTTAGCTTCACTTGCAATGTTTGTATCGTGAAGGAAAGGAAGACCTTGGTTTTTCGAAATGAGCGCTTCTACCATCATTATGATTGTAGAAAAGATAAAAGATGAGGCGGGTTTATGGAGCCTAGCCACCGCAAAAACTTTGTGTATTGTAATGCCGCGAGAGAAGGCTTATGTTTATAAGATGCCTAAAACTTCTTCTTAATCAATGAAAATGAAAAGTCTTTTTCCTTGTTTAAAAAACAATACAAATGATGAGATTCTAACTAACATCAGCAGTGGAGCGAGGAAGAAGACAAGAGCATCTCGATGGAGGCATCAAGGGGCACCGAAAGGCTGCTCGGCAATTGCACCGACAAGTCGTTTGGGGGCACCGACCACATCGACGCTCCCCAACGATCAACCCCCAATGGATTCCGGCTAACAAAACCTAATTTTATAATAGATAGATTGCCTAGGTTTGATAGAAAAAATTTACATGGGCTTCTCGTCTCTAGTCAACATCATCCTTCGCCTTCCTCGTCATCACCCTTGCCTCTATGGTTTTGTGGTGCCTCTGCACGCGCGACATGACACCACTAGGCCCTTTTCGGGGTGATATGCCCTATAGTCGCGGCCGCCTCCGTGTTACAGCGGTTCATCTCCACCCTCTCTACCCTATTCGTCGCCTCCACCTCTGCCGACAAGGACTCCGCCTCCTCCCTTCCCCTTTTTGCCCGCATCTCACCATGAACAATCTGGCAGACATGCTCCTCCCGCCTTCGCGGGACCGCTCGAGGACGACCACGTCAACAACATCGACTGTCGCACGGATGGCATTCTGCGCCTCCACCCTGCATGACGCTTGTATGGACGCTAGGAGCACTCGCTGGTCGATTGGCTCCTTCGTCTCCTTGTTATCGAAGTCGTCATCCTCCTCCTTCTTGTCGTCATCATCGGCGCCAACCTCCATCAACACCCTGGTATTTGTTTTGTTTCCATTTTTTAATCTTTAGATTCGTTGTTTTTTTGAAATTATTCGAAAAATGGTCTATCTTTTTTTAGAAAAGAGTATATATTAATATCACAGGGATACCAATTACACTCAGCCTCTGCAACAACGCATGCCCTAGCGGCTCTACGGATGCACACAGCCTAAAAAAAGAAAAAAGAATTACAAAATAGAAAAGTCCTACTACAAAGAACTAATCCTCAAAGCAGCGACACTGACACTATCAGAACAACATCAGCAGTCTTCCACTCCAATAACAACGTATTTAAGAAGGAAACAGTGCCCAAGCGCCGTTGTTGCCTGATCAAAGATCATAGGTTTTCACCCTGGAAAAAGTCCTCGCTCACAAAGCAATGCCTTTAACAAGGTCATTGCCAGGCACAACCAGTTAAGGCCATACCTTGGATTTTCACCCTGCAAGGTAAGACTAAGAACTCTCCCTGTGTTGTCTTCTTGTACCAACAGTCGCTGGAACGAGTCACAGATCACGCAGCCAGATCTCCATCGCCACAAGAACTAAAATCAACATCGATATCCTCATATTTCCGCTTTCCTGACATTCTTCGCATCTGACTTCACCATGGCTCTAAGAATGGCATTTGGTGGGAACAAACAACAGAGCTTCGCAACACTCCCGCTGAAACCAAACGGCCAGAAAAACAAGATACGCACGACCGAATACCTTTCGATCCAGCAATCTTCAGGCATGATACGCCGATGGGAGTTCACCGGTGGAGCCTTTCGGAACCCGCCGCTCCAGACAAGATCAACGAGGACAAACATCAAGCAGACCTTCATCATCGTGCGAAAGAAATCAAAAGACCACCTCCTTTTTTAGATCCGACACGGCGATCCCCACACCTCCGTCCGGTTTCCGGAGAACGGATCGAGCAGGCCGACCACCGGTGCCGATGAGCACATGCAGCCAGCGTGCGAGGAGGACCGCTCGAGCTCGTCGGGGAGAGGGCCAGGCCACGACACCCTGCCAGCCCACATGGCGCCGCCGCAGAGAGGCGCCACGCCCCGAGCCTCCTCCTCCCGCTCCGTCGCTGCCGCCGCTGCGCCCCGCGACACCGCCTCCCGCCGAGGAGGTCTATCTGCCATCATCGAACCCCTCCCTGCGCCGCCCAGGAGAGGCCCCACCTCCGCGCGAAGGGGCAGCCTCAGGGCGCGCCGACGCCCGTCGTCTTCGCCGGCCAGACGTGGCCGCCACCACCCCGCAGTGGTGGGGGCAGCGGCCTGGGAGGAAGGCCGGCAGCGGCTTCTAGGGTTAGGAGGTGGGGGCCTCCGGAGCCCTCTCGCGCGAGAGGACCCGGGAGGAGATCGCCAAAAAAAAAAAAGGTCTACCTGAAACCTAGGTACCATATCGCTGCATCGCACATGGTCATGCTATATATTATCCTTGCTCTAAGATACACCATCAATCTCATCCATTATTAACTATAGTGCTGCATTACCATGTTGCATATATGATCTAAAAGACAAACATTGAGAAAGGCCACATATGCCGAATAAGCTTAACAGGTTGCTTTTGTAGGGAACCAGACGGCACAGAGTAAATTCGGTCGTTGCACCGGCCAATTCTGTACCGATCATATCACACCACTAGCTTGTCCATCCAGATGATGCATCTCAGGCTCTTCCCTTGCACGAGCAGGTCGAAGGCCGAGTTAATCTCCTGCAGGCCTACTTCGTGCGTGATCAGCTTCTCCAGCTCCAGCTCCTGCACTCACACATTTGTCAGGTCCTGAACTCCTGTTACCGACAGCATCACTACACCTAAACTCAAAGCACGATTTAATTACGAGTTTACGACCTTGTTCATGCATTTCTCGGCGAGGACTGGGATGTCCGTCTTGGGCTTGATTCCCCCGAAGAGCGACCCCATGACGCACTTGCCGAACAGGAACTCGATGGACGGCAGGCAGATCGGCTTGCCGTCCTGCTCCACCCCCAGGATGACCGTCTTGCCCTTCCCCTGCAACAGCGGACCAGAACGGTGGCATTATTCTCACGAGCTGTATTTTCGTTCTGGAGCTCAGGAGGTGGTTTGGGTGAGGAGCTCTCAGGAGGACACCTGCTTAGCGCATCTGAATGCATCGGTCATAACCGTCGCCACACCAATGCACTCGAAGCAGTAGTCGGCGCCGCCGTCAGTCATCTTAGCGATCACCTGAAGTTGAGCACAATTTACAGTACACACATCGATGAGTTACTATACTGGTGCTACATTCGATTTTTGTTCAACCAAATGCTTAATTACTGGACAACACTTGAGGATTGGTCTTTTACCTCGGTGACTGAACTCTGGCCGAGTTCTGATGGGTTGACGAAGTCTGTCACGCCCAACATTTCCCCTGCAGTTGAAGCGGACAGTAAGTTTATTTCTTCAATCTTGAAATCAACCAGACAAAATTTTCCCTGGATTGTTTCTCTCAAATAAATAAAATGACTTGCCGAGTTTCTGTTTGTCAGGGTTCAGATCAACACCGACGATTTTCGTTGCTCCGCACATCTTTGCGCCTTGTGCCACCTGAACAAGTTATTCGCGCAAGTTCAGCACCAGTTCACTGGAGTTTAAAATTCAGCTCTCGTTTTACACTCAGAACCAGACAACCAGTTGTCTGCACCAACTTACCGCCAGCCCGACGGCTCCCAGTCCGAAGATAACCACCGAGGATCCAGGCTCCACCTTGGCCAACTTCCATGCGGCTCCCACCCCTGACATTGATTGCACGGTGCCACGGTGTAGCAATGTGAGTTTGTCTATCTTTTGTCGGTTTAGCAGAGCGAGATTATACGTAATTAACCAGGCTCACCGGTGCCAGCGCCGCAGCCGAGGAGGCAGGCGAGCTTGGGAGACACGGCGGGGTCGACCTTGACGACCTGGTTGACGTCGACGACGGTGTACTGGCTGAAGCTGGACACGGCGAGGAAGTCGTGCAGCGGGTCGCCCCGGGCGTCCCTGAACCGGGTGGTGCCGTCACGCCGCATCCCGGGGCCGACGGCGAACGGCACCGCGGAGCACATGTTGTTCCCCTCCGACGCGCAGCTGGAGCAGCTGTCGCACTGCCCCAGGAACGTCGGCACCACCGTGTCCCCCACAGCGAACTCCTCGGCATGTTCCCCAATGCTCTCCACCACACTGCACGCGGCACCGTCCAATCAGAAAGCCAATCCGATTTCTGAAGGTACTGGTGTTGAATTAAGAAGAACCAGGCAGCAGAAACTTACCCGTAGGCCTCGTGGCCCAAGATCCTTGGAAACACCGGCGGTATCGCAAAGTCTTCCTACGAAATTGAAACTAATCGAGTTAGCAGTATGCACATTGTACAAACTTCTTAGTAATGCACATTGTAGGTACCTTGACGCGCCAGAAGGTGAGGTCGGTGTGGCAGAGGGAGGTGCAGATGATCTTGATCCGGATCTCGTAGGCTTTGGGTGGATCCACCGAGATCTCCTCGATGACGAGCGGCGCGCCGTTGGCTCTGCACACCGCCGCTGCTTGGCATCGTCGATGGGGCAATGAACATCGGTAAAACAAGATCAGATGCAGACGAGAGTGGCATTGGATAGAGACTAACACACTAGCTGGTACACTATCGGTTTCCTCTAATTACCTTTGCAACGGATGGGGGTGAGGCTCTGATGATCCGCCATTGAGGGCTGGAGTGTGCGGGAGGACGATGAGTAGGAACGTACGTAGCAGCAGCAGCAGTAATTGGCGGATGGCACACAGCTGGAGAAGCACACGGTGCGAGGACGATCTGATTCAGGAGATTTTAGTACTCCCTCACTTCGATCCATATTATTTGATTTGGATTTATCAAAATTTAAATAAACCTATATACTAAATAATGACTAGATCATCCAAATTTAAATAAACTTGAGTCAACTAATATGGGTCGAAGGGAATAATACTTATAGATACAGATCGGCCAAGATGCCATTGATGGAACCGAACGGACACCCAGTAGAGTTTCTCCGTTCTGTTTGGTGGTTAGGTCGTTTTTTAGTTTTTCACTCGCAAAAAACTTATTTTTTGTTTTTTGGACCGAGGCTGCTAGCTGACGGAGACAATCCTTCCCAAACAAATAGGACCATGTCGTGCTGCGTCAATTGCTTGATTAGGAAATGATGAATTTATCTGACTACAGTGATGATAAGACACTGCAATAATAATATTTTACAGAAGTCAGCACACGCTGCTCCTTGCCTGCATCCAGACAGCGAGACAGTTGGGGCGTGTTTTGTAACTCGGATCTAAATTTCATGTTTTTGCAACTTGGCCATTGGGGAGATTGTCCTCGAGTTAGTTAGGATGGACAGTTTATTTGGTTGCCTATTTTTTCATTTCCCCACTTGGAGAGCACATATAGCTACTTTGTTTCGTTTTTCAGATTGAGCTCGTCTGGTGCAAAATTGCATATTTGGGAGCCCGTATGCGTCATGATATGCCTTGTATGGTAAAATGGTGTTTTTACCAACTAGTTATGAGGGTTTAAGATCTTACATGTTCGTTCACATGAATCAGAGCAACTGCTAGTACACAATCAACATGATCAGACCGACGATAATGATGTCTTGATCATATTTGCACCCCCTATAGGTGGAAACTGCTCAGGTGGATGCGACATCTGCGCTTTTTGTGGATGCTCTGCTAAGAACTAGAGTAGGCCTTTTGTGCCTGCTCTATAGTCTTAAACACCGTATGAAGGTTGTGTTGGTAACCTGCCACTTGTTGGCTGCACTCCTCCCATGTCTTATAGATTCCCGGCTGCTTGCCGTAGTAGGCCACATACCAGTTGTATTTATATGAGACATAACACATATAAGGATCACAACTAAAGCAGGTAGATCAAGTTCACAAACAACACAAGACAATAAACATAAACTAGTTAAACATGCATGATCATACGGGCACAAGCATCAGCAGTTCCAACCTACCAAGTTAGTGTGATCCAACCGATCACCACCAACATCTATGGTGTCATCCTACCACCACATCAAAAGGGGTGTAATTCTACCACCGCCTAAGTTCTCCATCATGTGAGGGTTAGTATATACCACCTCATAGTAAATAGGCATAAGTTTTCATCAAGTTCCTAGCTACTTTAAAATATACGACTTCTTCTTCATCATGCATGCACTACCGCCACCATATCCATGATCAGGGAGCAAGCACTACATGTAGTAGTGCTTGGCCAGGAAGGTCCTGAGCCAGAGATACCTGTGGTCCTCCACCATCTAAACAAAGTCGTTGCCCATAGCCCTATTATCGAAGAGGTGGCTGAGCGCCACCATCATAACCTCAGGGTTGTACCCTTTAGCAGCCATGACGACATCGTACAAAGCTGGGTGCACGTCAGGAGGGGAAGTAGTGGTGATGGCGGTCGCCACCACTTTCATTGCCTCGGTCATGTAGGTGATGGCGGTGATGTCCTCCTCTCCTAGTAGAGACCTCTTCCTCTTCTTACAAGGATCGAAGCCACCAGCAACGCAGGTATTTGTGTTGCCGTCTTGACAACACCGGTAGCAGGAGAACCTGCGGCTGCATCGGTCTCGGCCTCGTCATCAATCACCACTGTCTCTGACTCTTGGGTATGCATGTACTCGGGACTAGGCTCTCCAAGAGGATCACTTGGGACCATTGCAAACCTGCCAGTGGCAAGGCCGAAGGACAAGATGTCCTCTATCTGCCTATAGTTGGCGACAGTATTGTTTAGATACTCGACATCCTTGGGGTGATCCTGAGACATGGAATTGCAGGGAGGTTAGCAAGGTTACATAAGGGAATCATAGGGATGTAACTGAAAATTAGTTAATATCGATATGTGTCCCCTATAGTGGGCGTCCTCCAAGATGATGGTACAGGTCTCCTCGGCCTAGCTAGCTCCGCTAAGGTCTCTGAGCTTGGAGATATGGATCCATCTGGTCCTCCACTTATGTAGGTGGTTATAAACCTGCTGTGAGGACACCTCCATGCCATAAAACTCAAAACACCTTGCAGGCAATAGTGTTGGGGTGCACCTCTTTGAACCCCTTCTCCATCCTCACACCCCTCTTGATGATCTCGCACATCTGGTTGAGCACAATCGTCGAGAGGAACGATTCCCACTTTATGGTGCCCTTCACCCCCTTGCAATGGTCTATGTTGTGGGATTTGCCAGCCTTGATGGCTTTCTTCTTGGCTAAGATCATGGCAGCTTGCTCTGTAATCTGCTCCACCGTGTACCCGGTCATCGGAGGAGCATACAAGATCTATGTGTGCTGAGGATAGGTGAGCCTCAGAGGAAGGAGATGGGATTGGGTCTCAGTGACAAAGGTCTTCTGAGAATCCATGAGGGCCGGACTGAACTCATCAACAGTCATGTCCTACAGATCTCATGGTCGCACATATCAGGACCTAGACTAGGCATGAACACAAGCTTAAACATTCAATGAGTCCACAAAGACACCGATCTATGGCTATACCTAACAGTTCATTAGCACACTAACATAGATCTACCGCAAAACTACAATCAGATCTACGACGTGCTAACAGATCGAAGCTACTACACCTGGGATTTGATGGAACTCACCGGCATCGTAGGAGCGGAGAACGTCGCCGCTGAAGATCTTGGAGAAGAACGCCTACAGTGGCGGACCTACAACAACCACCTCCGCTACCACCGCTTACATGTTGGCCGATGAAGAACCTCGCCAGCATGAGAGCTCGGAGAATGGGGAAATGGTGGCGAGGGACGGTGACAAAATTTCTCCCGCCAGCTTTTGAGGGAAACCTAAAGCTCGCGCCATTGTCGAGATCGCACGGGCGGCGCAGCTTTCCCCCCTTTGCACGAGCGGAGCCTGTCCCGACAGAAATGCTCAAAATCGGCGTTCCCAGCAGGCCAACTTTTGGACTGCATTAAAGTTCGTGCGATGCAACAAACACATGCGATCCAATAAATCAAACGCCCTTATTTTTCTCGGCCCATGCGAGAAACATGAAAACGAGCAACTAAACATGCCCTTCGTGCTTTAGCGGTTTGACACAATTTGCGGTGGCAATGGATGCATCGAATATGGTACTATACCCCGATGGTACCGAATGGGGAGTTGTGGTGTCCGGTCTCCACTGCCGCCGAGCTTGGGCATACATATTCGGCCGCCGCCTCCATGGTCCTAGTCCTATGCATTGCATGCTGACGCCTGGTCTTTTTTGCAGATAAGGTCTACAATAGTCAACTAAAACACAAGTCCTTGGAACGTTCAGCACAATCTTCCTTCTATATCCCTCGACAATGGTCGTGAGATCAGCTCCAAGTCATCGAGGTAGACCAAAAGAAGCCGGTGACCACGATCTTGAGAGATCGCCATCCCCACAAGTTAGTAAGAAGGAGGCTTGGGATATAACCCAGTTCTAGTCAAACGGTGATGAGGTTACAAAACTCACAAGTTCCATGTCAAAGCCGTACATAAGGTGGAGGTTGAAGTTGAGATACCAATAGGCTACGACATCAATGCCTGAAATGAACTTCAAGTCAGACCTAATACCCGACGATCGACTCCAAACTTTAATCCGTCAACACTCCTTCGAAAAAGAACACCAAAATTGGACAGGCTAAAAGACCTTTATTCGCATCGTCTTCGATGGCTCAAGGGGAACGAAAAGCTCGAAGACCAGGTTCCCCACCCTCCTGCTGCCGTAGCAGCCGATGGAGGGCAGGGGAACCAACGACGGGGCGCCAATGGCGCCGGTGGCTGAGGATATGAGCTAGAATCGCCTTAGATTACCTCGCATGGGAACCCTAGAAAAAAAAATAGTGTAGGCTGATGGCTGCTATGCTTGTGCACATCTCAGATGTTATAGTTTGTTTGTAAATAGCAAACCGTCGAATGGTCATACCTTAGGTTTTTAATTATTAAGAACAAGCAACGTGTTTTTGTATTTTTAAAAAGATTCTTGAATATGCAAAAAAAAACTTGGTTTACACGTTTAAGATGTATGATACTCTTTTAAAATATGCTAAACTTATCCTAGAGGTTTAAATTTTATTTTGAAAATCGCTTACTCTTATCATTTTAATTTAATTCTAAAATGATGCAAAAAATCCTAAAATAAGATAATTACTCGATTAATGAAACTGATACAACAAGGTCTAGACCACGCAACACAAACATAAGACCAAACACTAAAGCCTAGGAGAATACGTCGTGGAGGCAACATGAAGACGCTCCAACAAACATGGTTGAGTCGGTAATTGCTATTTATCGCCTAATGCGCGCAGTAATAATGCACGATAACGTGAGCTGTTGACTGGACTGGCCCGCTTAACGTACTTTTTTTTCTGGTTTTCTACAGTTCCTCCGTTTGGAACAATTTTTTAAGGCGGTCGGGTTTTTGAACAATTTTGCCCCTGATTCCTGGTTTTGCCACAAGTTTTTTTTAAGGTGGTCGGGTTTTTGAACAATTTTGGAATCTAAACTTTGTTCAAATTTGAATATTTTTTAAGTCTGAATTTTTTAAATCGGAACATTTTTTAAAATCTGAATAAAATTTTGATCTGATCAAGTTTTAAATCAGAACTTTTTATATTTGAATATTTTCAAGTTTGAACATTTCTAAAATCTGAACAAATTTAAATTAGAACATTTTTTAAAATTGAACTTTCTTTAATCTGAATAAATTTTTGAACTGAACAATTTTTAAATCAGAACAATCTTTACATCTCTGAAAGCCTGAATAATCGGAAGGGAAAAACAGACGCTCATGTACGTATATAGCGTTACCGTCATAATGGGCTAGCCCAATCGGGTGGACCGCGCGGGCAGAGCACTGCAGCGCACGCGCCGGGCGTTGAATAGCACCACCCGGTTGAGTCAGCCCAGCAATCTTTTTGGCTTAGGTTTGTCCAGCTGGGCTGGGTCAGTCTCCACTCCGATCTGGAGAAAGCTCTTTCTGAATATGCTATGTTATGGTTTCTCCCGTAATGACACTGCTCTAGAAAAAATAATGATAAGACATGTTATAAAAACAAAAGCTACTGTCGGACGCAAGAGTCCCTGTTTTCGTAAGGGAAAGCAGGAGTATCTCTCAACCTGAAGTCTGAACGCGTTCAAGTTGTGGGTGCCAACTCACATGATGTGTAAGTTGCACACAGGCTAAGAAGTCAAACCAACACGAGACTTAACTTTGTTTAGATATAGATGCATCTAGTCTAAATACTTAACTGATACATACGAATCTAGTTAAAGTTAAGACCATTAATATGAACCGAAGAGAGTAGGTGTTTTTTCAAAATCTAATGGATAGTGGGATTCCTATAAACCTTTTAGGAATAAAGCTCTGGTATTAATAAAAACATTGAACAGTACAAAGTAGCTGAATAAAATCGAAAATTACATTAAAATTCTTGAGAAGTCTTTTATCTTTAGCCTCTAGACTGTGTCGACGGCATGTCATTGATGTCGCTACTTCTTGAGTCGGCCTGACATTGTTGTAGAAGAAAAGTCGTCGAACGGATAAAAGACTACGCCCGTCCTGGAGACGACGAAGAAGAATGAACTGTCGATGAAGCTTCTTGGCGATCCGAAGATCTCATAACCAAAAGAAGCCCTCGAGTATCACACCACTCCCACAAGCTTCTCGACGTCACCGTTGAGATGAGAATGAAGCCGAAAAAACTTTATTAAAAGAAACGTCGCTACCGTCACCTAAGCACCGTCCCACCAAACTTTAAAATCTCAAAAAACAGAAAAAATAAAGCCTCCCGCTAGCGAGGACCTATATCCACCCATCACCATGGCCCGAAGGCCACATAACCAAAGTAGATCGACAACAACGACGCTAACAGAGAACGATGAAACCCTAGCACATTTGTAGTAAAGGAGGAGAGCGAGGGGAACGGAGCGATGAAACGCTCGATTACTGTCAACGTTACCCAAGCCAAGCCAGGGATCAACATCTGACGTCTCGAAGGAAGGAAACCAAAACAAAACTGCCGTGATGACGAACACACACAAGATGAGTCCATGACCGTGAGTGCACCATTCTTTGCATGCCCGTCGTTTTCGCCCTCCCGTGAATGGACCCTTCTGCCCCTCCTCTCCGGTCAAAGACAAGCTTTCGGTCAAAGCAGCAGCTCCCCGTGCGTGCTGTCGCCTTGTTATTTTAGAAAAGCCGGAAAGCGACTGGAGTTTAAATAAAATAAATTAGAAGAGCCACATGATTACGTCTCTTCACATGGACGCTAATCGTCGTCGTAATCTCTCGGGAACTCGTCGTCTTTACGTACAACGCTGCTCGCCCCGCTTTTTGGCGACACATCTTTTCATCTCCTCCTCCGCCGTAGGATAGGATGATGCAACGGGTAGGCTCGCTTGCTTGCTGTTCCTTCTTCTTCGACCGCTTTGCTTTTTTTTTTCCTGCGTCCCCCGCTTGGGTCCGTGGTCCAGCGTGCAGATCGTGTGGTCGTACGGTTCCTTGCCGACGGCACTGCCGTGATTGCTTCTTTCTCGGGCCATGGACCTTCCACGGCTTCCCGCGGTGTGCTGCTTGCTTTTCTCGTTTGGTTTCACGGGGTGATTCGAAGCTTTGTTGTGTGTTAGAGCACCTCCACTGGTTCGCCGAACTCAGTCTGAAAATCAGACATTTTTTGGTCAGATGGAACTAGTTTTCCGCTTTGATACGTCTATTTTCCTACCCGCGTACCTAGACCGAGTCCCCAAGTTCGGCTAAAATTCGTTAAAGATGGACGAATTTCATTAAGTTGGGCGAATATAACCGGATTACATCAAATTAAAACTAAACGAATAAACTTAAAATAAAGGCCCGCCGTGGCCTCCATCGGTGACTTCGCTGTTCTACAGACCGAAGTTTTTGTAGCACGTCGTGTAGCCGGGGTCGGCGCAGCCGTCATCCTCGCCGCCGCTCGGCGGCTGGTTCTGGCGGGAGCTCCCCTGGCCTGGGTCGCCGAACCTCCAGGGCTGGTAGGACGGGCCTTCTTCATCGTCGTCGTCGAGGACGTAGAGTGGGGCGCCTTGGTAAGCCGATGACGATGACGCGCGAGCGCGTCCGCGGCGTCGAGCGCACAGGCGACTCCGCCTCGCGCTTGACAGTCGTCGGCGTGCGCAACGGCGCCAAGCCGGAGGAGTGGGATGCCGACGCGGAGGAGGACGAGCTCATGATCGCCATCCTCCTCGGCATCCAGTTCGGCGGTAGGCGCCGGCCCGACCTGGCCACCGGCGTCGGTGTGCGCGAAAAGCCGAGCCGTGGCGTGTTCCCATGGTTGATGTGCTCCATCACCGCCGCGAGCGTCCGGCCTGGCGCGCTCCACCAACACCGGTGGCCAGCCGAGTTGTTGCGCTTCGGCGGCGACTCGTTCGGCGGCCCCTCGTGGCGGGTGAGCTCCTGCTCGCACCGGTCCGCGAAGAACTGCTCCCAGTACAGGAGGTTCTCGGCTTCGGAGGGGTCGTCCATGCCGCCGATGTATTCTTGTACGTCGTACGGCAGCTCCTCCGGCGTAGGCGCCGGCGCTCAGCTTCCACCCCGGAGGCATCCGCGTGTCCGGCGGCGCCATATAGTCGGCATCGTACGGCATGCGCGCCTCCCAGGCCTGGAGGGTGCGCCGGCCGAAGCCATTCGCCGCAGCGCCGTTGCCGGTGTACCGTTCGACCATGGCTGGGAAGGGGAAACAGTGAGAGAGGGTTCGCCAGAGTTTGGGATTGTGGGTCGGGGAGCTGTGAGAGAGAGTGAAGATCTCCGGCGAGGGGCAAGGCTTATAAAGGCCGAGGTGGGCGGCGAGGGCGGGAGGGGTGTAGCGGCGAGGGCGGGAAAAGGGGAAACGGCGGGAAGTTAGTGACCGCCGGTCTGTTGCGGGAGCCGAGGCGGCGAAGGTGGCGCCGTAAATCGGCGACGCGTGGCCGACGTGACAGGCAGTTAATGTCCGGCGGTCGCCGAGTGGTTCCAAGGATGACGACGACTCGGCTTCCGTCGCTGACTCGGCGGGTCCACGTGCCGCTTCGGTTTTTTCTGCCGAATTCGCTGAGTCCGGCGTTCCCAGGGCGTACCCGGAAACCTGGGTTCGGCCTGGGTAGTCCAGACCAAAATCGGCCCGAATCCGGCCGAAAACAGGTCCTTGGGTACGCGACTGGGCCAATTTTCGACGTCCGGATCGGCCTCCGGGGTAGGCGAGTGGAGATTCTCTTATTATCATGGGGCATATTCTCGTTCCATGGTGCTAACGGAGAAAGTCATGGAGACCAAGATCTGAGGATAGACAATGGTGGTTCGAGTCTGGATGGTGATGAGGAATTGGCTAGATGACTTGTGAATTGAAGCAGTGTCATGCAAGTGGGGGCGACTGCACAAGAGAGGTTCATGATACTATCTCTCAGGGTGAAAACCCAGGGTCTGATCTTAATTGGTTATGTCTGGCAATGGCCTTGTTGAAGGTATTGTTTTGAGAGCGTGGACTTTCTTAAGGGTGAAAACCTAGATCTTTAATCAGGCGATGATGGTGTTTGTGCATTGTTCCCTTCTTGGAGGCGCAGTTTTTGGAGAAGCTGGATTTCTGCTGCTGTCTTTTGGTGGTGGTAGTACTGTTGTTTTAATGAATGAGTCACTGTAGCGAGATTTTTTATTTTTTATTATTCTTCTTTCCTTTTTTTGGTTGTGTGCATCCGTGTGGTCGCTAGGGCAATGCGTCGTTGAAGAGGCTAAGTGTAAATGGTTTCCTCTGATATTAATATATGCTCCTTCCCAAAAAAATCATGTGGTTAATATGCTCATTGCGGGGAACCGGTAAGTATCCCTCCCAATCGGCAACGGATGCGCCTCCACCTCCATCCTCTAGGTCCGGCCGATCTACAAGACCCGGCTGTTGCTGCCCCTAGCGCCAGCGGTGGGGGCAGTGCTCATCCGATCGGAACGACGGTGAACGTGTAGGGGTTCGTAGCATGGAAAACAAAAAAAATCTACCGCATGAACACACAATCAAGATCTAATCTATGATCAAGCCAAGATCTATCTACTAGATTGTAGCAACGAGTCGATAGAATATTAACCCTCGAAGATCCAAAGCGGTTAACGAGAGCAGATTCTCGTGGGTGATGTAGTCGTACACTTGCCGATCTCAAGATCGCGTAGACGATCCTTCCGGCGCTGCGTTCCGGCAGCGCTTCCATAGTCGGTCACACGTTCGGTACTCGATGAAGACCTTCCTCTCCCTTGTTCCAGCAGGCAGCGGAGGTTGTAGCACTCTCCTCGCGATTCCGGCAGCACGACGGCGTGGTGTCGGAAGTAGAGGGGAGATCTCGCAGGGCTTCGCCTTAAGACGGAGCGAGTATGGTGGAGTATGAGAGAGGCCTTGGCGATCTACGGTTTAGAGGGCACCAAGGGGAGGGGCTTGGCCGGCAGTTAGGGTTTGGGGAAACCCCAAGTCGCCAACTTGGAGGAGCCCTAGACGGCGGCGGCTGCACTTGGGTGGAGGCGCCAGGAGCTAGGGTTTTAGGTGTAGGGAGAGGAGGCGCCCTACCCCTGCTTATATAGGAGGGGAGAGGCGGTTTGGGGAGGAGGGAGTCCTCCTCTAACTCCTCCTCATGGCCGGCGGGTGGGAGGGAGTGGGACTTCCTCCCCAAGTAGGTTTCCTACTCTCCCTCCACCAAGCAAACTTGAGATTTGACTTTTTCAAATTGGCGTTTGACTTTCAAACTTTGATTTGATTTCTTCTCTTTAGTTTGCCCAGCCAAGTGACCTAGTACATGATGCAACCATTTCACATTGTCATGACACATCCATGTACCCTTCCCCTCCGAAGTACCGGACCTTCCAGACGCTTCTAGAACATTCCTAGTGAAAACACCGGAATCTTTTCTGAACTCCGAAACAGGACTTTCCTTATATGAATCTTATTCTCCGGACCATTCCGGATCTCCTCGTGATATCCCGGATCCCGTCCGAGACTCCGAACAACATTCGGTCTCTTTCTCATCATTCCATAACTACTCAACAACATCGAATCCTTAAGTGTGTCTCCCTACGGTTCGTGAATTATGCGGACATGATCGAGACACTACTCCGATCAATAACCAATAGAGGAATCTGGAAATTCATATGGCTCACACGTATTTCTAAGATTTATTTTGCGATCGAATGAACCACTTACATACGATACCAATTTCCCTTTGTCTCACGATAGTTTACTTATCCGAGGTTTTGATCGTCGGTATCTCTGCATACCTAGTTCAACCTCGTTACCCATAAGTACTCTTTTCTCGTTCCCGTGATATGTGATCCCTTGTGAGCCAGTCACATGCTTGCAAGCTAATTGGATGATATTCCACCGAGAGGGCCCAGAGTATATCTATCCGTCGTATGGATGGACAAATCCCACTCTTGATCCATGTGCCTCAACCCATACTTTCCGAACACTCAATGCCACCTTTATAGCCACCCAGTTACGGTGTGGTGTTTGATGTCATCAAAGCATCCTTCCGGTGATGGTGATTAACATGATCTCATGGTCGAAGGAATTAGGTTACTATGTATCATAAAGCTTATAGCAAATGAACTATATTAAATGACTTGATCTTTATGCTACGCTTAACTATAGGAGTATGTCCATCACATAATTCTCCTAATGATATGACCCTATTGTTAATAAAATCTCTATGTTCATGATCAGGAAACCATAATCATATATTAACCAACAAGCTAGTTTAACAAGAGGCTTTACAAGGGACTCTTTTATGTTTACAAATCACACAAGTATTAATGTTTCCGGTTAATACAATTATAGCATGGTATGTAAACATTTATCATAAGTATGAAGATATGATAATAACCACTTTATTATTTGAAAGGATAGAGATGTCGCCTAGAGGGGGGTGAATAGGCAATTTCAAAACTATTACGGTTTTGGCTTGATAGAATGCGGAATTAAACTAACGTTTATTTTACAAGCACAAAACCTAAATACACTAGGCTCAACTAAGTGCACCAACAACAAATTAAGCTAAGAAAGATAGCACAAGATAAATATACCACAAGTGATAAGCAAGATATAAGTACTTCAAGCTCGATGGCTATCACAAGGAAAGTAAGTTCGGATATAGATATAACCGAGGCACGCGGAGACGAAGATGTATTCCCGTGTTCACCACCTTTGGGAAGGGGGCTACGTCACGTTGGAGAGGTGTGCGGTTCCACGAAGGATTCCTCACGCGCCACAAAGGCTCACCTTCTTCTTCGAGTCTATCCCACGAAGGAATAGGCCCTTTCCTTATGACTAGCTTTTCCTCCACTCCGGAGATGGCAAGCTCCACAACCACTTCACAAGCTCCACGAAGGAGAATCCCGGGTCTCTTCACAATCTTCCACGAAGAGAACACCGTGGCACCAACCGCCAAGCCAACTAGGAGGTCACCCTCCAAGAGTAACAAGCTCACAGTCTCTCACTCGAACAAATCGTAATAGAGAGCTCAACACTTATGCAAGAATGCAAAGCAAGATCACCAAGGGTGCTCAAATCCTTCACTCTCAAATCCCACCAAAGCAACAAGTGCTAGGGAGGAATTAGAGAGGAAGAACAATGGTGGAAGTCAACCAATGAGTCCAAGATCTAGATCCAATGGGTTCCCCTCACTTAGAGGAGGAATTGATTGGTGGGGATTGTAGATCTAGATCTCCTCTTCCAAAGCCCTCAAAAAGATGCAAGAATCATAGGAGGGAAGGGGGAGGAAGCAAGCTCAAGAGGTTCAACAATGGAGGTCAATTTCATGGTCAAGAACACCCTAAAACGTTGGGGGAAGAACCCCCTTTTATAGTGGAAAGCAAATATGGCCGTTGGAAGAAATCTGCGCGAACTCGGTTGAAAGTTCGATTGGACCGGCTCCAAAACCGGACGGTCCGGTTCCTAGACCGGAAAACCGAACTTAAAACCGGAATTAGGGTCAGTACACAGTTTCGGATAGACTCGGTATAGCAAAACCGAAAATCCCGGTTTCAGATCCGGTTTTCCGGTCCTGGCACCGGACCACCCGGTCTGGGAGCCGGTTGAACCGAACTCACAACCGGGATGAAACAGGCTTCACGAAAAACGCAATAACTTTTGCATCCGGACTCCGATTTCGATGATCTTGGGCTTGTTTTGACGAGGACAACAAGCTCTAAAAGATTGTGCAGAGAAACATCATAGCCCAACAAAGGAGGATAGAACCAAATGAAGAAAGGTAAGAAGCCTCCCTAAATAAGAACCGATAAAACCGTCAAACTCGAAAACGCCATAGAAGATGCATACGAATTCCGTTTTCGATGAACTTGGGCTTGTTGAAGAGCTAGCAACAAGCTCAAGAACCTCACATGGGTAAACACCAAGAATCAAAAAAATAGGAAGATGCAAATTATGCAAAGGATTGAGCTCCCTATGACGATGTGATCAAGTTACACAACCGAAAGCCCCTCTTGATAGTGCGGCTATCTATCCTATAACCCGGTCTCCCAACAACCACCTTGATACCGGTAAAAGGAAAACCTAGCAAGGCCATACCTTTGCCTTGCGCATACCGCTTGATCTTGATGACAACGCTTCAAGCTCCACCCAAGCCGGAATGCAACACTTGATCATTGTTGCTTCGTGAAGACTCCTAATTTGCTCCCCCATACACCACTATGGGATAGCTTCATTAATAGATGTCTTCACATGTCCATTATCACCAATATGGACGTCAAGCTTCAAGCAAATGATCTTCTTGAGATGCTTATCATGAACTTGCCCTTCTCAACCTTGATGACGATCACCACTTGATTTCATCCTCTCATGGTCTATATAAAGTCTTCATTTTGAAGCATGCCCATGGAAAGATACCTGTCCCATATAGAAAACACAAAGGCAAATATATAATGGGTTAGTTCATGATGCATAATTGATAAGGCTTACCATACCACAAGACCGTGTGGTACATTCTTTATGCTTCATGTGTTGACCAACTTGAAATCAATCTTCACTCTTTGTTATTGGTCAACCAAGTATCTTCTCGTGCTCCATCTTAATATCTCGAGGTACATAAGGAACTATTCATTTGATTACATGCTCTAAATCTTAGTCAACCATATCTCAACTAATGAGGCTATCATGACACCGACTTAGAGCCATATCTTGAATTCTTCTATTGAGATCACACTCTCAAGATCTTGATCATATCATATTATTCTCTTAATCTCGATGATTTTGATGCCAATACTCAAGGTATATCTTTATCTTCATGGCATCCATACTTGAATCCAACACATGGACTACAAGCATGACCTATGGAACATACCTTCATATAAAACTCAGTGAAAACATTAGTCCATAGGGATTGTCATTAATCACCAAAACCACACATAGGGGCAATTACCCTTTCATTATTGCCTCTTGGGCATATCTCCAACAGTCTCCCACTTGCGCTAGAGTCAATAATCTAGTTTCAAACCTTTGTGTATTAACACCTATGGCTTTCTGCTGTCGTATGTACACGATTGCTAGTGGTCAACTGATCTCCGGATCTGACACTTCCAGGTCCGTGTGTAATTGCATGTCTTTGCGTCTCTACGCATCACTCATTCTCTAATGAGATGGCTTTGTATAAATTTGGTCCTTTGGTGAGACCTTTAGTTCTTTGGGGTTAAAACATGTTGATAATATTGTCATACAATATATCTTCATAGTATTATCCCGTTGTGAACTACACCTAGTTTGATAACAAACTACTTGACACAAATGCCCTCTATAGATGCTATAATAGCAGTCATATGTTTAGCCTTTTGTTGTAATATCTGTCACAATGTCTTAACTTTGGAACTCATCCAAATTCATTATGGAACTTACTTTCCATCATATTGTGCCACCCTTAGTTTAGATTGAGATAAACTTAATTTGTACTTTGTGACAAAACTAGTATCAATGTAATTCATTTACAATGAACTAACCATCTATTTGTCACTTCTACAAATAATATATTCTTAGTTCTTTTACAAGATCATAAGGATATCCTTACTATCGTCCAATGATCATATTATGAATCATTCTGGTATATGCTCATAACATTTAGAGCATAGGACATATCTGGATTTGTACATATCACAGTATGATTGATATAAATACTCTTTGTGATTTCATACATCAAGTATCAATCTATACTTGAATCTTTGTTTCACTTACCAAATGTCAATACACTTGAATATATCATCAATATTGAACTCATTCAATCATTTCTGTGCGACAAGAACCTTTCTTGTAGTTTCTATATTGAACTCATTCAATATATCATCTATGTACTTTCGGCACAACCATATTAGTGTCTCAATCTATCTATATAGATATTGATGCCAAATATTTGGGTTTTGCCTAAATCTTTCATCGGCATGAAATTCTTAACATGTGTTAATAAAAGATACATTATTTCCAATCAACAATATGTCTTCCACATAATGTATTAAAAATATGTCTTAGCGCTCCCACTTAATTTCTTGCAAATGCAAGCATCTTCATTTTCTCCGATGAAATTAAACTCTTTTAACAGTTTCATCATAGTGAAGATTCCAACTCCGCGATGCTCACTTCAACCATTGAAGTTTGCATATGCTTTTAGCATCCTTTGAAATAACAAAACCCTTTGGACCGTGTTATGCACAGGTCCTAGGTAACAATTCTATTAGAAGAACTTGTTTTGTTTATTCAACTGCCACATAACAAAATTATATGTAGTGGTTGCTACATTAATCCGTCTAGACTAAATATCGCTATGAAAGATCAAATATTGTCATAATCAACCTTTGAACATTGGTGTGAACTCTTTCCCAACATGTCGACTATTTCATAGATGTGAAACATCCATGTCTATTTCTTTATAGATCCAAATACGACTGTAAGGTCTTGTACCTTTCCAGAGGGTCTTTCAAGTTCAAAGCTTGATCTCTTGTATATGGAACTAACACGGATTTTATGGCTTCAAGCCATTTGACGGAGTCAGGGCCCATCATCGCTTCATTGCATGTAGTCGGATCATTACTGTCAAATAATGATTTAACTCTCAAATCTTGGTATTTGATTGTTTACCCAACCTACTCGTTTCAATAGGAACTTAGACCTCCGTGACCACAACCTTTGAGGCACGTGATCCATGAGCATTATTGCTGTCTCCGGAACATTTTTCGGCGCTGCGCAACTTTGCACATGTAGCTAAGGTTCTTTTAACCTTATCAAAGTTCTATTGTCCCCCCACTTATCTTTTCACGAAAAATTCCTTCTCAAAGAAACTTGACGTTCTAAGCGACAAACACTTTTGTCTCCGATGTTATGGAGGAATAGTTATTCGAAATAACATATAAAGACAGGTTCATCCGACTTTGGTTGCAAACATCTTTCTTATGCATAGCATACCAATGTTTAAGAAAGGACAACTTGGGTTTTATCCCAAACCATAACTTTATATGGTGTCATTTCAACGGATTATGATTGAGCTCTTTTTGGTGGAAAAACGATAGTCTCTAAATCTTTTAATATTTAAAATATAATGGCAGTTTTATGAATTACACCTTTGATCTTACCATATCAAACAAGGTTTATCTCGAACGCTCCATACTCTTATGGTGTTTCGGGAAATGCAAATCCACGGAACGATTCCTTAAATCTTAGGTATTATGCTAAACTTGTAACTTAAATATCTTCCTTTATGATCTTATCATAAACTATTTATATTCTTGTTACAATGATTTTGCACTTCATCTTGAAAGTCTTTGAACTTTTCAAATGTTTCATACTTCATCCTTATTAAGTAAATATTCATATATTCACTCAAATTTTCGGATAAAGTATATGAAGTTGAAATCCATCGCTCTTGACTACACATAATGGAATTCATACAACAATATATACAAGTTCCAATAAGCTAGTCATTCGTTCCCTTTTGGCCTATGAACGAAGTTTTACTTATCTCTAGGAAAGTTTCACAAGCGTCGTTTGATCAAAATCAAAAGACTCCAAAATTCCATCCACATGGAGTTTCTTCATGTTTTCTTTCCATTATAATTTAAACGGCGATGTCACTTCCTAAGTGATCTTTTAATCAATTTGTATTTCGACATTTTAGCACTAGTTTTATGGATGTGATTTCTACAACGAGATTTGTATATCATCCATCTTTTATGGATTACGACAATTATTTGAACAACCCTTTTGTTCTCATAATACCCGATAAAACAAATCTTGAAGGCAAGCTTTGATGTTTAACGAGCAACACAATAACCCTTTATTTGTTCTCGATGAACATCATCACATATTCTTTTGCTAGTTACTTAGGACATTGTAGTTCATGAATTGTGTTGTTTCGTATGACGATTCACACCAACAAATTCAGTATCAAATACTTAAGAACCACATTGTTTAATAAGCAAAGAATATAGCCATAACATGTATATCATCTATATACTTATACTGAACAATTCTAGTCTTTTCTTTTCTGCCATATATTTATGAGATTCTCTTTCAGTATTTCCTTTTCTATTTGAAAGAATCTATCAACATCAATAGTGGAGTCATACATATGACACATAGTCCAAAGCGTGTATAGTTAAATACCAATGTCTTTGGACTTGCACTTTGAAGTAGATCACCATCATCAAATGTTTGGTGTTCTTTCAAATTCCTTTCTTTAGTAATCTCTTGGTGTAGTAAAAGATTTTACCTACATCATATATTCACCCTTATTATGGAATCGTCCATGATCAAGCTACTTTTAGCTTATAACGATGAATTACGAGTATAATGTTGCTATCCAAAACCTTTTGGAGGATTAGGACAACAAGTGTCTCCAACCCTTTGCAAATTCTCATCAAATATGAGAACATGACTTTTGGCATATTATACTCTGTCATGTTGCAACCAAAACTTCGTTTCAGATATCACAATATCTTCCACACATCATGGTTTCTGAAACAACTCTTTCAGATCCTAGATAACCTTGATATTAAGACAATCCTTTGAATATCAAGAATCATGGAGACTAACATGATACTTATATACTAACATTGGAATTGTTACTCTTGATTTAATACCAACTATTAAACTTCATGGAGTAATCAAAACTTACTGAAAGTTTGCAATGGGACTTTTAAACTTTAGATTAACACTTCAAAACAATATAATACCAGTTCGTAAAGTAACTAACCAGAATTCTATAGTTCTATCATCTCAATTATAACTAAGCGCAAGGTGGTAAACGGATGCCAATGACTACAACAACTATGCAAATTCACTTTGATTTAATTTATGATAAATAGTGTTCAACTTTTAATCATATTGCCGTTGAACTCCCACTCAAAACAATATCCCTCACATTGTTTTAGTGATTACACGAACCAAATCCACCACATCAAAACCGATCATCACGAGAGTTGATGTAGCTTCAATGGCGAACAATCAACATGTTCATCATATCTACTATATGACTCATGCTTTACCTTTCGGTGATCCGTGTTCCGAGACCATGTCTGTACATGCTAGGCTCGTCAAGATCAAACCTTAGCTTCTGCATGAGCAAATCTGGCTTGCTCATGTTGTATACACTCGCAGAATCTAACACACCCGATCATCACGTGGTGCTTCGAAACAACGAGCTTTAGCAACGGTGCTTACTAAGGATGAACGCTTTAAAACCTTGAAATTGTGTGCTTGAGGGATCATCTTATAATGCTACCGTCGTAAACTAAGCAATACAAGATGCATAAAAGGATTAACATCACATGCAATTCATAATATGTGATATGATATGGCCTTTCTTCTTGTGCTTCCTATATCCATCTTCAAGCACGAACATGATCTCCATCATCATCGGCATTGCATCAAGGTCAATGACGCTGCTCCATGGTTGAGGTCCACCAACTTCAACTATTACAACTACTTTGAATAGACACGCGGGTCTTGAAGGCAAGCTTTGATGTTTAACGAGCAACACAATAACCCTTTATTTGTTCTCGATGAACATCATCACATATTCTTTTGCTAGTTACTTAGTCCATTGTAGTTCATGAATTCTGTTGTTTCGTATGACGATTCATACCAACAAATTCAGTATCCAATACTTAAGAACCACATTTTTTTAACAAGCAAAGAATATAGCCATAACATGTATATCCTTTATATACCTAAACTGAACAATTCTAGTCTTTTCTCTTCTGCCATATATTTATGAGATTCTCTTTCAGTATTTTTTTTTGTTTGAAAGAATCTATCAATATCAATAGTGGAGCCATATACATGACACATAGTCCAAAGCATGTATAGTAAAATACTAGTGTCTTTGGATTTGCACTTTGAAGTAGATCACCATCATCAACTGTTTGGTGTTCTTTAAAATTCCTTTCTTTAGTAATTTCTTGGTGTAGTAAACATTTTACCTACATCAAATATTCACCCTTAACATGGAATTATCCATGATCAAGCTATTTTTAGCTTATAACGGTGAATCGCGAGTATAATGTTGCTCTCCAAAACCTTTTGGAGGATTAGGATAACTAGTGTCTCCAACCTTTTGCAAATTCTCATCAAATATGAGAACATGACTTTTGCCATATTATACTCTATCATGTTGCAACCAAAACTTCGTTTCAGATATCACAATATCTTCCACACATCATGGTTTCTGAAACAACTCTTTCAGATCCTAGATAACCTTGAAATTAAGACAATCCTTTGAATATCAAGAATCATGGAGACAAACATGATACTCATACACTAACACTTGGAATTGTCACTCTTGATTTAATACCAATTATTAAACTTCATGGAGTAACCGGAACTTACTGAAAGTTTGCAATAGGACTTTTAAACTTTAGATTAACACTTCAAAACAATACGATACCAGTTCGTAAAGTAACTAACCAGAATTCTATAGTTCTATCATCTCAATTATAACTAAGCGCAAGGTGGTAAACGGATGCCAATGACTACAACAATTATGCAAATTCACTTTGATTTAATTTATGATAAATAGTGTTCAACTTTTAATCATATTGCCGTTGAACTCCCACTCAAAACAATATCCCTCACATTGTTTTAGTGATCACATGAACCAAATCCACCACATCAAAACCGATCATCACGAGAGTTGATGTAGCTTCAATGGCGAACAATCAACATGTTCATCATATCTACTATATGATTCATGCTTTACCTTTCGGTGATCCGTGTTCCGAGACCATGTTTGTACATGCTAGGCTCGTCAAGATCAAACCTTAGCTTCCGCAAGAGCAAATCTGGCTTGCTCATGTTGTATACACTCGCAGAATCTAACACACCTGATCATCACGTGGTGCTTCGAAACAACGAGCTTTAGCAACGGTGCTTACTAAGGATAAACGCTTTAAAACTTGAAATTATGTGCTTGAGGTATCATCTTATAATGCTACCGTCGTGAACTAAGCAATACAAGATGCATAAAAGGATTAACATCACATGCAATTCATAATCTGTGATATGATACGACCTTTCTTCTTGTGCTTCCGATCTCCATCTTCAAGCACGAACATGATCTCCATCATCACCGATGTGGCGCCAAGGTCAATGGCGCCTCTTCATGGTTGTCTTCCACCAGCATCAACTATTACAACTACTTTGAATAATAGACACGCAAGACTTAATGGAAACAACCATATGGATCCTGACGGTTGCCAACTTACAATAAGGAACATTGCATACATCATATATAATCACAATCATGGCCATATCACATCACAGCACACCCCTGCAAAACAAAGTTAGACGCCTCTAATTTTCTTACGAACAAGAACCACAACATTGATACTAGTATTGTCAATCATCCGTTGTAAATTGAATCTTAACTATGTTGGGAGAAATAGGCACCCGCAAAGCCACTTATGCAATACAAGTTGCATGTCAAGCATGGAGCAATTCTCATGAACGATGTCATGTAAGGTTAGCCCGGGCCGCTTCATACCACCATCCCGCAAGATGCAAAGTACACAATAAGCAATCGACAACAAAAGCATCAACGCCCACAATGACCATTGTGTTCTACTCGTGCAACAGATCTACATATAGACACGGCTCTGATACCACTGTAGGGGTTCATAGCATGGAAAACAAAAAATTTCTACCCCATGAACACACAATCAAGATGTAATATATGATCAAGCCAAGATCTATCTACTAGAATGTAGCAACGAGACGATAGAATACTAACCCTCGAAGATCCAAAGCGGTTAACGAGAGCAGATTCTCGTGGGTGATGTAGTCGTACACTTGCCGATATCAAGATCGCGTAGACGATCCTTCCGGCGCTGCGTTCCGGCAGCGCTTACGCAGTCGGTCACACGTTCGGTACTCGATGAAGACCTTCCTCTCCCTTGTTCCAGCAGGCAGCGGAGGTTGTAGCACTCTCCTCGCGATTCCGGCAGCACGACAGCGTGGTGTCGGAAGTAGAGGGGAGATCTCGCAGGGCTTCGCCTTAAGACGGAGCGAGTATGGTGGAGTATGAGAGAGGCCTTGGAGATCTACGGTTTAGAGGGAACCAAGGGGAGGGTCTTGGCCGGCAGCTAGGGTTTGGGGAAACCCCAAGGAGCCCTAGACGGCGGCGGCTGCACTTGGGTGGAGGCGCCAGGAGCTAGGGTTTTAGGTGTAGGGAGAGGAGGCGCCCTACCCCTGCTTATATAGGAGGGGAGAGGCGGTTTGGGAAGGAGGGAGTCCTCCTCCAACTCCTCCTCATGGCCGGCGGGTGGGAGGGAGTGGGACTTCCTCCCCAAGTAGGTTTCCTACTCTCCCTCCACCAAGCAAACTTGAGATTTGACTTTTTCAAATTGGCGTTTGACTTTCAAACTTCGATTTGATTTCTTATCTTTAGTTTGCCCAGCCAAGTGACCTAGTACATGATGCAACCATTCCACATTGTCATGACACATCCATGTACCCTTCCCCTCCGGAGTGCCGGACCTTCCAGACCCTTCTAGAACATTCCTAGTGAAAACACCGGAATCTTTTCTGAACTCCGAAATAGGACTTTCCTTATATGAATCTTATTCTCCGAACCATTCCGGATCTCCTCGTGATATCCCGGATCCCGTCCAAGACTCCGAACAACATTCGGTCTCTTGCTCATCATTCCATAACTACTCAACAACATCGAATCCTTAAGTGTGTCTCCCTACGGTTCGTGAATTATGCGGACATGATCGAAACACTTCTCCGATCAATAACCAATAGAGGAATCTGGAAATTCATATGGATCCCACATATTTCTACGATTTACTTTGAGATCGAATGAACCACTTACATACGATACCAATTTCCCTTTGTCTCACGATAGTTTACTTATCCGAGGTTTTGATCGTCGGTATCTCTGCATACCTAGTTCAACCTCGTTACCGATAAGTACTCTTTTCTCATTCCCGTGGTATGTGATACCTTGTGAGCCAGTCACATGCTTGCAAGCTAATTGGATGACATTCCACCGAGAGGGCCCATAGTATATCTATCCGTCATATGGATGGACAAATCCCACTCTTGATCCATGTGCCTCAACCCATACTTTCCGAACACTCAATGCCACCTTTATAGCCACCCAGTTATGGTGTGGTGTTTGATGTCATCAAAGCATCCTTCCGGTGATGGTGATTAACATGATCTCATGGTCGAAGGAATTAGGTTACTATGTATCAGAAAGCTTATAGCAAATGAACTATATTAAATGACTTGATCTTTATGCTACGCTTAACTATAGGAGTATGTCCATCACATCATTCTCCTAATGATATGACTCTGTTGTTAATAAAATCTCTATGTTCATGATCAGGAAACCATGATCATATATTAACCAACAAGCTAGTTTAACAAGAGGCTTTACTAGGGACTCTTTTATGTTTACAAATCACACAAGTATTAATGTTTTCGGTTAATACAATTATAGCATGGTATGTAAACATTTATCATAAGTATGAAGATATGATAATAACCACTTTATTATTGCCTCTTGGGCATATTTCCAACAGAACGGAGTTGGACGCTCGGTCGCGTCACGCGGGAGGTGGCGTGGCATGGATTGAGGGAGCAGGGCGGCGCGGTCTAGGTGGGCCCAGGGCCTAAGGCCTCCAATAGTGGAGGCGGTGACGTGCCACTGGTGTGGCCGCCGAATGGCGGTGACGTGCCGATGGTGTGGCCGCCGAATGGCGTTGGTCGCCGATGCGTGCGATATGGCCACCTGAAAGTACAAAGGAAGTCGCCTAGAGGGGGGGTGAATAGGCTTTTAAAATTATTACGGTTTAGGCTCAAGTAAATGCGTGATAAAACTAACGTTTAATTTATTGAGCACAAAACCTAGCCACTAAGTTCACCTAGGTGCACCAACAACCTATGCTAAGCAATACAAGCAACAAGGTGATAGCAAGGTATAAATACTTCAAGCACGATGGCTATCACAATGTAAAGGCATAAGTAAAGGGTTCGGTTGAGAGATAACCGATGGGCGCGGAGACGAAGATTTGTTTCCCGAAGTTCACTTCCAAAGAAGCTACGTCTCCGTTGGAGAGGTGCGATGGCGCAATGCTCTCCGAACTCCACAAATGGCTCACCTCGAGGTGTGGTGGCTCGATGCTCACCCAACGCCACACAAGGCCTCACCCCGGATGCGGAAGCACGCAACTCACCGACGCCACAAAAGGCTCACCCTATTCTCCCAAGTGCGCACCACAAAAGGCGGGCACTTTCTCCACTATGGGACGCTTGAGGGCGGTCACCGAACCCGTACAAGATTGGGGCTAACTCCACGACTCAATTGGAGGCTCCCAACAACAAAGCCACAAAAGGCCAACAATGCCACAAAAGGCCAACAACGCCACAAAAGGCCAACAACGCCACAAAAGGCTACAAGACCACAAAAGGTCAACAAGACCACAAAAGGTCAACAACCCAACCACACAACCGTCTAGGGTTCCAAGGAACCCAAGAGAAACAAGCTCACAGGCTTGAACTCGCCAAATCTCTGAGGAGAACTCAAACCTATGCACCAAATGCAAGGGCAAGTCCTTCTCTCCCAAATTCCAACAAAGCTACAAAAGCTATTAGGGGAATAAGGGAGGAATAACACAAGAGGAGAACACAAAACTCTCCAAGATCTAGATCCCAATGATTCCTTCACAAAAAAGGGATTTGGCTTGGGGGGATTGTAGATCTAGATCTCCTCTCTCAAATCCCTCAAAAAGATGCAAGAATCATAGGAGGGGAAAGGGAGAGGGAAAGCTTCTTCAAGGTTGACAATGGAGGAGAGAGAGAAAGCGAAGAACCAAGAAGAAAAGCTAGTGCCCACGAAGGGGAAGAGGAGCCCCTTTTAAAGGGCTCCCAGATCTGCCCGTTATGGGCATTCGCGACTCCTGGCCGGAACTTCCGGTGGGAGGCCGGAACTTCCGGTGGCACAGCCAACGGTCAAAAACCGCGGAGCGAGAAACTGAAAAAGCGAATCCTGGTCGGAACTTCCGCCGGTTCACCGGAACTTCCGGTGGGAGCGAAACTTCCGGTGGAAGTTCCGTCAAATAGACTTATTCAAAACAGAAGGTTACTGAACGTGAGCGGAACAAGAGCCGGAAGTTCAACCGGAACTTTTGGCGGCAACTAGGCCTGAGCGGAACTTCCGGTCCCTGGCCGGAACTTCCGGTTGAAATTCCGACTGAAGTTCCGTCAAATAGCACATCCAAAACAGAAGGTTACTGAACGTGAGCGGAAGAAGACCCGAACTTCCACCGGAACTTTCGGCGGAAAAGATGCCCTAGCGGAACTTCCGGTCAGGGAAATTCCAGAAAACCAGAAACGCGATAACTTTTGCATCCGAACTCCAAACGGGATGAAACCAATTTTGTTGGAAAGATAACGACGAATAGAATCCAACAAAAAGATAACGACGAAATATTGGGTATCACCTTGGGAGAAAATATCATGAATATATATATGTGAACTATCCCCCAAGGTGTGGAGCCGGAAAACTCGCAAGATCAAAAACCGCAATAAGATATGCAAGTGAAATCCTTAGATGATGAGCTAGAGCTTGTTATGATGGTGACCACAAGCTCTAGATCCTCTCATGGACAAGAACCAAATAACAACCAAGAAAGATGATGTTATGAATGCAAAGGTTTGAGCTCTCTCCGAACGATGCAGACGAGACACCCGCTTGAGAGCCCCTCTTGATAGCATGGTATCTATCCTAAACCCGGTCTCCCAACTAACAATACGAGACCGGCAAAAGAAAATCCCTATCAAGAACATACCTTTGCCTTGAGCATCCCACTTGAACTTGATGTAGACCGTCTTGTTCTTATATAGTGGGAATACCTTTCTTGGATGCTCTTGCTTGATGAAGATGAAGACTTGCAAATTGCTCCCCATACTCCATGGGGAAACCTCTTCTTTGAACTTGTCTTCATCATTCCATGATCACGAGGATGACAAGCTTCAAGCATGAGATCTTCTAGAGATGGCGCATCTTGATCTCGCCCTTCTTTATCCCTACTTGAGGTTGATCCATCTTGATGCAACTCTTTGCACATGCCTTGATCGAACTTCAAGCTCCTTCTTTCTTCATGATTCCAATGGGCACAAATCCCTTGGACATTTCTTCATCTTCCAACCTTGAGACCAACACATGGCCCAAGCGATGCCAATGGACAAACCTACAAGTGAAACTCAATTTACACATTAGTCCATAGAGATTGTCATTAATTATCAAAACCACACATGGGGGCATACATGCCCTTTCACCACCTGACCACGATTTGGGTCTTTTGGCCCTTGATCGGGGTTGGAGGAGCCCGGGTTGGTTGTAGTTGAGGGGGTACTCGATCCCTTCGATGTCTTAGCCTTCTACCAGTTCCTTGCCCGTTGTCTTCATGCTGGAGGAGGCTGGCGGCCTGTGGGACTGCGAGTCTTGAGAATTATGGCGGTGATACTAGATTTCCTCCCACGTGTGGACGAAAATCTGCTTGATGACTGCTCTCGTTGATCTGGCCAGAGTGTCGAGTTCCGGAAGGCTCCATCGACAAACTCCCATAAGCGCATCATGCCTGGAGATTACTGGATCGAAAGGTATTCGATTGGGCGTACCATTTTTCTGGTCATTTGGGTTCAGAGGGAGTGCTTTGAAGCTCTGTTGGTTGTTAATATCATGGGGCATGTTCTTGTTCCATGGTGCTGACGGAGAATGTCATGTAGACCGAGATCTGAGGACTGACAATGGTGGTTCGAGTTTGGATGGTGATGAGAAATTGGCTTGGCGACTCGTGACTTGGAGCAATGGCATGCAAGTGGGGACGACTGCACAGGAAAGGTTCACAGTCCTACCTTTCAGGATAAAAACTCAGGGTCTGTCGTTAATTGGTTGTGTAAGGCAATAGCCTTGTTGAATGTGTTGTTTTGAGGAAGTCGACTTTCTTTAGAGTGAAAACCTAAGATGTATGATTGGACGATGACGGTGTTTGTACAATGTTTCCTTCTTGGAGGCGTCCTTTTGGAGAAGCTGGACTTCTGGTGTTGTCTTGGTGGCGGTAGTACTGTTGTTTTAATGAATGAGTCATTGTAGCGCGACTTTTCTCTTTTGTAATTCTTTTTTTGGCTGTGTGCATCCGTATGGCAGCTAGGACAATGGGTTGTTGCAAAGGCTTGGTGTAATTGGTATCTTGTGATATTAATATATGCTTATTTACATAAAAACACTAAAACCCATCTAGGGTTTCATCCCCCTCGTCGGCGATATCTCTAGTCCGCTCCGTCTTCGCTGGCCTTAGGGCCATAGAGGTGTGGCGGACCACAGCCTCTTGCCGACGAGAGGTTTTTTGTTCTTTGTTTAGTCTACTTTTCAGTGTCTTCTTCGAGGTGTTGAGGCGGCGGCTATGCCCCGAAGTCAGAATAAGGTCCTCTCCGATGTATCCTCGCTCTGGTGGTGCACCTATCCTCGACGGAGGCGCGTGGAGTCGTTTGCCCGATGGATCTCCTGGGATCCTCTTCGTTTTTTTGTTCATTAATTTGTTCCCAAGTGAGTCTATTCTGATCTATGCTTGTTATTATTGGTGATGGTTGTTGTTGTGGTGTGCTGGTTCTTTGTGGTCTTAGCATGACGACTTTTTGTTTGTCTTCTACAACGACCTCTACTACGACAAACTTTGCTCGGCTCCGGTGATGGAGGGGCGAGGACGGCGGCGCGACTTTGCCTCGTACTAGTGTTTGTAGTCGTCGCTAGGTGGTCCAATAAACTATTTTTATTTTTTATTACTTTTAGGTTTCTTTGTACTACTGTTGCTGGTTATTAATAGATCGATGGATTTTCGCAAAAAAAAAAAAGACTCATTGCGGACTGGTGTAATTAGAAACATGCGCTTCATCCGCTCGAAAATAGGTGGTTTCTTTGTAGTCGTCTTTGTTTCAAAAAATACTAAGAAATAATATATTTTGAAATGGAAGGAGTACTATGTGGCTATAAAGAAGATAAAATGTTTATTTTGGAAAACTAGTATAGTCATGAACTTAACCTATTCTTCATAATATCCCCAGTTCTACGCAGTGCTTTTTTCTTTTCATGGACAGACTGTGTTCGGCGATCGTTTAACTTAACTAGCATCGTTGTCTAGTTTTGCTATGCCCTACTTTTTAAACGGAACGATCGTCCTCTTGGATTTTGCATCCCGTGTATCAAAAACAGATGATTTAGGTTTGACCCACTCTTTTTTTATAATATGTGTATAAACCACACAATCAACGACGCAATAGTGGTAATCATAGGCGACGGTAAAAGGGCATCCTTCTAGTCATCTCCATGGCTTTACGGTGGCTCACCAAAATCGGTGGCCCCCAAGATCTTAAAAGTTTCGAAATTTCAGAATCATTTTGTCCACTACGCCCTCGACGACTTCAAATGGATCTTCGACATCGCCATGGCCCATGGACAACTTCCATGTCGCACATTGAGAAATTCATCCGCCTTTAGGGACTTGTCTTAGACATTGAGCTTCCCGTGGAACTGAGGATTCCATCACTTGGACCCTTTCGTCTTATGGGAGCTATTCGGCCATTTTATCCCAGTTTTTGCCCTTACTCCTTCGAAGATTGTTTGGAAGACTCCACACCCCTCCATAATATTGTTTCTTTGCATGTTTCGCCATCCAGAACTAGAAGTGGACTTTGTCGTCGTATTGATGACCGGTACGCCATGAGGAGGTCCTCGAGGCATGGAAAGAGAGGGGGTGTGAGAAGTGAGGATGTTCGGGACAGGGAGCACACAAGTTTACCCAGATTCAGATACAACTATGGTGGTCGGAACCTACTCCTGCAAATAATCCACTATAATCGGCCAAGACGGAGGTTACAGAGGTTTTGACCAAGGTTCCCATGTGCGAGCTATTATGAATCATTGTCCTAAGGGATGCTTGTATAATGGCTTATATAGTCATCCGACATAGGGAATACAAGGAGGAATCCTATCCAGCTACAATACATAGTACAACATAGTCGGTAACTGATGCATGTAAAATGCATGCATGAGCTTTGTAGTTTGTTGCTATGGATTCTCACATATTTGCTATATATATGATGTTATATTCATGTTTTATATTGATTTACCAATGATCCCCTTTATTTTGTTTATAACTCTGTAGGACAGAAAACCCTGTTTTGTGTATTTTTGCCTTCCAGGGACCTAAACGAAGTCAAATGAAGATGAGATTTCGGGGATGTCAATATTTTATCAAGAGAATCACCAGGAGCTCTTGGATCTCACCTGATAAACCAGGAGGCCCAAAAGAGTATTGGGCGCGCCACCTAGGCTCGTTTTCTCCTCGACCGTCGATTTACTCCGATCTTTCGCCCATCGCCTTTGTATGACCTAAAAACCACTATATAAATGGCCCCTCGAGATTTCCTGGAGGGGGCGTTGCAGAAACACCGAAACACTAAACAAATCCAGAACCAGCAAAAATTAGAGGAGAAAACTCCGCCGGAGGGATCTCTACCTTCTCCAACGTCTACCTTCTCCAACGTCTCCACCGTCATCACCATGATGAAAAGGGAGTAGTCCACCTCTATACTACAGGTTTGTGGCAGTAGCTTGGTCTCTCTCTCTCTCTCTCTCTCTCTCTCTCTCTCTCTCTCTCTCTCTCTCTCTCTTGTTCTTCATAGATCTAGTACCATATGAGCTGCCAATATGATTATGGTCATATTTGTAATTCCTATGTGGTGGGTCTTTATTTTATGATTTGATATATGAGATTGGAACCTATTATGTGTAAGATATATTGATATATGCATATCATGTACCCTGTTCTTAAGTACTTGTTCTGATCCAACTTATATGCAAGAGCATTTGTGGGGAGAAGTGTGTATTAGATGAATTAGCATGGTGATAGTGATTGAATAGTGACAACAAATTCGAGATTTACTATGGTATTTACCTTTCTTTTGCTGCCTCACTAGGATTAAGTGAAACCATGTGCTATAATTATCTTGTGATAGTTAGATAATCTCGTTTTATCAAGGTAGTATATTTGCGATTAAAATATGATGTTAAAATACCTAAGGCTATACTCTTGTTGATTCTTAATTCAAGATTGCTTGGAGTTTTCACTTTTTTGAGGAGTATAAGAGAGATGTGTTGCATTATCTCTATATTAGGACATGATGCCCATATGAATGCTTATCAAACACATGTAGAAGTTTTATTAGTATTATGCCGTTGATAAATTGTTTGTGTCCATTGCAGCCCAAAAAGAGAGTAGACAAGTGAATCCATAAACCCCGGTCCATTTAAACCATAACAAACACCTATCCAACACCATTATCACACTTTATATTTTCTGCTATTTATTATTTCAAAAATACAAAAATACTTTCTTCACTTGCACACATGCCCAAAACACTAAAACAGCTATCATTTTATTGTTTTTATTTTTCTTGCCTAGTTTTTACTTGTGTTATTTTATTATTTATTATTGTTATTTCTTATTACTAATACGAAACCTTGTGCTTTACAACCACACGGTGAAGTTGGGAACACAAGACAAAACTTTGCTTTGTAGGTTGCTTAAAGAGGAGAGGAAGAATAAAGTCTCTAAGCCAATTACTTGAGAGTTCGATATAAACCCTCGAGTCATCCTTCTGGGAAGAAGATGCTTGCTACAACACTCTACACCTGGAGTCCCAACAAATTGGTACACGGAGTTGTTGCCATCAATAACTACTACATTTTGTACTCCAAGTCTTCTGGCGTCGGGCCCAAGTCGGTAATCCTTATCGACCTTTTCATAGCCAGATGGGTCTCTGTATGTCTCGTTGACTGGGTCGCATGTTAAGCCATAGGCTATAACCCTGGTGGGTCACCCTGGTCTATGAGCATAATTTCCTGCCGTGGGTATACCTGAAAATTATAACCCGAACACACATGATTGATCACTTGGTCAATACGAGGCAGAGCAAACGGATCTTTAGGGCATGCCTTATTTAAGACGGTATAATCTACACACATCCTTAACTTAATAGTGTCCTTTTTAGGGACAAGGACATGGTTTGCCACCCAATCAATGTGGATGATCTCCTTAATAAATCAGGCCAACTCAAGCCGGGCTAATTCCTTAGTATTGTAAGGACGATTTGATGGGTTTAGCATCTTTATACACATTAAGGACTTGTTTACTTATATCATATTCACTAGTGTATTTGTGGGAATCGTAAGGGATTATTCCAATTCCCGCAAAACCACCGTAGTCCGTTTACCATGTCAGGTTTTGCCAGAATAATACTGGTATATCCCCACAAGTCATTCATTTTTTTTCTAGATTGAAAACTCTCCTATAAGGTAAAGTATTTTTGGGAAAGAGTATTTTGAGGGATTGAAGAGTATTGAGTGAACACCAAATCCCCATATATGCCCAAAACTCTAGTGGACAAAAATACGAGAGAAGTAAACAATGCCTAAGAGAATTCTCGACAAGTTCCCTAGGTACTCTAATCATATCAGATGGTTTTCATGCACATATATCTTTATTAGCTTGAAGGAACTCCACGAGTGTGCTTTCTTATGCGTTATTAAGGCCTACACCTATGTTCATTATCTTTGAGAGATCGTTCTCCTCAAGCTAGATTTTCTTCGTCTCTTTCGTTGGCTTAAATTTTGGATTCAGCTTCAGAACTTGCTTCTTGGTAGCGGGCATCTCCACCGGGTCAATGATCTGCTTCATCTCCTTGTACTCTTTAGCATGTAGCACGACTTCAGCAAAGGCGACAACACCAACCTCGCACTCTCATGCCTTTTTCGGGTTGCCACGAATGGAAATGACACCAATGGGACCCGGATTTTTCAAGATGTTGTAGATGCAAAAACTAGCAAGTACGTGACATGAAATACCAGTAAGCCAACGTGCCAAACATGGCATGATAGGTGCTCTTAAAAGGTACCACCTCGAAAGAGAGTGCCTCGGTGCAGAAGTTTTCCGGCTCACCGAAGGTGACGTCCAGGGTAATTTCGCCGAGTGGTTTTGACATCAACAAATGCATCACCCTTATCCCTACTTCGTCTCCCATTCATAGTTTCCACATCCTTCTTCGTCACGAAGACACCCTCAATATCTGTTGGAATTTGGTGTATGTTGGGCTATTGGCCCATTAGAAAAATTCTGAAATTCTCTTTGGCCCACTTATATATGGCAGCATATGGCTGTGTAGTGATGCTAAAGTTTAGTCCCACATTGCTAGTTGAAGGGGAGTTGGACCACCTTATATAGTAGAGTGTTGCACCACTCACTAAGGTGTGACAAGAAGAGTAGCCCTCGCGCACTCCTCCTCCGACGCCGCCCGCCTCGCCACGCCACGCCACGCCACGCCACGCCTCGTCACGACGCGCGCGCGCGCCGCGGGTTGCGGGAATCTCGCCGAGCCGAGCTTTATTTTGCTGGTTGGGAAAACTGATTATGAGTCATTAACGGACGCGTTAATTACAGCCGTTTCCAGTTTTTATGGACGTGGCTGTTACCGACTCGGACGTGGGCTGAGCCCACGATCCTCCTAACCTGCACTATATAAAGCGTCCGGGCTAAATCTAATCGGGACCATATCAATCCACACACGCGCCTACCTCCAGAACCTTGCGCCACCGCTTTCGTCTTCTCCATCCCGCCTTGCGGCGTGCACCGCAGATCGGGACAGTAGGCCTCCGGAACCCCGTCTCCCGTGAACCTGTACGGGTGAGGGGCGATCAGGTTTTTGGGGAGCGCTCAAGCGCGACTACTGGCAACCACGTCGTCGTCTGACGACGAGTTCCCGAACGACGACTTCTTTCCGGACGTCAGCGACCTCTTCGACAACCACAACATGGGCGACGCTGCTGCGACCGCTGCGGCTGCTATTCAGCCTACTCTGTACTTGATACTCAACTGTCTTTTTCTGATTATGCTAGAGTACTTTATTCTAGCGTTTGGTGTAGATGTGATAGGTTTATCTTGTATAGATGTAATCTGTTCATCTACTTTGTTGATCTGCATGATTGGTTTTACTACTATCTGTATGATCATGATTTATAAGTTTATTATTCGGATTAAATCATATGGATTATTGCTTATTTTTCCAACAATCCAAAAACCTGATTATAGGCAACTGAATTCCACTAGTGTAGCCGCGGCTACTAGGCCGCCTCCTTTTGATGGCATGCATTATAAGAGATGGCGCAAGAGAGCAGTTCTCTGGTTTGAAAACCTAAACTGTTATAGCGCCACTCTTGGCAAGCCTGAAGGAGATCTTTCTGCTGAGCAGGAAGCGAACTTTAAGAAAGCCGATACCTTGTTTATGGCGGCTTTGTTCAATGCTCTTGGGGACAACATAGTTGACCCTTATATGTCATTTGATAATGACAAGGACGCGTGGGAAGCGCTCGAGGCCAAGTTTGGGGTCTCGGACGCTGGCACTGAGCTGTACGTCATGGAGCAATTCTATGACTACAGGATGGTTGATGAGCGCTCCGTCGTTGAGCAAGCTCATGAGATACAATCACTTGCCAAAGAACTTGAGCAGTTCAAGTGTTCCTTACCGGACAAATTTGTGGCTGGTGGCATTATTGCCAAGCTTCCTCCTTCGTGGAGGAACTTTGCTACTTCTCTGAAACATAAGAGACAAGAGTTTTCCGTTACGGATCTCATTGGGTCTCTTCATGTGGAAGAGAAGGCGAGAGCAAAGGACAAAACTGCTCGAGGACTTGAGGGAGGTTCTACTGCCAATTTAGTGCAGAGGAAAAACTTCCAATCCCACAAGTTCAAGAATAAGAACAAAACTGAAGGAAAAGGAAAGTTCGATGGCAAGAACAAGGCCACGCACTCAACCAACTTCAAGAAGAAAAATGATAAGAGGAAAGGCTCTTGCCACGTCTGTGGTGATCCTGGTCATTGGGCTCCTAGCTTCCCTAATCGCTTTGACAAGCGTCAACATGGGAACAGCGGCAATGCCGCTAATGTTGTTATTAGCGATACTGAGATGAAGGATGCTGGGTACGGTATTTTACCTACTATTCTTTTAGTATGTCATTCTCCTGATTGGTGGATAGACATGGGTGCTAATACACATGTATGTTCTGATATTTCCATGTTCTCCTCTTATCAGGTCTCAAGGACTTCTTCCGTGCTGATGGGAAACAGCTCACGTGCTTTTGTTCATGGTGTTGGTACGGTAGATCTGAAGTTTACTTCGGGGAAGACCGTACAACTGAAGAACGTGCAACATGTTCCCTCCATCAATAAGAATCTCGTCAGCGGATCGCTTTTATGTCGAGATGGCTTTAAGTTGGTTTTTGAGTCCAATAAAGTTGTAATTTCTAAGTATGTACAATTTGTTGGAAAAGGTTATGAGTGCGGAGGTCTGTTCCGCTTGTCTCTGTCAGACTCATGTACTAAAGTTATTAATCATGTTTGCAATGATAATGAGTCCAATGTTTGGCATTCACGACTCTGTCATATTAACTTTGGTTGCATGACGCGGCTAGCCAATATGAGTTTAATTCCGAAATTTACCACTGTTAAAGGTTCTAAGTGCCAAGTTTGTGTGCAAGCAAAGCAACCCCGCAAGTCTCATACGGCTGCGGAACCGAGAAACTTAGCACCGCTAGAACTTATACATTCAGATCTTTGTGAGATGAATGGTGTGTTGACAAAAGGTGGAAAAAGATACTTTATGACGTTGATTGATGACTCCACTAGATACTGCTATGTTTATCTCCTGAAATCTAAAGATGAAGCTTTGAACTACTTCAAAATCTATAAAGCTGAGGCAGAAAACCAACTTGATCTTAAAATCAAGCGGCTAAGGTCGGATCGTGGTGGAGAGTACTTTTCAAATGAATTTGATTTATTCTGTGCGGAACATGGTATTATATATGAGAGGACGCCTCCCTACTCACCTCAGTCAAATGGGGTGGCCGAAAGGAAGAACCGCACTCTAACTGATTTGGTTAACGCCATGTTAGATACATCGGGTCTTTCCAAGGAATGGTGGGGGAGGCGCTAATGACTGCGTGTCATGTCCTAAACCGTGTTCCTGTAAAGGATAAAACCATGACTCCATTTGAGGAATGGGAAAAGAAAAGGCTTAAACTCTCTTACTTACGAACTTGGGGTTGTTTGGCGAAAGTCAATATTCCAATACCCAAGAAGCGAAAGCTTGGACCAAAAACCGTTGATTGTGTTTTTCTGGGATATGTTTTTCATAGCATTGGCTATAGATTTTTGATAGTAAAATCTGAGGTATCCGACATGCATGTTGATACAATTATGGAGTCGAATGATGCGACTTTCTTTGAGGACATCTTTCCTATGAAAGGCATGTCTAGCTCATCAAATCAGGAGATGACTAGTTCATCTAGTCTGGAATTTTCTATAATTCCTGAACCCACTATGCCGATAGAACACTCTGATGATCCTGTGTAGGATGACAATGAAGCTCCCAAAAGGAGCAAGAGACAAAGGACTGCAAAGTCATTTGGTGATGAGTTCATTGTGTACCTTGTGGATGATACTCCCACTTCTATTTCAGAAGCCTATGCATTTCAAGATGCTGACTACTGGAAGGAAGCTGTCCGAAGCGAGATGGACTCCATCTTAGCTAATGGTACTTGGGAAATCACTGATCGTCCTTATGGGTGTAAACCTGTAGGATGTAAATGGGTGTTTAAGAAAAAGCTTAGACCTGATGGTACTATTGAAAAGTACAAGGCACGTCTTGTGGCTAAGGGTTATACCCAAAAGGAAGGTGAAGACTTCTTCGATACCTACTCACCTGTAGCCAGATTGACCACTATTCGAGTACTGCTATCCTTAGCTGCCTCACACGGTCTTCTCGTTCATCAAATGGACGTTAAGATAGCTTTTCTAAATGGAGAGCTAGATGAGGAAATTTATATGGAGCAGCCTGACGGATTTGTAGTAGATGGTCAAGAAGCAAAGGTGTGTAAGTTAGTGAAGTCTTTATATGGTCTTAAGCAAGCTCCTAAACAGTGGCACGAGAAGTTTGAAAGAACTTTAACTGCTGAAGGCTTTGTTGTAAACGAAGCTGACAAATGTGTGTACTATCGCCATGGTGGGGGCGAGGGAGTTATTATGTGTCTCTATGTTGATGACATATTGGTATTCGGGACCAAACTCGCTGTTATTGAGGAGGTCAAAGAGTTCCTATCTCGCTGCTTTGAGATGAAGGATTTGGGAGTGGCTGATGTAATTTTAAACATCAAGCTACTAAAGGATGACAATGGTGGGATTACATTGCTTCAGTCTCACTATGTGGAAAAGATATTGAGTCGCTTCGGGTATAGTGACTGCAATTCTTCTCCAACGCCTTATGATCCGAGTGTGCTACTTCGAAAGAATCGAAGGAATGCTAAAGATCAATTGAGATATTCTCAAATTATTGGCTCGCTCATGTATTTAGCCAGCGCTACTAGACCTGACATCTCCTTTGCTGTAAGCAAACTGAGTCGATTTGTGTCAAATCCTAGAGATGATCACTGGCATGCTCTTGAAAGAGTTTTGCGCTATTTGAAAGGCACCGCGAGTTATGGTATTCACTATACTGGGTATCCTCGGGTACTTGAGGGTTATAGTGATTCAAATTGGATATCTGATGCCGATGAGATTAAGGCCACAAGTGGTTATTTGTTTACACTTGGTGGTGGCGCTGTTTCCTGGAAGTCTTGCAAGCAGACCATCTTAACAAGGTCAACAATGGAAGAAGAACTCACAGCATTAGACACGGCCACTGTTGAAGCAGAGTGGCTTTGTGAGCTCTTGATGGACTTACCTGTGGTTGAAAAACCAATACCCGCCATCCCAATGAACTGTGATAATCAAACTGTGATCGTCAAAGTAAACAGTTCTAAGGATAATATGAAGTCATCAAGGCATGTGAAGAGGAGATTGAAATCTGTCAGGAAACTGAGAAACTCCAGAGTTATTGCGTTGGATTATATCCAAACATCTAAGAACCTGGCAGATCCTTTCACAAAGGGACTATCACGCAATGTGATAGATAATGCATCGAGGGAGATGGGTTTGAGACCCACGCTATGAGTTGATCCCAGTGGCAACCCACTCTATGTGATCGGAGATCCCGTGAATTAGAGTTGGGAGACAAGCTGTTGGTCAGCTGAGAGGAGAGTATTCCCATATTATATTTACATCTCCATAAAGATGCAATACTCTCTTATTCTGCATGGCAGGTTGATATTTATCTTAATGTGTTCCAAGTGGCTTTTTATAAGTGGAGATGTTGTCCTGCAGAACATTTCTTGAGGAACACACCTATATGAGCCTGACTGTTAAACGTCGCAGTCCGTGAGAGTTGGGTGCTCTCTAGTAAACTCATGAAAGGCCCTGGAGTATGACGCATAAGCTCCAAACCGCGGGGAAGCCGACGGTAGCCCTGTACCGGTCTAGATTTTGTGTGAAACTAGCGCGCAGAAAACTTGTAGTTCAAGGCATAGTCCACTATTCAAGTTGCAAGCTAGTGTAGCATGAAGTTTAACGTGGAAGTTCAACTTAACAGTCTCCACTACACACCGGTATATAAAACAATGTTCTGGAAGAAAAGTGATGTGATGTGCCAATGAGACTTTGTGGGGGATTGTTGGAATTTGGTGTATGTTGGGCTATTGGCCCATTAGAAAAATTCTGAAATTCTCTTTGGCCCACTTATATATGGCAGCATATGGCTGTGTAGTGGTGCTAAAGTTTAGTCCCACATTGCTAGTTGAAGGGGAGTTGGACCACCTTATATAGTAGAGTGTTGCACCACTCACTAAGGTGTGACAAGAAGAGTAGCCCTCGCGCACTCCTCCTCCGACGTCGCCCGCCACGCCTCGCCTCGCCACGACGCGCGCGCGCCGCGGGTTGCGGGAATCTCGCCGAGCCGAGCTTTATTTTGCTGGTTGGGAAAACTGATTATGAGTCATTAACATACGCGTTAATTACAGCCGTTTCCAGTTTTTATGGACGTGGCTGTTACCGACTCGGACGTGGACTGAGCCCACGATCCTCCTAACCTGCACTATATAAAGCGTCCGGGCTAAACCTAATCGGGACCATATCAATCCACACACGCGCCTACCTCCAGAACCTTGCGCCGCCGCTTTCGTCTTCTCCATCCCGGCTTGCGGCGTGCACTGCAGATCAGGACAGTAGGCCTCCGGAACCCCGCCTCTCGTGAACCTGTACGGGTGAGGGGCGATCAGGTTTTTGGGGAGCGCTCAAGCGCTACTACTGGCAACCACATCGTCGTCCGACGACGAGTTCCCGAACGATGACTTCTTTCCGGATGTCAGCGACCTCTTCGACAACCACAACATGGGCGATGCTGCTGCGATCGCTGCGGCTGCTATTCAGCCTACTCTGTACGTGATACTCAACTGTCTTTTTCTGATTATGCTAGAGTACTTTATTCTAGCGTTTGGTGTAGATGTGATAGGTTTATCTTGTATAGATGTAATCTGTTCATCTACTTTGTTGATCTGCATGATTGGTTTTACTACTATCTGTATGATCATGATTTATAAGTTTATTATTCGGATTAAATCATATGGATTATTGCTTATTTTTCCAACAATATCTTCACCCTTGGTGTCTAGACTACTTAGTAGTTCATCTAGCGTTGGTTACCTACCCCCGCCAGCCTCCGCTTCGGTCGCCTCTCCTTGCTTTAGTACCGCAACCATGCCAGACCCCACAAGACCTAGTTCGAAGAAGCACCAAGGCCGAACAGCCGAGCAAAGTCAGCCCCTTAGTCAGCCTGAGTGTACCTGTCACCGAGGGAGACTGGAGAATCTGAGTTGCTCAGCGAGATCGATTCCGAAAACTGCTAGAATCCATCGGTCGCTGTCGGAAACCCTAGTCGCCTCGCAGTCGCGTGGAAGACAAAGAAGTATAAGCGAGTGAGGATATTCTTACTCTGATGGAGGCATCTAAAGAGTTTGTTTCTCTGATGGAACATGTGAACGCCTTGGACAGAGAGTTTGCAGCCCCAGATAGTGGGTTTACAAGTGGGGTATGAATTATTCATCTAGGGAATTTTATAAGTTCTTTTTCAGAGATATTACCCCACTTTCAGCTATTCCAAAGATCTGGAAATCAAAGTGTATGATGAAACACAACGTTTTTGCTTGGCTTTTCATCTTGGACAAGTTGAACACAAGAGACAAGCTACGTCGCAGGAATTGCCCCATCCCTAACATTAACTGTGTTATTTGTCAGCAAAATCGTGAGACCAATGAGCACTTGTTCTTTGAATGCCAACTTAGCACCGATTGCTGGGCAGTATTGGGTATTTCTTGGGATCAGAGTTTGGACTTCAGCTCAAGACTCATTGAGGAAGAGAGGGCATGGAGAAAGCCATTATTCATGGAATGTGTTATACTTTCTACTTGGAACATCTGGAAGCAAAGAAATAGGTGCTATTTTGATGGAATTGTTCCTTGCACTAGAACATGGTTTCTTCAGTTCAGCAACGATATTGATCTTCTAGGAGCTAGGATTAAGTCTCACACTCGTGATCGTGATCAGATAAATTCTTTTATTAGAGAGTTGAGAGTCTAGAGTTCTCTTTGATCTTTTTGGGCATAGGAAAAATCCTTGTCCTTGATGTACATATGTTGTAACATTATCCTTTTTTCTTAATTTAAAGGCAGTGGGAGACTCTCCTGCTGCAATTCACTAAAAAAAGAATATTCTTACTCATTACCGGGGCAAACCAAATGGGTCGCGCCGCTAGGGCACCCCATCTAAAGCTTGACAAGGCCCAACATTGGCCCGTTTTCTATCCGTGTCCCGACTATACAAAATGTATCCGAAATTGATTGTCCCGATGGAGATGTGCCAAGTCGTTCGAGGGCCGATCTCATGATGGCTTAGGAATAAACCCTCAAATATGGTCATTGAACAAAACTATTTACAGAATAATACTCTCTCCATCCTTAAATACATGTTGTATAAATTAGACAAAAGTTATATCTTTAGTTAATGATATTTTACTAAATATGTAGGGATTCTGTAACGGTGGAAATAAAATGGACCATGAAAGTGATGGTATCGCATTTGGAAACAATCTTTCAGGCTTCGGTCGGGTTACTTATCCACACTCTTGGGTGACGATAAGCCTCAAACTGACATGGTCCGTATGCCAAGAAAAGAAAAAGAAGCAAAACTCCTGCATCGATTGGCGTCTTGGCAAGCGAAACGTTTGGCCGAAATCGTCGACGGCTCGAGTGCTGAGCAGCCAGCATCCAATCATCAACTCAGCCAGCCACTGGTCGCGGGGGCAGCGCCTCTTTTGCTTTGCTTCCGCAGAAGACAGAGAAGATCCCATCCCCCTTTCTCACTCTCCCCAAATCCCCCATCTTCCACTCCCACCTCACTCTCCCTCTTCCCCGGTCTCGGTCTCCCCCCCTACCGCCGTGGTCTGGTCATGGACAAGTCCAACCTCCCACCGCCCTCCACCACCGCCGCCCTCAAAGCCCTCAACAAAGCTTCCTACAAGATCTCCAAGCAGTCCTCCTCCTCCTCTTCCTCCTCCATGAGGGCACCTTCTCCGCCGCCGCCACTGCCTTCCCGCCTGTCTCCACCGCTGCCGGCCCCGTCCCCGCCTCCATCCTCCACCCCCGCCCCAATCGACCACCCGCCGCCCCAGCCCCCCGTCTACAACATCGACAAGTCCAACTTCCGTGACGTCGTCCAGAAGCTCACCGGCTCCCCCTCCCATCTCCTCCCTCCTCAGCCCCCGTCCGCCCCCGCTGTCGCCGCCGCCGTCGTGGCCCCACCATCGGCTCGTCCCCTCATGGCCCCTCCCCAGCCTCCACCACCGCTTTCGGCCATCCCCTCCCGTCTCCACCGCATCCGACCGCCGCCGCTGGCCCCGCCCCGCCCGCCCCCCATCCTGCCGGTGCCGGCCCAGCCCGGGCTCTCCCCTCTCCCGGCGCTCCCTTCGGTCTGCATGTCAGCGGAGTCCCCCATCTCGGCCTACATGCGCCGGCTCCGCGGGATGCCGTCGCCGATCCACGTGCCGACGTCGCCGCTCGGGTTCGGCTGCCTCCACTCGCCACGGGCGCCGACGTCTCCCGGCGTGGCCATGCCGGCCACAAGCCCCCGCGTCCGCGACCAGTGACCAACAAAAAACTTCTGCTTTCGCCTGCTGCTGCTGCTTCCAATGTGTAGATATGGCCCAGGGTTAGGAGAGATCTGGCGAGGAAAAGGGGACGAAGCGGCAATACAACTACAATGTGTTAGCTTCGCCTTCAAATCTAAGCTCAATTCTTTTTTAGCGTGTTCTACCTACCTTAATATTTTGTTGGTGTATATGGAACATGCTGTGTTTGACAACGGATGCCTTGTTCATCTTTGGCCAATTTTTTTTGTAACAAGCCTTTATGCAATATGTAGTGGCAAACCCAAAGCTTTTATATGCGAAATCTGTTTAGGATTATGTTATATGGATGATGATTATGATATGATATTTAAAGTTACTACTAGTCATTTCAGCTTGGCTACTCCTCTTGGAAATATTTTGTACTGTGATCTAATCTTGGTGCATGGTATCTGCATATGGAGTATACTAGCTTTTACTCTGTTTATTATGCCACTCTCAGGCCAAGGTGCTTAGCTCTGAAGCTACTCTGATCTATGCTTGTCGCGTATCTGAATTGAGGTTTACACTTGGTCTTGTTGATTGATTGGTATTTTTGGACTGTGGTCCATGATATAATTTGTTAGTAGGCGACTACAAATAGGCTTGTGTTTCTGGTATGATGTGGACATTGTTTTGTTTTCTGGTGTATTACTATGGGCCATCTAATTATGCTTACATGGGTTGTAAAGGATGTTTGGTGATACATCGCCGTTTAGTTTTGCCTTTTCTCTTGTTAATGATGGGTTTATTTGTTTATCATGACTAGTATAGGCTTTGGAGGTTGCACACACTACAAACTGCACTAGCTATTAGCAGTTAACAGCCCCCCCTGATAGTGTTCCCCTATGAAAAGTGAGGTCGTAGATACACAAATCATGCTTCATGTGTCGCTTTCGACTCCAGCACGTTTGTAATTTTGACTGAGAGCTGGGTTGAATAGTAGAATGTGAGAAGTGGATGTCAAATCTCTAGTTGCTGAATATCTGCTAATCAGAAGATTTTATGGTCACTGGATTGCTGGCTAGAGTGGCCGGTCTTGATTTCTCCTCGGTTTTACTTTCAGCTGATCTGACCTGCAGTGAATGAGCTCCAAGTATCAGGCTGTTGACATTGTAACATGAGTGCTTCTTATGTTCGTTGATGGATGTGGACTGTGGAGGAGGAGCATATTCCAACTACTTGGAGCTACTACTAGCATGTGGTCTTTGCTTACATGAGGTGGTCAAACTGGAGGGTGAGATATATGCTCGAATGAAAGAATTTTACTGACTGTGTGTCGAATTGGTTGGAAAGAAGGAACTGAAAATCACAGATGCCATCAAATTTTGAACTTTTGAAAGTGATCTGTTGAGATGGATGCCAGTGTCGTGTTCTGCGATGCAATAATTGTTTCTTGCTATTTTCCTCTAGCTCCTGCTTGTATGGTCACATCATCTGAATTCCTGGTGCAATTTCCATTTGACATGCTAGTACTTGTTTGGTTACATAAATCTGTGATTCTCACTTGCTGCTTGGCCTGGGACAATGCGATAAATATGTGGTGCAGTACTACTAGATACTGCAAAGTCTGCAATTACAAGCCCTGACAGGGTTGCCCGTGTGCTGTGTTAAGATCTGGGAACCAATGATAACGACAGTAAAAGCAAAGCATGTGAGGTTGCCCTGCGCAGGGTACCATGAGCAGCCCGTCCATGGCAGAAAGAAGTAATGTTCGAGCCCGACTTGTCTTGTCCTGGCTCTGAATTCAATTCGCAGGCCTCCTGCAGAAACGGCGATTTAGGCGAGCACGCCAAGACTGGCTGGGTTCTCTCTACGTTTGGAGAAACTCACCAGAAAAGAAACGCCCTTCAGAGAACAGGAGGCTAGGGCTATAGGCTATAGCTATAGCCAACCAGCTCGATCTCTGGTGCCCCTGAACCTCTGCTTTCCCAATCTGTCTGCCACGGCACGCGTTCAGCAAAGAGAAGTGCGCCAAATGTTCATTTGTCCAAATGGACATATTCAAAGTTGCGCCTAGGCACCTGGTTTTTTAAAAAGATGGTGTTTTAAGTTTTATTAAATATATGGAAACAAATTCACAGGTTTATGTCCATGTTCCACAAGCACTTGTAAAGTTTTGTTGACAAAAGACATGCTTGGGGGCCTGTGTTAAATAAACAAATATGGTGCTTCTAAAATTTCTTCTAGAGACCCTAGAAGATGTGCCAATTTTTACCTCTTGTAAAGATTTTGTAAGCATCTCGACGGATGTGTCACAATAAGAAGGTATGGATATTGGTAGTTCTTTTTAGAGAATAAATTTGAGAAACTAATTTCTACCCGCGAGGGGCGCATGTTCTTTAGTAGACTTGGATTGAGACAATCTGTCGATCTCTTCATTTTTCAAAACAGGTTTGCAAAACATTTATTAAATACTTGTAAAACCTTAGTTTTGGGAATAGTGTAGAGACACAATATTATTTATCCCCATAGTTCCATAAATAGTTTGTATTGAAAGCATTTGACTTTACAAACTCAATATTGGCTCTTTTCTATTGAGGAAATCAAATACTCCCTCCGACCCATATTACTTGACTTGGATTTGTCAAAATTTGGATGAACCTATATACTAAATGGTGTCTAGATTCATTCAAATCTAGACAAATCCAAGTCAACTAATATGGGTCGGAGGGAGTAGTTGAAACTAGAGTTTTAGCCAATATGATATTTAGCAATAGCTCTAGTATGACAAGTAGGGGTGGGCATTCGGTTTTTCCGGTTAATTCGGTTCGGTTTTTCGAATTTTTCTATAATTCGGTTTCTTAATAGGCACCGAAATTATTTTGGTTTTCTAATTAATCGATAGTTCGGTTAGTGGACAATTCGGTTCGGTGTTTGGTTTTTAACCGAACTTCTGGAAATAAAAACACTATGCCATAATTTATGTAGATCCATACGAGCTAAACCACTCATCGGCGCACCGAAAGCAACTCCAGGTCGGCGAGTACATGAAGCAATACATGGCTAGCTGATGTCTTGAACGCATGTGTAAAAAAAGAACATAATAAGCATGATGTCTATCTTACTCGTTCAAAAAAATGACGTCTGTCTTCCAGGCCCTATACATTTAACAAATTGTATGTGTTGAGAGTTCAGCTAAAATACATGATTATATCCAAAATAGGAAAACAGTTGAAAGACTTTCAACAAAATTCATAGACACAATTGACAGTTAAACCACGAACATGTACGTGAATGTGGCTGGAGACATACGTACATGCATGGACTGCCTAGCAGCTTTTGTATGCATGTCTTTTTATCGCATGAGCTAGTATCTACGTATAATAATGGATGCCTAAGACAGAATCACAAATATATTTAGCTCTGTCACGTATATTTTTTGGTTTATACGATTATTTCGGTTAACAGAGAGTCAAAACCGAATTAATATTTATAAATTTGGTTAATCATATTTACTAACCGAAATTAGTTTCGTCTATTTCGTTTCCGGTTAATTCAGTTTCGGTTCCGGTTAATTCGGTTTCGGTGTTCGGTTTCGGTTTTTTATGCCCACCCCTAATGATAAGGCACACATGTATAACAAACAACTATGAAAAACTAACTCATCCTAATTATTAACAAAAGTTTTTGTTGGTAAATATTTTCTCTATAATCCAGCTTAACAACCAAATTACAAAACTTGGGATTTTACACGCATCAACGAGAAAATAAAGTATATTGCCAACTGGTGGCTTTGGAGTAGGGGTGCCAATGGGTACCCATTACCCGTGCATCCGGCGGGTAAAAACCCATTATTAGTACGGGCATGGGACAAAACTTTACCCATGGGTATGTAAATAGGAAATATCATACCCATCGGGTTGAACGGGGACGGGTATGAGATCCTAGAACCCATGCCCGCGTACCCATGTAACCGTCAAATAATTTATAAGTGAGTCTCTATTATATTCTGAAACACTTAATGTTGTTGTCAATTTGTGAACCTAAAGTGTATGACTATGTTCTGATGTTTATGATTATCTGTTGTTGTTCATATTTTATGATATGTTGTTGTTTATGAGCAGGTCTTACTACTTATGGAAATGTGATGTTTATAATATGTTGTTGCTCATAAGTACATGTTAATGTTTATAATGCATTGTTGTTTATAAGTTATGATTATATGTTTTTGTTTGAGACTATTTTTTTGCTCAATTTGATGTGTTGTAAACACGAGTATTTTTACCCGTGGGTACCTGTTTATCTTGCCGGTTCACGGGTATGGGAAACAGTTGTACTCGTTGACGTGTATGGGTATGGGTGACGAGTAAGATCAACATCAATATGTATGTGTATAGGATGGATCCACTAGTACCCGTACCCATACCCTGCGGGCGCCATCCCTACTTTGGAGATAAAATGCGGCTTTCGATAGAACTTGGAAGATCCATGGTGCAATTGAAATGTCACGGCACCGCAAGAAAGAAAAGGGCCGCCCTTCCCATGTTGTTGCTTCTTATAGTAGAAGAGATCTAACCACATCGATAATGATGGAAGGGCGGCCAATGTACACCTCACATGCAAACTTAAAATCTTATACATGTAATATGGAGCTAGGGGCCAAGTCATGGAGACGAAGGCTATAGTACCTGAGCAGGTCTTGCAGAAACTTGGACCCCGGAGGGGTATAAGCCACAATTGATGTGCACGACGAACTCCCCTGAGCGCGGAGTTGGGATCTCCTCCCCTTCCGCTGCCCGCTAGCCGTACTCCTCCTCGGACGATAGCAACACGATGTCAACGGGGGACTAGAGTTGGTCCTTGGTTACAGTAGTGCCGCTCTAGTTGCATGGGATCTTCTTCTCCCAGGGCTCATAGTCGTGACTCTCTTCTTCGAAGGCAGGCGAGTATGTGGAAGGTTTGAGCTCACGACGTTTCTCTATCTATGTGTGTGGGAGGGGAGCGTCAAGAGGTTGAATAATAAGTGAACAAGAAAGAAGGGGAATAACCACAATGAAAACCACTTTCCTTAAATAGGGCAAGAATCCTAAAGGTCCACAATTATTAATTGTGGTAAAATTGGAAGATTGTGGAGGCGATGCATAATTATCGTATTCGGTAAAACCACCACATTATGGAGGTGGTAAAATTGGAAGATTACGTGTACTTGGATTAGTATTTAATTATTCTTTATCTGTTTCAGGAGCTCACAAAATTCATGTCAATCGACATCCGAACTAATGGAGTGATGAAAGACCGAGTAGCACGGGAAGCCAACAGATAGTCCTGGATAAGCTCGGGAACTAATAATGGAGAACTACCAAGTTGGATAGGCCAACAAGATGAAGACATCCCACAAGACCAAGAAGGCCCACAAGACCAAAGGCATGTATGGCCGACCAATGGCCATCATCCTCCTATTGGGCTTACACAGTGAATAAAGGCCTAGGCCGACTAACTCCCTTAGGCAGTTCAGGATAGTCGCGGAGCAAGGCGGTAATAGAGACATGGCACAAGACAAGAAGATAATAGATAACTCCATCAAGACTCTTACTCCCTATCCAACATAGGAGGGTTGTAAACCTTAAGCCGGTCGTGGATATAAGGCCGACTAGGACCTCCACTAAAAGGCATGAAACACCAGAGCTTAGAACTCGCCACTTAAGCATATATCTTAGCCGGCGAAACCATGTAATCAACTTACAATAAATAGAAACAAGGCATAAAGTAGCTCTTTACCTCTAGAGAGAGTGGTCAAACCTAGGTGCACCGTGTGTACTGATACCGTTATTTGATCCTACGATATCTCTTCACTTTGTTTCCATTGTTCCTGTAAGATGAGGTGGATAAGTAGTGCCATGGACAACCAGGAAGAGCGGGGAATTCACGGAAGGTTAAGGGCATTTTTCTTTGAGGAAGATGGGTGGCGAAGAACTCGATTGTGCTTATACTCTCCATGATGCATAGGAGGTGGTCCACATGACCTCACTATGGTGGTGCACGAGGTCTTGGGATATTTGAGCCACCGTTTGCAGTCGTGCAGGAAGATCGGGTTCTAGTTGTGCTAGAGCATTGACCGTCAAGAGGTCGATAATGACAAGGGTCAATAAGAATTAGGGCAACACCATGACGAGAAGCAAGAGTACTATGGGAGGAGGAGTATGAGTGCCTGATGTCGGGCAGAAATCAATTTACCTTGAGAACTCGGACAAGATCCATATTGTCAATAAGATACGATGTTCATCTATGTCTTATTAATTAGTGTTCCAACTAAGCAAACAATCTAATGTGGAAATTTGAAATTCATCAACGGTAGAGCATTGGGACTGCCCTAAGAGAGTGCGCTACTTAGATCATCTATAGTCGTGCCCTAAAGGGCTCCCTAAGGGACTATTGAGCATGTCGGGCACAAAATCATGCCTAGTTGTATTCCCTAAGGCTGTGTTCTATTCGTTATGTTCCAATAGGGTGTCCGACATGCCCATCCCGCCCCCGATCCACTAGAAGCCATCTTGGCGCGTTGCGTTGGCCATCCCTGGCAGCGACACAATGACGTCATTGTGTCCCTATTTGCCTTTCCTTACCCTCTCTCCAATTCATTTCTCTCGCCCGTCGCTCCAGTTTCCCGCCACCCGCACCCCGTTCTCCAAGCCACGCCGTCACCGCCATGGGGCCCAAGTTGTATAAGGTGAAGAGGCTCACTAAGGGGACAGATGTGACTTTCAAGAGGTCCCTCAATAATCCTGCACCGAAGGTCAAGGCATAGTGGATGCCAGAGTTGGAGTAGCAAAATGCCTGCATGCGGTGGAAGCTCGCCACAAACCACAACATGCAAAGCTGCTAGGAGACAATGGAGGCGATGAACCATTTGATAAGACAAGGGTTCAATGCAGGAAGGAGAAATCAGGGGAGCACAACGTCAGAATTCTGTGTGACTCTGAATCCATCCTGCATGACTTTGTCACCATCGACACATGGCTACTTTCATGAAGGCTTGTCGCTGCTCTCGAGAAAAAGGTTCTCCCCCGATATTGGAGAGAGTGATCATGGAGGTTTCGACCCAAACACCCTCGACCTATTTTCCCCGAGCATAAACGATTGGATCAATCTCAATGATTCCTACACTGATTCGCTGGCAACTCAGCAGGCGTGACGACACACTACTAACGATGCTATTGCTGGCCATAGCTTGTTTGATGCTCCCAACACACACACCAACTAGGTGTTGGAAAGAAGGCATGTGATCAGTGCCTTTGTGTCCTGTGTGCTCCCTTGATCGATCAATGCCTTTGTTTTCTATGTGCTTAGCAAACGCACCTTGTTTTTGTGTGCATATGCCTATCATAGCACCATCATGAATGACATGATCAATGAAAACGCCAGCGGCACACAACATGAATCTAATGAGGAGGAAGAGCAATATGAGGATGAGGATGATGAGGAGGAGGAAGAGGAAGAAGAAGATGAGGATAATGACGATGGTAAAGAAGGAAAAAGGCAAGTCGAAGACTGGGAGTCGATGAACCTTGTGGAAAACCCTCAAGGTCAAGTGTTTGTATGATGCATGTGCCGACATCTCTTTTGATCACATCATCGGTAGAAATCAAACTATCAATGCCTAATGGCAGTGAATCAAGAATGAGTTTGATGAACGCAAGGTTCTCAACACCGAGTACATCGTCATGCACATGAAGAGGATCCAAAAGGCAATATCGAACCGGTGGGGTTTTATTCATCACGACATCAACAAATTATGTGGATTCCTTGCTGAGAACATGCACTCAAGACCCAATAGTGGCTTGAACTTGGCTGATCAATTAGTGAAGGCATTTAGGCTATTCAAAGAGCTCAACAATGAAAAATATTTTAAGTATATGCATTGTTATACAAAGCTCACCGACCATGATAAATGGAAGTTCATGCAATGATGACTCAAGAAGGGCATCAATGGCAATTTCGTTGATGTGAACATGCCCGCAATGGCCTCTCTTGGACGCCCCATCGACAACCAGTGTTGGAAATATGCCCTATAGGCAATAATAAAGTTGTTATTACCATATTTTTGAAGGGTTTCGCGGCATAGTAAATCAAAATTTTCTACGGATGCGAACAGAGGGGAATCCAAGATCTAATCTAGGAGATGCAAACAACGAGAGAGATTGGATTAGATCTTCATACCCTTGAAGATTCGCACAGCGGAACGTTCGTCGGAACGTGGGTGATGTAGTCGTACTCGCTTCTCCTCCTCGCGATCCGATCCGATCTAGCACCACAAGTGGCGGTGCCTCCGTGAGATGCACACGTGCAGCACCTCGACGTCTCCTCCTTCCTCGGACCAGCGAGTATGGTGGAGAGATAGATTGGATCTACAACACGACGGCGTGGTGTATATGGTGGAGAATTTCTGCTGCAGGGCTTCGCCTACAAACAGTCGGGAGGGAGAGAGGAAGGTAGCAAGGCTGCTAGGGCTTGGAGGAAGGTGTGTAGGGGGGAGGGGGCGCACCACCCCTCTATATATAGAAGGGGGGCGGCCAGCCCTTGCCCCTCCTCCAATCCTATCTCTAGTTTAAACAATTTAAACTCTCCCTTATCTAGAAATCCTATCTCTAGTTTAAACGATTTAAACTCTCCCTTATCTAGAAATTCTATCCCGAGATTTAAACGAGTCAAATCTCTCTAGAATCGGCTGGGCCCTATGGGGCCTTGTGCCCCTGGCCCAATGTGGCCAGGACACTCCCTCATAGGCCCATGCCCCCTCCCGGAAGGTGGGGCCACGTTGGTCCCCTTCCGGAAGGTTCTAGAAGCTTCCGGTACAATACCGATTAACCCGGAACAATTCAGAACTCCAAAAACTGCACTGCCTTATATGAATCTTATTCTCCGGACCATTACGGAACCTCTCGTGATATCCCGGATCCCATCCGAGACTCCGAACAAAAATTCATAAACCAATTATCCAATCTATCCTAGCGTCAAGACACGTTAAGTGTGTGACCCTGCGGGTTCGAGAATATGCAGACTTGATCTTCTATCAATAATCAACAGCGGGGTCTGGGCACCCATATTGACTCCCACACATTCATCGATGATCATATCGGATGAACCACGATGCCAGGATTCAATCAATCCCATATATATATTCCCTTCGTCTCGCGATATTTTACTTGCCCGAGATTCGATCGTCGGTACCGTCATACCTAGTTCAATCTCGTTCACAGCAAGTACTTTACTCGTTCCGTAATCCGATATCACTTTGTGATTAACTCCTTAACCACATGCTTGCAAGCGGTGTTGATATCGATTACCGAGTGGGCCCGAAGTATATCTCTCCGACTTGGGAGGGACAAATTCCATCTCGATACATACAACCCAACAGATACTTTCCGATCACCTGAGAGACACCTTTATGATCACCCTCTCATAGGATGACGTTTGATGACCTCAAAGCTTTCTTCCGATACCAGGGATTTGCATTATCTCATGGTCTAAGGAATACAATATTTGACATAGGAAAAGCTTCGCAAAGACGAACACGATGACACGATCTAATTGCTCTGCTTTGTTTGGGTCTATCCACCATATCATTCTCCCAATGATATGATCTCATTATCAATTGACAACTCATGTCTATGGTTAGGAAACCTTAACCATCATTGATCAATGAGCTAGTCCATAGAGGCGTACTAGGGACACGGTGTTGTTTACAAACCACACAAGTATTAAAGTTTCCGCTTAATACAATTCTAGCATGGAACATAAACTTTATCATGAACAAGAATTATAATAATAACATCTTTATTATTGCCTCTAGGGCATAATTCCAACAGTCTCCCACTTGCACTAGAGTCAATAATCTAGTTTACATCTGGCAACAATCTCACACCCATGGCACTGAGGTGTTGATCATGTTTTACACGTGGAAGAGGTTTAGTCAATGGATCTGCGACATTCAGATCCGTATGTACTTTGCTAATCTTCAGATCTCCATCTGCTATATAATCTCGGATTATATGAAACTTGCGGTTGATATGCTTGGTCTTTGGATGATATCTTGGTTCCTTAGCGAGTGCTATGGCGCCAGTGTTGTCACACAATATCTCCAGTGGGTCCAATGCACTTGGAACCACGCCAAGCTCAGTGATGAAGTTTCTGATCCAAACTCCTTCACTTGACGCTTCTACAACAGCCATGTATTCCGCTTCTACTGTAGATCCCGCGATCACGCTTTGCTTGCAGCTTCTCCAGCTCACAGCTCCTCCATTCAAAATATAAACGTATCCTGTCTGAGATTTAGAATCATCCTTGTCGGCGTCGAAACTAGCATCGACGTAACCTTTTACGACAAGCTGTTCATCACCCCATAGACTAAGAACATTTCTTTAGTTCTATTTAGGTACTTTAGGATGTTCTTCACGGCTGTCCAGTGTTCCACTCCTGGATCACTTTGATATCTGCTCGTCAAACTAAGAGCATTGGACACATCCGGTCTAGTACACAGCATGGCATACATGATGGAACCTATGACCGAGGCATAAGGCACTTTGCTCATAGCTTCCCTATCATTTACCGTAGCTGGACATTGAGCCTTGCTCAATATCTTACCTGACAACATAGGCACTGAACCTTTCTTTGCCTTATCCATTCTGAACCTTTTCAGAACTTTGTCTAGGTATGTACTCTGGCTTAAAGCTATCAAGCGTCTTTGTCTATCTCTATAGATCTTGATGCCCAATTATATAAGCAGCTTCACCTAGGTCTTTCATTGAAAAACACTTGTTCAAATAACTCTTCACATCGTTAAGCATGTTGATGTCATTTCCGATAATCAATATGTCATCCACATACAGTACCAGAAACGTCACCGAGCTCCCACTCACTTTCTTGTAGATGCAAGCTTCGTAGCAATTTGGAACAAATCCAAAGCTCTTGATCACTTGATCAAAACGAAGGTTCCAACTCCGAGATGCTTGCTTCAGTCCATAAATGGAACGCTGAAGTTTGCATACTTTACTAGCATCCTTAGGATCGACAAAACCCTCGGGTTGCATCATATACAACTCTTCATCAATGTTGCCATTGAGGAAAGCAGTCTTGACATCCATCTGCCATATTTCATAATCATGAAACGCAGCAATTGCTAATAAAATCCGAATGGACTTAAACATCGCTACGGGAGAGAAAGTCTCATCGTAGTCAACACCTTGAACTTGTCGAAAACCTTTTGCGACAAGCCGTGCTTTATAGACGGTAACATTACCATCCGCGTCCGTTTTCTTCTTGAATATCCATTTGCACTCAACGGCCTTTCGGTCGCTAGGAGGATCCACCAAAGTCCATACTTGGTTTTCGCTCATGGATCCCAATTCGGATTTCATGGCTTCCAGCCATTTCTCAGAGTCTGGGCTCATCATCGCTTCCTCATATTTCGTAGGTTCACTGTCTTCTACCAACAAGACAGTCAAGACAGGGTTGCCGTACCACTCAGGAGGGGCACGCGACCTTGTCGACCTGCGATGTTCAGTAGCAACATCGTCCGAAGCTTCATGATCCTTGTCATTAGCTTCCTCTATTGTTGGTGCAGGCGGCACTGGAACAATTTCAGGTGCTGCGCTACTCTCCAATTCAAGAGAAGGTTCAATAACCTCGTCTAGCTCTACTTTCCTCCCACTCACTTATTTCGAGAGAAACTCCTTCTCAAGAAAGGAACCGTTCTTTGCGACAAACACTTTGCCTTCGGTTCTGTGATAGAAGGTATACCCAATAGTTTCCTTAGGGTATCCTATGAAGACGCATTTCTCCGCTTTGGGTTCGAGCTTGTCCGGCATCAACTTCTTGACGTAAGCTTCGCATCCCCAAACTTTAAGAAACGACAACTTAGGTTTAGCACCAAACCACAGTTCATACGGTGTCGTCTCAACGGATTTAGATGGAGCCCTATTTAAAGTGAATGCATCGGTTTCTAATTCATAACCCCAAAATGATAACGGCAAATCAGTAAGAGACATCATCGATCGGACCATATCTAATAGGGTTCGATTCCGGCGTTCAGACACACCATTGCGCTGTGGTGTTCCGGGTGGCGTGAGTTGCGAAACAATTCCGCTTGCTTTAAGATGCGTGAGAAAATCATAACTCAAATATTCGCCCCCACGATCGGATAGTAGAAACTTAATCTTTCTGTTACGATGGTTCTCCACTTCATTCTGAAATTCTTTGAACTTTTCAAACGTTTCAGATTTATGTTTCATTAAATAGATATACCCATATCTACTTAAGTCATCGGTAAAAGTGAGGAAATAGCGATATCCACCGCGCGTCGAAACACTCATCGGTCCGCATACATCGGTATGTATGATTTCCAACAAGTCTGTTGCTCGCTCCATCATACCGGAGAACGGGGTTTTGATCATCTTGCCCATGAGGCATGGTTCGCATGTGTCAAATGATTCAAAATCAAGAGACTCCAAAAGTCCATCAGAATGGAGTTTCTTCATGCGCTTTACTCCAATATGACCTAGACGACAGTGCCACAAATAAGTAGTATTATCACTATCTACTTTGCATCTCTTAGCCTCAATGTTATGGATGTGTGTTTCATCCCTTTCGAGATTTAGAAGAAATAAACCATTCACAAGAGGTGCATGACCATAAAAGATGTTACTCATATAAATAGAACAACCATTATTCTCCGATTTAAATGAATAACCGTCTTGCAATAAACACGATCCGGAAATGATGTTCATGCTCAACGCAGGCACATAATAACATTTATTAAGGTTTAAAACTAATCCCGAAGGTAAAACTAAGGAGAGCGTGCCGACGGCCATCACATCAACTCTTGATCCGTTGCCAACGCGCATCGTCACCTCATCCCTCGCAAGCTGCCGTCTATTCGGTAGCTCCTGTTTCGAGTTACAAATATTAGCAACTGAACCGGTATCAAATACCCAGGCACTACAACGAGGGCTAGTAAGGAAAACATCAATAACATGTATATCAAATATACCTTTGATGGTGCCAGCCTTCTTGTCCGCTATGTACTTCGGACAGTTGCGCTTCCAGTGACCCCTGTCCTTGCAATAGAAGCACTCAGTGTCCGGCTTAGGACCAGACCTGAGCTTCTTCGCAGCAGGGGCATTGCGCTTGCCGCCGCCCTTCTTGAAGGGCTTCTTTGCTCCCTTACCTTTCTTAAAGGAGGGCTTGTTGACCATCAACACATGATTATCCTTCTTGATGTCCACCTCCGTAGCCTTCAGCTTTGCGAAGAGCTCGGTGATCGTATCAGTGGAGCCAATCTGATTATGAGTCACTACAAAACTTTTGTAGCTGGGAGGGAGTGATTGCAGAACCCTGTCAATCTTGAGCTCCTCTGGAATCGTGCATTCCAGTTGCTCAAGGCGTTGAGTGTAGCCCGACATCTTTATGGCGTGCTCACTAACGGAACTCCCTTCCTCCATCTTGCAGTTAAAGAACTTCTCAGAGATCTCATATCTCTCAGAACGGGCTTGAGTCTGAAACATGGTTTTCAGCTCCTCGAGAATCTCAAAGGGCCCGGGATAGGTTTCAAAACGATTTTGAAGCTCCGGTTCCATAGCAAACAACATGGTGCTCTTAATCACACCATAATCATCTTTGCGCGACTGATAGACAGCTTTCTCATCAGCCGGCGCAGTTGCAGCAGGGGGGTCATCTAACGCTTTACCAAGGACATAGTCCTTTTGTCCGCCAGACAGAATGATTCTTAGATTGCGGAACCAATTGGTGAAGTTAGACCCATTGTTCCTAAGCTTTTCTTTCTCAGCAAAAACGTTGAAGTTGAAGTTGGATTTGGCCATGTGATCTACAGTATTTGCAAGTACAATTTAGACTATATTCATGATAAATAGTTCAACTTAATCAAATTACTAGATGAACTCCCAATAAATTCAACATCCCTCAAGTTGTTTAGTGAACACGATCCAAATTCACCACACCTAATCCGATCATCACGAGAAGAGATGTGGTTTCAATGGTGGACAACGAAGTGTCGATCATATCATTCATATGACTCATGCTTAACCTTTCGGTTCTTGTGTTCCGAGGCCATGTCTGTACATGCTAGGCTCGTCAAGCTAGACCCAAGTATTTCTGCGTGTGCAAAACTGGCTTGCACCCGTTGTATTTGAGCGTAGAGTCTATAGCACCCGATCATCACGTGATGCTTGGACACGACGAACTTTCGCAACGGTGCATACTTGGGGAGAACACAGTTTTTATCTTGATCTTTAAGTGAGTAATCATCTTATAATTCTACCGTCGCGATCTAAGCATAATAAGATACATAAAGGGATAAACATCACATGCATATAACTTTATGTGACATGGTATAGCCAATCTTCGCGCAATGATCTCCATCTTGTGCGTTCCGGCATGATCTCCATCACTCCACCATGATTGCCTCCACCACGAATAGCAACTACAACTATTGCTAACTACTTAGCGATAAAGTAAAGCTATTACATGGCGTATAAGAAGTTGACTCGCAGGTCATACACAATTATAAAGACAACCATATGGCTCCTGCCGGTTGTGTACTCATCGACATGCAAGTCGTGAAACATTACAAAACATGATCATCGCATACAATATACACATCACATCTTGGGCCATACCATATCACAGAAAACACTCCCTGCAAAAACAAGTTAGACGCCTCTACTTTGTTGTTGCATGTTTTACGTGGCTTGTGGGAGTAGATGCTAAGAACGATTCTTACCTACGGAAAGCCACAACGGTGATATTATGGTTGCCAAACTCCGGTGTTAATCCCATGACAACTATAGTGAGAGAAACTGACATCCACCAGCCGCATGTGTGGAACAAGCCACACGTCAAGTGCGGAGCCGGTCTCGCGAACGACGTCGCGTAAGGTTGGCCTGGACCGCTTCAATCTCACTATCCCGCGTCATAAGAAGAACACAAACAAGAGGCTTGCAACAGAAAACATCAACGCCCGCAACAACCATGTTGCGTTCTACTTGTGAAACACATCTGCGCATAGATCTAGCTCTAATACCACTGAAGGGTTTCGCGGCATAGTAAATCAAAATTTTCTACGGATGCGAACAGAGGGGAAGCCAAGATCTAATCTAGGAGATGCAAACAACGAGAGATATTGGATTAGATCTTCATACCCTTGAAGATTCGCGCAGCGGAACGTTCGTCGGAACGTGGGTGATGTAGTCGTACTCGCTTCTCCTCCTCGCGATCCGATCCGATCTAGCACCACAAGTGGCGGTGCCTCCGTGAGATGCACACGTGCAGCACCTCGACGTCTCCTCCTTCCTCGAACCAGCGAGTATGGTGGAGAGATAAATTGGATCTACAACACGACGGCGTGGTGTATATGGTGGAGAATTTCTGCTGCAGGGCTTCGCCTACAAACAGTCGGGAGGGAGAGAGGAAGGTAGCAAGGCTGCTAGGGCTTGGAGGAAGGTGTGTAGGGGGGAGGGGGCGCACCACCCCTCTATATATAGAGGGGGGGGGGCGGCCAGCCCTTGCCCCTCCTCCAAGCCTATCTCTAGTTTAAACAATTTAAACTCTCCCTTATCTAGAAATCCTATCTCTAGTTTAAACGATTTAAACTCTCCCTTATCTAGAAATTCTATCCCGAGATTTAAACGAGTCAAATCTCTCTAGAATCGGCTGGGCCCTATGGGGCCTTGTGCCCCTGGCCCAATGCGGCCAGGACACTCCCTCATACGCCCATGCCCCCTCCCGGAAGGTGGGGCCACGTTGGTCCCCTTCCGGAAGGTTCTAGAAGCTTCCGGTACAATACCGATTAACCCGGAACAATTCCGAACTCCAAAAACTGCACTGCCTTATATGAATCTTATTCTCCGGACCATTCCGGAACCTCTCGTGATATCCCGGATCCCATCCGAGACTCCGAACAAAAATCATAAACCAATTATCCAATCTATCCTAGCGTCAAGACACGTTAAGTGTGTGACCCTGCGGGTTCGAGAATATGCAGACATGATCTTCTATCAATAATCAACAGCGGGGTCTGGGCACCCATATTGACTCCCACACATTCATCGATGATCATATCGGATGAACCATGATGCCAGGATTCAATCAATCCCATATATATATTCCCTTCGTCTCGCGATATTTTACTTGCCCGAGATTCGATCGTCGGTACCGTCATACCTAGTTCAATCTCGTTCACAGCAAGTACTTTACTCGTTCCGTAATCCGATATCACTTTGTGATTAACTCCTTAACCACATGCTTGCAAGCGGTGTTGATATCGATTACCGAGTGGGCCCGAAGTATATCTCTCCGACTTGGGAGGGACAAATTCCATCTCGATACATACAACCCAACAGATACTTTCCGATCACCTGAGAGACACCTTTATGATCACCCTCTCATAGGATGACGTTTGATGACCTCAAAGCTTTCTTCCGATACCAGGGAGTTGCATTATCTCATGGTCTAAGGAATACAATATTTGACATAGGAAAAAGCTTCGCAAAGACGAACACGATGACACGATCTAATTGCTCTGCTTTGTTTGGGTCTATCCACCATATCATTCTCCCAATGATATGATCTCATTATCAATTGACAACTCATGTCTATGGTTAGGAAACCTTAACCATCATTGATCAATGAGCTAGTCCATAGAGGCGTACTAGGGACACGGTGTTGTTTACAAACCACACAAGTATTAAAGTTTCCGCTTAATACAATTCTAGCATGGAACATAAACTTTATCATGAACAAGAATTATAATAATAACATCTTTATTATTGCCTCTAGGGCATAATTCCAACAATTTTTTGTTCATATAAATGATTATTCTCCATGCTATAGTTGTATTAACTGGAAACTAAGTACATGTGTGGATACATAAACAACATAGTGTCACTAGTAAGCTTCTACTGGACTAGCTAATTGAATAAATGATGGTTAAGGTTTCCTAATCATGGACATGTGTTATCATTTAATAACGAGGTCATATTGTTGGAGATATGCCCAAGAGGCAATAATAAAGTGGTTATTATCATATCTTCATACTTATGATAAATGTTTACATACCATGCTATAATTGTATTAACCGGAAACATTAATACTTGCGTGATTTGTAAACATAAAAGAGTCCCTAGTAAAGCCTCTTGTTAAACTAGCTTGTTGGTTAATTTATGATCATGGTTTCCTGATCATGAACATAGAGATGTTATTAACAACAGGGTCATATCATTAGGAGAATGATGTGATGGACATACTCCTATAGTTAAGCGTAGCATAAAGATCAAGTCATTTAATATAGTTCATTTGCTATAAGCTTTCTGATACATAGTAACCTAATTCCTTCGACCATGAGATCATGCTAATCACCATCACCGGAAGGATGCTTTGATGACATCAAACACCACACCGTAACTGGGTGGCTATAAAGGTGGCATTGAGTGTTCGGAAAGTATGTGTTGAGGCACATGGATCAAGAGTGGGATTTGTCCATCCATATGACGGATAGATATACTCTGGGCCCTCTCGGTGGAATGTCATCCAATTAGCTTGCAAGAATGTGACTGGCTCACAAGGGATCACATACCACGGGAACGAGAAAAGAGTACTTATCGGTAACGAGGTTGAACTAGGTATGCAGAGATACCGACGATCAAAACCTCGGATAAGTAAACTATCGTGAGACAAAGGGAAATTGGTATCGTATGTAAGTGGTTCATTCGATTGCAAAGTAATCGTAGAAATATGTGGGAGCCATATGAATTTCCAGATTCCTCTATTGGTTATTGTTCGGAGAAGTGTCTCGATCATGTCCGCATAGTTCACGAACCGTAGGGAGACACACTTAAGGATTCGACGTTGTTTGAGTAGTTATGAAATGAATGAGAAAGAGACCGAATGTTGTTCAGAGTCTTGGATGGGATCCGGGATATCACGAGGAGATCCGGAATGGTCCGGAGAATAAGATTCATATAAGGAAAGTCCTGTTTCGGAGTTGGGGAATGATTCCGGTGTTTTCATCGGGAATGTTCTAGAAGGTTCCGGAATGTCCGGCACTCCGGAGGGGAAGGGGTACATGAGTGTGTCATTGCAAGTTGGAATGATTGCATCATGTACTAAGTGTCATTGCTGTTCCAAATAAAGGATTAATCGAATCCTAGTTTGAAAAGTCAAATAGCTAAATTGAAAAGTCAAACGGCTAAATTTGGAAAGTGGAAAAGAGGAGGAGGAGGTCAAACCGAGTTGGGGAGGGAGTCCTCCTCCCCAAGCCGGCGCACCACCCAAGCCGAGTTGGGGAGGGACTCCACTCTCTCCCCTTGGCCGCCGGCCCCTCCACCTATATAAGGAGGGGCAGGGCTCCCTCCTAGGACACACAAGTACCTCTCCTCCAAACCCTAGCTTGGCGCCTACCACCATAGCCGCCGCCGCCCCCTAGGGTTTTGCCCTAGCCGCCGACTTGGGGTGCCCCAAACCCTAGCCGCCGGCTCTAGCCTCTCCTCCTTGGTGTGTCTAAAACATAGATCGCCGAGGAGCTCTCTCATACTCCACCATACTCGCTCCGGCTTAAGGCGAAGCCCTGCGAGATCTCCCCTCTACTTCCGGTACCACGCCGTCGTGCTGCCGGAATCGCGAGGAGAGTGCTACAACCTCCGCTGCCTGCTGGAACAAGGGAGAGGAAGGTCTTCGTCGAGTACCGAACGTGTGACCGACTGCGGGAGCGCTGCCGGAACGCAGCGCCGGAAGGATCGTCTACGCGATCTTGAGATCGGCAAGAGTACGACTACATCACCCACGAGAATATGCTCTCGTTAACCACTTTGGAATCTTCGAGGGTGAGTTCCTCTATCTACTCGTTGCTACAATCTAGTAGATAGATCTTGGCTTGTTTGTTTGCATGCGGTAGAAATTTTTTGTTTTCCATGCTACGAACCCCTACAGTGGTATCAGAGCCGTGTCTATATGTAGATCTGTTGCACGAGTAGAACACAATGGTCATTGTGGGCGTTGATGCTTTTATTGTCGATTGCTTCTTGTGTACTTTGCATCTTGCGGTATGTTGGGATGAAGCGGCCCGGGCTAACCTTACATGACATCGTTCATGAGACTTGCTCCACGCTTGACATGCAACTTGTATTGCATAAGTGGCTTTGCGGGTGTCTGTTTCTCCTAGCATAGTTAAGATCCAATTTACAACGGGTGATTGACAATACTAGTATCAATGTTGTGGTTCTTGTTCGTAAGTTAGAGCGACACTTATTGAAAGCCCCAAACCACGTAAAATATGCAAAGAAAATTAGAGGCGTCTAACTTTGTTTTGCAGGGGTGTGCTGTGATGTGATATGGCCATGATTGTGATTATATTTGATGTATGCAATGTTCCTTATTGTAAGTTGGCAACCGGCAGGAGCCATATGGTTGTCTTTAAATTCTGTTAAGACCCGCGTGTCTATTCAAAGTAGTTGTAATAGTTGAAGCTGGTGGACCTCAACCATGGAGCAGCGTCATTGACCTTGATGCAATGCCGATGATGATGGAGATCATGTTCGTGCTTGAAGATGGATATAGGAAGCACAAGAAGAAAGGCCATATCATATCACATATTATGAATTGCATGTGATGTTAATCCTTTTATGCATCTTGTATTGCTTAGTTTACGACGGTAGCATTATAAGATGATCCCTCAAGCACACAATTTCAAGGTTTTAAAGCGTTCATCCTTAGTAAGCACCGTTGCTAAAGCTCGTTGTTTCGAAGCACCACGTGATGATCGGGTGTGTTAGATTCTGCGAGTGTATACAACATGAGCAAGCCAGATTTGCTCATGCAGAAGCTAAGGTTTGATCTTGACGAGCCTAGCATGTACAGACATGGTCTCGGAACACGGATCACCGAAAGGTAAAGCATGAGTCATATAGTAGATATGATGAACATGTTGATTGTTCGCCATTGAAGCTACATCAACTCTCGTGATGATCGGTTTTGATGTGGTGGATTTGGTTCGTGTAATCACTAAAACAATGTGAGGGATATTGTTTTGAGTGGGAGTTCAACGGCAATATGATTAAAAGTTGAACACTATTTGTCATAAATTAAATCAAAGTGAATTTGCATAGTTGTTGTAGTCATTGGCATCCGTTTACCACCTTGCGCTTAGTTATAATTGAGATGATAGAACTATAGAATTCTGGTTAGTTACTTTACGAACTGGTATTATATTGTTTTGAAGTGTTAATCTAAAGTTTAAAAGTCCCATTGCAAACTTTCAGTAAGTTTTGATTACTCCATGAAGTTTAATAGTTGGTATTAAATCAAGAGTAACATTCCAATGTTAGTATATAAGTATCATGTTAGTCTCCATGATTCTTGATATTCAAAGGATTGTCTTAATATCAAGGTTATCTAGGATCTGAAAGAGTTGTTTCAGAAACCATGATGTGTGGAAGATATTGTGATATCTGAAACGAAGTTTTGGTTGCAACATGACAGAGTATAATATGCCAAAAGTCATGTTCTCATATTTGATGAGAATTTGCAAAGGGTTGGAGACACTTGTTGTCCTAATCCTCCAAAAGGTTTTGGATAGCAACATTATACTCGTAATTCATCGTTATAAGCTAAAAGTAGCTTGATCATGGACGATTCCATAATAAGGGTGAATATATGATGTAGGTAAAATCTTTTACTACACCAAGAGATTACTAAAGAAAGGAATTTGAAAGAACACCAAACATTTGATGATGGTGATCTACTTCAAAGTGCAAGTCCAAAGACATTGGTATTTAACTATACACGCTTTGGACTATGTGTCATATGTATGACTCCACTATTGATGTTGATAGATTCTTTCAAATAGAAAGGAAATACTGAAAGAGAATCTCATAAATATATGGCAGAAAAGAAAAGACTAGAATTGTTCAGTATAAGTATATAGATGATATACATGTTATGGCTATATTCTTTGCTTATTAAACAATGTGGTTCTTAAGTATTTGATACTGAATTTGTTGGTGTGAATCGTCATACGAAACAACACAATTCATGAACTACAATGTCCTAAGTAACTAGCAAAAGAATATGTGATGATGTTCATCGAGAACAAATAAAGGGTTATTGTGTTGCTCGTTAAACATCAAAGTTTGCCTTCAAGATTTGTTTTATCAGGTATTATGAGAACAAAAGGGTTGTTCAAATAATTGCCGTAATCCATAAAAGATGGATGATTCACAAATCTCGTTGGAGAAATCACATCCATAAAACTAGTGCTAAAAATGTCGAAAGACAAATTGATTGATAGATCACTTAGGAAGTGACATCGCCGTTTAAATTATATTTGAAAGAAAATGTAGGGTTCGCAGCATAGAAAACAAAAATTTTCCTACGATGTGAACTATATACCAAGATCCATCTACTAGATACAAACAACGGGCGGATGTATATCCGTAGAGAACATACCCTTGAAGACCGACAAAGCTTAACGATTTCAACTCGTGGTTGATGTAGACGATCTCTTGCCGATCTCAAGATCGAGAGGAAGTCCTAGCGCCGCAAATCAGCAGCGCATCCGTGCTCGCACACACGTTCGAGGCACCGAGCAACCTCCGCCTCCTCGCTCCAGCGATGCAGCGGAAGCACAACTCTTTCTTGCCGAATAGCCACCGGGAACATGTATCTCGCTAGTCCGAGACCATGGGGGATAAATTCTAGAGGGGGAGAGAGATCCTTCACGAGGAGGTGTGAGAGACAAGTGAGGAGGGGGGCTCCTTTTATAGGAGGAGGGGGGGCACCCAAGGGGGTGGCCGCCGGCCATGGGGCTGCCCCCTCCCCTCCTTCATTCATGTGGGTGGACACTCCACTCACAAAATGCCCTTTTAAATTTCCTCCACTCAAAGTCCACTCAATTCCCATTAAATTTCCACCAAATTTAATGCAAACTCTCATTAAATAAAACTTTTATTTTATTCAGAATTTGTCAATTACTTTAATGACAACATTCACAAATAACCCCTTGCTAGAATTCTATTTCACATGCATAACCACTTTACAATTTCACCCGAAAACCTGTTTCGGTATCTAGTGAAATAAATTCCTGCGCTTGTTCATTCTTTCGGCATGAAACATTTGCTCCAATGGATGTCGGTGTCTCTTAAGTGTGTCACCCTACGGTCGTGAATAATGCGGACATGATCGAGACCCTCTCGGATCAATAATCAGAAGCGGGATCTGGAGACCCATACTGACTCCCACACATTCAACGATGACTTTCTTGTGATCGTCGGAACCTTTTACGCTAGTATCTTAATCCCTTTGTTCACGATATATTACATGTCCGAGATTCGATCATCGGTATCTCCATACCTAGTTTGATCTCGTTACCGACATGCACTCTTTTCTCGTTTCTGTGATATAACATTCTAGTGATCAAATCACTTGCTTGCAAGCTAATCAATGTGATATCACCGAGAGGGCCCAGAGTATATCTATCCGTCATCGGGATGAACAAATTCCACTCTCGATCCATGAGCCTCAACATAAGACTTTATTAGTTCTGAATCCATCTTTATAATCACCCTGTTACGGTGTGACGTTTGATGTTATCAAGAAACTCTTCCGGTGTTAGTGATTGACATGATCTCATGGTCTAAGGATTAGGATCACTTCGTAAGTTGTTATAGCAATATAAACTCAATGACTTTGATCGTAATGCTATACTACGGATGAATGTTCATCACACCATTACACTAATGTTGTGATCCCGTTATTAACAACATCCAATGTCCATGATCAGGAAACCTTGATCATCTTGTTAATCAACGAGCTAGTTTATGAGAGAGGCATAACTAGGAACTTTCTGTTTGTTTATTAACACACATGTATTAACGTTTCTGTATTAATACAATTATAGCATGCAAAATAAACATCTATCATATACTTGGAATACACATAATAAACACTTTATTATTGCCTCTCAGGGCATATTCCCTTCAGTCTCCCACTTGCACTAGAGACAATTCTAGTTACATAGTGATAAATCTAACACCCATTGAGTTCTGGTGTTGATCATGTTTTGCTCTAGGGAGAGTTTAGTAGTCAACGGATCTGCTACATTGAGATCCGTATGTACTTTACAAATCTTTATATCTCCATCCTTGACATGCTCGCGGATGGAGTGAAACGGCGCTTAATATGCTTGGAATGCTTGTGAGACTTGGCTCTTTGGCATTGGCAATGGCACCATTGTTGTCACATAGATCACCATTGGGTCCAATGCGTTTGCCACCACTCCTAGTTCGGATATGAACTCCTTCATCCAAACTGCTTCCTGAGCCGCTTCTGAAGCAGCAACATATTCGGCCTCCGTTGTTTGATCCGCTACCACAGGTTGTTTGGAGCTCCTCCAACTAACCGCTCCGCCATTCATGAGAAATACGTATCCGGATTGAGACTTAGAGTCGTCCGGATCGGTGTCAAAGCTAGCGTCGACATAACACTTAGCGACGAGCTCTTCTTCACCTCCGTATAAAGAAACATATCCTTAGTTCTTCGTAAGTACTTAAGGATATTCTTGACCGCTATCCAGTTTCCGAACCTGGATCCGATTGGTACCTACTAGTCAAACTAATAGCATGTGCCACATCCGGTCTTGTACATAGCATGGCGTACATTATAGAGCCTATGGCTGAAGCATAGGGGACTTTGTCCATTATCTCTCTTTCTTCCGCCGAAGCCGGACTTTGAGTCTTACTCAATGTCTTGCCTTGCAACATAGGTAAGAACCCCTTCTTACTTCCGTCCATTTTAAACTTCTTTAAAATCTTATCAAGGTATGTACTTTGCGATAGCCCTATTAGGCGCCTAGATCTATCTCTATAGATCTTTATGCCTAATATGTATGACGCTTCACCTAGGTCCTTCATTGAAAATTTGCTGTTTAGATAACTTTTAACACTGTTTAAAAGATCTATATCATTTCCGATCAATAATATGTCATCCACAATAATATCAGAAATGCCACATTGCTCCCACTCACTTTCTTGTAAATACAAGCTTCTCCATAAGTTTGGACAAATCCAAACTCTTTGATCACCTCATCAAAGCGGAGATTCCAACTTCGTGATGCTTGCTTCAATCCATAGATGGATCGCTGAAGCTTGCACACCTTGTTAGCATCCTTAGGATCGACAAAACCCTTTGTTGTATCATATACAACTCTTCTTCAATATTCCCATTGAGAAACGCGGTTTTGACATCCATCTGCCATATCTCATAATCGAAATATGCAACAATTGCTAACATAATCCTAACTGACTTTAGCATCGCTACGGGAGAGAGTCTCATCGTAGTCAACTCCTTGAATTTGTCGAAACACCTTTGCGACAAGTCGAGCTTTATAGACGGTCACATTACCATCAGCATCGGTTTTCTTTTTGAAAATCCATTTGTTCTCCACGGCCTTTCGGCCGTGAGGTAGTTCCACAAGTTCCAAACTTGATTTTCATATGGATTCCATCTCGGATTTCATGGCTTCTAACCATTTGTTGGAATCCGGGCTCATCATCGCTTCTTCATACGTCACAGGGTCATCATTTTCATCAACCATGAAATTCATGACAGGATTTCCGTACAGCTCGGGAGCTGCACGCGTCCTGTTGACCTGCGAGGTTCGGTAGTACCTCTTTCGGAGTTTCATGATCATTATCATTAGTTCCTCTTCAACAGGTGGAGCCAACTCCGGAACAACTTCCGGCGCTGCGCTACTCGCCATACTTTGAAGAGAAGGTTCCGCAACCTCTTCGAGTTCTACCTTCCGACTACTCACACCTTTCGCGAGAACTCTTCTCTAGAAAGGATCCATTTTGGCAACAAAAACTTGCCCTCGGATCTGTGATAGAAGGAATACCCAATAGTTTCTTTAGGGTATCCTATGAAGACGCATTTTTCCGCTTTGGGTTCGAGTTTATCCGGTTGAAGTTTCTTCACATAAACATCGCATCCCCAAACTTTAAGAAATGACAGCTTAGGTTTGTTTCCAAACCACAATTCATACGGTGTCTTTTCAACGGATTTAGATGGTGCCCGATTTAAAGTGAATGCAGCAGTTTCTAGTGCATATCCCCAAAATGACAACGGCAAGTCCGTCAGAGACATCATAGATCGAACCATATCTAATAAAGTACGATTACGACGTTCCGACACACCATTTCGTCTGTGGTGTTCCGGCAGGTGTGAGTTGTGAAACAATTCCACACTCTTTCATGTGAGTGCTAACTCGTAACTTAGATACTCACCTCCACGGTCAGACCGTAGAAATTTGATCTTTCTATTATGATGATTTCCACTTCATTCTGAAATTCCTTGAACTTTTCAAAGGTTTCAGACTTGTGTTTTCATCAAGTAGATATAACCGTATCTACTCAAATCATCCGTGAAAGTAACAAAATAACGATATCCACCTCGCCCGACACACTCATTGGACCACATACATCAGAATGTATGATTTCCAATAAATCTGTCGCCCGTTCCATTGAACCGGAAAACGGCGTTCTAGTCATCTTGCCCATAAGGCATGGCTCACATGTATCAAATGATTCATAATCAAGTGATTCCAAAAGTCCATCCGAATGGAGCTTCTTCTTCATGCGTTTAACGCCAATATGACCTACGGCAGTGCCACATATATGCGGATATATCATCATTAAGTTTAATCCTTTTAGCATCAACATTATGAATATGTGTAACATTATCATCGAGATCTAATAGAAATAAACCATTCATCATCGGTGCATGACCATAAAAGATTTCATTCATATAAATGGAACAACCATTGTTCTCGGATTTAAATGAATAACCACTTCGCATCAAACACGATCCAGATACAATGTTCATGCTCAGTGCAGGCACCAGATAACATTTATTCAAGTTTATAACTAATCCCGATGGTAAGTGGAGAGGCAGCGTTCCGACGGCGATCACATCACAACTTGATCCATTCCGACACGCATCTTGACCTCACCCCTTGCTAGCGGTCGCTTGTTCCGCAGCCCCTGATTCGAGTTACAAATATTAGCAACTGAAAACCGGTATCAAATACCCAGGTGCTACTGCGAGCACTAGTCAAGTACACATCAATAACATGTATATCATATATACCTTTGTTTGCCTTGTCGGCTTCTTGTCTGCCAGATACTTGGGGCAGTTGCGCTTCAATGGCTAGTCCCCTTACAATAGTAGCACTCGGAATCAGACTTAGGTCCAACTCGGGTTTCTTTTCAGGCGCGGCAACCGGCTTGCCGACCTTACTTCCCTTCCATTTTCCCTTCTTGTCTTTCTTGAAACCAGTGTTCCTATTGATCATCAACACTTGATGTTCCTTTTTGATCTCCACTTCTGCAGTTTTAAGCATTGACAGAAGCTCGGGGAGACTTCTTCATGCCTTGCATATTATAGTTCATCACAAGCTCTTATAGCTAGGTGGCAGAGACTGCAGAACACGATGGATGCCTAAGTCAATGGGAATCGATATTCCAAAGGACACAAGCTTATCGGCGTAACCGACATTTGAGTACATGCTCACTAACGGAGCTGTGCTCTTCCATCATGCAGCTAAAGAACTTTTGAAGCGTTGTAGCTCTCTACAGCCATGTGTGTCAAAAATCATTTTCAACTCACCCATTGTATCAAATGCATTGCCGTTTCGAAACGCTTTCGAAGTTCTGGCTCTAGCCCATACAATATGCCGCATGAACTAAGTTGTGGTCCTCCTGACGAGTCTGATAGACATTCTTCTCCTCGTCAGGGGCATCATCAAAAGGTGGGGGGCCTAACGGCGCTTCTAGCACTATTGCTTTTGTGCAGCAGAGAGGAGAATCCTCAAATTCATGGCCCATTCGGTAAAGTTGCTACCGTTCGTTGCTAGTTTCTCTTTCTCCATGAACACATTGAAATTAAAAGCAGGTGGTGCCATCTACAACAGAATTTGTAAAGTTTAGACTAAGTGTATGATAGATTGAGTTCAACTAATCTTTATTACGAATGAACTCCCACTCAAATGACATCCTCGTGCCTTTTGGTGATTACATGAACCAAATCCACTACACCAAGTCCGATCATCACGTGAGTCGGTATAGCTTCAAAGGCGAGCATCAAATGGGCATCATATCAACTATATGACTCATGCTTAACCTTTCGGTCCGTGTTCCGAGGCCATGTCTGTACATGCTAGGCTCGCCAAGTTAGAACCTTAGTATTCGCATGTGTAACTGTTTTTACACCCGAAATATGGTCGTGGATCCAAGAACACCCGATCATCACGTGATGTCTTGGAGCGACGAAAACATAATCGGTGCATACTAAAGGAAGAACACATTCTTATCTTGATATTTAAATGAGGGATCATCTTATTATGCTAACAAAGCGCTAAACAAAGCAATAAGATGCTATCAACATCATATGTTTATTAGTGAAATATATGGTTCCCGCAGATGATCTCTATCATGTGCATCGTGGTATGATCACTATCATACCTATATGTGTAAATCCAAGGTCTATGGATTTTACACGCTATGTGTTTGTAAGAGTATCATCTCATACTTCTACTTAACACTACCATATCATAACACTAGCCCAGCAACAATCTAAACTAGACGCCTCTAATTTATCCATTGCAAGTTTTACGTGGCTTAGGGCTTTCGAGATAGAACCGTTCTTACCTACGAACATGAACCACAACGAGGATAATCAAATTGTTGACAACTCGCTTGCAAAATAGATATTGACTATAGTAGGAGAGACAGACACCCGCTAGCCACTTATGCAAACTAGTTGCATGTCAAGCGTGGAACAGGTCTCATGTGCGAGGACATGTAAAGTTTGTCCGGGCCGCTTCATCCCACTATGCACCAATATCCAAAATTACAACAAAGGAGCAACAACATGATCATCATCGCCCACATACTCATATGTGTACTACCCGTGTAAAGTATCTACGCATAGATCCGGCTCTGATACCACTGTAGGGTCGCAGCATAGAAAACAAAAATTTTCCTACGATGTGAACTATATACCAAGATCCATCTACTAGATACAAACAACGGGCGGATGTATATCCGTAGAGAACATACCCTTGAAGACCGACAAAGCTTAACGAGTTCAACTCGTGGTTGATGTAGACGATCTCTTGCCGATCTCAAGATCGAGAGTAAGTCCTAGCGCCGCAAATCAGCAGCGCATCCGTGCTCGCACACACGTTCGAGGCACCGAGCAACCTCCGCCTCCTCGCTCCAGCGATGCAGCGGAAGCACAACTCTTTCTTGCCGAATAGCCACCGGGAACATGTATCTCGCTAGTCCGAGACCATGGGGGATAAATTCTAGAGGGGGAGAGAGATCCTTCACGAGGAGGTGTGAGAGACAAGTGAGGAGGGGGGCTCCTTTTATAGGAGGAGGGGGGGGGGGGGCACCCAAGGGGTGGCCGCCGGCCATGGGGCTGCCCCCTCCCCTCCTTCATTCATGTGGGTGGACACTCCACTCACAAAATGCCCTTTAAATTTCCTCCACTCAAAGTCCACTCAAATTCCCATTAAATTTCCACCAAATTTAATGCAAACTCTCATTAAATAAAACTCTTTTATTTATTCAGAATTTTGTCAATTACTTTAATGACAAACATTCACAAATAACCCCTTGCTAGAATTCTATTTCACATGCATAACCACTTTATGCAATTTCACCCGAAACCTGTTTCGGTATCTAGTGAAATAAATTCCTGCGCTTGTTCATTCTTTCGGCATGAAACATTTGCTCCAATTGGATGTCGGTGTCTCTTAAGTGTGTCACCCTACGGTTCGTGAATAATGCGGACATGATCGAGACCCCTCTCGGATCAATAATCAGAAGCGGGATCTGGAGACCCATACTGACTCCCACACATTCAACGATGACTTTCTTGTGATCGTCGGAACCTTTACGCTAGTATCTTATCCCTTTGTTTCACGATATATTACATGTCCGAGATTCGATCATCGGTATCTCCATACCTAGTTTGATCTCGTTACCGACATGCACTCTTTTCTCGTTCCTGTGATATAACATTCTAGTGATAAAATCACTTGCTTGCAAGCTAATCAATGTGATATCACCGAGAGGGCCCAGAGTATATCTATCCGTCATCGGGATGAACAAATTCCACTCTCGATCCATGAGCCTCAACATAACACTTTATTAGTTCTGAATCCATCTTTATAATCACCCTGTTACGGTGTGACGTTTGATGTTATCAAGAAACTCTTCCGGTGTTAGTGATTGACATGATCTCATGGTCTAAGGATTAGGATCACTTCGTAAGTTGTTATAGCAATATAAACTCAATGACTTTGATCGTAATGCTATACTTCGGATGAATGTTCATCACACCATTACACTAATGTTGTGATCCCCCGTTATTAACAACATCCAATGTCCATGATCAGGAAACCTTGATCATCTTGTTAATCAACGAGCTAGTTTATGAGAGAGGCATAACTAGGAACTTTCTGTTTGTTTATTAAACACACATGTATTAACGTTTCCGTATTAATACAATTATAGCATGCAAAATAAACATCTATCATATACTTGGAATACACATAATAAACACTTTATTATTGCCTCTCAGGGCATATTCCCTTCAGAAAACATGAAGAAACTCCATGTGGATGGAATTTTGGAGTCTTTTGATTTTGATCACATGACACTTGTGAAACTTTCCTAGAGATAATTAAAACTTCGTTCATAGGCCAAAAGGGAACGAATGACTAGCCTATTGGAACTTGTACATATTGTTGTACGAAGTCCATTATGTGTAGTCAAGAGCGATGGATTTCAACTTCATATGCTTTCTCCGAAAATTTAAGTGAATATATGAATATTTACTTAATAAGGATGAAGTACGAAACCTTTGAAAAGTTCAAAGACCTTCAAGATGAAGTGCAAGATCATTGTAACAAGAATATAAATAGTTTATGATAAAATCATAAAGGAAGATATTTGAGTTACAAGTTTAGCATAATACCTAAGATTTAAGGAATCGTTCCGTGGATTTGCATGTCCCGAAACACCATAAGAGTATGGAGCATTCGAGATATGTAATTAAACCTTGTTTGACATGGTGAGATCAAAGGTGTAATTCATAAAATTCCATTATATTTTAAAGATTAAAAGCTTGAGAGACTACCGTTTTTCCACTGAAAAGAGCTTCATCATAATCCGTTGAAATGACACCATATAAAGTTGTGGCTTGGGATAAAACCCAAGTAGTCCTTTCTTAAAACATTGGTATGCTATGCATAAGAAAGATGTGTGCAACCAAAGTCGGATGAACCTGTCTTTGTATAACTGTTAAGTATTCCTCCATAAACACCAGAGACAAAAGTGTTTGTTGCTTAGAACGTCAAGTTTCTTTAAGAATGATTTTTTTCGTGAAAAGTAAAGTGGGAGGACAATAGAACTTTGATAAGGTTAAAAGAACCTTAGCTATATGTGCAAAGTTGCGCAGCGCCGAAAGTGTTCCGGAGGTAGCAACAATGCTCATGGCTCACATACCTAAAAGGTTGTGGTCACGGAGATCCAAGTTCCTATTGAAACAAGTAGGTCGGATGAACAATCGAATACCAAGATTTGAGAGTTAAATCATTATTTGACAATAATGATCCGACTACATGCAAAGAAGCGATGATGAGCCCTGACTCCGTCAAATGGCTTGAAGCCATAAAATCCGTGATAGTTCCATACATGAGAAATCAAGTTTTGAACTTGAAGGACCCTCGAGAAAGGTGTAAGACCTGACAGCCGTGTTTGGATCTATAAAGAAATAGACATGGATGTTTTACATCTATGAAATAGTCGACATGTTGGGAAAAAGTTCACAACAATGTTCAAAGGTTGACTATGATAAGATTTGATCTTTCATAGTGATATTTAGTCTAGACGGATTAATGTAGCAACCATGACATATAATTTTGTTATGTGTTGGATAAACAAAACAAATTCTTCTAATAGAAGGGTTACCTAGGATGTGTGCATAACACAGTCCAAAGGGTTTTGTTAGTTCAAAGGATGCTAAATGCATATGCAAACTTCAATGGTTGAAGTAAGCATTACGGAGTTGGAATCTTCACTATGATGAAACTGTTAAAGGAGTTAAATTCGTCGGAGATAATGAAGATGCTTGCATTTGCAAGAAATTAAGTGGGAGCGCTAAGACATGTTTCTAATACATTATGTGGAAGACATATTGTTGATTGGAAATGATGTATCTTTTATTAACACAAGATAAGAATTTCATCTCGATAAAAGGCTTAGGCAAAACCCAAATATTTAGCATCAATAGACGCTAATATGGGTGTGCCGAAGTACATAGATGATGTATTGAATAAGTTCAATATAGAACTACAAGAAAGGTTCTTGTCGAACAAAAGAGGGAATGAGTTCAATATTGATGATATATTCAAGTGTATTGACACTTGGTATGAAACAAAGATTCAAGTATAGATTGATACTTGATGTATGAAATCACAAAGAGTATTATATCAATTATGTTGTGATATGTACAAATCCAGATATGTCCTATGCTCTAAATGATGTGAGCATATACCAGAATGATTCATATGATGATCATTGGACAATAGTAAGGATATTCTTGTGATCTTTTGGAAGAACTAAGAATATATTGTTTGTAGAAGTGACAAATAGATGGTTAGTTCATTGTAAAAGTACTACATTGATACTAGTTTTGTCACAAAGTACAAATTAAGTTTATCTCAATCTAAACTAAGGGTGGCACAATATAATGGAAAGTAAGTTCCATAATGGATTTGGATGAGTTCCAAAGTTAAGACATTGTGACAGATACTACAACAAAAGGCTAAGTATATGACTGCTATATAGCAGCTAAAGAGGGCATTTGGGTCAAGTAGTTTGTTATCAAACTAGGTGTAGTTCATAGCGGGATAATACTATGAAGATATATTGTACGACAATATTATCAACATGTTTTTAACCCCAAAGAACTAAAGGTCACACCAAAAGACCAAATTTGTACGAAGCCATCTCATTAGAGAACGAGTGATGCGTAGAGACGCAAAGACATGCAATTACACACGGACCTGGAAGTTTCAGATCCGGAGATCAGTTGACCACTAGCAATCGTGTACATACAACACCGGAAAGCCATAGGTGTTGAATACACAAAAGTTTGAAACTAGATTATTGACTCTAGTGCAAGTGGGAGACTGTTGGAGATATGCCCAAGAGGCAATAATAAAGTGGTTATTATCATATCTTCATACTTATGATAAATGTTTACATACCATGCTATAATTGTATTAACCGGAAACATTAATACTTGTGTGATTTGTAAACATAAAGAGTCCCTAGTAAGCCTCTTGTTAAACTAGCTTGTTGGTTAATTTATGATCATGGTTTCCTGATCATGAACATAGAGATGTTATTAACAACAGGGTCATATCATTAGGAGAATGATGTGATGGACATACTCCTATAGTTAAGCGTAGCATAAAGATCAAGTCATTTAATATAGTTCATTTGCTATAAGCTTTCTGATACATAGCAACCTAATTCCTTCGACCATGAGATCATGCTAATCACCATCACCGGAAGGATGCTTTGATGACATCAAACACCACACCGTAACTGGGTGGCTATAAAGGTGGCATTGAGTGTTCGGAAAGTATGTGTTGAGGCACATGGATCAAGAGTGGGATTTGTCCATCCATATGATGGATAGATATACTCTGGGCCCTCTCGGTGGAGTGTCATCCAATTAGCTTGCAAGCATGTGACTGGATCACAAGGGATCACATACCACGGGAACGAGAAAAGAGTACTTATCGGTAACGAGGTTGAACTAGGTATGCAGAGATACCGACGATCAAAACCTCGGATAAGTAAACTATCGTGAGACAAAGGGAAATTGGTATCGTATGTAAGTGGTTCATTCGATTGCAAAGTAATCGTAGAAATATGTGGGAGCCATATGAATTTACAGATTCCTCTATTGGTTATTGTTCGGAGAAGTGTCTCGATCATGTCCGCATAGTTCACGAACCGTAGGAGACACACTTAAGGATTCGACGTTGTTTGAGTAGTTATGGAATGAATGAGAAAGAGACGAATGTTGTTCGGAGTCTCGGATGGGATCCGGGATATCACGAGGAGATCCGGAATGGTCCGGAGAATAAGATTCATATAAGGAAAGTCCTGTTTCGGAGTTGGGAATGATTCCGGTGTTTTCATCGGGAATGTTCTAGAAGGTTCCGGAATGTCCGGCACCGGAGGGGAAGGGGTACATGAGTGTGTCATTGCAAGTTGGAATGATTGCATCATGTACTAAGTGTCATTGCTGTTCCAAATAAAGGATTAATCGAATCCTAGTTTGAAAAGTCAAATAGCTAAATTGAAAAGTCAAACGGCTAAATTTGGAAAGTGGAAAAGAGGAGGAGGAGGTCAAACCGAGTTGGGGAGGGGAGTCCTCCTCCCCAACCGGCGCACCACCCAAGCCGAGTTGGGGAGGACTCCACTCTCTCCCCTTGGCCGCCGGTCCCTCCACCTATATAAGGAGGGGCAGGGCTCCCTCCTAGGACACACAAGTACCTCTCCTCCAAACCCTAGCTTGGCGCCTACCACCATAGCCGCCGCCCGCCCCTAGGGTTTTGCCCTAGCCGCCGACTTGGGGTGCCCCAAACCCTAGCCGCCGGCTCTAGCCTCTCCTCCTTGGTGTGTCTAAAACATAGATCGCCGAGGATCTCTCTCATACTCCCCATACTCGCTCGCTCCGGCTTAAGTCGAAGCCCTGCGAGATCTCCCCTCTACTTCCGGTACCACGCCGTCGTGGCTACCGGAATCGCGAGGAGAGTGCTACAACCTCCGCTGCCTGCTGGAACAAGGGAGGGAAGGTCTTCGTCGAGTACCGAACGTGTGACCGACTACGGGGCGCTGCCGGAACGCAGCGCCGGAAGGATCGTCTACGCGATCTTGAGATCGGCAAGAGTACGACTACATCACCCACGAGAATATGCTCGTTAACCACTTTGGAATCTTCGAGGGTGAGTTCCTCTATCGACTCGTTGCTACAATCTAGTAGATAGATCTTGGCTTGTTTGTTTGCATGCGGTAGAAATTTTGTTTTCCATGCTACGAACCCCTACAGTGGTATCAGAGCCGTGTCTATATGTAGATCTGTTGCACGAGTAGAACACAATGGTCATTGTGGGCGTTGATGCTTTTTTGTCGATTGCTTCTTGTGTACTTTGCATCTTGCGGTATGTTGGGATGAAGCGGCCCGGCTAACTTACATGACATCGTTCATGAGACTTGCTCCACGCTTGACATGAACTTGTATTGCATAAGTGGCTTTGCGGGTGTCTGTTTCTTCTCCTAGATAGTTAAGATCCAATTTACAACGGGTGATGGACAATACTAGTATAATGTTGTGGTTCTTGTTCGTAAGTTAGAGCGACACTTATTGAAAGCCCAAACACGTAAAATATGCAAAGAAATTAGAGGCGTCTAACTTTGTTTTGCAGGGTGTGCTGTGATGTGATATGGCCATGATTGTGATTATATTTGATGTATGCAATGTTCCTTATTGTAAGTTGGCAACCGGCAGGAGCCATATGGGTGTCTTTAAATTCTGTTAAGACCCGCGTGTCTATTCAAAGTAGTTGTAATAGTTGAAGCTGGTGGACCTCAACCATGGAGCAGCGTCATTGACCTTGATGCAATGCGATGATGATGGAGATCATGTTCGTGCTTGAAGATGGATATAGGAAGCACAAGAAGAAAGCCATATCATATCACATATTATGAATTGCATGTGATGTTAATCCTTTATGCATCTTGTATTGCTTAGTTTACGACGGTAGCATTATAAGATGATCCCTCAAGCACACAATTTCAGGTTTTAAAGCGTTCATCCTTAGTAAGCACCGTTGCTAAAGCTCGTTGTTTCGAAGCACCACGTGATGATCGGGTGTGTTAGATTCTCGCGTGTGTATACAACGTGAGCAAGCCAGATTTGCTCATGCAGAAGCTAAGGTTTGATCTTGACGAGCCTAGCATGTACAGACATGGTCTCGGAACACGGATCACCGAAAGGTAAAGCATGAGTCATATAGTAGATATGATGAACATGTTGATTGTTCGCCATTGAAGCTACATCAACTCTCGTGATGATCGGTTTTGATGTGGTGGATTTTGGTTCGTGTAATCACTAAAAAATGTGAGGGATATTGTTTTGAGTGGAGTCAACGGCAATATGATTAAAAGTTGAACACTATTTATTCATAAATTAAATCAAAGTGAATTTGCATAGTTGTTGTTATCATTGGCATCCGTTTACACCTGCGCTTAGTTATAATTGAGATGATAGAACTATAGAATCGGGTAGTTACTTTACAACTGGTATTTATTGTTTTGAAGTGTTCTCTACAGTTTAAAAGTCCATTGCAAACTTTCAGTAGTTTTGATTACTCCATGAAGTTCTAGTTGGTATTAACTCAAGAGTAACAATTCCATGTTAGTATATAAGTATCATGTTAGTCTCCATGATTCTTGATATTCAAAGGATTATCTTAATCAAGGTTATCTCGGATCTGAAAGAGTTGTTTCAGAAACCATGGTGTGTGGGAAGAAATATGTGATATCTGAAACGAAGTTTTGGTTGCAACATGACAGAGTATAATATGGCAAAAGTCATGTTCTCATATTTGATGAGAATTTGCAAAGGGTTGGAGACACTTGTTTCGTAATCCTCCAAAAGGTTTTGGATAGCAAATTATACTCGTAATTCATCGTTATAAGCTAAAAGTAGCTTGATCATGGACGATTCCATAATAAGGGTGAATATTTGATGTAGGTAAAATCTTTTACTACACCAAGAGATTACTAAAGAAAGGAATTTGAAAAGAACACCAAACTTTGATGATGGTGATCTACTTCAAAGTGCAAGTCCAAAGACATTGGTATTTAACTAACACGCTTTGGACTATGTGTCATATGTATGACTCCACTATTGATGTTTGATAGATTCTTCAAACAGAAAAGGAAATACTGAAAGAGAATCTCATATAATATGGCAGAAAAGAAAAGACTAGAATTGTTCAGTATAAGTATAGATGAGATACATGTTATGGCGATATTCTTTGCTTATTAACAATGTGGTCGTAATTATTTGATACTGAATTTGTTTGTGTGAATCGTCATACGAAACAACACAATTATGAACTACAATCCTAAGTAACTAGCAAAAGAATATGTGCTGATGTTCATCGAGAACAAATAAAGGGTTATTGTGTTGCTCGTGTAAACATCAAAGTTTGCCTTCAGATTTGTTTTATCAGGTATTATGAGAACAAAAGGGTTGTTCAATAATTGCCGTATCCATAAAAGATGGATGATTCACAAATCTCGTTGGAGAAATCACATCCATAAAACTAGTGCTAAAAATGTCGAAAGACAAATTGATTGATAGATCACTTAGGAAGTGACATCGCCGTTTAAATTAACACAAGATAAGAATTTCATCTCGATGAAAGGCTTAGCAAACCCAAATATTTGCATCAATAGACGCTAATATGGTTGTGCCGAAAGTACATAGATGATGTATTGAATAAGTTCAATATAGAAACTACAAGAAAGGTTCTTGTCGAACAGAAAGGATTGAATGAGTTCAATATTGATGATATATTCAAGTGTATTGACACTTGGTAAGTGAAACAAATATTCAAGTATAGATTGATACTTGATGTATGAAATCACAAAGAGTATTTATATCAATTATGTTGTGATATGTACAAATCCAGATATGTCCTATGCTCTAAATGATGTGAGCATATACCAGAATGATTCATATGATGATCATTGGACAATAGTAAGGATATTCTTGTGATCTTTTGGAAGAACTAAGAATATATTGTTTGTAGAAGTGACAAATAGATGGTTAGTTCATTGTAAAAGTACTACATTGATACTAGTTTTGTCACAAAGTACAAATTAAGTTTATCTCAATCTAAACTAAGGGTGGCACAATATAATGGAAAGTAAGTTCCATAATGGATTTGTATGAGTTCCAAAGTTAAGACATTGTGACAGATACTACAACAAAAGGCTAAGTATATGACTGCTATTATAGCAGCTAAAGAGGGCATTGGGTCAAGTAGTTTGTTATCAAACTAGGTGTAGTTCATAGCGGGATAATACTATGAAGATATATTGTACGACATATTATCAACATGTTTTTTAACCCCAAAGAACTAAAGGTCACACCAAAGGACCAAATTTGTACGAAGCCATCTCATTTAGAGACGAGTGATGCGTAGAGACGCAAAGACATGCAATTACACACGGACCTGGAAGTTTCAGATCCGGAGATCAGTTGACCACTAGCAATCGTGTACATACAACACCGGAAAGCCATAGGTGTTGAATACACAAAAGTTTGAAACTAGATTATTGACTCTAGTGCAAGTGGGGAGACTGTTGGAGATATGCCCAAGAGGCAATAATAAAGTGGTTATTATCATATCTTCATACTTATGATAAATGTTTACATACCATGCTATAATTGTATTAACCGGAAACATTAATACTTGTGTGATTTGTAACATAAAAGAGTCCCTAGTAACGCCTCTTGTTAAACTAGCTTGTTGGTTAATTTATGATCATGGTTTCCTGATCATGAACATAGAGATGTTAACAACAGGGTCATATCATTGGAGAATGATGTGATGGACATACTCCTATAGTTAAGCGTAGCATAGATCAAGTCATTTAATATAGTTCATTTGCTATAAGCTTTCTGATACATAGTAACCTAATTCCTTCGACCATGAGATCATGCTAATCACCATCACCGGAAGGATGCTTTGATGACATCAAACACCACACCGTAACTGGGTGGCTATAAAGGTGGCATTGAGTGTTCGGAAAGTATGTGTTGAGGCACATGGATCAAGAGTGGGATTTGTCCATCCATATGACGGATAGATATACTCTGGGCCCTCTCGGTGGAATGTCATCCAATTAGCTTGCAAGCATGTGACTGGCTCACAAGGGATCACATACCACGGGACGAAAGAAAAGAGTACTTATCGGTAACGAGGTTGAACTAGGTATGCAGAGATACCGATGATCAAAACCTTGGATAAGTAAACTATCGTGAGACAAAGGGAAATTGGTATCGTTTGTAAGTGGTTCATTCGATTGCAAAGTAATCTGTGGCATCCCGCAAAACCACTACTAGAAAATCGCGTTGTTTTTGCTCATTGCATCATCATGACCGCATGCTCATGTCATCATGCCGCATTGCATTTGAGCATCGTCATCATCTTGCATCTGTTCGCATAAAACTATTTTTGAAAAGCCTGGTTTTGTTTTCTAAACGCCCCGTCTTTTATTCAAACGCCAAACCCGGGTCTCCGGATTATTTTGTTTTGTTGCTATCGGTTTGCAACGGCCCGTTTAAAAAAAATAAAATGTTTAATATTTTTTTAGTGGGGCAGTCGAACGGGCCGAATCGACCCGAACGACCACCCCCAGAATTAAATCGGTCTGCCCCAAACCCCTTTTGCACCCAACCTAATCTACCCACACCCCCTCCACCTCACCCCAGCCACTCGCGGCTCGCCACCTCACCCCTCCCCAAACCCCCACCACTCAAATCGCGCCACCTCACCCTCTCACTCCCTCTCCCTCTCAGGCCACACACACTCAACACACCTAGGCCCACACACACGCACACCACACCTGATCCCCACCCCTCTGCCTCCCGCTGGCCCCACCGGTCCCACCCACCTGCTCCTGCCCTGTGCTTCTTCCTCCTCCCCCTCCCTCTCTCTTCCGTTGCTCGCGCCCCACCCGCGCCCTCCTTCCTCGCCCCAGTCGCCGCCGCCTGCTCTTCTCCGGCCCACCTCGTCGCTCGCCGCTTCCACACCACCGCCCGCCGGCCTCCCTCTCCAACCGCGCTCCCTTCCGCCGCTCCTCTCTCCTCCGCGCCGCGTCGCCCGTGCCTCTCTCCTCCGCCGGCCGTTTTCCCCCTCAACCGCGCGCCCCCCTCGAGCTTCCTCCGACGCCGCTCCACCCCGCGGCCCGCCAAGCTCTGCCGTACGTCACCCTGCCCAAACCCCGCCGCCGTTCGTCCTCCGGCGAGCCGCCTCGCCCGCGTCCTCCCCGGCCTCCGCCCTTCTCCGGCTGTCCCCGCCCCCCGTCTCCGTCCTCTGCGCGGCGCCCCCGCCGCCTCCCACGAGCGCCGCCCCCGCCGCCAAGCTCGAGCCGCCGCCCGCCCTCACCGTCCCGTGCCCGCCTTCCCCGATGACCCGACCCCGACCGCGCAGACCGCCTCGTCGAGCCACGTCCGTCGCCAGGAGCTCGCCTCCCCAAGCTCTGCTCGCCTTCCTCCGCCATGCTCCAACCGCCGCCTGGGCGCGGCCACCCTGCCCACCTCCCCTGGCTGCGCCGCCGCCGCCCCTGCAACCTCGCCTGCCGGACGGCGTGGAGAACGACGGGCCAGGCCTCGCGCGGCGCGGCTCTCCTCCGTCTGAACCTTTCCCTGGACTCACCGCCGCTGCTCTGCCACGACATCGCCACCGCACGCGAGCTGCGGCACCTCGCCGTGCGCTGCTCCGCCGGCGTCTATTCCGGGTCGCCCGACGGCAGGGAGGCATGGACACGGCCGTGCGCGCCGGGTCTCTGAATCCTGGTGGGTCGCGTTCGTGACTGCAAGAGCCCGCCCCAAGGAGAACTTCATCGACATCAAGATCAGTCGGTCGTTGGTTGATGGAGAGGGTTACTTCAAGATGGGGTCAATTCGTCACAGCCAACAGATCTTCACCAGGGCGATGAGATGGCTAGATTGGTGGCAAGATCTCCTAACGGGCTATATCGTCATAAACGATAAGTTGTTCTCGGACCCCAAAGCCGCAACACCGAAGACCGAACCCGAACCATAGCACGCCAAGTACTACTTCCAACGAGTTGCCCGATGATCGAGATGGCACCCCAAGGTCTTCAGCCCGGTGCGACAAGCACTTCGCCGCGGAACGCCAAGACAGATCCGATGCCGACCCAAGTTCTTCCTCTCGGACCCGAAGACGCCGTGACCCGGACGCCAAGATCTTCGCGCGAGACAACAAGACCGACAACGTGGCCCGACTACCACGGATACGATAAGATCGGCACCGACCCGGAAGAATCCGATGCGCCCCGACAGCGAACCAAGTTCTCCTTTCGGAAGCATCGACGCTCGTGCGACAAGATCTACACCCTCGATCCGAAAACCCTAGATCCCGGAGTCCGAGAACGCTTCCGTCGAACCCTGAACCCCGAACCCCGGAACCCCAAGTTCGCCGAGACCCCTAATGTGTGACCCTTTCCTCGAGCCCTATTTTATAAATGCTAAATATAAAACTTGTTGCATATTGATTGTTCATCTTGCATGCATACTTGTCATGTGGTTTGGGGGCCTTATGCCGATTCACCATCTAATTAAATATGGGGCCCATATGCGGGCAAATCTAGTCTCATATCGGCCTCATTTAAATTTGTGTAGCGAACCGGTGCTATCATTTGCCATGCTAAGACAACATTTAAATTGGGGGCATCTAAACAACATGAACCACCTAATTAATTGTCGGGACCCCCGGTTCCGCTTAATATGACCTAATCGCATCGCATCTTTGCCATGTCATACATCAACCATGCATCATGCCGATCTTCTGCCGTTGTATTAAATATTGCATCCGGTGTTTATTCTAGCATTTTGCTTCTTCGCGGATAAGGCCGTTGAGTTGATGTGAGCTTCGCCCCGATCTTCGGATGAACCTTCGGCAATGTTTTCAGGCGAGCATCTCCCCCTTTCTACCTATCTTACTTTTATAGTATTTATTCCCTCCTGTTGATCTATTGCTACCTGTGTTGCGTTGCTCTAGTTTCCATACCCGTGATATCCCTTGCAGCCCTATATTGCCATGGCCACCTCCTATTACCTGTTGTTTGGTAGATAGTTGGACTTGCGCGTCGTAGTCGCTTGCTCCAGTGCTGTTGCGTGTCGCCATGTACCACAGTTGTTGGGGTATTGCCACATGTTTGATGTTGGAGATGATCTCGGCTTTACTTTTCGTTCACTTTAATTCCTGTTTAACAACTAAATTTGAAGTAAGTAAGCAGAGGCATCGGTGGGTGATAGATAACATTTGGTTTCCGACCGCCCACTTGTGTCCCGTAGGACCCCGAGTACTTGATACCTGTTCCTTGATTTATCGCGCTATCCACATACGGGGAATTATGGGACCCCCCTTAGCCAGAGATTGATTCCGTCTTATTTCTTGGGGCCACAACTAGTTTGAGGTTTTATTTATGATCCTGTACTTATGCCATGCTTTACTGCTTTATTTATGTTTGTGCGAGGAGCACACTGTACTGTTTAGGTAAGCGGAGTGTTTTCGCGGTATCGACAAGCCCAGTCACACTTTCGGGTTCCCAGTCGTTTACAGCCATTGTCGCAAACCTTGAGTCCGTCTCGGAGCTCGGAGTTAGCTAGCTTCGTTGCGGGTCTACTCAATGGGGTGGCCCCCTGAAATAATTCTGAATCTTGTGATTGCTGTGTCGTGAAAGCCTCGTTGGGTTTTGATTTGGTTTTTCCGAGGTCGATCGTGTGTGTGTTGCTATTTGTGCACCCCGGCCGGGTTAAAACTTTCTGAAAGCCGTGTTCGCGGTTATGGACGACTTGGAGCACAGTATCTCGATCATAGACAACTATAACTAAAGTTTACTATTATAAATTGACTTGTATCTGATATGATTAGTAATCAGCTTCAACTACAACGGAATGGCTAAATAAAACTGCCAACGATTGCTTGTTTGGTTTGTCGCTTGCGACAATTGTATCTGACTAGTAAGTATTGCAACTACAACAGAATGGCTAAATAAAAATACCAACAACTGCTGGGTTTTGGGTTATCTCATGCTAATTGTATCTGACTAGTAAGTGTTGCCACTATAACGGAATGGTTAACTAAAAATGCCCACTACTTAATTTATCAGGATAATTATCTATACTTGACTAGTAATTGCTGCAACGATAACCGAATAAATAAAATGCCAACTGTGTGAGTTCCTCGGTTGAATTCCTCGATCGGTGTCGAGGCGGAAACGCCAGGATGGGTTTGATTGGTGGTAGTATCAGGTTGGTTCCGAATAGGTCTTTCTTACCCCTCTCTGATTGCCGCCAGTTGTATCGAGTCTCTATAGGTTGTTTAGTGCATGTTGCCGCTGCCGCTTCAGTCCACCATACTTGTGTAGGCGAGGACCGCATAATTCTAGCCTCGCCGTGTACTGGCCTCAGTACTGACGCTCCTCTTTTTCCTTTGCCCTTTGTCGGCACCCCTTTTGTTTTAAGCAGGTTTTGAGATCGACGTCGTTAGCAGGGTTACCCTTCCGGCTTGGCCTGGGCAGGGTTATGAACGCCATTGGTTATTCTGCAGGGCTCTTAGCCCCATTTGCATCTTGTCCGTAGTCGGACGCTGTATCGTTTTACATGTGATTTGGATCTTTGTATTGTATATCTGTATTCTTGACTCTTTGAGCGTGTTGTATATATCTGTTCTGTGGGTCCCATCGAGGACTGTTGTGTAATGTTATTACTTTGTTTTCCACCCGCATGAAAGTGCCTGGTGGGCACCTTTGAATCGTTTCTATGCGGGTTTGGCGGGTTTCGCTAAAACTTGCATAGGGTCGATTATGAAGATGCTTGCATTTGCAAGAAATTAAGTGGGAGCGCTAAGACATGTTTCTAATACATTATGTGGAAGACATATTGTTGATTGGAAATGATGTATCTTTTATTAACACAAGATAAGAATTTCATCTCGATAAAAGGCTTAGGCAAAACCCAAATATTTAGCATCAATAGACGCTAATATGGTTGTGCCGAAAGTACATAGATGATGTATTGAATAAGTTCAATATAGAAACTACAAGAAAGGTTCTTGTCGAACAGAAAGGATTGAATGAGTTCAATATTGATGATATATTCAAGTGTATTTACACTTGGTAAGTGAAACAAAGATTCAAGTATAGATTGATACTTGATGTATGAAATCACAAAGAGTATTTATATCAATTATGTTGTGATATGTACAAATCCAGATATGTCCTATGCTCTAAATGATGTGAGCATATACCAGAATGATTCATATGATGATCATTGGACAATAGTAAGGATATTCTTGTGATCTTTTGGAAGAACTAAGAATATATTGTTTGTAGAAGTGACAAATAGATGGTTAGTTCATTGTAAAAGTACTACATTGATACTAGTTTTGTCACAAAGTACAAATTAAGTTTATCTCAATCTAAACTAAGGGTGGCACAATATAATGGAAAGTAAGTTCCATAATGGATTTGGATGAGTTCCAAAGTTAAGACATTGTGACAGATACTACAACAAAAGGCTAAGTATATGACTGCTATTATAGCAGCTAAAGAGGGCATTTGGGTCAAGTAGTTTGTTATCAAACTAGGTGTAGTTCATAGCGGGATAATACTATGAAGATATATTGTAGGACAATATTATCAACATGTTTTTAACCCCAAAGAACTAAAGGTCACACCAAAAGACCAAATTTGTACGACGCCATCTCATTAGGGAACGAGTGATGCGTAGAGACGCAAAGACATGCAATTACACACGGACCTGGAAGTTTCAGATCCGGAGATCAGTTGACCACTAGCAATCGTGTACATACAACACCGGAAAAGCAACATGTTGAATACACAAAGGTGTTGAAACTTGATTATTGACTCTAGTGCAGTGGTAGACTGTTGGAGATATGCCCAAGAGGCAATAATAAAGTGGTTATTATCATATCTCATACTTATGATAAATGTTTACATACCATGCTAATTGTATTAACCAGGAAACATTAATACTTGTGTGATTTGTAAACATAAAAGAGTCCCTAGTAAAGCCTCTTGTTAAACTAGCTTGTTGGTTAATTTATGATCATGATTTCCTGATCATGAACATAGAGATGTTATTAACAACAGGGTCATATCATTAGGAGAATGATGTGATGGACATACTCCTATAGTTAAGCGTAGCATAAAGATCAAGTCATTTAATATAGTTCATTTGCTATAAGCTTTCTGATACATAGTAAACCTAATTCCTTCGACCATGAGATCATGCTAATCACCATCACCGGAGGATGCTTTGATGACATCCAAACCACACCGTAACTGGGTGGCTATAAAGGTGGCATTGAGTGTTCGGAAAGTATGTGTTGAGGCACATGGATCAAGAGTGGGATTTGTCCATCCATATGACGGATAGATATACTCTGGGCCCTCTCGGTGGAATGTCATCCAATTAGCTTGCAAGCATGTGACTGGCTCACAAGGGATCACATACCACGGGAACGAGAAAAGAGTACTTATCGGTAACGAGGTTGAACTAGGTATGCAGAGATACCGATGATCAAAGCCTCGGATAAGTAAACTATCGTGAGACAAAGGGAAATTGGTATCGTATGTAAGTGGTTCATTCGATTGCAAAGTAATCGTAGAAATATGTGGGAGCCATATGAATTTACAGATTCCTCTATTGGTTATTGTTCGGAGAAGTGTCTCGATCATGTCCGCATAGTTCACGAACCGTAGGGAGACACACTTAAGGATTCGACGTTGTTTGAGTAGTTATGGAATGAATGAGAAAGAGACCGAATGTTGTTCGGAGTCTCGGATGGGATCCGGGATATCACGAGGAGATCCGGAATGGTCCGGAGAATAAGATTCATATAAGGAAAGTCCTGTTTCGGAGTTGGGGAATGATTCTGGTGTTTTCATCGGGAATGTTCTAGAAGGTTCCGGAATGTCCGGCACTCCGGAGGGGAAGGGGTACATGAGTGTGTCATTGCAAGTTGGAATGATTGCATCATGTACTAAGTGTCATTGCTGTTCCAAATAAAGGATTAATCGAATCCTAGTTTGAAAAGTCAAATAGCTAAATTGAAAAGTCAAACGGCTAAATTTGGAAAGTGGAAAAGAGGAGGAGGAGGTCAAACCGAGTTGGGGAGGGAGTCCTCCTCCCCAAGCCGGCGCACCACCCAAGCCGAGTTGGGGAGGGACTCCACTCTCTCCCCTTGGCCGCCGGCCCCTCCACCTATATAAGGAGGGGCAGGGCTCCCTCCTAGGACACACAAGTACCTTCCTCCAAACCCTAGCTTGGCGCCTACCACCATAGCCGCCGCCGCCCCCTAGGGTTTTGCCCTAGCCGCCGATGGGGTGCCCAAACCCTAGCCGCCGGCTCTAGCCTCTCCTCCTTGGTGTGTCTAAAACATAGATCGCCGAGGAGCTCTCTCATACTCACCATACTCGCTCCGGCTTAAGGCGAAGCCCTGCGAGATCTCCCCTCTACTTCCGGTACCACGCCGTCGTGCTGCCGGAATCGCGAGGAGGTGCTACAACCTCCGCTGCCTGCTGGACAAGGGAGAGGAAGGTCTTCGTCGAGTACCGAACGTGTGACCGACTGCGGGAGCGCTGCCGGAACGCAGCGCCGGAAGGATCGTCTACGCGATCTTGAGATCGGCAAGAGACGACTACATCACCCACGAGAATATGCTCTCGTTAACCACTTTGGAATCTTCGAGGGTGAGTTCCTCTATCGACTCGTTGCTACAATCTAGTAGATAGATCTTGGCTTGTTTGTTTGCATGCGGTAGAAATTTTTTGTTTTCCATGCTACGAACCCCTACAGTGGTATCAGAGCCATGTCTATATGTAGATCTGTTGCACGAGTAGAACACAATGGTCATTGTGGGCGTTGATGCTTTTATTGTCGATTGCTTCTTGTGTAATTTGCATCTTGCGGTATGTTGGGATGAAGCGGCCCGGGCTAACCTTACATGACATCGTTCATGAGACTTGCTCCACGCTTGACATGCAACTTGTATTGCATAAGTGGCTTTGCGGGTGTCTGTTTGTCCTAGTATAGTTAAGATCCAATTTACAACGGGTGATTGACAATACTAGTATCAATGTTGTGGTTCTTGTTCGTAAGTTAGAGAGACACTTATTGAAAGCCCCAAACCACGTAAAATATGCAAAGAAAATTAGAGGCGTCTAACTTGTTTTGCAGGGGTGTGCTGTGATGTGATATGGCCATGATTGTGATTATATTTGATGTATGCAATGTTCCTTATTGTAAGTTGGCAACCGGCAGGAGCCATATGGTTGTCTTTAAATTCTGTTAAGACCCGCGTGTCTATTCAAAGTAGTTGTAATAGTTGAAGTTGGTGGACCTCAACCATGGAGCAGCGTCATTGACCTTGATGCAATGCCGATGATGATGGAGATCATGTTCGTGCTTGAAGATGGATATAGGAAGCACAAGAAGAAAGGCCATATCATATCACATATTATGAATTGCATGTGATGTTAATCCTTTTATGCATCTTGTATTGCTTAGTTTACGACGGTAGACTTATAAGATGATCCCTCAAGCACACAATTTCAAGGTTTTAAAGCGTTCATCCTTAGTAAGCACCGTTGCTAAAGCTCGTTGTTTCGAAGCACCACGTGATGATCGGGTGTGTTAGATTCTGTGAGTGTATACAACGTGAGCAAGCCGGATTTGCTCATGCAGAAGCTAAGGTTTGATCTTGACGAGCCTAGCATGTACAGACATGGTCTCGGAACACGGATCACCGAAAGGTAAAGCATGAGTCATATAGTAGATATGATGAACATGTTGATTGTTCGCCATTGAAGCTACATCAACTCTCGTGATGATCGGTTTTGATGTGGTGGATTTGGTTCGTGTAATCACTAAAACAATGTGAGGGATATTGTTTTGAGTGGGAGTTCAACGGCAATATGATTAAAAGTTGAACACTATTTATCATAAATTAAATCAAAGTGAATTTGCATAGTTGTTGTAGTCATTGGCATCCGTTTACCACCTTGCGCTTAGTTATAATTGAGATGATAGAACTATAGAATTCTGGTTAGTTACTTTACGAACTGGTATTATATTGTTTTGAAGTGTTAATCTAAAGTTTAAAAGTCCCATTGCAAACTTTCAGTAAGTTTTGATTTACTCCATGAAGTTTAATAGTTGGTATTAAATCAAGAGTAACAATTCCAATGTTAGTATATAAGTATCATGTTAGTCTCCATGATTCTTGATATTCAAAGGATTGTCTTAATATCAAGGTTATCTAGGATCTGAAAGAGTTGTTTCAGAAACCATGATGTGTGGAAGATATTGTGATATCTGAAACGAAGTTTTGGTTGCAACATGACAGAGTATAATATGCCAAAAGTCATTTCTATTTGATGAGAATTTGCAAAGGGTTGGAGACACTTGTTGTCCTAATCCTCCAAAAGGTTTTGGATAGCAACATTATACTCGTAATTCATCGTTATAAGCTAAAAGTAGCTTGATCATGGACGATTCCATAATAAGGGTGAATATTTGATGTAGGTAAAATCTTTTACTACACCAAGAGATTACTAAAGAAAGGAATTTGAAAGAACCCAAACATTTGATGATGGTGATCTACTTCAAAGTGCAAGTCCAAGACATTGGTATTTAACTATACACGCTTTGGACTATGTGTCATATGTATGACTCCACTATTGATGTTGATAGATTCTTTCAAACAGAAAAGGAAATACTGAAAGAGAATCTCATAAATATATGTCAGAAAAGAAAAGACTAGAATTGTTTAGTATAAGTATATAGATGATATACATGTTATGGCTATATTCTTTGCTTATTAAACAATGTGGTTCTTAAGTATTTGATACTGAATTTGTTGGTGTGAATCGTCATACGAAACAACACAATTCATGAACTACAATGGCCTAAGTAACTAGCAAAAGAATATGTGATGATGTTCATCGAGAACAAATAAAGGGTTATTGTGTTGCTCGTTAAACATCAAAGTTTGCCTTCAAGATTTGTTTTATCAGGTATTATGAGAACAAAAGGGTTGTTCAAATAATTGCCGTAATCCATAAAAGATGGATGATTCACAAATCGCGTTGGAGAAATCACATCCATAAAACTAGTGCTAAAAATGTCGAAAGACAAATTGATTGATAGATCACTTAGGAAGTGACATCGCCGTTTAAATTATATTTGAAAGAAAACATGAAGAAACTCCATGTGGATGGAATTTTGGAGTCTTTTGATTTGATCACATGACACTTGTGAAACTTTCCTAGAGATAATTAAAACTTCGTTCATAGGCCAAAAGGAACGAATGACTAGCCTATTGGAACTTGTACATATTGTTGTACGAAGTCCATTATGTGTAGTCAAGAGCGATGGATTTCAACTTCATATGCTTTCTCCGAAAATTAAGTGAATATATGATATTTACTTAATAAGGATGAAGTACGAAACATTTGAAAAGTTCAAAGACCTTCAAGATGAAGTGCAAGATCATTGTAACAAGAATATAAATAGTTTATGATAAAATCATAAAGGAAGATATTTGAGTTACAAGTTTAGCATAATACCTAAGATTTAAGGAATCGTTCCGTGGATTTGCATGTCCCGAAACACCATAAGAGTATGGAGCATTCGAGATATGTAATTAAACCTTGTTTGACATGGTGAGATCAAAGGTGTAATTCATAAAATGCCATTATATTTTAAAGATTAAAAGCTTGAGAGACTACCGTTTTTCCACTGAAAAGAGCTTCATCATAATCCGTTGAAATGACACCATATAAAGTTGTGGCTTGGGATAAAACCCAAGTAGTCCTTTCTTAAAACATTGGTATGCTATGCATAAGAAAGATGTGTGCAACCAAAGTCGGATGAACCTGTCTTTGTATAACTTTTAAGTATTCCTCCATAAACACCAGAGACAAAAGTGTTTGTTGCTTAGAACGTCAAGTTTCTTTAAGAAGGATTTTTTTCGTGAAAAGTAAAGTGGGAGGACAATAGAACTTTGATAAGGTTAAAAGAACCTTAGCTATATGTGCAAAGTTGCGCAGCGCCGAAAAGTGTTCCGGAGGTAGCAACAATGCTCATGGCTCACATACCTAAAAGGTTGTGGTCACGGAGATCCAAGTTCCTATTGAAACAAGTAGGTCGGATGAACAATCGAATACCAAGATTTGAGAGTTAAATCATTATTTGACAATAATGATCCGACTACATGCAAAGAAGCGATGATGAGCCCTGACTCCGTCAAATGGCTTGAAGCCATAAAATCTGTGATAGTTCCATACATGAGAAATCAAGTTTTGAACTTGAAGGACCCTCGAGAAAGGTGTAAGACCTCACAGCCGTGTTTGGATCTATAAAGAAATAGACATGGATGTTTTACATCTATGAAATAGTCGACATGTTGGGAAAAAGTTCACAACAATGTTCAAAGGTTGACTATGATAGATTTGATCTTTCATAGTGATATTTAGTCTAGACGGATTAATGTAGCAACCATGACATATAATTTTGTTATGTGTTGGAATAAACAAACAAATTCTTCTAATAGAAGGGTTACCTAGGATGTGTGCATAACACGGTCCAAAGGGTTTTTGTTAGTTCAAAGGATGCTAAATGCATATGCAAACTTCAATGGTTGAAGTAAGCATTACGGAGTTGGAAATCTTCACTATGATGAACTGTTAAGGAGTTAAATTCGTCGGAGATAATGAAGATGCTTGCATTTGCAAGAAATTAAGTGGGGAGCGCTTAAGACATGTTTCTAATACATTATGTGGAAGACATTGTTGATTGGAAATGATGTATCTTTTATTAACACAAGATAAGAATTTTCATCTCGATGAAAGGCTTAGGCAAAACCCAAATATTTGGCATCAATGGACGCTAATATGGTTGTGCCGAAAGTACATAGATGATGTATTGAATAAGTTCAATATAGAAACTACAAGAAAGGTTCTGTCGAACAGAAAGGATTGAATGAGTTCAATATTGATGATATATTCAAGTGTATTGACACTTGGTAAGTGAAACAAATATTTCAAGTATAGATTGATACTTGATGTATGAAATCACAAAGAGTATTTATATCAATTATGTTGTGATATGTACAAATCCAGATATGTCCTATGCTCTAAATGATGTGAGCATATACCAGAATGATTCAATGATGATCATGGACAATAGTAAGGATATTCTTGTGATCTTTGGAAGAACTAAGAATATAGTTTGTAGAAGTGACAAATAGATGGTTAGTTCATTGTAAAAGTACTACATTGATACTAGTTTTGTCACAAAGTACAAATTAAGTTTATCTCAATCTAAACTAAGGGTGGCACAATATAATGGAAAGTAAGTTCCATAATGGATTTGGATGAGTTCCAAAGTTAAGACATTGTGACAGATACTACAACAAAAGGCTAAGTATATGACTGCTATTATAGCAGCTAAAGAGGGCATTTGGGTCAAGTAGTTTGTTATCAAACTAGGTGTAGTTCATAGCGGGATAATACTATGAAGATATATTGTACGACAATATTATCAACATGTTTTTAACCCCAAAGAACTAAAGGTCACACCAAAGGACCAAATTTGTACGAAGCCATCTCATTAGAGAACGAGTGATGCGTAGAGACGCAAAGACATGCAATTACACACGGACCTGGAAGTTTCAGATCCGGAGATCAGTTGACCACTAGCAATCGTGTACATACAACACCGGAAAGCCATAGGTGTTGAATACACAAAAGTTTGAAACTAGATTATTGACTCTAGTGCAAGTGGGAGACTGTTGGAGATATGCCCAAGAGGCAATAATAAAGTGGTTATTATCATATCTTCATACTTATGATAAAATGTTTTACATACCATGCTATAATTGTATTAACCGGAAACATTAATACTTTGTGATTTGTAAACATAAAAGAGTCCCTAGTAAGCCTTTGTTAAACTAGCTTGTTGGTTAATTTATGATCATGTTTCCTGATCATGAACATAGAGATGTTAACAAACAGGGTCATATTCATTAGGAGAATGATGTGATGGACCATACTCCTATAGTTAAGCGTAGCATAAAGATCAAGTCATTTAATATAGTTCATTTGCTATAAGCTTTCTGATACATAGTAACCTAATTCCTTCGACCATGAGATCATGTAAACCATCACCGGAAGGATGCTTTGATGACATCACCCACACACCGTAACTGGGGGCTTAAAGGTGGCATTGAGTGTTCGAAAGTATGTTTGAGGCACATGGATCAAGAGTGGGATTTGTCCATCCATATGAAGGATAGATATACTCTGGGCCCTCTCGGTGGAATGTCATCCAATTAGCTTGCAAGCATGTGACTGGCTCACAAGGGATCACATAACACGGGAACGAGAAAGAGTACTTATCGGTAACGAGGTTGAACTAGGTATGCAGAGATACCGATGATACAAACCTCGGATAAGTAAACTATCGTGAGACAAAGGGAAATTGGTATCGTTTGTAAGTGGTTCATTCGATTGCAAAGTAATCTGTGGCATCCGCAAAACCACTACTAGAAAATCGCGTTGTTTTCCTCTATTGGTTATTGTTCGGGAGAGTGTCTCGATCATGTCCGCATAGTTCACGAACCGTAGGGAGACACACACTTAAGGATTCGACGTTGTTTGAGTAGTTATGGAATGAATGAGAAAGAGACCGAATGTTGTTCAGAGTCTCGGATGGATCCAGGATATCACGAGGAGATCCGGAATGGTCCGGAGAAATAAGATTTATATAAGGAAAGTCCTGTTTCGGAGTTGGGGAATGATTCCGGTGTTTTCATCGGGAATGTTCTAGAAGGTTCCGGAATGTCCGGAACTCCGGAGGGGAAGGGGTACATAGTGTGTCATTGCAAGTTGAAAATTGCATCATGTACTAAGTGTCATTGCTGTTCCAAATAAAGGATTAATCGAATCCTAGTTTGAAAAGTCAAATAGCTAAATTGAAAAGTCAAACGGCTAAATTGGAAAGTGGAAAAGAGGAGGAGGAGGTCAAAACCGAGTTGGGGAGGGAGTCCTCCTCCCCAAGCCGGCGCACCACCCAAGCCGAGTTGGGGAGGGACTCCACTCTCTCCCCTGGTCCGCCGGCCCTCCACCTATATAAAGGAGGGGCAGGGCTCCCTCCTAGGACACACAAGTACCTCTCCTCCAAACCCTAGCTTGGCGCCTACCACCATAGCCGCCGCCCCTAGGGTTTTGCCCTAGCCGCCGACTTGGGTGCCCCAAACCCTAGCCGCCGGCTCTAGCCTCTCCTCCTTGGTGTGTCCTAAAACATAGATCGCCGAGGAGCTCTCTCATACTCCCCATACTCGCTCCGGCTTAAGAGGCGAAGCCCTGCGAGATATCCCCCCTCTACTTCCGGTACCACGCCGTCGTGCTGCCGGAATCGCGAGGAGAGTGCTACAACCCTCCTCCGCTGCCTGCTGGAACAAGGGAGAGGAAGGTCTTCATCGAGTACCGAACGTGGTGACCGACTGCGGGAGCGCTGCCGGAAGCAGCGCCGGAAGGATCGTCTACGCGATCTTGAGATCGGCAAGAGTACGACTACATCACCCACGAGAATATGCTCTCGTTAACCACTTTGGAATCTTCGAGGGTGAGTTCCTCTATCGACTCGTTGCTACAATCTAGTAGATAGATCTTGGCTTGTTTGCATGCGGTAGAAATTTTTTGTTTTCCATGCTACGAACCCCTACAGTGGTATCAGAGCCGTGTCTATATGTAGATATGTTGCACGAGTAGAACACAATGGTAATTGTGGGCGTTGATGCTTTTATTGTCTATTGCTTCTTGTGTACTTTGCATCTTGCGGTATGTTGGGATGAAGCGGCCCGGGCTAACCTTACATGACATCGTTCATGAGACTTGCTCCACGCTTGACATGCAACTTGTATTGCATAAGTGGCTTTGCGGGTGTCTGTTTCTCCTAGCATAGTTAAGATCCAATTTACAACGGGTGATTGACAATACTAGTATCAATGTTGTGGTTCTTGTTCGTAAGTTAGAGCGACACTTATTGAAAGCCCCAAACCACGTAAAATATGCAAAGAAAATTAGAGGCGTCTAACTTTGTTTTGCAGGGGTGTGCTGTGATGTGATATGGCCATGATTGTGATTATATTTGATGTATGCAATGTTCCTTATTGTAAGTTGGCAACCGGCAGGAGCCATATGGTTGTCTTTTAAATTCTGTTAAGACCCGCGTGTCTATTCAAAAGTAGTTAATAGTTAAAGCTGGTGGACCTCAACCATGGAGCAGCGTCATTGACCTTGATGCAATGCCGATGATGATGGAGATCATGTTCGTGCTTGAAGATGGATATAGGAAGCACAAGAAGAAAGGCCATATCATATCACATATTATGAATTGCATGTGATGTTAATCCTTTTATGCATCTTGTATTGCTTAGTTTACGAGTAGCATTATAAGATGATCCCTCAAGCACACAATTTCAAGGTTTTAAAGTGTTCATCCTTAGTAAGCACCGTTGCTAAAGCTCGTTGTTTCGAAGCACCACGTGATGATCGGGTGTGTTAGATTCTGCGAGTGTATACAACGTGAGCAAGCCAGATTTGCTCATGCAGAAGCTAAGGTTTGATCTTGACGAGCCTAGCATGTACAGACATGGTCTCGGAACACGGATCACCGAAAGGTAAAGCATGAGTCATATAGTAGATATGATGAACATGTTGATTGTTCGCCACTGAAGCTACATCAACTCTCGTGATGATCGGTTTTGATGTGGTGGATTTGGTTCGTGTAATCACTAAAACAATGTGAGGGATATTGTTTTGAGTGGGAGTTCAACGACAATATGATTAAAAGTTGAACACTATTTATCATAAATTAAATCAAAGTGAATTTGCATAGTTGTTGTAGTCATTGGCATCCGTTTACCACCTTGCGCTTAGTTATAATTGAGATGATAGAACTATAGAATTCTGGTTAATTACTTTACGAACTGGTATTATATTGTTTTGAAGTGTTAATCTAAAGTTTAAAAGTCCATTGCAAACTTTCAGTAAGTTTGATTACTCCATGAAGTTAAATAGTTGGTATTAAATCAAGAGTAACAATTCAATGTTAGTATATAAGTATCATGTTAGTCTCCATGATTCTTGATATTCAAAGGATTGTCTTAATATCAAGGTTATCTAGGATCTGAAAGAGTTGTTTCAGAAACCATGATGTGTGGAAGATATTGTGATATCTGAAACGAAGTTTTGGTTGCAACATGACAGAGTATAATATGGCAAAAGTCATGTTCTCATATTTGATGAGAATTTGCAAAGGGTTGGAGACACTTGTTGTCCTAATCCTCCAAAAGGTTTTGGATAGCAACATTATACTCGTAATTCATCGTTATAAGCTAAAAGTAGCTTGATCATGGACGATTCCATAATAAGGGTGAATATTTGATGTAGGTAAAATCTTTTACTACACCAAGAGATTACTAAAGAAAGGAATTTGAAAGAACACCAAACATTTGATGATGGTGATCTACTTCAAAGTGCAAGTCCAAGACATTGGTATTTAACTATACACGCTTTTGACTATGTGTCATATGTATGACTCCACTATTGATGTTGATAGATTCTTTCAAACAGAAAAGGAAATACTGAAAGAGAATCTCATAAATATATGGCAGAAAAGAAAAGACTAGAATTGTTCAGTATAAATATATAGATAATACAATGTTATGGCTATATTCTTTTCTTATTAAACAATGTGGTTCTTAAGTATTTGATACTGAATTTGTTGGTGTGAATCGTCATACGAAACAACACAATTCATGAAACTACAATGGCCTAAGTAACTAGCAAAAGCATATGTGATGATGTTCTCGAGAACAAATAAAGGGTTATTGTGTTGCTCGTTAAACATCAAAGTTTGCCTTCAAGATTTGTTTTATCAGGTATTATGAGAACAAAAGGGTTGTTCAAATAATTGCCGTAATCCATAAAAGATGGATGATTCACAAATCTCGTTGGAGAAATCACATCCATAAAACTAGTGCTAAAAATGTCGAAAGACAAATTGATTGATAGATCACTTAGGAAGTGACATCATCGCCGTTTAAATTATATTTGAAAGAAAACATGAAGAAACTCCATGTGGATGGAATTTTGGAGTCTTTTGATTTTGATCACATGACACTTGTGAAACTTTCCTAGAGATAATTAAAACTTCGTTCATAGGCCAAAAGGGAACGAATGACTAGCCTATTGGAACTTGTACATATTGTTGTACGAAGTCCATTATGTGTAGTCAAGAGCGATGGATTTCAACTTCATATGCTTTCTCCGAAAATTTAAGTGAATATATGAATATTTACTTAATAAGGATGAAGTACGAAACATTTGAAAAGTTCAAAGACCTTCAAGATGAAGTGCAAGATCATTGTAACAAGAATATAAATAGTTTATGATAAAATCATAAAGGAAGATATTTGAGTTACAAGTTTAGCATAATACCTAAGATTTAAGGAATCGTTCCGTGGATTTGCATGTCCCGAAACACCATAAGAGTATGGAGCATTTCGAGATATGTAATTAAACCTTGTTTGACATGGTGAGATCAAAGGTGTAATTCATAAAATGCCATTATATTTTAAAGATTAAAAGCTTGAGAGACTACCGTTTTTCCACTGAAAAGAGCTTCATCATAATCCGTTGAAATGACACCATATAAAATTGTGGCTTGGGATAAAACAGTAGTCCTTTCTTAAAACATTGGTATGCTATGCATAAGAAAGATGTGTGCAACCAAAGTCGGATGAACTTGTCTTTGTATAACTGTTAAGTATTCCTCCATAAACACCAGAGACAAAAGTGTTTGTTGCTTAGAACGTCAAGTTTCTTTAAGAAGGATTTTTTTCGTGAAAAGTAAACTGGGAGGACAATAGAACTTTGATAAGGTTAAAAGAACCTTAGCTATATGTGCAAAGTTGCGCAGCGCCGAAAAGTGTTCCGGAGGTAGCAACAATGCTCATGGCTCACATACCTAAAAGGTTGTGGTCACGGAGATCCAAGTTCCTATTGAAACAAGTAGGTCGGATGAACAATCGAATACCAAGATTTGAGAGTAAATCATTATTTGACAATAATGATCCGACTACATGCAAAGAAGCGATGATGAGCCCTGATCCGTCAAATGGCTTGAAGCCATAAAATCCGTGATAGTTCCATACATGAGAAATCAAGTTTTGAACTTGAAGGACCCTCGAGAAAGGTGTAAGACCTCACAGCCGTGTTTGGATCTATAAAGAAATAGACATGGATGTTTTACATCTATGAAATAGTCGACATGTTGGGAAAAAGTTCACAACAATGTTCAAAGGTTGACTATGATAGATTTGATCTTTCATAGTGATATTTAGTCTAGACGGATTAATGTAGCAACCATGACATATAATTTTGTTATGTGTTAGATAAACAAAACAAATTCTTCTAATAGAAGGGTTACCTAGGATGTGTGCATAACACGGTCCAAAGGGTTTTGTTAGTTCAAAGGATGCTAAATGCATATGCAAACTTCAATGGTTGAAGTAAGCATTACGGAGTTGGAATCTTCACTATGATGAAACTGTTAAAGGAGTTAAATTCGTCGGAGATAATGAAGATGCTTGCATTTGCAAGAAATTAAGTGGGAGCGCTAAGACATGTTTCTAATACATTATGTGGAAGACATATTGTTGATTGGAAATGATGTATCTTTTATTAACACAAGATAAGAATTTCATCTCGATGAAAGGCTTAGGCAAAACCCAAATATTTAGCATCAATAGACGCTAATATGGTTGTGCCGAAAGTACATAGATGATGTATTGAATAAGTTCAATATAGAAACTACAATAAAGGTTCTTGTCGAACAGAAAGGATTGAATGAGTTCAATATTGATGATATATTCAAGTGTATTGACACTTGGTAAGTGAAACAAAGATTCAAGTATAGATTGATACTTGATGTATGAACACAAAGAGTATTTATATCAATTATGCTGTGATATGTACAAATCCAGATATGTCCTATGCTCTAAATGATGTGAGCATATACCAGAATGATTCATATGATGATCATTGGACAATAGTAAGGATATTCTTGTGATCTTTTGGAAGAACTAAGAATATATTGTTTGTAGAAGTGACAAATAGATGGTTAGTTCATTGTAAAAGTACTACATTGATACTAGTTTTGTCACAAAGTACAAATTAAGTTTATCTCAATCTAAACTAAGGGTGGCACAATATAATGGAAATTAAGTTCCATAATGGATTTGGATGAGTTCCAAAGTTAAGACATTGTGACAGATACTACAACAAAAGGCTAAGTATATGACTGCTATTATAGCAGCTAAAGAGGGCATTTGGGTCAAGTAGTTTGTTATCAAACTAGGTGTAGTTCATAGCAGGATAATACTATGAAGATATATTGTACGACAATATTATCAACATGTTTTTAACCCCAAAGAACTAAAGGTCACACCAAAGGACCAAATTTGTACGAAGCCATCTCATTAGAGAACGAGTGATGCGTAGAGACGCAAAGACATGCAATTACACACAGACCTGGAAGTTTCGGATCCGGAGATCAGTTGACCACTAGCAATCGTGTACATACAACACCGGAAAGCCATAGGTGTTGAATACACAAAAGTTTGAAACTAGATTATTGACTCTAGTGCAAGTGGGAGACTGTTGGAGATATGCCCAAGAGGCAATAATAAAGTGGTTATTATCATATCTTCATACTTATGATAAATGTTTACATACCATGCTATAATTGTATTAACCGGAAACATTAATACTTGTGTGATTTGTAAACATAAAAGAGTCCCTAGTAAAGCCTCTTGTTAAACTAGCTTGTTGGTTAATTTATGATCATGGTTTCCTGATCATGAACATAGAGATGTTATTAACAACAGGGTCATATCATTAGGAGAATGATGTGATGGACATACTCCTATAGTTAAGCGTAGCATAAAGATCAAGTCATTTAATATAGTTCATTTGCTATAAGCTTTCTGATACATAGTAACCTAATTCCTTCGACCATGAGATCATGCTAATCACCATCACCGGAAGGATGCTTTGATGACATCAAACACCACACCGTAATACTCTTGGCCCTCTCGGTGGAATGTCATCCAATTAGCTTGCAAGCATGTGACTGGCTCACAAGGGATCACATACCACGGGAATAAGAAAAGAGTACTTATCAGTAACGAGGTTGAACTAGGTATGCAGAGATACCGACGATCAAAACCTCGGATAAGTAAACTATCGTGGGACAAAGGGAAATTGGTATCGTATGTAAGTGGTTCATTCGATCGCAAAGTAATCGTAGAAATATGTGGGAGCCATATGAATTTCCAGATTCTTCTATTGGTTATTGTTCGGAGAAGTGTCTCGATCATGTTCGCATAGTTCACGAACCGTAGGGAGACACACTTAAGGATTCGACGTTGTTTGAGTAGTTATGGAATGAATGAGAAAGAGACCGAATGTTGTTCGGAGTCTCGGATGGGATCCGGGATATCACGAGAAGATCCGGAATGGTCCGGAGAATAAGATTCATATAAGGAAAGTCCTGTTTCGGAGTTGGGGAATGATTCCGGTGTTTTCATCGGGAATGTTCTAGAAGGTTCCGGAATGTCCGGCACTCCGGAGGGGAAGGGGTACATGAGTGTGTCATTGCAAGTTGGAATGATTGCATCATGTACTAAGTGTCATTGCTGTTCCAAATAAAGGATTAATCGAATCCTAGTTTGAAAAGTCAAATAGCTAAATTGAAAAGTCAAACGGCTAAATTTAGAAAGTGGAAAAGAGGAGGAGGAGGTCAAACCGAGTTGGGGAGGGAGTCCTCCTCCCCAAGCCGGCGCACCACCCAAGCCGAGTTGGGGAGGGACTCCACTCCCTCCCCTTGGCCGCCGGCCCCTCCACCTATATAAGGAGGGGCAGGGCTCCCTCCTAGGACACACAAGTACCTCTCCTCCAAACCCTAGCTTGGCGCCTACCACCATAGCCGCCGCCGCCCCCTAGGGTTTTGCCCTAGCCGCCGACTTGGGGTGCCCCAAACCCTAGCCGCCGGCTCTAGCCTCTCCTCCTTGGTGTGTCGAAAACCTAGATCGCCGAGGAGCTCTCTCATACTCCACCATACTCGCTCCGGCTTAAGGCGAAGCCCTGCGAGATCTCCCCTCTACTTCCGGTACCACGCCGTCGTGCTGCCGGAATCGCGAGGAGAGTGCTACAACCTCCGTTGTCTGCTGGAACAAGGGAGAGGAAGGTCTTCGTCGAGTACCGAACGTGTGACCGACTGCGGGAGCGCTGCCGGAACGCAGCACCGGAAGGATCGTCTACGCAGTCTTGAGATCGGCAAGAGTACGACTACATCACCCACGAGAATCTGCTCTCGTTAACCACTTTGGAATCTTCGAGGGTGAGTTCCTCTATCGACTCGTTGCTACAATCTAGTAGATAGATCTTGGCTTGTTTGTTTGCATGCGGTAGAAATTTTTTGTTTTCCATGCTACGAACCCCTACACATATCATAATAAGAATGATGTGATGGACAAACCCAACCTAAGCATAGCAGTTTGATCGTGTCACTAAGTTTTAATTGTTGTAGCTTTGTAAATGTCAAGTGTCATTTCCTTAAAATATGAGATCATGTTACTCCCTGGTACCAGAAGGATAATTTGTGGGCATCAACCATCACTTCATAATTGGGTGATCATAATGGTGTTCTTCAAGTATCACATAATTTACTTGTTGGGTTGCATGGATCAAGACTAAGGTTTATAACTTCATGTGGCTAAGATATATCTCCAGGCCCTCTCGGTAACATAACATCCTAAGTAGCTTAGAAGCATGTGCGTAATGAGCTTAGTCACGGGGATATTGTATTATAGAAGGAGTACAAATAGATTGCTAGCAATGATACTAAACTATATATGGTGATACCAACAATCAGATCTCGGGCAAGTTACATATTATCACGAAACAAAGGGAATTGCATACAGGATTTTTTGAACCCCCTACATCATGGTTTGATCGATGAAAGGTATTCGTAGAATATGTGGGAAACATTATGGGAATACATGGTACCCCTATTGGTTAGTGATCGAAGAGGTTTTCTCGATCATGTCCATATGTTCTTGAACACGTAGGGTCACACACGTAACGTTTGATGTCGCTAGGGTTCGATGAGAAATTATGATGATTTTATCAAATTATGATTTGGAGTGCCATATGGGATCCTAGATATCACGAGGAGCTTTATAATGGTCTGTATATATGATTTCATATATGGGAACTTATTTTTAGGGTTCCAGAAAAGTTCAGGATTTTTCCGGTATCAAACCAAGAAGGTTCTAGAAGGTTCCAGGGTCCACAAGTGGGACCCACATGCCCAGAGGGATGACATGGGACTATAAGGGGAACCTCGGCCTACATGGTCCAGGTCACCACAACCCAAGGCTCACGCGCCTCTCCCAACAGAAACCCTAGGCGCCTCATGGGGGCACCAACTTTGGGGGTGTGGGGAGGGGAGCAGGGGCAAGTTGCCCCCTTAGCCGCCGATACCCTTTATTAGAGGGACGGGAAAGCTGGGTGCACCCCCAGACCTATATAAGGAGGAGGGAGGGACTGGGGCGTAGAACCTAAGTCCCCCTACTGGCCGCCGCCTCCCTCTCTCTCCCATATACTCCACCTTTGTGCAAATTTTAGCTTAACTCTTCTGGATTTCCACTATACTTTTTCCACCATGCCATCATGCTGTTGAGACCGATATCATCCCCCTCCCCCTCGCTTGCTGGATCAAGAATGAGGACATGCCATCAATCCATATGTGTGTTACGAATTTGGGCTTTCTATGTTGCGAATCCCAACAACAAGAAGGCCAAGGCGGCTATTGTAGTGGATGCAACATCAAACAGGGTGAAATTGTCAATCGACAAGTGCCTCACCAAGGTCTTGTCAAGCTCTCTCCTGCGGCCGCAAGAAGCGGGCTCAAGATGCGGTGATATCATGCGGAAGAAAGATAGGAAGATCGAGCTCGAGACCTCGAGAGTGGTCATGAAGAAGAGGAAGGATCACTTTACTCTCTTGACGACCGACATGTTGATGTCTGATGACGAGGTGAGGGAAACACATGACAAGATCTGCAACGGCATTCAGTTGGAAATGGGCAACAAGACGAGGCAAACGTCAATACCACCATCGAGAATGGCAACGCCACCACCGGAAGAGAGGCCAACAGAAACCTCACCGGACTTGGCAAAAAATGAACTGGCGTCTACCGTCGAGTAGTATCATACTATGCATTTGGATACTGTAATATGTGGCCAGACTTGGTGGTGTTTTGGTGATCGGAAGGCCTAGATCTCATTTGTGTTTTCATTAGAATTTGCTAAAAATATATTGAAAAATCACATAGGGAGCCACTGTTGGGGCTCGTGCTTAGTAGAGGTGCGCCTAAAAGGCGGCCAAGAGTGCCCGAGCTCCACCAAACAATCAAAGCGGTGCTATTGCCGGATGTCGTTTGAGGCTCATAGGTGGATATGCTCTTAATTGCCATTAATTTGACATTAATTGTGAGTAGGAATGAATTAATTGCCATTAATTTGCGATATAGGAGCCACAACACTTGACGTTGGCTTCAAAGACGGTGCAATTGTTATTTCGTTTTTTCCCTATGTATGAGGCGGTCCAATGATCTATTTGTAATTTTTATTACTTCTAGATCTTTTTGTACTACTGATGATGATTAATAATAGATTAGTGGAATTTTAGCCAAAAAAGACGGTGTAATTGTTATTTTGTTTTTTCCCAATGCATGAGGCGGTCCGGTGGCCCTCTACTTGTCCTGTGGCTGCTGGTGCTCTGGTCATAGGCAACCCTGACATCCTGAAGCTTTAGGAAGGATGCAAGTTGCTGGGGATAGTGCTTGCGTATGTAGTTTCGATGTAATTTTTCATGAAAAAACACTTGGCGCTGGTTTAAAATAGCAACTTTTATTGTTATCATGACAATAGTTTATAGCTTACGAACCATGGAATGAGCTAAACCTGGAGTGACCCTATCTTTGTTAGACACAAGTCCGTTTCTTTCTTAGACCTAGCTACACACTGCGCATGCTCTTATGTGATGCTTGTTTAGTTGACAAGGATGTACTCTCTTAGATGGATTTTTCCTCACTTCAATAACATATGGGAGGGGAAATCCACACCTAAAAGGACCATAGTCTCATTTGGAGAAGTCTTTCTTTCTCTTCTAGAATCGAATTTTATTTGTGTATCCAGGTTTTTTCTCTATTGATTATTCTCCTATTTTCCACAATTTACTTATTTGTGTATCCAGGTTTTTTCTCTATTGATTATTCTCCTATTTTCCACAATTTACTTGGTTTTGTTCCACCTTTAGGATGTTGACTAGGACACAAATGTCGTCACCTCATTGGTTATTATATTGAAACTACACCACACCCCGCATGGGCCATGGACGCAAGATAAACGGGGAGGACGAGAAGGAGGTAAGGAAAGGATGGGGAGGGGAGGGGAGAAGAGGGGAGGTCGCTGGGGATGGATGCTGCGAGAGTGGCAATCGGCAGGGTAGGTAGGTGCTCCCTACCCTCCTCTGCTACTCCTGATGAAGCTGGAGCAATAAAGAAACCGGGGATTATTCTCCACGGAGACTGACCTGTGTGAAAAATTTATTCTCTACTACAACTTAATTGATCCAATATGTATAGTTTTAATATTCAGAGATTAAAACTTAAATCATTCAAGATAACAAAGGTTCTTTTCTCTTATTTATGCACTATGTAGCTATCCATGGCGCATGAACAGAGCTGCGGAATCAGATGTGATGAGCTAGCTATCTATATAGCTTCTTGGCGGAGGAATATCTCCGCGGAGGGAGCACTTGCACCCTTTGGGAAACATGTTCCTGCCTCTTACTATTTTTTCTGCCAGTACGACGTGCGCGATTCCGGGTTGCAGAAGCTTCCCTGAAGGACGAGGTCGCCGCCCTGCCAGAGTTCCTCCCGACGGTGGTCATAGTGCCTGAAAGAGAAAGTATATAATTATGTATCACAACACATTTTGGTGAGTGTGAGTGCAATAAAATATTTTGTATCTTGTGAAACAAACATACCAGATGGGGTTATCGCCAGTATGAGGGCAATGACCACACGAAATACTTTGCTAATCCTCATCGTAGTTGTGGGTGAGTGTGGGTACCGATGGATGCCTTGTGCTGTTGGAGGAGATTGACGATGGGATGCCTCGGGTTTTATAGAGGGTTGGTGCTTTTATTAAATATAAATTATATCGCTTTGTGGTGTCGCTAGATAAGCTTGCATGGATCAACGTTTTGACACGTCTGGCATTTGTTGGCACGTGTTTATTATGCAGTGTGCGACCGAGCATGCGGAGCAAATCCTGTTATCGTTCACGTCACTTCTTCCTAAAAGTAGAAGTGTTGATATGGATAGACACGAAAGTCTAACATAGTGATACCATAGTAGTTGAGTAATCAACGCATGCTTACGCGGCATGTAACGTGGCAACGCACCCGAGCAAGCTAGGCAGATTTTGTCGTCAACCACGGTAATTCCGCATAAAAGATGGAGTTGTTGATGTGTGTAGATCTAACACAATGACGTATGGGAAGTTGTCAGGATGTCATTTAGTGTAGTAAATTAAGGAGAGCCATGAAATCTTGTGGATGACCAAACTGTCACTGACTTATGTGACAATATAATGCTAGAATATATATATATATATATATATATATATATATATCCTATTTTTAAGAGAAAAATTCACATTTTAATCTTGGTGTGCAATTGTGACACCAATTACCCCATCTAGTGGAAATACTACCGGATTACCCTATTTAAGAAACTCTAGAACCCTATTCTCTGACTCGTACATAACAAGCAAGATGATTGAAGTTCGAGGATATTAGGAGAATAACTGGGAACTAAATGGAGGGAGAACAGAAGGATGGTCAATATTGTTGATGACACTCTTCGAGCTTTGCACATTGTTCACCACATCGACCTTTATATGCTGGTTGTATCCAAGAGAATAGACAAAATGGTAAGATGGGTAATACCAGGTTAAAAGTTTATTAGATTATGTGTTTCAGTAGATTTTTCCCTAAATAGGACAATATGTGTCACAAATGCATAAGTAAATGATAAAAGTTGGAATTTACTCTATTATTAATGTATAGATGTGCATTCCTTGTGCAAATGGTAAAAGTTGGAAAGTGATGATGATGTAGGGAGACCTTGTTGTGTGATTGCAGTGCTGAAACTTCCCGTGGATCTTATGGGGGTTCTGTATAAGCATAGAGATGCAGATACCTTATGTAGGTGTGAGACCCTGACGCATGGCTCAATAGGATTGATAGGAAACCCATCCCAACAAGTTGCAACTTCTTTTCCGGAAGCTCATTCGAAAAGAACTCTAAGGTTAAGCATGCTTGGCCTAGAGCAATTCTAGGATGGGTGACCGACCGGGAAGTGGGTACCGGGTGCGCACGAGTGAGGATAAAGTGCGCAGAAAAGACTAGTGTTGGTCTGTGGAGTTAGTCCAGAGATCCTATTGAGCTGCCAGAAGTGACAGCCGTCGGTCCGGAGTGACTGAGGGTGTTACAAGTGGTATCAGAGTAAAGGTTTACGATAGCCCACTGGTCCAGCCTGTAGGATAACCTTGCCAACGGCCGATGTCTAGTGTCAAAACTACTTTGCTACAAATGCGTTGGATAGATCTGATTAGCTCTTCCTTTACTCCTTATCTTTAATCTTTCCCCTCTTATCTTTGCGTGTTTTGATCTGATCTCTTACCTTCTTCAAGCCCAGGATTTTCTCGTGGTTGGGTTTCCGTCGTACCTTTAGGGTTCCGCTTCCCTCCTCTTGTAACGGTGGTGCTACATCTAGATTTGGCTCTATGTAACCTCTTTTCTTATGCTTCCGGTGTTCTACGATTCCTAAGATGATGACCTCTTTATCTTTGGATCCTTTTTCCGAAGCTTTCCCAACACCACTTGCCAAGATCTCCAGTCTGAATCCCGAGAGTGGTTGCACGATACTTCTATTCATGTATAGACTAATGCTTCGAGTGCGGGATGGAGTCATGACCATACCACTACTCTTATCATTCGCTCTTGTACATTGAATTGATGGATTAGTGCGATTCTTACTCCTTGGAAGTTAGAGGTGACCTTGTGGCCTCTTTCTTCGCCTTTGTTTTTTTGGAGTGATTCCTCGAAGAACGTGAACAACAACCCCTATTGGTGGTGTCGACAACTCCAAGACGGAGCAAGAATTCTTGTTAGTGGTGTCGCGACCATTAACCCGACGCAAGAAGATCCGAACATCAAACCTCTCTCCCCCGGTGCCTCTGCTTGGATCTCGGGACGCGATCCTTGTTAGTGGTGTCGAGTTGTAATGCCCCAAAAATATTACAAAATAAAATTGCTTGTTATTTTCTTTTTCGCATCATCATGCATATTTTGTTCTAAAATATTTTTGACAAAAGCCTATTTTGTTTTCTAATTAGTCCCCTCCTTTAATTTCAAACCAAAACCCTGATCTTTTCCGAATCTTTTATTTGTCTAAAAACTATTTATACAAGTCTATTTAAAAATAAAATAAATAAATAAAAATGTTTTTAGGGGAGGTAGCCGGCCGGCCCAAACGGCCCAGCTAGCCACCTACGACCCCGTAACAAAACCAAAACTAGACCCTAACCCGTAACAAGTGGTATCAGAGCCGACCCTCGCGGTTACATGGGCGTGTGCGGGTCAGTGGCGGATATGTGGCGCATGGCGCGTGTGGCCCAGAGTGGACACGACATGGCACATGTGCCGACACTGGACGCACAGACGTGTGCTAAGAGGGGACGTTCCTGGCTTGTGGTTGATCGACGAGGACGTCGATATTCTAAGGGTGGATGTATGTGAGACCCTGGCGCATGGCTCAATAGGATTGATAGGAAACCCATACCAACAAGTTGCAACTTCTTTTCCGGAAGCTCATTCGAAAAGAACTCTAAGGTTAATCATGCTTGGCCTAGACCAATTCTAGGATGAGTGACCGACCGGGAAGTGGGTACCGGGTGCGCACGAGTGAGGACAAAGTGCGCAGAAAAGACTAGTGTTGGTCTGTGGAGTTAGTCCAGAGATCCTATTGAGCTGCCAGAAGTGACAACCGCCGGTCCGGAGTGACTGAGGGTGTTACAGTAGGTACATAATGGTGATATGTATGTCAACCCTGGAGTTGTGCGCATGAGAATTTGTGGCTTAAACGTCGGTCGATGGCTCTTATGATAATTGTGGAACTCTAAATGGATCGTACTTTTGGTTCAGAAAATATGTGCAGGTATTGTGAAAATGTCCATTTAATTATCCAGAAGTAGATGTGTATGACATTAGTGTAGAAAATAACTCCCCACGCCGATATTTGGAAACACATGGAGGTCAGGCTTTGAAGACAAGACTTTCTCGATCCCGTTGTTGTGGAACTATTATTCTTGTGCATGAATAATTTTGTGCTAGTTATTCGGGTCTTGAGTGCTCGGTTGTATCGATCCTGTTTGTTGTGGAACTATTGTTCTTGTGCATGAATAATTTTCCGCTAGTTATTTGGGTCTTGAGTACTCGGTTGTATCGGGCTAGTCATAGGCTTGTAAGTGTTTTTATCTCAATGCATTGAGGTGTAAGCTTTGCATTTTTTCGATATTTTTTTTGTATTCCCTCTACCTAATGCAAGTAGATTCTACCATGCTAATGTGTTGATAATCTTCACCGCAAACATGGTAACAGTTAATTGATGAATCATGTTTGTCCATTTCTATGTTTAGAACGTAAAAATGTCCTCATATCAGGTTTTCATTTATTTTTTCCAAATCGTATTTCTCGAATAAAGGTAACAAATTTGAAAGAAAGAACAAAAATAAAGAAGCAAAATATTGTCTTGAGAAGAAAGATAAAAGTATCAAATAATTTAAATGAAATTGACAAAGGAAACAAAAAAAACCAGAAGCAAAATAATGACATGAGAAGGAACATAAAAGTATCAAAGAAAAGGAAACAAAAGTAAAGAAAGTAAGCGAAAAAAAGTTCAAACCCAAGACCTAGTATATTCTGCTCCGATGAATAGGATACAAATACGACCAACTGTGCTACTGAGTTCCGTGTAGCCCCGTTGGTGTGGCGGCCATCCTACCTGGACGTCAATCTTATTTTCAAGGGAAGGTGGACAGGGGCCAAGTTTACAATTTACATGTATAAAACACATTATTTTCAATTGATAGTTTGCACGTTTGTGGTATACTTTAATGACTACATCCTATATAAAGACAACGTCCAACTAAAAATGAAAGAAGAGAAAAAAAATGAGTGTTATAAAGTTTAAGAAGAGGCTCTTGTTCCACTTTTTCTCAATAGGGCCATTTAGGACCAAAAAGATGCACTGCCACTGTATTTTGCTGTCAAAGATGTCTGTCGCGGTCCATGCATTTATTCAGTCTAAACTGCAAGATGCATTTCCCTGCTTCTACCTCAATGGTGTGTCAAAGGTTGTCCATCTGTCTGTTAGACAAGTATAACTTTTCTAGCCAACACCAAGCCAGAAGCCAGTGCCATCCCAAACAAGGCATGCAGCCGAACGCAGAAATACTTCGCCATAAATATCTTGGTGTTATCCTGCATATTTATTTTCAACTAGTGTTAGTGTACAACCAATGAAGTTTTCAGAAACAAAAAAGGGAAGATTCAGAAGGGAGGCTTTACATCATGATTTTTCTGCACATAGTCCACAACCCATTTGCCCAGAGGGAGAGTCAGGGCACCAAGAACCTGAAGTACAATGGTAATGGTTGAGCTAAGAACTGTGTTTTAGGATGAATTTTCTTTCCAGAAGTGACAGCATGAATCGACTTACAATGCAGGATGATGGAAGGTATTTGCTTATGCCAAAAGCGACCAAGAGAGTGTAAAGTGTTCCGACCCCAAGCGTCATTAATGTCGCTCCTGTTTTCGTGCCGATTCTTACCTGTTTAGAGATTCACATACAAAGAACATAGGTTAGACTAGATATTTTACAGAGTGAAATCAGAGATGTTGGGGTAAAAAAGTAAAATACCAGGGGAGAAATCTTCCCAACAGCTCTGTCTCCATCAATCTATACATCATCAGAGTCTTATCAGCAAATAATCCTTTCATAGATATAAAATTAGTGTGTCGATCATTTATATCATGGGGTTTATACCTGATGAAAGTGGCTGCAGAAGAGTATGAGGGTAGTTGTCAACCCAACAAGAATGGATGAAGCTATGACTGTTTTGCTGAGAGGAAGGAGCACAGCCCCGCTGACAAATGAAAATATTTCAGGAATAACTATTTAGCTATTGATCGATCCATACATTTTTGTAGGCAAATGAAACTGAAGCCTTGATCCCTCAATACTGCCAATAGTTGGAACATAGTGTCAGTATAGCAGTTTGCTCTAGTGGGTACCTTGAAATGTTTGTGCTGCTGTTTGAGAAGTAGAAAGCTGTGGTAGCCAGTGGGCCAAATGCAGCAAAACATAATGGTTCTCCTAGCCCACGGTAACTTAATCGGAACGGCGGGCACTGCAAAATCTCACATGGGTAAGAGAATGGGTAACAAAGTTTTATCACCACATATAGTGTCATGATGCACACAGCATGTAGAAACACAAAGGTTTGTTTCTGAAGGGGCAGAAGATTTTACCTGATAGACATAACCACAAAGGATCGCACATATAACCAAGACAATGAATCTGACATCCCCGGCTTCTGCAAAAGCCCAAAACAGTCCTACGAAGCCGAGCAGAAGGGAAATGTTTGCCGCATTCTGTGTCACTGCTCGACTGCACAGCAGATTACACTGTAAAATGTTTCACCTCTTTAAACAGATGGGGCAAGCGTTTAGAATGTTGCAACTATTTAGTTTTGCAAAACAAGCAGTACCTGCCAACAATGTTAACGACAGATTCTTTCTTGTTCTTGTCAGCACCAGTATCTGAATCATAAACGTCGTTGCTGCAGTCAAGTCATGATATAGGCATCAGCCCTTGTATGTAAAGAACAGGGGGTGGGGGGGGGGGGGGGGGGGGGGGGGGGGGGGGGGGGTGAGATGGATCATTACGGCAGAACAAATAATTAGTCATGGATGAAATGGATGCTTTTGATATTAGTATTGGTCTGATCTTCAAAATGCTAGTAGTACAATATCTTTCTTGATGTCAGTTTTACCTGAGATTGAGCCAGGTGATCACAAGGACAGCTGCAGCCAAGAGACCAAAATAGCGCGTGGCAAAGAACAGGCCCGCCTGATTATAAGCAGCGGCGCTCCCTACCTGCATCGAACCGCAAATACAAATGGGCAAGGCACTCAGCACACTAACAGTTCTCGAGTTGCAGCTCTGGATTTCTGAATAACAGGGGCGTGCATCGGCAATGGGGAGGAAGTTATAGTTGCAGTTGCAGGGAACTCACGGTGAGTGGCACGAGCGCGACGGAGTAGATGGGCAGCTTGGCCGCCCTCCAGAGCAGCGTCGCGCGGGATAGCTCCCCTGCGTCCCCGCTTCCTCCGCCGGAAGCCGCTGCGGCCGAGCACCGAACTCGCCGTAGCTCGCGGCGTCTTGTCGCGGCAACGCTGACACGTGGGGATGGTGGCGCGAGGGGGGAGACAAGGAGAGGAGCGAGGGCGAGGGCGATCGGCATCGGCTTCGGTCGCTACGGGAGCCTAGCTTAGCTCAGGAGCGGCATTACGTCGAGCAGGCCGCGGGCGCCGGCGGCGACCTGGGAGTGCCGTTGCGTGCGGTGCTTCGGTCTGCGCGACGTACGGTGCCGTGCATGGATAAGGCTTGGGGGTTGGGGATCAGATCAGAGACGTCGATACGGCAGGCAGTGGGCGGGTGCCGATTGCCGAGAGAGAAAGCGAGAACAGTTTTTTGAGTTCGGGCGGTGGAGAGGCGTTCCACGTCGTCGGGTCGGTCGTCCAAGATCAAGATCAGACTACTATTTGCTGGCGCTCCGGTGTGTACTCCTCTGCCGGCGTGCAGGCAGCGATGGTTGAAGTCGGGCTCGCACGTTGCGAACATTGCTTTTGTACGCTCGAGTATCCTTCAACAAAACCCAGCAGTTGCATCGATCCCTGGAAGAGGAACGCGACGCTGAGCCTGAGAAAATTCCAATTTGTGTCACCGGCGGACTGGCGGGTTGAAGAGGCCTGCTGGCAACAGGCCGTGGCGCTCCTGGAGCATTCGACCCCGTTTCCTCTTATTCCCTCCTGTGATGCACACGCTGTTCAGCCACTCCCTCCACACTCTCTTTAGTCCCACCTCGCTACTTTGCAAAGAAACCGACCAGCTTAAATACTCGGCTGGAGGAAACTGCACGCCGAGCTCAGTCACGAGTGCTTGTGACCCATGTGGGGGCATTAAGGTGGTGTGGATGCTTGTTGTGGACCCTGGACCTGGGCCTGTGTTGCAACCGCTGGCTTGCCCGTTCCAAGTTGCGTAGTGGGCTGGGCAGTTGAAGCGAAGGCTTTGGCTGCTCTGTCCCTGAAGTGGCAGGCACCGCGTTAGGCTGGTTTCACAGAGCAGCGTTTACTGCCCGCTTCCAACGGTGGAAGGATAACAGGCCGCTGCATCTCGGGCCCGCTCTGGCCCAGGGTCCTTCCAAACAGACCACCATCTTTTTGTTATTTTTTTTCTTCCATCGCTGTGTGGGTTTTTTATTAATCCGATTCATATTACTTGATTCAAATTTGTCTAAACTTGATGAACATATATACTATTTGTTTATTCCATCTCATGCACCTATATACTATTTGTTTATTCTGTCTCATGCTAGCTAGTATGTTCAGCACAACGGCGCATGAATGAGTGGGTAATATATATTGAATCTGTTTTTGTGACATTCAAAAAGTGACTGATGTTATATTTGTTTATATAGAAGCTACATTTATTTTGCTGGAAGTCACTGCTTCAGTACATGGCTAAAAAAAGTAAATATGACGACTGGAAGTTTTTTTTTTAAGGTAACATACTCGCTTTATTGGTACTTAATCAAAATGTCATTATAAAGAGTCTCTGGATACAATTCGAAGAGACACCACGCCACATAGAACTAGCATATGCTACAACCCCTCTAGCTAATTCATAAGCAGCCATATTGAGTCCACGCGGCACATGCTGGAAAACATAGGAGGTAAAACCCTTGGCATCATATTTGATATCCTCAATAACTGAACCAACTGAGGAGCGATCCGTTACCGAGGATTTTATACGTTGTATCACTGATAAGCAATCCGATCCCAAGATGATGTGAGAGAAGCCTTCCTCAAGAGCGGAAGTGATAGCCCGACGGATGGCCAAAGCCTCAGCCATCTCTGAAATTGTGACGCTGTCCGAGCGCTCGCCGCAGGCGGCCAAGCAGAGTCCATCCCGAATGACAATACCAGTGCCCATTTTCTTAGATTGGGTGAAGATAGCAACATCGACATTCACCAAAACCTTGCCTTTCGGCGGCGGAATCCATTTGGCAACAGAAGAGGATTCACGACTGTGGTCGGCTTTTGGTTTGTACAAGTGGACGAGGATCATGTCGATGTATGCATTCACCTTTGAAGCAACTAACCTGGGGGTGCAGCAGGACCCCTTCTTCACGAGTTTTATTACGAGCATCCCAGATGTGCTAGAAGGTGACAATAATGGTAGTGATCTAAACATCAGAGGCGCGGCTTAGAAGGTCCATGACCCAGGTCCGGGCCGAAAGGAATGAGCTTCTATGGAGCTGAACTTTGTGCCTCGCCTTGACATCCTGCCACACTTCCCTGGCAAACTGACAGAATATAAAAGAATGTTCGACAGTTTCATGTTGATTACAGAAGATACAAACTGTCGACGCTGAAATATTATGCTTCTGAAGCTGGTGACCACTTGGGAGGCAATCATGTGCGAACCTCCACATGGTGATAGTCATCTTCCCTGGAGCCTTATTAGCCCACAGCTTCTTCCACAGCTTGGAGTCAGACTCGTCTAAGGTTGCAGAAGAACCAGTTATCCCCTTTTTACTTTGATCAAGAACAAAGCGATCCACCCTCGCCATATGATACGTCGACCATACCGTGTATTGGCCAAAGCGAGCATGAGGCCAAGAGACGGAGTCATCTCCGCCATGGAGGCTGATGGGCACCCGTAGAATCTTATCAGCTACTCCCTCATCAAAAATGGAGCGGACAGTGTCCACGTCCCATGTCCGTGTGCCTTCTCCCATCAAGAAGAAAGCATCTGTCTTGTCCAGAGGTAACGAAACCAGAGGGTTTAGCATATAAGGTTTGACACCAAGTATCCATGAATCACTCAGAATATTTGTCTTTGTCCCATCACTAATTCCCCAACATAATCCCTTCTTAACCAGCTGCAAACCAAACAGAATGCTATGTTAGGTGTAAGATGAACACCAAGGGATTGTTGCCTCCAAGAGATTACAGTGAGGAAAGTATCGTGCCATAAGCACTTTGGCACAGAGAGATTCTGGTTCCATGATCAAGCGCCAACACTATCGACCTAGCATTTCTTGATTAAAAAGTGCAAAGTCTCGGAAACCCAAACCTCCCAAGGCTTTCGGTGTAGAGAGCCAGTCCCAAGATCGCCAATGAAGCTTCCTCTTGCCATCTTTAAAGCCCCACCATTGATTAGCAATAGATTTCCTCATAGAATCATAGACCAAGAGTGGCAATTGGAAGCAACTCATCACATGCATCGGTATTGCCTGAATAACCGACTTAAGAAAGATCTCACTTCCTTTCCTGGATAGAGGCCGATCTGATTGCCCATTCATATGTTGCCACATGCGGGTCACAAGAAATCTGAACGTACGAACTGGAGATCGTCCTACCTCGGTCGGCATGCCAAGATAATACTCATGTAAAGCATCTAAATGAACATTTAACTTCTGCTTCACTCTATTCTTGATAGCCAATGCACAGTAAGAACCAAAGAAGAGCGAGGATTTATCACAGTTTATTTTCTGCCCAAAACCCTCACGGTAAGTTTCCAGAACATCTTGAAGAGTATTCACACTCCTCTCATCGCCGCATGCAAAGAAAATGTTGTTGTCTGCGAATAGTAGATGTGATATAAGGGTACCAAGTCTTCCATTACACTTTGGGCCGCCCGTTGTTGCAGAAGACAAGATAATCCTTCTGTGCAGAGAAGAAAGAGATAGGAACTAATAGGGTCCCCCTACCGAATACCCCTAGATGGGATGACCGGCTCAATTAGCTCACCATTGACGTGGCCTGCGTATCTCACAGAGGTGATGCAACATCTCATGATTGTTTTGATCCAACTCTGATCAAAACCCAGTTTCTGAAGGCAACAATATAGGAAGTTCCATTCCACATGGTCATAGGCCTTCAGTATGTCAACTTTAAGAGCAAAGAAAGACCGCCTTGATTGTTGTTGTCGAATGGTGTGAAGGCACTCATAAGAAAGTAGGGCATTATCCGTAAGCAAGCGTCCAGGAACGAAAGCACTCTGATTCTCGGACACAATCAACAGCATTATCAGTTTCAGCCTGTTAGCAAGAACTTTGGATGCAATTTTGTAGAGAACATTGCACAAGCTGATAGGACGAAAGTTCTTCAAGTGTTCGAGATTAGTTACCTTAGAAATCAATACAATAACAGAGTCACAAAAGCCTTCAGGTTGAGAATCCCCTTGCAAGAAATTTCCGACGGCTTGACATAACTCCTCCTCAAGAAAATCACAGTGTGTCTGATAAAAGAGAGCTGGGAAGCCGTCAGGCCTAGGAGCCTTCGTCGGGCCCATTTGAAACAAACTCACTTGATTTCCTGATGACCCACATGTATATGGGGTGTATCATAGTACTTTTGATAAATAGGAGTGTCGATCCCAACAAGGAGCAGAAGGTGTTGACTAGTGTTAAGGAGCAGGAAATCTCTGTAGATACTTAACAAACGGATTTTTACGGGTTTTCTGATAAATGAAGGAAATAAAGTGCAAGTAAATAAACACAGCAAATAATTGCAGCAAGTGGCCCAATCCTTTCTTAGCAAAGGACAAGATGGAGGAAATACTTATGAGGACCAAATGTTCTCGAGGACACATGGGAATACTTTCAAGTGCTTTCGCTTCATATAGCTGATTAATCTTCTTTGGTTTTATAAGTGTTGTGTGGGTGAACATGTGCTAATGTACCGACCTTACTTAGACTAATGCATACTTGTGATTAAACCCCTTGCAAGCATCCGCAACTATAAGAAAGCAATTAAGATAAAAACATAACCACAACCTTAAACTCTGAGATCCTACACTCCCTTGTGCAATGGTTTCCTAACGGGGGTTCAAGTTTCTGTCACTCCGGCAACCCCACAATTAGTAGCCAAATACACAATGCATTCCCCTAGGCCCATAAATGGTGAAGTATCATGTAGTCGACGTTCACATGACACCACTAGAAGAATAGCACCACAACTTAAATATTAAACAATTGAATAATACCTCAACACAAATCCACTACTAACAACATGACTTCTCCCATGTCCTCAAGAACTAAACGAACTACTCACGAGACATCATATGGATCAAGATCAGATATGATATAATGATGGATAACAATCTGAACATAAACAATAATTCAATGGTTCCACTCACAAGCATTAACTACAATAGTAATCAACACCGGGAAAGTTTCCCCTAAGAACTATGCAAGTTTCAACACAATTGTTACAGCAGGATGAAGTGGTGATGATGGTGCCGGTGGAGATGATGGTGTGGATGATGATAATCCCGATGAAGTCTAGCTTGATGATGGTGTTGATGGCGACGTTCTCCCTCTCCGGGAAGGAATTTCCCTAGCAAAAATATGTCTGCCAGAGAGCTCTTTCTCTCTCGGTGTTTTCTGCCCCGCAGAGGCGGTAGAATCTTTCTATGGTCACTCTCCCCGACTTTAGGGTTTCGAGGAGAAGAAATAGGCGAGAGGGCGGCCACACCCCTTGTAGGCGCGACCCAGGGTGGCCCGCGCCTGGGGGTGTGGGCCCCCTGTGGCCCAACTCCGCCTCCCTTCTAGCATTCTTCGTCTTCTGTAAAAATATAATTTTCTGTAGTTTTTCTGGTATTTTTCTGTTCTTCGTGAAATTGCATCAAAACACCGCCTTTTCCATCAGAATCCTGACTCCGGCAGTTCATCCTCCAAGAATCATCCAACATGCAAAAACAGATGAAAAGACATAAGTAACACCTCTTAATATGAAATATAGCAATGAATAGAGGCAAATTATGATATAGAATGGTGATGCAAATTGGACGTATCATTTATTCATTTGTATAATCCTTAAGAAGATCTGCGTTCATGTCCACCGACACTTTACATGGAATAGAATCAAGTACATCCTCACCAGAGAGCATTAGTTCAGAAGTAAAGAGTTTACCATAGAAGTCCTGAACCAACCTCCTAATCTTGTCCTGACCATCACACCAAGAGCCATCGTCTCTTCGAAGAGATTTTATTTTATTTGCTCGCTTTCGCATAGTGGCTCGAGCGTGGAAGAAAGAGATGTTGCGGTAACCCTCCCGTAACCAATCCACACGAGAACGTTGACAAGCCATTATCTCCTCCCGTTCAAAAAGCTCACAAAGATCCTTCTCCAGCTTGCAGATATCCTGTTGATCTGAAATTGCAGTCATGCGAAAGTGTTTTAGTTTGCGTTCAAGCTTTTGGATCTTATTTCGGACTGCTCCAAAAGATTCATGACTCCAAGATTTCAGAGAAACCACCACTTGCTGGAGCGAGGACCAAGTCGAGTGGAGCGACTGAGTATCGCTCGTACTCTCCATCCAAGCCTTCTCAAAAACCTCTCTATAGTCCGGAGCCCGGAGCCAAGCAGCTTCGAAGCGGAAATCCACTTGAACCGGAGTTCTCTGTCGAGCATCATCAAGCTTCGAAAGGTTAATGAGTATTGTGAGGTGATCAAATGTCGTAGTAATCAAATTCTCCACTGAACAGTCATCAAAGAGAGCAAAAAATGTAGGGGTTCGTAGCATGAAAAACAAAAAAATTCTACCGCATGCATACAAACAAGCCAAGATCTATCTACTAGATTGAAGCAACGAGTCGATTAGAGTACTCACCCTCAAAGATTCCAAAGCGGTTAACGAGAGCAGATTCTCGTGGGTGATGTAGTCGTACACTTGCCGATCTCAATATCGCGTAGACGATCCTTTCGGCGCTGCGTTCTGGCAGCTTTTCCACAGTCGGTCACACATCCGGTGACATGGTTATACCCTACGGGTACACGACATCAGCATACCTGGTCCAGCCCAAGGAAGGCCCACGAGAATATACGCGGCCCATGAAGATTTTCGGGTGGCCAAATCCCATGACATCTTCGGATCCTTGGAGGGAAAGACTAGAACATATAGAATATTCAAAGGAGGCAAACCTTAAACCTATAACCGACTCGATCTATGCCTGGGACCTGCCTATCTCTATATAAAGGCTAGGAGGGAACGATCTAGATCTCTCTCATACCACCGCATACACACCTCCACGCCAGATTGCATTTGCGCATCCCTGTAACTTTCGGTTCCGTCGTAATCAAGAGCAGACAAGCAGGAGTAGGGTTTTCCCTCCGAGGGCCTGAACCTGGGTAAATCTCGTGTCCCCTGGTTGCTTGTCTGTTAACCGTTCCGCGATCTCCAGGACCTCCATCTTCTCTAAAACCCAAGATCATAACAATGGGCATTGACGAGATTAAACCTCGTCAATTGGCGCCGTCTGTGGGAATCGGGGGCGCTAATTGTGCGATCGTGACGGTCCCGTCCAAAGCGATCTACAACTCCTAGGCGACGGAGAGCCATCTCCTCTTCGGCTCTCTCGACTTCACCGCCCAATCGCCAGCCACCCTGAAGGACTTCGAGCCCGTAGGCGACGGGCTCGAGATCCTGTTCAGAAGGTTCTACTTCCAGGTGGGTCAGACCGGCACACTCCGCCTCCCAGAGCGGGTGCCTCTGCCATCGATCATGCCCGCCTCGTGGGCCCTGCATCCCAACGTGCTACACACAACAACATCGACAGATGAGTCATACGACATCAGCAGCTGCAACTCAGATCTGTGCGATCCCCCGTCGGATGAAGGGACCTACGGTTCCGGATCCGAAAGCTGCGGCAGTAGCGATCCGACCTACGGACGCTACCAATGCGCCGTGATCATACAAAGCGACGTGGAGCAACAACCACCAAGTTCGGGTGCTCATATACCGCCACCCAACCCGCAGGGTAGAAACGGCGAAAACAGGAGGCAACCATCCCCCCGCCCAACGAGGACGATCCTGGCGCTAATCGAGTAATCCACCTCAGCGAGGAAGGATGGAACCAAGCACGCGAAGCCGTGGCGGGCAACGAGATCATGCCTGTGGGTGCCTCATGGTACCTACTGATGGCATACCACCTACACCTCATCAAAGAGCACAAAAAGCAGGTGAAGATACAAGAGGTACTCGACAAACGCAAGCAAGCGGCCTCGGAGTCTAGCGCGCGGCGAGGTGTGCTCTCCGCCATTGGCGGCTCTAGCTCGCACGACAACAACGCCAACAAGCATCGTTCTCGCGTAGAGAACATGGACCCCGCTGCACGTCGCGAGGTGACCCGAACCCTCAACGCGTCCTTCATGGAGATGGACGCCAACGGCAACGTCATCCCGAAGACGCCACAAGATGCGATCATGGCAGACACCACATACCTTGCGTCCCATCCACGTCCGGTGGGGGACCCGAAGAGGGCCATGCACAATTCCGCACTGGCCGTACTCGGACTCGTTGGAGCTGCGCTCCACGAGGAAGCTTCTGCGGAGCCGAAAAAGAAGGTTGCGGTCAGATTCAACCGCAGTCCCAAACCCTCATCCGATGAGGAGGAACACGATCTACCTCGACGACGCAAGAGTCCACGACGTCGTAGCCGCGACTGCGACGCTTGAAGCGAACTTGCTCAGCGCAAGATCGACAAGGCACGCGCCAACCACGTGTGCTCATCTAAATCCAAAGAGGATGACGACGAAGGAGAACTCTGCGGGGCTCGATGCTTCAGCAGATCTGTTCGGTGGACACGGATGCCGAGGAACTTCAATTTTCCTTCGACACTCCGAAATTCGACGGCACACAGGACCCTAAGGCATGGCTCAGCGACCACCTGTCGTCCGTCAAGCTGCACAGCGGCAACAAAAACACCGCACTGCAATGCCTTCAGCTGTAGCTGACAGGTGCAGCCCGGATCTGGCTCAGCAGCCTATCCTCGGGATCCATCCGAAGCTAGAAGGAACTGGCATACAATTTCATCCAAAACTTTCAAGGGTACCAGCAAGAGGCCAGCCTCGATCGAGGAGTTGCAGGCCTGCACCCAACGAACGGGCGAATCCATTTGCTCGTACATACTATGCTGGTCCAACATCAAGAACTCCGCGACACATATCTCTGAGGAGAGAACAATCGACGCCTTCAAAGATGGAGTCAAACGCCAGGACTTCAAGGAAGAACTTGGGCGCGTCAAGCCCAAGACACTTGACCACCTCATGGACATCGCCAACAGGTGGGCAGATGGCAAGGACTCCGTCCATCGAGCACATTCGGATGAGGAGGATGACTATGGTCGCCGACGTGAGCGCTGTAGCAAGAGAAGATCGCGCGTCTATGACAATCGCGATGGGCCTGACATGGTCGCGGCTGGCTACACCGACCGCCGCAATGAAAGCAACCGCAGCAGTGGAGGATATCGTGGAAACAACTTCCACGATGGAGGATGCCCAATGCAAACATGGCAACACCGCGGCCGCGACAACGAGCCCTCGACATACGACAAGTTGTCGGCCCATGCACCATCCACTTCTACATCGACAAGCAGGATGGCAAAAAGAAGGCCAGCCATATGCTCAAGGACTGCCACGAGTTTCAGAAACTCAGCGAGAGCCTGTCCCAGATGAGACAGCAAGCCCCAGACCCTGGCTACGGACCCGCACCCGCACCAGGTGACATCACCCACGGAGCTCCTCCACCACCACCCGTGGGACCTTCGAATCACCCGATCGCACCCGCGCAGAACAACGGCGTAAACGGGTACCCTAGGCCGAAAGGGTCATTGATGATCCAAAAGGGGCGCCTGGCAAACAGGGTGCAAAAGAAGATCACCCGCCAGGTCAGCTTGGCTGTGACCTACCTCAGCGGTTCGGAGTCCTGCATCACATTCAGTCGTTCGGATCACCCCCGCCAGATCCCTCGCCTAGGTCATGCTGCCCTGGTGCTCGAGGCGCAGATCGGAGGGTTCGAGATGAGCCGCGTCTTCATGGACGGCGGTAGCGGCATCAATCTGATGTTCGCTAGCACCTTAGCAGCAATGCGGATCCCGCTGTGCAGCCTGGAACAATCCGACATAACGTTCCACGACATCGTCCTAGGGAAGGGCATATTCCCCTGGGGAAAGATATGGCTCGACGTCATCTTTGGCAAGCCCAACAACTTTCGGTGCAAGCGACTCGAGTTCGAAGTGGTGGATTGGCCATCACAATACCACGCCATCCTTGGGCGCGTGGCATTCGCAAGGTTCCAAGCAGTACCGCACTATGCATACCTGCTACTCAGGATGCCTGGACCTAGGGGCGTCATCACGGTCCACGGGAGCTTCACCCGGTCGGACAACTGCGACGGAGACTTCAACAGAATCTCCCGGTCATTCGGCATGCAGGAGGAGCTCACAAGGCTCCGAGAAGTGACGGACAATGGGGCACCCCTAGTCTCGAGGCAAAACGCACTCGACATGACGTTCGACTCAATAGTCAACACGAAAAAGGTGCAGGTCCACCCGACGGACGCCTCCACCACGGCGCTGATCGCCAACGACCTTAGCCCCGCATAGGAAAGCGCGCTCGTCGAATTCCTCCGTGAGCGCTGGGAAATCTTCGCCTGGTGTCCCACGGACATGCCAGGAGTTCCCAGGGAATTCGCCGAGCACGCACTCAATGTGTTCCCAGATGCCAGGCCCGTCAAACAGTACATCTGACGATTGTCCAAGCCACAGGCCAAAGCCATCGGAGTCGAAGTCAACATACTGCTCGATGTTGATTTCATCAGGGAGATCAAGGAAAGCGAGTGGCTGGCCAACACCGTGATGGTCCCTAAAAAGGACACGGACATCCTGCGGATGTGCGTGGACTTCACATCGCTGAACAAGCACTGCCCGAAGGATCACTTCCCTCTCCCTCGGATCGATCATATCATCAATTCAACGACATGATGCGAGAAACTATCCTTCCTCGACGCCTACTCAGGTTACAATCAGATTCGACTAAAGGTCGAAGACCAGGAGAAAACGGCGTTCATCACGCCATTCGGAGTGTTCTGCTACAACACAATTCCCTTCGGGATGAAGAACGCATGCGCCACATACCAGCGATGCATGCAGGCATGCTTGAAGAGCGATATTGGCCGCAACATACAGGTCTATGTCGACGGCATAGTAGTCAAAACAAGGGAGGCCAAGACATTGATCGATGATCTCCACGAGACGTTCGACAACCTTGATCATTACAAGATCAAGCTGAACCCAGAAAAGTGCGCCTTTGGCGTCCCATCTGGCCAACTGCTTGGCTACTTCATCTCCCAACGAGGAATTGAGGCGAACCCGAAGAAAATCTGAGCCATACCGGCCATGGAGAAACCGAAGAACCTCAAAGGTGTCCAACAGCTAGCTGGACGCATCGCGACGCTGAGAAGATTCATCAGCCGCATGGGTGAGAAGGCCCTGCCTTTCTACCAGCTGCTACGCAAAGCAGACAAATTCGAGTGGACACCTGAAGCCGACGATGCATTCGAAGATCTGAAGCGGCTGCTCTCCACCTCGCCCGTCCTGGTCACGCCATAGGAATGCGAGCCTCTACTACTATACATAGCAGCCACGCATCAGGTGGTAAGCACCATGCTCATGGTCGAACGACCCGAAGATGGCAAGACGCATGGGGTCCAACGCCCTATATACTACCTCATCGAGGTATTGACGCCAACAAAACAGAGATACCCTCACTTCCAGAAACTCACCTACGGCGTGTTCATGACGTCTCGTCAGCTAAGTCACTACTTCCAGGAGCATCAGGTGATGGTCGTCAACGAGGCACCTCTGAACAGCATCCTGAACAACTCGGAAGCCACAGGACGCATGGCCCTGTGGGGCATCGAGTTGTCCCCTCTAGACATAGTCTATGAGAAACGCCACGCGATCAAGTCTCAGGTCCTACCGGACTTCCTCATCCACTGGATGGAGCTGCATCTGCCGGACACCCCGGATATGACACAGTCATGGACGATGCACTTCGATGGCTCCAAGCGTGAGGCCGGAGCAGGAGCCGGGGTCATACTGACACCCCCGCAGGGCGACAAGATGAAGTACGTCCTCCGTATGAAATTTTGAGCTTCCAACAACGAAGCCGAATATGAGGCCCTCATCCACGGCATGAGGATGGCTAGGATCTGCAGCGCAACGCACCTGGTCATCTACGGTGACTCGAACCTTGTCGTCCAGCAGACGATGAACGAGTGCAACACACACGCCGCCAACATGATCATGTACCACACACTCTACAACTCACTCGAAGGAGACTTTGACGACTGCGAGCTTTGGCACGTTGGAAGAGAAAGCAACGAAGAAGCCGACAGACTCGCCAATATCGACTCCACCTACACAGAGGTGCCACCAGGTGTGTTCCTCTAATAGATCTATGTGCCATCCATCAAAAGGAAATTCCCCGAGGGATCACCCGAAGAGGCAGAGCGAGCGGGGGCTACGCTGCCCAAAGGATAGGAAGGACACGAAAAGCTCGACACAGAGGTCGCAGTGGTCAACCTGATGCAGTAATGGCAATCGAAGAAACATGGACGCAGCCGTACCTGCGGTACCTGATAAACAGGGAACTACCTGATGACCCGACAGATGCCCGACGCATATCTCATCGATCAAAGGCCTTCACCATAATCAATGGCGAGCTATACAAGCGCATCATTTCGGGTGTACTCCAAAGGTGCGTCACCATCGGTGATGGCAAAACCATCCTCCAAGACATCCACGAGGGCATCTGCGGCCATCGGTGATGAGCTGGGTTCTACTGGCCAACAGCCATGAACGATGCCAAGGACATCGTCCGAAGGTGCAACGGGTGCTAGAGGTTCGCAGACAAACTGCACGCACCAGGATCGGAGCTCGGGCCCATACCCTTGGCCTGGCCCTTCTCCCAATGGGGCCTCGACATGATCGGCAAACTGACCAAGTCCGCGAAAGGAGGCCACGTCTACCTCCTAGTCGCAGTCGACAAGTTCACCAAGTGGATCGAAGCCATGACCGTTACCAACAAAAAGAGTAAAACGGTCGTGAAGTTTCTCGAATCCATAGTCTACAGGTCCGGCGTGTCGCACAACATCATCACGGACAATGGGTCGAACTTCATCTCCAAAGAATTCCAGGACTTCTGCGAAGGCCTCGGGATCAACATATCATATGCCTCTATGGCACACCCGCAAACCAATGGACAGGTCGAAAAGGCCAACGGCCTTGTAGGCGGCGGCATCAAGAAACGCCTACTGAGCCCACTCGAGCGGCTCGAGGGAGCATGGGCATAAGAGCTACCCTCCGTCCTCTGGAGCTTGCGCACAACGCCAAACAGCTCAACTGGCTACACGCCTTTCTTCATGGTGCACGGAGCCGAAGCCGTGTTGCCTGCAAAAGTACGCCATAAGGCCCCACGGGTCGTCGCCTACAGTGAAGCCGAATCGACGGCCGCACTCTAAGACACCATCGATACACTCGACGAGGCACGCGATATCGCTGTGGCTCGCTCAGCGGTCTACCAGCAGAGCCCCCGCAACTATCACAGCCGTCGGCTATGCCCAAGGTCCTTCATCGAAGGAGACCTCGTCTTACGACTCAAGCAAGAGCGGACAAAAAAGCTCGAGTCACCCTGGGAAGGACCATATGTCGTCACCGAAGTCATCCCAGGTGGCGCCTACCGCCTCAAGCACATGGAGTCTAGGGTCGCATACTCCAACCCATGGAACGTCGCACAATTGTGACGCTTCTACCCCTAGCTATTCCCCCTTTACTTTCAATAAGGCTACTCAGCCGAACAATGTACCTCCTCATTACGATATGAATAAAGAAAATTTATCTTTTACTCGCATTTCTTTATGCTACAACACACTCGGGGGCTCCCCCTCACCTCACGACCTCGTCGACTGAGGATAACGCATATACACCTGAGTAGCTGACCACGTCAGGCTAACGAAAATGGCATGCATACAACCAAGCACCACGTGCTAACACAGTGAACCTTTACAAATAAAGGGCACAACACGCCCAGTCGAAATATATACAAAGTTTACATCTATCTTTTTTACATAAGCTACCTATTCTGAAGGATCACCTACGCATGATGCTCAAAGAGATCTACAACTTCTTCGGCATACTGCCTAACAGCCGCATAGTGCGGGCGCATGTCCCATAAGCCACCATCTGGACGAGGGGGCGGCCCAGCCGCAACAGTAGCAAGATTCACATCAGGGAAATGCAGCCGCATGAGGGAAAGAGTGGCCTTCACTCTCGCAACCAGCTAGTGTCGCACCAACTCCCTGATGCGACGCACGTCCCGAAACTTCGCCAGCAAGCCCCAGAGAGTCGACGACGCTTCATCAAGGGGAAACATGATGTGCAGAATCGACGCTAGGGAAGTCTTCACCTACCGCAGCACTCGCGACACCTGGTGAGCACGATCCTGCACAGTCGCAAGGACCGAGGCACGGTCGCGATCCATCCAGAAAAATCCACCGGCTTCCATATCCTGCTGGGTCAAGCAGTTGATCCAAACCGCAATGCGCTCCTTCTCCTCCCTCGGAACAATATTGGCACTTGCAACAACTACAAAGTAAGATGGCCCGCAAAACAGGCGCATCCTAAAATGAGCAGCAGCTCGAAGAAACTTACACTGGAGCTGCTCGGCCAACTGCCGCAGCTCCCCCATCAGATATTCCTCTCTAGCGGCACCTCGCTCCGCCTTCGACTTCCAAACGTCTGCATGGCCTCGGATGCCAAGCAACTCCTTCTCAAGACTGCGGACGCGGTCACGAAGAAAAACAAGATGCGACGCATCATCCAAGGATGGTCGCGGCTGCGGAGCAGACGAAGTATCGATGGGGTCATCACCCGAAGGTCCCTAAGGAAAACAGAAAGGATATAAACAACACACGACTTTGCAACAACTCGAAGGCTCATTATATACAACAAAAAGCCACTGCATGGCACATGAAGTGTTTCATCAAGAAATTACAGCAAAGGTAGAAGGCAACTATCCTAGAACTACAAAGACAAAGCCTAAGCAGCTGCATCCTGAGTGTCCTCGGAGCTAGAGCGCCTGCCCTTGACCTCCTGCTGTTGCTTCGCTGCATACTCCGCTAGGAGGTTAATAAGCTTCGGCCCATAGCGCTTACAGCGAGCGGCGAAGAAAGCAAAGGCTACCTCGGAACCGTCGGGGGCCGTTGGCATCTCGGAGGTGACCTGGTGAAGATCCAGTTCCGCCCCGGATGCCATGGCCATGGCTAGGCCCATGGAGGCACCAATCCCTTTTTGCTTGTGCTTGTAAGCTGCAGGTGCATCCGCGGACAACGCATTTGCCAAGGAATCGACATCCTCAAGGGCAACGCCCTTGGGAACGAGCTCCTTGTAGAAGCGCCCAAGGACCTACTTGGCCTTGGCAAGAGAGCCAACCACAGTACTGCAGCGGTCTTCGACCGCTGCAGCAGCATCATACAAATCACTACCATGCTCCAGGGCACTGTGATTGAACTCAATGCCTGCAGCATCTAGAGAAACGGAAAAGTACAGTAAGAATCGAATAAAGGCACAGGGACGTGGTAGCCGAAAAAACCAAAGAAAGGCAAAAATACTCACCAGATACAGCCTTGGTAGCAGCCAATAGTTTTTCGGCCACCTCCTTCTCGCGCGAAGCCGCAGCGGTGGCGAGCTTCTCCTCGCGATCCGTAGCCTCCCGCTGCAGGCGCTCCTTAGTCGCGGCTGCGTCAGCCAGCTCCTGCTCGAGGCGCTCCTTAGCCCCAATGGTATCCTCAGCCTTTTTCTCCGCTCGCCCAAGGCTCTTTTTGAGAGCATCAAGCTCGCGGAGGGCAGTGTTATTCTCATCTACAAAAGCAACAAGAACGTACGTGAGCTCAACAAGATAGCAAGCAGACAAAAAAGTAGAGGATTAGTTAAGGATGTACCTTAAAGCTGTCGTAGGCTGGCCTCCAACACCAGGTGCTGATTCACCAGCTGGTTTGCACCTTGCACAAAGGGTTGCAAGAAGATACAACTTGTCAGGAAAAGGGATCGAGGGCTGCGCCCAAGAAACGAGCAAAAGATCAAACACATGAAAAATGCTCGGGGGCTCCCCCCGAGACACGCAAAAAAGAAGCAAAGATCAGCAGATCATACGAAAATATGGCTCCGGGGCTCCCCCCACAGCAAGAAAGAAAACACTTACATGCTCAGACGGAGACTCCGAAGGTCCCGATGCATTCTTCTGGGAGACGATCACCCGAGCCTCCTACGGAGAGGGGTTCGGAGCAGCGCCCCTAGAGGTGGCCACCGTCTGAGAGGGAGGAGGCGTCATCTTCGACTCCCCTACTACCTCCTGAGTGGCATCGCTAAAAGAGCCTTCAGAGGAGTGGCTGCAAAGGAAAAGCACCAGTCAAAGGCAAAAAGACAAGAAAAGTGGCAAAAGGCATCCGAAGGCACTTACGAGTCCATGTCGCTCAAGTCAAAAACAGGCAGGGCCCTCTTGCCTTTCTTCTCTTCCTTCTTCCTCTTTGCCGACGGTTGCGGCACTACATCCCGCATAGGAACAGCCGGGATAGGAGAGGAAGAGGCACCATAACCTCCACTATGGCAAACAAGGAACGACGGGTCCCTAGGAGTTGGCGGATTCGAGGCATCCGAAGATTCACTCGAGCTCTGTGCCTGCTTTCGGGTCTGCACCTCGCTCGCCTCGGGGGCTTCCTCAGTCGGTGACTGCGCCGGGGGAAGATCGGACATGGAGTCCATGACTTCGTTGTCTGGCGCATCCGGAAACTGTTCAGGTAGTGGAGGCACCATGACAGGTACCTTGAACTCATGCACAATGAAGACAAACTTTCAGAAAAGATAATTACAAGGAAACGCACTCGAAAAAAGCGCTACACGCATGTCCCAGATCTACACCTGCGGAACGGGTCGAGAAGAACTGAACGGAGGGGTCCGCGACTTCCCCGGAAGGTCCTCGTCGGACTTGTACTTCAGCATCGGCCAGAGGACTCTGTCAAGATCCCCCTTGGAGAGATCCTGGGCCGCAACTCTCATTGGGTCGTGGCGGCCAGAATAAAGGAACATCTGGTGCGCCCTAGCTTGGAGTGGTTGCACCCGGCATTTGAGGAAGGTGCGGATGATGTCCAAACCGTTCACCCCTTCTCCGGAATCACCTGGAGGTCCTCCACCCGACGGTAGAGCTCCTCTATCTCCTCCACCTCACCCTCCAGGATATGGTTCTTCCAGGATCTCTTCGACAGGATTTTCTGGGTGGAGTCGAAAGGGGCAAGGCCAAAGTCTTGCCCGTCCACTATGGAATCCTGGATATAAAATCACCTCTTTCGCCAGTATTGGACGGGACTCAGACATAGAAAAAGAGAAGAAAAGAAAGTTGGATCGAAGGGAAATGATGCAGCCACCAATCGGATAAACTCCGTCGGAGCCGGACTGCCTCTTCACGGAATAGAGTTTCCGAAAGAGGCCAAAGTGCGGCTCGATACCGAGCCAGCACTCGCAAAAAGTGATGAAACGGGCGATGTGGAGAAGAGAATTGGGCGAAAGATGCTGGAGTTGGATGTGTTGGAGATATGCCCTAGAGGCAATAATAAATGTAGTTATTATTATATCTTTGTGTTTATGATAAATGTTTACATTCATGCTATAATAGTATTAACAAGGAAACATTAATACTTGTGTGATTTGTAAACTAAATTAGAGTCCCTAGTAAAACCTCTTCATAATACTAGCTTGTTGGTTAATAAATGATTGTGGTTTCCCTATCATGAACATTGAGATGTTGTTAACAACAAGATCATATAATTAGGAGAATGGTATGATGGACATACTCCTATAGATAAGCATAGCATAAAGATCAAGTCATTTTAATAGTTCAATTGCTATAAGCTTTCTGATACATAGTAACCTAATTCCTTCGACCATGAGATCATGCTTATCACCATCACCCGAAGGATGCTTTGATGACATCAAACACCACACCGTAACTGGGTGGCTATAAAGGTGGCATTGAGTGTTCGGAAAGTATGGGTTGAGACACATGGATCAAGAGTGGGATTTGTCCATCCATATGACAGGTAGGTATACTCTGGGCCCTCTCGGTGAAATGTCATCCAATTAGCTTGCAAGAATGTGAATGGCTCACAAGGGATCACATATCACGGGAACGAGAAAAGAGTACTTATCGGTAACGAGGTTGAACTAGGTATGCAGAGATACCGACGATCAAAACCTCGGATAAGTAAACTATCGCGAGACAAAGGGAAATTGGTATCGTATGTAAGTGGTTCATTCGATCGCAAAGTAATCGTAGAAATATGTGGGAGCCATATGAATTTCCAGATTCCTCTATTGGTTATTGTTCGGAGAAGTGTCTCGATCATGTCCGCATAATTCACGAACTGTAGGGAGACACACTTAAGGGTTCGATGTTGTTGAGTAGTTATGGAATGATGAGTAAGAGACCAAATGTTGTTCGGAGTCTCGGATGGGATGCGGGATATCACGAGGAGATCCGGAGAATAAGATTCATATAAGGAAAGTCATGTTTCGGAGTTGGAGAATGATTCCGGTGTTTTCATCGAGAATGTTCTAGAAGGGTCTGGAAGGTCTGGCACTCTGGAGGGGAAGGGTACATGAATGTGTCATAACAATATGGAATGGTTGCATCATGTACAGGGTATCATCGCTGAGCAAAATAAAGGGATAAATCAAATCCTAGTTTGAAAAGTCAAACGCCAATTTGAAAAGTCAAACGGCAAGTTTGCTTGGTGGAGGGAGAGTAGGAAACCTACTTGGGGAGGAAGTACTCCTCCCTCCACCGCCGGCCAAGGAGGCCGACTTGGGGGAGGACTCCCTCCCCCTTGGCCACGCCCTCCCACCTATAAAAGGAGGGGCAGGGGGTGCGAGCGATTTCCCCTTTACAGCACGACGGCGGCGGCGGCGATGCGAGCGCAGGAAAGAGGAAGGGAATGATCGGAGAACTTCCAACGCGCGGCGAGAAAAGTTCAAGAAAATGGAAGCGGTAGAAAGCAAGTGGCTACAGTGAAAACAAACCACAATTTTTCCCCACAGTTATAAGGACGAAGACGATGAACAAGGACCATTCATCTGGAAGCCCTAGCGCCAGCATCAAATCCAACCATCCACGTGTCAGCATAGCAGCGAACCCTCACTCGCACGCCGCCCACTACACAGGGAAACCGAGGAGACGCCGTAATTCTCTCCACGTCGCGCATGACCAGTCAACTCCAAGTCAGAAAGTGGGACCCACGTTTGTCCAGTCACGTCACCACTGGCGCCGCAGACGATTCAGGTCACCGATCGTCAGCACTGACGTCATCAAAGCCATAGTGGCAACGGTTACAAATCTTCGGCTAAACAACTAAAGTACTCACTCGAATCTACAGTTCGAACAACTACTCGGGGGCTACTCCTATCAGGAGTGCTGGCCGCGCACCCGAAGCATGAATAAGGTACTACGCCAATGATCTAGTCTTCGAGTCCTACGTCGAGTCTACGACTCCACTACAGACTCGAGGGCTACTCCCATAGGGAGGATTGATTCAAGCATCCGAAAAAATTGTGTCCTACGGACCTGAAGCAAACAATGGCTAAATTAAAGTCTCTGCTCGAGTCTTCGACTCGAACAGACACTCGGGGGCTACTCCCATAGGGAGCGTTGGTCGCGCACCCTATGCATTTTTTGACTGCGATCCTTCGGATCAGAATGCAAAAACTTTTCGGCAACTTTGCCCCAACCAACGCTAAGTGAGTAACGTTCTCCTTGGCCACCCGAAACACCTCCGCGGTGGTAAAATTTCGGATGTTGTGTCTGCGACGCAAAAATAAGACCTACAGATATCGTCTGATGGCCTGGTAACGCACCCGACTGCGCTCTGCTAGTAAAAATCTGTGCCAACAGGCGGGATGAAAATCCTGATGGACGCATTGGGTACATCATTCAAAAACTACTGGGATTCGAATCCTATAAGACCTCAACGACTTGAGTCGAATTGCGCCAGCATCTGTTCCGGGTTCGAGTCTAGGGACTCAAATCTGAAGAAGATCGTGTTATTTTGTCCTAAGACAGTTAACTGACCCAGATTCGTCAGGAGAGTCAGGCACATGCATCAACAATCCCTACATACTAAAATCATTCTTTGATGAACAGAAACAACTGCACCCAAAAGATTGAAGAGTCCTCAGCCGAATCTACGATTCGACTGAACACTCGGGGTCTACTGACATGGTTATACCCTACGGGTACACGCCATCAGCATACCTGGTCCAGCCCAAGGAAGGCCCACGAGAATATATGTGGCCCATGAAGATTTTCGGGTGGCCCAAGCCCATGACGTCTTCGGATCCTTGGAGAGCAAGACTAGAACAAATATAATATTCAAAGGGGGCAAACCCTAAACCTATAGCCGACTCGATCTATGCCCGGGACCTGCCTATCTCTATATAAAGGCTAGGAGGGCACGATCTAGATCTCTCTCATACCAACGCATACACACCTCCACGCTAGATTGCATCTGTGCATCCTTGTAACTTTCGGTTCCGCCGTAATCAAGAGCAGACAAGCAGGAGTATGGTTTTTCCTCCATGGGCCAGAACCTGGGTAAATCTCGTGTCCCCTGGTTTCTTGTCTGTTAACCGTTCCGCGATCTCCAGCACCCCCATCTTCTCCAAAACCCAAGCTCATAACAATGGGCATTGACGAGATTAAACTCGTCATTCGGTACTCGATGAAGACCTTCCTCTCTCTTGTTCCAGCAGGCAGCGGAGGTTGCAGTTCTCCCCTCGTGATTCCGGCAGCATGACAGCGTGGTGTCAAAAGTAGAGGGAATATCCCATAGGGCTTTGCCTAAGTTGTTGCGAGTTATGGTGGATCTAGGGTTTCCGGCAATCTAGGGTTAGAAGGCCGGAGAGGAGGAGGAGGTGTTGGCGGCGGCTAGGGCGATGGCGATGGGCCGGCGGTGGCGCGAGGCGGCGGCAGCGCATGGGTGGGAGGGCTTGGTGTTGTGTTCTTTGGGGCAGCACTCCCCCTCTATTTATGAGAGGGGGGCAGCCTTGGGAGAGGGGAGTTTGAATCCATACCCAAACCCAAGTTGGATAGAAGGAAGGACTCTTTCCTTCTTCCACTAGGAAACTATTGTTCGAGTTTGACTTTTCAAACCTCCCTTTTGACTTTCAATTTAGAGCTTTATTTCTCTCTCGCAAATGCCCAACCAAAGTGACCTAGGACACGATCCAATTATTCCACTTACCCATGACACATTCATGGACCATTCCCCTTCCGGTCCGGTGAACCTTCTAGAACCTCTCCGATGAAAACATCAAAATCATTCCCGAACTTCGGAATCGGACTTTCCTTATATGAATCTTACTCTCCGGACCATTATCCTCGTGATATCCCGGATCCCATCCGAGACTCCGAACAATATATGGTTTCCGTACTTACATTCCATATCTACTAAACAACATCGAATCCTTAAGTGTGTCTCCCTACGGTTCGTGAATTATGCGGACATGACCGAGACACTTATCTGAATAATAACCAATAGAGGAATCTGGAAATACATATGGCTCCCACATATTTCTACGATTACTTTGCGATCAAATGAACCACTTACATACGATACCAATTTCCCTTTGTCTCGCGATAGTTTACTTATCTGAGGTTTGATCGTCGGTATCTCTGCATACCTAGTTCAACCTTGTTACCGATAAGTACTCTTTTCTCGTTCCCATGATATGTGATCCCTCGTGAGCCAGTCACATTCTTGCAAACTAATTGGATGACATTCCACCGAGAGGGACCAGAGTATATCTATCCGTCATATGGATGTACAAATCCCACTCTTGATCCATGTGCCTCAACCCATACTTTCCGAACACGCAATGCCACCTTTATAGCCACCCAGTTACGGCGTGGTGTTTGATGTCATCAAAGCATCCTTTCGGTGATGGTGATTAGCATGATCTCATGGTCGAAGGAATTAGGTTACTATGTATCAGAAAGCTTATAGCAAATGAACTATTGAAATGACTTGATCTTAATGCTACGCTTATCTATAGGAGTATATCCATCATACCATTATCCTATTGATATGATCTTGTTGTTAATAACATCTCAATGTTCATGATCAAGAAACCACGATCATCTATTAACCAACAAGCTAGTGTTATAAAGAGGCTTTACCAGGGACTCTAATTTAGTTTACAAATCACACAAGTATTAATGTTTCTGGTTAATACTATTACAGCATTAATGTAAACATTTATCGTAAACACAAAGATATAATAATAACCACTTTTATTATTGCCTCTAGGGCATATATCCAACAGTCTCCCACTTGCACTAGAGTCAACTAATCTAGATTACATGGTAATATACCGAACACCCATGGCGGTTTGGTGCTGGTCATGTTTTTCCCTTGGGAGAGGTTTAGTCAACGGATCCGCCACATTCAGATCTGTGTGTACTTTGCAAATATTTATGTCACCATCTTGGACATGCTCTCGAATAGCGTGAAAACGTAGATTTATGTGCTTCAGCTTCTTGTGTGACCTTGGTTCTTGCGCATTGGCTATGACTCCCATGTTATCACAATAGATAGACATTGGGTCCAGCGCACTTGAAACCACACCGAGCTCTGTAATGAACTCCTTCATCCATTTTGCCTCTTGTGAAGCCTCCGAAGCAGCTATGTATTTCGATTCGGTTGAAGATCTCGCCACAATGCTTTGCTTTGCACTCCTCCAGCTAACTGCTGCACCAGTCAAAGTAAATATGTATCCAGATTGAGATTTAGAATCATCCGGATCAGTGTTCCAACTAGCATCGGTGTAACCATTAACAATGAGTTGTTCATCACCTCCATAAGAAAGAACCATATCCTTAGTTATTCTCAAGTACTTAAGGATGTTTTTGTCCGCTGCCCAATGATCTACTCCTGGATCACTTTGATATCTGCTAGTCAAACTAACAACATATGCAACGTCGGGTCTAGTACATAGCATGGCATACATTAGAGATCCTATGGCTGAGGCAGAGGGAGTCTTACTCATCCTTTCTCTATCTTCTGTCGTTGCAGGACTTTGAGTTTTACTCAAGGTCGTATTGGGCAACATGGGAAATAACCCTTTCTTGCTATCATCCATTCAAAATGTTGATTCCAACTCCGGGATGCTTGCTTCAATCCATAAATGGACCGTTGAAGTTTGCATACCTTTTTAGCATCTTTAGGATCGACAAAACCTTTGGGTTGTACCATATACAACTCTTCATCAATGTCTCCATTGAGGAACATCGTTTTGACATCCATCTACCATATCTCATAATCATAATATGCAGCGATTGATAACAAAATCCTCACAGACTTTAGCTTCGCTAACGGTGAGAAAGTCTCATCGTAGTCAACTTCTTGAATTTGTCGAAACCCTTTTGCGACAAGTCGAGCTTTATAGACAGTAACATTACCATCAACATCTGTTTTCTTCTTGAAAATCCATTTGTTCTCGACAGCCTTACGGCCATCCGGTAAGTCCACCAAAGTCCATACTTGGTTTTTCTACATGGATCCAATCTCGGATTTCATGGCTTCTTGGCATTTATTGGAATCTGGGCTCATCATCGCTTCCTCATATGTCGCAAGGTCATCGGTGTTGTCCACCAACATGACACTCATAACCGGATCATACCAATCAGGAGTGGTACGAATTCTCGTTGACATGCGAGGTTCCGTAGTAACTTCAACCGAAGTTTCATGATCAACATCATTAGCTTCCTCTCTTATTGGTGTAGGCGCCACAGGAACTACTTCCGGTGCTAGGCTACTCTCAAGTTCGAGAGAAGGTTCAACAACCTCGCGGAGTTCTACTTTCCTTCCGGTCACTTCTTTCAAGAGAAACTCCTTCTCTAGAAAGGATCCATTCTTAGCAACGGAGATTTCGCCTTCGGATCTATGATAGAAGGTATACCCAATAATTTCCTTCGGGTATCCTATGAAGACGCATTTTTTTGCTTTGGGTTCAAGCTTGTCGGGCTGTAACTTCTTTACATAGGCTTCGCAACCCCAAACTTTAAGGAACAACAATTTAGGTTTCTTCCCAAACCATAATTCATACGGTGTCGTTTCAACGGATTTAGATGGTGCCCTATTTAAAGTGAATGCGGCTGTTTCTAATGCATAACCCCAAAACGATAGCGGTAAATCTGTAAGTGACATCATAGAATGAACCATATCTAAGAGAGTTCGATTACGACGTTCGGACACACCATTACGTTGTGGTGTTCCCGGCGGTGTCAATTGTGAAAGTATTCCGCATTTCTTCAAATGCTCGCCAAACTCGTAACTTAGATATTCACCTCCACGATCAGATTGTAGAAATTTAATGTTCTTGTTACGTTGATTCTCTACTTTACTTTGAAATTCCTTAAACTTCTTGAAAGTTTTGGACTTATGTTTAATGAAATAGATATACCCATATCTACTCAAGTCATCCGTGAAGGTAAGAACATAACTATAACCACCGCGCGATGCTACACTCATTAGGCCACACACATCGGTATGTATGATTTCCAATAAGTCCGTAGCTCGCTCCATCATACCTGAAAATGGAGTCTTAGTCATTTTACCCATCAGACATGCTTCACATTTTTCAAGTGATGAGTCTTAGTCATTTTACGCATCAGACATGCTTCACATCTTTCAAGTGATTCGAAATCAAGTGATTCAAGAAGCCCATCAGAATGGAGTTTCTTCATATGCTTCACTCCAATATGACCAAGACGACAGTGCCACATATAGGTCGAGTTATCGCTTAATTTCAAACGTTTATCTTCAATGTTATTAATGTATTAATTTCTACAATCGAGATTCAATAAGAATAGACCATCTATCAAAGGTGCATGTGCATAAAACATATTACTCATATAAATCGAACAACCATTATTCTCGGACTTAAACAAGTAACCGTCTCGCAATAAACATGATCCTGATATAATGTTCATGCTCAATGCAGGCACCAAATAACAATTATTTAAGTATAAAACTAATCCCGATGGTAGATGAAGAGGTAGCGTGCCGACCGCGATCACATCAACCTTTGATCCATTTCCAACGCGCATCGTCACCTTGTTCTTCGCTAGCTTTCGTTTATTCTGCAGCACTTGTTTCGAGTTAAAAATATGAGAAACCGAACCAGTATCAAATACCCAGACACTACTACGAGTACTAGTGAGATACACATCAATAACATGTATATCGGATATACGTTTCTTCTTGATGTTGTCGTTCTTCAAATCCGCCAAGTACTTAGGGCAATTCCGCTTCCAGTGACCTTCTCCCTTGCAGTAAAAGCACTCAGTATCAGGCTTAGGCCCAACCTTGGTCTTCTTCGCCGTCACGATAACTTTCTTACTGCCCTTCTTGAAGTTTCCCTTTTTCTTAGACTTGCCTTGCTTCTTGAATTTGGTGGTCTTATTGACCATCAACACTTGGTGCTCTTTCTTGATCTCCACTTCTGCAGACTTTAACATGGAGAAGAGTTTGGGCAACGACTTCTCCATGTTTTGCATATTGTAGTTCATCACAAAGTTCTTGTAACTTGGTGGTAGTGATTGGAGGACACGATGAATCCCCAAAGCATTAGGAATCACTATACCCAAGCTTTGAAGCTTGCTTGCGTGCCTAGACATCTTAAGCACATGCTCACTGACGGAGCTGCCTTCTTCCATCTTGCAGTTAAAGAACTTTTCAGAAGCCTCATAACTCTCAACTGTCGCGTGAGCCTCAAATATCATTTTGAGTTCACGGACAATATCATGTGGGTCATGGTTCTCAAACCTTTTCTGAAGCTCTGATTCCAAACCATACAAGATAGCACACTGAACTATGGAGTACTGATTCTTCCGAGCAAGGAAAACATTCTTTACCTCATCGGTAGCATCAGCTGCAGGTGGGTCACCCAGCGGTGCATCCAGCACATAGGTCAAATTACCAGCATTGAGGACAATCCTCAAGTTGCGAAACCAATCCGTGAAGTTGCTTCCATTGTTTTTCAACTTTTCTTTCTCTAGGAACGCATTAAAATTGATGGTAGGGGCCGCCATTGATCCTCAACATATTTGCAATAGTTTACACCAAGTTTATGACAAATTGAGTTCTAATATATAGTTAAATTAATCTAGGTGAACTCCCACTCAAAATAATATCCCTCACATTGTTTTAGTGATCACACGAACCAAATCCACCACATCAAAATCGTCATCACGAGAGTTGATGTAGCTTCAATGGCGAACAATCAACATGTTCATCATATCTACTATATGACTCATGCATTACCTTTTGGTGATCCGTGTTCCGAGACCATGTCTATACATGCTAGGCTCGTCAAGATCAAACCTTAGCTTCCGCATGAGCAAATCTGGCTTGCTCTCGTTGTATACACTCGTAGAATCTAACACACCCGATCATCACATGGTGCTTAGAAACAATGAGCTTTTGTAACGGTGCTTACTAAGGATGAACACTTTATAACTTGAAATTTTGTTCTAGAGGGATCATCTTATAATTCTATTGTCGCAAACTAAGCAATACAAGATGCATACAAGAATTAACATCACATGCAATTCAAAATATGTGATATGATATGGCCTTTCTTCTTGTGCTTCCGATCTCCATCTTTAAGCACGGACATGATCTCCATCATCACCGGCATGGCGTCAAGGTCAATGGTGCCGCTGCATGATTGTCGTCCACCATCATCAACTATTACAACTACTTTGAATAATAGACACACAAGTCTTAACGGAATTAAAGGACAACCATATGGCTCCTGCCGGTTGCCGACTTACAATAAGGAACATTCCATACATCATATATAATCACAATCATGGCCATATCACATCACAACACACCCCTGCAAAACAAAGTTAGACGCCTCTAATTTTCTTTGCATGTTTTACGTGGTTTGGGGCTTTCAATAAGTGTCGTTCTAACTTATGAAAAATAACCACAACATTGATACTAGTATTGTCAATTACCCGTTGTAAATTGAATCTTCACTATGTTGGGAGAAACCGGCACCCGCAAAGCCACTTATGCAATACAAGTTGCATGTCAAGCGTGGAGCAAGTCTCATGAACGATGTCATGTAAAGTTAGCCCGGGCCGCTTCATCCCACCATCCCGCAAGATGCAAAGTACACAAGAAGCAATCGACAACAAAAACATCAACGCCCGTAATGACCATTGTGTTCTACTCGTGCAACAGATCTACATATAGACACAACTCTGATACCACTATAGGGGTTCGTAGCATGGAAAACAAAAAATTTCTACTGCATGCATACAAACAAGCCAAGATCTATCTACTAGATTGAAGCAACGAGTCGATTAGAGTACTCGCCCTTGAAGTCTCCAAAGCGGTTAACGAGAGCAGATTCTCGTGGGTGATGTAGTCGTACACTTGACGATCTCAAGATCGCGTAGACGATCCTTCCGGCGCTGCGTTCCGGCAATGCTTCCTTAGTCGGTCACACGTTAGGTAATCGATGAAGACCTTCCTCTCTCTTGTTCCAGCAGGCAGCAGAGGTTGTAGTTCCCCCCTCGTGATTCCGGCAGCACGACGGCATGGTGTCGGAAGTAGAGGGAAGATCCTATAGGGCTTCGCCTAAGCCGGTGCGAGTTATGGTGGATCTAGGGTTTTCGGCAATCTAGGATTAGAAGGCCGGAGAAGAGGAGGAGGTGTCGGCGGCAGCGCAAGGCGGTGGCGCGCGGGTGGGAGGGCTTGGTGTTGTGGTCTTTGGGGTAGCCCTCCCCCTCTATTTATGAGAGGGGGCAGCCTTGGGAGAGGGGAGTTTGAATCCATACCCAAACCCAAGTTGGATAGAAGGAAGGACTCTTTCCTTCTTCCACTAGGAAACTATTGTTCCAGTCTGACTCTTCAAACCTCCCTTTTGACTTTCAATTTAGAGCTTTATTTCTCTCTCGCAAATGCCCAACCAGAGTGACCTAGGACATGATCCAATCATTCCACTTACCCATGACACATTCATGGACCATTTCCCTTCCAGTTCGGTGAACCTTCTAGAACCTCTCCGATGAAAACATCGAAATCATTCCCGAACTCCGGAATCGGACTTTCCTTATATGAATCTTATTCTCCGGACCATTCTCCTCGTGATATCCCGTATCCCATCTGAGACTCCGAACAATATTTGGTTTCCCTACTTACATTCCATATCTACTAAACAACATCGAATCCTTAAGTGTGTCTCCCTATGGTTCGTGAATTATGGGGACATGACCGAGACACTTCTCCGATCAATAACCAATAGAGGAATCTATAAATTCATATGGCTCCCACATATTTCTACGATTACTTTGCGATCGAATGAACCACTTACATACGATGCCAATTTCCCTTTGTCTCGCGATAGTTTACTTATCCGAGGTTTGATCGTCGATATCTCTGAAGACCTAGTTCAACCTCGTTACCGATAAGTACTCTTTTCTCATTCCCGTGATATGTGATCCCTTGTGAGCCAGTCACATGCTTGCAAGCTAATTGGATGATATTCCACCAAGAGGGCCCAGAGTATATCTATATGTCATATGGATGGACAAATCCCACTCTTGATCCATGTGCCTTAACACATACTTTCCGAACACTCAATGTCACCATTATATCCACCCACTTACGGTGTGGTGTTTGATGTAATCAAAGCATCCTTCCGGTGATGGTGATTAGCATGATCTCATGGTCGAAGGAATTAGGTTACTATGTATTAGAAAGCTTATAGCAAATGAACTATTGAAATGACTTGATCTTAATGCTACGCTTATCTATAGGAGTATGTCCATCATACCATTCTCCTAATGATATGATATTATTGTTAATAACATGTCAATGTTCATGATCAAGAAACCACGATCATCCATTAACCAACAAGCTAGTATTATAAAGAGGCTTTACCAGGGACTCTAATTTAGTTTACAAATCACACAAGTATTAATGTTTCCGGTTAACACTATTATAGCATGAATGTAAACATTTATCATAAAGACAAAGATATAATAATAACCACTTTTATTATTGCCTCTAGGGCATATCTCCAACAAAAAAATCACCATTTGCTACTGCCTGATCCAGTCTCACCTTGACGTGATCGTCAGTTGACTGCCTATTATTCCATGTGAACATGGGTCTTTTGAAACCAAGATCAACCAACTGGCAATCATACAAACACTCCTGGAATAGTGCTATTTGTGCTTCCAATCTGTCACGACCACCAAGATGTTCCTCTGGACTAAGCACTTCATTAGAATCCCCACAACAGATTAGGGTCCATCCCAGTCTGAACAGAGGCGACGGAGGAGGTCCCAGAACAGATGGCGCTGGTCTCTCCTCGGCTCGCCATAAACAAAAGTCGCACGCCATTGTGTCTAATTATCATCCGTAATAGCCACATCAATAAAGTGAGAGTTAAAACCTTTGAGAGACACTGAATACTGCAGTAACCAAAACAGTGCTAGACCTCCACTGAGACCCACACTGCTCACAACAAAGCTTCGAGCATAGCCAAGTGATCACATGAAATTTTGAGCCCTAGTATCCTTCATCTTAGTCTCTGACAAAAAGAGGAAGGAGGATCGATGTGTCCGCAGAAGATAGTGGAGATCGCCAATGTCACATCCCAAGATTTTCCAAATCTTGTAATGTGAAAAATAAATAAACAAAATAAAATTTTTGTTGAAAATCAGGGAGAAAAGAAACTTTTGTTTCTAAATGGAAACTTAAAATCCCATCTGGAACAAACTTTGATTAATATTTAAATTAAACAAAATCCAAATCAAAAGAAATGCATTCCTCATAAAATGCATCTGGAAATTTAAACACTTGGAAAATAAATCCAAACCCTAAACCCTAATGGAATAAAAATCATTTCCAAGTTGTCTCCAAGCCTATGGATTTGATCCATATAAAAATTGTAGGGTTCGCAGCATAGAAAACAAAAAATTTCCTACGATGTGAACTATGTACCAAGATCTATCTACTAGATACAAACAACAGGCGGATGTATATCCGTAGAGAACATACCCTTGAAGACCGACAAAGCTTAACGAGTTCAACTCGTGGTTGATGTAGACGATCTCTTGCCGATCTCAAGATCGAGAGGAAGTCCTAGCGCCGCAAATCAACAGCGCAATCGTGCTCGCACACACGTTCGAGGCACCGAGCAACCTCCGCCTCCTCGCTCCAGCGATGCAGTGGAAGCACAACTCTTTCTTGCCGAATAGCCACCGGGAACATGTATCTCGCTAGTCCGAGACCATGGGGAATAAATTCTAGAGGGGGAGAGAGATCCTTCACGAGGAGGTGTGAGAGACAAGTGAGGAGGGGGCTCCTTTTATAGGAGGAGGGGGGGCACCCAAGGGGGTGGCCGCCAGCCATGGGGCTGCCCCCTCCCCTCCTTCATTCATGTGGGTGGACACTCCACTCACAAAATGTCCTTTAAATTCCCTCCACTCAAAAGTCCACTCAAATTCCCATTAAATTTCCACCAAATTTAATGCAAACTCTCATTAAATAAAACTCTTTTATTTTATTCAGAATTTTGTCAATTACTTTAATGACAAACATTCACAAATAACCCCTTGCTAGAATTCCATTTCACATGCATAACCACTTTATGCAATTTCACCCGAAAACCTGTTTCGGTATCTAGTGAAATAAATTCCTGCGGTTGTTCATTCTTTCGGCATGAAACTTTTGCTCCAATTGGATGTCGGTGTCTCTTAAGTGTGTCACCCTACGGTTCGTGAATAATGCGGACATGATTGAGACCCCTCTCGGATCAATAATCAGAAGCGGGATCTGGAGACCCATACTGACTCCCACACATTCAACGATGACTTTCTTGTGATCGTCGGAACCTTTTTACGCTAGTATCTTAATCCCTTTGTTTCACGATATATTACATGTCCAAGATTCGATCATCGGTATCTCCATACCTAGTTTGATCTCGTTACCGACATGCACTCTTTTCTCGTTCCCGTGATATAACATTCTAGTGATCAAATCACTTGCTTGCAAGCTAATCAATGTGATATCACCGAGAGGGCCCAGAGTATATCTATCCGTCATCGGGATGAAAAAATTCCACTCTCGATCCATGAGCCTCAACATAACACTTTATTAGTTCTGAATCCATCTTTATAATCACCCTGTTACGGTGTGACGTTTGATGTTATCAAGAAACTCTTCCGGTGTTAGTGATTGACATGATCTCATGGTCTAAGGATTAGGATCACTTCGTAAGTTGTTATAGCGATATAAAATCAATGACTTCGATCGTAATGCTATACTTCGGATGAATGTTCATCACATCATTACACTAATGTTGTGATCCCGTTATTAACAACATCCAATGTCCATGATCAGGAAACCTTGATCATCTTGTTAATCAACGAGCTAGTTTATGAGAGAGGCATAACTAGGAACTTTCTGTTTGTTTATTAAACACACATGTATTAATGTTTCCGTATTAATACAATTATAGCATGTAAAATAAACATCTATAATATACTTGGAATACACATAATAAACACTTTATTATTGCCTCTCAGGGCATATTCCCTTCAAAAATTTGTCAACAAACATTTACAAATGATCAAGAATGATAAATAGAAATATAATAAAACCATATAAATTGGTTTCATTTAAATTGGAACCATAAATAAAAACTTATGAATTTAATAAGATAAGGAATTGAATTCCCAAAGCTAATAAAGCCCTTATCTAAAATCCATACCAAATGGTGAGAAAATAATCCTAAAGATATTTAAAAAGGATAAATAAATATCAAATAAGATTTTACAAATTGGAATCACCAAGTTTGAATCTCTAAATAAAAAGATATGAATTTTATAAGATGAAGAAAGAATTATTAAATAAAGAATATTTAAAGCCCAAATCAAATCTTGGCCAAATCCATAAGCAAATGGAATGAATAGAATCCAAATCCAAATGAAATAAAAGGATAAAGAATTTTCCAAAATAAAATAAAATGGCATAAAACAAATCCAATTAGAATAAAGACAAATCTCTAATAAGAATAATTATAATTCATGAGAAAATAGTATTTTGGAAATTACCCAAGTGGAATAAAAGTTGTATAATTAATGTAAATAAAAGAAATCTTCCAAATAAAATTTAGGGAATTAAAACTATATTTAATTCCATTGGAATTAAAACAAATACCCAATTCAAATGATTTTTGAATCACATTAAATACTTTCCGAATAATTCAAGATGAATTATTTGACACCCTATTGATCAAATAAAAACCTACTGAAAAGATTTGGAAAGTTTTTAGAAACTTAAATGGTGTTTGAAAATATTATTAAATCCTATTTAATTAAAACAAGGGTCTAATCAAATAAATAAAAGACCCTAAAAAGAATAAAGTTTTATTTCAAAAATTGACATTAGAATATATTACAAATCCATATTAAACCTACACAAATTTTGGCAAAGGATTGAATTCGAATGAATGTTTCAATTGCTTATTCAAAATCAAAACAAAAAAATCAAATGAGAAAAAGAAAAGCAAAGAGAACAAAAAAAAGAGAATCAAACCGACCCAGCCCAACTAGCCCAACGAGGCCCAGCTAGCCCACCTCTCCCTCTCACCGAGCGAACCGTTTTTCACTCAAACCCGCACCCCTCGACCGCTGACAGAACGACCCCACCTTCTCCTCTTCTCTCTCGCTGCCAGACGACCCCACCGCCAAGTCACCTTCTTCCTCCCCGCGACGACCACGCCCCTCATTCCTCCCTGGCCGTTTCTGTCATTGAAACCTCGCGTAAATTTTCCATAATGCTGCAGTGATTCCGCTCTGCCAACGCGCACACTTAAATGCCCACGCCCCCTCTCCATTTCCCCCCAGTCGCCTCACCCAAGCGCGCCCCAAGGCTGCAGAATTTCGCCCTACACCACCACTGTCTCCGACAAGCTCCGGTGACAATTCCGGCCAAGCCCTGCCGCCCCTCGCCCCCTCGAGCGCCCGAGCATGATCCCCACCCCCTGGCGCTTCTCTCTGCACCCTCAGCTCACTCGCGCGTGCCCTGTAGCGTCGACTCCGTCTTCGTCTGAACGTCGCCGCCGTCTGCCTCTGCTCCGTAAACCTTTCCCGGTGAGTGCTGACCACCCTACTTCCTCTCGATGATGCACGCATGATCGCCAACCTCGTGTGTAGCTAATGTCGTTCCTACTTTGCCTTTTTGTGCACCGTAGCGTCGTCCTCGACGACGACTGACCGAACCCGAGGCGCAGCGCAGCTCCGGCGAGAGATTGACAGCAACCTCGTGCGCCCCTTGCCTTCCCGCTTGTACCTTGATCTTCGCCGTGATCTCCTGAACCTGGTGAGCATCTCCTTACTCTTCCTTGCTTCCTCTAGCGCCAGCTCCGCCGCTAGCAGAGCGTCGCCGCCGCGCGCCACCGTCGTCGCGCCGCCAGTTCTTGGCAAGGCGATAGGAGCCGTCCGATCCAGATCGTAGTGACGCGATAGAGTCACTTAACACCGAAGGGGTACGCAATCTGTGCCGTGCGATGTAACTTGATCCAACGCCTCACGTTGCTGATCCACGCTAACCAGTACCGACGAATTAGAACACGCCACGTGGCTCTGCTCGTTTGAATTAAAACAGATTTGATCTATTAGATGCTAGATTTTGTAAAATCTATAACTTTTAATCTACACGTCCAAATTTTGCAAATTTTATATCAATGGATTCAGAAAAATAAGACCTAGCCAACCATGCACTTTGTTTAGTAAAAAGCTTCTTTTAAATTGATTGTTTTTGCAGAAACTTGTGTATGCATGTTTAGAATATAGAAATTGTTCTAAAAGGATTTTGAGGATAAAATCTTTGGCAAATGATTTTTTTTGAACCTACTGACCCTAGAAATCAATTGGTGGTTTCCAAAAATGTATTTGGTGAAGCAAAAGAATAAATCTTTGATTTAAACCATTTCTAGTTAAATAAAAATATGGTTTAATTATTAAAAATGGTTTTGGAAGAAAACCTTTGAGAAATGTTTTGTAAATAAACTCTCTGACCCTAAACACAAGGTTATATGGTTTTAAAACATATTTTGTGAAACCTATAGAATTTTGCCTTATTAAAAGCATTTCTACACCACATAAAATAATGACTTGATCTAAAAATGGTTTATGAAGTAAAATCTTATACAAATGATTTTGCCACTTTATAAAATGACCATTAGGTGTTTTCAAATGTTTATGAACCATTAGAAACCACTTTTACAAATAAAACCATCTTTAGCATACTTGCATGCATTGTTTTGTTACTATGATTTTATTTGATGAATTGCTTGAATGGTAGTTTGAAATATTGTTTGCTTGATTGAATTGTAGTGATTTGAAGTGAGTGAATATTTCAAGATCAAGGAGTGAACCTATACTCTCTACCAAAAAGGCAAGTGATGCTTCATACTTTTGTCCCATTATTTTCACTATGCATTAGTGATATTTCTAAGTAGGACTTGTATGGAAATTTTGCTAAGTATACACTATGCTATGGGAAATCCTAGTAGATGAAACCTTAGTAAAAATTTCCTAAGTTAAGATTCCTACTACTATCATGCTTAGCTTAGCTAGTAGAAAACAAGGGTGGAATATATATTCATGCTATGGAAAAATTTCTAAGTCTGAGGACTTGTGTTTTGTTCAATAAAACAACTAAGTGAATGAATCACCTGGGTGGAATGGAAGGAATGGTTTGTGTTGAGTGGTCATGCAAGTCCAGTATGCTGGGGAAAACTTGGGCATCACCAAGTCCAGCATGCTTGGGGAAACTTGGTGTCTCACTTGTGGATGGCCACCCAGGAACAAAGAGATTTGAGATGTCAAATGTTGAGAAGCTTCAAGTGCAGCCACTTGGCATTATAGGCTCTGCCATAGGTTGCAATAACTTAGCCAAATGGACAGTTGGTGGTAGGGGATGATAGGTTGGAACGCGTCCATTCTGGTCTAAGGGAAGGCTTCTGAAAGATCTTGTCTTGGTGAAACCAAGTCTTGTGGGGAAAGTGCACCACCTCTGCAGAGTGAAAAATCTAAGTACTTAGCCATGTACCTGGCAAAGGACAATTTGAGCATCAAGACATGGAAGCTATCAAGAATCTCATCATCCCAATTTCTAAGTTAAAAACTTGTGGTTGAACAAGGGTTTAAGGTTCATCAATTTCTATTGGTGGTTCCTTGGGTGATTTTGTCAAAGCAAAAACTTAGTGTTTTCAAATGATAAGGAAAATCTATTTTGAGCAAAGCAAGCCTAAGCTCCACTTAGCCAAATGCATATAGATGATAGACTCCACTATACTACCATAGTATCACTTGCCAATACAATTCAAATGTATTGACCCTTGTGGCTGTAACTTGTTATGTTGCAGGTTTGTTTGATATTAGTGAAGTTTAATGATTAGGATTACAAGTCTACAACCAACATGTCTGCATGTGGCACTTTGAAGATGAAGGACCCCATGCTATTGTTATATTCTGCTGCATTGTAATGAGATAGCCAAATGAGCTATGTAAGATGTAATAAATTATTTTATTCCTGGTTATAAAGTTGTATTATGACCTATGTTTCTTGATATTACATCTTAACTGTGGATGCTAGCTATTGATCCAGGGACTAGCATTGTAAACACAGGGATCTCTACCTTATTAAAGGTTGGGAACCTTACAGCCAACCACCGAGTCCGACCCCAGTCCTCAGCAGTTCCAGCATAGTAGACTCATTGCGTCAGGCGGGACTGCTCTGCAGTCGCCGCCAGATTCGCCGATCGAGACATTGCCGATTGGACACCCGTCTTTAGCTTCTTGTTAGCCGATAAGTCTGAATCTGCCACTTGGTCATTTCCACCATCTATAGTGGCCAACGCGACGATGGTAGCAATGATCAAAGCCCCTTCGGGAACCACTATAGAGGGGAGGACATCCGTGGGCTGTTGCACTAGCTCCTTAGGTCTATACTCTTTACGTTTCTGCCCAGCAGTGCGTTCCTTGTCTCCCTTCACCAATTCTGCAGCGGCGCCATGTACGTTCTTCGTCATCCCTCTTGGCTTGCGCTGCCTCATTTGCTTCGGTTTCACAGGTGATTATACTGTTGGAATTATGCCCTAGAGGCAATAATAAAGATGTTATTATTATAATTCTTGTTCATGATAAAGTTTATATTCCATGCTAGAATTGTATTAAGCGGAAACTTTAATACTTGTGTGGTTTGTAAACAACACCGTGTCCCTAGTACGCCTCTATGGACTAGCTCATTGATCAATGATGGTTAAGGTTTCCTAACCATAGACATGAGTTGTCAATTGATAATGAGATCATATCATTGGGAGAATGATATGATGGATAGACCCAAACAAAGCAGAGCAATTAGATCGTGTCATCGTGTTCGTCTTTGCGAAGCTTTTCCTATGTCAAATATTGTATTCCTTAGACCATGAGATAATGCAACTCCCTGGTATCGGAAGAAAGCTTTGAGGTCATAAAACGTCATCCTATGAGAGGGTGATCATAAAGGTGTCTCTCAGGTGATCGGAAAGTATCTGTTGGGTTGTATGTATCGAGATGGAATTTGTCCCTCCCAGGTCGGAGAGATATACTTCGGGCCCACTCGGTAATCGATATAAACACCGCTTGCAAGCATGTGGTTAAGGAGTTAATCACAAAGTGATATCGGATTACGGAACGAGTAAAGTACTTGCTGTGAACGAGATTGAACTAGGCATGACGGTACCGACGATCGAATCTCGGGCAAGTAAAATATCGCGAGACGAAGGGAATATATATATGGGATTGATTGAATCCTGGCATCGTGGTTCATCCGATATGATCATCGATGAATGTGTGGGAGTCAATATGGGTGCCCAGACCCCGCTGTTGATTATTGATAGAAGATCATGTCTGCATATTCTCGAACCCGCAGGGTCACACACTTAACGTATCTTGACGCTAGGATAGATTGGATAATTGGTTTATGAATTTTTGTTCGGAGTCTCGGATGGGATCCGGGATATCACGAGAGGTTCCGGAATGGTCCGGAGAATAAGATTCATATAAGGCAGTCCAGTTTTTGGAGTTCGGAATTGTTCCGGGTTAATCGGTATTGTACCGGAAGCTTCTAGAACCTTCCGGAAGGGGACCAACGTGGCCCCACCTTCCGGGAGGGGGCATGGGCCTATGAGGGAGTGTCCTGGCCGCATTGGGCCAGGGGCACAAGGCCCCATAGGGCCCAGCCGATTCTAGAGAGATTTGACTCGTTTAAATCTCGGGATAGAATTTCTAGATAAGGGAGAGTTTAAATTGTTTAAACTAGAGATAGGATTTCTAGATAAGGGAGAGTTTAAATTGTTTAAACTAGAGATAGGCTTGGAGGAGGGGCAAGGCTGGACGCCCCCCCCTCTATATATAGAGGGGTGGTGCGCCCCCTCCCTCTGACAACACACACCTCCCTCCAAGCCCTAGTAGCCCTGCTGCCTTCCTCTCTCCCTCCCGACTGTTTGTAGGCGAAGCCCTGCAGCAGAAATTCTCCACCATATACACCACGCCGTCGTGTTGTAGATCCAATCTATCTCTCCACCATACTCGCTGGTCCGAGGAAGGAGGAGACGTCGAGGTGCTGCACGTGTGCATCTCACGGAGGCACCGCCACTTGTGGTGCTAGATCGGATCGGATCGCGAGGAGGAGAAGCGAGTACGACTACATCACCCACGTTCCGACGAACGTTTCGCTGTGCGAATCTTCAAGGGTATGAAGATCTAATCCAATCTCTCTCGTTGATTGCATCTCCTAGATTAGATCTTGGCTTTCCCTTTGTTCGCATCCGTAGAAATTTTTGATTTACTATGCCACGAAACCCATCAGATACCTCACCCGAGGTACCCACATCCTTCTGGCTCTTAGAAGATGTGCTTTGTGCTTGTATATTTGGGCATCCACGGCCCTGACTTTGCCTAGATCCTCGGTCGGTCGCAAGGATCCCGGGTTTGAGTTCGTCCCAGATGCTTTTTTCCTCCGATCATCTGGAACACATAAACGGGGACCATGGTATGGAAGAAGGCCATCCACATCTCATTCTGCCGGAGTCGGACAAACAGTTGATGAGTGACCCAACATTCCGCAGGAGAAGACAAATGTTGGAAGCTGCTCATACATGACAGACAACTGCTCCAACTGTTGTTATTTCTATGAGAAAACATAGACGCAACGCATGTAGGGCTTCGTAATGTAAACAAAAGCACGGAAGTGCAGGAGTTCACCCCATGCACGACCCTTTTCATCCACATCCATCTGCCCAACTTCGCCTACACGGCTAGCAAGACCCTTCCCTTGATTGTCATTCATGAGAGTGAAAGGAAGGTTTAGAATGCGGACCCAAATCCAGAACCTCTCGAAGCGGTAGTTAGAATCTCCCAGACTTGGATTAAATTCAGTCAAAATAACTGCATGAGAACCAACAGTACAGGGAGACTCTTCCTTCACACGAATCTTATCAGCTTCGTAGCAAATTTAGCCAAAAAACAGTTCTTACCCATCTGTTTAATCTCCAGACCTCTAGGGTTACCCCATGCAGCACGGAGGGCAGATCTGATCGTCGAGATGTGTAGCAGATTGGGTGCCAGAACCTTTCTGACAAACGCCCATGCAGGGCAGCCAAGGTCTCCAACAACCTCATCCTCTAGGACGAAGGCCTCAGACTCGTGCGGCGTGAGACGTAGTTTTCCCATCATCTCTGCCACGCCATCGCGGTCGTAGCGTCAGGGGGAGAGGTGGTTGAAGATTCCTTGGATTGTGGCAGATCTCCAGAGTTGATCGCCAGACCCCGAGCGGTGTTGGACCGACCGGAGTGGTTCTTCCCAGATGCGATCTCCCTACCGTTCATTGCGGCGCGCGGGTTCGGGGAACGGGCACAACACAGCTAGAGAACGAGGTGGGGGCACGGGAAGGATCTGTGGGGCGGAGGCGAGGGATTCGCTACCACCAGACGGAGTTATGAGACTAGGAGCACCGCGGTCGCCGGAGCGGAGAGGGAAACCCTAGAAACCGACATAGTTTGTTCCTATGGAGGCAATGTGACCGGTAATTTTGTTGATACGCTCAGTACTTGTGTTCTTTCGTGACAGCCTCTCTAAATTCTGCAATATTACGTCAATTTATATGAGAAATTTCAATATCACACCCAACCCGACCTTAGCTCAGTTGGTAGAGCGGAGGACTGTAGTATTTGCAGATAAAACCTTAGGTCACTGGTTCGAATCCGGTAGGTCGGATTTTTTGTTTGTTTATAACAACTCTATTTTAGAGGCTAAATCTCTTTATTTTCCTGCAGCATTTCGTACTGTTATGACCTTATTTATAAATTTTATTGTTACTTTTTCCAGTTATGATTCATGATATGACCAAGCACAAAAACATGTACCATACTAATAATGTTGTACAGGTGATAGCGGTGAACTTTGAACACCAAGACGGGGACACGACCAAAACATGGCATTCTCAACCTGTCAGGGATGCACCCTAACATTTAATCCAAAACCGCTAGTTTTCTCTGTTTCACTGAATGATTATGCCAGCTTCCTAGCTTGGTTAGCTCAACGTCTGACTGTTTGCTTACTCAGAGCTATCTGAATCCGACTGCATTTTCTTATCGAATAGCTCACGAGCACTCGTGAACATATAACGAACTGAGTTGAAATTACTTTTTAGTCATTATTTTTAATAAGTTTAATGATCCGAGCCTTAACGAATTGAACTGCTCGATAGTCCAACTCTAAGTAGCAATCATAAACAAAACATCATGTTACACGAGTATCTTGCATGAGTTTTCTTTCTTCCCATGAACTTTAACTAAACATCGGGAAAGTTATATTTTCTCCTTGTTAGCTACTTCAATGATTATTCTTTGGTATTAACTTTTGCATAAGTACAATGTACTTTACGAGTCTACGGTACAACAAATCTGCACCGCTGGTGAGAAAATGTACAATGATGTTTGTAGGATGAAAACGGAGCACAAAAGAATAAGTTAATACCAACACATTTTTTTTCAAATTGTTGTAGCTGAATCAACATGAATAGGACGTGGATACAAAAGGAGAATATTCATTGGAACTAAAAGGCCCCATGAACCATATAGAAAAACACAAACAAAATTGTTCAATCCTAAGGATAGGACGACCGACGACCAGCCGGAGGACATCGCCAACACAAGGGCTGATGACGAGGCCTGATCGCTAGGGTGGCTAGGGCGGTGGATGCACGTGCGGAAGATAAGGAACGAGTAATTAGGTTCCGACGAAGGTCCGATAAAATCAAAATGGAAACTGTTTATCCGCAAACCAATTGCATTTTCGTCCTAAAACGTGTTTCCTAAAAAAAATCCATATATGCAAAATTCCTTTCCTGTTTTCATATTTCCTCATAGTTTCTGTTTTTTAGGAAACAATCAAAGCTGACGAAAAGATTCCAGTGTTTTCATTGCTAGTTGTTTGGATATTCGATATGATTAATACCTTTGTTTTGGTTTTGATGATGTGATTGATATTGGGCTATAGTTTTTTTATTAGGTGAAGGATACATCTTATCGACTGTCATCAACAACGCTAGGCCGACTTCGGTTATGGAGCAGCGACAATGGCGCGTCGACGGTTCGCTCTTGCGATGATAGTGGTTGTTAAGTGGTCCGATGATCCTGACATAATCATTATGTTTAAGATTCCTTGTACTTCTTATGAACATTTATAATAGATCTGATTTTTTCTTGCAAAGAAAAGATATATCTTGTAATCCGCATAGGAGTACATTTCCACATGTGGGTAACATATACAGGAAGACCAATTTAGATACAGCTTGTGCGAAAGATCAAATACACTATGGTCTCCAAATACAAAGCTATCCTAAATCATTTCGGGTTCATCGGCATTATACTAGTGAGGCTAGTTTCATAGAGCAGCGTTTACTGCTCGCTTTAAACGGTGGAAGGATAACATGCCGCTGCTCCATGGATCCACTCTAGCCGAGGGTCTTTCCAAACAGACAACCATCTTTTAGTTATTTGTTTCTTCATGTTCTTCTGGTCTTCAGACTTCGGCACAACAGCGCATGACTGTCATGGGGAGAACGTGTTGATGAGGATCCGTAGTGTGAGAATTAAAATGCTTTATAGTTTTTGTGACATTCAAAATGTGATTGATGTTAAATTGCCTATATGGAATCTATTTTTATTTCTCTCACAGTCACCGCTTTTCCAAGAAAAAAAAATAGGACGACTCTGGGATTTTTGCTGATACGCTCAGTACTGGTGCTCTCCCATTCGAGCCGCTGGAGAATTCTGTCAATTATGGCGTATTGCTTGTGATGTAGGGAAGCAATGTATACTAATAATTAGTACAATCCGACCTTAGCTCAGTTGGTAGAGCGGAGGACTGTAGTATTTGCAGATAAATCCTTAGGTCACTGGTTCGAATCCGGTAGGTCGGAATTATTTTTTGGGTTTATAGCAAAATCTATTTTTGATGCTAAAATCTCTTCATTTTCATGTCTCCCTCTCCTCGTGGCGTTGTATGAAATCGGAGGCGATGGAGGCTAGCGAAAAAAAGGGTGGTGTAGCTTGTTGCATTCTTTAGTTTCAACAATTTCTGATTTGAGAATTTGTGCGATTTTTTCTTCATTCACTTGACCTTAACAAAAAGTCAAGAATTACCTAGAAAAAACTAAAAACCTAGAAATATATCTTCTTTTATGAGTTAAATTTTCTTCTTATAAGAAAACATGATGCGCTAACTCTATTAAACAATAGTAATCAAAAGGACATCATGTTCTTTTTGCATGAGTTTTCCTTTCTTCCGTTGACCTGAACTAACAATCGAGAAAGTTACATTTTCTCCTTGTTAGCAGTTTGAATAATGTTTTCTTTTGTTATCATCTTTGGCATAATTATAGAGTACTCTATGAGTCTACATTACAACAAATATCCGCTGTTCATGAGAAAATGTACAACGATGTTTGCTGGATGAAAATTGAGCTGGAAAGAGCTGATCTAAGTGCTAACACATTTGTTTTCAAATTATTGTAGCTAAATCGAAATGAATATTGAAACCTCAGAAACAATATTATCGAAAAATAAATAAAATATGGATGTGGATACAAAAGCGATCGTTCACTAGAACTAAAATGCCCATGAGCCATATTGAAAAACACAAACAAAATTGTTCAATCCTAAGGATAGGAAGAGTGACGGCTAGAAGGAGGCCTGCTCGCCTACATCAGGACCGATGGTGAGGCCTGCTCGCTAGGGCGGTCAATACGCGTGCGGAAGATATAGGCAAGTTGCGGCATATGACCTAATAACTATGTGGTCGCTCGGGAAATTAGGTTTCGGGGAAGATTGAATAAAATAAAAATGAAAATTGGCTTACCTCCTGAACAGAAATACCATTTCTATCCGGAAATGTGTTTCCGCGAAAAAAATCCATATATGCAAAATTCCTTTTCATGTTCTCATATTTCCTCTTAGAGGTCGTTTGTCATCCAGGTATTTCATTTATATTGTGATTCCAAAAACACCCACATGTTTGGCTGCCACCGGAATTTGGAAATGACAGCTCTAAGATGGAATCAGGTTTACACATAAGGATATTCCAATGGATTTGCCAAATGAAATGACAGCCCAATTCCGTGCCAACCAAACAGCATAGGAATGGAATTGCAAAATGAATTCCATGATTCTATGCCCAAATGATGGATACCAAACGACCTCTGGTGAACGTACCTGATTTTGAGGAAACTGACGAAAAGATCCATAGCGTTTTCATCCGTAGCTGATTTTTTGGATCTTTGGTGTGATTAATACCTTTGTTTTGGTGGCGATAATGTGATTGATATCGGGCTACACATTTTTTTTCATTAGGTGAAGGATACATCTTGTAATCAGCACTGTAGTACAGGTGGGTAACATATATAGGAAGATAATTTAGATACATCTTCTGAAAAAGATCGAATACACTTTTGTCTCCAAATACACAGCACTCCCGAATCTGCGAATCATTTCGCATTGTACTATTGTGTGCGCGAATGATCAAATAATCGGAAAGCCTTGCATCTGACTACTTGTGTCCCCCAAATCGCAATAAACTAGTACTCCATTCTTGCAACCATCAGGTGAACGTACCTCCTGATTGCTGATGGCAGCATGTCTCTTATTTCCTGAATCATTTCGGGTTCATCAGGAATCGCTTGAAATACACTTCCTTATCCTGTCGGATATCACAGCATTGCAGCTTTCAGCACATGCCCGTTTCCCTCCAATCTCAACGCCGCCCAGTGTGAAACTGACATACGACACTGTTTGCTGCCTGATCTGAACGTCTCATCACCTCCTTGAGACGGTGGAGCTCTGAACCCTGTTGCTGCTCTTGGACCTGCTCCTGCCGCTCCCTACCCTCTTGGCCGACGATCCAGGGCTTTGGCTGGACCGCCGCGCCGACGCGCACCTCCTGGAGCTCCACCTGCTGTTCCCGAGCGCCGCCCTGGCGACGCTGTCCTTGGCCACCTCCCTCGCGCGCTGCGGCTTGACGGCCTCCTTGTTGAGGTACTCGAGCCTCGGCACGAGTCCCGAGACGGCCTTGCGGAGCGTGTCGTCGCCGACGTTGGTCTGCACGGGGTTGCCCAGGAGGTTGATCGCCCTGAGGGAGCCGTAGTTGGCGACGAGCTGGCGGAGGCCCTTGGCCGTGGTGACCCGGTTGAAGCTGAGGTCCAGCACCGCCAGCTTCAGCAGGCGGTGCAGCCCCTCCACGTCGCTGATCTTGTTCCCCGCCAGGTACAGCTCCCTGATCGCCGTGCAGCTCGACAGCCCTGGAATTGTTGTTCAGGAAAGGAAACACAGCAGCAGACACATCGGTCAGTCGCCTGGGCTCGCATTTGGTTACGGTTACAGAATGACAGAATGACAGGTGCGAGGTTCAGGTGAATGGCTGGCGTGTACGACGTTTGGTGAATGGCTGGCGTGAGTGGCCGTCTTGCGGCAGACAAGGACGGCATCATGCATCCGGTGGGCGCCGGACACGGACGATCGACCCCATTGAAGTTGAAGGAGCGGACCAGCTCACCGGTGACGTGTCGTCCAGTCACGGCACGGCTGTCTAGGGACGAGCAAAGCTGCGTGCGACGGATCCAGCTCGATCGGTACAGGTACGTATCATGAGCAGGTCACGGCTCACGAGGAACATCGAAAACTACGAAGCGAAAAGCAGGACGGGAGGTGTCCATATCGGTCGGCACAGGACCTTCTGGTGTCCTGACTGGAATCATCCTGGGGTTTGGCCGTACCGTGGAACCAGCAGATGATCCTGGTATGAAAGCGAGACATGGGAACTCAACTCCTGTTGGGCTTGGGCTTGGGCGTCCACCACGAGCCAAAAGTGCTTTCCCAGCGCGCCATGTTTGTGTTTGGTGTCTGGATCGAGGACGATGACACGACACGACTCTTCCCTGTACGGATAAAGCCTGGAGCTTGGACCATCCTCCTACTGCTATGATACCTAGTAGCTGCAGGGGCCAAGATCTGACTGAGTAATGTCGATGGATGATGGAGAAGGACGCTGGGGACAAGATACTACTGGAGTACGTGCGAGCCCAGGTTTTCACCGGAACGGGTGTAATGGCGCCACATGCAAGATTAAGTGGTGAGAGGGTGGTGCTGCCGAGAGAGAGAAGAAGGAATGGTGGGGTTGGTTACCATGTCCGATGCGCGAGATCCGGTTGTAGCTGAGGCTGAGCACGCGCAGCCTCGTCAGGTCCCGTAGGCCCTCGATGGTGCCGATGTTGTTCCTCGACAGGTCCAGCGCGTGCAGCCCCTTGGGCAACGATCCGGCCGAGATGTGAGCTGCCAAAATTTATAACAAATGTTGTGAATCTTTTGCCCGCCGATCACGACTAGTAGAAAATGTAACTTACCGATGAGGTTGTTGGACAGGTTCACCGCCCGGAGGCCGGAGAAGGCGGAGATCATCGGGATGACCTTGAGCCCCATGCCGGAGACGTGCGCCACGGTCGAGAAAGCGTTGAGCGTCAGCACGATGCTGCTCGCCTGGACGGCGTCGCACGCTGGGCTGCGCCGCCGCGCTGGAGCCTTGACGTGGCCCTGCTGCTTCGTCCCCGACGACTCCCCGATCTCCACGATGCCGTCCTCCCCCTCCTCCTCCTCGGCGGCGTGGATCAACGAGCTGCTCACCCACGCGCTGACGCGGTCCAGCGACGACGAGGCCTCCGCCGAGAACGCGACCCACTGGTTGTGGACCGCTGTCGTCTCTTCTTCCTCGGCGGCGATCTCCTTGTCTTTCTTGACGCCGAGCGTGTCTGACGTGTACCCGTCGTGCTGGCGGGAGTGGCGTGCGTCGTGTCCCGTGTCCGCGGGCGGCAGCGATGCTGACGTGGCCGTGCCGCCCAGGCGGTGCAGGTTGCGGTGGCTCCACAGGAACAGCCTCCACCACAGCTTCCGGCTCCGGGACGGGAGCACCTGGCTCGACGACCTCCGCTTCAGCATCACGCGGTCCGCGCTGCACGTCGTCCTCACCGACGACGCCGGGCTCTCGCCGCCCGCCTCGCCGTAAGCGTGGTGGGGGCTCGTGAACATGCTGCCGGCAGGCAAGGACACGAGGTCGTCGTGCGAGCGTGACTTGGCCGGCGGCAGCATGTCGTCGAACGCCTTCCAGCCTCGCCTCGCCGTCTCGATGTTGGAGCACGACCGTTGCAGCCTGCTCGACGGAGTGCTCGGCAGCGCACGGCCCACGGCGCCGGACACGATGACGTCGTCCGGCGCGGCGGTGCTGGTATCATCCTCCTTGTCGACGCCCCTACTGCCGTGGCCCGGCAAGTCCGTGGCCGTGCCTCCGACAAGGTCGACGTTAGCCTCCGTGGCCCTGTCGCCGTCCCCGTCATGGCCTTGACATGCCAACTCGGCAGCTGTCTGGGCGACAACCTTTGCGTCGCGTGCTGGCGCACTGTCGACGACACTTCCTTTGGAGACGACGGGAGCGGCGTGCGTCCCGTCCATGCACTCCACCGGTTTCACCTTCTGCCAGTCGTTCCCGTTGGCCCTTTTCGCGTTTGCAACTTTCTTCACATCCTGCGAACACGCCATGGATGACTGATCAGCAACACCAACATCAACTTATTAACTAATTTTCTAATCGATTGATGCTACAGTGCAAACACGTGACAGGCGTGCGGGTTCTACCAACTAATTTGGTAGTAGCAGATTTCAGTATCACACACACGCTGCACGGGACAATTAATTAAGAACTTAGGCCGGTACTGTACTACTGACCTTTGATTTCTTCCTGTTGCCGCCGAGCAGAGCACAGAAGCAGCTGATCTTGGCCATCTTGGGAAATTCCTTGACACTTTCAGATGGCCTCTTCTGAAGACTCGTTGGGAGGAGCAGGGGAGGAGTCGCAGCTGCTTAATTAATTAGCCGTTGTCTAACGGAGAGCCCTTGCAGAGGAGAAGAGCGGGGGAGACGCGAAGGGCGCCTGCTGCATCCGCCGGTGCCGGCACGTCGGTTAATGGCGACGCCGCGGAGAAGGCCAGAGTGGACGCGTATCAGGGGAGGCCGCCGCCGCCGCCGCCGTCGCCGTCACCAGAAGAACACTGCACACGGAGCAAGAACGGAATCGTGATCAGACCAGTCTCTGCACAGTGGCCCGTGATCAACAGGGAGATATGTCCGGTATGTTTTCCTGGTCGCGATAGGCAGGTGGTTGCGGCGTGCTAGCTAGCTAGCTAGGAGGTGTTCGTTTCGATCTCTATCTATCTCTGTCTCGCCGAATAATATCTCCCTGTTGATCTAGGATCGTAACGCTCCACTCGAATTAACCTGGATCGGCCTTGATAACTTTCTTTTTTTTTCCTGGAAAATCTGGGCCGTGTATGTTTCCCCTGGTCCAAAATGGCGAGAAGATATGTCGAGAAGAGGCCAGAGCATTACCAGGTGGAACCGGGCCGATCTCCACGAAGGCGGCCGGGGACCAAGAACAAGGCGCGGCCTCGACGGCGCGACCGGAACGTCTTCACGCTCTTGGCTGGGAATTGGGATGGAGCAGTAGAGGAGGGCCGAGGGAGATGTGGATGTGGATCGGAGGGAGAGCGCGGACGAGGCGGGAGGCGGGAGGTGGGTGACGATCGAGAGGGAGCGAAGCGGGCGCGGTAGATATAGCGCGCGGGGCGAGTGAAGCCAGCAGCAGGCGCGTCGTCCAGACTCTGAAGGAGGACACTTGCCGCCCCGCCGAAACCTACGAGCCGGTGGGGGGACGCACACGCACACGCGCGGCGGGCTGGCTCACACGGCAACTTCCGACGTCACCCGCCCGGCCCGCCCACCCGTGCATGTACGGATGGATCCCAACCAAACAGTACAGCCTTGTGTATTGTCTGGTTCTTCACCGTTTGCGTGTGGCCTCGGGTCGTCGTTCACGCAGGTGAAGACGAACGTGTATGTTTTGGATTTTGACTTTGACGACGGGATAGGGCTTTACATCTTTTGGACATTGTGGTTTTAATATACTTTTGGCTCCCGTGATACAAGTGTATGATATTACCCATACAATGCTTGGTATCGTATAGTAATATCCAATCTAATTAATTATATTTATTAAATTGTAGAATCTTAATGTAATTTTTGTTCAAGATTTATTTGGCATTAATTTTTCTATTTTAATGCGCTATATGATACGGTTATCTATCCATCTATGATACTACTATGCTCTATTTTATCATTAATTGTAGTGACACGTCAGCATTTTACATGCATGCAATATATAATACCACCTATGATACTTTCATTGTGACTAGTCTAAAGGATCTCGTAAAACATCAAAACCTTAAAATAACCGTTATTTTTAAGTTTCACATGAAAACAATGTTCATTTTTAAGTTGCCTTAATTTTCTCAAACTTTGTCATATTTGTCTTTTGTGATGCACCCAAAATACAAGATATTTTTCATTGAAAAATTGTAGATTTTGGGCTATGCATATGTATATGTATTTGTTTCGGTAATATTCCATGCCTCACTAGATTCTGTCCTCCAAAGTGATTTTCCGCTTCCTAGCCACACCGACACTAGTTGCATTGTATGGAGGTGTCCCTAATCAGTCGTGTCTCCCACAAAAAATTAAGAATACAAATAGAAATTAAAGGTTCATTTAAAATTTGTTATATGTATCATGAATTTGAATGAAATTTTGACTAAATCTTAACTAAAACCTAATCTACCCGTTGTCGGTCGGGGTGAGAGAGCGGCCATCATCGTCGTCGTTCTTCACATTCCTGGCATGTGCCCACACCCGTCTCTCAGTAATGTTTGCGGTCATCTACACCCTGCCTCCTCCGTCGCTTCCTACACCATCGATCCTTCACTACACCTCGTGCCCGGCAGGACTCCTCGTTTATAGCAACCTGCTAGGCCTCAAGGGCTGCGGCCTCAGCGAGGCGCTAGGCATTGGTCTTGATTATTCTCTATCACTCAGCAACCATGAGCAACCAGACAAACTTTTCTATTACCACCCACTTGCTGGAGATCTCCATGACACGTGCCACGAGGGAGGCGTTGTCTCCTCTAGAGCTTGGGTGGTGTTTCTCCTTGCATGTTGTCTAGTAGGAGGTGAGTGATGGCGCTACATCATCGTGGAGCGCTTTGTTGGGAAACCCCAAGAGCAAGGTATGATGCAGCACAACAACAAGTTTTCCCTCAGTAAGAAACCGAGGTTATCGAACCAGTAGGAGGAAGGAAATGTCTCAAAGGTGTTGCAAGCAACGTGGAAACCTGTACAACACAAACTCAAGACTTTGCCCAAACTAACAGTGAGGTTGTCAATCTCACTGGTTGCTGTAACAAGATTAACTGTATGGCGTGGAAGGTGAAAGTGGTTTGCAGCAAGTAAACAATAACATTGAAAGATGTATCAATGGTAAAGATTGGACTGGGGCCCATAGTTCACTAGAGGTGTTCTCCTTAGATAAAAAACATGGCATGAAGGGTAAACAAATTACAGTAGGGCAATTGATAGGACTGAGCAAGGCATAACAATGCAATACTAGACATAAAAATCCTATGAGATTCGATTGGGCAATACAACAATATACATAGACCGCCATCCAACTGCATCTATGACTAGAAGTCCACCTTTGGATTATCATACGAATCCCCTCAAGTATTAAGTTGCAAGCAACAGACAACTGCTTTAAGCAAAGTGTGTAAGGTAAACAATCCACTTGTTCCATGAATAAGAGACCGTTGTTTTCTCCCTAGTGGCAACAGCACATCTACTACCGTAGATATTTTTGTCACTTCCCTTGATAAGTAGAGGCATGAACCCGCTATCGAGCATAAATACCCCCTCTTGGAGTCACTAGCAACTACTTGGCCAAGATAGCTACTAACAATGGAGAGCATGCAAGATCACAAACAACACAGACATGATAGAATTAATAAGACAAAACCAATAATCAATCTAACATAGTAATCTCAATATCCATCGGATCCCCACAAACACAACATGCATGATTACAAATAGATTAGATCTTGATCATGAACGGAGCTCATAAGATCTATACATTAAAGCACAAGGAGGAGATACAACCATGTAGCTATACATAGACCCGTAGTCCAAGGTGGAACTACTCACGCTTCATACCAGAGGATGGCATGATGAATAAGAAGGCCTTTGGGATGATCTCCCCTCCGGCAGGGAGCCGGGAAGAACTTCAGATTCCCCGATCTAGGGACGATGGTGGCGGTGGCTACAGACGGTTTCGTGGAATTTTGATCGGGTGCTTAGGGTTTTGGCATCGTGGGACTTTATAGGCGAAGAGGTGAGGCAGGGGGGCCACCAGGGAGGCTGCACCCCCTCCCAAGCGTGCCCAGCCCTAGGCCGCGCCGCCAGGGGATGTGGCCCCCTAGCGAGCCTCCTCCAATTCGTATTCTGGCTTCGTGTTGCCCACAGTAAAATATTGACTTTGTCTTTTGTACAAATCCGATAATATTGATCTTCTGCCTTTTTGGAACCAAAAACAGAAGAAAACTGGCAACTGGCACTGTGGCAACTTGTTAATAGGTTAGTTCCAGAAAACATATAAAAACACCTCAAAGTGTGGACAAAGCAAAGCAAAGTAGATACTAAACAAGCATGGAACATCAAAAATTATAGATACGTTTCCGACGTATCAAGCATCCCCAAGCTTAACTTCTGCTCGTCCTCGAGTAGGTAAGTGATAAAAAGAATAACATTTGAGGTGACATGCACCATCAAAACCAAGATCAAACCATTTGCAAGCATTGAAAGCTGGAATAAAAAAACTAGAAACATGTGCATGGAAGATAGAGTTTTAACAATAAGACAAAGTAACTATGCATGCAACATGAAAGGCTACAAACAAAGATCATGAATAACATGCATTGAAAAACGTTTGTTTGTTTCACATACAGAAAACATGGCATAGTGACAATCACCTTGTCCCTCATAGAGTAGCAAATAGATGCATAAGGCACCTTCAAAGTTTATAAGAGTCACTAGATACAGATAGCACAAGAACAAGTAATATCACAATATGCATCAACCAATAAGTTTTAGGACAATGCACATAGAACTAAGAATGGAAACTATGCTTTATTAATGGTGCCTAAAGGTAGAAGGTGGAGACTCAATATAATAGTGGAAGAAAGGCCCTTCATAAAGGGAAGCAGGGATTTCAATTTTCAAAAAGAGCTTCCAAAAATTATGGTACTAGTTAGCTTTCAGCCCTCATTGCCCCTATCATAAGCATCTTGAAGTGATTAAGGTTAAAGTGAGAAAACTATGGGGTATATGCTTGACAAAGTATAAATTGGCAATCTCATGTCCCTTAAATACGAGGGCCACACCTCATGCTACTCAACTTTGGTCACCTGTAAGTTCTTGTCATAGTAAGTACATGTGTATCATAGAGAACCGTCAACGGGGTACCCCTTACACATGGTACAGGAGCTATCCCATAAACAAAATGACAAGGAAAGCAGACAATGAGCATCTTAGCGATCTTTTTTATTTACTATTTGCATAGATTTTTATTGAGGATGCTTCACAGAATGCTCATTATGGTGATGATGCAAGTTTCTACCATGATTAGGCATGGCTTAGGCTAGCGGCCCAGGAGTTTCTCTAACACAAAATACATAACTCCATGGACTTAAAAGCTCCCACTTTATTTCACACTGGTGACATCCATAGACAAAAGAGCATGATATCAGTTGTGTACAAAGTACAAGTGCAATGTTGAAAACGTTCCTCATGACAGCATGGTTCTGCTAATTCCAATGTATAAGTGCAAGCATATACAACATAGATGACACAATGGTTCAAATTTATTAGGGGCAAGGAATATAAAGTTTGCCATCAAGTTCGTGAGAGCTTTAATCACTAAGTTTTCACATAACAAAGTACTTTTTAATTGGAAGATAGCTGAAAACAAGAATATACTTGGAATGGTGTAACACACCATGCATAGGAATTTATAGTGGACACTTTGGAATAACTTGGTTTCTTGGGAGCTGGAAGCATGAGTAGAGCTTACTCATACAAGTGGAGGCTAGCAAAAGACTGGGAGCAACCAACTAAACGAGCAATATTGGCCATAATCATACAAAGCGACAAAACATTACTAATGAAAGCATAGAATGGTACTACAAGTCAAGTATTAAATGATCATAGAGGCTATTGTGACTTGTTCATAGTCATAACATGGTGTAAGCATGTGCCAAGTCAACCCAAACAAAACATCAAAGGAGAATACCACAATACTATGATTTTGCATGCTAAAACAACGCATAATTCTTTCAAGGCACACTAAGCAATCCCAATTGTTTGGAACAAGTCATGCTACAACAATAATCACTAAGCATAAGGTCAAAACAACACCTAGCATGACATGCTAAAGTCTAAGTCGCAGTCAATGTAAGCTCCTCTTGCACTTTCAAGCAAGAACTTTCTACTCCTTTCCAACACCAATCGACTTATTTGAAACAACACAGCGAGAACGGGGATCCAAGCTACTTTATTCAATCAAACTAAGCAAAGCAAACGAAACTAAGATGCTCCAAGAACAACATAACTGTGCATGAAACAATAAAAACCAAATGTCTAGAAAGACATGAGCTTTTTATTGATGAAGAAGGGGATGCCTTGGGCATCCCCAAGCTTTGACGCTTGTACCTCTTGAATATTTCTTGGGGTGACACCGGGGTGGCATCCCCAAGCTTTAACTTTTGTCCATTCTTCATCTCATTACATCATGCTCTCTCTACACCTGAAATTTCTCCTTCATACAAAACTTCACATAATCTTCATTAACAACATTAGTGTATTTAAAAGATAGTAGACCTTTAGGCTTAGCTTTGAAACAACAAAACTTTCCACTAAAAACATAAGCTATTTTAGCAACTCCTTCAAAAATCTCAATTTCCCAAAAAGAACCAAAAAAGGAATCAATAAGAAGCAAATGCAAATTGTTGGAATTTTGGCCCAAATAGCCCAGCCCATTTTCCATTCCAATAATTCCTGAAAATCCTAGAGGCCCATGTGGCCCATTCATGCATGGAAAGAGGTGGGACAAATGTTTAGTCCCACATTGCTAGTTCAAGGAGGTTTGCACTCGCTTATAAGGGAGGCTCTCCTACCACTTGGTAAAATTATGAGAAGGAGAAGGAAAGAGTCCCACACGCGTGCTCCTCCTCCGCCGCCGCCCGCCTCGCCTCGTCACGACGCGCACGCGTTGCGGGTTGCGGGTTGCGGGAATATCACCGAGCCGAGATCTTTTTTGCCACGCATGACTGGTATACGAACAGGCGTGCAGAATTTGAACAGTCTGCTAATGGGTTTTAAATACGAACTCGGTGGAGGTTTAATTCGAAATTAATGGAGGCTGGTTGGCTTCGGTCACTGCATGTTTGTTTCCTCTTCCGATGTCGCATATTCGCCTGTCTACCTGTGCCTATAAGAGCGGAAGGTCGCTCCTTTCCTCAGATACACACGGTTAGTACCACCGCCTCCAAGTTCTAGAGCACTGAGCTGCCACCAGTTATTCCCCATCCAGTCTTGCGGTGTGCACCGCGAGCCGGGACAGTAGGCCTTCGGAACCCCGCCTCTTCGAGTCCTGTACGGGAGAAGGGCGATAAGGTTTTTGGGGAGCGCTATCGACGCGACTACTGGCTTCATCATGGACTCCTTCACCGACGCCGACGACATCTTCCCCAACGATGACTTCTTCCCTGCCATCGAGAACCTCTTCCTCGACGACATGGGTGACAACTCCAACTCCAGCACACTACTGTATGTTTTGTTTCTTCATCTTGTTCAGATTATTTCGATCTATCTACAACTCTCTGCACACTTTCTGTCAGATTACTTGGCTAGTTTAATTTGCTATTTATTTCGAATAAATCACTTGGTAAATTGCTCATATTTCCAACAATACAAAAATCTTATTATAGGAAATTTACTCCAAGTGGTTTCGTGACATCTGTGAAGCCACCTGTTTTTAAGGGTACGCACTATAAGAGATGGCGCGTGAGAGAAGTTCTATGGTTTGATAACATGAACTGCTATGACGCCACTCTTGGCAAGCCCGAGGGAGAGCTTACTCCTGCCCAGGAGCAAGTTTTCCAGAAATTTGACAAGCTGTTCAGACTGCTCTGTTGTCTGTGCTTGGAGAGAACATTGTTGAACCCTATATGTCATTTGATAATGGCAAGAAAATGTGGGCTGCTCTCGATGCCAAGTTTGGGGTCTCGGACGCTGGCAGTGAACTGTATATCATGGAGCAATTCTATGACTTCAAGATGTCTGATGACCGCTCTGTCGTTGAGCGGGCTCATGAGATACATGCACTGGCCAAGGAGCTTGAGTACTTCTCGTGTGTGTTACCGGACAAGTTCGTTGCCGGGGGTATTATTGCCAAGCTTCCCCATTCATGGAGGAACTTTGTTACTTCTCTAAAGCACAAGAGACAGGAGTTTTCTGTATCGGATCTCATTGGGACTCTTGATGTGGAAGAGAAGGCGAGAGCAAAAGACACACGTGCTCTAGTTGTTGAGGGAGGTTCAAGTGCCAACTTGGTATAGAAAAAGAACTTCCAGTCCCACAAGTTCAAGAACAAGAGCAAGTTTGATGGAAAGGGCAAGTTTGATGGGAAGAACAAGCCCTCACAGTCTACGAATTTCAAGAAGAAGACTGATAAGAAGAAAGGTTCCTGTCATGTGTGCGGTGATCCTAATCACTAGGCTCCTAGGTGCCCCAACCGCTATGATAGGCGCCAGCATGAGAAGAGCGACAAGACCGCTAATGTTGTCATGAGCGACGTTGAGATGAAGGATGTTGGGTATGGTATATTACCTACTGTTATTTCCTTATGTCATTCTCCTGATTGGTGGATTGACACGGGCGCTAATGTACATGTTTGTTCTGACATTTCCATGTTTTCTTCATATCAGGTCAGAGGGACTCAGTTCATGCTGATGGGGAACGACTCGTATGCTTCTGTTCATGGTGTTGGTACGGTCGATCTGAAGTTCACTTCGGGAAAGACCGTATGCCTGAAGAATGTGCATCATGTTCCCTCAATAAATAAGAATCTTGTTAGCTGATCTCTTCTATGTCACGATGGCTACAATATTCTTTTCGAGTCCAATAAGTTTGTACTATCTAAGTTTTGTACTTTTATTGGTAAAGGATATGAGTGCGGAGATCTATTCCTCCTGTCATTATTAGATGTTTGTAATAAAGTTGTGAATCATATTTCGTCTGATCATATATCAAATGTCTGGCATTCACGTCTTTGTCATGTTAATTTTGGTTGCATGATGCGGTTATCTAAAATGAATTTAATCCCAAATTTCACTACTGTCAAAGGATCTAAGTGCCTAGCCTGTGTGCAAGCAAAACAACCTCGCAATTCACATACGACTGCAGAGGTGAGAAATTTGGCACCACTAGAACTCATACATTCTAATCTTTGTGAGATGAATGGTGTGTTGACAAAAGGTGGAAAGAAATATTTTATGACGTTGTTCGATGACTCTACGAGATACTTTCATGTGTATCTTCTGAAAACAAAAGATGAGGCTTTGAGTTTCTTCAAAGTCTATAAAGCTGAAGCGGAAAACCAACTTGATCGAAAGATTAAGAGGCTTAGGTCTGATCGTGGTGGAGAGTATTTTTTCCAACAAGTTTGACTCCTTTTGTGCGGAACATGGTATAATCCATGAGAGTACGCCTCCCTACTCACCCAGTCAAACGGGATAGCCGAAAGAAAGAACTGCACTCTAACAGATTTGGTTAACACCATGTTAGACACATCGGGTCTCTCCGAGGAATGGTGTGGGGAGGCATTACTGACCGCATGTCATGTCCTAAACCGAATTCCCACAAAAAACAAAGAAATTACTCCATTTGGAGAATGGGAGAAGAAAAGATTAAATCTCTCTTATCTACAAACTTGGGGTTGTTTGGCAAAAGTTCATGTGCCAGACCCCAAGAAGCGCATGCTTGGACCAAAAATTGTGGACTGTGTATTTCTGGGATATGCTTTTCGTAGCATTGGCTATCGATTCTTGGTAGTAAAATCCGGAGTACCAGACATGCATGTTGGTAAAATCATGGAGTCGAATGATGCAACTTTATTTGAGAATATATTTCCCATGAAGGATATGCCTAACTCATCAAGTCAGGAATTAGATACAATTTCTGAACCAATCATTCCAGTCGAACGCCTAGAAAATCCTGAGGAGGAGGATAACAAAATTCCTAAAAGGAGCAAGAGACAGAGGACTTCAAAGTCTTTTGGTGATGATTTCGTTGTATACCTCGTGATGATACTCCCACTTATATTTCATAAGCCTATGCATCTCCTGATGCTGACTACTGGAAGGAAGTCGTCCGTAGTGAGATGGACTCCATTTTAGCTAATGAAACATGGGAGATCACTGATCGTCCTTATGGGTGCAAACCTGTAGGATGTAAATGGGTGTTTAAGAACAAACTAAGGCCTGATGGTACTATTGAAAAGTACAAGGCAAGGCTTGTGGCCAAGGGTTATACCCAAAAGTAAGGTGAAGACTTCTTTGACACTTACTCACTTGTAGCAAGGTTGACCACCATTCGAGTACTACTTTCTCTGGCTGCCTCACATGGTCTTCTCGTTCATCAAATGGACGTTAAGACGGCTTTCCTAAATGGAGAGTTGGATGAGGAAATTTATATGGATCAACCAGATGGTTTTGTAGTAAATGGTCAAGAAAGAAAAGTGTGCAAGCTGATGAAGTCTTTATATGGTCTTAAACAATCACCTAAGTAGTGAAACGAAAGGTTTGATAAAACCTTAACCGCTGCAGGCTTTGTTGTAAACGAAGCTGACAAGTGCGTATACTATCGCCATGGCGGGGGCGAAGGATTTATTATATGTTTGTATGTTGATGACATACTGATCTTTGGGACCAACCTTATTGTAATTGAGGAGGTCAAGGATTTCTTATCTCGGTCTTTTGAGATGAAGGATCTAGGAGTAGTTGATGTTATCTTGAACATCAAACTGTTGAGAGATGATGATAGTGGGATCACACTGCTTCAGTCTCACTATGTGGACAAGATTTTGAGTCGCTTTGGATATAGCGGCTGTAATTTTTCTCCTACACCGTATGATCCTAGTGTGCTACTTCAAAAGAATCGAGGTACCATTAGAGATCAATTGACATACTCTCAAATAATTGTCTTGCTTATGTACTTGGCTAGAGCTACATGGCCTAAAATCGCGTTTGCTGTTAGCAATCTCAGTCAATTTGTTTCAAATCCTGGAGATGATCATTGGCAAGCTCTTGAAAGAGTCATGCGCTATCTAAAAGGCATTGCAAGCTATGGCATTCACTATACCGGGTATCCGAGGGTACTGGAGGGTTATAGTGATTCAAATTGGATATCTAATGCTGATGAGATAAAGGCCATGAGTGGATATGTGTTTACACTTGGTGGTGGCACTGTTTCTTGGAAGTCTTGCAAGCATACCATCTTAACGAGGTCAACTATGGAAGCAGAACTCACAACACTAGACACGGCCACTGTTGAAGCAGAGTGGCTTCGTGAACTCTTGATGGACTTACCTGTGATTGAAAAACCTATACCTGCAATTTCAATGAACTGTGATAATCAAACTGTGATTATTAAGGTGAACAGTTCTAAGGATAATATGAAGTCCTCAAGACATGTGAAGAGGAGACTAAAATCTGTCAGGAAAATGAGGAACTCCGGAGTTATTGCATTGGATTATATCCAAACATCTAAGAACCTGGTAGATCCCTTCACAAAGGGACTATCACGCAATGTGATAGAAAATGCATCGAAGGAGATGGGTATGAGACCCACACTATGAGTTTTCCATAGTGTCAAACCAATCTATGTGATCATAGATCCTGTGAATTAGAATTGGGAGACAAGTTGTTGGTAGACTGAGAGGAAAGTATCCCTACTTTAGTGAACACCACTCCGTGAAGATGCAATACTTTCTTATTCTGCACGGCAGGTTGATTTTTATCTTAATGTGTTCTAAATGGCTTAATCTTAAGCAGAGATGTTTTCCTACAGAACATATTTTGAAGAACACACCTATATGAGTCTGACTGTCAAACGTTGCAGTCTATGAATGTTGGGTGCTCTCTAATAAACTCAATGAAAGGCAATGGAGTATGATGCATAAGCTCCACCCGCGGGGAAGTCCCACGGTAGCCCAGTATCGGTCAAGGCTTCATGTGAATCTAGGTTGCAGCAAACTTGCAGTTCAATGCATAGTCCACTGTGCAAGTCGCGGCCTAGTGTAGCATAGAATTCTAGGTGGAAGTTCAACTTAACAGTCTCCACTGCAGTATCGGTATATAAACAGTGTTTTTGGAAGCAAAGGCAAATCGCATGTGCATCTAGGATCTGGTGGGGGATTGTTGGAATTTTGGCCCAAATAGCCCAACCCATTTTCCATTCCAATAATTCCTGAAAATCCTAGAGGCCCATGTGGCCCATTCATACATGGCAAGAGGTGGGACAAAAGTTTAGTCCCACATTGCTAGTTCAAGGAGGTTTGCACCAGCTTATAAGGGAGGCTTTCCTACCACTTGGTAAAAGGATGAGAAGGAGAAGGAGAGAGTCCCACACGCGCTCTCCTCCTCCTCCGTGGCCCGCCTCGCCTCGCCTCGTCACGATGCGCGCGCGCCGCGTGTTGCGGAAATCTCACCGAGCCGAGTTCTTTTTTTCCACGCATGACTGGTATATGAACGGGCGTGCATAATTTGAACAGTCTTCTAATGGGTTTTAAATACAAACTCAGTGGAGGTTTAATTCGAACTTAATGGAGGATGTTTGGCTTCGGTCATTGCCTGTTCGTTTCCTCTTCCGACGTCGCATGTTTTCCTGTCTACCTGTGCCTATAAGAGCGGAAGGTCGCTCCTTTCCTCAGATACACACAGTTAGAACCACCACCTCCAAGTTCCAGAGCACTGAGTTGCCACCAGTTCTTCCCCATCCTGTCTTGCGGTGTGCACCGCGAGCCGGGACAGTAGGCCTCCGGAACCCCGCCTCTTCGAGTCTTGTACGGGAGAATGGCAATAAGGTTTTAGGGGAGTGCTATCGACACGACTACTGGCTGTTGGAATTATGCCCTAGAGGCAATAATAAAGATGTTATTATTATAATTCATGTTCATGATAAAGTTTATATTCCATGCTAGAATTGTATTAAGCGGAAACTTTAATACTTGTGTGGTTTGTGAACAACACCGTGTCCCTAGTACGCCTCTATGGACTAGCTCATTAATCAATGATGGTTAAGGTTTCCTAACCATAGACATGAGTTGTCAATTGATAATGAGATCATAACATTGGAGAATGATACGATGGACAGACCCAAACTAAGCAAAGCAATTAGATCGTGTCATCGTGTTCGTCTTTGCGAAGCTTTTCCTATGTCAAATATTGTATTCCTTAGACCATGAGATAATACAACTCCCTGGTATCGGAAGAAAGCTTTGAGGTCATCAAACGTCATCCTATGAGAGGGTGATCATAAAGGTGTCTCTCAGGTGATCGGAAAGTATCTGTTGGGTTGTATGTATCGAGATGGAATTTGTCCCTCCCAAGTCGGAGAGATATACTTCGGGCCCACTCGATAATCAATATCAACACCGCTTGCAAGCACGTGGTTAAGGATTTAATCACAAAGTGATATCGGATTACGGAACGAGTAAAGTACTTGCTGTGAACGAGATTGAACTAGGTATGACGGTACCGACGATCGAATCTCGGGCAAGTAAAATATCGCGAGACGAAGGGAATATATATATGGGATTGATTGAATCCTGGCATCGTGGTTCATCCGATATGATCATCGATGAATGTGTGGGAGTCAATATGGGTGCCCAGACCCCGCTGTTGATTATTGATAGAAGATCATGTCTGCATATTCTCGAACCCGCAGGGTCACACACTTAACGTATCTCGACGCTAGGATAGATTGGATAATTGGTTTATGAATTTTTGTTCGGAGTCTCGGATGGGATCCGGGATATCACGAGAGGTTACGGAATGGTCCAGAGAATAAGATTCATATAAGGCAATGCAGTTTTTGGAGTTCAGAATTGTTCCGGGTTAATCGGTATTGTACCGGAAGCTTCTAGAACCTTCCGGAAGGGGACCAACGTGGCCCCACCTTCCGGGAGGGGGCATGGGCCTATGAGGGAGTGTCCTGGACGCATTGGGCCAGGGGCACAAGGCCCCATAGGGCCCAGCCGATCCTAGAGAGTTTAAATCGTTTAAACTAGAGATAGGGTTTCTAGAAGAGGGGAGAGTCCATGCCCCCCACTCCTTATCCTTTGGGCTTGGGGGAGGGGCTAGGGCTGCGCCCCCCCTCTATATAAAGAGGGGTGGGGGCGCACCAACCCCCCACACCTCTCCTCCAAACCCTAGCCGCCTTGCTAGCTTTCCTCTCTCCCTCCCGACTGTTTGTAGGCGAAGCCCTACTGCAGAAATTCTCCACCATATACACCACGCCGTCGTGTTGTAGATCCAATCTATCTCTCCACCGTACTTGCTGGTCCGAGGAAGGAGGAGACGTCGAGGTGCTGCACGTGTGCATCTCATGGAGGCACCGCCACTTGTGGTGCTAGATCGGATCGGATCTCGAGGAGGAGAAGCGAGTACGACTACATCACCCACGTTCCGACGAACGTTCCGCTGTGTGAATCTTCAAGGGTATGAAGATCTAATCCAATCTCTCTCGTTGTTTGCATCTCCTAGATTAGATCTTGTCTTTCCCTCTGTTCGCTCCGTAGAAAATTTTGATTTACTATGCCGCGAAACCCTTTAGTGGCTTCATCACGGACTCCTTCACCGATGCCGACAACATCTTCCCCAACGACGACTTCTTTCCTGCCATCGAGAACCTCTTCCTCGATGACATGGGTGACAACTCCAACTCCGGCACACTGCTATATGTTTTCTTTCTTCATCTTGTTCAGATTATTTCGATCTATCTGCAACTCTCTGCACACTTTTTCAGATTATTGCTCAGATTATTTCTCATATTTCCAACACAAATAATGGCAGAAATCTGTCAAAATAGACCAGCAGGTAGAAACCGATTTTTTCGAACACCTTCTGTTGCTCAAATCAAAAAGTGTTGAACTAACATATTGGGAGATTTATTCTTAAATTTTCAGATCAATCCGACTTATAGAGACTCCTCAAGAATTTTTATGGTGGAGGACAAAAATCTGTTTCATGACAGCAACTCCCCAAATCTTACTTCCCTCTCGTTAGAGGTCATTCTTGGCACAAAAAGCAAACAAAAAGGATAAGGAGAGGTCATTACTAAAGTAATAACTGCCAAGACTCGAGGAAACTCTTGGGTTATCTCCCAACAAGTACCTTTCTTTAACGCCTTTAAGTTAGGCACAAAAAGTAAGAAATAAAGTATTTTCAAATGAGGAAGCATTATCCCTCTTGCTCCTACCTTTCTTACCTTTCTTCTTCTCTTTAGGGAAAATATGATTGCTTACTGGAGGAGCCAAATGCATAATGCCTTTTCCCACATCTATTATTGTTGCAAGGTGCTTCAATAGGGATCTTCCAAGTGTAATATGTCCTTTGCCTACACATTCAATAACAAGAAAATCAGTAGACACCATATTCCCTAAGATTTTTGTAAACACACCTTCAGCTATTCCAATGGGTAATAAGGTGGCATTATTAGTAAGAGATATTTCTTATCCTACTTTAGAAAGTCCCCAAAGCCTTAAAGACTCATAAGTATCTTTAGTCATAAGGCAAAATTCAGACATGATATCACAACGAGCATCAAAATTTGCACTATTTATAGTGACTTTGATTGTGGGAAACCACTTTGAAGGCTCGGAATTAATTGGAACATAATTATGGTACTCCCTAAGTGTGTGATAGCAACTATTCAAAGCAGCAGTACTGGACTCAAGAGTGTTTAACCTAGCAAAAATATCCATGAAAGAGGAATCAGACTTGCCAGGCATAATATAAATTGTAATCAACTTCTTTATAGCATCAAAAGCTTCATCCTCGGTACATTGAAAAATATCTTTCTCAGCCACAACATCCAAAGCATATCTATAACAAAGAGCAATACCGTGGTAGAAACTATTAATAACCAAGCTAAGACTCATCTTAGGCTCAGTTTCCCTTTGTAAAGCAGAGATTATAGACCAAGCTTCTTTAAAACTCTCTTCACTTTTTTGCTTAAAAGTAAAGATCTTTTCCATAGGTGTCACAGATATTGGACCAAAACCAGACATGGTAGCAACTAAGACAGGAACTATTTTTTTGTGTTTTTGATAAGAGAAAGCAAACCAAACTAAACTATATTTTTTTGGAGTTTTTGATAAAAATAGGCAAACAAAACCAAACAAAAGAAACAAAGTAAAGAGAAAGGTTGAGGAGGACTCCCCTTGTGAAGACGTACTTAGCCTCACCGGCAACGGCGCCAGAAAAAGCCTTGATGAATGATGAGTGCGGCAACACTTTGTTGGGAGACCCCAAGCGGAAGGTATGTGTAGGGGTTCGTAGCATGGAAAACAAAAAATTTCTACCGCAGGCAAACAAACAAGCCAAGATCTATCTACTAGATTGTAGCAACGAGTCGATAGAGGAACTCACCCTCGAAGATTCCAAAGCAGTTAACGAGAGCAGATTCTCGTGGGTGATGTAGTCGTACTCTTGCCTATCTCAAGATCGTGTAGATGATCCTTCCGGCGATTCGTTCTGGCAGCGCTTCCGCAGTCGGTCACACGTTCAGTACTCGATGAAGACCTTCCTCTCCCTTGTTCCAGCAGGCAGCGGAGCTTGCAGTACTCTCCTCGTGACTCCGGTAGCACGACGGCATGGTGTCGGAAGTAGAGGGGAGATCCCGCAGGGCTTCGCCTTAAGCCGGTGCGAGTATGGTGGAGCAAGAGAGGCGCCTTGGCGATCTAGGGTTTAGAAGCACCAAGGAGGGGATCTTGGCCGGCGGATAGGGCTTGGGCAAGCCCCAAGTCGGCGAGTTGAAGAAACCCTAGGAGGCGGCAGCGACTTGGAGGAGGCCGGCGGCTAGGGCTAGGGTTTTGGGTGTGTTGGGTGTGTGGGAGAGGGGCAGCCCTACCCCTCCTTATATAGGTGGGAGGGTGCGGCTTGGGAGGAGGGAGTCCTCCCCAAAGTCGGCCTCCTTGTCCAGCGGGTGGAGGGAGGAGACTTCCTCCCCAAGTAGGTTTCCTACTCTCCCTCCACCAAGAAAACTTGTCGTTTGACTTTTTCAAATTGGCGTTTGACTTTCAAACTAGGATTTGATTTCTCCCTTTATTTTGCCCAGCAAAGTAACCTAGTACATGATGCAACCATTCCACATTGTCATGACACATACATGTACCCTTCCCCTCCAGAGTGTCGGACCTTCCGGACCCTTCTAGAACATTCCTGGTGAAAACACTGGAATCATTCCCCAACTCCGAAACAGGACTTTCCTTATATGAATCTTATTCTCCGGACCATTTAGGATCTCCTCGTGATATCCTGGATCCTATCCGAGGCTCTGAAAAACATTCGGTCTCTTAATCATCATTCGATAACTACTCAACAACATCGAATCCTTAAGTGTGTCTTCCTACGGTTCGTGAATTATGCGGACATGACCGAGACACTTCTCCGATCAATAACCAATAGAGGAATATGGAAATTCATATGGCTCCCACATATTTCTACGATTACTTTGCGATCGAATGAACCACTTAAATACGATACCAATTTCCCTTTGTCTCACGATAGTTTACTTATCCGAGGTTTTGATCGTCGGTATCTCTGCATACCTAGTTCAACCTCGTTACTGGTAAGTACTCTTTTCTCGTTCCCGTGGTATGTGATCCCTTGTGATCCAGTCACATGCTTGCAAGCCAATTGGATGACATTCCATCGAGAGGGCCCAGAGTATATCTATCTGTCATATGGATGGACAAATCCCACTCTTGATCCATGTGCCTCAACCCATACTTTCCGAACACTCAATGCCACCTTTATAGCCACCCAGTTACGGTGTGGTGTTTGATGTCATCAAAGCATCCTTCCGGTGATGGTGATTAGCATGATCTCATGGTCGAAGGAATTAGGTTACTATGTATCAGAAAGCTTATAGCAATTGAACTATTAAAATGACTTGATCTTTATGCTACGCTTATCTATAGGAGTATGTCCATCATACCAATCTCCTAATGATATGACCTTGTTATTAACAACATCTCAAATGCTCATGATCAAGAAACTATGATCATCTATTAATCAACAAGCTAGTATTATAAAGAGGCTTTACGAGGGACTCTAATTTAGTTTACAAATCACACAAGTATTAATGTTTCTGGTTAATAATGTTATAGCATGAATGTAATCATTTATCATAAACACAAAGATATAATAATAACTACATTTATTATTGCCTCTAGGGCATATCTCCAACAGTCTCCCACTAGCACTAGAGTCAACTAATCTAGATTACATGGTAATATACCGAACACCCATGGCAGTTTGGTGTTGGTCATGTTTTGTCCTCGGGAGAGGCTTATTCAATGGATCCGCCACATTCAGATCTGTATGTACTTTGCAAATCTTTATGTCACCATCTTGGACATGTTCTCGAATAGCGTGAAAACGTAGCTTGATGTGCTTCGGCTTCTCGTGTGACCTTGGTTCTTGCGCATTGGCTATGGTGCCCATGTTATCACAGTAGATACACATTGGGTCCAGCGCACTTGGAACCACACCGAGCTCTGTAATGAACTCCTTCATCCATATCGCTTCTTATGAAGCCTCCGAAGCAGCTATGTATTCCGATTCAGTTGAAGATCTCGCCACAACGCTGATTTGCACTCCTCCAGCTAACTGCTGCACCATTCAAAGTACATACGTATCCAGATTGAGATTTAGAATCATCCGGATCGGTGTTCCAACTAGCATCGGTGTAACCATTAACAACGAGTTGTTCATCACCTCCATAAGAAAGAACCACATCCTTGGTTCTTCTCAATTACTTAAGGATGTTTTTGACCGCTGTCCAATGATACACTGCTGGATCACTTTGATATCTGCTAGTCAAACTAACAGCATATGCAATGTTGGGTCTTGTACATAGCATGACATACATTAGAGATCCTATGGCTAAGGCATAGGGAGTCTTACTCATCCTTTCTCTTTCTTCTGCTGTTGCTAGACTTTGAGTTTTACTCAAGGTCGTATTGGGCAACATGGGCAAGAACCCTTTCTTGCTATCTTCCATTCCAAACCTCTTTAGAACTTTGTCGAAATATGTACTTTGTGACAATGATATTAGGCGTCTCGATCTATCTCTATAAATCTTTATGCCTAATATGTAAGCTGCTTCGCCAAGATCTTTCATTGAAAAACTATTATTCAAATATTCTTTAACACTATTAAGAAGGTCTACGTCAGTCCCAATCAACAATATGTCATCTACATATAGTATTAAGAATGCTACAGAGCTCCCACTCACTTTCTTGTAAATACAAGCTTCTCCATAAGTTTGTATAAAACCAAAACTTTTGATTACCTTATCAAAACGTTGATTCCAACTTCGGGATGCTTGCTTCAATCCATATATGGACCTTTGAAGTTTTAATGCCTTGTTAGCATCTTTAGGATCGACAAAACCTTTGGGTTGCATCATATACAACTCTTCATCAATGTCTCCATTGAGGAACGTCGTTTTGACATCCATCTGCCATATCTCATAATCGTAATATGCAGCGATTGCTAACATAATCCTCACAGACTTTAGCTTCACTACTGGTGAGAAAGTCTCATCGTAGTCAACTCCTTGAATTTGTCGAAACCCTTTTGCGACAAGTCGAGTTTTATAGACAGTAACATTACCATCAGCATCTATTTCTTCTTAATAATCCATTTGTTCTCGACAGCCTTCCGGCCATCCGGTAAGTCAACCAAAGTCCATACTTGGTTTTTGTACATGGATCCAATCTCGGATTTCATGGCATCTTGCCATTTATTGGAATCTGGGCTCATCATCGCTTCCTCATATGTTGCAGGGTCATCGGTGTTGTCCACCAGCATGACACTCATAAAGGGATCATACCAATCAGGAGTGGTACGAGTTCACGTTGACCTGCGAGGTTCTGTAGCAACTTCAACCGAAGTTTCATGATCATCATCATTAGCTTCCTCTCTTATTGGTGTAGGCGCCACAGGAACTACTTCCGGTGTTGCGCTACTCGCAAGTTCGAGAGAAGGTTCAACAACCTCGTCGAGTTCTACTTTCCTTCCAGTCACTTCTTTCGAGAGAAATTCTTTCTCTAGAAAGGATCCATTCTTAGCAACGAAGATTTTGCCTTCGGATCTATGATAGAAGGTATACCCAAATAGTTTCCTTCGGGTATCCTATGAAGACGCATTTTTCCGCTTTGGGTTCAAGCTTGTCCGGCTGTAACTTCTTTACATAAGCTTCGCAACCCCAAACTTTAAGGAACGACAATTTAGGTTCCTTCCCAAACCATAATTCATACGGTGTCATTTTAACGGATTTAGATGGTGCCCTATTTAAAGTGAATGCGGCTGTTTCTAATGCATAACCCCAAAACGACAGCGGTAAATCTGTAAGTGACATCATAGAACGAACCATATCTAAGAGAGTTCGATTACGACGTTCGGACACACCATTACGCTGTGGTGTTCCCGGCGGTGTCAATTGTGAAAGTATTCCGCATTTCTTTAAATTCTTGCCAAACTCGTAACTTAGATATTCACCTCCACGATCAGAACGTAGAAATTTAATCTTCTTGTTACGTTGATTCTCTACCTCACTTTGAAATTCCTTAAACTTCTCGAAAGTTTCAGACTTATGTTTCATGAAATAGATATACCCATATCTATTCAAGTCATCCGTGAAGGTAAGAACATAACGATAACCACCGCGCGATGCTACACTCATTGGGCCACACACATCGGTATGTATAATTTCCAATAAGTCCGTAGCTCGCTCCATCATCCCAGAAAATGGAGTCTGAGTCATTTTAACCATCAGACATGCTTCGCATCTTTCAAGTGATTCGAAATCAAGTGATTCAAGAAGTCCATCGGAATGGAGTTTCTTCATACGCTTCACTCCAATATGACCAAGACGACAGTGCCACATATAGGTCGAGTTATCGCTCAATTTCAAACGTTTAGCTTCAATGTTATTAATATGTGTATTTCCATGATCGAGATTCAATAAGAATAGACCATCTATCAAAGGTGCATGTGCATAAAACATATTACTCATATAAATCGAACAACCATTATTCTCGGACTTAAACAAGTAACCGTCTCGCAACAAACATGATCCAGATATAATGTTCATGCTTAACGCAGGCACCAAATAACAATTATTTAAGTATAAAACTAATCCCGATGGTAGATGAAGAGGTAGCGTGCCGACCGCGATCACATCAACCTTTGATCCATTTCCAACGCTCATCGTCACCTCGTTCTTTGCTAGCTTCCGTTTATTCTGCAGCACCTATTTCAAGTTACAAATATGAGCAACCGAACCAGTATCAAATACCCAGGCACTACTACGAGTACTAGTGAGATACACATCAATAACATGTATATCAGATATACCTTTCTTTTTGATGTTGCCGTTCTTCAAATCTGCCAAGTACTTTGGGCAATTCCGCTTCCAGTGACCTTCTCCCTTACAGTAAAAGCACTCAGTATCGGGCTTAGGCCCAGCCTTGGTCTTCTTCATCGGTGTGGCAACTTTCTTTCCACCCTTCTTGAAGTTTCCCTTTTGCTTAGACTTGCCTTTATTGAATTTGGTGGTCTTATTGACCAACAACACTTGATGCTCTTTCTTGATCTCCACTTCTGCAGATTTCAACATGGAGAAGAGTTCTGGCAACGTCTTGTTCATGTTTTGCATATTGTAGTTCATCACAAAGTTCTTGTAACTTGGTGGTAGTGATTGGAGGACGCGGTAAATCCCCAAAGCATTAGGAATCACTATACCCAAACTTTGGAGTTTGTTTGCGTGCCCAGACATCTTAAGCACATGCTCACTGACGGAGCCGCCCTCTTCCATCTTGCAGTTAAAGAACTTTTCAGAAGCCTCATAACTCTCAACTGTCGCGTGATCCTCAAATATCATTTTGAGTTCACGGACAATATCATGTGGGTCTTGGTTCTCAAACCTTTTCTGAAGCTCCGATTCCAAACCATACAAGATAGCACACTGAACTGTGGAGTACTGATTCTTCCGAGTGAGGTAAACATTCTTTACTTCATCGGTAGCAGTAGCTGCAGGTGGTTCACCCAGCGGTGCATCCAGCACATAGGTCAAATTACCAGCATTGAGGACAATCCTCAAATTGCGGAACCAATCCGCGAAGTTGCTTCCATTGTTTTTCAACTTTTCTTTCTCTAGGAACGCATTAAAATTGATGGTAGGGTCCGCCATTGATCTACAACATATTTGCAATAGTTTAGATTAAGTTTATGACAAATTGAGTTCTAATTAATAGTTAAATTAATCTAGGTGAACTCCCACTCAAAACAATATCCCTCACATTGTTTTAGTAATCACATGAACCAAATCCACCACATCAAAACCGATCATCACGAGATTTGATGTAGCTTCCATGGCGAACAATCAACATGTTCATCATATCTACTATATGACTCATGCTTTACCTTTTGGTGATCCGTGTTCCGAGACCATGTCTGTACATGCTAGGCTCGTCAAGATCAAACCTTAGCTTCCGCATGAGAAAATCTATCTTGCTCACGTTGTATACACCCCCAGAATCTAACACACCCGATCATCACGTGGTGCTTCGAAACAACGAGCTTTAGCAATGGTGATTACTAAGGATGAACACTTTAAAACTTGAAATTTGTGTGCTTGAGGGATCATATTATAATGCTACCGTCATTAACTAAGCAATCCAAGATGCATAAAGGATTAACATCACATGCAATTCATAATATGTGATATGATATGGCCTTTCTTCTTGTGCTTCCGATCTCCATCTTCAAGCACAAACATGATCTCCATCATCACCGGTATAGCGTCAAGGTCAATGGCGTCGTTTCATGGTTGTCGTCCACCAGCTTCAACTATTACAACTACTTTGAATAGACACGCGGGTCTTAACGGAATTTAAAGACAACCATATGGCTCGTGCCGGTTGCCAACTTATAATAAGGAACATTGCATACATCAAATACACAATCATGGCCATATCACATCACAGCACACCCCTGCAAAACAAAGTTAGACGCCTCTTTTTTTTGCATATTTTACGTGGTTTGGGGCTTTCAATAAGTGTCGCTCTAACTTACGAATAAGAACCACAACGTTGATGCTTGAACTATCAAGTGCCCGTTGTAAATTGGATCTATACTATGATGGGAGAGACAGGTACCCGCAAAGCCACTTATGCAATACAAGTTGCATGTTGAGCGTGGAGCAAGTCTCATGAACGATGTCATGTAAGGTTAGCCCGGGCCGCTTCATCCCATCATACCACAAGATGCAAAGTACACAAAAAGCAATTGATAATAATGTTGGAATTATGCCCTAGAGGCAATAATAAAGATGTTATTATTATAATTCTTGTTCATGATAAAGTTTATGTTCCATGCTAGAATTGTATTAAGCGGAAACTTTAATACTTGTGTGGTTTGTAAACAACACCGTGTCCCTAGTACGCCTCTATGGACTAGCTCATTGATCAATGATGGTTAAGGTTTCCTAACCATAGACATGAGTTGTCAATTGATAATGAGATCATATCATTGGGAGAATGATATGGTGGATAGACCCAAACAAAGCAGAGCAATTAGACCGTGTCATCGTGTTCGTCTTTGCGAAGCTTTTCCTATGTCAAATATTGTATTCCTTAGACCATGAGATAATGCAACTCCCTGGTATCGGAAGAAAGCTTTGAGGTCATCAAACGTCATCCTATGAGAGGGTGATCATAAAGGTGTCTCTCAGGTGATCGGAAAGTATCTGTTGGGTTGTATGTATCGAGATGGAATTTTGTCCCTCCCAAGTCGGAGAGATATACTTCGGGCCCACTCGGTAATCGATATCAACACCGCTTGCAAGCATGTGGTTAAGGAGTTAATCACAAAGTGATATCGGATTACGGAACGAGTAAAGTACTTGCTGTGAACGAGATTGAACTAGGTATGACGGTACCGACGATCGAATCTCGGGCAAGTAAAATATCGCGAGACGAAGGGAATATATATATGGGATTGATTGAATCCTGGCATCGTGGTTCATCCGATATGATCATCGATGAATGTGTGGGAGTCAATATGGGTGCCCAGACCCCGCTGTTGATTATTGATAGAATATCATGTCTGCATATTCTCGAACCCGCAGGGTCACACACTTAACGTGTCTCGACGTTAGGATAGATTGGATAATTGGTTTATGAATTTTTTTTCGGAGTCTCGGATGGGATCCGGGATATCACGAGAGGTTCCGGAATGGTCCGGATAATAAGATTCATATAAGGCAGTGCAGTTTTTGGAGTTCGGAATTGTTCCGGGTTAATCGGTATTGTACCGGAAGCTTCTAGAACCTTCCGGAAGGGGACCAACGTGGCCACACCTTCCGGGAGGAGGCATGGGCCTATGAGGGAGTGTCCTGGCCGCATTGTGCCAGGGGCACAAGGCCCCATAGGGCCCAGCCGATTCTAGAAAGATTTGACTCGTTTAAATCTCGAGATAGAATTTCTAGATAAGGGAGAGTTTAAATCGTTTAAACTAGAGATAGGATTTCTAGATAAGGGAGAGTTTAAATTGTTTAAACTAGAGATAGGCTTGGAGGAGGGGCAAGGGCTGGCCGCCCCCCCCCCTCTATATATAGAGGGGTGGTGCGCCCCCTTCCCCCCACACACCTTCCTCCAAGCCCTAGCAGCCTTGCTACCTTCCTCTCTCCCTCCCGACTGTTTGTAGGCGAAGCCCTGCAGCAGAAATTCTCCACCATATACACCACGCCGTCGTGTTGTAGATCCAATCTATCTCTCCACCATACTCGCTGGTCCGAGGAAGGAGGAGACGTCGAGGTGCTGCACGTGTGCATCTCACGGAGGCACCGCCACTTGTGGTGCTAGATCGGATCGGATCGCGAGGAGGAGAAGCGAGTACGACTACATCACCCACGTTCCGACGAACGTTCCGCTATGCGAATCTTCAAGGGTATGAAGATCTAATCCAATCTCTCTCGTTGTTTACATCTCCTAGATTAGATCTTGGCTTTCCCTCTGTTCGCTCCGTAGAAAATTTTGATTTACTATGCCGCGAAACCCTTCAGTGGTATCAGAGCTAGATCTATGCGTAGATGTGTTTCACGAGTAGAACGCAACATGGTTGTTGCGGGCGTTGATGTTTTCTGTTGCAAGCCTCTTGTTTGTGTTCTTCTTATGACGCGGGATAGTGAGATTGAAGCGGTCCAGGCCAACCTTACGCGATGTCGTTCGCGAGACCGGCTCCGCACTTGACGTGTGGCTTGTTCCACACATGCGGCTGGTGGATGTCAGTTTCTCTCACTATAGTTGTCATGGGATTAACTGTAGGGGTTCGTAGTATGGAAAACAAAAAATTTCTATCGCATACAAACAAACAAGCCAAGATCTATCTACTAGATTGTAGCAACGAGTCGATAGAGGAACTCACCCTCGAAGATTCCAAAGCGGTTAAAGAGAGCAGATTCTCATGGGTGATGTAGTCGTACACTTCCGATCTCAAGATCGCGTAGACGATCCTTCCGGCGCTGCGTTCCGGCAGCGCTTCCGCAGTCGGTCACACGTTCGGTACTCGACGAAGACCTTCCTCTCCCTTGTTCCAGCAGGCAGCGGAGGTTGTAGCACTCTCCTCGTGATTCCGGCAGCACAACGGCGTGGTACCGGAAGTAGAGGGGAGATCCCGCAGGGCTTCGCCTTAAGCCGGTGCGAGTATGGTGGAGTATGAGAGAGGATATTAGTGGTCTAGTAATTAGACACACCAATTAGAAGGCTCTAAACCAATTAGAAGGCTCTAAACCGAAGGCTAAAGCAATTAGAAGCTCTAAACCGAAACGGCTCTAAACCGGAGGTAGAAGATAGGAACTTGTGTGTGCTAGGAGGGGAGCCCTGCCCCTCCTTATATAGATGGGAGGGGCCGGCGGCCAAGGGGAGGGGAGTCCCTCCCCAATTCGGCTTGGTGGTGCGCCGGCCAAGGGAGGAACCCTCCCCCAATTTGGCCTCCACCAATCCTCCTTCTCCTCTTTCCGAAAACTGGCAGTTTGACTTTTCAAACTAGCCGTTTGACTTTTCAAACTAGGATTTGAATTAACCCTTTATTTCGGACAGCGATGAAACTTAGTACATGATGCAATCATACCAACTTTGATACAACACATTCATGTACCCCTTCCCCCCCGGAGTGCCGGACATTCCGGAACCTTCTAGAACATTCCCGATGAAAACACCGGAATCATTCCCGAACTCCGAAACGGGACTTTCCTTATATGAATCTTATTCTCCGGACCATTCCGAATCACCTCGTGATATCCCGGATCCCATCCGAGACTCCGAACAACATTCGGTCTCTTTCTCATAATACCATAACTACTCAACAACGTCGAATCCTTAAGTGTGTCTCCCTACGGTTCGTGAATTATGCGGACATGATCGAGACACTTCTCCGAACAATAACCAATAGAGGAATCTGGAAATTCATATGGCTCCCACATATTTCTACGATTACTTTGCGATCGAATGAACCACTTACATACGATACCAATTTCCCTTTGTCTCACGATAGTTTACTTATCCGAGGTTATGATCGTCGGTATCTCTGCATACCTAGTTCAACCTCGTTACCAATAAGTACTCTTTTCTCGTTCCCGTGATATGTGATCCCTTGTGACCCAGTCACATGCTTGCAAGCTAATTGGATGACATTCCACCGAGAGGGCCCAAAGTATATCTATCCGTCATATGGATGGACAAATCCCACTCTTGATCCATGTGTTTCAACCAATACTTTCCGAACACTCAATGCCACCTTTATAGCCACCCAGTTACGGTGTGGTGTTTGATGTCATCAAAGCATCCATCCGGTACAGGTGATATGCATGATCTCATGGTCGAAGGAATTAGGTTACTATGTATCAGAAAGCATATAGCAATTGAACTAATGAAATGACTTGATCTTTATGCTACGCTTATCTATAGGAGTATGTCCATCACATCATTCTCCTAATGATATGACCCTGTTGTTAATAACATCTCTATGTTCATGATCAGGAAACCATGATCATATATTAACCAACAAGCTAGTTTAACAAGAGGCTTTACTAGGGACTCTTATTTTAGTTTACAAATCACACAAGTATTAATGTTTCCGGTTAATACAATTATAGCATGGTATGTAAACATTTATCATAAGTGTGAAGATATGATAACAACCACTTTATTATTGCCTCTTGGGCATATCTCCAACAGTCTCCCACTTTCACTAGAGTCAATAATCTAGTTTCAAACCTTTGTGTATATAACACCTATGGCTTTCCGGTGTTTGTATGTACACGTTTGCTAGTGGTCAACTGATCTCCGGATCTGACACTTCCAGGTCCGTGTGTAATTGCATGTCTTTGCGTCTCTACGCATCACTCATTCTCTAATGAGATGGCTTTGTATAAATTTGGTCCTTTGGTGAGACCTTTAGTTCTTTAGGGTTAAAACATGTTGATAATATTGTCGCACAATATATCTTCATAGTATTATCCCGCTGTGAACTACACCTAGTTTGATAACAAACTACTTGACACAAATGCCCTCTTTAGCTGCTATAGTAGCAGTCATATACTTAGCCTTTTGTTGTAGTATCTGTCACAATGTCTTAACTTTGGAACTCATCCAAATCCATTATGGAACTTACTTTCCATTATATTGTGCCACCCTTAGTTTAGATTGAGATAAACTTAATTTGCACTTTGTGACAAAACTAGTATCAATGTAGTACTTTTACAATGAACTAACCATCTATTTGTCACTTCTACAAACAATATATTCTTAGTTCTTCCAAAAGATCATAAGAATATCCTTACTATTGTCCAATGATCATCTTACGAATCATTCTGGTATATGCTCACAACTTTTAGAGCATAGGACATATCTGGATTTGTACATATCACAGTATGATTGATATAAATACCCTTTGTGATTTCATACATCAAGTATCAATCTATACTTGATTATTTGTTTCACTTTCCCAAATGTCAATACACTTGAATATATCATCAACATTGAACTCATTCAATCCTTTCTGTGCGACAAGAACCTTTCTTGTAGTTTCTATATTGAACTCATTCAATATCTCGTCTATGTACTTCTGGCACAACCATATTAGCGTCTATTGATGCCAAATATTTGGGTTTTGCCTAAGTCTTTCATCAAGATGAAATTCTTATCTTGTGTTAATAAAAAGATACATCACTTCCAATCAACAATATGTCTCCTACATGATGTATTAGAAATATGTCTTAGCGCTCCCACTTAATTTCTTGCAAATGCAAGCATCTTCATTGTCTCTGATGAATTTAAACTTATTTAACAATTTCATCATTGTGAAGATTCCAACTCCGCGATGCTCACTTCAACCATTGAAGTTTGCATATGCTTTTAGCATCCTTTGATTTAACAAAACCCTATGGACCGTGTCATGCACATGTCCTAGGTAACAATTCTATTAGAAGAACTTGTTTTGTTTATTCAACTACCATATAACAAAATTATATGTAGTGGTTGCTACATTTATCCGTCTAGACTAAATATCGCTATGAAAGATCAAATCTTGTCATAGTCAACCCTTTGAACATCGTTGCGAACTCTTTCCCAACATGTCGACCATTTCATAGATGTGCAACATCCATGTCTATTTATTTATAGATCCAAACACAACTGTAAGGTCTTACACCTTTCTCGAGGGTCCTTCAAGTTCAAAACTTGATTTCTCTTGTATGGAACTATCACGGATTTTATGGCTTCATGCCATTTTACGGAGTCAGGGTCCATCATCGCTTCTTTGCATGTAGTCGGTTCATTATTCTTAAATAATGATTTAACCCTCAAATCTTGGTATTTGACAGTTTACCCGACCTACTTGTTTTAATAGGAACTTAGATCTCTGTGACCACAACCTTTGAGGCACGTGGGCCATGAGCATTGTTGCTGCCTCCGGAACACTTTTCGGCGCTGCGCAACTTTGATCATATAGCTAAGGTTCTTTTAACCTTATCAAAGTTCTATTGTCCTCCCACTTAACTTTTCACGAAAAATTCCTTCCCAAAGAAACTTGACGTTCTAAGTGACAAACACTTTTGTCTCTGGTGTTATGGAGGAATACTCAACAGTTATACAAAGACAGGTTCATCCGACTTTGGTTGCAAACATCTTTCTTATGCATAGCATACCAATGTTTAAGAAAGGACAACTTGGGTTTTATCCCAAACCATAACATATGGTGTCGTTTCAACGGATTATGATGAAGCTCTTTTCAGTGGAAAAACGGTAATCTCTAAAACTTTTAATCTTTAAAATACAATGGCAATTTTATGAATTACACCTTTGATCTCACCATGTCAAACAAGGTTTAATTACATATCTCGAATGCTCCATACTCTTATGGTGTTTCGGGAAATGCAAATCCACGGAACGATTCCTTAAATCTTAGGTATTATGCTAAACTCTGTAACTCAAATATCTTCCTTTATGATCTTTATCATAAACTATTTATATTCTTGTTAAAATGATTTTGCACTTCATCTTGAAAGTCTTTGAACTTTTCAAATGTTTCATACTTCATCCTTATTAAGTAAATATTCATATATTCACTCAAATTTTCGGAGAAAGCATATGAAGTTGAAATCCATCGCTCTTGACTACACATGATGGACTTCGTACAACAATATGTACAAATTCCAATAAGCTAGTCTTTCGTTCCCTTTTGGCCTATGAACGAAGTTTTAATTATCTCTAGGAAAGTTTCACAAGCGTCATTTGATCAAAATCAAAAGACTCCAAAATTCCATACATATGGAGTTTCTTCATGTTTTCTTTCCAATATAATTTAAACGGCGATGTCACTTCCTAAGTGATCTTTCAATCAATTTGTCTTTCGACATCTTTAGCATTAGCTTTATGGATGTGATTTTTCCAACGAGATTTGTGAATCATCCATCTTTGATGGATTACGGCAATTATTTGAACAACCCTTTTGTTCTCATAACACCTGATAAAACAAATCTTGAAGGCAAGCTTTGATGTTTAACGAGCAACACAATAACCCTTTATTTGTTCTCGATGAACATCATCACATATTCTTTTGCTAGTTACTTAGGCCATTGTAGTTCATGAATTCTGTTGTTTCGTATGACGATTCACACCAGCAAATTCAGTATCAAATACTTAATAACCACATTGTTTAATAAGCAAAGAATATAGCCATAACATGTATATCATCTATATACTTAAACTGAACAATTCTAGTCTTTTCTTTTCTGCCATATATTTATGAGATTCTCTTTCAGTATTTCCTTTTTCTGTTTGAAAGAATTTATCAACATTAATTATTGGAGTCATACATATGACACATAGTCCAAAACATGTATAGTTAAATACCAATGTCTTTGGACTTGCACCTTGAAGTAGATCACCATCATCAAATGTTTGGTGTTCTTTCAAATTCCTTTATTTAGTAATCTCTTGGTGTAGTAAACATTTTACCTACATCAAATATTCATCCTTATCATGGAATCGTCCATGATCAAACTACCTTTAGCTTATAACGATGAATTACGAGTATAATGTTGCTATCCAAAACCTTTAGGAGGATTAGGACAACAAGTGTCTACAACCCTTTGCAAATTCTCATCAAAATATGAGAACATGAACTTTGCCATATTATACTCTATCATGTTGCAACCAAAACTTCGTTTCAGATATCACAATATCTTCCACACATCATGGTTTCTGAAACAACTCTTTCAGATCCTTAGATAACCTTGATATTAGGAGAATCCTTTGAATATCAAGAATCATGGAGACAAACATGATACTTATATACTAACATTGGAATTGTTACTCTTGATTTTAATACCAATTATTAAACTTCATGGAGTAACCGGAACTTACTGAAAGTTTGCAATAGGACTTTTAAACTTTAGATTAACACTTCAAAACAATACGATACCAGTTCGTAAAGTAACTAACCAGAATTCTATAGTTCTATCATCTCAATTATAACTAAGCGCAAGGTGGTAAACGGATGCCAATGACTACAACAACTATGCAAATTCACTTTGATTTAGTTTATGATAAATTGAGTTCTAATTAATAATTAAATTTAATCTAGGTGAACTCCCACTCAAAACAATATCCCTCACATTGTTTTAGTGATCACACGAACCAAATCCACCACATCAAAACCGATCATCACGAGAGTTGATATAGCTTCAATGGCGAACAATCAACATGTTCATCATATCTACTATATGACTCATGCTCTACCTTTCGGTAATCCGTGTTCCTGAGGCCATGTATGTACATGCTAGGCTCGTCAAGATCAAACCTTAGTTTCTGCATGAGCAAATCTGGCTTGCTCACGTTGTATACACTTGTAGAATCTAACACACCCGATCATCACGTGGTGCTTCGAAACAACAAGCTTTAGCAACGGTGCCAACTAAGGGTGAACACTTTATGACTTGAAATTCATGTGCATGAGGGATCATCTTATAATGCTACCGTCGTCTACTAAGCAATACAAGATGCATAAAGGATTAACATCACATGCAATTCATAATATGTGATATGATATGGCCTTTCTTCTTGTGCTTCCAATCTCCATCTTCAAGCACGAACATGATCTCCATCATCATCGGCATTGCATCAAGGTCAATGACGCTGCTCCATGGTTGTCGTCCACCGGCTTCAACTATTACAACTACCTTGAATAGACACGCGGGTCTTAACAGAAATTAAAGACAACCATATGGCTCCTGCCGGTTGCCGACTTACAATAAGGAACATTGCATACATCATATATAATCACAATCATGGCCATATCACATCACTGCACACCCCTGCAAAACAAAGTTAGACGCCTCTACTTTCTTTGCATATTTTACGTGGTTTGGGGCTTTCAATAAGTGTTGTTCTAACTTACGAACAAGAACCACAACATTGATACTAGTATTGTTAATCACCCGTTGTAAATTGGATCTTAACTATGCTAGGAGAAACAGGCACCCGCAAAGCCACTTATGCAGTACAAGTTGCATGTCAAGCGTGGAGCAAGTCTCATGAACGATGTCATGTAAGGTTAGCCCGGGCCGCTTCATCCCAACATACCGCAAGATGCAAAGTACACAAGAAGCAATCGACAATAAAAGCATCAACGCCCACAATGACCATTGTGTTCTACTCGTGCAACAGATCTACATATAGACACGGCTCTGATACCACTGTAGGGGTTCGTAGTATGGAAAACAAAAAATTTCTATCGCATACAAACAAACAAGCTAAGATCTATCTACTAGATTGTAGCAACGAGTCGATAGAGGAACTCACCCTCGAAGATTCCAAAGCGGTTAACGAGAGCAGATTCTCGTGGGTGATGTAGTCGTACACTTCCGATCTCAAGATCGCGTAGACGATCCTTCCGGCGCTGCGTTCCGGCAGCGCTTCCGCAGTCGGTCACACGTTCGGTACTCGACGAAGACCTTCCTCTCCCTTGTTCCAGCAGGCAGCGGAGGTTGTAGCACTCTCCTCGTGATTCCGGCAGCACAACGGCGTGGTACCGGAAGTAGAGGGGAGATCCCGCAGGGCTTCGCCTTAAGCCGGTGCGAGTATGGTGGAGTATGAGAGAGGCTATTAGTGGTCTAGTAATTAGACACACCAATTATAAGGCTCTAAACCAATTAGAAGGCTCTAAACCGAAGGCTAAAGCAATTAGAAGCTCTAAACCGAAACGGCTCTAAACCGGAGGTAGAAGATAGGAACTTGTGTGTGCTAGGAGGGGAGCCCTGCCCCTCCTTATATAGATGGGAGGGGCCGACGGACAAGGGGAGGGGATTCCCTCCCCAAGTCGGCTTGGTGGTGCGCCGGCCAAGGGAGGAACCCTCCCCAATTCGGCCTCCACCAATCCTCCTTCTCCTCTTTCCGAAAACTGGCAGTTCGACTTTTCAAACTAGCCGTTTGACTTTTCAAACTAGGATTTGAATTAACCCTTTATTTCGGACAGCGATGACACTTATTACATGATGCAATCATACCAACTTTGATACAACACATTCATGTACCCCTTCCCCCCCGGAGTGCCGGACATTCCGGAACCTTCTAGAACATTCCCGATGAAAACACCGGAATCATTCCCGAACTCCGAAACGGGACTTTCCTTATATGAATCTTATTTTCCGGACCATTCCGGATCACCTCGTGATATCCCAGATCCCATCCGAGACTCCGAACAACATTCGGTCTCTTTCTCATAATACCATAACTACTCAAACAACGTCGAATCCTTAAGTGTGTCTCCCTACGGTTCGTGAATTATGCGGACATGATCGAGACACTTCTCCGAACAATAACCAATAGAGGAATCTGGAAATTCATATGGCTCCCACATATTTCTACGATTACTTTGCGATCGAATGAACCACTTACATACGATACCAATTTCCCTTTGTCTCACGATAGTTTACTTATCCGAGGTTATGATCGTCGGTATCTCTGCATACCTAGTTCAACCTCGTTACCAATAAGTACTCTTTTCTCGTTCCCGTGATATGTGATCCCTTGTGAGCCAGTCACATGCTTGCAAGCTAATTGGATGACATTCCACCGAGAGGGCCCAGAGTATATCTATCCGTCATATGGATGGACAAATCCCACTCTTGATCCATGTGTTTCAACCAATACTTTCCGAACACTCAATGCCACCTTTATATCCACCCAGTTACGGTGTGGTGTTTGATGTCATCAAAGCATCCATCCGGTAAAGGTGATATGCATGATCTCATGGTCGAAGGAATTAGGTTACTATGTATCAGAAAGCATATAGCAATTGAACTAATGAAATGACTTGATCTTTATGCTACGCTTATCTATAGGAGTATGTCCATCACATCATTCTACTAATGATATGACCCTGTTGTTAATAACATCTCTATGTTCATGATCAGGAAACCATGATCATATATTAACCAACAAGCTAGTTTAACAAGAGGCTTTACTAGGGACTCTTATTTTAGTTTACAAATCACACAAGTATTAATGTTTCCGGTTAATACAATTATAGCATGGTATGTAAACATTTATCATAAGTGTGAAGATATGATAACAACCACTTTATTATTGCCTCTTGGGCATATCTCCAACATTAACACCGGAGTTTGGCAACCATAATATCACCGTTGTGGCTTTCCGTAGGTAAGAATCGTTCTTAGCATCTACTCCCATAAAGCCACGTAAAACATGCAACAACAAAGTAGAGGCGTCTAACTTGTTTTTGCAGGGAGTGTTTTCTGTGATATGGTATGGCCCAAGATGTGATGTGTATATTGTATGCGATGATCATGTTTTGTAATGTTTCACGACTTGCATGTCGATGAGTACACAACCGGCAGGAGCCATATGGTTGTCTTTATAATTGTGTATGACCTGCGAGTCAACTTCTTATACGCCATGTAATAGCTTTACTTTATCGCTAAGTAGTTAGCAATAGTTGTAGTTGCTATTCGTGGTGGAGGCAATCATGGTGGAGTGATGGAGATCATGCCGGAACGCACAAGATGGGGATCATTGCGCGAAGATTGGCTATACCATGTCACATAAAGTTATATGCATGTGATGTTTATCCTTTTATGTATCTTATCATGCTTAGATCGCGACGGTAGCATTATAAGATGATTCCTCACTTAAAGATCAAGATAAAAACTATGTTCTCCCCAAGTATGCACCGTTGCGAAAGTTCGTCGTGTCCAAGCATCACGTGATGATCGGGTGCTATAGACTCTACGCTCACATACAACGGGTGCAAGCCAGTTTTTGCACATGCGGAAATACTTGGGTCTAACTTGACGAGCCTAGCATGTACAGACATGGCCTCGGAACACAAGAACCGAAAGGTTAAGCATGAGTCATATGAATGATATGATCGACACTTCGTTGTCCACCATTGAAACCACATCTCTTCTCGTGATGATCGGATTAGGTGTGGTGAATTTGGATCGTGTTCACTAAACAACTTGAGGGATGTTGAATTTAGTGGGAGTTCATCTAGTAATTTGATTAAGTTGAACTATTTATCATGAACATAGTCTAAATTGTACTTGCAAATACTGTAGATCCAATGGCCAAGTCCAACTTCAACTTCAACGTTTTTGCTGAGAAAGAAAAGCTTAGAAACAATGGGTCTAACTTCACCAACTGGTTCCGCAATCTAAGAATCATTCTGTCTGGCGGACAAAAGGACTATGCCCTTGAGAAAGCGTTAGGTAACCCCCCTGCTGCAACTGCGCCAGCTGATGAGAAAGCTGTCTATCAGTCGCGCAAAGATGATTATGGTGTGATTAAGAGCACCATGTTGTTTGCTATGGAATCGGAGCTTCAAAATCGTTTTGAAACCTATCCCGGGCCCTTTGAGATTTTCGAGGAGCTGAAAACCATGTTTCAGACTCAAGCCCGTTCTGAGAGATATGAGATCTATGAGAAGTTCTTTAACTGCAAGATGGAGGAAGGGAGTTCCGTTAGTGAGCACGCCATAAAGATGTCGGGCTACACTCAACGCCTTGAGCAACTGGAATGCACGATTCCAGAGGAGCTCAATATTGACAGGGTTCTGCAATCACTCCCTCCCAGCTACAAAAGTTTTGTAGTGACTCATAATCAGATTGGTTCCACTGATACGATCACCGAGCTCTTCGCAAAGCTGAAGGCTGCGGAAGTGGACATCAAGAAGGATAATCATGTGTTGATGGTCAACAAGCCCTCCTTTAAGAAAGGTAAGGGAGCAAAGAAGCCCTTCAAGAAGGGCGGCGGCGAGCGCAATGCCCCTGCTGAGAAGAAGCTCAGGTCTGGTCCCAAGCCGGACACTGAGTGCTTCTATTGCAAGGACAAGGGTCACTGGAAGCGCAACTGTCCGAAGTACTTAGCGGACAAGAAGGCTTGCACCATCAAAGGTATATTTGATATACATTTTATTGATGTTTTCCTTACTAGCCCTCGTTGTAGTGCCTGGGTATTTGATACCGGTTCAGTTGCTAATATTTGTAACTCGAAACAGGAGCTACGGAATAGACGGCGGCTTGCGAGGGATGAGGTGACGATGCGCGTTGGCAACGGATCAAGAGTTGATGTGATGGCCGTCGGCACGCTCTCCTTAGTTTTACCTTCGGGATTAGTTTTAAACCTTAATAAATGTTATTATGTGCCTGCGTTGAGCATGAACATCATTTCCGGATCGTGTTTATTGCAAGACGGTTATTCATTTAGATCGGAGAATAATGGTTGTTCTATTTATATGAGTAACATCTTTTATGGTCATGCACCTCTTGTGAATGGTTTATTTCTTCTAAATCTCGAAAGGGATGAAACACACATCCATAACATTGAGGCTAAGAGATGCAAAGTAGATAGTGATAATACTACTTATTTGTGGCACTGTCGTCTAGGTCATATTGGAGTAAAGCACATGAAGAAACTCCATTCTGATGGACTTTTGGAGTCTCTTGATTTTGAATCATTTGACACATGTGAACCATGCCTCATGGGCAAGATGATCAAAACCCCGTTCTCCGGTATGATGGAGCGAGCAACGGACTTGTTGGAAATCATACATACCGATGTATGCGGACCGATGAGTGTTTCGACGCGCGGTGGATATCGCTATTTCCTCACTTTTACCGATGACTTAAGTAGATATGGGTATATCTATTTAATGAAACATAAATCTGAAACGTTTGAAAAGTTCAAAGAATTTCAGAATGAAGTGGAGAACCATCGTAACAGAAAGATTAAGTTTCTACGATCCGATCGTGGGGGCGAATATTTGAGTTATGATTTTCTCACGCATCTTAAAACAAGCGGAATTGTTTCGCAACTCACGCCACCTGGAACACCACAGCGCAATGGTGTGTCTGAACGCCGGAATCGAACCCTATTAGATATGGTCCGATCGATGATGTCTCTTACTGATTTGCCGTTATCATTTCGGGGTTATGCATTAGAAACCGCTGCATTCACTTTAAATAGGGCTCCATCTAAATCCGTTGAGACGACACCGTATGAACTGTGGTTTGGTGCTAAACCTAAGTCGTCGTTTCTTAAAGTTTGGGAATGCGAAGCTTACGTCAAGAAGTTGATGCCGGACAAGCTCGAACCCAAAGCGGAGAAATGCATCTTCATAGGATACCCTAAGGAAACTATTGGGTATACCTTCTATCACAGAACCGAAGGCAAAGTGTTTGTCGCAAAGAACGGTTCCTTTCTTGAGAAGGAGTTTCTCTCGAAATAAGTGAGTGGGAGGAAAGTAGATCTAGACGAGGTTATTGAACCTTCTCTTGAATTGGAGAGTAGCGCAGCACCTGAAATTGTTCCAGTGCCGCCTGCACCAACAATAGAGGAAGCTAATGACAAGGATCATGAAGCTTCGGACGATGCTGCTACTGAACGTCGCAGGTCGACAAGGTCGCGTGCCCCTCCTGAGTGGTACGGCAACCCTGTCTTGACTGTCTTGTTGGTAGAAGACAGTGAACCTACGAACTATGAGGAAGCGATGATGAGCCCAGACTCTGAGAAATGGCTGGAAGCCATGAAATCCGAATTGGGATCCATGAGCGAAAACCAAGTATGGACTTTGGTGGATCCTCCTAGCGACCGAAAGGCCGTTGAGTGCAAATGGATTTTCAAAAAGAAAACGGACGCGGATGGTAATGTTACCGTCTATAAAGCACGGCTTATCGCAAAAGGTTTTCGACAAGTTCAAGGTGTTGACTACGATGAGACTTTCTCTCCCGTAGCGATGTTTAAGTCCATTCGGATTTTATTAGCAATTGCTGCGTTTCATGATTATGAAATATGCCAGATGGATGTCAAGACTGCTTTCCTCAATGGCAACATTGATGAAGAGTTGTATATGATGCAACCCGAAGGTTTTTTCGATCCTAAGGATGCTAGTAAAGTATGCAAACTTCAGCGTTCCATTTATGGGTTGAAGCAAGCATCTCGGAGTTGGAACCTTCGTTTTGATCAAGTGATCAAGAGCTTTGGATTTGTTCCAAATTGCTACGAAGCTTGCATCTACAAGAAAGTGAGTGGGAGCTCGGTGACGTTTCTGGTACTGTAGGTGGATGACATATTGATTATCGGAAATGACATCAACATGCTTAACGATGTGAAGAGTTATTTGAACAAGTGTTTTTCAATGAAAGACCTAGGTGAAGCTGCTTATATATTGGGCATCAAAATCTATAGAGATAGACAAAGACGCCTGATAGCTTTAAGCCAAAGTACATACCTAGACAAAGTTCTGAAAAGGTTCAGAATGGATAAGGCAAAGAAAGGTTCAGTGCCTATGTTGTCAGGTAAGATATTGAGCAAGGCTCAGTGTCCATCTACGGTAAATGATAGGGAAGCTATGAGCTAAGTGCCTTATGCCTCGGCCATAGGTTCCATCATGTATGCCATGCTGTGTACTAGACCGGATGTGTCCAATGCTCTTAGTTTGACGAGCAGATATCAAAGTGATCCAGGAGTGGAACACTGGACAGCCGTGAAGAACATCCTAAAGTACCTAAATAGAACTAAAGAAATGTTCTTAGTCTATGGGGGTGATGAACAGCTTGTCGTAAAAGGTTACGTCGATGCTAGTTTCGACACCGACAAGGATGATTCTAAATCTCAGATAGGATACGTTTATATTTTGAATGGAGGAGCTGTGAGCTGGAGAAGCTGCAAGCAAAGCGTGATCGCGGGATCTACAGTAGAAGCGGAATACATGGCTGCTACAGAAGCGTCAAGTGAAGGAGTTTGGATCAGAAACTTCATCACTGAGCTTGGCGTGGTTCCAAGTGCATTGGACCCACTGGAGATATTGTGTGACAACACTGGCGCCATAGCACTCGCTAAGGAACCAAGATATCATCCAAAGACCAAGCATATCAACCGCAAGTTTCATATAATCCGAGATTATATAGCAGATGGAGATCTGAATATTAGCAAAGTACATACGGATCTGAATGTCGCAGATCCATTGACTAAACCTCTTCCACGTGTAAAACATGATCAACACCTCAGTGCCATGGGTGTGAGATTTTTGCCAGATGTAAACTAGATTATTGACTCTAGTGCAAGTGGGAGACTGTTGGTATTATGCCCTAGAGGCAATAATAAAGATGTTATTATTATAATTCTTGTTCATGATAAAGTTTATGTTCCATGCTAGAATTGTATTAAGCGGAAACTTTAATACTTGTGTGGTTTGTAAACAACACCGTGTCCCTAGTACGCCTCTATGGACTAGCTCATTGATCAATGATGGTTAAGGTTTCCTAACCATAGACATGAGTTGTCAATTGATAATGAGATCATATCATTGGGAGAATGATATGGTGGATAGACCCAAACAAAGCAGAGCAATTAGATCGTGTCATCGTGTTCGTCTTTGCGAAGCTTTTCCTATGTCAAATATTGTATTCCTTAGACCATGAGATAATGCAACTCCCTGGTATCGGAAGAAAGCTTTGAGGTCATCAAACGTCATCCTATGAGAGGGTGATCATAAAGGTGTCTCTCAGGTGATCGGAAAGTATCTGTTGGGTTGTATGTATCGAGATGGAATTTTGTCCCTCCCAAGTCGGAGAGATATACTTCGGGCCCACTCGGTAATCGATATCAACACCGCTTGCAAGCATGTGGTTAAGGAGTTAATCACAAAGTGATATCGGATTACGGAACGAGTAAAGTACTTGCTGTGAACGAGATTGAACTAGGTATGACGGTACCGACGATCGAATCTCGGGCAAGTAAAATATCGCGAGACAAAGGGAATATATATATGGGATTGATTGAATCCTGGCATCGTGGTTCATCCGATATGATCATCGATGAATGTGTGGGAGTCAATATGGGTGCCCAGACCCCGCTGTTGATTATTGATAGAAGATCATGTCTGCATATTCTCGAACCCGCAGGGTCACACACTTAACGTGTCTCGACGCTAGGATAGATTGGATAATTGGTTTATGAATTTTTGTTCGGCGACTGTTTGTAGGCGAAGCCCTGCAGCAGAAATTCTCCACCATATACACCACGCCGTCGTGTTGTAGATCCAATCTATCTCTCCACCATACTCGTTGGTCCGAGGAAGGAGGAGACGTCGAGGTGCTGCACGTGTGCATCTCACGGAGGCACCGCCACTTGTGGTGCTAGATCGGATCGGATCGCGAGGAGGAGAAGCGAGTATGACTACATCACCCACGTTCCGACGAACGTTCCGCTGTGCGAATCTTCAAGGGTATGAAGATCTAATCCAATCTCTCTCGTTGTTTGCATCTCCTAGATTAGATCTTGGCTTTCCCTCTGTTCGCTCCGTAGAAAATTTTGATTTACTATGCCGCTAAACCCTTCAAATAAAAGCACCACCGCCCACAATGACCATTGTGTTCTACTCATGCAACAGATCTACATATGGACCTGGCTCTGATACCACTGTAGGGGTTCGTAGCATGGAAAACAAAAAATTTCTACAACATGCAAACAAACAAGCCAAGATCTATCTACTAGATTGTAGCAACGAGTCGATAGAGGAACTCACCCTTGAAGATTCCAAAGCGGTTAACGAGAGCAGAATCTCGTGGGTGATGTAGTCGTACTCTTGCCGATCTTAAGATCGTGTAGACGATCCTTCCGGCGCTGCATTCCGGCAGCGCTTCCGCAGTCGGTCACACGTTCGGTACGCGATGAAGACCTTCCTCTCCCTCGTTCCAGCAGGCAATGGAGGTTGTAGTACTCTCCTCGCGATTCCAGCAGCACGACGGCGTGGTGTCGGAAGTAGAGGGGAGATCCCGCAGGGCTTCGCCTTAAGCCGGTGCGAGTATGGTGGAGCAAGAGAGGCGCCTTGGCGATCTAGGGTTTAGAAGCACCAAGGGGGGAGCTTGGCCGGCGGCTAGGGCTTGGGCAAGCCCCAAGTCGGCGAGTTGGAGAAACCCTAGGAGGCGGCGGCGACTTGGAGGAGGCCGGCGGCTAGGGCTAGGGTTTTGGGTGTGTTGGGTGTGTGGGAGAGGGGCAGCCCTGCCCCTCCTTATATAGGTGGGAGGGTGCGGCTTGGGAGGAGGGAGTCCTCCCCCAAGTCGGCCTCCTTGGCTGGCGGGTGGAGGGAGGAGACTTCCTCCCCAAGTAGGTTTCCTACTCTCCCTCCACCAAGCAAACTTGTCGTTTGACTTTTTCAAATTGGCGTTTGACTTTCAAACTAGGATTTGATTTCTCCCTTTATTTTGCCCAGCCAAGTAACCTAGTACATGATGCAACCATTCCACACTGTCATGACACATACATGTACTCTTCCCCTCCGGAGTGCCGGACCTTCCGGACCCTTCTAGAACATTCCTGGTGAAAACACCGGAATCATTCCCCAACTCTGAAACAGGACTTTCCTTATATGAATCTTATTCTCCGGACCATTCCGGATCTCCTCATGATATCCAGATCCTATCCGAGGCTCCGAACAACATTCGGTCTCTTACTCATCATTCCATAACTACTCAACAACATCGAATCCTTAAGTGTGTCTCCCTACGGTTCGTGAATTATGCGGACATGACCGAGACACTTCTTCGATCAATAACCAATAGAGGAATCTGGAAATTCATATGGCTCCCATATATTTCTACGATTACTTTGCGATCGAATGAACCACTTACATACGATACCAATTTCCCTTTGTCTCACGATAGTTTACTTATCCGAGGTTTTGATCGTCGGTATCTCTGCATACCTAGTTCAACCTTGTTACTGATAAGTACTCTTTTCTCATTCCCGTGGTATGTGATCCCTTGTGATCCAGTCACATGTTTGCAAGCCAATTGGATGACATTCCACCGAGAGGGCCCAGAGTATATCTATCCGTCATATGGATGGACAAATCCCACTCTTGATCCATGTGCCTCAACCCATACTTTCCGAACACTCAATGCCACCTTTATAGCCACCCAGTTACGGTGTGGTGTTTGATGTCATCAAAGCATCCTTCCGGTGATGGTGATTAGCATGATCTCATGGTCGAAGGAATTAGGTTACTATGTATCAGAAAGCTTATAGCAATTGAACTATTAAAATGACTTGATCTTTATGCTACGCTTATCTATAGGAGTATGTCCATCATACCATTCTCCTAATGATATGACCTTGTTATTAACAACATCTCAAATGCTCATGACCAAGAAACTATGATCATCTATTAATAAACAAGCTAGTATTATAAAGAGGCTTTACCAGGGACTTTAATTTAGTTTACAAATCACACAAGTATTAATGTTTCTGGTTAATACTGTTATAGCATGAATGTAAACATTTATCATAAACACAAAGATATAATAATAACTACATTTATTATTTCCTCTAGGGCATATCTCCAACAGTATGATGCAGTACAGGAGGCAAGTTTCCCTCAGTAAGAAACCGAGGTTATCGAACCAGTAGGAGGAAGGAAACGTCCCAAAGGTGTTGCAAGCAACGTGGAAACCCGCACAACAAAAACTCAAGACTTTGCCCCAACTAACAGTGAGGTTTTCAATCTCACCGGTTGTTGTAACAAAGGATTAACTGTATGGTGTGGAAGGTGAAAGTGGTTTGCAGCAAGTAAACAGTAACAGTGGAATATGTATCAATGATAAAGATTGGACTGGGGTCCATAGTTCACTAGAGGTGCTCTCCTTAGATAAACAAACATGGCATGAAGGGTAAATAAATTACAGCAGGGCAATTGACATGACTGAGCAAGGCATAACAATGCAATACTAGACATAAAGATCCTATGAGATTCGATTGGGCAATACAATAATATACATAGACCGCCATCCAACTGCATCTATGACTAGAAGTCCACCTTTGGGTTATCATTCGAACCCCCTCCAGTATTAAGTTGCAAGCAACAGACAACTGTTTTAAGCAAAGTGTGTAAGGTAAACAATCCACTTGTTCCATGAACAAGAGACCGTTGTTTTATCCCTAGTGGCAACAACACATCTACTACCGTAGAGATTTATGTCACTTCCCTTGATAAGTAGAGGCATGAACCCACTATCGAGCATAGATACCCCCTCTTGGAGTTACTAGCAACTACTTGGCCAAGATAGCTAATAACAATGGAGAGCATGCAAGATCACAAACAACACAGACATGATAGAATCAATAAGACAAAACCATTAATCAATCTGATATATTAATCTCAATATACATCGGATCCCCGTAAACACAACATGCATGCTTACAAATAGATTAGATCTTGATCATGAACGGAGCTCACAAGATCTATACATGAAAGCACAAGGAGGAGATACAACCATCCAGCTACTACATGGACCCGTAGTCCAAGGTGGAACTACTCACGCTTCATACCGGAGGTTGGCATGATGAAGAAGAAGGCCTATGGGATGATCTCCCCTCTAGCAGGGTGTCAGAAAGAACTTTAGATCACCCCGATCTAGGGACGATGGTGGCGGCGGCTACAGACGGTTTCGTGGAATTTTGATTGGGTGCTTAGGGTTTTGGCATCGGGGGGACTTTATAGGCGAAGAGGCGAGGCAGGGGGGCCACCATGGCAGCTGCACCCCCTGGCGTGCCCAGCCCTAGGTCGCGCCGCCAGGGGATGTGCCCCCCTGGTGAGCCTACTCCGTATCATATTCTCGCTTCGTGTTGCCCACGGTAAAATATTGACTTTGGCTTTTGTCCCGTCCAATTCCGAGAATATTGATTTTTTGCCTTTCTGGAACCAAAAACAGAAGAAAACAGGCAACTGACACTGTGGAAACTTGTTAATAGGTTGGTTCCAGAAAACATATAAAAACACCTCAAAGTGTGGACAAAGCAAAGCAAAGTAGATATTAAACAAGCATGGAACATAAAAATTTATAGATACGTTTCCGACGTATCATGGTCAATCATTGCATAGGTAGTGGGTCAGTGGCATGGTATCACTGTAAGTAAGGAAGTAAGCACATGATAAGTGGGTGTGCGCATGGAAAACCACACGCTCTAACTTTATAGCTGGAGCCTTGGGCGCGAATTGGAGACAGGAAGTGCCGAGAACATGTGGGGAGGTGCATTGGTGCATGTTAACGCCGCCGCATGGGGAAGGCCTAGCATCGATGCATGGGGAAGCCATTAACGGAGAATGGGTGTCCCGCCTACCTCCGCCTTATGAACCGTTGCCGCCATTAGTAACCACTCATTGTGCCTATGACAAGGATGGCCCACTTGTTGATATCTGACATGACATCGCGTACACCTTATATCAAGCTCGTCGGCAAGCCCTCCTATGGGGCGGGGTCAACCTGGGGGCACTGGACATTTTACTAGGCCGCGTCAGATGCATGCAACATGGCTTTGGACACCGTGACTGAGCATGGTTTTGTGTCCGACGCGCCCAATAGCCATTTGGGGAGCCATTTGGGGCTCGTGGATGAGGATGCTCTAAGATGTTTATTTTTGTTTTGTTGTGTTCAGGGTTTCACACCACATGAGTGCTAAAACGAGAATTGAGGGCACATATGGCGCCCAACTCGTATCTTCCCTCTCTATCTCGTTCCAAGATCCGTGATGGCATCTTTGCAAATTTACTCCTACAAAAGGTGGGAAGTGACCTCAAACACTACAAAATACCCCTTCGCCTAAAATGCGGTATTTTTATATGGCACAAGCCCAAATTTATTTTTCTTGGCGGATGAGCATTAAGGACACCAAGTCGGGGCATCGGATGATTATGCCCCGTGGAAGACTTTATCCGTAGGATTTTGGTGCCATGGTAGGTGGCCGACAAGCCTGACACTATGTTATGTCATGGTAGTTTGAGGGGAAGCATATACTATTACGCTATGAATTCTACGCGACCTTTACAATTGACCAGACCAAGAGGCTGGTCAATTTTTCAAATAAGTCCTCTTAAGTCAAAGTAACCTTACTATTTAGAGTAACTAAATGAACCTTATTATTCACAGTAATTAAATATAACTATAAAAAGACTTTAAATATTATACTAGACAAATGGGACAAATAGGTCTTCATGTATAAGTATTAATCAACTGTACTAACACCTCATCCTAACCTAGGCTTAGGAGTGCTTACCACCATTGCTTTTGTGGATTAGAAGTATTGGATCATTGCCATATATGAAGTAGTTGTCGTTGTGTGGTGGTGTTTGCGATGAAGATGCACCGCCAAGTGGAGACTGGTATGAGACATGAGAGGGAGAAGAGAGATAGAGGTAATGATTGTTGGCTGTTTATGGGACTTATACGTGAAAGGACGAGCTATCTGATTAGCTTCTCGAGTCATGCAACTTGCGCTTCATATTTTTGTCAGGAAAATATTAATATGAATAAATTGATATAGATAAGAAAAATTATCCATTTAGGGTCCGTACACACATGCGGTCTAAATGGGATGTATCTGTAGAGACAAATGTGATGCCTCCCGTACTTTCTAGGTGTGTGTGTAGAAGATTCTCATCTGACACTTGTTCACATATACATGTATTTTCTTTGCACACTCAAAAAATAAGAGTGAATTACGTATGTCATCCATATTTATGATTTGCGGGTGATGGCTACTCCTATTAAATTTTCCAGCTGTATATTTTCTTGTCTTTTAGTGGTGCAATAGTTACCAATTTTAACAATTCCCCTCCAATTATGACAATTTGAGCTAGCTTGATGGGCTACATGGAAGGCAATTTAGATACCAAGTTGAAAGCATACTTGATCTGTGTGTGTTTTCTATATTTGAAAAAATTCCGCATGATGACACCAACTTTGTGTGTGCTCGTTGAGACTCTAAGTGCTGAGTGATGTAGCAATAGTGTTTTTTCCACAAGGATGACTCTAGGGTTATATCAAACTCTCGGGGATCTAAGATACATCCTTATTCTAGCCTCTTCATCATGGAGACAGTAATATGATGATGTTGGAGATTGGTGAGTTCTAACCTGGGATGGCTCTAACGGCAGTTCCTCCTCCAATCTTTGTTTGTTCTGATTTTGTGTCATGTTTTTTTTTCTTCTCCATCTCTTCTGAGATCTCATTGGGGGACCTTATTATAGACATTTTTAGGTCAAGACTCGGAGTTGGAGATCAATTCTGATGGTCGTGGGTGCTCTAGGAGGGGACGCGCATAGGTGGCGTTGTCCCCCTTGAGACGCATCACATGGGTTATTTTGGGCCTCTGTGCTCTGCTTGTGAGGTTCTAGCGTAGGCGGTCCCATAGCCTTCAACATCTTGGACTTCTTATGGATGATCTCTGGAGGTAGAGATGGCGTAGGGGACGTTGATGTCGACGTTTAAGGTCGGCAGGCGAGGCACATGGCAGGGGAAGAGCATATTCGGGTTGAATCCGCTTTCGAACTCGGGGGACGAAGAGCCTCTGGCGCGGGTTCGCCTGGATCTTCTGGAACATCGCCGGCGAGATCGGCGATAACCACGACACGCTATAATAGGCTGCGACGAGAGGCAGCGAACAGGCCATGGCCATACGGGCGGCGCGCTCGGATGCCGATTTTGCCTCTGTGATCGCGTGCGCCTCCTCCGACTTCAGCGTCCGCTCCCTCCGTCTGTCTGTTTCGATCTTCTTTCACTGGCAATCCTACGCCCAGTCTGCGTCTGTCCAGCCTTTCGACTTTGGCGTCAGCTTTCTTGCCTGCCCGACAGATTTTTTAAGTGTCCGCGTTTATTTAGGACCAGAAACAACCCGTAATATGGCTCTATATTATTGATATGTTACAAAAAACTTCTTTCAAATAGCTTCTTCTCCTTTGGTACGCCAACGGTGGAGCGGGGTTTGATGAATTCCTTGGGCGGCATGGCAGGCGAGAGCTCGGGAAACTGGTGGGAGTTGTGGCGGGGAAAGGAGAAGAAAGGCGAGGATGGGGAGAATAAAGGCGGTAGCTTGGCCTTGTGTCATCACAGTCGTGGCCCACCCGTTTTTTCGTTTCGGTTACAATTACGACATGTAAATAACGAAGAACGAAAATGAAATCACAGGAAGGGGACACCGATTTAACGTGGAAAACCCTCTCCAACAAAGAGAGGAAAAAACCACGGGCGCCAGCCATCAAAACTTCACTATATCGAGGAGTGTTTACAAACGCCAGGGATTTCACAGATGCAACTATTCCCAACCGGCGGCTTACAAGGGGTTTATATATCGGTGGAAACCTAGGTCTTTGACGATCCGTACCATACCCTAAACCCTTGTCGTTACACTCGGCCCAAGCCTCCGGCGACAGTCCACGCTCCACTCTTCAAAAGTTGGCCTATACTTTGTAGAATTTGGATCAACATATAACAAACTCCACCTTGAGACAAATTCCTCCTTGTAGCATCAACAACAACCATCTCCCTGAACAAACAAAGCAAATAATTTCGGCGCCAATAGCCACTTGGGCTAATCAGTTAAACCAACTAAGTTCGAGCAAAGCTCAAACTTAGCAACAGGAACATGTTTAGTCATCATATCAGCAGGATTATCATGAGTGCTGATCTTGCATACCTTTAATTTACCTTGAGCAACAATGTCTCTAACAAAATGGTACTTGACATCAATGTGCTTAGTTCTCTCATGGAACATCTGATCTTTTGTAAGGTATATGGCACTTTGACTGTCACAAACAAAGTAATGCAAGAATCATCTCCAAAAATATCAGCAAACAAACCTTTCAACCAAACGGATTCTTTGCAAGCTTTAGCAATAGCCATGTATTCAGCTTCAATAGTAGATTGTGCAACAACAGCCTGCAATGTATCCTTCCAGCTAACAGCACAACCACCAACATTAAACACATAACCTGTGAGGTATCTTCTCTTATCCAAATCGGCAGCAAAATCTGAATCCACATAGCCAACGAGTCCCTCACCGGTCCTGCCAAACCTCAAACAAGCATTGGAAGTGCCAAGAAGGTACCTGAACAGCCTTCCAATGTTCTTTACCAGGATTATCCATGTATCTACTTATCAAACTCATAGCATATGATAAATCAGGACGAGAACAAACCATGGCATACACCAAAGAACCAACAACACTAGAATATGGCACCTTTGACATGTACTCAAACTCTTCATCAGTAGTAGGACATTGAGAATCTGACAATTTAAAATGAGGAGCAATAGGAGTACTAACTGAGTTGGCACCATCCATATTAAAACGATGAACAACTTTCTTAATGTAACTTTGCTGACTAAGAAATAACAAACCAGATTTTCTATCGCGGGTAATCTCCATACCTAAGATCTTCTTAGCAGCACCAAGATCCTTCATCTCAAACTCACTACTTAGGTGTGCCTTCAAAGTAGTGATTTATTTCATGCCCTTGGCAGCAATTAACATATCATCAACATATAGCAGCAAGTATATAGGTGACCCATCAACAAACTTGATATAAACACAACTATCATATTTAGACCTCTCAAAACCATGTGAGATCATAAATGAATCAAACCTTTTATACCACTGTCTTGGATATTGCTTTAAGCCATAAAGAGACTTCTTTAATTTGCACACAAAATCCTCTTTACCAGGCACTATGAACCCTTCTGGTTGGTCCATGTATATTTCCTCATCAAGCTCTCCATGCAGAAAAGCAGTCTTGACATCTAACTGCTCAAGCTCAAGATCACGCATAGCCACAATACTAAAGAAAGTGCGAATGGAACTATGCTTTACAACTAGGGAGAACACATCATTGTAATCAATACCTGGAATCTGGCTGAACCCTTTTGCTACTAACCTTACCTTGTACCTTGAAGGCTCTTTGGGAGACAGACCTTCCTTTTTTCTTGAAGATCCACTTGCAGTAGACCGCCTTCTTTTGTTTAGGCAAGCGCACAACATCCCATGTGCCGTTTTTCTCAAGCGATTGCATCTCTTCTTGCATAGTAGAAACCCACTTCTCGCGGTCAATAGATGCAATGGCTTCATTATTTGTAGCAGGTTCAGAATCTTTCTCCACCTGTTCAACACAACTCAAAGCATAATGAACAAGATTACACTCTTCAATTAAACGAGGACGAGGACCATAGCTACACCTCGGTCTATCAGCAGCAATGGGCTCATGTGGCTGCTGCAAAACAGTAGGTGAGTGCCGAACAACAATATCATCAATGTTTTCCTCATGTGTATCTTCAATGATAGCATCATTATCAACAGTTTTCTGCAGGTTCTCCACCTGCACACTAACTCCCTCCTTTCCAACAGCAATAGGCGAGGTATCTGATGGCAAGCTATCATGATACATAACGGACTCATTGAAAACAATGTTTCTACTTAGCAAATATTTTTAGTTTCAGGATTCCATAGTTTATATGCTTTAACTCCTGAACCATAACCAAGGAATATGTACTTAACATCCCTAGGCTCTAACTTTCCATTATCAACATGAGCATATGCAGGGCAGCCAAAAACTCTCAACTGTGAATAATCAGCAGGCGAACCTGACAATACCTCAATGGGAGTTTTCTTCTCAAGTGGAATAGAAGGTGGCCTATTGACGAGGTAACACGCTGTGTTGGCTGCTTCAACCCATAATCACCTATTCATACCTGCATTAGACAATATACAATGAGCCCTCGAGATGATGGTTCCGTTCATGCGCTCTGCCACGCCATTCTGCTGAGGAGTATATGGGATGGTGTGATCCCTGATTATGCCATCGTTACTGCGAAACTCCTCAAACTCATTAGAACAGAATTCCATACCATTGTTAGTACGTAGTACCTTTACCTTCTTCTCAGTTTGCTTTTTAACCATAACTTTCCACTTCTTAAAAGCATTAAAAACATCAGATTTATGCTTCAGAAAATAAGGCCACACTTTTCTTGAGTAATCATCAATAATAGTAAGCATGTAATTAGCACCACCAATAGAAGTCTGTAACATTCCAGCATTTAGGAACCAACAAAGGGTAGATTTAGGAATCTCTAAAATTGCATGCATTCATCTGTAAAAATGTGGGTAAATTTTTCGCCAAATAAAAACCTAAAGTGATCAAAGTTTCTTTCATTCTTTAAGTTTAGGAATAGCCTTGGAGAATGATCGTTATAAACTTTGATATGATCTTTGTGGATTAATGTGTTTTGGGAAATGAAATTTGAATTTAAACTTGAGTGTTGGATTTATAATTTAAAAGGATTTAGAATTATGTTTGAGTAATTTGATTTAATCAATAGTTGATAATTAGAAGCTCGAACTTTAAATAAATAACATAATAAAGAAAAAGAGTATTTATTCCATAATTTTATTCAATAAATAAGTTACAAAATGTAACTTATGAAAATGACCAAGAATCTTTACAATAGTAAATGAAATAAAAGAAGAACCTTTATATATTGAGTAATAGTACAATCTTATTACAAAAGAGTGAAATAAAGATTACAAAAGAATAAAATAAATATTACAAGGGACTATTCTATAAAGAAAAAGAAAACCTAATCTAAATCTTGAATCTTCAAGTCTTGTACCTGCAAAACAAAACACAAACTAAAAGAAAGAAAATCAAGGATTAAAATATGTTACTCTCAGTATTGACAGTGAGGTGCACTGTTTTAACTTTACATCATAGAGGAAACTTTAGGGGGCAAGTTTCACCAATACGAAAGAACTACATCTTTCATAATTTTAAAGCGATAAGTCAAATAACTCCAAACGGCAAGAAGGGGCAAGTTTCACCAGACAGGTAAAAGTAATTAGATAAAAGGTAACTTTTATTCCCTGAACATATCCACAAGGTGCAGCAGGCACACAAGCAGCACACACGCCTAAATGCATGGTGTGTGCTGTCAGCACAACATCAATAGCTCCAACAAACAAAACTGTTCAACACAGCTGTGGGCAAGCAACTCCAACACCATTCCCTGGTTCATACACATCAAGCACAACATCCAAACTAAACCAAACCAGATCACACCAACCACACCCTTGATCATCTCACCAAGATGGTGTCATAAGGAGGGGGTAGATCAGGTGGATAGCAAGCACAAGGTCAAGCCAACAGGACTAGGAGGTGGAGAGCTAGATCAAGGACAAGTCTAGGAGCTATAAGTAGCAGGAGCAGCATCAGGAGAAGCACCAGATCAAGCTAGCCACACAACCAGCAAGATCAAGCCACAAGATCAACAACTTGCAACCCCAACAACACCCAAGTGTGGTGAGTAGTAAAAGACCATCACATGATTTATCTGTCTAAGCTAGACAAGCATTCATGAGTTGTCTCATACCCAACTTCTCAGAAAAACATCCAAGTGGGGTGAGTCCATCATTAAAGTTTTTAAACACTAAAAGCAATCAGAAAATTATATAGATCCAACTAGGATCTCAGGACAACCTCATTGATCCTAGCTATCAAGCTACATTTTAAATTCCAGAAATGAATATAGCCAAGATCTGAACTTCTAGGCACACCTCTTAAACAGGAGTAACACCTTAGAATTCCTACATCTTATGGATCTATATAACTTAATAAGCCTACAAATCATTTTTCCAACTTTGACTCAAGAATCAGTAGCTGGTATCACTACCAGAACCAATCCATGAGGAACAACAAGATAAGGGCCTAGTCCCTAAACCTCAGACCAACATCATAGGTTTTAGGGATTTCAAGGAAAGAAGTTTCCACTTATCTCTGATGCCAAGCTAATCTTAAGCTTGAACAAAACCAAGCCAAGTAATAGAACCTAATCTTGTGTGCCATATTAGAATGGTGTCACAAGAACAGTTTCTAAACTAAGCAGGTTAAGCATCCAACTTTCACAGATACACACACAGCCAACTATAAATCATTTTCCTGATACTAATCACAGGAATCATTTCCAGGAATATACATATACATAACATCACTATAAGAGACAAGTTAATCTCAAACTGTATATGAATCCATAAGCCAACAGTACAGATTCAGTGACTTCATCACTCAAAAATCACTGTCAATAACCAAGTAATGGCAGTGGTGAGCTCTCAAATCACTAGAATCTTTAAAGTAATGATTATACAATAACATTACCATCTGAACCATATCAAATTAACTAGTGGAATTAATCTGGTAAGCCACTAGCCTCACCAAAGCTAAACATAAGCAGTAATCCACAGCAAACAACCACTCATCATGATTAGGGATCATCAATACATGATCCAAATCATCAGATATTTAATGAACAGAGGGATATGAACCCTAAGCAAAACAAACAACCCTAATCAGGACATGACCACTAGCCAGGAGTAGCCACTACAAACACATAGCACAGGGTGGCCTAGCACAGAGGACATGAGGGGGAGAAGGATGACTTCGATGGTTGTCGCTGTGAGCGAGAAGAGGAAGCAGAGGGTGTCGACTAGCACAGCGGCACGGGGAGCACCCCAAAGGGGCATTGTGACCCACACCACGCCGAGGTGGTGACCACAGCCACACATGAAGGTGAGGAGCACCACCACATCACACGGGAACAACGGCGTCGGCAACACCAGCACCATCCCAAACCCTAGGGTTCAGGACAGAGTCGGTCTGGCCACAGGAGGGCCCCAGGTCCAAATAGAGTTGGACAGGAAGGTGGAGCGGGGTCAACAACCACCCTATACCTCACGGCGGTGACCGGGGAGGTCCACGGCGGCGTAAATCGCCGGCGGTGGCATCGCCGACCACGGGGTCGGGGGAGGAGAAGAAGAGAGATGAAAACGAGAGAGTGACATAGAGAGTGTGGGCTGGATTGGGCCAGGACCCCTTCGGGGAGTCGTTTTGGTTCTACCCAATTGGGCCACCAGGGCCCAATAAACCCAACACAGTCAGCCCAATCACTTAACGCCAGTTTTAATAATTAAGGAAAGACTAAAATGCCCCTGAATTTAAATAAATTCTAGAAAATCAAATAAAAATCCAAAATTTATAAATAAAATATTGTTGGATTCACAATAATCTAATCTATCTAAATAAAATAACAAAATAAAATTTAGATATATAATTTTTATCAAGAATTTTATAATATATATATTCCTTATGGAATTTATAAAATTAAAGAAAGATGATAAAAATAAATAAAAATCACTTTTGTTATATAACAATATTGTAGTATTTTAGAAAAATACTAAATAAATATTTTTTTAATAATAATTCTTAAAAGAATTATTAAATAAGTAAAAGTTAAATAAAAGAAAAGAAAATAAAGAATACAATATTCAATAAATGTTAATAATTTATAGTTATAAATTCTTTACTTATGAAAAGAGTTTTATAATTTAAAATAATGGGAGAGTGTACACACAAATCTAAAAGATGCATTACATTACTTTGCATAATCAGTTTGCTTCTTTAAATATTGTCCTTACCGGGCAATAATGATGTTTTTGTAGACATAGAAGCTCAAGGTCCAGTGCAAGCATCAGACTTCACTACCTTGCAATCACAAGGCAAGTTCATCACATGCTCATGTACTTTGAAGAGTCTTTATCAAGTGTTTGCAAATTGTGTGTTATTATCTATATTCCAAAGAAAGAAAATATTATTTTCTCAAAATAAATAAATCTTAGGTATCATCCTAAGTGATGATATGATGGAGCAATAGAACGTAGGTTTCTATTTGCAATAATAATGAACAATTAGGGATTAATAACCCATGACATTAGGGATTCTAGCGCCGTATATTACGCGTTAGCCATGAGATTTGGAATGAGACGGAGAAGTCGGTTGTATCCTTTTCCTCTCATATGGCGGCAAGACGACCTTAACGTGACGTTGTGGTTCCTTGTGCGGATCCAACATATGGGTGGGCACCCTTACGTCCCACACTTAGGGTGTCTATATTATCTATGAATGGTGTTTAGGGATATAGTCCATTTAAGTGGTACTCGTCCGGGCATCACCAGGTCATAGAGTCTTCGGGAACTCATAAGGGTTTTAGCCTGCCCGAAAGGGGGCTTAACGGAGGTGAGCCAGCCCCGAAGGATCGTGCAGACATATGAGGTAATGAAGAGGGCAGTGATTGGCTTGGACCAACTACTGGGCCGCACATCATGGAATTGTGGACGGGAAAGTACGTACGGTTGTGCAACAAGGAAGTTGATCTCTCATGGGTAAAGTAACGCACCTCTGCAGAGTGTAAGAACTGTAACTTGTTACTCCCTGTTCCGGGAAGGAGCTACAAACACGGCAGCAAAGGAACTCCATGAAAGTTCTGGTCAACCTGTGAAGGCTGATGGTCATAGATTTTCATAATAAAATCAATCTTTGAAGAAAGATTTACAAAAACTGCATAGTGCCAAGGACTGATAGTGTGAGGTGGTAGATAGAGCATCAAACTTCCCACCTTGTATATAATGAACTTGCTGGGTAACGCTGTTACTCATCCTTTCCTTTGAATCCTTGCTTAGACTCTAAGGATCCCGAAGATACTCCAATGTATGTGTAGGGGTTCGTAGCATGGAAAACAAAAAATTTCTATCGCATACAAACAAACAAGCCAAGATCTATGTACTAGATTGTAGCAACGAGTCGATGGAATAACTTACCCTCGAAGATTCCAAAGCGGTTAACGAGAGCAGATTCTCGTGGGTGATGTAGTCGTACTCTTTCCGATCTCAAGATCGCGTAGACGATCCTTCCGGCGCTGCGTTCCGGCAGCGCTTCCGTAGTCGGTCACACGTTCGGTACTCGACGAAGACCTTCCTCTCCCTTGTTCCAGCAGGCAGCGGAGGTTGTAGCACTCTCCTCGCGATTCCGGCAGCACAACGGCGTGGTACCGGAAGTAGAGGGGAAATCCCGCAGGGCTTCGCCTTAAGCCGGAGCGAGTATGGTGGAGTATGAGAGAGAACTATTAGTGGTCTAGGGATTAGACACACCAATTAGAAGGCTCTAAACCGCAGGCTAAAGCAATTAGAAGCTCTAAACCAAAACGGCTCTAAACCGGAGATTAGAGGATAGGAACTTGTGTATCTAGAGGAGGAGGCCCTGCCCCTCCTTTTATAGGTGGGAGGGGGCTGGCGCGCCAGGGGAGGGAGGGGAGTCCCTCCCCAACTCGGCCTGGTGGAGGCGCCGCCGGTTGGAGGAGGGTCTCCCTCCCCAACTCGGTTTTGGCCTCCTCTTGCTTGTTTCCCACAGTTTCTTGTTTTAGCCGTTTGACTTTCAAACTGGACATTTGACTTTTCTGTTTTAGGATTCAATTTAATCCTTTATTTGGGACAGCAAGAACACTTAGTACATGATGCAATCATTCCAATATGTAATGACACATTCATGTACCCCTCCCCCCCTGAGTGCCGGACAATCCGGAACCTTCTAGAACATTCCCGATGAAAACACCGGAATCATTCCCGAACTCCGAAACGGGTCTTTCCTTATATGAATCTTATTCTCCGGACCATTCCGGATCATCTCGTGATATCCCGGATACCATCCGAGACTCCGAACAACATTCGGTCTCTTTCTCATAATACCATAACTACTCAAACAACGTCGAATCCTTAAGTGTGTCTCCCTACGGTTCGTGAATTATGCGGACACGATCGAGACACTTCTCCGAACAATAACCAATAGAGGAATCTGGATATTCATATGGCTCCCACATACTTCTACGATTACTTTGCGATCGAATGAACCACTTACATACGATACCAATTTCCCTTTGTCTCACGATATGTTACTTATCCGAGGTTATGATCGTCGGTATCTCTGCATACCTAGTTCAACCCCGTTACCGATAAGTACACTTTTCTCGTTCCCGTGATATGTGATCCCTTGTGAGCCAGTCACATGCTTGCAAGCTAATTGGATGACATTCCACCGAGAGGGCCCAGAGTATATCTATCCGTCATATGGATGGACAAATCCCACTCTTGATCCATGTGTTTCAACCAATACTTTCCGAACACTCAATGCCACCTTTATAGCCACCCAGTTACGGTGTGGTGTTTGATGTCATCAAAGCATCCATCCGGCAAAGGTGATATGCATGATCTCATGGTCGAAGGAATTAGGTTACTATGTATCAGAAAGCATATAGCAATTGAACTATTTAAAATGACTTGATCTTTATGCTACGCTTATCTATAGGAGTATGTCCATCACATCATTCTCCTAATGATATGATCCTGTTGTTAATAACATCTCTATGTTCATGATCAGGAAACCATGATCATATATTAACCAACAAGCTAGTTTAACAAGAGGCTTTACTAGGGACTCTTATTTTAGTTTACAAATCACACAAGTATTAATGTTTCCGGTTAATACAATTATAACATGGTATGTAAACATTTATCATAAGTGTGAAGATATGATAATAACCACTTTATTATTGCCTCTTGGGCATATCTCCAACAGTCTTCCACTTGCACTAGAGTCAATAATCTAGTTTCAAACCTTTTGTGTATTCAACACCTATGGCTTTCTGGTGTTGTAAGTACACGTTCGCTAGTGGTCAACTGATCTCTGGATCTGACACTTCCAGGTTCGTGTGTAATTGCATGTATTTGCGTCTCTACGCATCACTCATTCTCTAATGAGATGGCTTTGTATAAATTTGGTCCTTTGGTGAGACCTTTAGTTCTTTAGGGTTAAAACATGTTGATAATATTGTCGTACAATATATCTTCATAGTATTATCCCGCTATGAACTACACCTAGTTTGATAACAAACTACTTGACCCAAATGCCCTCTTTAGCTGCTATAATAGCAGTCATATACTTAGCCTTTTATTGTAGTATCTGTCACAATGTCTTAACTTTGGAACTCATCGAAATCCATTATGGAACTTACTTTCCATTATATTGTGCCACCCTTAGTTTAGATTGAGATAAACTTAATTTGCACTTTGTGACAAAACTAGTATCAATGTAGTACTTTTATAATGAACTAACCATCTATTTGTAACTTCTACAAACAATATATTCTTAGTTCTTCCAAAAGATCATAAGAATATCCTTACTATCGTCCAATGATCATCTTATGAATCATTCTGGTATATGCTCATAATATTTAGAGCATAGGACATATCTGGATTTGTACATATCACATTATGATTGATATAAATACTCTTTGTGATTTCATACATCAAGTATCAATCTATACTTGATTATTTGTTTCACTTTACCAAATGTCAATACACTTGAATATTTCATCATCATTGAACTCATTCAATCCTTTCTGTGCGACAAGAAACTTTCTTGTAGTTTCTATATTGAACTCATTCAATATCTCGTCTATGTACTTTTGGTACAACCATATTAGCGTCTATTCATGCCTAATATTTGGGTTTTGCCTAAGTCTTTCATCGAGATGAAATTCTTAATATGTGTTAATAAAAGATACATCATTTCCAATCAACAATATGTCTTCCACATAACGTATTAGAAACATGTCTTAGCGCTCCCACTTAATTTCTTGCAAATGCAAGCATCTTCATTGTCTCTGATGAAATTAAACTCTTTTAACAGTTTCATCATAGTGAAGATTCCAACTCCGCTATGCTTATTTCAACCATTGAAGTTTGCATATGCTTTTAGCATCCTTTGAATTAACAAAACCCTATGGACCGTGTTACGCACATGTCCTAGGTAAAAATTCTATTAGAAGAACTTGTTTTGTTTATTCAACTACCATATAACAAATTATATGTAGTGGTTGCAACATTAATCCGTTTAGACTAAATATCACTATGAAAGATCCAATCCTGTCATAGTCAACCTTTGAACATTGTTGTGAACTCTTTCCCAACATGTCGACTATTTCATAGATGTAAAACATCCATGTCTATTTCTTTATAGATCCAAACACGACTGTAAAGTCTTACACCTTTCTCGAGGGTCCTTCAAGTTCAAAACTTGATTTTTCGTGTATGGAACTATCACGGATTTTATGGCTTCAAGCCATTAGACGGAGTCAGGGCCCATCATCGCTTCTTTGCATGTAGTCGGTTCATTATTCTCAAATAATGATTCAACCCTCAAATCTTGGTATTTGATTGTTTACTCGACCTACTCGTTTCAATAGAAACTTTGACTATTGTAGCCACAACCTTTGAGGCACGTAAGCCATGAGCATTGTTGCTGCCTCCGGAACACTTTTCGGCGCTACGCAACTTTGATCATATAGCTAAGGTTCCTTTAACCTTATCAAAGTTCTATTGTCCTCTCACTTAACTTTTCACGAAAAATTCCTTCCCAAAGAAACTTGACGTTCTAAGTGACAAACACTTTTGTCTCTGGTGTTATGGAGGAATACTTAACAGTTATTCGAAATAACATACAAAGACAGGTTCATCCGACTTTGGTTGCAAACATCTTTCTTATGTATAGCATACCAATGTTTAAGAAAGGACTACTTGGGTTTTATCCCAAACCATAACTTTATATGGTGTCATTTCAACGGATTATGATGAAGCTCTTTTCAGTGGAAAAACGGTAATCTCTAAAGCTTTTAATCTTTAAAATATAATGGCAGTTTTATGAATTATACCTTTTGATCTTACCATGTCAAACAAGGTTTAATTACATATCTCGAACGCTCCATACTCTTATGGTGTTTAGGGAAAATGCCACGGAACGATTCCTTAAATCTTAGGTATTATGCTAAACTTGTAACTCAAATATCTTCCATTATGCTCTTATCATAAACTATTTATATTCTTGTTACAATGATTTTGCACTTCATGTTGAAAGTCTTTGAACTTTTTCAAATATTTCACACTTCATCCTTATTAAGTAAATATTCATATATTCACTCAAATTTTCGGAGAAAGCATATGAAGTTGAAATCCATTGCTCTTGACTACACATAATGGACTTCGTACAACAATATGTACAAATTCCAATAAGCTAGTCTTTCGTTCCCTTTTGGCCTATGAACGAAGTTTTAATTATCTCTAGAAAAGTTTCACAAGCGTCATTTGATCAAAATCAAAAGACTCCAAAATTCCATACATATGGAGTTTCTTCATGTTTTCTTTCCAATATAATTTAAATGGCGATGTCACTTCCTAAGTGATCTTTCAATCAATTTGTCTTTCGACATCTTTAGCATTAGTTTTATGGATGTGATTTTTCCAACAAGATTTGTGAATCATCCATCTTTTATGGATTACGGCAATTATTTGAACAACCCTTTTGTTCTCATAATACCTGATAAAAAAATCTTGAAGGCAAGCTTTGATGTTTAACGAGCAACACAATAACCCTTTATTTGTTCTCGATGAACATCATCACATATTCTTTTGCTAATTACTTAGGCCACTGTAGTTCATGAATTCTGTTGTTTTGTATGACGATTCATACCAACAAATTCAGTATCAAATACTTAAGAACCACATTGTTTAATAAGCAAAGAATATAGCCATGACATGTATATCATCTATATACTTAAACTGATCAATTCTAGTCTTTTCTTTTCTGCCATATATTTATGAGATTTTCTTTCAGTATTTCCTTTTCTGTTTGAAAGAATCTATCAACATCAATAGTGGAGTCATATATATGACACATAATCCAAAGCGTGTATAATTAAATACCAATGTCTTTGTATTTGCACTTTGAAATAGATCACCATCATCAAATGTTTGGTGTTCTTCCAAATTCCTTTCTTTAGTAATCTCTTGGTGTAGTAAATATTTTACCTACATCAAATATTCACCCTTATCATGGAATTATCCATGATCAAGCTACTTTTAGCTTATAAAGATGAATCGTGAGTATAAAGTTGCTATCCAAAACCTTTTGGTGGATTAGGACAACTAGTGTCTCCAACCTTTTGCAAATTCTCATCAAATATGAGAACATGACTTTTGCCATATTATACTCTATCATGTTGTAACCAAAACTTCGTTTCAGATATCACAATATCTTCCACACATCATGGTTTCTGAAACAACTCTTTCAGATCCTAGATAACCTTGATATTAAGACAATCCTTTGAATATCAAGAATCATGGAGACAAACATGATACTTATTCACTAACACTTGGAATTGTCACTCTTGTTTTAATACCAATTATTAAACTTCATGGAGTAACCGGAACTTACTGAAACTTTGCAATGGGACTTTTAAACTTTAGATTAACACTTCAAAACAATACGATACCAGTTCGTAAAGTAACTAACCAGAATTCTATAGTTCTATCATCTCAATTATAACTAAGCGTAAGGTGGTAAACGGATGCCAATGACTACAACAACTATGCAAATTCACTTTGATTTCATTTATGATAAATTGAGTTCTAATTAATAATTAAATTAATCTAGGTGAACTCCCACTCAAAACAATATCCCTCACATTGTTTTAGTGATCACACGAACCAAATCCACCACATCAAAACCGATCATCACGAGAGTTGATATAGCTTCAATGGCGAACAATCAACATGTTCATCATATCTCCTATATGACTCATGCTTTACCTTTCGGTGATCCGTGTTCCTGAGACCATGTCTGTATATGCTAGGCTCGTCAAGATCAAACCTTAGCTTCCGCATGAGCAAATCTGGCTTGCCCACGTTGTATACACTTGCGGAATCTAACACACCCGATCATCACGTGGTGCTTCGAAACAACAAGCTTTAGCAACGGTGCTAACTAAGGGTGAACACTTCATGACTTGAAATTCATGTGCATGAGGGATCATCTTATAATGCTACCGTCGTCTACTAAGCAATACAAGATGCATAAAGGATTAATATCACATGCAATTCATAATATGTGATATGATATGGCCTTTCTTCTTTGTGCTTCCGATCTCCATCTTCAAGCACGAACATGATCTCCATCATCACCGGCATTGCATCAAGGTCAATGACGCTTCTCCATGGTTGTCGTCCACCGGCTTCAACTATTACAACTACTTTGAATAGACACGCGGGTCTTAACATAAATTAAAGACAACCATATGGCTCCTGCCTGTTGCCGACTTACAATAAGGAACATTGCATACATCATATATAATCACAATCATGGCCATATCACATCACTGCACACCCCCTGCAAAACAAAGTTACACGCCTCTACTTTCTTTGCATATTTTACGTGGTTTGGGGCTTTCAATAAGTGTCGTTCTAACTTACGAACATGAACCACAACATTGATACTAGTATTGTTAATCACCCGTTGTAAATTGGATCTTAACTATGCTAGGAGAAACAGACACCCGCAAAGCCACTTATGCAATACCAGTTGCATGTCAAGCGTGGAGCAAGTCTCATGAACGATGTCATGTAAGGTTAGCCCGGGCCGCTTCATCCCAACATACTGCAAGATGCAAAGTACACAAGAAGCAATCGACAATAAAAGCATCAACGCCCACAATGACCATTGTGTTCTACTCGTGCAACAGATCTACATATAGACACGGCTCTGATACCACTATAGGGGTTCGTAGCATGGAAAACAAAAAATTTCTATCGCATACAAACAAACAAGCCAAGATCTATCTACTAGATTGTAGCAACGAGTCGATGGAATATCTTACCCTCGAAGATTCCAAAGCGGTTAATGAGAGCAGATTCTCGTGGGTGATGTAGTCGTACTCTTTCCGATCTCAAGATCGCGTAGACGATCCTTCCGGCGCTGCGTTCCGGCAGCGCTTCCGTAGTCGGTCACACGTTCGGTACTCGATGAAGACCTTCCTCTCCCTTGTTCCAGCAGGCAACGGAGGTTGTAGCACTCTCCTCGCGATTCCGGCAGCACAACGGCGTGGTACCGGAAGTAGAGGGGAAATCCCGCAGGGCTTCGCCTTAAGCCGGAGCGAGTATGGTGGAGTATGAGAGAGAACTATTAGTGGTCTAGGGATTAGACACACCAATTAGAAGGCTCTAAACCGCAGGCTAAAGCAATTAGAAGCTCTAAACCAAAACGGCTCTAAACCGGAGATTGGAGGATAGGAACTTGTGTATCTAGAGGAGGAGGCCCTGCCCCTCCTTTTATAGGTGGGAGGGGGCTGGCGCGCCAGGGGAGGGAGGGGAGTCCCTCCCCAACTCGGCCTGGTGGAGGCGCCGCCGGTTGGAGGAGGGTCTCCCTCCCCAACTCGGTTTTGGCCTCCTCTTGCTTGTTTCCCACAGTTTCTTGTTTTAGCCGTTTGACTTTCAAACTGGACATTTGACTTTTCTGTTTTAGGATTCAATTTAATCCTTTATTTGGGACAGCAAGAACACTTAGTACATGATGCAATCATTCCAATATGTAATGACACATTCATGTACCCCTCCCCCCCCCCCCCCCGGAGTGCCGGACAATCCGGAACCTTCTAGAACATTCCCGATGAAAACACCGGAATCATTCCCGAACTCCGAAACGGGTCTTTCCTTATATGAACCTTATTCTCCGGACCATTCCAGATCACCTCGTGATATCCCGGATCCCATCCGAGACTCCGAACAACATTCGGTCTCTTTCTCATAATACCATAACTACTCAAACAACGTCGAATCCTTAAGTGTGTCTCCCTACGGTTCGTGAATTATGCGGACACGATCGAGACACTTCTCCGAACAATAACCAATAGAGGAATCTGGATATTCATATGGCTCCCACATACTTCTACGATTACTTTGCGATCGAATGAACCACTTACATACGATACCAATTTCCCTTTGTCTCACGATATGTTACTTATCCGAGGTTATGATCGTCGGTATCTCTGCATACCTAGTTCAACCCCGTTACCGATAAGTACTCTTTTCTCGTTCCCGTGATATGTGATCCCTTGTGAGCCAGTCACATGCTTGCAAGCTAATTGGATGACATTCCACCGAGAGGGCCCAGAGTATATCTATCTGTCATATGGATGGACAAATCCCACTCTTGATCCATGTGTTTCAACCAATACTTTCCGAACACTCAATGCCACCTTTATAGCCACCCAGTTACGGTGTGGTGTTTGATGTCATCAAAGCATCCATCCGGCAAAGGTGATATGCATGATCTCATGGTCGAAGGAATTAGGTTACTATGTATCAGAAAGCATATAGCAATTGAACTATTTAAAATGACTTGATCTTTATGCTACGCTTATCTATAGGAGTATGTCCATCACATCATTCTCCTAATGATATGATCCTGTTGTTAATAACATCTCTATGTTCATGATCAGGAAACCATGATCATATATTAACCAACAAGCTAGTTTAACAAGAGGCTTTACTAGGGACTCTTATTTTAGTTTACAAATCACAAAGTATTAATGTTTCCGGTTAATACAATTATAGCATGGTATGTAAACATTTATCATAAGTGTGAAGATATGATAATAACCACTTTATTATTGCCTCTTGGGCATATCTCCAACAGTATGCAATTGAGAGCCAAGAGGAGGTCTTCTATGAAGATCCCAACCTGTATGCAGCCATAGAAGGGGAGGACTACGATATCATCTACGGAGGAGATTTCTAAGAGTCTGAATAATTACTATAGTTTTAGGAGCAACTTGAGCCGAGCAACATGAACAATATATAGCAATAAGTTGTTGATCTCAATTTGGAGTCTAAGTTTTAAATTTGAAACTTCCGCTGAAACACTTATATTTTGGTTTGTAAGTTGAGTATTTTGGAAGTCTTGAACTTCCGGTATTGTAATAATAATAATGTGTGTATGTTTGTAATATGGACCCGTAATGTTTCTGTTGTACCACTCCGAGGGATGTGATATTTATGGAACGGTGTTCTGTGGATGTCATATCAACGACTATAGTGTACTACACGTGAAGTGGTATGCTGGGTCACCGCAAAGTCTTACGGGATGGACCCCATACATCAGCATGCACATAATCTAATATGCCTTTGGTGGTATGAACGGAAGCATTGAATTTAACTCTTTTATGCTTACTAAAGAGGCAGTGCTCACAGAACTCAAACTTACTCAAGTTGCAACCATCAATCAGCTCTCTCTTGACCAACTCTGTCATGTCTTGTTCGCTCATATGCCCAAGACGCATATGCCACAGATGTGTTTTACCACAATCATCAGAATCATTAGAAGTAACATCAACAGCAATACCAGGCAAAGTGCTACCTCTAAGAACATATAATTTAGCAGAATTCATATCATCTATCATGTGAATAAGAGAACCTTTTGATACCTTCAGAACTCGATGCCCACTGGCATACTTGTATCCATCAACGTCCATGGTACTCAGGAAGATCAAATTTCTGGTCATGCTTGGTATGTGCTTTACCTCACTCAATGTGCGTGTCACGCCATCATGTGTCCTGATCTTAACAGATCCAACACCAACAATATGGCATGGGTTGTCATTCCCCACAGGCACAAAATCTCCAGTCTACACAGACTCGTATGAACTGAACCAATCTTTGTTACAACAAATATGAAACGAGCATGCAGTATCAAGTATCCATTCATCATCACGAGAAGCACAAGCAGCAAAAACAGCTAAGCATTCACCATCAGAACTATCAGAAACAACAGCAGCCTTACCAGCACCTTTAGACCTATCTTTCGGTTGGTCAGTTTCGTTTCTTTTCTCCTTATTCTGCAGCTTCCAACAATCATCAATAACGTGATTAGATTTCTTACAGTACCTTGTTCTTATTCTTATCTCTGTTGCCATAGTTGTTATATCTCTGGTCGGTCCTGCCACGAACCTGCAGAGCCTCAGCCTTGGATGACGTCCCATCTGACCCTACTATAGTTTTCATCTTTTCCCTCTGTTTGAGGGCGCCATATACTTCGGCAAGGGTTAATTCATCACGGCTCAACAATATTGTATCATGAAAATGTGTATAGGAACTAGGCAACGAACATAAGAGTAGAAGAGCTAAATTCTCATCAGGCCCGTCCATAAGCATGTGCGAGCTGGGCACTTGCACAGGGCCCCCAAAAAATTGGGGCCCCCAAATCCTACTTAGTATGTAAGCATATATATACTTAAACACAAGGAGAAAATAATCCAGCAAAGCCCAATAGGCCGAAGATGAAGAGGAAAGTCTATATTATTATCCATGTCGCCAGTCTCTGAGGTTTTCACCCATTGTTCTTCACCCATATCCTAGCGCCGCCGTTCTGCCTAGCTGGTCTCCTGCCTCCTAGTTGTCCTGTAGATTGAAGGCATGGCCTTCTGATGTTCCCTCTCAAGAAATTGCTCCAGAATGAAGTTTACAGGGTGGCGTTTCTATCCCTGTTAATTACTCCAATGATTTCAACTCAAGGTACATACATCACACTAGTACCTTAGTTAATTGCTTCAAGCCGTGACTAGATGTGAATTCACTGCATACGTAGACGATACAAGCTGCGAGTTTTCATGTGAATTCACTCAAATTTTCATCTTGTAGTCTTTTCTTGTCATCTAATCTATTTTATTACCTTAGCTTTGTTTACAAAGACATTTATTATTCTCAATCCTCGTCATGTGTTGCATCTACTCTTGTTACCCTAATTGCACGTGTTCTAACCCTTCATTCGGAAATAAATGACTTTGATTTGTCTAGAATATCTAAACATATTTTAGTATATAGATACATGCAAATCTAGACAAATCGGACTCACTTATTTCTAAACAAAAAAAAGTACTATATATAATTAATAAAGCTATTAATTTTCTCCTATTTTAAGGCCCCAAATTGTATTTCGCACTAGGGCCTCTAATTTCTGGAGACGGACCCGATCCTCATCATCATATTTTATCTCCATAGACTGCAAGTCTGAAACAATCTCTTTAAAAACAGATATGTGATTCATTACCGATCCACCTTCTTGCAGCCTATGCGAGAACAACTTCAACTTCACGTTCATCTTAGTGGTTAGATCCTTTGACACACAGATCGTTTCCAGTTTTTCCCATAGGTCAGCAGCAGATTTCATCTCCAGTACTTCCTGCAAAATATTATTGGACATATAAAGTTGAATCAAAGACAAAGCCTTACGGTCCTTCCGCTTCTCTTCGGCGGACCAGGTCTTAGCATCCTTTTGGTCGAATCCATCCAGCGATTCATCCAGGTCAGAAGTTTGGGCGAGAATCGCCCGCATCTTCACCTGCCACAAGGAGAATCTTGTGGTGTAGTCCAGCTATGGTAGACGAACTTCAATGACGACATGTCGCAAACCCTAGATTAGAACCTGGGGCTCTGATACCACTTGTTACAATTACGACAAGTAAATAATGAAGAACGAAAACAAAATCACAGCAAGGGAACACAAATTTAACATAGAAAAACATCTCCAACAAAGAGAGGAAAAAACCACGAGCGCCAGCCAGCAAAACTTCACTATATCGAGGAGTGTTTACAAACGTCGGGGATTTCACAGATCAATCGGCGACTTACAAGAGATTTATATATCGGTGAAAACCTAGGTCTTTAACGATCCGTACCGTACCCTAAACCCTTGTCGTTACACTCGCCCCAAGCCTTCGGCGACGGGTCTCGCTTCACTCGTCAGAAGTTGACCTATACTTTGTAGAATTTGGATCAACATATAACAGTTTCTTCCGACATTTTTAGGCAATTCTCGACGCTCCAGATTTTGCCTGGAAACCTAAATATAATTTCAACAAAATCCACGAAAACTAGCCGTTAGAGAACAAGATTGGACGAATTTTCGCCGTCCGGGATTGAAAAGAAGTTCCGAGACCCTGCTGAAAATGCTAGTGGTTAAACCGTCGTTCTAAAATCACCAATAAAGAGTGCGTTCAGTGTTGAGTAATTAGTACATGGATCATTACACGCCGATGTATGCCGGGAGCCCCGCAAGGAAGCGAACGGATCTGCGGCTGCACACGACACATGCAACGTGCAGGTCCGAGTCAGTCAGGCTCAGTGATTTATTCCCGTCGGATTCCGTGACATGTGGCAGACGTTAACCCGAACAAACAAACCTGAGGCGTACCGCCGCCCGGAAATCTAATCAGGGCGCGGGAGAGCGAGACTGACATGTACTGTACGTACGTCGCAGCTCGCACCGCACAGAAAAGCAGAGGTGCACCGCAGCCTGGCCCCGGCTAGCCGGCCGTACGCGGAGGCCCCCCGTCCCGTCCCCCTCCCGTGTCGTGCCGTGCGTTCCCCCTACCCTACTTCCGTAGTTGGCCGTCCGCTCTCGTGCGACTCCGGAGCAGAACGTACGTACGTGCAGATTGCAGAGTTTGGATTGTTATTGCTCCGTCCCTTTCGTTGTTTTTCTTTTCTTATTCTTCTTATCCGTCCCTTTCGTTGTTTATTATTGGTTGTAGTATTGTATCCCCACAGCTTACTACTAGATACATATTTTTGCTGTTTTTTTTTTTACTCTCTCTTCTCGCGAGGTTGCGAGCGGCGACCGCTTCTACGTGTAGTACATGGCAGTGTATATCATTGTCAATAGAAGAAAGAAGACAGTGTATGTTGCTGGCAATGTTGAGCTCGCGACCCACGCCAGGTAACCATAACGGATATGTCTCGCATCGGAACGGGAGGTGCACGGCCATTGTTCCTTTGTTATCGCGAGAGCATCCCGATCCGGCAGGAATCCCGGTCGCCTCACGCTACACGGCTTGAACTCAGACCATCGGTCTCAAAGCAAAGCCTGGAAACTTGTTCACTGCCTTGTACGGGTAAAATATGCCCTGCGTTGCCTTGGCCCTTGGGCTGCATGCAGGCCTCGAGAGTGGTATAGTTGCCAACTTGCCATGGTAGTACTGCAGCAGAGGCTGCAGAGCATATGCGCCGCATCTGTATTTGGCCATGGCATGCCGAGTACGCGCCGACCACTGAACGCTGCATCTGATCTGATCTGATCTGATCGCCAGAAAAATACAGAGTATGTACTACGAAGGCAACTACAACTGCGCTTCCTACACCGGCGATCGAGTATAATCGACTCGATCGTCTCTACAGAGAAAGATTCATTCCCTGACCGAACAAGATGCATTAGTAGCAAAGAAGCACGTGGAGTAGTCCTGACCGATTTCCTTCCAGCTACGTACTACAGTAGTCGCTAGCTAGTCGGGATTGGCAGTTCTCCTGTCATTCCCCCGAAGATATCAACGGTCTACCTCCCGCTAGCTCCAATGGCGCTGGCCACCGTTGAGTGGCACACTCGAGCTCATGTTAACCACACATGCGCAAACAAATCATGGACGGGTCGATCGACATGCATGAACGCGACACCGATGAGCACGACCAGAAGCCACACAATGCGTGGCCACACGGGTCGCCCTCCCCGCCGGCCTTCTATTTCTGAGGACAAAACCGGGGAATCATGTGCTGTTTCGCCAAGATGGAGCAACGACCGAACCACTTCCACGTACGACGTGTAACGAGTTGGGAAGCAACTGAAGGTGTTTAGCACGAAAAGGGTATATATATGCTAACGGTATGACACCAGCAGATGCTTACCCGTCAACTATATATGTTAAGGGAACATGCATGGTGCAGTTCTTCTCACCAGTGGAACTCCTAGGCCTCACGAACAAGTGACAGGAACTTGATGACCTTGTTAAAAGACCTTTTACCTCGACCAGTATATGATTAAGACGTAGTACTATTCCGTCATGCTTTATAGAGTGTCATTGTTAGGCGGGACCTGTATATTTTATACACCGCATCCATTTCTGAATTATAAAAAATCATGACATTTTCATGAATCGCATGTATATCCAAGCGTTTTACTAAGTCCGTTCACTTATTTTAGATTGTATGTAATCTTTATTGAGATATCCAAAGCGAGTTATAATTTAGAACAGAGGTATCTACCGGAGAAAAGGAAGACGTCGACGGCTATTTGTCGGGGCCGTCGGCGTAGGCCCCGAGAAGGACAACCGAGCAAACATGCCGTCGGCCCAGGTTTACCGTCGGTGTAGGGTGGGATAGGCCGACGACAGCAGTTGGCGTAGACTTGGCCGTCGGTGTAGGGATGAGACGTGACAACGATGCGATGGTGTCAAGTCTACGCCGACAACTAAGCCGTCGGCCTAGTTTTACACCTTCGCCGATTACAAAAAAAAAACATTAATTCTAGAAAAAAACATAACTAAATCATTCTAATACAAAAAAACATATAATACATCAAAATTTGTAGAAAAATAAGATCTATCTATCTAAACTCAAATATTACATGTTTTTGTTAAATAAATACAAAAACATTACAAATACTTTCGTATAACACATTTTCCATTTTTAGAGTGCCAAAAACGGAGTGTTTTGTGAAGAAACCGCCAAAAGAAACTTTCAAAGTGGTACCACCCTATTTTTTCAAAAATATTAGACCATCTTTCATGGACAATATCCTAACCGGGGTATCTTAAACCTTTCCATCCACCCCTCACGAAAAATACAAATTCTTGCTGAATCGGTAAGAATATAGTCAGATTTGAACTACAGGTACATGATCTGATGCTCATGATTTTTTAGAAGAATCATTTTTAGGTTCACAATATGCTATTTCATCAGAAATTCACTCCTAGTTTAGCGAGCCTCAGCCCCGAGCTAATAATCTTTATGCCCGCCGTTTTGACCATTGTTTGAAACGGAAATTCAAAAAATCCAAACAATATAAAACCTTCCCGTAGTGTCATATTACGTGACATAGTTGGAAGCAAAAAATATAAAACTTGATATATCTATTGCATCTCAAAAAAAACTTTCTTATAAATAAGCTATCATGTTAACGACCAATGTTATGTGCATCATGAGATGACAAACAATGTTGCATAAGGAAGTTTTCCTTTTTGTCACGCCAAAAAGCCATTTTGCATTTTCTGAATGCCAAAAACAGGGTGTTTTGTGAAGCAACCACCAAATGAAAGTTTCAAAATGGTACCACCATATTTTTCAAAAATACTAGGCACCTTGCATAGACAATGTTCCAACCGAGGTATCTTAAACCTTTCCGTCCATCCCTCATGAAAAATACAAATTCCTGTTGTATTAGTAGAAAGTGGGTCAGATTTGAACTACAAGCATATGATGCTCATGATTTTTTTGGAAAAATTATTTTTAGGGTCACAATATGCTATTTCATCATAGATCTACTACAAGTTTCGAGAGGCTCAACCCTGAGCTAAGGATTTTTTTTTAAATCCTCAAATTCAAAAGGGAAATTTCGATATGATTTTTTGAAGATTTGAACACTAATAAATGAATTTTATTTAAAAAAATGATGCATGATTAAAAAGATGATAGGAATGCCATGTTTGGATTCTTCTCATTTTTCTGATCGATTTAGACATATTATTTGTGGAATTCCGATTTACGGATTTAAAGATATGAATTATTCCATATTATATAGAAAAAAATCATTTTATTGTTACTTGAATTCAAGATTATTATTACTTATTTATAATTGTTTGAAAATTTTAAAATAAAGGCGTGTGACACCATGGTCCAAGGGTTAATAGGATTGAGATGGTAGGTTTTAAAAAAAGGATTGATATGGTAGTAATTATCAATAAGGTCTAATTTTCTTATTGAAAGCTCATCCCGAAGGAACGAATAAGTTAATGGCGTGTTAGGTTGGGCCGATGCCCATTTCTCGCATGGTGCGGGAAAAAATAAGTTCGTTTGAAGAGTTGGGCTGCATGGAATTGCTGCACCGCATGGTTCTTAAAGCAGTCCAAAACTTGGCCCGCTCGGAACACCGATTTTAGGTGTTTCTATGAAGACAGGTCCACTGGGTGTAAATTCTTATCCCCGTGTACAATCCAGATACTGAACTTTTCTTTCTAAACGTGGTTAATTTAATACACTTTGATCTATAAAACCATGCATCAATTCAAGATAAGTTGTATATAAAAAAGATGTGAATCGATGTTGTGAATCCATTCTGGCGATCGATTCCTAATTTCGTTGACCTTTTATGGGTCTATTTTGTGTTCATGTTTATATGTTTTGTAATTTTTTTTGCCAAATTATTTGTATACGGGCGACCGTTTAAAATTTTCTTTGGGGTGTAGTTTCGCCTCATCGAATCACACAATTTTCATGTTGTGAGATTTTCGTTTGACATTCATAACTATCGTAGATATAAACTGTCGTATTATATGTATGTATACATATATCTACTCGTATAGCAATATTAAAATAGAAAACTTATAATATCAAAATCGTGTGAAATGATGAACTGAATCTTCCCTGTGAAGAAAATTTCAAATGATCAACTGTGTGTGACAAATTTGATAAAATTCATTCAAAAAGCTCTAAAAGGAAAAACGACATAGCGTTTCAAACACTCAAAAAAATTACAAGTTATTCGCCGCAATGGATTTATAACATCGAGTGGCATCTTTTTCATGTACAATTTATCTCAAATGGAATCATAGGTAGATATATTAGAGAGGATTAAGATCAAATATGTTATATAAGAGGGATAATATTTATTGTCTACTGTGTGCAGCGAGAAACGAAACGCGGGGCCGTTTCGGGGGAAACGAGAATACACGAGACCAAACAAGAGTCCAAAGTTGGCCCAAGTTAAATTTATCCACATGCAGCATCCATCGGGCCAAAAGACAAAAGCGAGGAATTTGGGCCCGGGTAACCAAACACGCCCTAAACATGCTGAGCTGAAGTAGTACGAGGATGAGTGATCAATCGGAAAATTTAAACATGAGTGCAATTTGACCGGAGATTAATCGTACTTAGAGTTAAAAAAAGACGCATATAAGATTAACAAGTCAAATAATTTAAGATTTTTTTTAAATGTCTTTTTGAAAAAACTAGGTTGACATCAATGTCGTCGGCGTAGCTATGGCCAGACCAAACGGCCGTCAACCACCGGATGTGGGTCCCGTGTGCGCTATAATGACGGCTAGAAGGGCTACGCTTACGAGGAAAACTCCATCGGCACTACGCCAACAATAGACGTTGTTATAGCTTACATCGATAACAATCACGGACTACACCGACGGGAGGTGGCCGTTGGCGCCTGCATCTTTTTCTGTTGTGGTACTACTTGTCAAAAGATGTGCGTGCTGGTTACCTACCTCCGGTGAAAACCATAACTGGCCAACGCTTTAGATAGAGTGGGCTATTCTCGAGATCAAATTAGCCAGTGTGGTTGATTGAGTTTTTTTTTCAACAAATGGATTATATTAATATTGTAAAAACACCAATTATATTCAGCCTCTGCACCAACAATACGTTCAAAACATCAAGATGCACGCAACCAAAAATAAAATAAACAAGAGAAAAACAAAGACCACGTCGCCTTGTAGTATCTGTAACAGAAGCACTCTAAACACTATCGAATACAACACTCGTACTACAAACTAGGCTCTCCAAAAGTAATACCTCCAAGAAAGAAACAATTCACAAGCGTTGTCGTTATCCGATCGAAGATGTTTGGTTTTCACCCTAGGAAAAGATCAATTTTTTTAAAACAATGCCTTCAGCAAGATCATTGTCAGGTACAATAAATGAAGATTAGACCTTCGGTTTTTGCCATAAAAATCATGGCTCGGTACTCGATGAGCATAACAAAAGATGCAGTTCACCTGTGTTGCCACCCCGCTTGCCAAGACTACTGCTGCAAGTCGCCGAGCACCCGACACACAACAAGAACCTGTGACGCAATGTCTTTAGCAAAACTTGTTTTTGCCAAAACCAACCTCCAATCGCAGCCACCATCAATTTCTCCATCTCTATCAGATCCCTGGAAAGACATGTCCCATAGCACTGAACGGTAAACAAAGCTCCGCGTTGCATCCTAGAAGGGTACATACGACTGCATTGATTCGGCTCTAGATCTCCACTAGCATTATGTGCCAAACTGCGAAAATCTTCAAGAAGAAGACCGGAACTCGTCGGCAGCCAGATCGTAGTTGTCAAAAACTCTGTAAGGTCAGACCCCAGCCCCCACAACTGGCCATCATCAATCGCCCATACCACTGGAAGATGTCGGGAGATCTGAGGTGACCCTGGCCACCACGCCCGCAAGCATCGCGACGAGTCATGCAATGGCGGAGAAGAGGACAAGCCGGTCGCAAGATATCATCCGTTTGGACCATTTGAATTGTACAAAAAGTTTGACTTCATCCCAACATATATGTTGAAACCAATATTTAATCAGCCATTTGAATTATAGTCGATCTATATTTGTACTACATTTAATATCTTATCTTTCGTGTATCATGCGGCCGGTTATATTCTATGGTGCCACGTCGCCTCTGGACGGGTCCCATGTCTGTGAGAATCCGCAGCTGGCATGGGCTTATGGCGCCACGTCGTCTTTGGGTAGGCCCCATGGATGTGATAAACCGCGACCAACATGGACCCATGATGCCACGTTGTCTCTTGGCGGACACTGCCATCCGGTGGGTGCAAAGATGTGTCGCGCCAGGAATACCTCTCACGGAGCGCAGTCCTGCGCGCGTATGCTGAGACATGCCCACGACGCATGCGTTCCACCGTCCTGTGATGTGGGGTACGACGGTGTGCGTGACACCCATCCGTGGTAGGGTATTTGCTGCCCTGGCCTATAGCGAAGCTTGCTTCCCAGAAGAGTAGGGCTCTGTTGCTACTTCTCGGATGATACCTAAAAATGTGGTTTTGACTCCAAGTTTTATGATGACGGTGCTAGAAAATTATCTAGCGGTTATTGTGAAACAAGAATTGTTCTCCCAACTTGATGAAAATGCTACAGCGAGATGCTTCCTGCAATTCCCCGTCAACGACACCAGAAAATATTTTTGATTGCAACAACTTTGTGTGTATCAACTCGTTGGGACTCCAACTGTAGAGCATCGTAGCAACCGGTTTTCTCGACACGAGTGGCTCAAGGGTTTATATCAAACTCTTGAGGAATTGGCAAGGAACCTTCTTTTATTGTTCTCTTCAAGCAACCTACAGAACATTGTATTTGCCTTGTGTCCCCAACTCTACTTTGTGGTTGTTAAGCACAAGGTTTCGTATTAATAAAACTATAAATAAATAAAAGTAAACAATCTATAACTAGGCAAGAAGGTAAAAACAATAAGGTAAATTTCTTTTTGGTTGTTTATTTGTTTATACAAATAATAAATGTATTTTTTATTTTCGAATTTAATTAATGCAGAAAATATAAAAGGCAATAAAATTGTGTAAAAGGTGTTTCTTATAATAAAAAGTGGGCCATGGTTCATGGGTTCATTTATCTACTCTCTTATAAGGTGCAATGAACATAGACAGTGCTTATGGATGATATAATATCACTTGAAACTTTGTTATGTGTTTCATTAGCATTCATATGAGCATCACTTTCTAATATGAAGATGATGCAACCCATCTTACTTATACTCCTCTAGAAAGGGAAAACTACATGAAATCTAGAATTAAGTATAACAGAGTATAGCGCAAGTACTTTGACATGATGTTGGAATAACAAATATGCTACCTTGACCAAACAAGATCATCTTTATTGTCACAAAACAAATATAACACATGCATTCACTTTATACCTAGTGAGGTAACAAAAGAAAGATAGTGGATCTCGAGTTTTCTGTCACTTCCCAATCTCCACCACCATGTTACTCCATCTAATGCACACGTTCCTCCACAAATGTTCTTGCATACAAGTATGACCAAAACAAGTACTTAAGAACGGGGTACATAATATTCATCTATCAATACATCTTACACATGGTAGAATTCTGATCTCAAATATCATCTCATAAAAAAGGATCCATCAGATAGAAATTATATAGATGACCATAATCATGTTGGGAAATAATGTCTAAAGAGCACATATCGTTTGTAGCTAGTTCTGAAATAAGAGTATCGAATCCACAGAGAGCTATTGTTTAAGGTCTTAATGCCCCTCGCCACTATTTCAAAGAGTTCTTGGAAGTTGTCTTTGATATCAAGTAGGGGGTGTTTGAGTGTGTGTGAACAAGACAGTAGTAAGTAAAGAAAGCAAATATAGAGATGAGATGTTCACGATGTAAAGTATTTGGAACTGCAATAGGACTAAATCATTCTCAGTGAGTGTTGGATCCACCACTCGCAATTATGTTTATTCATGATTAGAATATATCTATAATGTCATTCATGTATATGTATGGGAGGAGCTCCAAAATATATGATCAAAGACAAGCCATCTTTTATTTCATCCCTCACAACCATAGTAGTAATCTTAGGCAAGCCACCCGCGATGCCCTAAGAGTTGCCCCATGGTTATGAATTTGGATATATGAGTCCTCTATTATTCCCTCTTGAACACATGAGTAATGATCCAATACAATATGTCACTTAGCACCTTCACACCACCACATGGCTAAGGGTAGTTTCCTCCCTGGTCCTGAAGGCAACTATTTTTGGGTCGACTTACACACAACATCAAGAAAGTAAACTAATACATATACATGAACAAACTTAGGGATTATCTTTATTTCAATTCATCACCGTGCTAGGGTTTATTCATCTCCCCAAGAACAAGGTAAAGTACTCACAGATAAAAGCAATCAACATCATCATAGTAATATGGATGGACCAAAAATGGATTGGTAAATACTCATACAAATCCACAATAAAGTCTAGTAAGTGTAACAAGATGAATGTAATGAAGATGAGAGGGTCGATGGTGATGGTGGAGTTGAAGTGGTTAATGGAGATGGCGATGGAGATGATGCGCAAGCCTTCAAGGATCTTTCTAGCGGTGAGGATCGAAGTCCCAATGCGAATTTACTCTAGATCCCTTCTAGAGGTGAGGTTTCTATGAACTATGGTGTCTCTGAATGTCGGATCTTAGATCTGTCTACACGAGGTGGAATTATTTGAAGAGGCGGCTCTATTGCCACGCTGTATGGGCGGGCTATGCCCCTATCGTTGGTTGTTAGAGCCTCTGATTATCATGAATGCAAGGGGATTCTCTTCCCCTTCTTTCCAAGTGCGAGCTTTATTGCCTTTCACTAGCATATTTATGCCCATAGTTAACTTCTCCAATTGATTTATTCATCCACACCTTCAATTCCGACATTCTGGTGAAATAAACATAAAAGGGGCGCGCTCGACCAAAATCCTATCACTACTCATGCAAAAACATAAGATAATCATGCTACAAAAATACACTCATCAGATAGCTCAGATGGTACTAAAACAATGATAGCATGAGAAAGATGTAGATCAAGCTATTGCCACAAGTTAGATGGTGTCTCGGGGTATGAGATGTTCCTTCCTAGTTGATTGGGGGGGGGGGGGGGGCACGTTTTCAAGGCATATGGCCCCTGCTAACATGATCTTCACTTGTTGTCGGGGTTTATATGTGTTGTGTGATGGCTTCAGATGTTTCGATGTATGCTCTCTGTCAAGCCATTTGTTGAATAAAATAATAAAGAATATACAGTACATATTTTTGGATGTAGAGGGATGTTTCCCGTCTTCCGTTTCAAAAAAATGGTCACGTGCATGTAAGGTGCGCCGGCTGAAAGATTTTGGTTTGTCACATGTCATGGAGCATAGGCTTGGATATGGCGCAGGAAGACGATCTGATCTACTCCTAATTGATTGGATTCAGTGATGGTAATTTGGTTTATCGAACACTCGAGATGTTCTATTTGCCATTTGGAGTATATATAACACACTTCAATGGGATCCAAGAACTAGCGTAGCGGGGATATGGAGTAGTGGCCGCTCTTCAGAAAACGCCGAAAGGGTACACGAAGCCTAGACGGTAGGTCCATGTAAGAGCATATTCTTTCTTTGGTTCTTATACTAGTAAAGAGAGTGAAGTGTGTCCATGTGTGTTCAACAGTTTCAAAGGTCTGAGAATCCCAAAAAGACGTAGAGAAAAACAGTTCAAGATCTGAAGGAGCAGCAGCAATGGCGCAACTGATAGAGCACACCCAGCTCCCCATCCGCGGGCTCAACCTCCACGTTGCTCAAGTAGGCACAGGTGAGAGCGTTTCTTGCATTGTGTTTTGGGCATAGCCGTCGCGATCGTCCGTCCGGGAGATGGAGCCGACCGAAGGAGAAGGAACAAGCAGATCAGTAGAGCAGCTAATGGATATGTTCTCTGTGTTGCTTGCCTTGCAGGTGAGCTCGGGACGGTGGTGTTCTTGCACGGCTTCCCGGAGATATGGTACTCGTGGCGGCACCAGATGCAGGCTGTGGCCGCCGCTGGGTACCGCGCCATTGCGCCGGACAGCCGCGGCTATGGCCTGTCTGACCAGCCACCGGAGCCGGAGCCGGAGGACGTGGAGACCCCGTGGGAAGACCTTGTCGCCGACGTACTCGGCATCCTCGACGCCCTCTCCATCCCCAAGGTAGGTAACCAACATAACTAACGGTAAATTTGCCATGGTCACGAGTGTGGATGACCATGAGTCAGTACGTGCGTGCAGGTGTTCTTGGTGGGCAAGGACTTCGGCGCCATGCCAGCATACGACTTCGCGCTGCGACACCCTGACCGCACCTGCGGGGTGATGTGCCTGGGCATCCCCTTCAGCCCCGTCCCCTACAACTTTGACGGCACCATGCCGGAAGGCTTCTACCCCCTCCGGTGGCGCCAGCCGGGGAGGGCGGAGGCCGACTTCGGGCGGTACGACATCCGGCGTGTGGTGCGCACCATTTACGTGCTCTTCTCCGGCAGCGAGGTGCCGGTTGCGAAAGTAGGGCAGGAGACAATGGACCTCGCCGACGATTCCACGCCTCTGCCGGAGTGGTTCACCGAGGAGGACCTGGACGTGTATGCTTCGCTCTACGAGAAGTCCGGCTTCGGGTACCCGATCAGAATGCCATACAGGTAGTCAGATGTTTCTGTTAGATTTTTGTTATGGCTCTGGTTACTGATGAGCTGATTGCTTTGATGGAGCGGGCAGGTGTACAGATAAGATGACAACTCAGTTGGACGCCAAGTTCCAGGTGCCGGTGTTCATGGTGATCGGGGAGAATGACTACACCTTCAAGCTTCCGGGGTTCGAGGCCGCTGTGAGGGGCGGCATGATGAAGAGCTTCGCGCCTGACCTGAAGGTCGCCTTCGTCCCGGAGGGGAGCCATTTCATGCAGGAGCAGTTCCCGGAGAAGGTCAACGAGCTCCTCCTTGGCTTCTTGAAGGACTGCCCGCCATGACAGTACAACGAATGTCCCTCCTGACGTGTTACAATAATGTTACTACTAGTACAAAACCGCTTGTCTTGCACAATAATGTTACTACTAGTACAATAACTAGGAATAGTGTCACGGCGACACGCCGCGACCGTGAAGTAATATTGATGGTTGCAATCTAAGCAATTGTGTCTAGATTCAAATTTGACAAATCTTAGTCAATTAATATGGACCGGAGGGAGTAGGAAAAGCTTTTTCATTCATGAAACAATGAGTGGTCTGATCGAGCTCTTTCTTACCGGGTTTGCTGAAACCGATCAATACTTGTGGGATTTATTTTGTATATAGTGGGGATCGGGAACAACGTGAAGAGGCGAGAGCTGAAGCGTGATATGCATCATGGAGGGGCAGTGTGTGCGCTTCATTACTTCACCAGCATCTTGATGTTTTTGTGAGGGATTCATAGTGTGATCCCTTCGGGCTGAAAAGGAAAAGTAGAAACTTAGAAGCAGCATATCATTTACCCGAACCATGTGTACATTTATTCTTGTGGTTTAGCCATAACATAAATGAAATACTATGAAATTAGCTATAAAACTAAGCATATATAACAACTTCTTAAAGAAAAACCAGGATAAGAAAAAAGTTCAATTACAATTTGTCAACAAACATTACGTTTTTGGCAAGTGTTAATATCTCTTAGGAGATGTCCACACAATTTTTTCAGTGTTCATGTATTTTATTGGTATAGTGGGCAACTATAGTTTTTAAGAGATAGTTTGATCGTGAAGGAAGAAATACATACCTGTCTGTGCCTATGGTGTTAAGCCATCCCATCTTCATCTTCTCTTTGCTGATTCTAAAATTCAGCGGGATGCCCATCTTCATCATCTGCCCCGACTAAAGCGCACTCGCATCGAAGCCCTGTAGGAATATCACCACCATCACAAAAAATGAACTCAGCATCACTCTCATAGAACCAATTGCTCGAAAAATGAGAAGTAAATTGTGGCCGGCATAATATAAAATTATACAAACTCTAGATTGTACTATTGCGCAAACACTTCCTACCAGCAATGCCCAAATGCTAGAGCCCATATCAATACGGTCCTAACTATGGAGGTTTAAAATTTAAACTGGAAACAATATGCACATGAATATGCTTATTGGTTGACTGCAAACATAGCGAGAAGTGTTAATATCTTATTGCGGCTGAATCAACCTCCTGTAGTATCTGATTGGGGAAGTGCTCTAAACCTCAAGGCAAATAATATAAAAAATGACCATGCTCACAATGTCAACTTAAATCACCTTCTCTGTCTCTAGTTCCTACGCCGAATATACCAGACTGAAGAAGAAAGACAAAATCTGAACCCACACATCAGAATCCACAGAGTGTCATTTATGTAGAGATATGGACCATGAACTAAAAAAGAATATGGTTGTTCTCCTAATTTCAAATCCAAGATACTGAGAGAAGGAACAAACATGGCAATCCAAAGCAAATTCAAGAGGTTTCAAGGCATTGTATCTCTGATCATTTTATCAGCAAGTGGTGTCAATCTCCAATTTGTGTTCTGGTATATAAAAAACATCTCTCACTAATGCACTTCAAAATATAAATTTGGAACATGGTAAGTAAGCGTAATGCACATAAGGGCATGGTTAAAGATAAGTAGTATGCAATTCTTGTCCGTTGGCACCACAGATCTGCTCCATACAATGCTCAAAGTTTTGACTACATCAATAAGATTTTGAAGCATGTTTGAAGTTAGGAAGAGAAGATCAAGCTTCAGTTAACGAAACACAACTCGATGATAAAGAACTGCCTAATTATTAGTAGCTCCTAGCACAACAGGAAAAGCTCAGTTAATTAACATGAGAAGTAAAAGAAGAGGTTATTTGATGACCACAAAATTGGCACAGCAAAGGGAGAGGATCCGCAATAGACTCACAAGCAAAATAAATCACTTGGAAAAAATTCCAGCAACAACGGCCACGGACAGGGCCTGTCGTGCTCGTCGCCGGCGGTCCTTGCATGTCCCTATTATCAACTTTGAACCTAAGATCAGGTGAAGAAGAATTTGTTCATGTAATGAACTGGTAGGGAAGAGCTGGAATAGTCGATACAACAAACCTCTGGACTCTGTCTTGTCACCAGACGGCTGGATGCGATGGAGACCATCCAATCTGGCCCTTCTATGCCCCCCACGGCACAAAATGGAAGATCTGGTGCCATAATGTACCAAGGTTTTCTAGGAGTCTTCGTAATATGCAGCAGCTAATCAACTACCCTATAGCATGGTATGAAATCCAGCAAAGGTAAGTAAACCAAATAAAATCAAATGTGAGTATGCTCATAGTAGTACGCATAAATGTTTGCAAATGAAGTTCATGGATACGTATAAGGTTGCAAAATAACATTACTTGCTCTTCTATCAGAGATCTCAAAAAAATAAGTGGACCAAATAATAAGGCAGACTTGTCAAAATGGAATTAGTTAGTTCTCAATAACGAAGTGGTAATGAGATAATCGGCTCCATACCTGTACTACGCACATTACTTTTTGTTTTTGGTGCTTTACGAAGTCATAAAGGCTAGTGGTGCTTCAAACAGTCGTAGAATGTAATGAATTATAAATTATTTCATTTGTACACCACCTCTAATCTTAGCTGCTCTCCAGCTAATAATTTGCTAGATGTACCATTGTAATTATGTTGCATGTCACATTTTAGTGCACTGATTTATGGCTCTATGATAGTAAAATATGTAAGTGCGTCATAGAATTGGGACTGGAGCTACCAAGCTTTAGAAGGACACTTCATAGCAATAATAGATGAAGGAATAACAGGAAGAAAAAGCCAAAACTAAATAAAAAGGAAAAATACATAAGGGAATTCCACCTGATAAAATAAAGTAGCACTATTTAAAATGCAAAGGAGGCTATTAGGCACCTGGGCTAATCAATATTAAGAAATAATGAATGGCAACACCACCCGCCGCTGCTCTATTGAATTTAACTGAAGCTGCAGGCTCATCAATTAAATCACCATACTGAAAACAGCAAGAAATTAAAGTTGGAAGTTCTGCTGGCAGTCTTGCGATGTTATCAGAATTTGAATGAGTAGACACATCTCATGTCAAATAAAAGATATGATCCATGAACAGAACTTATAGAACCTGCAGAAGCAAGAACATGGGAAAATGGTACATCAGATTGGGAACAACTGGACTTATCGGCTGACACATAAAAGAAGTGGATAGTGCTAACATACGCAGAAGGGAGGAGCCCGAACAACCATCTAATCTACCTTTGCAGGGCTCTTGTGGACCACCGGCGGTGGTGGGGATCTGCAGCCCATCACGATTTGTTGTTGCTAGGGGAAGTCACAAAAGAAATATAGAGGAGGGAGAAAGGGGCACCTATGAACGAAGATGGAGGGAGCACACCTAATGGAGGATGGACGTGTTGTTGCCCATGGAGAAGAAACATACGAAGGCCAAGCTCCTCCAATGACGTCCACGAACCTGAAGATTGGCAGGTCTCCATCACCACCTCGTTCACCTCATGCAAGCCCCAGCGGCGTCGCTCCCAACAGCGACGGCCTCCTGTTCCGCCCGGCGCCGGACCCATGCTCTGCATACGGTCGACTCGAGGAGCGCGTGATGGTCGGAAGCTCCATCGTCGGTCAGCAGGAGCTCCACGTAGGCGGTGGCCACGAGCACCTCGGGGTCGGCGCGTCGGCGGCACAACACCGTGAAGAGCCTGTGCAAGAACGCCGACGAGTGGACCGCGAGCTCTGACGGTCCCGGCGGCTCCGTTGCCGATGGCATCAATGTGGGCTCTGCTCCTCCAGGGGGCAGATAAGGGACAGGAAGCATCGCCGCTTGGTTTTCTTAGAGGAGGAAGAAGAGGAATCGAATTAGGACAGCAAAGGAAACTGCGTCGTCCACCCGCAATGACGCGTGGGGGCAATGGTCTACCGCCACCTTGGCCGAACCACCTAGAAGACACAGTTTAATGGGCAGAGAAAAAAAATTATACTGTACTAGTTGAATGTCCGTGCTTTGCTACGGGTTAACAAATTCGAATATTCATCTTGCGAGACCATTAGTATAATCCACACACTTGGCTTTCTCACCTCTCGATTAAGTTTCATCACATATAATATGAAGTTGTTTGCTAAAAAACCCTCAAATGTAGCCCTGGCTACACCTCCCCGTCTCCGCAACCTAGCAACACCACAGCTCGTCCTCCCTTCCTCACCTCTCCTCTCTTCGCCCCTCTCTCCTAGGCAGGGCCCGTCCTAGGTGGACGCGGGCGGGTGACCATGAAGCAACTCAGGACGAGCATTTGGTCGTGGGAGGACGATGGACTATGGAGAAAGTGCGATGACAACCACCATAATACAAATAATAGTAATATATACTAATTGAATGTCCATGCGTTGTCACACTCTCTCATGTCCCCGTCTTACTGCGGATCCCATTACTTTTAACTTTTCCGTTCAACTATGTGTTTGTTGTCTGCTATGTCATTGTTCAGCACTCCAGCATGTCTCTGTCACGACGTTGTCGGCATGCACTGACGGGATGTCGTAAGGTACATCGGCTTGGAGTTGGAGTAACCCAAGCGTATCAGCTAATCCATCCACGTGAACGTAGGCCGATAAAATTACCGCAACTTTAGATTTAATACTCCATCCATCCTAAAAAAAAGTATGTCGCTAATTTTTGTAAAATTTATTGAATCTAGACATGTTTTAGTGTGTAGATACATATATATTTGAACAAATATAAGACATCTTTTCTAAGACAAAGGGAGTAGTAAAGATCTTGTCCAAAATTATGCTCCTTTTTGTCCTGCGGCCGGAAGTAGTTTCTCTTGCCCTGTTCTATTTCTTTGTCTCATGCTTAAATTCCTCAACGTCTACTCCAAATTCTGCTTGATTCCACGTGCTTTTTTTTTCTATGTGTGCTACCAGCAGAGTACCATCTGGACGCATCCTTTTTTTCTTGTTCTTCCCGCCGACAGAAGCGGAAGCAGCTGGCCCCGCCCTCCTGGCATGTTTCTTGTTTGCCTCTTCGCGCGCGCAGCAGTCGCGCTGCACACCGCCAGCTCGCCAGCGCGTGGGGCCTCGAGTTGGAGTACAACTGAAATAGGAGGTTAAAACGGACGCTGGCGCGTGCAAACCAGAAACAACCCGACGCGGACGACGGACGAAAAACTGCTGCGACCAAAACCACGTCTAGACAAATTATATAGTAGAGATATACGACGGTTACTGTAGATGTGCGGACGGTTACTGTAGATGTGCGGAACGGAATGAATCTACAGTGCAAATAGCTGATCTGGATCCTCTAATCGTTCGGTGAAATGGTTGTCTTTCATATATGTAGTAATGTTACTACTAGTACGGCCGCTTGTCTTGCACTGTTGCACAGTGATCAGTTGGCACGTTGTTGGCAATTAGCACGTCAGCCTTAAGCACAAAACAAAATACGAGCTGGGGCGAGAGCTTGCCATTGACTTCGATCTCGGAAGAGTATTTTTTACCGTACGTCGTCTGATATAACGACTATTTTCACCGTCTGATGTATCTATGGGCGTGATCATTTGCTAGCATGGGTTTTTCTCCACTCCTTTATTATTCCTCTCTTATTTCTCTACTAGCAAAATGGCCGCCCGTTGCAGCGAAATAAGTTAGTCATGTCACAGGATATACGGATTTTTTACTTTGTTCGGTGACATCCGTTCCTCGATCAATTGATCGTTCCGTTCACAAGTAGAATATTTCTTTTCTCCAAATCCCCTCTTCTCTTTTCTTGGCGTGCTTTCCTTTTATCTTCTCGTAAAGTGTGCACTGCTGTCTAGCTGGCACCATTCTGTTTAATTAGCTCACTCATTTAATTTATGTTATCTAGAAAACATGTCTATGCGTTACAACTATAAAGAAAAAATCTACTATGTAAAGATGAATAACATAAATTATTGTTTGTACAGCAGTAGTATATTGAACCATTTTCAGTGTGTTGGTCGTCCAATGCCTCGTGTACCTGCTGCTTTAGCCAAGCCACCTAGTGCACCGGTAACAATAGAGCCTTCCGTTCTAAAAAAAATCATAATCGCTACGGAGATCTCTCATTATTTCAACATATTGTTAAGAAACTAAAATGACTATAACCTACATAATCACTTGCTCTCTCAATAAAGAAGTAACAAGTTTCAGAAATTTGAAGTGATCGATTGGCTTAATCGGGATAAGCCATCTAAGCTAGCAAAGGCACACGTACATTACATGAGAGGATAATTACGATTCATTGATAGGATATTTTAGCAGCTCATAAAATAAAATAGTACGGCCAACTATTGTCACATAGGAACTTCCTTGCACCATGCGCAGCAGGGTGGCCCAACTACTGGTCTCTCCCGATCCCACAAATAAATCTTTCATCTTTTTTTTTGAGATCAATAACTCTTTCATCATGCACTATGGCTGGCTGCACCAGGTGGTCCACACCAATCCCTCCCGTTTAATTAGCTCACAAGTTTCGCATAACTCTTTCATCTTAATCATGCACCACCAATCCCTCTTGTTTAATTAGCTCACAAGTTTCGTAAGTTCTGTGCTAAATCTCTACCTCACAGAGCATCTCCATTCGCCTATCCAAGAGGCCGATTCGAACGCCGAAAATTGGTCTAATCGCGTACCCAAGGACCTGTTTTCGGCCGGATTTGGGCCAATTTTAGTCCGGACTACCCAGGCCGAACCTAGGTTTCCGGATACGCCCTGGAAACGCCGGACTCAGCGAATTCGGCGAATTTTTTTTGAAGCGGCGTGTGGACCCGCCGAGTCAGTGACGGAAGCCGAGTCGTCATCATCCTCGGAACCACGCGGCGACCGCGAGACAATAACTGCCTGCGCGTCGGCCACGCCTCGCCGATTTACGGCGCCACCGTCGCCGCCTCGGCTCCCGCGACGGACCGGCGAGCACTAACTTCTCGTCGTTTCCCCTTTTCCGCCCTCGCAGCTACACCCCTCCCTTCCTCGCCGCCCACCTCGGCCTTTATAAGTCGTTTCCCTCGCCGGAGATCTTCACACCCTCTCACAGCTCCCCCACCCACAAGCCTAAACTCCAGCGAACCCTCTCTCACCGTTCCCCCTTCCCAGCCATGGCCGAACGCTACCCCGGCGACGGCGCCGCGGCGAACGGCTTCGGCCGGGGCACCCTCCAGGCCTCGGAGGCGCGCATGCTATACGACGTCGGCTACATGGCGCCACCGGACACGCGGATGCCTCCGGGGTGGAAGCTGAGCGCCGGCGGCATCCCAATCCCGCCGGCACCGACGCCGGACGAGCTGTCGTACGATGTGTAAGAGTACATCGGCGGCGTGGACAACCCCGCCGAAGCCGAGAGCACCGACAACCTCCTGTACTGGGAGCATTTCTTCGCCGACCGGCGCAAACAGGAGCTCGCCCGCCACGAGGGGCCGCCGAACGAGTCGCCGCCGAAGCGCAACAACTCGGCGGGTCGCCGATGTTGGTGGAGCGCACCAGGCCGGACGCTCGCGGCGGTGATGGAGCACATCAACCGCAGGAACACGCCGCGGCTCGGCTTCCCGCGCAACCCGACGCCGGCGGCCAGGACGGGTCGGCGGCCTCCGGCGAACTGGACGCCGAGGAGGATGGCGAGCATGAGCTCGTCCTCCTCCGCTTCGGCGTCCCACTCCTTCGGCTCGGCGCCGATTCGCACGCCGATGGCACTCAAGTGCGAAGCGGTCTCGCCGGTGCGCTCACCGTCGCGAACACGCTCGCGCGGCATCGTCATCGACGAGCCGCGGACAACGGTGTCACCAACCGGCCACCTGCGTCTCCGCCGCCCCAAGATAGAAGACTCGTCGGCCGAAGACGCCGCCTTAAAGATGGCGCTGGAGTAGTCGCCCCGTGACACGACGCCGGTGGAGCCCTCCTCGCTGGACATCCTGGAGTGGTCTAGGATGGACTGGGAGAAGGCGGAGCGGCAGCGCATCCTCGGCCTGCAGCAGCAGGCCGCCCGACGTCGGGCGTTGTCTGGGTGTGAGCTCGCCTACCAGGGCTCCCTGCTCTACGTCCTCGATGACGACGACGAGGACGTAGGCCCGTCCTTCCAGCCCTAGAGGTGCGACGACCCAGGCCAGGGGAGCTCCCGCAAGAACCAGCCGTCGAGCGACGACGACGACAATGGCGACGAGGATGACGGCCGTGCCGACCCCGGTTACACGGCGTTCTACGGCAACTTCGGCATGTAGGACGGCGAAGGCACCGGCGGAGGCCTTTTTTAAGTTTATTATATACTACTATAGTTTAAATTTGATATAATCCACCTATATTCGCCCACCTTAAATGAATTTTATCTGAACTTGGGAACTCGGCCTGGGTACGCGAGTAGGAAAATGGGCGTACCCAGGCCGAAAACTAGTTCCGTCCGGCAAAAAACAGACCAATTTTCGGCCTAGGTTCGGCCAACGAGTGAAGATGCTCTTAGCATCCGTGTCTGTGCCTTGGCTCTAGACGACTTGCTTGTATGCATTGATATCTCTACTATCTAAAAAGAACATGGTGTTCCGTTTCCTACCGTTGAGCGTTTCGCTCGTCCTTCCATCCGAAAAACACACACGCAAATAATTGCAGCGACATACCCGCCACCAAATCCTCCCATTGATCGTGCGTTCTCTTAGTCAACCGAAGCTTTACACCCCTCTAGGCTCTGGACCTCTCCCATCTTGCATGTCGTTCCGATCTTCTCCAGCTCTCCCTCACCAGGCCTCCCCGCCACGGTGCCTCCCTATGTCCATGCCTCCATGCCTGCCGCTAACGTCTCCGCCCTTCAAGCCTCCACACCCACCGCGTCTTCGCACCAAGCTCCCTCCGTGCTGCAAGGATCCATTCGCCGGCTCCACCGAAGATTGGATACAGTTCAGGTAGTAGACCGACCCGGTGCTGCCCTCTTGCCAAGTTCGCCGCCATGCTCGAGAAGGTCAAGAGCAGAACAACAATATGTTCAGGCAGAAAACCTCGAAGAGGATCGATGGATCTGACCGACATCCCTCGCCTTGGATCGCCTTCCTAAGGTTGGCACCACTACTTCCTCACACTCCTCTTCTTCTCCCCTAGCTAGCGGTAGTACTGGTGGCTCGGTGACGGCCCTCCACCTCCAACATCTCGAATGGAGCCAACTGTGTAGAACAGATGCACTTTGTGGTCTTTTTTTTACTTGGCACTTTGTGGTCTTGATCTATCCCTGATCATGCTGATGCCTTTATCATGTTCGATAATATGCATACCCATTGCAAGAAGACACAACTCATGCTCTGCTTCATTGGTAGGAAAAATAGATGAGGATACTTTTTTCAGATCAGCTGTGCGACAAGAGGAGGTCAAGAAACTACCTCCGCCTCTCCCAGGTCCAGGCCAGATCTCCACATAGCAGCAGCACTGACAGCCCATCAGGTTCTTGCTTTCTCTTCCCGTCGATTATATAAGAACTTATTTCCACAACTGATCAGTGTGACCCTTCTAGAAAGAAATTATGTCACACTCTTGCTTTCCAATAGCTATGGTATTTGGGTATTGTTTATGTCTTTATAAAAAGAACAGGAGAAACGTCTTAATTTAGGATCGGTATAGGGTAATATACTTGGGTCTATTGCTTATCGGCATTAACATGCTATGTAAATAAAGAGATCTTTTTTGAGGATCCTAATTTGGTGATACTCTGCCCATGTAAATAGAAATGCTTGCTATTTTGACTCGCTTGATTACGTGAAGGGATGTGGTTAGAAAAAACAGTTGTGTCTTTATGAAAAGAACAAGAGAAGCATCATAATTTAGGTTGGGTATAGGGTAATATACATGGGTCTATTGCTTGTCGGCATTAACATGCTATGTAAATAAAGAGATTTTTTTGAGGATCCTAATTTGGTGATACTCTGCCCATGTAAATAGAAATGCTTGCTATTTTGACTCGTCTTGATTACGTGAAGGGATCTGATTAGAAAATTCAGTCGAGCAACGAGACAATTTCCTCAATTGCGGATTTCAACTGATAATTGGAAGGGACATGGCAAAGGTTCTGGTAATGGTATATTTTTTTAGTGAGATAAGAGGTAATGGTATTTATTTAGAAAAATGTCTTGATTGGAGGGGTGTGCTATTCAAGTACATGTTTTTGAGGTATAAAAATTTACAGTTATATCAAGCTGATACCTTGATTTACATGCCTTTTGTTGCAAGGAAATTTATCCTGAGGTGCTTCTTGTTTCTTCTATCAAATGTTTTAGGAACCTGATATCCTGAGGTGCAAACTTGTCTCTTCTATCAAATGTAAGTGTTTACATTTTTTATGTATATAACCATCTCAATACTAAACCATGTTTTATTTTTCGAACTGTCTTTTCAGTGACCTTGAAATACCATAATAAATGTGCCCCCGTTGCAACACATGGGCAATTACCTATAGATTGAAACATTGGGAAGTGTAAGAGGACTTGGACCCTATTTGATTTGGTGGCTTCATCCAATGCCTTTGAGCATTATATTCCAAAGCTCCATATTCAGAGAAATGAATACTTGGAATGCTTCCTTACTGTCACCCATCTAAGGTAACTATTTAGTTTCATCTTTCTTGTTGCTGTTCAGATCTTCATAAATTTGAATTTCGTACCTATTTTTCCTAATTAGCCATAGTTTTTACAACATGTTTCTACCAAAAAAAAACATCTGATGTCAGCTCTTTTTGCCCTATAATGGTTTTTTCATGAGATTTCAGATAATGATCTGCCTATAAATTTTCAAAACTGTAATTTGTTTCATTCGTATATTTTCTATCCTAGCTAAGAATCCATATATAGGAATTATAGGTTTATAGGAAATTGAACTGATACAATGTTTATCTGGACGTCGGGTTTTATATATGATAGCGACACACCACCGCTTACATCTGCCCATTTCTGTTCAATAGGAAATGCTCATTATTCACATCCTTTCCTTCTTATTCTGTTAGCATCAGTTGGGTGGGACTTTAAGTTTCGACATGTATGTTTACCACAAAATGGCATTCTTAAAAGTTGTGATTGGCACTACAACTAGACCTAGATAGCATATCACTGTGTTCCTGTAGTACTTGTCAATTTCTGAAAAATGCATATGATTCAATTTTGAATCAGACAACACAGTGGATCTAGATCTAGGCTGCTGTGTTTCTATGGTATACTCATTAAACTAAGAGCGGCTAAGACTAGCACGAGGTATATTATTCAAATGTCAATTATATGGTGAGTCATTAGATTTTCTGTTGTAGAATGTAGTATACATCACGATATTTTCGTCGATAGAAATATTGTCAGCATCCCTGTATGAATAATCAACTAATTGTCGGTGATTGCTCTACAACCATTTCTTCTCATGCCATATAAATGTCTACTTAATGAAAAATTGAAGTGTTATTTATGCATATTTCTTATCATACATGTTGGCGTGGCAGCGATTTCATGGCCTCCAACGACATCTGTTCTATGATTTTTTCTAGCTATTCATGATCGGAAATACCAGGAAACTAACTCATGGACCGGAATGGGAAAGTCAAAGATAAGAAAACTCTATAACATACCAGCGGACATGTTGAATTAGGTTCTGGAAAATTTGCTTTACTGCTGAAGCATGCTCCCCGACATACCCCAATCATTTTCGAGTTGGATAGTACTATGCTTGATGAATTTCTTGCCTTTCCAAGGCCTCCTTGGAACCCGAAGGCAGCTTAGTCTGCATCAAGCACAGGAGTTGAAAACTGACCAGGAAGGCAGGAATAGAGTTCACTAGGTAAAAGCATTAATATCTTAGACTTCTGATCTGTCAAGTAGTAATGGTTAAACAAACAATAAGTTGTGGGCATTGTGTGTATGTTTATATGCTAAGGTGTGGATTTGGTTGACTAATCTCTTAGTTTCCCTTAAGTTTTTGAAATCGCTCATCCGTTTGGGTACTGCCTTAGCTGTACAAAAAAAGTTATATCCATGACACTGATAAGCTAAATAAAATGTGGAGACACATGAAAATGCTTCTCTTTTTTATGGACACACGTGTTTATTTGGATGTTCTCACTTTATTTCTTTGAGAATGGAGGCGGTGATGGATTGATGTGATTGGAACATCCAATTTTAGTGATTATATTAGGTCTCCTTTTCAAAATTCGCAATATCAAGACAAGTCCTATAAAAATGTGGTGGTGTGGGCTAATTGTTGTGGAGGAGGAGGAGGGGAGAGCTGCGGTAGCCACGCGGTGGTAGCCTCAAGCGACGGAGCTAGAGGCGGACGCTTCGGGAGTAGAGTGGAGGAGCAGCACGACCCCACAAGCTGGAGGTGTAACACGTAGGTATCAGCTGCCTCCCATGACAACAGCGTCCTAGAGGAGCAGTCCCCAGGGTTCGATGCCGAGAGCTCTACAGCCACTTCAACAAGTCATGATTTTTATTTTTGTTTATGTTTAAAATCATATAGCTATAACCACCTATGTGTTTCTTCTACGACAGTTAACTGAATATTCTGACTGAGGTTTTGATCTCTTAATGATGTTGTTTACCTTATTTAGGCAAAAGAGGTCGGTGCAGCAGCATAAGCTAAGGTCATGTGCTTATTTTTTTAATGTTTGGTGTTTATTTATGAAGGTATTATCAAGTTTTTGCAAACAAACGGTATTCCACGTTGATCACATTTTTAAAACATAAAACAAAACATAGTTCTTTGTTTTCAACTTCTCAGGATAATACACAGAGTAAGTGATTAAATTTAATCTACACCTCTTTTGTTAACTAAATTGTGTCACCCCGCATTCAAGTAGGTTTTTGGGGTATGAGCAGGGTGAGGTTCACAATTATTTTTGTAAATCAGGTTTGTGTATCTCTCGACTTTGTGTTTAATCAGAATTTTTTTTGGTCGGCGTTTTGTGTAAGCAAGTGGATATTCAGAACCACCCCGAGTGTCTCCATGATTGAGATAATTGATTGCATATTTGAATGCATAGTAGGTATCCTCATTTATGTTTTAGAAGCAAAGGTGCAAAAAGCATGTAATGGATGGTCTAAAAGAAAATAATGCATACCTATCTCATGTTGGTCTACTTTAAAGAAGAAAGACACTCCAAGTGGAAATCTGCCCCTCTGTTTTGGTATCAAGTTTTGTTTCTCAAACTCTTCAGAATATTTAAATTTGAGAAATGGTTGACGATGTAAACTATGTTCACATACCTTGTGTATCACAGTGCCAAAGGTAGCACATATATGTGGGTCTTACTGGTCAGGTAATTAATCATTAGACCAAACTAACTTTGTCTTCTTCCTTTATGAAGGAGAGATGGATTTTTAGACAAAATCTATTTATTTTTTGAGTTCATTTGTCCAGGAGAGTTCAGCATTCCAAAGAAAGCTACATTTGTTTCAATGTTCTTGTGTGCTTGAGTGGCTCTTTTTTTTACTCTACACTAGATACTCCTCTTTAAATGTTCACTGTACCGATGCATTCCAATATGCTGTATGGTACTATTAGTGTAATTGACTAAAATGTTTGATGTTACACGAGTGTTTGAGGAAGAATTTTACATTGATCACCATTTTGTATGTACATGAATCACTCTGAATGGCGGTGTGGAGAAGAGTCATATGTCTTCAAAATCAAAGACAGAAAAGTTTCTTTGTGCGGAACTGATGGCGAAGCTGGCTCACCTCTTGCTATCTTAAAGTCCCAACTACTTCCACGTTGATCTTAACCATGACTTCCTCCCTAATTCTTAGTCTCAAGTGGCCTGTCTATTTTGTGATTTTTCTTCGATACTTTAGTGAACACATTGTCAGTAGAATGGAGATGGTTGCTAAAATCCGTAGCTCCCAAATGATGGTAGTATATTTTTCTAAAAAATCTCAAGATACTAATATTGCACTTTCATGTTTGTAGCAGATATTTTGATCGGATGGTGATGACATATCAGCAAGAGGACGAAAAAGAAGAGTGATGATACGTGGATGGCAGACTGTACAGTAGGAGGAGGGCTATGTCACTGCGCAATTAGAAATCAATTGAATCATGTCATAAGCACAAGATTCGTAGTTTTGTTTCATACAAGGACACTCGGAAACTACCTAAGTGGAATCTTCAAGTAAAGTGGCATCTAAATGTTTTCGAAATACTATACTATGTGGTTATTTTTTAAATACACATAAATGTTTTTGCACATAATGTAGGTATATGTGCTATGAGGAAAGCAATAGAAGCATCGCTCCTGTGGCAGCGCACGGGCATTCAACTAGTAGAAGTTCTATTTAAGACGGTAGATGGAGTACTAAATTTTCAAGGTGGACTAAAAGCCGGAGATGTTGTGTAACAACCGTCTCTGAATAATAGGTATGCTTGTGTATAGATTTGCTAGTCTGGGCCCAAATCGTGTACAAACCAATACTCTGGCGTACATTGACCAATTTGCATGAAGCCATTGACCTGTTGGGCCGAGACAGGGGATTTTCCGTGAGTACACGTCAATTTGTTTTTTTTAACTTGCCGATTGCTGATGGCCATGGTGGGCAAATTATATCAATTTCGGGGGTAAATCGGTCCAGAAAAGTGTTGGACCGGGAGAAACACTTCGTGTTTTATTATTAGGTATGGATAACTTTTATAGCATTGGTAAAATTTGGGAACGAAGGACTTGTGCTCCTCTTGTGTTTTTTTCCATTGCATTTGTTGTATCGGTTTAAGTTCTCTATGGATATTTGATTGGTGAAAGTGAGAATTTTGTTACTCTTAGGTTCTTAGAACATTATACGGTTTTGTGGTCTTGATGGTGATTCTTTGGAGCCTCTAATTAAGTTGTGGACATTGATAAAATTATTTACTAGATGCAATAATAAATTGATTGTTATTTATAGTTCCGTTTTGTAATTAAGTTTATCGTTCTATGCTATAGTTGTATTAGTTTTGGATAATAAGTATTTGGAGAAAAATCATAATATATGCGTGGAATTATAAACATTATTTAGATATCCGTAGTCTCGTATATAAGACTAAATTATATGTTATTGATAGTCTCGGTTTCCTGAGTATTGGGCAAATACAAAGTGTTGTAGGGTTTGTCGATGACATATTAGACTAGAGTTGTTGAGAGAACAAGACGATAGATAGACCTAACATGTTTTTGTTGAAAGAATCATATATTAATATCCAGAGAATACCAATTACACCCAGTCTTTGCAACAACGCATTGTCCTACCGACCATACGGATGCACACAGCCAAAAAAGAAAGAAGAATTGCAAAAAAGAAAAGTCCCGCTATAGTGCCTCATTCATTGAAACAACAGTACTACCACCACCAAGACAACACCAGAAGTCCAGTGCACAAACACTGTCATCGCACGATCAAAGATCTAGGTTTTCACCCTAAAAAAATTCCACGCTCTCAAAACAATACCTTTAACAAGGTCATTGCCATGCACAAACCAATTAAGGTCAGACCCTGAGTTTTCACCCTGAAAGATAGGACCATGAACCTCTCCTATATAGTCGCTCCACTTGTATGTCACTGCTCCAAGTCACGAGTCACCAAGCCAATTCCTCATCATCATCCAGACTCGAACCACCATTGTCAGTCCTTAGATCTCGGTCTCCATGACTTTCTCCGTTAGTACCATGGAACGAGAACATGCCCCATAATAATAACAGCCAACAGAGCTTCGAAGCGCACCCTCTGAAACCAAACAGTCAGAGTAAAACATAGGTGCGCACGACCGAATCCCATCTGATCCAACAATCTCTCGACATGAGCGCACTATGGAGTTCACCGCGGAGCCTTCCGGAACACGACACAGAAACCAGATCAATGGAGACAAACATCAGGCAGATCTTCGTCTTGGTTTGAGAGAGATCCTTCCTTATCTGCCCCATGGGGCACGACAGAGGCTCAACTCGATCGGGAGGCAAGCGTCTACACGAGGAGGGCTCCGCCGGTGAGGGTCGCCGGCTGAAGTTAGATCTGCGGCAGCAAGCCCTGGACAATGACGCCGCGCGTAGACGTCAGGACCGTGACAGACCGCGTTCGCCAGAGTGGCGACGCGAGGATTCTAGTGGCTGGTACGAATAGCTCCGCTATGACTCCGCCCCCTCCAACTCCATGGCATACTAGCAACACCACAACCACCACCACGTGCAGAATCGCCCGGTCAGAAAGTTCAAAGCCAAGATGTCGTCGCAGGTTCTGTCGGCCCCTCCTCCGTTTGTTGCACTCTCTTCCCAATCTGAGCCATCGCTGCCTCACCCACCTGGATTTGGTGGGAAAAAGGCCAACATCAAATGTTATAACTGCAGCCATGAGGGCCATTACCAATATGGTTGCCATTTGTGATGAAGATGGTCATACGACCGGTATGTGCCATGTGTCCACCAAGCCTCCGGTCCTGCAGTGGTATGAGTATGCTCTAGACGACAAAGGTTTTCATTTTCTACAGGTTGACGAGGAGGCCCTGGAAGCCATGTGGCGGATACGACCAACACAGCTTCTAGGATACCATGTGAAAATATGTTTCATGATAAGTATAAATTTTATAATGTAAGTATTAATATATTTTTCTAAAAACTTGGTCGAACTTCATATAGTTTGAGTTTTGAAAAAAAGAGACTTCAGCTTTAGGGGCAAGGGTAGTACTTTATTTTGTTTTCATCGGGAGAGAATGTTCTCTATACCGAGATTGTTCTCTATACCGAGAGAATGTCCATTTTTGAAATTATCCAAATTGTTGTGCAACGACGTTCCTACGACTCCTCCACTGCACCCTGTGATGGTGAGGTTCTCGGTTTACGGTTCACTGGTTGGGCCGCTGGTTCAAACCGGTTCGATGTTCGTTTATTAAGGAAAATAATACGATTGGAAAAGTACTAATATGTTAAAAAATAGAAATATATATAAAATATACATGAAGTACTTTGATACAAACACTGGTTGACCTAGTTGGCCCCATTGAAGTTTTGTTAGCGGGAGCTGGGAGGTCTTGGGATCGAATCCTGATCGCAGCGCCATATTTTCTTTCGTGGATGGTTTTCTACTGGTTGGACCGTCGACTGGTTTTCTATTAAATCTCTGGTTCAACCGTTTTTATCTGGTTTTTCCTGATTCGTTAGTTGGACGGTCTAGTGCGCTTAAAAAGCTGATAAGCCCTTTAGTTCTGGTTTTTTTCTGGTTCAAACAGTGAGCCGTCCGGTTTTTAAAACTATATTCCTATCTCGTTGGACAAGACTCCTAAAAGGCCAGTTTTCAGTAGTTGCAGTATGAGTATAGCCCAGCATCCTCGTAAGGCCCATTTCGATCCACCAGTAGGTGCGGCCTGGTCCAAAACACGAGCAATAGCACGTTTAACCCTAGAACCTGAACCTGCCCCCTCCCATAGCGCCTCCTCCCAGTCCCAGAACCCCAACGCCGGCTTCTCCCCTCCTCACTCGCGCGTCTCTCGGCGAACCTCTGCGGCGGCTGGCCACCCTCCTCGTCAGCGATGGTACCCCGCAGGCATGGTGAGTACCTCCTCCTCTCCTGCCCCCGTTTTCTCTCCTTTATTGAACACAATCGCCGTCGAATTTGAGTAGCCGCTATCTCGGAGCAAAACTCTTTCTTTTTTTTTGAGGAAGATGCAGACGGAGCTGCTTTTCCATTGATCATAGTAGAATAGTATAGTACTAAGCCAAACAAAAGAAAAAAGGAAACATGGACATCTAACTTGAGCCAAACTATAGCTAGCTAATGCTATGATGCTGAACAACAGCAGCAGAAAAACTCAAATTGAAGGCGCCCTTTTGAGCCATATAGTTTGTGCTCGTGCTATTTGGTTCTGTCGAGTAACGCCCGTGTTTTCCCTTGTACAGCGAAGATGGTGGAACTTGAAAGCGACGAAGAACCCTTGGTCCATGAGGAAGCCACCATGCTGGATGATGATGATAGTGATGAGGAATATGTAGAATCAGAGGACGATTCAGAGGAAGAAGAGTTGCAGGCTGAACCTTCAAAGAAAGCCATATACAACAAGGAGGGGCTCCTTGAGAAGCTTGAGGACATAGCCTGGCCGGAGAATGTGGACTGGATGCACAAGCTCACCATTGACCATGATCAGGGGGAGAAGGTCGATGTGAATGATGACCTTACCCGTGAGCTTGCTTTCTACACCCAGGCTCTCGATGGCACGAGGCAGGCCTTTGAGAAATTGCAGTCTAAGAAGGTCCGGTTCCTCAGGCCGGCAGATTACTACGCAGAGATGGTCAAGACCGACTCCCACATGCACAAGATCAAGGGGAAGCTCCTGTTTGAGAAGAAGCAGATTGAGGAGGCCGAGGAGAGGAAGAAGGCAAGGGAGTCGAAGAAGAGGTCCAAGGAGGTGCAGGCAGAGAAGCTCAAGGAGAGGGCCAAGGAGAAGAAGGAGAACATTGAGTCGGTGAAGAAGTGGAGGAAACAGAGGCAGCAGGGGGGATTCTCCAAGGGGAAGGAGGACGGGCCAAATATTAATTTTGAAGTTGAAGAAGGACTCAAGCAACATAAGAAGCAGAAGCCTGGTGTTTCTCCTGGTGATAGGTCTGGTGGTCTTGCTAAGCGTAAACAGGGGAAGAACAGTAGGTCAAAAGATTCCAAGTTTGGGCATGGTGGCCGGAAAGGGATGAGGAAGCAAAACACTGCTGAGACGACAAACGACTTCAGAGGATTTAATAACCAGAAGGGTGAGTCAGGAAACAAGAAGAGGAAGATGTTTTGATGCAATGTTGTAAGAGTCTGTTACTGCTTCCTTGTGACGCTGTTATATTCTTGTCGTTATGTTGTTTTGCTGCAGTACTTTATCACTAGATGCAAAAGGTAGATTGAGTTAGGGAATTCGTGGAGGCAGAGCCCAAACACAAGACTATTATATTATCTAGTTGTGCTATTCTCCATAAGATGTGGTGCCTTTTGCATTTAACTTGTGATTATTGCCCTTTTGGTTATGTGATGCAGTTAAAATCCTACTATTAACAGTGTACTACAGCTGCTTGTGCCTTCCTGTTGTTTACTTCCTTATGCAGCTTGTTATATTACCAGTGTGCAGCTGAGGTGAAAGGAGTAACACTTCCATTATTTTTGATGGCTATTAGATTCATATCTTGATTTCGTAGATTATACTTGCCCATATCTCTTGCACTATAATGCATCACAAACAATTCATCCTTTACTGTCTTTTTTGTAGTGAAATAGTGAATAGTTTGGTTTTTCATGCCTTGTTTAAATTAGACAAACAGATTTAATTGTGACGACTTCCTTGTTATTTCCTATTACTATAGGTGGCCATATGCAGATTTTTTCCCTTGCTAGCTAATACTGAACTTGGAACATTTTTTGCATTACCTACAGTACCTGTATGTGCTATGTCTCTTGCAGCTTTCAGTGAGCTACACTGTCTGCAATGAACAAATATGCCTCTGTTGTCCGTGTTGCTGCTTGCTATTTCTTATTATCTCTTTTCCTTTCTTATTGCTATGCATGACCAGATTTAAATCATTCTTTCATTGCTATAGTTCTGAACTTGGAAGAACGTTTGCATTAGCTGCAAGAGATGCAGCTTTGGATGAGCTACACTGTTTGCGATGAACTCATAAGCCTACATTCTCCACTTTGCTGCTTGGCTTTTGATGGTGTCGATCATTAGATATTTCTATGCAGTTGCTTATTACAGTGCTAAATGTTCTCTGAGAAATGTCGCTATGCTAGTTTGCAAGGCCTGTCTTTTGCTTCTTTTCTTGTCTATTATTGTCATGACTGCATACTTTCGCAAGGCCTGTCTTTTGCTTCTTCTTTTCTTGTCTATTATTGTCATGACTGCATACTTTTGTGGCAACTGTCGTTGCTGGTACTTATCCCTGAAGGGGGTCGGATTAATCATGCCGATTCAGTTTCCTATCTCTGTCCGCTAGTGCAAGGACATCCGAAGTACTAGGCATCAAGAATATGCGCTATATCTCTTTTAGAGCTTTGAATGAGCTAAGCTGTCACCGATCAACACATATGCCTATGTTGTCCACGTTGCTGCTTGTTATTTCTTATTATCTCTTGTTCTTTCTTATTGCTATGCATGATCAGATGCAAAAAATCGTTCTTTCCTTGCTATATAATTCTGAACTTGGAAGAACTTTTGCATTAGCTGCATATCTATTGCAGCTTTGGATGATTTACACCGTTCCACTCATGCCTATATTCTCCAGGCTGCTGCTTTGTTTTTGATGATTCAATATTTCTACGCGCACATTCTCTGAAAATATCGCTATGCTATAGCTTGCAATGCCTGTTTTTCCATTCTTCCTTTTTGTCCAGACAGCAAACTTTCGTGGCAACTATCATTGCTGGTACTTATCCCTGGAGGGTACCGGATCAATGATGCAGATTCAGTTTCCTATCTCAGTCAGCTAGTGTCAGGACATATCAATCACAGTAGGCGTCAACTAGTATATGGTGCTCCCCAGTGTATGGTAATTGTTGTCGCTTTGGTGAATTGTTGATTCGGGTCTGGACTTTTGCGTTTGTCGGCATGCAGTTTCCTGGCAGAAAAATCTGGTAGCGATTTAAGAACTTTGTGGCCGGAGACGAATACTCAGTCCAGATCAAGCTGAGGCAACGCCGTCCAATTGACACCAACTAGTAAATCATGCATGTGCAGCGAGCAATATAAACTAACTTAAGCATATTTGTTGAAATTTAGAATCTAGGTTGATCAGAGAGTGCCTCCAAAATTATGTACTGTGATTTTACTACTTCCTCCGATCCAAATTAGTTGATTCAAATTTGTCAAGATACGAATGAATCTAATATTAAATCATATCTAGGTACAATCAAATCTAGACAAATCTAAGTCAACTAATTTGGGTTGGAGGAAGTAATAGAATGGAGATTCCAAGTCAACTAATATGGGTCGGAGGGAGTAGTAACTTTTTAAAACAGCAACTTTTATTTTATCTGATTTGTGCTATGTAGCTTAATCCTATTAATACTGTCGGGTACAAGCAAATACAACTTCCAGGTAGCATCTTATGAAGTTACATCCACCTGTTCACTACTTCATTCATTCTAGATTACCTGTACCTCTCAATTCACATCTTTTGACCAAAAAGAGTCTGTAATCACAGCTTTAAGAACCAAAGAATCAGCTTCTCTGGACCAAAACGTGAAGCAGAATCAGCGAACGCTGGGCAGCAGAGACACAGCGAATGGGTAAAAGGATTAAGTTTTTTTTCTCTATCGGAGAGGATTAGGTTAGGTGGGAGTTGAGTTTAGCGCTAAACGTGGTGAGGTGCTCATCATTGGAGCGACCTGGAATTGTTAGATGAACATGAATCGGTGGCTGAGATCGAATGTTCCCGTCATATTCTCTTTTATAAGTAGTGTAGATGTAGATGTAGCGCAGGTTTTGATATGTCAAATGCAGAATTATTTGTGCTGTTTCCTCACTTAGGTATGTGCGCATGTGGGCCGTTTCATGTGGTGCCATCAGTCCAAAATATGCAAGAAAGTTGTTCAAAGATTGCAACCAAGTTGGAAAATTGTAGCCACTACATGGGGCATTACATCCCTAAATCTGGCATTCCAATAATATCTGGCAATTTATCAAGTCAGAACAACGCTTCAACTACCAATCAGTGTACGGTATGCACAAGTATTAAAGGAAAGAAAGGCTGTAAAATTTTACATGAGCCAGCAAACATTAGCTATAAACAAGAAAATATTGTTTGGATTTCAGAATCAGCAGAAGCTCTACCAACCAAAATTTCACTCAAAGCCAAAAGGCTTGAAGATACAGGCGTCTCTCTTTACATGATAAGTTTCTTAACAAACATTATTCCAAGATTGTTACAAACTTGAGCCATAAACCAAATGACAAAAGACAACAAGAAAACTGTAGGCTTCTGTGGCTATAGCACTTGCCCAGAAAAGTCGTCCACAGTTTATTGCTAAATACTGATTTCACCATAACATCTAAAGTTGAATGGTCTTGCATTCAACTTATTCTAATTTACCGAATCTTCTATATAGCCCGGAGCAGGAAGGTGTGGTGGCAAAAGGAAACTGTGTAACTAATCACGAGATATGTGGAAGGCATCAATTTGTTTTAGCTACACTTTCGTAGAAGAGTATGTAGCCGTTATCGGTGTTACCACTGAACTCCTGTGCTGAGCCAAAGAATGTCTGTACCATGGACTCATCAGTCATCTCAACATTCTCATCATCGAAGAACAACCAGTGGTTGTGGCTCTTCACCAAGCTGATGTAATGGCCATGATTTGGGCCACTTCCGACATGAACTAGCACGGCAAAAAGGGAATATTCCAAGTCCGAATTGTTGACAGTGTTGATGAGTTTAAGCTCCAGTGGGAAAACAACTCGATATGATAGCTTTTTGTAGCGGCCGAGCTGTTCGATGTACTTGAAGCGCTTGAGATGAATCACCAGGATGTTTGGTGGTTTCTTTATCTTCATTCTTTTCTGCGCTTCTTGTAAACTGAAGTTAATAACAACATCAATCATAATCCATGAAAAATAGAGATAATTCCAAATACAGGAAAATGCACGACTACTGGAACAATTTTGATATATTAAACCACAGATCAAATGTTGATAGGCAAAATGAAAAAGAATGCCCGCCAACATTCAATGAATAAACTAAAAACACACGTCAAACAAGTAAGCAGATAATAACTAACATTTCTACAAGCCCCTTATGCTACTCTACTGATTCATCATATGTATCCTTGAACTCTTAGCCATGTTATAGAATGTGGACCAGGAGGAAATAGAGATGTCGGGTGTCACATGAGGAAACAAGAGACATCAAAAGAAATGGAATAACATACCTACAGCATTTGTCACAGAAGAACTTATCCTCGGCGTTTAAAGTTTCTGTTGAACTGAAGTTTTTAAGACAGCTGGTGATTGAACTATTCTGCTCTATATCCAGGCTAAGGTCAAGAAATGTTTCATCTCTATCAGTGACGGTTTCACATCTCAGGCATCTTGTTTGATTAGTCAATATTCCCTAAAGAAATAAAGTAGTATCAGGCTCATCTCCCAGATTGGAGTAAGATAAGTGCACGCACAAAAAGATATTGACAGAGATGGATGAAAACTCACCTGGAAGCATTTGTGAACCCAAGTAGTATCCGGTTCTTTATGACTACCATTTGCTTGACCATTAACAGGACCATTCAAATTCTTATTCGAGGAGGAATTTTGAGGAGGTTCTTTAGCAGCATTACATTCTTTCTCAAGAATGTCAACTAGCTCATTAAGCAAAAAATTCAGAAATTCATGAGCATCCTGTAAAATACAGTATGGTTAATAAGAATAAGTACAATATGTATTAGTAAATGAATCATGATTCACCAAATGCATTACCTGATGCATATAGCTGCGGAAAAGCTCATTTTGTTTCTTTAATCGTTGTATAAAACGCTTTGGAGCAATTACACCTGTTTTCTTCTTCTGGTTGCTTATCTGTGTGCACAAGGAACAGGACAATTATATTTTGCAATGTACTATCCGTTATCTCTTCAGTGTAATCCAGCATACCCACTTTTCTTAAATCTTACAACTGAAACAGCAGGCCTCCAGGTAAAAGGAACTACCCAATGAACTTTGATTTTCAGACTAAAACATAATAAGGAACAAATAAAGCATCTAACTAGCTCCCATACATCATTTCACAGGCCTGCCCTGAAATCATAGATATCAAGAACAATAGCAAGTGCTATCCTATGGAAATTCTCCATATAACATTCAATATAGTTATAATTACTACAGGTTTATTCAATTACAAAGACTTCCGGCTTGCCCCACAGTCCAAATACTTGAATTTGATACAAGCACCACTGAAGAGGTTACTGGCTACCGTAAAATGCCGACTCTTCAACATACAAATTATACTATAGGCCTCTGATGAGTAACCCTCGGATAGACTAACAGCTTGCTATCACTATTTGAGAAATTCCTCCCAAGGTCGGATACTTATTATTTATCAACCCCTAATTATTGATGACTTATTGGAGTCAGAACCAACTCTGCTTACCAAGATAGAAGGTGGTCCCTTGGTCCGATCCGGTCACTGCCAAGCCGTTTTTATCCGCATTCATAGCTGTTTTTCATTTGTGTTTGTGTGTAGAAAGAGCCGCATATCCTACCAAATTACATTACTTACACTAAAAATACTAGACAATATTATTTTTCTGCACATAAAGAAATAGCTGCCAAGATATCAGTATCCTTGGTTTCATACTCCAGGTGTAGTAAGTCAATTTACAATCTTTAACACCAGCTTGAAATCCAACACCTGCTTTAGTTTCTGTTTGTGGACCCAGCTAAGAATAGGATAGAATAGATATGTCAAAAGCAGGTCTGATTACACCTATACCTAATCCTAAATAGAATGTAACGACATAGGAATTTCTATGCGAACAGAGTATCATATTTCCATAGGCTCGAATGACCCTTTCTCATAATAAGAATGTGCACGGTCTGGTCCGGTATGAAATGAACTTATAGTCAAATAAACCAGAGGCAATCCCATGTTTGTGATGAACTATCGGTTCTGATTTGATATGGTTATATGTATGCAGTAAACAGAGGAAGCCAATGGCAGAAAAAGCAGTTGCAACAATCAATAGCTTGCAAATGGTACCTGAGAGAAGAGGTCAGCTAAACAGGTTAACATGTTCTCTTCACCATCTCCGGCGCTTTTATTGTTAGCATAGTACTCCAGTAATTGCTCGCGGAAAGGAACACAGAAGTAAAGTGCCTGTGATAGAACCATAATCACAAAAATAATTAAGCCAGTCCCATGTGGAATACAGATGTAAATCGAGAAAAAAATATTAGTTAGCGTTTCCCTTTTCACAAAGTTTCTGGTGAAAACATCTCCATCCATCCAACCCATACATGCAGTCTAAGCAGAACCCACAGAGTCCCCACAATCCTCCATTTCCAGTTTTTATTTCATTCATAAATAATGCAAAAACATGAACACCATCTCATCATCAGGCCAACCCCAACAGTTTCTCCACAAGGGGACTAGGCTTGGCAGAACCTCCCCGTTGCTCTTCTCACCATCCCGCCCACAAATCTAGCCCAGCACCGGGAAGATCACATTCGACGTTCCGCGATCCGGCTGCATATCGCGCCCCTACTAACCCTTCGGCCACGGGGAACAAAATGGAGACAAGGAATCAATCCCCGTGCGCCGGACACGGGCTTCGAGGGTTTGAGGCGAGAGGGTGAAGGAGAGGAGCGATCCGGGCGGGGGGCTTGGGGGGTACCTGCAGGACGCTGTTGCAGTAGCAGGTGTTGCCGAAGTTCTCGAGGCCAAAGTAGCGCTCGCCCTCGGGGAACTGCTCGCCCAGCGCCTTCTCCAGCCTCGAGCTCGCCGCGCCCATCACCGCCGCCTCCCCCGCCCAGCAACTCCCATTTGCCCGCCGGCCCCTGCGCTTCGACGGATCGGCCTCACTGCCGGCTCGGCTCGGCGATTGCGACGCGGGCTAGTATCGGTATCGCCGCTGGGATCGGTGGAGGTTGGAACAGGAGGAGGAAATTGGATGGATGGATGGTTTGGAGGAAACGGGCGGAATAAAAAGAAGGAAAGGAGCCTGGAGTCGTCAAATCGCTGGAGGTGGACATCGCCTGCTGCCTTGCGCCGGTCCGGCGTGCGTGCGACCGACCTATGCCCCGTCATGAGTGTACTCGTGTCTATCTTGATTCGACGGTCTGGATCAGGCGGCTAGGAGCTCATGATCGGCCATTGTCGTGAAAGAATGCGACCGGCGCGGGGTCTTGCACTGCCCACTAGACCGACCGCCGCACCGTTAAAAAAACATTTTGTAAAACTTTTCTATTCCTCCTGTTTATATTAATGGTCTCTATATTTTTTTACGAGAAATTTCATCGATCTATTAATAATCATCAACCATCAACGGCAGGTGAAACGAGTTTTAAAGTACTTCCTTCAATTTATATTAGTTGGGAAAATGATCACCTCCCCACCCCGGACGATCATTGTCCCGGGTCCAGGTCCGGATCGCGTCCTTCGTGTAACCGCACGCGCACGCGTATGTCCACATGTCCATGGCCCCACCACGCGTTCCTATCTTCTTCTTTCCTCTACTTTTCCTCTTTCTTTTTTATTCACGGGAGGAGCTCACGCCATGGAGGTCAGCCAGGAGCACACGCACGATGCCCGCCGCGGCTGTAGCTCGCCGGAAGCCAGCATGCCTCCTTCGCCATGCCTTCTTCGTCGCCACGACTGTAGCTCGCCGGAAGCCAGCATGCCTCCTCCGCCATGCCTTCTCCGTCGCGCTCGCATGGTGCTTGTGGCCGGCACCATGACGAAGCTCCCATGACGAAGCTGCGGGCGCCCCCATGACCAAGCTGCGGCGACCGAGCTTTGCTTCCATGGGCAGCCAACCTTGCTGCCACTGGCGGCCGTGGTTGCTGCCGGCGGCTACCAAACTTGCTTCTACGGGCGGCCGAGCTTGCTTCCATTGGCAGCCTTGTTCGCTGCCATGGGCAGCCGTGTTTGCTTCCAGCGGCGGGTGGCCTGGCTTTTGCTACAAGTTCTCTCGCGAGGTTTTCCGGCGATGTCTTCGGCATAGTAGGGTTTTTGCTAAATTAGAAGAACTTTTTTGCTACAACCGTCTTATGGTTTTGCTATAACAGTGTCAACTTTTTGCTACAAGGTCTCCGGCGAGAGTCACCGGCGAGTTTTTTCCGACGATGTATCCGGCGAAGTCAGTTTTGCTGCATTAGCATATATTTTTTGCTGCATGGTCTCCGGTGAGGTCTCCGGCGAGACGTTCTATTTCTAAAACGAACCGTTTTTTTTTTGCTTCGGAAGCAAAAGCGGGGACATATGCAACAAACGCGGGATGTTTTGCAGCAAATGGACACATGTTGGCACGGGAAGCAGGACGATGGGAGCTCCCCCACCGTCCGGGGGACGCCTAGTACTGCCCTATTAGTTGACTTGGATTTGTCTAGATTTAGGTGTATCTAGACATGTTTTAGTGCTGGACACATCCAAATCTAGAAAATTTTGAGTCAACTAATGGGTCAAAGGGAGTAACAGAAATTATAAATAGGTCATTGGACCACCTAACGACGACTACAGACATTAGCACAAGCTGAAGCCGTCATCGCCCCTTCATCATCGGAACCGGAAAAATCTTGTCGTAGTTGAGCTTGTTGTAGTAGACATACGAGAAGTCGTCGTGCTAAGGCCCCATAGGACCAACGCATCAGAGAAGCAACCATCGCTGAAGATGGAAACCATATATCGAGAGAGACTAACCTCAAACCACACCGACGTATACGAAAAACGATCGGATCCCAAGAGATTCGCTGGACACATGACTCCATGCATCCTCCGCTGGCGCTAGATGCACCACTGGAGCAAGGGTAGGGCCTGGAGGACCTTATTCTGACTTCAGGACGCAGTCGTCGCCTCCATATCCCGAAGAAGACATTAAAAAAGGCTAAACAAAAACGAAAACCCTCCTGTCGGCAAGAGGTCATGGTCTGCCATACCTCCAAGGCCCTAAGGCCACCGGAGACAGAGTGGACCAACGGCGCCGTCGGCGATGGGACGGAACCCTAGATGGGTTTAGCTAGTCGCTTCCCAATCGCTGGCGGCTACAGGCCTCTACTTTGTATAGATACGAATGCATCTAGTTAAGACTAATTATAATAATAGTGGTGAAATGACGAGTATGTCCTGGTTAACTATACTAACACACTGTATGCGTTCAGCTACTCATAGACTTTCATCATTGGCACCATAACATTATTATGGATAGGAGGAATCTCCAAAAAATTAGTACCAGCGAAATTTACCGTGCTAGCCAAACTCTACCAATTGGCTCCGGACCTCGAGTGGAGCACTATTTGATCCCATATCTCTCTACACCACTTCTTTCGATTCAATCTTTTTTATGCCAGTAAATTTTGAGTTTGTAAGGGCGCGTTTGGAACCCCTCGCCTTTTATGTCCAGCGAATCTTCGAATCCGGCTTCCAACTCCCGATTCCCGTTCCACGAACGAAAACGAGAGGTGATGGGCATTCAACTAGCTCTATTGGTGCGAATGGGTTACATCGGGCCCATGGAAATCATGGTCGCGATGAACCCGACAAGCACATGCCCCGACGATGCCTTCCTTGACAAGGATAGCGTCGAGACTTACAAGATCTACATCTTCAAGGTGCTCAAGCCAAAGTACCCCGGCAATGGCAACGTTAAGGCCGAGATCTATCATAAATTCCTTCATCCATGAATCTATGAGAAGCCACATATAGAAGTGTCGCCTAGCTCCCATTGACGAGAGATCCAAGACCTTGGCAGGGAACCATCATAGCCCCACCAATGTGAAGGCCCCAGGGACAGAACATCATCCGTGACGCGGGCTCCTGCCCTCGAGAAGGGGGCATACCCTGTGTGCCATCTGGTGTGCCAATCATGCCCCTCCAGCGCGTTCTCCATGGACAACGCATGCTGGACGTGGTCGGACGAGTCATTCTGTTCTTGCATACTATCGGACAAAAGACCAGGTGTCGATGTGTATGCCACGTCGCGGGTTGCGTCGATGCATGGAGGGGCGCATGGCAGGCTGTTTCTATGTGTAGCCACCTTGGTGGCCCCTTTTTTTGTATAAAAGGAGGCCCATTGCTACGGTAGAGAGGGTTGGACTCTGGATAGAAACTAAGGAATAGCTAGTTCATAGCTCAAAGAGAAGAAGAGAACACGAAAGAGAGATAGAGAGAAAGTCGGCCATTGTCCCGGTAACAAGTGTTCAGTGCTATAATCTCCGTGTGATCCACCATATATATCAGACAAGCAGGACATAGGGTTTACACCTCGTGGCAGCCTGAACATGGGTAAAAAACCACATGTGTTTGTGTGCGTGCGGAGTTGTCTGGATCGTAATGAACCCCTATGCCAAATCAAAAGGGGTGTCCTAATCCCCGGCGTCTGTGGACGCACCAGCGACATCTACTGCACCAGGTAGGGGCGCAAGCATTTTAGACTTGTCCATTGACGACCTCTTGATCAGCAATAGCAAGCATGCTTCCCCCTAAGGCCAGGGAGAGGGCAATTCCTGCAGCGAGACATCAACAGGACGCGACCTTGATGAACCACACCACATCTCCTCAGTCAGCCACATGCCGAGGAGCGGAGGCCCTCAGGGGCGATATGAGGGCATTGAGTTTTCTCCCTTTCAACGAGAGATCATTTTCCATCTGGAGGTAGTGCTACTGACCGGCAGCCCGCGGCCTGAGATATGCACTTGTGAAAGGATAGATATGTCGCCTGGAGCGGGGTGAATAGGAAATTTTAAAACTAATACGGTTTTGGCTTGATAGAATGCGGAATTAAACCTAAATACACTAGGCATAACTAAGTGCACCAATAAAAAGTTAAGCTAAGCAAGATAGCACAAGATATAAGTACCTCAATCTCGATGGCTATCACAAGGAAAGTAAGCTTGGGTATAGATATAACCGAGGCACGCAAAGACGAAGATGTATTCTCGTGTTCCCTTATAAGAAGGTGTTGGAAATATTCCCTAGAGACAATCATGTATGATGATATTCCCCAAAGTATTCATAAAGTTATTAAGTCGTCCTTGTATGAATATCTGATATGCATCATCAAATACATGATTCAGTTGTGGAACTATATAATCATGTTGTTCATACTAGATGTCCTTGGTCGTTGAGGTTGTGTTGAATACACAACTTAGACCAATGTGGAAGTTGGCTAATGACTCGGTTCCACTTGCCATGGCATGGTGATGCTATTCCAACTTACACGGACTTGTACAAAGAGTTTAGCGAGTCGTACTGACCCATAGTTGAGATGCAACGAGCATGTTGTCATTTGCAGTCCCAATTAATGGAATCCTTTGATCTGAGGTGATCGCATGATCCGAGTTGTGGATAGCCAACTTAGGTTCTATCAAATATTGTTCTATAAATGGGTAGTTATAAAGGTAGAGTTCGGATTGGTTGTGAATCAAGCTGCGTGATATGGATTACCAAGATGGGATTTGCCCCTCCGTAATGGAGAGATATTCTCTAGGCCCTCTTGTGTGATATAATTCGGAAACATGGCCGTGCGCTACTCAGTTAAGTGTTAAATGAGGAGTTGGACTAAGAGTTAGTCTAGTAAATTGTATATCACGAAATGAGAAGATAGTTGAGCTATTAAAGGGATGGCAACTACTCGTCTATAGCTTGACAAGGTATATCGTGTGGCCAAGGGACTTGGACGAAAGTCACATTGAAGGTTTGACTTTCGGAGTTTATGGCACTTGGGAGTTGGCACGTCTTGCTAGAGGCCGCTACCAACTATCGACTTGAGACCAAGTGTTTATGGGAGCGAGTGAGACTCAAAGCCATGAATGGCATGTCGGTTGGTTTGTTAACTATGTCCTAGACTTTGTTTTGGACAGTGAAAATTCACATTATTTGTTTTTAGTGCTTTATACTTAGTTTTATTTCCTTACGATGAAATTTCTTCTTGTACTATGTTGCAGTTTATTAAATGAATTTATTACATTCAAGTAATAAACTATTAGTGATTATTCTTCAATCCATTGTGATTTTTCTTATGGAATCCAAAGCTTGGGGATATTTTTATTTGCTAAAGGTTTAACACTGATATTGCTGCTAGCTACTATGGTATCTATATATTCCTACGTGTTCTTGTTACTGAGACTATAGTGGTACTTGTACCCTGTGACTCCTACTGTTTCTACCTTTTTCTTCTAGGAACTTAAAAACATTAGTTTCTGCCGTTCTTATTATCCTGACTACTAATGCCTACTAGGTACTATGAATTTGATACTGATCAATATGGTCTACTAGCATTCTACTGGACTATGATCTTGTTCTCTAGCTAACCTATTACCGTTGATGATATTTTGCTTTGCTTTGCTAGCTTAACTTATTTTTGATGGTTTTATTTGGAATATGATCTAAAATTATGTGTACTAATGGTGTGTTGTCAACGCCTCGTTGGAAGACCCCAAGAGTAAGGTGTGACGAGCATAGAAGCAAGTTTTCCCTCAGTAAGAAACCGAGGTTATCCAACCAGTAGGAGGAAGGGAACGACTCAAAGGTGTTGCTAGCAACTTGGAGACCTGCACAACACAAACTCGAGACTTTGCCCCAACGAACAGCGAGGTTGTCAATCTCACTGGTTTGCTGCAACAAAGGATTAACTGTATGGTGTGTAAGGTAATGGTGGTTTGCAACAAGTAACAGTGGAAGATGTATCAATGGTAAAGATTGGACCAAGGTCCATAGTTCACTAGAGGTGTTCTCCTTAGATAAAAAAACATGGCATGCTGGGTAAACAAATTACAACAGGGCAATTGACGGGACTGAGCAAGGCATAACAATGCAATACTAGACATCATGATCCTATGAGATTCGATTGGGCAATACAACAAGATACATAGACCGCCATCCGACTGCATCTATGACTAGAAGTCCACCTTTGGGTTATCATCCGAACCCCCTCCAGTATTAAGTTGCAAGCAACATACAACTGCTTTAAACAAAGTGTGTAAGGTAAACAATCCACTTGTTCCATGAACAAGAGATCGTTATTTTCTCCCTAGTGGCAACAACACATCTACAACCTTAGAGATTTCTGTCATTTCCCTTACATTAAATATAGGCATGAACCCACTATCGAGCATAAATACCCCCTCTTGGAGTCACTCGCAACTACTTGGCCAAGATAGCTACTAACAACAGTGTAACATCCCAGGATTAGCACCTAGAAATAAAGATGACACAGGGTTGTGCATTACATTCATACATAAGAAAATCCGGGTAATTTTCGCGCAAAACTAAAAGGGCTATAGAGGGACCGAGATCTCTCTTGTTCTGATAGAAACATTAGGACAGGTGTGATGGATTTTGACATGACCTCTGCTGTAATTTTGTGTTTTAAAGAAAGACCATTCAATTTTGAATATTTAATTGATAGATTATTAATTGGAAATAAATTGTAATAAGAAATAAGAGGTGAACTCTTATTTATGAAAAGATATCATAATTACAAGTCTCAAGTAATAAACAAAAATTGAATGAAATGATTTATAACAATAAATAAGAATGGAATTCTTATTTATAAGTATGGTATACATATTTAATTAGTTCCAAGGATAGTGGAATTCTTTATTATAGAATAAAATGTTTTTAGTTGTTACAATAAAAGAAAACTACTATAAAACAAATAATATAAAATGAATTACATAATGAATAACTAAAAGGATTCTTGATTACAAGTAGATATAAATATTACATTGTATTTGCAAATGCATTATAAAAGAAAGAAGAAAACTAGTAAACTTTATTGAATAAAATACAACAATACAATGTTTTTTACAATATTTAAACAGAAAATAAATTACAATACTTAATACAAAGAAAATTCCTAAGCTACTGTTCTTTTGTTCCCTCCATCATCTGACATTTCCTTTAATCTTCTCATTTCCTGCAAAACCACACAAAAGATAACAAAACAGAAAAATAAAATAAAGGAGATTGTTAGGCTAATATTACTCTCAGACTGGCATAGAGTTGCTATGCTAGGATCATCATTGAGTATGGTTAAAAGGGGCCAAATAGGATATGTTCTTATCAAATTTTAGTTTCAGCTTTGAGCATCATTAGCATAGAGTCAAAATTACACTTGGCAACTCAAAATAAAGGTCAGGAGCAGATAATACCAAACCAGCCGAGCACATCCTTAGTAAAAATATCCCACAGATGAAACCTGGACAGGGGGAGGTTCCCTGGACCAGCAACACACATGCAGGCAGCTTACACATGCATGTAGGCCTATGTGTTGTCAACACTACAGGAGGGTACCAAATAGACAAAGAGCACAGCCGCAGCTAGCAAACCATACCATTCCACATACAACCAGTCCACATCCACAACTCCAGAGCACATGGTTCAACACTAAAGCTCTCACCATCACCCTGGTTGCTTGGGAAATCCATCCAGGAGCACCGGAAGAAGACCAAGAGCTAGGAGGAGCAGGCTTACTAGTAATGAAGCAGTAGCAAATCCAAGGGATCGAGTTAGGAGGTGAGAGGAAAGGGGTTGGCACAAAAGTGATCCATAATAGGCACAAAAGCAACCACAACTCCAACACAACAGGTCATCACTCCAAAATCATGTCCTTGCATCTATTCTTATTATTGCATCTTAAAGAAAATAGATGGGGCAATAGAAAATCCTCATCTCTGTACTCAAATGGAGTACTAGACCATCATTGGATAATTTCTTAAGTAAGCAATAGCTTTTGTATACAAACATCATCAAAGCCTCAGTCTTTGCATCCTAGGCAGAGCCAAGTAATGAAGGGAAATGTTTGTCTTAACCTATGCTTCAGACTAGCATCACAAGCATTCAAGTTTAAGCAATTTTGTTTAGTTTTACTAGCAGTAGATTATCCTACTTGTTATTATATTGTGCACACTCATGTATGGAGACACCACAAAAATAATTCAAGCAAGAGAAGCCACTATAAAAGGGTATCCAGGAGCATATCTATGATCTACTATTGTGTACACTCCAAAGAGGCATCACAGTAGCAGGTTTCCAACAACTAAAGCCACTCTAGTTTGATGCTAACTCAGAAGTAAAGTAGCATACTGTTTCTGCTATATACACTAGCCAGCTTTACCAAGATACTCAAATCATCTTCCTAGATACTCTAGCTAGGAATCATTTCAAAGCAAGTCTCGAGTAGATTGGATGCTCAATTGCCATCATATGCAAACATGCTTACATTTTATAAAAACCCACCTATGCATCTCAAATAGTTTCAAATCATTTTCCCAAAATTATCCTTTCTAGAAATCATTTATCCAGAATAGCAAGACATTAAGTAGCCCAAGAGGATCTAATTTTCAAATTCCAATTCTTGTCTAACCCCAAGATCATGCATATACTGTTGGAGATATGCCCTAGAGGCAATAATAAATATAGTTATTATTATATCTTTGTGTTTATGATAAATGTTTACATTCATGCTATAATAGTATTAACAAGGAAACATTAATACTTGTGTGATTTGTAGACTAAAATAAGAGTCCCTAGTAAAGCCTCTATATAATACTAGCTTGTTGGTTAATAGATGATTGTGGTTTCCCTATCATGAACATTGAGATGTTACTAACAACAAGATCATATCGTTAGGAGAATGATATGGTGGACATACTCCTATAGATAAGCGTAGCATAAAGATCAACTCATTTTAATAGTTCAATTGCTATATGCTTTCTGATACATAGTAATCTAATTCCTTCGACCATGAGATCATGCATATCACCTTTACCGGATGGATGCTTTGATGACATCAAACACCACACCGTAACTGGGTGGCTATAAAGGTGGCATTGAGTGTTCGGAAATTATTAGTTGAAACACATGGATCAAGAGTGGGATTTGTCCATCCATATGACAGATAGATATACTCTAGGCCCTCTCGGTGAAATGCCATCCAATTAGCTTGCAAGCATGTGACTGGCTCACAAGGGATCACATATCATGGGAACGAGAAAAGAGTACTTATCAGTAACGAGGTTGAACTAGGTATGCAGAGATACCGACGATCATAACCTCGGATAAGTAAACTATCGTGAGACAAAGGGAAATTGATATCGTATGTAAGTGGTTCATTCGATCGCAAAGTAATCGTAGAAATATGTGGGAGCCATATGAATTTCCAGATTCCTCTATTGGTTATTGATCGGAGAAGTGTCTCGATCATGTCCGCATAATTCACGAACCGTAGGGAGACACACTTAAGGATTCGACGTTGTTTGAGTAGTTATGGAATGATGAGAAAGAGTCCGAATGTTGTTCTGAGTCTCGAATGGGATTCGGGATATCACGAGGAGATCCGGAATGGTCCGGAGAATAAGATTCATATAAGGAAAGTCCCGTTTCGGAGTTGGAGAATGGTTCCGATGTTTTCATCGGGAATGTTCTAGAAGGTTTCGGAATGTCCGGCACTCCAGAGGGGAAGGGTACATGAATGTGTTATATCAAGTTGGTATGATTGCATCATGTACTCGGTGTCATCGCTGAACAAAATAGAGGGTTTATTCAAATCCTAGTTTGAAAAGTCAAACGGCTAGTTTGAAAGTCAAACGGCTATTTTTGGGAAGTGGGGAAGGAGGAGGAAACCGAGTTGGGGAGGAGTCCCTCCTCCACCGCCGGCCCACCTCCAAGCCGTGTTGGGGAGGGACTCCCCTCCCCTTGGCCGGCCGGCCCCTCCACCTATAAAAGGAGGGGCAGGGCTCCCCTCCTTGACACATAAGATCCTCTCCTCCAAACCCTAGCCGCCGGCGCCGCCACCTCCACTGCCGCCGCCGCCGCCCTAGGGAAAACCGCTGCCGCGGCCTAGCTAACCCTAGCCGCCGGCTTGCCCCCTCCTCGGCGTGTCTAAACCCTAGATCGTCGAGGGACTCTCTCATACTCCACCATACTCGCTCTGGCTTAAGGCGAAGCCCTGCGAGATCTCCCCTCTGCTTCTGGTACCACGCCGTTGTGCTACCGGAATCGCGAGGAGAGTGATACAACCTCCGCTGCCTGCTGGAACAAGGGAGAGGAAGGTCTTCGTCAAGTACCGAACGTGTGACCGACTGCGGGAGCGCTGCCGGAACGCAGCGCCGGAAGGATCATCTACGCGATCTTGAGATCGGGAAGAGTATGACTACATCACCCACGAGAATCCGCTCTCGTTAAACACTTTGGAATCTTCGAGGGTGAGTTATTCCATCGACTCGTTGATACAATCTAGTAGATAGATCTTGGCTTGTTTGTTTGTATGCGATAGAAAATTTTGTTTTCCATGCTACGAAACCCAACAGTAGTATCAGAGCCGTGTCTATATGTAGATCTGTTGCACGAGTAGAACACAATGGTCATTGTGGGCGTTGATGCTTTTATTGTCGATTGCTTCTTGTGTACTTTGCATCTTGCGGTATGTTGGGATGAAGCGGCCCGGGCTAACCTTACATGACATCGTTCATGAGACTTGCTCCACGCTTGACATGCAACTTGTATTGCATAAGTGGCTTTGCGGGTGCCTGTTTCTCCTAGCATAGTTAAGATCCAATTTACAACGGGTGATTAACAATACTAGTATCAATGTTGTGGTTCATGTTCGTAAGTTAGAACGACACTTATTGAAAGCCCCCAAACCACGTAAAATATGCAAAGAAAGTAGAGGCGTCTAACTTTGTTTTGCAGGGGTGTGCTGTGATGTGATATGGACATGATTGTGATTATATTTGATGTATGCAATGTTCCTTATTGTAAGTTGGCAACCGACAGGAGCCATATGGTTGTATTTAATTTATGTTAAGACCCGCGTGTCTATTCAAAGTAGTTGTAATAGTTGAAGCCGGTGGACGACAACCATGGAGAAGTGTCATTGACCTTGATGCAATGCCGGTGATGATGGAGATCATGTTCGTGCTAGAAGATGGAGATCAGAAGCACAAAGAAGAAAGGCCATATCATATCACATATTATGAATTGCATGTGATGTTAATCCTTTATGCATCTTCTATTGCTTAGTAGACGACGGTAGCATTATAAGATGATCCCTCATGCACATGAATTTCAAGTCATAAAGTGTTCACCCTTAGTTAGCACCGTTGCTAAAGCTTGTTATTTCGAAGCACCACGTGATGATCGGGTGTGTTAGATTCCGCAAGTGTATACAACGTGAGCAAGCCAGATTTGCTCATGCGGAAACTAAGGTTTGATCTTGACGAGCCTAGCATGTACAGACATGGTCTTGGAACACGGATCACCGAAAGGTAAAGCATGAATCATATAGTAGATATGATGAACATGTCGATTATTCGCCATTGAAACTATATCAACTCTCGTGATGATCGGTGTTGATGTGGTGGATTTGGTTCGTGTGATCACTAAAACAATGTGAGGGATATTGTTGTGAGTGGGAGTTCACCTAGATTAATTTTATTATTAATTTGAACTCAATTTGTCATAAACTTAGTCTAAACTATTGCAAATATGTTGTAGATCAATGGCAGCCCCTACCATCAATTTTAATGCGTTCCTAGAGAAAGAAAAGTTGAAAAACAATGGAAGCAACTTCGCGGATTGGTTCCGCAATTTGAGGATTGTCCTCACAGCTGGTAATTTGACCTATGTGTTGGATGCACCGCTGGGTGACCCACCTGCAGCTGATGCTGCCGATGAAGTAAAGAATGTTTACCTCACTCGGAAGACTCTGTACTCCACAGTTCAGTGTGCTATCTTGTATGGTTTAGAATCGGAGCTTCAGAAAAGGTTTGAGAATTCAGACCCATATGATATTGTCGAGGATCTCAAATTGATCTTTGAGACTCATGCGGCAATTGAAAGCTATGAGGCTTCTGAAAAGTTCTTTAACTGCAAGATGGAAGAGGGCTCCGTCCGTGAGCATGTGCTTAAGATGTCTGGGCACGCAAACAAACTTCAAAGCTTGGGTATAGTGATTCCTAATGCTTTGGGGATTTACCATGTCCTCCAATCACTACCACCAAGTTACAAGAACTTTGTGATGAACTACAACATGCAGAACATGAATAAGACGTTGCCAGAACTCTTTGCCATGTTGAAATATGCAGAAGTGGAGACCAAGAAAGAGCACCAAGTGTTGTTGGTCAATAAGACCACCAAATTCAAGAAAGGCAAGTCTAAGCAGAAGGGACACTTCAAGAAGGGTGGTAAGAAAGTTACCACGCCAACGAAGAAGACCAAGGCTGGACCTAAGCCTGATACTGAGTGCTTTTACTGCAAGGGAGAAGGTCACTGGAAGCGGAATTGCCCAAAGTACTTGGCGGATTTGAAGAACGGCAACATCAAGAAGAAAGGTATATCTGATATACATGTTATTGATGTGTATCTCACTAGTACTCGTAGTAGTGCCTGGGTATTTGATACTGGTTCGGTTGCTCATATTTGTAACTCGAAACAGGTGCTGTAGAATAAACGGAAGCTAGCGTAGAACGAGGTGACGATGCGCGCGGGAAACGGATCAAAGGTTGATGTGATCACGGTCGGCACGTTACCCCTTCATCTACCATCGGGATTAGTTTTATACTTAAATAATTGTTATTTGGTGCCTGCATTAAGCATGAACATTATATTGGGATCTTGTTTATTGCGAGACGGTTACTTGTTTAAGTCCGAGAATAATGGTTGTTCGATTTATATGAGTAATATGTTTTATGCATATGCACCTATGATAGATGGTCTATTCTTGTTGAATCTCGATAGTGGAAATACACATATTAATAACATTGAGGCTAAACGTTTGAAATCGAGCGATAACTCGACCTATATGTGGCGCTGTCGTCTTGGTCACATTGGAGTGAAGCGTATGAAGAAACTCCATTCCGATGGACTTCTTGAATCACTTGATTTCGAATCATTTGAAAGATGTGAAGCATGTCTGATGGGTAAAATGACTGAGACTCCATTTTCTGGTATGATGGAGCGAGCTACGGACTTATTGGAAATCATACATACCGATGTGTGTGGACCAATGAGTGTAGCATCGCGCGGTGGTTATCGTTATGTTCTTACCTTCACGGATGACTTGAGTATATATGGGTATATCTATTTCATGAAACATAAGTCCGAAACTTTCGAGAAGTTTAAGGAATTTCAAAGTGAGGTAGAGAATCAATGTAACAAGAAGATTAAATTTCTACGTTCTGATCGTGGAGGTGAATATCTAAGTTACGAGTTTGGCGAGCATTTGAAGAAATGCGGAATACTTTCACAATTGACACCGCCGGTAACACCACAACGTAATGGTGTGTCCAAATGTCGTAATCGAACTCTCTTAGATATGGTTCGTTCTATGATGTCACTTACAGATTTACCGCTATCATTTTGGGGTTATGCATTAGAAACAGCCGCATTCACTTTAAATAGGGCACCATCTAAATCCGTTGAAATGACACCGTATGAATTATGGTTTGGGAAGAAACCTAGATTGTCGTTCCTTAAAGTTTGGGATTGCGAATCCTATGTAAAGAAGTTACAGCCGGACAAGCTTGAACCCAAAGCGGAAAAATGCGTCTTCATAGGATAACCGAAGGAAACTATTGGGTATACCTTCTATCATAGATCCGAAGGCAAAATCTTCGTTGCCAAGAATGGATCCTTTCTAGAGAAGGAATTTCTCTCGAAAGAAGTGACTGGAAGGAAAGTAGAACTCGACGAGGTTGTCGAACCTTCTCTCGAAATTGCGAGTAGCGCAGCACCGGAAGAAGTTCCTGTGGTGCCTACACCAGTTAGAGAGGAAGCTAATGATGATGATCATGAAACTTTGGTTGAAGTTGCTACAGAGCCTCGCAGGTCAACGAGAACTCGTACCACTCCAGAATGGTATGATCCCGTTATGAGTGTCATGTTGGTGGACAACACCGATGACCCTGAGACATATGAGGAAGCGATGATGAGCCCAGATTCCAATAAATGGCAAGAAGCCATGAAATCCGAGATTGGATCCATGTACGAAAACCAAGTATGGACTTTGGTGGACTTACCGGATGGCCGGAAGGCTGTCGAGAACAAATGGATTTTCAAGAAGAAAACAAATGCTGATGGTAATGTTACTGTCTATAAAGCTCGACTTGTCGCAAAGGGGTTTCGACAAATTCAAGTTGTTGACTACGATGAGACTTTCTCACCAGCATCGAAGCTAAAGTCTGTAAGGATTATGTTAGCAATCGCTGCATATTATGATTATGAGATATGGCAGATGGATGTCAAAACAGCATTCCTCAATGGAGACATTGATGAAGAGTTGTATATGATGCAACCCAAAGGTTTTGTCGATCCTAAAGATGCTAACAAGGTATGCAAACTTCAACGGTCCATCTATGGATTGAAGCAAGCATCCCGAAGTTGGAATCATCGTTTTGATAAGGTAATCAAAAGTTTTGGTTTTATACAAACTTATGGAGAAGCTTGTATTTACAAGAAAGTGAGTGGGAGCTCTGTAGCATTCTTAATACTATATGTAGATGACATATTGTTGATTGGGAATGATGTAGACCTTCTTAATAGTGTCAAGGAATATTTGAATAATAGTTTTTCAATGAAGGATCTTGGCGAAGCAGCTTACATATTAGGCATAAAGATTTATAGAGATAGATCGAGACGCCAAATATCATTGTCTCAAAGTACATATTTGGACAAAGTTCTAAAGAGGTTTGGAATGGAAGATAGCAAGAAAGGGCTCTTGCCCATGTTGCCCAATACGACCTTGAGTAAAACTCAAAGTCCGACATCGGCAGAAGATAGAGAAAGGATGAGTAAGACTCCCTATGCCTCAGCCATAGGATCTCTAATGTATGCCATGCTATGTACTAGACCCGACATTGCATATGTTGTTAGTTTAACTAGCAGATATCAAAGTGATCCAGGAGTGGATCATTGGACAGCGGTCAAAAACATCCTTAAGTACTTGAGAAGAACTAAGGATATGGTTCTTTCTTATGGAGGTGATGAACAACTCGTTGTTAATGGTTACACCGATGCTAGTTGGAACACCGATCCGGATGATTCTAAATCACAATCTGGATACGTATTTATTTTGAATGGTGCAGCAGTTAGCTGGAGGAGTGCAAAGCAAAGCGTTGTGGCGAGATCTTCAACTGAATCGGAATACATGGCTGCTTCAGACGCTTCACAAGAAGCGATATGGATGAAAGAGTTCATTACAGAGCTGGGTGTGGTTCCTAGTGCGCTGGACCCAATGTCTATCTACTGTGATAACATGGGCGCCATAGCCAATGCGCAAGAACCAAGGTCACACAAGGAGCTGAAGCACATCAAGCTACGTTTTCACGCTATTCGAGAATATGTCCAAGATGGGGACATAAAGATTTGCAAAGTACACACAAATCTGAATGTGGCGGATCCGTTGACTAAACCTCTCCCGAGGGCAAAACATGACCAACACCAAACTGCCATGGGTGTTCGGTATATTACCATGTAATCTAGATTAAATGACTCTAGTGCAAGTGGGAGACTGTTGGAGATATGCCCTAGAGGCAATAATAAATATAGTTATTATTATATCTTTGTGTTTATGATAAATGTTTACATTCATGCTATAATAGTATTAACAAGGAAACATTAATACTTGTGTGATTTGTAGACTAAAATAAGAGTCCCTAGTAAAGCCTCTATATAATACTAGCTTGTTGGTTAATAGATGATTGTGGTTTCCCTATCATGAACATTGAGATGTTATTAACAACAAGATCATATCGTTAGGAGAATGATATGGTGGACATACTCCTATAGATAAGCGTAGCATAAAGATCAAGTCATTTTAATAGTTCAATTGCTATATGCTTTCTGATACATATTAATCTAATTCCTTCGACCATGAGATCATACATATCACCTTTACCGGATGGATTCTTTGATGACATCAAACACCACACCGTAACTGGGTGGCTATAAAGGTGGCATTGAGTGTTCGGAAATTATTGGTTGAAACACATGGATCAAGAGTGGGATTTGTCCATCCATATGACGGATAGATATACTCTGGGCCCTCTCGGTGAAATGTCATCCAATTAGCTTGCAAGCATGTGACTGGCTCACAAGGGATCACATATCACGGGAACGAGAAAAGAGTACTTATCAGTAACGAGGTTGAACTAGGTATGCAGAGATACCGACGATCATAACCTCGGATAAGTAAACTATCGTGAGACAAAGGGAAATTGATATCGTATGTAAGTGGTTCATTCGATCGCAAAGTAATCGTAGAAATATGTGGGAGCCATATGAATTTCCAGATTCCTCTATTGGTTATTGATCGGAGAAATGTCTCGATCATGTCCGCATAATTCACGAACCGTAGGGAGACACACTTAAGGATTCGACGTTGTTTGAGTAGTTATGGAATGATGAGAAAGAGTCCGAATGTTGTTCGGAGTCTCGAATGGGATTCGGGATATCACGAGGAGATCCAGAATGGTCTGGAGAATAAGATTTATATAAGGAAAGTCCCGTTTCGGAGTTGGAGAATGGTTCCGGTGTTTTCATCGGGAATGTTCTAGAAGGTTCTGGAATGTCCGGCACTCCGGAGGGGAAGGGTACATGAATGTGTTATATCAAGTTGGTATGATTGCATCATGTACTCGGTGTCATCGCTGAACAAAATAGAGGGTTTATTCAAATCCTAGTTTGAAAAGTCAAACGGCTAGTTTGAAAGTCAAACAGCTATTTTTGGGAAGTGGGGAAGGAGGAGGAAACCGAGTTGGGGAGGAGTCCCTCCTCCACCGCCGGCCCACCTCCAAGCCGAGTTGGGGAGGGACTCCCCTTCCCTTGGCCGGCCGGCCCCTCCACCTATAAAAGGAGGGGCAGGGCTCCCCTCCTTGACACATAAGATCCTCTCCTCCAAACCCTAGCCGCCGGTGCCGCCACCTCCACTACCGCCACCGCCGCCCTAGGGCAAACCGCCGCCGCCGCCTAGCTAACCCTAGCCGCCGGCTTGCCCCCTCCTCGGTGTGTCTAAACCCTAGATCGTCGAGGGACTCTCTCATACTCCACCATACTCGCTCCGGCTTAAGGCGAAGCCCTGCGAGATCTCCCCTCTGCTTCCGGTACCACGCCGTTGTGCTGCCGGAATCGCGAGGAGAGTGCTACAACCTCCGCTGCCTGCTGGAACAAGGGAGAGGAAGGTCTTTGTCGAGTACCGAACGTGTGACCAACTGCGGGAGCGCTGCCGGAACGTAGCGCCGGAAGGATCATCTACGCGATCTTGAGATCGGGAAGAGTACGACTACATCACCCACAAGAATCCGCTCTCGTTAAACACTTTGGAATCTTCGAGGGTGAGTTATTCCATCGACTCGTTGCTACAATCTAGTAGATAGATCTTGGCTTGTTTGTTTGTGTGCGATAGAAAATTTTGTTTTCCATGCTACGAAACCCAACATATACATGATCTGATCCACACCAACTCATTCAAACCCATCTGCAAGCAACCCAAACAAGAATCTAAATCATTTTCCTAGCTATCTTTTGCTAGGAATCATTTAAAGAAATGAGGCAACTATATTCAAGGGAAAACCAAGATCATCAATGAATCAGATTCAGGGCATCTAATATATCTCATACAGGATTATGGCCTAGCCACCAATCTAAGGATCATCCAGTAAGATCAATGAACTGTCAAATGGACAGTACCATTTAGTGACAATATTACATCATGATAACCTAAGTTACTTTAGCAAATAGCTCCAGTATAAGGAACCTTTTTGCAATCTTAAATTGCCAATACATGGGTAGTACCACAGGAAGCCATTATCCCAAAAATTCAGAAAACTGAATTTATATCCACCTTACTTACAACATACATAATCAAATAACAGTACCATTAGGCAAAGATCGGTTAAGCCACAAACCAAGTTTCAGTATAGTCTATTAGAGCAACTAATGTAACCAGTGAATTGAATCTAAATATAACAAATTATGGTTGGAAAAATCTTAGCTGGTTTGATAGAGCAACAAAGGACAGCAACATACTTAGGGTACAGATAATGTGTCACTAGTGAGAATGATTGGCAGAAGGGGAGAGAAGGAAGAGAGGTAGAGGAAGGTGTACCAGGGAGTCGACGGTGACCTCAAAAGGGTGGCGCCTGCGTGGCAGCGGTGGTACTTGCAACCGCACGTTCCTCACGGACGCGTTACGTCACCGGGGCGGCACAGGGAGCACCCATGAAGGGCACAACATCCTGCGCCTGCCCTAGGACACCAACCACACCGAACCAGCAGGAACTGGAGTGAACCAATGAGCGGCGGAGGCACATCGCCGGAAACCCTAGCACCAAAGAAATGGAAGGGGGCGAGCTGATTAAGGCATGAGAAACAAATCGATATACATGACCAGGTCGGCTAAAAGGAGGCGGAGCTCCGGCGACCAGTGGTAGTAACCAAAACCGCCCATATCGCTGAAATCGATGGGTGATGACGGTGATGACAACCAGAGAGGAACGAGAGGGGAGAGGGTGAGCGTCGAGTGCGTGAGATGAGAGAGAGTGTCTGGGTCTGGGTGGACCCATGTCTAATGGGCCAACTCAGTTGTTATACTGGGCTGGCTCCCAGGCTGAGCCCAGTCCAAAAATAAGTAAATAACATTTAACATAAAAAAGGAAAAGATTAAATAAATGATTATATTACCCTAAGCTTGTTTCATTTCTAGAAAAAAATTATAAAAAAATACATACGACATATAAAAATCATTACAAAAATAATATCGACCTAAGGAAAATATAATCTTACTTATTCAAGTTAAACAAAAGGCAAATAAATAATAACTCCACTAAAGCCTTAGTGAAATCTCATAAAATAAAGAAAAATCCTAAAAAAATGAATAAAAATCATTTTTGTGTATAAAAAATAAATCCACTATTTTATAAAAATACTAACTCAACTCTTCTATAAATAAAATTTGAAGTAAATATTCAAATACATTTAATCCTTTATGGAATTTTATAAATATAAAAATAACACTTAAAATAAGTAAAAATCAATTTTAAGGTCTTGAATAAATATTTTACACTAGAAAAATATTAAATATATTATTAGAAAAGTCTTTAATATTTTAAATAATAAATCCTTATCTAATACTTGTTTTGTGAATTCTTTAAAAACAATTCTTAAGTAAGAAATAATCACATTTTTTATAAAACCTTGAGCAATTAAATCCAAACCCATAACTTGAATTCATAATCAAACTTAATTATAACTTTTAACTTTAAAATATTATTTTAAAAATCTTATTAAAAATCCTTTTAAATAAACATTGGGTATCACTCATATATATATAATATGATGAATAATCATTATATCTTAACCATTATTAACATAACTTCAAATTCTAACAAATTACTAGGATCATCTAATTAAGCTTCCATTAAATAAATGGATATTATTTTCATAATAGCAAAACAAATTTAATCTAATCATTCACTTAAATATAAAGTAAATAATTCTACACTTTAGTTATACCTACCATAAATTTAAAACTTGGAAATAATTAAAACATATTACACCTTAAGTTTATTTAACCTTTTAAAGTTAACTTTAGTCATAAAGCTTATAAACACCATGTCTAATAAACTACTTGTCTGTTTTATAATTAACTCTGGTCTATCTTAATTAAGTCATAAAGCATCCCAAGTACAAACTATTTAAGCAAGCACAAACAACATTGACCACATTTAATTAACCACAAAGATTGTTTAACCATAGAAAAGAAATCTTTTCTTCAAATTTTATTCCTTTTTCCACTTCAAACAATAATCTCATAATAAGTTCTTTAACTCTTAACAACTCAATTCCAAGGTTGTTTATCAATAGTCACCAAATGAAAATTACCATAAGCACATTATTTTATACTTTACTTGTATATGTTGAATTGTTAACACTTAAGCTCCTTTTACAGGTCATTACTTATAGAATGAAATTTAAAGATAAACCAACTCTTAAAAGAATCACCTAAATTTAATTCAATCAAAGTATTGGGAATTCACTTTGGGAGTATTACAAAATGCATAGCATTACTTATGCATAACTACATATTGCTTCTTTAAACATTAGTCCTTACCGGACCAATGATGTTGATTTCAGATATTGGATCTTTTATATTAATCCTGAAGACCGTAAGTGCATAATTTTGCAATCACAAAAGGCAAGTTCACACTTGCTCATGTCTTTTGATTATTTTCTGTAAAGTATTTTGCAAATCTAGTGTTGTCATCACCTGCATTTGAAAAAGGTTAGAAAACACTATTTTCATAATAATATGATTATAGGTTATTTACCATGAGGTAATAACCTACTATGAAAGTTTCGGTGATAAAGGAACATATTATCTAGGACTTAACAATCAATGTCGCCAGTGATTCTTGCGTCGTATATTACGTGTTAACCATGAGATTTGGAATGGGACGGAGAAGTTAGTTGTATCCTTTTCCTTTCGTATGGAGGCAAGACTACCTTAGCGTGATGTTGTGATTCCTTATGCGGATCCAACATATGGGTGGGCACCCTTAGGCCCTGTGTTTTTGGTGTCTAGATTATCTATGAGTGGCTGCAGGGGGTTTAGCCGGACCTATAAGGTACTTACCTGGGCATCACCAGCTCATAGAGTCTTCGGGACTCATCAGGGTTTTAGCCTGCCCGAAAGGGGGATTAACGGAGGTGAGCCAGCCCCGAAGGATCGTGCAGACATATGGGGTCACGGAGAGGGCAGTGATTGGCTTGGATCTTAGTCTGGGCCTCACACCAACGAAGTGTGAACGAACCTACAATTCGGATGTGCAACAAAGCTAAGATCTCTCATGGGTAAAGTAACGCACCTCTGCAGAGTGTAAGAATTGTAACTTGTTACTCCCTGTTCCGGGAAGGAGCTGCGAACGCGGCGGGAAAGGAACTCCATGAAAGTTCTGGTAAACCCGTGAAGGCTGACGGACATAGCTTTTCAGAATAAAAGCAACCTTTGAAGAAATGTTTACGAAAACTTGCATTGCCTACGACCTATGGTCTGTGGATGTAGATATAGTGCATCAAACACTCCTTTTCTAGTGAACTTGTTGAGTACGCTCGTACTCAACGTATCTTCTTAACCCTTGCTAGATTCTGAAGCCAATACAGACGACGTCTACATCAACTTCTACTCTTGGAAGTCTTTATCAACAGCTCAAGTCTTCAATGAAGTCAAGAAAGTCAACATATACATCAACTCAAGTGAAGAAGAAGTTACCGATTAGTTAGAAATATAATCTCTAGCCATAGGACCTATTTCTGTAGCGTATTGCAATAATAGCAATGTCAGACCAATAGTTCAGATATTAGTCTGATTAGTATGATAGTTTTTGAGTTGTTTATTTCTAATTCTTCTTTGAAAGAAGTTTCTTTCTCTCTCTTTAACCTAGAATGTTCTTTGTATCTTATGTAAATAGTTGAGTTGTAACCTTTAGCCATGTCTTGGACCCGCTGTGTTTCTGTTGAACCACTCCGAGGGATGTAATACTAGTGAAAGGTGTTTCATTGGTGTTATGTCTGTGACTATAGTATACTAGATGAATGCCCGTGCGTTGCTACGGACTCTTAATGCTTTTATCACACAAATATTGTACATGCAAACATAAAACTCACACAAATATTTACATATATATAAAAAGATAAACATATGTATTGAGAATATATTATATAAGTGAAAATTAACTGTTTCCAAATCATCTATGCGGGAATTTGTAATGCATGAACGACACGAGAACATAGTTTTTAAGCATACATAGTTACTTCTGTGCTTAGTACTGGCAAGAGATGAAAATTAAATGTTTCCAAATCATCTATATGGAGTTTTGTAATGGATGAACTTCAATTCGCCTAGTAAATAATGACTTCTCTCCTTGTGCAATTCACAATCAATATTGTACCAGTTTTATCTACAAATAAAACAAAACAAAACAAAATTCTTATGTGATTACAAAATGCATAGTAAGAAAAGAAACATAGGATACGTATAAATTATTTGCAAAGAAGAAATCACATGATACAGTACACCTAGACATCACACTTCAGGTAGCAACTTGCAAAATTGCCTTCTGTTGTGCCCATAGCATGATTATCCTTTGCAAAATATCTAAATTTTAGTTACCAACAGAGGGAGAAAGATCACATCGATTAGCAATACAACAATGTTTACACCAATAGCTAATAATCTATCACAAACAATAATAGGTAGCACACATCACACGTAAAGTACACTGCAGCAATACGTGAGCTTCACACCTAAGTCCATGATCACCACCTCAAGTATCTTGTGAGTCCCCAAGTGAGCCATGCCAGGCCCTAGAAGACGCCACCACATGGAACAACATGGCGCGCGCCAGCTCGCCGACCCGTATGCATTGTAGGGTCGATCGGGATTTGGGACTCTCACGGCCAGGGCGATGCTCTGTGAGGGGCTTCCCTCCGGAAGCTCCTACCAGCGATAACATGGGGCTGGCCTACTCCAGCGAGAACATGCATCGCATCCGCAATATTAGCAAGGAATCGGAGGCAGGCCTCCATGGCGACCATGGACGACTCCACCATGGCCGAAGAGGTCGTGGCGTCGTGCACCGCCTCGCCCACCTCAACTCCCAGCAACAGCTTCTGGCAAGCGCTTGCCACGAAGTATGGTCGTGCTCCCTCGCCCACATCGCCTCGCTCGGCAAAGACGTCACTGCAATATTTAGCTACAGTGCGTCACAAAGGGTGAGTCCGCCACCATGGCCTTTGACAAGCTTCCTACCATCGTCACAAAGGGTGAGTCCGCCACGCTGCCGCCGACCGATATCCGCGACCACACTAAGATGTATCTTGTCAAGGTTATCATCCGAGCCATCGACCTGATGGTGGCGGCGCTGGTGCTCCGGAACCCTACTATCCCGCTTGCCATGCTGGAGTTTCTAGCGTGACTGTAGCTTGCGGATATTATCCTATGGCGTTTGGTCTCGCATCTGTCGTGCTTCGCTGTTGCTGTCTCCGCGGCTCATCCAGTCGCGAGGCCTGCGACATCCCTGTACTGATCGCATTGGTGTTCGTTTCCGGAGCTGCCGCACTTCACCGTTCCTGCTCCACGGCTCATCGGGATCATGAGCCCATTGGGTCGCGAGGCCTGCGGCGTCCCTGCAGCGCTTCCAATGGCGTTCGTCCTGGAGCTACCGCATTTGACCGTCCCCTGCTACGGGGCTCGATCGCGATCGCGAGCCTGACGGTGACCCTGCAGCTGAAGCTATATCATTGCGTGTAGAATTGAAGCCTCGAACATACAAAGGTTAGATATCACCACGGCTCGGTCGAATCGATGGGCCGGTGCCAATTAGTATAAAAAGATCACGGTGTCATCACGAACTTTGAATCAAGTCGGAAACACACCTTGTTGGATTAGAATTGGGTAGCCGTGATTGGTCTGTTAACTGCACATCGGGCCTCACGCTGTACACGGCTGAGTAGGAAAAATCAACGTACGAAAATCTGGAACATAGCAACGACGGACGAAAACCTGGTGGTGACGAAAACCACCTCTAGACAAATTATATAGTAGAGACTAGAGATACATCATGCAGTGGTATGCTGGGTCACCGCAAACAGAGAGCATGCAAGATCACAAACAACACAGACATGATAGAATCAATAAGAAAAAACTATTAATCAATCTGACATAGTAATCTAAATATCCATCGGATCCCTGCAAACACAACATGCATGATTACAAATAGATGAGATCTTGATCATGAACGGAGCTCACAAGATCTAGACATGAAAGCATAAAGGAGGAGATACAACCATCTAGCTACTACATGGACCCGTAGTCCAAGGTGGAACTACTCACGCTTCATACCGAAGGCTGGCATGATGAAGAAGAAGGCCTCCGGGATGATCTCCCCTCCGACAGGATACCGGGAAGATCTTCAGATCCCCCCGATCTAGGGACGTTGGTGGCGACGGCTATAAACGGTTTCGTGAAATATTGATCGGGTACTTAGGGTTTTAGGCATTGGGGGATTATTATAGGCGAAGAGGGAGGCCAAGGGGGTGCCCGAGGCGGCTGCACCCCCCAGGCGCGGGGTGGGCCCACTCGCGCGGCCAGGGGGTGTGGACCTCTCAAGGCCCTCCTCTGTCTCATCTTCTGGCTCTGTGTTCCCCACGGTAAAATATTGACTTTGGCTTTTGTCCCGTCTAATTCCGAGAATATTGATTTTCTGCCTTTCTGGAACCAAAAACAGAAGAAAACTGGCAACTGGCACTGTGGCATATTATTAATAGGTTAGTACCAGAAAACATATAAAAATATCTCAAAGTGTAGACAAAGCAAAGCAAAGTAGATACTAAACAATCATGGAACATCAAAAATTATAGATACGTTTTCGACGTATCAAGCATCCCCAAGCTTAACCCCTGCTCGTCCTCGAGTAGGTAAGTGATAAAAAGAATAATTTTTGAGGTGACATGCACCATCAAAATCAAGATCAAACCTTTTGCAAGCATTGAAAGCTAGGATCAAATAACTCTAAACATGAGTATGAAAGATGGAGTTCTAATAGTAAGACAAAGTAACTATGCATGCAACATGAAAGGCTACAAACAAAGATCATGAATAACATGCTTTGAAAAACATTTGTTTGTTTCACATACATAAAACATGACATAGTGGCAATCAGCTTGTCCCTCATGGAGTAGAAAATAAATGCATAGGACACCTTCAAAGTTCATAAGAGTGACTAGATACAAATAGCACAAGAACAAGCAATATCAACAATATGCATCAATCAATAAGTTTTGGGACAATGCACATAGAACTAAGAATGGCAACTATGCTCTCTTAGCTGGTGCCTAAAGGTAGAAGGTGGAGACTCAATATAAAAGTGGAAGAAAGGCCCTTCATATAGGGAAGCAGGGATTTCAAGTCTGAAAAATAGCTTCCAAAATTTATGGTACTTGTTAGCTTTCAACTCTCATTGCCCCTATCATAAGCACCTTGAAGTGATTAAGGTTAAAGTGAACAAACTATGGAGTATATGCTTGACAAAGTATAAGTTGGCAATCTCATGTCTCTTGAATACGAGGGCCGTTACTCATGCTACTCAACTTTAGTCGCTTGTAAGTTCTTGTCATAGTAAGTACATGTGTATCATAGAGAACCACCAACGGGGTACCCCTTGCTCAATGATATAGGAGCTATCCCATAACAAAATGACAAGGCAAGAAGACAATGAGCATCTCAGCAATCTTCTTATTTACCATGGGAAAATGGTGCTTTTTTCTCTCTTTCCTCTTTTCTCTTCTTTTTTTTCTTTTTCTCAATCTATATATCTTTTTATAAGAAAGAATGCTTCATAGATTGCTCACTATGGTGATATTGCAAGTTTCCACCATGATTAGGCATGGCTTAAGCTAGCGGCCCAGGCGTTTCTCTAACACACATACATAACTCCATGGACTTACAAGCTCCCCTTTCGTTTCACATCGACGACATCCATAGACAAAAGAGCATGATACCAACTGTGTATAATGTACAAGTGCAATGTTGAAAGCGTTCCTCGTGACAGCACGGTTCTGCTAATTCCAACGTATAAGTGCAAGCATATACAACATAGATGACACAATGGTTCAAGTTTATTAGGGGCAAGAAAAATAAAGTGTGCCATCAAGTTTGTGAGAGCTTTAATCACTAAGTTTTCACATAACAAAATACTTTTTAATTGTAAGGTAGATGAAAACAAGAATATACTTGGAATGGTGTAACGCACCATGCATAGGAATTTATAGTGGACACTTTGGAATAACTTGGTTTATTGGGAGTTGGATGCATGAGTAGAGCCTACTCAATACAAGTGGAGGCCAGCAAAAGACTGGGAGCGACCAACTAAGAGAGCAATAATGGCCATAATCATGCAGAGCGACAAAACATTACTAACCAAAGCATAAAGTGGTACTACAAGTCAAGGACTAAATGACCACAGAGGCTATGGTGACTTGTTCATAGTCATAATATGGTGTGAGCATGTGCCAAGTCAACCCAAACAAAGCATCAAAGGAGAATACCACAATACTATGCTTTTGCATGCTAAAACAACACATGATTTTTTCAAGGCACACTAAGCAATCCCAATTGTTTGGAAAAAGTCATGCTACAACAATAATCACTAAGCATAAGGTCAAAACAACACCTAGCATGACATGCTAAAGTATAAGTCACAGTCAAAGCAAGCTCCTCTTGCAGTATTCAAGAAAGAACTTTCTACTCCTTTCCAACACCAATCAACTTATTTGAAACAACACAACGAGAACGTGGGTCCAAACTACTTTATTCAAGCAAACTAAACGAAAACTAAGACGCTCCAAGAACAACACAACAGTTGATGACCCACAAGTATAAGGGGTGTATCATAGTACTTTCGATAAATAGGAGTGTCGATCCCAACGAGGAGCAGAAGGTGTAGACTAGTGGTATGGAGCAGGAAATCTCTATAAATACTTAGCAAACGGATTTTTAGGGGTTGTCTGATAAAGCAAAGAAATAAAGTGCAAGTAATAAAGACAACGAACAATTGCAGCAAGTGGCCCAATCCTTTCTTAGCAAAGGACAAGCCGATGGAAATACTTATAAGGACCAAACGTTCTCGAGGACACATGGGAATTCTGTCAAGTGCTTTTGCTTCAAATAGCCGAGTACCCTTCTTTGGTGTTGTAAGTGTTGTGTGGGTGAACCTGTGCTAATGTACCAACCTTAATTGGACTAGTACATACTTGTGATTAAACCCCATGCAATCATACGCAACTACAGGAACGTAATTAAGATATAAACCTAACCACAACCTTAAACTCTAATATCCTACGCTCCCTTGTGCAATAGTGTCCTAACGGGGGTTCGGGTTTCTATCACTCCGGCAACCCCACAATTAGTAGACAAATACACAATGCATTCCCCTAGGCCCATAAATGGTGAAGTATCATGTAGTCGACGTTCACATGACACCACTAGAAGAATAACACCACTACTTAAATACTAAACCATTGAATAATATCTCAACACAAATCCACTACTAACAACATGACTTCTCCCATGTCCTCAAGAACTAAACGAACTACTCACAAGAGATCATGTGAATCAAGATCAAAGATGATATGGTGATAGATAACAATCTGAACATAAACAATAATCCAATGATTCCACTCACAAGCATCAACTACAATAGTAATCAACACCGGGAAAGTTTCCCCTAAGAACTATGCAAGTATTCAACACAATTGTTACAGCATGATGGAGTGGTGATGATGGTGAGAAAATAGTCTTGATGACCCACAAGTATTGGGGGTGTATCGTAGTATTTTCGATAAATAGGAGTGTTGATCCCAACGGTGTTGACTAGTGGTATGGAGCAGGAAATCTCTGTAAATACTTAGCAAACGGATTTTTAGGGGTTTTCTGATAAAGCAACAAAACAAAGCGCAAGTAATAAAGACAACGAACAACTGCAGCAAGTGGCCCAATCCTTTCTTAGCAAAGGACAAGCCGGTGGAAATACTTATAAGGACCAAATGTTCTCTAGGACACATGGGAATTCCTTCAAGTGCCTTCGCTTCAAATAGCTAAGTACTCTTATTTGGTGTTGTAAGTGTCGTGTGGGTGAACCTGTGCTAATGTACCGACCTTACTTGGACTATTACATACTTGTGATTAACCCCCTGCAAGCATCTGCAACTACATGAAAGTAATTAAGATATAAACCTAACCACAGCCTTAAACTCTGAGATCCTACACTCCCTTGTGCAAAGGTGTCCTAACGGGGGTTTAGGTTTCTGTCACTCCGGCAACCCCGCGATTAGTAGCTAAATACACAATGCATTCCCCTAGGCCCATAAATGGTGAAGTATCATGTAGTCGACGTTCACATGACACCACTAGAAGAATAGCACTACAACTTAAATACTAAACCATTGAATAATAACTCAACACAAATCCACTACTAACAACATGACTTCTCCCATGTCCTCAAGAACTAGACGAACTACTCACGAGAGATCATATGGATCAAGATCAAAGATTATATGATGATGGATAACAATCTGAACATAAACAATAATCCAATGGTTCCACTCACAAGCATCAACTACAATAGCAATCAACACCGGGAAAGTTTCCCCTAAGAACTAATGCAAGATCCAACACAATTGTTACAGCGGGATGGAGTGGTGATGATGGTGCTGGTGGATATGATGGTGTGGATGATGATGATCCCGATGAAGTCTAGCTTGATGATGGTGTTGATGGGACGATCTCCCCTCTCCGGGAAGGAATTTCCCCAGCAGAAATCTATCTGCGGGAGAGCTCTTTCTCTTTCGGTGTTTTCCCCCTGAAGAGGCGGCGGAAATCTTTCTGTGGTCGCTCCCCTGGTATTAGGGTTCCGTGAGGAAGATATAGGCGAGAGGGCGGAGTCGGGAGCCGGCCAGGTGGGCCACACCTGCCCTAGGCGCGGGGCAAGGTGGGCTCACGCCTAGGGAGTGTGGGCCCCCTGTTGCCCAGCTACGCCTCCCCTTCTGGCTTCCTCCGTCTTCTGGGAAAATATAATTTTCCAATAATTTTTTGGTATTTTACTGATCTTCACGAAATTGCATCAAAACACCTCTTTTTCCATCAGAAACCTGACTACGGCAGTCCATCCTCCAAGAATCATCCAACATGCAAAAATAGAGGAAAAGACATAAGTAATACCTCATAATAAAACATATACCAATGAATAGAGGCAAATTATGATATAGAATGGTGATGCAAATTGGACGTATCAACTCCCCCCAAGCTTATACCTCCGCTTGTCCCCAAGCGAAAATGAGCTCAGTAAACATGTCCACAGGTTTATGGAGTGAAGTGTCGATAAAAAGAATACGGACAAGAATCATCACACTTACTATTACACAACTCATAGAAGTACATGAGTCACAATAGAGATGCGTAAAGATAAATCATAATTGGAATTGGCAAACTCTTGTTCTTGGTCAGAGAATAGCTGACAAACAGTTTCACAAATAAAGCTTTTTGTAGAAGTCTTCAAAACAGGAGTACTATTTGCTCAAAAAAGTTTTGCACAATGAAGGCTTTCAAAGTAATACTCAATAGATAAGAGTTTTGTGCAAACAAGGAAGATAAAGAACATGATTGAATAAATCACCATATGAATGCTTGCAACACAACAACTCAAAGGCTTGCTAGAGATAGAGAGAAAGTAGGTTTACTGACTCAACTTAGAAATAGAAGAAAGGTCCCTTCATAGAAGGAAGCAAGGATTTCAAGTCATAAAGAGCTTCCAAAATATTATGGTACTTACTAGATTTGAGCCCTCATTGCCCTTATCATAGGCATCTTGAGATGATTAAGGTTAAAGTGAACAAGGATGGAGTATATGCTTGACGAAATATAAGTTGGCAATCTCATGTCCCTTGAGTACGAGGGCCGCTCCTCATGCTACTCAACTTTGGTCACCGATAAGTTCTTGTCATTGTAAGTACATGTGTATCATAAAGAACCGCCAACGGGGTACCCCTTGCACATGGTACATGAGCTATCACATAGCCAAAATCATAACGCAAGAAGACAATGAGCATCTCAGCGATCTTTTTATTTACTATGTGCATAGCTTTTTATTGAGGATGCTTCACAGAATGCTCACTATGGTTATGCTGCAAGTTTCCACCATGATTAGGCATGGATTAGGCTAGCAGCCCAGGCGTTTCTCTAACACACATACATCACTCCATGGACTTACAAGTTCCCTCTTTATTTCACACCGTCGACATCCACAAACAAAAGAGCACGATATCAACTTTGTACAATGTACATGTGCAATGTTGAAAGCATTCCTCGTGGCAGCACGGTTCTGCTAATTCCAACATATAGGTGCAAGCATATACAACTTCAATGACACAATGGTTCAAGTCTATTAGGGGCAAGAAAATAAGGTGTGCCATCAAGTTCGTGAGAGCTTTACTAACTATTTTTCACATAACAAAATACTTTTTAATTCGAAAGATAGATGAAGCTTGAGAATTTGCTTGGAATGGCAATAATGCTAATAGGTAGATATGGTGGACACAAATGGCATAGGTTTTGGTTCAAAGGGATTGGAAACATGAGAAGTATGCCTTCTCAAAACAGGTTTTTGGCCAGCAAGGCTAAGTAGCAAGCAAAAGAGTTGAAATAAACAAGAAAACCTACAAGTGATAAATCCAAACATGCAATCTTCCTTGAAGACACAAAAGATCTTAAATAAAGAATACTAAGCTTATGAGCCAACAAGAAAGAAAATTAATGATACAAAATACCTGTAAGCCTTTTCTCTTTTTCTTTTAAACCTCAAAAAGTGTTGCTACTGACCAGAGCTCGGTTTGCCAAAACCAATTTAGATCCACTTGGTGATCCCAAAGTGATGCCAATACTGATCAACAAGATCCATCATATAATATAGATTGCAAACTAAAATAAGAAGTGCAAAAAGTAAAAGATGAAACTTCTCATTAATATTCCATAAAGGCACTCACACCAAGGGATACATAGATAATCAACTAAGGAGAGATACTTCCACATGCAAACAAACCTATAAGATAACTTCTCTACCCAAGATATGAATCCACTAAAAAGGTAAAAGATGAAACATAGTGATGGTGATACCTCGACACTCCCCCAAGCTTGGAACAAGCCAAGGGGATGCCAAACCTGATGACGAATTACTCATTTGGTGGTGGTGGTATTCTCTTGATTAGGGTAAGGAAACCCTCTAGTATCTTACGAAGCCTGTCATTCTCTTCTTGAAGTATATCCACCTTAATCCTCAAAGCGTGGTACTTATCACAAAACTCGTCAGTGGTTTGAAGGGCTTCCACTGCCTCAGAGCAGGGTCTGAAGTCTGGAATGGAGGCTATGATACCCTGTATGTTACGAGAAAAATCACGTCCAGTGTTATTTGCTCCTACAAAAGTATGTTTCCTTGCCCTTGACCCTGCGGCGGTTTGTTCCTCCAATTTTACTTCCTCCACGGGCTTCTTGCCTTTGTTGTTGGCGGAGACCATGGTGCTCTAAACTTGAGAAAATTTCCTGACAGAAACAGATCAAAATGAAAACACGACGAGAACACGATGCAAGAAACTAGAGGGGCCCGGAGGGTTATATATTACGAAGTTTCAATGCATAAGTAAGGTGCTGATACGAAACGAGGCGGAGACGAAGCTCGGGGGGCTGACACCCCCTCCAGGCGCGGCCAGCTGGGGCACGCGCCTAGGGTGGGTCTGGCCACCCCGGCCTCCGTTTCCTCATTTTTCCATCTCGTAACTTCCCTTATGTAATAAAAACATCAAAAATATAAAAATATTAGGCTTTCACGAACCTTCTGTTTTCACCACTTTTACTTAATCAAAGACGAACTCTGCAGAATCCTTTTCTCCTTCTCCTGGAAATTCCTTTTCAGACAAGGCAATACACAAACTTCAATGGCAACATTAGTGTAAGCAAAAACAATAAACCTTTAGATTCACACTTCAATTTAATTCCATCTAAACAAAGGCTTCTGTAAGAGGCAAATGCAAATGACGGCAGAAATCTGTCAAAACAGACCAGCAGGTAAAGATTGATTTTTTCAAAAACCTTATGTTGCTCAAATAAAAAAGTGCAAAACTGATGAAAGTTGGGTAACAACTTGGAGAACAAGCACAGAAAAATACAGCTCCATTCGAAGTACTAAGATCCTTCACGGTTTTTTACGAAACAGCATAAAAATCTGTCCCAGGACAGCCACTTTTCACAACTCCTCTACTTCTCAAAAGTAGTTGAAATTGACACAAAAACCAAAACAGAAAGGATAAAGATCCGTTATTACTGTGGTAATAACTTCCAATACTCGACAAAACTATTGGGTTATCTCCCAAGAAGTACTTTTCTTTAATGCCTTTAAGTTAGGCTTGATAGTTTCAAAGATGCTCACATAGGAGATAAATATCTGAAGTGAAAGAGAGCTTCAAGAAGCAAATAACCAACACAATTGAGTCTAACCCACTTACTATGCATGGGGGTATCATGAGAAAACAAATTGTTGAAACAAAAAGCCACTAGCATAGGAATACAAAACAAATGCAACTTCAAAGCTTTCAACATAAAACTAGGAAACTTAATATTATTGAGATGCATAAAACCATGTTTCCCTCTCTCGTAATAACTTTCAGTAGCACTTTGAATAAGTTGACAATATAACTGTCACTGTCAACAACTTTATCATCAGAATGAGCATACTTACAATCATCAAAAAGAGGTCCAAGGTCATAAACCAGATCAATAGAAGCAAGTTATTCCATCCTGAAATCTTTATTAGGCAAGCTATTTTCACAAGGAGCTTTAGCAAATTTGGAAAACTTAAACTCATAAGAATCTCCATCAAACTTAGTTAAAACTTTTTCCATTTTACAATCTATAATAGCTCCACAAGTGTTCAAGAAAGGTCTACCAAAAATGATAGGACAAGTTTTGCTAGCTGCTGAATTAAGCACTAGAAAATCAGCAGGATACTTAATCTTACCACAGAGGACCTCCACATCTCTTGCAACACCAATAGGGCAAATGGTTTCCTTATTAGCAAGGTGAATGGCCACATCAATTTCCTCAAGCTCACAAGGACCAATTACATGCATAATTTCCCTGTAAAGCTCATAAGGAATAGCAATAGAACTAGCATCAATATCACATAAACTATAATAACAATGATCACCAATTCTAACAGAAAGCATAGGAACACTAGCTTTTCTAGCTTTACTAGGATGAGAAATAATATTAGAAGCGTCTTCACAGAAGACAATGTGCTCATCCTCTATATTTTTGGTGACAAGATTTTTCACAATAGCTACCACAAGTTCAATATTTATTTGCTCATCAGGTTCCACAGTTTTCTTTGTACCTTTGTTATTCGCACTAATCATCATAGAATACTCCTTTACCTTAGCTGAGAAAGGTATTTTCGCAACAGAAGGTTTAGGCAAAGTATGATCAATAGTACAAACTTCAGTGCTTCTAACAGGAACATGACTAACAACATCTTTATAAGGTGCATGGTAGTTATTCCACTTCTTTTTCTGAATTTCTATGTAAGAGGCAAAAGCCTTAGAACAATTGGCAATACTTTGAGAGTCAAGACCATACTCATTACTAATATCACGGAAGTCATCAGTTCCCATAAAAGATTTAATGCATTCATAATCATAATTTATACCTGACTTTCTTCCTTTGTCATTCTCCCAAGCTTCAATGTTCTCTTGAATACGGTCTAGGAGATCCCATTTATCTTCTTCCTTCATACATGTGAATGATCCAATACAAGAAGCATCAAGTAAATATTTATCATGAAGAGAAAGCCTAGCATAAAAGTTATTGATAATAATATTGTTAGGGAGTTCATGAATAAGACATTTAAGCATTAGTAACTTCAATCTCCCCCAAGCTTGAGTTGTACTCTCTCCATCACGAGGCCAAAAGTTATATATTAGATTCATATCCTTATGAATTTCACTGGAAGGATAAAATTTTGAATAAAAGAGAGGTACTATTTCCTACCATTCCATGGATTGCCCATTCTTCAACAGCTTATACCATTCTTCAACTCTCCCTTTCAAGGATATAAAGAGTAACTTCTTCTTCACATGTTCAGTTGTGATACATGCAAACTTAAACAACCCGCATAATTCATGGATAAAAAGCAAATGATCACCAGGGTGGACAGTTCCATCCCCTAAATAATAATTATCCATAACACGATTAATAATACTTGTAGGTATGTTAAAAGGATCTATCTCAACAGGTGGTGGTTCATCTACTACCCTAATAGTAGTATTTTTTTCCAAACAGAAAACCAAGTGGGTTATCCATATTGGAAACAAAGTAACAAATAGAAATAAAAAGCAATACTCACAGTAGAAGTTTCCTTTACCAGTTCCACTCTTCAAGAGCGCTTCACTCCCGGGCAATGGCGCCAGAAAATAGTCTTGATGACCCACAAGTATAGGGGGTGTATCGTAGTACTTTCGATAAATAGGAGTGTCGATCCCAAGAGGTGTTGACTAGTGGTATGGAGCAGGAAATCTCTGTAAATACTTAGCAAACGGATTTTTAGGGGTTTTCTATTAAAGCAAAGAAATAAAGTGCAAGTAATAAAGACAAATAACAATTGTAGCAAGTGGCCCAATCCTTCCTTAGCAAAGTACAATACGATAGAAATAGTTATAAGGACCAAACGTTCTCGAGGACACATGGGAATTCTGTCAAGTGCTTTCGCTTAGCTAAGTGCCCTTCTTTGATGTTCTAAGTGTTATGTGGGTGAACCTGTGCTAATGTACCGACCTTACTTGGACTAATACATACTTGTGATTAAACCCCCTGCAAGCATCCGCAACTATAGGAAATTAATTAAGATATAAACCTAACCACAGCTTTAAACTCTAAGATCCTACGCTCCCTTGTGTAATGGTGTACTAACGGGGGTTCAGGTTTCTGTCACTCCGGCAACCCCACAATTAGTAGCCAAATACACAATGCATTCTCCTAGGCCCATAAATGGTGAAGTACCATGTAGTCGACGTTCACATGACACCACTAGAAGAATAGCACCACAACTTAAATACTAAACCATTGAATAATATCTCAACACAAATCCACTACTAACAACATGACTTCTCCCATGTCCTCAAGAACTAAATGAACTACTCACAAGACATCATATGGAACAAGATCAAAGATGATATGGTGATGGATAACAATCTGAACATAAACAATAATCCAATGGTTCTACTCACAATCATCAACTACAATAGTAATCAACACCGGGAAAGTTTCCCCTAAGAACTATGCAAGTATTCCACACAATTGTTACAGAAGGATGGAGTGGTGATGATGGTGCTGGTGGATATGATGGTGTGGATGATGATGATGATCCCGATGAATTCTAGCTTGATGATGGTGTTGATGGCGACGATCTCCCCTCTCGGGGAAGGAATTTCCCCGGCAAAAATCTGTCTGCCGGAGAGCTCTTTCTCTCTCGGTGTTTTCCGCCTCGCAGAGGCGGCGGAATCTTTCTATGGTCGCTCCTCATGTTTTAGGGTTTCGATGAGAAGATATAGACGAGAGGGCAGAGGTGGGCCAGGTGGGCCACACCCCTATAGGCGCGACCTAGGGGTGTCCCTCGCCTGGGGGTGTGGGCCCCCTATGGCCCATCTCCGCCTCCCCTTCTGACTTTCTTTGTCTTCTGTGAAAATATGATTTTCCGTAGTTTTTCTGGTATTTTTCTGATCTTCACGAAATCGCATCAAAACACCTCCTTTTCCATCAGAATCCTGACTCCAGCAGTTCATCCTCCAAGAATCATCCAACATGCATAAACAAATGAAAAGACATGAGTAAAACCTCTTAATATGAAATATATCAATGAATAGAGGCAAATTATGATATAGAATGGTGATACAAATTGGACAGATCAACAGTGCATGAAACAATAAAAACGAAGTGTCTAGAAAGACCTAAGCTTTTTATTGATGATGAAGGGGATGCCTTGGGCATCCCAAGCTTTGACGCTTGTACCTCTTGAATATTTCTTGGGGTGACACCGAGGTGGCATCCCCAAGCTTGAGCTTTTGTCCATTCTTCATCTCATTACTTCATTCTTTCTCTACACTTGAATTTTTTTCTTCATACAAAACTTCACACAATCTTAATTAGCAACGTTAGTGTATTCAAAAGATAATAGACCCTTGGGTTTAGCTTTATAACAGAAAAACTAAAACTAAAAACACAAGATACTGTAGCAACTCCCTCAAAAAGTTTAATTTTCCAAAAAGAACCCCAAAAGGAATCAATAAGAAGCAAATGCAAATAATGGCAGAAATCTGTCAAAACAGACTAGCAGATAGAAACCGATTTTTTCGAAGATCTTTTGTTGCTCAAATCAAAAAGTGATGAACTAACTAAAGTTAGATAACATACTGGGAGATTTAATTGTAAAATATCAGCTCAATCCGACTTACATAAATTTCTCACAAATTTTTACGGTGGAGCACAAAAATCTGTTTCGGGACAGCAACTCCCCAAATCTTACTTCCCTCTCATTAGAGGTCATTTTTGGCACAAAGACTCAAGAAAACTCTTGGGTTATCTCCCAACAAGTACTTTTATTTAACTCCTTTAAGTTAGGCACAATAAACAAGAATCAAGTGTTTTCAAATGAAGAAGCATTAACATCAAACCTTGCTTTCAAAGGAGGAGCAAAAAGCAACTTCTCTCTCCTCATAGGGAAGTGTTCAATACTTTTCTTGATGGAAATTGATATTTAATGGTGCCTTCTTTCATATCAATTATGACACCAACATTTCTAAGAAAAGGTCTTCCCAAAGTAATAGGACAAGAAGCATTGTATTCAACATCCAAAACATAGAAATCAATAGGAACATAAGCATTGTTAACCATAATAAGAACATCATTAACACTCCCCATGAGTTTATTCTTAGCATTATCATTAAGTGAGACATCCAAATAAAAATCTTCCAAAGGTGGCAAATCAAGCATTTCATAAATCTTCCTAGGCATAATAGAGACACTAGAACCAAGGTCACATGAAGCTTTGAGATCAAAGTCATTCACTTTCATATTAATAATGGGTTCCCAACTATCTTCTACCTTCCTAGGAATAGAAGCTTTGTGTTTCAACTTCTCTTCCTTAATTTTAACAAGAGCATCTGTAATGTGTATGGTGAAAGCTACATGCATATCACTAGCATTAGGACTTCTAGCAAGCTTTTGTAGGAACATAATCACTTCAGAAATATTGCAACCACCAAGATCAAAATCAAACTTAGCATCACTAGTAGTAGACTCATTGGTCTTAGGAATTGTAGGAGGAGGAATAGGGACTTCTTGTGGTTTAGTGGCATCCATATTGGTGGTGGTGATGGTACACACACTATTGTTTCTAGCAATTTCAGCTTCTCTTTCCCACTTAGCATGTAGTTGGACTAACAGTCTAACATTTTCATCAATAGTAACTTGTATGGCATGAGTAGCAGCAAAGGTACTTTCCAAGGTTTCAGGTTTAGCAGCCATTTTATTAATCAGAGAGGACTGTGCTTCAGACAAAGATGAAATATTTTTCTCAACATTTAAATGTTTTTCCTCCACAGTCTTGTTGAAAGTGGTTTGTTTACTAATAAAGTATTTGAGCATGACTTCAAGTTAAGAGGGGGCACTTCTAGTATTGTTGTAGGAGTTTCCATAGGTATTGCCATTATTAGGAGGATAAGGCCTATAATTGTTGTTACTACCAAAATTATTCCTATAGGCATTGTTGTTGAAATTGTTGTTTCTAATGAAGTTCACATCAACTTGCTCTTATTGAGCAACCAAAGAGGCTAAGGGAACATTATTAGGATCTAAAGGAGATTTCTCATTTACAAGCATAGCCATAATAACATCAATCTTATCACTCAAAGAGGAGGTTTCTTCAACAGAATTTACCTTCTTACCATGTGGAGCTCTCTCAGTGTGCCATTCAGAATAATTAACCATCATATTATCAAGGAGTTTTGTTGCAGCACCCAAGGTGATGGTCATAAAGGTACCTCCAGCAGCTGAATCCAACAGGTTTCTTAAAGAGAAGTTCAAACCTGCATAAAAAGTCTGGATAATCATCCAAGCAGTAAGTCCATGAGTGGGACAATTCTTAACCAAAGATTTTATTCTTTCCCAAGCCAAAGCAACATGTTCATTATCAAGTTGTTTAAATTTCATAATATCACTTCTCATAGATATAATCTTAGAAGGAGGGTAGTACTTTCCAATAAAAGCATCTTTGCACTTAATCCAAGAATAATACTATTTCTAGGCAAGGATAGCAAACATTCTTTAGCTTTTCCTCTCAAGGAGAAAGGAAACAACTTGAGCTTAATAATATCTCCATCTACATCCTTATACTTTTGCATCTCACAAAGTTCAACAAAGTTATTGAGGTGGGCAGCAGCATCATCAGAACTAGCGCCAGAAAGTTGCTCTCTCATCACAAGATTCAGCAAAGCAGGCTTAATTTCATAAAAGGTAGCATCAGGAGCAGGTGGAGCAATAGGAGTACTTAGGAAATCATTGTTGTTTGTGCTAGTGAAGTCACACAACTTGGTGTTCTCGTCAGAGTTCATTTTGGCAAAAGTGGAGCAAGCCAACAGCAGCAACAACAACTAGAGCAGGAACTAATTTTTTTGTTTTTGATAAGAGAAAGCAAACCAAACTAAACTATTTTTTTTGAAGTTTTTGATAAAAAGAGGCAAACAAAACCAAGCAAAAGAAACTAAGCAAAACAAAAACAAAGTAAAGAGAAAGGTTGAGAAGGACTCCCCTTGTGAAGACGTCCTTAGCCTCCCCGGCAACGGCGCCAGAAATAGCTTGATGACGTGTTGTCAACGCCTCGCTGGGAGACCCCAACAACAAGGTGTGATGAGCACATCAACAAGTTTTCCCTCAGTAAGAAACCAAGGTTATCGAACCAGTAGGAGGAAGGAAATGACTCAAAGGTGTTGCTAGCAACTTGGAGACCTGCACAACACAAACTTAAGACTTTTCCCCAACAAACAGCGAGGTTGTTAATATCACTAGTTTGTTGTAACAAAGGATTAGTTGTATGGTGTGGAAGGTAACAGTGGTTTGCAACCAGTAACAGTATAATATGTATCAATGGTAAAGATTGGACTGGGGTCCATAGTTCACTAGAGGTGTTCTCCTTAGATAAACAAACATGGCATGCTGGGTAAACACATTACAACAGGGCAATTGACAGGACTGAGCAAGGCATAACAATGCAATACTAGACATCATGATCCTGTGAGATTCGATTGGGCAATACAACAAGATACATAGACCGCCATCCAACTGCATCTATGACTAGAAGTACACCTTTGGGTTATCATCTGAACCCCCTCCAGTATTAAGTTGCAAGCAACAGACAACTGCTTTAAGCAAAGTGTTTAAGGTAAACAATCCACTTGTTCCATGAACAAGAGACCGTTGTTTTCTCCCTAGTGGCAACAATACATCTACAACCTTAGAGATTTCGGTCACTTCCCTTAGATTAAATAGAGACATGAACCCACTATCGAGCATAAATACCCCCTCTTGGAGTCACTAGCAACTACTTGGCCAAGATAGCTACTAACAACGAAGAGCATGCAAGATCACAAACAACACAGACATGATAGAATCAATAAGACAAAACCATTAATCAATCTGACATAGTAATCTTAATATCCATCGGATCCCCGCAAACACAACATGCATGATTACAAATAGATGAGATCTTGATCATGAACGGAGCTCACAAGATCTAGACATGAAAGCATAAAGGAGGAGATACAACCATCTAGCTACTACATGGACCCGTAGTCCAAGGTGGAACTATTAACGTTTCATACCGGAGGCTGGCATGATGAAGAAAAAGGCCTCCGGGATGATCTCCCCTCCGGCAGGATGCCGGGAAGAGCTTCAGATCCCCCCGATCTAGGGACGATGGTGGCGGCGGCTATAGACGGTTTCATGGAATATTGATCGGGTACTTAGGGTTTTAGGCATCGAGGGTTTCTTATAGGCGAAGAGGGAGGCCGAGGGGGTTCCCGAGGCGGATGCACCCCTAGGCGCGGGGTGGGCCCACCCGCGCGGCCAGGGGGTGTGGCCCCGTCGAGGCCCTCCTCCGTCTCGTCTTCTGGCTCCGTGTTTCCCACGGTAAAATATTGACTTTGGCTTTTGTTCCGTCCAATTCCGAGAATATTGATTTTCTGCCTTTCTGGAACCAAAAACAGAAGAAAACTGATAACTAGCACTGTGGCATCTTGTTAATAGGTTAGTACCAGAAAACATATAAAAACACCTCAAAGTGTAGACAAAGCAAAACAAAGTAGATACCAAACAAGCATGGACCATCCAAAATTATAGATACGTTTCGACGTATCATCTACTCATTGTTATCTCTTTTGGTTTGCCTCCCCACACACTTGAGTTTCAGGACAATTTCGTGAAACTTTTATTTGGATTCCACAACAATTTGAGGTGAAACCGAAATTTTAATACCCCCTTTGATCCAAATTAATTAACTTAGATTTGTCTAGATTCAGATATATCTAGCACTAAAACATGTCTAGATACATCTGAATCTAGACAAATCCGTGTTAATTAATTTGGATCAGATAGAGTATTTTATTAGTTTCTTTTTTGTTTAGTTTTGTTTGCCGGTTCCAGCAAGGATAAGAATATAAGATGAGTGAAGATGAATATGGAGATAGAAATGTAGATAGGTTTAGCTTAGGTCTTTTTACTTTAGTTTGTATTAGGATTTTCTATTTATTACTTGTAATTTCAATTTCTGTTTCTATTGTAAAAAATCTTGTACTCATGTTTATATGAACAAAGATTCAAATTTGTTATATATTGTCAAGTTTCAATTGTTTTATTATGCATTTGCTTATGTTCATTTAAGTTTGAACTCAAGTTTGACTAAGTAAAACCTCAAATTTGAATTCAGAGGTTGGTATTTGGTTTCTAGGTTCCTTCGAATTTGTTCTTATGTATGTGTGTGTAATAGTGATTACTCTTCAAAATTTAATTGAATCAATTTATTCTATTCAAGATTATATTTGAAATTTGAATTTCAAATCCTAGTGTTGATTTCGGCCAAATTCAACACTAGAGTCAAATTTCCATCACTTGTCACTCAAACAACAAAAAGTTCAAATTCCCCCACATTTTCAGATGCATGAGATACAAATGCACGAATTAAACATCTACCCTTCCCCCTTTCTATTCTTCTCTGTGTTATAGTGACTATGACAACGAGCTCTTGGGGGGATGGAGGGATGTACCCGGGAGCCTGCGATGCGACACACATTCACGAGTGTCCATGCTCTCCCATCATGGAGCTATCAAGCGATTGTCGCGGGAGGCGGGCGCCATTCGGCCTGACACTAAAGCCCGACAACTGCTCAAGTGGTCAACTATCCCCATCACTTTTGACACTGAGAATCACCCGAACCATACATGCGGTCTTAACATCCTACCGTTGGTGGTCTCCCCGACCATCAACAACGTTAACGTCACCCGAATACTGGTTAATGGGGGTGTTGTCCTCAACCTCCTCTCACCGAAGCTCATCCAGAAGCTACATATTCCTATTAGGCATCTGCAACTTACGAGATCGTTCCAAGGAATCAATCTCGGGGTCACTCAGCTCCTAAGAAAGATCATGCTGCCAGTCACATTTGGCACGTCTCATAACTACCGCACCGAGAATATCACCTTTGATGTTGCTAACATCCCCTTTCCCTACAATGGCATTTTGGGGTGCCCCGCACTTGCAACATTCATGGGGGCGTCCCATTAAGCCTACAACGCCCTTAAGATATCAGCTAAGCGGGACATAATCACCATCAAGGCCGACCACGAGGATGCAATCTTTTGCACAAAGAAAATGCACCGACATGCGTTGGTGGGGGGCATGGACGAGCCAAGTTCCTCAACACCGCCCCCGCTAGCCAAGAAGACTTGCGCAGGGGAGCCTGGCGCTTTGGTGTCGGCTCCATCGTGTAAACGAGCGTGTCCTGAGGAGCTAGGTATGGAGCAGCCCGTGTGGGAGGAGCCCTGTGCAGCTGCTCTGACCCCACCAAGGAAGTCACTGCTAAAGCAGTACAACAAGACGGCGAAGAAAGTACCGGTGAAAAGTGACGGGAGCTTTTCAATCGTCAGCAGCTCTCACTTGTCCACCGAGCAAGAGAGTGCACTCATCACCTTTCTCGGGGAGAACCATTGGACCTTTCGGGGGTCCCAAGGGAGGTGATTAAGCACCACCTAGCGGTGTTCCCCGGCGTGCATCCCCGTGAAGCAAAAGGTCCGCCTCCAGCCGCAAGAGAAGCAAGATTTCATCTGCTCGGAGTTGAGAAAACTCAAGAATGCAAAGTTCATCCGAAAAGTGTTCCACCCAACGTGGGTAGCCAACCCCGTTGTCGTTCCCAAGCCCAACAACGACAAGATGAGGTTGTATATCGACTTCATCGACCTGGACAAGGTCTACTCCAAGGATCCATTTCCGCTTTCCTAGATCGGTGTGATATGTTGTGTTTCTCAACGCCTTCTCAGGATACTACCAGATCAAGATGGCCGTGGAAGATGAGAAGAAAACCACGTTCATCATGCCCGGAGGATGCTACTGCTACACCTGCATGGCTTTTGGCTTGAAGGACGTTGGAGCCACCTTCTAGCATTGCCATGCACACATGCCTCGGTCCGCATATAGGCTACAACGTCGAAGCCTATATCGATAACATCGAGGTAAAGGTCAATGACCAAAACACGTTGATCTAGAACATGGAAGAGATCCACCTTCTAGCATGCCGTGCACGTATGCCTTGAAGCCTACATTGATGACATCATGGTAAGGGTCAAGGACCAAAAACACATTGATCCAAAACCTGGAAGAGACCTTCCAAAACTTGGGCACATCAACCTCAAGCTCAACCCGGGGAAGTGTGCCTTCCCGGTGCCATCCAAGAAGCTTCTCAATTCTTATTGTCTCACCAGAGGAACCTAAGCCAGCTTCTCAATTTCTTATTGTCTCACCAGGGAACCTAAGCCAACCTGGAGAAGATTGAAGCCATCAAGAACATCCAGGCTCCCTAGCACATCAAGGATGAACAACGCCTACGTCACTGCCCTAAGGCCGAGGCGGCCCTCCAAGACATCCAAAAATACCAGGCTCCATGGAGCCCAAGCTCCAAAACGCCTCACTTCAAGTATACTATCTCTGACACCCAAGCAGGAAATGGAAAAAACTTAACCACTAGAGATCTAATTTCTACTAAATAATTCACTAGGCAAACTGGATGGCGCTGGTGAATAATTAGGGGGCCATTCTCAGGCAGTACAATGAAGTACAATATGGCATAAGATCAATAAGTTTACAATTACAGGTGTCCTGACGAGGGCATTGGGTCCGGTAATCAATTGAATAAATCTATGATTTGTTACACCCCCCTAAATGCTAATTGTGGGGATTTGGGAAGAGCCTCCTGTACAAGGCTCATTGTAGGGTAGAAGAACCCATCGAATGTATCTATCTACTCTTGCACTTAAGATTACAACACCATTGGAACACCTAGATGGACTTTCTTCTAAAGACCAGCAAGCTACCCAACGTTTCTGGATTCAAGTCCATCATCCAATGGAGAATATTCCTTTCTTCATTCCGTCAATGGGTTTAGGATGTTTCTTGTTTTCTTCATCGTCGGACGGAAGCGGCACACCAAATACCCAGTCAAGGACATTAAGGTACTTGGACCTGAAGACCTCTCTTTCCTGGGCATAACAGTGCATAATAATCGAGGTAGCCATGCTGAACACCACTACATCAGCTCGCTTGATCAGCAGTATTGGAGGGCAGAGTCCAGCATCAGTCATGCATGTGAAGAAACTCTCAATTGCCCTGGCAAGGCAGTACAGGGATATCTCAGTTCTCCTGCTTTTCTTCTCGATAAACAGTGCCAGACCTGCCGGGAACTGTCATAAGGAAGCAGTTAGTATCGCACATGGTTAACTGGAAAATGGATCCATCCAATATAATGTTTGTCTCAGCTTACCGTGCCAAGTACAACAAGTGGAGTATTGCATTTCTCAAAGGTTCTAAAAAGGAAGCATGTCCAGGCCCTGAAATAGAGAAAGAAACATGACTTGCTGTCCAAACAAGGGAGGTTGGTGATACATCTACATTCTTATCACGAGAAATTTTGGGGTTGAAATAAGAAGTTGCAAACTCACCATGCAGATGCGCAATACATTGAGAGGAATAGGCTAGATCTTGCTGTTCCTAGAAGACTCTTCCCCATTATTGTGTAAGGCCTGCAAGTTGTGAAAGATTCAGCACACTTAAAAGAAACTACAACCTGTTATAAAAACTGCAGCTGGAAGTACGAAAGGTCCCGTAGAATGTAAATTGCTAATATACCACGAGGAGCACTCGTCTTTTCAATCTAGACGAGTTGTATACCTTTTCATGAGATCCTGCCGATGAACTACAAGTGCAGGAACCAGATAGACTGGAATATAGACAGGAACTGCTCTTCCATATGCTTGTAACAAGAATGAAATAAAATGTCCTGAACATGATTGATTACCATGCACAATCTGGATTGAGGAGAGAAGAGATTAAATGAAGGAAACAGTTCAGGTTAACAGAAGGAATATAAATAACAAAGGATAGGAAATTAACAAGGACACACCAACAGTCATTCACGGCAAAATGTTATACCATGAAACTGACCACGTGGGCTCAATGCTTGATAGGCTAAACTATATGAATGTGGTGCAATCATATTGGACAGCATGTTATCAACATATTTGTAGTACTTACTGAGCAAGGCACTTTCATGTTTGGATCTAACTTTAGGTTAACACCAACAGATTTGTAGTACTTCTCGATGCCTGCTAGGTTAGAGAAAGCAGTGTGGTTGATTACTTCCTTCAAACCTTGCAAAATAGAAAGATCCTTCCCACCGTGCTTGTTCAGAAATGATTTATATGACGAAGGCAAACTGTCCTGCTTTAGAATGTATGCAGATCTGCAAAATCAAGAATATAGGCATAAAAATTACCATCCCCATGCTACCGAATATATAGCATAAAATACACATAACAAACTACTGGCCAGTTACCCATGCATGATGCATATATATTTTAATAATGTAACAAATGGTTGAAGTCATAACAAACAAATACCACAGGAAATGCCCCTGAATCTACAAATATATCACATTCTTGCATCTATATTCAGGTTCCAGTAAGGCACTCTATGATTCCATGTCTCAAATGTTTCGACTAGAAAAGCAATTTACAGTCAAGAAACACATTCCGTTTACACATTTTCTCAAAACTAATCCTACCAGTGACATGTAGCTTCCTACATCGAAATGTTGTCTACCCGTATCTACAGATGGCAGAGAATTTTAGACTCTGATAAGAGATTAGTGAAGGACATGAAAGATGAAGCATTGTCTTTCAGGTTTACATGCAATTTTTTATGACATTAATAAATAGCCAAACCATTTTAAATTTCACTGACAAATGACATAACTGTTCTTGGTTAGATTTATCTGCTAATTTTGTAAGCAAAGGAGACCTGATATGTTAGTACAACGGAATTTTGACAATTTGAAAAGGTTGCTCATAACTCCATACTACTTCTGTAGTGCCATGTGCTAATATAACATTTCCAGAACTGGACATACAATAGTTTAACAAACTGTGACTTAACATTTTTTTCAATAATCGGTAAAATTTGAAATTCACAAATGACAAGTACATCAAACTTTAGGGATGTAGAAGTGGGACAAGTGGGATGAGTAGGATCCCACTTCCACATCTCTATTCTAACTCTAGACTAAGTGGGATTAACTTTATTAAGAAAATAAGCGGGAGCCCACATGTCCCACTTCTGCAATCCTACCAAACTTTGTATGTGTGCTATACTAGTTTCAAGCTTTGGGTATAGTGCAAAAGGATCATCAAGCCCAAATAACTCTGTGCACTGCATACCAAGCGTATATAAACAGGGCTAAGCGATCTCTATACAAGAATACAGTAACATTGACATATACAACTAGTGCAACATAAAAATGCATAGTAATTATGAAATGGAGCTTACAAAATTTGTGCAGATGAAAGGCACATAAGAAACACATCACCATGTGACCAGGTCAAAGGTTTGCAAATCTTTCCAAATCTTCTACTCTTTATTCCACAACGGGATGCAAGCACAGCAGCACGCATGAGAATGTATATTGCCAAACTAGTATGCTGTGTGCCTGGACCCGTTAAGAGCATAGAAGGACCAGCAATCAGCCCAGATAATAATGACCTCCACCTTGCTGTTCTGAAGCAACAAGAGTATTGAGTTATATACTATCCAAATTGAAAGGCAAAGATGGTAAAGCCGATACAAGGGAACAGAGAACTACGTGCATTCTCTGATAAATGTTGATACAAAATAAATAAAGAACGATATAACCAGGAAGGCCATACAGTGGTTTCATGGCATGTGCTGCAGAAGTCTGACAGAAGATCATTGGAAGATAAAAAATGTAGAGTAGTTTGATCATTTTTCTAGTTATTGTAAAACATGAAACCAAGTTTGCGAATTTTGTTTGCAGCATTCCAAAAGTTAGTTTGCAAGTATTCCAAAAGTTAGTTTGCAAGTTCTAGATTGCAGTATCCCAAGTGAAGTTTTGAGACTTAAAATCATCCAACCAACATTTCATGTTAAAAAGAAAGAAGAGAAGACCTTGATGTGGTCTTATTGAAAGCATACATAAACTAAGGTGTGATTCATCATGACCAATAAAGATGGTGGTTTAGGTATTCACAGGCTCACCAGAAACTATTGAGATTGCCCTAAGGCGGTTCTAAGGATCTCATTTTGGGTTAGAAAGCAACCTATAATTCTATATCTCCAGATCATGCGGGAGCTGCATCATTTGGTATTTTCCTAGTATCAATGGAAGTCCAACGTTAGAACTTAGCATTCCAAAAGTTTCTGCTTCGAGATGCTACCTCAGAATAATGAAATGTTAGTCACTGATCTGTTTTGACATGATAACAGCTATTACTTAATCAAATTTTTTTGGTCCCCACTATCTTAGCGATTACTACCATTCAGGACAGGAGAACAAACGCAAACAAAGTATTACCCACAAGACCTCAAACCTAACTACTGAACTCACCATGATAGTACATAAGAATGTGATCCACAGAAAGTAGCGACAAAGCCCTTATTTCTGTTTTCTCTTAGGAAGATGTCCACAAACTTCAGTTCACGCAACCATTGCAAACAATACACCACCAATCTAATAAAAAGCGGGTAATCCATAATGCAAGTGGCAAAAAAAAATCATTTCCACACTGATAATTGTTTGCAAGTTGCAACTGCAAAAGGTTGAGTCCAGGTCCTGATCAAAATCAAGAATGTTTGCTTATAATTCACAGTGCCAACAAACAAAGAACAATTTCTATCGCAATACAACTGATCAACCTCTCCTCGGAAATATTGTCAATCCACTATTAGAAAACACATACTCCTTGCATACAACTAAGCCAAGGCGATACCAATTATTTGCTCAAAATCATCAGCAAAGAATCCGCCCGCCATCTTTGCTACAACCAAATTGACTTTACGGTCTAATGTACGGTTGGCTAGAGCCCCTTGTAGAAGCTTCCCTTGAAACAAATAATAAGAGGAACTAGCATTTGAGCCCAGGTCCTGACCAAAACCCAACAACATTCGCTTGCGATCCTCAGCACCATGGGACAAAGAACAATTTCCATCACAGTACATCTAAAATCCACATCACGAGATCAAAGCATCTCCTCCAGAATATTAACAATCACTAACAAAGCTAAACTGTTCTCTTGGTTTAGGGGTTCGATCACATACTCGGTCTTCACACGAAACTAAAAAAAACCCAATGCATGCATATTTTCTCAAATCATCGCCAAAGGATTCGTCCACCATGTTTGCTACTCCGTACAACAAATCAACGGTAGGGTTGGCCACGGGCCCTCATAGAAGCTTTTTTTTCTTACAGTAAGTAAGAGGATGAGTAAGGAATTAGGTGCGGGGGTGTGAGAGAGCTGACCTCTTGCGGCCCCAAAGAGCGGCGATGCACTCGTCGACGGAGACGTAGGTGCCGGCGAAGGTCCCCAGGAACATGCCGTACCTGACGGTCTCCCTGAGTGCCAGCAGCACCGCCTCGTCGTTCGTCATCGCGCCCGCCTTCCTACACGCGCCACGCCACACGAGTTACACACGGGCCGCAAGCACCGAAACAGCCAACGAGCGAGCGAGCGAGCGAAGGAGAGTAGCACCTCGATCTAGGGGAGCGGCGGGTGCGGATGCGGACGAGGACGGAGAAGAGCGCGAGGCCGCCCTTGAGGCCGGCGCCGATGGCGAAGCCCTTGGCCGCGGCCCCCACGCAGCGCCGGAGCCACCGGAGCTCGCCCTCCGCGGCCGGGCCCAGGCACCGCCGGAGCCACCGAAGCTCCTCGCCCTCCGCGGGCGGGGCCACGGCCGGGGGCTTCTCCGGCGCGGCCGCGCAATGGAGCTCCTCCAGCGAGGCGGGCGCCATGGGCTCGCCGGAGATGGACGGGATCCCCTCCCCCTCGCAGCGAAGAGGAGGCAGAAGGAAGCTGTGCTCCGCGCGGCCTGCGTGCCCAACGGTGCCAACGTGGGGGCAGTCAGGAAGAGTCGCGGTGGAGAAGCCGCAGTTGCTTGTGGACTTTGGGGAGTCCGGCAGAGACCCAAACTGGGCGACCAGGCGCGACTGATTTGTGGCATGTGCCGCCCTGCCTGCCTGCAGGCTGCGGCCATCACTGGTTTAAAGTCGCAGGTACACATGATGGTGCCTGATTTCGCTAGGACGGATCCAGAGTTCCAGATTCCAGAAGATTATTATTGTGCCAGATGTCAAATACTACTCGATGATGACGATTTATGGTTTTTTGTTGACACTACAAATCTATGCGTGAAAAGATATACTCCCTCCGTCCAAGAATCATTAGCCACTCGGAGCGAGGCGACTGGAGTGGAGTGGAGTGGCTTGGTTGGGCTACCCAACTCTGGGTAAAGGTGTTTGGTGTGCACGCAACAGCCGACACGCACACGCCCCCGTCGTGTCTAGCTACGCGTCCATGTCCAACCCAGTAACCGTGGCAACTGGCAAGCTCATGGACCGCGCGTTGGTTCTTGTCCTGCGATGGTTGCAAAGCAACCTGAACTGATGATATCAATCCATGTCGCATTCAGAGTCTTACGACCAACCCGTGGACTGGGAGCGGCGACGCATCGCTTTCCTGTAGAATTTATCTATGCTGCTCCTTCTCTATTTGCTTGGACACTTTTAGCTCAACTGCCTAAAGTTTATTCGGGTTCGTGTCTTTGTCGTGGCATCTTCGGGATCAAGAAGCCGTGCGTACTAGCGCTACACCTGGAAACACCACGAGAGTTTCGGATCAAAACAAGCAAGCCAGAAAACGTACGACACTAAGCGACCACACATCATGAAAACAACAGCACCGCTTAGCATGTTTTGCTGCTGCTATGGAATATAGTAGTATTATACTGTGTCCGTTCCAAAGTAGTTGTCCGGACTTTGCCCAAATTTGCATGCATCTATTTACTAAAACGCATCATACATGTATATGTATCTAGAGTCTAGACAAAGTTGCGACAACTAATTTGGAGAGAGTTAGTAAAATGGATGCTACATTCACCACTGCCAGGTTTTCAAAATTATGCACGTACAGCCTCAGCAAAACAAGTAGCAGCAATATAAACATCAATGAACAAGACTGCTCCGATTACAAAAGAGTGTAAACTGTAGTTACTTGCGACATAGTACACTGTACAAAGAGCTAGAGCTAGATAGCAACAAAACCAACAGAAGCTAACAAACCATAAATGGATGGTAATTTAGTCACTATCTATTTGGTAAGGCTAACAAACAAAGCAACTCATCAGGGAGGTAATTTACAAGAAGATACAGCAGTCTGTTAGGACCTAGAAATAGCCAGGCGCTGCTGGCATGTCATCGTCCCAGAGCTCTTTGAATTCACTCATCAAAAAGCCTTCATCCATCTCAGTCGACTCCTCGAGCATAATTTCTTGCATAGGCTGTCACATTAGGAGCAAAGAACTGAGTAAGCCTCCCTCCCATTAAGAAAAGAAGGAAAAATGTGCATTTTCTTTTCAACCCTCAACTCTTGCTGGAGTCTAGGTTTCATTCCCCGACTCTTAAACCAGACAAATCATCTCCACATTTATCCAAAACCGGATGGATCACAATCCCAAGGGACTGTAATCGAGTGGTTCTTTTTTCATTATCTGCTTTGGAATAGCACTCCGGTTTTGATAGTCGTGGGTCTGATTTGTCTGGTTTGACAGTTGATGGGTAAAATCTAGACTATTGCAACAGCTGATGAGGTAAAATCTAGACTTCTTTTATAGAAAAAAAACATGCCTAATTGTTCAGCATTGCTATCAACTTTATATTTGGAGCCGAAAGGATGGGAAACCATAGTATTACCTGGGATTCCTGCATTTTTGTTACAACAGTCAGAATCCTCTGATACTGGTCCCGAGCGTCAGGGTACTGAGCCATGGACTTCACTCTGGCAAGAGCTCTCTGCAGCCTCTCTTCAGTTTGCTTGCGTCCTTCTTGCAAGAAATTATAATCATCCTCAGCAGGTTTATTTGCGATCACATCGAGACTGCTGCTGCTACTAGTGCCGTCCGTTGCACCTTCTGTAGACCGAAACCCTCGTAACCCAGCCCCTCGCCGCCTCCAGCGCAATATAACCTTCTCCACTATCCCAACAGACCAGATTATTTTGCGATAATGCTTTCTCACTTGGTGACCTCGCACATGAGCCTGGCCAGTACATAATATAGCAAGGTTGAGAAAAACAATGTTCAGCATCAAGAATAAAAGATGGTTGACACAGCTGTTAGAACGTCATGGTGTGGTATCTTGTCCTAGAGACCAGAGTAGTCACAAAGTATAGCTCATCTTTCATTCATTTACCGTTACATAATTTGTAAATGATATGATCAGAGTTAAAATATTATACTATTGCAAAATTCAGTAGAAAAAATCTATCATCCAGTATTAATCTAGAGCATCCAGAATCCTAACAAAGCTCACTGAATTATTTTCCATATAATCAATATCCATACCTGGATCTTGACAACTCGCTGTCTAATAAGCAAAAATTCCTTTCTTCCCTTCCATCCACGAAATTTGTTCTGTATCCGACTTGCAGCAGCATGCGTGGGATCAAGCTTCCCTGGTTTAGATGGTTTATAAGACAAGAGTGACATGGCGCGTTCATCTGATATCACTCCATTGCCATCCTCGTACTGAACTGCCTGCTTTCTCTGGAAGGACTGCACCCTGAATACTTGATATATCCGAGATGCGGCTTGGGCAGCATTCCGCACAGCGCCCAGAGAATCTCCCATCGATCCATCCTGAAGACCTTCACCGGCCAACGGTGAGGTAATTCTTCCGGTAACATCTCCAATACCAGGTAGACCAGATATTTCTGATGCATTGCTCCCCATGGCTTCCTTTAGATTGAGGGTCTGAAGATGGCTTGTTAAAGAAAACTCTGCCAGGAAACCAGAAATTCCCTTGTGCCCATTAATCGATGCAAGATCAGCTGGTGTGCTTCCTGAGGGGAAATCAGGCCTTGGATCTGTCACCACTCCAGGAGCCGCACCTAGTGCTATAAGAGCAACAACCGTCCGCTCTCTGCAGAACAGGTGAAACAAGTTCAATACATGTAAATATGTGCAAATAAAAAATCATCACTCTCAGAAGAAATTTTACCTGCCACAAAATGCAGCCCAGTGAAGTGCAGTCCATCCATGAACATCTCTGAAATTTATATTTATACCATTAGTTATTGTTGGCCTTATCGCCCAATCATATCCTAGAGCAGCTGCCAGATGAAGAACACCCTGCCCCTCCTCATCTAACACACTGCGACCTTTACTACGATCTCCTGCTTTATGGAGAAGCCAGATAAGCAGCTTCTCTTTGATACAGTTTTCAAGGAACTGATCCTGTGTATCATCATTCACAAGCTCATTATTATCATCAGCCAACTTTAGCAACTCAGACCACGGATCATTGTTCATCATCAATGAATTTATCCTCTTGTTCAAATCAATCAACTCCTTTGTGGGGTTAGATAGAGCTGCCTGGAGCTCATTTTGCTCATCTTGTCCCAGAGACAGTAATTTATCAAGGCGCATCTGGAGATATGTTTTGTTAGTAGCACCATGTGGACTTGGAGCATCCATGTATTGAGAATCACTTGGTCGATATTCAAACTCCCGTACTTCACTGCAGGCCAACCTGTTGGAGCAAGTCACATAAAAAGGGACCCTGCCAGGTTTGTGTGAGGGAGAATAACACCTGAGAGTCCCGTCTGGTAAAATCTCTGCTGGAACTTCGACTTCTCCAAACATACATGACCACTTGAAGTTTGTAACTTCACGGGAAGTTAGGAATCTACCGGTAACAAGAACCTGCATGATTAAGGATTTTTTGTAAGCAAAACACTAATACACTCTGAGACACTAGGACGGTTCTCTGAAGTATAACACTCCTAAGGCTTTTCAGGCTTGAGAAGCAAGAATGACAAGTTTAGGTAGACATACCCTAGTCTTTGAACCTGCATATGTCCAGCTTGGATAAAAATCAATTATACTAAACAGCTGATCTTGTGCAAGCATTGGGTCCAGAGTAAACTGATCACGGCTTGATGCTCCAATGATATTGTCAGCATCTTCACTGTTCCAGTACAATCCAGAGTTGGACTTTACTTGGGAATCATCTACTTCAGCAAGTTCTTTGCTCATCCATCTAGTAAAACTATCACTTTTCTTAAAGCTGTCCCTTAGGATATCAGAAAGATTAGACGATTGAGTTTTCAGGAGAGGGAAATTTATGGCCTCATCCAAAAGTTTATTGCTTTGTTGGGAATTGTCCACTGTAGCAAATGCACCTTCAGTAGCACTTGGAAGCTGAAATTCAGTACCTTCACAGGTGAGTACCATAACCAAATTGAAGACGGCCAATAATAATATTCCCTCCGATCCATAATAAATGTCACAGTTTTGAACTAACCTCGGTTCAAAACTGCGACACTTATTATGGATCGGAGGTAGTACATTTTTAGGGGAAGACAATAGTTGTATGATAGCAGCAGGATGAAGCTCAGGCAGATGCAGTATTTCAGTGTGCAAAATAACCCACAAGATATATAATACCATAGATTCATACTTTAACAACACTAGGTAACCGAAAGGTTGGAGAAACAAACATGGCTTGCTCTATTAGCTCTGCAATGTCACTGCAGCTCTATAGTTTAGCATCCTTTCACCTACGAGCCCATTTTCTTATTAATTTTTCCCTACTATAACAACTAATAATATATGTGAGGCATTTTGTGGCATTATTGCACTTCTAGTCTTGTACTGTCTGTTAGAGAAAGATGTGGTCCTGATTGAATTTTCAGAACCATACTCCATTTTAAAAATTAGTGCTTAGGCTACTTTCCCAAAAAATGTCAAGGGTATTACGTTCATTAATAGAAGTGAAAGAATAATTTGAGTACAGAATTATGTGCATTTCAATCCACCGAAACACATTAATTTTCTGATGATAGGGGAACAATATACATTTCTATTTTGCAAAATTCTGAATCAATCGGTCTAAAGAGTACAAGTTGAAATAAATAAATAAAAACAATCTCATGCAGTAGGTTTACATGAACACAAAAAGTAAATAATATTATAGCTTCACACTTTTGTTTTTCTATCATTGGTTATGGGATGCACATATCAATAACAGCATGTAATTCCAAACTTACATCAGCTGCATTGTATTAATGATTAGTCTAATAGGGGATAACAGCGATAGACATGGCTATGACTTTTACCATCAGAGAACATTAAAATATGTTATATATTATATTGACATGAATGAATGAAACATCATACCTGCCATAGTGGTTCTCCGTCAGTATCTGCATGACCATCATCCTTGATACCCAGCCCATTACTATATACTTCGTCAAAAGTGAAAGATTCAATTCCAGGGCCATCTGTAAAAGGAGACTGCTCAGGGGGAACATGAGATTGGTATGGAGGCAATTGATGCATCCCTTTATCTGGTTTTGTCATTTCATTCCATGATGACAGATCAAATTGACTAGTAGGCCCACTGAATGAAATTCCAAAACTGGACTCGTTCTGAATCACAGGCAAGTTATCTTGATAACGAGAATAGAAGCCTGTATTAGGTGCTGTAGCCTGTAATCCTTGATGATTACCTACACATTAGTAGCAAATGAAGAGTTTACAAATCCACCCAACTTAGGTTCATAACCAGAATACATTATTTTTAGTGGCACATACCTACAGAAGATGAAGGAACATACGAGCTGAAAATAGAAGCATCAATTACGGATCCACCTCCATTTTCATGCTGCTGGATCCCAGAGATAGAGTGGTATCCGGATCCTCCCGAATAAATATCTGCTGCACCGAATTTTGCTTTAGATACGCTGTGCATAATTGGAATAGTATCAGTGAACTATTCAACTGGACTTCACGCAGAACAGAACAAGATGACCAAACAGTTCTACCTGACTCTGCCTCATATTCTGAGGCTTGTCCACTAAGTGAGCTTTCCCCATCTGTAGTTTGTGAAGGGAACTGGCTTGAAGGGCTATCCACACGAGCTCCTTGAAGCATGTTATCATGCACCCTAGTACGAGAACTTGATTTCCCGGCCTGGCATTCATATGCACATACGAGGAAAATGAAACTTTAAGCGACTTTTTACGGGATGAAAAACCTTTGTTCACAAGACAGGCGGAAATGGTAACTTGCATTCAGAGTTCCAAAATAGGCCTAGTAAAAATGGCAAGCCAACATAAACAGAGGGTTTCCAAAACAGGTTGATTATGTTCCTATATGGTAAAACAAATAAACGTAGCATGTTCAGATTAGTATGTTTATCGTGAGATTTAGTGTCCTCCCGGGAAATATACAAGCATAAATGCGCAATACTCTAACAAATCTCGTTACCAATTGCATTATTAACAATTTCTGACAAGACCACCTAATAATCAAGGATCCAACACTTAAATATCACTGCACTGAAGCTGTTTCGTTTGTATAATTGCCTGACTCCTGGTTTATCATAAGAATCAAGCTCGTCAAACATCAGGGCCAGTTAGGTATATCAATAAGACTATGATATCCCAAAACTGAAACTACAAATGCATGATTACTATCACGAAAAGAGCAGTATATTGGAACCAATAGTGTCATGGAAGAATTGTACTTAACATGAAGCTCCTACAGAGTAGCAAGTGGAATGCTCAAAATCCAGATATAGGGCAAAAAACTACTCCCTCCGTCCCATAATATAAGATGTTATTACAACCAATATAGTATGTCAGGAGTAAACAACATTCAACCATAAAAGGATTAGGTCTAACCTTGAGTTCGAGATAATGTACAAGGACAATGTGCATAAACTCCCTGCAAAACCAAATGTAGAATTTCTTAATGCACTGCAATATGTGTAAATTGTGTGCATGCATCTAGACTCCATACAGGCATACATGATGCACATGCTATGAGTTGTTCAGGAACTGAATTTTTTACAATATTACAAAAGCAGAATGGATAACTAGAAGTATTCCACTTACTCCTCCAGCATCCAATAACTCCTCCTCTGGAAGTTTATATTCTCTTCCCCGTGAGCATAGTAGCAATGAAGCACATCGATGCTTCCACACTAGATATATATAAAATTATCAGTTCTTTTGCCTCCCTATACATGTTATGCATGATAACTAGCAAATGAACCCTTAGAAGAATACTACAAGATGTCACAGAAATAAGTACTGGCAATATGACTTTACTTACTTTTAACCTTTCGTGGGCTTCTTTAACAGTCTTTCCATCCTTTTTCTTCCTCCAGTTATGCCCATCCTTCCTAAAAAATCTCAATACCTTCCGATCAAACAAGTAGAGAGAACCACCTAAAGCAAGAGATACGGATATTGGTTACATAAAATTGAACGTTAAACTGAATATTCAGAGATAGTACATTCATTAGCCCATGCACATGTTTAACTGGGGATATAGGATCCAAATAGCACACACATGTCATTACAGGTCTAGAGATATTAGTAAAATCAAATTTTCAAATCAAAGTCATGACAGATCCAGAGGGAAAATAGCACCGATGAAAGACAAAAACATGCAAAAGCTTAAAGAATCCTGCTGCACAAGAGCACAAAACACAGTCCTTAGCCATGAGAAGGTGCATTGATCACATAGCGACCTTTTAATCGTAATACCAGGAGAAATATCAGTTGGGCATATATTACCCCGAGTATATTTCTGAAAACAACAAAGATCTGTATGAGTTTGGATGGTATTTTGTCATGTTTATCAAGGAACTGCATTATCAATCTCCAGCACAACTGTACAAGGTCCAGCAGCAACAATGGTGGATCCAGAGGTTCAAACTAATTACACTAAAGATTGAATCATGCTCTTGTGTGTCGCTAGATGGCATTACAATCCAGAAAATATGAGGATGTGCCCAAGTTTACACCTGATATATAAAATATATATCATAAATTCTCACACATTCGAGAAAACGTCTATTCTCCCCAAGTTATGAAATCAGCAACAATTTCTAAGTTATCAAATCAACAACTTCGAAGTTAAACAACGTGGCTTCGGTATATGCTTGCCCAAAGCATAAGTTAATTTTCGAAAACTAAAACCAAATAACCAACCAGCAGCAGTGTTCAGCAGAAAATAGGGGTCATACTTGCAGGCATATTTGGTGGCTCTGGAGTTATACGGAAGTTTTTGTAATTCTTTAGTATTTCGCAGATCTCAGCCGGGCGTAACCACCGCTGTTGAGCTTCCTTCAGTATTTGCTCCATGTCTGTTCAGAAGTCGTTGAAATGAAGAGTTAGACAATTCAACATAATTGAAAATGAGTCACAGAAAGTGGATTTAAGAACATTCGGATAAAAATGTCATCAATGTTGCTTCCCAGTCTTCACGAAAGGAAGCATGTGTTGTCAAAAAGTTCACTTGCAGAATTTAATATCACAGGTTCACGTGGGCTTATTTGGTTTGCAGGAATTCTAAAACGCAGGAATAGGAAAACCGTTGGAATAGAATGTCATGACATCTTGAATCCTACAGGATTTGAAAACACAGGAATGTATGCTACATGTTGTTTGGTTGTGTTGCAGGAAAAAAGCAGGAATCCTTCTAAAAGGTTGTGTGTATGCCATACATGTCATAGAAACAAATGAAATTTTCCATTATGTTGGAGCTAAGGGAAATTTTCCTATAGGATGCACACAAAGCAGGCCATGGGAATATTCCTATGGTTTCAAAACCTAGAAACCAAACAACCACTATAGGAAAAAAAAATCCCAAGGAATGGAATCCTCTAAAATTCCTTTGGAATTCCTTTGAACCAAACGAGCAGAAGTTCCAACTTGAACACCTAATTTCAAGCACGGGTACTAAGCATTCAAACTTCTAAAAATTGAGAAACTGACTTCGGTCCAAACCCAAACAAGAGGAGGACAATATAAGGGGTATGTTGACTAGATAAAGCACAGCTCCTAAAGACGCGTGGTCCACGAAATTCATCTCCAGAAGACTGAAAAAATCCCCGCAAGTTCCCAATAACTTCCGATAGCTGCTACAGAAATCTCCAACGTCAATCCCGTTTCCGCGGACACAAAACGACCAAAATCGCAAACTGCTCTGCCACAGATACACAGAACTCTCCTGAACTAATTCGCACCAACCAATACTACGACCTCCAAAATCGGCGCGAATTGAACACATCCGACCACGAATCCCCCGACGGCGCAACAGCTTCTAGTTCCACCAGCTTCGACGCCAGAAACTCCGATCTCCACACGCGACGGTAGGCATGGGGGGAAACAAACCAAAACAAAGACCGGGGCGTTGACCAGAGCCAGCCACCCGAGGCGGGGCAGGCGGATCGAAACGAACCAACAGAAACGCAAAATCACAAGGCGGCTGGGTCTCACCTAGCTGCGGCGCGATCGCGAAGCGCCGCCCCTCGGCCATCGCCGCCGCGTCAACCAGGCGGCGCTGCAAATTCACCGAATAGAAACCCGGGTAGGCTCCGACGGGTTCTCTCTCCCGGCGATCCGGACGAATTCTCTCTAGGGTTTTTGTGGATCCCGGGGCTAGTGGTGCGAGAGAAGGTCAGGTGGTGGTGTGGTGTGTTTTAGCCGACAGAATCGAGAAGCGGGGAAAGGGAAACAACTGGAGAGCCATTGCGATGTCTGGCTAGGAAGGAAAGGGGAAGGCGATTGCGGATGACTAAATGACCGTTTTGCCCCTCGCATTGATTAGTTTCCTGTTTAACTAGGCCATTTTGTGAAGCCGCGATGTGACGATCTCAGCCGTCCGTCCTCGGTTGGTGGTTGCAGCGCGGTAGGTGAATGAGTCAAACATTCAGCTAATCTGTCAACTTTGCAAACATATAATAATCCGTTCTTTGTGCCTATGCCCTACATTATGTATTGCATTTACACGTTCTCATGCCACCGGCCACCCTAGGCCAGTTTTCGCAAAAAAAAAAAACAGCGTGTTTTAGAACTATGTCAATAAACTAGTGTTTCCTTAGATCTACAAAAAATCGTTGTAACCATTTTGCGTTTTGGCGTTTTCGATTTAAATGAGAGGTAAAGGTTAAGATTATAAGTTCCCAATGGAAACCATACATAAACTCAACTCCTTAGATACTCTAGTAGACCACTTTTTTTCATTGTAATATTAGCTAGATATGTTTGGAGCGCGGTGAAATGTGCTACATGCTTAGTCAATGTGCCGTGCATTTTTGAAATATGAGTGAGTGGATTATGAATTTCCCAAGTAAAGATAGGAGTGTTATTGTCGTGGAGTTGTTGATGTCATTTCGTGTAAGACCCTGACGCATGCTTAATAGGATTGATAGTATATTTAAGTTACAACTTCTTTTTCGAAAGCTTATTTAAAAAGAACTATGATGTTAAGCGTGCTTGTTTTAGAGCAATTTAAGGATGGGTGACCGACAGAGAAGTGGGTATTCGAGTGAGAACAAAGTGCGCAGAAAAGACTAGTATTGGTCTGTGAGATCAGTCTAGAGATCATATTGAGCTGCCAGGAGTGACAGTCGCTGGTCCGGAGAGACCGGGGTGTTACATCGCACAAGTGAAGACAAAATACAGAAAACACTAATGTTGGTCTATGGGATTAGTCTAGAGATCATATTGAGCTATCAGGAGTGACGGTCGCTGTCCGAAGAGACCGGGGTGTTACATTTGGTCAATTTGGAATATCATAAACGCAACGGTGTTCTGTCATGTCTATCGGCGTGATCCAAATTAGTTTTGTACATTATTTCTTATTAGATTTAAACTTGGTATTTGATGCAGCAACCGAGCACGCGTCAGGGACATTTGCAGCGCGGCGCTGCTACCGGTTAGAGTGGCACCTGAATGCTTCAATCGGAGCATAGGTTGGACGCCTTGGACAAGGAGGATTGGAGTTGGGTAAAATCCTGAGGCTCATGTTGAAAATTCTGCGAGACAAGAGAAGCTGTTAAAGCAAGTCCAACAGTTTCCTTATCATCTCCCCTATAGTGTTTTAGGGGAAACTGGAAAAAAAGGACCTTCCAGCAGTTCTCCTGTCGATTCCCCTATTCTTCTCCCCAACTCCCTCATCTATAGGAGAAATGGAGGGCACCCCTCTCCATCTCCCGAGCGCAGGAAAGCTCCTTCCCGAACATGGTAGCCATTCATTTTCAAATGGTAGTTATAGAAAATATTTAAAATATAGAACAGGGGAGGTCTTTAGGGAAAACTGTTGGAGTCAGACAATTTTAGGGGAGAATATTTTTTAGAAAATCCAAGATTTTAAGATATAGGTGAGAAATTTTAGGAGAATGGCTGGACTAGCTCTTAGATGGGTCATGTAGGTTATCCTCCTAGTATGTTGTATATCACTTTGATGTTGCCATGAAAATCTGTGAAGTTGTGTAGTACTAGTATTAGAGTTTTGGTTGCCCCTCTTAGAGGGAGCTCTAGAACAAGCTAGAGTGAGTGGGGGTTATGTAGTAACAGAATGATGCGATTTCATTGAGCTAGAGTGAGTGGAGTTTTGTAATAATAGAATGATTTGATTTCATTTTCAACGAAATCGGGAGTCAAAGCTTTTAAGTAAAAAAAAAAGAACTCAACTCCGTTTGCGGTTTGAGAGACACTCATAGTTTGTAGCACTAGTAGAATTGTCATGATGCTATTTATAAATTTGGTAAAAAAGAAGAAGATACTCACGTTCTAAAAAGGATATTGCAGATTTATATGAATTCGAATGTATCTAAACATGTTTTAGTATAAACATATATATATTTGAATATAGACAAATTTAAGATATCTTTTTAGAGTATATACCATTGTCTTTGCACCCATACGATACGAGTGTCGCTCTCCAAACCACATCAGCAGTTGTTACCAGAGAGGCAGTGCGGGGAATATATTTCTTCCGAGGAGCAGGGGAAAGCGAGCGCCACTACCGGTAGCTCATTCATTCAGTGCAGAAACAAATACTCCTTTTTTTTCAAGAGAACAAAAAAACACAAAGAGAGACAGTGCGGGGAATACAGTACGTACTCCTTTTTTCAAGAGAAAAAAACACACAAAGAACGACCCGATCCAAGAAAGATTCGTAGGGAGAACAATATGCACCGCACGGTATTCGCGCTTCGTGTCGAAACTTGGCGGGTTACGGGGGAGGGGGGCATGCAGCCGCGCGCACGCAGCGCCGGTCGTTATCCGTCGCCCTCGCGCGCGTCCGCGTCCCATCCGCCAAAGCTCCCCCGTCTCTCTCAGCCACACGGCCCGCGGGGCCCCGGCCGGCGGCGGGCGCTCCCCGCCGTCTTCCTTACGTCTCGGTGTCCCAGCCCTGAACTGATGCTGGTAGTATTCCAATGTCTAAGCCACGATGCGCGTCCCTTTCAGCAGGGATGATGATGATGATAACTGGCCATGCTTCTACGAAACGGAGTCTCCCGGAGCCGGAGGAGAAGGTGGGGGGGTTGGATAACCTTCGCCGGGCCAGGCAAAGTCGCCACGTCCCGGTCGCCGCTGGCTCGGCATGCCCGTCCCGTCTGGAAAACTGTGGCATGGCACGCGCGCCGGCGCGCGCATGATCGCGGCCACTGAATTAACTTAAAGACTTACGATGAGTATTTTACATCGTCAGTCTCGCCCTGCGTCTTAAACAAGATTAGAGGGAGGGAAAGGTAACCAAAGCATTATTTATCCCGTTCTGCGGTAGGCCTTTGGCTAGTGAGAGTCCCGCGACGTCTGCACCAGACCACTCGCACCACCTCGCTTTCCAGCTGATCAGCCATACCGTGCCAAACCGCTTTGACGCAGATCTAGGAATTTGATTAGTCAGGGATAAAGACACTAAACTTTGGTCTTTGGAGGCATGCGCAGTAAAAGATGCGGAGAGCGGTCGTCGGTATTGTTAAGCCTAAGAGCATCCCACAGGACCCACACAAACGTTACCAGGCCGAAATCCGGATCTAAATAAGCCGGACGAAACATATTTCTGGCCTACAAACATCGAGTTTTTTATGCACGTTTCCAGATCAAGTTTTTGGGAAGTTTTTTTCCACCTAAATCTTAAATTCATCCGATTTTTGGCATAATATGAATACAGAGCACTGTTCGGCCTAGTTTGGCATAAAATTGACCAAAGTTCGGTGTAAATTTAAACATAGTTCGGCGCACAATAAAAATACAACATATTTCGCCCTAGTTCATGCTCGACATTCTACGTGTTGCCCTGCGTATCCATAGGTGCTCAACTAGATCATCCTGCAGTTGTTGATGCCACTTTGCACTTCTGCAGTGAGGAAAACTTAACCATGCCGGTGCAGTCCTTCTTGCAAACGAAATAGGGGTCGAATTCACGGATGGCATGCACGATCTTGAGGAAGAGCTTCCGGCTCATCCTGAAACGGCGCCGAAACACGGCCTCTTCGTGGAGCGGCTCGTCGGCGAAGTGGTCGGCGTACAATATGCAGTAGCCATCCATCCTCTGTCTTGCCTTGCACTTCCGGCGACCCTTTGCCGAACCTCCACGCTTCTTCGCCGTCTGCAAGTACAGATGGGCGAGGGAGGCGAGGATCTGCATGTGCTCTGCATCTTCAGCGACAGCGGCGTTCTCCTCCAGCAACACGACGAACATCTCCTTGTCATCGGAGTCCATGGCCGAACATGCAAAACGCCGAACACTTGTCAGGCGAGGTGGTGGGAGCTCGCAGCGAAGTCGAGCTACGGCGAAGTCTGGGCGGCGGAATGGGCGGCCACTACGGCAACCTATCTAGAGGCATGGATACGTCTCGGCGGGGTGAAGCTCCGCCGCCGACGAAGTCATGGCGGCAGAGGTAGCTGGGGAGCTCTTCGCCGCAGACTGGACGAGTGGGTGTGGGGAATGGACTGTCTCGCCGACAGAGCTGGCCCACGCCCGTTTTCGCTTCGTCCAGCGTCCCAGGACGTTTCCGGGATGCTGAGAATGTCCGGACCAAAATTCGTTCTAATCCGGATGAAACCAAGGTCACGAGAACGCGACTGAGCCAATCTTCAGCGTCCGGACCTAAAATTTACGCTGGGATAGACCACATGGGAAGCCGAGTGAAGATGCTCTAAGATGCATAGGCCGGCCGGCTCAGAAAGAATCTCCGGCCAACTTGTCACGGACACGCTTCCGCGCCACAGCCACAGGTGTCCACGAAACCGAGCGCGCCGTGATGTCGCTGCTAACTGCAGGCACTGTGTGCTACGTAACATGTTGGCCACTCAACAGGCAACCGAGCAATCAGCGGCAGTGTTCAGAGTGCTCAAAGGGACGGCTTGAGAAAGCATCCATGGGGACGGGGCAGCGGCCATAGCCCATCTCGCATCTGCATGCCCAACCGTGTCAAAGCTGCTGCCCCCCCAACAGCACAGAAACTGCAGACAGTACCCCTACTCCCAACCCCATCAAGGCACCACGCATTATTACAGTCACGGTCCTGTTTAGAGAATGATTTAAGCACGGAGTTTGCACCTGGCACTTGTGCTCGACAATCGGAGGTCGACTGTAAAGTCTATTCCCACATACTGCCGGTGCACAGTGAATAGCACAGAATCAGAACAGAGGCATGGGTCCAAGGGAGTATAACTTCTGCTTAGTTCTCAAGGGCAAAAATCATTCTGGATTGCAGTTCGTTCATTCATACTTCTTCAAAAAAATAAAACCTGTTAACTGAAATTTGAAGGGCAAGGAGGCCCAGATGTTTCCACTCGGGCACAGCTCGATCTGCTATAGATGAGCAACAGAACCGAGGTGTGGGAGACCTCACGTGTGTACAAGATAACACTGTGGTGCAAAGCATAAAATGAATAATGCTTTTGACCAAGACGAAGCTACACTCAGCAGTCACAGTCACGGGCCCTGACCCTGAAGCTTTCGTGAAGTAAGCCTACCACACACAAAAAAAAAAGTACTACTAAATGCACTCATAGGTCGATGGTTGCTTGCAACTTTTATCAAGGTAAAATGTCAGCTGAGTGCCTGAACTTGCTACGTGGGCACAAGAATCCGTTTGCACTCATTCCACTTTCAGGACTATCTTCATTAACTCGTATACAAAGTAGCTGATAGATGCCGACGGCAGAACCTGAAGAAAAAGGAGAAAGAAAATCAGTTACATCAGACATTCCGAAATAAACTACTAGCATGCACAGTTGAACAATACAAAATAATCAGATCAACTAACATATGCAGGCTTCAGTTGCCGGATAAACTAGGCACATGGTAGACTTGATTGTCCAATTTATAGGTGAATCAGAACCACTTTTAGAATATCATAAGAATATTATCATTATCTAGGAAATAACTTCCACGAGATCTCTCCCGGCATTACATGGAAACCATGAGCTAAGGCCCTAACCTGATAACGAAATTTGCATATCAAATGGATGCATTCATAAAGTAGCCCTAAACATATTGCAAGTGAAACCTTTTCTGGAAGAAACATGTACCTGTAACAAGCTGGGTATCAATCCAACGTAGAGTGCTGGTACTCCACCTTTATCAACAATTTTTAGGCATGTCGCCAGTGCATTCATCCTTGTTGCTTTAACTTGCAACTGTAGCTGTCTCCTAACTACTTCAAAAGGGTATGTGGCTGCCTCAGCGCAGCATCCAGCGATAGCTCCATAGAGTAAGGTCCGAACAGTGCCCAACTCGAGCTGATCTAACGCATTTGCCTCTTGACCTTGTTCTTTCATCATTGATATCCTCCTCTTTCCTTCGGGGGAATGCAGATAAGCCGCCTTCAGTATGTCATACACTCCATAGAATACAGCGCCCGAGGGTGCCATGCTGATAAGAGAAGGCACTAAACCCTTGTACAGGGAGAACAATCCTTCAGTCTGAATCATGTGGCGGGCAACACCAATAACACCACCTAAGGCTTCACCCCCAGGAGCTACCATCTTTGTCCTAATCTGAAACAACAGGTTAACCCAGACAATACTTAGCAACGAATAATGACACCAAAAAGATGAGAATCTAGAAGCCAAGAGGTCTTTTAAATAAACATACTGTATCCATGGGTATGCACATTATTGTTGCGGTCACACCAGCAGAAGCACCAGCAATAAATCTCTCAAAGTTGGTAGTTTCTTCATTACCAGACCATTTGAGCAGTTGCTTTCTGTAAGTGTCATATGCATAGAAGTTGACTGCCTTGAATGGAGCGGTACGCAGGATGTTGACAAAATTCCCTTTCCAAAAGCCTTTCAACCCTTCTGATGCTGCAATCACTTGGATAAGCTCGAATAGATTCCTCTGCTCACCACGAACTATATACTCCAACTTTAGCCTCTCAAGAGGAGCAACAACTGTTCTACACGATACATAAAAATTAGGGAAGAAATGAGTAAGTAACAGAAATGAAAATACATACCCACTCTGCAAACTACATGCGACAATCACAATTCCTAATACCAGGCAGAACGGCGGTAACCAGCCTGAAACCAGACAGGTTCTGGAAAGGTAGTTGCAGGTTTGTCTTTTATTTGTATTCACATTTAAGTTTGTACGCTCTAGCATGAGAAAATAGCCTTCTTGATCTATAGGATTCAAAACTTGTATGGCATATGAAAAATGTATTATTGCAATGTATGAACCCCACAGGATTGAATACCACTAGAATTTGCACCAAAGGGTGTATTTTCTGTTAAGATAGAACAGTTCTTTTACTGACACAGAGACATGTCATATAAAGTTAAATAACTTAGAATCCTAGTTAGTGGATGCAGGTCCAGGTCTTTCTTGGACCAGGACAAAATAGATGGCAGAGTGCAATTACACCAAGTCAAACATCTAAAGTAAGTAGCAAATACAGATCGAATGCTCAAGGAAGGACAAAAGCTATGATCAAATTTAGACACCAAATTGGATTTGGATAGCTAGATGGGTAAATCAAAAGATTTCAAGAAACTTCGACATTACATGAGGTTCATTAGAAACTTTACTTAGGTATATACAACATAGCCCCAAGAGAAGCCATTTGTGAAGGTCGGTCCACGAGGGCAGACAAGAAAAGCAACAGATCTTTTAGAATCTTGAGGACTTGATGTTGGCTCTGGCCCAGCACACTATCCTTCAAACCTCCTTATTCAAGAGCTAAACAATGATACTACACAATACTATGCACACAAATTGATCGTATTAACTGCCGATGTGTTTACTCCTGGAAGAAACAACTCTGCTCCTTATTCAAGAAGAGTCGGGCAGCGATGGCATGAAGCAGAACAATGCTAGGTGAAGGAGGCCACTGGTTGACTAGCCGGTCAAGGAAGACCATCGCAGAACTGTAGGGACCAGTGACTTTGTTTAATTCTGACATCTATTTAGAGACAGAGTGAGTAAATAACTTAGAATCCTAGTTAGTGGATGCACGTCCAGGTCTTTATTGGACCAGAACAAAATAGATGGCAGAGTGCAGTTACACCAAGTCAAACATCTAAAATAAGTAGCAAATACAGATCGAATGCTCAAGGGAGGCCAAAAGATATTATCAAATTTAGACACCAAATTGGATAGCTAGATGGGTAAATCAAAAGATTTCAAGAAACTTACGACATCACATGAGGTTCTTACTTAGGTATATAAAACATACATAGCCCCAAGAGAAGCCATTTGTGCAAACTGCAAGGTCAGTCCATGAGGGCAGACGAGAAAAGCAACAGATCTTTTAGAAGCTTGATTGGAGGACTTGATGTTGGCTCCGGCCCAGCACACTATCCTTCAAAGCTCCTTATTCAAGAGCTAAACAATGATACTACACAATACTATGCACACAAATTGATTGTATTAATTGCCGATGTGTCTACACCTGGAAGAAACAACTCTGCTCCTTATTCAAGAGGAGTCAGGCAACGATGGCATGAAGCAGAACAATGCTAGCTGAAGGAGGGCCACTGGTTGACTAGCTGGTCAAGGAAGACCATAGCAGAACAGTAGGGACCAGTGACTTTGTTTAATTCTTACATGTTTATGAAGAAAGCAACCAGTCCTCATATAAGTCGACTAACAGACAATATCTATACCTACTAATGAAAGCAAAACAGTTTCTTTGGTTTGGTCCGTTTTGGACAGTTTTACCCCTTCTCAGAAAAAACAATTACGGCCATTGCCACCGGCTATGTAAATAAACGGTTTGGAAAAAAATAACGCCAAACGCGGTGTCCTCCCGATTTCCCGATTCCTCGCATCTGCTTCCTCCGAATTTGGACCCTGCCGTCGCGGCCCCCATCTCCTATGTCGAAGCGTCCTCCAACAACGACAACAAAGAACCCCAGTCGCGTAGACCTCCCAATCCTGCGACCCCCGTGCCCCTAGGTGCAGCGACGGTGCTCCGCCGGATGCAGAGGGAAGAGAAGGATCTTGCAGCTGCTTCTTGGAGGCTCCGACGACTGCCTCATCTGTGCATGTGACGAGGCGGACCTGGTCCCGCGGCGCCGCGCGCCGGGGATGGGGACGACGAGCCAAAGGTGATTGGGGTTGTGGACGAGGCGCGTGTGCTGGATCCCTGGCGCGGGCGTACGAGGTAGAATCCACATGCCAAGTCGTGGCGTCAGACAGTCACGACAGGGAGCAGAAGCCAAGCCATCCTCCATGCGTCGAGGACGCACACACCACTGCAGCTTCCCTATGCAACAGTGGCGCAGGGACGCCCAGGGGAAGCAATGTGATGCAAGCTACGACCTGCTGCTATTTTGCACTTCGATCAGGTACCCGATCAGGCACTTCGATCAGGGGACAAATTCAGATTCTTTTAAACTTGGCTGTCTTGAGTACATCACCAAATCATAGCCATCGGCAGTTTGTGGTTGACAGCATGAGGCGTTATCATGCTTCTTTAGATCAATTCCACGTGATTTTCACTATGTGTATCATTTCCATGGTTACATATATGATTTTTCAGTCGCGCTCTTTAACCTTTTATATATTTTGAGGTCCCAACTCCTAACATTGAGTGGCAATGTTCAGAAAGGGATGCAAATGTGGAGTGACCCTTACAGTAGTAACAATCTAACAATAGATGCTTTTGTCCAACTAATGTGTTTTACGTTAACTCATTTTTTTTTACACATCCAAAGCCTGTTTGGTCCATTTAATATTGTCAAATTTAGTGCTCCTTTTGTTCTTTTCTGCAGTTCTTGCTGCATTGCTCATGAGATGTGTTACTTTCTAACATTTTAGTTCACAAAACAATTGTGCAAGTTCTTATATGTGGCACCATCTATATGTTCATATTATTTTTATTTCATGGTAAATAATGCTCAATACATCTTCCGATTATGTTATTGGTTAGTGAATAGAAAGTTGGAATATGTTGTGCTCACCATAACAACACACATGGAAAGCGGGGCAAGTGATGCACGCCCGCTGCTCAATGCCAAATGTCATGCCAAGTATAAGAATTTCACTGCGTGTGCCAGGCTGCGTGGAGGCCGAACCAATTTCCTGATGGTCATAATAAAATCAATCCGTAGCAACGCACGGGCATTTGTGCTAGTAGCTTTAATACCAAAAATTGTTCCCACCCTACCTTCCACACGTGAAGCACTGCGGTGATTACGCCTGATGCTGGCACTGTGGTGATTACATACACAATACCTAGCAACATAGCTGCTGCTCCTTGCGGTGGCACAATGATACTCCTAGGCCCAAGGCACACGGCCACACCCACAGTGATATGTAAGCAAGAGAAGGCTAAATTAATTGCTGCTATTGTCTCTAACTTCTACTGTCACTACTGTTCAGCTCCATAGCACCCCACATTCTCAAGCTAAGTATATCACTTAGGCTAAGAATTGTTTTACTAGGTTGACTACCCGGGGTTGCAATTGGTGTGTGAATACTCAAATTTCATGGTAATTTATCTGCACCTAGCCCATGCAGCTTTTAGGGAGCTAAAAACAGCTCATTAGTTTTGTCGCTTCAGCATTAACATGGTTTGCAGCCTGGCGAACCCACTTTCCAAAGAAAATAGTATGTCAGAGATAAATGCATTAACACTTAGTATAGTGAAATGAGTTTCTGGTATATGCTATTTAGGATTGCTGATTCCTCGTGGAACCTGGAGTACTACCACCGATCCAAATTAGTTGTCGCAGGTTCACTGAACCTAGACAGATTTAGCCAACATTTTTCCTAAATCTGCGACACATAATTTACCTTTTTTCTCTTTCTAAGATCGTGACTCTACTTGGCAATGATTTGCAATGAAACCAGCTTCCCCTTGATAGATGATGGAACATGAGCATGGGTCAAACAAGAAAGAACTCTTATCGCCGCAAACTTCAGGCTTACTTTATGCCCTCCAATGTAAATACACCAACAACTAACTACATAGCCTGCATGTACACAAAAACTTACGATGTACAAGGGCTACTTATGTCGTACTCCAGTCAGTTCTCTAAAGCTGGTCATTTTGTACATGACACTGCATACAAAGCACAACTTTGATCACAAGTTCCCACTTCAATATATTTATTAAAGTGACAGTACTACTGTTGAGTAAATACTTTTTCAAGAGAAACTTCTCAAAAGATAGCACTACTCAATTTTTTGTTAGTTTGACTTTGCGTTCATGTATGACCCAAAACGATGAGTTCTAGTTTCAAAAGTTTGACTGCACGTTTCACTAATGACCCAAAACGACAAGTTTTAGAGAACTGGACAGAATAGTGGTTAATTGCTATGACGCAGAAGGTCAATTTGCTCAAATCAGCTGCATGCAACGGAGAATCTTCAACGCACTAATAGCAACGCAATCTGAAACGAAGCAACGCGCAAGATCCTAACTTATGTCATAGTCCACCTATCAACAAAAAAAACTAACGAGTAGCGTAATAAAAGGCTAACGTGCCAATTATAGGTATTAGCTACTGCTTGCTACCAAAACGCCCTACCGATTTCATTGGCAATCATTCTATTCACATACAATGCAACTACAGGTGAGAAGGGGATCAAAGGTCTGTTATTTATCAGTGCTTTTCTGCATCTTTGTTCGATCTAACCGCATCAAAGGTCTGCTATTTAGCAGTGTATCAGAACAATGCAACTACAAGTGAGAAGGGATCCTAACTAACAAAATCAGTCGTCTATCACAAGCAAAGTCAAAGGAGCAATACCTTGAGACCATGGCAGCTACGGCCCCGGACCAGAGATGCTTGGTGGTGTTCATGGCACCAGCTCCAGAATGAGCCTCCGTCTCCTCCGCAAGCTTCCCGTCCGCCTCCACCATCATCAAGCCATCCACCCCTCTCCCCGCGACCAGCCCCTCCGCGTCCACCCCTCCGCCCTTCTCGTCCCCGGTTGCGAGCAGCCCCACCGGGGCCGGCACGAACCCCCTGCTCCCCTTGACCGACATGGTCATGGAGAGGAACCCCGGCGGCGTCCCCCGGTGCCTCCGCGGCACGCCGAAGGACGCGGAGCATCCCGGCATCGCCGCGAGGAGCGCGCCGTGCGCCGCCGCGTCGCCGCCGTCGAGGAACAGCCCCGCCGCCACCCCCTCGGCCGCGGGAGGCAGCCACATCTCGAGCCACGACATGGCGGCCGTTCGAAGACGCGAGCGCGCACGAGCTCAAGCTGCAGTGGGCCGCCGCTGCTAGGGTTCGCGAGAGTGGCGAAGCATCGGTTTTATCGACCTGAACTGAACCCGAGCAGATGCGGCGCGGGAGGGAGGGACAGCAGCGAGGCAACTTGGGAGTACTAGTAGATGCGGAGCGGTGGAGGATTTTATTTCTTGTTCTTGTGAGTCGCGATTTTGTTGGCAGTTGGGTTGGGGGAGAGGATCGGCTCCTCCTCCTCCTCCTCCTCCTGGGATCGATCTTGCCGCCCGGAGGCGAGAGGGGCCAAGGGAGCACCGAACGAGGTAGAACAAGGTGGGAGTTTTTTTTGGTGAGGTTTTTTCAGATAACGTTTTTTAGTGTTTGTTTTTCTCGTTCTTTTTTTTGGCCATTCGTTTAAGTGGATGCCAGCACACAGTGCATTTGTTCCCGTACGTAGGATTATGATGATGGGGTTAATCGCCCGACCGAAAGGAACCTGCGAAGGAATGATGGAATCGACGTGTACGTGTATCAACATGATGGAACTTGTCATGTTCGAAAATGTCAAAATGCCAGTACGTGTTCCTGCTGGAATTTGCATCGGCAGATGTTCTCAATGCGTATATTTGCAAAATTGCAAACCAGATGTGGGTTTAGCCGAATTGTGGCGTATTGTTATGCGATGCTTGTGGTACTTGCTCACCGCCGTTTTCTCGGTGCCAAGCACCAGGAATCTGCCGAGAATCCAGAGTGGCTCCGATATGCTTGGTTAGTGGCATGGTAAGCAGACGTGGCACGTGCAGGATCCACGAATCGTGGTGCCCGGAATCGGCTAGCTGAGATGTGTTCTATGCTTCTAGCTCAATGCTGGATGATCACACAACCTCGCATCATCGTTCGCACGCTCTTCTTTCTGAAAATTCAACAAAATGCACCCGGGATACTTAAACCTGACACCTAAAATCGATACGGTCACCATCGTCTAAACACGCAAAGTACGGTACTTGAATACGACTTAGTGTTTATCGAGGTGACTAACTAGATCACAGGCTTGACATGGCACTGTGTTGACCGGTCTCCAGTGACGATTATTTTACATAAAAGCCCCTTGACAAAAAAAATGGTGGGCCTCCTCGACACGCTCTGGCTGCTCTGCCGCCCACGACACGCTGTCTCCAAGAAGAACCTCCGGCGTTTGGCGAACGATGAGTCTTGATCTTGGTTAACATGTTGATGTTTTTATCTATGAAAAACCCTGAAGCCAGACATGTCGGCAGATCTGTAGTCCACACAGAGCATGAACTCATCAATGTCATAGCAGAGCTCGAGCACCTCGACCATCGAGCACTTAACCCTCGTCGCCTTGTCGGGGTCCTCTACTCGAGACAACTTGACCACGAGTGCGTTCATGTGCTCGAGCTCCGCTTTTAGAAACATCATAACCCCACGCACTATTAGAAATAAATGGGCTAAGCCTTTTTTTTCTAAATCTTATGTGATGCATCACAACATGGTGTCAGCTCACATATGTGTAGCAAAAGGAGTCGGAGATAAAGTTTAGTCTTAGATGAAAAGTTAGAGTACGGTTACACCGTCGTATAAGGTGAAGTGTCTCACCACTTTGTAAGTGCGTGAGAAAAAAGTGCTACACGCGTGCTCTTCCGATGACAATCACCCGTCTCTTCATGACGCACGTGTGCCGCAATTTGTGGAATAAGCCAAGCTTATTTTTTTGCTTCTAAAAATCTGCTTCGGTTTAGACAGATGTGACATCAGTTAGTGTCGGTTTGTGTAGTTTTCGAATCATGGGTAGTGTATACGTGGTCTTGGCCCATGTTGTGCATCTAAGTGATTTCTTGAGTTGCTCTATATATTTATGCGTCTTTCATCATGCAACATACCAAAATCAATCTATAATTTTTGCTAGCTGATGACTGCAAGTGCACAGATTGTTTGTAGCTAGTTTCGAAATAAAGATATCGATTCTACAGGAAGCAGTAGCCAAAAGACTAAAAAAAATTAACTAAAACTAAAGAAGTACTTAAGAAATAATTTTGAGATGCAAGAAAAGTAGAATTATTTTTAGGTTTTGATTAAGCAAAGCAATTAAATAAAGTAAAGTAAAACTTAATACAAAAAGTAAGAATCGCGTATATAAAAGAATTTGGAACTACAATAGGTAAAAATACGTTCTCGGGGAGTGGTGAATACACCGCTAGCAATTTATACCGAGTAATCAAGATGATCATAGCAAATATTCTCATAGCATGTATGTATGTGGGAGGAGCTCCATATATGGACAAATAGGCAGCAACCATTGCACACATCATCCGTCATAACCACAGCTGACAGGTAAACGATATCAATCGTATTATCTCGCTATTAAGAGATTTCTCTTGTGGCATGGACATGGCTTAATGAGTTCTCCTTACTTTCCCAAGTTAATACGTAAGAAATGACAACAGCTTTATAATCACAGTAAATGCTATCATCCCTCCATCTACCAACAAGTAATCTCTTTCATCAAGTCCCTATAAGAGGCAAATATTAAGAGGTGCACAACTCTCAACATCAAGATGAAGATAATTAACACATACATATAATGATGTATAACATAATAATCTCTATCTTATCTCAATCATATACTAGGATTTCTCCATCTCCCAAAAAACTAATGATCTACTCAAACATGGAGTCAAACAGCATCATGGCAATGATAATAGAAACAATTATAGATGAATAGTTCTTGTACAAATCTACAACTAGTATGAAAATTATAACAAGATCTAGATGGGATGTATGGAGATATTGGTGATGCAGCGGTTGATGAAGGTGAAGATCGATGCATTGGCCTCCCAGATATGCGTAGGGCGAAGATGAATCCCCCGGGCAAGTTCTCCCTCCAGATCCCTTCCGGAGGTGATGTTTTCGGCGATTTCTGGGTTTTCTGTATGTCGTCTTTTCGAGCTAGTTGCATGAGGTGAAACTATTTGAGGAGGCAGTGGCGGCGCCAACTATACGGCCGGAAAAATATTCCCGCCGTATAGTTGGTCGTTAAACCTTCTGTGTAATTTGATTGCCTTGGGTTTTCTTCTAATATTATTGATATTTCTCAAATTAGCATTTTACGTTGTTTTTTACTCCTTTTCGTTCTAATACAACTGGTACAAAATCGTGTTAATCGTATCCATCATCTGTCCTGATCCTGATGAAAATAGACATAAAAGATACGCGCGAACGCCGTAAAATACCAAGATCCTACCACTATAGTGCAAAATAATAATATAAAACATGATGCAAATATGCGCTCATCAATTTGTCCAAGCTTAGACTCTTGCTAGGCTAACTTAATGATCGTGATCCTCATATTCATGAAGCTGAGTCGATAAAATAAATGAGGCAGTTACAACATGTGTTTATTATATATGATACATAGGAATAAGTTCATAAATAGTACCTTACTCAAACCATCTGAATAGTATTAGTAGGCTCCCACACCTTAGCATTTAATAGTTTACAAAAGATTACTCTCGGTATGATGTAAAAGTGGTTCGGTTCAACCGAATAAGTTAGCGAGGTAGTCCCAAGTGTTTTAGGATTAACATATTCACTTGGAATTTAAAATATCAAACGTTCCTTTGTCTCACCACAAGATAGTGGTGTATGCCTATTTGCTCTTTGCATATTTTATTTTTTTATATATATGCTCACACTTTTGTTTAAGTGATGTGCAAAGGAGCTAGCCATACATTCCACTCCATGAAGGGATTCAAAGATTGACGATCTCAATTATCAAATTCCAATTGTATATGAAGCATCTTTATAGCTTGGATACTCTACCTCGTCTTGTTCTCACTCTAATTTGATAGCACTTTTAATTTTCCTTTGTTCAAGGTTTCTTTCTCAACTTGACTGATTTGATAGTTTTTCCTTTTGTAAATCAAACCATGAACTTACAACATATTGACTAAATTATCTTTGTATGTTCCATTAATACCAATGGTGTGGAAGACTCCTATTGCTATCATCAAGTGCAAGTAAAATTATACTCAAGCCATTCATATATCTAATAAGACAAGCACAAACTCAATAATGCTCCAAAATATGATAATAAACTCAGAATTTCATAAAAGGAATCGACTATTCCTGAAGGGAATTCTAATGATGCAAACTTTATTTCTAAGCTCGAACTACTGCAAAACTAAAATAGTAATATAAAATTTACAAGATAGATTACAAGGTCTTAAAGATCTCCCCAAGCTTGGAGTCAAGCCAGACAGGATCAAATAACTCCTTGTTGGTACCTATTCCTCCTCTTGGGTGAGAAGAGTCTTTCCTTCTTCCCCTGTGTTGCAAACTTTAGCTATGCTTGCAAGGCGGCTGCTGGGCTCGGCCATGTCGAATTGAAGCTTCAAAACTTTCTTATGGAGGAATTTCTTCTCATCTATCAACTAAAAAACGGTTTTTATCAAGAAACCAACTCTACCTTCGATGTGATTGACCTTTTACTCAAGGTCCTTGTTCATCATCCAATAGGATTCAATCCTTCTCCAATAGTTTCAACACGTGCATTCGAAGCCTTTTCCAATTGATAGATCTTATCACGGATCTCATCTTGCCGCACCTTCTTAGGCTTAAGAGGCGGCGAACTGAGAGGAGGTTTATAACAAGATCCCATGTTGTGATAATAAGTATTAGGGGGATACTCATCCTTGCTCTTTATATGCTCTGCTTGCCTCATCATCTTCATCCTATGCGGGAACATGTCCTCCCAATTTGGGAGAGGCTTGATCTCCAAGCTGGATTACGACGATGCTTATTTAGGTTCTACTCCTTCGATCCTCTTCATGGGATTCTCTTCTTTCTTCCTCCAAATCTTTGTTGACATGAAAAGGTTGCATGGATTCGCTGCACAGATATTGTTAGGAGGAGCTTGTATAGGGATGGCGATGATTGTTTGAAGCTGGAGGCTCTAGCTCTAAGAAAACTTAATGAAAAAGGTTAGATGCAATCAACTTTAAAAAGGGAGGTCGAAAACCCTAGCCACCGTCCATAATGAGCAACTATACGGGCGCGACCCGCATAGGTCCCGACGTATAGTTATGAACCGACTTTAGATTTTACTCCTATGGCGGTACCAACTATACGGCCGCAACTATACGAGCGGGAAATTTATTCCCGTCGTATAGTTGGTCGTTAAACCTACTGTATACTGGAATAAAAATTTGGAGATGGGGTAGATAACTATACGATCGCAACTACACGACCAGAAATTTTATTCCTGCCGTATAGTTGGTCGTTAAACCTATTTTACCTTTCGAAGTCATAAGGGTGGATGCAAAAACATCTATACGACCGGAACTATACGGCCGGAATTTTTATTCATGTCGTATAGTTGGTCGTTAAACCTTCTGGAGCTGCCAAAAAATTACCTGTTTCTCCGAGAATTCTTTATAAATCTGAAACTTAATGAAATACCTTTTGATCGAAAAATGCCAGCTTCAATTTTCGACCAACATTAACATCCATTGAACAGGATTTTAGCATTACTAAACTTCTTTTACTTTACTAGAGCTTCAAGTGTTCCTTGTTTAACATAAGCTTAACTAAAACTTAATTGAAATTTTAAAACTTACTCAAACCTTTATTTCACATGAGTTGCCTCCCATGAAGTGCTCTTTTATGGTCAATAGTTTGACCATGATGTTGCTCATTTAGGCTCACTTTTATACTTTGTGCAATTGTCATTCCTTGTATGATTTTGCGTAATCACCTCTTCTGGGGTGATCACACGTATGGTGACTGCACTTATATATTCTTTTACTCGATAACGCTTCAAACGTTGTCCATTCACCACCCATAAAAGAGAGGGTGTTTTTCCCAGGAGCTTCACCGCTCCCGATGGATAGGCTTCTTCAACTATATAGGGTCCTTCCCACTTTGATCTGAGTTTTCCTAGAAACAACTTAAGACGAGAATTATAAAGCAGCACCTTGTCCCCACTTTTAAAGACCTTATTTTCTATTTTTCTGTCATGCCATATTTTACTTTTTATTTAAACAATCTAGCATTTTCATAAGCCTCACTTCTAAGCTCATCTAAAGCATGAATATCTAATAAACGTTTTTCTCCTACTTCTTTAAGATCATAGTTTAAGTTTTTGATTGCCTAAAAGGCTTTGTGTTCCAATTCTAAAGGTAAATGGCACGCCTTACCATAAATCGTCTCATACGGTATCAAACCCATTGAATTTTTAAACGCAGTACGGTATGCCAAAAGAGTGTCATTTAACTTGTACGGCCAATCTTTACTTGATTTGTCCATCGTCTTCTCGAGTATGGTCTTTAATTCTCTGTTGGAGAGTTCCACTTGACCACTTGATTGAGGATGATATGGTGAAGCAACACGGTGAATTACTCCATATTTGTAGAGGATTTTCTTGAAAGTTCCTTTCATAAAATGAGAACCACCGTCGGTGATTAAAAATCTAGGGACTCCAAACCTAGAAAATATGACATCCTTGATCATCTTCACTGAAGTTTTTGCATCTGCATGGCTTGTTGGAATAGCTTCAAACCATTTAGTAACATAATCGACAACAACAATATGAGTGTAACCATTTGATTCTACAAAAGGTCTCATTTAATCCATTCCCCGTACATCAAAGGGTTCAATTATAAGACTATAATTCGTTGCCATCTCTTGTCTTCTACCTATATTACCCCTTTTTTGGAAAGCATCACAATGTTCTACATACCTATGTGCGTCCTTGAAAAGGTGGGCCAATAGAATATGGATTGAAGTACCTTTGCTGCAGTTCGCTTGCCTGCATGATGTCCTCCATACTGGCTGTCATGACAAGCTTGCAAAATTGCATTCATTTCATGGTTAGGAACACACTTTCGAATCATTCCATTAGGTCCATGACGATATAAATAAGGATCATCCCAAAAGTAATATTTAAGATCATTAAAGAATTTTATTCTTTGATTCCTTGTCATACTAGGAGGTATAAATTTTCCTGCAAGATAGTTAGCATAATCTGCAAACCAAGGATCAGCGGTTTCAATGTTCGCTAAATATTCTCCTAGAAATGACTCATTTATAGGTGTGGGGTCAATGATTATTCCCTCCATTCTAGAGAGATGATCTTCTACCGGATTATCCTTACCCCTCCTATCTACTATTTGCAAATCATATTCTTGCAGTAATAAGACTCATCTAATCAACCTGGGCTTCACATCCTTTTTCACAAGGAGGTGACGCAAAGCTTGGTGATTTGTATGAACTATTGCCTTAGAAATAATGATGTAAGGTCTAAATTTGTCCTAAGCAAAAACTATAGCTAGGAACTCCTATTCTGTAGTAGCATAATTTTTCTGAATCTTATTCAGAGTTCTACTAGCGTAATGAATAACATTTAAATTCTTTCCGTCTCGCTATCCTAACACATCTCCTAAAGCATAGTCACTAGCATCACACATGATTTCGAAAGTTTCAGCCCATTTTGGAGATTGCATGATCGGTGCTGAAACTAATTTGTTTTTAAGATTTTCAAAAGTTGCAATGCATTCATGGTCTAAGTAGAATAGGGTATCTTTCTCGAGAAGGTTAGTGAGAGGCATAGCTATTTAAGCAAAATCTTTTATAAAATGCTTATAAAAACCTGCATGTCCTAGAAACATTTTTAAGTTTTTTACGTCGTGAGGTACTAGAAGATTTTCTATAGCATTTATATTAGACTTGTCTATTTATATACGCTTGTTTGAAACCTTATGTCCAAAAACATTACATTATCTTACCATGAAATGACATTGCTCCTAATTCAAAACCAAATTTGATTGCCTGCATCTCTGTAAAACTTTGGTTAAATTGTAGAGACAATTATCAAATGTTGTTCCACAAACAACGAAAACATTTGTTAGAAAATCCATAGTCTTCTCAATAAGATCATCAAAGATTTTTAAAACACATTCTTGAAAAGTTGCAACTGTATTACATAAGCCAAATGGAATTAATCTGTAAGCATATGTGCCATAAGGACAAGTAAAAGTTGTTTTCTCTTGATCTTCTGGTTGTATAGCAATTTGAGAATAGCCAAAATAACCATCAAGAAAACAGAAATAAGAACTATTACTAAGTCTTTCTAAAATTTTATCCATAAATGGTATGGGTTTATGATTTTCCTATGTCTCACAGTTTAGTTTCCTAAAATCAATGCACATGCGATATCTAACAATAGGTCTTACAGGAACTAGCTCACCATCCTCATTCATAGCAGCATCAAGACCACCTTGTCTTGGTATGTAATGAGCTGGGCTAAACCATTTACTAACAGAATAGGATATATCATGCTGACATCTAATAAGCGTATAACTTCTTTTCTTACTACTTCCTTCATTTTCGGATTAAGCCTTCTCTGCGTGTCCACTACAGGTAGAACATCATCAAGCATCGTAATCTTTTGTGTTACAATAGATGGATATATTCCTTTAATATCACTTAGAGTATATCCAAATGCTTCACGATGCTTGATCAAGACTAAAATGAGTTTATTTGTTTCATTTTCTGACAAAATTTTACTAATAATAACAGGACATTTATTTTCATTATCTAAGAACTCATACCTCATGTCGTCTAGAAGTTGTTTCAATTCAATTGGCGGAGGTTCTTTGTAACCTCCCAGCATTAGAGCTTAGAAATAAGCTGAACACAGATGTGTGCATTGCATTAATGCATAGAAAATCCGAATAATTTTTGTGCTTTTGAATAAAACTTGTCAAAGTGATTGAAGCTTCTCTCAACTTGATGGAATTGAAGTAGATCATCAAGTTAACTGCGATAAGTTCCAATATGACCTTTGCTAAAATCTTATTTTGGGTAAAGATGAATTGATCTAAGGGTAGATCAAATGTAATAAAATTAAACCCTAATACATTGCCTAATGATTAATATATGATCCTTAGGTGATCATTCCACTGTATTAATTACAATAACCCATGAATACCAAGCTATGAATACAATTTCAAGTAACAAGAATGTAATAACTAACTCTTGACCTATTTTATCCTTATCTATTTCTACCATGAGGATCATGGTAATACTTCACCCTAATTTTAGTTATACTAAGTAGGAAGGAAACCAATTCAAGACCCTTCACCACATATATTTATTTTCATATCAATCCTTATCATCTCTAATGAACCTTTTCCTAATATCTGTTGTTCATCAATGTTGAGTAATCAACTAGTGATTTACCAATTCTTAGCCTATCAATTCTTGATCTATCAACTCTTGTTCTCACCATAATAATCACTTTAAGCCTATAAAGAAAGAAGTAAGAAGAGGTAGGTGGTAATGCTAGATTTAGTTATCATCTATGGAATGGGAGTGTTAGAAGATAATAAAATCAATATGATAATTGATGGAGTTAACTCACTCCTGAATGGATAGAAGATTTATCTGGAAGATATAATTTTATGTTAGAAAAGAAGATTATAAAGATGAACATTGAAGATAGTTACCAAGGAGTAATCCTATTGGATCAAGTAGGCATAGTCAATGAATAATATCTCTTAGACCAATTGAGATATTTAGAAGATAATTATATACAAATGTACTGTTGTATTGATGAAGGCCTTGATTAGCCAACTAGAAACCTAAGCCATAAATGATCAAAGGATTATAATGATCATGTTAAAGTCACTCAGAGTGAATGATTATATCTTGTATAAGTGACCTTGTTGGATATAACATGATTAAACCCTAGCATAGATATGTTATCCTAGGTTAGTCATGATAAGTCATAATGGTGTAATGAGAATTTTGAATATAAGATACTGGAGTAAAGTAGATATAAGATAGAATGACTAAGCTGAAGCAAGAGTAGCATGGAGTTATTGAAGTAGTGTTATTCCTCTTAAAGGATAGTAAACTTTTGAGGAAAGTAGAATTGGTGATATAGGTCTATTGGAGTAATATTAGTGGTGAATGATAAAGGAAGTGTGTGAATGGAGTTAATAGTAGACACTTGTTGGATTGAAGGTTACCATTAGTAGTTTGATATAATCAAGTGGAGATATGAGAAAGTTATGAAAAGCTTCAGTGACAAGCTTTTGAGATTTATATGTGAAATTACAAAGTAGTTTGTGACGTAAGAGATTAGTCATTCAAGTGGAATTGGATTCATTAAAAGTATTCTAGAGATAAGGGTTATCTATAAGGAGTCAATGTAGAGCTTTGGTGTCAAGCTCATTGGATTTACAAATGGATTTAGAAGAGAAAGGGTGGATAAGAATATTCTTGTGAAGTAAAGCTCATCATGTTAACACATGATGATGGATTGGAAGAAGTAGAATATCTAGGCAAAGAATTACTTAATTAGAAGTCTAGGATTATGAAGTATGGAAGATAGGAATTCTTGGTAAACATTCAACCTTAAATCTACAATTAAGATTGTTTATCTCATTTGTTTGATCAATCATCTTATTTCCATAATGGCTTATAGGAATGTTTTACCATAGCAAATCCCTTAAGCACATCTTTGTCAATTCCAACTATCATAATCATATGTGCTTAAGAACTATCTTTATCAATTCTTTCTCATAAGTCATTCTAGAGAATAACCTTATTATTTTACCTTAGTTGGTGATATCATTCTTGATCACAAACATAAATACAATATGTCTTAACCACTAATATTTATTCACATCAATAGAAGGATATATGTATATTAAATCTCCTAAAATTCATGGTAGATATTCATAATTTCAAACCCTTACTACTATGTTGGTTATAATAAAATATATACCTTGGTATTTCCTAGATTCATGGGAATGATATTAACAATATTAGTTCCTTAGAATATCATGCATCAAATAAAGATATAGGATCATTATATAAAAGTTCCCTTCAAACTATAAGTTAACCAGAACTAAGATTTATAAATAAATAAGGAAATATCATATAATAAAGCCATGGTTTGTTATGGAAAGAAAATTAATAACAAAGGCTGTTGCCAAATATTAGAAGGATCTATATAAAGAAAATAAAGAAATATAATATTATATAATAAAAGTTCACAAAATGATATTAGATACAATTCAGTATTGCTGCAACTACTTAACAAGTAAATTCTATAAGAAATATTCAAAAAAATTATTTAAATACAAAAGATAAAATAGAAAACAGAAAACATAACAGTATAAAGGAAAAATAATTAGTCAGTAGACGCGGCCCACGGCCCACTCACTCACTGGCTTAACCGTCGCTCGCATGCAGCAGCAGCCGCCATCCGCTCACCTGGCTGCAGCCCACTTCGGCCCAGCACCAGCCCACCAGTAGCCCGTACCGCTTCGGTCTTTTGTTCCTTGTCGTCTTCCTCGCCGGTAGAAGCAGCTGCGTGGCGTCGCGGCCGTCGTCGATCTTCGTCGCGCTATGATGTGCGCCACCGCTGTTGGAGGATAGGACAAGAACGCCCACAATCTCCTCTATCCCCTCATACCTATTTCACTTCTTCTCGTGTTCTCTCCCAAATTTCCCCAACCATGTCGAAACCCTAGCTCATCGGTGTTAGTCGTTCCGGCCATGTCCGACCACCCCTTGACTCGCCGAAGCCACCATTGGAAGCTCCATCGTGGACTCGTTCGTCTAGGACCAAGAACCGGAGCTGGCGTATCGAGAATCAAGCGAAATTGAGAGTTCCCTTTTGTTGGCCACCGTGGCCATTGTCGTTGATTCGTCGTCTGCACGCCTCCTCTCACTTATCCAAGCAGTCCATCGCAATCAGGGTGAGCTCCTCTATCTCCCAGTAGCCTTTGTTGATTCGATTGTGTTCTGTATCGAGGTCTCGTCGTGCGCCGTCATGCACCGCCGACCGTCGTGCATAGCTCTCCGGTGACCATTTAGAGGCGGCGCGACCACAGCTAGACTCCCCGAGCTCTTCTCTCTCCAAATAACACAACCACAATCGCGCGCGCATACGGAATTCACCGTTCGATCATCAACCTGAGAGGATCAAACTCGAGTGACGTCAGTGTGACGACATACTGATGTCATAATCCTCTTATTTGATTTGTTTTATAATTTCTGGAAATAACGTGGCAACGACCCCACCAGTCAGTGACTAGGGGCTAGGTTAGGGTGCGGTGTAAAAAGATTAAGTTAAGTAATGACGTTACCAGTGATGCAGTAATTACTTTATTATTTTGTTTTAATAATTTAGGAAATGAATAAACCTTATAAATTCAATAACTATTGTTTTATAATTCAGAAAATTATGCTTAATATATGAAAACGTTTAGAAAAATAAACTCTAAAATTTAAGTATATTATCATATATTATTGTGTTAATTATTTAAATAAATAGTAAAATAATAAAGATTTTATAAGTAATAAAATTTTATTAAATCATAATTAAATATTGGTAAATGCTAAAAATATAAATAATATACCAAAATTCTTAGAAAAATAAGAACTATAATCATGTATTTTTATTTCACTTAATTCAGTATATATTATTTATTAAGTGTTTACAAAATAATAAAACTTATAAAAATCATATCTTATTATTTAAAATTCATAAAAATACATATAATATACCAAAATGATCACAAAAATAATACCTACATGTTAAAAAATATATCATTCCACTTTTGAAGTAAATAAAAACTTAATACTCTAATAACTTGAATTTAAACCTATTTCCTTAATTGATAGTTCATATAAGGATAAATAAAAATTTGCTAATAATTCTAAAATTAAGCAATTGAGGTCTAATAAATAGTATTAGTCTTAAATATTAATAATATGAACTCAAAATAATTCAACATATTTTAAACTACAATTTTTGTTGAATTATCATACACTTATAAGAATATGTTCTTTTCTAAAAAGGATTCTTATAAAATTATAAAATCTTCAAGAATGATATTTTAACCAAATAAAACCTTTAAAAATTACTTTAAACACGAGTTTATAAATGAATTAAAATCCAAAGATAGTTCATAAATAGTAAATAATATTGTTCCCATATCTATAACTTCTAACTATTCATCCATAAGAAGAGAGATGATATTATTCAATTATAATGTTAAGAGACCACTACTCAAATAGAAGTGTTACCATCTTAATTAACCTTAAAGCAACATGATGAAGTGAAGAAACTATAATACCATCTAATGACCAAGGTAGATAAGTCTCAACTACTAGTATGTATATTATCCAAATGAAGTAATTCTTTCTTACTTAAGAACTATATCTTGTAAAAAACACTTAAGAATGTTAACTTAAAATTTAAATACTTCTTTTTAGTTAAGTAAGCTTTTCTTCACAAGTTATTATTTTAAAATATATTATAAAGCAAGACATAAGTATTCTTATGAAAGACCTAAATGATAAACAATCCTTATGTGGTAAATGCTAAAAATATAAATAATATACCAAAATTCTTAGAAAAATAAGAACTATAATCATGTATTTTTATTTCACTTAATTCAATATATATTATTTATTAATTGTTTACAAAATAATAAAACTTATAAAAATCATATCTTATTATTTAAAATTCATAAAAATACATATAATATACCAAAATGATCACAAAAATAATACCTACATGTTAAAAAATATATCATTCCACTTTTGAAGTAAATAAAAACTTAATACTCTAATAAATTGAATTTAAACCTATTTCCTTAATTGATAGTTCATATAAGGATAAATAAAAATTTGCTAATAATTCTAAAATTAAGCAATTGAGGTCTAATAAGTAGTATTAGTCTTAAATATTAATAATATGAACTCAAAATAATTCAACATATTTTAAACTACAATTTTTGTTGAATTATCATACACTTATAAGAATATGTTCTTTTCTAAAAAGGATTCTTATAAAATTATAAAATCTTCAAGAATGATATTTTAACCAAATAAAACCTTTAAAAATTACTTTAAACACGAGTTTATAAATGATTTAAAATCCAAAGATAGTTCATAAATAGTAAATAATATTGTTCCCATATCTATAACTTCTAACTATTCATCCATAAGAAGATAGATAATATTATTCAATTATAATGTTAAGAGACCACTACTCAAATAGAAGTGTTACCATCTTAATTAACCTTAAAGCAACATTATGAAGTGAAGAAACTATAATACGATCTAATGACCAAGGTAGATAAGTCTCAACTACTAGTATGTATATTATCTAAATGAAGTAATTCTTTCTTACTTAAGAACTATATCTTGTAAAAAACACTTAAGAATGTTAACTTAAAATTTAAATACTTCTTTTTAGTTAAGTAAGCTTTTCTTCACAAGTTATTATTTTAAAATATATTATAAAGCAAGACATAAGTATTCTTATGAAAGACCTAAATGATAAACAATCCTTATATAAGGAGTCTTTAACTATTATTCCACATTTGTGTGCCTTATTATTGTATGCTATTTATTATACTCACATGTTGTTTCACAAGCCTTAATAAGAAGCACGAGTGTGAAGCTTATCTAAAAGTACAACACATTTTGAAGGAACCATTTCCAGTTTCCAAACCCTAGATCAACGCTTGTTCCAGAGATTCACGTTTATCAATTGCATTACATTACTTATGTGCAATAGCATCTTGCTTCTTTAAACATTAGTCCTTACCGAACCAATGATGCTAATTTCAGATATTGGATCTTTTATATTGATCTCGAAGACCGTGAGTGCATAATCTTTCAATCACAACAGGCAAGTTCACACTTGCTCATGTCCTTTGATTATTTTCTGTAAAGTATTTTGCAAATCCAGTGTTGTCATCACCTGCATTTGAAAAAGGTCAAAAAACACTATTTTCATAATAATATGATTATAGGTTATTTACCATAAGGTAATAACCTACTATGAAAGTTCAGGTGGTAAAGGAACATATTATCTAGGACTTAACAACCAATGTCGCCAGTGATTCTTGCGCCGTATATTACGCGTTAACCATGAGATTTGGAATGGGACGAAGAAGGCAGCTGTATCATTTTCTTTTCGTATGGAGGCAAGACTACCTTAACGCGACGTTGTGATTCCTTGTGCGGATCCAACATATGGGTGGGAACCCTTAGGCCCCATGTTTTGGTGTCTAGATTATCTATGAGTGACTGTCGGAGGTTTAGCCGGACCTATAAGGTACTTACCAGGGGCACCACCAGCTCATAGATTCTTCGGGAACTCATCAGGGTTTTACCCTGCCCGGAAGGGGGCTTAACGAAGGTGAGCCAGCCCCGAAGGATCGTGCAGACATATGGGGTCACGGAAAGGGCAGTGATTGGATTGGATCTTAGTCTGGGCCTCATACCAAGGAAGTAGGAACGGGTTCGCAGCCCGAATGTGCAACAAAGCTAAGATATCTCATGGGAAAAGTAATGCACCTCTACAAAGTGTAAGAACTGTAACTTGTTAATCCCTGTTCCGGAAAGGAGCTACAAACGCGGCGGGAAAGAAACTCCATGAAATTTCTAGTAAACCCGTGAAGGCTGGTGGACATAGATTTTCAGAATAAAAGCAACGTTTGAAGAAATATTTACAAAAACTTGCATTGCCTACGACCTATGGTCTGTGGCTGTAGATATAGTGCATCAAACACTCCTTTTCTAGTGAACTTGCTGAGTACGCTCGTACTCAACGTATCCTCTTAACCCTTGCTACATTTTAAAGCCAATACAGACGATGTCTGCATCAACTTATACTCACGGGAATCTTCAACAACAACTCAAGCTCTTCATTGAAGTCAAGGAAGTCAACATATATATGAATTAAAGTGAAGACGTAGTTACTGATTAGATAGGAATATAATCTCTAGCCATAGAACCTACTTCTGTAGAGTATTGCAATAGCAGCAATGCAAGCCTAGTAGTTCAGATACTAGTTTTATAAGTATGGTATGTTTGAGTTGAATATTTTTAATTCTTCTTTGTAAGAAGTTCCTTTCTCTCTCTTAAACTTAGAGTGTTCTCTGGATCTTTTGTAAAGAGTCGAGTTGTAACCTATAATCATGTCTTGGACCTGCTGTGTTTCTGTTGTACCACTCTGAGGGATATAATACTAGTGAACGGTGTTTCATTGGTGTTATGTCAACGACTATAGTGTACTACATCATGCAGTGGTATGCTGGGTCACCCCATTCTTCATCTCCTTTTCTTACCAGTTCTTCATAGTCATGTGGATTTTGTGATTCCGGAACGGAATCAAGATAATCATCCATGTCTTCTCTTTTCTCATCATCTGGTACCTCCTTCCATTTAATTAGGCTCCTCTCTAATTCATCCTGCAGAGTGCTGAAATGAATTGCAGCTAGCTCGGCAATCATTTTGCCTTCCTTGATATCTTCCTCTTCATATGGCCTCTTCTTTAGTTTGGAGAAGTGGAATGTCATTTCCTCTTCTCCAAACATCATTGAAATAGTCTCTTTCTTATTATCAATTCGAGCTTTGGTTATGGAGACAAAAGGCCTGCCTAAAAGGATATGACAAAAAGAATCTCGGTGCATATCAACAATATGAAAACCAAGGGGGTATATGAGTGCTCCAATAAAGACATAGATATTTCTAATAATACCTTTCGATTTTATATTAGTTCTATTTGACAATTTAATAGTAGTGTCTATCGGTTACAAATCTGGATTATTTAAATCGTAACGAAGTTCCTCATAAAGTGATGAAAGCATAATGTTTATAGTGGAGACCGATTCACAAATTCTGTATAGGAAAGTGTCCCCACAATATATAGGAGTCGTGGGCTTAGAAGTTTCGTTACCTCGTATGGTACCTTCGATGAATTCGAAATTTTCAAGGTCTAGTGTAACCACTTGACCCACAAGTATAGGGGGTGTATCATAGTACTTTCGATAAATAGGAGTGTCGATCCCAACGAGGAGCAAAAGGTGCTGACTAGTGGTATGGAGCAGGAAATCTCTGTAAATACTTAGCAAACGGATTTTTAGGGGTTTTCTGATAAAGCAAAGAAATAAAGTGCAAGTAATAAAGACAACGAACAACTGCAGCAAGTGGCCCAATCCTTTCTTAGCAAAGGACAAGCCGGTGGAAATACTTATAAGGATCAAACGTTCTCGAGGACACATGGGAATACTGTCAAGTGCTTTCGCTTCAAATAGCTGAGTGGTATTCTCTGGTGTTGTAAGTGTTGAGTGGGTGAACCTGTGCTAATGTACCGACCTTACTTGGACTAATACATACTTGTGATTAAACCCCCTGCAAGCATCGACAATTACAGGAAAGCAATTAAGATATAAACCTAACCACAACCTTAAACTCTGAGATCCTACGCTCCCTTGTGCAATGGTGTCCTAACGGGGGTTCAGGTTTCTATCACTCCGGCAACCCCACAATTAGTAGCCAAATACACAATGCATTCCCCTAGGCCCATAAATGGTGAAGTATCATGTAGTCGACATTCACATGACACCACTAGAAGAATAGCACCACAAATTAAATACTAAACCATTGAATAATATCTAAACACAAATCCACTACTAACAACATGACTTCTCCCATGTCCTCAAGAACTAAACGAACTACTCACATGACATCATATGGATCAAGATCAAAGCTGATATGGTGATGGATAACAATCTGAACATAAACAATAATCCAATGGTTCCACTCACAAGCATCAACTACAATAGTAATCAACACCGGGAAAGTTTCCCCTAAGAACTATGCAAGATTCAACACAATTGTTACAGCGGGGTGGAGTGGCGATGATGGTTCTGGTGGAGATGGTGGTGTGGATGATGATGATGATCCCGATGAAGTCTAGCTTGATGACGGTGTTGATGGCGACAATCTCCCATCTCCGGGAAGGAATCTGTCCGGTAGAAATCTGTCTGTCGGAGAGCTCTTTCTCTCTCAATGTTTTCTGCCCCGCAGAGGCGGTGGAATCTTTCTGTGGTCGCTCCCTGTGTTTTAGGGTTTCGAGGATAAGATATAGGCGAGAGGGCGGAGCCGGAGGCCGGCCAGGTGGGCCACACACCCTGTAGGCGCGACCCAGGGGTGGCCCACACCTGGGGGGTGTGGGCCCGTGTGGCCCATCTCTGCCTCCCCTTCTGGCTTCCTTCATCTTCTGGAAAAATATGATTTTCCATAATCTTTCTAGTATTTTTCTGATCTTGCGAAATTGCATCAAAACACCTCTTTATCCATCAGAATCCTGACTCCGGCAGTTCATCCTCCAAGAATCATCCAACATGCAAAAACAAATGAAAATACATAAGTAACACCTCTTAATAATAAATATATCAATGAATAGAGGCAAATTATGATATAGAATGGTGATGCAAATTGGACGTATCAACTCCCCCAAGCTTAGACTTTCGCTTGTCCCCAAGCGAAAACTAAGCTCAGTAAACATGTCCACATGTTTATGGAGTGAAGTGTCGATATAAGAATACGGACAAGAAGCACCACTTACCATTACACAACTCATAGAAGAAAGCAACTCACCATTATATAACTTAGCTTGCAACAAGTACACGAGTCATAATATATATGCATAAAGATAAATCATAATTTGAATTGGCAAACTTTGTTCTTGGTCAGAGAACAACTGGCAAACAGTTTCACAAAAAACTTTTGTAGAAATTTTCACAACAAGAGTACCCTTTGCTCAAACATAAAAGGTTGTTCACAATGATGACTTTCAAAGTAATACTCAATAGATAAGATTCTTGTGCAAACAAGGAAAATAGAGAACATGATTGAATAAATCATCATATGAATGCTTGAAATACAACAACTCAAATGCTTGCTGGATATAGAGAGGAAAAAGGTTTACTGACTCAACTTAGAAATAGGAGAAAGGCCCTTCATATAGGGAAGCAGGTATTTCAAGTTCATAAAGAGCTTTCAAAAGATTATGGTACTTACTAACTTTGAGCCCTCATTGCCCATATCATAGGCATCTTGAGGTGATTAAGGTTAAAGTGAACAAAGACAGAGTATATGCTTGACGAAATATAAGTTTGCAATCTCATGTCCCTTGAGTATGAGGGTCGCTTGATGACCCACAAGTATAGGGGATCGCAACAGTCTTCGAGGGTAGTATTACCCAATTTATTGATTCGACACGAGGGGAGCCAAAGAATACTTGCAATCCTTAATAACTGAGTTGTTAATTCAGCTTCACCTGGAAATAGTTCTTGCTCATAGAAGTTTATCAGTAGCAATAGTTTGTAGTACAATAGCAAAGCAACATCAGCAGCAAAACATGAGCAATAGTAACAGTAGTAGCAAACAGTAGGATTCGAGTGCAGTAGGCATAGGTATGGATGGATGGGCGTTGCATGGACGAGTCTAAACATGTAACTTCAAGATCTAGGTCATTGTAGATAAATAATAACAAGCATCCAAGTACTAAACAATCCTAGGCATGTGGTCCAAATATAGTCATGCGTGCTCGCAATGAGAACTTGCACAACATCTTCTGTCCAGCCAGCTCGTGGCAGCGGGGCCTCTAGGGAACTACTGGCAATTAAGGTACTCCTTTTAATAGAGCACCGGAGCAAAGCATTAACACTCCGTGAACACATGTGATCCTCACACCACAGCCAAGCCATCCGGTTGTCCCAATTATTGTCACTTCAGGGCCTTTGGATCCGGAAAATGACATGTGTACACAACTTGCAGATAAGATCACAAACAATACTATCATAATGATTCAATAATAAGCTCAGATCTGAGATCATGGCACTCGGGCCCCAGTGATAAGCATTAAGCACAACAAGTTGCAACAAAGTCAAATAGCACTAACAGAGATACTAGACACCATGCCCTAACAATCTTATTCGACTACATGATAAAACTCATCCAATCCCTACCACCCCAAGCCTACATCGGGGGATTACTCACTCATGGATGAGGGGAACATCGATGGTTGATGGAGATGCGTTGGTGATGACGATGGCGATGATCTTCTCCAAATTCCTTGTCCCGACAGGGTGCCAGAATGGAGTTTCTGGATCCGAATCTTGGTTTCTGGTGGCGGCGGTGGAGCGGAACTCTTTCTGGAAAACTATCGAACCCCCCTCGGTTTTTAGGTCGAAAGGCAACTTATAGGCGCAGAGGGAGGCCGAGGGGGTGCCTGGGGTGGCTTCACCCCGTAGGCGCGATGCAGGGCCCACCCGCGCCTGGCAGGGGTGTGGGCCCCCTAGGCCCCTTCTCCGTCTCGTCTTCTGGCTCCGTGGATATTTTGGTGAAATATAATTTTTGGCATATTTTCCGGGATTTTTCCTGATAGTTGATTTTCTGCACAAAAACAAGACACCAAGGTAATTCTACTAAAAAAGCGTCAGTCTATGTTAGTTGTATCCAAATCACACAAGTTTAGAGGAGAAACAATTGAAGGGTTTCGCGACATAGTAAATCAAAATTTTCTACGGATGCGAACAGAGGGAAAGCCAAGATCTAATCTAGGAGATGCAATCAACGAGAGAGATTGGATTAGATCTTCATACCCTTGAAGATTCGCACAGCGGAACGTTCGTCGGAACGTGGGTGATGTAGTCGTACTCGCTTCTCCTCCTCGCGATCCGATTCGATCTAGCACCACAAGTGGCGGTGCCTCCGTGATATGCACACGTGCAGCACCTCGACGTCTCCTCCTTCCTCGAACCAGCAAGTATGGTGGAGAGATGGATTGGATCTACAACACGACGGCGTGGTGTATATGGTGGAGAATTTCTGCAGCAGGGCTTCGCCTACAAGCAGTCGGGAGGGAGAGAGGAAGGGCAGCAGGGCGGCTAGGGTTGGAGGGGAAGGTGTGTGTGGTTGGTGCGCCCCCACCCCTCTTTATATAGAGGGGGGCGCAGCCCTAGCCCCTCCCCCAAGCCCAAAGGATAATGAGTGGGGGGCATGGACTCTCCCCTCTTCTAGAAACCCTATCTCTAGTTTAAACGATTTAAACTCTCTAGGATCGGCAGGGCCCTATGGGGCCTTGTGCCCCTAGCCCAATGCGGCCAGGACACTCCCTCATAGGCCCATGCCCCCTACCGGAAGGTGGGGCCACGTTGGTCCCCTTCCGGAAGGTTCTAGAAGCTTCCGGTACAATACCGATTAACCCGGAACAAATTCCGAACTCCAAAAACTGCATTGCCTTATATGAATCTTATTCTCCGGACCATTCCGGAACCTCTCGTGATGTCCCGGGTCCCATCCGAGACTCCAAACAAAAATTCATAAACCAATTATCCAATCTATCCTACCGTCAAGACACGTTAAGTGTGTGACCCTGCGGGTTCGAGAATATGCAGACATGATCTTCTATCAATAATCAACAGCGGGGTCTGGGCACCCATATTGACTCCCACACATTCATCAATGATCATATCGGATGAACCACGATGCCAGGATTCAATCAATCCCATATATATATTCCCTTCGTCTCGCGATATTTTACTTGCCCGAGATTCGATCGTCGGTACCGTCATACCTAGTTCAATCTCGTTCACAGCAAGTACTTTACTCGTTCCGTAATCCGATATCACTTTGTGATTAACTCCTTAACCACATGCTTGCAAGTGGTGTTGATATCGATTACCAAGTGGGCCCGAAGTATATCTCTCCGACTTGGGAGGGACAAATCCCATCTCGATACATACAACCCAACAGATACTTTCTGATCACCTGAGAGACACCTTTATGATCACCCTCTCATAGGATGACGTTTGATGACCTCAAAGCTTTCTTCCGATACCAGGGAGTTGTATTATCTCATGGTCTAAGGAATACAATATTTGACATAGGAAAAGCTTCGCAAAGATGAACACGATGAAACGATCTAATTGCTTTGCTTAGTTTGGGTCTGTCCATCATATCATTCTCCAATGAAATGATCTCATTATCAATTGACAACTCATGTCTATGGTTAGGAAACCTTAACCATCATTGATCAATGAGCTAGTCCATAGAGGCGTACTAGGGACACGGTGTTGTTCACAAACCACACAAGTATTAAAGTTTCCGCTTAATACAATTCTAGCATGGAATATAAACTTTATCATGAATAAGAATTATAATAATAACATCTTTATTATTGCCTCTAGGGCATAATTCCAACAGTCTCCCACTTGCACTAGAGTCAATAATCTAGTTTACATTTGGCAACAATCTCACACCCATGGCACTGAGGTGCTGATCATGTTTTACACGTGGAAGAGGTTTAGTCAATGGATCTGCGACATTCAGATCTGTATGTACTTTGCTAATCTTCAGATCTCCATCTGCAATATAATCTCGGATTATATGAAACTTGCGGTTGATATGCTTGGTCTTTGGATGATATCTTGGTTCCTTAGCGAGTGCTATGGCGCCAGTGTTGTCACACAATATCTCCAGTGGGTCCAATGGACTTGGAACCACGCCAAGCTCAGTGATGAAGTTTCTGATCCAAACTCCTTCACTTGACGCTTCTGCAGCAGCCATGTATTCCGCTTCCACTGTAGATCCCGCGATCACGCTTTGCTTGCAGCTTCTCCAGCTCACAGCTCCTCCATTCAAAATATAAACGTATCCTGTCTGAGATTTGGAATCATCCTTGTCGGTGTCAAAACTAGCGTCGACGTAACCTTTTACGACAAGCTGTTCATCACCCCCATAGACTAAGAACATTTCTTTAGTCCTATTTAGGTACTTTAGGATGTTCTTCACGGCTATCCAGTGTTCCACTCCTGGATCACTTTGATATCTGCTCGTCAAACTAAGAGCATTAGACACATCCGGTCTAGTACACAGCATGGCATACATGATAGAACCTATGGCCCAGGCATAAGGCACTTTGCTCATAGCTTCCCTATCATTTACCGTAGGTGGACACTGAGCCTTGCTCAATATCTTACCTGACAACATAGGCACTGAACCTTTCTTTGCCTTATCCATTCTGAACCTTTTCAGAACTTTGTCTAGGTATGTACTCTGGCTTAAAGCTATCAGGCGTCTTTGTCTATCTCTATAGATCTTGATGCCCAATATATAAGCAGCTTCACCTAGGTCTTTCATTGAAAAACATTTGTTCAAATAACTCTTCACATCGTTAAGCATGTTGATGTCATTTCCGATAATCAATATGTCATCCACATATAGTACCAGAAACGTCACCGAGCTCCCACTCACTTTCTTGTAGATACAAGCTTCGTAGCAATTTGGAACAAATCCAAAGCTCTTGATCACTTGATCAAAACGAAGGTTCCAACTCCGAGATGCTTGCTTCAGTCCATAAATGGAACGCTGAAGTTTGCATACTTTATCAGCATCCTTAGGATCGACAAAACCTTCGGGTTGCATCATATACAAATCTTCATCAATGTTGCCATTGAGGAAAGCAGTCTTGACATCCATCTGCCATATTTCATAATCATGAAACGCAGCAATTGCTAATAAAATCCGAATGGACTTAAACATCGCTACGGGAGAGAAAGTATCATCGTAGTCAACACCTTGAACTTGTCGAAAACCTTTCGCGACAAGCCGTGCTTTATAGACAGTAACATTACCATCCGCGTCCGTTTTCTTCTTGAAGATCCATTTGCACTCAACGGCCTTTCGATCGCTAGGAGGGTCCACCAAAGTCCATACTTGGTTTTCGCTCATGGATCCCAATTCGGATTTCATGGCTTCTAGCCATTTCTCAGAGTCTGGGCTCATCATCGCTTTCTCATAGTTCGTAGGTTCACTGTCTTCTACTAACAAGACAGTCAAGACAGGGTTGCCGTACCACTCAGGAGGGGCACGCGACCTTGTCGACCTGCGACGTTCAGTAGCAGCATCGTCCGAAGCTTCATGATCCTTGTCATTAGCTTCCTCTATTGTTGGTGCAGGCGGCACTGGAACAATTTCAGGTGCTGCGCTACTCTCCAATTCAAGAGAAGGTTCAATAACCTCGTCAAGCTCTACTTTCCTCCCACTCACTTCTTTCGAGAGAAACTCCTTCTCAAGAAAGGAACCGTTCTTTGCGACAAACACTTTGCCTTCGGTTCTGTGATAGAAGGTATACCCAATAGTTTCCTTAGGGTATCCTATGAAGACGCATTTCTCCGCTTTGGGTTCGAGCTTGTCCGGCATCAACTTCTTGACGTAAGCTTCGCATCCCCAAACTTTAAGAAACGACAACTTAGGTTTAGCACCAAACCACAGTTCATACGGTGTCGTCTCAACGGATTTAGATGGAGCCCTATTTAAAGTGAATGCAGCGGTTTCTAATGCATAACCCCAAAATGATAACGGCAAATCAGTAAGAGACATCATTGATCGGACCATATCTAATAGGGTTCGATTCCGGCGTTCAGACACACCATTGCGCTGTGGTGTTCCGGGTGGCGTGAGTTGTGAAACGATTCCACTTGCTTTAAGATGCGTGAGAAAATCATAACTCAAATATTCACCTCCACGATCGGATCGTAGAAACTTAATCTTTCTGTTACGATGGTTCTCCACTTGATTCTGAAATTCCTTGAACTTTTCAAATGTTTCAGATTTATGTTTCATTAAATAGATATACCCATATCTACTTAAGTCATCGGTAAAAGTGAGGAAATAGCGATATCCACCGCGCGTCGAAATACTCATCGGTCCGCATACATCGGTATGTATGATTTCCAACAAGTCCGTTGCTCGCTCCATCATTCCGGAGAACGGGGTTTTGATCATATTGCCCATGAGGCATGGTTCGCGTGTGTCAAATGATTCAAAATCAAGAGACTCCAAAAGTCCATCAGAATGGAGTTTCTTCATGCGCTTTACACCAATATGACCTAGACGACAGTGCCATAAATAAGTAGTGTTATCACTATCTACTTTGCATCTCTTAGCCTCAATGTTATGGATGTGTGTTTCATCCCTTTCGAGATTTAGAAGAAATAAACCATTCATAAGAGGTGCATGACCATAAAAGATGTTACTCATATAAATAGAACAACCATTATTCTCCGATTTAAATGAATAACCGTCTTGCAATAAACACGATCCAGAAATAATGTTCATGCTCAACGCAGGCACATAATAACACTTATTAAGGTTTAAAACTAATCCCGAAGGTAGAACTAAGGAGAGCGTGCCGACGACCATCACATCAACTCTTGATCCGTTGCCAACGCGCATCGTCACCTCATCCCTCGCAAGCCGCCGTCTATTCCGTAGCTCCTGTTTCGAGTTACAAATATTAGCAACTGAACCGGTATCAAATACCCAGGCACTACAACGAGGGCTAGTAAGGAAAACATCAATAACATGTATATCAAATATACCTTTGATGGTGCCAGCCTTCTTGTCCGCTACGTACTTCGGACAGTTGCGCTTCCAGTGACCCTTGTCCTTGCAATAGAAGCACTCAGTGTCCGGCTTAGGGCCAGACTTGAGCTTCTTCTCAGCAGGAGCATTGCGCTTGCCGCCGCCCTTCTTGAAGGGCTTGTTTTCTCCCTTACCTTTCTTAAAGGAGGGCTTGTTGACCATCAACACATGATTATCCTTCTTGATGTCCACCTCCGCAGCCTTCAGCTTTGCGAAGAGCTCGGTGATCGTATCAGTGGAGCCAATCTGATTATAAGTCACTACAAAACTTTTGTAGCTGGGAGGGAGTGATTGCAGAACCCTGTCAATCTTGAGCTCCTCTGGAATCGTGCATTCCAGTTGCTCAAGGCGTTGAGTGTAGCCCGACATCTTTATGGCGTGCTCACTAACGGAACTCCCTTCCTCCATCTTGCAGTTAAAGAACTTCTCAGAGATCTCATATCTCTCATAACGGGCTTGAGTCTGAAACATGGTTTTCATCTCCTCGAGAATCTCAAAGGGCCCGGGATAGGTTTCAAAACGATTTTGAAGTTCCGGTTCCATAGCAAACAACATGGTGCTCTTAATCACACCATAATCATCTTTGCGCGACTGATAGACAGCTTTCTCATCAGCCGGCGCAGTTGCAGCAGGGGGTCACCTAACGCTTTCCCAAGGACATAGTCCTTTTGTCCGCCAGACAGAATGATTCTTAGATTGCGGAACCAATTGGTGAAGTTAGACCCATTGTTTCTAAGCTTTTCCTTCTCAGCAAAAACGTTGAAGTTGAAGTTGGATTTGGCCATGTGATCTACAGTATTTGCAAGTACAATTTAGACTATGTTCATGATAAGTAGTTCAACTTAATCAAATTACTAGATGAACTCCCACTAAATTCAACATCCCTCAAGTTGTTTAGTGAACACGATCCAAATTCACCACACCTAATCCGATCATCACGAGAAGAGATGTGGTTTCAATGGTGGACAACAAATGTCGATCATATCATTCATATGACTCATGCTTAACCTTTCGGTTCTTGTGTTCTGAGGCCATGTCTGTACATGCTAGGCTCGTCAAGCTAGACCCAAGTATTTCCGCGTGTGCAAAACTGGCTTGCACCCGTTGTATGTGAGCGTAGAGTCTATAGCACCCGATCATCACGTGATGCTTGGACACGATGAACTTTCGCAACGGTGCATACTTGGGGAGAACACAGTTTTTATCTTGATCTTTAAGTGAGGAATCATCTTATAATGCTACCGTCGCGATCTAAGCATAATAAGATACATAAAGGATATGCATATAACTTTATGTGACATGGTATAGCCAATCTTCGCGCAATGATCTCCATCTTGTGCGTTCCGGCATGATCTCCATCACTCCACCATGATTGCCTCCACCACGAATAGCAACTACAACTATTGCTAACTACTTAGCGATAAAGTGAAACTATTACATGGCGTATAAGAAGTTGACACCCAGGTCATACACAATTATAAAGACAACCATATGGCTCCTGCCGGTTGTGTACTCATCGACATGCAAGTCGTGAAACATTACAAAACATGATCATCGCATACAATATACACATCACATCTTGGGCCATACCATATCACAGAAAACACTCCCTGCAAAAACAAGGTAGACGCCTCTACTTTGTTGTTGCATGTTTTACGTGGCTTATGGGAGTAGATGCTAAGAACGATTCTTACCTACGGAAAGCCACAACGGTGATATTATGGTTGCCAAACTCCGGTGTTAATCCCATGACAACTATAGTGAGAGAAACTGACATCCACCAGCCGCATGTGTGGAACAAGCCACACGTCAAGTGCGGAGCCGGTCTCGCGAACGATGTCGCGTAAGGTTGGCCTGGACCGCTTCAATCTCACTATCCCGCATCATAAGAAGAACACAAACAAGAGGCTTGCAACAGAAAACATCAACGCCCGCAACAACCATGTTGCGTTCTACTCGTGAAACACATCTACGCATAGATCTAGCTCTGATACCACTGAAGGGTTTCGCGACATAGTAAATCAAAATTTTCTACGGATGCGAACAGAGAGAAAGCCAAGATCTAATCTAGGAGATGCAATCAACGATAGAGATTGGATTAGATCTTCATACCCTTGAAGATTCGCACAGCGGAACGTTCGTCGGAACGTGGGTGATGTAGTCGTACTCGCTTCTCCTCCTCGCGATCCGATCCGATCTAGCACCACAAGTGGCGGTGCCTCCGTGAGATGCACACGTGCAGCACCTCGACGTCTCCTCCTTCCTCGGACCAGCAAGTATGGTGGAGAGATGGATTGGATCTACAACACGACGGCGTGGTGTCTATGGTGGAGAATTTCTGCAGCAGGGCTTCGCCTACAAGCAGTCGGGAGGGAGAGAGGAAGGGCAGCAGGGCGGCTAGGGTTGGAGGGGAAGGTGTGTGTGGTTGGTGCGCCCCCACCCCTCTTTATATAGAGGGGTCGCAGCCCTAGCCCCTCCCCCAAGCCCAAAGGATAAGGAGTGGGGGGCATGGACTCTCCCCTCTTCTAGAAACCCTATCTCTAGTTTAAACGATTTAAACTCTCTAGGATCGGCTGGGCCCTATGGGGCCTTGTGCCCCTGGCCCAATGCGGCCAGGACACTCCCTCATAGGCCCATGCCCCCTCCCGGAAGGTGGGGCCACGTTGGTCCCCTTCCGGAAGGTTCTAGAAGCTTCCGGTACAATACCGATTAACCTGGAACAATTCCGAACTCTAAAAACCGCATTGCCTTATATGAATCTTATTCTCCGGACCATTCCGGAACCTCTCGTGATGTCCCGGATCCCATCCGAGACTCCAAACAAAAATTCATAAACCAATTATCCAATCTATCCTAGCGTCAAGACACGTTAAGTGTGTGACCCTGCGGGTTCGAGAATATGCAGACATGATCTTCTATCAATAATCAACAGCGGGGTCTGGGCACCCATATTGACTCCCACACATTCATCAATGATCATATCGGATGAACCACGATGCCAGGATTCAATCAATACCATATATATATTCCCTTCGTCTCGCGATATTTTACTTGCCCGAGATTCGATCGTCGGTACCGTCATACCTAGTTCAATCTCGTTCACAGCAAGTACTTTACTCGTTCCGTAATCCGATATCACTTTATGATTAACTCCTTAACCACATGCTTGCAAGAGGTGTTGATATCGATTACCGAGTGGGCCCGAAGTATATCTCTCCGACTTGGGAGGGACAAATCCCATCTCGATACATACAACCCAACAGATACTTTCTGATCGCCTGAGAGACACCTTTATGATCACCCTCTCATAGGATGACGTTTGATGACCTCAAAGCTTTCTTCCGATACCAGGGAGTTGTATTATATCATGGTCTAAGGAATACAATATTTGACATAGGAAAAGCTTCGCAAAGATGAACACGATGCTTAGTTTGGGTCTGTCCATCATATCATTCTCCAATGAAATGATCTCATTATCAATTGACAACTCATGTCTATGGTTAGGAAACCTTAACCATCATTGATCAATGAGCTAATCCATAGAGGCGTACTAGGGACACGGTGTTGTTCACAAACCACACAAGTATTAAAGTTTCCGCTTAATACAATTCTAGCATGGAATATAAAATTTATCATGAACAAGAATTATAATAATAACATCTTTATTATTGCCTCTAGGGCATAATTCCAACAACAATAGCAAAAGTGTTCGGGAAAGTAGATACATTTTGGATGTATCAACTCCCCCAAGCTTAGCTTATTGCTTGTCCTCAAGCAATTCGGTTGAAAACTGAGTGTGATAAAAGAACTTTCACAAACACATTTGCTTCATATGATGTATATATTCTCAGCACAGGAGTAGATGCTTAAACCATTCATAATAAGAAGTACGCAACTAAGTCTACTCAATAGTCATTGCAAGCTATCAAGAGAAACCAACTCAATAATAATAAGTAGCATGAAACATAAACATAAGCAACATTGCGCTGCTAATAGTAAGGTATGATAGAGTGGTATCTCGCTTGCCTTTGTTTGTAGAGCACAATATAAATTCCGAGGCACCTCTGAAGTTCAAGTGAAGACTAGAAGTAAAGATATCAGAGATACAAGCATCAAAGTCATGACATAATTAACCAAGTTTTGGAACAAACACAAAAATGACAACTATGCTCTCAAGAAGGTGCTCATAGAATAAGTGGTGACTCAACAAGGTTGTGAAAACGGTTTTGAAAGGTTTGAAAGGCTTCCTAATGTTGAAAGGAAGGTACTCATTAGCTTTGAGCTCTCATTTCCCCTATCATGGCATCTTCATGTGGTTAAGGTGAAAATGAGGTCCACTCTGAATCATATGCTTGACAGACCATAGACTGGAAATACCCTATCCCTTGAGTACGAGGGCCGCTCCGCATGCTACTCAACTTTGGTTACCCGTAAGTTTTTGTCATTGTAAATACATGCATATTATAGAGAACCGCCAACGGGGTACCCCTTGCACATGGTACAGGAGCTTTCCCATAACCAAAATGACAACGCAAGCAGACAATGAGCATCTCAACAATCTTTTTATTTACCATATGCATAGCTTTTTATTGAGGATTCTTATTAGATGCTCATTATGGTGATGTTGCAAGTTTGCACCATGATTAGGCATGGCTTAGGCTAGCGGCCCAAGCGTTTCTCTAACACAATGTATAGACTCCATGAACTCACAAGCTCCCATTTTATTTCACATCATCGACATCCATAAACAAAAGAGCAAAGTATCAAATGGATAGGATATCCAAAAAGTGTTGAAAGTGTTCCCCGTGACAGCACGGTTCTGCTGACTCCCAGCATATAATTTGCAAGCATATAAATTTCATGGACTATTCACAATGGTTCATGATTATTGAGTGCAAGGAATAAAGTGTGCCATCAAGTTCATGAGAGCTTTACTAACTAACTTTCTCGAAAGAGACAAACATTTTATTTTGGAAGAAAACAAGGCATATTGAATATGCACTAAAATAGCAAACGATGCTAATAGGTAGATATGGTGGACACGGCTGGCAATATTGGTTTTGGGGAGTTGGAAACACAGGTAGAGCGCATACTCAATGCAAGTGAAGGCTAGCAAAAAGAGAGGGAGCGACAAACGAGAGAGCAATAATTTTCATAATCATGCTTGCAACAAAACAAGACTAATTATGGCATGAAAGTGATACAAGAACTCTGAGGCAAAATAAATCATCGAGGCTTACCAACTATTGATTAGTCATATGCATGCGTGAGCATGTGCCAAGTCGATTCACATGAACAGTCAGAGGAGGATACCATAATATCATACCAAAATATGAATAAAACAATGCAAGCAAACATTCATATGACATGCTACACACTATTAGCAAGCTGGAGCTAATCATAGACAAGCAAGAACTACTAAGCATCCATAATGACATACACCTTACACAAACAGGCTAAGCACGCTCACAATGATGAGTATATGTATAAAAATGAAACAAATAGAATTCGTTACCAGCCTCTTACCACACCTCCCATTGTCTTAATCTTCATTATTGCCCTTCACTTGTGTGACTTGAATATTAACATGAAACCAAAATCCACCGAGGACGGCTGAACCCTGCAAAGAACTCACAAAACCAAAGAAGAACAACAAATATTTTTGGTGTTTTCGATTTTTTAGAAACAAGCAAACAAAGAAAAACCAAACAAAAACAAAGCAAACCAAACAAATCAAAATATTCTTGGATTTTTCTTTGAAGGAAAACCAAAGCAAAGAAACAAAGAAGGAGAAACAACGAAAATATTTTTGGTATTTTTGAGTTTTAAGAAAGAAGCAACAAGAACCAAAAAGAAAGCGAAACAATGGATATACAAAGAACCGACCGAACATGATATATATATATATATGAGTGTGATGTCGGTATACCTCCCCCCAAGCTTAGGATTTTGGCCTAAGTGGGGCTCAATCCCATGGTGCCCAAGTAGATGCACCTCCGTAGACGAGGAGGCTCCCTCGTCCTGGTACAAGCTCGAGGACTCCCTAGTGTAGTGTACCGCGGGGTTATATGAGGGCGCTTCCTCCTGATAGTTCCCATGGAAGTTAAGGGAGCGCAACAACTCATCCATATCCTCCTTGGAGCGTGACCAATGTCCTTGAGAAATACTGAACAAAGTGGTTTGGGGGAGAGGGATCTCTCTCTCTCTCTTTCCCGTCAATAAACAGCATTCTATAAACCAATTTCTCAAGGGTAGAGCTAGTGGTGACAAAGTGATGCGCCTTCATGGCAGCAAGATCAAGCCTCCCAGGATCCAATATTGTATCATTTAGATCAACAACAATGTCCAAGGTAGCAGCAACACGAGTAGCAATAATTCCCCCATAAATGGGTCCCTTAGCTATTAAGTGACGAGCAATGAGAGAACCAAGGTTATATTTGGTATCATTGTTGAGCGCAGGAGCTAAGAAAGCCAAATGATAGCTGGAAATATTACTAGTGTTCTCCCTACCAAGAACACTAGTGGCAATATAGTAAGCGAAGTACCTGATGGCTGGAAGCTGAATGTTTCTTATCTTTCCCCGTTGAGCTCTAAGGCTATCATCATTGGTTATTCCTCGGTAAAGTTTCAACAAATCAGTGGGTTGAGCTGGAATCTTCTTTGCCGACCCAGCTGTACCAAGTCTAAGAGCCCCACAAAATTTCTTCAATGTCATATGGTAAGACCTGCCATAAACTTTGAAAGAAACATCTGGATGGAACACACTATTAGTAAAGGAGAAACTCTTCACAAATGTTTTGGTGAGCGTAGCATATTGCACGCTCTCATCCTGCATAAGACTCGTTAGACCAGCCCTCCAAACCAAGGTCATAAAATCATTAAGAATCCCAGCAGCCTGCAAGAAGGTTTGGCAAGGAAAGGCGGAGGGATGCGCATCCCCTTCATCTCCCTCGTCACCAAATCGTGGAGTGATGGGATCCTCATTGTATGAGGGCCTGACACTAGTGGATGATCTTGGAAGCCTTGCCCTTCTAGGTGCATCACCCTCAAATATTTCACCAAATGTGTGGTGGTCCATGACTACCCTATTCTGAAATTTTTAGACAAACATCAAACCAAGTGATTTCCAAGTTGATAAATGATGAGCAACTACTATAGGAGCTTTCTAGAGGACTACACATGCATCAAAATAAAGTTTATAAGCATAGAACAAGCATGCAAGCTCAAACAACCTGTCACCTATAGCAGCAAAATACTCAAGATACAATCTACCAATCACAAATCTATTTGGACAAGTGGAGGAGGCACATACCAAGGAGCAATCTCTCCAAAAATCAGCACTTAAGATGGGTTGAACAAGGAGATCGAAAATCGCGAGAAAGAACAACAAGAACTCGAGCCTGAGCAAGTTTTCCGGTGTTTTTTGGGAGAGAGAAAGAATATGGCTTTGAGGAGGTAGCCTAGAGGGCCCCAGGTGGGCCAGACCCCTCCTAGGCGCCGCCCACTGGTAGGCCGCGCCTACCAGGGGTGTGGTGGCCTGGGGTGGACCCCTGGGTCATTTCAGGTGTCCCTCTGCCCCTTTTTTCGAGGAAAAATTTATTTGATTTTTTTGGGATTTTTCAGGAAACTTTATTTTTGGCCAATTTTCAGGGTATGAAAATTGATTTTCTCGCAGAAACAGTTTTTTTCAGAAGAAGCAAAAGCAAACCAAAAGCCAAACTACAGGATCTCAAAGACAAACTAACAAGCAAACAACTAACAAAACCAAAGCTAGCAAAAGAAAGACAAAGACTAGGAAGGAGAAAAGTAAAAGAAAGCAAGTATAACCACAATGAAAACATTATTTTGTTCATTAAAATCCTTTTGTTAACAAGTTTGATCAAGTCTTGTTATCAAAACAATCCTATATGATACAAAACTTTGAATTCCACAAGGTGATTATGTTACCTCATACTTGATAGCAATGGTCCCAATCATAATAGTTTCAAAATTTTCTTGTGGTATGGGACAATATATTTCTCCAACCTTGATGCTCTCAATATTTTCAATGGAATTCAGGCAATAGCTTCTAGCAACCTTCTTGGGCAAATAAACAGTATGCTCTTTGTCATCAATATTGAATGTTACTTTTCCTTGATTACAATTAATGACATCACCTGCAGTATTAAGAAAAGGTCTCCCGAGAATAATAGACATATTTTCATCTTCATACATTTCAAGCACAACAAAATCAGTTAAAACCAAGCAATTATGAGCCACTTGAATAGGAACATTCTCACATATACCAACATGAATAGTAGTTGACTTATAATCCATTTGCAAAGATATATCAGTTGGTATCAACTTTTCTAGCTGGAGTCTCTTATAGAGAGAAAAATGCATAACACTAACTCCAGCTCCCAAGTCACATAAAGAAGTTCTAACATAATTATTCTTAATAGAGCAAGGACTAGTTGGTATACCTGGATCACCAAGTTTCTTTGGAACCTTACCATTGAAGGAATAATTAGCAAGCAAAGTAGAAATCTCCTCAGGAATCTTCCTTTTATTAGAGACAATATCCTTCATATACTCTGAATAAGGAGGCAATTTAATAGCATCTGTCAAAGGAATTTGCAAAAATAAAGGTTTCATCCACTCACAAAACTTGTTGTAGTATTCTTCCTCCTTTGACTTGTGTTTCTTACCTGGAAAAGGCACAGGTTTTTGTACCCAAGGTTCTCTCTCACTACCATGTTTCTTAGAAATAAAATCTTCCTTTGTGTACCTAGTATTCTTAGTGTGCTTTTCAGGTTCTTCCTCAACTTCCTCCTTATCACGAGCATCATTATTACCATTACCACTCTCAGTTTCAGCATCAGAGAGAGATATACTATTAGGATCTACAACAGGTTCAAGTGGTTCCTCAACTATTTTGTGTTTCTTTTTCTTTCTCTTACGAGGACTACCACTATTCTCACCTTGTTGAGAGTCCTACCCAATTCTTTTAGGGTGTCCTTCAGAATATAAAGGATCTTGAGTAGCTATACCACTCCTAGTTCTAATTCCATAAGCATGTTTATTTCCTGAGGCATCAACTAGCATATCCTTTTGTACCTTAGAAAGTTGATCAAGTTGGGTTTGAACCATTTGGAAGTGTTTACAAAGCATTTTAATATCATTAGAAGTTCTTTACACAATATCTTTCAACTCATGGATAGCTCTAGAGTTTTCCAATAAATGACTGTGAACTTGTTTATTAAAATTACCTTGTTTAACAATAAATGTGTCAAGTTCCTCTAAGCATTGATCAAGAGGCTTACCATAGGGAATGTCCCCTTCATTAAAGTGGAGAGAGTGTACCTCAATAGTATATGAGTGAGGAATTGGCTTGCATAGTTCTTCTATAGGAGGTAGATTCTTCACATCTTAAGCTCTAATACCTTTCTCCTTTAGACATTTCTTAGCTTCCTTCATCACTTCATCATTTAATGCAATAACTCCCCTCTTCTTTGGTGTTGGTGTTGGAACTGGTTCAGGAGTAATAGGCTCAGGTGTATTCAGCTCAATTGAAGTCCAATCATCATAATTCTTGCTTATCTTAGCCATTAATTCTTCAGCATCTGTAGGAGTTCTTTTCCTGAAAATACAATCAGCAAAGCTATCTAGGTATGTCTTAGAATCATCAGTTAGTCCATTATAATAAATATCAAGAAGCTCATTCTTAGGTAATGGACATCCAGTATGTGCATGAATCAAGGCACAAAACCTTGTCCATGACTCAGGCAATTTCTCTTCTTCTCCCAGTTTAAAATCAAAAAGTCTCTGCAAAGCGGCATGTCTAGCACTGGGAGGAAATATTTCTGGAAGAAAGAAGCAATCAAGCAATCAGGGCTATCAATGGAACCATGAGGTAATCTATTAAACCAAGCCCTAGCTTCTCCTTTTAGTGAAAAGGGTAAGATCTTAGTAACAAAATACTTGCACATCTTAAAATCAACAAAGCACTCATAGTAGAAAGCTCATTCATATGAAACACAACACTCTCATTTTCAGTCCCACAAAAAGGTTCTTTCTCAACAATATCTAAATAGGACAAATCAAGAGAGAAATCATGATCTTCATCTTCAATATATATGGGAGATGTGGCAAACTTAGGATCAGAGGACAGTTTAGGAATAATAGTATGCCTAGCAAGGAGACTCTTAATAGCACTAGTACCATGTGTGTTTCGGCACTCTTCAACAAATTCATCAGTGAACTCAATGTAACCATCATTAATATCATAACTCTCACTAGACTCAGGTGAGCTAACAGGTGTAACAGTGTATTCACTAGGAGTTTTGGTATTTCCTAGACTAGCCATAGTAGCATCTAGAAAAGGACCTAATGAACCACTCGCATCAAGCACAATAGAAGTAACATCATGAGCATCAAAAGCAGTTTCAAATTCAGCAGTAGTAGCAGTGTGTGTAGCGTGAGTATGTGGTGGTGGTGTGACAAGCTTACTTCTAATAGACGGTGAATCAAGAGCAACAAAGGTGTTTAGGACTATACCTCTTCTTGTAGTGGATGGTAAAATAGGGAACTTTCCATCACGAGACTTCCCCATGATGAAAGGAGTCGCTGTGAACAATAGTAGATCCAAGTGAACTTACAAATAAAGCTATGCTCCCCGGCAACGGCGCCAGAAAATAGTCTTGATGACCCACAAGTGTAGGGGATCGCAACAGTCTTCGCGGGTAGTATTACCCATTTATTGATTCGACACAAGGGGGTCCAAAGAATACTTGCAAGCCTTAACAACTGACTTGTAAATTCAGCCGCACCTGGAAATAGTTCTTGCTCACAGAAGTTTATCAGTAGCAACAACTTGGTAGTAGCAACAGCTTGGTAGTAGCAACAGCAGCAGCGACATCAACAGTGAAATAGGAGCAATAGTAGCAGTAACGATAACAGTAGGATTCGAGTGCGGTAGGCATAGAGATGGATGGATGGACGGGCGTTGCGTGGATGAGTCTAAACATATAACTTCAAGATATAGGGCATTGCATATAAATAATAACAAGCATCCAAGTACTAAACAAACCTAGGCATGTGCTCCAAATATAGTCATACGTGCTCGCAATGAGAACTTGCACAACATCTTCTGTCCGGCCAGCCCGTGGCAGCGGGGCCTCTAGGGAACTACTGGCAATTAAGGTGCTCCTTTTAGTAGAGCACCGGAGCAAAGCATTAACACTCCATGAACACATGTGATCCTCACACTATAGCCACCCCCTCCGGTTGTCCCAATTATTGTCAATTTGGGGCCTTTGGATCCAGACAATGATATGTGTACACAACTTGCAGATAAGATCACAAACAATACTATCATAATGATTTAATAATAAGTTTAGATCTAAGATCATGGCACTCAGGCCCTAGTGACAAGCATTAAGCACAACAAGTTGCAACAAAGTCAAATAGCACTAATAGAGATACTAGGCTCTATGCCCTAACAGATCTTATTCGATTACATGATAGAACTCATCCAATCCCTACCATCCCCAAGCCTACAGCAGGGGATTACTCACTCATGGATGAGGGAAACATCGATGGTTGATGGAGATGCATTGGTGATGATGATGGCGATGATCCTCTCCAAATTCTCCGTCCCGGCAGGGTGCCAGAACAGAGTTTCTGGATCCGAATCTTGGTTTCTAGTGGCGGCGGCGGAGCGGAACTCTTTCTGGAAAACTATCGAACCCCCCTCGGTATTTAGGTCGAAAGGCAACTTATAGGCGCAGAGGGAGGCCGAGCGGGTGCCTATGGTGGCTGCACCCCCTAGGCGCGGGGCAGGGCCCACCCGCGCCTGACAGGGGTGTGGGCCCCCAGGCCCCTTCTCCGTCTCGTCTTCTCGCTCCGTGGATCTTCTGGTGAAATATAATTTTTTGCATATTTTCCTGGATTTTTCCTGATAGTTAATTTTTTGCACAAAAACAAGACACCAAGGTAATTCTGCTGAAAACAACATCAGCCCGTGTTAGTTGTATCCAAATCACACAAGTTTAGAGGAGAAACAATAGCAAAAGTGTTCGGGAAAGTAGATACGTTTTGGACGTATCAATGATATGGAAGGTAATAGTTTGCAGCGAGTAAACAAGTAACAGTGGAAGATGTATCAATGGTAAAGATTGGACCGGGGTCCATAGTTCACTAGAGGTGCTCTCCTTAGATAAACAACATGGCATGGAGGGTAAACAAATTATAGCAGGGCAATTGACAGGAACTGAGCAAGGCATAACAATGCAATTACTAGTCAGAAAGATCCTATGAGATCCGATTGGGCAATACAACAAGATACATACACCACCATCCAACTGCATCTATGACTAGAAGTCCATCTTCAGATTATCATCCGAACCCCCTCCAGTATTAAGTTGCAAGCAACAGACAACTGCTTTAAGCAAAGTTAGTAAGGTAAGCAGTCCACATGTTCCATGAACAAGAGACCGTTGTTTTCTCCCTAGTAGAAACAACACATCTACAACCGAAGAGATTATTGTCACTTCCCTTGGAAACTAGAGGCATGAACCCTTATCGAGCACAAATACCCCCTCTTGGAGTCACTAGCAACTACTTGGCCAAGATAGCTACTAACAACAGAGAGCATGCAAGACCACAAACAACACAGACATGATAGAATCATAAAGACAAAACCATTAATCAAACCAACATAATAATCTCAATATCCATCGGATCCCCGCAAACACAACATGCATGATTACAAATAGATTAGATTTTGATCATGAACGGAGCTCACAAGATCTATACATGAAAGCACAAGGAGGAGACACAACCATCTAGCTACTACATAGACCCATAGTCCAAGGTGGAACTACTCACACATCATACTGGAGAGAAGGCCTCCGGGATGATCTCCCCTCCGACAGGGTGCCGGGAAGAACTTCAAATCCCCCCCGATCTAGGGATGACAATGACGGCGGATACAAAGGGTTTGATTGAGATTTGATCGATTACTCAGGGTTTCTGCATCGGGGGATTCTTATAGGCGAAGGGGCAGGCCGTGGCGGTGGCCAGGGGCCCCACACCCTACCTAGGCGTGGGGCAGGGCCCACCCGCGCCTAGGGGGGTCTGGGCGCCCTGTCCCGCCTCTCCGGCTCTCCTCTGGACTTCTTGTTCCCCACGGAAAGTAATTGACTTTGACGTTTGTCCCGTCCAATTCCGAGAATATTTCCTTACTAGCTTTTCTGGAACCAAAAACAGCAGAAAACAGGCAACTGGCACCGTGGCAACTTGTTAATAGGTTAGTAACAGAAAACATGTAAAAAGCGCCTCAAAGTGTAGACAAAGCAAAGTAGATACTAAACAAGCATGGAGCATCAAATATTATAGATACGTTTCCGACGTATCATCAACGGCACCAGGAAATAATCTTGATGACCCACAAGTATAGGGGGTGTATCGTAGTACTTTCGATAAATAGGAGTGTCGATCCCAACGAGGAGTAGAAGGTGTTGACTAGTGGTTTGGAGCAGGAAATCTCTGTAAATACTTAGCAAACGGATTTTTAGTTTTTTTTGATAATACGAGGAAATAAAGTGCAAGTAAATAAAGACAACAAATAAATGCAGCAAGTGGCCCAATCCTTTCTTAGCAAAGGACAAGCCGGTTGTATTACTTATGAGGACCAAACGTTCTCGAGGACACATGGGAATACTGTCAAGTGCTTTTGTTTCATATAGTTGATTAATATTCTTTGGTTTGATAAGTGTTGTGTGAGTGAACCTGTGCTAATGTACTGACCTTACTAGGACTAATACATACTTGTGATTAAAACCCTTGCAAGCATCCACAACTACAAGAAAGTAATTAAGATAAAAACCTAACCACAACCTTAAACTTTGAGATCCTACACTCCCTTGTGCAAAGGTTTCCTAACGGGGGTTCAGGTTTCTGTCACTCCGGCAACCCCATAATTAGTAGCCAAATACACAATGCATTCCCCTAGGCCCATAAATGATGAAGTATCATGTAGTATACGTTCACATGACACCACTAGAAGAATAGCACTACAACTTAAATATTAAACCATTGAATAATACCTCGACACAATTTCACTACTAACAACATGACTTCTCTCATGTCCTGAAGAACTAAACGAACTACTCACAAGACATCATGTGGATCAAGATCAGAGATGATATAATGATAAATAACAATCTGAACATAAACAATAATTCAATGGTTTCACTTACAAGCATCAACTACAAAAGTAATTAACACCGGAAAGTTTCCTCTAAGAACTATGCAAGATTCAACACAATTGTTACAACAGGATGGAGTGGTGATGATGGTGCTGGCGGAGATGATGGTGTGGATGACGATGATCCTGATGAAGTCTAGCTTGATGACGATGTTGATGGCGATGATCTCTCCTCTCCGGAAAGGAATTTCCCCGGCAGAAATCTGTCCACCGGAGAGCTTTTTCTCTCTCTGTAGTTTCCGCCCCGCAGAGGCGGCAGAATCTTTCCGTGGTCGCTCCCCGAACTTTAGGGTTTCAGGAGGAAGATATAGGCGAAGGGGCGAGCAGGAGGTGGGCCAGGGTGGCCACACCCCCTGGTGGCACGGCCCAGGGTGGCCCGCACATGGGAGGGTCTGGGCCTCCCCTTTGGCTTCCTTCGTCTTCAATATGTTTTTTCATATATTTTTTGGTATTTTTCTGATCTTCGCGAAAATTGCATCTAGACACCGCCTTTTCAATCAGAATCCTGACTCCGATAGTTCATCCTCCAAGAATCTTCCAACATGCAAAAATAGATGAAATAATATAAGTATCACCTCTTAATATGAAATATATCAATGAATAGCAGTAAATTATGATAGAGAATAGTAATGCAAAATGGACGTATCAAGCACCATGTTATTTGTATTTATGATCAATCTTATTCATACAACACCCACTATCATATCATGCCTATGCTTTTAGCCATTGAAATTTACAAGTTCACTACTTCCGGTGAATATTGGAAATCTGCTACTAGTGTTTACTATTTTCTTTACTGTTTGGATTCAACTGCTGCAATCATTTCTTGTTTTTTGAGAATATTGATACACATGTGTGTTTAAGAGTGATGTATCAGTTGCTAAAGTCTTATTGGTATTCTTATATTCTCCTTGTGTCAAACTATAAATTTGGGTAATACTTTCCATCGAAGTTTTCAACGATCCCTTGCACTTGAAAGCTCGCACGTGCGCTAGGCGAGAGAGACGGGTGAGAGAGTGAATGGGCCGCTTTGTTTAAACCAAACGGGTTGAGTGGTTCTGACCCTATGGGTCTCACAAGTGGGGTCAGAGTTATTTTGGTAATTTCACAATTACCACAAAGGGTAATTTAACAATAAGGACCCTATAAATATTCCAAGAAATAAAATAAAAATAGTTCCAAATAGGAAAAAATAAGGATTCCAACTCCTAGTTTTCTGGAATTATTAAAAACATTTTGGTATGAATAAAAATTCCAAGTCAAATATTGAAATTAAATAAATACTTTAAATTGAGTAAAAATAGTCTAAAAATCTTTTAAGCCTAAATAATATTTCTTAAAATATAGATATTTTATTTTCAACTTGAAAACAGACGCTTTGATGTGTGCTTTGTATTCTTCTTGAATTGTATGAAAATTCTAAAGTGCAATTTATAGAAGTTATATCAAAAGTCTAAAGTGAAATTCAATAAAATCCTAAAAAGGGAAATTCACATAAAATTCAAAGCAATTCAAATTAAGATAAATTGAAATTCAACACATGAAGAATTTGCATTCATATAGTTACAATAGATCATTAATTGGTTTTAGCGAAGCTTTGCCTTTATTGGACAATGATTGTTATTTTTAGAACCCGAGCTCAATGGTCAAGTAGAACCTTCTAACTGCATTACATCATAGTTATCATGCAAGTTCAACCATTGCATATGAATTGCAAGTCAAAATCTTGCAAATCCTTATATTTTATATTAAAGACTTTTCAAAAGCTTTACAAATGAAGAGCAAAAAAATATTGTTTTATTGAACGAAAAGCTTCACAAATGAGAAATCACGATGGAAGATATTTTGTTTATTGGGGAAAATTATTTAGAACATATACAATAACTGTAGTTAGTTATTCCACTACTAGATATCCCCTTTTAACCGAGGGCCAAAATACCGTCGAATATTTAAGTTCACCCTCGGATACACCGATATCCGACGGTACACCGTCGAAAACCTCCCGTCGGATATGCTCGGTCGGCCATTACACTAATAGAGGTACCATAGGCTAATATATTTGTCGATGGTAATAAGCCGACGGTCAACCATCGGACATGTTCTGGTCACAATCCGCCTCCCAGAAACTTGATGAAGATAATAGCCGACAGTTACCAGTCGGTTATATATTATGCGAGAGTTAGTGTCTCCCATCGGCTTTTGTACTAATAGAAATTAATTATAACCAATAGAACAAATAAATTATGGATTACTATGACGAGGGGATAGCTATAGCAGTTAGCAACATCTCTTTCTAAATTTTCGACAGTCTAAAATATTTCATCCTATGGAAAATTAGGCCCATTTGGTTTCCGATTCAGCTCTTGTTATATTTCACCCATGTCAGCCAAAGATCTGTAAATCCACGTTGTTGTATTTGCATTGATTTTAGCATGTGTATTTTACACATCCGAGAGATAAAATACACCGATAACAACCAAATAAATTCGGCATTGCAAAGATTTCACCGATTGCAAATAAAAAATACAGTACAAATGTGAATACAATTACAAGATCTAGTGCATCTTGACTGGATCTGAGGAAGGCAAGCCCGAGGCGGACTAATATGGTAGCAAGTGAGATAGTTGGCGGCGAAGCCACGCCTTGGCTCCTGGTTCTGGCGGCAGATGACGAACCTCCGGATCCAGCACCTCCAAGATGCACAGGTGGCCTGCTCAGCTCGCTCTTGGCATTATCGTCGCTGCATCCTACAAAGAAACGAATACTGAGACACACTGAGAGAGAAAGAGAGAAACATGGAACAGAACTACCAACTACTCCCTCTGTTTTAAAATATAAAATGTTTTAGCTTTGTGAAGCAAATGTATCTAGACTTGTTTTAGTATGTAAGTTCACTCAAGTTTGGTGTGAATCTACACACTAAAACAAATTTAGATACATTTTCTTTACAAACTTAAAACATCTTATATTTTGAAACTGAGGGAGTATATTCATTTGTTACCATGAATCCAGTCCTACAAAGACTTTGATCTTGTAGTCGTGGCCGCTGCATGTCTCGGCTATTGACTCCAATTAGGACAAACGGAAATCTGCTGCAATTTAGAAGATCCTAGTACTCCCTCCGACCCATATTAATTGACTTGGATTTGGCAAAATTTTGATAAATTTAAACACTATTTAGTATATAGGTTCATCTAAAATTTGACAAATCAAAGTCAATTAATATGGTCCGAAGAGAGTACAACAATTGATTAGTAGTTCGAGATGATGAATCCAATCTATGTACGCAAATCAAAGATGAGAGGCAGTTGAAAAATATGACCATGTGCCAGACCCACCCGCCATCGATCTGATCTAGTAGCGCCATGGCCATGTGTACGAGGACACAAACCACAGACGGTGAATTAATAACAATGAGATTACCTCGCTGAAGGATCTGTAGATTCGGCGTGCTCCAACCTAGTAATAGTAATGCGCATATGGAGATTGGAGTGGCGCCGTCCCCTGGGCTCTGGCACCTTGTGCGGCACGACGTTGGTTGAGGACGGGAACATCTCGAGTTCGCAGGAGGGACGCGCATAGTGGGGGCGAAGATAAGATGAGCACACAGTTTATATATTTTTCGCAAAAAAACACGGGGTTTATCCTTCGTTCACGCGCCTAAATATCCGCCCGTGCCGTGGGAATCATTTAAATTCGAACCATCTGGGTGCGAAGGCCCCGCGTGCGTCTCCAAAAAATTATTTATCTAAGTTATAAGATAAATTTGAATAACAAACTAAGTAAATATGAATTATGACATTATACCAGGTACCAATGTTTACTTGGAATGATTCTAACATTTACATACATTTTATTTTACTTTCTTTTAATAGTGCACACAGTTGGGCATTAGCATAAATAGCCGAGAGTTAGATCCTCCCTGTCGGGTAATGGGCTGTACCGTCGGTTATTAGCAGACATATCCGACAGGTTTTCGATAACCGTCGGTCATCAGCATATTAGCCGACGGCCTGTCGGTTATCTAAATTCACCGTCGGAAATCTAGGGATTTCTAGTAGTGTTCGAAACCTTCGTATAAAACACGTTGACCACTAATCTTGGAACGAGACGAGTGAGAGTATTCATTTAGATGACTAGGTCAGGCTACATTCCTAGAGAGGAATGGTAGTGGGTGGAAGTCTGTAACGTTTCCATCTTGTACTGCAAGATGACGACTCTAGTTTCTTAGCTGAATAACATTCCAAAGAGCGGTCTTTGACCGGGTTTAATTCAACGTGTAGGTTACTGAATTTGGTAGTGCTCGACATGACTTGGAGAAACTTGGTAACATGCCTCACACCTAAGGAAGTGTAAAAAGTGAAATACGGCCAATGACGATTTGTGGGAAAAGAGCGTATCTTTTGAGAGTGTATAAATATGACGTGTTACTCCCTATCCGTGAAATGAATTGCGAACGCATCGCAGAAATAAACTTCATAAAGTTCTAATAAATCCTGAAGACTGGCGTAAACTAAAACTTATCTTTTTTTATAACTGTTTTCGAAAACTAATGAAACTGGGACGATTGATTCCATGGTTACACATCACACACCACATATAGGATTTTGTTGAGTATGCTCGTACTCAAATTATTTTTAAATCCTTGCTATACTTTATGCACCATGAATATATGGATGTATGCACCATGATACCTATATACTTGACAATTTATTCTAGGGAAGTAGCTTCATTCATTTAGCTAATATGTGTGTTGATGCCGGGGAGACTATGGTTTTCATGGTGTCGCTCATCATGGTGACGGCTTAAGGATCTTCTCACAAAAAAAAGTTGAACAATAAAAATGGATAGCTATGCTTGCAATGGATATGATTGGAGACATGGGGAGTTGGCCAAGCAGATCAACAAGCCTATGTCCAGGAGTGCGACAGCGGCAAGGCCATCCCCATCCATGTTGTACTCGTCAGGATGTAGCCCGCTAGCTATTTGTTGAAATGCCCCAGCGATGGTTCACACGGAGAAGAACTCCAACTTCCTAACAGAGAAGAACTCCAGATGGATTGCAAAAGAAGCAAGCGTGCAGATAGCCCAACTACGCGAAGTGATAAGAAGCCCAGGCCCCAGGAGCCGATGGCAAGCGTGCAGATAGCCCAACTACGTGAGGTCATGCGCTCCGAGATACTCTTTTGGGAAAGGTAAATTTACTGACCCTAGTTTGATCTATGTACGTGCTAAGCTAGCCATCTTTTGATTCTTACTCTTCCTGTGTTCATAGTAGTGATCAATTAATTTAATGGTCTCTGCGTGAAGGGGCAAAACATCAAGAGAACTTGGCGGTGTGTGGCGACAACAACAACTGCATCATGTGGTACTGATGTAGGCCGGTAATTCATAGGTTAGTATGCATGTTTGTTCTTCAATGGCAGATTCATATATTTAAAAACAAAGTGTCCTTATTGTCATGTATTCAGTTTGGCATTAAAGCTAGGGAGATCTCAGTTTACAAGGTGATTTCTGATTGCATTAATTCATTCTATGTGGCTTCTCTTACTACGCCAAGTGTTGCATTTAGTGAAAGAACCATCTACTTGCCGGAATTTATTACATGTGGCAGTGCAATCCATTCATGTACTACTGAAAGTACCATTGATTATTCATGTTATATTGCAAACTTGTACTCAGTCCTGTTCTTGCAGTGGATCACTACTTGTGATGGCTACATTACAAAATCCAATTATCGAGACTTCGTGGGAGAGCATTATTTTTGAGGATCATACGAGGAAGTGGTAGTAACTCAAACATGTATTTTTAGTGTTATTATTCGAAAAATAGTGTTTTGTGTTAATCTTGGTATGCTTAGAAGTAAAAAGTTGAAAGACTTGGATTGACAGATTCAATTACAATCATTATCTTCTTTACTTTCTCTCGTTAGCAAAATCTTGACATGGTATTGTGTTACTAGACACTTGACATACGTCGCAGGGTATGATCCAACTCTATTTGACAATTCGTTGCTAGAATTCTTTGAGATGAGTCGTTGCTCCTATGAATACCGAGCACTGCGGTAGCTCAGCAGCTGGAGCCCTCTATAACTGAACAGAGACACAAATAACCGACACGCGGGGAGACAAAGAACTACCAGCCAAACTATGCTCTATGCTCGGGTAGCATAACTTGTATATGTCATGCATGCATGTGTTCAAGACGAATGTTAGCATAACTTGTATATATATGTCATACATGCATGTGTTCATAATAAATATGTCACGTATAGTGGATTTGCAAGTGCAGCTGCAAGAAACAGTAGTGACCGCTTTGATTAATGCTGAAAAGTTAGCATACAAGCTGAATTTACTCAACCATTTGCTTGCCAAGTTGTGTACTTCTGCATCTATTATTAAATATAATGATAATTTGCTTTCATTTTCCTTTCTGTGCAATTTTGTGAAGGTGCCTTGCCGATGACTTTATAAAGCATGGTATCTCTGTTTGGACTATATCATTTTTTATAGTTCGCGATGATCTTTGAGAGGTAGAAAGAGGGGCATGCAAGCTTCCTTCGAAATTATATACCTGGTTCTATGTGTTTTTGGCGATAATCTCATGTTTCCCATTTGACATGGTATCAAGTGATTCGGGTTGCTTAGATCTGGTATGTGGTGAGATGGAAGTGATCTGGCGGCAATGGCAATGACACACTTCAGAATGGATCAATCAATTAAATAAGTAAATACAGATTAAGATGAAAGGACGAATTAGGGCGAGGATATGCAGGGCGATCAACTTTCGTAGGAATTTTTTTGTCACACTGATGTTTAATTTTAATCCAAAAGTTTGATTTTTTTTTCAATCCCGTTGCAACGCACGGACACATTTCCTAGTAAACTTAATAAAGTTCTAATAAACCCTGAAGACTGGCGTAAACTAAAACTTATATTTTTTTAAAACTGTTTTCGAAAACTAAGGAAACCAGGACGATTGATTCCATGGTTACACATCACACACCACATATAGGATTTTGTTGAGTATGCTCGTACTCAAATTATTTTTAAATCCTTGCTATACTTTAAGAGTTATGAAACAGAGGATCAAGATCAAACTAATGACGAAGGAGAGGTTTACTACGAGGAGTCGGATCTTTTAGGATGCATTGATGGAATAGATTCTGGTATAAAATATGAAGTAGAATATGAAGACACCAAAACAAAAGCGTAGTTTGTAGGCTAGAGTAAATGAGCCGAGCAAACTAGACCAAGCTAAATAATTTGCTGAGCTCTAATGGCACTATCTATAGTGGTGCCATTGACGGTCAAGCTAATTAGTTTTCTTTCAAATTCAAATCTGAATCCTTTTTAGACCAAAGAGGACATCGAATCTTTTGTATTCTTTTGCTTGATATGATGAACACGTAAAGTTGTGGACCTGCAATGTTTCTGTTGTATCACTCTAAAAGATGTAATATTATGTCAATGACTTATACACTATAAGGTATAGTAATGTGCTGGGTCACCGCAGAAAGCCCGGCCCAGATAAGAGGAGAACACGGGTAGAGCCAAACATAAACTAGGACAAATTTTTGGCATTGCTCGTGTGTTAGGACAACTTGCTTCGGCCCATTGTAGACGGCTTTAACTCTAGTGGATTCTGTAATCTAGGTCACTCTATGCAAAAGGGTCCTACAACTACAAATCCGGTATGCCTCATAAGCTGAACGGCGCGGAAACACCAATGCTTCATACTGAGATTCTTCCTGTGAAGCAAGCGGTTAAACTTTCCTCTAATAATAATGCTTCACTCCATGATAAACCCACGCATGGAATAAAACGGCCAGGCATTGAAATCCCGTGGTTTGTGGCGAATGCAACCATACTCCTACAGACTAGTACAGTACTGACTACTGACCACCATACTCCTCGGGTCACCTACTCCTAGAGCGTTTCCTCAGGCCGATAGCTGAAGCTTTAAACCGAGGCGACGAGATACACTGCAGGTCTGCAGCCGTGGCGACGGATGGATCGACCGGCAAGAGCGGCAGCGATGGCCGGCGGGAGGGGCGAGCAATTAAATTCCGGCGTTTACTACTAGCTGCGCTGCGCGCCCTTACTGCGCCTCCCGCGGCGCTGCTGTGCTCTACCTAGTCGCGCGCTCCCCTTAAGTTTACATTCAATATTTTGATCTGCCACACCTACAAGCGCCGATGCTCGGCCCCTCGCCATTTGCTTCCCCCGCCTCCGATCGATCGATCCCGTGGAAAAATGGAACCAAGAGCCCCCAAATAAAACTCGTTCGTCTCGTTACATCCTCGCCTCTGTTCCACATTCTCCGTGCATAGTTCCGGGCTGGGAAAGCGAGGAACCCAATAATCCATCCTTCACGTACGTACTACCAGACGACGAGGAATTGAGGATCACGACTGCCCTGTACAAAGACAACAGTACGTACACAGACATCAATCCGTCTACCGCTACAACCAGTACGCAGACTCGAACAACCCTGGACCGAGTAGAGTAAAAAAGTTCGCAAAGGGAATAATGGATCACTTGCACGAGAATTACCTCAACCGTACTGCTCGATTCCTCTGCTGCAGCACACGGCGCAGCATCTGTTTCATAACCGGAAGTTGTATTATTTGGGGAAAACGGTAGATTTCTTTTTCCAGAAAAACAGAAGAAGAAATCTTGTGCGGCAGGTAGTTAATGTGGACCGATTGAGTATCTCGGCGTGTTGGATCATCAAGTCGTGGCACCTGCCCGGATGGATGGATGCACGCAATTAATCGGCTAGCTAGCTGATTCAATTCAATTCAATTCAATTCAATTGAATTGAATTCAATTCATTGCCGTGACAAGAGAAAGACGGCAGCAAACATATTGCGCTTCAATACACGAGAGGACGGTTCGTTGCATCGGCCATCCGCAGAGTAAATGCACCATCCATCCATCGACCGACCGAGCTACTACTACTACAAGCATTCAAACTCTTATTTCCTTCCGTCCCCCTGTTCCTGATCGATCGATCGATCGGTTCTCTTTCCAGATTAGCTCACGACACACTTTTATCTATCTACGCGCGCGCATCCGGACGACGCTGCATGCATCTTTCAGCTAACTTGACAGCATGCACCAGAACCACCAGATCGAACAACGGCGGGGTCCTGACGGAACTGGCCACCGGAAATCCAAGTCCAGGCGGCAAGCCCACCGGAGTACGTGCGTAATCGATCAGCTGTGCCTGGGTCGTCGCGTAGACGCATGCAGCGAGCGAGGGTTTGTCGGCCATACTGACATGTAAGCATGTGCTGAGTAGCTATTTTGTGCATGGAAAATTTGTTGGCGATGCACTTGCTAACAGTAAAGCTAATGTCCCTGCCGACGACCTCTACGGGTCTAAAGTATATATCAATATGATGGCGATGCAACAGTCTTATTTCGTCTCATCAGCTGAGGGAAAACTATGTTGCAAGAACCCACAATAGCTAGCGTAGCATGCCAAATAATAAATTTTGTGCTGACCAACAACCAACCAACTTTCAACATTGCATGGTCGTAGTAGGCCACTCGATCGCAATATTACATGCACGGACAAGTGACACATACCAGAAGTTGCAGACTACATTTATATACGCACTTAATTATATCTACGTCATACATTCATTCATACTCCCTACTAGTACTACTAGCACCGATCGATCGATCGCCATGACGACCACTCTCCCAACTCCCCGGCCGGTTCAATAGTCTCATAAGAGTACGTACATGTGAACAACGATATTAATTATCATTGTTTATTTCTTACGTACGTACGTACACGCTCGGCCGGAGCGCTACATGGTCGGTCGGTCACGTACTACATGGGTGTGCACTGTAACGGTACTCGTGCTCCACTTATGCATGCACCACGACGAGACGATCGATCGATTGAAATGGTAGCTTGATCGGGTTCTTCGTTCATAGAGCGTAGCTAGTCCCTGCAGCAGAGCAGCTGGAGGCCGAGCTTGAGCGGCGCTGGCGCCGGTGGCGGCGGCAGCGGCGAGGGGGACGCGGCGCCCCGGCCTGTGGGGTGCAGGAACTTGCAGTTGGGGCAGGCCGGGCACGCGCGGCTCATCATGACCAGCATGTGGCACCGCACGCACACGGCCGCGACCATCTCCATGCCGCCGGCCGCGTCCTCGCGATCGGCCGCCGCTGGCTTCGCCTGATCAGCGGCCGGCCTGGCCTTCTTCTCCTCCTTGACGGGCGAAGGACGCCGCGGCTCGAACGCAAGGTTGAGGTCCAGGTCCAGCCCCAGCGGCCCGCAATTCCCGGCGTCCTCCTCCTCCACCGCCGGCATCGCCGCGGCGCCAGCCCGTCTCGGGTCCTTGGACGTCCTCTTGTGCGTCCTGGTGTTGTAGTAGTGGATCTGCCCAGACTGCAGGACACGCAAATGAAAGCACAAGTACGTTAGGAACACACACAAATTATAGTAGAGTTCTATGCACGATCGAGCGATCAGAGTACTCCGCAGTCCGCACCTTGATGTCGAGGCAGCGTTGCCACTCTAGCGGGAGCGGCGCGGCGTCGAAATTGAGCTCGATCCCGTCGGTGTCGTCGGCGTCGTCGCCGTCCCGCTTCCGCTTCTTGCTGGTGGCGGTGGACGTGACGACGCCGGTGTCGAGGAAAGAGAGGCACGGGGGCCGCCTGTTGGCCTCCGCCGGCAGGAGCGCCGACTGCAGGGACACCATGCCCTGTTCTAGCTAGCTGTTGCGGTTGCACTTGCACTTGCACGCAGGACGCTGCTGGCCCGATCCGGTGCGGAGGGATAATAGAGCGAGCTCGATGGATCGCGTACTTGGTGGCCGCTTCGGTCGGATGGATCGTTTCCTATCTATCTACCTGAGTTTGGAGCCGGAGGAGTAAGTGCGCGGCGCTGTGTCTGGATTCTGGCGGGGAGGGGTTTATATAGGCAGAGGGAGGGGGAGAGAGAGAGGAGAGGATAGAGGGGGAGGAGGCGAGTGTTCTGTTCAGGAGGGGCCGGGCCGGAAATTTAAGAGCACGGAAGTGGTAGCCAGGATCTTTAAGGGGACACACTGCCACCGGGCCCACCAGATGTTCACAACACTTACTACTGGTCAGGCCAGTGCAGTGCAGTACGCTCCGCTCCGCTCCGTCATCACTCCCTCCCCCTCCCTAGCTAGCTGCACCACCACACCGCAATATATACACTCCATGCATGGTCGCCTACACTTGGCTCATCGCATGTTATACACCCACTTTCGCCGCCGGAGCCGGTTCCGCGCGGCCATGACCTCGCTCTCCCTGCCGGCGGGCCGGCCGGTCAGCAGCTCTCCCGGCCGGCCATTACTGTCCGTGATGATGCGCCCCGGGCCGTCCGTACGCGGAGGATCGATGGCCGGACCGATCGATCGCTCTCGGCCATCACATGCAGCGCCTTAACAGCTGATGCTGCATGGGCTCTTTTGCAGTTACACATCATTGTTAAGCTCGCCATCAGGGCTAGCTCAGCAACCATTAATCCATCCCCTTCCTTCCTTCTAGGCTTGCCCTGTGGGACGGGCGTTCAGGCAGCCTGACGCGACGGCTGATCATCCATCGGTCGAAAGCCGGTATTGATTACGGGCCGGCCGGGGGCTTAACCAAAAAGCCCTTCATTTAAGTGGCGCCGGCCGCGCGATCGACTTAACTTTCAGTTGGGGCTGTGGAGTGGGGAGGCGATCGCCACACGCGCGACCGCATTCATCACGCCATGGAAATGGTTATCAGGTTGGAACAGTGTAGTACTCCTAGCACTAGTACGTACTAGTGTGCTAGTAGAGGGAATTAATTGAAAGATCATGCATGTCCGTCGTCGATACAAAACAATCTAAGTACTGAGCTCGATCGATAGGTACGTAGTCCGTTGCAGGAAGGCTCTTGATTAACTTGCCTTCATCTTCATGCAGGGTGGCGCTAGCTATCGATCTTATAGCCCTGTCATGTGCCATCTTCTTCCCCTCTCTGCTTTACCCTCCTTCGAAGCAAGGTGGTTGAGAGGGAGGCAATTAATCAGCAGTAGTAGCCTCCTGCTTCGAGTACGTACTCGTACGTAGTAGGAGCATTAGTAGGGAGCGTACGAAATGCTGCGTGCACAGGGCGTAGCCGAGCAGACGTGCGCGCGGGTACTACAAACACTTCAATTGCGTAGGAGCAGTAGCTAGGATCGCGTATTTGAGTACGTACTGTATAGGAGGAGGGGGAGTAACTCCGCCCATGCTTACAGGCCGGGCACACACGTAGGCACAGACTGACCTAGTACGTACTCCTCCTCCTACCACAGAGGCAGCGAGCCAGCTGGGCTGCTTTCAAAGCGGTATATCTATCTATCTTAGCTCTGACCTTGAGGAGGCCGCAGTAAGTAATTCAATGTGCAATATGTAGCTGCTCTCCTGGCAGGCAGGAGCGCTTAAATGATCGATCGAGAGCGAGGATTCGCAGCAACAAATTCAATTCTGCTCCTAACAAACCACCCCCTGTTAATTGCTTTGCTTCCATGCGTAAGCTCAGCGGCATATATACCAGGTAACACGAAGTAAAACGTTTTACTATCTAGGGTTTCCGCGGAGGCGATCTAAGGCGACTTGCTCCTACCCTCGTCCGATGCCGCTGGTTCCCCTACCCATCATCACCTGCCGCTAAATAGGCTACATGGTGACGGAACCTTAGATCGGCTAACTGGCCCGCATTAGCTAGGTCTTCGAGTTCTTCGTCTCAAGTGTAGGGTCATTGGCGTCGATGAAAAATAAGTCATTTAGCCGCTCTAAATCGGTGTTTTTTTCGAATGAGCGTCGAAGGGCTGAAGTTGGAGTTGGTGGAACCTTAGGTGGTTCTCGGAAAAAGATAGTGGTTCTAATGAATCAAAAATTTGGATTATACATCTTTTATCTTTTTAATTTGCAGTTGGCGTTGGACCTTGGGCCTGGCAATGACAAACATTTATCTACGATGGCAGCGTTCAGTGGAGGGTATGATGGGAGGTTCCGCCTCCCCCCCCCATGAGTAATGTCTTCGTCAGACGACTTGCTATTTTGGTGTCCCCCGTCTTAGTTTGGCCAGAGCTCACATTATCTTCTAACTCTTCATCGTACTAGCTTTTCCTGGGTGGTGATCTATCGAGATCATGGTCACCGACATTTTCTGGTCTAGGTCGACGACTTCCCGTCCAATGCTTCTACAAGGGCCTAGGTTTTTTTAATATTTTTTCGGCAAGAGATTTGCCACACTAGGCGGCCTAGAGGCGAGATCGAGCTTTGCTCATGTTGTGTCGTCGAGAGCCGTCAACAGTGATGCAAAGGGAAGATGGCTTGTACTTTTCAAGGACTTGTGTTTTTCTTAAGGGTGTTATTGTGAGGATGGGTTTTAGATAATATATGAATTCATAACTCGAGCGACTCCGGAGGCCCCCTTCCCCAACCCTAAACTCTCCCCTAGCCCCTTGTCCCCCTGGCCGCTGCTGCCGACGCCGACGGTGGTGGCGGCGCCCATCTCTTCATTCCGACGGTGGGAAGGGGAAGTGTCTGAGGCAGCGCTGCATGGGGGTAGGTGGAGCACCAGCGAAGGGCATAGGGAGGCGCGACTGGGTGGCTGATGTCTGAGGTACTCCAGCGGAGAGGCGACGGGGAGGCGGCGGTGTGCCGCCGGAAGGCGCGCGATCTGGGCCTAGATCCCAATCTAGACCATGATCTGCGGGTTAAAGGGCCTAGCTTGGGCTTTGGTGGTGGGTGCTGGTGATGGTCTCGGTCACGCCGGCGATCCTGCAGCCAAGTTCTTGTCGTCCCGTCCTATTTTTCCCTTGCCTGCTGGATGGTTACTGACGTCATGGGGCTACGAGTCTTGCGAATAAAGGTGGTTCTCCTCGGGTTTCTACCACACCAAGACAAAGATATGCTGGCTGCATGTCCTCGTGTTCTGGTCTGGAACGGCGTGTTTCAAAAGGCTCTGTCGGCGAATTCCATGGGCGACTATGCCTGGAGATTGCTGGATAGAAAGGAATTTGGTTGTGCATACCCATATTTTTTCTGGCCATTTGGTTTTAGAGGGAGTGTTGCGAAGCTCTACTATTGGTTACCATCAGGTGTCATGTCCTCGACGATCCATGGTGAAGTCAGATATAGAGAATTTCATGAAAGCAGAGACAAGAGGGCTAGTGATGCTGGTTTGAGTCTTCCGGCGCGTGGAGCTGGCTTGGTGATCTGTGACTTGCAGCAGTGACTGTTAGTGGGGGCGGCAGCATAGGAGAGGTTCATAGTCTTACATTACAGGATGAAAATCCAAGATCTGGCATTATTTGGGTTGTGCCTGCAATGGTCTTGTTAAAGACATTGTTTTGTGAGCGCGGATTTACTCTGGGGTGAAAACCTATGATCGATGATCAGGACGATGATGACGCTTGTGCACTGTTTCCTTTTGGAGGCGTCGCTTTTAGAGAGGATGGATTTCTGCTGCTGTATTGGTGGTGGTTGGTCGTTGTTATAAGACATAGATAGTTGTAACGAGACTTTTTTTTTGTAATTTTTCTTTTTTTTCGGCTGCGTGCATCCATGATACCAATACGATAATGTGTTATCGTGAAAATTGGGTGTAATTAGTATCTCACGATATTTATATATGTTTCTTTTTTTAAAAAAATAACTTCGTAACTTTTCATAAAAAACTCACCATATATTACCATGCCTCCTATCGTGTCACCGAAGCTTCCATCTACACAGTTTCTACCTCTACGTCGGCGATCGAGGGCGGACGGAGGTACACGTGTGGCCTCGAGGTCCGGCGAGGCGCGAGGAGGTCGATCGGAGCACAGTTGAGGCCGGATTCAATGCGGCTACCTCTTCTCATAACTACAACTTCCAAATTTGGGTCGCCAAGCGGATTTAAGGCGGCCCAACAGCCCGCTTTTAACCACGGGAGATTTAAAACGAGGGTGGTGGAAATAAATCCATCTCCGCCAACCCACCCGTCTCGCGCTTTAAAATCCTGCAGGGGGGAATTTACGGGGCTGCCCCTGCCCCTGCCCATCGTCCGTCTCTGGCCGACCCCATGAAATTAGCTGCGTGGCCTTTATGGCCCTGTCCCGTCCGTTGGATTGCCATGATGATGGCTGCTGGTGCTGGGTGGTGGTGCAATGCGATGCAATAGCTTCTCTGCTTCATCCTACCTCGCCTACTGCTCCGTAGCGCGTACGAAATTTCTAGCGTGTACCAGGAGAGTGGTACAGGGCATCTACACAGCCATTGTAGAGAAAATTGCACACAACACCAATGTTTGGTGACAAAGTTGCACAGAACACAGAATTAAAATTATTTTTGCAGCTAACCCTAACTTTTGGTGTAATGTGTTGCAGCTAGCTCAAATACATGTTTTAGGGCCATTAATAGTGTATTTGACATGTGGATCTCATTTTTTATACCGTGTACCATAATTATACACGCCTTTAAAAAAAGGGCAACATGACAGTAGAAAAGATAGACAATATGCATGTACAAAATATTGTGGTATACAATTTTCTATTGTTATGCTATCCATTTTAATATACTCCCTCCGGTCCATATTAATGGCCCAACTTTATTTAGATTTATATGTATCTAGTTTAGTATTTGGACTAGATCCATTCGTATCTGCACAAAGTTGAAAGCATTAATATAGTCCGGAGAGAGTACTAAAAAAAATAGGAAGATGTTTTTCTGAGACACAACGTTACACATTAGGGTGGCAATATACAGTTTCTATTTAATTAGGGAATTGCATAATTACATGACACCAAACTTCAAAAAAAATGTTTTTACAATTATTTTATGTCTTAACATAAATACATACAAAACAAAAGATTATTTCTTGTCGCTTCTCGACATATCAAAACAATGTCTTCGGATTTGTGAGGACCACCTTGCTACTATTGCAGTATATAGTTTTTTTAAATCATATAATTACTGAATACCGTATAAAAATATGGGTCCACGCATCAAATACATTGTTAATAGGTCTAAAACATGTATTTGGGCTAGCCGCAACACATTACACCAAAAGTTGGGGTCAGCCGCAAAAGTAGTTTGTTTCTGTGTTCTGTGCAACTTTGTCACCAAACATTGGTGTTATATGCAATTTTCTCGCCATTGTAGACTACATTTATGAAAACGGTACGGCTGTACCGGTGTATACTAATTTGATGGATGATGAATTAATATGGAGCACATAATACTAGTATATGTGGTCAGATTTTGTTTTGAATGAAGGGATTTCTTCGTTATGTGGTAATGTGTGATAATTAATTACAAAACCCCTTAAACCCTAAAAGCGCAAGAGGTGCTCGAAGAGTAATGGGCATCCTGTCGAGCTTACAAGCAGTGTCCTGATTGGGGCACGCCGTCGCCTGACTTGACGATGCTAGAAGCGCTGACAATTGATGAAGGTAGTTTCATCGAGAGATCAAGGTAGATGGAAGAAAATGATGATGTGGAGAGGAGTCGGTAATATAGCAAGGAAGGGATCCAACATTAGTTGATTCAGTGGAATTAGTAAACTGAATACTATACTAAACCATTGTTCATGGATAAATGATCATAGCTGAACTCGTAATATAAATGAAGATGACCCCAATCGGAATCCATTCATATATTTGTACATGGATGCCAAGAAGAGCATGACAGGGGTCGGGGTGGGGGAAGGAAGACAAAGGTGTGAGGACGAAGAAAGAAGATGTGACATGCCGTAAAACTAGAGTAACTTGGTCACAACTGTCGCACTCTAGGGGCATCCAAAGGTAAATAAACATCGTCTATACGTTTAATGCGCCTACAATCTCGATGAGTCCACGAGATGATTATCACTCATATTCTTTTAACACCCAGATGTGCGGATGACATAACAAATTAAAAGCATATACTTCCTCTGCTCCAATATAATCTACATTTTACATCTTAAGAAAAATTAGCAAGTTATGTAATAGTAGATATATAAACAACCAATGAACCAATTCAAGATGGATAGGAATTAATGACGTTCAATAAATAGAGCAAGATTGTTTCATTTTCTATGTGGTAGTAGTTGATTATCGGTAATGCAATTATTGTTAGAATGTACTCCCTTCGTTTAGGATTATAGGTCACGCACAGTTAACTAGGTTATCAATTTAACCAACAAAATATAAATAGAATAACACAAAAATTATACCATTAGAAACTTTAGATGCTATATTTTAAATAGTATAATTTTTATACTATATAACTTATATTTTATTAGTCAATTAACGATCAAGGTATACGCGTAGGACTTATAATCCCAAACAGAGAGAGTACTACACTATGAAATAAGTTTTATTTTAGTAGCATTGTGAAATGGAGGGAGTAATTTAGTATGCAAATTGCACCTAAAAAGAGTACACGACAATTTGGGAACATTTCATCATCATTGTGGAGCTTAATTTCACATTGACCGGCATGCGTGGGGTGCATTACGTTGATATACTTTACTCTTGCCAAGATTGGGCCATGCAGACGCCTCCACTCCAATCACTTTCATCTGCTAACGTAGGGTATCAATCGATCTTCACACATCCCCCGGGTGTTCCCTCCGAACGGCAAAGATCTCATCAATGTTTACACGAATTTGTGCGATGGCGGTGAAAGCCGGTCAGTGCGACGGTTTTGTGTAGGTAGAATGAATGCTGCCATGATATCATCACCAGTTCCCCTTTTGAAGATCCCCAGAATGCTAGAACAAGTAGTGTGCGGCATGGACCTCTAGTAGCTCGAGGTGTATTTAGGAGCTGGACACACAGGTCAGAGGTGTAATTGCTGTGGCAGATGCTGACGATGGGAAATAAACACAAGGGGTCGGACGGAAACGCGAAAAGAAGCAAGTTTCAGTTAAAGAGGTTGCCGTGTTCCGGAAACGCCAAACTATACGAGTGAGCGAAATGGATGGAAATAAGGTAATTTTTTTTAAAATAAACTCTTGGCAAAACTATTTTACAGAAATAATCTCCTTGGCTAGCATCTGACACGTGGGAGATATACCCCACATGGAATAGCGCCGGTCAGACAGGGGCTAAACCAGCTGCAGCGTGTCATAGCAGGGCCAGTTCAAGCCCCACCCAGCCCCGGTTCTAACCCATGGCAGGGTTGTGCCATGGTCAAGGACTCAGGCGAGAGGGAGGCCCATTTTTTTTTAGCGCTAAACTATAAGGGCCTAGAAAAAATAGCCACGAGTGAGATCGACCGACGATTCGACGCGGAACCAAAACGGCAAAACAGCAAAACCAAAACGTTGCCCTGCGCCCCTGCATGCCGCGATCGCGGTTTCCTCTCTCTCTCGCACTCGCGGTTTCATCGCCACTCGCCACGCCGCAGACACGCAGACGCAGGGCGCAACGCGGCACAGCGCCCGCGACCACGCCCAGCACCCCCTCCCGACGCGGCTGCGTCTTTCTCTGCAACTCTGTCGCGCTGCCTGGGGCCTGCGGCCTGCCTGCTGGCTGCGCGCCCTGCTACCTCTGCGGTGAAGTGTTCTGCCCTCAGTAACTTAGATCATCGACAGACTGTAAGTTTATCTGTTTATGTCTAATTCCTTCTTATCAATCCCTGATTTAATTCTTCTAATTAATCTCTCGATTCGGTGTTACGATCTTTGATATAAATTCCATCACAATCTTTGATAGGTGTTACGATGGGGAAGCAATTGTCGTGTGCTGCGAAAAAGAAGAAAAGAAAGAGAGAGAATCAGCTTATTGATTCACAAAGAGGTGCTTTAAATAAGTTTTTTCTAATAAAAAGTAGTGTTGATGTCAAGAATAATAATCAAAGGCAAGAATCTGATCTCAGAGAAGATGATAAGAATAATTCAAATGCAAACTTTGAGATCAATGAATAATCCTCGGAAAACGGTAAATAACTAACTAGCGTCAATTTTTCGATCTTTTGTAAATAAGTAACTAATTACAATCTTTTGTTTGCCATGCAGATGTTGATGTTGATGTTAATGTTAATGAGGACAATATAGGGGAAGAACACGATGCTCCCTAGTGGTGATAAAAAATCCCTGGAAAATGATAAATAAATAACTAGCATCAATTTTTTGTTTGCCATCTTTAAGTAAGTAAGTAAGTAATTACAATCTTTTGTTTGCAATGCAGATGCTCCTAATGGTGATGAGCAAGATGATTCTCTTTCATCTATCTATGATCCTAGAACATGGAATAATCTTGATAATTGCAAAAGGGATATTTTAATCTAAAAGGGGCCTGTGAGAGAATTGGGTCTGAAGTTTCCTAAGGATGACAAAGGTAGACTTTTTCTTATGAATACTACTCTAGAAAGTTAGCCAATTGTGAGGTTGTTGATAGAAAGTGGTTGGTTTACTCCAAAGAGGTGGACAAAGTTTATTGTTTTTGCTGCAAATTGTTCAAATCAACAAATAATAAGTCATTGCTAGCATCCAATGGATTAAGAGATTGGCAGCGTCTTAGTCCAAGACTCAAAGATCATGAGAAGAGTGTTGAGCATTTGATAAACATGAATACATGAAATGAACTAAGGTTGAGGTTAAGCAAAAAATCAAACAATTGATGATGACATGCAACGGTTGGTTGCAAAGGAAAAAGAGCGTTGGCGACAGGTTTTGCAAAGAATGGTTGTTGTAGTGAAGTTTCTTGCAAAACATAATTTGGCCTTTCGAGGATCAAATGACAAGTTGTATCAAGATAGTAATGGAAATTTTCTAGGCACGGTTGAAATGATTGCCGAATTTGATCATGTGATGCAACAACATATTAGGCGCATTCAAAGCAATGAAATTTATCATCATTATCTTGGCCACAACATTCAAAATGAGTTGATTTCTCTCCTTGCCAATGCCGTGAGAAAGGTTATGTTAAAGATCATCAAGGGTGCCAAGTATTTCTCTGTTATCTTAGATTGTACCCCGGATGTGAGCCATGAAGAACAAATGACGCTAATTGTGGTCAATATATCAAGTGACATCCCGAGAGTGGAGGAGTTTTTCCAAGGATTCATAAAGGTTGATGACACATCAGGATTGGGGCTTTTTAATGTATTGTTGAATACATTGGATGCTCTTGAATTGGATGTTGCTAATGTGAGGGGGCAAGGTTATGACAATGGTTCCAACATGAAGGGAAAAATCAAGGTGTTCAAAATCGTTTGCTTATAGTAAACCCGAAAGCATTATATATGCCATGTGCATGTCATAGTTTGAATCTCACTCTTTGTGATATGGCAAAATCATGTGAATGGGCTATTCATTCTTCGGTATTATCCAACGTATATATGTATTATTTGCATGTTCTACTAAGAGGTGGAAGATTTTGCTTGATAATATTCCAAATATGACTCTCAAACCATTGTCAGATACTCGTTGGGAGAGTCAGATAAAGAGTGTGCAACCTATAAGGTTCCAAACTGCCCAAGTAAGATCAACTTTGAAGGAACTAGAGAAGACTTCTACTGATGTTCCAGCTACGGTTAGTGATGCTCAATCATTGTACAAAGTACTTGGGAAATTTGAGACTTTAGTTGGTATGGTTATTTGGCACGAGGTTTTATTTTCTGTAAATATGGTGAGCAATAAGTTACAGGAAAAAACTATGTGCATTGCTGGTATTGTCAAACACATTGAAGGGGTCATTGAATTTTTTTTAGAAGTTCAGAGTTTAAGGATTCGGTACTAGCATTGAAAGTGCCAAAAACCTTGCATATTCTATGGACATAGAGCCAAAATTTTGTATAAAACGTCAAAGTAAAAGAAAGAAGCATTTTGATGAAATCAATGACGATGAAGAAGAATTACAGTTGCCAGCTATTGAATCTTTCAGAGTTACTTACTTTCTTGTCATTGTTGACACTGCAATTGCTTCATTGAATAGTCGATTTGAGCAGCTGAAGAAATTTGAGAAGGTGTTTGGCTTCTTATTCAACTCAAAGAATCTAAAGTCCATGGATGAAAGTAATCTACGAAAATCTTGCACTACTTTTGCAGAAACTTTTACTCATGAGAATTCATGTGGTGTCGATCTTAATGATTTTTTCCCTAAGTTAAAGGTACTGCAAATAACTTTGCCGGATAATTTGATGTCAGCGCATGAGATTCTTCAATTCATTACAACCGTAGATTGTTATCCAAATGTCTCAGTTGTCTATCGGATCCTTTTGACTTCACCTGTGACCGCGGCCTAAGCTGAAAGAAGTTTCTCTAAAATAAAGCTACTGAATAACTGTTTGAGGTCAACTATGTTACAAGACAGATTGAATGGCTTCGCTACGTGTTGTATTGAGAAGGATATATTGAACAACATTAATCTTGACAGTGTCCTCGATGATTTTGCATCTAGAAATGCACGAAGAAGCTTTTTACGAAGCACTGAAGCTTAATTGTCGATGAACTAATTGGAGGCTGGATTTTTTTGAGATATTCACTAGCATGGAATAATTGTTATATTTTTCTACCATTTTTATTTTTCCATCTAAATATCATAATGCTTTAGTGCTTGACAATTATTTATAGACATCTCGACTATGAACGTGTGGTTATATGCTTTTAATATTTTGCAAGTGAAATTGGCACATATATCATATATATATCTAGTTATACGTACATATATATATATATATTGTCTTTAGAGGCCCTTTTATCAACTTCGCTCAAGGGCCCCGAAAAGTATAGAGCCGGCCCTGGCCCCACCCCTAGTTATGTAGCACCGCTGCCTCGGCGCTATACCATGTAGGTTAGTACCTCTTGCTTAGGTGCTACGATACTATATACTGTAAATCCGTGTGATCCGGTCTGCCCTAGCCAACCTGACTCCTTCGCCTAGAACAAAGGGCGGCCGTCATTGGCTCCTCTCTCCCCCTCCCAAATCCCCTCCCCAAATCCTGCATATCTCAAGGATTCTTTCCATGTATTTCGGCCCCAATCCCTTCCCCAAGATATTCTCATCTGATCCCCAAGATATTCTCATATGTTCCCCTACTTATCATCTGGTAAATCCTTAACATTGTTCATATTTGTGCAAGTTTGGGTGGCACCCTAGTTTTTTATTGATTCGAAATTTGTATGGAAAATTGAAATAGTGTGGGATGATTTACGATTTGTAGATGAGTTTTAACCATTTTTGGAAGGGAATGTTGTAGTGGAAGCCCCTACAACGCCTTTTCTAAATAATAAGAACAATCCACATCCGTGAGGATTTGAACTTGGGTGGTTGGGTTGTACATTCATTTTCCTAACCATTGGGGAACATGTGTGTTGTTGAATTGTATTTTAAATCATGCTTGCATAGTAATTTGTATCAATTGATTGTTTAGATTTCTTTTTGTACCTATGTATGATTGTTGAATTGAATACCTAGGAAGTATAGTAGTATGCTCGTATTTTTCTTAGAAACCAAAATAATGCTCACATATTAAACAATGCTCATATATGTCTTATTGTTTAAAAGGTGTAGGATGATGTGGCTTCTTGATGATTACTATGATGTTGAACATCGGGCCTACTTTATGGTAGAGAAGAAGATGCTAATAAAAATTATCTTGGTTCTTCATGGTTTTGTTTAATTCAAATGGATGTGCCATAATACTTTGAGTTGTGTGTTTGCAGAAGGTTGGACCCCTGAAGCTTTGGTATCACGTGGCCTCCTTGAGTGAAATTTCGTATGATGAGCGATACACTCCGCACATCGAGCCACTAGGCCTCCTCCCGTTCATCCATCTTGTGAGACAGTCGATGTCAAACCTAAACGCTGATGCAAACACCGTACTTGTCAACCGGTGGAGGTCAAAGACACACACTTTCCACCTCTGCACTAGCGAGATCGCCCTACTCTTCAGGATGTTTTCATGATCCTTGGACTTCCCATCTAGGGGAAGCCTGTGTGTATTTGCACAAATTCTGGCGGGTGGTGCCAGAAGATGGAGGCTCTTATTGGTATGGATCCTACGGAGACTGAATACAAGGTTGTTGCAGACGGTGCTACTTACAAACGGATCATAGAGAACTTCGCTCATTGCCGTGTCCTAGCTATATATGATACTTAACCGAGAACTCATTGATTCATTTCTTAAATTTCAACAAGGTTTCGAACTTTAATCCTGGAGAAATCCCACTGTTTTGGTGATTCATATCCCGGTGAGAAGTTGGCATTTCTATAAGCACTATACCCTTGTCGCCGTCAACCGTCGCTTCATCCACGAGACTAAGATCACAAAATAGTGGTATCTGATGATCTCACCCACTACCTTCTCGTAAGTTTCACACTCCTTGGCCATGAAATCCTCCTCATCAACTTCTTCTTCGAGACCATCGTCATCTGAATCTGATGGATAGCATAATAAATACGGGATGTCATGGTCCATGTTCTCTTGTACATAATATTTCTCAAGATATCCAACATTGTTGTCATGGAGCTCAACCTTATTATCATCTTCCCCATACGCATGATTCTCTATTTCCAATTAGCGATCTTGGTTATTTGCAACATGGCTCAAACTTTGCCTCACTTTATGTTGGGTCAAAGGAGGTTTGCTCATTTCATCTTGGTTCATGGGTTGTGGACTCCTAGCATCAAATGGGGGGGGGGCATGCCGGTTCAAGTCCAAGTGTAAATGAGCATCAACCTTTTTGATAGAAAATAACTCGAGAGTCTTGTCTAGTGATTCGGTCACACTCTCCTTGTATGTAACACGACATTGATCGAAGTGGAGACACATTGTATTCCGATGGATGTGTATTCCAAACCCCACATTACTTCTTCCCTCGAACTCAACAATATCACTTGGGTCCATCCAATTCAAACTAATCCTCACTTGTTTCAAAACCTCGGCTTATCTAGGACAACACTCAAACACCAAGTCAAGCTCATCCGGGTCCGACTCGATATTGCCTTAAAAAAGACGTCTTTGTCGATATGATAAACATTGACAATTCTCGCCATCCCTAAAATAATTACAACAACACAACATCAAATATATTCAATAAGTAATCATGCCAAGATTAATACAAAACCCTAGTCAGACATACAAACCCTATCCCTAACATACAAATCTAATAAGAACCCTGACCTAACAAGAACCATAAGCCTAACATAGTAAGAACCCTAACCCTAACAAAATGCTTCATAGACATCGTAGAATCCACCATTGGCCGATCCAACAAGAATCAACCATGTGTTTTGGGTCAACATGAATTTATAGGATTTCATGGATTTGGGCATATCCAGTCAAAATACAAGATTTTAATGGGTCAAAAATAAGGGAAATAAGGGAGGGTGCCTCTAGAAACTGGGGGGCGGGGGGCGTGTGGTCAAAATCCACAATGGGAAGCATCATATTTGAGGAATTTGGGAGAGTGACTTGAGGAAGGAGCCGCCATCACAGGAGAATTTAGGAGCGAGTCGGCCTAGGTAGGCCGGCTCAACGCTAACAGGAGCATAGCGTCTAAAAGAAAGGTGCTAAGCTACATAGTATAGCATAGAGGGCAACAACGCTCGATAATTAGGAGTGGGGCCAGGCCAGGCCCGCCGCACCACGCTGGCATCTGGTTTAGCATCTGTCAGACCAACATTATCCCGTGTAGTATAACGCATATGTGTCGACCGCTAGCCAAAAGGGTTATTTTCGTGAAATAGTTTCACCGGGAGTTTATTTTTTAGTTTTTTTGTCTATTTTCATCCATTTCGCCGGAGGAGGGGCGGTCTAATTGGATTTCCTTTCGAATAGCGATGCGGGATTAAACTTGAAATCATAATCTCTATATATGCTCCATATCACGCAACTCTTGAGTATCTTGTACTACCTTCCCTTACTAATTATTATCGATTTGTCTAGATTCACATTTTCTACACACTAAAACACGTCTTGAAACATGTATTTTAGACAAATAAGTTTTTGGAAATGGGCGCTTTATTACTCAAACACAAGTTTACACCCGGCCTATGCATAGCTAGGATGCACACAGCCAAACAACCACGATCTCGGTCAAAAACAAGAAAATCTGGAATACAAAAAAATGTAAATGAAAGCATAGTTCTCCCAAATATCTAAGGAAGATCTATTCGCAGCGGTTGCTGCCATCCATGCCGGGAGAAGACATCTCGCGCCGTATCTTCCAACCGCCTACAACCCTCCGCAAACAAGTTGCAGAACTCCATACGTTATAGAGAAGTCCATGATCAGATGACAACCGTGGCCCGATAGATAACCTACAATGGAGAAGATACAATATTATTAAAAATCTTGTTATTTCTACATAGCCAAAGCGACCAAATAATGGCAAGCGCTCCCACCCTAAATAAAGTCCCATATTTATTCTCAATCCCATTCATCTAGTTGCCAAAAACATTGACTATCGATCGAGGAGGAGATAAACCAGAGGCTATTTGGATGATTGACCATATAGCACGAGCAAATTTACAATGGAAGAATAAATGACGCATTGTCTCATTATGGTGACAATATACGCATTCAGTGCTACCATGCCAATTACTCCTAATAAGATTATATTTTGTGAGAATCACCCCTTTACGGAGATACCAAGCGAATATCTTCGTTTTAAGGGGTATCCTCAACTTCCAAATTTTACTATTGTCATCGACTGGAATATTATGTTGGATCAAAGCTCTATAAAATTAATCAACAGAAAAATTTCCACTATATAATAGTTTCCATTTAAATTCATCCATTCCCTCAGATAGCTGTATCCTGGATAATCTTACTAAGAAATTATTCCAAGACACCAGTCTAGGACCTAAGAGACTTCGTCTGAAAGACACATTAGGAGGATTGGTTTCCATTACCTCAGCGAGAGTGTCCCTTTTGTGTCTAACAATCGAATATAGAGCTGGATATTATTCACGGAGAGAAGTTTGGCCAAACCATTTATCTTCCCAGAACCTAATATGTGAACAATCCTTAATATTAAAAGTGCCAAACCGGAAGAATTGCGTTTTGGAAGCCATTAGTCCAGCCCAAAAGTGTGAATCACCTGGTTTCCAATCTAGTGTAGACACCACTTCTGAGCCAACATATTTCCTCCATAGAATAGTTTGCCAGACCCCTTCTTCGGTAAGAAGTTTGAATAACCATTTACCTAATAATGCGGTGTTTTTGACTTTTAAATCTATGCCCAATCCACCATATTCTTTGGGTCGGCAAACAACATTCCATTTGGCCAGTCGATATTTTTTTCTAACTATCCCCTTGCCAAAGGAATCTTGAACGGAAATAGTCCAGTTTTGACAAGACTCCTTTTGGTAACTGGAAGAATGATATCATATACAGTACCATGTTGGTGAGTACTGAATTAATAAGGACCAGTCTTCCACCAAGGGATAGCAATTTACCCTTCCAACTATTAAGATGTTTCTGAAGTCTTTCTTCAACGAGTTTCCATTCAACAATCATAAGACGCCGATAATGTATCGATATTCCCAGATAATTGATTGGAAATTGCCCGTGACCACAGCCAAAAATATCGGCATACATGTGAGCCTCGTCTTTAGCCTCTCCAAAACAATACAAATCACTCTGATGAAAGTTTATTTTCAATCCAGAAAGCTGCCCAAATGCTGGAAGTATTAGTTTCAGGTTCTTGGCTTTCTCCAGATCACGTTCCATAAATAGTATTGTATCATCGGCATATTGAAGAATAGATAGACCACCATCAACAAGATGTGGAACCAATCCTTCAATTTGGCCCTCAGCCTTCGCTCTCTCAATAAGGATAGCCAACATATCTGTCACTATATTAAATAGTATATGTGATAACGGATCCCCTTGTCGCAGCCCTTTTTTGGTCTAGAAATATTTACCTATGTCATCGTTGACATTAATGGCAACACTACCCCAGTCATAAAAGACTGTATGAGAGCACACCATTTTTCAGAAAAGCCTTTCATATGGAGTGTTTGTTGTAGGAAAGACCAATTAACTTTATCATATGCCTTCTCAAAATCTATCTTGAACAATACCCCATTTAATGTTTTTGAGTGTAGTTCATGAATCGTTTCATGCAGGGTTACAACGTCATCTAAGATGTTTCTCCCTTGCATGAAAGCGGTTTGAGAAGGTCGAACAACATGATCAGCCACTAAATTCAGTCTCATCGTAGCAACCTTTGTGAAAATTTTAAAACTAACGTTAAGAAGGCAGATTGGACGATACTGTTGTATACGTTCTATATTGTTAACCTTAGATAATAAAATTATGTTGCCAAAATTTAACCTGAATAGGTCCAGCTGTCCAACATGTAAAAACTCGAACAAGCGCATCAAGTCAACCTTTATAACTTTCCAGAATGTTTTGTAAAACTCTGCTGGAAAGCCATCAGATCCTGGAGCTTTGTTTGGTTCCATTTGGAAGACGGCCTTCTTAACCTCCTCCTCAGTATAAGGAGCAGTCAGAAAGTTATTTTCCACAATAGAAACCTGAGGAATATCCTCCGTCCGGGACTCAACCAACGAAAAGGAATTTTCAGGTGGTGCCCAAACAAGGATTTATAGTAGTTGGTAATATAAGATTTAAGATGCTGCTGACCTTCGATCATCCCTTCTTCCTGGATTAGAGAATGAATAAGTTTCTTCTTATGCTTGCCATTTGCAACAGCATGGAAGTATCTTGTATTCGCATCTCCTTCTAGGATGAATTTGGCTTTAGACCGTTGGTACCACTTGAGTTCTTCCTCAGGCAGGAGTCTGGCAATTTCTGCATTCGATTGGTTTTTAAGCTCAATCTCTTGTGCAGTCAATAACCTAACCTCCGGTGAAGCCTCCAAGTCATTAATAATAGCAGAAAGGCGTATTTTTTCTTTCTTAAGGATACCAGAAGTATGTCTAGCCCAACCACGGAGGAATTTGCGCAAGACACGCATTTTATTGTTCCAACATTTTATAGGTGTGTGACCACTAACCTGTTTTTCCCAAATAGCCTTCACTAGGTCATAAAAACCATCATGATCAATCCATCCTAGTTCAAACTTGAAACTGTTTTTGGATTTCCGTGGTGGTATTCCGACAGATAGTAGTAATGGAGCATGGTCCGATAAAGCCTCAATACGCTCTAGAGTGCGAAGAGTTACCATATGAAATTTATCTTTCCATCGGTATCCATAAGCACTCTATCTAATTTTTCGTATGTAGGCTCCGGAAAACTATTAGCCCAAGTAAATTGTCTTCCTAACATTGTAACCTCTCTTAAGTCCAAGCTGTCTATGATAACATTAAACATGAAAGGCCAATGTTCATCAAACCGGCCCCGACTTTTCTCATGAGGGAATCTTAGCAAATTAAAATCCCCACCTATAAGGATAGGATAAGGATTGTCCTTAGCAAGATTAACCAACTCACGTAAAAAGTCCGCTTTATAAACATCCTAGGCAGCCCCGTATACAACGACCAGAGACCAAGTAAAATCATCAGCCTTGTTCCGGATATGGAGTTCAATAAAAAAAACTCCAACCGAACTGGCTAAGATTTCCATTGTCTCATCTCTGACGCCTAACAGGATTCCCCCAGAACGCCCCCGTGGCGGACGTGATACCCATGTAAAATCCACTTCACCAGAAAGGCGATTGATCTGACTTTGTGAGAAATCACGTCTACCAGTCTCAGAAATACCCAAAAAATCCAATTTATAATCTCTCACACAATCGGCAAAAAACAAATGTTTAGCCAAGTCACGAAGACCTCTGCTATTTGAGAACATGCCATTCATTGAGAAACAATTGGGGATTTGGGTACACGAGATCTCTTATGGGACCGATGGCCCTTTGATTTCCGACCAGAAGCTGTAAGATCATATAATAAATCCAGCCCAGTCTCATCAAAGCCCACATCTGATACTTCACAAACTAAGTGAGAAAGGAGTTGACCATCTATTGTGGCATGCAACTCCTCCTCCATTGGTGAAGGGTCAGGAACAACCGAGATTTTAGGAGTAACCGTTAGACGGTCAACCTCCATATGTCTCAAAACAGAATTGGAAAGATTAACTTCACTTACAGATCTTCCCAAACTAACAGCAACGTTAGCCAGCTTATCCATAATAGAGTTATTTGAAAAAGAAAGAAAGGATTTAGATGAATTACCCGGGGTGTCCAAATTCTTCTCTGCCTTCCTCTGCATGGCCTTGCCCAAGGAGTCCTCATCCGTGGCAGAGGATCCCAGTGCGTCAACACCATGACGAGAACTCCTGCGTGCTGGGGTCCCAGCGACAAAGATAGGACCATCGACAGCTGGGGACGAACCAAACCCCTCCTGGGTCAGGTCTATCCTCCCTGCCACCTGTCCACCAACTGAGCTAGAGAGTCCCTCCATGTCTGACGGACAAGCACCATGGGAGGGACCTCCAGCATCCCGCGTCACAGCCGCAGAGGGTTGCACCGCCAGGGGCAAAGGTGAAGCATCCTGCGCCCCGGCAGCGAACCCGATAGCCTCGTGGTCGGCGAGCCCCACCTAGGCCAGCCTCCGCTCCGAAGACCCGGAGACGACCTCCTGTACAACCGGTACCACCTCCTGTAGCACCGGCCCCGCCCGCGTGGGAATAGAACGACCCATCATGTTAGGTCTCCCGCGCGTGGGAGGAGCCTGAAACGAAGAAACACCAGACGACTCCAAAGAACCACAAGCCCCAAGCAAGACCTCCTGAAGCTATGAAGGAGAGACACGAGGAGAGCACAACACCGGCCCAGATCCCCGTAGGGGAGAGTCCAATGGAAGCGCCTCCAAGAGCTCTTTACCACGAGGAGTGTCAGGGATAGCATTAAAAGGAGTAACAGCAAAAAGTATCATAGGATCCGAATGCACTGAGCAGTCTAGCTGAGCTCCCTACCTGGTAGGCTGCTACACCGAACCACCCTACCCGGTAGAAGTCGAAGAAGAGCCAACCCCAACAACCTGTGAGCCACCCCCCGTGTCAGAAGTATCCATAGCATCATCAGACGGCTTCTCGTCCGTTTCATCGTCCTGATCATCCTTCCTCTTACTCCATAAGAAAGGTGCAAACTCAGGCTCAAGCACATAACCCTCAGGCTCCAAACGAAAATGAAGCTCATAAACCTTGAGACCCACCACAGCATCAGTCACAACATAATGTCCAAGTGAATCCTGCAGCCTCAAGAAAACACTCGTATCTGTCATAGCAACAAGAATCCGAACGACACCACACCTCCTCGAACTGAAAAGGTCCACATCTAAGGTAGTGCCCATGAGACCACCGACCGCCCATAAACCCAAGAAAGACCGCAAACAATGTGGCACCCCATCTACATGCAGCCATACCTGCTGAAGTTCAAGCTTGTGGGGCACCTCCTGTGTCCGGTAAATAGAAAACGATAGCTGAGAGGTGCTCAGCGGCACCGGTACCTGGATCCCATCCACCCTGTCCAAATCCTCCATCGACGGAAAACTCACAAGAAAGGCAGATTCCCCATATGGCATCGCTTCCCACTTCCACTGACTACGGACCGGACATCTCCTGGCAATCTGTCTCTGAACCACATCTGCAGGGACCATCAGCCCAGTGAACTGAACAAGAGCTATGGGGGACAAGTTGGCCCCCAGATGATCCCGCACCACCGAATCAGGAATCTAAGAAAAAAGAGTCAACTCATTTCCAATACCGGACATCACAGGGGTAGGTCTTGGCAGCTTAAGAACGGGACAACGTAAAGTAGGGTGAGCTGAGTTATCACAAATGTAGCAAACATGAGCCACCTTACAGTCTTTTGTTGCATGTGTATTGACCGCACACTTCCAACACCGAACAGATTTCTCGCTCTTCTTACCCACACCTGTGGAGCCTGGTGCAGCAACAACAACCTCGACAGGGGCATCGGCTGGTACAACACTGTCCATCATCCCCTGAGGCCCGTACTGATAGGACGCCTGCTGCCCCAACACCTGGAAAGAAGGATACGTCACCCCAGCGGAATACCCAAAATGCTGAAACTGAGGCTGCGGCTGATGATGCACCTCCTCCTGATTAGCCTGCACAAGTGGCAACTTCTTCTTCTTCTTCCGCTTCTGTACCGGCGCGCCCACAACTCCGGCCCCAACAGCGAAACTCTGGGGCACTGAGGGTAGCTGAAACATCCTCTGTTGTGCCAAAGGACCTCCAGTTGGCGGATGACCATGGAACAGTGGCTGCAACGGTTGCGGCGCGAATTGTTGCCTCGGCGCAGAGAAACCAGCCCTAGGAGCAGGCTGGTACGGCCGCCTCGCACACATCCCTTGGTGAAAGGCACCCGGCGGCGGCCCGGAGAAATAGGGCGGTCCATGATTACCATGCTGTCCCGACGGCTGCTGCGCCGCGAAGGTCGGCCCAGCCCCATAGACATGCGGGTAGACGTTGACGTTCGGCGGACCGGATCCCGACACCGCCCCAGCATGATGTTGCTGCACCGGTGGCCTGGCATGCTGCACACCAAGCCTGCCATGCCCAAGAGCAGCAGGTTGAGGCGCCCTAGGAGCTGCAGAGGGGGCGCCCTTGGAGCTCCCGTCGCAGGAACGGCGGCCGACGCAGGTGAGGGCGCGGATGGGCGACCAGGTACTCCCGCCATCCCCACGAGAGCTTGAGCGAAGGAGCGCGACGACGAGCAACAGGGCGTCGACGAAGAGCAGAGAGGCGGCGGGACAGTTGGCGATGAAGAGCGAGGGAGTCGCGATCCATGCTGGGCGCGTGAGTCAGGCAGCGTACGCCCTAGCCCTAACAAACGGGCCACAACACGCCAGGGTCCACAGGAGACCGTACCAGAGTCAGACACGGGCCTGTCTGCTTGCACAATCTCCAGCTGCCTCGGGATCATCGATAACCTCTTCGCGATCTTCACGTGCCCACCCGACGCCGCCAGCCGAGCACCGCCGGTGCGGACGCCCGCCGAGGAGGCAGAGGCCCCTTCCAAGGCTTCACCTTGGGACCTCTATTGAGAAGGAACCCCACCGGCGACACAACCGAGCCTCTCCGAGCCACCGGCGACGAAGGCAGAACTAGCGAAGACCTCTGCATCGTCGGCGACGGCGACCCGCGTTCCCAAAACCTAGATGCTGGCGTCGGGAATCCAATCTCCTCCCAAAACGTTTGCCGCAGCTCGTCACCGGACTTCTTGCGTTGGCGGCAGACCGTGGTCCACCCCAGTTCCCCCGAAACATCTTCCAGATCCTCTAGCGCCTCGCGAGCGGCCATGGCATCCTCCCCATCCGAGCCGGACTCCGAACAAAGGCACTGAAAACGAGAGCCCGAGTCCACCGGCGCCGAGATGGCCGATCTTGCCGCCGGCGAGTCAAGTGCCCCTGGCACCAGCGTGAGCCGGCGACCCCGACCCATCCTCAGCGTCTACTTAACTAGATACCCTATGACAACAAGAGCCTTAGTGTACAGATCAGCGTACATCACATTTAGACAAATAAGTGATAATAATATGGAACATGAGTAAGAATTATTACCAAATTCAGTATATGGTGTGCTCGGTAGACCCCTCCTAATAAAACTCATAAGGCTAAACAAAGTCTTTTATTACTAATCCATATACAATTAAATTGCTACAGCTCTTGATACAGACCCGTTCTCGCTCCCGTTCGTCTATCGATCTATCTCTCTTGTGCATGACTGCCTCAAGCAAAGCAAATTCCTATACAGGCCCGCACGGAGTCATGGAGATTTGGAGATGGACGCGACCCCGTGTTCCACCGCAACAAGGAAATATTTTCACACGTAGTATATCAGACCAGTCCCCTAGGAGTCTGGGAAAATTCTCGTGCTCTCAATTACCAATTTACCATGACGACGAGGAACATGTGAATCCCTGGGACGTTTACTACCTCCTGATGAAATTGCAAGTTGGGACCATCATGTCAGCGAAAGCACACGATCATGGGAGCTTTTCCTGGACGACAATTTCTAATAAATTGGTGACAGGGTATTGTCAGAAATAGCCTTCAAGAACCATGCAGCGTTGTGGAAAGGTTATGTTGAAAAGGTAAACCAGGAGCATCAAATTTCTGAATATACTTTCTACTTCCTTATAGGAGTCGTACTGGTTATTTTTGCAGTTCAGTTAAAGTCGTCAGGAGTATTTTCTCAAGAGAGCAATTCTGTAACCCAGCTAGTGTTCTTGGGAGAAGAAAGTGTGTGATCCTAGAAATGGAGAAGAGAGTGGAATTAAGAAGGTGACCCCTCCTGCAACATTTAAGGCCTGAAGAAGACGGTCATACGCGAGTCACGCTGCGGGAGTCCACCGGCTCCCATTAACTCCCCTTCAATTCTGAGTTCAATGCTGTTGCTCTCTCACAAAAAAAAATCTCACTTCATTTCTCACGAATGCGTGCAACTTCATCTACACGCTAAGAGCATTTTCAACAGCCGCGCTAAAACGTTTTCATGCTAAAATAACTGCTAGCTTACAGAGCGTGAGACAATTTGGACATCTCTAGCAGCCGCGTTTAAGTTGCGCACGTGCTAAATTTTATTTCGTGCATGCCAATTTGCGCTCACTAATGCCGCAAAATTGATGCTCCTCGGCCCATGCTATCATTTTGCGTCGCGTGCGAACGCCAACTGCCACGGTAAAAGTTCACCCGTGCCTGTGCCCTCTCCTTCCCCACCCCATTCCGCCGACGCTGCCGCTCCGATTCGCTATCGGCGGCGCGTCACTCCGTGCCCCCATTGTAGATCCGTTGTCGTCGCGCCTCCACGCAGCTACCCCGAGCTCGCCACAAAGGGGAACCAAGCGTGCTGCCGATGCCACGCGTTTTCGGCCGCCACAACCGAGCTGTCGTCGCCATGCCTCGACCAGTTTGGTGCCGCGCGCTAACGTGCCGACGCGCTGACCTCCATGAGCACCATGTCCTCCTCAACCCCCGACGCAACTTGGCGCACGCAAGGTGTTCGCGATATCGCCGCAAGGTCTGTTTTTATCGTCGTATGCGCTATTTTTTCTCTAGTTTTTATTTGAGTTGATAGATGAAGTGAGTTTATTTTTACGTGTTTGTAGAGGACCTATGGTTCATCCGACGATAAACTAGAGTTTGAAAAAGATGGGAACATGTAGTGCTATTGGCTTGGCGTGCCAACAAAGAACTAAAGCGCGGTGGCTCGGTTTTTGATGGACACAAGTTGCGGAGAAACAGAATCGAAGGCCACAATAGATTGATGCGGATGTATTTTAATAAAAAAATGTACATTCCTTGGGCCATACGGCTATTTTTTTAAATAATACATTTTTTATTCAACACAAATAATACACGAAATAAAAAAATTGCAAAAATCTAATGCACCGTCGTCCGATGAAAAGACAAAGGTGGTGGTTCGTCTTTTGAAAAGACAAAGGGGTGGTTCGTCCGTTCAAAAGACGAACATGGTGACTGGGACAGGCTCATTCACACGTTCATTCTAAAGACAAACGGACGAACCACCCCCTTCGTCTTTTCAAAAGACGAATCACCACCTTCGTCTTTTCAACGGACGATGGTCCGTTAGATTTGCAATTTTTTGATTTCATGTATTATTTGTAAAATTGAATAAAAAATGTATTATTTAAAAAATTTAGCCATACTTTCCTGAGCTTATGTACTATTTGCTTGTGTTGTAATAATAACTAGATAACTTATTTTAAATATATTTGGATTTGTTTAATTTTGTTGATCATATAGCTCATTGTGAAGGTTGTTTACGTCGGCGACCTGCGCTGCATTTTAGCGTGGCTAATGAGGAGGAGGTGTTTTTTTGGCTTTATTTTAGCGTGTTTATTTTAGCGCGACGGAAAGAAACGGACGCCGCGCGGTAAACTGGAATCGCGCGTGTTGCAAAGCCATTTAGGGCGCCGCATTTTAGCGTGGCTATTGGCGACCTTCATATCATATCGCCACCAGTAGCTCTCCTGGCCGTCCGATCTAGCACGACCGGCAGGAACCAGTTTCCCCCTCTCCCCTCCCTCCCTCCCTACCCCTTCTCCTTGAGGGTCGCCCTAGCTTTACCGGGCCGATCTCGAGCGGTCTCCGGCGGCGTTGCCGGCCGGAGATGGCGAAGGAGAGGCGCCGGAGTAGGAGTTAGGTCTAGGTGTAGTTTTCTCGACGCTTTGTCGTGTAGTTGGAGTAGGGCATGGGGATTCTTGGACCGATCCCTGTGCAGTTCGAGTGCTTTCCTCGTCGACGGAGCTCTGGTGGTCAGAGCCATCGCCGGCGATGGCTTCCTCGAAGATCTCCGCAATAAGGTCCCCCCTGCAAACTCCTATTCAGGATTGTTGTGCCGTTGCTCCTCCTGTTCCTGGCCGGCCGTGGCGGCGAGGAGGAAGGGAGGTGCGTCTGGCCGGCGACTGTCTCCGGCGCTTCGCGAAGATCCTCCTACAGCTCGGTGCCTTGGTGTAGCGCCGCCTGGAGTCCGCTTTTGCTCTTGTCCCGTCTTCCATGGAGGAAGCGGTTGAGATCCCTGGCGGCGGATCTTCCAAATAATCACCTCTGCATGCGCTTCATCATCCCCATCGCTCGAAGCATCGTCCCGGCCGGCCAAGGTGGCGAGGGGGAGGTTGGTTTGGATGCCGGTCTCGATGTTCTGCGCAGGTTGATGCTGCACCGAGCTCATCGCCGTGTGGCAAGATCATGCGTCCCTGTGGCGTGCTTGCGACCTCCAGGACGGAGGCTCTCTGGGAGCCCTGCGCCGGCGCTCCCTGTCTTCTTCTCGCCAAGTGGTGCATCCCCGGCGGGGGCAAGATGGCCGGCGGCGAGGCTCCTTCGTCGGTGGGTTGGTCAAAGGATCCGATTGCTTTGTTTAGGAAAATATTAGGGTCCTCCGTGCATATGTTAAGGACTGCTTTCCTTTTTATTTTCTTTTTAGGTCTTGTTTATAAAATGTAACCGACCGACAGTAATTAAAAGGCAGCTCTGGGGTCCTTCGAGGCCCTTCCTTGTTCAAAAAAATAAATAATGTAGCACGACCGGTCGCTCCATTCCGAGGCGAGAGCACGCATGTATGCACACGGCTACACGGTTTGCACTGTACTTGCACGTGCGCTTCTGCTTTGGTAGCTGGGCCGGCTGCTCTGGATGTCCCTGTTCACCCATACGAGTCGAAGTGGATGGGCCGCGATTGCACTCTCAATTTTCTATTCTCGATGTATAAAAAGACATACAACCTATTTTATTCACTGCAGTTGAAGCACTCTGGATGTCAGCAAAGATAGACAAAAACTGTTCACTGTGACTGTCAGATATATGAGCTGTGATTCGGAGTTCACGATTTTTCATAACAATTTCAACTGTTTTTCTATACATACTTTTTGATTAAGGGGATGATACCATTATGAATTACAGTTTTTTCTCCTATGCATTTGTGATACTCCCTCCGTCCCAAAATGGATGTCTTAGATTTGTCAAAATTTGGATAAATCTAAAACATCTATTTTGAAACGGAGGGAGTACTAACAATCCCGTCGAGTGAAAAATCGTCTTCGAGACCCTCGTGTACGTTTTGCAAGGTGTGAGGTGATGACAAGGGTTTTGAAAATATTAGTACAACGACAAGAAATAAAACATATGGATAAGAGAAGTCTCGACATTGCTATTGATGACGTCCTCGGATCTTTGCATATTTGGTTGCGCCACATCGAAGTAATCGTGCCATTCTTATCTAGGAAAAACAAGCAAAATGTAAAACGGGTAAACAGTGCTTAAAATCCTCTACATGGGACATTGCGGTAGCGGTAAACAGTGGAATCCACTCTAGTATAATTTCTGGTGCTTAATTCCTTTCCAACGTCCTTATCAACACGTTGTCCTTCTAAACATCTTCTCTATACTGCATTGCATAGGACCAAGACCCTTTTCTGTCATTATGTTTATCAAGTGGTTTAGCAACCTTCTACTTTTAATGTGCATTTTTGTATACAGTTTTTGTATTTATGTCAGAATCCTATGATGTTTCCTATGTTTGATTACACCTACAAACATAAACAGGTACAGTTTGTTTTGTTTTGGTGAATATATTCAATCAAATATTATGCAGAATAGTTGGGTACAACTGATGTTTAATATGGTTTGTATTCTTTTATGAATTATTGGTCTGGTTGAATACCTATCTAACTGAGGAGTCAAGGAGGCAAGGGTTGTGTTGACTGGTGCTTGGTCACACAAATATGAGTTGCCACAATTCTCAAGTGTGTTGGCTTCAGGTTGGTTCATGCAGGGCTTTACACAAATACGAGTGTTGGTGAAGGGTTGTAGTAAAATCTTGTAATGAACCAAAAAAAGCGAATAAAAGTAAAGAAGTGATTTTATGCAATGATATGGCTATGTATACGAGAGATGTCGACTCATGGTAATAAATAGGTATGTTATATGGACAACTATGGTAATACTCTTCGGCCTCCTCTCGGTTACCATATTTTATGGTTTGCTTGGTGATTAAAATCAATAGATGCAACATATGCATTATGGGCTATGACTTTTGTTGCTTCTCATGTCGCTTACCATTGATATAAAAAATTCCACTTGAAGGTCGCGGGTCGCTAAATGGGCTATTGGATCCCGTCTGAACCATTAGATTGGACAATACGTGTTGGGTACATCATGGATAAACAACCGTACAACTCACACATGTATAATAAAACACAAACAACCTCCAAATGTAACCAATCCCCTACGTCTCCGTGCCAAGGTGAAGTACTCGCTCAAGGTGAGAAACACACATGCCAAATGAGATATTCATAAGGGAAATCATATCATAAATTGTAACAATAAAATGAATGATTAATATGTTGTAATTGCACGAACTGAGTTTGAAACCAAAGGTACAAAATCTATATGTCGATAGAGAAACGTGGCTGGTTTTGGAGAAGAAATTCGATCAAGGTGAAGACTTATTCTTGGTATATCATGTGTCTTCTGTCTTTTCTACTCTGATCTGAACATGGGTCGTTTCTTGGACCTTTGTGTCTCTATTTTTCACAAGAGATGTTCAAGTTTAGGAGCCGAAACCACTTGGTACTAGCCCGTTCACTCATACTCCATCTTTTTTTTGAGAAACACAGTACAATTATAGACACTTACAACACCTACATGCACTCATCCCTATGAACACACACACTACCCCTATGAGCACCTCTGAGAGACTGAGCTGGCGGATCAAGTCTTGAGATTGACGAAGTCACTACGGGCGCCTCGCTGTCGACGGGAACGTCGCCTCCCACTGAAAGAATATTCCGCCTTTTATGCAACACTATTGTCAAACCTGGGGTTTAAACTCTGGTGGGATGGGGATACAACCACCCTCCTAGCCACCAAACCACATGTTGGATTATAAGATGTTTAGCCTTTTTTTTAAACACATGTATAGTATATTATAACTTGGTGTCATGTTTCCCAAAATGGATTGTATTGCCCCTCTTGCACAATTTATGTCACCTCCTCGGCAAAATATCCGTCCATGCATAAAATCAAGGGTGCGCTTCAACTAAATAATTCGAGTTTATCCCTACACTTTAACATGTAGAAATGTCACAGGTAATACTATCTCCATACCGGTTTATTAAGCTAACACAAAGTTCAAGAAAAAAGTTTGACCATAAAATTGATCAATAAAACAAGAATTATATATTACAAAATTTATATGATTGAAATCTTATTCAAATGACCTTTATAATGATATAGTTTTTGTGACATATAATTCATATTTGGTTCTTCAAATTTGTAGTCAAATAATTTTCTTAAACTCTGTGTTAGCCCAGCAAACCAGTATGGAGGGAGTAGTCGGCTTTGGTGCAGTGCATGGCGCGCGGCGAGGTCCACGTAGTACTACGTCCGTCGAAGTACAATTTTATAATGTCTATATTAACTGACACTGTACAACAACTTAATGTGGTCTTCGGAAGTACAGAACTAATCAGATATGAGTATGTCACTCTTTGACGCAGAAGTCGTCATCGGAAGCTGCTGCTTATTATAATGTGAATACAATGTTAATTTTGTGTTCCTAAGCCGCACTTAGTTATCATTCTTGACGAAACTTAAATTCTAAACCTTGCGATATGTGTGTACCTTACATGTTGTTTTTTGGGGTGAGAGTGAGTAAGACTCATCGAGGAAGAACAACTATAGACGTGTGCAATAATGAGCTATGCCACCTCAGAAAATTTGGACATGCATGGAGTTAGCCAATGAACAGTTCCCGTGAGATCATCAAGGTATCTAGGCTCGGTTGAGAAGTACCTACTCCTACATGGGTACACAAAGTTATTCATTACTTAGCATGCTACTCTCGTCTCGATCAGCCTGTAACATATATAGATCGTTCAATCCGATTTTCGACGAGCGAGCCGTCTTATTCATCCATTGCACGTACGTACGAGGCAGTGCAGAAAATAACTCGGCGGTACCTGTGCGTGCACAGTAGAATCCATCAGAATTCCTGCCAAACCAGTGATGCGCGCCCTGGTTTTCATGGCCTGGAAACGTGGCAGGGCAACCCCCTCTACCTGCTCTGTTCATCTCGATAAATGCTGCTAGCTGCTACGAGTAGTACCAACTGCAACTGTGCATGCGTGCGTGCATGCATGCACGCCAATGATGATCCGGTAGGTATTTCGCCCAGGTACGCAGGGGTGGATACCACAATTCCTGCTCGGCATCCCGGCCGGCCGGGTGCTGCCGTTTACGTGTACGTGCTGCCTGTGCGGTAGTCCCTCAGGCATCACGAGCGCACGAGCATCAGCGCAGCATGCATGGGCTGGGCTCATGGCCGGCTACGTACGGGCGCGCGCTTATCATGGCGGAATATTTGTTGGCAGTGGTAATAACATGGCTTATGTTGATGGCCAAATTTTCTACTACTATGAAGAAGCTGGAGCAGGAGAAGAGGAATCAAGAACAAGCATTGGCCAAAACTAGAGAGGCTGCTGAGAAAAGGAAGATGCAGAGTTGAGCAAGAAGGTTAAAGAAGAGACTAAGAAAATCATAACAGACGTGAGAAAGGGATCAATTGAGAAGAAAAGAAAAGAAGCTGCACGGAAGAAATTAGAAGAAAAGGAGCTTGCGGTTGCAGTTGCAGTTCAGGGTGCAGGTGGGACTGCCCGCGGGAGGCCCGCATATGCCCGCACAGTCCCACACAATTTAAGTGGGTGTTTCACGGGAGCCCGCGGAATTTATGCGGGTGTCCACTATTCCACGTATGCCCATATATACCCACAAATACGTTATTATAATTGTTGCTTGTATAATGTTTATAAAAATATTTTAGTACATAATACGATCAATATTTAGCACTTCAATGTATTAAATATTTTTTCCATTTTTTGAGTGACTCGCCATTCTTTCTATTAGACATAATATTTGCTTGATTGAAAAATTTCTACTCTTTTCGATCCAAATTAATGTTCTCATATTTGCCTAGATTCGGATGTATCTAACACTAAATATGACTAGATATATTTGAATCTAGACAAATGTGAAAATATTAATTTAGATCAAAATAGCTTTTTTGAGGTTCGCTCGATCGTGGGCTTCCCACGAAAACCCATCATTTTTTCTTGTTTACCCGTGGGTGTCCCGCATAGCTTTTTATGTGGGCTTGGGTAGTGGGCTCCGCGGGCAGCCCACTCCCACCTGCACCCTGAGTTGCAGTTGTCCCTCATCAACCTAAGAAGGTTAATATATTTGATGAGCTTCGAGCTCCCAGGAAAGCTCTGTAACCAGGTTTTAATTTTATCTAGTGTTGGTATGCGACATACCATGTAATGCTAGGTTATGTGACAAACTTATCATGTTGGTATGTACTACCTCCGTTCCCTCAATGTAAGCCTTTTTAGCAAACTAAAATATCTTACTAAAAAGGCTTATATTATGAAACGGGGGTGGTATCACATAGTGTAATGCCATGCTATTATGTTAGCTAGTTAGCACTTCTGATTTCATTTGATCTCTTTTCTAACGATGTGATACCAAATGGCATTCTCCTATTTCACTGAGTGTATTTGATCTCATTTTATTGAGTTAAGTTGAGATCTCACTTTAGACAATTTTACCTGGCCTTACCATGATCTTCAACCCCCCATTTTGAACATTTGCTGCGATTTGTGAAACTGTAACCTAGAAATTTAAGTCATTTCACATAGCACTCAATGTTTCAAACACAACTACACTTTTTCAAACATCAGTGCATTCATCAAATAAAATAGTACAACCACTTACTTAGTTCAAAACCTTAATTCAATCCATTACACTACTACATTAACTGACATCACTAACTTGGCTCACTAGCTTCAAAAGAAGTACAACCACATCCATTTCACTAGCTACATTTGATCTTAACTTCACTTCTTCATAGAGAGCACAAGAAATAGCAAACTAAGAAGGACTACAACAAGCTTCAGTAGAAACACCACTTGTCTCGCTGCATCTAGCACCCCGTGCTCCTGCCCTAGTATCCTTGAGCTTGTTGCCCCTCCAGATGTTGCTCGTCCCTTCTTAGCTGGAGGTGCTCCCTTCTGTCCTCTGACCAACCTATGGATTCAACATCAGCTTCACCTCGGATGTGTCTATTCTCCACCATATGCCCAATGTTTTCCATTTCCCAATGCCAAAAATTACAGCCAAACTGCCATACAAATAAAAAAACAGAGCTCAAACACAAATTCACAAATATCAAGCTTTGCACCAAATCGATAACAAAAACACAAGATCTTCAAGCACAAGTACATGACCCGTGCTTTTCACACTTGTAGAAAACCCATCCATCAGCGTCCCCGACACACGTTTCATCACCACCCATCCGCAATCAGGGCAATGGCTGGGCGGAAATGGACGGGCCCATGGGCGGAGCGCACAACAGGAAGATCTTGCGCTCGACATGGCGACGAAACGATAGCACATGGGCAGGAGATCGTGAACTCTGGTGGTGCTCCGTGTAAGCTTCATAGAGTAAGGGTTAGATCAGAAGATGGGAGGGGCGGTAGGTGGTCCTATAGTCGATGAAGGTTTTGCAAAGAAAAACCTACCACTACTCGTTCTTCTGTAACTAACCGTCCAATTTCCTGCCATAGGGACCCATAGGCCGCCACATCAGGAGGTAACGTCCAATTTCGCGAAGTGATCGTGACGCACCGGCACTGACACGTATTCAATGACCTTAAAAAGTGTATTCTCTACCTACGGTGACTAAATTGATTTTGTGCGACAAGTTAAGTTACTTAGGGCATCTCCATCGGGGAGACCCAAACATGTGACCCAAACGGTCCGTTTTTGTCCGTATGGGTTGAGCCACCGGCGCTTTTGGATCGTGGTACACCGTGGCGGATCTAGGATTTTACCGATGGATATGCCACATAAAAAATGCGATTTTTTTATTAAACCGTATTTACCAATTTAATAAATAAATATACAATTTGCATTGTAAAAGGTATACAAAACAATGAATAATATCTAATTAAAGATTAACCTAGAAAGTTTCAAAAATTATGACATAAGTAGTTCAAACACACAAAAATAATAGTCTAAAAACTTACAATACTAATTGTTTGACTTGCTTGCCTACACCGTTTTAAAGACACAAAAGTCTTGATTATATTGTCTTCATCCACTTCGAAAAACATATCTAGCTCAATACACGTGACTAGACAATTATTCAAGAGACGCTCGTCGATCTTACTTTTTAACTTTGTTTTCACCGAAGTCATTACAAAAAACACTTTTTGTCACCACCAATAGAAGAAATAAAATTTCATGATATTATCACTTTACATAAGTTAATAATTTGGACAATCCAAAATATGTCATATATGTTTGTAATTTATTTTTATTTGACTATTTAATCCCAAGATGATACATGTATGGATCTATAGATCGAGAAAGATCAGATGTTTGGATAATTGCTTGATTACCTCAGTGCCGATACGGCTTGCCAGTGTTGATTATCCTGGTTTCGTTATTGAAGCATCCAGTGAAAGAGAAAGGACAAACTGTTGTTCAACCTTGTTGTGTGCCGGCATCGGAAACCTCATGGCGGCCGACGAATGAGGAAGGACGGATCGGTGTTTGATCTCGCGGCAAGCGAAGCGCCGGCATCCAAGTCCACATACTGCAATCCGCCATTGCCGATCGGGGTGCTAGGGGATTCTCCTGGCCTGGATCAACAAGGCATGGTGGCGGCGACACGGCATAGTTGGACAGGACTTGTGTCAGTTTTGGTGTTCTTGATCTTCTCCCGACATAGATGGCAGCGTGATCTATGGATAAATATGCCATAATGCGTTTGGAGGACCTTGTTTTTTACCATTATTTATAACTAGCACAGGGGCCTTCGCAAATGCGAGGGCACCACTTTTAGTTTTCCCAAAGTATCAATTACTTAATATGTGTTATTCAATTTTTCATTCTCTCATTTATTTATTTGTTATAAAATACATATTCTACACACATGGATGGTACCTTGAAGTGTGGAGTTGACCTTTATTTTGTCTATTGTTATAATATAGAAAAATAAGAAAAATTAGCTATGAAATATTTACTATATACTGAAAGCCGATATAGAGGAAAAGGAAAGAAAACCCAACACTAAAAAGATATATCCATAAGTTATAAAAACCATCTATCCATTGATCCGATGGACCTTCAAATTTTAGAAATTAGTTAAATCACAAAAGTATTACACTACCGATTTAGCATATCTATTGAAAAAAAAATACTTGTTGCACATTAAAATTAAAAATAATTCTCCCACTCTCTCTCAAGTTAGCACGTGTTCATCCCCATTGCTCACTGTTCCACTTCCATCACTTTTTTCTTCCGACTTTGCAATACATATTTTCTTGTTGTTGTCGCTTCCCGAAACCAAATCGTCACCGTTCCTGTTATTCTCCTTCTCCCACAACTGGCACTTTAGATGCGGCTATAGGAGGACATGCGCTTCGTCAAAGGCGTTAGGGACAGGCACCTTGCATCCTTACTCTAGGAACTAAATGATTATGCATTTCTAGTACAAAGACAATGGTATTCAACTTTTATAGCTACTGTCATATTTAAGAGAAGTATGTCCCTCTTCTCGTTAGAATCAATTTATATTAATATTTCAAATCTGACATATGAAAATGAAACACGCGTCTTTTTTGTCTAAAAATGTGGGATAATAACTCCATCTCCATATACATATGGGTTGGATCTTAATGCATATTATTAGATTACCGTGGTTATTTCAAGCTATTTTATCTGGAAAATAAGATCATGAGTTATCCTAGAATTATTTGAATGAAGTACCATATGCAGTTTTTGAGTAATATATTTTGTCCTATTAGGATTCATACCCGAAAGATTCACTTATCATTGAATAATCAATGTTTTATATATAAAGCATACTTAATGTAAGCTAGAAAAGATCATCTGACATTCACAAAAATTCAATCTAGCTCCTCGGAGAGCATATGCTCCCTTTAATGAAAAACATTTCAAATTGTCAAGCAACTAAAAAAATCGCGCGTAGATCTCCATGTTCTATGTGTCTATGTAACATTTCATGAAAAAAACCTATCTCCACATCCTGTGTGTCCGCGTAAAGTTTTGTTAAAAACTAACATTTTTTTCTTATGCATAAGAAGACAAAAAAAGTCTCATAAAAATATTTTTAATAGCACAGAACCCTGTCTTTGTCAAACTATCCAAAACAAAAGTAGGGTTTCCGTGAAACGACTTTTATGCACATAGATGAATGTGCGGATTTGTATGGATTTTTCAACATTTTAGAATGTGTTTAAGATCCAATTTAAATGAAAGGAGCATATGCTCTTGGGTGCGAAAACGCCGCTCTTGGGTGGCAAATCTTTACAACAGTATCGAATTCGGCATTTTTTCTCTGGATAAGTATAACATGCAAATGTGATAAAATAGATAAACCATTTTAAATATATTTTTATATATATATTCCTTTTTGTGCCAAAGTCAGTTTGCATGAAATAAGTTGAGTTTCCATCAAAGGATTTTATGCACATATATAATGTAAAAGATGAATGCGTGGAATATTTTCCAAAATTTTCTAGCATTTTGATAAATATGTTTAAAATCAATTTTAAATGACCAAGAGTGTATGCTCCTGGTGCCAAAACACCGCTATAACATTGGTACATGTAAATAAAAAACCTTACAGCACTACTGAAATTCATTTTTCCAAGTAAAGCAGAACATGGAAATGTGATTAAAAACGTTTTTCAAATATTTACTTGTATTAGATTCCTTTTTGTGCCCAATGTAGCTGTTTGTGTTTATTCATGCAGCTGTTATTCATGCAGTTGTTCGCTTGTATATATTCTTATTATTAGTTTCTATATACTCTTTCTATATCCCAAATATCTCTTTCTAGTGAGGTAATAACATCATATCGTTTGTACTAACATCATATCGTTTCTACTGAGTTAATAACACTATATATACATGCAAAGTTGATGTAATTTTTTAGGATATACTTATTCAAAATATTTGAATATTGGCACAGTATATATATATATATATATATATATATATATATATATATATATATATATATATATATATATATATATATAGTCGCGTGTAATAATCCTGGCTGCCACATCGTTAGACCCTAGGATTTTGCATGCATGTTTGAATCGGACTTCTTTGCATATAGTTTTTCTTTGTGATCAAGCACGTATGTATTGGGCATGAACGCTTTGTCCAATAGGCCAAACGGAGACAAACAATGATGTCCGATCTGATTGGCTTGAGCTGTCCGCATTTGAACCAAACTAAGCAAGGAATGTGTGTATACGTGCCTATATGGAGTAATCTGAGATACTACCCATTAATTCCAAACTAACTATCCCAGCTGGCCGCTCGCCGATCTTGAGAAAAAAATATTGACGTGACTATCAAGTTCAAGCAGTGAGTTCAAGTGGATTCTAACAGCCTCCGGAGTTAGCGCACAACCACCCCACCCATTCCGGCGGCCTTTTGAGTAGGATGCTGACGGCGGTAAGAACTCGAGCTCGTGGACGCCGGGGCGGTGGCCCGGAAGGTGGACGGCTATGACTTCCCTCCGGCGGAGGTGGCTTCGGGAGGTGACGTGAGTTCCCTAAACCGGCGGCGGTCCGACGGGTCCGGGGGAGCTCGGTGGCGATGGTGTTGTTGCTTGGCGGCCGGGATTTGCCGTGTGGCGGATCCCCTGGTGGAAGGAGGAGCAAGGTCTGGGGCGGCGGTTGGCGTGTTCGGTGGCACCCTTGCTACAGTGCGGCAGCAGGACTTCATGAGTCTCCGCGGGCTCGGTCGGGCTAGAGGGCCTGGTCTGTCCTGCTGCTGCATCCGGTTGGCTACCACCTGCTGGTGGTGGAGCTAGTTCCCTCCTGCGTACTATTGGCAGGCCGGCCCTCGCCAAAGTCTCTGCTCTCTCAGCCTACCGGCTTTGCTTTGTGGCTCTCGGTGTGACGGCGGGGGCGACTTCAAGACCGGGATGGCGCGTGCTCGTGGATGTCGTGATTAGTGGAGCTTTACAGAGCGCTCAGGAGGGTGGTCCCGGAGGGGTTGGGAGAAATCCTTGTATTTGATACCGGCACAGGTGACGTCCGCGGGTACCCTCTTCCCCCTCCCCCCCCTGCATACCGGGGAAAACCCTAGGTCTCGGCCGAACAACAGTGTCGTCGTCACTCCCCTTTTTAAGGTGTTGTTTTGGTACGCAAGCGCATTGGACTGCAGAACGTGTGGTGGTACTTCTCTGGAGCGTGCATCGGTTGCGAGTTGTTTCCGTTTTCGACACACCGCCATTCTCGGCTTTCTTTTTCTTTTATTTCTTCTTGTTTTCGTCTTGGGCTTGGGTTCTCCCAACCATCGTGTATCGTGTTGTGTGTCTTCCTTTAGACGTTGTGCTGTCTGGTCCGGCAGCGGTCTTATCTATGTGCTTTATTTATAAAGCGGGGCGGAAAACTGTTTTTTTTTTTCGCTTTCCCCTATCCCGTCCTTGTAGCAGGGGGCGATTTTTTTGGATCTCGCCGGCCGATCCACCAAACCACCGTCGGTTCGCCGGATCCCCGCCTCCGTCGGCCGCTCCGGCGGCGGGAGGTTGGTGATCCCGTCTCGCAGTGTGTATAAAGTAGGGTCTGGTAGGTCTCCTGCCGGCGACGTCGAGGAGTGGGCGGCGCGGTCGGGGCGGAGTTTTGTGGTGGCGGTCGTCCTCTCCGGTGGTGCGGCTCGGTGGAGCTTCACTGCAGATCGACCACTTTGGCCATGTGTGCAGGTCCTCGGAGTTGTGCTGCGTGGCGTTCCCTCGCCGGTGTCCGAGGTGCGGCGGAGCCGGAAGTCTGAAGTAGTTGGAGGTCTTGGTGATGCTGAACAAAGCGACGATGTCGGCGGTGTAGGGTGGAGGCTCCTCGGAGCTGAGTTTGTCGACTTCCCGTCCGCAAGAGGGACTTCTCCCGTTCCAGGGTCAGTGAGGAGAAGCAGCGGCGGCGCGCCGTCATACGTCCTTGCCATCGTCGATGGAATCGGGGTCCTCTTGGCCTTATCTGTTATCTTTCAGTTTGTGTTGGACCTTTCTGTAAGAACTTTGGCTTAATATCATCAGTCCTTTATCGCAAAAAAAAACTTTTTACGATATTAACGGAATCGTGGCCGTAGATATTATATCTGAGTATTAAAATAATTCTAATGATGTGGATCAACCTAACGCCTCGAAAAACATCCTTATATTGCTTTTAGTATATAATAGATTCTAATACTTTTACTTTGGTCTCGAGTTGTGTAGTTGATCGGTCGTATGTATCCTAAATATGCCTACTATAATATCCATTTGTTTTTTTAAGACGAGGCGTATGCGATTGAGTTAGCTGAGAAGTTTGCGATGGATCAGGTTTTATTTTTCCCTGCAAGGCCGCGTGCACGACTCGAGTTAATCGGTTCTTCACGATCGGCCCTCGTTTTCTCTTGCTACTAGTATCACGTGGATTGGCTACACCGTGGATCCGCCGGTGCCTGTCTGGTCGGCCGGACATTCAAAAAGAGAAGAGATAAGAAGACCCATAGTCTGCCAACTAGGTTAGTCTGCTATAATAACTGGGCATGTCAGCTCTGTTTCTGTTCGGATAGATCTATTCGTGATCCAAATCTGATGTCTAATCTCAGTCCAATCTGAGTTTATCCAGATGAGTCGTCCTGCTATGACATCATGTACATCCACATGTCCACGCTGACCGATCAGGACACGCTTGACCGGGTTTGGTCTCTCCGGTAGAGACGCCCTTATGAATGATTTTACTCAATTTTCATACAGATGTAGATGTACTCGCTGTAGTGCGATGAGAAGATGTCTCTACCGACCGGGTTTAAGAGGATCCGATCATCGGAGTAGTATTTTAGGCAATAAATTTGGCCAGAGAGATGCTAGGTAAGTCGCCGTTGGTGCAGTGCATGGCGCGCGGCGAGGTCCGCGTCCGTCGACGCGGAAACGGAAGAAGTTGGGTGCGGTATTTAAGGTGGCGATAACTAGCTAGGCACGCGTAGTACATAATGGGCCAGGCAAGTTAATACCTCATTACACTGCCGCTCACTAACTCCTGCTAGAAGCTACTGCTCATGCGCCGGTTTTTTCGCACACAGGAGAAACGCTGTTTTTTAGCACGATCAACGTGTCTAGAGGGTTGTTTACAAAAATTGACCGGTTTCAGTTTTGCCACTCAGGATAGCTTTGGTGTTTATTTTGGAGGATGGGTCATCAAGGCTTGCGAGGTGCTTAGGCAATGAAGCAGTTTGATAAATTACTTCACAAATTTCTATAAAGTATGATCTCCATTTATTCTTATTTTTCGAGAATGGTTTGTCTTGCAATTTAAATAAATATAACTAGTCAAATTGTAATCTTCATGATCAACCAAGACAACAAAATGAATCATGTAAGTCTTTGTTAGTGGCGACAGACGATGAGAAATGTGCAACTACAGCTAGATATAGAAGAACAAGATAGAATTGCACGCCTCAATTGTTTCATTGATAATTATATGTTTCGTCCGATTTCGTAAAAGAATTTCATAAAAAGTCAACTATGCTAAGTTTGATCAAGTTTATAGAAAAACTATCAACTACTGAAATACCATATAAATTAATAGATATAATATAAAATTTTATCTAATAATTAATATATGTAATAAGACACTACAACAATGTATGTGAGCCTCGACGGTTATAAATATAAACACTGGGGCAACACGTCTAATGACTAATCGTCATGCTCGTGCTATGGAGGCAAAAGAAGGTTGTTAGGAATAACTGCATCCGAAAAGAGAATGCGCTGCACTTTTTCTTGCGTGACACATACGAGCTGCTATGCTAGTTCTAGCACGGCTGCCTCGGTGCATTATAGGTCGACACAATTTAGATATCCGGCATTGCATGCGATGATGGCACACCATTACTGTAGGGCAATGTCTCATCCGCTAGATTCTCCACATCACCACAAGGTAATTATCTCAATTTACTAATAACATTCATCATCTCGAAAGAGATTTACTAGCATTCTCTCTTTTGATCACAGATAAAATGGTCCGCCTAACGAGAGATTTGTCGTTGTTTTTTCTTCAATGTGATATATCTTTCGTTGCAAGTTCCTCTCTCTCTCTCTCTCACTCACTCACTCAATTTCAAATATATCTTAACATGCCCAGAACATGAAGAGAGATGTGTGGCGGGTCAACCCATAACATGTATGGCATTGCAATTCGAAACCACATGACCACACCCAAGGAACCTGTAGTCGATGTGACAAGACCATTCATCATCGAGTGCAACTCTGCAACATGGTGGAATCTTGCACCCCCATCGATGATGTGTACCCGAGTCCACTACGGGTCAGCAACAATATATTTAGGTGGAAATTGGCACGGAAAATGTGAGAGTGTGCTCGAATGTAAAAAAGGGACTTCCCCCAAATGTGAAAACCCAGAATGATCTCGATCATGAAACCCCAAATGTCTTCTTAAATCGAAATTCATAACCAAAAATGCAAATGACCTCCATCTCACAGTTGGTCTATGTCGCCGCGCGCTGTCTAGCTCTTGTCTCATGCCCTCCTTCACCCTCTAAAGCTTTCGTGCAAAGAGAGGATGAACAAAAGATGAGAGAGGTTGAAGAGAAGTAGGGACATGTTGAAGATAATGGAAGAGAAATTTATAACCGTCAGGCCGACTGACGAGGTTTTGACTCGTCAATGCCCATTGTTATAGACTTGGGTCTTTAGAAAGAGGGTGCGTTAGATATCGCGTTCGGCTAACAGAAAAGCAACACGGGTCAAAGGATTTATCGAAGTTCAGACCCCTAGAGGAAAAACCCTACTCCTGCTTGTCTGCTCTTGATTATCATCAAAACCAAAGGTTACAGGGGGTGCGCAGATGAGATCTGGTGGATGTGTGCTAGGTTTTTCGATGGTCCTCCTCGTCGTGCCCTCCTGGCCTTTATATAGGTAGGCCAGGTCCCATGATAAGGTTGAGTCAGTTACAAATTAGGGTTTTACCCTTTAAACTTTCTATCTAAAGCTAGTCGTATCCTTCAAGGAGTCACATCCTTTATGGGCCTGGATCGCCCGAATCCTTCCTGGGCTTCATCATCAGGTGCGGATCATCACGTAGGCTCCCATTGGGCTGGACCAGATAGGCTAACATTGGGTACCTGGAGAACATACCCATGTCACCGACGCTTGCCTTCCGTGGTGGGTTGCTCAAAGGTAAATGCGACATGGTTAACTTGTCAACTGAGCCGGATCCATTATGCAGGTCACGTCGAGTCCATGACATGGTTTAATATGTCTACGCCCAGTCAACTAAAGGCTCTATTTTATATAGGGTTTTTCGAGGTGTTTTTGGTTGATTCTTATTCACTTTCGATGTTTTTTCCAACTAACCCAAATATTTTGAAAACAAAGAAACCTTCTATTTCTATATGTGTTTCTTGCATTGCACACTTCAGAAAGAAATTAAAGCCACTTATGGATGACCGGGAGAAAATCAAGCAACTTCCTAATTGGAGGAAATTCCAAACAAAGTCGAGGAATGTTTAACGACCATTCGCATGCCACCGCTTTCGTCTTATCAGATGGAACAATTTCCTGAAAGGCACTGAGCGTAGTATATCTGCCATTTATCAAAGAGAGAGAGAGAGAGAGAGAGAGAGAGAGAGAGAGAGAGAGAGAGAGAGAGAGAGAGACGAACTTTGATCTACTCGGAGAACCTTCACTCCATCACCACACCTTTGCAGAGAGGGTGAGAGGGAGAGAGAGATTCATTCTCCGAAGATTAAGTTGTAATTACGAGATGAACCCTATTTGCATAATCATTGTATCTTTGTGTTATTCTCCTCTTATGTGTGAGTAAATTTCCATGACTTGGAAGATGTAGGGGATTGTTATGATGATTTGTTTTCTTACTTTCCATCGATTTATGAGAATTATTATTATTAATATGAAAATGATTATCTATGTTATGAGTAATGCTTGTTATCTAATTTATGGACCCTCGCGACATGATCCATAGACCTACATAAGTAAATGCTTGTTGTTTAGCGAATCTAGGACCTTCGAGTGCCAACGACTGATATCAAATAGGATCAAAGACGGCTTAAGGAGCACGATGAGCCATTAAATGTAATGCATTGGTATGATACACGACCTTAATTTCCGCGCTGACCATGATCTGTGGTAACATAGAACATGACAATAGTATCAAACAAATTCGTCAGGAGGAGTTCTATTATCCTAGGCCGGTTTGATCTATACAAGGCAATCCACGTATATTTTGAGCATGTTCTCGTAATGGACTCAAACATGATTTCATAGACTTATCCTATACTAGAGAGCTCATAAATATTATACAAATACAAATTATTTTTATAATTGATTTATTTACATATTTTAGTTATTTAACTACACCCAATACAATTGAGACCAATAGCATAAATTCTTGCAGGTTTGAAAATAAGGTGACCCCGGTCTCGATGAACATGTCTTTGATCTTTTCGTCCCTTCATATTCTACCTAATCAGATCGAACAAGATGAGTCAATTTGTACAGCCACCTAAAGCTAATTGTAGGAGTTTTTGGACTGAAATTGACCTTTCCTTTTTTCACGGATCAGAGACTTTCTTTAGGAAACAAAGATATTACCTAGGAGAGCAGGAAAAAAGACGACCAGTTGGAGGTGATGAGCCGACAAAGTCACGCAAGTTTTGAACTCCACAGCGATACATGGGCAGCGCCAGCATCAACGCTTTGGTGTGGTTTTGCAGGTTCAGAATTCAAACGGCGCAGAGGCGCGCGATCAAGACGACAGTGGTGGGCGCTGGCCGCGGGTAATCTAAAACGAACATTTTTTTTTATTTCCTCCATTCTAAAGTATAAGATGTTTTAACTTTGTGAAGAAAATATATCTACACTAATTTTAGTATATAGGTTACTCAGGTTTAGAATAAATCTACACACTAAAAAAATCTAGATATTTTTTTACAAACCTAAAATATTTTATATTTTAAAACGAAGAGAGAAGAATAGAGTACAAACGGGCAAGCGATTGAAACGATCCACGATGCGAACAATGACACGAGCTTTTAACTAGCCCTGGTCCTGCTAGCCCAAGGACATGGGCTGGACCGTCTCAGGTCAATGATTTCGTGGAAATAAATAAGAGGGGTACCTGCACAACATGGGCCAAGATCCGGGTTGTAGCCTGGGCTGCTAGCGGCCCAGTTCGACCCCTGGAGATCACTCGACAAGAATTCTTTAAAAGAAAAAACTACAACAAGCAAATAAAAGAAAAAACTTACTATACACAATAAACCTATATCTTTTTTCTGAAATCAATAAACCTATATCTTGTTCTTAAGAGTGACTTTCACTTTTACCTCTAGTTGTGTATTTATGACACCAAATACCCCATCTTGCAAAAAATCATCGAGATTGCCCCTTTTAAGAAACCGTGGACACTATTTCTCTGTTGCAAGTCCATTGGGCAAATGTATGAAGTGATGATTGAGGTTTGATGATATCAAGGGAGACAACGAATGGACCATATGGTGAAGAGAAGACTAACGCCGATGTCGCCTTTTGAGCTTCACACATTGTTGTTGCGCCATATCAACCTAAGCATGTTGGTCATGTCTAAAAGAATGGGCCAAATGCTAGACTAGTGTAAATCCACGTTCAAAGTTTCTCTGACGGGTATTCCACTAGAATTCTTACTATACAGCGTAACATGTGTCACAAATGGACAACTAAGTGGTAAGAAAATGGAATTCACTATGTTTATAATCAATAGCATAATTTAGTTTTCTATTCAGATTTACAAAGTTTTCGACCTCTAGCATACAACTATTCATTTTCTTGGGGACTATTTGTTACCAAATCACTTAAATATTCCGTTCACGTAGGGGCTTTGATGCATACCACACTTATAAAAATACAAAGTATACATTCCGTTCCATAATTCTTGTTATAGTTTTAATTTAAATTTAAACTAAAACGTCGACAAGAATTATGAACGAAGGATTACTATCTTATACTTTATAGCATTTTTTGGCGAATGATAATATGTAGCATATGAATAGATTTAAATAACGATCGTTCTATTTCCTGCACCTAACGGTAGGAATATGGCAAATCTGATCATCGTTGGCCATTAGATTAACACTGTAGTGTACCATATTCTGTCACGTCAAGTTTCTAGTGATCATCCATACTAAAAAAGTGCAAACGGGCTTATTTCTGCCGGTCCGGTGCGGGAAATGGGCATACGACCCACCAAACACGTCCTTGGAGGCCTCCGGGGCCTTGCATGCTTGGTGGAAATGCGCACCCTCGCAAGCTAGGGTCCATGCGGCGTGATCTGGTCTTGTGGGACCCACACGCCCTTCTAACCACGATGATAAATACTCTCTCTGCTTTAGAAATATATGATGTTTTAGTTTTATGAATCAGATGTATCTAGACTTTTTTTTAGGTTCGTAGAGATTAAAAGTGAACTTATACACTAAAAAGTGTCTAAATACATTCATATCACAAAGCTAAAATGTCTTATATTTCTAAACGGATGAAATACTACTCTAGCATCGGTTCCTATAATTTTTCTCAGTAAAAGTCCCCTGTATTTTTGCTCAGTAAAACAAATACTCCCTTTGATCTAAATTAATTGATTTGGATTTGTTTAATTTGGATGTATCTAGTACTAAAATATGTCTAGATGCATACAAACTTAGACAAATTTGAGTCAATTAATTTGGATAAGAGGGAGTATGTTCATCCGCTCAAAAAAAATCATTGATTCCAAAAAAAGAAGAGAAGTTTGTCTATGCCTCGATCAAATTAAGTTTTTAAGTGTCAACTGATTTAGAAATGTATTACATTAGTGAAAAATATAACTTGTACTTTTGCTCGGTTACACTTATCTACAATAGTGTAAGCTGCATTTTTCATTCAACTAAAGTTTAACCTTTTAGAAAAAAGCCAATTGAGACCAAGTAGAATATGAATAAGTTTTGGATTCACAAGCCGTGTACGTAGACAACTGGATAAATGATAGACATGTTCAACACAATTATATTTTTATTTTAACATTTGAAGAACCCAGAGCTGCATTAAACATCAAATGGTACCACACTTCAGCTCACCACCGGATCCAGAAAAAAGGATCCAAGTCCTTGACTTTTACAAAGAGAGCCTAAATACAAAATTTAAAATGCAACCAAGTCCAAATTGATTCCTTTTCAAAACCAATCACGCTGATGGACGAACCCATGAAATGACATGGATGTCACATAGGGAGTGAATAAGCAAGTTAAACCAATTATTATTTTAGCTCAAATAAATGTAAAATAAAACTAGCGTTTAATTTATCATCTCAAAACATAAATATGCTAGGCTTAACTATATAGCAACTTATGCTTAGCAATACAAGAAACTACGTTATAGCAAGTTATATAACTGGAAGCACAATTTAAAGTACATAAGTAAATAGCCCAGGTCTAAAAATAACCGAGACACATAGAGACGACGATTTATCTCGAAATTCACTTTCCAATGGAAGCTAATATCATTGGAATGGTGGGGAGGGTGAATGCTCTCGAACTGCCATAATAGCTCACTGTATTATCCGTGCACTTTTGCACAATTTAAGATGACATGATCCACTAAGGGACCCTTGAGGCCGGATATCAAACCCATACAAGTTGGGGCAATCACCACAACTTAAGTGCATGCTTCTAAGAAATCCACCGAGATTTACACCACAATGCAATGATTGGCCTCTATGGCACCACCAAGTCACCAAGTCGTCTAGTGTTCCATGAACCCAAGAGCAACAAGCTCTGGGTACAAGAACCCCAAGAGTAATAAGGTTCTTAACTTTTACTTCCAAAAATCCTTGTAGAGCGTAGGGTTCGCAACATAGAAAACAAAAAAATTCCTATGATGGGAATAACTAAGTACCAATATCTATCTACTAGATACAAGCAACGGGTGGATATACATCCATAGAATACATACCCTCGAAGACTGAATAGCGTTAACGAGGTTGTACTCGTGGATGATGTAGACGAAAGCATGCCGATCTCAAGATCGTGATGAAGTCCATCTGGTCCAACCGGTCCAGCACGATCAAGTCCAGCACCTCAAAGCAGTGGTGCATCCGTGATCGCACACACGTACGGGTACCCCGACAACCTCCGCGCTCTCGCTCCAACGAAGCAGCGGAAGCAACAAATCCTTCCAGAAAAAGCCACCGGGAACATGTATCTCGCTGATCCGAGACCATGGGGAAATTCTAAAGGGGGAAGAGAGATCCTTCGCGAGGAGGTGTGTGATGAGAGGAGGAAGTGGGTGCCTTTTATAGGGAGAGGGGGGGCAGCCCCCTCCCATGGTGTGGCAGCCATGGAGGTGCCCCCACCTCTTCCACAATCATGTGGGTGGAGCTCCCACTCACATAAATAGCCACCCACTCAAAATTCCACTCACCTCCATTAAATTTTCACCAAATTTAATGTAATCTCTCATTAAATAAAACTCTTTTATTTATTTATTCAAAATTTTGTTAATTACTTTAATTAACAAACTATTCACATAAAATCCCTTGCTAGTATTCCATTTCACATGCAGAACCAGTTTCAGCAATTTCAACCGAAACAGTTTCGGTGTCTAGTGAAATAAATTCCTGCGCTTTCCTTTTATTTTTCTGGCATATCATTTGCTCCGAATGGTGTCGGTATCCCTTAAGTGTGTCACCCTACGGTTCGCGAATAATGCGGACATGATCGAGACCCTTCTCCGATCAATAATCAGTAGCGGGACCTGGAGATCCATACTGACTCCCACACATTCAACGATGACTTATGTGATCGTGTGAACCTTTTACACTAGTATCTTAATCCCTTTGTTTCACGATATATTACATGTCCGAGATTCGATCATCGGTATCTCCATACCTAGTTTGATCTCGTTATTGACATGCACTCTTTTCTCGTTCCCGTGATATAACATTCTAGTGATCAAATCACTTGCTTGCAAGCTAACCAATGTGATATCACCGAGAGGGCCCAGAGTATATCTATCCGTCATCGGGATGAACAAACTCCACTCTTCATCCATGATTCTCCACATAACACTTTAGTAGCTTTGAAGCCATCTTTATAATCACCCAGTTACGGTGTGACGTTTGATGTCAACAAGAAACTCTTCCGGTGTTAGTGATTGGCATGATCTTATGGTATAAGGATTAGGATCACTTCGTAAGTTGTTATAGCAATATAAACTCAATGACTTTGATCGTAATGCTATACTTTGGATGAATGTTCATCACATCATTACACTAATGTTGTGACCTCGTTATTAACAACATCCAATGTCCATGATTAGGAAACTTTGATCATCTTGTTAATCAACGAGCTAATTTATAAGAGAGGCTTAACTAGGAACTTCCTTTTTGTTTATTAAACACACATGTATTAATGTTTCCGTATTAATACAATTATAGCATGCAAAATAAACATTTATCATAAATAAGGAATACGATAATAACCACTTTATTATTGCCTCTCGGGCATATTCCCTTCAGTCTCCCACTTGCACTAGAGACAATAATCTAGTTTGAAAACTTTGCGTATTGAACACATATGGCTTTCTGATGTTCCATATACGCAATTGAAAGTGGTTAACATAATCTACGGATCTGATACTTTCAGGTCCGTGTGTATTTACATGTCTTTGCGTCTCCACGCATCACTCATTCTCCAATGAGATGACATTGTATAAATTTGGTCTTTTGGTGAGACCTTTAGTTCCTTGGGGTTAAACCATGTCGATACTATTGTCGTACAATATATCTTTAGTGTTAGCCCATTGCGAACAACACCTTAGTTTGATAACAAACTACTTGACACAAATTCCCTCATTTGCTGCTACTATAGCAGTCATATACTTGGCTTTTTGTTATAGTATTCGTCACAATGTCTTAACTTTGGAATACATCCAAATCCATCATGAAAACTCCTTTCCATTTCATTGTGCCACTCATAGTTTAAATTGAGATAAACTTAATTTATATCTTGTGACAAAACTAGTATCAATGTAACGCTTTACAATGAACTATTTGTAATTGTTTGTCACCTCTACACAAATATATTCTTAGTTCTTCCAAAAGATCATAAGAATATCCTTACTATAGTCCAATGATCATTTTATGATTCATTCTGGTATATGCTCATAACACTTAGAGCATAGGACATATCTGGATGTGTACAAATCATGGTATGATTGATCAAAACATTCTCATGATTTCACTCATCAAGTGTCAAAGCACTTGAATCTTGTTTCACTTATCAAGTGTCGATACACTTGAATCTTGATTCAATTCCTTTCCATGCGACAAGAACCGTTTCTTGATGTTTCTATATTGAACTCCTTCAATATCTCATATATGTACGTTTGGCATAACCATATTAGCGTCACAGTCTATCCACTGTAGACATTCATGTTAAATATTCGGGTTTTGCCTAAGTCTTTTATCGAAATGAAATTCTTAACCATTGTCAATAAAATATACATTATTTATAATCAACAAGATGTCCTCCACATAATGTATTAGAAATATATCTCAGCGCTCCCACTTAATTTCTTACAAATGCAAGCATCTTCATCGTCTCCTGATGAAAACTCCTTTTCATCACGGTGAAGATTCCAACTCCGCGATGCTTACTTCAACCATTGAATTTTGCATGTCCTTTTTAGCATCCTTTGAATTAACAAAACCATTTAGATCGTATCATGTACACGTCCTAAGTAACCATTCTATTAGAAGAACTTTGTTTTGTTTATTCATCTACCATATACCAAATTATATGTAGTGGTTGCTACTTTAATTCGTCCAGACTAAATATCGCTATGAAAGATCAAATCTTATTATAGTCAACTCCTTGAATATTTTCATAAAATACTTTACGACATGTCAACTATTTCATATATGTGAAATAACCTTGTCTGTTTCTTTTTAGATCCAAATACGACCGATAGGTTTTTACACCTTTCCGAAGGGTCTTCCAAGTTCAAAACTTGATTTATCGTGTATGAACTTATCACGGATTTTATGGCTTCAAGCCATTTGACGAAGTCAGGGCCCATCACCGCTTCTTCGTATGTATTCGGTTCATCATTGTCAAACAATAATGATTTACTCTCAAATCTTAGCATTTGATTGTTTAACCGACCTACTTGGTTCAATAGGAACTTAGATCTCCGTGACCACAACCTTTGAGGCACATAAGCTATGAGCATTATGGCAGCCTTCGTAATGATTTCCGGCGCTGCGTAACTCAGCACATATAGCTAAGGTTCGTTAACCTTATCAAAGTTCTATTGTCCTCACACTTAACTTTTGCGAAAAATTCCTTTTTCAAGAAACTTCACATTCCAAGCGACAAACCCTTTTGTCCTTGGTGTTATGGAGGAATACCCAATTGTTATTCGAAATAACCTACAAAGACATGCTTATCCGACTTCGGTTGTAAACATCTTACTTATGTTTAGCATACCAAAATTTAAGAAATGACAACTTGGGTTTTACCCCAAACCATAACTCATATGGTGTCATTTCAACGGATCAAGATGGAGCTCTTTTCAGTGTAAAAGCGGTAATCTCTAAAGCTTTAATCTTTTGAAATATAATGGCAGTTTTATAAATAACACCTTTGATCCAACCATGTCAAACAAGGTTTCATTACAAATCTCAAACATTTCATATTCCTATGGTGTTTTGGGAGATGTAAATCTAGATGTTTTGCTAAACTTGTAACTCAAATAAATCCCTTTTATGATAAAAGCATAATTCGTTTATTTTTCTTGTTACACTTGTAACTCAAATAAATCCCATATGATAAAATCATAAACCATTTATTTTCTTGTTACAATGATTTTCCACTTCATCTTGAAATTCTTTGAACGTTTTCAAATATTTCATACTTCTTTCTCATTAAGTGAACATTCACTCAAATTTCCGGAGAAAGCATATGAAGATGAAATCCATCACTTACGACTATATATAATGAACTACATACATTGATATGTATAAATTCCAATATTTTAGTCATTCATTCTTCTTTGGCCTTTGAACGAAGTTTTTAATTATCCTGAGGAAAGTCTAAGCGTCACTTGATCAAATCAAAGACTCCAAAAATCCATGAATATGAAGATTCTTCATGTTTTCTTTCCAATATAATTTAAACGGCGATGTCACTTCGTAAGTGATCTTTCAATCATTTGTCTTGCGGCATTTTAGCATTAGGTTTTATGGATGTGATTTCTCCAACTAGATTTGTAAATCATCCATCTTATATGGAATATGGTAATTATTTGAACAACCTTTGTTCTCATAATGCCTGATTCAAATAACAATTATTAAAACAAATCTTGAACTCAAGCTTTGATGTCAACGAGAAATACAAACAACGATTTGTTTGTTTTCGATGAACATCATCACATATTCTCTTGCTAGTTACTTAGGCCATTGTGGTTCATGAATTGCGTCGTTCCGTATGAAATTTCATACCAAGCAATTCGGTATCCAATACCCAAGAACCACATTGTTTAACAAGCAAAGAATACAACCATAACATGTATATCATCCATATACCTAAATTGGATATTTCCAATCTTTTATTTTCTGCCAAATATATTTTTATAGATTCTCTTTTAGCATTTTCTTTTACTTTTTAAAAGAATCTATCAACATCAAAAGTGGCGCCATATACATGACACATAGTCCAAAGCGTGTATATTCAAATAATAATACCTTTGGACTTGCACTTTGAAGTAGATCACCATCATCAAATGATCGGCGTTCTTTCAAAATCCATTCTTTAGTAATCTCTTAGTGTATTAAACACTTTACATACATCTTCTATTCATCCTTATCATGACGACTTTCATGATCAAGCTACTGTAGCTTATAAAGGTGAATCGTGAGTATAACATTACTTTCCAAAACCCTTTTGGATGATTAGGATGTCTAGCATCTCCAACCTTTGTAAATTCTCATCCAATATGAGAACATATATTATACTCTATCATATTGCAACCAAAATATTGTTTCAGATATCGTTATATCTGCCACACATGATGGTTTCTAAAACAATTCTTTCAGCTCCTAGATAAACTTGATATTAAAACAATCAAGAATCATTGAGGCAAACATGATACTTAAGATACTAACACTGGAATTGTTACTCTCGATTTAATACTAACTATTAAATTTCACGGAGTAAATAGAGTTTGCTGAAAGTTTGCAATAGGACTTAAACTTTAGATTGACACTCAACACAATATGATACCAGTTCGTAAAGTATATATCCAGAATTCTATAGTTCTATTATCTCAATTACAACTAAGCATAAAGTGGTGAACGAATGCCAATGACTACAACAAATTATGCAAATTCACTTTGATTTAATTTTATGATAAATTGAGTTTTACTAATCCAAATTAGAAATGAACTTCCACTCAAAAACGACATCCCTCGTGTCTTTTTGGTGATTACATGAACCAAATCCACTACACCAAGTTCGATCATCACGTGAGTCGGTGTAGTTTCAAAGGCGAGCATCCATATGGTCATCATATCAAAATATATGACTCATGCTTAACCTTTCGGTCCGTGTTCCGAGGCCATGTCTGTACATGCTAGGCTCGCCAAGTAAGAACCTTAGTATTCGCGTGTGTAACTGTCTTACATACGAGATGTGCTCGTGGATTCAAGTACACCGGATCATCACGTGATGTCTTGAAGCGACGAAACATTGTTGGTGCATACTTAAGGAAGAACACATTCTTATCTTGATATCTAAATGAGGGATCATATTATTATGCTAATAAAACGCCAAACAAGCAATATAAGATGCAATCAAACATCATATGTTTATAAGTGAAATGTGGTTCCTGCATATGATCTCCATCATGTGCACCGTGGTATGATCACTATCATACCTTTATGTGTAAGGCCAAGGTCTATGGAACTTACACGCTATGTGTGTTGTAAGAGTATCATCTCATACTTCTACTTACAACATCACCATATCATAACACTAGCCCAACAACAATCTAAACTAGACGCCTCTAATTTATCCATTGCAAGTTTTACGTGGTTTAGGGCTTTCGAAGATATAACCGTTCTTACCTACGAACATGAACCACAACGAGGATAACCAAATTGTTGACAACTCGTTGCAAATTAGATATTGACTATAGTAGGAGAGACAGACTCCCGCTAGCCACTTATGCAAACTACTTGCATGTCAAGCGTGGAACAGGTCTCATGTGCGAGGACATGTAAAGTTTGTCCGGGCCGCTTCATCCCACTAAGCTGTCCAGACCTAATTTTTGTATCCGAATCGGCGTACCGAGAATGCTAGTGAAGATGCTTTAAGTAAGCCATTGTGAAAGGCCTAAAAGAAAGAAGAAATAATACGACAACACGTGGGGATGAATTAACCGACAAAACTGTAGACGTTTTCTGCAGTTAGGTCGCCTCTTTTGGAACGCGCCAATCTACTCGAATTTATGCAGAAAAAACCGAGCTGGCATCCACTGTGAAATCAATTAACGAGTTTGGAACAAGAATATTCTTTTTTTTCTAATGAAAAAAGAACAAGAAAGTTCTTGCTACGGGTATTTGGTCGCGAAGAAAAAATAAAATAGAAAGCTTTGAAGGAGCACCGGCATGTGCACGGATGGCCCGTCAACACACGGGACTCCACGGCCCGGGTCGAAGTTGAACATCTCCATCTTCTTCTTCTGGTCTGTGGACCAACTCCGCGTTTCAGCAAGCAAGGCTTTGGAAACGCCAAAAGTCGCCTCTCTCCTTCTCCGTTCAAAGCAACCCCTCCTCCTCCTCCTCCTCCTTTTCCCTTCCTTGATCTCCAAACCGAGCTACTCCCAGACACGCACAGCTCGACGGCTCGATCAGAAGAGCACCAGGTCGCTCGATCAAGAAAAAGCTAGTAATGGCGCCGGCGATCTCGGCGCTGGCCAAGTACAAGCTGGTGTTCCTCGGCGACCAGTCGGTGGGCAAGACCGCCATCATCACCCGCTTCATGTACGACAAGTTCGACAGCACGTACCAGGTCTCTCTGATCGATCTCTGATTTCGCTCCCGACGATCGCCCCTATATGTTGTCTCCTCTGCAAACTCTGAACGTCTGTCTCTGCGGCTGCCGCATGCTTTTTTGCGGTGGCGCGTGCAGGCGACGATCGGGATTGATTTCCTCTCCAAGACGATGTACCTCGAGGACCGCACCGTCCGCCTACAGCTATGGTATGTATCCCAGAAGAACCTTCCTTGGCGCCGGCCTCCTCTGTTTTTGCGAGACTTTTCTTGTGCGGTCGATGAGCTGGCCTGTCGTGAAATTCAGTTTGCTGCACGTATCCAGCTAGTTATTAATTTTGGTTTGCTTGGTGCACCATATCACAATCACTGCATCAGCTCTTCTTTTACATATAGTTCTGAACATTAGCATGGTCTCCGGAACATTTGTCGGACCACTACATTGTTTATGACGAAATCCATCATAGATCCAGATAACCTATATGGTCGATAGTCAAACTCGTTTTCTAGTAGAAAATAAGCTGGAATTTTAAAAAGTTGATTTGTGTGCAGGGACACAGCTGGACAGGAGAGGTTCAGGAGTCTGATTCCAAGCTACATTAGAGACTCTTCTGTCGCGGTGATCGTTTACGATGTAACTGGTAAGTCGCCTGTCATCACAAGATATTCACCATCAGAATATGCAGGTTTACACTGCACCATATACTGTAGTATATATGACTGTGACCTGTGTCTCTTAGTAATATTACAGCATGGACAATTTGGAACTGTTGTACTGCATTTGTTTCGTGACAGTTCTTATATCCCAACATATGAAACTGAATCCAACAGACCGACAATGTTCAGAGTCCGCGCTTGTTTCAGCTGATGCCATTTTGTGTCAGTGATAACCTGAACCACAGTAGAACTTTATCTGATGATACTAGGAAATAACAAGCTTGTAGTACCATCCTCGTGCATCGTCGACCTCATACCATCCTTGCTTGCAGACAAGCAATCATTTCTGCACACATCGAAGTGGATCGACGAAGTAAACACGGAAAGAGGTGGCGACGTGCTCATCATCCTCGTTGGGAATAAAACAGACCTCGTTGACCAGAGGTACACATACCCGAGCCATTCGTTTTCTGAACTTCTGCTAGCGCCAGTTCATCAGGTTAGACATAAAAAAAAATACACAAGCTGATCTATAAATGGAAAGAGAATGTCCTGCTCCAGCTAATAGGATCTACTAGTAGTCACCTGCCCCAGTGGCGCTGTGCTCATTATTTTACCGTCTGTTCGCCTGAATGTCGGCACCAGGCAAGTGTCCACAGACGAAGGAGAAGCCAAGGCCAAGGAGCACGGCGTCATGTTCATCGAAACCAGCGCGAAGAATGGCTTCAACGTCAAGGTCTCGACTTCTTATTCTCCCATTAATAATTAAATTTCCTTTTACCTGGACGAGCACAGACATCATGCATCCAGATATCTGACTGAATACTACTGCTGCCATTGGAAACTTGAACCCTGCAGGCGCTGTTCCGCACGATCGCCACGTCTCTGCCTGGAATGGAGGCTCTCTCGTCGGCGAAGCAGGAAGACATGGTCGACATCAACCTCAGGCCTGCCTCCGGACCAGCAGGTTCAGGCTCGGGCGGACAGCAGCAGCAGAAGGCGGGCGGGTGTGCTTGCTGAGACTGCTGTGTTCTTCAGGGAGGCCATTGACCAGGATTGCAGTAGCACATTGGAGTAATTTTTGGGAGTAGTTCTTGCCGGGGGGTTTGGTTTCAGTTTTCAGGGAGGTGTGTGGGATGCTGCGAACAGAGATACATGCCATGGTTACTGGAGTACTAGTGGAGGATTTACTTTTTGATAAACAGAGATGCAAAATTTTGTAAAGGACTGGCAAAAAAAATATCGCCGTTGCCGGGGATCGAACCCGGGTCACCCGCGTGACAGGCGGGAATACTTACCACTATACTACAACGACTTGGTGCCATCTATCCGTGGCCATTTTAATCGACCTAAGTTGTTTGTTAAAAAAAATAGAAGGATACATACCGATCTAGTAACATCTGAGTGCTTCTATCCCGGGATGTTTGTTTATCTTCTTTTTTTTGACAAAATGGGCAGCTGCATTCATTCAAACCATAGAGTACAAATGACGTTCCTGGTTATCTCAGCGACACCAGTAAACCACGACTACCCCAGATCATGTTCTGCACATCTTGCCAAAACACAAGCTGCCTCATTACATGACCGATTGACAAGGCTGAAAGAACATGATACAAATTTTGAAGCCCAATTCTTGGTATCATACACTAACGCACCTATTTGAGATCAGTCAGTTACATCCCTATTAACTTTGGTGACCAAATTGACGGTCTCAAGCCACAAAGCCTGCTTCTTCAGCGAATTCCAAAGCACAACGTATAGCAATGGCTTCTGCAGGTTCAGGATTTACCACCCGGTCCACCTATCTTTTTCTAGCTGCATGCACTAGTCCCAGGTAGCTACGGATAACTATGCCAACTCCCATCCGCTGTGACTGAGAAAATAGCTTCATCAACACTTATCATCACTGAACCCTCTGACGGTGGAGACCATCTGACAACTGAAGTGTGTGGCTCTGAAATTGTTCGATAAAATGAAGTCAATATAAGCCTTAATCTTACCAGCCACACGATACGGATGAGACAAGGTGTCCCCATTTCTTACATTATTCTATTTTCCCAAATATGCCATATAGCCACGGCAAAAATCACAGACTGCAGCTCTGAAGCATCCTTTATCCAATCTAACAGCCCTTGTTGGATGCAAATGTAGATCTTCAGATCAAAAGATGCGGGGAAAGATTTTTCTAAATCGGCCTAGATCTATTTAACATAATGACATTTAAAAAAGCAGTGTTCTACAGTTTCAATTCTATTGCAGAAAATACACTCGTGCCGTGTCATTATGCTCCACCAAACATTATGCTCCAGCAAGTGTAAGAGGCAAATCGTGGGCATCCTGAATTCCAGAATTCCCCATGAGAAAAAAACTTCCATTTATAATTCCTTTGATTTCACTAGCTACTTGTTTTGCTGCAAGACACGTGATTAAACTTCAGCCCATAATAAGAATAAATATGGACTGATCGGATCACCTTGTTATACGCCTCGTGTTGGTATCAAAGAGTCGGTTAAATTTCCGTTAAATTTAACTTTATATCTCACAGATGTCACACATCTCGTCACAGTGTCAACTCAAGAAGCATTAAAACCCAATTTCCTTAGGACCCCCTTCAAGTAAGGGCACCCACAATGTTGCCATTGCCAAATCTGACATAAAGGTAAATTTGGCTCTCGTATGAAATATAGCAACAGCTCTACAATGTAGTGGTTCCAAATATTTATAACGTGGGTCCCACCATCAAGCTAAAACAACACATGAAACAAATATAGAACTACCCTCACAGTGTAGGGAACTAGTTCCAAAAGCCAAAAGAGAAATTTAGCATCGGAGCAACTACTTGCTCCGGTTCCAGTTTTCGCAAATTTAGAACCACCTCCACAATGTAGGGAACTAGTTCCAAAAGCCAAAAAGCAAAAATAGAACCACTTTTGGCTATACATTGTGGGTGCCCTAACCTCGTTCGACTCTATCATATGCTTTAGCCATGTCAATTTTTATGACATAAAAAGGAAAAATTTCCCTTTGTTTCTTAATAGTATGAAGATATTCATAAACAATTACTCCCTCCGATCCATATTAGTTGACTTAGATTTTTTAAAATTTAAATAAATCTATATACTAAATAGTGCCTAGATTCATCTAAATCTAGACAAATCGAAGTCAATGGGTCGAAGGAAGTAGCATATTATCTGTGATGAATCTACCTAGGACGAAGGCGTTCTGCTGCTCTGGCAAAAATATCTGTAAACAATTTGCCATCGCCTTAAAAGCCTATTGATATACCACATCACATAGACTAATTGGTCTAAAATTAGAAAATGAATCATGCTTGTTCACCTTGAAGATTAGTACGATGATGGCATTTGTGTGGAGCATGGCAGCAACTGATTTTGGCATTCAATCACTACAAGGAATATTCTCGTCCGCAAAAATTAATTTGGCCTGTCGGTCATTATAGAAGACGCGTCTTTCACAAAGAATTTCTTCGTCGACCGTGGTCAATAAAAAAAACTCTTTTTCCGTTTTCGCCGCCTCCATTGATGAGACAGCTAAAAATATGGACGAAGCTCGGCTGGCGTGTGACAGAAGCAAGATTTTCAGTTCCTCGTGCGACGCTGACCGGGCGAATCTTTTGAGCCAGAGGTTAGTGTCTCTAGCAGACCATACTTCTCGATCGCAGCTTCCTGATTTGAACTCGATAATGTTGCTTGATGCAACTGCCGTGTAGTTAGTCTACCGGATCCTCTATGTCAGCCTCTGATTAGATGAATTGTGTATATGATGAATTATTTTCCTTCGCTCGCAATACCCTATTCCAAAATTGATAGTGTTGCTCAATTTATCTGTCATTTATTCGGGCTGTTGGGTCCTACATGTCAGCCTCTCATTACAAGAAACGCGTGTATGATGGATTTTTTCCTCGGTCGCGCCTCCTGGATTTAAACTCGATAACGTCAGCCGTTTAGTCAGGCTGGTGGGTCCAACATGTCAGCCACACATTTAAAGAAACATGTGTACGTTGGACTATCTTTATCCGCTCGCACCTCCTTGTTTCGAACATGATATCGTTGCTCAATGCATCAATCGTTTTTTTAGGATGGTGAGTCTCACATGTCATCCTCCTTTGCAGAGAAGATATGTGCATGTTAGACATTTTTTCGGTCGCGTTCGCTGTTTTGACCTTAGTAATGTTGCTCGATGCGGCAGCCGTGTATGATCTTGCTGCTGAGGCCCTAATGTCAGCATGTCTGGACAAGAAAATTGTCTATCTTGGTCTTCTTTTCCCTGGTCACGATCGTCGTTGTGCCCTTGCATGCCAACATTGCTCGATGCAATAGCCATGAATGTTCTGACTATTGGTTCTCCGATGTCAGCGTTTCTATTCAGAAAACGTGTCTAGGTTAGACTATTTCTTTCGGCCGTATCCGTTACTTTGACCTTCTTGACATATCTCCATGCAGAGTCCCCGATGCTAGCCTCTCTGTAGAACTAATTAACTTTTTTTTCAAGCATGCCTAGTAAAGCAATATTGGTAAAGGAAAAATGTGAACCCAGGATAAATATATGTACGAGCACAACGCCAAATAGATGTAAATTGAGTGCATTGCCACTACGCCAAATATATTTCTTAAAAAGTTATCATTAAACATTTATTAAATACCTATAACTTATGTATTAGTCTTCTTAAAAATATTTTGTGTGTCCATGTTTATCTCTTCTAAATTAAAAGGACAACACTTATGTCATATCAATTTATTAGATGCACCATAATGGAGTAGTTTCTTAAAAATATGGGTTGACAGAGTTTTTTTTAAGACGTGGGGGTAATACTCAAAAGATCAAATTGAAAAGATTTTGGCTATTCTATATGTTTACCTATAAGTTATCATTAAACATTTATTAATACCTATAACTTATGCTCCATGGTGCTCTTTCTCAAATTTTACTAGGTCGTGCTGAGCAGTCCTCTGACCTCGAAAGCCAGAATTAGAAGATTTTGGGCTAGAGAAAGACCGAGTGAGCTAGCTTTCATCCGCTTGTTAGTAAAAGATTCATTGTGCTATGTCCCAGACGGATTTAAAAATAAAGACCTCACCAAGAGAGGAAAAGGAAGAGATAGTCCCCGTGTCCACAAATTCAAATTTATCTAAATTTGAATGTACCTAGACACGTTTTAGTGTATAAATACAAACAAATCTAGACAATTCCAAGTTACTTATTTCCAGACAGAGGGAGTAGTTCTTTTGATAGATATTCATGTATAAAAACTATTCAGAGAGAACCATTTATTTTATCTCTAAAAACCTTGGTGCACGGTCAGTTTGCCTCTCATAGTTCAACCTGTTTATTCCCCAACAACCCATCGCCAAAATACAAATTAAGATGGAACACAATCATTGTCATAATAGTTGGCCATATAGAAAATCGCCATATAGATATCGATATACCATACCAGTACGTACTAGTCATAGCTCCAATCCATTAAAAGGTTGTCACAGTTTTACCACCCATATATGATCAGTGAAGATAAGACAACTACATAATTATGCGACCAAAGAGCTAGACAGCTAGGAACTTCATGACCAGAGTGCAACATTCGGGATAGCGAGAAATATTGACCTTAACCATTCTTCTGATGGTATGCACATATTTAGAGGGAGTCTCTTTATCCTTTTGGGACCGTTGTTATTTAAATTAGTACTCTATTGCAAATCCTAGTATTATCATCTAACACCAAAAATGGCAACATTGAAAGAACATGTATTGATCCCTAATGTTTGGTGTGTTAGATAACAATGCCAAGGATATTTTACTTATGTGTTGAGTGTTATAGTTACAAAAGAATGAAAGATCCCATACTCAAATTCAGCAGGAACAAGCTTGCCAGGCTGGATTATCCGCCCTGGCTAGGGCCGGATAATCCACCCCTAGCGAATTTGGCTAAGGACTCCGTGCGCGACGCTCATATGGGGCGCGCATAATTGTCCGGATTTTTGGCGATGTGCCAGATTTTTGCCCTAGCCAGATAATCCGTCCCTAGCTAGGATAATCCGCCCCTCCCCAATTTTGGCTAAGGACCAGAAGGCGCGATGCTCTAATAGGGGCGGATATTTCCCCAGATATTTGGATAGGGCTAGAGTTGTTTCCCTAATCGGATAATACACCCCTCCCGGTGGGCCGGATTGTCTGCCCCCCTGGAAATTTCGCTAAGGACCAGAAGCATGGCTTGCAATAGAGGGTGGATGTTTGCGCCGGAGTTTTTGCTGCGAGCCAGATATTTGCCCCGGCCGGATATTTTCCCCGGCTGCATTATTCGGACCCGATGTGATATGGGCACGATCGAGGAGGTGCAGCCCAATTTCAGAACTCCACCAAGCTAGGTGTGTCATTAGTTGTGTCGTGTGAGTTTTATTTATATCGTACTATTTTTAATAAGTTTTATGTGTGTGTGTGTGTTCGGTTTGGGCTTGTCCAACCGAACCAGGTCGAGGCCCATTAGTAGGGTGCCCAACGCTCATATAAGGAGCCGGCCGAGTTAGGGTTTAGGGAAGTTCAGTTGTTTAGTCTAAAACTATATTGTGCTCCACTGTGTATCATCCATTCGGGGACGGCGATACTGTTTATCAGATTCTTATAGAGATTGCTGCGGAGGTTCTTGTGTTCATTAAGGATTGTCGTGCTCGGGTTTGAGGCGTGGTAATCTTCATCACATTACTTGCTGGATTAATTCATCTTCTTCAGGTGATGTCCATTGGCGTTGTTGGAAGGATTACTATCTGGGTGACTCGCAGTAAAAGATTAGGACAAAACTAAAGAATTATCGGGACTATTCGTATCATGTGGTATCAGAGCTCTCATTGATCACAACATGTTTTTGGATCATCTGCGAACTATTTTTCTACAAGCAGTTTACAGATCGGTTGGGGAGAAAAGATTGGAAGTTGAAGTTTTTCAGATTGGATCGTGTTCTTCGTCGGCAACCAAGTCAGATCAGAAGTTGAAATTTTCCAGATTGGTTTCGTGGCAGATCGATTTGGGATCAATAGGTTCATTTTTTTAATTGGAGTCTCTTTCACATGAAGGGAGCCGTGATTTTGGCAGGAGTCTGTTTTGGCTAGTCGGAAGGTTTCCGTTTGTTTCAGCGTGGAGTTCCTACCAAATCTGATTGGGCATATAAAAAAAAAAGAGGAAAAAAGTACGTGAGTTTCTTCCGCGTCAAAAAAAAAAATGGACAAGAGTCCACCAAGCGTACAATGGCTTGAGAAAAGCGCTGGGAAGGCTTGGTCAGAATTTTGTTGCAATTTAGAGATGGATCCACAGGATAAGATTAGTTGTTGTTCCGCAAGGGACGTGTACAATGATTTTTAAGACATAAAGAATCGTGTACGCGGTGATTTGTCAAAAAGGAAGTGGTACCTACTATACATTGCAATCTTGGCGGAATACAAGGCATGAGAAGAAACAATGCAACATGGATATCGTTTATGTGTTGAACTTTTTCCTAGTCTTTAGTTTGACGACACTAACACTTACCATCTTGCAAAAAGGCACAAGGATGCAAGAATATGCAGGTGGTGGAACGAGAAGGCACGTGCGAGAGTAGTATCAACCAATACCATTTGGGAGGATTATAGAAAAAAATTACGTGCTAAATTTTTGGTACAGTCAGAGTTAGAGGACAAGGTAGTTGTTCCGGTTAACGTAGTACCATTGAGTAGGCTGAATATGCAACTCAAGAGAGTACATGATGGCGCTTGCATGACAGTTGATAGAGGTCAGCGATGAAATTTATTTCAGGCGCCGTGCATGATCAAGGGCAAAGCATGCAAGTTGATGATTGACAGTGGTAGCTATTGTAATGGCATTAGCAAAGCAGTTGTGGAAGTGTTGGGTTTATCCAAATGGCGTATTCCAGAACAGAGACATGTTGAGTGGATGAATAGCTGCAGTATGATAAAGATTACTCATAAGGTGCGTGTGCCATTTACAGTTGGTGACTATCTTGATGAGGTGGAGTGCGATGTGTTTCTATTGGAGGTATGTGGACTGTTACTTGAACGTCCATGGCAGTATGATCGCAATGTTACTCATGCAGGGAGAGCAAATACATATTCTTTTGTGCATGGTGGCAAACAACAGATTTTGAAGCCTATGCAGGATAATCAAATAAAGTCTGGTGTGGTGGTGGTGGTACCTAAGGAGAAGTTGCGCAAGGCTAAGCCAAAATCTGGGCTAGCTACGCCGCAACATGAGGAGCATGATGCGAGAAGTGTCAGTATTGATAGTGTTTCAGCCATGCCTATAGATGATAAGCTAGTTGTTACTGACAAGCCGGTTGAAGTTAAGCCTCTGGTTGATGAGAAGAAGGATATTGTAGCATGTCCTACAGTTTCTGTTGACACAGGTGTTTAGACCGATGATAATTGTGCTGATCCAGTTCCAGTGCATGTGGTGCCACAGATTGATGATCATCGTCGTTATATCAGCACACCTATGAGGCGTTTTGTTGGAGCAGTAGTGCAGATGCATATATGAAACGATGGGCGTGTTCGTCAGTTGTGTGGCCCGGGCATTACTCATCTTTTGCGGGGTCATGCAAAGCAGGTTCATGTTCAACACCGCAATGTTCCAGCAAGAGTTGAGAAGAAGAACACGGTGGCGCCTAGGTCCAAGCTCGTATGGAGACGCAAGGAGGTGCAGCCACCCAGGGTTGTATCAAGTCGAACAGGCCAAGAGGGAGGATGTGGTGTGGAAGGCAGGCAAGATTTGAAGACGGCGACATCGCGTGATGATTGTGTTCATATCACGCCACCTTTCCGACCCGACCCACACGAGTTGGGGACAATGCTTCTTGAAGGGGGGAGGATGATATGGGCACGACGGAGGAGGTGCAGCCCAATTTCAGGACTCCACCAATCTAGATGTGTCATTAGTTGTGTCGTGTGAGTTTTATTTGTATCGTAATATTTTTAATAAGTTTTATGTGTGTGTGTGTTCGGTTTGGGCTTGTCCAATTGAACCAGGTCGAGGCCCATTAGTGGGGCGCCCGACCCTCATATAAGGAGCTGGCCGAGTTAGGGTTTAGGGGAGCTCAGTTGTTTAGTATAAAAACTATATTGTGCTCCACCGTATATCATCCCTCCGGAGATGGCGATACCATTTATCAGATTCTTATAGAGATTGCTGCGGAGGTTCTTGTGTTCATCAAGGATTGTCGTGCTCAGGTTTGAGGCGTGGTGATCTTCATCATGTTACTTGCTAGATTAATTCCTCTTCTTCAGGTGACGTCCATTGGCGTTGTTGGAAGGATTACTATCCGGGTGACTCGATGTGGAAGATCGGACCAAAACTAAAGGATCATCAGGACGATCCGTATCACGATGGCTCCAAACGGCTACAATCCGGGAGGGGTAGAAATACCCCTCCCCACCTTCCTCCTAGAGTTGCTCGAATCCCCAGAAAAGAAACAACAGTATGTGAGTCACCAAATTCCCAAGATCTCTCCATTCAACCATGCGAAGGTCTTGATATTTGGAGAATCGAAGGAGAAGGCCCTTATCTACATCATCACCAAAGCGATCTGAATTTTCCCTTCATTCATTCCAGGACCCCTTGGATCTAGAGTTTATTTTGAAATCCTATATCTTGTTTTTTCTATTGCTAATTTCCATTTGTTGTGACAACTTGTTGTCCTACTCAAGAACCTTCAATTCAGTTGTGGATGCGTGCCCCGAGCTCGTTGTAAAGGTGCGAGTTCCCACGTCGAAGGGTACCGTATAGTGGAAGAGTGGATCAAGCCACTCATGGCGAAATTCACCGGAGAATAGGGTGAGCCCTTAGTGGCATGGTAGTCTTGTAGGGGTTCGTAGCATGGAAAACCAAAAATTTCTATCGCATGAACACACACAAGCCAAGATTTATCTACTAGATTGCAGCAACGAGTCGATAGAGTATTAACCCTCGAAGATCCAAAGCGGTTAGTGAGAGCAGATTCTCGTGGATGATGTAGTCGTACACTTCCGATCTCAAGATCGCGTAGACGATCCTTCCGGCGCTGCGTTCCGGCAGCGCTTCCGCAGTCGGTCACACGTTCGGTACTCGATGAAGACCTTCCTCTCCCTTGTTCCAGAAGGCAGCGGAGGTTGTAGCACTCTCCTCGTGATTCCGGCAGCACGACGGCGTGGTGTCGGAAGTAGAGGGGAGATATCGCAGGGCTTCGCCTTAAGCCGGAGTGAGTATGGTGGAGTATGAGAGAGGCCTTGGCGATCTACGGTTTAGAGGCACCAAGGGAGGAATCTTGGCCAGCGGCTAGGGCTTGGGGAGAGCCCCACCTTTATAGCCACCTAGTTACGGTGTGGTGTTTGATGTCATCAAAGCATCCTTCCGGTGATGGTGATTAACATGATCTCATGGTCGAAGGAATTAGGTTACTATGTATCAGAAAGCTTATAGCAAATGAACAATATTAAATGACTTGATCTTTATGCTATGCTTAACTATAGGAGTATGTCCATCACATCATTCTCCTAATGATATGACCCTATTGTTAATAACATCTCTATGTTCATGATCAGGAAACCATGATCATATATTAACCAACAAGCTAGTTTAACAAGAGGCTTTACTAGGGACTCTTTTTATGTTTACAAATCACACAAGTATTAATGTTTCCGGTTAATACAATTATAGCATGGCATGTAAACATTTATCATAAGAATGAAGATATGATAATAACCACTTTATTATTGCCTCTTGGGCATATCTCCAACAGTCTCCCACTTGCACTAGAGTCAATAATCTAGTTTCAAACCTTTGTGTATTCAACACCTATGGCTTTCCGGTGTTGTATGTACACGATTGCTAGTGGTCAACTGATCTCCGGATCTGACACTTCTAGGTCCGTGTGTAAGTGCATGTCTTTGCGTCTCTACGCATCACTCATTCTCTAATGAGATGGCTTTGTATAAATTTGGTCCTTTGGTGAGAACTTTAGTTCTTTGGGGTTAAAACATGTTGATAATATTGTCGTACAATATATCTTCATAGTATTATCCTTGCTGTGAACTACACCTAGTTTGTTAACAAACTACTTGACACAAATGCCCTCTTTTGCTGCTATAATAGCAGTCATATACTTAGCCTTTTGTTGTAGTATCTGTCATAATGTCTTAACTTTGGAACTCATCCAAATCCATTATGGAACTTACTTTCCATTATATTGTGCCACCCTTAGTTTAGATTGAGATAAACTTAATTTGTACTTTGTGACAAAACTAGTATCAATGTAGTACTTTTACAATGAACTAACCATCTATTTGTCACTTCCAAAATAATATATTCTTAGTTCTTCCAAAAGATCATAAGAATATCCTTACTATCGTCCAATGATCATCTTATGAATCATTCTGGTATATGCTCACAACATTTAGAGCATAGGACATATCTGGATTTGTACATATCACAGTATGATTGATATAAATACTCTTTGTGATTTCATACATCAAGTATCAATCTATACTTGAATCTTTGTTTCACTTACTAAGTGTCAATACACTTAAATATATCATCAATATTGAACTGATTCAATCCTTTCTGTGCGACAAGAACCTTTCTTGTAGTTTCTATATTGAACTCATTCAATATATCATCTATGTACTTTCGACACAACCATATTAGCGTCTATTGATGCCAAATATTTGGATTTCGCCTAAGTCTTTCATCAGGATGAAAATCTTAATATGTGTTAATAAAAGATACATCATTTCCAATCAACAATATGTCCTCCACATAATGTATTAGAAATATGTCTTAGCGCTCCCACTTAATTTCTTGCAAATGCAAGCATCTTCATTGTCTCCGATGAAATTAAACTCTTCTAACAGTTTCATCATAGTGAAGATTCCAACTCCGCTATGCTTATTTCAACCATTGAAGTTTGCATATGCCTTTAGCATCCTTTGAATTAACAAAACCCTATGGACCATGTTATGCACATGTCCTAGGTAACAATTCTATTAGAAGAACTTGTTTTGTTTATTCAACTACCACATAACAAAATTATATGTAGTGGTTGCTACATTAATCCGCCTAGACTAAATATCACTATGAAAGATCAAATCTTGTCATAGTCAACCTTTGAACATTGTTGTGAACTCTTTCCCAACATGTCGACTATTTCATAGATGTGAAACATCCATGTCTATTTCTTTATAGATCCAAACACAACTGTAAGGTCTTACACCTTTCTCGAGGGTCCTTCAAGTTCAAAGCTAGATTTCTCGTGTATGGAACTATCACGGATTTTATGGCTTCAAGCCATTTTACGAAGTCAGGGCCCATCATCACTTCTTTGCATGTAGTCCGTTCATTATTCTCAAATAATGATTCAACCCTCAAATCTTGATATTTGATTGTTTACCCGACCTACTTGGTTCAATAGAAACTTTGACCTTCGTAACCACAACCTTTTAGGTACGAGAGCCATGAACATTGTTGCTGCCTCCGGAACACTTTTCGGCGCTGCGCAACTTTGCACATATAGCTAAGGTTCTTTTAACCTTATCAAAGTTCTATTGTCCTCCCACTTATCGTTTCACGAAAAATTTCTTCTCAAAGAAACTTGACGTTCTAAGTGACAAACACTTTTGTCTTCGATGTTATGGAGGAATACTTAACAGTTATTCGAAATAACATACAAAGACAGGTTCATCCGACTTTGGTTGCAAACATCTTTCTTATGCATAGCATACCAATGTTTAAGAAAGGACAACTTGGGTTTTATCCAAAACCATAACTTTATTGGTGTCATTTCAGCGGATTATGATGGAGCTCTTTTTAGTGGAAAAACGGTAGTCTCTAAAGCTTTTAATCTTTAAAATATAATGGCAGTTTTATGAATTACACCTTTGATCTTACCATGTCAAACAAGGTTTTAATTACATATCTCGAACGCTCCATACTCTTATGGTGTTTCGGGAAACGAAAATCCACGGAACGATTCCTTAAATCTTAGGTATTATGCTAAACTTGTAACTCAAATATCTTCCTTTATGATCTTATCATAAACTATTTATATTCTTGTTACAATGATTTTGCACTTCATCTTGAAAGTCTTTGAACTTTTCAAATGTTTCATACTTCATCCTTATTAAGTAAATGTTCATATATTCACTCAAATTTTCGAAGAAAGCATATGAAGTTGAAATCCATCGCTCTTGACTACACATAATGGACTTCATACAACAATATGTACAAGTTCCAATAAGCTAGTCATTCGTTCCCTTTTTGGCCTATGAACAAAGTTTTAATTATCTCTAGGAAAGTTTCACAAGCGTTATTTGATCAAAAATCAAAAGGACTCCAAAATTCCATCCACATGGAGTTTCTTCATGTTTTCTTTCCAATATAATTTAAACAACAATGTCACTTCCTAAGTGATCTTTCAATCAATTTGTCTTTCGACATTTTTAGCACTAGTTTTATGGATGTGATTTCTCCAACGAGATTTGTAGATCATCCATATTTTATGGATTGCGGTAATTATTTGAACAACCCTTTTGTTCTCATAACACCTCATAAAACAAATCTTGAAGGCAAACTTTTGATGTTTAACGAGCAACACAATAACACTATTTGTTCTCAATGAACATCATCACATATTCTTTTACTAGTTACTTAGACCATTATAGTTCATGAATTCTGTTGTTTCGTATGAAGATTCATACCAACAAATTCAGTATTCAATACTTAAGAACCACATTATTTAATAAGCAAAGAATACAGCCATAACTCGTATATCCTCTATATACCTAAACTGAACAATTCTAGTTTTTTTCCTTTTGCCATATATTTATAAGATACTCTTTTAGTATTTTCTTTTCTGTTTGAAAAGAATCTATCAACATAAATAGTGGAGCCATATACATGACACATAGTCCAAAACATGTATAGTAAAATACCAATATCTTTGGACCTGCACTTTGAAGTAGATCACCATCATCAAATGTTTGGTGTTCTTTCAAATTCCTTTCTTTAGTAATCTCTTGGTGTAGTAAACATTTTACCTACATCAAATATTCACCCTTATCATGGAATTATCCATGATCAAGCTACTTTTAGCTTATAACGGTGAATCGTGAGTATAATGTTGCTCTCCAAAACCTTTTGGAGGATTAGGAAAACTAGTGTATCCAACCTTTTGTAAATTCTCATCAAATATGAGAACGTAAACTTCGCCATATTATACTCTATCATGTTGTAACCAAAACATCATTTAAAATATCGCAATATCTTCCAAACATGATGGTTTCTGAAACAACTCTTTCAACTCCTAGATTACCTTGATATTAAAACTATCTTTCGAATATCAAGAATCATGGAGATAAACATGATACTTATATACTAACACTGGAATTGTTACTCTTGATTTAATACCAACTATTAAACTTCACGGAATAATCGAAACTTACTGAAAGCTTGCAATGGGACTTTCAAACTTTAAATTAACACTTCAAAACAATACGATACCAGTTCATAAAGTAACTTACCAGAATTCTATAGTTCTATCATCTCAATTATAACTAAGCACAAAGTGGTAAACGGATGCCAATGACTACAACAATTATGCAAATTCACTTTGATTTAATTTATGATAAATAGTGTTCAACTTTTAATCATATTGTCGTTGAACTCCCACTCAAAACAATATCCCTCATATTGTTTTAGTGATCAGACGAACCAAATCCACCACATCAAAACCGATCATCACGAGAGATGATGTAGCTTCAAAGGCGAACAATCAACATGTTCATCATATCATCTATATGACTCATGCTTTACCTTTCGGTATTCCGTGTTTCGAGACCATGTCTATACATGCTAGGCTCGTCAAGATCAAACCTTAGCTTCCGCATGAGCAAATCTGGCTTGCTCACGTTGTATACACTCGCAGAATCTAACACACCCGATCATCATGTGATGCTTCGAAACAACGAGCTTTAGCAACGGTGCTTACTAAGGATGAACACTTTAAAACTTGAAATTGTGTGCTTGAGGGATCATCTTATAATGCTACCATCATGAACTAAGCAATACAAGATGCATAAAAGGATTAACATCACATGAAATTCATAATATGTGATATGATATGACCTTTCTTCTTGTGCTTCCGATCTCCATCTTCAAGCACGAACATGATCTCCATCATCACCGGTGTGGCGTCAAGGTCAATGGCGCCGCTTCATGGTTGTCCTCCACCAGCATCGACTATTACAACTACTTTGAATAATAGACACACATGACTTAACGGAATTAAAAGACAACCATATGGCTCCTACCGGTTGCCAACTTACAATAAGGAACATTGCATACATCATATATAATCACAATCATGGCCATATCACATCACAGCACACCCCTGCAAAACAAAGTTAGACGCCTCTAATTTTCTTTGCATGTTTTACGTGGTTTGGGGCTTTCAATAAGTGTCGTTCTAACTTACGAACAAGAACCACAATGTTGATACTAGTATTGTCAATCGCCCGTTGTAAATTGAATCTTAACTATGTTGGGAGAAACAGGCACCCGCAAAGCCACTTATGCAATACAAGTTGCATGTAAAGCGTGGAGCAAGTCTCATGAACGATGTCATGTAAGGTTAGCCCCGGCCGCTTCATCCCACCATCCCGCAAGATGCAAAGTACACAAGAAGCAATCGACAACAAAAGAATCAACGCCCACAATGACCATTGTGTTCTACTCGTGCAACAGATCTACATATAGACACGGCTCGGATACCACTGTAGGGGTTCGTAGCATGGAAAACAAAAAATTTCTATCGCATGAACACACACAAGCCAATATCTATCTACTAGATTGCAGCAACGAGTCGATAGAGTACTAACCCTCGAAGATCCAAAGCGGTTAACGAGAGCAGATTCTCGTGGATGATGTAGTCGTACACTTCCGATCTCAAGATCGCGTAGACGATCCTTCCGGCGCTGCGTTCCGGCAGCGCTTCCGCAGTCAGTCACATGTTCGGTACTCGATGAAGACCTTCCTCTCCCTTGTTCCAGCAGGCAGCGGAGGTTGTAGCACTCTCCTCGTGATTCCGACAGCACGACGGCGTGGTGTCGGAAGTAGAGGGGAGATCTCGCAGGGCTTTGCCTTAAGCCGGAGCGAGTATGGTGGAGTATGAGAGAGGCCTTGGCGATCTACGGTTTAGAGGCACCAAGGGAGGAATCTTGGCCGGCGGCTAGGGCTTGGGGAGAGCCCCAACTAGCCGAGTTGGAGGGGAAACCCTAGGCGGCGGCTGCACTTGGAGGTGGAGGCTCCAAAGCTAGGGTTTGAGGTGTGTAGGTAGGGAGGTGCCCTACCCCTTCTTTTATAGGTGGGAGGGAGACGCCTAGGAGGAGGGAGTCCTCCTCCAACTCCTCCTCCTTGGCCGGCGGGTGGAGGGAGTGGGACTTCCTTCCCAAGTAGGTTTCCTACTCTCTCTCCACCAAGCAAACTTGCCGTTTGACTTTTCAAATTGTCGTTTGACTTTCAAACTAGGATTTGATTTCTTCCTTTATTTTGCCCAGCCAAGTGACCTAGTACATGATGCAACCATTCCACATTGTTATGTCACATTCATGTACCCTTCCCCTCCGGAGTGCCGGACCTTCTAGACCCTTCTAGAACATTCCTGGTGAAAAACACCGGAATCATTCCCGAACTCCGAAACAGGACTTTCCTTACATGAATCTTATTCTCCGGGCCATTCCGGACCTCCTCGTGATATACCGGATCCCATCCGAGACTCCGAACAATATTCGGTCTCTTACTCATCATTCCATAACTACTAAACAACATCAAATCCTTAAGTGTGTCTCCCTACGGTTTGTGAATTTTGCGGACATGACCGAGACACTTCTCCGATCAATAACCAATAGAGGAATCTGGAAATTCATATGGCTCCCACATATTTCTACGATTACTTTTGCGATCGAATGAACCACTTACATACGATACCAATTTCCCTTTGTCTCACGATAGTTTACTTATCCGAGGTTTTGATCGTCGGTATCTCTGCATACCTAGTTCAACCTCGTTACCGATAAGTACTCTTTTCTCGTTCCCGTGATATGTGATCCCTTGTGAGCCAGTCACATGCTTGCAAGCTAATTGGATGACATTCCACCGAGAGGGCCCAGAGTATATCTATCCGTCATATGGATGGACAAATCCCACTCTTGATCCATGTTCCTCAACCCATACTTTCTGAACACTCAATGCCACCTTTATAGCCACCCAGTTACGATGTGGTGTTTGATGTCATCAAAGCATCCTTCCGGTGATGGTGATTAACATGATCTCATGGTCGAAGGAATTAGGTTACTATGTATCAGAAAGCTTATAGCAAATGAATTATATTAAATGACTTGATCTTTATGCTATGCTTAACTATAGGAGTATGTCCATCACATCATTCTCCTAATGATATGACCCTGTTGTTAATAACATCTCTATGTTCATAATCAGGAAACCATGATCATATATTAACCAACAAGCTAGTTTAACAAGAGGCTTTACTAGGGACTCTTTTTATGTTTACAAATCACACAAGTATTAATGTTTCCGGTTAATACAATTATAGCATGGTATGTAAACATTTATCATAAGAATGAAGATATGATAATAACCACTTTATTATTGCCTCTTGGGCATATCTCCAACAAGTCTTAGTACCGCCCACCCCTCCAACACAGATGTACTTGCCCTCAAAAGGAAGAAACTGCAGTAACTAAATCTCGTTTATTCGCGTGCTCCACTCTTGGTTACCTTGTTCCTCTCACCGCTCTTTACTCGTTTGTATCGTTTAGTAGATAGGTTGCCATATAGGTAAATTCACCGCAATTGCATATCTAGAGAATTTACCTTTGTGTCAAGACTAAATTGTAAAAGAATTAAAATTTGGAGTAGCACCTATTCACCCCCTCTAGGTGTCCATACGATCCTATTTAAGGAGTAGACATGTGTGCACCACTATGTCGCCCACCTTACAATTGTTGTCATACTTAGGGCGATAGTCGTGCACCCTTGCAAAACAACCGATAGTCCCTCAAGCCATTGTAAAATATTATTGAGATGACACCGTGGTTTTGAAGACCCGTTGCATGGACATTTCCCACGCAATGACCGCTTCCTGCAAATGTCTCTTGCTAGGATACATGGCATCTTTGGAGATGTTGTTCTCGTGATACTACCAGGAAGAATCATGCCCATAATTCACATTCATTGCTGTTGAGAAATCATTAGTCCATGATACATGAATTGGTGCCTCCTCTTCTTTATTGGCCTCATCGGAATCATTAGCGCCATCAGTATCGCCATCTGAATCTCCTGCTTCCATCTGATTTTGCAAGCGACCGTCATATATCTCGTCCTCATCTGCGTCTTCACTAAAAATGTCTTCTCCTATTGCCTAACTACTCCAGAGTGTGCATAACTTCTCTAAACAAAATCATAACCACCACCTCTAGTATGGGCATTACTGCTCTGACCAGAATCATAACCACCACCTCGAGCATGGGATTGACTGCTTTGGCCATGATTATACCCACCCTCCTCGACTTCAGGCAAAGTTATGTCCTTCGCCACAGGAAGAACTAAGTCCACGAGGTTAACTCTCCTGGTTTTACAACCTTTTAGACAACACAACCATTTAGAGTCATCTTCTATCGTTCTCAAATAAAACAATGATGGTCTTCTAGACTTTGACCACAATGCATGCACCCCAACACTATGTGTCTGAGAAAGCTCTAAAGAACCAGAAAACCAGTCCTTCAACTGACTAAGGGTCCATGTTTCATGGGCTGGCAGCTCTATATCTATAAACTGGAACTCACTCAGATTAACTCCCTGCTCATTTGTTCTTACAAGACCATTATCATAGTAAACTATACTAAATATGACATATTTCCTGACCTAAAAAGAGTAAATCGGCAGATACTAAGCACCACCACACAATGCAGTCTATAAATACACTTCTAATCCCCCGAGAAAATATTCTAACAGCTAACAGACCACATCCAAATGCGCCCATAATCATACACAATAAATTGTAATTAGCGATAAATTAGGGTATACCCTTGAAGCGTGTGAAGCCCTGCCGTGTAGCAGCCTCTAATCACCCTACCAAAACCATCACCACGCATCTCAGTCTACATCAAACACCAGTTTCCACCATTGCCATTGCTCTTCAAGAACACCACCACATCCCTCCATAAAAACACCTCATATCACTTTCCCAATCTATCCCATTAGTAGATCGGGCTTCTCTCCAACCTCTGTTCTGCCATTTAGCTCAAGATCTGGTGAAAATCAGGGCAAAATTGAGCTAAAACTAGGTGCTGGAAATGGAGGAGATGAGTTGAGGAAGAAAGAGGAAGGAGGAAGCACTACTAGAAAAACAGCTATAGATAGACAACACTTCCGGCGCATATGCTGGACCATGCGCCACAGAAAAAACCTAGCGGCGCATACCACCAAATGCTCCACAGAAATCTTCACTGTTCTATGGCGCATGCACAGGGACGGTGCGCCACAGAAGTATGGTGGGACCTGTCACCGGTGTTGGGCTATCCGGGCTTTCTGCGGCGCATATAGTCATATGCGCCACAGAAAGCCCGAGTGGGCCCTACCACGGAATCTCGTTGACCGCACTCTGACCAACATTCTGTGGCGCATATAGTCATATGCGCTACAGAAGTGATGATTGTGTGGCGTATATAGAGGTATGCGCCATAGAATTAGAGTAGGAAAAACCGATTCCACCCACACACACACCCCTGTGGATCGGCTTTTAACTTTTGTAAAAAATAAATGAAAATAATAAAAACTTCAAAAAATAATTCCTTTGAGATATGGTTATATTTTGGGGTATAGTTGTAGGGAAAATCGAAAAACATGAATTTTGATGTATTTTGCAAAAAAAGTCATGGCACGGTAAAACGGCCATAACTTTTGCATACGATGTCGGAAAAAAGTTTTACCCATCAAAATGATCGTCTCGAAATTTCCTACTCGAATTCAACTGCCACAGGCTGTTCTGAAATTTACAGATTCTCCAAATTCGAAAAGTAAAAAGTTATGACAGAAAGAAGATTTTTTCCTGCAAAGAAATAAAAAAGGGAGAGAAATTTCTGTGGCGCATATCACCCATATGAGCCACTGAACTCTTGGGATTCAAATTTTGAAATTTAGCCGGCGCCCTCTCCCTCTCTTTTATCCTTCTCCCCTTTACTCCTCTCCTCCACTTCTTCTCTTCCTCCCCTTCTTCTCTTCCTCCTCCTCCTCCACTCTCCGGCTAACTCCTCATTCTACTCCAGCCATGTCATCCACCACCTCTGGGGACAACTCCTCCACCGCCTCCTCCTACTCCTACTGCGGCGACCCCTCCTCCACCGACGCGCTCCTCCTCCTTATCCTACTCCGGCAACCCCAACTCCTACTCCTCCTACACCGGCGGCCTCCTACTCCGGTGACCCTCCTCCTCCACCCACCTCCCACTCTGGCCAAATCTAGGATGTTTTTTTTGAAATTCGAAAAAAATCTATGTTGCATATCACAATAGCCCGCCTTTTTTTTTAAATCGAAAAGTGAGTTTTGTGGCGCATATTTGAGGACTTCTGTGGCGCAAGTTCAGTTTAGTGGCAACGTATCAGTGACGCATCTGAAATGCGCCACAGAAGGGCAATACCCATGCGCCACAGATGAGGGTTTTCCTCGTAGTGAAGAAAGGAAGCGAGAGATGAGCGGGGCACGACGATGGGATAAGAAGCCAGTCGGTTAGTGAGTCATGAGCCGATAGGCTTTTTCAGCCTGTCGTGTGCCGATGTCGGGCTGTCGGCCGCCTACCTCTCCTGCGGGGCCCACGCACTCGGCCTGTTGGTCGCGCGTGAGCCAGCAAGTGCCTTTCGGCCCGCGGTGCGCCTATAGGTGTATGTTGTCCCAGTGTGCGCCAATGCCATGCTACTTTTGAAAATTCCAGATTTTATGTATTATTTAGAAATTGAATAAAAATATATTATTTAAAATTTTAGCCAACCTAAAGTTAGAAATTACGCTGTTTAAATTGAAAAATGCCCATGCATAGTAAGGAAGAGAAAAATCTGCGCCGCTTTGAGAAATTGTTGTTTGGATTGCACCGACAATTTAATGGACGCTGCAAATCTTACTTTCTATCGGAAATTCACTTTGGATCTCAGGTGCATATGCTCCTGCCACCAAAAAACATTTTAAAATATAAAAAAATTGAACGAATTATTTTCGTGTGCATCTTGATATTTTATGTGCGCAGTTTCATGGAAAACCAACATTTTTGTGTCACGGGTAAAAAATAAAAAAAAAACATGTCTCATGAAGAGCTTTTCTTTAGCGCCGAATTTTGTGTGATCAGGTTTTTTCGTGTGCGTGAGCGTAAAAAATATAAAAGAACATCTTGATAAAAAAACATTTTTATCGTGCGCGTGAGATCGTGTGGGAGCTGGACTTCGTTTCTGATCAGGTTTTTTTGTGCGGGGTCGTTTCGGAGCTGGACGACGTGCGAGAGTCCAGCTCGGACAGAGAACACCGAAACCGTCATGGACTACTTGACGGGCTTGGTGTCTGGAAAGAAGTTGAATGCGTGCTCGGCGAATTCCCTGGGAACTCCTGGCATGTCCGCAGAACACCAGGCGAAGATTTCCCAGCGCTCACGGAGGAATTCGACGAGCGCGCTTTCCTATGCGGGGCTGAGGTCGTTGGCGATCAGCGCCGTCTTGCAGGCATGCGTCGGATGGACCTGCACCTTCTTTGTGTTGACGGTGGAGTCGAAAGACATGTCAGGTGCGTTTTGTCGTGCGACTGGGGGTGCCCCATTGTCCGTCACCTCGCGGAGCCTTAGGAGTTCCTCCTGTATGCCGAATGATTGGGAGATTCTGTTGAAATCTCTGTCGCATTGGTCCGATCGGGTGAAGCTCCCGTGGATTGTGATGACGCCCCTCGGTCCTGGCATCTTGAGTAGCAGGTATGCATAATGTGGGACAGCCAGGAACCTTGCGGATGCTACACGCCCGAGGATGGCGTGGTACTGTGATGGCCAGTCCACCACTTCGAATTCGAGCCGTTCTAGTCGGAAGTTGTCCGGCTTGCCGAAGATGACATCGAGCCATATTTTTCCCAGGGGGAATATGCCCTTCCCTGGAACGATGCCGTGGAACGTTGTGTCTGATTGTTCCAGGCTGCACTGCGGGATCCGCATTGCTGCTAGAGTGCTTGCGAACATCAGGTTGATGTCGCTGCCGCCGTCCATGAAGACGCGACTCATCTCGAAATCTCCGATCTACGCTTCCAGCACCAGGGCAGCATGACCTGGGCGAGGGATCTGGCAAGGGTGATCCGAACGACTGAACGTGATGCAGGACTCCGATCTGCTGAGGTACTTAGGGATGGCGGGTGGAGTTGCCACGGCCAGGTTGATTTTTCGGGTGATTTTCTTCTGCACCCTATTCGTGGGGCGCCCCTTCTGGATCATCAGTGCTCCTTTCGGCTGGGGATACCCGTTCCCAGCGTTGTTCTGTGCTGGTGCGACTGGTTGGTTCGGGCCTCCAACAGGTGGCGCTGGAGGAGCTCCATGCGCTATTTCACCTGGCGCGGGTGCGTTTCCGAACGCAGGGATTGGGGCTTGCTGCCTCTTCTGCACCATGCTTTCGCTGAGTTTCTGGAACTCGCGGCAGTCCTTGAGCATGTGGCTTGCCTTCTTTTTGCCATCCTGCTTGTCGATGTAGAAGTGGATGGTGCATGGACCCGAAAGCTTTTCGTATGCTGAGGGTCCGTTATCGCGGTCGTGGCGTTGCCACGACTATGCTGGGCGTCCCCGTCGCGGAAGTTTCCTCCATGGTATCCTCCGCTGTTGCGGTTGGCGTCGTTGCGGCGATCGGCTTAGCCAGCCGCGACCATTAGGGCTGGAATTCGAGCCGAGCCGAGCCAACTCGGCTCGACTCCCTAAAGCTTGTCCAACTAATGAGTTAGCTCGACTTGGCTCGTTTATAGAACGAGCTTATATTTGAAACTCGGCTCGACTCGGTAAACTCACGAGTAGCTCGCGAGCAGCTCGTTTAGATTGTTATAAGTTATAAATATAAGCATATATGAGAAAAACTAGTAATTATTTTACTAATTTGAAACTAGAACAACAATAGTAGTTCCATAATAACACGAAGGAAGATCAATAAAAAATATAGTAGCTCTACACCATTACAGGTTCAAGGAACATTCATAGTATGGCACTTATCTATGAAAATTTTCAAACTCTATATTTGAACGAGTTTAACGAGCTAAATGAGTAGCTCGCGAGTAGCTCATTTAGCTTGGGTGAACAAACAAGCTCAAATCAAAAATTTGGCTCGACTCGTTAGACACCAAGTTCAAGCCGAGTCGAGCTGTGTCACGAGTTACTCATTTAGCTCACGAGTTTCGAGTTATAATTCTAGCCCTAGCGACCATGTCGGGTCCGTCGCGATCGTCGTAGACCCGCGATCTTCTCTTGCTACGGCGCTCTCGCCGTCGACCGTAGTCGTCTTCTTCTTCCGATTGTGCTCGGTGAATGGAATCTTTGCCGTCAGCCCACCTGTTGGCGATGTCCATGAGGTGGTCGAGTGTTTTGGGCTTGACGCGCCCAAGTTCCTCCTTGAAGTCTTGGTGCTTGACGCCGTCCCTGATGGCGTCGATGGCCCTCTCTTCGGAGATGTGAGCTGCGGAGTTCTTTGTGTTGGACCAGCGTAGTATGTACAAGCGAATTGATTCGTCCATTCGTTGAGTGCAGGCTCGCAACTCTTCGATTGAGGCGGGTCTCTTGCTAGTGCCCTTGAAGTTTCGGATGAAGCTGTAAGCTAGCTCATCCCAACTTCGGATGGATCCTGAGGATAGGCTGCTGAGCCAGATCCGGGCCGCTCCTATCAGCTGCAGCTGAAGGCATTGCATGGCGGTTTCCTTGTTTCTGCCGTGCAATTTGACGGACGATAGGTGGTCGCTGAGCCACGCCTTTTGGGTCTTGTGTGCCGTCGAACTTCGGAGTATCCGAAGGAAGCTTGAAATTGCGCGACATCTTTGTTTGCCGAACAGATCTGCTGAAGCATCGGGCTCCGCAGTGTTCTCCTTCGTCTTTGTCCATCTCGGATTAGAACGAGCATGCGCGCTTGGCTCGCGCTTTGTCGATTTTGCGCTGTGTGAGCGCGTCTCTGGAGTCGCAGTCGTGGTTGCGGCGGCGCGAACTCTTCTTCCTTCGAGGAAGGTCGTGTTCCTCTTCCTCGGATGAAGGGGTGGGGCTGCGGTCGAACCTGACCGGAGCTTTCTTCTTCGGCTCCGTGGGAGCTTCCTGGTGTAGCGCAGCTCCGACGAGTCCGAGTCCGGTAAGAGCGGACTTGTGCATGGCCCTCTTCGGGTCCCCTTCCGGAGGTGGGTGGGCCGCGAGGTACGCAGTGGCTGCCATGATTGCAGCCTGCGGCATTTTCGGGATGACGTTGCCGTCGGCGTCCATCTCCATGAAGGATGTGTGGAGGGTTCGGGTCACCTCACAGCGCTCCTGGGGATCCATGTTCTCCATCCGAGAGCGGTGCTTGTTGCCTTGGTTGGCGTTAGAGCTGGAGCCGATGCCCATGGCGGAGATCGCGGCTCGTCGCGCGCTGGACTCTGAGGCTGCTTGCTTGCGTTTGTCAAGCACCTCCTGCATCTTGACCTGCTTCTTGTGCTCCTCGATCAGGAGCAGGTGGTAGGCCATCAGCAGATCCCGAGAGGAGTCTGCAGGCAGGACTATGTTGCCTGCCACAGCGTTGCGGGCTTGGGCACATCCCTCTTTGCTAAGGCGGATGACATGGCCGTTGTTTTCGGGGGGACTGGCTTCTCCTATTCCCGCCGTTTCGTTCTGGCGGGTTGGGTGGTGGGTTGGGCGGCGGGTTGGGTGTTTGCTGATCCACGTCGCTCAGGATGACTACGGCGCATTGGTAGCGCTCGTAGATTGGTCCGCTGCTGCCGCAGCTTTCAGATCCGAAATCGTAGGTCCCTGCATCCGATGGCGGATCGCACAAATCGGAGTTGCGGCTGCTGCTGTCGTAGGAATCATCTGTTGATGACGTTGTGCGTAGCACGGGGTGTGGGGTCCACGAAGCGGGCCTGATTGATGGTAGGGTCACCCGCTCAGAAAGGCGGAGGGTGCCAGTTTGCCCCACCTAGAAGCAGAAGCTCCCGAACAGGATTTCGAGTCCGTCGCCTACGGGCTCGAAGTCCTTCATGGTGGCCGATGAGTGGGCGGTGAAGTCGAAAGCGCCGAAGAGGAGGTGACTCTCCGTCGCCGCAGAGTTGTAGATCGATCGGGTTGGGACCGTCACGACCGCACAATCAGCGTCCCCAGTTCCCACAGACGGCGCCAATTGACGAGGTTTGATCTCATCAATGCCCATTGTTATGGACTTGGGTTTTGGAGAAGATGGGGATGCTGGAGATCGTGGAACGGTTAGCAAACAAGCAACACGGGGACACACGGTTTACCCAGGTTCAGGCCCCCGGAGGGAAAACCCTACTCCTGCTTTTCTGCTCTTTGATTATGGCGGAACCGAAGGTTACAGGGGTGCGCAGATGCAATCTGGCATGGAGGTGTGTATGCGAAAGTATGAGAGAGAGATCTAGGTCGTGCCCTCCTAGCCTTTATATAGACTTAGGCAGGTCCTGGGCATAGACCTAGTCGGTTACAAGTTCTAGGGTTTTACCCCTTTGAATTCTCTATCTACGCTAGTCTTGCTCTCCAAGGATCCGAAGGCGTCATGGGCCTTGGCCACCCAAAAATCTTCATGGGTCGGCGTACATCTGCCGTGGGCCTTTCTTGGGCTGGACCAGGTATGCTGAGATCACGTACCCATAGGATATAACCATGTCAGATGTCGTATGCAAATAACAAATGAGAAACAAGAGGTCCTTCTTTTTCATTTATAATTCCTTTGATTTCACTAGCTACTTGTTTTGCTGCAAGAGACATGATTAAACTTCAGCCCATAACAAAAATAAATATGGGCTGATGGGATCACCTTGTTGTACGCCTCGTCAGTGGCGTGGCGGAGCCAGGGCCCGGTGACCCCGGGCAGCTGCCTAGGCTGTTCCGGCCAGTCTTCACTAATTAATTATGTCACTTAGTGATTAACAACTAAATTCACTGGGGCAAACATGAGCTACAGCCAATAGGTCTTGCCCAGGATCCTTCAGCTGGCTGGCTCCGCCACTGCGCCTCGTGTTGGTATCAAAGAGTCGGTTAAATTTCCGTTAACTTTAACTTTATATCTCACAGATGTCACACATCTCATCACAACGTCAACTAAGAAGCATTAAAACCCAATTTCCTTAGGACCCCCTTCAAGTAACCTCGTTCGACTCTATCATATGCTTTAGTCATGTCAATTTTTATGGCATAAAAAGGAAAATTTTCCCTTTGTTTCTTAATAGTATGGAGATATTTATAAACAATTAGCATATTATCTGTGACGAATCTACCTAGGACTAAGGCGTTCTGCTGCTCTAGGAAAAATATTCGTAAACAATTTCTCATCACCTTAGAAGCTATTGATATACCATATTACATAGACTAATTGGTCTAAAATTAGACAATAAATCATGCTTGTTCACCTTGAAGATTAGTACGATGATGGCATTTGTGTGGAGCATGGCAGCAACTGGTTTTGCCATCCAATCACTGCAAGACATATTCTCATCCGCAAAATTTTTGCCCGTCGTTCATTGTAGACGGCGTGTCTTCTATGAAGAATTTCTTCGCTCGACCGTGGTCAATAAAAAACTTTTTCCCGTTTTCATGGCTCTTTACTCCGACGAGACCGTTAAAAATATGGACGAAACTCGGCCGACGCGTGGCAGAAGCAAGATTTTCGGTTTCTTGCGCGATGTCGAGCGAATCTTTTGAGGAATGTGGGTCCCAGATGTTAGTGTCTCTAGCAGACCATACCTTTTGGTCGCGTCTTCCGGATTTGAACTCGATAACGTTGCTCGATGCAACTGCCGTATAGTCAGCCTACCGGATCCTCTATGTTAGCCTCTGATTTGATAAATTGTGTATGTGATGAAATTTTTACCTTCACTCGTACTATCTTATTCCAAAATTGATAGCGTTGCTTAAGTCATCCGCCGTTTATTCAGGCAGCTGGGTCTCACATGTCAGCCTTTCATTACAAGAAACGTGTGTATGATGGATTTTTTTCCCTCAGTCGCGTCTCCTGGATTTGAACTTGACAACGTTTCTCGATGCATCAGCCGTTTAGTTAGGCTGGTGGGTCTCATATGTCAGCCACACATTAAAAGAAACGTATGTACGATGGACTATCTTTATCCGCTCGCACCTCCCTGTTTCAAACTTGATATCGTTGCTCAATGCATCGGTCGTTTTTCAGGTGTGTGAGTCTCACATGTCATCCTCCTTTGTAGAGAAGACATGTGTATGTTGGACATTTTCTCTGTCACGCCCGCAAGTTTTAACCTTGGTAACATTGCACGATGCGGCAGTCGTGTATGGTCTTGCTGCTGGGCGCTAATGCCAGCCTCTCTGGACAAGAAAAATGTCTATCTTGGTCTTCTTTTCTCTAGTCACGACCGTTGTTGTGCCCTTGCCAACATTGCTCGATGCAATAGCCATGCATGTTTTGACTATTGGGTTCCCGATGTCAGCCTCTCTGTTCAGAAAATGTGTCTATGTTAGACTATTTCTTTGTGTCGCGTCCGTTACTTTGAACTTCTTAATATATCTCGATGTAGCCGTGTATGTTATGGTTGATAGGTCCCCGATGCCAACCTCTCTGTAGAACTACTTAACTTTTTTTTTCAAGCACGCCTAGTAAACTCGAGGGACGCTTGTCTGTAGACTGTAAAGCAATATTGGTAAAGAAAATATGAACCCAGGATAAATATATGTACGCATAAAGGATTTGAACTCAAGACTTTCAATAGATGTAAATTGAGTGTGTTTCCACTATACCAAATATATTTCTTGAAAAGTTATCATTAAAAATTTATTAATACCTATAACTTATGTATTAATTTTCTTAAAAATATTTTGTGTGTCCATGTTTATCTCTTCTAAAATAAAAGGATAGCACTTCTGTCATATCAATTTATTAAATGCAACATAATAAAGTAGTTTCTTAAAAACAAAAACATGGGTTGACAGAGTTTTTTAAGGCGTGGGGCAATGCTCAAAAGGCCGACTTGAAAATATTTTTGCTATTCTACATGTCTACCTATAAGTTATCATTAAACATTTAGTAATACATATAACTTATATTCGATGGTGTCCTTTCTCAAATTTTACTAGGTTGTGCTCAGTAGTCCGCTGGCCTCGAAAGCCAGAATTAGAAGATTTTGGGCTAGAGAGGGACCGAATGAGCTAGCTTTCATCTGCTTGTTAGTAAAAAATTCATTGCGCTGTGACCCGACCGGATTTAAAAAAAAGACCTCACCAAGTGAGGAAAAGGAAGAGATACTCCCTATGTCCACAAATAACCGAGTCGGATTTATCTAAATTCGAATGTATCTAGACAGTTTTAGTGTATAGATACAAACGAATCTAGACAATCCCAAGTTACTTATTTCTAGACAGAGGGAGTAGTTCTTTTGATAGATATTCATGTATAAAAACTGTTCAGAGAGAACTAGTTGTTTCATCTCTAAAAACCTTGGTGCACGGTCAGATTGCCTCTCATAGTTCAACCTGCTTATTCCCCAGCAACCCATGTCCAAAATACAAATTAAGATAGAACACAATCATTGTCATAATAATTGGTCATATAAGAAATCGCCATATAGATATAGATATACCATACCAGTGCGTACTAGACATAGATCTAATCCAGCAAAAGATTGTCACAGTTTTACCATCTATATATGATCAATGGAGATAAGACAACCACATAACTAATTACAGAATCATGCGAAAGAGCTAGAAAGCTAGTAACTTCATGACCAGAGTGCAAAATTTAGGGTAGCGAGATATATTGAACTTAGCCATTCTTGGGATGACATGCACACATTTAGAGGGAGTCTCTTTATCCTTTTGGGACCGTTGTTATTTAAATTAGTACTCTATTGCAAATCCTAGTATTATCATCTAACACCAAAAATGGGGACATTGAAAGAGCATTTCTTGATCCCTAATGTTTGGTGTGTTAGATAACAATCCCAAGGATAATAATCTCGTGTCTCCGCTTGATCCACTCTTGGTTACCTCGTTCCTCTCACCGCTCTTTACTTATTTGTCTCGTTTAGTAGATAGGTTGTCATATAGGTAAATTCGCAAAATAATTAAAATTTGGAGTAGCACCTATTCACCCCCTCTAGGTGTCCATACGATCCCATTTTAGGAGGAGACATGTGTGCACCACTATGTCTCTCACCTTACAGTTGGTGTCATACTTAGGGCGATAGTCGTGCACCCTTGCAGAACAACCAACAGTCCCACAAGCCATCGTAAGATATTATTGAGATGACATCATGGTTTTAAAGACCCATTGCATGTACATTTCCCACGCAATGACCGCTTCCTGCAGATGTCTCTTGCTAGGATACATGGCATCCTTGGAGATGTTCTCGTGATACTACCAGGAAGAATCATGCCCATCGTTCACATTCATTGTTGTTGAGAAGTCATTAGTCCATGATGCAGGAATTGGTGCCTCCTCTTCTTTATTGGACTCATCGGAATCATTAGCGGCATCAGTATCGCCATATGAATCTTCTGCTTCCATCTGATTTTGCAAGCGACCGTCATATATCTCATCCTCATCTGCGTCTCCACTAAAAATGTCTTCTCCTGTTGCCTGACTACTCCAGAGTGTGCATAACCGCTCTGAACAGAATCATAACCACCACCTCTAGTGTGTGCATTACTGCTCTGACCAAAATCATAACCACCACCTCGAGCTTGGGCTTGAATTCTTTGTCCATGATTATACCCACCCTCCTCGACTTCAGACGAAGTGATGTCCTTCTCCATAGGAAGAACTAAGTCCACGAGGTTAACTCTCCTAGTTTCGCAACCTTTTAGCCAACACAACCATTTAGAGTCATCTTCTATCGGTCTCAAATAAAACAATGATGGTGTTCTAGACTTTAACCACAATGCATGCACCCCACCGCTATGTGTATGAGAAAGCTCTAAAGAACCAGAACAATCGGTGCTTCAGCTCACTAAGGGTCCATGTTTCAGGGGCTGGCAGCTCTATATCTATGAATTAGTACTCACTCAGATCAACTCCCTGCTCATTTGTTTTGACAAGACCATTGCCATAGTAAAACCAAAACGTTACTAAATATGACATATTTGCTGACCTAAAGAAAGTAAATCATCAGATACTAAGCGCCACCACACAATGCAGTCAATATACTTCTAATCCTCCGAGACAATATTCTAATAGCTAATAGACCACATCCAAATGCGCTCATAATCATACATAATAAATTGTAATTAGCGAGAAATTAGGATATACCCTTAAAGCGTGTGAAGCCCTGCGGTGTAGCAGCCTCTAATCATCCTACCAACACCATCACCACGCATCTCAGTCTACATCGAACACCAGCCTCCACCATTGCCATTGCTCTTCAAGAACACCACCACCTCCCTCCATAAAAACACCCCATATCACTTCCCCAATCTATCCCATTAGTAGATCGGGGTTCTCTCCAACCTCCATTGTGCCATTTAGCTCAAGATTTGGTGAAAATCAAGGCAAAATTGAGCTGAAACTAGGTGCTGGAATTGGAGGAGGCGAGTTGAGGAAGAAGAGGAAGAAAGGAAGGAGGAAGAAAGGAAGAGAGAGATGAGCGGGGCACTACGACCGGATAAGAAGCCAGCCGGTCAGTGCGTCGTGAGCCCACAGGCTTTTTCGGCCTGCCGTGTGTTGATGTCGGGCTGCCGGCCGCCTGCCTCTGCTGCGGGCCCACACACTCGTCTTGTTGGTCGTGCGTGAGACGTCAAGTGCCTTTCGGCCCACGGTGCGCCTACATGTGTTTGTTGCCCCACGGTGCGTCAATGCCTTGCTAAAGATTTTATGTATTACTAGCATAATACCCGTGCGTTGCCACGGGTCACATGTGTACGGGGAAACTTTTGATATTATGTATAGATCACAATAAATCATACTCCAAAACAGATACTCCCTCCGTCCTCTAAAATGGACGTCTTAGATTTGTTAAAATCGAAATGTATCTACATACTAAAACATGTGTAGATTCATTCAAATTTAAAAAAAATTACGACATCTTTTTAGGACGGAGGGAGTACTAAACAGTGTACTATAAAACAATATTAAAGCTTATACTAATCTATTAAATCGTTTAGTTGTGACCCACCATGTCGTGAAACTGAAAAACTCCACTTCAAAACAATATGAAAGCTTATGAAGTACTAATATATTAAATCATTTAGTTGTGATCCACCATGTCAGACGAGAATGAAAAAGTCCAAGTTAGTTGTGAAATGGAAATAACACTCAGTTTGGAAGAATGAGAAACAACAAGTTTGGTTGTGGCGGCTTGTAGTAGTCTGGATATACACGACATCTCAGTTTGGAAGTACCATTGAATAACATAAAATGGAAGGATGAAAACATAAATTGCATGAATGGATAAGATTCTCGCTTCCATGTCCCATTCCTTCAGCCGTTGAGTCGGGTACATGCGCTCGTTTCTAGCTTTCGGTTGACCGCAGATTATCTCCCACCTCCCTGCTGTCCTCTCTCCCGTCGATGCGCACAACCCCTCGCCGGCCGCTTCCTCTACTCTCTCCCATCCGTCCCTCTGGTTGCCGGCTTTATCCACCTCCGCCTCGGCCTCTTGCCTCCCTATCACCTCGCAATGACCCCTGCCTCCGGGCTGCTCTCTTCGACGGAGACAGACCGACGCTCCGGTGTTCGACCTCCCTCTGCCAGTGCCGCTGCCATACGCCTGGAGTTCCTACGACGGCTCGCCGTGCCCGCGCTGGTGCGCCACAGAGCTTCGAGTCGGCGGCGGAGAGGCGAAGCACGGAGCACCCAGAGAGGCGGGCGTTGTGGAGATCGAGCTGAAGCTCGTCGGCAGCGTCGAAGATCTCAGGGTCGGCGGTGGAAAGGCGGAACACGGGGCCGCTCGCCGTGCCCGAGCCGGTGGTGTGCCCAGGAGGCCCATCGAGTGCAGAGTTGGGGATGCCCATCGGGAGCAGAGTTGGGGAACAGGAGGGAGGCGGACCAATGTTGGGGATATTTTCTCTTTTCAACAAACCAGTACTACTTGGCGGTGGTACCCTGGAAATACCCGCGAAAAGGTAGGGGCAAAACGGTCCAGTGGAAAAGCGGACGGAAAAACTGCACAGACCAACCTACCTCAGCTTAAATTAGTAGATAGATTTTCAAAATTGAATAAAAATATATTATTTAAAATTTTAGCCAACCTAACGTTAGAAATTATGCTGTTTAAATTGAAAAATGCCCATGCATCGAAAGGAAGAGAAACATCTGCGCCGCTTTGAGAAATTGTTGTTTCGATTGCACCGACAATTTAATGGACGCTGCAAATCATACTTTCTATCGGAAATTCACTTTGGAACTCAGGTGCATATGCTCCTGCCACCAAAAACATTTTAAAATATAAAAAAAATTGAACGAATTATTTTCATGTTCATCTTGATATTTCATGTGCGCTGTTTCGTACGTGGAAAACCAACATTTTTTGTGTCATGTGTAAAAATAAAATAAAAACATGTCTCATGAAGAGCTTTTCTTTAGCGCCGAATTTTGTCTGATCAGGTTTTTTCGTGTGCGTGAGCGTAAAAAATATAAAAGAACATCTTGATAAAAAAACATTTTTATCGTGCGCGTGAGATCGTGTGGGAGCTGGACTTGGTTTCTGCTGATCAGGTTTTTTCGTGCGGGGTCGTTTCGGAGCTGGACGACGTGCGAGTCCAGCTCGGACAGAGAACACCGGCCGAAACCGTCATGGACAGTAATACGTCCCGTGCGTATTGCCGTGTCTCCGTCTATATATACTCCACATATGGTCGACCCGGCTAACTTCTCGTCGACTGTGTCGCCCGCGATTGCCGCTAGCTAGCTTGTAAATCTTCAACAGATCGACCGGAGATAGCGGCCAGAAGTTAGCCAACCATGTCGAAGCGGCGCAGGTCGGACGACGACGAGGGCGGCCCAAGATCCCGGCGGTTGTCACAACGCCGGCGGCACCATCTATACTTCGTGGTGGATGACTGGACCAGCGGGTACAGCATCTACAAGGTTGACGTGGCCGACTTGGACGGTGACCCCGGCGCCGACTTGGACTCGCAGGCCAACCGCTTCCCCGACCCGCCGGTATTTCGCCTGCAGTGCCCCCATACCTGTGATGCACAATTCTCTGTTGTGGGCAGTAAAATTATTGCCATGAACTACAACAATGAGGTGTCCGAGGAGGGGTCCCCCGTTCTTGTGTACGACACGGCAACAGGAGGTCTCGCCGTTGGCCCTCGCATCCCCATACAGGTACAGGAAAGTTCCAAGCCTGTGCCCGCTTTCGACAGGCTATACGTGATGGGCTCTACCAGTTTCTACGAGGCTGATGATCATTTGGAGGTGCTCGCCGCCGCTGCCGCCGCCACCGGCGAAAAAGGGGGCTGGGCCTGGAATGCCGTCCGCATGGCGCCTTTCAACTTCAGGCACATTGTTTGCGACGCCGCGCACCCGGACGGCCACACCGTCTTCTTCTCCGTGCTCGAACGCGGAACCTACTCGTTCGACACCGAGACATACGAGTGGAAGCACCACGGCGACTGGTTGCTGCCTTTCAAAGGACACGCCTACTACGACGGCGAGGTTGATGCATGGGTGGGGCTCCACGGAGACTCCAGCAAGCCAGGGACGACCGTATGCTCCTGCGACGTCATCGCCGTCGTGTCCTCCGCAGGTGACGGGGAAGGACGACTACTGGCCCCGCCGCCGTGGAAGCTCGCCAAGGAGAAGATGGTTTGTGAGGACAGGGAGAGGACCAATGTCGTCGTGCTCACGCACATAGGGCGTGGTAAATTCTGCCTTGTCGAACATCGCTCACGGAAAGGTGCGCATGAGTACATCCTCGACCCGTGCTACCTCTTCTACGCGACAAAATTCAAGCTCCGCTACGACAAGGACGGGGGGCTGCGAGCCACCGCGCGCCACACTCGCTCCTACACCATGCCTAGGGTAACCAATACTCACAGCTGGTGGGTGTTTGGGATCTGATGCATATGTGCTCGCCTATAATCATCAACAGAGTCTACAACAAGGGCCGATATAATACAGCCTTGCGGACTTCTAAACCAAGTCTCTTACAAATCTTATTCGTGCATCCTTCCTTTGCCAACTTATGGGCAACTTCATTAGCTGTGCGACACACAGCTCGGATTTCTACTTGATCAAAGCTACTCAAGAGCAGTCTTCAGATCTTCTATCAGTGGACCAACCACCGACATGTCTTTCTCTTCTTCATTCAGCTTCTTCACAACGTTGGCATAGTTTGTCTCCAGCACAAACCTACGGCACCCAATTTCCTTTGCTAGTTCCACCACCACGCGCCTGCATGCTAGGATCTCAGCTCCTTCCGCGTCGACGATAGCTGGGGAAAAAATGGGCCGCTCCTACAACAAAGGCGCCATTGTGATCTCTCATGACCACCCCACCACCACCTTGATGGTCGTTCTTGGAGAAATAACCATCTGTGTCCAGCTTTAGCCATCCTTCATTCGGCGGTGACTAGTGTTCCGTCGATCTGACTCTGTGATAGCAGGCGGCCAGGCGCTGAATGGACGTCATGCCACTTTTCCACCAGAGCCTGGGATCTGCTAGCAATGGCCACCGGGTCCTCAATGAGTGGGTTATCCCTCGCATTATTACGTGCCAACCATAGCTGGTACACCAGCGTGCACATCAGTTTCAACTCCTTTGCACTTCGATTACTAAAACAATCAAGGAGCCACCACTTAAGATCAAGCTGATTCATCATGGCCGCTGGTGGCTTTGGAAATCAAGCTCTAGTTTTCTGCGACAATGCCTTCCATGCATGGACAAAGTGTACGCCGCCAAAACCGTTGAAGAGTTGTCTCTTCCTGTCTACAGACAATACACACCACACCATGTTTGTTGAGCGTCGATGTAGCTCGGAGCCAACAGCGAGTCCATTGCAGGCCAAGCGTCAGAGACATGAACCTTAGGTTTGTTTGGTATATCAGCATCCCACAAACTAAGCCAACCTTTATGGGTAGATCAAGAATTTGAACACTCCGCACGACCTATAGAATTGTTTCTTCAGCTGAATATTTAGATGGTAGGCAGACAGCAAAGCCTGTTTTGTAAAGTTCCAAGCCAAAAAATCATCGGTTCCAGCGCCACTTACAGGAATTTGCTTTATGTCCGCAACATCTCCATTATAGAAATTCGGTTGAAGCTTCTGTTCATCCCAGTTTGCACCCCGACTATCAAGCAGATCGGCCCCAACCTTTGCTTTCCAGTCCCTCGTCCTGTTGCGAGGCTTTATTAAGGGAAACATCATAGAAATAGGTGTTGTAAAGATATATGTTTTTTAGGGAAACAGCCAGACTACGTCCTGCTATGAGGCTTTATTAATTTCATACAAGTGTTACGTCGTTTAAGAGTTTCTCTAAAATAAAGCTAAGGGCTCATCGAACCAATTATAAGAGAATTTATCTAAAAGACAAGACATGTCTAGCTCTCATGAGCGACTCCATTTGCTTCCCTCGGACAATATTTGAATAGCACAATACCAAACATGGATGCTTCATCAATACAATCAGTCCGACTCAAGCCACCACATTGTTGCAGCCTAGACAATTTGCCAAGACCAAACCTTCTCGCATAGCAATTGCTTCTATTGCAGCATGTGACGCCACATTTGGGATAAAAAAGAGTAGAAGCTTTGTTTGCCTTGGGCTTGTGTAATGGAAAAGGGTACTTTTCCCCCGAATGATGGAATCGTTCCATTGTCTCAGTCGAGCGAGCGAAGAGCACGAGTAAGGGTGGGCCCATCCCGATGAGGCAGGCAGCCGCCGGCTCCATTGTGCACGGCAGCAACGGCCTCTCCAATGTTGTCCCCGTCACCCTCCCTCTGTGTAGGGGTTCGTAACATGAAAAACAAAAAAAATCTACCGCATGAACACATACAAGCCAAGATCTAATCTACTAGATCGGTGCAACAAGTTGATAGAGTACTAACCCTCTAAGATTCCAAAGCGGTTAATGTAACACCCCAGTTTTAGTAAATCCATACTTAGGGTTTGATTGTGCATCATAAGCATCTCTATTAATGCATGCAAGAAAGAATAAACAAAACCCTAAAACCCTAACCTCTCCCTATATTTGAAATGCATTCAAAAGGTTTTGAGTATTTTGAAATCACAGAAATAATGGAGCCCAAATTGAATATAAGGGTTTATAAATATTTTATGAATCTTCTGGTATTTTTGAAATGATTCAAAAATAATTTGGAATTCAAATCATAAAGAGAGAAAACAAAATCATGAAAAGGAAAACATTTCTGCAAATAAAAACAGAGCAAACTTCCTAGCAGGCCGCAGCCCAACTACCTCTCCTCCCTCTGTCTATCGCTCGTGCAGCAGCCCGTGGCCTAGCCAGCCCATCTCGGCCATACCCTTTCGATGTCTTCCTCTTTTCCTTCTTCCTCGCGACGGTGGACAAGATGCTCGCTGGCGCTGCGCCTGTCGTCCGCCGTGCCGATACGTCGCGATGCCCGCCGCTGACGCTCTGCGAGGATAAGGAGGCCACGAAGACGCCCTGACCCATCCTCATCCTTTCCCTCTCCCCAGAGACCTCTCTCTTCTCTCCCGCGCGAGGTCTCGAAACCCTAGCTTCGGGCTCCGTCCTTTGCCGCTGTTGGAGGTCGCCCCGAGCCTCGGCGTGACGTCTAGAAGCTCCGCCTCGCCGTGATGATCTTATCTGGCAAAGGAATCGAGAAGGGGCGCCCGTAACCACCGCAATCGACGCCGTCATCCCCGCCTCCGGCCGCCGCCTTTGTCGACATTGTCGACGCTGTCAGTCCCCCCTTGCCTCCTCGACACCGCCACAGCGATCCCGGTGAGCTCACGGTTCAAAAGAACCTCTCCACTGCCTCTCTCCCTCTCTGTATCACCGCCGCCGTGATTACCTGTCGCCGCTGCTCCTCGCCGTGCACCTGTCTCCGGTGACCGTTTAGCAGCGGCGTCGCCACTAATAGGTAGCCGCGATGCCCCCGTTCTAGTGCGCTAGGTCTCGCAGCCCGGCACGCCATCCTTCGCCGTCTGGACCGTTGTCGGCGAGCCGACGTGGCGCCCGTGTGGCGTCCACGTGGTGCATGCGTGGCCTTGGTCCCACCAGTCAGCCTCTAGGGCTAGACTCTTCCCCGGTAACAAATGCCCCTAACCTCACTTTGCCAACGTGGACGATGATGTGGCCTCGGGCCCAGCAGTCAGACACACTGGCTAGCCCAGCCCTATGTGTAAAAAGGTTTTCCAGTTTTATTTAAATTAAGAAAAGGTTTAATAATTTTAGAAATTATTTTGAATCTTGTAAATTCAATAAATAATTCATATTAATTTAGAAAAATATAAATAATATATCAAAATGTTTAGAAAAATGAAACCTAGCTATTTAAGCTATCATCATGCATTGATCAACAACTAAAATGACAAGTTTAATTAGAGAACAAAATCAACCCCTCTCATGTGTTTCCGGAGTTTCCCCGAGTTAGGGTTTGTACCCCTCGGAACCCCGATTAAATTGCCGAGCATGCCTTAGGGTTATATTTCAATACAAATTAACTTGTCATATCATCATACTTGCTTGAGCACTGCATCGATGCCATGTGTTGATTGTTTCCCCTCTCTTTTCGGTGTTTGGTTCTTCACGGTAGGACACGATATCGAGATCGAGATCGAAGCCCGAGGACAACACCATCGAAGATCGAAGAACAATACTTGACCAACTGTAACCAAGTCAAGTAAAAGGCTTCTGAATATCTGTTCATCTCCTATCAACTGGCAAAGGCAAGCATAGCCCCACCATGATATAACCCTCTGATTTCGAAAGCATTTCAATCCTGCCATGTTGCATACGATTCTACTGTGGTCTTTTATCGATAGATAGAGTATCCTATCTATTGCATTACTCCTTTGAGCTTATATTAACTGATCCACTACTCCTAGCATAGCTAGGTTTGGCTTGTGTGCAAAGCTAGAGCTTTTATCTGTGTCTTGCTTAGCCATGCTTAGTTGTTGAGTCTGGTTCATCCAGATGATGTATCAGATGAAGAGAATTTAGTATGACAGGAGAACGTGATGAGATGAGATTAGAGGTGATATGAGATTAAACATGCTAAGGCTTGTATGGGAGGCCACAGCGGGATGTGGTTTTTCTAGTCCCATGCTCGCCACCCTTAGGACCCTAGATTCTTGCCTCTTGAACCAAGACGAGCGTACAACCAAACGGGGTAAATGGGGACCCCATGATTGAATAACTTGCCTAGTAGATTCCATGAGTCACATAGTTCGGGCGTTCCATTCGACGTACGCATTGAAAACGTTTTCGAAAGAAGGAGGTGCATTCATAACAGGTAGGGAAGCGTGGCCGCGGTTGCTTGGGGTTGATGGCGCCCCTGGTAAACCAACCTCGCCTCACATCTTTAAGTACTGGCTTCGGGATTTGACCCTTTACGGCGGAACCATACTTATTGCATGACTCATGGTCTCGGCGAAAGCAAGGTAAAGGTCGTGTCCAACCACACCCTCTGCCAGCACACCAAGGAAGTGTGTCAAGTAGGCATTAAGAGTCGGTTGGTACGTGTAGGTAAAGTTGTACACCCCTGCTGGGTAATAATCTTTCGGAAATCCGTGTCCACGGTTATGGACGACTTGGGAATGGACGGGAGATCATAGAGAACATGAACCTAATCGTAAAACTTGGCAGATCAATGTGTGTTTAAGGATGCTTCCTCATGGGTACGAGGGGGTGATCCTAGTTGGTAGATGATGATGATTCGGAGATGTCGCTCTCTTATCCCCTTTTAAAATACTCTGAATAGACGAGCTTCTTCTCTCTCTTGTTTTATAAACAAAAGATGGCTTTATGCAAAACAACTCCACCAACCATAAGTCTTGCGGAGTACACCCTGTACTCACCCTTGTTTTGTTGATACTTTTGGCAGAGTAAGTGTTCACCTAAAGAAGAGTTTTGTACTACATCGACATCGACGAGTAGCTTGGGGTTCCCGGCCGGCAGCCTAGAATCTATGGGATGGGACGTCATCGTTATGTTCCAGGCCTCTTAGGCCATTTATTAAGTTTGCTATACTTAATAGCATATTTTTCCTCCCGTTGTTCGATGTTTGTGGTTAGTGACCTCTGCTTGTAATAATTTGGTTCTCTGCTCAGTTATGAGCTTGCTGTAATAAATTTTGTGTCGTAGGGTCACTGTTGCGTTACCAATTCTTCACTGGATATTCTCGAGCTCAAGGTTAAGCTTATATCAAACGGAGGTCTGGGATTTGTTTAGCCCTGATCCCGGGGGTGTCACAGTTCTTGGTACCAGAGCAGTACGACCGTAGGAAAACCTTGCTATTCGTCGATGTTGAGTCTAGTGTTTGAGAAAACTATTTTAAATGAAACGTATTTGCGAAAACTCTAATATGCTTATTTTTGTTCTTATCCAGTTTCGCTCTAACTCTGGGTTATCTTATCTGGTGTTGACTTGGAAAAGTTTTGATATCTCTTCTAGTCTTTCAAAACTTAGGTGCTTTTTGGGCATGTCGTTTCTAAGCCAGTTGACCTAGTGTTGAGTTCTCTAGAGTTGTGTGTGTTGTGAATTCCTTATTCCCCTTGCTCTTGTTCATCTGAGAGATTCCTTTCCATCATGATCTCTCTATCTTTTGGACCCACAATATTATATTGTTGGATCTACAGTGTTCTGTTCTAGGCTTCGAGGTCTCCTTTCGCCTTGTGTGCCTCCTTTTTGTTTGTTTGGGTACTTCAGAAGTCTTATCTTCTCTTGGAAGCTACCTCGTGATTACTATCTCATAGTGTACATTGTGTCAATCAAGTAGTAGTTACTCTTTTCTCGGGTTTTAACCCTTGGACTTGAACCTAAGATCCCTGATTGTATTGGATTCTGGTGCTGTGAATCTTGTACATGAAGCTGACCTTTAACCCAAGATCCATTCCTTTGACCCATGTCGTTAATGTTCACACATTACCTTAGGATGGCTGGTACCACAATTCTAGCCTTCAAGCCTGTGGTCTTTTGTCGTGATTGAATTGTGACAATGAAGGACTTCCCCTACCTCATGCTACGGCAGATGTTCTTTAATGGAACCAAATAGGTCACGACAAGAGTACTCCTCGAGAGTCTCGCATATATACTCGTGACTCTGCCACACCTTATATCTTCTTTTCATTAGTTTTCGGAAGATTCTTGACTTATGCATCCACATCTTGGGATTCCATCCTGAGCATGTTCTTTTCCCCTTGTTCTTTTTCGACCTTTGTCTACCAGTTAGTAGCCAAGTAGTAAATGTGCATCGGTGTCTTTCGAAGCAAGATACTCTTGTGGTCCATCAAGACAAACCATTTCGGAATGTCTAGGAGAAACAAACTCCAGTACCTCGTCATTTCTAGGACCAGGTCAAAGTGTTGTAATCCGCAGATCAAGAGGCATTGATTGTCTTCCATCTGTTCTACCTTAAAGTATCACACTCTTTTATACTAAGAGGTCGTGCCGAGTTTCATGACCCCTTAATGAAGTGATGCTCCTACACATATTTACCCACCCTCCCTCGAGCTTTCGTGCTCGTGAGTGATGCGTGTTCATAACAATGTGGCCATCTAAGATTCTTAGCAATTATTATTGTTTTGAACTCTAAGGACATTTGTGTCATTCTTAGCGTGATCGGTTAACCCCGTCACTAAGCAAAGGATGATTGTGCTACCAAGTCCGCTATTCTGGTACATCTCTTCCGTCAGAGAGTTACGTTTGTGTTGAAACTCTGAGACTTTATCTCCTTGCTTAATAAGCAAGTTTCCTCTCGAACTAAGTGACATATCGATGGTTCGTGATATTCTAGATGTCTACAAGAAGTATCGCCATGTTGCCACATGAACGAGTTTTCAAGTTCTTGAGCAACCAAGTTCTCTGAACTGCTCTTTTCTTCAAGGATCCGTACTGGATACCCCTGAACTAGTTGGTTGAGCTTAAACAACAACTTGGAGAGTTGTAAGACAAAAGTTTTATCTGACTTTGTTCATTCTTAAAGGGATGTCTAGTTTTGTTCGTGCTGAAGAATGATAATATTTCCTTTCTGGATATGTTATCTTTCCCCACCTTTGATTTGATTTGGGTTATCGTCAAACCAAACTCAGTTCCAAGGACTATCTTGATGGTGTTTCTACTTGCGATGTTTCACTGGAGTACATCTTCATGACCTTTGGTCTGACCAATATTGTTGCCTCGTTCAAGCAACATATGAGCCCATCTTCTTGGAGTGTTTTGATAAGTTTGTTGTTGAGCCCATCGATGACATTCTTATCTTCTCCATGCTAGACAAGATTCATATGGAACATCGAGGACCTTCTTTGAGTCATCTCGAAGTATGTGTTCTGGATGTTAGAAGTGACCTTCTCCGATTCATGTGCAAATGTTGAAAGATGTCGTCGTGGATTCGAGAAGAGTTATCTCCCTTTCCTTAAGGACACATGTGTGTTTTAATGTCAGCATCTCATGTATATGCAGTTATCTTTCGACAAGATGCTAAATACCTGAGTCTAGTGAACTAGCTCATCTTTTGGAGCTTTACACTAAAGTCCATATCTTGAGAATCTAGTAACTTTACCTTCGCGGTAAATGTTGCAAATTTTCTATTCAGACATGCTGAGTCTGAAGTATCATCTCACCTAACCAAATCTGAATCTCAAGCAGATATGATGGTTGGTGTTCCTCAAGGTTTTGACATAGGTCTCTTTGTAAATCTGTCAAGATTGATGTAATGGTTGACACACTTAGCCAGAAAGACCTCTTGTCATATTCTTTTGATTCAGCAATAACAACCACTCTTCATGAGGCTTCTTCTGTAATTTGTTATAGGAGATGCTCTTATGGTTTCCTTTGTAACCGAAGTCCAACCTTTACTTGATTTTTGATCTCCCGAACATCGAGGAGAACATTTAAAGTAGTGTTGCTAAATGTCTCTCGGTCAATCCTCCAGACCCTTTATGTTGGCAAGCGTTTTGTTGTGCCAAGTAATGGAAGTCTGAGAATGAAGTTTCTTTCTTCTCGTGTCATCAGGAATCTTCTTAACTATTCATCCTAATGGTGTAAAGTAATATCATGATCTTGGCAAAGATTTTGATAAATTTGGATGAATAAAGAGTTTCCTTCGTTTTCTCCACCATGTTTTAGGAGTGACTATGATTTCGGTAATCAGAAGTTCCTCTTGTTACATGTTCCTTGCGACTTTTATGAGTCCTCTCCACAAAACACCTTTCTGTCTTAAGCTTTCTGTTGAATGAAAGAGTGACCCTTCCATGTCAAAAGTAGTTCAACAGCTTGGTTCTGTTGATCCATATCTTTGCAACCTGAAATCTCTACTTAGGACGTTTAGTAGAGGTTTATATTGAAGTCTGTGGTCATGTTCTTTCTGTTGGAAGCCTTCTTTCTTAGAAGCTTCAAAACTCTTCTGTAAGGTCCATGGTCTCAACCCTTATGAGGACCATCTATCCAACAACTTGAAACCATCTCCTCTTGTTTCCTCTATTACCTTGATGTGTTTCATGTTCGTCATCTCAGATTTGTTTCTGTACACTCCATCCATGAGTTGACCATGAGATACTCTATGTGTCGTTTAGTGTGCTTTCCTCTTATCTTAGAGTGACCCTGTTTCTTTCTCTCTCTGTCTCTCTTCCTACCTTTGGAATATCGGGTCGAGATTCTCGTAAAGGAGATAGAGCTGTAACACCCCAATTTTAGTAAATCCATACTTAGGGTTTGATTGTGCATCATAAGCATCATCTCTATTAATGCATGCAAGAAAAAATAAACAAAACCCTGAAACCCTAACCTCTCCCTCTATTTGAAATGCATTCAAAAGGTTTTGAGTATTTTGAAATCACAAAAATAATGGAGCCCAAATTGAATATAAGGGTTCATAAATATTTTATATATTTTATAAATCTTCTTCTATTTTTGAAATGATTCAAAAATAATTTGGAATTCAAATGATAAAGAGAGAAAACAAAATCAGGAAAAGGAAAACATTTCTGCAAAAAAAAACAGAGCAAACTTCCTAGCAGGACGCAGCCCATCTACCTCTCCTCCCTCTTTCTATCGCTCGTGTAGCATCCTGTGGCCCAGCCAGCCCATCTCGGCCATACCCCTTCGCCGTCTTCCTCTTTTCCTTCTTCCTCGCAACGGTGGACAAGCTGCTCGCTGGCGCTGCGTCTGCCGTCCGCCGTGCCGATGTGTCACGATGCCCGCCGCCGACGCTCTGCGAGGATAAGGAGGCCATGAAGTCGCTCTGACCCATCCTCATCCTTTCCCTCTCCCAGAGACCCCTCTCTTCTCTCCCACGCGAGGTCCCAAAACCCTAGCTTCGGGCTCCATCCTTCACCGCCGTTGGAGGTCGCCTCGAGCCTCGGCATGACGTCTAGAAGCTCCGCCTCATCGTGTTGATCTTATCTGGCAAAGGAATCGAGCAGGGGCGCCCGTAACCACCGCAATAGACGTCGTCATCCCCGCCTCCGGCCGCTGTCTTTGTCGACGTTGCCGACGCTGTCAGGCTCCCCCTTGCCTCCTCGACACCACCACGGCGATCCCGGTGAGCTCACGGTTCAAAAGAACCTCTCCGCTGCCTCTCTCCCTCTATGTATCACCACCGTCGTGATTACCTGTCATCACCGTCGCTGCTCCGTGCCGTGTCGCCGTCTCCGGTGACCGTTTAGCAGCAGCACCGCCACTAATAGGTAGCCCGCGATGCCCTCGTTCTAGTGCGCTAGGTCTTGCATCCCGGCGCGCCCTCCTCCACTGTCTGCCATCGCCGTCTGGCCCGTTGGTCGGCAAGCCGACGTGGCGCCCGTGTGGCGTCCACGTGGTGCCTGCGTGGCCCTGGTCCCACCATTCAGCCTCTAGGGCTAGACTCTGCCCCGATAACAAATGCCCCTGACCTCACTTTGCCAACGTGGACGATGATGTGGCCTCGGGCCCAGCAGTCAGCCACAGTGGCTAGCCCAGCCCTGTGTAAAAAGGTTTTCCAGTTTTATTTAAATTAATAAAAGGTTTAATAATTTCAAAAATTGTTTTGAATCTTGTAAATTCAATAACTAAAACATATTAATTCAGAAAAATACAAATAATATATCAAAATGTTTAGAAAAATGAAACCTAGATATTTAAGCTATCATCGTGCATTGATCCACAACTAAAATAACAAGTTTAATTAGAGAACAAAATCAACCCCTCTCATGTGTTTTCGGAGTTTCCTCGAGTTAGGGTTTGTACCCCTCAAAACCCCGATTAAATTGTCGAGCATGCCTTAGAGTTATATTTTAATACAAATTAACTTGTCATATCATCATACTTGCTTGAGCACAGCATCGATGCCATGTGTTGATTGTTTCCCCTCTCTTTCCGGTGTTTGGTTCTTCGCGGTAGGATACGATATCGAGATCGAGATCGAAGCCCGAGGATAACACCATCGAAGATCGAAGATCGAAGAACAATACTTGACCAACTGTAACCAAGTCAAGTACAAGGCTTCCGAAGATCTGTTTATCTCCTATCAACTGGCAAAGGCAAGCATAGCCCCACCATGATATAATCCTATGATTTTGAAAGCATTTCAATTCTGCCATGTTGCATACGATTCTACTGTGGTCTTTTATCGATAGATAGAGTATCCTATCTATTGTATTACTCCTTTGAGCTTATATTACCTGATCCACTGCTCCTAGCATAACTAGGTTTGGCTTGTGTGCAAAGCTAGAGCTTTTATCTGTGTCTTGCTTAGCCATGCTTAGTTGTTGAGTCTGGTTCATCCAGATGATGTATCAGATGCAGAGAATTTAGTATGACAGGATAACGTGATGAGATGAGATCAGAGGTGATATGAGATTAAACATGCTAAGGCTTGTATGGGAGGCCACTATGGGATGTGGTTTTTCTAGTCCCATGCTCGCCACCCTTAGGACCCTAGATTCTTGCCTCTTGAACCAAGACGAGCGTACAACCACACGGGGTAAATGGGGACCCCATGATTGACTAACTTGCCTAGTAGATTCCATGAGTCACATAGTTCGGGCTTTCCATTCGACATACGCATTGAAGACGTTTTTGAAAGAAGGAGGTGCATTCATAACAGGTAGGGAAGCGTGGCCGCGATTGCTTGGGGTTGATGGCGCCCCTGGTAAACTAACCTCGCCTCACATCTTTAAGTACCGGCTTCGGGATTTGACCCGTTACGGCAGAACCATACTTATTGCGTGACTCATGGTCTCGGAGAAAGCAAGGTAAAGGTCGTGTCCAACCACACCCTCTGCCAGCACACCAAGGAAGTGTGTCAAGTAGGCATTAAGAGTCGGTTGGTACGTGTGGGTAAAGTTGTACACCCCTGTAGGGTAATAATATTTCGGAAAGCCGTGTCCACGGTTATGGACGACTTGGGAATGGACGGGAGATCATAGAGAACATGAACCTAATCGTAAAACTTGGAAGATCAACATGTGTTTAAGGATGCTTCCTCATGGGTACGAGGGGGCGATCCTAGTTGGTAGATGATGATGATTCGGTGGATATCAAGACATGATGATCAATACTTCAGAGATGTTGCTCTCTTATCCCCTTTTAAAATACTCTGAATAGACGAGCTTCTTCTCTCTCTTCTTTTATAAACGAAAGATGGCTTGATGCAAAACAACTCCACCAGCCATAAGTCTTGCGGAGTACATCCTGTACTCACCCTTGATTTGTTGATACTTTTGGCAGAGTAAGTGTTCACCTGAAGACGAGTTCTGTACTATATCGACATCGACGACTAGCTTGGGGTTCCCGGTCGGCAGCCTGAAATCTATGGGTTGGGACGTCATCATTATGCTTCAGGCCACTTAGGCCATTTGTTAAGTTTGCTATACTTAATAGCATAATTTGCCTTCTGTTGTTTGATGTTTGTGGTCAGTGACCTCTGCTTATAATAATTTGGTTCTCTACTCAGTTATGAGCTTGCTGTAATAAATTTTGTGTCGTAGGGTCACTGTTGTGTTACCGATTTTTCACTGGATATTCTCGAGCTCAAGGTTAAGATTATATCAGACGGAGGTCTGGCATTTGTTTAGCCCTGATCCCGGGGGTGTCACAGTTAATGAGAACGGATTCTCGTGGGTAATGTAGTCGTTCACTTGCCAATCTCAAGATCATTGATACGTCGTAAACGTATCTATCATTTTTGATGCTCCATGCTTGTTTTGTGCCAACTATGTTATGTTTTGTCTACACTTTGAGGCATTTTTATACATTTTTTGGAACTAACATATTGACAAGATGTCGCAGTGCTAGTTGCATGTTTTCTGCTGTTTTGGGTTTTAGAAAAGCTAGTGAAGAAATATTCTCGAAATTGGACGGAACAAAAGCCAAAGTCAATATATTTCCCGACACGACACGGAGACCGAAGGGGAGACGAAGAGGAGCCACAAGGCGGCCACACCTAGGGCTGGCGTGGGTCCACCCTAGGCCGCGTCGCCCTATGGTGTGGGCCCCTCGGGCGTCCACCAACCTTGCCCTTTTGCCTATATATACGTCTCCCCGAGACGTAAACCCAACACGGATCAGATCTCCACGAAAAGTTCCGCGGCGCCGCCGCCACCGAAAAGGAGATGCAGGGGACAGAAGTATCTGTTTTGGCACCCTACCGGGATGGGGAATTGCCCCCGGAGCCATCTCCATCGACTCCGCCGCCATCTCTATCGCCGTTGCTGACTCCCATGATGAGGAGGGAGTAGTTCTCCCTCGAGGCTAAGGGCTCTACCGGTAGCTATGTGTTCATCTCTCTCTATGCGTGATCTTATTATGATCATGAGCTTTGTAATCAAGTAGATCTACTCTGCTACTCAAGTACTTTAATTCTAATCTCTGGTTATCCCCACGTGTGTGAAGTTGACAGTGTGCACATCGTGTGGCACTTAGGCTAAAGATTACATAAATACTTATCATGAGTTATATTTGGAGTTGGATGTCTCCATAAAATTGTGATGTTTGTTGAAACCATCTAGCGCTTAAGGTGTCAGTGTGGGGTTACCTAGAGGGGGAATATGAACTTTAAGGATAGCTTTTGTAGCCCTAACATGGATTGGAGTTGTCCAATCGTAGAGTAGTTCAGAGTAGAATAATGAAGAGAAGTTATTTATATGAGAGTGTCCACTAGTGAAAGTATGATCCCTAGGCCTTGTTTCTAAGCATTGAAAAACCGTTTTCAATCAGTCCTGCTACATGTTTGCCTGCTGCCATTTTTATTTCAGATTGCAATTACCACTTATAATTATCCATATTACTTGTATTTCACTATCTCTTCGCTGAACTAGTGCACCTATACACCTGACAAGTGTATTGGGTGTGTTGGGGACACAAGAGACTTCTTGTATCTTGATTGGAGGGTTGCTTGAGAGGGATACCTTTGACCACTTCCTCCCTGAGTTCGATAAACCTTGGGTAATCCACATAAGGGAAACCTGCTGCTATTCTACAAACCTCTGCACTTGGAGTCCCAACACTCTCTACAAGAATAGAAGCATGCGTAGACATCAATTGCATAGAAGATCCTTCTGGCGTCTCGTTCCGATAGCGCTTCCGTAGTCGGTCACACGTTCGGTACTCGATGAAGACCTTCCTCTCCATTGTTCCAGCAAACAGCAGAGGTTGTAGATCTCTCCTCGTGATTCCATCAGCACGACGGTGTGGTGGTGGAAGTAGAGGGGAAATCCCGCAGGGCTTCGCCTAAGCCGGAGCGGGTATGGTGGAGTATAATAGGGCCTCGGCAATCTAGGGTTTAGAGGACCGAGGGTTTAGAGGTGGTGGCCGGCGGCAGCGACATGAGAGGGCAAGGGGCCGGCGTCTATGGTTTCAAGTGGGGAGCAAGGGGGCGCCCCCTCCCCTCTATTTATGAGAGGGGGAGGCGGTTTGCGGGGAGGGGAGTCCTCCCCCAACTCCTCCTTGTGGCCGGCGACAAGGGGAGGGAGGAATCGTTCCCTAGGTAGGATTCCTTTCCTCCCTCCACTAGGCAACCATGTTGGGATTTGACTTTTTCAAATTGGTGTTTGACTTTCAAACTAGAGTTTGATTTCTCTCTTCCCATTGCCCAGCCAAGTGTCCTAGGACAAGATGCAACCATTCCACTTTGGTATGACACATCCATGTACCCTTACCACTCTAGATCGGTGGACCTTCTAGACCCTTATAGAACATTCCGGTGAAAACACCAAAATCATTCCCGGACTCTGGAATTGGACTTTCCTTATATGAATCTTATTCTCCAGACCATTCCAGATCTCCTCGTGATATACCGGATCCAATCCGATACTCCGAACAACATTCGGTCTCTTACTCACATTCCATATCTACTAAACAACATCGAATCCTTAAGTGTGTCTCCCTACGGTTCGTGAATTATGCAGACATGATCGATACTCTTCTCCGATCAATAACCAATAGAGGAATCCAGAAATTCATATGGCTCCCACATAATTCTATGATTACTTTATGATCGAATGAACCATTTACATACGATACCAATTTCCATTGTCTCGCGATACTTTACTTATCTGAGGTTTGATCGTCGGTATCTCTGCATACCTAGTTCAACCTCGTTACTGATAAGTACTCTTTACTCGTTCCTGTGATATATGATCCCTTTTGAGCAGGGTCGGCCCATAGAGTGGGTCAGAGGGGCGCTTGCCCTGTGCCCCATGATCTAGGGGCCCTGGCCACTATTTGTTTGTGTACACATATTTGTCTAATACTTTTGACGTGCAACATTGTAGAATAATTTTAGAAAATATAATTTGTTGTCTAAAAAATAAAATAGAGATGGTTCAAGCTATGGCTTATCATGACTCTAACATTACTCCTATTTCTCAAAAAAAAAAACTCTAACATTTGCGAATATGTTTTCTCGATTCCACTTTTTTGTTGGTCTCTCCGTGCTCATATTCCTTTATAAGATTGTGAGTATTCATTAGTGAACACTAAGGACACAATCGCATAACTATATCATTCTGCAAGCAACTATCCTCTTATTCAGAACAATTCTACTCGTCCCCATCATATATGTTTGAGAGAATATTCCATCCTCTTCTTAATTTAGTGCCTAATATTTTTAGTCATCTACTAAATTTTTGCATAGGCATATGTACACAAAATAGCAATTGATAAAATAAATATCATGGTATATAGTTTGCTCAATCAATAGAAATAAATGGTTTCGAATGTCTTCACCGAGATTTCAAAGATCATAGATCTATCAAATGCACCGATTATTTAATATTTTATTATAGCTTGACAGACATTGTTGAGACGTCCAAGAGCATCAATCATGTAAACTTAAGTATACTTTAAATTTTTAGCATGAATATTAAATACATCTCTAATAAAAAATTAAGTAGGGGGCATTGCCCCCTTAACCCTAGGAAAGATCTGACATATTAAACAAGGGGCCCTTGATTTCATGTTTCCCTAGGGCCTCCAAAATCTATTGATCGGACCTGCCTTCAAACCAAGACTTGCAGGGATCTTTTCCAATCCAAGAGTTGGCTAACCCCAGGGGGTAATGAACACCATCTAGGAAATGGAGCAATGCCATTACCTCTGATGAGAAACTCATCGGTTTCAATGGGCAGAACTTGCTAAAATCGAGAAATACCGTTGCGTTGATTCTCTTCGGTAATGGGCCCATGAAGCTGTTATGATGGATGTATAATTCAATAAGCTTGTGTAGGAGATTGAGGCTTAGCGGCAAAATCCCAACAAGCATGTTGTTGTCAACGTAGAGGCGACGCATGAGCTTGCACGCGTCAATGCCATCTGGGATCGGGCATGTGAACTGGTTGTTAGAAAGTGAGACATCCACTAGGCCCGCCATTGTGGTGATAATATCAATTGTTCCCGAGAGATTGTTCCCCTCGATCCAAAACGTATTTATCTTGGAGCCAGTGAATGTGGTTGGGATTGTGCCATACAAAGAGTTACCGGGCAGTATGAGCACCCTGAGGCTCTTCATGGAGCCTAGGGACTCAGGTATCACACCAACCAAATTACAGCTGTCAAGGTTGAGTAATTGCAGGTTCGACACCAAAGAAGCAAATTTCTCAGAGAGCTCCCAACCATCCATTGAAATATTGAACAAACTATACTCGAGGGAAAGTTCGACAAGGTTGTCGAGCTCATAAAAAAGTCAGCAGAGATATAAGTAAAGTAATTGCCGCCGAGATAGGCACGTTGGAGGCTGGACATGCCGCGGAAGGACGGGAGCCGGCCCTCAAGAGTATTACTGTGGAGGTTAACAAACTGTAGCGAGCTGAGAGCGGAGAAACTTGGTGGCAGGCCGCCCTCGAGGCCTGCATCTGGCAGGTTGATGCTGCTTGTGATCCAATCACATGCTTGCAAGCCAATTGGATGACATTTCACCGAGAGGGCCCAGAGTATATCTATCTGTCATATGGATGGACAAATCTCACTCTTGATCCATGTGTCTCAACACATACTTTTCGAACACTCAATGCCACCTTTATAACCACCCAGTTACGAAGTGGTGTTTGATATCATCGAAGTATCCATCCGGTGATGGTGATTAACATGATCTCATGGTCGAAGGATTTATGTTACTATGTATCTAAAAGTTTATAGCAAACGGACTATTGAAATGACCTGATCTTATGCTACGCTTAACTATAGGAGTATGTCCATCACACCATTCTCCTAATAATATGATCTTGTTATTAATAACATCCAATATTCATGATCAGGAAACCATAATCATCTATTAATCAACAAGCTAGTATTACAAAGAGGTTTTACTAGAAACTCTTACATGTTTACAAACCATACAAGTATTAATGTTTCTGGTTAATACAATTATAGCATGAATGTAAACATTTATTATAAATATAAAGATATAATAATAACTACTTTTATTATTGCCTCTTGGGCATATCTTCAACACTCTGGCGGCGCATGTAGTACATCCAAACTCACAGGTTGACTTGGTGGTGGCAGTCCATGTAGTACATCCAAACCCGCAGGGGCAAAATCGTAAAGTCCGTACGAGCGAATCATAGAAACAATCATTCCTTTATTATTAGATATATATAGATATAGATTTTTGTTCTCTTTTGAATCATGGATGCCCACTGCATGAAGGCATCATTTGGGAAAAAAACAATCTTTTTGTGTCTAGACGTCGAAGAAGGAAGCCACGCATGCCGTCCACGGACCACGGTCCCAGTAAACGATCCACCATCTTTGAGATGCTGTCAATACAGACTACAATCTACATCCGTGTTTAGACTATCTCCCAGGTTGCACGCCGGCACGGGTGCTTATAGGGTTAGGATATGCATGAACATCTACTCATGCTCGTGTACTGTATTGTAAAAGAAAGAAGAAGATATCTGCAAACTGCATCCAGATATCTGACTGCCATGGAAACTTCGCACCTGCAGGCGCTGTTCCGCACCATCGCCACGTCCCTGCCTGGAATGGAGGCACCCACGTCGGCGAAGCAGGAAGATATGGTCGACATCAAGCTCAGGCCTGCCTCAGGACCAGCAGGTTCAGGCTCGGGCGGACAGCAGCAGCAGAAAGCGGGCGGGTGTGCTTGCTGAGACTGCTGTATTCTTCAGGGAAGCCGTTGACTTGGCCGGATTAAGCACATTGGAGTAATTTTTGGGGACTAGTTCTCGCGGGGGTATTGGTTTCAGTTTTCAGGGAGGTGTGTGGAATGCTGCGAACAGAGATACAGTGTCATGATTACTACTCCTAGAAGAGAATTTTTTATAAAAAGGAGATGCAAAATAAATTATAACGAATGAGAAAATAAAATCGCCGTTGCCGGGGATCGAACCCGGGTCACCCGCGTGACAGGCGGGAATACTTACCACTATACTACAACGACTTGGTGTTCATTTTCCGTGGCAGGCCTAATTAATGCTCATGTTTTGTAAAATGAATACTCAATCCATTCTATGCATCTTTGGAGATTCACAAAAGTTGTATAACGCCGTTGCCGGCTTACCACTGTACTACAACGACTTGTTGTGATTTGTCAGTGAATGCCACCCTTAATTCTGACTTGACGTTTTTGTAAAATGAAACTTAACCCGTTATGTTCATCTTTCGATCTTGGTTAAAAAATACAAGGATGTCTACCGATCTAATAACATCTATCCCGGGATGCCTATGTGTCTTCATTTTGTTTTGAGAAAATTGGCAGCTACATTCATTCAAACAATGTTCCTGATTATCTCACCGACATAAGTAAACCAGGATGACTCCAGATCATGTTCTGCCGATCTTGCCAAAACATGAGCTGCCTCATTACATGACCGATTTGACATGGATGAAAGAACATGATACAAACTTTGAAGCCCAAACTATCATACACTAAGGCACTTATTTGAGATCTGTTAGTTACAGTCCTATTAACTTTGGTGACCAAATTAACACGGTTTGAAGCCACGACTGTTCTCTGGAAGCCTGCCAGTTCAGGATTTACCACCTCATCCACATATCTTCTTGCTGCATGCACTAGTCCCAGCTGGTTACAGATAACTATGCCAACTCCCATTCGCTGTGACTGAGAAAATTGCTGCATCAACATTTATCATCACTTAACCCTCTCACAACGGAAGCTTGGTTCTCACGCCTGATGGTGTGTGTTGCTCTGAAACTGTCCGATAAAACGGAGTCAATATAAGCTTTAATCTTACTGGCCACACTATGCGGATGAGACAAGGTCTCCCCATTTCTTATATTATTTCTATTTTCCCAAATATGCCATATAGCCACTGCAAAAATCATAGATTGGAGCTCTGAATCATCCTTTATCCAATCTAATAGCCATTGTTGGATGCAAATGAAGGTCTTTAGATCAAAAGAGATTGGGAAGATTTTTTTAGATCAGCCTAGATATCTTTAACATATATGACATTTAAAAAATCAGTGCTTACAGTTTCATCTTGATTGCAGAAAATACACTCTACGTTGTCAGTAGTGTGCGCTGCTGGAGCTGATCACCGGTAGGTACACAGTTATGCGCGAGTCTCCATAAAATAATTTTCATTCTATTTGAACACTGAATTCTCCACTGCTTCCTCCATATATTTTCCGTTTCCATACGATTTGAAGATGATCCCCTACCAGTTGAACATCAAGTATTGCCAGAAAGATAGGAACCTTGGAGGATTATATCCAGAACGGACCTTCTGAACTAATAGGTATGTTGAGAATCTTCCCAGCCAAATCCTCTGAAAATATTTCTCTAACAGCCACTTCGTTCCATGCTTTACTATCAAGGAAGAATAAAAAGTTAACAGTCTTGTTCTCCTCCACTGGGACATTTGTGTGGAGCATGTCAGGAACTGATTCTGGTATCCAATTATTCCTATTCACAGAGATTTGCTTTCCGTCTCCCACACACCACAGTAATTTTTGCAGGAGTTTCCTACCAAACATTATGCTCTACCAAGTGTAGGAGGCAGATCGTGGGCTGATCGGATCACCTTGTCATATGCCTCGTGTTGGTATGAAAGGGTCGGTTAAATTTCCGTTAACTTTAACTGCATATCTTATGGATATCATACACCTCATCAAAGTGTCAACCCAAGAAGCATTAAAACCCAATTTCCTTACGGCCTCCTTCAAGTAACCCCATTTGACTCTATCATATGCTTTAGCCATATAATTTTTAGGACATAAAAATGAAATTCTCCCCTTTGTTTCTTAATAGTATGGAGACATTCATAAGCAGTTATCACATTATCTAAAAATATTTTTAAACGGTTTGTCAGCACCTTAGAAGCTATTTTGTAGGACACATTACATAGACTAATTGGTCTAAAATTAGACAATGAATCAGGACTATTCACCTTGGGGATTAGTACAATGGAGTCACTGAACCCTTTAGGAATATCGTTGCCCATCAAGAATCATCTTACAGCTGAACAAATTTCATGCTCCAATAAATCCAAGTGTCTCTGATAAAACAAGGCTATGAAGCCGTCTGGCCCAGAGCCTTAGTAGGGCCCATTTGAAAGAGTGCAGATTTGATCTTTTCATTGGTGTACTCGTGCCCTGTGCCCAAGTGCCACGTTCATCTCATTTTTCACTTTGACAGGGATCGCATCTAGGACTGTATCCATAGATGTCCATGGTTCAGATGAGGAGATGTTCATATAGAAGTCATGAGACATGCCCTCCATGCCTTTATGATCACATTTTGTACCATCAGCTTTGCGTAAATATTTGATTCTTATAACTCAAAAATAAATTGATTCTATTTTTCCTCCTCCTTGCCGAGGCTTTTGTATGAAAAAATGAGGTATTTTTGTCGCCTTTCTAAAGCCTATCTATTTTCTATCGTTGTCGAGCCACTATTTCTTCTCTCTCATAAATTTCACAAAGTTTCTTTTCAGTGTTACCTCGTCGAAGAGTAGCTAGTCTTTTCTCTAGCTCCTCAATCTCCCTTTTTATTGACCCAAAAGAATTCCTGCTCCAGGTTTGCAATGAATTGGTCATTCTTTTCAGACTGTTCCACATATTACTTAGAGATGATGGACCTTCTTTGAGAGCCTTCCATTTCTCCTCCACCATCTCCAAGTAATGTGGTGCTTTCATCCATGCCGCCTCGAATTTTAAAATATTCTCAATCTGTTGGGGGGAAGGGGGGTTGGTTGAGTTCTTCCTTTTGCAATAGTTATTAGGATCAGGGGCGATTCTACCAGGTGGGCTTCATTAGGCTCTAGCCTACCCTCCATTTTCATTGTACAACGTTGATTCAAAGCTTCCAAAATCATATATTTGGATTAGCAATGCCATGGTTCGTCAAGCACAGCAGCAGGGAACACGAACGGAGTTTTTTTTTTTGAACGGGAACAGACAAAGGGACAGCACACTCTACTCATCTTGGGCCAGGATCCTTCGTCAGTTGATTTGGTTCACCAATGTAAGATCGCATAGTGATCAGAGGAGGTGGTAATAATATTACCTCACTTGGATGTTGTGGTCACCATGCTGTCCATTCGACCAAGTAAAAGGTCCAGCGAATCCCATATCTACGAGACCACAGTCGTCGAGGCAGTCCCTAAACAATACCATTTGAGTCTCATCTCGCTCCCTAACGCCCAAATGTTCGTCCCAACTAAGGGCTTCATTGAAGTCTCCTGCGCATAACCCCATACCATTCCAATGTGCTCGTAGGAAGCGCATTCTGTCCCAAAATAGATGTCTTAACTCCTTCATCGGTTCCCTATAAACTAAAGTGCTTCGCCACTCATCCCCACTTTCCATTGTAACTATTATGTCAATCAATTACGTAGAGAATGCATAGAGAGAAATTTTAAAGGAGGAAGACCAAAACAGAGCCAAGCCACCCCTTGGTCCATCGTCGCTGACAACAAAGGCTCCCGAGAAACCTAGTGACCACATAAAATTATAAGCTATTTTATCCCTCGTCTTCGTCTCGGATAAGAAGAGGAGGGAGGGGTGGTATGGCAACCCCACGCAGCTTGCCAACTGTCGCGTCCGTCCCTAGGCCACAACAGTTCAATCATTGCGTGTGGCTTCATGTAGTTGCTTGTTGCTGCACTTGAAATATCGCCTCTCATGTGTGGTGGAGTACTAGATGCTACTCTTTTTTACTAGCAGATACTATACTCGGTTATCATGAATCTTGATACTCCATCCGTGCCTTGGAAAGAGAGAGAAACACCAGCCATCATCTTCTGCCATCCATAGACACTACTTTCTTTTTATTTAGAGAATATGCGTAAACCATGGACAGTACTGTCACGTGGTCCACTTGCCATGGCCATTTTTACTAACCATATTTCCTTTGGTTAATCCATGTATAATCCGTCTCAAATTAGGTGTCTTGAATTAACATGTTTTATGGCAAGATATATCAGTATCTTACGAATGAATTTAGACCGAGTTAGTATTCCGTTGTACTAGAAGAAGGGCTTGGATGATTATGTGACGGTTTATGTTAATTGTGGTAACACGGATACATCATTTGGAATTACGTCAACAATAACATAAGGAGGGCCATTTTTCAAAACTGTCGATGAGGTTCAACCGCTCTCTAGCTAATATCAGCCGACACTCAAAGACAGAAGTTAAGTAAAGTAGTTCCAAAAGTGGCCACAACAAGGACTCCGTGGCCCAATGGATAAGGCGCTGGTCTACGAAACCAGAGATTCTGGGTTCGATCCCCAGCGGAGTCGCGTTTTTGCACCCCGGTCCCAAAGCGTGCGACGAGTCCTTGAAGTGCCAAGGAACGTTGTTTTTCGTCACGCACGCACGGCGAGTAGGATAGGATAGGAGTACGGCTAGCGGCGCGGTACTACCGAGCACTGGTCTCGAGAACTTGCGCAACTCACCGGTGTACACCTGTCAGAGGGAACACGGATGTGATTTGATTGACCAGCGAGCGAGTAGAAAAGGGCAGACAGTGGTGCGCGGGATGGGTCTCCAGGTCACGGCGGCGGCGTGACGAACCCCGCCGGTCATTTCGCTGCCGCATGCATGCCCTCCGATTGTACACCGCTCGGCCCTGCAATGCTACATCGGTCGGCGTCGGCCCCATCCCGTCCCGTCCCGTCTCACCCACGACGTACGGTACGGGGCACGCGATCCCGGAAACTCGTCCGAGCTTGTTGACGAATGACGATCGAGGTCGTAGGAGAGACGCTGTACGAGCAGGACCCAGCGTCGCCATTCGCCAGCGGCACACGTATGCATGACCGACGATGCATGTCACGTCGAACAACCGATCGATACTCCTGTCTGCTCGTGCTTTCCGGACACGAGCAAGAGATGTCATGTCCAACTGCATACGTGCGCTTTACAAGCACCCCTGAGTCTGAGGTACAGACAGGTATACTTACAAAATGCTCGGCCTCACCTCGCTCAACGTACCAATGAATTTTTCTCCCGTACCGCTCGCTCTCTTCCTCCCTAACCTTATCCTCTTCCTCCTCCTCCTCCGCTTGCCTGCCACCGTTCCCGAGCCTCTCCTGCCGGAATAGCCGTCCGGAGTTGGCGGAGGAGCGGCACCGGAGTAGCTGTAGGTTTTAGTAGTCTAAGGGTAGCTAGATGTTGGCTCTTTGCCGTAGTTTGGCTTCATGCCATGAGGTGGCTGTTAGCTCTCTTGCCCGGGACTAGCAGCTGGTGGGGCTTTGCTTCCTCGACGCGGAGCTCCGGCGGTCGGAGCCATTCATCCTTCAATAAAGGGCCTTTTGGGTCTTGATGTTGTCTTTAGATGCAGAGTTCTGATGTGGTGGTGCCTCCCCCGGCCGGCCGTGGTGGCGAGGAGGAGAGGTGCTGCGGCGTGGTGTGTGGTGTTTTGGAGCCTCTCCTGGCCGGCCGTGGTGGTGAGGGGGAGGGTCTCCACGCTACGTCGCCCTCTGCTATCTGGGGAAGGTACTACAGACTTTGAATTTGTCGCTGCTGCATTTTCTTTGGCTTTCCCTCCTCATCTCGGGCAGGAGCTATGAGGAGGGAGCTTGGTATCTTTGAGCGGCAGGGACGGATTCTGGCTGCTCGTTGCTGTTGCTCCATGCTTGGTCTGCTCCTCCTAGGCGTTGTGGTTGCGTCGGGATGTAGTGGATCTTCATGGAGCAGAGTTGGCGATCTGCTGTGGAGTTGTGGAGCCAATCCTTTCTGCTCATCCAAATCGGAAGCTGTTTGCCAGCCGATTATCCTGGCCATGACGAGGCCATTAAGCTTGCCAGCAAGATCCGGTGTTCTTTCAACCTCCAGAGTGAGGCCCAGCTGTTGCAGAGGCGGTGTGGAAGAAGGACCCGATTGCTTTCTTCGAATCAGTTGTAGGGTTCATTTTGTAAAACGCATGGGCATGGTTGTATATCTTCACCTTCTAAGGTCCTGCGTGAAAATCTGTAACTCCCACGTTTTATTTTAATAGATGGCTTCCAGCCCCTTCGGGGGCTCTCCCGTTCAAAAAAAAAAGAATTTTTCTCCCGTAGGCAAAGCAGCGTGCTACGTCAATAGAAAAAAAAACGCGTACAGGCCAAAGAAAAACGTATTAGGGTGTTAAGTGAGATCTCACCAAAGTCTCGCATTTAGTTTATTTGTTAAAATCTAATTTAAAATTTAAATGAAAAATTACACTAAATTTTGACAAATAAATTAAAACTGGAATTTTGGTGGGATCCCACTTGACACCATAAAGCACATACATATTACCGAGTAAAATCTATAAATAGTCGATGAACTCGTTTAAGTAAATCAATTTAAGCACATTACAACGGTAGTAAACATGCATGAGAGCATTAGGGATGGTTACTGTTGTATCGAATGATGTGGCGCTGAGTTGGACCCGCTTGCAGTGTCATGAGTGCATTTGTGATGTCCAAAGCAAGTATTAATTAGCCGATAGGCCTGCATACAATGCAACTATTTCCAAACAGCCCCTTTCTCAACCTTTAACTTTGCTCCAAGCGATTGCTTTGAGCTAAAGGGATGAGATGGGAGGAAATGGCGTGACACCGCTGCCTCCTCCGTTGATCGCCGGTGAAAGGTGGTTGCTGGTGGTCATGATCGACGAGCAGCTTGAGAGGTGTTAACGCGGGGCAGCTCTGGTGGTGCGGCGAGGAACCACGGCGATGTCTCAATGCAGTGTTCTTTTAGTGTTCTGTAGTTTGGTTTTCGTAGGCTTTGGAAAGAAAATTTTAGTGCGGTTTGGGCTTAGAGTTTAAGAAAGTTACCAATTTTTTAACTCAGATTGTTTATAGGACAGAGAATGATGACAACACGTACATATTTTGGGCAGTAGTAAAGATTGCATTACGTAATTAAATTTGTTGTTCACTATTGATAGCCTTAACTAGTGATGGAACTGTTAATTTGCACGAGCACGTAGCGTATTCTTTACGCTAGAGATAAATTATACTGGATTTTTCATGGGTATAATAATAGAGGGTATGTTGATGGACACCTGATTTAATATGGTCAAGTTGAGTGACTAACTTGGTCGGCGCTCATGCTTCAGAAGATAGTTGAAGAGATTGGTTATGCAATGGTAGGAAGAATGAAGATCCATTGCTATAATTCAATGCTTACTATTTCCAGGAATGGTTTAAGAGATACGATACGAACATGACACACGTGTGCATGGTTACTTTAGTTGACATTGACCAATATTATTTTTTAGTATTTATTTAGATCATGATCAGAGTTTGAACTTCAAAGGTTGGGATGATGCAGTAGATTATCCATTTATCTTTTGCCTCATGTTATCATCCTTGCTAAGCCAAGAAGCAACACCAAGTTTGAAAGATCCAATTGCAAAGAGGCCTATAATACCAATTCAAGTTGTATATCAACAAGTTAAGCACAAGATTCATATGAGAGGCTAGATAAAGAATGTGTTGTTGGTAGATTAAGGCAAATGAAGAGGAATAGAGGCAACATTGTACCTATTTGTGAAGAAACTGAAGAACACTGTGTAACATTGGATGACAGTGAGGATGCAGTGGATTCATGATATTGCAGTTGTCCCTGGCGGAACATAGTGCAACATTGGCTACCAGTGAACATTACGATCATGGTGAGGATGGTGATCACGCTTTTGTTGTTGTCCCTCAAAACACCAAGAAGGTTAACATGCTTGATGAGTTCAGGTGTCCTAGGAAATATACATGAGCTCATATCTATGTAATCTTTTAAGTACTTCAAAATGCCAGGTTATAAGTTTGGCTTTCCCATGAAAATTATTATGACAGGTTATGTTGGCTTTTATGTGACAATGCTCGCTTATGTGTTGCCAGAATTTGGTTTAGTCTGTCATACAATTCTTGTGAGAATGTGAAGTTCAAATGTGAATTTTCATGTTATAGATTATTTCAAATTCAAACCATTCCAAGAAGTAGAAAGTTCTTAAAATTTGAGATATTTATTTGCACATTTTACTTACTTCTAATCAACATTAGTCATTGCATCAGCCATAGCTTACAGATGCACATTAAAAGGCCAAAATGAGATCAGAACACATTACTCAGTTGCAGCATGTTCATCTCTAATCTATGCCAAAAGGCAATACATCACTACACTAGATCATATACTAAAGGTTTAGCTAAAGCACACCTAGATCATCACTACAATATCACCTCACTTCTTCTAAACAAGGACAAGGCACATTGCACACAACACATAGTACAACTACTAAGATCTTCAGTAGAACAAGTATTTCTCTAACTACATCTAACAAATTCATCTAATTCTAGTCTTACACTTGCACTATTAATTTTCCTCTTCTTTCCACAACCGAATCTCCTCCCTTATTTCCTTTGCCTAGCCTAAGTCATGAACAACAACGTCATGTGCCTCGAATGAAGTTTCGCTCCACCAAGTAGCCAACGTGCTCCAACTCTGAGTGCCAAAAGTTACATCTAAATTGTCGCATTTCCCACCACATAAACGAAGAACAAAATGCAGACAATGAGTTAAATCGAGAATGACATTACGTACCCATGCCTCTTACGCTTATAGAACACCTATCCATTGTGATAGGTTGTCCTAGAATGATATTACTTCACCACTGATGACCCACAAGTGTAGGGGATCGCAACAGTCTTCGCGTGTAGTATTACCCAATTTATTGATTCGATACAAGGGGAGCCAAAGAATACTTGCAAGCCTTAACAACTAAGTTCTCAGTTCAGCTGCACCTGGAAATAGTTCTTGCTCACAGAAGTTTATCAGTAGCAATAGTTTGGTAGTAGCAACAACAACAGCAATAGCAACAGTGAGACAGTAGCAATCGTAACAGTAACAGTAGGATTCGAGTGCGGTAGGCATAGGGATGGATGGACGGGTGTTGCATGGACGAGTCTAAACATGTAACTTCAAAGAACTAGGGCATTGCAGATAAATAATAACAAGCATCCAAGTACTAAACTATCCTAGGCATGTGCTCCAAATATAGTCATACGTGCTCGCAATGAGAACTTGCACAACATCTTCTATCCAGCCAGTTTGTGGCAGCGGGGCCTCTAGGGAACTACTGGCAATTAAGGTGCTCCTTTTAATAGAGCACCGAAGCAAAGCATTAACACTCCGTGAACACATGTGATCCTCACATCACAGCCATCCCCTCCGGTTGTCCCAATTATTGTCACTTTGGGGCCTTTGGATCCGGACAATGATATGTGTACATAACTTGTAGATAATATCATAAACAATACTATCATAATGATTTAATAATAAGTTCAGATCTGAGATCATGACACTCGGGCCCTAGTGACGAGCATTAAGCACAACAAGTTGCAACAAAGTCAAATAGCACTAATAGAGATACTAGGCACTATGCCCCTAACAGATCTTATTCGATTACATGATAGAACTCATCCAATCGCTACCATCCCCAAGCCTACATCGGGGGATTACTCACTCATGGAAGAGGGAAACATCGATGGTTGATGGAGATGCGTTGGTGACGATGATGGCGATGATCCTCTCCAAATTCCCCGTCATGGCAGGGTGCCATAACAGAGTTTCTGGATCCGAATCTTGGTTTCTCGTGGCGGCGGTGGAGCGGAACTCTTTGTGGAAAACTATCGACCCTCTGAGTTTTTAGGTTAGAAGGAAACTTATAGACGCGGAGGGAGGCCGACGAGCTGCCTGGGGTGGCCAGACCTCCCCCAGGCGCGGGGTTAGTGGGCCCACACCTAGGGTGGGTCTGGGCCCCCCAGGCCTCCCCTATGTCTCCCCTTATGAATCCGTGGATCTTCTGGTGAGAGATAGTTTTTGACATATTTTCCGGGATTTTTCTTGATAGTTGATTTTCTGCACAAAAACAAGACACCAAGGTAATTCTGCTGAAAGCAGCGTCAGTCCATGTTAGTTGCATCCAAATCACATAAGTTTAGATAAGAAACAATAGCAAAGTGTTCGGGAAAGTGGATACGTTTTGGACGTATCAACTCCCCCCCAAGCTTAGCTCATTGCTTGTCCTCAAGCAATTCAGTTGAAAAATGAGTGGGATAAAAGAACTTTCACGAACACTTTGCTTCATATGATGTATATATTCTCAGCACAGGAGTAGATGCTTAGACAATTCATAATAAGAAATATGCAACTAAGTATACTCAATATTCATTGCAAGATATGAAGAGAAACCAACTCAATAATAATAAGTAGCATGAAATATAAACATAAGCAACATTGCAATGCTCATAATAAGGTATGATAGAGTGGTATCTCGCTTGCCTTTGTTTGAAGAGAACAATATGAATGCTGAGGCACCTCTGAAGTTCACATGAAGACTAGAGATAAAGATATCAGAGATAAAAGCATCAAAGTCATGACATAATTAACCAAGTTTTGGAACAAACACAAGAATGACAACTATGCTCTCAAGAAGGTGCTCATAGAATAAGTGGTGACTCAACAAAATTGTGAAAATGGTTTTGTGAAGGTTTGAAAGGCTTCCCAATGTTGAAAGGAAGGTACTCATTAGCTTTGAGCTCTCATTGCCCCTATCATAGGCATATTCATGTGGTTAAGGTGAAAGTGGGGTCCACTCTGAATCATATGCTTGACAGACCATAGACTGGAAATCCCAAGTCCCTTGAGTACGAGGGTCGCTCCGCATGCAACTCAACTTTGTTCACCTGAAAGTTCTTGTCATTGTAAATACATGCATATCATCGAGAACCGCCAACGGGGTACCCCTTGCATATGATACAGGAGCTTTCCCATAACCAAAATGACAAGGCAAGCAGACAATGAGCACCTCAGCAGTCTTTTAATTTACCATATGCATAGCTTTTTATTGGTAAAGCTTCATAGGTGTTCATTATGGTGATGCTGCAAGTTTCCACCATGATTAAGCATGGATTAGGCTAGCGGCCCGGGCGTTTCTCTACCACAATGTATAAACTCCATGAACTAACAACTTCCCCTTTTATTTCACATCGTCGACATCCATAAACAAAAAAGCAAGGAATCAACTGGATGAGATATCCAAAAAGTGTTGAAAGCGGTCCCCGTGACAGCACAGTTCTGCTGACTCCCAGTATATAATAAGCAAGCATATAACTTTCATGGACTAGTCACAATGGTTCAAGATTATTAAGCGCAAGGAATAAAGTGTGCCATCAAGTTCGTGAGAGCTTTACTAACTAACTTTCTCAAAACAGACAAACATTTTATTTTGGAAGAAAACACGGCATATAATATGCACCGAAGTAGCAAATGATGTCAATAGGTAGGTATGGTGGACACAACTGGCAATATTGGTTTTGGGGAGTTGGAAGCATAGGTAGAGCACGTACTCAGTGCAAGTGAAGGCTAGCAATAGAGAGAGAGCGACAAACGAGAGAGCAATAACTGTCATAATCATGCTTGCAACAAAACGGGACTAACTATGGCATGAAAGTGATACAAGAACTTTGAGGCAAAATAAATCATCGAGGCTTACTGACTATTGATTAGTCATATGCATGCGTGAGCATGTGCCAAGTCGATTCACATGAACAGTCAGAGGAGGATACCACAATATCATATCAAAGTATGAATAAAACAATACAAGCAAACATTCATATGACATGCTACAAACTATTAGCAAGCTGGAGCTAATCATAGACAAGCAAGAACTACTAAGCATCCATAATGACATACACCTTACACAAACAGGCTAAGCATGCTCACACTGATGAGTATATGTACAAGAATGAAACAAATCGAGTTTGTTACCAGCCTCTTACCACACCTCGCGTTGTCTTAATCTTCATTATTGCCCTTCACTTGTGTGACTTGAATAATTAACATGAAACCAAAACCCACTGAGGACGGCTGAACCCTGCAAAGAACTCACAAAACCAAAGAAGAACAACAAATATTTTTGGTGTTTTCGATTTTTTAGAAGGCAACCAACGCAAAACCAAACGAAGCAAAAGAAAACCAAAAAAAAACTAAGAAGCTCCAAGAACAACACAACTGTGCATGAAACAATAAAAACGAATTGTCTAAAAAGACCTGAGATTTTTATTGATGAAGAAGGGGATGCCTTGGGAACCTCCAAGCTTTGACGCTTGTACCTCTTGAGTAATTCTTGGGGTGACAAGGAGTGGCTCCCCCAAGCTTGAGCTTTTGTCCATTCGTCATCTCATTACATCATCCTCTCTCTCTACACCTGAAAATTTTCTTTTATACTAAACTTCACACAATCTTTATTACCAACATTAGTTTATTCAAAAGATATTAGACCTCTCGCAAAGCTTTGGAACGGCAAGACTTTTCATTAAAAACACAAGCTACTGTAGCAACTCCTTCAAAAAGCTCAGTTTCCCAAAAAGAACCCGAAAAGGAATCAATAAGAAACAAATGCAAATAATGGTAGAAATCTGTCAAAACAGACCAGCAGGTAGAAACCGATTTTTTTGAAAAACTTATGTTGCTCAAATCAAAAAGTGTTAGCTAACATACTGGGGGATTTATTCGTAAAGTTTCAGCTCAATCCGACTTACAAAGACTCCTCACGGATTTTTATGGTGGAGGACAGAAATCTGTTTTGGACAGCAACTCCCCAAATCTTACTTCCCTCTCATTAGAGGTCATTCTTGGCACAAAAAGCAAACAAAAAGGATAAGGAGAGGTTATTACTGAAGTAATAACTTCCAAGACTCAAGGAAACTCTTGGGTTATCTCCCAACAAGTACTTTTCTTTAACGCCTTTAAGTTAGGCACGACGAAGAGCAAAGATTGGAAAGGAGAAAAATAAAAGTGAGCAAGTATAACCACAGTGAAAGCATTATTTTGTTCATTAAAATCCTTTTGTTAACAAGGTTGATCAAGTCTTGTTACCAAAACAATCTTATATGAAACAAAATTTGCATTCCACAAGGTGATTATGTTACCTCATACTTGATAGCAATGGTCCCAATCATAATAGTTTCAATATTTTCTTGTGGAATGGGACAATATATTTCTCCAACCTTGACGCCTTAAATATAATAGAATTCAGGCAATAGCTTCTGACAACCTTCTTGAGAAAATAGACAGTGTGCTCTTTGTCATTAATATTGAATGTTACTTTTCCTTGATTGCAATTGATGATAGCACCTGCAGTATTAAAAAAAGGTCTCCGAAGAATAATAGACATATTATCATCTTCAGGCATTTCAAACACAACAAAATCAGTTAAAACCATGCAATTATGAGCAACTTGAATAGGAAAATCCTCACATATACCAACAGGAATAGTAGTTGACTTATCAGCCATTTGCAAAAAAAAATCAGTTGGTATCAACTTTTCTAGCTGGAGTCTCTTGTAGAGAGAAAAAGGCATAACACTAACTCCAGCTCCCAAATCGCATAAAGTAGTTCTAACATAATTATTCTTAATGGAGCAAGAAATAGTAGGTATACCTAGATCACCAAGTTTCTTTAGAACCTTACCATTGAAGGAGTAATTAGCAAGCAAAGTAGAAATCTCCTCATTAGGAATCTTCCTTTTATTAGAGACAATATCATTTATATACTTTGAATAAGGGCAACTTAATAGCATCAGTCAAAGGAATTTGCAGAAATAAAGGCTTCATCCACTCACAAAACTTCTTGTAGTGTTCTCCCTCCTTTGACTTGTGTTTCTTACCTAGAAAAGGCATAGGTTTCTGCACCCAAGTTTCTCTCTCTTTACCATGTTTATTAGCAATAAAATCTTCCTTTGTGTATATAGTGTTCTTAGTGTGTTTCTCAGGTTCTTCCTCACCTTCCTCCTTATCAGGAGACTCATTATTATTACCACTCATAGTTTCAGCATCAGAGAGAGATATACTATTAGGATCTATAGCAGGTTCAAGTGGTTCCTCGACTTTTTTATGTTTCTTTTTCTTCCTCTTACGAGGACTACCGCTATCCTCACCTTGTTGGGAATCCTGCTCTATTCTTTTAGGGTTTCCTTCAGGATATAAAGGATCTTGAGTAGCTGCACCACTCCTAGTTCTAATTCCATAAGCATGTTTATTTCCTGAAGCATTAACTAGCATATCCTTTTGCACCTTAGCAAGTTGATCAAATTGGGTTTGAACCATTTGAAAGTGTTTACAAAGCATTTTAATATCATTGGAAGTTCTTTCTACAATATCTTTCAACTCATGGATAGCTCTAGAGTTTTCCAATAAATGATTCTGAACTTGTTTATTAAAATTACCTTGTTTAACAATAAATGTGTCAAGTTCCTCTAAGCATTGATAAGGAGGCTTACCATAAGGAATATCACCTTCATTAAATTGGAGAGAATGTACCTCAATAGTAGATGAGTGGGGAATTGGCTTACATAATTCTTCTATAGGAGGTAGATTCTTCACATCTTTAGCTCTAATACCTTTCTCCTTTAGACACTTTTTAGCTTCCTTCATCACTTCATCATTTAATGCAATAACTCCCCTCTTCTTTGTTGTTGGTGTTGGAACTGGTTCAGGAGTAATAGGCTCAGGTGTATTCAGCTCACTTGAAGTCCAATCATCATAATTCTTGCTTATCTTCTTCATTAATTATTCAGCATCTATAGGAGTCCTTTTCCTGAAAACACAATCAGCAAAGCTATCTAGGTAGGTCCTAGAATCATCAGTTAGTCCATTATAATAAATATCAAGCAACTCATTCTTAGGTGATGGACATCCAGGATATGCATGAATCAAGGAACATAATCTTTTCCATGACTCGGGCAATTTATCTTCTTCTTCCTCTTTAAAATAAAAAAGTCTCTGCAAAGCAGCATGTCTAGCACTGGGAGGAAAATATTTATGAAAGAAAGAAGCAATGAAGTAATCAGGGCTATCAATGGAACCAGGAGGTAATCTATTAAACCAAGCCCTAGCTTCTCCTTTTAGTGAAAAAGGGAAGATCTTAGCAACAAAGTACTTGCGCATTTTAAAACAAAGCACTCATAGTAGAAAGCTCATTCATATGAGCCACATCACTCTCATTTTTAGTACCACAAAACGGTTCTTTCTCAACAATATCTAAATAAGTTAAATCAAGAGAGAAATCACAATCTTTATCTTTAATATTTATGGGAGAGGTGGCAAACTTAGGACCATAGGACTTCTTAGGTATAATAGTATGTCTAGCAAGGAGACTCTTAATAGCACTAGCACCATGTGTATTTTGGCACTCCTCAACAAATTCATCAGTGAGCTCAATGTAACCATCATTAATATCAAAACTCTCACTAGACTCAGGTGAGATAATAGGTGTAACAGTGTCTTCACTAGGAGTTTCAGTATTCCCTAAACTAGCCATAGTAGCATATAGAAAAGGACCTAATGAACCACTCGCATCAAGCACAGTAGAAGTAATATCATGAGCATCAAAAGAATTTCAGATTTAGCAGTAGTAGCAGTGTGTGTAGCATGAGTATGTGGTGGTGGTGTGACAAGCTTACTTATAACAGACAGTGAATCAAGAGCAACAGAGGTGTTTAGGACTGTACCTCTTCTTGAAGTGGATGGTAAAATAGGGAACTTTCCATCACGAGACTTCCCCATGATGAAAGGAGTAGCAGTGAACAATAATAGATCCAAGTGAACTTATAAATAAAGCTATGCCCCCCGGCAACAGCGCCAGAAAATAGTCTTGATGACCCACAAGTGTAGGGGATCGCAACAGTCTTCGCGGGTAGTATTACCCAATTTATTGATTCGACACAAGAGGGAGCCAAAGAATACTTGCAAGCCTTAACAATTGAGTTGTCAATTCAGCTGCACCTGGAAATAGTTCTTGCTCACAGAAGTTTATCAGTAGCAACAGTTTGGTAGTAGCAACAGCAAAGCAACAGCAGCAGCAATAGCAACTGTGAGACAATAGCAATAGTAACAGTAACGGTAACAGTAGAATTCGAGTGTGGTAGGCATAGGGATGGATGGACGGGCGTTGCATGTACGAGTCTAAACATGTAACTTCAAAGAACTAGGGCATTGTAGATAAATAATAACAAGCATCCAAGTACTAAACAATCCTAGGCATGTGCTCCAAATATAGTCATACGTGCTCGCAATGAGAACTTGCATAACATCTTCTGTCAAGCCAGCCCGTGGCAACGGGGCCTCTAGGGAACTACTGGCAATTAAGGTGCTCCTTTTAATAGAGCACCGGAGCAAAGCATTAACACTCCGTGAACACATGTGATCCTCACACCACAGCCATCCCCTCCGGTTGTATCAATTATTGTCACTTTGGGGCCTTTGGATCCGGACAATGATATGTGTACACAACTTGCAGATAAGATCATAATGTTGGAGATATGCCCTAGAGGCAATAATAAATATAGTTATTATTATATCTTTGTGTCTATGATAAATGTTTACATTCATGCTATAACAGTATTAACAAGGAAACATTAATACTTGTGTGATTTGTAAACTAAATTAGAGTCCCTAGTAAAGCGTCTTTTTAATACTAAATTTTTGGTTAATAAATGATTGTGGTTTCCCTATCATTAACATTGAGATGTTATTAACAACAAGATCATATCGTTAGGAGAATGATATGATGTACATACTCCTATAGATAAGCGTAGCATAAAGATCAAGTCATTTTAATAGTTCAATTGCTATATGCTTTCTGATACATAGTAACCTGATTCCTTCGACCATGAGATCATGCTTATCACCATCACCGGAAGGATGCTTTGATGACATCAAACACCACACCGTAATTGGGTGGCTATAAAGGTGGCATTGAGTGTTCGGAAAGTATTGGTTGAGACACATGGATCAAGAGTGGGATTTGTCCATCCATATGACAGATAGATATACTCTGGGCCCTCTCGATGGAATGTCATCCAATTAGCTTGCAAGCATGTGACTGGCTCACAAGGTATCACATATCACGGGAACAAGAAAAGAGTACTTATCAGTAACGAGGTTGAACTAGGTATGCAGAGATACCGACGATCAAAACCTCGGATAAGTAAGCTATAGTGAGACAAACGGAAATTGGTATCGTATGTAAGTGCTTCATTCGATCGCAAAGTAATCGTAGAAATATGTGGGAGCCATATGAATTTCCAGATTCCTCTATTGGTTATTGTTCGGAGAAGTGTCTCGATTATGTCCGCATAATTCACGAACCGTAGGGAGACACACTTAAGGATTCGACGTTGTTGAGTAGTTATGGAATGATGAGTAAGAGACCGAATGTTGTTTGGAGTCTCAGATGGGATCCGGGATATCACGAGGAGATCCGGAATGGTCTAAAGAATAAGATTCATATAAGGAAAGTCCTGTTTCGGGGTTGGAGAATGTTTCCGGTGTTTTCATCGGGAATGTTCTAGAAGGTTTCGGAATGTCCGGCACTCCGGAGGGGAAGGGTACATGAATGTGTCATAACAAGTTGGAATGGTTGCATCATGTACTAGGTGTCATCGCTGAGCAAAATAAAGGGATAAAATCAAAACCTAGTTTAAAAAAGTCAAACGCCAATTTGAAAAGTCAAACTGCTATTTTGCTTGGTGGAGGGAGAGTAGGAAACCTACTTGGGGAGGAAGTCCCTCTCCCTCCACCGCCGGCCTTGGAAGCTGAGTTGGGGAGGGACTCCCCTCCCCTTGGCCGCCGCCCTCCACCTATATAAGGAGGGGCAGGGCTGCCCCTCCAAGACTACACCTTGCCTCTGCAAAACCCTAGCCCCAAGCCGCCGGCGCCACCACCTCCTGCTGCTGCCGCCGCCTAGGGCAAACCCTAGCCGCCGACTTGGGCTTCCCCAAGCCCTAGCCACCGGCCTAGCCCCCTCTCCTTGGTGTGTCTATACCCTAGATCACCGAGGGCTCTCTCATAGTCCACCATACTCGCTCCGGCTTAAGGCGAAGCCCTGCGAGATCTCCCCTCTACTTCCGGTACCACGCCGTCGTGCTGCCGGAATCGCGAGGGGAGTACTACAACCACCGTTGCCTGCTGGAACAAGGGAGAAAAAGGTCTTCGTCGAGTACCGAACGTGTGACCGACTGCGGAAGCGCTGCCGGAACGCAGCGCCGGAAGGATCGTCTACGCGATCTTGAGATCGGCAAGAGTACGACTACATCACCCACGAGAATCCGCTCTCGTTAAACACTTTGGAATCTTCGAGGGTGAGTTATTCTATCGACTCATTGCTACAATCTAGTAGATAGATCTTGGCTTGTTTGTTTGTATGCGATAGAAAATTTTTGTTTTCCATGCTACGAACCCCTACAGTGGTATCAGAGCCGTGTCTATATGTAGATCTGTTGCACGAGTAGAACACAATGGTCATTGTGGGCGGTGGTGCTTTTATTATCAATTGCTTCTGTACTTTGCATCTTGCGGTATGATGGGATGAAGCGGCCCGGGCTAACCTTACATGACATCGTTCATGAGACTTGCTCCACGCTCAACATGCATAAGTGGCCTTGCGGGTGTCTGTCTCTCCCATTATAGTATAGATCCAATTTACAATGGGCGCTTGATAGTTCAAACATCAACGTTATGGTTCTTGTTCGTAAGTTAGATCGACACTTATTGAAAGCCCCAAACCACGTAAAATATGCAAAGAAATTAGAGGCGTCTAACTTTGTTTTGCAGGGGTGTGCTGTGATGTGATATGGCCATGATTGTGATTATATTTGATGTATGCAATGTTCCTTATTGTAAGTTGGCAATCGGCAGGAGCCATATGGTTGTCTTTAATTTCTGTTAAGACCCGCGTGTCTATTCAAAGTAGTTGTAATAGTTGAAGCTGGTGGACGACAATCATGGAGCAGCGTCATTGACCTTGATGCAATGCCGGTGATGATGGAGATCATGTTCGTGCTTGAAGATGAAGATCGGAAGCACAAAGAAGAAAGGCCATATCATATCACATATTTTGAATTGCATGTGATGTTAATCCTTTATGCATCTTGTATTGCTTAGTTAACGACGGTAGCATTATAAGATGATCCCTCATGCACATGAATTTCAAGTTCTATAGTGTTCGTCCTTACTAAGCACCGTTGCTAAAGCTTGTTGTTTCGAAGCACCACGTGATGATCGGGTGTGTTAGATTATGCAAGTGCATACAATGTGAGCAAGCCAAATTTGCTCATGCGGAAGCTAAGGTTTGATCTTGACGAGCCTAGCATGTACAGACATGGTCTTGGAACACGGATCACCGATAGGTAAAGCATGAATCATATAGTAGATATGATGAACATGTCGATTGTTCGCCATTGAAACTACATCACCTCTCGTGATGATCGGTGTTGATGTGGTGGATTTGGTTCGTGTGATCACTAAAACAATGCGAGGGATATTGTTTTGAGTGGGAGTTCACCTAGATTAATTTAACTATTAATTAGAACTCAATTTGTCATAAACTTAGTCTAAACTATTGCAAATATGTTGTAGATCAATGGCGCCCCCTACCATCAATTTTAATGTGTTCCTAGAGAGAGAAAGAAAAGTTGAAAAACAATGGAAGCAACTTTGCGGATTGGTTCCGCAATTTGAGGATTGTTCTCAATGCTGGTAATTTGACCTATGTGCTGGATGCACCGCTGGGTGACCCGCCTGCAGCTACTGCTACCGATGAAGTAAAGAATGTTTACCTCGCTCGGAAGACTCAGTACTCCACAATTCATTGTGCTATCTTGTATGGTTTAGAATCGGAGCTTCAGAAAAGGTTTGAGAATTCAGACCCACATGATATTGTCTGTGAACTCAAATTGATTTTTGAGACTCACGCGGCAGTTGAGAGCTATGAGGCTTCTGAAAAGTTTTTTAACTGCAAGATGGAAGAAGGCAGCTCCGTCAGTGAGTATGTGCTTAAGATGTCTGGGCACGCAAACAAACTTCAAAGCTTGGGTATAGTGATTCCTAATGCTTTGGGGATTTACCGTGTCCTCCAATCACTACCACCAAGTTACAAGAACTTTGTAATGAACTACAATATGCAAAGCATGAACAAGCAGTTGCCAGAACTCTTCTCCATGTTAAAATCTTCAGAAGTGGAGATCAAGAAAGAGCACCAAGTGTTGATGGTCAATAAGACCACCAAACTCAAGAAAGGCAAGTCTAAGCAAAAGGGACACTTCAAGAAGGGTGGTAAGAAAGTTACCGCACCGACGAAGAAGACCAAGGCTGGACCTAAGCCTGATACTGAGTGCTTTTACTGCAAGGAAGAAAGTCACTGGAAGCGGAATTGCCCAAAGTACTTGGCGGATTTGAAGAACGGCAACATCAAGAAGAAAGGTATATCCGATATACATGTTATTGATGTGTATCTCACTAGTACTCGTAGTAGTGCCTGGGTATTTGATACTCGTTCGGTTGCTCATATTTGTAACTCGAAACAGGTGCTGCAGAATAGATGGAAGCTAGCGAAGAACAAGGTGACGATGCGCGTGGGAAATGGATCAAAGGTTGATGTGATCGCGGTCGGCATGCTACCTCTTCATCTACCATCGGGATTAGTTTTATACTTAAATAATCAATATTTGGTGCCTGCGTTAAGCATGAACATTATATCGGGATCTTTTTTATTGCGAGACGGTTACTTGTTTAAGTCCGAGAATAATAGTTGTTCGATTTATATGAGTAATATCTTTTATGCACATGCACCTTTGATAGATGGTCTATTCTTATTGAATCTCGATAGTGGAAATACACATATTAATAACATTGAGGCTAAACGTTTGAAATTGAGCGATAACTCGACCTATATGTGGCACTGTCGTCTTGGTCACATTGGAGTGAAGCGTATGAAGAAACTCCATTCCGATGGACTTCTTGAATCACTTGATTTCGAATCACTTGAAATATGCAAAGCATGTCTGATGGGTAAAATGACTAAGACTCCATTTTTTGGTATGATGGAGCGAGCTACGGACTTATTGGAAACCATACATACCGATGTGTGTGGCCCAATGAGTGTAGCATCGCGCGGTGGTTATCGTTATGTTCTTACCTTCACGAATGACTTGAGTAGATATGGGTATATCTATTTCATGAAACGTAAGTCCAAAACTTTCGAGAAGTTTAAGGAATTTCAAAGTGAGGTAGAGAATCAACATAACAAGAAGATTAAATTTCTACGATCTAATCGTGGATGTGAATATCTAAGTTACGAGTTTGGCGAGCATTTGAAGAAATGCGGAATACTTTCACAATTGACACCGCCGGGAACACCACAGCGTAATGGTGTGTTCGAACGTCGTAATCGAACTCTCTTAGATATGGTTCGTTCTATGATGTCACTTACAAATTTACCGCTATCATTTTGGGGTTATGCACTAGAAACAGCCGCATTCACTTTAAATAGGGCACCATCTAAATCCGTTGAAACGACACCATATGAATTATGGTTTGGGAAGAAACCTAAATTGTCGTTCCTTAAAGTTTGGGGTTGCGAAGCCTATGTAAAGAAGTTACAGCCGGACAAGCTTGAACCCAAAGCGGAAAAATGCGTCTTCATAGGATACCCAAAGGATACTATTGGGTATACCTTCTATCATAGATCCGAAGGCAGAATCTTCGTTGCCAAGAATGGATCCTTTCTAGAGAAAGAATTTCTCTCGAAAGAAGTGACTGGAAGGAAAGTAGAACTCAACGAGGTTGTCGAACCTTCTCTTGAACTTGCGAGTAGCGTAGCACCGGAAGAAGTTCCTATGGTGCCTGCACCAATAAGAGAGGAAGCTAATGATAATGATCATGAAACTTCGGTTGTAGTTGCTACAGAGCCTCGCAGGTCAACGAGAACTCGTACCACTCCTGATTGGTATGATCCCGTTATGAGTGTCATGTTGGTGGACAACACCGATGACCCTGCGACGTATGAGGAAGCAATATGAGCCCAGATTCCAATAAATGGCAAGAAGCCATGAAATCCGAGATTGGATCCATGTACGAAAACCAAGTGTGGACTTTGGTGGACTTACCGGATGGCCGGAAGGCTGTCGAGAAGAAATGGATTTTCAAGAAGAAAACAGATGCTGATGGTAATGTTACTGTCTATAAAGCTCGACTTGTCGCGAAAGGGTTTCGACAAATTAAGGGAGTTGACTACGATGAGACTTTCTCACCTGTAGCGAAGCTAAAGTCTGTGAGGATTATGTCAGCAATCGCTGCATATTATGATTATGAGATATGGCAGATGGATGTCAAAACAGCGTTCCTCAATGGAGACATTGATGAAGAGTTGTATATGATGCAACCCAAAGGTTTTGTCGATCCTAAAGATGCTAACAAGGTATGCAAACTTCAACGGTCCATATATGGATTGAAGCAAGCATCCCGAATTTGGAATCAACATTTTGATAAGGTGATCAAAAGTTTTGGTTTTATACAAACTTATGGAGAAGCTTGTATTTACAAGAAAGTGAGTGGGAGCTCTGTAGCATTCTTAATACTATATGTAGATGACATATTGTTGATTGGGAATGATGTAGAGCTTCTTAATAGTGTCAAGGAATATTTGAATAATAGTTTTTCAATGAAGGATCTTGGCGAAGCAGCTTACATATTTGGCATAAAGATTTATAGAGATAGATCGAGACGCCTAATATCATTGTCACAAAGTACATATTTGGACAAAGTTCTAAAGAGGTTTGGAATGGAAGATAGCAAGAAAGGGTTCTTTCCCATGTTGCCCAATACGACGTTGAGTAAAACTCAAAGTCCAACAACGGCAGAAGATGGAGAAAGGATGAGTAAGACTCCCTATGCCTCAGCCATAGGATCTCTAATGTATGCCATGCTATGTACTAGACCCGACATTGCATATGTTGTTAGTTTAACTAGCAGATATCAGAGTGATCCAGGAGTGGATCATTAGACAGCGGTCAAAAACATCCTTAAGTACTTAAGAAGAACTAAGGATATGGTTCTTTCTTATGGAGGTGATGAACATCTCGTTGTTAATGGTTACACCGATGCTAGTTGGAACACCAATCCGAATGATTCTAAATCTCAATCTGGATACGTATTTACTTTGAATGGTGCAGCCGTTAGCTGGAGGAGTGCTAAGCAAAGCGTTGTGGCGAGATCTTCAACTTAATCGGAATACATGGCTGCTTCGGAGGCTTCACAAGAAGCGATATGGATGAAAGAGTTCATTATAGAGCTCGGTGTGGTTCCAAGTGCGCTGGACCCAATGTCTATCTACTGTGATAACATGGGCGCCATATCCAATGCGCAAGAACCAAGGTCACACAAGAAGCTGAAGCACATCAAGCTACGTTTCCACGCTATTCGAGAACATGTCCAAGATGGTGACATAAAGATTAGCAAAGTACACACAGATCTGAATGTGGCGGATCCATTAACTAAACCTCTCCCGAGGGCAAAACATGACCAACACCAAACTGCCATGGGTGTTCGGTATATTACCATGTAATCTAGATTAGTTGACTCTAGTGCAAGTGGGAGACTGTTGGAGATATGCCCTAGAGGCAATAATAAATGTAGTTATTATTATATCTTTGTGTTTATGATAAATGTTTACATTCATGCTATAACAGTATTAACAAGGAAACATTAATACTTGTGTGATTTGTAAACTAAATTAGAGTCCCTAGTAAAGCCTCTTTATAATACTAGCTTGTTGGTTAATAAATGATTCTGGTTTCCCTATCATGAACATTGAGATGTTATTAACAACAAGATCATATCGTTAGGAGAATGATATGATGGACATACTCCTATAGATAAGCGTACCATAAAGATCAAGTCATTTTAATAGTTCAATTGCTATATGCTTTCTGATACATAGTAACCTAATTCCTTTGACCATGAGATCATGCTTATCACCATCACCGGAAGGATGCTTTGATGACATCAAACACCACACCGTAACTGGGTGGCTATAAAGGTGGCATTGAGTGTTCGGAATGTATTGATTGAGACACATGGATCAAGAGTGGGACCATATGACGGATAGATATACTCTGGGCCCTCTCGGTGGAATGTCATCCAATTAGCTTGCAAGCATGTGACTGGCTCACAAGGGATCACATATCACGGGAACGAGAAAAGAGTACTTATCATTAACGAGGTTGAACTAGGTATGCAGAGATACCGACGATCAAAACCTCGGATAAGTAAGCTATCGTGGGACAAAGGGAAATTGGTATCATATGTAAGTGGTTCATTCGATGACAAAGTAATCGTAGAAATATGTGGGAGCCATATGAATTTCCAGATTCCTCTATTGGTTGTTGTTCGGAGAAGTGTCTCGATTATGTCTGCATAATTCACGAACCGTAGGGAGACACACTTAAGGATTCGACGTTGTTGAGTAGTTATGGAATGATGAGTAAAAGACCGAATGTTGTTCGGAGTCTCGGATGGGATCCGGGATATCACGAGGAGATCCGGAATGGTCCGGAGAATAAGATTCATATAAGGAAAGTTCTGTTTCGGGGTTGGAGAATGTTTCCGGTGTTTTCATCGGGAATGTTCTAGAAGGTTCCGGAATGTCCGACACTCCGGAGGGGAAGGGTACATGACTGTGTCATAACAAGTTGGAATGGTTGCATCATGTACTAGGTGTCATCTCTGAGCAAAATAAAGGGATAAATCAAATCCTAGTTTTAAAAAGTCAAACGCCAATTTGAAAAGTCAAACAGCTATTTTGCTTGGTGGAGGGAGAGTAGGAAACCTACTTGGGGAGGAAGTCCCTCTCCCTCCACCGCCGGCCTTGGAAGCCGAGTTGGGGAGGGACTCCCCTCCCCTTGGCCGCCGCCCTCCACCTATATAAGGAGGGGCAGGGCTGCCCCTCCAAGACTACACCTTGCCTCCGCAAAACCCTAGCCCCAAGCCGCCGGCGCCACCACCTCCTGCTGCTGCCGCCGCCGCCTAGGGAAAACCCTAGCCGCCGACTTGGGCTTCCCCAAGCCCTAGCCGCCGACCTAGCCCCCTCTCCTTGGTGTGTCTAAACCCTAGATCACCGAGGGCTCTCTCATAGTCCACCATACTCGCTCCGGCTTAAGGCGAAGCCCTGCGAGATCTCCCCTCTACTTCCGGTACCACGCCGTCGTTCTGCCGGAATCGCGATGGGAGTACTACAACTTCCGTTGCCTGCTAGAACAAGGGAGAGGAAGGTCTTCGTCGAGTACCGAACGTGTGACCGACTGCGGAAGCGCTGCCGGAACGCAGCGCCGGAAGGATCGTCTACGCGATCTTGAAATCGGCAAGAGTACGACTACATCACCCATGAGAATCCGCTCTCGTTAAACACTTTGGAATCTTCAAGGGTGAGTTATTCTATCGACTCGTTGCTATAATCTAGTAGATAGATCTTGGCTTGTTTGTTTGTATGCGGTAGAAAATGTTTGTTTTCCATGCTACGAACCTTCTAGAATATTCCCGATGAAAACACCGGAACCATTCCCCAACTCCGAAATAGGACTTTCCTTGTATGAATCTTATTCTCCGGACCATTCCGGATCTCCTCGTGATATCCCGAATCCCATTCGAGACTCCGAACAACATTCGGACTCTTTCTCATCATTCCATAACTACTCAAACAACGTCGAATCCTTAAGTGTGTCTCCCTACGGTTCGTGAATTATGCGGACATGATCGAGACACTTCTCCGAACAATAACCAATAGAGGAATCTGGAAATTCATATGGCTCCCACATATTTCTACGATTACTTTGCGATCGAATGAACCACTTACATACGATACCAATTTCCCTTTGTCTCACGATAGTTTACTTATCCGAGGTTATGATCGTCGGTATCTCTGCATACCTAGTTCAACCTCGTTACCGATAAGTACTCTTTTCTCGTTCCCGTGATATGTGATCCCTTGTGAGCCAGTCACATGCTTGCAAGCTAATTGGATGACATTTCACCGAGAGGGCCCAGAGTATATCTATCTGTCATATGGATGGACAAATCCCACTCTTGATCCATGTGTTTCAACCAATACTTTCCGAACACTCAATGCCACCTTTATAGCCACCCAGTTACGGTGTGGTGTTTGAAGTCATCAAAGCATCCATCCGGTAAAGGTGATATGCATGATCTCATGGTCGAAGGAATTAGGTTACTATGTATCAGAAAGCATATAGCAATTGAACTATTAAAATGACTTGATCTTTATGCTATGCTTATCTATAGGAGTATGTCCATCATATCATTCTCCTAACGATATGATCTTGTTGTTAATAACATCTCAATGTTCATGATAGGGAAACCACAGTCATTTATTAACCAACAAGCTAGTGATGTATAGAGGCTTTACTAGGGACTTCAATTTAAGTTTACAAATCACACAAGTATTAATGTTTCCTTGTTAATACTATTATAGCATGAATGTAAACATTTATCATAAACACAAAGATATAATAATAACTACATTTATTATTGCCTCTAGGGCATATCTCCAACAGTCTCCCACTTGCACTAGAGTCATCTAATCTAGATTACATGGTAATATACCGAACACCCATGGCAGTTTGGTGCTGGTCATGTTTTTCCCTCGGGAGAGGTTTAGTCGACGGATCCGCCACATTCAGATCTGTGTGTACTTTGCAAATCTTTATGTCCCCATCTTGGACATGTTCTCGAATAGCGTGAAAACGTAGCTTGATATGCTTTAGCTTCTTGTGTGACCTTGGTTCTTGCGCATTGGCTATGGCACCCATGTTATCACAGTAGATAGACATTGGGTCCAGCGCACTAGGAACCACACCAAGTTCTGTAATGAACTCTTTCATCCATATCGCTTCTTGTGAAGCCTCCGAAGCAGCCATGTATTCCGATTCAGTTGAAGATATCGCCATAACGCTTTGCTTAGCACTCCTCCAGCTAACGGCTGCACCATTCAAAGTAAATACGTATCCAGATTGAGATTTAGAATCATTCGGATCGGTGTTCCAACTAGTATCGGTGTAACCATTAACAACGAGCTGTTCATCACCTCCATAAGAAAGAACCATATCCTTAGTTCTTCTTAAGTACTTAAGGATGTTTTTGACCGCTGTCCAATGATCCACTCCTGGATCACTTTGATATCTGCTAGTTAAACTAACAGCATATGCAATGTCGGGTCTAGTACATAGCATGGCATACATTAGAGATCCTATGGCTGAGGCATAGGGAGTCTTACTCATCCTTTCTCTATCTTCTGCCGATGTCGGACTTTGAGTTTTACTCAAGGTCGTATTGGGCAACATGGGCAAGAACCCTTTCTTGCTATCTTCCATTCCAAACCTCTTTAGAACTTTTCCAAATATGTACTTTGTGACAATGATATTTGGCGTCTCGATCTATCTCTATAAATCTTTATGCCTAATATGTAAGCTGCTTCGCCAAGATCCTTCATTGAAAAACTATTATTCAAATATTCCTTGACACTATTAAGAAGGTCTACATCATTCCCAATCAACAATATGTCATCTACATACAGTATTAAGAATGCTACAGAGCTCCCACTCACTTTCTTGTAAATACAAGCTTCTCCATAAGTTTGTATAAAACCAAAACTTTTGATTACCTTATCAAAACGTTGATTCCAACTTCGGGATGCTTGCTTCAATCCATAGATGGACCGTTGAAGTTTGCATACCTTGTTAGCATCTTTAGGATCGACAAAACCTTTGGGTTGCATCATATACAACTCTTCATCAATGTCTCCATTGAGGAATGCTGTTTTGACATCCATCTGCCATATCTCATAATCATAATATGCAGCGATTGCTAACATAATCCTCACAGACTTTAGCTTCGCTACTGGTGAGAAAGTCTCATCGTAGTCAACTCCTTGAATTTGTCGAAACCGTTTGGGACAAGTCGAGCTTTATAGACAGTAACATTACCATCAGCATCTGTTTTCTTCTTGAAAATCCATTTGTTCTCGATAGCCTTCCGGCCATCCGGTAAGTCCACCAAAGTCCATACTTGGTTTTCGTACATGGATCCAATATCGGATTTCATGGCTTCTTGCCATTTGTTGGAATCTGGGCTCATCATCGCTTCCTCATATGTCTCAGGGTCATCGGTGTTGTCCACCAACATGACACTCATAACGGGATCATACCAATCTGGAGTGGTACGAGTTCTCGTTGACCTGCGAGGCTCTGTAGCAACTACAACTGAAGTTTCATGATCATCATCATTAGCTTCCTATCTTATTGGTGCAGGCACCACAGGAACTTCTTCCGTTGTTGCGCTACTCGCAATTTCAAGAGAAGGTTCGACAACCTCGTCGAGTTCTACTTTCCTTCCAGTCACTTCTTTCGAGAGAAATTCCTTCTCTAGAAAGGATCCATTCTTGGCAACGAAGATTTTGCCTTCGGATCTATGATAGAAGGTATACCCAATAGTTTCCTTCGGGTATCCTATGAAGACGCATTTTTCCGCTTTGGGTTCAAGCTTGTCCGGTTGTAACTTCTTTACATAGGCTTCGCAACCCCAAACTTTAAGGAACGACAATCTAGGTTTCTTCCCAAACCATAATTTATACGGTGTCGTTTCAACGGATTTAGATGGTGCCCTATTTAAAGTGAATGCGGATGTTTCTAATGCATAACCCCAAAATGATAGCGGTAAATCTGTTAGTGACATCATAGAACGAACCATATCTAAGAGAGTTCGATTACGACGTTCGGACACACCATTACGCTGTGGTGTTCCCGGCGGTGTCAATTGTGAAAGTATTCCGCATTTCTTCAAATGCTCGCCAAACTCGTAACTCAGATATTCACCTCCACGATCAGAACGTAGAAATTTAATCTTCTTGTTACGTTGATTCTCTACCTCACTTTGAAATTCCTTAAACTTCTCGAAAGTTTCGGATTTATGTTTCATGAAATAGATATACCCATATCTACTCAAGTCATCCATGCAGATAAGAACATAACGATAATCACCGTGCGATGCTACACTCATTGGACCACACACATCGGTATGTATGATTTCCAATAAGTCCGTAGCTCGCTCCATCATACCAGAAAATGGAGTCTTAGTCATTTTACCCATCAGACATGCTTCGCATCTTTCAAGTGATTCGAAATCAAGTGATTCAAGAAGTCCATCGGAATGGAGTTTCTTCATACGCTTCACTCCAATGTGACCAAGACGACAGTGCCACATATAGGTCGAGTTATCGCTCGATTTCAAACGTTTAGCCTTAATGTTATTAATATGTGTATTTCCACTATCAAGATTCAATAAGAATAGACCATCTATCAAAGGTGCATGTGCATAAAACATATTACTCATATAAATCGAACAACCATTATTCTCGGACTTAAACAAGTTACCGTCTCACAATAAACAAGATCCCGATATAATGTTCATGCTTAACGCAAGCACCAATTAACAATTATTTAAGTATAAAACTAATCCCGATGGTAGATGAAGGGGTAGCGTGCCGACCGCGATCACATCAACCTTTGATCCGTTTCCCACGCGCATCGTCACCTCGTTCTTCGCTAGCTTCCGTTTATTCTGCAGCACCTGTTTCGAGTTACAAATATGAGCAACCGAACCAGTATCAAATACCCAGGCACTACTACGAGTACTAGTGAGATACACATCAATAACATGTATATCAGATATACCTTTCTTCTTGATGTTGCCGTTCTTCAAATCCGCCAAGTACTTTGGGCAATTCCGCTTCCAGTGACCTTCTCCCTTGCAGTAAAAGCACTCAGTATCAGGCTTAGGTCCAGCCTTGGTCTTCTTCGTTGGCATGGTAACTTTCTTACCACCCTTCTTGAAGTGTCCCTTCTGCTTAGACTTGCCTTTCTTGAATTTGGTGGTCTTATTGACCAACAACACTTGGTGCTCTTTCTTGATCTCCACTTCTGCAGATTTCAACATGGTAAAGAGTTCTGGCAACGTCTTGTTCATGTTTTGCATGTTGTAGTTCATCACAAAGTTCTTGTAACTTGGTGGTCGTGATTGGAGGACGCGGTAAATCCCCAAAGCATTAGGAATCACTATACCCAAGCTTTGAAGTTTGTTTGCGTGCCCAGACATCTTAAGCACATGCTCACTGACGGAGCTGCCCTCTTCCATCTTGAAGTTAAAGAACTTTTCAGAAGCCTCATAGCTTTCAATTGCGGCATGAGTCTCAAAGATCAATTTGAGATCCTCGACAATATCATATGGGTCTGAATTCTCAAACCTTTTCTGAAGCTCCGATTCTAAACCATACAAGATAGCACACTGAACTATGGAGTACTGAGTCTTCTGAGTAAGGTAAACATTCTTTACTTCATCGGCAGCATCAGCTGCAGGTGGGTCACCTAGCGGTGCATCCAGCACATAGGTCAAATTACCAGCTGTGAGGACAATCCTCAAATTGCGGAACCAATCCGCGAAGTTGCTTCCATTGTTTTTCAACTTTTCTTTCTCTAGGAACGCATTAAAATTGATGGTAGGGGCTACCATTGATCTACAACATATTTGCAATAGTTTATACTAAGTTTATGACAAATTGAGTTCAAATTAATAATAAAATTAATCTAGGTGAACTCCCACTCAAAACAATTTCCCTCACATTGTTTTAGTGATCACACGAACCAAATCCACCACATCAACACCGATCATCACGAGAGTTGATATAGTTTCAATGGCGAACAATCGACATGTTCATCATATCTACTATATGATTCATGCTTTACCTTTCGGTGATCCGTGTTCCGAGACCATGTCTGTACATGCTAGGCTCGTCAAGATCAAACCTTAGTTTCCGCATGAGCAAATCTGGCTTGCTCACGTTGTATACACTTGCGGAATCTAACACACCCGATCATCACGTGGTGCTTCGAAACAACAAGCTTTAGCAACGGTGCTAACTAAGGGTGGAACACTTTATGACTTGAAATTCATGTGCATGAGGGATCATCTTATAATGCTACCGTCGTCTACTAAGCAATACAAGATGAATAAAGGATTAACATCACATGCAATTCATAATATGTGATATGATATGGCATTTTCTTCTTTGTGCTTCCGATTTCCATCTTCAAGCACGAACATGATCTCCATCATCACCGGCATTGCATCAAGGTCAATGACGCTTCTACATGGTTGTCGTCCACCGGCTTCAACTATTACAACTACTTTGAATAGACACGCGGGTCTTAACATAAATTAAAGACAACCAGATGGCTCCTGCCGGTTGCCAACTTACAATAAGGAACATTGCATACATCAAATATAATCACAATCATGGCCATATCACATCACTGCACACCCCTGCAAAACAAAGTTAGACGCCTCTACTTTCTTTGCATATTTTACGTGGTTTGGGGCTTTCAATAAGTGTTGTTCTAACTTACGAACATGAACCACAACATTGATACTAGTATTGTTAATCACCCGTTGTAAATTGGATCTTAACTATGCTAGGAGAAACAGGCACCCGCAAAGCCACTTATGCAATACAAGTTGCATGTCAAGCGTGGAGCAAGTCTCATGAACGATGTCATGTAAGGTTAGCCCAGGCCGCTTCATCCCAACATCCCGCAAGATGCAAAGTACACAAGAAGCGATCGACAATAAAAGCATCAACGCCTACAATGACCATTGTGTTCTACTCGTGCAACAGATCTACATATAGACACGGCTCTGATACCACAGTAGGGTTTCGTAGCATGGAAAACAAAAAATTTCTATCGCATACAAACAAACAGGCCAAGATCTATCTACTAGATTGTAGCAACGAGTCGATGGAATAACTCACCCTCGAAGATTCCAAAGTGTTTAACGAGAGCGGATTCTCGTGGGTGATGTAGTCGTACTCTTCCCGATCTCAAGATCGCGTAGACGATCCTTCCGGCGCTGCGTTCCGGCAGCGCTCCCGCAGTCGGTCACACGTTCGGTACTCGACGAAGACCTTCCTCTCCCTTGTTCCAGCAGGCAGCGGAGGTTGTAGCACTCTCCTCGTGATTCCGGCAGCACAACGGCGTGGTACCGGAAGTAGAGGGGAGATCTCGCGGGGCTTCGCCTTAAGCCGGAGCGAGTATGGTGGAGTATGAGAGAGCCCTCGACGATCTAGGGTTTAGACACACCGAGGAGGGGGCTAGGCTGGCGGCTAGGGTTTGACCTAGGCGGCGGCGACGAGTGCCCTAGGGCCGGCGGCGGCTATGGAGGCGGCGGCGGCTTGGGGCTAGGGTTTAGAGGTAGGGAACTTGTGTGTCTAGGAGGGGAGCCCTGCCCCTCCTCTTATAGGTGGAGGGAGGCGCGCCAGGGGAGGGGAGTCCCTCCCTAACTCGTAACCAAGGTGGGCCGGCGGTGGAGGTGGAGGGACTCCTCCCCAACTCGGATTCCACCTCCCCTCCACTTCCCAAAATTAGCCGTTTGACTTTCAAATTGGCGTTTGACTTTTCAAACAAGGATTTGATTAAATCCTCTATTTTGTTCAGCGATGACACTTAGTACATGATGCAATCATACCAACTTGATATAACACATTCATGTACCCTTCCCCTCCGGAGTGCCGGACATTCCGGAACCTTCTAGAACATTTTCGATGAAAACACCGGAACCATTCCCCAACTCCGAAATAGGACTTTCCTTATATGAATCTTATTCTCCGGACCATTCCGGATCTCCTCGTGATATCATGAATCCCATTCGAGACTCCGAACAACATTCAGACTCTTTCTCATCATTCCATAACTACTCAAACAACGTCGAATCCTTAAGTGTGTCTCCCTACGGTTCGTGAATTATGCGACATGATTGAGACACTTCTCCGAACAATAACCAATAGAGGAATCTGGAAATTCATATGGCTCCCACATATTTCTACGATTACTTTGCGATCGAATGAACCACTTACATACGATACCAATTTCCCTTTGTCTCACGATAGTTTACTTATCCGAGGTTATGATCGTCGGTATCTCTGCATACCTAGTTCAACCTTGTTATCGATAAGTACTCTTTTCTCGTTCCCGTGATATGTGATCCCTTGTGAGTCAGTCACATGCTTGCAAGCTAATTGGATGACATTTCACCAAGAGGGCCCAGAGTATATCTATCTGTCATATGGATGGACAAATCCCACTCTTGATCCATGTGTTTCAACCAATACTTTCCGAACACTCAATGCCACCTTTATAGCCACCCAGTTATGGTGTGGTGTTTGAAGTCATCAAAGCATCCATCCGGTAAAGGTGATATGCATGATCTCATGGTCGAAGGAATTAGGTTACTATGTATCAGAAAGTATATAGCAATTGAACTATTAAAATGACTTGATCTTTATGCTATGCTTATCTATAGGAGTATGTCCATCATATCATTCTCCTAATGATATGATCTTGTTGTTAATAACATCTCAATGTTCATGATAGGGAAACCACAATCATTTATTAACCAACAAGCTAGTGATGTATAGAGGCTTTACTAGGGACTTCAATTTAAGTTTACAAATCACACAAGTATTAATGTTTCCTTGTTAATACTATTATAGCATGAATGTAAACATTTATCATAAACACAAAGATATAATAATAACTACATTTATTATTGCCTCTAGGGGAACATAGGTGAGAAAGAAAGAAATTTTAGACGGAAGCCACCTGATGTAGTCGATAATGTTTTGTAAAAAAAACTCCCAAACATTTCCGTTTTTTAACTAACCGATAACTTACCTGCTAGCAGGTTCCCCTCACCGCTAAGTCAACCAATACAACGTGTTGTCGCTGACATTGTGATGCATCTTCGGTGTCCGTAAAATTGTATTGTCGTGGTAGAGTGGCTGAATTGATTTTCTTAAGCAAGTTTCAATTACTATTTGTGGATTTTACTCTGTGTTATATAAGATCCTTTGATCCCTTAATTTAACTGAAGAAACGTTATTTTTGCAGGGAAGTAAAACTAAAAAAACTAGTCTCTACTACTAATAAAAGAGCAAATATTATCTTTTCTAAAAGCACCCCATAATATGTGTACACAGACCTATTATCTCATAGGATTAGGTTCACAAAAGTAAACCCAATAGCTAGCGTTATTCTAATTGGTTTCTTGTGTGCACTTAGTAATTTACCTAGAATGACCATACTCCACCAGGAGAGGAAAAATCCCCGCCTCGTTACAGTTTCTGTTCCAAAAATATCATCATATATACTCCTAATTGATTGCCCCACTAATTACTCACCTATATTATTCCGAAATAGATTGCCCCACTCAGGTTCAAAAAATAGGCTGAATCAGTGATTAATAGGCCGATTAATCGCTAATAGGGACATGACCATGTCGATTATCACTAATCCTTTGTGTTAATCATTTCACACGATTAATAGGTCTAACACTCCTATTACTAGGTATTTTCCCGATTAACCACTACACTTGGTCAAAAAAGTTGCAAAATTATCAACACATATTTCCCATCCACCCGCTAGCCCGCCCTAATGAAGTAGGTTTTGCGAAGCTCCTGCTCGATCCCTGCCTCCAGGAGCTTGATTTCTGCCATCACCAATCAGTTCCTTAACGTTGTTGACCAGTTCCTCGTAGTTGCCAACCAGACCTCAGATACAAGATCTCGAGCGCCTTGAGGATCACATCCGGGGGCTTAATGCTGCCTTTAATAGGGTAGATGTTTGAGGTGCAAGAGGATTCATTCATGTTTTAGGTGCTAATTTTTATAGGATGCACCAATTAATAGCCGACTGATTAAATCAGTTAATCGTCCGAATTCCGATTAGTCATTACTCCCAAGCCAACCGAGCAGTTAACGATTACCGATTTCCTTACCATTGGCCCCACTAATTACTCACCTTTATTATTCCTAAATATCAACACTTGGTGCCGCCACATCGACCAAACCCAGGTATGCGCCACTCAAGGCCCAATCTCCTAGGTCATAGCCTCCCTCCTCGAAGCCTCCCAGGCTCCACTGCCCATGCTCTGTCGTCGCCTCGCCATGCTCCCCCCTCCCCCCGCCGCCGCCCACATCTCTCTCAAATCCTTCCTACTGTGTGCCTCCATCCGGTGCTATCCTCCACGACCTCTTCCAAGATGCATCTGACAGGGCCGGCCTCTTCGACCTGTCCTCAAGATCGTGAAGGCCGAACTCAAGCCCCACCGAAGCCGTCCTCGAGATCAGGCCATAGATATTTCTTGAGCTCGCTCGCCGCTTCCATGGCCATACCCTGTCCTCATGCCTAAAAGGTACTCGTGTTGTCATGATTGGCTCCTAATTTTTGCGTCCCAGTGAAAGTATTGGATTATGCAATTAATGGAGTGATAGGATCTGCTTGCTATCCCGATTTTGTACCATGCCTGGCCTGCGATGCATGCTAAAATAAGTCTAAATTGTTGGTTCAACTGTACATGTTCTACTTTGGGAAATTGGGCATTTGATTTTCTGCACTAAATATCAACTTTGATGTCATGTATTGTTAATGGTTCTTACGCTCTGTGGGGATGAACATATATTTGATGTAGTATGATGCTTGTGCTCATGGTCTCATGGAGCTGAAGGTTATTTGAATGTCGTTGCACCTGTTAGGCTAATTAATAGCACCAACGAGATGGAAGATCAGGAAAAACTTCTTTAAGTATGTTATATTCTCAATTGTTGTTGGGTATAAGGAATAAGTGGAAGATGGTCTGAAATTTTGCCTTGATCAAATTCACCTATGTTGGTGATTTGATTATGAGATTATATGAAAAATTGTATATTCTGAAATGTCGCCGGGTATAAGGAAATTAGTGGGAGATAGTGTGCAATTGTTTCGGAATCAAATTAGCCGATATTGGTGTTTTGTTTTTTTAGATTATATGAATATTTGCCCTAATGGTCCGTCGATGGTTTACTGACTTTTTCATCTCTTCGTAGATAAGTTCCTCAGATTACCAGGTGAAACATCCATATTGTTTTATCTAAAGAACTATTGGACGTAAATCTACCCTTTCATGGCCTCCCAGAAATTCCGGAGGTACAATGTATTTTGTGAATTGTTGTTGGTCAAGAGTGAGAAGTGAGAGAAGATCATGAATTGTTCCCTTTAAATCTAACCAATGAAGCTATGTTTAATATCAAGATTCTATGGCTTCTACTTATTCTGCTCTTTTCCATTTTGCAAATGATATGCTTGGATTCATCGGTGTGCCTTGTATGGTGAACTCTCTATATTTGCGAATTTCGGATTAGGTTAATCTTTTATGATAATCAACAATCAACCATCATGCATCATATATTTTGCATTTTGCACCTCCTTTTGTTTTAGTAAAAAGATTTGTTTTGCAAACATTCTCGGTGAATAAGCAATTGCCAAGTAATGATCGGGAAATAACATGTTTTCCTATTTATTCCAATAGATGCTTGATTCACTTCAGCTGCATACGCGATAGCAGACTTGGTGATCCGGTGGGAGCAATGAAACCGTATGACAATCTTGCGATCAAGCGCTTGGCCATTGCTGGAAACCAAATCCACAATTTACGATTCCTAGCAAGTATATGAACAATCCCTGAATATTAGCATAACAATATCCAAGTCAGAGAAGTCGTAACCTCCATATGGACTCATGGAGAACAACGTGAAGAGCTATCTCAATTCCTTGAAGAGAACAACAAGGTCGTCAGCCGGGAAAGAAAATCAAGCTACAACAGATGAATTCAAGTGCTAATCCCGGCACTCGTACACCCGACTCATCTAGAAAAGAGACGCTCTCTTAGAGCATCTCCACTCGCCTAATCAGGACGCCATTTCGGATGCCGAATTTCGGTCCGGACGCCGAAAATCGGCCCAGTCGCGTATCCAGGGACCTGTTTTCGTCCGGATTTCGGCGTGTTTTGGTCCGGCCTATCCAGGCCGTACCTAGGATCCCGGGTACGCCCTGGGTATGCCGGACTGAAATCGGGCATGTGCCAGCCCTGACGGCGAGAGAAGGCACCACTCCCGCCAATTCGCCGAGCTCCCGCCTTTTTCTCCCCCCTCCCGCCTTTCTTCCCCATTCTCCCACCCCCGACGCTCCGCCGGTCACCCCGCCCGACATGCCACCCAAGAGCTTCGTCCAACCCAGATCGATCCTTGGCGAGGGTCCGGCGGAGAAGAAGGCGAGGAAGCCGAGAGCGCCGCCTACCAAGCCGGAGGGCATGTCCTCGGCCGAGTGGGAGAAGAGGGAGCACGCCAGGAAGATCTCGTCGGCCGAGCGGAAGGACATGAAGGAGAGGGCGAAGCTCCGGCAACAGCAAGCGGAGGAGGAGAAGGCGATGGTGAAGGCGGCAGAAGAAGAACAGGCGATGGTGAAGGCGAAGCAGGCGGCGGCGACGCGTTCGGCGTTGATGGTCGCACCGTACCCACCACACTGGGGAAGCCAGGCGAGCGTCGGCTCACCCGCCGGATTCTCGCCGATCTCTCCGGCCAGCTTCCAGGAGGGCCAGGCGGCTGCTCGGCAGAGGTACTCCTCGTCGCCGGAGTTCGACGGTGGCTTCAACCCCAATGTGCTCTTCTCCTGCCCGGCGCCGCGCCCTCCTTCGGCCTTCAGCGTCGACATCAACCTCCCCTACTCCGCCTCTCCGGCGTACGCAAGCCCCACTCTGCGTCGCGGACCGCTGCCTTTCGGCGGAAGCTCGGCGCCCTTCGGCGAGGCCGACGCGCGCAACCTGTTCGGCGGAATGCCGGGCGCACTTCCGGCCGGCATGACCCCGAGGCATACATGGAGGACTTGATCGCAACAGGCTCGGACTCCAACCACCCCTCCTTCTTCACGGAAGAGCAGACCCGAGCCGACGCCGAGCACGGCATCGAGTCCCAGGACCTCGCCGACATCGATGCCGAGGAGACACAGGCCGAGCAGACGGACCCAGAGGACGCCGAGACTGAGGAGAAAGGCAAGAAGGGGAAGAAGACGGCGGACGCTCGGCTCAAATGGACCGTGGCCGAGGACACCTGCCTCGCCGAAGCTTGGAAGACGGTGAGTATGGATCCGATCACCGGTGCGAACCAAAATTCCGACAATTATTGGTGGCGCGTGAAGGCAGCATTCGACGAGCAAAGCATGTGCGACCCAAAGTATCGCAAGATCCACATGGAGCGAGGGGAGAAGGCAATAACGAACCATTGGGCGATCATCCAGACTACGTGCAGCAAGTGACACAGCTGCGTGGAAGAAGTCGACCGCACACAAGCCAGTGGAGATAACATGGACAACAAGGTACTTGTGAACACTAGCTTTGTCGTGCACTCTCTTCTATTTTGACAAACTTGACACACTTTTATTTTGCAGCTGCGCCGTGCACTTGCTCTGTTTTGAGAGGACATGAAGATGGAGTTCAAGTTCCATCATGTCTTCGAGAAAATCGAGCATTGCGAGAAGTGGCGGGACACCCGCTTGAGTCTCTCCAAGAGCAAGGACGGCGTCTACAACCCCGAGGCCCCGGCAGCTGCTACCAGCGAAGGAAGACCTAAGCTCGTCCAGAAGAAGGTAAAGATGCTCAAGGCCGCCGGACCTCCCGCCGAGCGTCTCCAGGATTCGATCGAGAAATGCCTCGCCGACACGAGGGCGCAGGCCGAGAAGAGGGCTGAGAAGAGCGAGGAGCGCTGAAAGAAACTGATCGAGACACAAGGGGAAAAGGTGGCCCTCATCAAGGCCAACCTCGCCGAGAAGAAAGTCAGCCTCGCCGAGAAGAAGGCCAACTATGCCGTGAAGAAGCGCCACACGGACCTCCAGTTCCTCATGGCGGCGAGGACACGTCGAAGATGAGCTCGCCGGTCAAGGCCTGGTACATGGCGCAACGTCAGGCCATCCTGGAGGGCATGATCACGGGTTCTCCTTCCTCTGCGCCGAACGCTCCCACGCCGAGCTCTGCTTCGACTTCCTCCAACCCGGGGGCCTTCACTGGCGAGATGGACGACAACGCCGTGTCGGCCACGCCGCAGGAGCCCATCCCCATCGACGACTGAGAGTTGTTTTCCCTGTTATGTAATAAAAATATGTCGTCGAACTTGTGGGCGTATCTGTCGAATACCTTGTGACCGAGCACTCGTCGACGGGAACGATAAAGATTCAAATATAGAGCCGTTTTGTGTTCGCATGGATACTCGGCCTCGGTAGCCGAGTGGGAAACTGGGCGTACACATGCCGAAAACTTGCGCCATCCGGCCGGAAAAAGGTCCGGATTTCGGCCTGGGTTCGGCCGGCCAACGAGTGGAGATGCTCTTACCTACATGGCGAAATGTACGGTTGTTGCAATCTTGAGCGAAAACCGCAGAGGCCACGACGTCATAGACCAATCTCCAGATTTAGCCTTTAAAATTGATGAATCACATCCTTGGGCGTTAGCTTACCGGACATAAGCATCTATAGATTAGCATGTAGTATATATAGATGTATGTAATATATTTTACATTTATTTAGTCTCAAAATTTCAAGGATATTGTGTTTGATAATGCAAACGCACGGGCAAGCTTACCGGTGTGGAAAATAACCATCAGCAGTGCATGGCGCGCTCAAAAAGGAATCGTGAACATTTTCTTCATCATTCACACAAGATCCAGCGAGCCCCAGATCTTGGTTAGCAAACAATTTACACGTATATACTGCACACATCGGAGCCTCCTGCCTCAAGAACCAACACACACATTTTTACACACGACGACGCCAACACATCGATCATTATCTACAGCACGCCACCCCGGCCATAGATAGACCCCACAGATGCACAAGCGCCGGCGGCCTGGGCCTGGCCACCGCGCGCGTGCGTCAGTCAATCATTCCCTGAAGCTGCTCCTGCAGTTCTGCGACGAAATGTGCACGTCCTTCCTTAGCCCGGCCGTTCTCATGTCGCACGTCACGGCCAGCCACTTGGTCTCGAACCCGAGCCCGCCGACGTGCACCTGCACGGGCACGTCCACCGCGAGCTCCAGCGCCACCGCGGCGCCCTTCTTGGACGACCCGCTTCTCAGAGCCTCCTCCACCGCCTTGGGGGGCGCGCGGCCGACGCCGTGCAGCAGCACGTCGAAGTCCGTGGCGTCATCCCCGCCTTCGTCGGGCCTCCCCACGTGGCCCTTCGCCAGGGGCGTCCCGCCGTGCAGCAGCTCCGCCTCGCCGCCGCGCATGTACCACAGCGCGCTCACCTTGTTGGGGTTGATCGCCGTCAGGAAGAAGTCGTAGTCCACGTGGCGCTGCGACGACGCGTTGTGGACGGACAGCCTGTTCACGACGAAGCTGGGCGGTTCCGGCCGGAGCACGACGATGGTGAACGCGATGCCGCCGCCCAGGAGCAGCGCAGCCACGACCGTGATGCCGATCGTGAGCACGAGGCCCTGCGAGATGGTGCTGGAACCGCCGCCGCCGCCGCCGCCGGCGCGCTCGGCGCGGTACCGCTCGGCGAGGTACGCGTTCTCGGGGGGCGGCACGTGGTATATCTGGTCCTTCTGGACCTTGATGACGTACGTGTCGCCCGGCGGCGCCCTGAGCTGGCGCGGCGCGGCCATGGAGTCGAGCGGGGAGCCGAAGGGGGTGGCGGAGGAGGCCTGCTGGGTCGAGGAGGAGGGCAGGGCCGGCCTCTCCGCCATGGGAGGAGACTAGGACGGCGGCGTTGTGGGGCGACAAGCTGCGAGGCGACGCGCGGGTGGACGTCCCATGAGGCGGGCGGGGTCGTGGAGCGAGCGATCTGGAGCGAAAGCCGGAGGGAGCGCCCGTGCGCGCCACGGTTTCGACGACATGCCTATTGTTGGCACCACCGGTCATGGGTTGTTGCAACCGTCATCGCGCCCGACGCCTTCATGTATATGTATTATTATGGCAATTAAGATCCATCGGTTATGCTACAAGAGAATAATGTTGCTGCAACGAAGTAAAAACCGTCGTGACAATTCAATGCTGGTGTACAGAAATGGAAACGTCTAATGTGACTTGGCCAGTGAAAGATGCATGCATGAAGGGTAGCATTGCAAACATCTCTTTGTGCCGCACAATCTCTGTCAGAAAATATTGATATTTCTCATCCAAGAATGGCAACGAGATGTCTCGATGATATGTGTCTCCAGCACCCCAGATATGGCGGTGACAATGTCGTTGCAAATAGTATCACTTTTTATATATTAAGAAAATACAACTTACCCAAACGCAACCTTCAAGATTCAAAAACTCCCAAGTCGTCAGCTAAAGGGAAAGAAATCCTCCAAAGTTTATTTCCCTTTAATTAAACAACAAAAGTTCCCAAAAAATGTATCCCAAAAGTCGAAATTGCAACAAAATTTGAGTAACTTTTAAGTTGTGTAGCAGAAACCCTCGAGAGGTGCCAACCCGATGAAACATTTCCCTCAATCCAAAAGCAACATAGCTTTCAACACGAAATCTAAATCCATGTAAAATCATTGCATACCAACTTCAAACTCAGAAATTATGAAATATTTCGAAACCTACAGAAACCAAAACGCTAAGTAGTGCAGGTGGTTGGATTTTACATGACAACCTTCACCTACCAATTTATGATTTATGGTCTTCACGTGTTATATCTATATCACTTTCTTGTTTCGGTTTCTCGTTTACTTGTTTTTTTAATCTCATGATAAGATGTACTTCTGTAAGCAATGATGTGGCATTTTTTAGATTAAAAAGGGTGAAATCCCTGATTCCATTAAAATGCAACCAAACGTCACAAAGTTTTGATCACGTTGTAGGGTTGATAGGGTGGACAAAACAACAAATAGACTATGATAAGATTACATAGAAGGACACGGAAGAATCAATAAGCTTCTCACAAGGCACCTCCTCATGCCATCAATTCAGAAGATTGCCTCAGGGCATCCACGTTCGTCTCGTCCTTCGCCGCAATCCCAATCAGCAATTCGTCATGTCCATGTAATCCTCACAAGTTCATCTCTTCTTTAGTCTAGCATAAGCATATTTGTTTCTAGCAATCTCAAGTGTTTGTCTAGGCACAATAAACACCAACTTTTGATCAACGGAATTGTTCTTCACAAAATTTCCTTCAAAAAGCACATATCATTTCGAGTGGAGCACAAAGTCCATTAAACGATGTGGCAATGTTAGCACTACGTGAGGGGAACCTTTCCTTTTAGTTCCCATATGTTGTTTGCACCGGATGATACAATACGCAGTATAGTGGAGCCTATCCTAGAAAGCCAAAAAAATGATGGCTCAGAAGTACGCATACCAAATTCTAGAGTTTCATGTGAACTCTTGTAGCATAATTTAACTTCTTTCAAACTATCATCTTCATTTTTCCGGTTAGTTCTATGTCTACTATCTATGAATCCTTTGGGAGAATAAATCCTTAAAACCATTCCCATAATCCCTTATATTAGTTAACTCAACTTAGCATTGTTTAATGGAAACAACATGGCGTACATCGTTGAATTTAGGTGGGACATTACCACATTTTTATACAAAAAATGATTTTTCCAGTTAGCTCTATGTCTATTATCTATCACTCCTTTGGGAGACTAAATCCTTAAAATCATTCTCATAATCTCTTAGATTAGTTAATTCAACTTAGCATTGTTTAACGGAAAGAACATGGTGTACGTCGTTGAATTTAGGTGGGACATTACCACACTTTTATACAAAAAAAAGCTTCATCCTCAAGAGTGTCACATTACTCAGGTTAACAACATATTACTACCATACAACTTTTGGAAGGTATGAAAACATTTTAATACAAACCACAAAAAGTTCCAGTTGTAAAAGAGTGGCAACATGTTTTCTAGACAAGTTAAGCCACAACATAAGTTTATCCCTGACATGAACCGGTTCCATTCGCGTGGCTACGACGTGTTACCGTGTAGCTCTTCTTACTTCTTTATCTTCACGCATATACTTGGATTTTATCCTCTAAAATTCATACATGTGAATATGTCTTAAAGCGAAGTTTTACAATATGTTTTTATAACTATACAAATTTGAAAAACTCGCTCGACGTTTTTTGTTTCTAGATAAAAAAGTTCCTTGGAAGGGAGAGCCCCGGTTCCATTAACCAATGAAACCAGCAAGTAACAGTGTAGAAAAATACAGGCAGGAAGAAGCGAAAAAACAAGCAAGCAGAATTTTTCTAAAACCTAGAGCATAAAGCAAAGTACAACAAATATCAGAGCCAGAGTTCCATGTTACACGGCACACATTTGAAAGTGTAATGGATGTCACCTAGATAGAGGGTGGATAGCCTTTTAAAATTATTACGGTTTAGGCTCAAATAAATACGAAATAAAACTAATGTTTAATTTATTAAGCACAAAACCTAACCAGTAGGTTCACCTAAGTGCACCAACAACCTATGCTAAGCAATACAAGCCACAAGGTGATAGCAAGATATGAATACTTCAAGCACAAAGGCTATCACAAAATAAAGTGCATAAGTAAAGGGATCAGTTGAGAGATACCCGATGGACGCGGAGATGAAGATTTTATCCCGAAGTTCACTTACAAAAAAGCTACGTCTCCGTTAGAGAGGTGCGATGACGCAATGCTCCCCGAACGCCACAATTGGCTCACTTCGGGGTGTGATGGTTTGATGCTCACCCAACGCCACACAAGGCCTCACCCCGGATACAAAGTCACATAACTCACTGGCGCCACAAAAGGCTCACCCTATTCTCCCGTGAGCTCGCCACAAAGGCCTACTCACGATCCACTAAGGGACACTTGAGGGCAGTCACCAAAACCTGTACAAGATTGGGACTATATCCACAACTCAATTGGAGGCTCCCAACAACAAAGCCACAAAAGGCTACAATGCCACAAAAGGCCAACAAAGCCACAAAAGGCTACAATGCCACAAAAGGCCAACAAAGCCACAAAAGGTCAACAATCCAACCACACAACCGTCTAGGGTTCCCAGAACCCAAGAGAAACAAGCCCACAAGCTTGAACTCGCCGAATCTCCGAGGAGAACTCAAACCTATGCAACAAATGCAAGGGCAATTCTTTCTCTCCCAAATTCCAACAAAGCTACAAAAGCTATTGGGGGAATAAGGGAGGAAGAACACAAGACAAGAACACAAAGCTCTCCAAGATCTAGATCCCAATGATTCCTTCAAAAATAAGGGATTTGGCTTGGGTTATAGATCTAGATCTCCTCTCTCAAATCCCTCAAAAAGATGCAAGAATCATAGGAAGGGAAAGGAAAGAAGGAAAGCTCTTCAAGTTCAACAATGAAGGAGAGAGAGAAAGCCAAGAACCAAGAAAAGAGTTTGTTCCCCATGAAGGGGAAGAGGAGCCTGATGAGGTTTAGTCTCGTCAATGCCCATTGTTATGGACTTGGGTTTTGGAGAAGATGGGGATGCTGGAGATCGTGGCACGGTTAACAGACAAGCAACCAGGGGACACGAGATTTACCCAGGTTCAGGCCCCCAGAGGGAAAACCCTACTCCTGCTTGTCTGCTCTTGATTACGGCGGAACCGGAAGTTACAGAGTGCGCAGATTCGATCTGGCGTGGAGGTGTGTGCGAAAGTATGAGTCGAGACTAGATCTGTAGATCTGTCTATTGGGGGCTTATGGCGTGCGTAGGTCGTGTCCTCCTCGTTGGACCCTCCTAGCCTTTATATATAGGGAGGCTAGGTCTCAGGTACCGATACGAGTAGGTTACAAGTTGTATTCAAACTCTAGTCTTGAGGTTTCCTTGCTTGTGCGCTTGAGACTCCGTGTCCATATGGGCTTCGTATCAGCCAAAACGTCTTGGGCGTCCTGGACCTTGGCAGGTCGTCGAGTGGGCCTTCCGTCGGTGGACCAGGTATACCAACATCGGGTACCCGTAGGGTATAACCATGTCAGTAGCCCCCGAGTGTTCAGTCGAATCGTAGATTCGGCTGAGGACTCTTCAATCTTTCGGGTGCAGCTATCTCTGTTTGCTAGATAATGATTTGAGTGTGTAGGGATTGTTGATGCGTGTGCATGAGTGGAATTCCAGTGATTTTTAAACAATGTACCCAACGCGTCCGTCGGGATTTTTCATCGCGCCTGTTGGCACGGATTCTCACTAGCAGAGCGCATTCGTGTGCGTTGCCAGGCCATCAGACGGTATCTGTAGGTCTTATCTTGTGTCGCAGACACAACATCCGAATGTTTATCACCGCGGAGGTGTTTCAGGTGGCCAGGGAGGACGTTGCTCACTTAGAGTTAACTGGGGCAGAGTTGCCGAAAAAGTTTTTGCATACTGATCCGTAGGATCGCAGTCGAAGATTCATAGGGTGCGCAGCCAGCGCTCCCTATGGGAGTAGACCCCGAGTGTCTGTTCGAGTCGTAGACTCGAGCAGAGACTTTAATTCAGCCGTTGTTCAGCTTCAGTCCGTAGGACACAAATTTTTCGAATGTTTGAATCCATCCTCCCTATGGGAGTAGCCCCCGAGTCCGTAGTGGAGTCGTAGACTCGACGTAGGACTCGAAGATCTTATGTGTGCGCGACCAGCACTCTAGTTTGGAGTAGCCCCCCGAGTGTCTAGCGGAGTCGTAGACTCGGGCAGAGACTCGGAGTCTGGTATCATGTAGTTGTAGTCGGCAATCTCGTGGGCGTACCGCTGACCCGGAAGTACATCGAGTCAACGTCGCGTCTGTGTAGCATCACGTGATGCAACCATCCGAGGAGGGTTTCGACTCGGGCCTTGAGTTTGTGGCGTAGCCAGTTGCTTTGCCGACTCCTGTTGGAGGACCCGATACAATAGCGAGATGTAATTCGACATTTCTATAGGCTGCAGAAAACATAAAAAAATGTGAAGTACTTGTATCTTGTAAAGAAATATTTGCCTTTCAGCTTGTACAGTAAGATTCTGGTGTCGATCGAGCCGACACTTTTGCACTGTATGCTAGGCCTTTTCGTTAGCCTGATTACCCTTAGTCTCAGTACCTTGCCGAGGCACTCGGAGTTCAAGGATTCGACGATCAGGCAGAATCAGCTACTCGGGCTATCGCGTTCGAGGTGCTCGAGTGCGTGGAGCCGATGGCACATTAGGTTACTCGAAGAGGGCGCAACCCTCGAGTGTTTCGAGTGCGATTAAAGTAAGAAAGAAAATCAACTCTGAGTAGAGAACTTAGCTTTGTTGGTTGTCGTGGCGAAGTTGACGTGGTAGCGGGTCACGCGCAGACGTAGTCAACGCGACGGGCCGTAGTCATAGCAGCGACGGGTTTCCGGAGTTGATGGTGGTAGCGAGCTCTGCATCCGAAGATTATCGGCATCCGAAGGATGTATCGGGTCATCGCAGCCGAAAAACCGTATCGGGTTACTGATGCCGAGGGAGCCCCCGAGTCGTGGTCGCTGAAGCCGATGCGGCCAGTTGCGGCAATCAAAGATCGCGTAGGGTCGCCGCATCCGAAAGATGCAGCGGGTCACCGCAGCCGAAAGCTGCAGCAGGTCGCCAATGTTGAAGACCGTGGCGGATCGTCGGGCGGAGTTAGCCCAGTAGGAGACCGTAGCAGGTCGCCGTAGCCGAAGATCGTAGCGTTTTGCTGGAGCCGAAGGCCATGGATGGTTGTCGAAGTGGAGGGATCCCCCGAGCCCTCGAGTCGTTGGAGCCGAAGATAGTAGCGGATTGCCGTAGCCAAAGATTTCAGCAGGTCCGTGGATCCGAAGGAGCCCCTGAGTCGCGGAAGCCGAAGGCCGCAGAGGGTTGTGCCGTGGAGTTGGCGTATCCCCGTGTGTAGAACTAACACGGTTGACGGAGTCGTCCGGGCGTACGTGTGGTCGAGGTCGATGGAGCCGCGTGGCAGACGGAATCGATGAAGCGGCGGTCACGTAGTCGAGGTAGCAGACTGGAGTCACGTGGCGAAGTGTGTCGAAACTTAGGCCGGCGCCGATAGCAACGAGGACTAGCTGTCTCGGAAATTGATCCATGCACTTCTTCGATCAGCTCTCCAATTCATGGCACAGCTTGGAACACGCTCGTGTACTCCACTCAATTATCCTTGTAGTCATCCGATGTATGCATGGTATCGCCATGTTCTTGTTGCCTCTTTGATTTAAAACAATAGGACGGTTTGCTCAGGACTTGATGCATGGTTCGTCCGACTTGAAGCCACATCGCTGCAGCGGTGGCCTTGTTCTGGTGATTTTGTGCACTAGTCAGTACACGTGTCAAGGTAGGAGTATTGACGTTCCCTTGCCGTGAAAAGCCACGAAACCAATGAGCGAGGACGGCAGATTCAACCAACTGAGCGAGAATACGATCTAGCTGTTGAGCCTGCAAGATCTTCTCGGCCACTGCGTTGAAGTGTAGAGATGATCCAACAAGATGTGATCTGGCTATTGTTGATGACGAGGGATCCGAAACAGATCTGCTCCGCAGGAGTCGACGAATTGTAGATTGCAGCAGATGGAACCGTCGCGATCGCACAATCAGCGTCCCCAGTTCCCATAGACGGCGCCAATTGACGAGGTTTAATCTCGTCAATGCCCATTGTTATGGACTTGGGTTTTGGAGAAGATGGGGATGCTGGAGATCGTGGCACGGTTAACAGACAAGCAACCAGGGGACACGAGATTTACCCAGGTTCAGGCCCCCGGAGGGAAAACCCTACTCCTGCTTGTCTGCTCTTGATTACGGCGGAACCGAAAGTTACAGGGTGCGCAGATTCGATCTGGCGTGGAGGTGTGTGCGAAAGTATGAGTCGAGACTAGATCCGTAGATCTGTCTATTGGGGGGTTATGGCGTGCGTAGGTCGTGTCCTCCTCGTTGGACCCTCCTAGCCTTTATATATAGGGAGGCTAGGTCTCAGGTACCGATACGAGTAGGTTACAAGTTGTATTCAAACTCTAGTCTTGAGGTTTCCTTGCTTGTGCGCTTGAGACTCCGTGTCCATATGGGCTTCGTATCAGCCAAAACGTCTTGGGCGTCCTGGACCTTGGCAGGTCGTCGAGTGGGCCTTCCGTCGGTGGACCAGGTATACCAACATCGGGTACCCGTAGGGTATAACCATGTCAGAGCCCCTCTTAAAGGGCTCCCAGATTTGCTCGTTATGGGCATTTACGACCCTGGCCGGAACTTCCAGTGGGAGGCCGGAATTTCCGGTGGCACTCAGCCAACGGTTAGAAAACTGTGATGCGAAAGACTGAAAACACGAGTCTGGCCGGAACTTCCGGCGGCAACTAGGCCCGAGCGGAATTTCCGGTGCAACTTCCAATCCAAATCCCGTCAAATACAACAAACCAAACACAGAGAATATAGTACGTGAGCGGAAGAAGTACCAGATCTTCCACCGGTACTACCGGCGGCAAATTTCCCTAGCGGTACTACCAGTGGCTGGCGGGAACTTTCGGTGAGGGAAACTCCAGAAACCAAAACCGCAATAACTTTCGCATCCGGACTCCAAACGAGATGAAACCAATTTTGTTGGAAATATAACGATGAATAGAATATTGGGTATCACCTAGGGGAGAAAATACCATGAATATATATGTGATGTATCTCCCAAGGTGTGGAGCCGGAAAACTCGCAAGATCAAAAACCGCAATAAGATATGCAAGTGAAATCCTTGTTTGATGAACTAGAGCTTGTTATGTTGATGACCACAAGATCTAGATCATCTCATGGACAAAAACTAAATAACAACCAAGAAAGATGATGCTATGCATGCAAAGGTTTGAGCTCTTGAGAGCCCCTCTTGATAGTACGGCTATCTATCCTAAACCCGGTCTCCTAACTGAAGGGTTTCGCGGCATAGTAAATCAAAATTTTCTACGGAGCGAACAGAGGGAAAGCCAAGATCTAATCTAGGAGATGCAAACAACGAGAGAGATTGGATTAGATCTTCATACCCTTGAAGATTCGCACAGCGGAACGTTCGTCGGAACGTGGGTGATGTAGTCGTACTCGCTTCTCCTCCTCGCGATCCGATCCGATCTAGCACCACAAGTGGCGGTGCCTCCGTGAGATGCACACGTGCAGCACCTCGACGTCTCCTCCTTCCTCGGACCAGCGAGTATGGTGGAGAGATAGATTGGATCTACAGCACGACGGCGTGGTGTATATGGTAGCGAATTTCTGCTGCAGGGCTTCGCCTACAAACAGTCAGGAGGGAGAGAGGAAGGTAGCAAGGCTGCTAGGGCTTGGAGGAAGGTGTGTGTGGGGGAGGGGGCGCACCACCCCTCTATATATAGAGGGGGGGCGGCCAGCCCTTGCCCCTCCTCCAAGCCTATCTCTATTTTAAACAATTTAAACTCTCCCTTATCTAGAAATCCTATCTCTAGTTTAAACGATTTAAACTTTCCCTTATCTAGAAATTCTATCCCGAGATTTAAACGAGTCAAATCTCTCTAGAATCGGCTGGGCCCTATGGGGCCTTGTGCCCCTGGCCCAATGCGGCCAGGACACTCCCTCATAGGCCCATGCCCCCTCCCGGAAGGTGGGGCCACGTTGGTCCCCTTCCGGAAGGTTCTAGAAGCTTCTGGTACAATACCGATTAACCCGGAACAATTCCGAACTCCAAAAACTGCACTGCCTTATATGAATCTTATTCTCCGGACCATTCCGGAACCTCTCGTGATATCCCGGATCCCATCCGAGACTCCGAACAAAAATCATAAACCAATTATCCAATCTATCCTAGCGTCGAGATATGTTAAGTGTGTGACCCTACGGGTTCGAGAATATGCAGACATGATCTTCTATCAATAATCAACAGTGGGGTCTGGGCACCCATATTGACTCCCACACATTCATCGATGATCATATCGGATGAACCACGATGCCAGGATTCAATCAATCCCATATATATATTCCCTTCGTCTCGCGATATTTTACTTGCCCGAGATTCGATCGTCGGTACCGTCATACCTAGTTCAATCTCGTTCACAGCAAGTACTTTACTCGTTCCGTAATCCGATATCACTTTGTGATTAACTCCTTAACCACATGCTTGCAAGCGGTGTTGATATCAATTACCGAGTGGGCCCGAAGTATATCTCTCCGACTTGGGAGGGACAAATTCCATCTCGATACATACAACCCAACAGATACTTTCCGATCACCTGAGAGACACCTTTATGATCACCCTCTCATAGGATGACGTTTGATGACCTCAAAGCTTTCTTCCGATACCAGGGAGTTGCATTATCTCATGGTCTAAGGAATACAATATTTGACATAGGAAAAGCTTCGCAAAGACGAACACGATGACACGATCTAATTGCTCTGCTTTGTTTGGGTCTATCCACCATATCATTCTCCCAATGATATGATCTCATTATCAATTGACAACTCATGTCTATGGTTAAGAAACCTTAACCATCATTGATCAATGAGCTAGTCCATAGAGGCGTACTAGGGACACGGTGTTGTTTACAAACCACACAAGTATTAATGTTTCCGCTTAATACAATTCTAGCATGGAATATAAACTTTATCATGAACAAGAATTATAATAATAACATCTTTATTATTGCCTCTAGGGCATCATTCCAACAGTCTCCCACTTGCACTAGAGTCAATAATCTAGTTTACATCTGGCAACAATCTCACACCCATGGCACTGAGGTGTTGATCATGTTTTACACGTGGAAGAGGTTTAGTCAATGGATCTGCGACATTCAGATCCGTATGTACTTTGCTAATCTTCAGATCTCCATCTGCTATATAATCTCGGATTATATGAAACTTGCGGTTGATATGCTTGGTCTTTGGATGATATCTTGGTTCCTTAGCGAGTGCTATGGCGCCAGTGTTGTCACACAATATCTCCAGTGGGTCCAATGCACTTGGAACCACGCCAAGCTCAGTGATGAAGTTTCTGATCCAAACTCCTTCACTTGACGCTTCTGCAGCAGCCATGTATTCCGCTTCTACTGTAGATCCTGCGATCACGCTTTGCTTGCAGCTTCTCCAGCTCACAGCTCCTCCATTCAAAATATAAACGTATCCTGTCTGAGATTTAGAATCATCCTTGTCGGTGTCGAAACTAGCATCGACGTAACCTTTTACGACAAGCTGTTCATCACCCCCATAGACTAAGAACATTTCTTTAGTTCTATTTAGGTACTTTAGGATGTTCTTCACGGCTGTCCAGTGTTCCACTCCTGGATCACTTTGATATCTGCTCGTCAAACTAAGAGCATTGGACACATCCGGTCTAGTACACAGCATGGCATACATGATGGAACCTATGGCCGAGGCATAAGGCACTTTGCTCATAGCTTCCCTATCATTTACCGTAGCTGGACACTGAGCCTTGCTCAATATCTTACCTGACAACATAGGCACTGAACCTTTCTTTGCCTTATCCATTCTGAACCTTTCAGAACTTTGTCTAGGTATGTACTCTGGCTTAAAGCTATCAGGCGTCTTTGTCTATCTCTATAGATCTTGATGCCCAATATATAAGCAGCTTCACCTAGGTCTTTCATTGAAAAACACTTGTTCAAATAACTCTTCACATCGTTAAGCATGTTGATGTCATTTCCGATAATCAATATGTCATCCACATACAGTACCAGAAACGTCACCGAGCTCCCACTCACTTTCTTGTAGATGCAAGCTTCGTAGCAATTTGGAACAAATCCAAAGCTCTTGATCACTTGATCAAAACGAAGGTTCCAACTCCGAGATGCTTGCTTCAGTCCATAAATGGAACGCTGAAGTTTGCATACTTTACTAGCATCCTTAGGATCGACAAAACCTCGGGTTGCATCATATACAACTCTTCATCAATGTTGCCATTGAGGAAAGCAGTCTTGACATCCATCTGCCATATTTCATAATCATGAAACGCAGCAATTGCTAATAAAATCCGAATGGACTTAAACATCGCTACGGGAGAGAAAGTCTCATCGTAGTCAACACCTTGAACTTGTCGAAAACCTTTTGTGACAAGCCGTGCTTTATAGACGGTAACATTACCATCCGCGTCCGTTTTCTTCTTGAATATCCATTTGCACTCAACGGCCTTTCGGTCGCTAGGAGGATCCACCAAAGTCCATACTTGGTTTTTGCTCATGGATCCCAATTCGGATTTCATGGCTTCCAGCCATTTCTCAGAGTCTGGGCTCATCATCGCTTCCTCATAGTTCGTAGGTTCACTGTCTTCTACCAACAAGACAGTCAAGACAGGGTTGCCGTACCACTCAGGAGGGGCACGCGACCTTGTCGACCTGCGACGTTCAGTAGCAGCATCGTCCGAAGCTTCATGATCCTTGTCATTAGCTTCCTCTATTGTTGGTGCAGGCGGCACTGGAACAATTTCAGGTGCTGCGCTACTCTCCAATTCAAGAGAAGGTTCAATAAACTCGTCTAGATCTACTTTCCTCCCACTCACTTCTTTCGAGAGAAACTCCTTCTTAAGAAAGGAACCATTCTTTGCGACAAACACTTTGCCTTCGGTTCTGTGATAGAAGGTATACCCAATAGTTTCCTTAGGGTATCCTATGAAGACACATTTATCCGCTTTGGGTTCGAGCTTGTCCGGCATCAACTTCTTGACGTAAGCTTCGCATCCCCAAACTTTAAGAAATGACAACTTAGGTTTAGCACCAAACCACAGTTCATACGGTGTCGTCTCAACGGATTTAGATGGAGCCCTATTTAAAGTGAATGCAGCGGTTTCTAATGCATAACCCCAAAATGATAACGGCAAATCAGTAAGAGACATCATCGATCGGACCATATCTAATAGGGTTCGATTCCGGCGTTCAGACACACCATTGCGCTGTGGTGTTCCGGGTGGCGTGAGTTGCGAAACAATTCCGCTTGCTTTAAGATGCGTGAGAAAATCATAACTCAAATATTCGCCCCCACGATCGGATCGTAGAAACTTAATCTTTCTGTTACGATGGTTCTCCACTTCATTCTGAAATTCTTTGAACTTTTCAAACGTTTCAGATTTATGTTTCATTAAATAGATATACCCATATCTACTTAAGTCATCGGTAAAAGTGAGGAAATAGCGATATCCACCGCGCGTCGAAACACTCATCGGTCCGCATACATCGGTATGTATGATTTCCAACAAGTCCGTTGCTCGCTCCATCATACCGGAGAACGGGGTTTTGATCATCTTGCCCATGAGGCATGGTTCGCATGTGTCAAATGATTCAAAATCAAGAGACTCCAAAAGTCCATCAGAATGGAGTTTCTTCATGCGCTTTACTCCAATATGACCTAGACGACAGTGCCACAAATAAGTAGTATTATCACTATCTACTTTGCATCTCTTAGCCTCAATGTTATGGATGTGTGTTTCATCCCTTTCGAGATTTAGAAGAAATAAACCATTCACAAGAGGTGCATGACCATAAAAGATGTTACTCATATAAATAGAACAACCATTATTCTCCGATTTAAATGAATAACCATCTTGCAATAAACACGATCCGGAAATGATGTTCATGCTCAACGCAGGCACATAATAACATTTATTAAGGTTTAAAACTAATCCCGAAGGTAAAACTAAGGAGAGCGTGCCGACGGCCATCACATCAACTCTTGATCCGTTGCCAACGCGCATCGTCACCTCATCCCTCGCAAGCCGCCGTCTATTCCGTAGCTCCTGTTTCGAGTTACAAATATTAGCAACTGAACCGGTATCAAATACCCAGGCACTACAACGAGGGTAGTAAGGAAAACATCAATAACATGTATATCAAATATACCTTTGATGGTGCCAGCCTTTTTGTCCGCTAAGTACTTCGGACAGTTGCGCTTCCAGTGACCATTGTCCTTGCAATAGAAGCACACAGTGTCCGGCTTGGGACCAGACCTGAGCTTCTTCTCAGCAGAGGCATTGCGCTTGCCGCCGCCCTTCTTGAAGGGCTTCTTTGCTCCCTTACCTTTCTTAAAGGAGGGCTTGTTGACCATCAACACATGATTATCCTTCTTGATGTCCACTTCCACAGCCTTCAGCTTTGCGAAGAGCTCGGTGATCGTATCAGTGGAACCAATCTGATTATGAGTCACTACAAAACTTTTGTAGCTGGGAGGGAGTGATTGCAGAACCCTGTCAATCTTGAGCTCCTCTGGAATCGTGCATTCCAGTTGCTCAAGGCGTTGAGTGTAGCCCGACATCTTTATGGCGTGCTCACTAACGGAACTCCCTTCCTCCATCTTGCAGTTAAAGAACTTCTCAGAGATCTCATATCTCTCAGAACGGGCTTGAGTCTGAAACATGGTTTTCAGCTCCTCGAGAATCTCAAAGGGCCCGGGATAGGTTTCAAAACGATTTTGAAGCTCCGGTTCCATAGCAAACAACATGGTGCTCTTAATCACACCATAATCATCTTTGCGCGACTGATAGACAACATTCTCATCAGCCGGCGCAGTTGCAGCAGGGGGGTCACCTAACGCTTTACCAAGGACATAGTCCTTTTGTCCGCCAGACAGAATGATTCTTAGATTGCGGAACCAGTTGGTGAAGTTAGACCCATTGTTTCTAAGCTTTTCTTTCTCAGCAAAAACGTTGAAGTTGAAGTTGGACTTAGCCATTGGATCTACAGTATTTGCAAGTACAATTTAGACTATGTTCATGATAAATAGTTCAACTTAATCAAATTACTAGATGAACTCCCACTAAATTCAACATCCCTCAAGTTGTTTAGTGAACATGATCCAAATTCACCACACCTAATCCGATCATCACGAGAAGAGATGTGGTTTCAATGGTGGACAACGAAGTGTCGATCATATCATTCATATGACTCATGCTTAACCTTTCGGTTCTTGTGTTCCGAGGTCATGTCTGTACATGCTAGGCTCGTCAAGTTAGACCCAAACCGGACACAGAGAATATAGTACGTGAGCGGAAGAAGTACCAGATCTTCCACCGGTACTACCGGCGGCAAATTTCCCTAGCGGTACTACCAGTGGCTGGCCGGAACTTTCGGTGAGGGAAACTCCAGAAACCAAAACCGCAATAACTTTCGCATCCGGACTCCAAACGAGATGAAACCAATTTTGTTGGAAATATAACGATGAATAGAATATTGGGTATCACCTAGGGGAGAAAATACCATGAATATATATGTGATGTATCTCCCAAGGTGTGGAGCCGGCAAACTCGCAAGATCAAAAACCGCAATAAGATATGCAAGTGAAATCCTTATTTGATGAACTAGAGCTTGTTATGTTGATGACCACAAGATCTAGATCATCTCATGGACAAAAACTAAATAACAACCAAGAAAGATGATGCTATGCATGCAAAGGTTTGAGCTCTTGAGAGCCCCTCTTGATAGTACGGCTATCTATCCTAAACCCGGTCTCCTAACTGAAGGGTTTCGCGGCATAGTAAATCAAAATTTTCTACGGAGCGAACAGAGGGAAAGCCAAGATCTAATCTAGGAGATGCAAACAACGAGAGAGATTGGATTAGATCTTCATACCCTTGAAGATTCGCACAGCGGAACGTTCGTCGGAACGTGGGTGATGTAGTCGTACTCGCTTCTCCTCCTCGCGATCCGATCCGATCTAGCACCACAAGTGGCGGTGCCTCCGTGAGATGCACACGTGCAGCACCTCGACGTCTCCTCCTTCCTCGGACCAGCGAGTATGGTGGAGAGATAGATTGGATCTACAGCACGACGGCGTGGTGTATATGGTGGAGAATTTCTGCTGCAGGGCTTCGCCTACAAATAGTCGGGAGGGAGAGAGGAAGGTAGCAAGGCTGCTAGGGCTTGGAGGAAGGTGTGTGTGGGGGAGGGGGCGCACCACCCCTCTATATATAGAGGGGGGGCGGCCAGCCCTTGCCCCTCCTCCAAGCCTATCTCTAGTTTAAACAATTTAAACTCTCCCTTATCTAGAAATCCTATCTCTAGTTTAAACGATTTAAACTCTCCCTTATCTAGAAATTCTATCCCGAGATTTAAACGAGTCAAATCTCTCTAGAATCGTCTGGGCCCTATGGGGCCTTGTGCCCCTGGCCCAATGCGGCCAGGACACTCCCTCATAGGCCCATGCCCCCTCCCGGAAGGTGGGGCCACGTTGGTCCCCTTCCGGAAGGTTCTAGAAGCTTCCGGTACAATACCGATTAACCCGGAACAATTCCGAACTCCAAAAACTGCACTGCCTTATATGAATCTTATTCTCCGGACCATTCCGGAACCTCTCGTGATATCCCGGATCCCATCCGAGACTCCGAACAAAAATTTATAAACCAATTATCCAATCTATCCTAGTGTCGAGATACGTTAAGTGTGTGACCCTGCGGGTTCGAGAATATGCAGACATGATCTTCTATCAATAATCAACAGCGGGGTCTGGGCACCCATATTGACTCCCACACATTCATCGATGATCATATCGGATGAACCACGATGCCAGGATTCAATCAATCCCATATATATATTCCCTTCGTCTCGCGATATTTTACTTGCCCGAGATTCGATCGTCGGTACCGTCATACCTAGTTCAATCTCGTTCACAGCAAGTACTTTACTCGTTTCGTAATCCGATATCACTTTGTGATTAACTCCTTAACCACATGCTTGCAAGCGGTGTTGATATCGATTACCGAGTGGGCCCGAAGTATATCTCTCCGACTTGGGAGGGACAAATTCCATCTCGATACATACAACCCAACAGATACTTTCCGATCACCTGAGAGACACCTTTATGATCACCCTCTCATAGGATGACGTTTTATGACCTCAAAGCTTTCTTCCGATACCAGGGAGTTGCATTATCTCATGGTCTAAGGAATACAATATTTGACATAGGAAAAGCTTCGCAAAGACGAACACGATGACACGATCTAATTGCTCTGCTTTGTTTGGGTCTATCCACCATATCATTATCCCAATGATATGATCTCATTATCAATTGACAACTCATGTCTATGGTTAGGAAACCTTAACCATCATTGATCAATGAGCTAGTCCATAGAGGCGTACTAGGGACACGGTGTTGTTTACAAACCACACAAGTATTAATGTTTCCGCTTAATACAATTCTAGCATGGAATATAAACTTTATCATGAACAAGAATTATAATAATAACATCTTTATTATTGCCTCTAGGGCATAATTCCAACACTAACTAACAACACGAGACCGGCAAAAGAGAAGTCCTATCAAGACCATACCTTTGCCTTGTGCATTCCACTTAAACTTGATGTAGACCATCTTCTTCTTCTCAAGAGGGAACACCTTTCTTGATTGCTCTTTCTCGCTCTTGCTTGATGAAGACTTGCAAATTGCTCCCCCATACTCCATGGGGAAACCTCTTCTTTGAACTTGTCTTCATCACTCCATGATCACGAGGATGGGAAGCTTCAAGCATGATACCTTCTAGAGATGGAGAATCTTGAGCTTTCCCTTATTCATCCCTTCTTGAGGTTGATCCATCTTGATGCAACTCTTTGCACTTGTCTTGATCAACCTTAAAGCACTTTCTTTCTTCATGATTCCAATGGGCACAAAACCCTTGGATATTTCTTCAACTTTCAACCTTGAGACCAACACATGTCCCAAGCGATGCCAATGGACAAACCTACAAGTGAAACTCAATTTACACATTAGTCCATAGAGATTGTCATTAATTACCAAAACCACACATGGGGACATACATGCCCTTTCAACATTTCGCTAGTGCTCACACATTTCCAGCCTTGTAGAGGTCGCAAACGTCCACGCTGTCTTAGTCTTGTCGGCCGGTAGAAGAGGATGTTTCATCACGGAGGATGCCCAGGAGTGAATCCAGAAGGATGTCATCAGAGATGCAGAATCTTCTGTTTTATCAGCCGAAGGAGGTGTGGACGGTGCCACTCCAGGTAGATGTTTTTCCAGCGAGCTCAGCGTTAGAGCCCCCACAATGATCAGAGATTATCCACTCTGAATCATACAAAGTACCTGCAGGATCTTGCACACCCAAGCCGAAAAGAGGTCGATTTGTGGTAGCATTTACTCCTTGAAGAGAAGTCTCCATTTTTTATCGTTCTTAGAATCGTCCCCTAGGCCTTCTTGATAGAAATCCAAGATTGGAAGTCCAAAATTAAAGCATTCTGACATTTCCATATGCTCCACAGGATGGCAACACAAATGACATTTAAGGCATAATGTTTTTTATTAGAGACCCAAAACTTGGCCACCGAGAGGTAGTCTGAGCCTAGATGCATTCTAAAGAAATCAGAGACTTCAACCCGGATGTTTTCTACCACTATAAAACCAAAAAATAGATGGCTACTGGACTCATCCTCAGCACAAAAAACACAACATAGAGGTTTGCCTAGATTCTTTTTACATAGGTTGTCCTTAGTCATAAAATTATTATTGGCAAGCAACTAAAGAAATATGTGGATTCTAAGGGGCACAACTAGATACCAACTAGCAATATGTAAATGGGAGACACACCCCTATTGCTAATTATTTTATAGAATGGACTAGAGAAATATTGGCCATTAGTAGTATAACTCCAAATGAGAGAATCACAATCAAGAAAAAAGGAAATGCTGCTAACTACGTGCTCTAAATCATGCCATTTCCCTAAAAAATCAGTGTTAAATTTCCTTCTAAAGGACAACTCCAGCACCCTACCATCCCCGATTTGCTGGAGGGTAGCCATTTGCTCATTAAAATGGTATAAAGGTCCCAAATTTGAATAGACAGAGGTGAAGTTCCAAACCATGTATCTTCCCAAAACCTGGTTTCAGCACCATCCCCTACTACCCATCTAAAACCAAACCTAATAGAGTTAATTGCCCAAAGGAAACCTTTGAAGAAATTAGAGGAGCTAGGAGGGAGATTGGGTTTGTTAGTAGCATACTTGGCATCAATGATTTTTCTCCACAGTTTATCCCCATTGGAGGAATATATTTTGAGCCAAGAGCCTAGCAGGAAAATATTAAGGTATCTAAGAAAGTAGTTTACCTCTCCAGCCAGCTATTCTTTTGAGAATCTTATCTATCAAAGGTTGGAGATCCTCTCTCCTCATCTTGTCAAAGTGGAGAGGGATCCCTAGGTACTTGATAGGGAAGTTACCAACCATACAACCTAAAATGTTTTTCAGAGCAAGAGTATCAAGGGTATCTAAGTTCATGGGCACTAATCCTCTTTTGTTGAATTTAATTTTCATAGCAGAAACTTGCTCAAAACAGGTGAGGATCCAACGAAGATTTCTAGCCATTTATAAATTGTTTTCCATAAATAGGATGGTATCATTAGCATACTAACCCCTAATGAGTTGGCTAGCAGAAGATTTAATGAGCATTCTAGTAAAAATATCAACTACCAAATCAAAGAGACTAGGATCTCCTGTCTTAGATCTTTACCAGTAGGGGAAAAAATTCCCCTCTGCCCCGTTGAGTTTAACAGCCAAAGATCCTTCTCTAGTGGCCAAATGAATCAAATGGGAAATTTTGGGCCCAAATCCCCTAAGGCCAATGAGTTCATCTAAAAAAATATAGATTTACTTTGTCAAAGTCTTTCTCATAATCCAATTTGAGAGCAAATAATTCTCAAAAAAAGTATAACAGATTATTTCTATGCATTAAAAAAGGATAAAGATAGTTTATAGAGGGCGAAAAGGATCGCAATAAGCCAAGATGAAAAATATTGAGGAATGGCCTTAGAAACAAAATGATAAGGTGGCTTCCTAACAAAAGGGTACTTGTATGTGTTGGAGATATGCCCTAGAGGCAATAATAAATATAGTTATTATTATATCTTTGTGTTTATGACAAATGTTTACATTCATGCTATAACAGTATTAACCGGAAACATTAATACTTGTGTGATTTGTAAACTAAATTAGATTCCCTAGTAAAGCCTCTTTAATAATACTAGCTTGTTGGTTAATAGATGATCGTGGTTTCTCGATCATGAACATTGAGATGTTATTAACAACGAGATCATATCATTAGGAGAATGGTATGATGGACATACTCCTATAGATAAGCGTAGCATAAAGATCAAGTTATTTTAATAGTTCAATTGCTATAAGCTTTCTGATACATAGTAACCTAATTCCTTCGACCATGAGATCATGCTAATCACCATCACCGGAAGGATGCTTTGATGACATCAAACACCACACCGTAACTGGGTGGCTATAAAAGTGACATTGAGTGTTCAGGAAAGTATGGGTTGAGGCGCATGGATCAAGAGTGGGATTTGTCCATCCATATGACGGATAGATATACTCTGGGCCCTCTCGGTGGAATGTCATCCAATTAGCTTGCAAGCATGTGACTGGCTCACAAGGGATCACATATCACGGGAACGAGAAAAGAGTACTTATCGGTAACGAGGTTGAACTAGGTATGCAGAGATACCGACGATCAAAACCTCGGATAAGTAAACTATCGTGAGACAAAGGGAAATTGGTATCGTATGTAAGTGGTTCATTCGATCGCAAAGTAATCGTAGAAATATGTGGGAGCCATATGAATTTCCAGATTCCTCTATTGGTTATTGATCGGAGAAGTGTCTCGGTCATGTCCGCATAATTCACGAACCGTAGGGAGACACACTCAAGGATTCAATGGTGTTGTGTAGTTATTGAATGATGATTAAGAGACCGAATGTTGTTTGGAGTCTCGTATGGGATCCGGGATATCACGAGGAGATCCGGAATGGTCCGGAGAATAAGATTCATATAAGTCCTGTTTCGGAGTTCGGGAATGATTCCGGTGTTTTCATCAGGAATGCTCTAGAAGGGTCTGGAAGGTCCAGCACTCCGGAGGGGAAGTGTACATGGATGTGTCATGACATTGTGGAATGGTTGCATCATGTACTAGGTCACTTGGCTGGGCATTTTGGAGAGAGAAATCAAATCCATGTTTGAAAGTCAAACGCCAATTTGAAAAAGTCAAATCTGAAGTTTGCTTGGTGGAGGGAGAGTAGGAAACCTACTTGGGGAGGAAGTCCCACTCCCTCCACCCATCGGACAAGGAGGAGGAGTTGGAGGAGGAATCCCTCCTCCCAACCGCCTCCCTCCCACCTATATAAGGAGGGGTAGGGCTGCCCCCTAGCCTCACACCCAAACCCTAGCCCCAAGTCGCCGGCGCCACCACCTCCAAGTGCTGCCGCCGCCTAGGGCTCCTCCCAAGTCATCGACTAGGGTTTCCCCAAACCCCAGCCGCCGGCTACACCACCCCCTTGGTGCTTCTAAACCCTAGATCGCCAAGGCCCCTCTCTTGCTCCACTATACTCGCTCCGGATTAAGGCGAAGCCCCGCGGGATCTCCCCTCTACTTCCGACACCACACCGTCGTGCTGCCGGAATCACGAGGAGAGTGCTACAACCTCCGCTGCCTGCTGGAACAAGGGAGAAGAAGGTCTTCATCGAGTACCGAACGTGTGAACGACTGCGGAAGCGCTGCCGGAACGCAGCGCCGGAAGGATCGTTTACGCGATCTTGAGATCGGCAAGAGTACGACTACATCACCCACGAGAATCTGCTCTCGTTAACCGTTTTGGAATCTTCGAGGGTGAGTTCCTCTATCGACTCGTTGCTACAATCTAGTAGATAGATCTTGGCTTGTTTGTGTGCATGCGGTAGAAAATTTTTGTTTTCCATGCTACGAACCCCTACAGTATGGGACGACTCTAGTTTGCTAAATCAACCAGAGGTAGTTTATGTTTGTCAGTTTTTAGGTATTAGAGCATCCCTAGTAGATACCGAAAAAACACCGGACCTAGAAAATTCCGGCGTTTTTTTGGGACGGGTCGTGAAATCTGGCCCGAACAGACACCATAAACACGGCCCGACATAGGAATTTTTTTCAGGCTCCTGGAAATCGACCCCCTCAACCCATAAATCTCCGGTTCCGAGCTCCTTTCCTAGGTCACGACCCATTTCTCCGTCACCGCCCCCTACATGCATTCGTCGCGCACCACCGTTCAAATCACCGAGCACCGGCGAGCAATTTCTCGCCGACCGCGGCAGATCCTGCCGATCCAGTACGCGATGGACCGTCGGGGAGCTTCCATGCCGCGCTTCCGTCCCCTGACGCCCGCGGAGGAGGAGGAGCGCCGCCGGTGTTGGCGCTCGGACGGGGCACGCACGCGCGCCGCCCTCTACTACAAGAATTAGGGCTCGCCGGTGCCAACCGCGCTCCTCCGCCGCGAGAAGGAGGAGTTCGATGCCCGCATCCGCCCCCGCCGGGGGGGGGGAGGGAGAGGGGAGCTCCTTGCGCGCACCGAGGACTCCGCCGCCGCCGATGAATAAGGAGGAGGAGCTCCTGGAGGGTCGCGTCGTCACGGAGGCCGACTATGCCCTCGACGACGCCTCCTTCGACCGCTGGGTCGAGGTCATCTAGTAGCGGATCATCGCCGAGGCGGAGGCGGAGGCCCGTCGACCTCAGCGTGACGAGCTCATCGACGACATCCTCCTCGGGCAGGGGCTCGCCGTCGACCGCGATTTCCACGAGAAGGGGGTGGAGGTCATCGACCTCGTCTCCGATAGCAGCTCCGGGCTGTCGGACTTCGACTTCTCCGACGAGGAGTGAAGCCCGCCGCCGGAAGAGTCGCCGCCGCTCCCTGGGCTACGGTGAGTCCGATTTTGTGTCCATACTAGGGTTTAGCGGCGGAGACGACAAATCCCCATAGTATTTAGGTTTAATTCGCGTTTTGTACATATGATCGCGTCAGTACTATGTATGAACTATGATCGTATTTTAAAATCTCCCGCGAATGTTTAAAAATCTCGTGTTTACGATTTGAATTTCTGATTTCTATTTTGGTCATCGTGTTTTTCAAGAAAAAACTAGCTCGAACATAATTTGGAAACGTGTTTTTCGGTTCGTGTTTTTTGGGTATGCTAGAGATGCCCTTAGGACGGGACACGTATGGCTTGTGGAGATGCTTCGATAAACCAGAGCCAAAAACTGAAACATAATTAAGATGTGCTTTTAAATGGCGGATCTCGTGGCCCTATAAATAAAGACTGTTAAAATCCGGGAAACTGAAATCGCGGATTCTCAGACATGCACAGCATGACGTGGCGTACGTACAGGGATCGTATTTGTAGGTATACGTTGATTGATGTACTCGTCTCGTCCCCCTCACCAATGCGCAGGAGGGTGAGGGCGACCAAGGTGAGGGCAGGATGAGCTGAGCAGAAAGAAAGAAGCACAAGGGAAGAAGCCCAGTCAATTGGGTATATAAACCCACCGCCTCCCTCTTGCGCCCCTCCTCTCCCCTTTTGCATGCCTCACCGGCCTCTCCACCTCCCCCATCCGCCCCCAATGCACCACTGCTAACCCCTGCTCCCCGATCCCCCCACTCCCGATCCGGCCGCCTCCCCCGATTCCCTCCGGGTTGTTGCAATCCGATCTGCCCTTGTTCTGGTTCTGGTGCTGCTCTTTCGGTCCCTTGATCTGGAGATGATGGGCGGGATGGTGGCGGCGGCGGCGGCGACGGCCACGGCCACGGCCACGGCGACGGTCGTCGAGGAGAGGCCCGAGGAGAAAGAGATGGACTTGCTCCTCAGCGAGATCCCCCAGGTCACCTCCCCGCAGGGTCACCGCCTAGGCGGACCGCCGCCGCGCCATCACGGGAACTCGACTCCGCGCCACCAAGGACTCGCCGGGGACGCCTACTACCCCATCGCCATGAGTAGCCGTCGCGACGATGGCGGTCACCTGCAGGGCGGTGGCGCTGGCGGCGGCGGCGGCTTCCACGCGCCGCTCCGCGTGTGCCCGGCGCCTCTGCCGCCGCCGCCAAGCCCGTTCGTCGGCGGCGCGCCATCGCCGCTGGTGCCCGCGGCGGGCGACCCGGAGAATCTCTGGCTGGCCAACCAGCTCCGCGGCCTGCTCGTCGAGGACGCGCCCGCCGCGCCCGCGCCGCAGGGCGTGCCTGCCCCTCCCGTCAGCAACCCCCCGCAAGATTTCTCCGCGGCGCACGGCGCGTACTTCGGCTACCACTTTGGGGCGCCGGGTTCCTCGGTTCCCGGCGAGCCCCTGCTGGCTGATCAGGCCCGTGCGGCGGCCGGATATGCCGCGCCGCCGCCGCTGCAGCAGCGCTTCGCACTCGGGGCGGACGTTGGCCTGGGTGGCCACGGCGGCTTCCCCAGAACCCTGGACGCCAGTATGGGCAGCTTCGTGTACAATAGGACAGGAAATGGCACCGGCATTGGATGGGGTCAGGGTTTGGTGCACCCTGCTCATGGGCACGCCGAGCCCTTCATGCTTCCTGGGCAGGCTGCCGCAGCAGATCACAATTGGGGCTTTGTTGGCACTGGTCCCGTCGCCCTCGACCCCCGCGGCCGTTCACCCAAACTGCAATGTGAGTACGGCGTGCCTGTGGCTGGGAATCGCTACACCAAAGGTGGTTTCAATCAGATGGAGGGGTTTCGTAGTCGCGAGGACAGTCAGAATTTTGATGGGAAGAAGAACATCCCTTTTCTGAACCGTACCAAGGAGAGGAGATATCAGCATCATGTCAACAACAGGGGACCCGAGCTGGAGAGTCCTAGGATGCTCAGGTACGAGAACATGGTTGGAGTGAAGGGCTACATCTACTTCATGGCCAAGGACCAGAATGGGTGCAGGTTCTTGCAGCAGAAGTTTGAGGAGGGGAAGCATCACGTGGATGTCATCTTTGAAGGAATCATTGACCACATTGCAGAGCTCATGACCAACTCCTTTGCCAACTATCTCATACAGAAGCTTCTGGATGTGTGTGATGAGGATCAGAGGCTAAGGATCATTGTTGTGCTGACAGAGGACCCTGTGAAGCTGCTGAGAATCTCCCTGAACACGCATGGGTAATTCTCTTCTCTTCTCTTCTCAAAACTGATCAATTAAGTGCATTTTGATCCTGACATGAGAAGTAACTGTACTCGCTAACCAATTGTCATAAATGTTGGTCTGAGAATGTTGCCATTTGAGTTTGGACAGGTCTAGTAGTACACACACAGTGGAACAAGTGCTATGATGCTTACCCTGCAATATAAACCCCTCTGTTACTGACTGCATGCAAATGATGGGTTGGTTGTTGTGATTTTGTTTCAGGACAAGGGCAATACAGAAATTGATAGAGACTGTTAAGACAAAGAAGCAGATTGTGCGCATTATTTCTGCCCTACAACCAGGCTTTATGCATCTTGTCAATGACCTTAATGGTAATCATGTCATACAGAAATGCTTGTCGAACTTTGGTGCAGAGGAGAACAAGGTAAACAGCAGTAGTTAATCTACTAACTGTTTTTTTTTCTGTAGCAGCCTCACCATTATTAGCAATTTCGTAATACAATTGATTTTGCGCACCATTTGTTAGTTGTCGCATTTTTTGACAATGCAACGCATGAATTTGACAATCGGTACTGAAACAAGGAATTTATTGGCTATATTCAGTGTACCATTCCATGCAATCTGCATAGCCTAGTGCAAAAATATTTAAGTACTTAAATGGTTAAACCTATACCAGTGTACGAACTCAGAAGCAATATCACGCTTTGAATTTATAATTTGCATTATTGCAATTGTAATAAGCCATGTTTCACTTATACTAAGTACATCATATGCCAGATGAACAAATACTAAACCTGTACATCGTTAAGCACATTTTTAGAAGTGTATCCTCGAATGTCTTTCTCTAGCAGTTATATGTGCCAGCCAATATTCACGAGGCTTTGTTTGCTGATGAGAATCATTCTAGCAAAAGTTAATAGTACTTTAGCTTGTTCTAGAGTTCCCATCTTAACTCCATATGCATGACTGCATGTACAAAAAGTATGTAGTACTTCAGGTTCAACTAGGTCCCATTCCCGAGTACATATCATACATGAGATCTGGACAATTGACACTAGGGAGAACCAAAATAGGACCTGATTTCAGTTTGGAAAATTAGAACATTAAAAAATTAGCATCTAAAATGAACCAGAACCAAAGTACGATTATGCATTACTAAGTGTTAGTGTTTAGTTCTCTCGAGGACCATTTTCTTGCAATATTATATTAATGGTGACGATGTCGTGTGACCCCTTTGAGTTTCCCTTTCTCCATGTACTTGACTTTCATTAGGATATCATGTACTTCCTTTATTCTTCATTATCGCCTTTTGCATGGTTTTTAAGGCGACCTGGGGGCGCTTTGGCGCCTAGGCGACGCCTAGGCGCCTAAAGCGGTCGTTTTTGCAAAGTGGAGGGTGGGCGCCTTGACGCCTAGGCGTCCTAAAGCGGACGCCTTAAAAACCATGGTCTTTTGCATATCAGTAGGAAGCTGTGCTATGCTAAGCTTTCTGCTACATGGTAATATCTTGATCACGTAGTCATGTAATGTACCGACTTTATGCTACATGGTAATATATTGATCACGTAGTCATGTGATGTACCGACCTTATACTAGTATATTCTGAATTTACATTTGATGCAGCAGCCTATGACGATATAGAAATTAGTTCATTGAGCAAGTATGATCGTCTTGCCAACTTCCATAGCTCAATGCATGGATTTTTTAGAGGAAAAATGCTAAGGGGATACTTTTTTTATGTCATAAGCGATAGCATTAGCACCTTTTAAACTAACACGTCAAGTATGTTAGTAGCGTGTTAGGGATTTTTAATGCAAAACATTATGTGTGAAATATCCAGTGATCTGACTTTATTTGATTATATCATTATCATCTGCAATATTTTATTCCTACTCTCTTTGCACAGTTCATATATGAGGCTGCTGCAACACATTGTTTTGAAATGGCAATACATCGCCATGGCTGCTGTGTTTTACAAAAGTGCATAACTAGTGCACGTGGTGAATATCAAGCCAAGCTAATTGTGGAAGTGTGTGCTCATGCCTTTCAGTTGGCTCAAGATCCATTTGGGTAAACCCACCCTTCCTCTTTGCTAGCTGCTTCTACTGCGCTATTGTAAAGGAACATAATTGCTTTATGCTTCTGATCTCATCACTGATATATTATGAACACTAGATATATAGATTCATATCGCCGGCAGGATTTTCAATTAGGATTAATGAAGGGAACACTTATTATGGATCGGAGGGATTACTGTAGCTCATCTTTTGCATATAACTGGCACTAAACTGATACTTTAGCTCATCTTTTGCATAGATCTGACACTCAAGAGGAGAATTATCTTCACACCATTGACTTAGTTAGCCCCTTGACCTAAAAAACCTAATTACCCTCATTGTTTCTGTTGCTACATATTATGTGCAGTGTAAATCAAAATATATTTGATCAGTTGAACTCATTTTCCCATTTAACGATACTTTGATATGTTGAGTCATATGTGTTCATGGTCTGTTGCATTTCACTGACAGCAAGAGTAGCGGTGCTGATAATCATATCCTATGAAGTCTGCCTTAACTACAAGAACCCAAATTTGTTAAAAGAATTATTTGGATGATTCGATTTACTTTCTTGTTTCCTTGTCTAATCCTCGAGACTTAAGAGACATTTCCAACCATATTTATCTTTTGGGCAGTAGTGAATGTATCTCCATCGCATGTTTCATTTATCTATCATGAATGATACCTACAAGCAGATGTTTAGCAGCATGTAAACGACTCCCTAAGTGATGTGGATTTATTTAAATTCGTATGTACCTAGACGCGTTTTAGTATATAGATACATCCTAATCTAGACAAATCCAAGTCACTTATTTTGGGACGTAGGGAGTATATTAACTCTCAAAAAATTAAAATTCTTGCACCTTCTTTCAGCAATTATGTCGTCCAGTATGTCCTGGATCAGAAAATTCCTTCTGCAAATGCACACCTGGCATCTCAGTTTGAAGGAAGTTATGTTTATCTCTCAAAACAAAAAGTGAGCAGCAATGTGGTGGAGAAATGCCTGAAGGTGTTCTCCGATGAGGACAAAGCTGCCATAGTGTTTGACTTGATCTCAGTGTCTCATTTTGAACAACTGCTGCAAGATCCTTTTGCAAACTACGTAATTCATACTGCCCTTGTTAACACTAGGGTGAGTGTTTCTATCCAAATGAATTTGTGAAGTACATCAAATTGTACCATGCATGATGTTCAGCATTCCCTTCCCTCTTTTTCCTGACAGGGCCATCTCCATAATGCCCTGGTTGAAGCAATTCGCCCTCATGAGGAAGCCCTTCGGACCAGTCCCTGTTGTAAGAGAATCTCTAGAGCCATCTCTAGGAGGTGAGAGGTGTACAATCTGCGGTACCAAAGAAAGATGTATTGTTGTCATTTTATGTTCACTAGCTGTTTACTATGATGTATCTGCACACGTCCTTTGGAGTTCAAAAGGTGGTTTTGGTTGCAAGAAGGCTCGACTTATCGTCAGCTTGTAGAGTTTACCTGGTGTCGCCATCCGAGATGTAGTTTTGCTGCGGGCCTATTCCGGTGGTGGTGGTGTAGAGTTGTAAAAAAACGTGTGCCTTTCTGAATTGTCTATTTTGTATCTGCTGTAACGTTTTCCTTTGAATTGTGGGAACAGAGAATAATTAGTACCGGTGGACAAGTTGCTATAATTGTTGCTATACATTTGTCATTCCAACTTGACAGAACACTTCTCTCCAGTTTTGTTAAAGAAATACTCCCTCCGTTTCAAAATATAAGATGTTTTAGGTTTATATTTTGAAACGGAGGGAGTAATTGATAATTCATGGGGACTACAGAAATTATTTCATTGGTTTGGTTTTTCCTGCAGAGGCTCTTGTATTGTAGGACAAGGTGAGGATTTTTCCTTCTCAAATACTCTGATTCAGTTTACACTTGTAGTACTCCCTCCAATCCATGATAAGTGTCACTGATTTAGTGCAAACATTACTAAATCAACAACACTTATTATGGATCGGAGGTAGTAACATAAATAAGCAGAAAGGACAAGAAACACTGTTTATAGTGAGCCAGCCTCAGGGATGAAGTAGGCAATGGAATTTCCTTGTCAGGTACTGAGTAGCACCTTATGCAGAGATGTTCTATTGAAGGAGAAGGAGCGAAACCAGGTGATTCTGTGTTAGAACTGGTATATGAAGATTTTCCTGAATTAATTATATCACATTTTTCAGAATAGAATTTGTCTGTTGTTGGAACAGGATGCTGTTGTGATATTGTTTGGACTTGTCCTTGGATCGGTTTTTTTACCTGCTGGAAGTGTTTTCTTCTTTTTTTGACGGATTTTTTTTGTCCATGTGTAATTTCAGAGTATATTCTCATTCCATGCCACTCGTGGTATTAATCAAATGGTAGTCCGTATGGTGTAAAACTATTTATGGGCCTAGACACGGTAATGAACTAAAATTAGAACTGTTTTTTAAATTACTAAGATTATAACTAATTTTTTAAATAACTAAGATTAGAACTGACACTACTACAATCTCTGGAACAAAGACTCTGCTTAATTTGGTCACTGGGACCATCCATTTCTGCTCCCGATCCAGTTTTCCTTTTAGTGTCAGTTTATATTTCTTCAGAAAAACTCTGCTGACGGATCGAAACCAGTGGATCATCACCTAGCTTGTTTCTGTACTGGACCGCTGCTGGTGATTTTCCTTGTATTTCCAGATCTCAGTAGCTGATCATCATTTTCTACCGGGAACAAAGGTGTCCGTCGATATTTGACCGAAGAACACGTCAACTAAAACACAGACGAAGTGGAGCTCTGTTCCTTCCTTGATTCATCATCTTTAAGCAGCAACAGCGGTGGTGTCTGAGTTGTTCCTCATCCTTGGCAAGTAACTCTGCATCATCGGCACCGGCATTTCTCGACTCCTTCTTCTTGCTTTGACCTTAGGCTCCAGTCCTGCAGCATCAGTGACCTCTTGCCGCCCAGCCGGAAGCTCAACTTTCATACCCAACCGCGAGCCTTCAACCGCAGAGCCCTCGCATTCGACATTATTTCACCGCCTTCTTTTCCTTCATGCCCTGCCTCCCCACCTCGCCTCCTGGCAGGGAGGGCAAACCGGCAAAAGGTAGGTCAGGTTTATGCTATGGAAAGGTTCAAAAGCGCCAACGGCATCCTTCCTTCTTTTTATTTTTGGGTTAACTTTTCTTCTTGCAGGGGACCGATCGACAGATAACGGGGTTGGGCCGCAGAAGAACCAATCCTTGCTGTGTAAGACTCCAAAACCAAGATGGAATCCCTCGCTGCGGGCTTTGCTAAGCGCTATATGTATTCAGCCCGTGGGCTCGATTCTCTTCCTTAGCAGTACGCGCTCCACCATCCAAAGACAAAAAAAAAAGAGTTATGAGCGTCAGCGATCCAATTTCCAAATCCAAATTGACACCCTACTGCTTTTTATCTTCTTATTAGTCTTCGTCACTCATCCCGTGTGCTTTGAGAGAAATATGGATCGAGATTGCTTGGCGAATCGGCACCTGTCAGGCTGCTGCAGGGGGCAGCATGATCAGTCAATGTGGCGAGTGGCACTCTGACAGGTGTGCTCGTGCCAGCTTTGCCGACATGGCCTCGATCGGGACGCTGACCCCCAATCTGCATCTCTCCCTCCATCTGCCCACTCACCACTCACCCAAGCCCATGACATGATAGTTACCATCAGCATGGCACGCACATGAGCGTGCAGAAGCAGAATTTGTCAAAGGGCCAAGCCTTCGTTCATGCATCATGAGCACTCACTGCATCACTGTGGTTCTGTACCAGGATCGAGGAAAACATGGATGGATCATGGATGTATGGATCCTTCCTTTACTAGAGTCAACGGCTGCCAAGCTAAGCTACACACTGTCAGTGTTATCTTATGTCATGATCAGGCCCATGCGGTTAGCCGATTACACACATACATCATGCCTAATCAAGCTAGCTAGAGCTGCTCGTCTTTCCTCGTCAGCATGTCAAGTGCAGTCCTGCCGTCATGGCAAGCTCACGGATTGGATGGAACGGGGCAGCAGATAGATCATGCATACTTGGATGAGCTCTCCTTCCATCCCAAATTCCCAACTACCATTAAACTAACTAATCCTCGCATTACCTCATAACGCACTCCTGCGGTTTTTGCCTAATTAAACCTTTTGATGAAAACATCAGCAAGTCAACTCGGAACTGGGCAATGGGAACCAAACCATGAGTGGGATTTGTGCAGGTGTCAACCTAGTGGCCGTCCCTGTCTTCGAACCAATAATCCCCTCGAGTGCCTCTAATAGCGCAGCGTGTTGACTTTGGGCCGTGGAGATTATGCGGGTTGACCTGCCAATCGCTGCACTGCAGGGCACTCGTGCCTTTCTGCAATCCTGTCTGTTCACTGTCTAGCTTTCCCGTTGGCAGGATTATGGAGTATAAATTCATGGAAGATGACCGCAAAAGCAAGGTTTGGATAAGACCATACTGATCTGTAAAGTAACAGAGACCAGCTTGGATGCACACACATTGAACATTCCTAGTTTGCGAGTAAGAAGATGCATCGATTTTGATGTTTACATCTTACCACTGGTTACTCAGTGTAATCTTCCATTCAACTGTCTTTTCCCCTTTTTTTCTTCTGAAAATGTGACTGGAGCACTGGCTTGTGCTCAAGGAACAGTTGACACCTGGCCTGTCCAAAGACTCGAACCCTGCAACGAGGCTTCAACTGTCAACAAGATACAAGCTGCTGATCAGACCCATCTGAACCCATCAAAGGTAGAGTTTATCTGTCGTCTTGCTGATTCGTTTCTCAAGGTCCATGCATCTGTCTCACTCTCGCACCCAAAGGCAAAGCGACCGTTTGTTAATTAGAAACGACAAAGTTACACTACACTGAGCATCATACAGTGAACTAGGAGGAGGAGCTAATGACCATGTTCTCTGCTGATTGGCACCTAACCTAGTATCTCTCTCCTACTGGGGAATTGGATTAGCATTACATTTAAGGCAGATTGCAGTTGTGCTAACGTGGACTCCTGACTCCCCCCACATGATTCTTCGTGTCTTTCGAAGGAAGGTAAAATGGAGATCCAGATGCTCCCCCCCCTCTCTGCAGCCACAACTAGTTTTATAGCGTTTGACAGTACTGTCCTAGAGAAAAGTTAAGTGTATGCGTACTGTAAGACAAATGCGAAGATCAGAGGGACAGCTCAGATTTCAGATTAGTTTTTCGTCTTGGGTTTTTAAAGGACTTGGAATATTTCGAGTTTTTTCTAATTCTTATTTGAAATGGGCTATTCTGTAAGTTGGAGTAGTTGGAATACTTTTTCCCCCATTAAAAGATTGTGGAGAACTTGCAAGGCTGAAAATGGTTTAATTGGAGTTAACGACGCGAGAGGACAAGTGTACATCATCATATACATTTGACATGTGCTCGGATATATTTCTAAATTAGTAATATGAGTTTACACTACAAAACCAATACCAAGTGCATAGATTTTATACCGAATCATGTTTCATTCAAATTTTAAGCTTATACACAATACATTCAACTCTCCATCACATCTGGGTCATCCTATGCTGAACAACAGAAAACAGCAGAACACTACACATCAACAGCATTTTCAAGTGCCGAATTGGTTCTTTATTGGATCACAAACTATGAAGTAGTCTTGAAATTTATACCGTTACATGTATGCAGACTAATAATCTCGACAAACCAAAGTAGTAGTAGTGAAAACCTCCTTCCTGGCATGCCATTCAAAAAACGAAGCAAGCCAGGGGATGTTGGTACATATGAATTACTACATTGATCAAAGGCATAAATCTATCCAAGTGTTTAACGAGAAAAGTTTTTGAACCGATTAGAGACATGTGGAGCCGCGCGCTGAATTAGGAAAGGATGGCGTCCCAGTCGATCTCGAGCGACGGGTACTTGCGCAGCAGGAAGCTCTCGGACTCGTCCCATGGAGCCTCCGAGAAATCGAGAAGCTGCATCTCCGGGACGGCGTCGGAGGAGTCAGTCGAGGACACCTCGCCGTCGGCCGACGACGAGGTCTCGGAGGCGGAGCAGCATCCTGGCTCGCTCTTGACGTCCGGGAAGGAGGTCGGCGCCGGAGTGGCATTGCTCTGGCTCTGGCTCTGCGGCGGCGGGTCGGCACCGTGGCTGATGGCGTGGAGCTTGGCGTCGATCGCGGCGTGGAGCGGCGGGCCGTGGTGCTCGCCGCCGCGCCTGAGGTCGGGGAAGTTGAGCCTGGCGGAGTCGCCGCGGAGCCGGAAGGCGGCGGCGTCGTAGGCCAGCGCGGCCTCCTCGGCGGTGTCGAAGGTGCCGAGCCAGAGGCGGGTGCGGTTGCGGGGCAGGCGGATCTCCGCGACCCACTTCCCCCAATGCCGCTGCCGCACGCCGCGGTACAGCTTGGTGGGCGGCCGCGCTGCCACCACGCCGTGCCGCTTCATCGGCTGCCCGACCGCCGCCATCATGGCCGCGCCCGGCGCCGCCCGGCGCGCGTGGTGCAGCTGCGACTGGAGCTGGAGGATTTGCGCGGGAGTGAGGTAGCTGGCGCCACGGAGCAGGGTCGCGCTCTGCTCCGCACCACCGGAGCCGGGGTACGGAAAGAACATGGCCGGAGCCGCGCCTTGCGCCGTCGGCGGAGCAGGCGCCTGCATTACCTGACCTCTGCTCGCCGCCATGTGGTACATCGCGGCAGGAAGTTCGGACCTGTAACTGGGCCAGTCGACCGTCGTCGCCATGCCTTGTTGGATCAAGAAACCAGAGTACACACAGACAGAGAAACAGAGGAAGGAAGCACTGACGATCTGGGAGAGGGGGGTTGAGAACAGTTGTAATTCAGAGGATGATTTTGCTGCCGAGACAAGAAGAACTGGGTGCGAGGTTGTTGTTGAGCAGCGAGAGGATGGAGTGCTGTTGATTTGGTGAGCAAGAGCAGCCATCGCCGGGCTCTTTTATAAGCAGGTTCGGGCCAACGGGGAGGAGCCAAGTGTCCATGGCGATCTCACGCACGGACAAGTTTCTCCAGGCAGGTGCCGGTGGAACGGAGGGGCACCTGGCGGCTGGTGATTGGCTGAAGGGCGGGTTTTGACCTGGTAAAGTCCAGATCTAGCTGTCACATGACTGTCAATCGAGCGAGTCAGCACCATCTACGCGGCAATTTGAGTGCTACGGGTCTCCGGTCACTCGCACATGGTTAAATTGTTGGTAGATTTTTATCCCAGCTAACTAGATCCTAAGAGCATCTCCACTCGTTGGGCGAACCCAGGCCGAAAACCGGATGGATTTTTGGCCGGACGAAACGCGTTTTGGGCCTGGGTACGCTCAGTTTACCACTCGCGTATCCATGCCGAGTTCCCAAGTTCAGCTAAATTCAGTTAAACTCGGCGAAATATAGGCGAAATTTCATAGTACATCGGATTTCATAACTAGAAAAAGGCCGCCGTGGTCGATGCCGGACGCCGCAACTACAGGCCGAGGCGGGGGTGGTTGCCGGCCTCGATGTGCGCCATGACTCCGGCGAGAGTACGCCCTAGAACGCTCCACCAGCGGCGGCGGTAAGCCGCATTGTTACGCGGCGGCGAGTTCCTCGAGGCGCCATGACTCCGTCGTGTCGGGCGAGTTCCTCGAGGCGCCTGTCGGCGAAAAACTGCCTCCAGAAGACCAGGTTGCCCTGATCCTCGGCGAGATCCGGGTCTTGCATGGCGGCGATAGCCGTCTGGATCTCTCCGGCGAGGTCCTCTCCGTCCGGCACCGGCGGAACGGGGATCCCGTCGGCGCTGAGTTTCCAGCCTACGGGGAGACGAGTGTTCGGCGGCGCCGTATAGCGCGCCTCACGGAGCAGCCGGGCTTCCCACAGCGACAACGTGCGTCGGCCCTCGGCCATGGCTTCTCGACGGAGTTGAGGAGGAAGAAAGGTACGAACGTCCGAAGTTCGCCGGAGTTGTGGTGGTGTGAGGGACTATGTAGAGAGACGGCGAGATGTACGGCTTTTATAGCCCGGAAGAATGGCGGGAGGGGTGTAGCGGCGAGGGCGGGAAAAGGAAAACGGCGGGAAGGATGGCGGTGACTCGGCTTCTGTCGCTGACAAGCTGGTCCACTCGGACAATTCACTTCGTTCGGCGTCCCCATGACGTACCCGGGATCCTGGGTTCGGCCTAGGTAGTCCGGACCAAAGTTGACCCAAATCCGGCCGAAAAGAGGTCCCTGGATACGCGACTGGACCGATTTTCGGCGTCCGAACATAAGTTCGGCGTTAGAATCGGCCTCTTGGGTAGGCGAGCGGAGATGCTCTGATATTTGAGAGGGAGGCAGACATATGGTGTATCCTGTACTGCATTTGTATATTTGAGTGGCGATACAAACAATACTGGGAGGTACTAGACATGATGATGCAAGTTGCAAGGGCCGCAACTGTATCTCTCGATTTATTCGGTGACGAAGTCGTTCTTTATGGATGATGGCATGCGGCTGATTGGACATTTTGTGGCAAATTTCTCCTCTTATCCTATCGTTTTGGAAAACTAGGGCAAACAGTGATCTTCTCTTTTTCCTTCCAGAAAGTTGTTCTTCCTTGCTCTTCCAGAAAGAAGGCATGTAGGTACAGTACATACGGTAGTGACATGAGGGTGAAATTTTAGCTAAAGAACATCTCTTAAGTTCGGGGGAAAAAACGCAAAGCGAAAATTAAAGTGTTAAAAAAAAGCAAAACAATTTTACGTGTATTATTAACCTATGAAATCTCGCCAAAAATCTTCCCATCATAGCTCATAAGTTGTAGAATATATATGATGCTACGGTTGTAGGTGGGTGATCTCGAGTCAATCCTTAAAACCCATCTAACTAGCAGGCTCCGATAATGGAGGGGCGAGAACGACGACGCGCCTGTCGTCGTCGATAGGTAATCCAGTGACCTATTTGTAACTTTTATTAATTCTAGAATTTTTTTAAAACTGCTATTGATGATTATTCACCTATCGAATGGAGTTTTCGCAAAAGGATGCTGCTAAAGGTGAAATGCTGAAAACAGAAACACAAAGGATAAGGTGGTTGGTACGATAAGGTCACTGTTCGTCTGAACCTGTCCGTCTTCTCCCTCTACAGTTACCCTTACACCGAAATGCACCCATCCATATAGTGGAAGGCACCGGAAGCCGAGTAATGACCAGACAAATAAAGGCGATCAAAACCAGATCATCCGTTCGTCCTGCTCGCTCACTGTGCGAGATCCCCCTCCCGCATCCCCTCTCTTTGGGCAATCCAACAGCGGCCCGATGGAGAAAGCGGGTTTGATAGTGGTGGTCATGGAGCTCCCTCCCTCCCGGCCTGCCTGTCACGGCGAGCTGAAGTGACAGCGACAGCGACGGCACGCGTGTTGTGGCCGCTGCGGGGGTTGTCGATGGATGGCGCTGCTGGAAGTGGGGAGGAAGCCGCTGGGGGCAGGAGGAGAAGAAACTGTCATCGGGCGCCCAGTTTGGAGGAGGGAATATCCACGTGTGTGGCTTGGCGTCCCGGAAGAACGAGTCGTTGGAAGAAAGCTTTTCTGTTGGAGATCTCCTAGGGGCGCCTAACCACGAGATCCTGTCCTGCAATTATGTGAGCGTGGATAGGAGGAAAACAAACAGCGACAGGCAAGCGTGTGCCCAAATCTGTGAGTTTGTTCGTGTTGCTGCGTGTGAAATATCTCCTAGGACGCCCGTGCAATGAATGAATTTCAAAGAAACGAAACATCACAAACCCATCATTTCCATCAAACCAAAATCACTCAGAGCATCTCCATCGACGCCCTCCAAGGGGTGGCCGGCAAGCGCGCCAACAATTAGTTTAGACTGCGTTTGGATGTTTGCATTGGGGCTTGGTATTGGACATTGGCATTGTCTAGGCCCGAATATCTCAAATACTAGGTGTTTGGATGGCTTAGGTATTCATGCTAGGCATTCGGGCCAAATATTGAGGGGAGTTCTTTTTGCCTGGGCAGCCCACTTTCGAATGAACGAGTCTGAAGCTCTACATCATGAGGTATTCGGCCCGAAACGTTTTTCTCTCGCCCCTTCGTTCTATCTTGCTCGCTCGTAGGTACGCGACCGCCACCGTCGCTCACAGGGTCCACGACCGCCGCACCTCTCCTCCATCCTCCTCTCCGACCGCCAGCGCCTCCTCCATCCTCCTCTCCGGCCGCCGCCGCCGCCTCCATCCTCCTCTCTGGACGCCGCCGCTCCCACCTCTTCCGCTCACCCGGATGCCGCCACCTCCATCCTCCTCTCCGGCTGTCGCCGCTCCCACCAATTTCGCTCACCCGGACGCCGCCTCCGTCCTCCTCCAGCGAGGGAGATCTGTAGGAAGCCCCCCGCCCCTCTTCTCCTCGACCTCCAGGGAGGCAGGGAGGCCCCGCCCTCCGTCCCCACCATGGCGCGGAGGCCCTCCGCCTCGACTCTCTCCCGTCCGACCCCTTCGCTTGGCAAGGATTCATCCCGCCCACGCCCTCCTCCTCCGTCGATCTGATCGTTTTTGTCTGTACCAATTATTTTTGGGACGCCCATGCTAGTACAAATGCAATTCATCACTTGACCATCCAAACACGATTTGATATTCAACCTTAGTATCAATTCCTGGCACCAAATACCTAAACACCCAAACAGAAATATTGATATTCAATCTCAATGCGAATATGCCAAGATTTTGATATTGGAACGAATGCAATGCCAAGCCTGTGAATACATACATCCAAACGGAGGGATATTGTCCAGACTAGGGTTGCCCCTCCCCCCCGGACACCCAACGATCAATCCCCAATTATCAAAACGTCCAAATTCGAAACCACTCAAGCAAAAGATCCATAATTCACGATCACACGCCGATCAAATAGTTCGTAATTCATCCTACAGCCACCATAACCAAAAACGCCAAAGTCCGTTGGCGGCATCATATGTACAAACCAAGCAATAAAAAAAATACGGTCTCGTCCTCCATCGCCACCGGTGTTGGTTGTGCCGACGATGCTCGTACTCACACTCATCTTCCTCGCCATTCTTGCCCCCGGCGTAGTAACCGCCCTTGCCACGGATCAGGGCATTCATGGCGCTCGCGGCTTGGCTCTCATCCATTTCGTCGACCACCTCATGGGCAGAATGACTCTGCCCGCCGAACAGATTTCGGCCAGACTAGGAGGTCTCTACGTCGCCCATGTCGAATGAAAGTGTCCCCTGCGCATGGCCGGCGAACCATCGTGGGCGGCTTGGTTGAGGTCGATGTTGGCATGGGCGTCGTTGTGGCCGATGATGGGCGAGAACACTCCTCTGCCGCCGTCCGGATGGTCGAGCTCGTTCTCGCTAATCTCGGGAGAAAAATACCGAGATTAGGGACGAGGCAGTAGCCCAAGGTTACCGCTTTCCTCAAAGTAGCTGGGCGACGACGACAAGGTATTGCGGCGGGCGTTGCTGCTCCCTTGCATGCCGTCGGCTTGACTTTGGATGTATGCTATCACTGAATCCTCCTACACCACCGCCTTCTTCCTCTCCAGGGCGAGGCTGCGGCGGCCGTTGTGGTAGGCGGTGAGTACCTCCCTCGAATCCAAGATCTTCTGCCACTCTGTCGCCGGCGTGTCGTCCAGCTTCATGGTGAGATGCTTCTTGCACAGCTTCTGAAGCCGCGGCATCGCGCCAACGATGGCGACCACACGGGGAGCGACGACTGCAGCGACAGTGAGAGGCTAGAACGGGCGAGAAGAAGGAGCGACCGCGCGGGAGCAGGAGGGAGAAAATGAAATTGGGATATAGTGAACGGTTTGTGTGGCTGACAAAGGGGGCCGATACTGTCAGCCTCGGCCTAGCCCCTGATTGCCGGGGGCGGCAAGGGGTGACACGCAGATTGGTGGGCCGCCTAATCTTCCTTACCACCGGTGCCGGCCAAATTTTGGCCCCCACCCCAGTTGGAGGGGTTGGGGCGCGGGTGAAGATGCTCTTAGGCCAATAAGAAAATAACAAGTTCGAGGCCAATTCCTAGTTACAAAACCTATATAGCGTCAATGGCAGGTGACATCTAATTAATGGTGGCTTTCCATTAGCATCAGGTAAAGCTCACGATCTTAGACCAGCTTAGTAGTAGTAGTAGGCCCAGAAAGCAAACTGACCATCAATCATCATCTCACGCCAAGAGAAAACAAAAACAAAAACCCAAAGCGGAAAGGCGAAACGAGAGGCAGGCAATACTTGTCATGTCAGGCTAGTGCAGTAGTGCTCCGTTGGCACATCAGCATAACATCACACGATCGAGTGGGAGATAATGTTTCTAAACTGGGAGTAGAAAATAAATACATGTAGCCAGGTGATAATGTTATGAAACGAACTGGTGGCTGCGGTTCCACGCCGAGACGCACAAGGGATTAGTGGCCGCCAGGGCTCGGGAGGCCAAAAGAATTAAGCCCTAATGACGCGGCTCGACGGATTTGGTATCAGGGCTAATCATGGAGAGCACGAAATCGTTAGGTCTTAATGCCCTTTCAGGAAACATAGTGACGAATTTGGTGATGACATGAGCCTTATCAACCGCTCAACGATATAGGCCAAACCGGTAGTAGATTAAAAAGAGATTTCTTTTTAGTGCCGAATTGATGAAAGGATTGGGTAGAAAATAGGTACTACCACAATGTGACAATAGGTTTCATCATATTGCAGATTACTTTGCTGCCGCGCCACAACAGGGTTAGCCTGGTCCTATATATGATCAGTCAGAGAGCTGAAAGCGACAGCAAACTATAACAAGGTAAGAACACATTCTGTTTTAGGTTCAACTTATTATATATGGATTAAGCATAACTAAATACAAGGATCCTGTTTCAGGACTGATTGTTTCAAAACTAATAAAATGAACATGTATGAGCAAATGTGCAACCAGAAGTCCTCTGTTAGTTGCCTCTTTTGATCTTTTCTCTTATCTCTTCTCATTGAAAACTCACTTCCTTTTTTATTTATGGTCAAGGCTTTCTATCTCAAAACCATCAAATATGAAACCAAAAATTAAGGGCAAGAAACTCTAAGGGTTCCATAAAGAACAGGGCACATCAAATTATCATGAATACTACATGTTCACTTTTTCCTCGGGAAATAAGGGAACATGAAGATCAGAGCACATCATATAAAGTCTGCGCAATGGGTATGCATCATGCAGAAATGGATGTCTATTATTGGTTAGCTTTTTTTATGGGAGGCCAACTTAATGTTGCATATAACGAGACTTCAGTTATTCACAGAGCTAGGTCGTCATTACATTACTTGGATGGTAGCTAAGTTCTACTTATGTAATTTATTTGGCCAGTTCAACTAATCAGTAAATGAACCTAATATTCGTGAGGAAATGTCATGTGAAGTTCCAGGAAATTATACAAGCAAAGCATATAGTCGCATGTGGTAGCCTGAAAGCACATAAAAGACCAAATTTTGCAAAGAGAGTTTCTATGTCAATGACAGCACTAACTAATGATCAGGATATTCCTCATTCCAAAGTGTATACAAAATGGATATGGTTTGGAAAATAAAACAGAGATAGGAGAGTAGTTGATATGGTCTTCATTCATATGCTTATGGATAAGACATGTGATATGCTCATTAAAGAAACTGTTGCATACTTGCATGCTCTAACTTGTGCAGCATTTGAGTGGTGTAGTTAATTGCCATCAGTAATAGAAAATCTTCATTACAGTATCAATGACCCATTCAAAATCTACTCTATTTTCAGCAACGTCATAAGCTAAGGAACAAATAAAAACTAGCTCTGATGGGCTGTAAAAAGAAAAGAGTAGAACATGGGAATTGAGTTGGGCAACACATTCTGAACAAGGATACATTATTGGAGATGGTCATGTAGTTGTTGTTATGCCTTTATTGCACTGCAGGCAAGCTTTGACCTTACCTCTTCAAGCTCAACAGCTTCCATGTCATCATAACTTAACCATGAAGTCAAGCATAGATTAACAACATCCGTACCACTATCAAATGGTGCAGAGCCATCAAAACTGACAAGTTGTCCAAACTTTAGTATCTTCCCAAGATTGGCAGCAGATGGTGCCTCTGCAAACTTCAGTAAGATGTCTTTCATTGCAGTACACCAGATAGGCCGAGCCATCTCCAAGAAGGAGGACAAAGTTGTAATAGCAAGCTTAACTGCTCCAACATCAGACTCATCTTTTGTGCCTTTTCCATGAAAATCTGAACCTCCAAGCTTCAGAAGTCCATACTTCTCAGCTAATTCACTAAACCCTGTATAATCAATGCCAACAAATAAGTCTTTAGTACATGATATGGTGGGTGTTTTGAATCACTTATCTATGCAGTACAAGAGGCGTACCATCAACCTTTCCATCACTTCTGTAAACCTCCATAGCATCAAGACCAGCACTTTTCAGGGACCTAATGACTGCATCTGGATTTTTCAATGACCATGGGTGGGCTAATGCTGATATACCCCCAGTACGACTAATCATCTGCACCACAGTCTCAATAAATGGCTCACTGCCTCTGCAGAAAATGCATGCATAGTAAAGTTATCACCCAAGCATTTTACATGAAATACTCAATAAGATGAAGTGTGCCTTTCATGACTTACGTGGCATATGCAGGGCCATCATTACCAAGATACTTGTTAAATGCTTCCCTGACATTATCTACATAACCTGCTTCAACCAAAGCCCTTGCAATATGGAGTCGACCAGGTGCCACTCCCTCACCAGCAATTTTCGTTACATGCTCCCACTTTATTGGCACTTTCAGCGTATTTAGCTTTGCCAGCATATTCTTTGCCCGTAGGAATCGTCCGTCTCTAATGTTCAAGAGCATGTTGTCCAACTCATCAAACCTTGATGGGCCACACATACCATAGTATGCAAGAATATGAACAGGTTCACCGGAACCAGGAATTTGCCTATTAGAGAATGAGTTTCAGGAAATTTATAAGATCCGGAAAGGGAAAAAGGAAACACATGCACCATTAACAGAAAAAGAAGGTAAAATAGATTGTTATTTCTTAATAAAAATGACTTATACAATATCAGACTATGATTTGATTACTGACCAGCAGTTATATAAATACGAACGAATATATGAAAGGAGCAAAGTGTTCTTAAGAGGATCATTTAGGAGGAGATTATTTTGATCTTTACAAACAACAATAATCCGGATAAGCATTCTCTCCAGATAAAGTAGTAAACGGTTGCTAATACTAAATGATTTAAGTCATATATTTCATCTGAAATGAGGCCTTATATTGCAGTAAGTGTACCAGCTGGTCAGCAGATTTATCAGGCTCTAGATTTGTGGCTTTGATGGCTGACCGTAAACACCAATAGAACCCTCCAATACAGGAAAAAGGTAGCTACGACTTGGATAAGCATAGTTCTAACTGACGAGGGTATGCATGCAATATGATACTGCTTTGCCAAAGTGCATTGTATTGGTCATTTTCACCTTGAATATGAGAAATATCTTTGTAAGCAAAGTAAAAAGGATTTACCGTGGAGAATGTATTGCACTGATTTCTACTCCAGGAATTATTCTCATGCCAAATTTATGAGCTGCTGACATAGCTTCCGGTATACCAGCCATTGTATCATGATCTGTCAGGGAGAGAACCTTCACCTGTATAATTACATAAGTAATTTAATCATATTCATATTTTACCATTCAAAACTGTGACACGCCATATAACGTTTAAACTGGCAGACATTCGTATCAGAAACATTGTGGAAACAAGATAAAACACACCCGCAAATGACCAATGAGAAGGAAAAAATGCGCTTAACTATTTGATTTTCGTCTTGCTAAGAAATAAAAAAGAACAGGCAAGCAATGCACAGTCAGAACTACCAAAGGCAATCTGCACATGACCAGTTAATTTTACTTTGACGGTGGCTATGTGCCCATGGCGCAGAATCTGCGAGTGTTCTCCCTCTGTTATCTTTTCTTTTAATGTATAACACAGCTATTGAAGGGGTGGTTTTTAAATCCTTGAAAGAAAACACAGAACTTCTCTGTGATGCTCCAGTACAACATTTTTATCAGTATTAACAATTTAACAAAACACACCTATATGGCTACTACTAACCGAAAAATCAAAACCAATAGGCACGTTACCTAGTGACATAGTGATACATAGGGCAAAAGATTAAAACGTAATGCTTGGATTTGCTCAATAGCTGAAGATGTACAATGGGATAATTCGGGGGAGAACCCATACGGCACAGCACAAAAACCGCTTGCCATACCTGGGAAGCATTTCCTCAAACACCTAATGCGCAAGCAGAGAGGTCATAGACATACTTACCCCGTTGCGGTGGGCGCGCTCGACGAGAGCGGAGGGGGACAGGAAACCGTCGCTATGTTTGGAGTGGGAGTGAAGCTCAAACAGCACGTTGCCTCCACCGCCACAGGCCATGCGCGCGGCCTGGGGCGGCAGGAAGCTGTTCCCAGCATCGGCCGTCGAGGGCTCCGGAGGGGGCGCAGGGTGCGCCCACGCACGGACGTACTCAAGGGCCAGGGCCTGGTCGGCGCAGGGCCTCGCCTTCTTCTTGCCCCTGCTCGGCTTCGCCCTCTTCTTGCTTCCCATGGCAGGGTTTGAGAGATGGCAGTGGCGCCGGCGGGTTTGGCCGTGTTGGGACAAGTCTGTTTTGCTCGCCTCGCTGCTATGCCGCTTCGGATTGACCGCTTCTCAACTTGCAAATGTGGGGGCAATTTAATCCGGAGTTAAATCTTGCTTACCAAAGTCAATACTTGTATAACGGGAATATAAATTTACGGTGACTAAAGATGCATCAGAGCGTTATACACGGTCACCGCTCATGCCATAGAGGTGTATTTGATGACGTGGCGCTGGGTGGGACATACCGTCAGGTAACTTAAAGGATAGGCAGGAATACCCAGCTATAGGAGAGTCTTTTTGCAAAAAATGTTATCCACTTCCCCTGCTTCTCGCGCAATCCCCTTGTGTCGAGCCAGCGCCGCCGCACTTCGGCGAGCTCTACCTCAACCTCCTCCTCTGGTCCCCCCTACTTCGCCACGCTTCCCTGCACCTCCTTGCGCCCCACAACTAGCCCTAGCCTCGCCTTGGCTTGGTCGCGGGCTCCTCTGCCCCTGTTGTCCCCTCTTGCTCATCCGTTGTGTGCCTCGACAGCTCCCCTTCTCTTCCCGTGCGCTCCCGCGTCGTGTGTCGTCGCCTCCGCAAAAGCTCGCAGGCCGCCGATGGCCAACACGCGAGCAAGTGAGGTAAGCGCAGACGACGTACATCCTGCTGGGCTGCTCGATGCTGGCAAAGGGTCGACGTAAGCTAGAGCAAGAAGACGCAAGTAGTAGAGGATGAGAGTGTGAACGAGGTTGCTGTCAATCTAGCCGCCTTCGTTGGGAGCAGCACTGGCCTCGGGCGCCATAACCACTATCACTGGTAGAAGCTCCACGACCATGTCACTGCTGTTACGATTCAGTACCGGACTTGACTAATTCAATTCGCGTCTTGGCATAATCAGGTTCAGATCATCACTGAGCTTGGTGTGGTTCCAAGTGCCTTGGACCCACTAGAGATATTATGCGACAACACTTGTGCCATAGCACTGGCTAAGGAACCAAGATATCATCCAAAGACCAAGCACATCAACCGCCGTTTTCATATAATTCGAGATTATATAGCAGATGGAGATCTGAAGATTAGCAAAGTACATACGGATTTGAATGTCGCAGATCCGTTGACTAAACCTCTTCCACGAGCAAAACATGATCAGCACCTCAATGCCATGGGTGTTAGATTGTTGCCATATGTAAACTAGATTATTGACTCTAGTGCAAGTGGGAGACTATTGGAATTATGCCCTAGAGGCAATAATAAAGATGTTATTATTATAATTCTTGTTCATGATAATTTTTATATTCCATGCTAGAATTGTATTAAGCGGAAACTTTGATACTTGTGTGGTTTATGAACAACACCGTGTCCCTAGTATGCCTCTATGGACTAGCTCATTGATTAATGATGGTTAAGGTTTCCTAACCAAAGACATGAGTTGTCGATTAATAATGAGATCATGTCATTAGGAGAATGATGTGATGGACAGACCCAAATTAAGCAGAGCAATTAGATCGTGTCATCATGTTCATCTTTGCGAAGCTTTTTCTTATGTCAAGTATTGTATTCCTTAGACCATGAGATAATACAACTCCCTAGTATCGAAAGAAAGCTTTGAGGTCATCAAACATCATCCTATGTGAGGGTGATCATAAAGGTGTCTCTCAGGTGATCGGAAAGTACTCGTTGGGTTGTATGTACCGAGATGGAATTTGTCCCTCCCGAGTCGGAGAGATATACTTCGGGCCCACTCGGTAATTGATATCAACACCGCTTGCAAGCACGTGGTTAAGGAGTTGATCACAAAGTGATATCGGATTACGGAACGAGTAAAGTACTTGCTGTGAACGAGATTGAACTAGGTATACCGATACCAACGATCGAATCTCGGGCAAGTAAAATATCGCGTGACGAAGGGAATACATATATGGGATTAATTGAATCCTGGCATCGTGGTTCATCCGATATGATCATCGATGAATATGTGGGAGTCAATATGGGTTTCTAGATCCCGCTGATTATTGATAGAAGATCATGTCTGCGTATTCTCGAACCCGTAGGGTCACACACTTAATGCGCCTCGACGCTAGGATAGAATGGATAATTGGTTTATGAGTTTTTGTTCGGAGTCTCGGATGAGATCCAGGACATCACGAGAGGTTTCGGAATGTTCCGAAGAATAAGATTCATATAAAGGAAAGCAGTTTTTGGATTTCGGAATCGTTTCGGAGTATTCGGTATTGTACCAGAAGGTTCTAGAAGCTTCCGGAGTGGGACCAACGTGGCCCCACTTGTCAGAGGGGTGCGTGGGCGTACGAGGGAGTGCCCTAGCCGCTTTGGGCCAGGGGCACAAGGCCCCATAGGCCCAGTCGGACAAACCCTAGGGAACCCTTATAGAAGGAGGGGGAAAACTTGCCCCCACTCCACCCTTGGGGTCGCCGCCCTAGGGCTTGGAGGAAGGGCCAAGGGGGCCGACCAGCCCCTATATAAGGAGGGCAGGGTGCAGCCTCCCCCCTACACCTCCTCAACCCTAGCCGCCAACTGCTTCCCTCCTCCTCTCTCTCTCCCGACTGCGCGTAGGCGAAGCCCTGCTACAGAAATTATCCACCATTAGCACCACGCCGTCGTGATGCATATCCAATCTCTCTCTCCACCCCACTTGATGGAACAAGGAAGGAGGAGATGTCGCGGCACTGTACGTGTGCATCTCTCAGAGGCGTCGTCACTTGCGGCGTTGGCTCGGATCGGATCGCGAGGAGGAGAAGGCTAGTTCGACTACATCACCCATGTTCTGTTGAACGTTTTCGTTGTGCGATTTCTTCAAGGGTATGAAGATATCATCTATCTATCTCGTTGATTGCATCTCCTAGATTAGATCTTGGCTCTCTCGTTCGCATCCGTAGAAAATTTTAGATTTACTATGCCGCGAAACCATTCAGTGGTATCAGAGCTAGATCTATGCGTAGATGTGTTTCACGAGTAGAACGCAACATGCTTGTTGCGGACGTTGATGTTTTCTGTTGCAAGCCTCTTGTTGTGTACTTCTTATGACGTGGGATAGTGAGATCGAAGTGGTCCAGGCCAACTTTACGCGACCTCGTTCGCGAGACCGGCTCCGCACTTGACATGTGGCTTGTTCCATACATGCGGCTGGTGGATGCCAGTTTCTCTCACTATAGTTGTCATGAGATTTACACCGGATGTTCGCAACCATAATATCACCATTGTGGCTTTCCATAGGTAAGAATTGTTCTTAGCTTGTTACTCCCATAAGCCACGTAAAACATGCAACAACAAAGTAGAGGCGTCTAACTTGTTCTTGCAGGGAGTGTTTTGTGATATGGTATGGTCCAAGATGTGATGTGTATGTTGTATGCAATGATCATGTTTTGTAATATTTCACGACTTGTATGTCGATGAGTACACAATCGGCAGGAGCCATATGGTTGTCTTTATAATTGTGTATGACCTGTGTGTCAACTTCTTATACGCCATGTAATAGCTTCACCTTATCGCTAAGTAGTTAGCAATAGTTGTAGTTTCTATTCGTGGTGGAGGCAATCATGGTGGAGTGATGGAGATCATGCGGGCGCGCACAAGATGGAGATCATTGCGCGAAGATTGGCTATACCATGTCACATAAAATTATATGCATGTGATGTTTATCCTTTTATGTATCTTACTATGCTTAGATCGCGACGGTAGCATTATAAGATGATTCCTCACTTAAAGATCAAGATAAAACAATGTTCTCCCCATGTATGCACCGTTGCGAAAGTTCGTCGTGTTCAAGCACCTCGTGATGATCGGGTGCTATAAACTCTACGTTCACATACAACGGGTGCAAGCCAGTTTTGCACACGCGGAAATACTTGGGTTTGACTTGACGAGCCTAGCATGTACAGACATGGCTTCGGAACACGAACCGAAAGGTTAAGCATGAGTCATATGAATGATATGATCGACACTTTGTTGTCCACCATTGAAACCACATCTCTTCTCGTGAAGATCGGATTAGGTGTTGTGAATTTGGATCGTGTTCACTAAACAACTTGAGGGATGTTGAATTTAGTGGGAGTTCATCTATAATTTGATTAAGTTGAACTAGTTATCATGAACATAGTCTAAGTTGTATTTGCAAATTTTGTAGATCAAATGTGTAAGTCCAACTTCAACTTCAACGTTTTTGCTAAGAAAGAAAAGCTTAAGAATAATGGGTCTAACTTCACCAACTGGTTCCGCAATATGAGAATCATTCTCGCTGGCGGACAAAAGGACTTTGTCCTTGAGAAAGCGCTAGGTGACGCCCCTGCTATTGATGCGCCAACTAATGAAAAAGCTGTTTATCAGTCGCGCAAAGATGATTATGGAGTGATTAAGAGTACCATGTTGTTTGCTATGGAACCGGACCTTCAAAATTGTTTTGAGGAGTTCGCCGGGCCCTTTGAGATACTTGAGGAACTGAAACCCATGTTTTAGACTCAGGCCCGTTCTGAGAGATATGAGATCTCTGAGAAGTTCTTTAACTGTAAGATGGAGGAAGGGAGTTCCGTTAGTGAGCACGCCATTAAGATGTCGGGCTACACTCAACGTCTTGAGCAACTGGACTGCAATATTCCAGAAGAGCTCAAGATTGAAAGAGTTCTGCAATCACTCCCTCCTAGCTACAAAGGTTTTGTAGTTACTCACAATCAGATTGGTTCCACTGATACGATCACTGAGCTCTTCGCTAAGCTGAAAGCTGCGGAGGTGGATATCAAGAAAGATAATCATGTGTTGATGGTCAACAAGACCCCTAGCTTCAAGAAAGGTAAGGGTGCAAAGAATTCCTTCAAGAAAGGCAGCGGCAAGCGTGTTGCCCCTGCTGAGAAGAAGCTCAAGTATGGCCCTAAGACGGACACTAAGTGCTTCTATTGCAAGGACAAGGGTCACTGGAAGCGCAACTTTCCGTAGTACTTAGCGGACAAGAAGGCTGGCACCATTAAAGGTATATTTGATATACATGTTATTGATGTGTACCTTACTAGCGCTCGTTGTAGTGCCTGGGTATTTGATACTGGTTCAGTTGCTAATATTTGTAACTCGAAACAGGATCTACGGAATAGACGGCGGCTAGCAAGGGATGAGGTGACGATGCGCGTTGGCAATGGATCAAAAGTTGATGTGATGGCCGTCGGTGTTGGGAATATGCCCTAGAGGCAATCATGTATGATGAGATTTCCCATTGTATTCATAAAGATATTAAGTAGTCCTTGTATAAACATCTGATGTGTATCATTGAATATTTGATTCGGTTGTGGAACTAAGCATTCATGTTGTTTGTACTAAATATCCTTGGTCATCGAAGTTGTGCTGGACACACAACTTAGACCAATGTGAAAGTTGGCTTGATGACTCGGTTCCACTTGTCATGAGCATGGAGATGCTATTCCAACTTACACAGATTTGGCTAAAGAGTTCAGCGAGTCGGATTGACCCATATTGAGGTACAACGAACAAGTTGTCATTTGTATATCTCAATCAATGTAATCCTTAGACCTGAGGTTGCTGCATAGTCCGAGTTGAGGATCACCGACTTAGATTCTTTCAAACGCTGATCCGTAACTGGGCAGTTATAAAGGCAGGGTTTGGATCGACTGAGAATCAAGTTGCGTGATGTGAATAACCAAGATGGGATTTTGCCCCTCCACTCGGAGAGATATTCTCTGGGCCCTCTCGTGAGATATGATTCGGAAAGCATGACCATGCACGACTCGGTTAAGTGTTAACCGAGGCGATTGACTAAGAGTTAGTCGGGTGAATCACTTATCTTGGATCGAGAAGAGAGTCGGAGTATTTAAGGGATGACAATTATTCGCCTATAGTCTGACAAGGTATATCGTGAGGCAAAAGGGACTCGGACGTAAGTCGCATTGGAAAGGCAAGTCGTCATGACTCTTTGGTACTTGAGAGTCGGCACGTTCTGCTAGGAGCCGCTACCGACTGATCGATTGAGAGTCGGACTCCAATCGTGTCCAAGTAGCCATGAGCCTGCGGGGTCACACACTTAAGAGCGGGAGCATGTTCGGATTGGATCTGAACCTGTAATCTGGTTGGGTTGGACCTAAACCGGATTAGGACTGAGTTAGTGAGTTGGACTCACGGTGACTAGTGTTATATGGGCTTTAGTGAATGGGTCGCGTGAGCAGAGCCCACGTTCACTCCCTATATATAGTGGAGCACCGTAACCCAGAAATGTTAATCGTTGTTCGGTTAGATCATTCCATGTGTTGGAAACCCTAGCTCCACAACAGTCCTACCGTCGATACGAACCTAGCAGTTAGTCGTCGGTGCTCCTCCTTGTACGTGTGGATACCAGCAAAGGTGTTGTGCGATCAGCACGAGGACGATCGGATCGTGAGGACTGCACTGCATCAACTGACGCGTGCTTCATCAGTAATCCGCAACTGCGCGTCTAGTGGTAAAACTCGTGGCCTTCTACCTCAGCTAGATCTTGGGATCACCATGTTAGAGGGGAAATTTTTGTTTTATCTCCGCGTGGCCCAACAGTGGTATCAGAGCGATAGCTTCTGGTTTTAGGCTCGAGATCTCGCATATATGATATGCGGTTGGCTGTAGATGAGATCTATGTGCTGTTTGGTGGTCGATCTATGAGATAGATCGGTTTTGTACGAAGTTGATTGGATCAATTGTACTCGGGGAATGGTAGATATGATTTCCGTGATCATACTGCTGAGGTCGTGGAACGACATACCCCTACCGGTCAGCTTCCGCCCTATCGTAGCGCCTTAGATGTCGTTGCGAGTTTCACAACGCCGGTAGATATTGTATCTATGCATAACTTGTTTTTGCAGGAAGTTGTGAATGGTATGGTTCATGTGCATGTGATGTATGTGTCTAATCCATACGTGATCTGCGAATCACGGTTTTTTGTCAGCCGGCTGGAGCCTAGGTGCTGTCATTTTATTGTATAACGACCTGCTTGTCGGATTATCTATGTAATTTACTTTACTAAGCTAGTGTAGCTGTTTGGAGAACCCGGAAGGCATGCAAGGCGTTGTACATGTCGGAGACATGGAGTAAGACGACAAGTGACAAGAGTTGGCACGAGTCGGATTACAGGCTTTGTGGAGATGGAGATCGCCATGAAGAGAGCCATACCATTTCACATTATAATTGCTTTATTTTGTGTTATTGTTATGTCTCTGTTTTACCTCTATTAGATAGTCGGTAAAATTTAATCCCTCAAAGAAGGTCTAGTCGGTTTTCCCGCCAGTGTTTGCACCATCACAAGTCGGACATGTTTGGTAGTAGGCTCATAATATTGAGGTGCTGCCAATTCTTTCCGACTAGGTGGGTTCGAGTCGGACTCTTACTGCGGAAACACTCGGTAAGCTAGACGGGTCTATCACAACGGTTGTGGGGCTCGGGGAAAAGTCGGATGGGAGCCGGGGCATGTGATGCCACCCGTCCAACAAGAGTCGCATGAGATGCGATTGACAAGGAGTTGTCTACCTAGATCACTTGGCGTCTAGCGGTGATGCTAAAGCTCACTAGCCGACTTTCTTATTTAGGATCCTGAATCACTAAGCAACCATCGGAGGGGTGTTGGTTCTAGTGGGAGCATAAAATATTGAAATGTTTAATATGCTTGCTCTTTTATGAATACATGTCTTAAGTGTTTTGCTTCTGTTGTAGATCATGGCACCAAGTAGCAGTCACTCTCAGATATCCGGTTTTGCGTTGAGAACTATCCTTGAGAAAGATAAACTGAACGACACTAATTTTACCAACTGGTATCGAAATCTGAGAATTGTTCTCAAACAAGAAAAGAAGGATCATGTCCTAGACAACCCACTTCTAGATGAGCCGAATGAGAATGCGACTGTCGCTGCCACCAATGCCTACCATCAGGCTAAGGATGAGTCCACGGATATTAGTTGTCTTATGCTTTCTCACATGGAACCGTACTTGCAAAAACAGTTCGAGCATGTTGAGGCCTACGATATGATCGAAAGCCTCAAAAATATGTTCCAGGCTCAGGCGAAGACTGAGAGGTATCCAGTCTCTCAGGCTTTGCTGAGTTGCAAGCTTAAGGATGGTGATCCACTGAGTCCGCATGTGATCAAAATGGTTGGTTACGTGCAGTCTCTGGAGAGGCTTGGCTACCCCATTAGCGAAGAGTTCGCTACAGATATAATTCTGAACTCTCTTCCTAGTGCATATGGGCAGTTCATTTCGAACTACCACGTGCATGGTATGGATAAGAATCTCACTGAATTACATGGGATGCTAAAGCAGGCAGAGGCGGATCTCAAGAAGGGCGCCAATCAAGTGTTGATGGTGCAGAATAAGGCTAAGTTCAAGAAGAGTTCTTGGACTAAGAAGAAGGCTAAGTCAGGAGGAAAGTAGGCCCAGGACCCGGTCCTAAGCGCTTCCTCAGGGACTAAACCATCTCCTTCAGCCGGATCCACTTGCTTCTACTGCAAGGCGGATGGCCACTGGAAGAGGAACTGCAGCAAGTACTTGTCCGACAAAGCCAAGAGTGTAGGTATGACTTCCGACTCAGGTACACTTGTTTGCAATGTTATAGACATATATCTTGCTGATGCACCTAATAGTTCTTGGGTATATGATACCGGACCAGTTATTCACATCTGCAACTCGTTGTAGGAACTGGTAAGAACTAGGAGCGTAGCAAGAGGCGAGGTTGATATTCGAGTCGGCAACAAAGCAAGAGTTGTTGCGTTGGAAGTCGGCACGATGCAACTTCATTTACCTTCCGGATTCATTATGGAACTGAATAATTGTTATTATATTCCAGTGCTCAGTCGAAACATCATTTCTGCTTCATGTTTGATGAGGCAAGGCTATGAGTCGAATATCAAGAATAATGGTTGTTCTTTGTATTTGAATGATATGTTTCACGGCTTTGCACCCGTCCAGGACGGGTTATTTATTTTGAATCTTGATGGTGAGTCAGTTGATAACATAAATGTTAAAAGGTTGAAACCAAATGATCTGAATATGACTTACTTTTGGCACTGTCGGCTTGGTCATATAAGTTGGAAACGCATGAAGAAGCTCCATGATGATGGACTCCTAACTTCGTTTGACTTGGAGTCGTTCGAGACATGCGAATCTTGCCTACTCGGCAAAATGACCAAGACACCTTTTGCAAAGAGTTGCGAAAGGGCGTCTAACTTGTTGGGACTAGTACATAGTGATGTATGTGGACCAATGAGCACGATAGCCAGGGGTGGTTATGAGTACTTCATTACCTTCACTAATGATTTGAGTAGGTATGTATATATCTACTTGATGAAACATAAGTCGGAAGCCTTTGAAAATTTCAAAGAATTCCAGAATGAAGCACAGAATCAACTCGGCAAGAAAATAAAGTTTCTTCGGTCAAACCGAGGAGGCGAGTACATGAGCCATGAGTTTGATGACCATCTGAAAAGTTGTGGAATAGTTCCTCAACTTAATCCGCCAGGAACGCCACAAAGGAATGGTGTTTCGGAAAGGCGGAATCGGACCTTGTTGGACATGGTACGATCAATGATGAGTCGGACATATCTATCTTTATCATTTTGGGGTTATTGTCTAGAAACAGCGGCGTTCACACTAAACAGAGTACCATCAAAGTCCGTAGAGAAGACACCGCATGAGATGTGGACAGGCAAAAAGCCGAGTTTGTCTTTTCTTAAGATTTGGGGTTGTGAAGCATTTGTCAAGCGACTTCAGTCGGACAAGCTTACAGCCAAGTCGGAAAAGTGTATTTTCGTGGGGTATCCGAGGGAAACCTTGGGTTACTACTTCTACAACCGAGAAGAGGGCATAGTGTTTGTCGCTCGGAACGGTGTCTTCCTCGAGAAAAAGTTTCTCAGTCGGGGAGTAAGTGGGAGCACGGTGCAGCTCGAAGAAATTCAAGAGGAACCGGCTAGTGGCGAGTCGGAAACAACCTTGGAGGTTGAGCCGGTCGTGGTAGCTGATCCGGCAGCAGCACCTGTACTACGAAGATCGGCGAGATTACGAAGTGTTCGTGATGTGTTACTGTTAGATAGTGATGAGCCGGAAAATTATTCAGAAGCGATGGTGGGATCTTATTCCGAGTCATGGCTTGGAGCCATGAGATCCGAGTTAAATTCCATGGATGAAAATCAAGTTTGGAACTTGGTTGATCTGCCAGACGGTGCAAGACCCGTCGAGTGCAAATGGGTCTTTAAGAAGAAAACTGATATGTATGGAAATGCTTCAATCTATAAAGCACGTCTTGTCGCGAAGGGGTTCCGACAAGTTCAAGGAGTTGATTACGACGAGACCTTCTCGCCCGTAGCGATGCTTAAATCAGTTCGGATCATGTTAGCTATAGCAGCCTATTTCGACTATGAGATATGGCAGATGGATGTCAAAACGGCTTTCCTTAACAGAAATTTAACCGAGGACGTGTATATGATACAGCCCGAGGGTTTTGTCGATCCGGCTAATGCTGACAAAGTATGTAAACTTCAGAAATCCCTTTATGGGTTGAAGCAAGCATCTCAGAGTTGGAATATTCGCTTTGATGAGGTAGTCAAATCGTTTGGCTTCATCAAGAGTGATCATGATTCTTGCAAGAAGTTTAGTGGGAGCAAAGTAAACTTTCTAATCTTATATGTGGATGACATATTACTGATTGGAAATGATGTCTAGATGTTGCAAGAAACCAAGGAATCATTGCAAAGGAGTTTCTCAATGAAAGACTTGGGTGAGGCAACATACATCCTCGGAATCCGGATCTATAGAGATAGATCAAGGAGGATCATTGGATTGAGTCAGAGTACTTATTTGGACAAAGTGTTGAAGAAGTTCAACATGGAATCGTCTAATAAGGGGTTCTTACCGATGTCCCATGCTGTAAAACTTAGCAAGACTCAGTGTCCTTCGACAACTGATGAGCGAAGTCGGATGAGTGCGATTCCATATGCTTCTGCAGTCGGATCCAACATGTATGCCATGATTTGTACTAGGCCGGATGTTTCCTATGCTCTAAGTGTTGTGAGCAGATACCAGGCTGATCCTGGAGAAATCCACTGGACAGCGGCTAAAAATATCCTAAAGTACTTGAGAAGGACTAAGGATATGTTTTTGGTTTATGGTGGTGAAGATGAACTCAGTGTAAAGGGTTACACGGATGCGAGTTATCTTACCGACTCTGATGATTCTCGTTCGCAATCCGGATACGTGTTTATTATAAACGGAGGTGTTGTGAGCTGGAAGAGTTCCAAGCAAGAGACTGTGTCTACGTCTACAACAGAGGCTGAGTATATTGCCGCCTCGGAGGCAGCAAAGGAAGTTGTTTGGATGAGGAATTTCCTCATGGATCTTGGTGTGGTTCAGGGCTCATCCAATCCGTTAGACGTGTATTGTGACAACAATGGTGCTATTGCACAAGCCAAGGAACCTAGACAGCACCAGAAGAACAAGCACATACTCATGCGATACCACCTGATTCGCTAGTTCGTGGATCAGGGTGATATCAAGTTATGCAAGGTACACACAGATGCAAATATTGCGGATCCGTTGACAAAGCCGTTACCACAGCCGAAGCATGAGGCACACCTGAGAGCCATGGGCATTAGATGCTTAGACATGTGATGTCAGAAGATTGACTCTAGTGCAAGTGGGAGACTGTTGGGAATATGCCCTAGAGGCAATCATGTATGATGAGATTTCCCATTGTATTCATAAAGATATTAAGTAGTCCTTGTATAAACATCTGATGTGTATCATTGAATGTGTGATTCGGTTGTGGAACTATGCATTCATGTTGTTTGTACTAAATATCCTTGGTCATCAAAGTTGTGCTGGACACACAACTTAGACCAATGTGAAAGTTGGCTTGATGATTCGGTTCCACTTGTCATGAGCATGGAGATGCTATTCCAACTTACACAGATTCGGCTAAAGAGTTCAGCGAGTCGGATTGACCCATATTGAGGTACAACGAACAAGTTGTCATTTGTATATCTCAATCAATGTAATCCTTAGACCTGAGGTTGTTGCATAGTCCGAGTTGAGGATCACCGACTTAGGTTCTGTCAAACGCTGATCCGTAACTGGGTAGTTATAAAGGCAGGGTTCAGATCGACTGAGAATCAAGCTGCGTGATGTGAATAACCAAGTTGGGATTTTGCCCCTCCACTCGGAGAGATATTCTCTAGACCCTCTCGTGAGATATGATTCGGAAAGCATGGCCATGCACGACTCGGTTAAGTGTTAACCGAGGCGATCGACTAAGAGTTAGTCGGGTGAATCACTTATCTTGGATCGAGAAGAGAGTCAGACTATTTAAGGGATGACAATTATTCGCCTATAGTCTGACAAGGTATATCGTGAGGCAAAAGGGACTCGGACGTAAGTCGCATTGGAAAGGCAAGTCGTCATGACTCTTTGGTACTTGGGAGTCGGCACGTTTTGCTAGGAGCCGCTACCGACTGATCGATTGAGAGTCGGACTCCAATCGTGTCCAAGTAGCCATGAGCCTGCGGGGTCACACACTTAAGAGCGGGAGCATGTTCGAATTGGATCTGAACCTGTAATCTGATTGGGTTGGACCTAAACCGGATTAGGACTGAGTTAGTGAGTTGGACTCACGGTGACTAGTGTTATATGGACTTTAGTGAATGGATCGCGCGAGCAGAGCCCACGTTCACTCCCTATATATAGTGGAGCACCGTAACCCAGAAAGGTTAATTGTTGTCCGGTTAGGTCATTCCATGTGTTGGAAACCCTAGCTCCACAGCAGTCCTACCGTCGATACGAACCTAGCAGTTCGCCGTCGGTGCTCCTCCTTGTACGTGTGGATACCAGCAGAGGTGTTGTGCGATCAGCACCAGGACGATTGGAACGTGAGGACTGCACTACATCAACTGACGCGCTTCATCAGTAATCCGCAACTGCGCGTCTAGTGGTAAAACTCGTGGCCTTCTACCTCAGCTAGATCTTGGGATCACCACGTTAGAGGGGAAATTTTTGTTTTATCTCCACGTGGCCCAACAGTCGGCACGCTCTCCTTAGTTTTACCTTCGGGATTAGTTTTAAACCTTAATAATTGTTATTATGTGTCTGCGTTGAGCATGCACATCATATCTGGATCGTGTTTATTGCAAGACGGTTATTCATTTAAATCGGAGAATAATGGTTGTTCTATTTATATGAATAACATCTTTTATGGTCATGCACGTGTTGTGAATGGTTTATTTCTTCTGAATATCGAAAGCAATCAAACGCACATCCATAACATTGAGGCTAAGAGATGCAAAGTAGATAGTGATAATCCAACTTATTTGTGGCACTGCCGTCTCGGTCATATTGGTGTAAAACGCATGAAGAAACTCCATTCTGATGGACTTTTGGAGTCTCTTGATTTTGAATCATTTGACACGTGCGAGCCGTGTCTCATGGGCAAGATGATCAAAAACCCGTTCTCCGGTATAATGGAGCGAGCAACGGACTTGTTGGAAATCATACATACCGATGTATGCGAACCAATGAGTGTTTCGACGCGCGGTGGATATCGCTATTTTATCACTTTTACTGATGACTTAAGTAGATATGGGTATATCTATTTAATGAAACATAAATCTGAAACGTTTGAAAAGTTCAAAGAATTTTAGAACGAAGTGGAAAACCATCGTAACAGGAAAATTAAATTTCTCCGATCCGATCGTGGAGGTGAATATTTGAGTTATGATTTTTTCACGCATCTTAAAGCAAGCGGAATCGTTTCGCAACTCACGCCACCCATAACACCATAGCGCAATGGTGTGTCTAAACGCCGGAATCGAACTCTGTTAGATATGGTGCGATCAATGATGTCTCTTACAGATTTGCCGTTATCATTTTGGGGTTATGCATTAGAAACCGTTGCATTCACGTTAAATAGGGCACCATCTAAATCCGTTGAGACGACACCGTATGAACTATGGTTTGGTGCTAAACCTAAGTTGTCGTTTCTTAAAGTTTGGGGATGCGAAGCTTACGTTAAGAAGTTGATGCCGGACAAGCTCGAACCCAAAGCGGAGAAATGCGTCTTCATAGGATACCCTAAGGAAACTATTGGGTATACCTTCTATCACAGAACCGAAGGCAAAGTGTTTGTCGCAAAGAACGGTTCCTTTCTTGAGAAGGAGTTTCTCTCGAAAGAAGTGAGTGGGAGGAAAGTGGAGCTTGACGAGGTTATTGAACCTTCTCTTGAATTGGAGAGTAGCGCAGCACCTGAAATTGTTCCAGTGCCGCCTGCACCAACAATAGAGGAAGCTAATGACAAGGATCATGAAGCTTCGGACGATGCTGCTACTGAACGTCGCAGGTCGACAAGGTCACGTGCCACTCCTAAATGGTACGACAACCCTGTCTTAACCGTCTTGTTGGTAGACAACGATGAACCTGCGAACTATGAGGAAGCAATGATGAGCCCAGAATCTGAGAAATGGCTAGAGGCCATGAAATCCAAATTGGGATCCATGAGCGAAAACCAAGTATGGACTTTGGTGGACCCTCCTAGCGACCGTAAGGCCGTTGAGTGCAAATGGATTTTCAAGAAGAAAACGAACGCGGATGGTATTGTTACTGTCTATAAAGCTCGGCTTGTCACAAAAGGTTTTCGGCAAGTTCAAGGTGTTGACTACGATGAGACTTTCTCTCCCGTAGTGATGTTTAAGTCCATTCGGATTTTATTAGCAATTGCTGAGTTTCATGATTATGAAATATGGCAGATGGATGTCAAGACTATGTTCCTCAATGGCAACATTGATGAAGAGTTGTATATGATGCAGCCCGAAGGTTTTGTCGATCCTAAGGATGTTGATAAGGTGTGCAAACTTCAGCGTTCCATTTATGGACTGAAGCAAGCATCTCGGAGTTGGAACCTTTGTTTTGATCAAGTGATCAAGAGCTTTGGATTTGTTCCAAATTTCTACGGAGCTTGTATCTACAAGAAAGTGAGTGGGAGCTCAGTGACATTTTTAGTACTATATGTGGATGACATATTGATTATTGGAAATGACATTGGTATGCTTAATGATGTGAAGAGTTATTTGAATAAATGTTTTTCAATGAAAGACCTAGGAGAAGCTGCTTATATATTAGGCATCAAAGTCTATAGAGATAGACAAATACGCCTAATATCTTTAAGCCAAAGTACATATCTAGACAAAGTTCTGAAAAGGTTCAGAATGGATAAGGCAAAAAAAGGTCCAGTGCCCATGTTGTTAGGTAAGATATTGAGCAAGGCTTAGTGTCCAGCTACGGTAAACGATAGAGATACTATGAGCAAAGTGCCACATGCCTCGTCCATAGGTTCTATCATGTATGCCATGCTATGTACTAGACCGGATGTGTCTAATGCTCTTAGTTTGACGAGCAGATACCAAAGTGATCCAGGAGTGGAACACTGGACAGCCGTGAAGAACATCCTAAAGTATTTAAATAGGACTAAAGAAATGTTCTTGGTCTATGGAGGTGATGAGCAACTCGTCATAAAAGGTTACGTCGACGCTAGTTTCGACACCGACCCGGATGATTCTAAATCTCAGACAGGATACGTTTATATTTTGAATGGTGGAGCTCTGAGCTGGAGAAGCTGCAAGCAAAGCGTGATCGCGGGATCTACAACAAAAGCGGAATACATGGCTGCTTCAGAAGCATCAAGTGAACGAGTTTGGATCAGGAACTTCATCACTGAGATTGGTGTGGTTCCAAGTGCCTTGGTGTAACACCCTCAATTTCGGACCTATGCAAGTTTTAGCAAAACTCGCCAAACCCGCATAGAAACTATTCAAAGGTGCCCACCAGGCACTTTCGTGCGGGTGGAAAACAAAGTAATAATATTACACAACAGTCCTCGATGGGACCCACAGAACAGATATATATAACAGCGACTCAAAGAGTCAAGAATACAGATATAATATACAAAGATCCAAATCACCTTGAAAATGACAGAGCGTTCGGCTACGGACAAGATGCAAATGGGGCTAAGAGCCCTGAAGAATAACCAATGGCGTCCATAACCCTGCCCAGGCCAAGCCGGAAGGGTAACCCTGCTAACGACGTCGATCTCAAAACCTGCTTAAACAAAAGGGGTGCCGACAAAGGGCAAAGGAAAAAGAGGAGCGTCAGTACTGAGGCCAGTACACGGCGAGGCTAGAATTCGGCGGTCCTCGCCTACATAGGTATGGTGGACTGAGCGGCAGCGGCAGCATGCACTAAACAACCTATAGAGACTCGATACAACTGGCGGCTATCAGAGAGGGGAGTAAGAAAGACCTATTCGGAACCAACCTGATACTACCACCAAACAAACCCATCCTGGCGTTTCCCCCTCGATACCAAACGAGGAAGTCAACCGAGGAACTCACACAGTTGGCAGTTTTACTTATTCAGTTATAGTTGCGGCACTTTACTAGTCAGGTTTAAATAATCGTCCTGATAAAGTAGGCAGTGGGCACTTTTAGTTAACCATTCCGTTATAGTTACATCACTTACTAATCAGATACAGATAGCATGAGATAACCCAAAACCCAACAGTTGTTGGTACTTTTAATCAGTCATTCCGTTGTAGTTGCCATACTTACTAGTCAGGTACAATGGTCGCAAGCGACAATCCAAACAAGCAATTGTGGGCAGTATTATTTAGCCATTCCATGATAGTGAAGCTGATTACTAGTCATTATAAAGTCAAATTTATAGCAATAAACTTTAGTTATGCTTGTCTATGGTCGAGATACTGTGCTCCAAGTCGTCCATAACCGCGGACACGGCTTTCAGAAAGTTTTAACCCGGTCGGGGTGCACAAATAGCAACACACACACGATCAACCTCGGAAAAACCAAATCAAAACCCAACGAGGTCTTCACGACAAAGCAATCACAGGATTCAGAAATATTTCAGGGGGCCACCCCTTGGAGTATACCCGCAACGAAGTAAGCAAGCTCCGAGACGGACTCAAGGTTTGCGTCAGTGGCTGTAAACGATAACAGATCCCCAAACGGGGATTGTCGATACCGCAAAAACACTCCGCTGCCAAAACAGTACAGCGTGCTCCTCACACAATCGTAAATAAAGCAGTAAAGCATGGCATAGGTACAGGATAGTAAATAAAACCTCAAACTAGTTGTGGCCCCAAGAAATAAGACTGAATCAAGCTCTGGCTAAGGGGGGCCCATACTCCCCATATGTGGATAGCGCGATAAATCAAGGAACAGGTATCAAGTACTCGGGGTCCTACGGGACACAAGTGGGCGTTCGGAAACCAAATGTTATCTATCACCCACCGATGCCTCTGCTTACTTACTTCAATTTTAGTTGTTAAACAGGAATTAAAGTGAGCGATAAGTAAAACTATGACCATCTCCAACATCAAACATGCGGCAAGGCTCCAACAACTGTGGCACTGGACGACACGCAACAGCACTTGAGCAGGCGACTACGACACGCAAGTCCAACTATCTACCAAACAACAGGTAATAGGATGTGTCCAAGGCAAAAATAAGGCGGCAAGGGATATCACAGGTACGGAAACTAAAGCATCGCAACACAGATAGCAATAGATCAACAGGAGGGAAATAAATACTATAAAAGTAAGATGGGTAGAAAGGGGGAGATGCTCGCCTGAAAACATTGTCGAAGATTCAACCGACGATCGGGGCGAAGCTCACATCAACTCAACGGCCTTATCCGCGAAGAAGCAAAACACTAGAAGAAACACCGGATGCAAGATTTAATACAACGACAGAAGATCGGCATGATGCATGTATGATGCATGGCATGGCAAAGTGCGATGCAATTAGGTCATGTTAAGCGGAACCGGGGTCCCGACAATTAATTAGATGGTTCATGTTATTTAGCTACCCCTCAATTTAAATGTTGTTTAACAAGGCAGAAGATAGCACCGGTTCGCTACACAATTTTAAATGAGGCCAATATAAGGCTAGATTGCCGCATATGGGCCCCATATTTAATTGTGAGGTGAATCGGCATAAGGCCCCCAAACCACATGATATGCATGCGAGATGAATTAATATGCGACAGTTTATATTTCATTTTGTAAAATAGGGCTCGAGAAAAGGTTCACACATTAGGGGTCTCGACGATCTTGGGTTCCGGGGTTCGGGGTCGGTCTCAGGGTCCAGGGTTCGACGGAAACGTTCTCGGTCTCCGGGATCGTTCTCAGATATCGGGGGTAGTTCTTGTCGCCTCCGGGAAGCAGGACTTGGGTCGGTGTCAGGGGCGCATCGCATTCCTCCGGGTCGGTGCCGTTCTTGTCGTCGCGAAGGTCTTGTCGGGTCCTCAAGTCGGGTCGGTCTTGGCTTCGGGGTGAAGGGCTTGTCGTTCTCGTGGCGATCTTTGCGTCCTCCCGGTTCGGGTCTTGGCGTCCGAGGGTAGATCTTGGCGTGTCGAGGGTCCGGTCTTCGGATCCACGAAGGGTTCCTTGGTGCTCCGTGATGTAGAACTTGTCGGTTACATGGCGATCTTGGCGGCTCGGAGGGGGTTTGAGGAATCGGTACGGTTTTTCGGATTCCATGAGGGAGATCATGGCGCGGCACCGGGTACGGGATCGGCCTTCGGGTTCGGGGGTCTCGTCGTTCGTAGTAGGTCTTGGCGCTTCGGTTTGATGTCGTCCTCCAGGTACCGCGGGTTCTCGGTGTGGTTGGCGCACTTGGTCTAGAGTCGAGGTTTCTACCGAAGATCCTGGGGTCCCCTCTTGGTCTTGCCGATGCCAAACTTGTCGTGGGGCTCGGGCGTCGGCCGCACGGCAACGGTGCTGCAAGGCCTGGCGAGGCGGAGGCGCGAGGCATGGCCTCGGCACGGACGACGATGGCGGGGGCGAAGCTGGTAGGCGACGGAGGTGCTCCAGCTGGCGGTGACGGAGAAGCGGCGCAGCCTTGCGGGCCCAGGGCTCGGTCTTCGCGGGCCTGCTGGACAGAGCAGCGGAGGCTCGGCCTCGAGGCGACGTGCGCAGGGCCGGGCGCCGGGCGGAGGGAGGACGACGGCGAGGCGGCCAGCACGCCGGCGGACAAAGCAGCCCCGCGGCGGTGGGACCTGGCCGGAGGCGGGCGGCAGAGGGGGCCCGAGGCGGCGACGCGCGCAGGTGGAGGCAGGGTGGTCGACGGAGGTTGACCGCGAGCTGGAGGCGGGGCTTGGGCCCGGCCGGAGCTTGGCGGAGGAGGGCGGCGGCGCTAAGGAGGGCCGGAGGGGAGACCGCGGGGAGGCGAGGGGGCGACTGGCGGCGGCGGAGGCGAGGTCGAGGAGGGGCGGCGCGGGCTCGCTGGAGATGAGGCAGACGCGGGCGCGGAGGGTCGCCGGGTGGCGGGGCAGAGGACGCGGAGGCGTCTTGCGCGGGCGGCGGACGGTGGCAGGTGAAGGTGGCGAGGGCGGCGGAGGCCGGGGAGGACGCGGGTGAGGAGGCCGTGCCCGGCGGCGCTGGCGAGCTCGTTCGCCGGAACACGCGTGGGTCGGGGCGGCGCGGAGCCCGGGCGGCCGCGGGCGCGGAGGGGGCGTGCGGGCGGCTCCGGCGGGGCGCTCGCGTCGCGCGGGGCGGGGACGAGGCCGAGGAGGCCGGCGGGCGCGCGGCCTGGGCGGCGAGGGGGGCTTGGCGGCGGTGGGGACCGTCGTCCCTGGCGGCGGCGGAGAGGCGGTCGGAGGAAGCGGCGGCGTGCGGTGGTTGGCGGGGCGGCGCCAGGAGGAGACGACGGGAGGCGCGGGGCGTCGGTGGGAGGAAAGAGGAGGAGGTGGGCGCGTGGGCGAGCGGGGACAGGGTGGGGCCAGGACGCGTGGGTGGGGCCCGGTGACAGCGGGGAGATGGGGGATGGCTGCGCGCGGGTGTCTGGTGTTGTGTGCTAGCGCGTGTGTGCTGTGTGGGTGTGAGAGAGGGTGGGGCAGGGTTAGGTGGGGCCGGTGGAGGGAGTGGGAAGAGAGAGAGAGGCCAGGGGCTGCTGAGGTGGCAGTTCCTGGTTGGGTAGAGGGGGAGAGAGGATGAGGTGTCACTAGGGGATTGGGTGGGGTGATGTGGAGAGGAGGGTTGGGTAGGTAGTTTGGTAGGAATAGGATTAGAGGTGGACCGATTGGAAATTCCTGGGGGTGGTCGTTCGGGTCGAAACGGCCCGTTCGACTGCCCCCGCTAAAACAATTAAACTTTTTATTTGTTTTAAACGGGCCGTGTGCAACCGATAGCGGCCAAAATAATTAAACCGGGGAACCGGGCTTGCGTTTGAATTAAGATGGGGCGTTTAGAAAACAAATCGGGCTTTGCGAAATAGTTTTAAGCAAACAATGCATGATGATGACGATGCAATGCACAAATTCAACGCGATTTTCTAGTAGTGGTTTTGCGGGATGCCACACTTGGACCCACTGGAGATATTATGTGACAACACTGGTGCCATAGCACTAGCTAAGGAACCAAGATATCATCCAAAGACCAAGCACATCAACCGCCATTTTCATATAATTCGAGATTATATAGCAGATGGAGATCTGAAGATTAGCAAAGTACATACGGATCTGAATGTCGCAGATCCATTGACTAAACCTCTTCCACGAGCAAAACATGATCAGCACCTCAATGCCATGGGTGTTAGATTGTTGCCATATGTAAACTAGATTATTGACTCTAGTGCAAGTGGGAGACTATTGGAATTATGCCCTAGAGGCAATAATAAAGATGTTATTATTATAATTCTTGTTCATGATAATGTTTATATTCCATTCTAGAATTGTATTAAACGGAAACTTTGATACTTGTGTGGTTTATGAACAACACGTGTCCCTAGTACACCTCTATGGACTAGCTCATTGATTAATGATGGTTAAGGTTTCCTAACCATAGACATGAGTTGTCGATTAATAATGAGATCATGTCATTAGGAGAATGATGTGATGGACAGACCCAAATTAAGCAGAGCAATTAGATCGTGTCATCGTGTTCATCTTTGTGAAGTTTTTTCTTATGTCAAGTATTGTATTCCTTAGACCATGAGATAATACAACTCCCTGGTATCAGAAGAAAGCTTTGAGGTCATCAAACATCATCCTATGTGAGGGTGATCATAAAGGTGTCTCTCAGGTGATCGGAAAGTACTTGTTGGGTTGTATGTATCGAGATGGAATTTGTCCCTCCCAAGTCGAAGAGATATACTTCATGCCCACTCGGTAATCGATATCAACACCGCTTGCAAGCACGTGGTTAAGGAGTTTATCACAAAGTGATATCGGATTACGGAACGAGTAAAGTACTTGCTGTGAACGAGATTGAATTAGGTATATCGATACCAACGATCGAATATCGGGCAAGTAAAATATCGCGTGACGAAGGGAATACATATATGGGATTAATTGAATCCTGGCATCGTGGTTCATCCGATATGATCATTGATGAATATGTGGGAGTCAATATGGGTTTCCAGATCCTGCTGTTGATTATTGATAGAAGATCATGTTTGCATATTCTCGAACCCGTAGGGTCACACACTTAACGTGCCTCGACGCTAGGATAGAATGGATAATTGGTTTATGAGTTTTTGTTCGGAGTCTCGGATGAGATCCAGGACATCACGAGAGGTTCCGGAATGGTCCGAAGAATAAGATTCATATAAAGGAAAGCAGTTTTTAGATTTCGGAATCGTTTCGGAGTATTCGGTATTGTACCGGAAGGTTCTAGAAGCTTCCGGAGTGGGACCAACGTGGCCCCACTTGTCGGAGGGGTGCGTGGGCCTACGAGGGAGTGCCCTGGCCGCTTTGGGTCAGGGGCACAAGGCCCCATAGGCCCAGCCGGACAAACCCTAGGGAACCCTTCTAGAAGGAGGGGGAAAAACTTGCCCCCCACTCCACCCTTGGGGCCGCCGCCCTAGGGCTTGGAGGAGGGGCCAAGGGGGCCGGCTGTAACTACCTCGGTGAATTACGCTCCTAGATACAATCCTGGATGAACGGTAGTGGTTGAAATAGTACGGTGGGGCCCAAAAGCCACTCACGTGGAGACCTTTCGGCCGTCCCAACCACTTCCAATTCATCGGGACCTGTACGGGCGGCGTAATCGGCAGGCGAAGGGATCAACTACATACACAAATGAGTATGTATGCAAGCCACCATACAAAAGTACATCAGAGCCATTCCATCTAGAAAGAAAGGAAATATAGCAACGCCATACGGCAAGATTCAAATGACCTAGATAGATATAATATTTTAGGATATTTCCTCATACATCACACATCAGAGTACCAAGCGGAAGCGGCAAAACAAGGTCCGAGTACGGATAAGAAGCAAATCAGCATAAGATGCCACAGAAATAAGCACATCCCGCCCACAGATCTCATGGATCCCCGTTCCCGGAATCTCTACACCGAACGATCGTTGCCCACATCATCAGCCTCTTCCACCCAGTATCCGTCCTGCGAGTGTACATGTTCATCTGAACCAATAATTTATCGTGTGAGACCCTAAGGGTACTCAGCAAGTCTTTATGCCTCTAAATGGGACACAACCTGGGGTGACGCAATTGCAGCAAAAGATAAACCCTAACAGTGCTATAGATACTCGCTAACCATCCGCCTAACCAAAGATAGACGGATGTCCGTGCATTAATGACAACAGTTATAACAGTAATTTCACCAGATCCATCCTCCTCCTCGCTTACCAACGAGGAAGCGGACGAACAACCCCCATCCGTTGGCAGTTTTATTATCCATTCCATGAGTGTTGCACTATTTACTAATCAGTTACTTAGTCAATTGAAAGCGGTACTTTAGTTATGCTTGTCTATGGTCGAGAAACTGTGCTCCAAGTCGTCCATAACCGCGGACACGGCTTTCAGAAAGTTTTACCCTGCAGGGGTGCACAAATAGCAACACACACTCGATCAACCTCGGAAAAACCAAATCAAAACCCAACGAGGCCTTCACGACAAAGCAATCACAAGATTCGGAAATATTTCAGGGGGCCACCCCTTAAAGTAGACCCGCAACGAAGTTAGCTGACTTCGAGACGGACTCAAGGTTTGTGGGGCCGGCTGTAAACGACTGGGAACCCGAAAGTGTGACCGGGCTTGTCGATACCGCGAAAACGGGCCACAATTCCTAAACAGTACAGGTGCTCCTCGCACAATCGTAAATAAAGCAGTAAAGCATGGCATAAGTACAAGATAGTAATTAAAACCTCAAACTAGTTTGTGGCCCCAAGAAATAAGACGGAATCAAGCTCTGGCTCAGGGGGGGTCCCATAAGCCTCCCGGATGTGGATAGCGCGAATAATCAAGGAACAGGAATCAAGTACTCGGGGTCCTACGGGACACAAGTGAGCAGGAAAAACCAAATAGCAGATATTGCTCACCGGTGCCACTTTCATTAGTTATCCCATTACTACTCAGGTTAAGTTGTTTAGGTACCTCGTTATCCATCAGACACTCACAAACCCTACACATGCTGTTCTACGACTCGCATGGCTCAAACAACTCCTGTAGTAATGGCTCATGGGATGGAGGAACAAGCTTGGTGGGGTTTAAAAGTAAAGGCTATGCAATACTTGGGATTCAGTTTAATGCAATCGCGACTCAATGATGCAAGAATAAGATAGAGGCAATAGGTACTGTATGTATGCAAGCATGTGGTAGTGCTTGCATGGCAACTCAGTTGAAGCGAGAGACGGATCTGGGTAGTGCTCCTGGTTCTCTTGATATATCCCCTGCTCAGTGTCTATTCGAAGAAGAACCAAACAAACAAGGGCCAACATAAATAAAGTGCACAAGCATAGGAATAAATGCGTCAAGCAAACAGTCATGCCATGATGAATGATGCACAAATTGCATGTCAATAAGGTAGCATGGCATGGGTGAGGTGTGGAATACAAGAATAAGTCATTTTATTGAGTTTTGGTCACATTTTATTGTCATAATAGTTGCTGTTGACATTATATTGGTATGATGCATGCTGCAATTTAAGTCATGGGTAGCATAAACAGAAAGGTATCGTCGAGCTGAACATTTTAGACATATCATTTGTCAAATTCGGAGTTATAAAACAAAAGTTATTAATTAATTAAGGTCCAGGGGCATTTTATTGTAATTTAAATCAACTTGAAATTTTAAGTGTGCAAAACATATTTTGGATGGCATATTTGAAATCCTCACATTTTTCTGATTAAGAAACATATATTATAAGTTTAATTTGGATTTATTTTTGAAAGTTATTTAAAAACAGAATTAAATTTGAATTTGATTTAATTTGGTAAAGATTTGAATCTAAACAGAAAAGCGGAAAAACTTTTTATACCCCGACTAGATTAACCCCTGACGCCGACGGGTGGGCCTCTCTGCTGACTGGGACACACGCGCGCAGGAGAGCGCTTTACACCGCCGCCTGCCCTAGCCTTAGAGACCGACAGGTGGGGCTCGCTGGCCCGTAGGCCCACTTGCCAGAGCGATGCTGCGGGCCGACCACGTGGCTCAGGGAGGACTGCGGGTTGAGGATTGCGAACGCCGGGAGCCTTTTTGCAAAACGGCAACAGCCGCAGACATGTGGGGCAGGGGGATCGCGGGTTGAGGGAAAAAAAACTTGAGGGGGGGTTTGGGGAAAAGGCCATCAGGGCCCTGTTCCTCTTCTCTGAACCCGCTGCCGTCAGACACGCGTGCGACAGAGGCCGGCCGCGTCGCGCGGGGACTCGATCCCGCGACCTGGGGCTTGCGCTTGGCGGCGGCTGCCGCTGCGGTGGTTGTGGGTTGTTGTCTGGTAAGGGGGGCGCGGCTAGATAGGGTTTGCTTGGAGCGCGAGCGTGCAGACGCCAGCGAGCGGCGGAGCGCGCAGGCTGTTCGTCGCGACTAGGACGCATCATGCGGAGGGAGGTTGTCTAGGAGAGTCAGAAGCTCACCGCGGGGAGGTTGGGGTGGACGGAGCGGGTAGTGGCGCAGGCGATCGTCGGCGTGGCTCGCGGACAGAGGCTAGGGTTTGCGTCGGTGTCGAGCTGGTACTCCTCGGCCTGGGCGTCCTCCTCCTCCTTGGCAGGGACAGGGCGACGCAGAGGAGGCTCGGGGTCTTCCTCGACAACCTCAACGCCTCGCCTGCCTCTTGGATGAACGTAGACGAGAGGGAGCCGACGGTGGTGGCCGGCGTTAAAGGATGGGTGGCGGTGGAGAAGGAGAGGGGAGAGGGGAGCGAGGGCAGGGCCCTGGGGCGGATCTGGGGTGCAGGGTAGGCCGTGGGGGAGGATAATAATGGGGGAAGGTGAGGTGGTTGGCGTGGGGGAGGGGATGGTGATAAAGGTGGCCTCGGCCACCTTTGTCCTCTCCTCCACGTGATCGGCAAGGCAGGGGGAAGGGGAGAGGGAGGCTGCCAGGTGGGCCTGGGGGTAAGGAGCTCGTGGTGGGGCAGGGCAGGCAGAGGGAGAGCAAAGAAAGGGAGAGGGGGAGAAGAGAGGAGGTACTCGGGTGGGGCTAGGGTTAGAAGCTAGGGTTAGAGGGGCTCGGGTAGAGCTAGGTTAGGCTTGGCTAGGGTTAGCCTTAGGGTTGGGTGGAGAGAGAGATAGGGCTAGGTGGGACCTGCATGTTAGAGAGAGAGGAGAGGTGAGGCTCGGGTAGGGGTGGTGGTTTCGGTTTGGGGTTGTAGAAGAGAGGGGAATGGTGTTAGATGGAAAAGGGGAGAGGGTAAGTAGGGTTAGGGTTAAGAGATGACAAGAGAGAGATGAGAGAGAGAGGTATGGATGGGGATGATGGGGTAGGTGATTAGGGTTAGGGAGAGGCAAAATAAAGAAAAAGGGGTTTAGAGAGAGAGAGATGATCCATGCAATAATCCAATGAAATTCAAATGACAAGCAAAGGTGGTACTTGCATGGGCCATGCATAAATATTAATTGCCATGTCTTATCCTTGTGAAACAAAAATATAATCCCATGGCATTTATTTATGTGCATCCCCAAAAGTGGAGTAAGGCCAAGCAAAAGAATTTAAAAGGAAGCCCCAAGTGGACTATATGGAGATGAGCATATTTGATTAGGATTGGGGCTTTCTAGTGTGTTTATTCCACTAGATGTTTATTAGTCCCAAAAATATCCCACATGAACATAATTCCATAATAATCCATATGGAAGCTAGGAGAAAGGGTCCCACTCACAGGGCATGCAAAGGTGGCCATGGGCTCTCATCTATCAATAATGTGAAAACATAATGATGCCAAGATTAGAGCATGTGGAAAGAATTGGATCCATCCCAACCCACATGAGCTAGAGGTAAACTCAAATAAAATGCAAAGCTCATATTAATTGGATGGTGGAATTATAAGGTGGTGAAGAATAAGGTGGTGGAATGGAATAAAAGATATGCCCCCAACTCAACTTGGGCATTTAACAATATATCAAGAACCAAATACAATATCAAGAGGCAAATACAAATAGTAATGCATATGAGATAAGAACCAAAACACAAAGGTTTTGTATGATGCTCAAATGCAAGGTGGCATGATGACATGAGCATGATAACATGATGATGTAACAATTATTTGTAGGAGGTAGCCATTTTATTACTAGACCAAGTAGCATTACAGTTGTTAGACAATTGGGATGCTACAACTCTCCCCCACTAAACAGGAATCTCGCCCCGAGATTCTAGGAAGAAGAAGAAGACACAAAGAGGGTAGGATAGTTGGCACGGAGTTCATCTTCACGCTCCCAAGTGGCTTCATCAACAGAATGGTGCGACCACTGCACCTTGCAGAATTTGATGGACTTGTTGCGAGTCCTTCTTTCTGCGGTCTCAAGGATTTTGGTGGGGTGTTCTTGATAAGACAGGTCTTCTTGGAGATCGATTAGCTCCTGATCCACGGTCCTGCCGGGATCCTTGAAGCACTTCTTGAGTTGAGAGATGTGGAAAACATCATGAACTTTGAGTTTTTCCGGGAGCTCAAGAGCATAAGCAACTTCTCCTCTTCTTCCACGAATTTTGAATGGACCGATGTATCTAGGAGCCAGCTTTCCTTTGATACCAAAACGGTGTGTGCCTTTCATGGGAGTGACACGAAGGTAAACGAGATCACCAGGGGCATACACCATGCCCGTGTGCTTCCTGTCATAATTGCTCTTCTGACGACTTTGAGCAATCTTCAGGTTCTCAAGAATGATATGCACCTTCTCCTCCGCTTGAGTTACAATGTCAGGGCCAAACCAAATTCTTTCTCCTGCACCTGACCAACCAATCGGAGTTCTGCACTTGCGACCATAGAGAGCCTCAAATGGTGCCATCTTCAGACTTTTCTGGAAGCTGTTGTTGTAAGAGAATTCAGCATAAGGAAGACATTCCTCCCACTTCATAACAAAAGAGATGACGCAAGCACGAAGCATATCCTCCAGAATCTGATTGATCCTTTCAACTTGTCCTTGCGACTGAGGGTGGTAAGCAGTGCTGAAGTTCAACTTTGTTCCCAAAGCATTTTGGAAAATTTCCCAGAACTTGGAAGTGAAGATGCTCCCACGATCTGAACTGATCTCAAGCGGAACCCCATACAGAGAGACAATCCTGTTGATATAGAGCTCAGCCAACTGAATTCCAGAAATTGTTTCCTTGACGGGGAAGAAATGAGCCACTTTAGAGAGCCTGTAAATGACCACAAAGATTGCATTGTTGCCCTTCTGCGACCTTGGAAAACCGGTGATGAAGTCCATCTCTACTTTCTCCCGTTTCCATTCCGGGGGTTTCAATGGCTGAAGAAGACCGAAAGGTTTCTGATGGACAGCTTTCACTCTGCGGCAGACATCACACTCCGAGACATACTTGGCACAATACCGTTTCAAACCAGGCCACCAATATTGTGTTTTCAAGTCCATGTACATCTTTGTGCTGCCAGGATGGATAGATAGAACAGAATCGTGCGCCTCCTTGAGAACTTGCTCTCTCAAACCCGGGTAGTTCGGAACAAACATCCGGTGTTCAAAGAAAAGCGTGCCTTGATCATCGACGTGGAAGGACTCATACTTTGGGAGCTGAAGTTTGGAGATGATCTTTTTGGTGTGCGGATCACCAAGCTGACGAGAGCGAATCTTTTCTTCCAAGAGAGGAGTAGCCAGAAGGTTCAGGAGATGCCCTTGTTCCACAATTTCCAGGTTGAGCTGACGGAATTCCTCGCACAAGAGAGGCTGTTGTTCTTCCATCATGAGGTTGTTGACATAAGCTTTGCGGCTGAGAGCATCGGCCATGACATTAGCTTTGCCCGGAGTGTAGTTGATGGTCAAATCAAAATCATTGATTGCTTCAATCCATCTCCTCTGCCGAAGGTTGAGATCAGGCTGAGTGAAGATATACTTCAAACTCTTGTGGTCAGAAAAGATCTCACAACGGTTGCCAAGCAAGTAGTGCCTCCATAGCTTCAAAGCAAAGACAACTGTTGCGAGCTCGAGGTCATGTGTGGGATAGTTGATCTCATGCGTCTTCAACTGTCGAGAGGCATAAGCAACCACCTGTTTTTCTTGCATAAGGACCACACCCAATCCTTGCAAAGAGGCGTCACAGAATATCTGGAAAGGCTTGGATGTATCCGGAGGAACCAAGACTGGTGTGGAAGTGAGCTTCTCTTTGAGTGTCTCAAAGCTTGCTTGACATGCAGGGGTCCAAAGGTATTTCTTGCCTTTCTTGAGGAGATCGGTAAGAGGCTTTGCTATCTTCGAGAAGTTCTGAACGAAGCGACGGCAATAACTAGCCAAACCGAGGAAACTCCGCACTTCTTTGACATTAACAAGAGGAAGCCATTCAACAATTGTCTTCACAGTTTCCGGGTTGACTGCAATGCCCTTGGCAGAGATGACATGACCAAGATATGTTACTTCAGGCAGCCAAAACTCACACTTTGAGAACTTTGCATACAAGCGGTTCTCACGAAGCTTGTTTAGGACACACCGAAGGTGTTCTTCATGTTCTTCCTTTGACTTTGAATAGACTAGGATGTCATCCAGATAGACCACAACGAACTTATCAAGGTACTCCATGAAAACCGAGTTCATAAGCCTCGAGAAGGCAGCAGGTGCGTTGGTGAGACTGAAAGACATGACCGTGTACTCATACAGGCCATAGCGGGTGGTGAAAGCTGTTTTAGGCACATCTTCCTTGCGAATCTTGATTTGGTGATAACCACTCCTCAAATCCATCTTAGAGAATACCACAGCTTCAGCTAGCTGATCGAAGAGATCATTAATCCGCGGGAGGGGATATTTGTTCTTGATGGTTTTAGCATTGAGAGCCCGATAGTCAACACAAAGTCTATTAGTCATGTCACGCTTCTTCACAAAGATTGTTGGGCTACCCCAAGAAGAAGTACTGTGTTGAATGAAACCCAACTTCTCTTGTTCATCAAGCTGACATTTGAGTTCAGCCAACTCAGAAGGACCCATTTTATAAGGCCGCTTGGAGATAGGACCCGTTCCAGGTTCAAGCTCAATTACAAACTCAACCTCACGATCCGGAGGCATACCTGGCAACTCTTCAGGAAAGACATCTGGGAACTCACAGACCACCGGAACACTCTGAATAGCTTCCATAGCATCATCATTCAGAGCCGCCAAAGAGAAAAGCTGAACAACAGGAGTCAGACTTGGAGAAAAGACTATATGGCCTTCAGGAATCTTCAGACAAACCGAGCGTTCAGCACAATCAATCACAGCTGCATTTGCTGTCAACCAATCCATGCCCAAGATGACATCAATGTCCGAATTGCCTAGAAGAATTAAGGACACCGAGAACGAAGAGCCACCAATCTCAATTTGATTGCCATGGCTGATATGAGCAGCCCTCATGTTTGAACCAGGAGATAGTACCACCAGACGACGTGATAAAGGAACTCTATCCAGATCATGTTGTTGTGCAAACTTATGCGAAACAAAAGAATGCGATGCACCAGAATCAAACAAAACTCGTGCAGGGACTGAGTTCACGGGAAGCATACCCATCACAACTCTAGGTGTATGCTCAGCTTGAGCGGCGTTGACACAGTTGGCACGAGCAACAGTAGACCCGGGCTTGGTGTTGATGTTGAGAGCCCGAGGTGGTGGTGCACGGACCATAGGAGAGCTTGCCGCAGATCTTGGAGGGGGTGGAGGAAGAGCTCTGTTCTTCAACGGACAGTTCCAGTTCAGATGTCCAGGATCTCCACATGTGAAACAAGCACCAGGTGGACGTGGAGCAACGTAGCCAGGGACTCCGCCAGGCGCTCCAGGGTAGTGGTGGTTGTAGCCCCTGGGAGCAGCAGTGATGGAGTTTAGTGGCCTTGACGCGTAGCTTGCAGGTCTTGGTGAAGCTGGGAGCGACGGTGGGGTGTTAGGAACCCAGACACGCCGCTTAGAAGGAGCTGACATAGCTGAAGAGCTTGGTGCGTCCCGGTTGTGTTTCTTTGACTCCTCAAACACTTGCCTACTGGCTTCCTCCTGCAAAGCTGTATGCTGAAGTTCCAGGAAAGATGCCGGCCTTGCATGTGTGATTGCATATTTGATCGATGCATTGAGCCCTTGCCGGAACCTCTTTTGTTTCTTCTTGTCATCTGAGATCTCATCACCACCATAACGAGAGAGTTTCATGAAGTTCCTGATGTAGGTATTGACATTATCATTTCCCTGCTTGAGGTTGAGAAAGATTTCCTTCATCATTTCCATGACAATCTCTGACAGGAATTGCTCTTTGAAAGCTCCAGAGAACTGTTCCCAAGTGGGCTGAAAACCAGTGCAGCTTGCCTTCAGATAATTCTCCCACCAGAGAGATGCATCTCCCTTCAGAAGGTGAGTAGCACATTTTACCCATTCTTGCTCAGGCACATCAGCAGTCTCCAGTAACCTTGACATCTCACGCAACCAATCATCAGCATCAAGTGGTTGATCAGAAACATCAAATTGGCGTGGGTTGAACTTGAGGAAGCTTTTGATGTCACCCCGCTTGGGAGGTGGAGGGAGTGGAGCAAACTCATTCCTCCTGACGCTTTCTTCCAAACGCTGCTGGTTCTGCTGCATTGCTGCCAAGGCATTGACGATGTTTGACAACGCGGCCCCCAATTCCGGTGGTATGTCCTCATCAGAACGGCGTGGTGGAGCCATCCTGTGATTGATATAAAACACAAGTCAGTACTATAATGGAGAATAATAATAATCCAAAATAGTACCAAGATGGAATTAACCAAGATGAAAGGATACAATTTACTAAGATGATATTAAAATATCAACAAAGTTCAAAGCACCTAGAAGATATTAAGCATATCGCACACGACTGAAAAGGAGTGTGGTACACAGATATATCAAAGAAAAATTTTCCACAAATTTCGGCATTAAAATACCAATAGATGCGCAAAATTACTTAACGAATCAAGATTAGTGACTCTACCAATTCAATATACAAAAGCGAATGATAAGAGTAGTGGTATGGTCGCGACTCCATCCCGCACTCAAATCATTACTCCGCACATGAATAAGTAAAACACATATCCTAACCCCTTCTTCTCACGTTGAACCTAAAGATTAGTAACTACGGAAACGAACACCCCAAACAAGATAACGTCGGGTAACAAAGAGTAAGACAGATCGCGTCGGTATACAACGAATCAGATAGATCGCGTCGGTTTGCAAAGCCTGTCGGTATGGAATGTACCAACAGTTGATAACCAAAAGGCCGATTAGATAACAACTTGGATGCAACAGATAGACAAGGAATTACACACACACACACACACACACAACCTATGGTACTACGGAAACCCAGAACACGTGAATCCTAGTTTGAACTTTTAAGAAGAGGATTGAAAATGTTACACTTCCTTACCAGAAAAGGGTGGGTGGGTGGGTAAGAAGAAAAGTGGAAGCAGTCCTACTCTCGCGTTTTGTTTTTCCTTAGTATACATAACTACCAAAAATATTTGCTAGACTGACAACGACCGTTTGGCTGAGACCCTGAAGGTCGGGATGGCTCTGATACCAATTGTAACTACCTCGGTGAATTACGCTCCTAGATACAAGCCTCGATGAACGGTAGTGGTTGAAATAGTACGGTGGGGCCCAAAAGCCACTCACGGGTAGACCTTTCGGCCGTCCCAACCACTTCCAATTCATCGGGACCTGTACGGGCGGCGTAATCGGCATGCGAAGGGATCAACTACATACACAAATGAGTATGTATGCAAGCCACCATACAAAAGTACATCAGAGCCATTCCATCTAGAAAGAAAGGAAATATAGCAACGCCATACGGCAAGATTCAAATGACCTAGATAGATATAATATTTTAGGATATTTCCTCATACATCACACATCAGAGTACCAAGCGGAAGCGGCAAAACAAGGTCCGAGTACGGATAAGAAGCAAATCAGCATAAGATGCTACAGAAATAAGCACATCCCGCCCACAGATCTCATGGATCCCCGTTCCCGGAATCTCTACAGCCTCTTCCACCCAGTATCCGTCCTGCGAGTGTACCTGTTCATCTGAACCAATAATTTATCGTGTGAGACCCTAAGGGTACTCAGCAAGTCTTTATGCCTCTAAAGGGGACACAACCTGGGGTGACGCAATTGCAGCAAAAGATAAACCCTAACAGTGCTATAGATACTCGCTAACCATCCGCCTAACCAAATATAGACGGATGTCCGTGCATTAATGACAACAGTTATAATAGTAATTTCACCAGATCCATCCTCCTCCTCGCTTACCAACGAGGAAGCGGACGAACAACCCCCATCCGTTGGCAGTTTTATTATCCATTCCATGAGTGTTGCACTATTTACTAATCAGTTACTTAGTCAATTGAAAGCGATACTTTAGTTATGCTTGTCTATGGTCGAGAAACTGTGCTCCAATTCGTCCATAACCGCGAACACGACTTTCAGAAAGTTTTACCCTGCAGGGGTGCACAAATAGCAACACACACTCGATCAACCTCGGAAAAACCAAATCAAAACCCAACGAGGCCTTCACGACAAAGCAATCACAAGATTCAGAAATATTTCAGGGGGCCACCCCTTAAAGTAGACCCGCAACGAAGTTAGCTGACTTCGAGACGGACTCAAGGTTTGTGGGGCCGGCTGTAAACGACTGGGAACCCGAAAGTGTGATTGGGCTTGTCGATACCGCGAAAACGGGTCACAATTCCTAAACAGTACATGTGCTCCTCACACAATCGTAAATAAAGCAGTAAAGCATGGCATAAGTACAGGATAGTAATTAAAACCTCAAACTAGTTTGTGGCCCCAAGAAATAAGACGGAATCAAGCTCTGGCTCAGGAGGGTCCCATAAGCCTCCCGGATGTGGATAGCGTGAATAATCAAGGAACAGGAATCAAGTACTCGGGGTCCTACGGGACACAAGTGATCAGGAAAAACCAAATAGCAGATATTGCTCACCGGTGCCACTTTCATTAGTTATCCTATTACTACTCAGGTTAAGTTGTTTAGGTACCTCGTTATCCATCAGACACTCACAAACCCTACACATGCTGTTCTACGACTCGCATGGCTCAAACAACTCGTGTAGTAATGGCTCATGGGATGGAGGAACAAGCTTGGTGGGGTTTAAAAGTAAAGGCTATGCAATACTTGGGATTCAGTTTAATGCAATCGCGACTCAATGATGCAAGAATAAGATAGAGGCAATATGTATTGTATGTATGCAAGCATGTGGTAGTGCTTGCCTAGCAACTCAGTTGAAGCGAGAGACGGATTTGGGTAGTGCTCCTGGTTCTCTTGATATATCCCCTGCTCAGTGTCTATTCGAAGAAGAACCAAACAAACAAGGGCCAACATAAATAAAGTGCACAAGCATAGGAATAAATGCGTCAAGCAAACAGTCATGCCATGATGAATGATGCACAAGTTGCATGGCAATAAGGTAGCATGGCATGGGTGAGGTGTGGAATACAAGAATAAGTCATTATTTTATTGAGTTTTGGTCACATTTTATTGTCATAATAGTTGCTATTGACATTATATTGGTATTATGCATGCTGCAATTTAAGTCATGGGTAGCATAAACAGAAAGGTCTCGTCGAGCTGAACATTTTAGACATATCATTTGTCAAATTCGGAGTTATAAAACAAAAGTTATTAATTAATTAAGGTCCAGGGGCATTTTATTGTAATTTAAATCAACTTGAAATTTTAAGTGTGCAAAACATATTTTGGATGGCATATTTGAAATCCTCACATTTTTCTGATTAAGAAACATATATTATAAGTTTAATTTGGATTTATATTTTGAAAGTTATTTAAAAACAGAATTAAATTTGAATTTGATTTAATTTGGTAAAGATTTGAATCTAAACAGAAAAGCGGAAAAACTTTTTATACCCCGCCTAGATTAACCCCTGACGCCGACGGGTGGGCCTCTCTGCTGACTGGGACACATGTGCGCAGGAGAGCGCTTTACACCGCCGCCTGCCCTAGCCTTAGAGACCGACAGGTGGGGCTCGCTGGCCCGCAGGCCCACTAGCCAGAGAGATGCTGCGGGCCGACCACGTGGCTCAGGGAGGACTGCGGGTTAAGGATTGCGAACGCCGGGAGCCTTTTTGCAAAACGGCAACAGCCGCAGACAGGTGGGGCAGGGGGATCGCGGGTTGAGGGAAAAAAACTTGAGGGGGTGTTTGGGAAAAAAGGCCATCAGGGCCCTGTTCCTCTTCTCTGAACCCGCTGCCGTCAGGCACGCGCGCGACAGAGGCCGGCCGCGTCGCGCGGGGACTCGATCCCGCGACCTGGGGCTTGCGCTTGGCGGCGGCTGCCGCTGCGGTGGTTGTGGGTTGTTGTCTGGTAAGGGGGGCACAACTAGATAGGGTTTGCGCGGAGCGCGAGCGTGCAGACGCCAGCGAGCGGCGGAGCGCGCATGCTGTTCGTCGAAACGATCGTCGCGACTAGGACGCATCATGCGGAGGGAGGTTGTCTAGGAGAGTCAGAAGCTCACCGCGGGGAGGTTGGGGTGGACGGAGCGGGTAGTGGCGCAGGCGATCGTCGGCGTGGCTCGCGGACAGAGGCTAGGGTTTGCGTCGGTGTCGAGCTGGTACTCCTCGGCCTGGGCGTCCTCCTCCTCCTTGGCAGGGACAGGGCGACGCAGAGGAGGCTCGGGGTCTTCCTCGACAACCTCAACGCCTCGCCCGCCTCCTGGATGAACGTAGACGAGAGGGAGCCAATGGTGGTGGCCGGCGTTGAAGGATGGGTGGCGGTGGAGAAGGAGAGGGGAGAGGGGAGCGAGGGCAGGGCCCTGGGGCGGATCTGGGGTGCAGGGTAGGCCGTGGGGGAGGATAAGAACGGGGGAAGGTGAGGTGGTTGGCGTGGGGGAGGGGATGGTGATAAAGGTGGCCTCGGCCACCTTTGTCCTCTCCTCCACGTGATCGGCAAGGCAGGGGGAAGGGGAGAGGGAGGCTGCCAGGTGGGCCTGGGGGGTAAGGAGCTCGTGGTGGGGCAGGGCAGGCAGAGGGAGAGCAAGAAAGGGAGAGGGGGAGAAGAGAGGAGGTACTCGGGTGGGGCTAGGGTTAGAAGCTAGGGTTAGAGGGGCTCGGGTAGAGCTAGGTTAGGCTCGGCTAGGGTTAGCCTTAGGGTTGGGTGGAGAGAGATAGGGCTAGGTGGGACCTGCATGTTAGAGAGAGAGGAGAGGTGAGGCTCGGGTAGGGTTGGTGGTTTCGGTTTGGGGTTTGTAGAAAGAGGGGGAATGGTGTTAGATGGAAAAGGGGAGAGGGTAAGTAGGGTTAGGGTTAAGAGATGACAAGAGAGAGATGAGAGAGAGAGAGAGGTATGGATGGGGATGATGGGGTAGGTGATTAGGGTTAGGGAGAGGCAAAATAAAGAAAAAGGGGTTTAGAGAGAGAGATGATCCATGCAATAATCCAATGAAATTCAAATGACAAGCAAAGGTGGTACTTGCATGGGCCATGCATAAATATTAATTGCCATGTCTTATCCTTGTGAAAACAAAATATAATCCCATGGCATTTATTTATGTGCATCCCCAAAAGTGGAGTAAGGCCAAGCAAAAGAATTTAAAAGGAAGCCCCAAGTGGACTAGATGGAGATGAGCATATTTGATTAGGATTGGGGCTTGCTAGTGTGTTTATTCCACTAGATGTTTATTAGTCCCAAAAATATCCCACATGAACATAATTCCATAATAATCCATATGGAAGCTAGGAGAAAGGGTCCCACTCACAGGGCATGCAAAGGTGGCCATGGGCTCTCATCTATCAATAATGTGAAAACATAATGATGCCAAGATTAGAGCATGTGGAAAGAATTGGATCCATCCCAACCCACATGAGCTAGAGGTAAACTCAAATAAAATGCAAAGCTCATATTAATTGGATGGTGGAATTATAAGGTGGTGAAGAATAAGGTGGTGGAATGGAATAAAAGATATGCCCCCAACTCAACTTGGGCATTTAACAATATATCAAGAACCAAATACAATATCAAGAGGCAAATACAAATAGTAATGCATATGAGATAAGAACCAAAACACAAAGGTTTTGTATGATGCTCAAATGCAAGGTGGCATGATGACATGAGCATGATAACATGATGATGCAACAATTATTTGTAGGAGGTAGCCATTTTATTACTAGACCAAGTAGCATTACAGTTGTTAGACAATTGGGATGCTACACCGGCCAGCCCCCTATATAAGGAGGTCAGGGCGTAGCCTCCCCCCTACACCTCCTCAACCTTAGCCGTCAACTGCTGCCCTCCTCCTCTCTCTCTCCCGATTGCGCGTAGGCGAAGCCCTGCTACAGAAATTCTCCACCATTAGCACCACGCCGTCGTGCTGCAGATCCAATCTATCTCTCCAGCCCACTTGCTGGAGGAGACGTCGTGGCACCGTACATGTGCATCTCTCGGAGGCGTCGTCACTTGCGGCATTGGATCGGATCGGATCGCGAGGAGGAGAAGGCTAGTTCGACTACATCACCCACGTTCTGTTGAATGTTTCCGCTGTGCGATTTCTTCAAGGGTATGAAGATCTCATCTATCTCTCTTGTTGATTGCATCTCCTAGATTAAATCTTGGCTTTCTCGTTCGCATCCGTATAAAATTTTAGATTTACTATGCTGCGAAACCATTCAGTGGTATCAGAGCTAGATCTATGCGTAGATATGTTTCACGAGTAGAACGCAACATGCTTGTTGCAGGCGTTGATGTTTTCTGTTGCAAGCCTCTTGTTGTGTACTTCTTATGACGCGGGATAGTGAGATTGAAGCGGTCCAGGCCAACTTTACGCGACCTCGTTCGCGAGACCGGCTCCGCACTTGACGTGTGGCTTGTTCCATACATGCGGCTGGTGGATGCTAGTTTCTCTCACTATAGTTGTCATGGGATTTACACCGGATGTTGGCAACCATAATATCACCGTTGTGGCTTTCCGTAGGTAAGAATCGTTCTTAGCTTGTTACTCCCATAAGCCACGTAAAACATGCAACAAAGTAGAGGCATCTAACTTGTTCTTGCAGGGAGTGTTTTATGATATGGTATGGCCCAAGATGTGATGTGTATGTTGTATGCAATGATCATGTTTTGTAATATTTCACGACTTGCATGTCGATGAGTACACAACCGGCAGGAGCCATATGGTTGTCTTTATAATTGTGTATGACCTGTGTGTCAACTTCTTATACGCCATGTAATAGCTTCACCTTATCGCTAAGTAGTTAGCAATAGTTGTAGTTGCTATTTGTGGTGGAGGCAATCATGGTGGAGTGATGGAGATTATGCGGACACACACAAGATGGAGATCATTGCGCGAAGATTGACTATACCATGTCACATAAAATTATATGCATGTGATGTTTATCCTTTTATGTATCTTATTATGCTTAGATCGCGACGGTAGCACTATAATATGATTCATCACTTAAAGATCAAGATAAAACAGTGTTCTCCCCATGTATTCACCGTTGCGAAAGTTCGTCGTGTTCAAGCACCTCGTGATGATCGGGTGCTATAAACTCTACGTTCACATACAACGGGTGAAAGCCAGTTTTGCACACGCGGAAATACTTGGGTTTGACTTGACGAGCCTAGCATGTACAGACATGGCTTCGGAATACACGAACCGAAAGGTTAAGCATGAGTCATATGAATGATATGATCGACACTTTGTTGTCCACCATTGAAACCACATCTCTTCTCGTGAAGATCGGATTAGGTGTGGTGAATTTGGATCGTGTTCACTAAACAACTTGAGGGATGTTGAATTTAGTGGGAGTTCATCTAGTAATTTGATTAAGTTGAACTAGTTCTCATGAACATAGTCTAAGTTGTATTTGCAAATTTTGTAGATCAAATGGCTAAGTCCAACTTCAACTTCAACGTTTTTGCTAAGAAAGAAAAGCTTAAGAATAATGGGTCTAACTTCACCAACTGGTTCCGCAATCTGAGAATCATTCTCGCTGGCGGACAAAAGGACTATGTCCTTGAGAAAGCGCTAGGTGACGTCCCTGCTATTGATGCGCCGGCTGATGAAAAAGCTGTTTATCAGTCACGCAAAGATGATTATGGAGTGATTAAGAGTACCATGTTGTTTTCTATGGAACCGGACCTTCAAAATCGTTTTGAGGAGTTCGCCGGGCCCTTTGAGATACTTGAGGAACTGAAAACCATGTTTCAGACTCAGGCCCGTTCTGAGAGATATGAGATCTCTGAGAAGTTCTTTAACTACAAGATGGAGGAAGGGAGTTCCTTTAGTGAGCATGCCATTAAGATGCCGGGCTACACTCAACGTCTTGAGCAACTGGACTGCAAGATTCCAGAAGAGCTCAAGATTGACAGAGTTCTGCAATCACTCCCTCCTAGCTACAAAGGTTTTGTAGTTACTCACAATCAGATTGGTTCCACTGATACGATCATCGAGTGATCGGAAAGTACTTGTTGGGTTGTATGTATCGAGATGGAATTTGTCCCTCCCGAGTCGGAGAGATATACTTCGGGCCCACTCGGTAATCGATATCAACACAGCTTGCAAGCACGTGGTTAAGGAGTTGATCAGAAAGTGATATCGGATTACGGAGCGAGTAGAGTAGTTGCTGTGAACGAGATTGAACTAGGTATACCGATACCAACGATCGAATCCCGGGCAACTAAAATATCGCGTGACGAAGGGAATACATATATGGGATTAATTGAATCCTGGCATCGTGGTTCATCCTATATGATCATCGATGAATATGTGGGAGTCAATATGGGTTTCTAGATCCCGCTGTTGATTATTGATAGAAGATCATGTCTACATATTCTCGAACCCGTAGGGTCACACACTTAACGTGCCTCGACGCTAGGATAGAATGGATAATTGGTTTATGAGTTTTTGTTCGGAGTCTCGGATGAGATCCAGGACATCACGAGAGGTTCCGGAATGGTCTAGAGAATAAGATTCACATAAAGGAAAGCAGTTTTTAGATTTCGGAATCGTTTCGGAGTATTCGGTATTGTACTGAAAGGTCCTAGAAGCTTCCGGAGTGGGACCAACGTGGCCCCACTTGTTGGAGGGGTGCGTGGGCCTATGAGGGAGTGCCCTGGCCGCTTTGGGCCAGGGGCACAAGGCCCCATAGGCCTAGCCGGCCAAACCCTAGGGGAAACCCTTGGGAACCCTTCTAGAAGGAGGGGGGAAAACTTGCCCCCCACTCCACCCTTGGGGCCGCCGCCCTAGGGCTTGGAGGAGGGGCCAAGGGGGCCGGCCAGCCCCCTATATAAGGAGGGCAGGGCGCAGCCTCCCCCTACACCTCCTCAACCCTAGCCACCAACTGCTGCCCTCCTCCTTTCTCTCTCTCCCGACTGCGCGTAGGCGAAGCCCTGCTGCAGAAATTCTCCACCATTAGCACCACCCCGTCGTGCTGTAGATACAATCTATCTCTCCACCCCACTTGCTGGACCAAGGAAGGAGGAGACGTCGCGGCACCATACGTGTGCATCTCTCGGAGGCGCCGTCACTTGCGGCGTTGGATCGGATCGGATCGCGAGGAGGAGAAGGCTAGTTTGACTACATCACCCATGTTCTGTTGAACGTTTCCGCTATGCGATTTCTTCAAGGGTATGAAGATATCATCTATCTCTCTCTCGTTGATTGCATCTCCTAGATTAGATCTTGGCTTTCTCGTTCGCATCCATAGAAAATTTTAGATTTACTATGCTACGAAACCCTTCATTTATGTCACTGTGTTGTCATCATCACCTGATAATTCAGCTCTAAGTTCACTGACATGACTAAATTTGGCTGATGAAGAGGTCGTGGCTGATGAAGCCCAACCTAGCATGCAAATCCCACTGGAGTTGTCACTACCTCGTTCATGGCGTACACCGCGCTGGAGTTTTGTCGCCGGCACTACTGCTCCTGCAGGGGACAGTTCCGGCGAAGGAGAAAGCCTACTGTGACATTGACGCCGCAACGCCCTCGAGCACGCGACCTCGTCGGTGGCGCGTGGTGGTCGTAGGCTACTGATGCCGTGGTGCGCGCGGCGGTCGGCTGCGGCGACGTGTCTCCGGCGGCGGCGTTGACTCCCACATTGACTGCCTGCGCCGATCTCCCTCGTTGTCCAGCTCTGCCATGGGAGGTTGTCGTGCACGATGCCGACATTAGCATCCCCTCCAGCTCGTGTAGCAGTTGGATCTGCCGTCCTTCCCGTGTCCACCAGCCAGAGCGGCGACCAAATGCGAGGCGTGGGCGGAGGAGCTGCTGTTGTCCGTGCTCTACAGCCTCTCCCGGCGCGTCCTCCGCACCGGAGCAGCATCGCCGAACGGCGGCACGACCGTCTGCCTGCACATTGTGTGCGTGGAGGGGATGGCGTCGGGGATGGGGATGGCCGAAAGGGGTGACGAGGATTGGCAGATTGGAAGATAAAGGGAGGAAGAAGGAGAATATAAATGGAGGAATCTTGCGCCGACGTGTGGAGGCGGGGAGCATCGGCAGCGGCGGCGGCGTTGGATTTTTCGGGAGACAGGACATGTCGGGGGTGGAGCAGAGACATGATCAAGGAAGGGAAGACCGTCTTGCAAAAAGGCCCTCCTATAACTGGTTATTCCTTATATATATATTAAATTACCTGACAGTGGGTCCTCAGCTCGCCACGTCGTCAAATACATCTTTACGGCGCTTGCGGTGACCACGAGTGATGCTTCAACGTGAGTTCGATGATCGTAAATTCGTATTCCAGTTATACAATGACCGTATTAACTTTGCTAAGAAAGTTTAATTACTAACCATGGATTTAACTCTTTAATCGGCTATGAAACTTATGGTTCGAAGTTTTTATTATAATACTGGTACTTTCATTCAAAAAAAGGTTCTACATTGACCTGTATCTATATACTAAAACACATTTAGGTACATGTACATCTAGATAAATCTATGACAAATAATTTAGAACAAAGAAAATACTCCAAGTCATTATACAATATCCGTTTCTTAAAAGTACTTCCTCTCAATTTCTAAGGCGCCTAAGAATAGTCAAAAATTAATATTTTCTAAGTTCGGTTAAGTTTATGTAAAACAATTGAACATATGTAATACTAAATCAATATCAATAGATTCATCTTTTATATACGTCCATCTAATATTATAGATGCAGTTTAAAAAAAATATTTGATCAAATTTAGCAGGATTTGACATCTGACTAATCTTAGATCGCTTACATTTAGGACGGAGGGAGGATTTGTTATACTTTTGTCTTCTCTAGATGTTTACCTCAGCTCGTCGCTCATCTTTTGGTCGACCAAAACGATAGCCTATTGTCTCGCGTAAGCCTGCGCATTATTTGGTTTGAAACCACCTAAACCGTGTATCCAGCCCACACCGCAGCGCTAGAACGGTTGAGATTCTAACCCGTAGACCGGATACGTATTACTTGGATTAAGATGGTTTGTGTTGGGAAACTGGGCCGGTAGAGGCCCATTCAGTGTGGCCTCTACCAGGCTAGGGTTAGCCCATATGGGTATTCTATCTCCTTTAGTCTATAAATAGAGGAGTAATCATTGTAAGTGAAATGACCAGAGAGATGTCAATAAAGCTCCTTGTTTCATGTGTCAATTCTTGTGTAATTCTTGTGTGCCTTCGACTCTAATCTTCTTCCTTGTTTGTGGAGCAGCCTCGGGACCGACCAACCGACAGGGGTTGTTTAACACGTTATCAGCACGTGTCTCTTCCTCAAGCCACCGTCGAGCCTACATCACGCAGGTTTTCGTTGAAGGTAATCTGAAATTGTCCGCAAAAATGGATTCGCTGTTCGATTTCGTTTCAATTTTTGCGTTCAGCACGTTTTTTAGATCTCATCTATGGTGCGGATTTTTCTTCCGGGAGTCGAGCTGTCGCCGGCCAATGATCAGGATCTTGTTGACTGTACTATAGAAGCAGGGTACATGGTGATTCGGCTGATCACGGTACCGTTAAGCACTTGCTGTGCCGATCGTATTAAACCGTGTTGATCTTAATTAGTACATCGTATTAATCTGAGTTGATTTTTTTATGTTGACATAAACTGCCATGACCACGATGGCCAGGAAGCAGGGCACGCAAACTGACCGCGCCTACCGCCACGGCCCTGCTGGCCGAGCGCCGCCGTACCGACCCAGCTGGCCACGAGCGCCGCCGCGCGCAGGCCCCCTTGGTCGCCGTGCTCGCTGCTTGCCACCATGGCCACGCGCGCTGTGGATAGCCGCCGCCGCTCGATGGCCACTACGCGCCGCCCCGCACGTGCACTGCTGGTCACCGCGCCCGTGCGTCGGCCGCCGCGAGGCCCTGCAGGCGCGCCCACCCTCGCTGTTGGTCCCCCGCGCACGCGCACGCATGAACGTCGCTAGCTTCGCATGCCCCGGCCAGCCCCGCACGCCTCCTGTTGGCCGCGTCGCGAGCTTCTGGCTCTGTTGGACGCCATGCCCGCGCACCGTGCCATCGTCGTGCCGCGCCACGCTGGCCGCCGCAAGCTGCTGCCTCTGCCTGCGCGCCCGCGTGCAGCTGCCCTGCTGGCCGCGGCGAACCGCTACCGTTACCCGCCTGCTCGCACATAGCTGGCCCCGCTGGCCGCGCATGCATGACTGCCGCCGTGTCTCGTGGCCCCACAGCTCCGCCTGCGCGCACGCGTTGCCCTGCTGGCCGCGCTGCCGTCACAACGCTGCTGTTACCGGCTGAACGCGCGATGCTGCTGCCGGCCGCCGGCAGCCAACGCTCGCTGTTGCTGGCCACCAACGCCACCCCACTAGGGAAACCTAGCTCTGTTCCCCGCACGCGGGCAGAGACGTGGTGGGGTGGGCCAGCCCATGCCGAAACCCTGTGGTTGGTCTATTTTTGGCCCATTTTGCACCAGTTTTTGGCCTGCTTCCGATCTAAATAAAAATAAAATAAAAACGTGTACAAACATAAAAATAGTCTCGGAAATCCATTTTTCGGACCGTTTTTCATGTTTAGCATTATACCATTTTTTGTACATGCTTTTGTACTATGTTTTACTATAGTAATTAAATGTTTTACGCCTTTAATTCTTTGTATTCCATAGTTAGCATGTACTATTTTTATTTAAATTTTGGAACGCCGTCATATTTGAATAATTGTATACGCATTTATGCAACCGATTATATGTTGTAATCTTACACATTTTGCATAAATTGCAGATGTCCAGAATCGTGAGCCGTGAGTTCCCAAAGTTTATCCAGGATGGGCTGAACTACGTGACTTGGGCCTCGGACGTGGAGATCGTCCTCGAGGCCCGATGCATCAAGGGTGCGCTGAGTGCGGGGACCTAGACGGCCCCCAGCACCACCATCCCAGCGGACAATGCCAAAACACTGCTTTCCTCCGCCATCACATGTGTGAGACTCTAAAAAAATGAGTACATGGCAGAACAGAGTGCTTCTGCTCTTTGGACCGCCCTCAACAAGCGGTTCTCTAGGCTTAAGTACACCATTCAGCCACAGGCGGAGGCTGTAACATCCCAAAAATACTAAACTTGGATCATCCATTTTCTAATCATCAAAATTAGGGTTAACAAAAACTTTTCTAATTAAAATTATGAAGGCATGCATATGTGTATGCATTTAATTTGAAATTCTTTTGAACCACCTTGTTTGTTTGTTTCATTGCTTGTAAAATGTTTCTTAGGTGAAATAAACATCATCTAAAACATTTCCCAAGTAAATCAAAACACATATATGAAATGAATGGTCACTTTGACCAATTTAACTCCCATGCCTACTTTGGCTGTCTCAAACTTTCAGAACCTAACAGAAACTTTTCTGGATCCTTGCACCCCTTGAATGTACCCATAACAAAGTATCAAGGTCCACTTTGTGATCATCCAAAAACTTTCAAATGGATAGTTTAAATGACAATTCAAAATTGAATCTTTATCATATGGGAAGATTCCAGTTATTCAAAAACCACTCAAACAAGCTCAACTTGCAAAACCCAAGCATCTGCAGACTCACCAGCACCAATCTAGCAAACCCACCAAAAATCTTTCCAAAATTTAAAACTTGATTTCATGCGGCCATTTCATCAAACAGGTTGCAGACACAAATCAAACAAACATCAAACACTATTGTGAGCAGTGATTCATGCCTAACTGGTTCCCCATTTAGCTCACAACCAGCTCAGTAGATCATCTAGGAAGATTAACTAACCACTAGCACCACTGTGAGCTTGCCATTGCCATCAATGGTGAACAGCCGAGCACACCCTTGCCACCCCATAGTCGACAGCAAGCTAGGAGCAGCAGCAAGCCTAGCCAGCATGTCTGGGAGGCAGCCCACCGTCCACCGCCACTCACTGTCCCAGCCGCGAGCGTTGCCAAGCCTTGGACCACACGCACGGACCATGCCAACCTCGCCAGCAACCATGCCGAGCGTGCGCCAAAGCGCCACCCTCGACCAGCGCCCACAGACCGCGCGCCGCCCTCACCGCGTGCACACACGATCACCACCGGCCCAGAAGACCACCAGACATCCCCGTTCGCCGCCCCGTGCCGCACAGCCATCGCTCGCCGTCGAAGACGCCGCAGAGAGTCGCATGTTCCAGACCAAGCCACACCGCCCCATGCCTCGAAACCATGTCGTTGAGCATCGCCAGGAGACACCACACCGTCCCCTACCTCGCCCATGCCAGTAGCCGCCTGTAACACCGCCCCCGACGAGCTCACTGTGCGCCCCGTCGGTCCCCTTGCTCGACTATAAATAGAGGCCACCCCCGCTCGATTTCTTCACACCATCTCACTCCCCTCTCCTCACTGATCGTGCCACACCGTTCTCAGAGCAAGGCGAGCACCACCCCACCGGAATTTCTCCGGAGCCCGCCGACTCTGGAGAAGAAGGGAGCCATCGATTTCGTCCATCCCAGGAGCTTCCGCGACCACCCCTGAGTTCGCCGTCGTTGACTTCGTCGTTCGCCCGCCTCGCCGACCCTCGCTAGCACCCCGGTGAGTCCCCAGCACCCCCCACTGGCCGCGCTAGGTTTCGTTCTCGCCGGCGTTGTCTCGCGTCGACGATGACTCCCAGCCGTTGGATTAGAATCAGATCGAACGACCCACGTTTCCCCATACCGCTTCGCCCAGACCCATGTCACTGACGAGTGGGGACACCCACTTAAGCAGCCCGCGCGAGCACTGCGCTTAGCAGGCCGGCCCAGTAACTTTTCCCGCGCAGCCCAGTGATTTGAATTAAATCTTTTTCTTTTTAATTCAAACACACTTCTGTACCCATTTTCAAAAATCAATCCAGATCGATTCAGTGCACCAATTGGAATGAAACCAATTTTGTTGGATAGGTCTGTGAATGCTGAATCCAAGCCCGTTGGATTTAAGTCATTTGGATCTATAGATCACCCATGGTCAAAATAACAAGGCAGAAGCTTTTCTGCATTCAAACATTTTTCAAATTTAAACCATAATAGCTTTTGAGTTGATTCCAACTCTCAAAAATCACATTTAACCATAACTTTCAGAATATATAAAAATATATAGGTTTACTTGCAGGAATAATGTTCAAGTAATAAAAGAATGCTACATAAGAATTTCTAGCCACTTTAATTAATTAAAATAAAAGGGTAAAACCTTATTAAATTGTGACACCACTTTAAATCACATTCCCTTGGACTACAATATGTGGTGATGACATGTGTCAACATGATCCCATGTTTGGTTTGGAGAATATTAAATCTTAAGTAGTTTTTCAATGATTAGAAATTACTTTTCTAAAAATAAAAGGAATTAAATCAAGCCTTAACCTTGTAATGTTAGAGATGATGCTAGATCATCTATAGGACCCTTGTGTGTGATGATTGCAAGTAGTTAAGTATTGTTTGGTGATTTTGTACCTCGTATTTATTCATAGACGCTAGTACCGACCAAGGATACGAGGAGGAAGGAGGATACTACGAAGAAGAAGCCGAGGAGAGCTTCAACCATTGCTCTGCACAAGGCAAGCTAAAAATTGCAAGACACTCTACTTTAGCAAGCCTTACTAATCAAGTTGACCTATGCAAGCTAACACTTGCAATTTAGCAAGCTTATACTGATATTGTGCAAGCAAATACTTGCTTGTTACTATGCCTACTATATGCCTTAAGCATATGTGATCATACCCACTTGATAAACCAATCCTAGTTTTTTTTGCAAGCTTCTTACTTTATTTCTTTATCAAAGCTTTAACTTAGAGTTGACTTAAGTGACTTGTAGATACTAGAAAGATTCTGAAGGTTGCATGAAGAGCATAAAATTTGGCCTAAGCTAGATAATCTTGATGTCATCTTAAGGCATGAGATTGAACTTAGTTGAAACTCCACTAGTTTACCACCCCTCATTAGTACTACCCCCACCTGTAGATGCTAGTGCTAAGCATAAAACTTGATCAACCTTAGATGGGTTTACTTGGTGGAAAAATGGTTATGAAAACCTTGGAATGATGGATCATAATATTGAAATTTTTTGGACATGTGTTTCCGAACACTTGATGATTTTGGTGATGAAAATGTTGAGGCATGAGCCTTAGCCCTTTATAAAACTGATGGTTGTCTGGATGCGATACCATTCCAATTTTATCGTACAAACACAATACCCGAAGATTGGGTAGGGCTTGACTGGAAACTTATATACCTTAGTATTAGTTCCCTCACGGCCAGGGTCTGAGCTGAGGCTACCTTGTGAAGATTGTCCACCTGTGCAGTACCCAAGATGACAGTTGGTCATGGTTGGGAGGCCAAACTCACAGGAGAGGTGCTTATACTAGGGCGTGTAATTGAAAGGTTAGGATTGATTATCCGCATACTGAGTATGGTGAATTCAGGATTTGTTCCTGACGGATGTATCGAATGTTGTGGTGAAAGTGTACAATCTCTGCAGAGTGTCAAACTATTCGAATAGCCGCGTCCGCGGTTATGGACAGTTGGAGTGGCCATACTGTTCCCCCGTCAGACTTTTCAAAATGACTTGTGAAATGAATTGAGACTTTGACTTGACCACAACAGAGTTGTGACCTGAGTTACAAGATCCCACCTAGGAGTTATAAAATTGTGACTAGCTTCGGAACTTAGTAGAGATAAATCTGGCTTTTGCAAAACAACCCTAGAGCCTAGTGTCCTATTATCCAAAAACCCCGTTTACTTGTTAGTATTAGCTTGCGAGTACTTAAAGAGTACTCGTGGCTTTGTCCCTGGCTATTCCCATGGCCAGACTAAGAAGAGGAGTACCTGGAAGATGGACCCTAGGAAGGTTACGACAACTAGGATCATCTCCCATCGTCAGCATTGCCTGTGACCCCGAAGATGGAGCTTCACCTACGCTGCCGTTATTATTACGTATTCCGCTGCTTGATGTTGTATTAAGAACTGGATCATGAGATCCCTATTTGTGTAAGAACTTATGTATCGTTTGTAATGGATGATGTACTATGGTATCCAATTCTGTTATGTCTCGCAGAAATGGTAATCCTGGGATTGCGATGTATGGCATAATAGGCATCTAGGATTGACCGGGTGTTGACAAGTTGGTATCAGAGCCATCCTGACCATAGGAGACCCTAGTTAGACTGGACGTTGCATCAAAAACTTAGTTTCAAAACCAAAGAAAACAAATATTTACAAAAACTTATTCTCATTCTTATCCCTTTTATTCTTTCATAAAAATTCATGTTCCTCAAAAACTCTTGCAAAATACATACAATTTTGACACACTTGATCACCCTGCTAATCTACTCATCCTCTATTCTTATAGATGGACGTGAAGTACAACAAGTTTTACCAACTGGGAATGGAGGATACCTTATCTTTGAGAGGGATTTGGACCAGCTTTCGGAACTTCTGGAGCGTCCGCACCCCGAGTTCTTCGGAGCTCAGCTCAATGATCAAGGAGGAGAAGATATGCAGTGGCTAATTGTTGCAAGTCTCCGAGGAAAAATTGAACCTCCCACTGCGGAGGGAATTCAGTTTACCTTGAGGGAAAACAACTGGCTCGATGGACTTGCCAGAGCAATGCAGGAAGCTCTTTCCCGTCTGTGTGGGCAGAGCATCAATCACATCAAGGGTACTCGCTTTGAGTTTTGCCCAAGGCGTGATGCAAATGGACTACCACTGGAAGCCCCATACCACCCCGAGCTAAAGACTCAATTGGACCACCTTAGCTTCATGATGTATGATCGTCAGCAGGAGTTGGACAACTGCCGTGACTACTGCAACCACAAGTCTGCCATCATCAAGACGAAGGATCAGACCATCGCCATGCTAGCAAAGGATCGCAAGTCTCGCCGCTGTCAGCTCGACAAGAAGGAGCGCATTATTGCCCGTCTTCGCCACCGCATCTCATCTTTGGAGGAGACCATCCACGAGAGAGACATGCAGTTGGAGGAAAGGGAGAATGCCAGAGAGGATCTTCGTGGAGACCCTTACTCCTATCTCAGCGATGATGACGATTTTCTAGAGGATCAGGCCATGGACTTCTTCACCGATGAGGACGATTTTGCCTTCATCGATGATGATGAAGATGATGAAGCCACAGACTCCGAGGAGTAGTAGCACTTGAGCACTAGCGTAGTGAGTAGTATTCGGTCCCACTGTATTGTAGTTCTCAGAATGGTTCTTAAAACCATATGTTTTTCTTTGTTGTGGTGTGTGTTGTAATGTGTGCTATGAATGAATGAATGAAAAAGCAAGTTGCTAGAAAAATCTGAGTCAAACCTTTAAAACTTTTCAAAGTCCCCGAAACCTTAGAAATTTCCCTCTTTTCTCATGATCTATCTAAATCTTCAGATGCCACGTGGAGGAAGTGGTTCAGCCCCGGACCTGATGTTGCAGATCCTGCAAATGTTGACTTCTGACCATGAAGCTGAAAGAGCGGAACGTCAAGCCAACCTAGCCACCCTTCAGCAGATAGCCCAGCTAGCCCACAACAACCAAGGTCATGGAAATCAGGACAACCATGGATCTAAGCTCAAGAATTTCCAGAATACCAACCCACCTGTTTTCACTAAGTCAGAAGAACCCCTGGACGCCGATGATTGGCTGCAAACCATGGAAAATAACTTAGAAGTCGCTGGAGTAGAAGCCAACGATAAAGTTCTGTTTGCCACCCATTATCTAGCCGGAGATGCCAGAGCATGGTGGAACAGTGTTCGCGCAATGACCGGAGGCCAGATGATGACCTGGGAGGAATTCAAGGTCAAGTTTAGCAGAACCCATGTGCCACCGGGTTTGATCAAGAGAATGAGTGACGAGTTCAGAGAGCTGAAGCAAGGAAGGATGACTATAGTGGAATACCGTGATTTTTTTTTGTCATTAGCTAGGTATGCCCCGGACGAGATAGACACGGAAGACAAGAAGAAGGAGAGGTTCCTGAATGGTCTGCATGACGAGATGCAGACGGTGTTAGTCAATATCCCCTTTGCGGATATTGAAGCCCTTGTCGACTCTGCCATCCATATGGAAGGAAATATCAACCAAGCCAATGAGAACCGCAAGAGTCACATGATGCATCAACCAGGAACTCATCAGACCCCAAAGTATCGCCCCAACCCATCTCCAGGATTTGCCCCAAGAACCAACAGACCCCCGATGAACCGTCTGACCTATCCCAACCGTGGAAACCCTAGACCCGGAGGAAATCACAACAACCCCGGTAACTCTAGCAATTTCACCCGTGCCCCACCCAAGTTCAACACCAACAATGCTACCGCCAACACCAACACTGCCCCGAGGACTGGAAGCAATGCTGTGCCTGTCGCAGCCAAGGACAAGTCGCAAGTGACTTGTTATGACTGTGGAAATAAAGGCCACTATTCCAATGAGTGCCCTAACAAGAAGAATGCTACATACCCCAATGGCAATGCCCCAGCTCAGCAACAACGTCGTGTTCAGCCAGGGAGAAGATTTTCCCCAGGGAATTCACTCAACCGCAATGGCCGTCTTTTTCTCATGCATGCTGAAGAAGCTCAGGAAGCGCTAGACGTCGTGCTGGGTATGTTTTCTGTTAATTCAGTACTTGCAAGAGTGTTGTTTGACTCTGGTGCATCGCATTCATTTGTCACCGAAGAATTTGCATGCACTAGTAAAATTCAACCAACCAAATTGAAGCATGTTGTGATTGTTCAAATTCCCGGATCAACCACCAAGGCTAGGCAAATTTGCAAAGCCGTCCCTATCTGAATCCATGGCATAGATTTTTATGCTAATCTGATAGTACTCGGAACTAAAGGTTTGGAAGTAGTACTAGGAATGGATTGCATGTCCAAACATAAAGGATTGATTGACTGTGCCAAGAAAGCCATCACCATGAACAGTACAGCCGGAATATCAGTCGAACATATATCTGAAACCTTACCTCGCCAATTCAAATGCAACTAAAGTATAGCCCAACCTACCATTGACCAAGTCCAGATAGTCTGTGAATACCCCGATGTATTTCCAGATGTTTTGCCCGGTATGCCCCCATATCGGGATATCGAGTTTATCATTGAACTAATTCCCGGAACTGGACCCATAGCCTAGAGACCCTATAGTATGAACCCGTCGGAGCTAGCAGAACTGAAGAAGCAACTGGATTCCATGCTGGAAATTGGATTGATTCAACCAAGTGCGTCACCATGGAGATCACCTGCCTTGTTTGTGGACAAGAAGGATGGAGGTAACCGTTTGTGTACGGATTATCGGAAGTTGAATGATGTCACCATCAAGAACAAGTACCCCTTGCCCAAGATAGAAGATTTGTTTGATCAGTTGACCGGTGCCAAAGTGTTTTCTAAGATTGATCTTAGAACTGGTTATCATCAACTCAAAATTCGTGCAGAGGATATTCCAAAGACTGCCTTTACCACCAGATATGGATTGTATGAGTATACAGTGATGTCTTTTGGATTAACCAATGCCCCCGCTTATTTCATGAACCTCATGAATAAGATTTTTATGGACTTCCTGGATAAGTTTGTCGTTGTTTTCATCGATGACATTCTGATTTATTCGAAATCAGAAGAAGAACATGAGCTACACCTAAGGACCATTCTTGGAACCCTTAGAGAGCATCAACTGTATGCAAAGTTTAGCAAATGTGAATTCTGTTACAGGAGGTAGGATTCCTCGGTCACATTGTATCAGCCGGAGGAATTGCCGTTGACCCTGCCAAAGTGAAAGATGTAGAAGATTGGCAAGCCCCAGCCACTCAAACCCAAGTTCGTGATTTTCTCGGATTGGCGGGATATTACCGCAAATTCGTAGAAGGATTCTCTAGTATCGCCAGACCCATGACCCAATTGCTGAAGAAGGACAAGAAGTTTGAATGGACAGACAAATGTGAAGCGAGTTTTCAAGAACTCAAGAGGAGATTGATATCAGCCCCAATCTTAATCATGCCGGATATCACGAAGCCCTTCGATGTGTATTGTGACGCATCCAAGAGTGGTATCGGATGTGTGCTAATGCAAGAAGGCAAAGTTATATCTTATCTATCTCGACAAATGAAGCAACATGAGCAAAATTACCCAACCCATGACCTCGAACTCGCAGCCGTAGTTCTAGCCCTGAAGACATGGAGACATTACCTGATGGGAAACCGTTGTGAGATTTATTCGGATCACAAGAGCCTAAAGTATATATTCACTCAGAAGGAGCTGAATATGAGGCAGAGAAGATGGATTGAGCTAATCAAGGATTATGACCTGGACATTCACTATCACCCTGGTAAAGCCAACGTAGTAGCCGATGCCCTTAGCAGATTGCCGTGCCGCTTGAACTCCATGATTTTGAAGGATCAACCAAGTCTGCACAAGGAGCTAGAAGATTTTCTAATGGAATTAGTAAGTGAAGGATTTTTGGCTAGCATAGAACTCCAGCCCACTTTGATCAGTCAGATTAAGGAGGCGCAGAAGGAAAATGCTAGTATCGACGGAATCAAGCGTCGTATCGGTACAGGCAAAGTACCCGGATTCACCGAGGACGAAGAAGGAATTTTGTGGTACAAAGGACGCATTTGTGTACCAGCAGATTCAGAGTTGAAAGAAGTTATCTTGAAGGAGGCTCATGATACTATTTATTCTATCCATCCCGGAGGAACTAAGATGTATCAAGATTTAAAAGAGCAATTTTGGTGGCATAAGATGAAGAGAGAAATCGGAAGTGAAAGTACCGACTTGATACGACTAGAGGGGGGGGGGGGTGAATAGGCGTCTACCAATTTTAATTTGTTTCTCACTTTTAGGCTCAACGAGAAAGGAAGTTATCTAGAGATGCAACTAAGTGAACAACCTAAATGCAAGAAAACGAACACCAACCACAAAAACAGTAAATAGCAAGGAGTAAAGGAAGGGAACGAAGTAACCGGCGAGGGGACACGGAGATGTAATTCCCGTAGTTCACTCCCAAGGAGCTACGTCTATGTTGGAGAGGTGTCAGGGTCACACAAGGTCACCCGAGCGCCACAAAGGCCTCACCTTCTTCTCCGGTGAGCTCCCCCACAAAGGAGGCCTCACAATCCACTAACCGGTGACCTTGAAGGCGCCAACCGAAACCTTTACACCAAGGTTGAGGGGGAGGCTCCACAACTCAATTGGAGTCCCTCAACGACACCTCGAAGCTTTACAACACATGCCTCAGCTCCGGGGATGCCCTACACCATCTAGGGTTCCAAGAAACCCAAGAGCAACAAGATCCACAAAGGATGGGTGGGGGAAATCAATTCTTCTTTGGTGGAAGTGTAGATCTAGGTCACCTCCCTCACCTCTCAAAAGATCAAGTCATTTGAGTGGCTAGAGAGAGAGATCTAGTGAGATGAAGCTCAAGCATTAATGGAGGAGAGAGAAAAATTCGAGAGAGATTGGGAGGAAGAAGAGGGGTGCCTTAAATAGGCCCCCCATGCTGAACCGTTACAGCCTCCCCGCGACCTCACCGGAAGTTCCGGTGAGGGGCCGGAAGTTCCGCCCAGCCTGGCTCCAACGGTCATCAGACCGTTGACGCCCGCTCCAGAAGCGCAACCGGAAGTTCCGGTCAAAACGGACCGGAAGTTCACCGGAAAGAAATAGCACGCTTCAAAACAGAAGGTTACTGAGCCTTCACCTGAACTTGGGGCGGAACAAGGGGCGGAAATTTTGGGTCGCGAAGTGAGTCTGACCGGAAGTTCCGGCGTTCAGGCGGAAGTTCCGCTCAAGAACTTTTGGCAGGACAAGTTCTGATGCAAGTTTCGGCCAAGTTCCGGCCAAGTTCCGGCAAATAGCACACTTCAAAACAGAAGGTTACTGAACCGCCACCGGAACTTGGGCGGAACTAGCGTCGGAACAAACTGTAGAACAACCCGCAGAAAAAGTTTGAGCGAAACTTCCGGCCTATGACCGGAAGTTCCGGTGAGACACAAAAGGCCCCAACAGAACAGGAACACGCTCTCTCTCACGGGATAATGGGATGTCTGTGGCGGTGCATATAGGTTTGTGTAAGAACAAGTGATTTCCCATAGCCTTCCAACATGGACCCCCTCTTAATAGTACGGTGACCTAAAAACAATAACCGGAAAGAAACTAGGAGAAGACTAAAAGGCCACCGTCTTCAAAAGATCACAAGAGGGCATCCATCACAATAGAATGAAGCATCAACGACGTTTCCCCTGAAACTCAAGAGCACAGTTAAAAACATGGTTGGGATTGTCATTTTAACACCAAAAACATCATGGGAAGATATAGTCCTTTCAATCTCCCCCTTTTTGGTGTTAGATGACAATCCCACAGATTTGCATAGAAACAAAGCAATCTTTGCAATGGACGGGGCAAGCTCCCCCTGTATGTGTGCAAGGTAGAGAGAAGACCTCTAAGGACAGGACTAGCACACATACACGGAGGCTCCCCATGACAATTGCAAAGATAGCACAAGTGCAAGGTACAAAAAGGGATAGAGATCATACCAGAACCAACTAAATGTGGTGGAGACAAACGGAGTAATAATAACAATAAGAGCAAAGAGGCTCCACCACCATAGCAACAACTCAAGAGATGACAACAAGATGCCACACACACGGCAAAGTATAAGATACCACATAGTAGATACCACATAGTCTCAAACATAACATACCACATGGTCCACAAGCACACATAAGTTCACGGACATAAAACCACAAGCACACAAATAAACTAGAGAGTTCGCGAGTAAGAAAAGATCAAAGGCAAGAACAGGCTCGCGACTCATCCCATGCAAATCCCGTAGACAACCTAATAGACATCTTTCTCCCCCTTTGGCATCGAGACACCAAAAAGGAAGAAGAGATCAATCTACTCGTCCCAGCCACGAGAAAGGGGAGGAGGAGAAGACTCAGGCGGACCAGTGACCTCCTCCTCAGACTCATCTTCGGACCAGTTGCAGTTGTTGCGAATCCAATCCTCCTTGGGAGCAGTGACAGAGCTAGAGACCGGTGAGCAAGGAATGTTGAGGGCTTCCATGATGGCCTTCTGGCGCTGAATATTGTGACGCTGATCAACATAAGCCTGATACTCGCGGTCCTGCAGAAAGCAGAAAGTTTTCTTCACTTTCCCAAGCAGCTTCTTTGCCCAAGATGGCTGCCTCTAGAGAGAAGGACCACCAGCACTAGAGCCACCAGGAGTAGAGGAGGGACCACTAGCAACATCTTGAGCCTTCTTGAGAGCAGCTTCTTTTTCTTCCTGAGTACTAGGCTTCTGGTGCTTACTCACACGGAACTTTTTCTCTTCATGAATGGTGATGTTGTCTTGAGGGAAGGGGTTGCCAGTCTTCTCGAGCCACTTGTGATTGATGAGAGTCTGAATGTAGGGAGCATAGATGCAGGAGCGCTTTTCAATGAGAGCCGCCCACATCTCTGAGTAGATGAAGTGCATAACATCCATTGACCTGTCAGTGTCTCGGCGAAGATGAGTCTGATGCATGAGGTCAACCTGATATCCATGAAACTGATCAAAGTTGCCAGCCTTGGGAGAGATGGTGTTCAAGTACACCCTGCGCATGATGTCATAAACTGGCAGCAGATGATTCACATACCCAACAGACCCCCACCCTTCAGTGTAGAGAGGCTCCAGGACCTCAGGATCAGCAGCTACAGGACCATGAACACGCCAACCATTTTCCCCGCGGCCAGGCTGAATGGGATAGCATAGAAGCTCAGCAAACTCAGCCCAAGTAGCGGTAAGAAGCACGTCCCTGATCATCCACTTCATCACACCTTCAGTAGAGGACTGCATGTGAAGATACAGAGTGGAGTAGAACTGAGCAATAGCAGTCACATCAAAGTTCTGACGGTGCTCCATGAGGGGAATCAGCCCAAACTTCCGACAGATATCAAGAGCCTCTCCAAAGTAGACTTGCTTCTCTTCCATGTGAGGCACATTGATGTACTTCTGACGAGCGACCACGAACTTCTTCTTTGATGCATAAATTTCTTCATAAATCTGTTCCTGACGGCAGGTGTGAAAATGAGGGTCCAAGCAAAGACGATCACGAGGCACGAGGTAGGGATCCGTAGCCCTGAATGCAGAGTAAGCCTTCTGAGTCCACTTGGAAATCTTGGCTTTGGTCATGTCTGGCCCAGCAGCAGTGGCCTTCTGAGCAAGAGTAGACCTCTTCCCTGCAGCAGCAGCACGGCGAGCAGCAACAACCTTCTGGCGAGAAGTCTGAGCGGTCGGACGCACAACCTCAGCATCTTCCTCATCAATCTCAGGAGGAATGTCAGCGGATGGTCGGCGGGCACGCTTGCCTTGGCGAGTATCTCCTTCCCCTGAGAAGAAAGCACAAGAATAGGGAGGGAAGGTGGGATAAGTGCACAAGTTCGGAAGAGGAAACAAAAGAAATAGATTGGAAAAATACAAACAGAAAAAGTTGCATTGTGGCCGGAACTTCCGCTGAATCGCCGGAACTTCTGGTGAAAATGGTCCACCGGAAGTTCCGGTCGTGGCTCACCGGAAGTTCCGGTGAGGCCACGAACTGACGGTTCCAAACAGTAGTTCACTAGATGTAGATCTAAAAAACCACAAGTTCACAGATTTTTCTAGGATGTATTGGACCAATCTACTCTAGCATGATAACCTAGACCTACCAAGATCTTCCAACAAGTTCTAGCCAAAGAACTAGCCTAGACAAGGTGTGCCCTAACTCAAGCCATGGTGAGAGCAAGATCTCCATTAATGGAGGGAGTTGAGGGCAAATACCGGATTCCATGGCGGGAGATCGAGGTGGGGAAGGATCCCACGGAGCAGATCTGCGGAGGAGAGGTTGGAGACGAAGGGGCCGGAGCTCCTTCGTGAGACGTCCTGGCCGGCGGCGCTCCAAATAGAAGATGGGTCTTGGGGGAAAAAGGGAAGAAGATCCCGTTTTCCCCCAGGGCCCACCTTATATAGGACAGGGAGCACCACCAGAAGTTCCGGTCAGGGACCGAAAGTTCCGGCCGGGTCAGACTGACCGGAAGTTCCGCTGACGCCAGGAAGACCATCTTAGGATAGGACAACAAGGAAGAACTTGTGCAGGGAATAGAGAGGGCTTGAGGTAAGGAAAGGCTTAGGATAGATAGCTCAAACTGTGAAGAACCAAAAACAACAAAAACCAAGGAAAACAAAAAGTTCAAAGAACTAAATAAAAACGAGTCGGTGGCCGAAGCCACCTTATATAAGAGTAAATGGCTTGACACCGCGAAGATATATCCTGGGTTCATTACCAACACTCATCATGAAGCTCAAATGGTCTCCTTTAGAGACTATAGAGTATGAAAACTTTAATGTGCGCATAATAGGGATAGTGTTTGTTCATAAGAGGAACTACACTCCCCCTAAATCCATGCCTACATCCAAACAAGATACACATTGAGACACGGGTAGGTGTGCAAGGGCTCAAGCAACATTGCTCGAATCAATGATATTTAGCTCATGCCTTAACTCTCGGAACCTTGCTTCATCAAGAGGCTTCGTGAAAAGATCCGTAATATTTGCCTTGGTGGGAACATACTCCAAAGAAATGTCTCCTCTAGCAACATGGTCCCGAATGAAATGATGACGAATCTCAATGTGCTTGGTCCGGTTGTGTTGCACGGGATTATGAGCAATAGCAATGGCACTCTCATTGTCGCAAAGAAGAGGCACCTTGTCAAAAGATAGTCCAAGATCCTTCAAGGTTTGCTTCATCCATAGCAATTGAGCACATCAGCTTGCGGCAGAGATATACTCAGCTTCAGCAGTCGACATAGACACACAGTTTTGCTTCTTCGAGGACCAACAAACCAAAGATCTTCCGAGAAACTGACACGCTCCGGAGGTTGACTTTCTTCCCACTTTGTCACCAGCCCAGTCCGAGTCCGTGTAACCAATGAGATCAAAGCTGGCTCCCTTGGGGTACCACAACCCAAAGTTCGGGGTATGAACTAAATATCGAAAGATCCTCTTGACAGCCACCATGTGACTTTCCTTTGGTGCGGCTTGAAATCTTGCACACATACCCACACTCAACATAATATCCGGTCGGGATGCACAAAGATAGAGCAAAGAACCAATCATCGATCGATAGAGTTTTTGATCCACCTCCTTACCCTTGGGATCGAGATCAAGATTAACCTTAGTTGGCATGGGAGTCTTGGCACCTTTGACTTGATCAAACTTGAACTTCTTGATCATGTCTTGGATGTACTTGGATTGGTTGATGAAAGTCCCTTTCCTCAACTGTTTGACTTCAAATCCAAGGAAAAACTTCAACTCCCCCATCATGGACATCTCGAAGCGGTCAGTCATGAGCTTGGCAAAATCCTCATTAAAAGTTTTGTTAATAGACCCAAAGATAATGTCATAAACATAGATTTGGCATACGAACAAGTGGCCTCCAACTTTCTTAGTAAAAAGAGTGGGATCAATGAGGCCCACTTCGAAGCCACAGTCTAACAAGAGCTCCCTAAGGCAATCATACCACGCACGTGGGGCTTGCTTGAGGCCATAGAGTGCCTTATTGAGCTTGTAGACATGGTTCGGAAAAAGTGGATCCTCAAAACCCGAAGGTTGCTTGACGTATACCAACTCTTTCAAAGGACCATTAAGAAAAGCACTCTTAACATCCATTTGATGCAATTTAAAGTTATGATGGGTAGCGAAGGCAAGAAGCATATGAATGGATTCAAGGCGAGCAACGGGGGCGTAATTCTCACCGTAGTCGATGCCCTCAACTTGTGAGTATCCTTGGGCAACTAACCTTGCCTTGTTGCGCACGACAATTCCATTCGCATCGCACTTGTTCTTGAACACCCACTTGGTTCCAATGACGTTTTGACAGTCTTTAGGCCGCTCAACCAATGTCCAAACATTGTTCCTCTTGAAGTTGTGAAGTTCCTCGTTCATAGCATCAAGCCAATCATCATCTTCAAGAGCTTCGAAGACTTTCTGTGGTTCCACAAGAGAGATAAACGCATGGTGAGAGCAAAAGGAAGCTAGTTGCCTCCTAGTAGTGGAACCTTTATTGAAATATCCATAGACATTATCAAGGATATAGCCATCTCGAACAAGCTTGGCGAGACGATAGGCTTGACGACAGGCTTGTGCTTCAATTCGAGATTCTTGAGCTACCACTTGGTCATTTCCACCAATTGAGCCGCCCCCTTGACTATAAGCACGAACATGAGGGTCATCTTCATCAATTTCCACTTCGGGGGAGTCATCACTTGGAGAGGATCCTTGAGGATCATTGACTTGCTCTTGATCTCGACGAGCTTGACCTTGGGGAGAAACGTGACCTTGAGGAGGAGCCCCATCTTGGGGAGGTTGATGAGGTTGATGAAGAGCTTGTCCGTGGGAGGTGCCTTGAGGAGGAGCCCCATCGTGGGGAGGTTGATGTTGTTGATGAAGAGCTTGTTCTTTAGAGCTTGGAGAGTCATAAGCATGGGAAGCTTCGGAAGAGCTTGAGGGATATTGTGCCAAGAAAGTAGGTCCTTGAGGTGCAAGATGATCTTGTGAGAGTGAGGGCTCCACTTGAGTAGAGCTTGGTCCTTCTCCTTCGTCCATAAGGGGATCCTCAATGGGGAGGTGGAAACCCACACCCATTCTTCCTATGGCCTTGGGAGGAATTTCATCACTTGGATCACAAACACCATCTTGCCTAACAAGAGACTCATGATTTTTATCAAACTTCACGTTGCTCGTCTCTTCAACTCTTCCATTGGCTTTGTTGTAGACTCTATAAGCATGGGACTGATTTGAGTAACCAACGAAAATTCCTTCTTGAGCCTTGGATTCAAACTTTGACAACCGAACTCCTTTCTTGAGGATGTATCACTTGCACCCAAACACCCGAAAGTAGCTAACATTAGGCTTTTTCCCGGTGAGAAGTTCATAGGGGGTCTTGTTCTTATTCTTGCGGAGATAAAGCCGGTTGGTTGCATGGCAAGCGGTGGAGATGGCCTCGGCCCAAAAGTTGTATGGAGACTTGAACTCATCTAGCATAGACCAAGCCGCATCCATCAAAGTGCGATTCTTCCTTTCGGCAACTCCGTTTTGTTAAGGAGTGTAGGGAGTGGAGTATTGATGCTTGATTCCTTCATCACTGAGAAACTCATCCAAGGTATAGTTTTTGAACTCGGTGCCATTGTCACTTCGAATTGAGAGAATAGTTGCATTGTGCTTCCATTGAACCTCATTAGCAAAGTCAATGACGGTTTGTTGAGTCTCACTCTTGTACTTGACAAAGAACACCCAAGTGTATCTTGAGAAATCATCCACAATAACCAAGCAATACTTCTTGCCTCCAAGGCTATCATGAGAGGGAGGACCAAACAGATCCATATGCAAGAGCTCCAAACATCTCTCGGTAGTGATTTGATTGAGCGCTTTGTGAGGAGTTTCATGCATATTCCCTTCAATACAAGCCCTGCAAACACGATCTTTGGCAAAAGAAACATCGTTAATTCCAAGGATGTGGCCCTCGGAGTGAAGTCTTTGCAAAGTCCTCATGTTAACATGGGCTAGGCGGCGATGCCACAACCAGCCCTTGTCGGCTTTAGCATAGAGACATAGAGCATGAGGAGTAGTGGTCCCTGAAAACTCCACCACATACAAGTCATGTTCCACATATCCTACAAAAGCCACCTTGAGAGACTTGCTCCACATGAGGACCACGGAATGAGAATTAAAGAAAGAAGAAAGACCCATAAGAGCAAGAGCACGAACTGAGAGTAAGTTGTAACCAAGAGTTTTGACAAGCATGACGTCAACCAAGTATACATCCGGGGTTACCACCACTTTGCCAAAACCCAAAACCTGAGAGCTTGTTTTGTCACCGTAGGAGACCATGGTGTTGGCAATATTGGGTCTCAATTCGGTTATGATAGACTTGCTTCGGTCATATGACTCGTGGCACCACTATCAAGCACCCATTTTGATCCGCCGGAAGCATAGTCCTACAAGAAAATCAAGCCTTGGTTTTAGGTACCCATTTTGCAATGGGTCCCCTTTTGTTAGTGACAAGAACCTTTGGCACCCAAATGGCCCAATGATAATCATGCGTGTACGATGTCCCCACATATCTAGCATATACATGACCATCATAAGATTTGCAAAGAATATAAGAGGGATTGTTCTTTCAGGCAAAGTTGTCACTTTGCAAGAGGGTTAGGATATTTGGTACTCCTTGGGCCATGCCCATGCCCTTGTTCTTTTTCTTGTTCTTGTTCTTCTTCTTCTTCTTAGTCTTGGCAAGTTGATCCTTCAAAACCTTGACCTCCTCTATGAGATGCTCATGCTTGCAACAAGGGTTAGGAGAGCTAGACAAGTCTATAATTTGCACAGCGGAAGACTTAGAAAGATCACAAGTTAATTGAGTTTGAAGCTGTTCATGAGCCTCAAAAAGACTTGAGATTTTACTCTCCAAGGATTTGTGTTCCTCTTTGAGTTTCTCAAGATCCTTTTGAGTCCTATCATGACCACCCACAAACTCAGCATTTTCTTTCTTGAGAACCTTAATCAAAGCAAGAGCATGGTCACGTTCTTTAATTATAGAGGTCAAAGTGTTGTTATGATCATCTACAATATTAGACACATTTTCTTCGAGATTAATTCTCATATTTTGTTCATCCTCAAGACTTTGAGTGAGAGAGGCATTTTCAGCGGCGGCATCTCTTTCATTTTTACTTAGCAAGTCAAGAAGTTCTTCCTTTTCATCTAAGGCATCTCTAGCATTTTCAAGTTGTGCAAGTAAGGACTCAAAGCAGTTTTTAGTTTCTTCATCTAAGGTAGCAACAAATTCACACATGTCAATCATCTCTTTCTTCACCTCTAGACCAACAAGATCAAGAGAGGAAGGCTCACTAGAGATAGGTTGAGGAGTGGGTTTCGGTGATACCTCGGTGGCCTTGGACATGAAGCACTTTTGGTTGGAGGAGATGACATTTTCATTTGGCGAGTCGAAGAGGGATAGACGTGGAGTTGAGGTAGTGGCAATAGCAGCAACCCCCACAATCTCTCCACCATGAACTTCATCATCATCTTCATCCGTGCCCGAAAGATATTCTTCATGGAGCACAATTGCTCGCTCCTTGTTAGTGTCGTTCTTGACGGTGTAGTTCTTGTTTATGGGATGAGGAGGTCTTGACTTGACCTTGCGAATGAGACGACCACCATTGTCTTCACGGTTCTCAAAGGGACACTTGGACACGAAGTGACTCTTGTCGTTGCAATTATAGCATGACCTTGCTTTGGGAGACTTGTTGGGTGAGTTGAATCTTGAGTTGTCCCTTGATCTTGACTTGAATCCGGACTTGTTCCAAAAGGCCCTTGAAGCGAGAGCAAGATGTTTGTTGAAGGCACATTTTAGATCTTCTTGAGACCACTCACTTGATGTATCATCATCATTAACTTCAATAGCCTTGGCCTTCAAAGCAAGGTTCACTTTTGTTGATCCAATGGCTCTAGCTCTAGCGGACTCCGCATTCTTCTTAGCAATAGTCATGGCAATTACTTCACTCAAGACTTCTTGGGAGGTCATTAAGTGAAAGTTGGTTCTTCCCTTGATAGAGTTGAGCTTTTGTTCTTCAAATGGGAGAAGAGCTTGAATGAACTTACTCTTCATAAACTTGTCATCAACATAGTGAGCCCCAAGGTCCCTCATAGTGGAACAAAGGACCTTAAGGCGCCTATACATGTCTTCAGGGGTCTCATCATCTTGCATTGCGAAACCATCGCACTCGTTGTTGATCTCATCAAACTTGGAGCTTTGGATGCTAGCATTCCCAACAAAGAGCTCGGTGAGTTGATCCCAAGCTCCCTTGGCAGTGTCAAATTGGCGAATGTGAGCAAAATCCTTTGGAGTCAAGGCCTTTTGAATCATTCCCAAAGCTGTAGCATTGAGTTGCTTGTCCACCACTTCACCTTGTGTCAACTTATTTGGGTCAAATGGAGAGAATCCATCCTCCACAATCCTCATTAACTCAATGGATGAGCTGGAAATATGTGAGCGCATTAGATATTGCCAATTGGCGAAATTAGACGTATCTAGCATGGGTGGTGCTCCTTGAGGTATAATGTGTGGCATGGGAATGGGTGGATCCGGAGTGTACTTCGGCGGTGGGGTACCGCCGAGTAGTCCTTTCCTCCATTCTCCCCTTTTGAAGTTGGGTTCTCAGGCTCCTCAATGTTCTCACTTGGAACCTTGGTAGAGGTTTGAGCAACAAAACCAAGTCCCAAGTGAGTGGTGGCAGCCGCGGGAGTTACCCCGGGGGCGGACACCATAACAGTGGGAGGAACCTCGTTGGGTTGGGGTGTGTCAATAGCAACCATGGGGTTTGGCTTGAGAGACTGCAAGAGAGTCATCATTTCCTCGAACTTGGACATCATGGATGACTCCAATTGCTTGAGGTCATCCATAGTGGCCAAGTTCTTGGCTTTTTCAGTTTCACTACCCCCTTCGTCGGCCATAGTCTCTTAGGCGGTAAAGCCCGAAGTAAGAGCCTTGGCTCTGATACCAATTGAAAGTACCAACTTGATACGACTAGAGGGGGGGGGGGTGAATAGGCGTCTACCAATTTTAATTTGTTTCTCACTTTTAGGCTCAACGAGAAAGGAAGTTATCTAGAGATGCAACTAAGTGAATAATCTAAATGCAAGAAAACGAACACCAACCACAAAAACAGTAAATAGCAAGGAGTAAAGGAAGGGAACGAAGTAACCGGCGAGGGGACACGGAGATGTAATTCCCGTAGTTCACTCCCAAGGATCCACATCTACGTTGGAGAGGTGTCGGGGCCACACAAGGTCACCCGAGCGCCACAAAGGCCTCACCTTCTTCTCCGGTGAGCTCCCCCACAAAGGAGGCCTCACAATCCACTAACCGGTGACCTTGAAGGCGCCAACCAAAACCTTTACACCAAGGTTGAGGGGGAGGCTCCACAACTCCATTGGAGGCCCTCAACGACACCTCGAAGTTTTACAACACATGCCTCAGCTCCTGGGATGCCCTACACCGTCTAGGGTTCCAAGAAACCCAAGAGCAACAAGATCCACAAAGGATGGGTAGGGGAAATCAATTCTTCTTTGGTGGAAGTGTAGATCTAGGTCACCTCCCTCACCTCTCAAAAGATCAAGTCATTTGAGTGGCTAGAGAGAGAGATCTAGTGAGATGAAGCTCAAGCATTAATGGAGGAGAGAGAAAAATTCGAGAGAGATTGGGAGGAAGAAGAGGGGTGAATTAAATAGGCCCCCACACTGAACCGTTATAGCCTCCCGCGACCTCACCGGAAGTTCCGGTGAGGGGCCGGAAGTTCTGCCCAGCCTGGCTCCAACGGTCATCAGACCGTTGACGCCCGCTCCAGAAGCGCAACCGGAAGTTCCGGTCAAAACGGACCGGAAGTTCCGGTGAACTTCCGAGCAAGTTCCGATCAAGTTCCGGCAAATAGCACGCTTCAAAACAGAAGGTTACTGAGCCTTCACCGGAACTTGGGGCGGAACAAGGGGCGGAACTTTTGGGTCGCGAAGTGAGTCTGACCGAAAGTTCCGGCGTTCAGGCGGAAGTTCCGCTCAAGAAATTTTGGTAGGACAAGTTCCGATGCAAGTTCCGGCCAAGTTCAGCCAAATAGCACACTTCAAAACAGAAGGTTACTGAACCGCCACCGGAACTTGGGCGGAACTAGCGTCGGAACAAACTATAGAACAGCCCGCAGAAAAAGTTTGAGCGGAACTTCCGGCCTATGACCGGAAGTTCCGGTGAGACACAAAAGGCCACAACAGAACATGAACACGCTCTCTCTCACGGGATAATGCGATGGCTGTGGCAGTGCATATAGGTTTGTGTAAGAACAAGTGATTTCCCACAGCCTTCCAACATGGACCCCCTCTTAATAGTACGGTGACCTAAAAACAACAACCGGAAAGAAACTAGGAGAAGACTAAAAGGCCACCATCTTCAAAAGATCACAAGAGGGCATCCATCACAATAGAATGAAGCATCAACGACGTTTCCCCTGAAACTCAAGAGCACAGTTAAAAACATGGTTGGGATTGTCATTTTAACACCAAAAACATCATGGGAAGATATAGTCCTTTCAGGAAGCTATATCGCCAAGTGTGATATATGTCAGCGAGTCAAGGCAGGACATAAAAGACCCGCTGGATTGTTGCAACCTTTGCAGATTCCGGAATGGAAATGGGATTCTGTAGGAATGGACTTTATCACTGGACTACCTACTTCTAGTAGGGGAAATTACTCTATCTGGGTCATAGTGGACAGACTGTCCAAAGTCGCCCATTTCTTGCCCGTCAAAACCACATATCAGAGTTCGAAACTAGCCAAGTTATACATCGCTAGAATAGTTAGTTTGCACGGAGTCCCTAAGAACATAGTATCGGATCGAGGAACTCAGTTTACCTCGATATTCTAGAAGAAAGTTCAAGAAGGTTTAGGAACCCGCCTAGATTTCAGTACCACGTATCACCCTCAGACTGATGGACAAACGGAGCGAGTAAACCAAATACTCGAACATATGTTGAGAGCCTGTGTGTTAGAATATGGATCCAAGTGGGAAGACTGTCTGCCGTTTGCAGAATTTTCCTACAACAACAGTTACCAAGCCAGTTTGCAAATGGCCCCATTTGAATTCATGTACGGAAGGAAGTGTCGCACCCCTTTGAACTAGTCGAAAGTAGGAGAGAGTCAGATTTTCGGACCCGATATCCTACGGGAAGCAGAAGAGAAGGTTCACAAGATTCGTGAGCACCTCAAGACCGCCCAATCCCGACAGAAGAGTTACGCCGACAAGAGACATAGAGACCTCGCTTTCAACATAGGAGATTTTGTTTATCTGAAAGTGTCGCCATTGAAGGGAATGCAACGTTTCCAACTCAAAGGAAAGTTAGCCCCAAGATATATCGGACCTTTCCAGATTCCGAACCGTCGAGGAGAAGTATCGTATCAATTGGAACTACCCGAAGAGATGTCAGCCGTGCACAATGTGTTCCATATCTCGTTACTTCGCAAGTGTCTCGAAGTCCCCGAGAAGACCGAAATATTCAAGAATATCGACCACCGGACCATAGAGATCAACGATGACCTGACCTATCCTGAAGTACCCATCCGCATTTTGGAAGAAGCTTTTCGAACTACCCGAACCCGAAGCATCAAGTTTCTCAAGATTCAGTCGAGCAACCACACAGAAGAGGAAGCTACCTGGGAACGCGAAGATCACATCAGGACGGAGTTTCCCGATCTCTTCAAATCCTAGGTAATCTTTTCGTCCTTTTTCAAATCTCGGGATGAGATTTTGTTTAAGGGGGGAAGGTTAGTAACATCCCAAAAATACTAAACTTGAATCATCCATTTTCTAATCATCAAAATTAGGGTTAACAAAAACTTTGCTAACTAAAATTATGAAGGCATGCATATGTGTATGCATTTAATTTGAAATTCTTTTGAACCACCTTGTTTGTTTGTTTTATTGCTTGTAAAATGTTTCTTAGGTGAAATAAACATCATCTAAAACATTTCCCACACTTTTCCTAAAGACAAGTAAATCAAAACACATATATGAAATGAATGGTCACTTTGACCAATTTAACTCCCATGCCTACTTTGGCTGTCTCAAACTTTTAGAACCTAACAGAAACTTTTCTGGATCTTTGCACCCCTTGAATGTACCCATAACAAAGTATCAAGTCCCACTTTGTGATCATCCAGAAACTTTCAAATGCATAGTTTAAATGACAATTCAAAATTGAATCTTTATCATATGGGAAGATCCCACTTATTGAAAAACAACTCAAACAAGCTCAACTTGCAAAACCCAAGCATCTGCAGACTCACCAGCACCAATCTAGCAAACCCACCAAAAATCTTTCCAAAATTTAAAACTTGATTTCATGCGGACATTTCATCAAACAGGTTGCAGACACAAATCAAACAAACATCAAACACTATTGTGAGCAGTGATTCTTGCCTAACTGGTTCCCCATTTAGATCACAACCAACTCAGTAGATCATCTAGGAAGATTAACTAACCACTATCACCACTGTGAGCTTGCCATTGCCATCAATGGGGAACAGCCGAGCACACCCTTGCCACCCCATAGTTGACAGCAAGCTAGGAGCAGCAGCAAGCCTAGCCAGCATGTCTGGGAGGCAGCCCACCGTCCACCGCCACTCACTGTCCCAGCCGCGAGCGTTGCCAAGCCCTGGACCACACGCACAGACCATGCCAACCTCGCCAGCAACCATGCCGAGCGTGCGCCAGAGCGCCACCCTCGACCATCGCCCACAGACCGCGCGCCGCCCTTACCGCGTGCACACACGATCACCACCGACCCAGGAGACCACCAGACATCCCCGTTCGCCGCCCCGTGCCGCACAGCCACCGCTTGCCGTGGAAGACGCCGCCTCTGCCGTGCAGAGCGTCGCATGTTCCAGACCAAGCCGCACCGCCCCATGCCTCGAAACCATGTCGTTGAGCATCGCCAGGAGACACCACACCGTCCCCTACCGTCGCCCATGCCAGTAGCCGCCTGTAACACCGCCCCCGATGAGCTCACCATGCGCCCCGCCGGTCCCCTTGCTCGACTATAAATAGAGGCCACCCCCGCTCGATTTCTTCGCACCATCTCACTCCCCTCTCCTCACTGATCGTGCCACACCGTTCTCAGAGCAAGACGGGCACCACCCCGCCGGAATTTCACCGGAGCCCACCGCCTCTGGAGAAGAAGGGAGCCATCGATTTCGTCCACCCCAGGAGCTTCCGTGACCACCCCTGAGTTCGCCGTCGTCGACTTCTTCGTTCGCCCGCCTCGCTAGCACCCCGGTGAGTCCCCAGCACCCCCACTGGTCGCGCTAGGTTTCGTTCTCGCCGGCGTTGTCTCGAGTCGACGATGACTCCCAGCCGTTGGATTAGAATCAGATCGAACGACCCACGTTGCCCCATACCGCTTCGCCCAGCCCCGTGTCACTGACGAGTGGGGACAACCACTTAAGCAGCCCGCGGGAGCACTGCGCTTAGCAGGCCGGCCCAGTTAATTTTCCCGCGCAGCCCAGTGATTTGAATTAAATCTTTTTCTTTTTAATTCAAACACACTTCTATACCCATTTTCAAAAATCAATCCAGATCGATTCAGTGCACCAATTGGAATGAAACCAATTTTGTTGGATAGGTCTGTGAATGCTGAATCCAAGCCCGTTGGATTCAAGTCATTTGGATCTATAGATCACCCATGGTCAAAATAACAAGGCAGAAGCTTTTCTGCATTCAAACATTTTTCAAATTTAAACCATAATAGCTTTTGAGTTGATTCCAACTCTCAAAAATCACATTTAACCATACCTTTCAGAATATATAAAAATATATAGGTTTAATTGCAGGAATAATGTTCAAGTAATAAAAGAATGCTACATAAGCATTTCTAGCCACTTTAATTAATTAAAATAAAAGGGTAAAACCTTATTAAATTGTGACACCACTTTAAATCACATTCCCTTGGACTACAATATGTGGTGATGACATGTGTCAACATGATCCCATGTTTGGTTTGGAGAATATTAAATCTTAAGTAGTTTTTCAATGAGTAGAAATTACTTTTCTAAAAATAAAAGGAATTAAATTAAGCCTTAACCTTGTAATGTTAGAGATGATACTAGATCATCTATAGGACCCTTGTGTGTGATGATTGCAAGTAGTTAAGTATTGTTTGGTGATTGTGTACCTCGTATTTATTCATAGACGCTAGTACCGACCAAGGATACGAGGAGGAAGGAGGATACTACGAAGAAGAAGCCGAGGAGAACTTCAACCACTGCTCTGCACAAGGCAAGCTAAAACTTGCAAGACACTCTACTTTAGCAAGCCTTACTAATCAAGTTGACCTATGCAAGCTAACACTTGCAATTTATCAAGCTTATACTGATATTGTGCAAGCAAATACTTGCTTGTTACTATGCCTACTATATGCCTTAAGCATATGTGATCATACCCACTTGATAAACCAATCCTAGTTTTTTTTGCAAGCTTCTTACTTTATTTCTTTATCAAAGCTTTAACTTAGAGTTGACTTAAGTGACTTGTAGATACTAGAAAGATTCTGAAGGTTGCATGAAGAGCATAAAATTTGGCCTAAGCTAGATAATCTTGATGTCATCTTAAGGCATGAGATTGAACTTAGTTGAAACTCCACTAGTTTACCACCCCTCATTAGTACTACCCCCACCTGTAGATGCTAGTGCTAAGCATAAAACTTGATCAACCTTAGATGGGTTTACTTGGTGGAAAAATGGTTATGAAAACCTTGGAATGATGGATCATTCTATTGAAATGTTTTGGACATGTGTTTTCGAACACTTGATGATTTTGGTGATGAAAATGTTGAGGCATGAGCCTTAGCCCTTTATAAAACTGATGGTTGTGTGGATGCGATACCATTCCAATTTTATCGTACAACCACAATACCCGAAGATTGGGTAGGGCTTGACTAGAAACTTATATACCTTAGTATTAGTTCCCTCACGACCAAGGTCTGAGCTGAGGCTACCTTGTGAAGATTGTCCACCTGTGCAGTACCCAAGATGACAGTTGGTCATGGTTGGGAGGCCAAACTCACAGGAGAGGTGCTTATACTAGGGCGTGTAATTGAAAGGTTAGGATTGATTATCCGCATACTGAGTATGGTGAATTCAGGATTTGTTCCTGACGGATGTATCGAATGTTGTGGTGAAAGTGTACAATCTCTGCAGAGTGTCAAACTATTCGAATAGCCGCGTCTGCGGTTATGGACAGTTGGAGTGGCCATAATGTTCCCCCGTCAGACTTTTCAAAATGACTTGTGAAATGAATTGAGACTTTGACTTGACCACAACAGAGTTGTGACCCGAGTTACAAGATCCCACCTAGGAGTTATAAAATTGTGACTAGCTTTGGAACTTAGTAGAGATAAATCTGGCTTTTGCAAAACAACCCTAGAGCCTAGTGTCCTATTATCCAAAAACCCCTTTTACTTGTTTGTATTAGCTTGCGAGTACTTAAAGAGTACTCATGGCTTTGTCCCTGGCTATTCCCATGGCCAGACTATGAAGAGGAGTACCTGGAAGATGGACCCCAGGAAGGTTACGACAACTAGGATCATCTCCTATCGTCAGCATTGCCTGTGACCCCGAAGATGGAGCTTCTCCTACGCTACCATTATTATTACGTATTCCGCTGCTTGATGTTGTATTAAGAACTGGATCATGAGATCCCTATTTGTGTAAGAACTTATGTATCGTTTGTAATGGATGATGTACTATGGTATCCAATTCTATTATGTCTCGCAAAAATGGTAATTCTGGGATTGCGATGTATGGCATAACAGGCATCTAGGATTGAAAAATCCGGGTGTTGACAGAGGCAGATTGGATTTGTCTGAGGTTTGCGGACTTCAAGACCGTGGGGGAGTACAACTCCGCGTTACACCGGATTGATACCATTCTTCGGCTGTGTGGAACCAGTACCACAGATCAACAGAAGATAGACAAGACTCTCTCCACATTCCATCCTGACAACATACAGTCCTCGCGAAACTATCGTCAGGAAGGATTCACTGAATATGAAGCGCTTATTGATGCTCTCCAAGTGGCCGAGGCGCAGGATAATGTTCTCAAAAAGAACTTTTCCGTGCAACCCTTCGCGGGGGGGGGGGGGCAAGTCATGAAGCTAATGCCGGTGCCTACAAGGTGCGCAAGCCCATCCACAAGAGGTGAGGCAAGAAGGGCAAGAAAGGCCCCAACTCCTCCAACCCGGCCAAGCAACGTAAGGCAGGCAAGGGGGAGGCAAGGCGCCGGGACTGCTTCCGCTGTGGCTCCAAGACTCACTTCTCTAGGTAGTGTTTGGCCCCCAAGAACGTCGTGGACGCGTTCAAGGAAAAAAAGAAGGCGCGTGAGGCGCACCTCGTCCAGGTTGAGGCACCACTGGCGTCCGGAGCGGCGCCCGTGCACAACGTCGCGCCCGTAGTGGCGCAGGACGTAGCACATGTGGCAGCACCTTTGGCGGTTCCCACGAACGCCACTGTGCCCATGGAGGTTGAGCATGTCGTGCCCCCTTCCATGCCCCAGCTAGACATTTCTCCTGCCTCGGTGATGATAGCCAATGAAGAGAAGCTCAGCGAGCTGGAGATAGCAGCTGAGATTGATGGTTACTTTGCAGAATCCACCTGAGCTCCTCTTTGTTGTTATTTATTTCATGATTTATTTTCACAAATAATCTGATACAATCTTTCGATATGGTTGTAAGCTCTATGAGAGCAAAACATTTATTTGTTTCTGGCAATTGGATGACATTTATTTCATTCATTTATTCCATTATTTAATATGAGATGGTTGTGTTATGTTCTGAAATGTTTATGTGTTTTACTTACTTGATGTAGCATCTTCTTCGCTCCATTATATTAATTAGACACTATATTTTAGAACGCGTGTCGCGCCCAAATGGAGGAAACGTGTCTTGCCGTTAGCGGTACCAAAAATACCATCTTGAGAGAAACAAAGTACTTTGAGTCTATTACAAAAAACCCCAGTAACATAATGACGATCGCCGGCTGCGGTCCGAATGTAGTTGGCTCCGGAAGAGCAACTATCATACTCCAGAATGGAACAACTCTGATCATTGAAGAGGCATTGTTGTACCCGGAGTCAACTCGTACTCTCTTGAGTTTTAGAGACATCCGCGCAAATGGTTCCATGTAGAGACCGATGATGGTGAGAATGGAAAGGAGTTCCTACTAATTACCAAGCGCGACGAAAATGGTAAACATGATATCGAAAGACTCCCTTCATTAGATACTAGGATGTACTACACTAAGATAGTAGCACCAGCTATTTACACTACCCTTAAGAATGTCTTTAGAAGCTATGAACTATTCTGCCTTTGGCATGAGAGGTTAGGCCACCCTGGTCTTAGGATGATGAGAAATATAATTAACAACTCGAATGGTCATAATGTTAATGTGAAAAATTTCCTGAATCCCGATGATTTCGTGTGCTCCGCATGCGCTACGGGGGAATTGATCATTAGACCGTCCCCCCTAAAGGTGAAGGATGAACTCCCCGCGTTTTTGGAACGTATACAAGGGGATATATGTGGTCCAATTCAGCCCCTCTCAAGGCCGTTTTGGTACTTCATGGTGCTCATTGATGCTTCCTCTAAATGGTCCAATGTTTGCCTGCTGTCAACAAGGAACCATGCTTTTGCAAAATTAATCTCCCAGATCATACAAATAAGGAATAAATTCCCTGATTATCGTTTAAAGTCTATTCGAATGGACAATTTCAAAGGCATTCGATGATTACTGCATGTCAATAGGAATCAAACTTGAGCACTCTGTACCGCATGTCCACACTCAAAATGGACTTGCGGAGGCATTGATTAAAAGAATTAAATTCATTGCCCGACCACTCCTTCAGGGTTGTAATTTACCAACTACATGTTGGGGACACGCAGTGTTATACGCTGCTAATCTCATCAACTTTCGACCATCGGCCTACAACATCCACTCTCCTATCCAACTTGCGCAAGGGTCGGCATCGAAAATTTCCCACCTACGTAGGTTCGGCTGCCAGGTATATGTACCTATACCACCACCCAGTGATCAGCAATGGGACCGCTCCGTAAGTCGGGGATATACGTTGGTTATGAGATTGTGTCTATAATTAGGTTCTTGGACCCCTTGACAGGTGACTGTCACTCGGCCCGTTTTGCTTACTGCATTTTTTACGAGGATATTTTTCCGACTTTGGGAGGAGGTAATCAACCCCGGGATGACAAAAGTAGAGAAATCACGTGTAAAGCCACGGGGATCCACACTCATGACCCGTGCACTGTTTACTCTAATCGAGAAGTCCAAAAGATACTAGATTTGCACTCCCTAGAGAATCAACTGCCTGATCATTTTAGTGATTTAAATACTGTGAAAAAGTCGCATGTGCATGCACTCAATGCACCGGAAAGTATTGAAATACCGAAGAAAAATGATGGTATACCCGCTCCCGTTTTAAGGCCTAAGAGGACGCGAAATCAAATCCCAAGTACCCGGGGACGCCCGAAGAAAAAGGATAAGAGATATTTATTACAGTCTGCCCCTATTGAGGGGAGCCAGTTGAGACCTGGCACAAGTACGGATATTTCAGTGCATGAAATTCCAGACTTGATTTTTCCTATATCGGAAATACCCAGCAAAGTTGTGTGCGCACACATCGGAGCGGGAAAGCTAAAGGACCTAGCCCATGGATTGGGAAATCCGGTGGAGAAAGAGGATGTGCCAGATGCACTCCATGAAAAAATGGCCATTAACTATGTCTACCTCAATCATAGATCTTCACCCTGGGCCTAACACGCTCGCTGATTGTAAGAAAAGGTAGGATTGGAAAGATTGGCAGAAGGCAATCATTGCTGAATTAGTATCGTTAAACAAAAGAGAGGTATTTGGACCTATTTGTCTAACTCCTCCCCACATTCGCCCCGTTGGCCATAAGTGGGTTTTTGTTCGAAAGAGAAACGAGAATAATGAAGTAGTAAGGTACAAAGCAAGGCTCGTTGCTCAAGGTTTCACTCAGCGACCAGGTGTCGACTTTGAGGAAACTTACTCCCCGGTCATGGATGGAATTACCTTTAGATACTTGATCTCAATGACAGTAAACATGGACTTAAAAATGAAACTGATGGATGTTGTCACCGCTTACCTATATGGTAACTTGGATTCGGACATATACATGAAAGTATCAGAAAGTATCCCTGTCCCGAACCAGGATAGAGAAAACAAGAGCTAATATAGTGTTCAGCTTAAGAAGTCGTTGCATGGACTAAAACAGTCAGGTAGGATATGGTATAATCGTTTAAGCGATTTCCTTCATCAGAAGGGCTACGCGAGCAATGAAGATTGCCCATGTGTTGTTATACGGAGATCCCAGGATGGTTTCTATATTATCTAGGTGTATGTGGACGATTTAAATATAATCACTACACCTGACGATATTGAAGAAGCGAGTTCCTACCTGATGTAGGAATTCAAGATGAAAGTCTTAGGCAAAACTAAGTTCTGCCTGGGTCTCCAACTTGAGCATTCCCCTGCTGGGATTCTAGTTCACCAGTCGGCCTACACCCAGAAGGTGTTGGAATGATTTGGGTTTGAAAAAGCATATCCTTCTAAGACCCCGATGGTCGGAAGATCTTTGGAGCAAGACAAGGACCCGTTCAGGCCTAACGAAGAGGGGGAGGAAATTCTAGGACTGGAATTCCCCTACTTAAGCCCAGTTGGCGCACTTATGTACCTCACAAATTGTAAACGGCCGGATATTGCATTCACCGTCAATCTGCTTGCTAGGTATAGTTTTGAGCCTACCAAGAGGCATTAGAAAGGCGTTAAGGACATCTTTACGTACATACAAGGGACCAAAGACCTTGGCTTGCTTTACCAAAAGAACCAAGACCTATCTGTTGTAGGCTATGCAGATGTTGGGTACCTTTCGAACCCGCATGTAACACCCTCAGAATCGGACCTATGCAAGTTTGAGCAAAATTCGCCAAACCCGCATAGAAACGATTCAAAGGTGCCCACCAGGCACTTTCGTGCGGGTGGAAAACGAAGTAATAACATTACACAACAGTCCTCGATGGAACCCACAGAACAGATATATATACAACAGCGACTCAAAGAGTCAAGAGTACAGATATAAAGTACAAAGATCCAAATCACCTTGAAAACGATATAGCGTCCAGCTACGGACAAGATGCAAATGGGGCTAAGAGCCCTGAAGAATAACCAATGGCGTCCATGACCCTGCCCAGGCCAAGCCGGAAGGGTAACCCTGCTAACGACGTCGCATCTCAAAACCTGCTTAAACAAAAGGGGTGCCGACAAAGGGCAAAGGAAAAAGAGGAGCGTCAGTACTGAGGCCAGTACACGGCGAGACTAGAATTCGGCGGTCCTCGCCTACACAGGTATGGTGGACTGAGCGGCAGCGGCAGCATGCACTGAACAACCTATAGAGACTCGATACAACTGGCGGTTATCAGAGAGGGGTAAGAATGACCTATCCGGATCCAACCTGAAGCTAACACCAAACATACCCATCCTGGTGTTTCCCCCTCGATACCAAGCGAGGAAGTCAACCGAGGAACTCACACAGTTGGCAGTTTTATTTATTCGGTTATCGTTGCAGCAATTACTAGTCAAGTATAGATAATCATCCTGATAAAGTAGGCAGTGGGCACTTTTAGTTAACCATTCCGTTATAGTTGCAACACTTACTAATCATATACAGATGACATGAGATAAACCCAAAACCCAGCAGTTGTTGGTACTTTTATTCAGCCATTCCGTTGTAGTTGCAATACTTACTAGTCAGGTACAATGGTCGCAAGCGACAATCCAAACAAGCAATTGTTGGCAGTTTTATTTAGCCATTCCGTTATAGTGAAGCTGATTACTAGTCATTATAAAGTCAAATTTATAGCAATAAACTTTAGTTATGCTTGTCTATGGTCGAGATACTGTGCTCCAAGTCGTCCATAACCGCGGACACGGCTTTCAGAAAGTTTTAACCCGGCCGGGGTGCACAAATAGCAACACACACACGATCAACCTCGGAAAAACCAAATCAAAACCCAACGAGGTCTTCACGACAGAGCAATCACAAGATTCAGAAATATTTCAGGGGGCCACCCCTTAAGTAGAACCCGCAACGAAGTAAGCTAGCTCCGAGACGGACTCAAGGTTTGGGTGGACGGCTGTGAGCGACTGGGAACCCGAAAGTGTGGCTGGGCTTGTCGACACCGCGTAAACGTGTCCCGATCCTAAACAGTACAGTGTGCTATTTGTCGCACAATTTAACTAAAGCAGTAAAGCATGGCATAAGTACAGGATCGTAAATAAAACCTCAAACTAGTTTGTGGCCCCAAGAAATAAGACGGAATCAAGCTCTGGCTAAGGGGGGCCCATAATTCCCCATATGTGGATAGCGCGATAAATCAAGGAACAGGTATCAAGTACTCGGGGTCCTACGGGACACAAGTGGGCGTTCGGAAACCAAATGTTATCTATCACCCACCGATGCCTCTGCTTCCTTCAATTTTAGTTGTTAAACAGGAATTAAAGTGAACAATAAGTAAAACTATGATCATCTCTAACATCAACATGCGGCAATACATCAACAACTGTGGCACTTGACGACACGCAAACAGCACTTGAGCAAGCGACTACGACGCGTAAGTCCAACTATCTACCAAACAATAGGTAATAGGATGTGTCCGAGGCAATATAGGGCTGCAAGGGATATCACGGATACGGAAAACTAGAGCATCGCACACAGATAGCAATAGATCAATAGGAGGGAAGTAAATACTATAAAAGTAAGATAGGTAGAAAGGGGGAGATGCTCGCCTGAAAACATTGTCGAAGGTTCAACCGAAGATCGGGGCGAAGCTCACATCAACTCAACGACCTTATCCGCGAAGAACCAAAACACTAGAAGAAACACCGGGTGCAATATTTAATACACGGCAGAAGATCGGCATGATGCATGTATGATGCATGGCATGGCAAAGGTGCGATGCAATTAGGCCATATTAAGTGGAACCGGGGGTCCCGACAATTAATTAAATGGTTCAAGTTATTTAGAAACCCCCGCAATTTGAATGTTGTTTAACAATGCAAAATATGGTACCGATTCTCTACACAAGTTAAATGAGGCCGATACGAGGCTAGATTTGCCCGCATATGGGCCCCATATTTAATTATTAGGTGAATCGGCATAAGGCCCCCAAACCACATGATATGCATGCGAGATGACAATTAAATATGCAACAATTGATATCATTTATGAAAAATAGGGTATCGAGGAAAAGGTTCACACATTAGGGTTCGACGAACTCGGGGTTCCGGGGTTCGGGTTGGTCTCAGGTTCCGGGTCTAGGGTTCGGCCTCGGCGGGATCGTTCTCGGATAGCGGAGGTAGATCTTGTCGCACTGGGGAGCAGGACTTGGTGCGGCGTCGGGGCGCATCGGATTCTTCCGGGTCGGTGCCGGTCTTGTTGTCACGAAGATCTTGTCGGGTCCTCGGGTCTCGGGTCAAAGAACTTGGCGCGCCCGAGAAACGATCTTGTCGCATCCGCGTCGACCACCTTGGCGTTCAGGGAGTAGTTCTCGGTGTTCCGTGAGGAAGGCCGCGAGGGTTCGGTGACGGAGATCTTGATGGTACGGGAGGAAGAACTGGACATTATCGGATCGGTTTTCGGGGTTTGACCATCGGTCACGGCGACGGGGCATCGAGTCCATGAGGTAGATCTTCATGCCCCAAGACGAAGATCTTGACCGCCCTTGTCTGAGTACTTCGGGTCATATGACCACTTGTCCGCTTTGTCGCCTAGAACCAGGGAAGAACATTGTCGTGGATCCACAAAAGAACTTGTAGCTAGCGACGTGCTGGAGCAGTGCCGCGTAGAAGCCTGTGGCGATGCGGTGACACGCGGGTCCAGCGAGAAAGCGCATGCGGACAGCAGAGGCACAGGGGCCAGCCTAGGTGAAGATCTTGACAGGGCAGCTGCAGGCTCGAGTCGCGGGGCTCGGAGCAGACCCACAAGGTGGGGTCCGCGGCGGAGGCGTGAGCGACGCGGAACAAGGGGACGCGACGGAGGCCGGCCGTCGGGGCAGAGACGGGCACGGGAGGACCGGCGCTCGCAGGGCGCGTCAGCGGCCAGCCGAGGCAGAGGCGATGAGGGTCGGGCACGATGGCGACGGGCGGGGCGAGGCAGAGGTCGAGGACGGCTCCGGCGGGGCGGGTCGACCGGCGGCGGGCTCGAGGAGGGGAGGTCGTCGCGGTGGAGGGAGGCTGCTGGACGGAGAAGAGGGGCGAGGGCGAGCGTCACGGCGAGGCGGGGAGGACGCGGAGGCGGGCGAGCCGGCGCAGACGGAGGCGGGGTCCAGGGGTGGTTGCGTGGAGGCGCCGGGGAGGATGGCGGTGAGGCGGAGGCGCTCGTGCTGCGGGGTCGCCGGCGGGAGCGCGCGGCCGGGAGAGGAGGCGAGCTCGCCGGCGGCGCGAGGCGGACGATGGAGGCGCGGAGGGTGCCTGGCGAGCGCCGGCGGGGAGGGAGCGTGGTCGGGGAAGGGAGAGGTTGAGCGGGGCGGAACGGGGCGGAGCGCGGAGGCTCGCCGACGACGTGGCGTGGGGGGCTGTGCGCGGAGGGAGAAGGAACGCGAGGAGAGGAGAGAAGAGAAGGATGAGGGCGTCGGTGGGGGTGGGTCCCGCGGCGGGGCCCGCGCGTCAGGGAGAGGGGTGAGGAGGTTGGCTGCTCGGGGGAGGTGGGCGCGCCAGGTGGGACCGGGGGTGGGGCCACGCGGGGCTATGGAGGGTGGGCGGCTGCAGCGTGCCGGCTGCGTGTGTGTGGGGTGTGTGTGGTGGTGGGTTGGGTAGTGGGGCCAGGGGTGGGCTGAGTGGGGGAGGTGAGAGGGAGAGGGAGGGAGGGATTAGGTGGCAGGATAGGATTGGTTGAGGGGAGAGGAGAGGGTGAGGTGGCAGCGTGTGGTGGCCAGGGTGATGTGGAGGCTGGGTGTGGGTAGGTAAATTGGTAGGTGTAGGATTTGGTTGGACCGATTTAGTTTTCTGGGGTGGTCGTTCGGGTCAATCCGGCCCGTTCGACTGCCCCACAAGAATTAATTAAATATTTTAGTTGTTTTAAACGGACGTTTGCCAACCGATAGCGGACAACAAAGATAATCCGGGGACCGGGTTTGCATTTTGAAAACAAGTCGGGCGTTTTAGAAAACAAAACAAGTTATCTGCAAATAGTTTTATGCAAACAATGCTTGATGATGACGATGCAATGCACAAATTCAACGCGATTTTCTAGTAGTGGTTTTGCGGGATGCCACAATTCGACACCACTAACAAGGGATCTCGCCCTCGAGATCCGCCTCATGGTACCGGAAGGAAGGTCGGCGATCTTAATCTTCGCGCTTCGTGTAGATCCTCGCGACACCACTAACAAGAGGTTCCTTCTTCATCTGGAAGTCGGCGACACCACCAACAAAGGTTCGTTGTTCCTGATCGTCGAGAGAAAACTCCGGAGAAACAAAGGACGAAGATAGAGGCATCACACGATAAGGCCACCTCTAACTTCCATGGACGGAGTAAAACTGCTGGATCCCCTGATTCAACGTACGAGAGCGAATGATAAGAGCAGTGGTAGGGTAGCTACTCCATCCCGCACTCAAACCATTACTCTGCACACGAATAGGCGGATTATGCAACCAACTCTCAGAATCAGACTGAAGATCTCGACAAACGAGGTTCGGAACAAAGGAGTGACGCGGACTCTGCATCGGATCTGGCGTAGATGATGCCGTCGCGTCGGGAACACCGGGAGAGACAACAGAAATCGTATGAATGACACAATGATTAGGTTCCGCGATGGTTCCATTGGCATGAACAACACATGCTCAAGGTTAACTCCAACTTCACCAAAACTCGTCCTTCTCATATGTTTTTCAACGACACTGACATCCAGCAAGGAACACATATGGATAAGGAGCTCAAGAACAAAAGATTGGAGGAAGGGTACAGCAGACAAGTTGCAGATTGATGATCGTAGCACCTCCGTTACCAAAGGGAGAAAGCGAAACCCTGAAGGTACGATGGAAAACCAACCACGAGAAATCCTGGACTCGAAGAGAAAGAAGAGAGCGGATTCAAAACACGTAGAGGTAAGAGGAGAATAGCAGAGGGGTAAGGAATAAAATCAGACCTAATCAGAACTATCCAACCGACTTTGCAAAATAGTTTTGACACTCTACTTCGGCCGTTAGCTAGGTTATCCTACAGGCTGGACTTGTGGGGTATCGCAACTGCTGAGCTCTGATACCACTCTGTAACACCCTCAGAATCGGACCTATGCAAGTTTGAGCAAAATTCGCCAAACCCGCATAGAAACGATTCAAAGGTGCCCACCAGGCACTTTCGTGCGGGTGGAAAACGAAGTAATAACATTACACAACAGTCCTCGATGGAACCCACAGAACAGATATATATACAACAGCGACTCAAAGAGTCAAGAGTACAGATATAAAGTACAAAGATCCAAATCACCTTGAAAACGATATAGCGTCCAGCTACGGACAAGATGCAAATGGGGCTAAGAGCCCTGAAGAATAACCAATGGCGTCCATGACCCTGCCCAGGCCAAGCCGGAAGGGTAACCCTGCTAACGACGTCGCATCTCAAAACCTGCTTAAACAAAAGGGGTGCCGACAAAGGGCAAAGGAAAAGAGGAGCGTCAGTACTGAGGCCAGTACACGGCGAGACTAGAATTCGGCGGTCCTCGCCTACACAGGTATGGTGGACTGAGCGGCAGCGGCAGCATGCACTGAACAACCTATAGAGACTCGATACAACTGGCGGTTATCAGAGAGGGGTAAGAATGACCTATCCGGATCCAACCTGAAGCTAACACCAAACATACCCATCCTGGTGTTTCCCCCTCGATACCAAACGAGGAAGTCAACCGAGGAACTCACACAGTTGGTAGTTTTATTTATTCGGTTATCGTTGCAGCAATTACTAGTCAAGTATAGATAATCATCCTGATAAAGTAGGCAGTGGGCACTTTAGTTAACCATTCCGTTATAGTTGCAACACTTACTAATCATATACAGATGACATGAGATAAACCCAAAACCCAGCAGTTGTTGGTACTTTTATTCAGCCATTCCGTTGTAGTTGCAATACTTACTAGTCAGGTACAATGGTCGCAAGCGACAATCCAAACAAGCAATTGTTGGCAGTTTTATTTAGCCATTCCGTTATAGTGAAGCTGATTACTAGTCATTATAAAGTCAAATTTATAGCAATAAACTTTAGTTATGCTTGTCTATGGTCGAGATACTGTGCTCCAAGTCGTCCATAACCGCGGACACGGCTTTCAGAAAGTTTTAACCCGGCCGGGGTGCACAAATAGCAACACACACACGATCAACCTCGGAAAAACCAAATCAAAACCCAACGAGGTCTTCACGACAGAGCAATCACAAGATTCAGAAATATTTCAGGGGGCCACCCCTTAAGTAGAACCCGCAACGAAGTAAGCTAGCTCCGAGACGGACTCAAGGTTTGGGTGGACGGCTGTGAGCGACTGGAACCCGAAAGTGTGGCTGGGCTTGTCGACACCGCGTAAACGTGTCCCGATCCTAAACAGTACAGTGTGCTATCTGTCGCAGAATTTAACTAAAGCAGTAAAGCATGGCATAAGTACAGGATCGTAAATAAAACCTCAAACTAGTTTGTGGCCCCAAGAAATAAGACGGAATCAAGCTCTGGCTAAGGGGGGCCCATAATTCCCCATATGTGGATAGCGCGATAAATCAAGGAACAGGTATCAAGTACTCGGGGTCCTACGGGACACAAGTGGGCGTTCGGAAACCAAATGTTATCTATCACCCACCGATGCCTCTGCTTCCTTCAATTTTAGTTGTTAAACAGGAATTAAAGTGAACAATAAGTAAAACTATGATCATCTCCAACATCAACATGCGGCAATACATCAACAACTGTGGCACTTGACGACATGCAAACAGCACTTGAGCAAGCGACTACGACGCGTAAGTCCAACTATCTACCAAACAATAGGTAATAGGATGTGTCCGAGGCAATATAGGGCTGCAAGGGATATCACGGATACGGAAAACTAGAGCATCACACACAGATAGCAATAGATCAACAGGAGGGAAGTAAATACTATAAAAGTAAGATAGGTAGAAAGGGGGAGATGCTCGCCTGAAAACATTGTCGAAGGTTCAACCGAAGATCGGGGCGAAGCTCACATCAACTCAACGGCCTTATCCGCGAAGAACCAAAACACTAGAAGAAACACCGGGTGCAATATTTAATACACGGCAGAAGATCGGCATGATGCATGTATGATTCATGGCATGGCAAAGGTGCGATGCAATTAGGCCATATTAAGCGGAACCGGGGGTCCCGACAATTAATTAAATGGTTCAAGTTATTTAGAAACCCCCACAATTTGAATGTTGTTTAACAATGCAAAATATGGTACCGATTCTCTACACAAGTTAAATGAGGCCGATACGAGGCTAGATTTGCCCGCATATGGGCCCCATATTTAATTATTAGGTGAATCGGCATAAGGCCCCCAAACCACATGATATGCATGCGAGATGACAATTAAATATGCAACAATTGATATCATTTATGAAAAATAGGGTATCGAGGAAAAGGTTCACACATTAGGGTTCGACGAACTCGGGGTTCCGGGGTTCGGGTTGGTCTCAGGTTCCGGGTCTAGGGTTCGGCCTCGGCGGGATCGTTCTCGGATAGCGGAGGTAGATCTTGTCGCACTGGGGAGCAGGACTTGGTGCGGCGTCGGGGCGCATCGGATTCTTCCGGGTCGGTGCTGGTCTTGTTGTCACGAAGATCTTGTCGGGTCCTCGGGTCTCGGGTCGAAGAACTTGGCGCGCCCGAGAAACGATCTTGTCGCATCCGCGTCGACCACCTTGGCGTTCAGGGAGTAGTTCTCGGTGTTCCGTGAGGAAGGCCGCGAGGGTTCGGTGACGGAGATCTTGACGGTACGGGAGGAAGAACTGGACGTTATCGGATCAGTTTTCGGGGTTTGACCATCGGTCACGGCGACGGGGCATCGAGTCCATGAGGTAGATCTTCATGCCCCAAGACGAAGATCTTGACCGCCCTTGTCTGAGTACTTCGGGTCATATGACCACTTGTCCGCTTTGTCGCCTAGAACCAGGTAAGAACATTGTCGTGGATCCACAAAAGAACTTGTAGCTAGCGACGTGCTGGAGCAGTGCCGCGTAGAAGCCTGTGGCGATGCGGTGACACGCGGGTCCAGCGAGAAAGCGCAGGCGGACAGCAGAGGCACAGGGGCCAGCCTAGGTGAAGATCTTGACAGGGCAGCTGCAGGCTCGAGTCGCGGGGCTCGGAGCAGACCCACAAGGTGGGGTCCGCGGCGGAGGCGTGAGCGACGCGGAACAAGGGGACGCGACGGAGGCCGGCCGTCGGGGCAGAGACGGGCACGGGAGGACCGGCGCTCGCCGGGCGCGTCGGCGGCCAGCCGAGGCAGAGGCGATGAGGGTCGGGCACGATGGCGACGGGTGGGACGAGGCAGAGGTCGAGGACGGCTCCGGTGGGGCGGGTCGACCGGCGGCGGGCTCGAGGAGGGGAGGTCGTCGCGGTGGAGGGAGGCTGCTGGCCGGAGAAGAGGGGCGAGGGCGAGCGTCACGGCGAGGCGGGGAGGACGCGGAGGCGGGCGAGCCGGCGCAGACGGAGGCGGGGTCCAGGGGTGGTTGCGTGGAGGCGCCGGGGAGGATGGCGGTGAGGCGGAGGCGCTCGTGCTGCGGGGTCGCCGGCGGGAGCGCGTGGCCGGGAGAGTAGGCGAGCTCGCCGGCGGCGCGAGGCGGACGATGGAGGCGCGGAGGGTGCCTGGCGAGCGCCGGCGGGGAGGGAGCATGGTCGGGGAAGGGAGAGGTTGAGCGGGACGGAACGGGGCGGAGCGCGGAGGCTCGCCGGCGACGTGGCGTGGGGGGCTGTGCGCGGAGGGAGAAGGAACACGGGGAGAGGGAGAAGAGAAGGATGAGGGCGTCGGTGGGGGTGGGTCCCGCGGCGGGGCCCGCGCGTCAGGGAGAGGGGTGAGGAGGTTGGCTGCTCGGGGGAGGTGGGCGCGCCAGGTGGGACCGGGGGTGGGGCCACGCGGGGCTATGGAGGGTGGGCGGCTGCAGCGTGCCGGCTGCGTGTGTGTGGGGTGTGTGTGGTGGGTTGGGTAGTGGGGCCAGGGGTGGGCTGAGTGGGGGAGGTGAGAGGGAGAGAGAGGGAGGGATTAGGTGGCAGGATAGGATTGGTTGAGGGGAGAGGAGAGGGTGAGGTGGCAGCGTGTGGGTGGCCAGGGTGATGTGGAGGCTGGGTGTGGGTAGGTAAATTGGTAGGTGTAGGATTTGGTTGGACCGATTTAGTTTTCTGGGGTGGTCGTTCGGGTCAATCCGGCCCGTTCGACTGCCCCACAAGAATTAATTAAATATTTTAGTTGTTTTAAACGGACGTTTGCCAACCGATAGCGGACAACAAAGATAATCCGGGGACCCGGGTTTGCATTTTGAAAACAAGTCGGGCGTTTTAGAAAACAAAACAAGTTATCTGCAAATAGTTTTATGCAAACAATGCATGATGATGACGATGCAATGCACAAATTCAACGCGATTTTCTAGTAGTGGTTTTGCGGGATGCCACACCACACATATCCAAGTCACAGACTGGATATGTTTTCCTTTGTGATGGAACAACGATTTCCTGGAAATCGTCCAAGCAAACTCTTGTGTCAACTTCGACGAACCACTCGGAAATCATAGCATTATATGAAGCATCACAAGAATGTGTATGGCTTCGATGAGTAGTCAGCCACATCCAGATGTCATGTGGGATGAACACCGTACAAACCCCAACAATTATCTATGAAGATAATGCTGCTTGTGTTACACAAGTCCATACGGGTTACGTGAAGAGAAATCTCACAAAGCATATAAACCCCAAGTTCTTCTATGCACATGAACTGCAAAAGTTGAATGAAGTAAAAAATCTTGCATACTAAGTCATGTGAAAATCTCGTTGATTTGTTCACTAAATCATTGCCAGCATATTCTTTCGAGAGATGTGTTCGTGGGATTGGCATGATGAGACTTATGGAGATGCAAGGTTCAGGGGGAGAATCTTCACAAAATCATCGCTGAAATCTTGATCCTGATGATTGAGTGCTTAAGTTTATAGTTAAGTGAATTGTACTATTTTTCTCTTAGTGAATTTTTATGAAGTTTCTCACATGAGGTTTTTAGTGAGGCAATTCGTGCAACATAGCAAGAGGTATACCATGTGCGTTTCTCCATATTTTTTGCACTGGGTTTTTCAGAGTTTTGAGACATGGTTATACAGATAAGATACCAAGGGGGAGTGTTGGGAAACTGGGCCGGTAGAGGCCCATTCAGTGTGGCCTCTACTAGGGTAGGGTTAGCCCATGTGGGTATCCTATCCCCTTTAGTCTATTAATAGAGGAGCAATCATTGTACGTGAATTGACCAGAGAGATATCAATAAAGCTCCTTGTTCCCTGTGTCAATTCTTGTGTGCCTTCTGAAGGGTTTTGCAGCATAGTAAATCAAAATTTTCTACGGATGCGAACGGGGAAGCCAAGATCTAATCTAGGAGATGCAAACAACGAGGGGGGATAGATGAGATCTTCATACCCTTTAAGAAATCGCACAACGGAACGTTCAACGGAACATGGTTGATGTAGTCGTACTAGCCTTCTCCTCCTCGCGATCCGATCCGATCCAACGCCGCAAGTGGCGACGCCTCCGAGAGATGCACACGTACGGCACCTCGACGTCTCCTCCTTCCTCGGTACATCAAGTGGGGTGGAGAGAAAGATTGAATCTACAACATGACGGCGTGGTGCAAAGGTGGAGAGTTTCTGCGGCAGGGCTTCGCCTACGCGCAGTCGGGAGAGAGAGAGAGAGGAGGGAAAAAACTAGGCGGCTAGGGTTTGAGGAGGTGTGGGGGGAGGGTGCGCCCCTTCCCTCTTTATATAGAGGGCTGGCTGGCTGCCCTTGCCCCTCCTCCAAGCCCTAGGGCCGGCAGCCACATGGGGTGGAGTGGGGGGCAAGTTCCCCCCTTCTAGAAGCTCTCCCTAGGGTTTCCCCTAGGGCTTGGACGGCTAGGCCTATGGGGCCTTGTGACCCTGGCCCAATGCGGCCAGGGCACTCCCTCGTAGGCCCACGCCCCCTCCCGACAAGTGGGGCCACGTTGGTCCCACTCCGGAAGCTTCTAGAACCTTCCGGTACAATACCGAACATTCCAAAACAATTCCGAAATCCAAAAACTGCTTTCCCTTATATGAATCTTATTCTCCGGACCATTTCGGAACCTCTCGTGATGTCCTGTATCTCATCCGAGACTCCGAACAAAAACTCATAAACCAATTATCCATTCTATCCTAGCGTCGAGACACGTTAAGTGTGTGACCCTACTGGTTCGAGAATATGCAGACATGATCTTCTATCAATAATCAACAGCGGGATCTAGAAACCCATATTGACTCCCACATATTCATCGATGATCATATCGGATGAACCACAATGCCAGGATTCAATTAATCCCATATATATATTCCCTTCGTCACGCGATATTTTACTTGCCCGAGATTCGATCGTTGGCATCGGCATACCTAGTTCAATATCGTTCACAGCAAGTACTTTACTCGTTCCGTAATCCGATATCACTTTGTGATTAACTCCTTAACCACTTGCTTGCAAGCGGTGTTGATATCGATTACCGAGTGGGCCCGAAGTATATCTCTCCGACTTGGGAGGGACAGATCCCATCTCGATACATACAACCCAACAAGTATTTTCCGATCACCTGAGAGACACCTTTATGATCACCCTCTCATAGGATGGCGTTTGATGACCTCAAAGCTTTCTTCCGATACTAGGGATTTGCATTATCTCATGGTCTAAGGAATACAATATTTGACATAAGAAAAATCTTCGCAAAGATGAACAAGATGACACGATCTAATTGCTCTGCTTGATTTGGGTCTATCCATCATATCATTCTCCCAATGACATGATCTCATTATTAATTGACAACTCATGTCTATGGTTAGGAAACCTTAACCATCATTAATCAATGAGCTAGTCCATAGAGGCGTACTAGGGACACGGTGTTGTTCATAAACCACACAAGTATCAAAGTTTCCGCTTAATACAATTCTAGCATGGAATATAAACTTTATCATGAACAAGAATTATAATAATAACATCTTTATTATTGCCTCTAGGGCATAATTCCAACACCTTCGACTCTAGTCTCCTCCCTCGTTTGTGGAGTAGCCTCAGGACCGGCCAGCCGGCAGGGGTTGTTCAACAGTTTGAACCCAACGAAACTGTTCAAACCCGTCTTAATTATATCCAATGAAACAAATCCTGGAGCATATGTCCTGCAAAGGTCAATCAATGAGCAGTGGCGGCGAGGTCTGAGAGGACATAGGCCATGGATAATAAAGGTATATGGACCGGCCGACCGCCGTTGTCACGCTCGTGTCCACCGCTCGGAACGTCGCCGCACTCTCTGCCGTTGTGCGGCCGCGGCATGCCGTGCGCGACCTCCCCTTATCGATGCGCTCCTCATTGCCGACATGGTCACCCTCTTGGCCCTTGAATCCCTGCAGCACGCATATCCGATGCCAGTGCCTTGCCGCCCCGATGGCGGACGCGGTCACGCGAATGTCGTTGTCAGCCCCGCATCGTTTGCCGACGCCAACGATGTGTGCTTTATCCGTGTTGTCTAGGAGATCCTCTGCGTTGAGGTCCGGGGCTCTCGGAGAAGGACCGCCAGCAATGCCTAGTCGTCGGCGTCGACATGGTGTGCCGCACCAGAACTCAGAGAACGGTAAACTGCAGCACTAGAGGAATGTTGTTGTTGTTGACGATGGCGACTGTGAGACCCTGGCGCATGGCTCAATAGTATTGATAGGAAACTCATACCAACAAGTTGCAACTTCTTTTCCGGAAGCTCATTCGAAAAGAACTCTAAGTTTAAGCGTGCTTGGCCTAGAGAAATTCTAGGATGGGTGACCGACCGGGAAGTGGGTACCGGGTGCGCACGAGTGAGGACAAAGTGCGCAGAAAAGACTAGTGTTGGTCTGTGGGGTTAGTTTAGAGATCCTATTGAGCTGCCAGAAGTGACAGCCGTCGGTCCGAAGTGACCGGGGGTGTTACAAAGTGGTATCAGAGACGACCCTCGCGGTTACATGGGCGTGTGCGGGTCAGTGGCGGACATGTGTAGCATGGCGCGTGTGGCCCGAAGTGGAGACGGCATGGCAATGTGCCGGCACTGGACGCAAGACGTGTGCTAAGAGGGGACGTTCCTGGCTTATGGTTGATCGACGAGGACGTCGATCTTCTAAGGGTGGGTGTATGTGAGACCCTGGTGTAGGGTTCGCAGCATAGAAAACAAAAATTTTCCTACGATGGGAACAACTATATACCAAGATCTATCTACTAGATACAAACAACGGGCGGATGTATATCCGTAGAGAACATACCCTTGAAGACCGACAAAGCTTAACGAGTCCAAACTCGTGGTTGATGTAGACGATCTCTTGCCGATCTCAAGATCGAGAGGAAGTCCTAGCGCCGCAAAACAGCAGCGCATCCGTTCTCGCACACACGTTCGAGGCACCGAGCAACCTCCGCCTCCTCGCTCCAGCGATGCAGCGGAAGCACAAATCTTTCTTGCCGAAAAGCCACCGGGAACATGTATCTCGCTAGTCCGAGACCATGGGGGATAAATACTAGAGGGGGAGAGAGATCCTTCACGAGGAGGTGTGAGTGAGAGAGAGAGGGAGGGGGCTCCTTTTATAGGGAGAGGGGGGCACCCAAGGGGCCATGCGCCCATCCATGGGGCTGCCCCCACCTCTTCCACATTCATGTGGGTGGACACTCCACTCACTCAAATGCCTTTCAATTCCCTCCACTCAAAAAACCCACTCAAATTCCCATTAAATTTCCACAAAATTTAATGCAAACTCTCATTAAATAAAACTCCTTTTATTTATTCAGAATTTTGTCAATTACTTTAATGACAAACATTCACATATAACCCCTTGCTAGAATTTCATTTCACATGCAGAAACACTTTCTGCAATTTCACCCGAAAACCCGTTTCGGTATCTAGTGAAATAAATTCATGCGCTTGTTATTATTTTCGGCATGAAACTTTTGCTCCAATTGGATGTCGGTGTCTCTTAAGTGTGTCACCCTACGGTTCATGAATAATGCGGACATGATCGAGACCCCTCTCGGATCAATAATCAGAAGCGGGATCTGGAGACCCATACTGACTCCCACACATTCAACGATGACTTTCTTGTGATCGTCGGAACCTTTTATGCTAGTATCTTAATCCTTTTGTTTCACGATATATGACATGTCCGAGATTCGATCATCGGTATCTCCATACCTAGTTTAATCTCGTTACCGACATGCACTCTTTTCTCGTTCCCGTGATATAACATTCTAGTGATCAAATCACTTGCTTGCAAGCACCGAGAGGGCCCAGAGTATATCTATCCGTCATTGGGATGAACAAATTCCACTCTCGATCCATGGGCCTCAATATAACACTTTATTAGTCCTGAATCCATCTTTATAATCACCCTGTTACGGTGTGACGTTTGATGTTATCAAGAAACTCTTCCGGTGTTAGTGATTGACATGATCCCATGGTCTAAGGATTAGGATCACTTCGTAAGTTGTTATAGCAATATAAGCTCAATGACTTTGATCGTAATGCTATACTTTGGATGAATGTTCATCACATCATTACACTAATGTTGTGACCTCGTTATTAACAACATCCAATGTCCATGATCAGGAAACTTTGATCATCATGTTAATCAACGAGCTAGTTTATAAGAGAGGCATAACTAGGAACTTCCTTTTTGTTTATTAAACACACATGTATTAACGTTTCCGTATTAATACAATTATAGCATGCAAAATAAACATTTATCATAAATAACGAATACGATAATAACCACTTTATTATTGTCTCTCGGGCATATTCCCTTCACCTGGCGCATGGTTCAATAGTATTGATAGGAAACTCATACCAACAGGTTCCAACTTCTTTTCCGGAAGCTCATTCGAAAAGAACTCTAAGGTTAAACATGCTTGGCCTAGAGAAATTCTAGGATGGGTGACCGACCGGGAAGTGGGTACCGGGTGCGCACGAGTGAGGACAAAGTGCAGAGAAAAGACTAGTGTTGGTCTGTGGGGTTAGTCTAGAGATCCTATTAAGCTGCCAGAAGTGACAATCGTCGGTCCGGAGTGACCTGGGGTGTTACAGCGACGTCGGTGAAGCAGTTGGTGCCGACAAAAAGGATATGCGCCCCGACGGCGGGGTAGACCTATGGCGGTGTTCGTGGGCCGTGGCCTCCATGGCCGATCACTCAGATCGTTGTACGATGCAAAACGTACAAACCATGGAACCAGGCCAACCCAACCCACCTATATATCATAGACAAACATGCTAAACCAGACCAACCCAGTCAAAATCGGAGAGTATTTCACCAGGTTGAGAAACCGGCTAAAACCGCATCAACCCGTACATGCACAGGATTAAGGCTGAGTATTGCGCTGTGGCCAATGCCGTCGCTGAGTGTACCTGGCTTTGTCAGCTTTTCTCCGAGCTATATTGTTCTGTTGACAAGGCTACTGTTGTGTTTTGTGACAATGTCTCGGTTGTCTACCTCTCCGCCAACCTCTTTAATCATCGTCGCACCAAGCATATCGAGCTGGATATCCACTTCGTTCGCGAAAAGGTTGCTCTCGGTCACGTTCGAGTACTTCATGTGCCAACCTCTCAGCAGTTTGCGGATATCATGACGAAGGGCTTGCCGCGACATTGACCTTTGATGAGTTTTGATCCAGTCTATGTGTCGGTACCGACCCTTTGACTGCGGGGGGAGGGGGGAGGGGGCGGGGTGGGGTGGGGTGAGATATATTTGTAATTCAATTGGTCTTCTTGTAACACTATGATTGTACCCTATAATTGTCTATATATACGTGACAGCCGACCCTATTGAAGATGTGCAATCTCCCGTAATCTCAATTATGGCACCGACATTACCTTTCCAGTCAACTTGTATGTGTCTGCACTAGTATTCTTGTTAGATATACAGATCTATTAGATGTGGTTGTTTGACAGCATATGATTAGATTTACCTGATGCTGATTTAGGTAATTAATCTCATACAGAAATAATCAATAACCTAACAACACCAGAGCTAGATTTTTAATTCAGAATGTCTTTTCATTCTTTCGTTGCATCAACTTTATTCTCGAGTACATTTGCACACACAAAAAATGCTTTACAGTATTATGGAGTAGTCCGTATATATGTATGAGTATCAGCCTATCTTGGAGAGCGAGGAGTAATAATCGTCGACTCATCCATCGACCACCTAAATCTTCCGGGCCAGCTGCTTGAAGTTGATGGGCGCCGTGAACTCGGGCGGTCCGTCGTAGAATGCGGCGGCGCTGAGCTCGCCGGCGCGCTGCGAAGGATGCACCCTGTCCCAGAAGACGAACTGGTCGTGGTTACCGCACAGCGTGGAGTTGGGCAGGCAGTCGCTGTCCGCCCCCAGCCTCCCGCTCCCGCAGCACGCGCTGTCTATGGTCGTATACCCTGCACGTACAGTAGCGATAGATTCGCATACACTGATCAGTCACATTTAACTCGACACCAACTTGCGCTGAGAAGATATGTGTGTACAGTACCAACCAGATGCCTGCGGGTCTGCGAAGGTGGCTTGTGTGAGGCCGTAGGAGTCGGCGAGGGAGTAGACGAGGCCCGGCAGCCTGGCGGCGAGGCTGGCCAGGAGGGACTCGAGCGCGCCGTCGAAGCCGGCGGCGAGCTGGTTGAGGCCGTCGTCGCACGCGCCCGTCGAGCTCAGCGCCCGCACCGCCGGCACGCAGCCTAGCAGCCCCGCGTTGATGATCCCGAACTTCCTCGCGCCCATGCCGTACAAGTCCTGCACCAACACACAGATTTAGAACCATGCACTGATGGTGATGCACCACAGGTCCTACGACGCCGACGAGTAGCTAGGTGCGTACCGTGATGGCGGCGGAGTAGTTGGAGATGAGGCCGGAGTAGAGGGCGACGACGTCGGCCGGGGTCGGGGTCGGCGCGGCGGCCGCGAACACGAACAGGTCGTTGCTACCGACGCCGACGAGGACGAACGACCTCGCCAGCAGGATGCGCACCGCGGTGCTGCCCACCTTGGCCTGCATCTCGGCCTTGGTCGACTCGAAGTACCGGAGCTGCTTCGACAGCGGGATGTTGTTCCCCGCGTTCTGCATCCACCATGAATTATTTCTGATTAATTAATTAATTCCATGGCCACACCAGCAACAACATGTGCACGTGGAAATCGGCATCGTGCGTGCATGGTTAATAGATAGTGACACGCACGTGAAGCTGATGGGTACGAACGTTGAGAATAATTGAGATTCGATCGAGGGAAGACTTACAGTGGAGTCTAGAATGCCGGCTCCTGCGGAAGCGTAGCTCACACCTTCGGCGAGAGCAGTGACGACCAGGGGCATGGTGCGTGGTGCCAGCGACAGGTACGCCGGAGGGCTCTCCTTCAATCCCAGCTTCTTTGCTGCAAACATATGCACGTCAATAACTATATATAGATGATCAATGAAGTATATATGCAACCTTGATATATATGGATATATAATGTCACAAGCTTAGACAGGATCCTACATACGTACCGATGAAGTCTGCGACGTTGTAGCCGTTGCTGAACCGTCCGGTCGGCTTGGATCCCGGGTAGTCGATGCCGTAGAGGGGCATGTTTGCTCTGGGGACGTTCGCCCCCGGCAGGTAGTTGTTGTTGCCGACGTCCAGCGTCGAGTCCCCGAAGACGTACATCGCCGGCACCTGCCTTATTCTGATCTTACTCGGCCCGGCTACATCGCCGGCGGCGGCGGTGGCGCTGCCGATCAGGTGCGCTTGGATGGCGATCATGAGAAGGCCAGCAGCAAGTACCTTCATGGCCAGGTCGTACCCCATGATCGATAGATGATGGTCTCTCTGTGCTCTGCTAACGAACTTAGCTCCCGCTTGCACTCCGGACTTCAGGTTTATCTCTTACTACGATTGTTGGTGGAATGGTGATCAACGGGGCACGCCTAGTTATATAGGCCCAGGCCCAGGCGTATGCGCATGCGCGCGTTTTCAACGTTCTCATTGCACCCAAAACTTCACAATCTTTCTTCTTGGCTCTATATGCCCAGGTTAGGAAGATTCTGCTCAAAATGGAACAGAAATGAGAAGGGCTATGCATTAATAATGCATTACACATTAGCTAGCGCACATGTGGCCGCAGAATGGCAGCTGGGCGCTGGCCTTGACGTGTACGCTAACTAGCTATATGGTCAACATTTTGTTAGGTCTCTGCTTCGACCGTTAGCGCGTCTGCTGTCTCGTTTTCAAATGTATCATCTTTCAGTAATAGTAGCTCACTGCAACGTCACACTCAAGTCCATGTACGTAATAGAAAATAATACATGGGCGGCTAAAGCATTTTCTATTCCAGTTCCATGATATCCGAAAATCAAGTAGCTAGTACCATACGGCCTGACCTTTTTTTCCGGGTTGAATACAAGAACGAAGGTTATGCAAAGGTCGACTATAAATCAGTTTTTTTTATCGGAAAAGGGGAAATCCCCGGCGTCTAAATCAGATGATGTATCATATATGTGTGTGTGTGCATACTTTGGCATATTAATCTTCGTAGAGTTAGAATTCATCCTGCGCAGATGTCACGTGCTGTAACCACCAACCGAACTCTAGGACCGTTATTTCATTGTTGAAAGGATTCGGATGTTGCTTAGAGGGGGTGAATTTGTGTGTTAAAATAAGTATGGTTTAGGCTCTAATAGTGCAGAATAACTATCGTTTAATTTATCAAGCATAAAACCTAAATTTACTAGGTTTAACTAAGTGTACCAAAAATCTATGCTAAGCAAGACAAGCAACAAGGTGATAGCAAGATATGATATTTAAAGCACGAATGCTATTATAATATAAAGTGCATAAGTAAATAACTCGGATATAGAAATAATCAACACATGTAGAGACGATAATTTTATCCCGATGTTCACTTCCAAATAAGCTATGTCTCAGTTGGAGAGGGTACGACGGCGTAATGCTCCCTGAACACTATAAATGGATTACCTTGAGGTGTGATGGTTCGATGCGCACCCAACGCCACACAAGGCATCACCCCAAGATGTGGAGGCACATCATGCACCGACGTCACAAAAGGTTCACCTTATTCTTCCATATGCTCACCACAAAAGGCGGGCACACGATCGACTATGGGATCTTGAGGACGGTCACCGAACCCGTACAAGCTTGGCCAATCTCCATAACTCAATTCCAGGCTCCCAAAAATCATCACAACCGTCTAACGTTCCAAGAACTCCAAGAGTAACAAGCACACAAGCTTTCACCAACTGATTCTCTGTAGAGAACTCAAATTGATACACCTAGTGCAATGGAAAGTCCTTCACTTACAAACCCACCAAAGCTACAAAAGCTATGTTGGGGAGGTGACCCCGGATAGGGTCAGGACGGGGAAAGACAGAAGGAAGTTCCCCGTCCAATTCCGAGTTACTGTCTAAATCGGCCGAATCCTGTAAAGGTCGGCCGAGGTAAGCGCGAGAAGGACACTTGTGAGAAGAGCAATACGTTACCCGGCCGACGTACTGTTTAAGTCGGCCGGATCAGCCCGAATAATCTAAATGCAGGTGAAGGCCAAGCCGAGTTTAGCGAGACAGGGCCGAATGACATGAAGCTTGCAGGAGAAGGAAGTGCCTATAGTCAAGCCCTAGTAGCAGGCTAGGAAGAATCTGAACAGAGCCAAACACAAAGGAAAAGGCACAGAGCGGCAGAAGGGCAGAAGGAGGTCACGGAGGTGACAGTCCTGGAGCCCGAGGTGTGCAGGTGGGGTTCTCTGAAACCTTGCCGTCATTAGAAGGGCAACACGGAAAGGAGACCGCCGAGTTACTATATTGGGACAAGCGAATATGCTTGCCACATCAGCCCTAGAGGAGCCAAGGCGCCCCCTTATAAGGAGAGGCTTGGATTCCGAGAAGGGCATCGGCTCATTTGGTACCGTTAGGCTGGTAAGAGTTCACCTTCCCCTCTTGTAAACAGCTCAAGGAGCACTTGTAGCCCAAGAGAGGAGAAATAAAGATCTTTATGTTAGTCGTTTGTGTGTAGAATTAACTACATCTTCCCTCCCCAGATCCCTCTAGCATCCATTGGCCCCATACTTTAGCCTACCCATGGCATCTGCCGTGCCACCACCACGACAGTTGGCGCCCACCGTGGGGCCAGCAGCGGTGCTAGCTGGAGTCATGATCCGGACGGGAAACTTCATCCACACCGGCGAGCGCGTTGTCTCTGGCTTAGTCCGGAGATTTGATCTCCGTGACTGTGTCAGCGATAACGCAGGCAGCTTCAGGGGAAAAGCTCCTCCGCGCAATGGCATCTTCATCAACTTGGGCATGCACCAGATCTATGTCGGCGTCGACACCTCCGACATTTATCCTCACCAAGTTATTGTTGCAGGAGAGCCCCCCCTTAGCGCCGCGAACGGTCCGCGCGGAGAGCGCCCCGTCAGTAGCGTCGAGGTGATGGTCGCAGCCAGGGTGCAGATGGGAGCAGCGGGCGCCGGATCGAGCAAGGATCCGACGACGGGTGTGCAGGTGACCACAAAGCAGGCAACTCCACCGCCCACCGAGGTAGATCCTTCAGCAGACAACCTAGCCGAAGTGCAGGAGAAGACCCCAAAGGCACCAAGGGTAAGATGGCCACCTCTGGAAAGACCAGAAAATATTCTGCAGGCAACTATAGATAATCTGACTACGCTTGTAGCGTCGATACTTGATCCGGCTAATGCTCAGGCAGAATTAGAAGAAACCAGGCAAAAAGTACTGGTAGAGGCAAAAAAGGTGTCGGCATTGCGGGAGTCTTTAAACAGGACCCTACGAGAATATTCTAAGGCAAACAAGTTTGACGTAGCCCCCGAGCGGGTTGATGAATTAAGATTAAGAGGGAAGAACCTCATGGATGATATCAATAAAGAGCATGAGACTCATAAGGCAGATTCAGTCGATCTAGGCTTGCTGAGGTATAGTACCCTGGCAAAGAACCTAAGGGCGGCAAATGCCGCTACACTACAGTTAGAAGGACTGACCGGCGAAGCCCGGCAGAAACAGCAAGAAAGAGTAAACGAGCTGGTGCGCATTGCAAACCAGCAGAATGAAGAAATGCTCAGGGCAGACCCGGCAAGGCCTGGTGCCTCACGAATGGTTCATTCGGCTGGTGCATCACCCGCCCTATCTGTAGCAGCAGCAACCTCACCCGGAAACAATGCGCGAAAAGACAAAGCAGTAACTTCGGGAAAAAGAAATAAGCAAATTGTTCCATATGATCCGGCAGTAGCCGGAAAAGCAAATGAAAACAGAGGCAATGGAAGCCGAGGTAAAAGTGGCGAAAGAAACCCCGGACGTGCCGATAAAGGCAACGGAAGCCGAGGCAATGGGGATCTCGAAAGAAGAAATCATGAGAATAATATCCCGGCAGAAGGAAGGAGAGATCCGCCGCCTAATCCTCAACCGAGATATGAACTTCGGCAGGAAAGAGAAGTGAGACCAGCTCGCCACAATCAGGTGAATGAGAGGTACAATGATGGTTATTCAGAGATGGAATATGCGGCTCATGATGGAAATAACCACTATGGAATGCAGGAAAGAATTATGTACAGAGATTTGCCGTCAAGTGATGCAAGAGTAAAACTGGACCGGCTATACCGGTGCGAGTTGTTAGAAAAGCAGGGTCCGCCGGGTCCGGCATGTTTTGGACCACGGATCATGGGCGAGCTGCCAGTGACGAACTTTCAGCTGGCAAGAGGCACGAAAACATACAATGGGAGCACCAAACCACAGGATTGGTTGATTGATTATGCCACTGTTGTAAAAATTGCAAGTGGAAACTTGCGATGGGCAGTAAGATATGTCCCGCAAATGCTGGAAGGACCGGCCAGAGTATGGCTGAATAATCTGCCTCCAGGCAGCATCAACTGTTGGTTGGATTTTTAAGAGATGTTTGTCAGCAACTTCACGAGTACTTACAAAAGGCCAAACAGGCCGCAGCAGCTGGCCATGTGCAAGCAAAGGCCGAATGAGATAGACAGAGAATTCTTAACTCGGTGGTGTAACCTCAGGAATTCATGCGAGGGAGTTATAGAATCACAAGCGATAGCTTGGTTCGCTCAAGGATGTCGTTATGCCAGTGTCTTGTGGCAGCGATTGCAAAGAGATATGCCAACCACTTTGGCAGAAACCATCAGAATAGCGGATTCGTATGCATTGGGAGATCCGACGCAACCAGAGCTGATGTTGGTAGATCATTGGGAGCATCAAGATCAATATGCAAGAGATGCGGCCGGGTCATCAAGGCGCAATGAGTTCAGAGGAAGAAGAAGAGAGGAAAGACCGGATTACAGATATGCCTCCAATCAGGTGGCAGCGGTAGTGCAAGATCAGCCGAGTCACGGAAACAATCAGCGGCAGAAGAATGGTCCTCAGCAATGGACACCGAGGAATGAAGGGAAGAGACAGTGGACACCAGAACATAAGAAGCAATGGCAGGAAAGGCCAAAGTACATGTTTGAGTCCATGTTGGATCAACCGTGTAAGTTTCACACTCCAAACCCGGCCAAGCCGGCCAATCATACAACTCGACAATGCGCCTGGATGAAAAATGCAATGGGTAACCCAGCGGGCATGCAAGCACCTTCCCACCAAGCACATCAGCAGCAGCAGCCGCAGTTGACTAGAGAAAATGCACAGCAACTAATGTTACCCCCTCCTCCCCCGAGGTATGATAACTCGGACCGGAGAGATGCAGTGTATCAAGTGATAAATCAGAGTCAGGATGGAAGGACGAACCCAGGAAATAATGGACGCAATGGTTACATGGAAGATCATCAATCATATTGCGTGTTCACAACAGAACAGCAAGATAAGCAAAGTGTACACTAACTTGGAGTATAAAGGATCACCCCAAAATAATGCCGAATCCAGGGTCGTACGCACTCGTACTAGATCCGACATTTGTTGGACCGAGCATTAATGTGAAATTTTCAAAAGTACTCGTTGACAATGGGAGCAGTATCAATATCATGTACAAGGATACAATGCATAAACTCGGAATATCGTAGAATATGTTGCAATCCACGAGAACCAAGTTCCATGGAATAGTGCCAGGACTTTCATGCGAATCCATTGGAAAGGTTCGAGTAGATGTCTTATTCGGCACAAGGGATAACTGCAGAGCAGAAAATTTGGAGTTTGAAGTAGTGGATCTAGAGAGTTGTTATCATGCTTTACTCGGGCGGCCAACATTGGCCAAATTCATGAGCAGCTGGCATATAACTTACTTAAAAATGAAGTTGCCCGGACCACAAGGGGTGATAACAGTAGCAGGAGATTATAGGAAGTCGATGGAACGTGCCTCGGCCGGATCAAACCTGGCTGAGTCATTGGTGATCGCAAGAGAAAAAAAAAAGGATTCAAGAGATAGCGGCTCTCGCTCAGTCGGCGCAATTGAATATGCCGGCATTAGCCAACCCACACGGAAGCGTTTACTTCCAGCCGACTAAAGAAACGAAAAAAGTCCAGATAGACGAGCAATTCCCAGAACGCACCATCACTATTGGTGCCGGTCTAGATGCCAAATAGGAAGGCAAGCTCACCAACTTCCTCCATGAGAATCGGGACATCTTTGCATGGTCAACTCAAGACCTGCAAGGTGTGCCGAGGGAGTTGGCTGAGCACTCTCTGCATGTAAGGCCAGGAGCAAGGCCGGTGAAGCAACCTCTCCGCCGCTTCGCCGAAGACATGAGAAAAATAATAGGGGATGAGATAGCTCGGCTCCTGGCGGCCGGGTTCATCATGGAAGTGCTTTATCCGGATTGGTTATCAAACCCCGTGTTGGTAGAAAAAAAAAGGACGATCCAAATGTAGCCGTCTTATGGCGAATGTGTATTGATTACACGAACCTGAACAAGGCGTGTCCAAAAGATCCTTTTCCTTTACCTAGAATAGACCAGGTCATTGATTCGACCGCTGGCTGTGAGCTATTATCATTTGTAGACGCGTACTCTGGTTTTCACCGGATATCGTTAAATCCGGCCGATCAAATAAAGACTGCGTTTATTACCCCATACGGGGCTTATTGTTATCTGTGGCATCCCGCAAAACCACTACTAGAAAATCGCGTTGTTTTTGTGCATTACATCATCATGACTGCATGCTCATGTCATCATGCCACATTGCATTTGAGCATTGTCATCATCATGCATTTGCTTGCATAAAACTATTTTCGGGAAAACCTGTTTGTGTTTTCTAAACGCCCCGTCTTTATTGAAACACCAAAACCCCGGGTCTCCGGATTATTTTGTTTTGTCCGCTATCGGGTTGTAAAAGCCCCGTGTTAAACAAATAAAATGTTAAGTTATTTTAGTGGGGGCAGTCGAACGGGCCGATTCGACCCGAACGACCACCCCCAGGAATTAAAACGGCCCACCCTTAATCCTAAAGCTACCCAACCTAATCTACCCACACCCCCTCCACCTCACCCCACCCAATCCCCTCTCGCCACCTCACCTCTCTCCCTCCCCCCACCACTCACACGCTGCCACGTCACCCAGCTACCTCTCTCTCCTCTCAACCCTGCCCCCAACACACGCATCACACGCACACACACCACACAGCCAGCAACCACCCACACCCGATCTGGCCCCCCTGCCACCGGGACCCACGCACCCTGGGCCCCACCCACGTGCCAGCGCGCAGCGCCAGCCCCGCACGCGACGCCCCCACCTCCCTTTCTCTCTTCCCCCGACGCGCTCCTCTCCTCCCCTCACCGCGTCTCCTTCCTCCTCTCTCAGCTCCGGCGCCGGCCACCCTCCTCCCCCTCGTGGCGCCGCCGCTCCCGTCCACCTCCTTCCCCACTTCTCCCTCTGCCCGCCCCGGCCACCGCTTCTCGCCTCCCGTCGCTCCGACCGCGCTCGCCCTCCCGCACCGGCCTCCCCTCTGCCGCCTCGCCGGCTCTCCTCAGCTCCGCCTCCAACCGCCGCTCCCCTCCCGCGTCCACCTCCCTCCCCTCCGGCGCCAGGCCGCCGCTCCTCCTCCCTTTCCCTCTCTGCTCCGCCCGCCGCAACGAGCTCGCCGGCCGCTGCCGCGCCCCCTCCCGCTCTCCTCTCCACCCGCCCAGCGCCGGCCCCGACCTTCCGCCGCCGCGGCCGCTCCGCCTGCCGCTAGTCTCCCTCCCCGCCCGCGTGCGCCCTCCTCCTCGCCCCGCGTCCGGCCGCGTCTCCCCCGCCTCTGTCCCGCTCCCGAGGTGCTGCCGCCGCCGCCAGTCCCTAGCGCTCGCGCCGCCGGCCACCTCCGCGCGGCCAACCTCGCAGACCCCGGCTGCTCCCTCCGCCGCCGCCACCACCTCGGCTCAGCACCACCGCGGCGCGCCTCCCCGTCGCCTCCTCATCCTCCGCTCTCGCGCCGTCGCCTCCGCCCTCTCGGCCGCGCCATCTCCGGCTCCCCGTGCGCCTCCCCGCGGGCCGACCCCCTCGCCTCGCCGGCTTCCCCGAGCGCCGCCCCCGCGCGGCCCCGTCGACAGCAGCTACCGCCGCCAGCGGGCCCTCCACCGTCTCCTTCTCCCGCGGGCGGTTCTTCGTTGAACCGCCTCTTGTGCCCTGTCCCGCCGAAGCCGGCCGTCCTGCGCCGTCGCCGTGCGTGGCCGCGAGACCCCCTCCGCCGCGCGTTCAAGACCACCCCTCAACAAGAACGGCCACGTGTACAAGTGACCGCCAAGATCGACACCGAACCCAAGTGGCGCCCTATTCCAAGATCTTCGTCATGGACCCTGATGGTCGAGATTGAACCGAACCCGGCACGCCAAGTTCTCCCTCTCGGACCCGAAGACGCCGAGACCCGGGACACCAAGATCTCCGCCGTGAAACGACAAGCCCGACGACACGACCCGACGACCGCGGATGCGACAGGATCGTCCCCAGGACGCCAAGATTGCCACGAGAACGCTCCCGAACGCTAACACCGACTCGATGGTGCGGGCCCGACAAGACCCTAGCAACGGCAAGATCGACCCCGTGGGACCCGACAAGATCTGCACGACGACAAGAACGACAGCGACCAGGAGAACCCGATGCGCCCCCGGCGCCGAACCAAGTCCTGCTTCCCGGATGCCGAGGTCACCGACACAGAACAACAAGATCTACTTCGCGGGCAACATGCGACAAGATCTACCCAGTAATCCGAGAACGATCCCGGAGTCCGAGAACGCTTCCGTCGAACCCTGAACCCTGAGACCGACCCCGAACCTCGGAACCTCAAGTTCGTCGAGACCCCCTAATGTGTGAACCTTTTTCCCGAGCCCTATTTTATAAATGCTAAATATAAAACTTGTTGCATAGTAATTGTCATACTCGCATGCATATTTTCATGTGGTTTGGGGGCCTTATGCCGATTCACCATATAATTAATATGGGGCCCATATGCGGGCAAATCTAGTCTCATATTGGCCTCATTTAAATTTGTGCATCGAACCGGTACTATCTTTTGCCATGTTCCAACAACATTTAATTGCGGGGGTTCTAAATAACATGAACCATCTAATTAATTGTCGGGACCCCGGTTCCGCTTAATCTTGCCTAATTGTATCGCACCTTTGCCATGTCATACATCATACATGCATCATGCCGATCTTCTGCCGTTGTATTAAATAGTGCATCCGGTGTTTCTTCTAGTATTTTGCTTCTTCGCGGATAAGGCCGTTGAGTTGATGTGAGCTTCGCCCCGATATTCGGTTGAACCCTCGGCAATGTTTTCAGGCGAGCATCTCCCCCTTTCTACCTATCTTACTTTTATAGTATGTATTCCCTCCTGTTGATCTATTGCTATATGTGTTGCGATGCTCTAGTTTCGTACCCGTGATATCCCTTGCAGCCGTATATTGCCTTGGACACATCCTATTACCTGTTGTTTGGTAGATAGTTGGACTTGCGCGTCGTAGTCGCTTGCTCAAGTGCTGTTGCGTGTCGTCAAGTTCCACAGTTGTTGGTGTATTGCCGCATGTTTGATGTTGGAGATGATCATGGCTTTACTTTTCGTTCACTTTAATTCCTGTCTAACAACTAAAATTGAAGTAAGTAAGCAGAGGCATCGGTGGGTGATAGATAATATTTGGTTTCCGACCGCCCACTTGTATCCCGTAGGACCCCGAGTACTTGATACCTGTTCCTTGAATATTCGCGCTATCCACATACGGGGAATTATGGGACCCCCCTTAGCCAGAGCTTGATTCATACTTATTTCCTGGGGCCACAAACTAGTTTGAGGTTTTATTTACTATCCTGTACTTATGCCATGCTACTGCTTTATTTACGATTGTGCGAGGAGCACACTGTACTGTTTAGGAATTGTGACCCGTTTACGCGGTATCGACAAGCCCAGTTTTGGGTTCCCAGTCGCTTACAGCCGGCCCCACAAACCTCGGGTCCGTCTCGAAGTCAGCTAACTTCGTTGCGGGTGTACTCCAAGGGGTGGCCCCCTGAAATATTTCTGAATCTTGTGACTGCTCTATCGTGAAAGCCTCGTTGGGTTTTGATTTGGTTTTTCCGAGGTCGATCGTGTGTGTGTTGCTATTTGTGCACCCCGGCCGGGTTAAAACTTTCTGAAAGCCGTGTCCGCGGTTATGGACGACTTGGAGCACAGTATCTCGATCATAGACAACTATAACTAAAGTTTACTGTTATAAATTGACTTGTATCTGATATGACTAGTAATCAGCTTCAACTACAACGGAATGGCTAAATAAACCTGCCACCAATTGCTTGCTTGAGTTGTCGCTTGCGACCATTGTACCTGACTAGTAAGTATTGCAACTACAACGAAATGGCTAAATAAAAGTACCAACAACCGCTGGGTTTTGGGTTATCTCATGCTATTTGTATCTGACTAGTAAGTGCCGCAACTAATACGGAATGGTTAACTAAAACGGCCCACTGCTTATTTTATCAGGATGACTATCTATATTTGACTAGTAATTGCTGCAACGATAACTGAATAAATAAAACTGCCAACTGTGTGAGTTCCTCGGTTGACTTCCTCGTTTGGTCTCGAGGGGGAAACACCAGGATGGGATTGTTTGGTGGTAGTATCAGGTTGGTTCCGAATAGGTCTTTCTTACCCCTCTCTGATTGATGCCAGTTGTATCGAGTCTCTATAGGTTGTTTAGTGCATGCTGCCGCTGCCGCTTCAGTCCACCATACCTATGTAGGCGAGGACCGCCGAATTCTAGTCTCGCCGTGTACTGGCCTCAGTACTGACGCTCCTTCTTTTCCTTTGCCCTTTGTCGGCACCCCTTTGTCGGCACCCCTTTTGTTTAAGCAGGTTTTGGGAACGACGTCGTTAGCAGGGTTACCCTTCCGGCTTGGCCTGGGCAGGGTTATGGACGCCATGGGTTATTCTTCAGGGCTCTTAGCCCCATTTTCATCTTTTCCGTAGCTGGACGCTGTATCATTTTCAAGGTGATTTGGATCTTTGTATTGTATATCTGTATCCTTGACTCTTTGAGTCGCTGCTGTATATATATCTGTTCTGTGGGTCCCATCGAGGACTATTGTGTAATGTTATTACTTCATTTTCCACCCGGACGAAAATGCCTGGTGGGCACCTTTGAATCGTTTCTATGCGGGTTTTGGCGGGAATCGCTGAAACTTGCATAGGGTCGATTCTGAGGGTGTTACAGAGTGGTATCAGAGCTCAGCAGTTGCGATACCCCACAAGTCCAGCCTGTAGGATAACCTAGCTAACGGCCTAAGTAGAGTGTCAAAACTATTTTTGCAAAATCGGTTGGATAGTTCTGATTAGGTCTGATTTTTAGTCCTTACCCCTCTGCTATTCTCCTCTTATCTCTACGCGTTTTGAATCCACTCTCTTACCTTTCTTCAAGTCCAGGATTTCTCGTGGTGGGGTTTTCCGTCGTATCTTTAGGGTTTCGCTTCCTCCTTTGGAAACGGTGTTCTACCATCCCGTGTTCAAGCTGCCTGAGGAATCCGTCTACTGTGGTACCATTCTTTGTTCCTTGTCTGTGCTTTCCGTTGTTTTCCGATGCGACGACATCCTCTACGCCAGATCTGATGTAGAGCAGGCATCACTCCTCTGTTTCCGAACCTCGATTGTCGAGATCTTCAGTCTGACTCCGAGAATGGTTGCACTCTTTTCTACTGATTGTGCAGAGTAATAGTTTGGGTGCGTGATGGATTGGCCCCCATGCCGACTACCCCTTCTATTCGCTTTTGTACATTGAAGTGGATGAGAATGCATCGGTTCCCTCTTTCTATCGAAGATAGGGGTGGCTTTATTTGTTGATACCTCTACCTTCGACATTTTGTTCCCGGAGTGTTCCTTCGACGATCACGGACAACGACCTCTTGTTAGTGGTGTCGCGAGGAACTACACGAAGCGAGAAGACGCAGATCACCGCCCTTCTTTCCGGTACCATGAGGCGGATATCGAGGGCGAGATCCATTGTTAGTGGTGTCGAATTGTGGCATCCCGCAAAACCACTACTAGAAAAACGCGTTGTTTTTGTGCATTACATCATCATGACTGCATGCTCATGTCATCATGCCACATTGCATTTGAGCATTGTCATCATCTTGCATTTGCTTGCATAAAACTAATTGCGGAAAGACCTGTCTTTATTTTCTAAACGCCCCGTCTTTGTTCAAACGCAAAACCCGGGTCCCCGGATTATTTTTGTTTTGTCCGCTATCGGGTTGTAAAAGCCCCGTGTTAAACAAATAAAATGTTAAATTATTTTAGTGGGGGCAGTCGAACGGGCCGATTCGACCCGAACGACCACCCCCAGGAATTAAAACGGCCCACCCTTAATCCTAAAGCTACCCAACCTAATCTACCCACACCCCCTCCACCTCACCCCACCCAATCCCCTCACGCCACCTCACCTCTCTCCCTCCCCCCACCACTCACACGCTGCCACGTCACCCAGCTACCTCTCTCTCCTCTCAACCCTGCCCCCAACACACGCATCACACGCACACACACCACACAGCCAGGAACCACCCACACCCGATCTGGCCCCCTGCCACCGGGACCCACGCACCCTGGGCCCCACCCACGTGCCAGCGCGCAGCGCCAGCCCCGCACGCGACGCCCCCACCTCCCTTTCTCTCTTCCCCCGACGCGCTCCTCTCCTCCCCTCACCGCGTCTCCTTCCTCCTCTCTCAGCTCCGGCGCCGGCCACCCTCCTCCCCCTCGTGGCGCCGCCGCTCCCGTCCACCTCCTTCCCCACTTCTCCCTCTGCCCGCCCCGGCCACCGCTTCTCGCCTCCCGTCGCTCCGGCCGCGCTCGCCCTCCCGCACCGGCCTCCCCTCTGCCGCCTCGTCGGCTCTCCTCAGCTCCGCCTCCAACCGCCGCTCCCCTCCCGCGTCCACCGTCCTCCCCTCCGGCGCCAGGCCGCCGCTCCTCCTCCCTTTCCCTCTCTGCTCCGCCCGCCGCAGCAAGCTCGCCGGCCGCTGCCGCGCCCCCTCCCGCTCTCCTCTCCACCCGCCCGGCGCCGGCCCCGACCTTCCGCCGCCGCGGCCGCTCCGCCTGCCGCCAGTCTCCCTCCCCGCCCGCGCGCGCCCTCCTCGCCCCGCGTCCGGCCGCGTCTCCCCCGCCTCTGTCCCGCTCCCGAGGTGCTGCCGCCGCCAGTCCCTGGCGCTCGCGCCGCCGGCCACCTCCGCGCGGCCAACCTCGCCGACCCCGGCTGCTCCCTCCGTCGCCGCCACCACCTCGGCTCAGCACCACCGCGGCGCGCCTCCCCGTCGCCTCCTCCTCCTCCGCTCCCGCGCCGTCGCCTCCGCCCTCTCGGCCGTGCCATTCCCGGCTCCCCATGCGCCTCCCCGCGGGCCGACCCCCTCGCCTCGCCGGCTTCCCCGAGCGCCGCCCCCGCGCGGCCCCGTCGACAGCAGCTACCGCCGCCAGCGGGCCCTCCACCGTATCCTTCTCCCGCGGGCGGTTCTTCGTCGAACCGCCTCCTGTGCCCTGTCCCGCCGAAGCCGGCCGTCCTGCGCCGTCGCCGTGCGTGGCCGCGAGACCCCCTCCGCCGCGCGTTCAAGACCACCCCTCAACAAGAACGGCCACGTGTACAAGTGACCGCCAAGATCGACACCGAACCCAAGTGGCGCCCTATTCCAAGATCTTCGTCATGGACCCTGATGGTCGAGATTGAAACGAACCCGGCACGCCAAGTTCTCCCTCTCGGACCCGAAGACGCCGAGACCCGGGACACCAAGATCTCCGCCGTGAAACGACACGACCCGACGACCGCGGATGCGAAAGGATCGTCCCCAGGACGCCAAGATTGCCACGAGAACGCTCCTGAACGCTAACACCGACTCGATGGTGCGGGCCCGACAAGACCCTAGCAACGGCAAGATCGACCCCGTGGGACCCGACAAGATCTGCACGACGACAAGAACGACAGCGACCAGGAGAACCCGATGCGCCCCCGGCGCCGAACCAAGTCCTGCTTCCCGGATGCCGAGGTCACCGACACAGAACAACAAGATCTACTTCGCGGGCAACGTGCGACAAGATCTACCCAGTAATCCGAGAACGATCCCGAAGTCCGAGAACGCTTCCGTCGAACCCTGAACCCTGAGACCGACCCCGAACCTCGGAACCTCAAGTTCGTCGAGACCCCCTAATGTGTGAACCTTTTTCCCGAGCCCTATTTTATAAATGCTAAATATAAAACTTGTTGCATAGTAATTGTCATACTCGCATGCATATTTTCATGTGGTTTGGGGGCCTTATGCCGATTCACCATATAATTAATATGGGGCCCATATGCGGGCAAATCTAGTCTCATATTGGCCTCATTTAAATTTGTGCATCGAACCGGTACTATCTTTTGCCATGTTCCAACAACATTTAATTGCGGGGGTTCTAAATAACATGAACCATCTAATTAATTGTCGGGACCCCGGTTCCGCTTAATCTTGCCTAATTGTATCGCACCTTTGCCATGTCATACATCATACATGCATCATGCCGATCTTCTGCCGTTGTATTAAATAGTGCATCCGGTGTTTCTTCTAGTATTTTGCTTCTTCGCGGATAAGGCCGTTGAGTTGATGTGAGCTTCGCCCCGATCTTCGGTTGAACCCTCGGCAATGTTTTCAGGCGAGCATCTCCCCCTTTCTACCTATCTTACTTTTATAGTATTTATTCCCTCCTGTTGATCTATTGCTATATGTGTTGCGATGCTCTAGTTTCGTACCCGTGATATCCCTTGCAGCAGTATATTGCCTTGGACACATCCTATTACCTGTTGTTTGGTAGATAGTTGGACTTGCGCGTCGTAGTCGCTTGCTCAAGTGCTGTTGCGTGTCGTCAAGTGCCACAGTTGTTGGTGTATTGCCGCATGTTTGATGTTGGAGATGATCATGGCTTTACTTTTCGTTCACTTTAATTCCTGTCTAACAACTAAAATTGAAGTAAGTAAGTAGAGGCATCGGTGGGTGATAGATAATATTTGGTTTCCGACCGCCCACTTGTGTCCCGTAGGACCCCGAGTACTTGATACCTGTTCCTTGAATATTCGCGCTATCCACATACGGGGAATTATGGGACCCCCCTTAGCCAGAGCTTGATTCATACTTATTTCCTGGGGCCACAAACTAGTTTGAGGTTTTATTTACTATCCTGTACTTATGCCATGCTACTGCTTTATTTACGATTGTGCGAGGAGCACACTGTACTGTTTAGGAATTGTGACCCGTTTACGCGGTATCGACAAGCCCAGTTTTGGGTTCCCAGTCGCTTACAGCCGGCCCCACAAACCTCGGGTCCGTCTCGAAGTCAGCTAACTTCGTTGCGGGTGTACTCCAAGGGGTGGCCCCCTGAAATATTTCTGAATCTTGTGACTGCTCTATCGTGAAAGCCTCGTTGGGTTTTGATTTGGTTTTTCCGAGGTCGATCGTGTGTGTGTTGCTATTTGTGCACCCCGGCCGGGTTAAAACTTTCTGAAAGCCGTGTCCGCGGTTATGGACGACTTGGAGCACAGTATCTCGATCATAGACAACTATAACTAAAGTTTACTGTTATAAATTGACTTGTATCTGATATGACTAGTAATCAGCTTCAACTACAACGGAATGGCTAAATAAACCTGCCACCAATTGCTTGCTTGAGTTGTCGCTTGCGACCATTGTACCTGACTAGTAAGTATTGCAACTACAACGAAATGGCTAAATAAAAGTACCAACAACCGCTGGGTTTTGGGTTATCTCATGCTATTTGTATCTGACTAGTAAGTGTCGCAACTACAACGGAATGGTTAACTAAAACGGCCCACTGCTTATTTTATCAGGATGACTATCTATATTTGACTAGTAATTGCTGCAACGATAACTGAATAAATAAAACTGCCAACTGTGTGAGTTCCTCGGTTGACTTCCTCGTTTGGTCTCGAGGGGGAAACACCAGGATGGGATTGTTTGGTGGTAGTATCAGGTTGGTTCAGAATAGGTCTTTCTTACCCCTCTCTGATTGACGCCAGTTGTATCGAGTCTCTATAGGTTGTTTAGTGCATGCTGCCGCTGCCGCTTCAGTCCACAATACCTATGTAGGCGAGGACCGCCGAATTCTAGTCTCGCCGTGTACTGGCCTCAGTACTGACGCTCCTTCTTTTCCTTTGCCCTTTGTCGGCACCCCTTTTGTTTAAGCAGGTTTTGGGAACGACGTCGTTAGCAGGGTTACCCTTCCGGCTTGGCCTGGGCAGGGTTATGGACGCCATGGGTTATTCTTCAGGGCTCTTAGCCCCATTTGCATCTTGTCCGTAGCTGGACGCTGTATCATTTTCAAGGTGATTTGGATCTTTGTATTGTATATCTGTATCCTTGACTCTTTGAGTCGCTGCTGTATATATATATGTTCTGTGGGTCCCATCGAGGACTGTTGTGTAATGTTATTACTTCGTTTTCCACCCGCACGAAAGTGCCTGGTGGGCACCTTTGAATCGTTTCTATGCGGGTTTTGGCGGGAATCGCTGAAACTTGCATATGGTCGATTCTGAGGGTGTTACATTATCGCACCATGCCATTCGGCCTGCGTAACGCAGGGACAACGTACCAGAGATGTATGCAAAAATGTCTGCATGACCAGATAGGAAAAAATGTACAAGTATATGTAGATGATGTGGTTATCAAAACCAAAGAAAGCAAAACGCTACTGGATGATATTCGGCAGACATTCGCGAACTTGAGAAGGTTCCGAATGAAGCTTAACCCGGAAAAATGCACCTTCGGCGTACCAGCTGGAAAACTACTCGGTTTTCTCGTATCTAGACGAGGTATAGAGGCCAACCCAACTAAGATAAGAGCAGTAGAAAGGATGGAATTGCTGAGATGTCTAAATGACGTACAAAAGTTCACAGGTTGCCTGGCCTCGCTTAGCCGATTTGTATGTTGGCTGGGAGAGAAGGCATTACCACTTTATCAACTGATGAAAAAATCTGATAAGTTCATTTGGACACCACAAGCAGATAATGCGTTCCATGAACTGAAGAAGATGTTGGTCACAGAGCCAATCCTGGCTTCTCCATTGTCAAAAGAGCCTATGTTACTTTACATAGCCGCCACAAACAGAGTAGTAAGTGTTGTGATCGTGGTGGAACGAATTGAAGATGATAAATCGGTACAAAGGCCGGTATATTACCTAAGCGAGGTACTGTCAGCCTCAAAGCAAAATTACCCACATTATCAAAAGATGGCATATGGAGTATACATGTCAGCGAAGAAACTTAAACATTACTTTGAAGAGCACCCGATCAAAGTGATCTGTGAAGCACCCATAGCCGACATATTTAGCAACAAAGATGCAAGCGGCCGAATAGCAAAATGGGAAATTGAATTGTCACCTTATGCTCCGCAATTCGATAGGCGATATGCGATCAAATCTCAGGCTGTGGCCGACTTCTTCGTGGATTGGGCCGAGGTACAATATGAGCCACCATTACCAGATCCGAGTTATTGGACGATGCACTTCGACGGTTCCAAACTGAGAAATGGTTTGGGGCAGGGATAGTGTTAACCTCGCCAAAAAGAGATCAGCTGAAATATGTGCTGCAAGTACATTTTGCCGCATCAAACAATGTAGCCGAGTATGAAGCACTCGTCCATGGATTGAAGGTGGCAAAAGCATTGGGATACGCCGAATCTTATGCTACGGAGATTCAGATCTAGTAGTACAACAAGTATCAGGCAATTGGGATGCGCTAGATGCCAATATGGCCTTATATAGGTTTCATGTGCAAAAACTCAGTGGATACTTCGATGGATGTGAATTTCATCATATACCTCGGGTAGAAAACGACGCCGCAGACACGCTGTCAAAACTCGGATCAACCAGGCAATCAATTCCCCCAGGTATCGCCCTAGAGCACCTGAGAAAACCATCAATAACACCATCACCAGAGTCCGAATCCATCTTTATTCTGGCAAAATCAAGAGAAGATAATATGCCGATGGAAATTGATAAGGAATGTAACCCGGAATTTTCGAAAATGAACCCGGCCGATGCACGGATGGATATGGAAAAATCCGAGGTAGTTATGTCGGCGGAAAATATGGAAATAGATAGTGAGATTATCCCAGAGAGAATCATACCAACATGGGCGCAACCCATATTTTTCTTCCTTAAAGATGCAACTTTGCCGAGTAACGAGGTATTGGCTAGACAGACAATAAGAAGAGCTAAAGCTTATACAATCATAAACAATGAGTTGTATAAAAGGAGCGTCACAAGCGTGTTGCAAAGACGTGTGGACTCGGCGGAATGCCAAGAGATCCTCCTAGATATACATCAAGGAGAATGCGGGCATCACGCCTCGTCCATAGCTTTAGTGGCCAAAGCATTCAGGCATGGATTTTATTGGCCAACAGCGTTGAAAGAGGCCAAAGAACTGGTGGAAAAATGTAATGGTTGCCAGAGATATGCCAGCAAGATACATATGCCATCGTCCGAGTTAAAAACGATACCAATTACTTGGCCGTTTTCTGTATGGTGCTTAGATATGGTGGGACCATTCAAACCGGCCCAGGGTGGGATGACCCACATTTTAGTCATGGTCGATAAATTCACAAAATGGATTGAAGTGAAACCAATAAAAAATGTGATGGACCCAAAGTAGTAAAATTCCTCAAAGATATTATCTTGAGATATGGTTACCCACACAGTGTTATTACAGACAATGGCACAAACTTTGCTGAAGGGGCCTTCGCTAGAATTTGTCAAGAAAAACACATAAAACTAGATGTAGCCTCGGTGGCTCACCCAGCATCTAATGGGCAAGTAAAAAGATCTAATGGACTAGTATTGTCCGGAATAAAACCACGACTCGTCGAACCCTTGCAAAGGTCGGCAGGGTGTTGGATCGAGGAACTACCAGTAGTACTATGGAGCCTCAGAACTACCCCAAACAGGTCAACAGGGTATACACCATTTTTTCTGGTATATGGAGCAGAAGCCGTGCTTCGAGCCGACATAATACACGACTCGCCAAGAGTTACCCGGTATACAACCGCTGAGGTAAATGAGATAGCTCGACAAGATGATGTCAATCTGCTAGAAGAAGCCAGGGAGTTGGCACTATCAAGATCAGCTATTTATCAACAGGACTTGCGACGATATCACAATAAGAAAGTTAATCCAAGAGTGTTTAAAGAAGGAGATTTGGTTCTTCGGTTAGTGCAACGCACGGCCGGCATGCACAAACTATCACCCCCATGGGAAGGACCATTCATCGTGAGCAAAGCATTGCACAATGATGCATATTACCTAATTGATGCTCAGTCACCAGAAAAGAACAAGGCAGACAAAGCCGGCGAAAAATCGAAAAGACCATGGAACATAGCTTTACTTCATCCATTTTACTCGTAGGAGTCATCTATGACACGTTGTAAAGTGACGCTTCAGGACGAAGTATCAACTATGTATTAAACCTCGGCACCTCGAGCAATGACTCGGGGACTGCCCTATATTGTTTTTCATTTTGGATTATGTATTAGGCCTTGGCACCTTGAGCAGTAACTCGGGGACTGCCCTAAATTGTTTCTGAGTTTGGGTTATGTATTAAACTTCGGCACCTCGAGCAATGACTCGGGGACTGCCCTATATTATTGTTCATTTTGGAGTATGTATTAAACCTCAGCACCTTGAGCAGTAACTCGGGGACTGGCCTATGTTATTTCGCATTTTGAGTGGTATGTTAAACCTCGGCACCTAGAGCAGTAACACGGGGACTGCCCTATGTTGTTACACATTCTGAGGTAGGTACTAAACCTCGGCACTTTGAGTTATGCACTTGGAGCAATGACACGGGGATTGCCCAACGTCATTTTTTCCTGAGTTATGTGTTAAGCTTCAGGACCTCGAGCAAGGAACTCGGGGACTATGACATATTATCCATTATCTCGAATTAGGCATCAAAACCTCGATTTCTAGAGCAATGACTAGGGAATTGCCCCACAATTGTCCCTCGTTACAAAAATGGGTATTAAACTTCGGCACCCAGAACGATATTATTTCGCTTTCCCCAAATGTGGGCTTCGAGATTTATAACTCGGATAGAGATCAAGAACGCAATGGTTGAGCCGTCAAATTTATAAAGGTCAGGCAATATTAAACGCCGAACTACGGTGGGACAAATGCAAACACACAATCCGAACTTACGAAATTGAAGGTCACCAAAGCAAATATTTAAACCAACAAGATCAGTTTAGACAGAATAATAACGATCACCATCATATGTGCCTTAGTGGCAAAAGGCAAAAGAGGTTCATACCACACAGAAAGTCGGACAATTGTTTCACACACATCCTACGCCCGGCATACCGAGGATAAGAAACAACTTAAAGTTTTTTGAACCTAAGGGGCAGCGACTTGGTCAGGCACTAGGCGATCCGAGGTAGACGACACCTCGGCCAAAGTTGCTTCGCCCTCCATAGAACCAGGAGCGACTTCGGGGGAAGCCCGGGGCTGTTGAGAAACATTAGCTTGAGCTTGAGAATGCCCAGTCCCTTTGGAGGAGGATCGCGCGTCGCCGTCCCCATCCGAGCTTGCGCTGGAATCACCAGAAGTATCCGAGTCACCCTCATTCTCATCCTGGCAGGCCGAATTATCATCAGAGGCATCTTCGACTTCGACCTCATCCGCCGGATTAGAAAGGAAACTCGGCCCTTCAATCCATTTATGCACGTCCACATACTCAACAAGCTGGAAGGCACGAGCCTGTCGGCGAGCGTAGAATTCTGGATCCTCAACCCAACGGGAGCCAATGCGCAAATTTATCAAGGTATCGAGCGAAATATCCTCGTACCATGACATAACGACTGTGAGCGCCATATCAGCACCAGCTCGTCCAGCGGACTCCCTCCAGAGATTTAACTGGTTCTGGGATGCCATCAATCTTTCCACCAGTATCTTGATCTCATAAATATCAGGAGTTCCAGAAGTATTCGGCCAGAGAACATGGTAGGCCCGGATGGCTGCCTGCACCAAGTCCCTGCCCATAATCTTCATCAGACCAACGACAGCACCAACGGCAACCAAGTAGTCTTCCATCGAGTATTCTAGGCTCGCATCTGCGGGGACACCTCGGCGCACACGAGCATTAATCACCGCTCTAGAGCTCACGGGCTTAGCTTCTGGAAAATGATCTACGCAAAATAAAAGTATATCGGTCAACAGTAAGAAAGAAAAGAAGATAACTCGGCCACGGTCAGAGACTTACGATGAATATAGCTCAGCATTCTCTGAAGATCTTGAGCCCAATCACCCTTGGTCTTCCCAGAGCGAGTGATCTCCTCGCTCATCGCCCGTGTATTGAGTTCGGCAGCCTCGAGGAGTTCTTTATTTTTCTGCAATTGCAGAGCTAGCCGATTCTTCTCTTCGGAGAACTCCTGGTCAACTTTCTCTAACTCGGACTTCTGAGAGAGCTTGAGGGACTCCACCTCGGCGCGCAAGCGAGTTATCTCGTCATCTTTATCTTTCAGCTGCGCCGAGTGAGTAGCGGCTTGTTCTAAAAAATGCAGCATCATATCAGGCATGGGTATGCATTCTTGATGTGACGCTGCAAAGGTTTGTAACTCGGCTATACAAAAGCCAAAAGGGTTAAAAGAAACCCGGTATAAGTTTCGAACGGAAATCTGTAAAGAAAAAGGGTAACTAACCTTCCAGGGCCTTGACTTTCTTCTCAAGACGGATATTAAGATTGTTGATATTACCTATTCACCAGCAACATGAGCTAACACCTCAAGTCCAAAACAATAAGAACTTTAGGGACAATGCAAAAGTTTGTTAACTTACCAGCTTTCTTCACGACGGGAATGACTTTATCATACTTATCTTGCAATTTCTTATGTGCGAAAAGCAGCCTTTGGAATTCGGCAGTCCGTCGATCATGCGCAACCTAAGCGACAAAATAAATAGCAGTGAGACACTCGAAGCTAAGCCAGATCCGAATCAAGCAAAGCTTAACTCGGACCTAGGTGGCTGGATATCCGAAGCTAAGCCAGATCCGAATCAAGCAAAGCTTAACTTGGACCTAGGTGGCTGGATATTCGAAGCAAAGCCAAATCCGAATCAAGCAAAGCATAACTCAGATCTAGGTGGCTGGATATTCAAAGCTAAGCCAGATCCAAATCAAGCAAAGCTTAACTCGGACCTAGGTGGCTGGATATTCGAAGCTAAGCCAGATCCGAATCAAGCAAATCTTAACTCGGACCTAGGTGGCTGGATATTCGAAGCTAAGCCAGATCCGAATTAAGCAAAGCATAACTCAGATCTAGGTGGCTGGATATTCGAACCTAAGACAGATCCGAATCAAGCAAAGCTTAACTCGGACCTAGGTAGCTGGATATTTGAAAACTAGGACAGATCCGAATTAAGCAAAGCATAACTCAGATCTAGGTGGCTGGATATTCGAACCTAAGACAGATCCGAATCAAGCAAATCTTAACTCGAACCTAGGTAGCTGGATATTTGAACACCAGGACAGATCTGAATTAAGCAAAGCATAACTCAGATCTAGGTGGCTGGATATTCGAAGCTAACAACAGATCCGAATCAAGCAAAGCTTAATTCGAACCTAGGTGGCTGGATATTCGAACACTAAGACAAAACTGAACCAGGTAAAGCCTAATAAAACTTCCAAACGAATAACAAGTTATTCGGTTGCAAGCTTCGGGGACTAGAGTATATATAATGTCATTCGAATGACTAATCAAACGTCAATAAAAACAATTACCTCATTCATCTTATCACTGTCAAGAATGATCTTGGCAGCCATATGCAAGCGACTGCTGATGTCGGAGAGTTGAAATGGCTGACTGCTTGGATTGCCCTCGAGCTGATCAGCAGCGTTCCAATTATTGGCATACTCAACCAACGAGCCGAGGCTGTTCCCACTCTCAGTACGAGTCAGGACTTTACCTCGGACGTGTTGTGTAGCCACCGCCGCCGCGAGACTCTTGTGAAGAGCGAGCTGAGTATCAGCGGCCGGGGTGACAATGGTCTTGGCAGAAGAAACCCCCTTTCGGAGCGCATCAGCAATTGTAGGCTGAGAAGAGCTGGCAAGCCCTTTCTGAGATGAGGGAGGTTTGGTGACGACGGCCTTCTTGGCCTTAGAAGAGGCATCGGCAGGAGCCGTTACCTCGGCACTTGGAGTGGCATCTTTGGGGGCCGGAGGGATTACGGTTTCTGAGGGCACCGAGATAGTGATATCCTCGGCTGGAGTCGGAGTGGCAGTAGAGACTATGGGGGTCAAAGGAATCTCGGGGGAAACTCCGGGGTTCACGGAGGAGGCAGCAGGCTTAGTAGAAATATCTACTGGCCGAGTTGTGTCGGCATCAATAGGAGAGACCTCAGGCGCATCCTGGAGAGATGAAGTCTGATTCGGAGCGGGAGGAGAGTCTGCGCGAGCGGGACTAGGAACCCTAGTATCTTCAGGAGGCGGAGGAGAAGGCGGCCGAGTCGTATGACTCGTCATGCTAGGACGACTGGGATTAACAGAAAGAGGAGCTCTGCAAAGGCACAGAGAGTCAGGTCAGAAGACAGAAAGAGTGAAACAAGAAATACAAATGAAAAGTAACTCACCCAGTAACCCCGGGCATAGTTTTACGCTTTGGAGGGTGCTGGGCTTACTTCTTCGTTCGTTTCTTGGGAGCGGCTTCCGAGGCACCAGCTGGAGCGGTACGCTTCCTCGACCCAGTAGGAGGTCAGGAGGCGAGAGGCTCGGCGTCGTGAACCTGACCGGCCTGATTAGCTGAGAAAGTAGAGGTCAGAAATGCATAAGAAATTGGCATTGCGGCGACTACCTCAAGAACTTGGACCTCGTCCGAATCACCTTCCTCCTCGTGGGTCGGGGTCTTGCCACGGGCACGAGCCGGAGTGAGGTCCGATTTGGCAACAAACTCCTCCAAGTCAGGTTCCCCGCTATCCGGGGTGTTCCGATCTGCGGTCCACGGGAGGGACAAAACCTCGGTATCCTCGATCTTCTGCTCCCAAACCTCTGCAGGAAAAGAGACAGAGAAATTAGCAAGAGAAATCACAGACGCGATTAAAAGGCAAAACACAACTGCGTGAACCTACCTCGGGAGGAGGATGCTCGCGGGTGAACGGCTTCAGTCCCCAGGTCCAATCCTCCGGCATCTCCGTCTTAAAGATAGCTTGGACACGCTTGAAAATAAGATAATTATCGAGCTCAACCGTTGAGACTCGATTGGGATCAAGGGGTCCGCTCATATAGCAGAGGTTATGCGTGCGTTGCTGAAAAGGGCAGATCCGGCTGCTGATGAAGGTAGTCATCAGATCCTCGCCACGTAACCCGGCGCGGATCAACTCCTTCAGCCGAATCTCAAAGGCCTCGGCCAGGGCATGGCTCTTCCTGGGATTATAAGTCCAGTTCTTTCTGGAAGGGGGGCCAATGGAGAAGGAAGGGAGCCGAATCTTATCTTCATTCCCAGAATTCTTGACATAGAAAAACGATCTATGCCATTTCTTGCATGACTCAGGACCAGCTACGCGAGGAAACTCGGATTTCCTCCGAGGTGTGATGGACGCGGCTCGACACTGAGTAAGCAGTTTCTCGGAAGGTTGAAGGGATTTGTCTGGAACGACATTGGATCGGATCTGGAAGAACTTGGACCATACATGCACAGACGGCCAGAGGCCGAAGTATCCTTCCGAGGCCGAGATAAAAGCGAACAGAGACGCAATGGCATTAGCCGGAAGATTATGCGGCTGCAGGCCGAAGTAATCGAGGAATTCCCTAGCAAAATCGCTAAGAGGAAGACCAAACCCGCGAGCAAAATGGGACATAAAGACGATGTACTCGCCTTCGTTTAAAACGGGGGAAGATTCGCTGGCGGGTAAGCGACAGGCTACCTCGGCAGGAATACGGCGGGTTCTGATTAGCCACTCAATCTCTCGGCGGGTGACGGTGGAACCCTGCCAGGAGCCCCTCTCGGGACCAGATGCTGCATCATCATCCTCGATGAGCGCGTCGCTATCGGAGCTTGACATAGGGTCGCCGGAGGAATCTACCGAGGAGGAACTAGCGGCGGGGCAAAGCCTAGAACTGAAAGGCCCCGTCGTGGTCCTAGGCGAAAACGGCGGCGAAGCGGAAAAGGAACTGCCGCGGGAAATCTAGAGAGCGGCAGCCGCATCTAGAGGGAAATCTAGGCAATGAGACCAGATAAACTCACCGGCGACGGCGCCGGAGCAAGCACACGGGGACAAGGTCGACGGAGCAGAGGAATTAGGGCCTCACCGTCGAAGATTCCGACGAGTGTATGGCCGCAGGAGCACGAACAGGAGCGAGGGCGAAAGGAGGAAGACGGGCAATGGGGAGAGAAGGAGTAAAGTAAATCCTCTAGCCCCATGCCCCTCTTTATAACCGCGTGGGCTTGGCGTAGTAGTGGGATCGTGGGTGCGGGCACCAACCGTGTAGATCGTGTGTGAGGCGTAACCGCTCGAGGATGAGTGGAGCCGCACCAACGACCACACGACGCAGGAGACGATCAGCCCCCCTGACAGAAATGGTGCGCGAGGCATTGCAGCGTCAACGCGACAGGTGCAGTAATTACTGTAGCTTGTCAGTGGGCACTGTAGAGGAACAAAAAACTAGAGAAACAATGATGAGTGTTACACGTAGGATGAGACGTACGCGAGAAGCTGCGCGGACACCTCGGACGGTGGAAAAGTAACTCGGAAACAAGGATAAACGAGTATTGGGAAACTGATATGGCCCGACCGAGGTTATAGGCAGGACCATACCAGCTTCGGGGACTAATGTTGGGGAGGTGACCCCGGATAGGGTCAGGACGGGGAAAGACAGAAGGAAGTTCCCTGTCCAATTCCGAGTTACTGTCTAAATCGGCCGAATCCTGTAAGGGTCTGCCGAGGTAAGCGCGAGCAGGACACTTGTGAGAAGAGCAATACGTTACCCGGCCGACGTACTGTTTAAGTCGGCCGGATCAGCCCGAATAATCTAAATGCAGGTGAAGGCCAAGCCGAGTTTAGCGAGACAGGGCCGAATGACATGAAGCTTGCAGGAGAAGGAAGTGCCTATAGTCAAGCCCTAGTAACAGGCTAGGAAGAATCTGAACAGAGCCAAACACAAAGGAAAAGGCACAGAGCGGCAGAAGGGCAGAAGGAGGTCACGGAGGTGACAGTCCTGGAGCCCGAGGTGTGCAGGTGGGGTTCTCTGAAACCTTGCCGTCATTAGAAGGGCGACACGGAAAGGAGACCGCCGAGTTACTATATTGGGACAAGCGAATATGCTTGCCACGTCAGCCCTAGAGGAGCCAAGGCGCCCCCTTATAAGGAGAGGCTTGGATTCTGAGAAGGGCATCGGCTCATTTGGTACCGTTAGGCTGGTAAGAGTTCACCTTCCCCTCTTGTAAACAGCTCAAGGAGCACTTGTAGCCCAAGAGAGGAGAAATAAAGATCTTTATGTTAGTCGTTTGTGTGTAGAATTAACTACATCTTCCCTCCCCAGATCCCTCTAGCATCCATTGGCCCCATACTTTAGCCTACCCATGGCATCTGCCGTGCCACCACCACGACAAGCTATTGGAGGAATAATAGAGGAAGAACACTAGAAGAGAATACCAAATTCTCCAAGATTTAGATCCCAAGGATTCCTTCATAGAGAAGGGATTTGATTTGGTAGAGTTATAGATCTCTCTCTCTCTCTCTCTCTCTCTCTTTCAAATCCCTCAAAAAGATGCAGGAATCATAGGAGGTGGAAGGGTAGAGGTCAAACTCTTGAAGGTCAACCATGGTGGAGAGAGAGTAGGAGAGTTGTGTGGGTAGGAAGGAGGGGCCCCATAAATAGGAGGCCTAGAAAACCAACTATTAGGTTCTGTCTCGCGCCAAGCAGCACTTTCAAACCAAGGTCTGGCACTACTGCCCCACCTCGGTCCTCCAAAGGTAAAACTGCACAAAATGCTCAAAAAATGGACTGCACTGTTGGACCCAACCTCGGCACTGACGTATACCTTGGTGGTCCATAGCTAGGCCCAGATGCGAGAAGATAAGAAGCGGCAATGCCATAGAATTGTCGGTCCACTACCTATCCATGATCATCAAGGATGGCAAGCTTTAAGCATGTGATCTTCTCAAGATGGCTCATCTTAAACTTGCACTTCTCCGTTTCCTATTGAGTGTGTTGATCCACTTAAAACCACTTTTTGCACCTGTCTTGATCAACCTTGTATCTTCTTATTTCATCAACATGATGTATTAAAGTGATGCAAAAATGCTCACACTATATTATTATTCAAGACATGATGCCAATAGACTCAACTCTCACATGACCATACTTCGGATCACACCTTGACTACCCCCTTGGTCATAGCTTATTCTTCTTTATTTCTTCACCTTTCAACCTTAAAGCCAACACATGGTCCAAGCGATACCAAATAATTCCTACAAAACTCAATGCAAACATTAGTCTATAGATATTGTCATTAATTACCAAAACCATACATGTGGGCACACATGCACTTTCAATAGCCTTTACCAAACAATAATAAGGTAACTAGCCCATAGAGGCACTATTTTGGTCCTATAGAGACACTTATATTGGCTCTGCATAGTTGTAGAGACTTTTTACGCATTGTCTCAAAAATGTCGCTATGGGAAATGTCTCATAGGTAAGGACACTAGTAATGCATCTTATAAGACACAACAAAGAGGCACTATATTATACTCTACGCATATAGTATAAAATGCAATTAAAAACATGTCAAAAGAAATCCCTGAACTCTTACCTTAATGCTAAAGATTTACACAAGATCTTGTTTATACCTAGAATGAATTTCTTTTGAGTATTTCACAAAAGGACTATAACTTAAAATAAATGTATCTAGAAAACAAGCAAAATTCCTCTAATAGTGTATTTACATAAAATGAAAATTCATTTTACATTGTGTCTTAATGACCGCTTGTATATAACCTTTTGTGACAATTTGTAATGCCTAAAAAATTGTCTCTAGAATGGAAATTCTATTCTTGTAGAAAAATGTCTTAAATGATGTCTATATTTGAGACATGTCCTTAAGCGTCTCAAAATTTGTCTCTACAGGATGTCAAATGTCTCTATGGGATTTTAAAGAGACAAAATACGAAGTGTCTTAAGGAGAATGTCTCTATGGAAGGTTTTTGTTGTAGTGAGGATATGGATGGATTAGTATATTTTGACATGTAGATTACCATTGATTCATTCGATGGGTAAATTGGTATGGGTGATTACTAGTAGATACATGATTTATTAGTTCTTCCATTAGTAGTGCACTGCAAATAAATTTTGATTCACTTGCGGGCAACGATCACTAATACTCCCTCTATCCCAAATTAGGACGCATATAATTTTTCATCAAAGTCAACAAATTCAAAATTTGATCAACTATATAGAGAAAATTACCAACATCTACAATATCTAATGCACATCATATGAAAATATATTTCATAATAGTTCTAACAATACTGATTAGGGATTATAAATATCAACACATTTTCCATATAGTTGGTCAAATTTTAAAAAGTATGACTCTGACCAAAAACTATATGCATCCTATTCTGCGATAGAGGGAGTAGATACTGATTTCCCAGTTATCTGCTTGTGTAAAAACAGGTTATAAGTTGTTATAACATTGTAAGTGAACATGTGACAACTTATTGATTAATCAGATTTGTCTATAAATCATGCTTTTGTGGTTTGATGTGGTTATCAAAAAGTTGATTTAATTAGATTTGTCTATAAATCATGCTTCTGTGGTTTGATGTGTTGTATCGGCTACCGACTCATACGAAGAATGTCGTAAAGAGTTCCGGCGATAAAGCTCGGGGGCTCGACGTCATGTCCCTCAAGCGTGTATCTGCGGACAAACAAAATTGCTAGGAATAGCCGCCGCATCACGTAGATCCGACGGATCTACCAAACCAAGGGCATGTATAATTGTCTTATCTTAGCCTTATCTTAGCAATGCCACTTAGAATGATTTCTAAGATGGAGGAGAGAGAAAAAAGGTTTATCCTTTTCTTAGCTACTCTTAGTAACGATATGTCTCACCACATATTTAGAGATATCTATCGTTAGAGTTAAGACAAAAAAAGACCAACTATACATCACATTTTGTTGTTATATCAAAATTACGTGGCATGTGTAAGATAAGATTGTCTTGTCAACCATTATAGATACCCTTAGTAGGAGAGCGTCAATATGGAGCACGGGCTCCATGGAACCCATTTTTTATTTTTTTATCGAAATCTTAAAGTTCCTAAAAATTCTGAAAAAATCTTTGGATGTAGATAACGATAAATACTAGCTGTGTGCAAAAAACCAATGCAAAATATTCTGTAATTTTGGTTTGTATAAAAATGACAATTTGTTTGGATTTGAGACAACGAACAGTGCAAAATTGGAATTGTTTAAATTTGTCAGAATTTGTTACCTTTGTTTAGGCCGGGATACAAACTATTTCATGCTGAAATTTTGCACAGAGATGTAGATCAAGTCATTGTCAATATCAAGGATTTAATTTCAGACTTTCTTGAAGCTTTAAAATGTCGATTTTCAAAAAAAAAATCAAAAACGGGCCCGTCCACTAAAGCCATTTTTCGCCCTTACTACCTCCTTCACAAAAATCTAGTAGTTCTATTCATATGCCAATTGATTTGTGCAAGCTACGTCTTTTTCTCGTGCTAGTGCCCGAGGGCGAAACATGCCAAAAAAGAAAGGGGCAGGTCGAGACAAAGAAAAGGGAAGGTCCAGATAGATGCGTTCAATCACGGGATCGGCTAACACAAAGAGCAGCATGTGAAAGGCAAGGAAAAATAAAGACACGCATCGATTAGACCATGGAGAAGTACTACAATCGATCGGTAGATTTCCTGTCCCCTGCGGATCCAAGAACAATTGCTCGCGCGACCTGGCTGGCCGCTCAGCTGGAATAGGGTTCAGATAATTTCATCCCGCGTGCTCCGCGTCACACGAACATCGATCAGGTGCTGTTCTTCCAATTATCTGATCGGTCTTGCAGAATTTATTTTACTACAATCAATTTCTACCGGTTTGCAATGCAATATTTACCGGCTCACGGGGGCTCAACAGTTGGAGCGTGAGCTAAAGCACGCCGCAATGTGATGAAATCAATCATTGCACGTTTTTTCCCACCACTCTCGCTCCTCTTCCTCTTTCCGTTGAAAGTCGCTGGCCAAGACCGGGGCCGCCCCCGACTCCTCTCCGCCGGCCGGAGTTGGAGAAGGGGAGGCACCGGAGTAGCTAGGTTTAGTGGTATGTTCGGCGTGATGCCAGTAATGGGTCTTGTATACCCGGTAGATGGAGCGAATGGAAAAATCTTGGCGTCTAGATCTGGCCAGCCCTAGGGTTCCTCCGCCTTCTCCTTCAGCTCCGGTGGCCAGAGTAGGATGTAGAGTAGAGGACCACCGCCTCCTGGAATAAGTCAGACGTTGGTTGCCTGGTGAGGACTTGGTCATGTGGGCAGCGGTTCTTCTCGGCCGGCCGTGGCGGCGAGGGGGAAGGCCGCCGTTCTGCAGTTCGTGGTGGGTTGGAGTGGCTCCTAGCCGGCCTTGGTGGCGAGGGGGAGTACTCCGGCGACACTGCGGCCTTGTTCTTCCCTAGGAGTCCTTACAGATGGGTTCGTTGATGTTGCATCGTCTATGGCTTCTTCTCCTTATCTCGTTCAGGAGCTCGGTTTCTTGGCGTAGCGTCGACGAATCGTGGGAGCTCGTCGTTGCTGTTCTTTGGCGACTTCTCTCTTTCTGGGCACAAAGGTTGCGACTGCAAGGGAGGGTTCTTCGAGTTGCAGCGGCGATGGGTTCTCTTGAAGAAGTGAAGTCAAATTTCTCTGCAGTTCCAAATCGGAGACAGGCAGCCGGTCGATTATCCTGGCTAAATCGAGGCCATCAAAATTGCAGGAGGACCTAATTGCCTTTTTCTTTATTCTTGTACTGTTCTCTTTGTAAAGCGTTTGGGCCTGATCATTTTTTTCTTAGGGTCCTGCGTGAAAATATGTAGCTCCACCGTTTTGGTTTAATGGAATGGCAACCAGCCCCTTCTGGACTCTCCTGTTCCAAAAAAAAAGTGATAAAATCAATTAAGTCTCCAGTATCTATACTACTTATAAAAGAGCGAACCTTTTCTTTCTTAGAGTCACCCCGATAAACGTACCTAACCTGATTTGTGCCGTTAGATTATGGCACTTAATTAGATCTAACAGACTGGATCAATCTAATATGATGTGTTGGGTGCACTTAGCGATTAGTAGCGTCGGACGATCCTCTGCCGCGGAAGAAAGTTCCGCGACCCACGCAATCATGAAGTTAAAAAAACATAACTGCCTCTTCACGCAATCTGCTCACGTCTTCTCCGCGCAGCGCGTCCCAGATCCGATCGTCTTGTCCTTCTCCTTTTCACGCGACGCCGCCTCCTCTCCATGTAACACCACCGAGCCCTCTACAACTGGCTCTCATCAACTACATGGAGGACGACCCTAACGCTGCGTCCTGGAGCTGCTGGCTGCCGGTGCGGTTAATTTGGTTGGTTTTTTTCTTCTCTTTTTGTCATATGCGGCGGCGATGCCGGGTTGCTGCTGTCAAGCGCGGTGGCGGACGTCAGCGTGCTGCAGTTTATGCCGGTGTGTATCATGTACGTACGAGATGCAGAAAGGCATACATTGCTACTTCACATGAGGACATGAGGTACACAGGAACTATAAAATTTTGATATCAGTAAACTGCACATGTACTGTCCATGACATCGTGATAGCTTTATCGATTTTCTTGGTTAACAACTGCAGGAATTAACTGATCTTCTTGTGCAGAATTTTGAATTTGTGTACAATCCAGCTCGAGTACACGGGGAGCATTAGGTAATTATGCCTAACATATTCAGAAGTAATATTGAGCGGTAACGTACTTAATGACATTGGCAGACCTGCAAGAAGCTGAACGTAGAAACTTTGTATGGGGATCTTCAGAATTTACCTCCGTCAAATATTATAAATCCATCTTTGAAGTCTTACCGGATGACAAGGTTCTTTTCGGCATTTGGAAATTAAAGTGTTTGCCCAAGTTAAAGTTCTTTGCCTGGTTGTTTTTTATGAATAGACTCAACGCTAGAGACACCATGGTGCATCGGCATTGGTACCTAGACTCAAGTGAGAGACTGCATCTTATGTTCAGATGGCACCTTGGAGAGCAGAGATCATCTCTTTCTTCCATGCAGCTTTGCGCAACAGTGCTAGAATCATGTTAATATTTCAAGGGGGCAATGTGTAATCAGGCAATGCTTTCAGGAGGTTGAAGATATTTTTAATGGTCCCTATATTGATGAGGTTACATTTGAGTGGCCTCGAACATTTTGGAAAATACGTAATGAATTAATATTTCAAGATACTCAGCCATCTCTTAGTTGGTGGAAGTAAAAAATATAGGTGTACATTCTTCTTCAGCAGTATTGAGTTAAGATCAGCCTATTATGCTAGGTTATAGTTCAGTCAAAAAAGTGGTAATGTACTCACTCACTTCACATCATCAGATCTGAAATTTTGATTTCCTATCATCTACAAGGATTACAAAGACATATTTTCACAAATAAGAATTCCAGACTATATTATGCTATTAGTATACTTGATATATTAACAGTATCACCATGTCCCTATAATGGTATTACCAATTGTTATCCCTGGACTATCGGTGGACTCTTTTTTAGATCAAAATAGCGGCTAGAAGTGATGGAATGTGAGGTGGATATATGTGTAATTCGTGTTTTGTTGCTGCCTTATTAATACCATTAAGATTTATGTTACCCGATTGCTGTTGGAGCAGGCAACTTGGAGCAAGTAATTGATCCTCTTCATTTTTTATTTTTTTGAGATGGATAGTCTTCATATTGAAGCTTAAGCCTTGCTAGAATCAGCTATTATACGTGCCAAATGAGTTATTAACATGTAAAATTTGAAACTTACTCATGTGTTCAGAAACGGGCCACCGTGCCTGCAGATATGTGTGCAAGCAGTTATCTTTAGAGAATTCACATTCTGTTTCAGTCTGAATTTCAATGATGTGCAAGTTATGCATTGCCCAAAGGGCTTGTAATGCTGCTCTACCATAGGCCATTATGAAACTTTGTTTGCCCAATTTGCATCACACCATGTGGCGGGCAGCATGCCCAACATGTTATTGTAATGACTATCGTTGTGTTCCTCTTAAAAAATATGTGGGGGCCTTTATACAACAGGTGTGTAGTCTCAAAATTTTACTGAAAATTTTATTAGATATTATGTTTCCGTTATTTGAGATTTGCATCGACAAATGTAATTGTGATGGCCAATCAATGGGGATCCACAATGAGGACATGTCATGTCATTAGGGGCATGACTAATTTTTAACCGATAAGAGAAAGATCGTGCGTTGCACGTGCACACTAACTAGTTTACGCTGATGCGCTTTCCCTGTTTCCTTCACATGAGGCTGCTTGGTCAAACTGCCGCACACTACCACGTGAAGGTGAAGTCCGGACGATTAGAGATCCGCCTGTTACGCACGTCATGGCTTATTTTTGTTATTTCAGCCCATACTATAGTTCGGCCAGAAAGTTTCTTCCGAACTATACTGACTTGGTTGGTTCTATAGGTTAGCTGCTCGTGAACACCAAAAGGTGCACACGCGTGCTGGAGGCTCCAGCTCAGAATTTGGCGTACGCGACATCAACACACAGTCACACACGTTGGCGTCGGTCGTGCACGAGAAAATCACAATACACGGACGACTCCGCCGTTCATCTCGCCACCCCACGGGCTCCGCTCCGTACCACCAAACCAGGCCTACGATCACGGGTTTGAGTTCGACGTTCATATACACCAGGTATATATCTCCCATAGATAATATTCTCGTCTCGCGTGAATGTCATCTCCATAGAATAGTGTGTACTATCCTGGATGTTCATTTAGGAAAACATTATCATACATGAAAACCCGGGGCTACACTACACATAGTACACACTATTCCATCTAAAATGTACCTCCTCCATTTTAAAATAGATGTCGCTATTTATTAAATTTTAAATAAACCTATACATTAAATAGTGTCTAGATTTATTTTAATTTTGATAAATTTGCGACATTTATTTTGAAACGGAGGGAATAGAAGTTATCATTGAATATACTCCCTCAGTCCCAAATAGATGTCTTAGGTTTTTCAAAATTTGAATGAATCTATATACTAAATAGTGTCTAGATTTATTCAAATTTTAATAAATTTGAGAATTGAGACATCTATTTAAAAACGGAGTGAGTATAATATGTTGTCTGATAGCACTAATTCTGTGTGTGGTATCAAGATGCTGCCTTGAAAATCGTAACCACCAATTTCGACTTCTTCTACATCAACACTATTAGCAAGAAAAGCACCGAATCTCCAGGGGCGGACATACAATAGGGCTGAGTGGGGGTCCAGCCCCGGTCAGTTTTTGTTTTTCCAGTTTAGAAGCCCAATAATTCATAATTAGGACACCCAGTCAGCCCAATAACAAGCCCCCACTCGCTTAAGGCCACATTTACTCTTTTTGGTTTGGGTCCGCCACTGCAAATCTCCATTATATTACATAGTATCTTTTATGATTCATCATGATAATAAATAGTATCTACTCCTTCAGTTCAAAACTACAACACGTTTTAGCTTTATGAATCGAATGTATCTAAATGTCTTGTACACTTCTCTTTAATTTTATTTATCTATTTGTCTCAGAATGCACGATCAACATGCTTGCACGAACCGTCTATCGGAGCCCTGTAGAATTTCGCAAAATTTATCATCGTAATCATATTGACTTTCTTTATCACGTTGATGGTAGGTCCAACATTTGGGGGGTATATTCCAGGCATGATGCAACACCCTTATTGAGTGGAGTCATTTCTTAAAGTCGAGCTCCATATAGCTCGCGTTGGATTTCTTAGAGCTGAGCTCCCTATAGCTCACATTGGATTTATTATAGCCGAACTCTCTTATAGATTACATCAGATTTATTAAAGTCGAGCTCTCTTGTAGCTCGCATCGGATTTCATGAAGTTGAGCTTCCTAGAGGCCGCGTCGGATTTATTAAAGTCGAGCTCTCTTGTAGCTCGCATCTGATTTATTAAAGCTGATCTCTCTTGTAGCTCGCATCTGATTTATTAAAGTCGAGCTCCCTATAGGTTGCATTGGATTTCTTAAAGCCGGGCTCATGTAGCCCATCTAGTTTGATGATCGACTTGCAAAGTCACATTCTAAAAAAAATGTTCAGGAGTTACCAAAAAATGGTCATGCCTGTCATAATGTTTGTCCATTATAGGCTTACAAAATATTTCGATAATAAAAAAGTTATAAAGTATAATTATCATTTGTACATTTGAAAAATCTAATATTATAAAAATGCCATAATAAAAAATAATGCTAACTTAAATAGATTGAAACTTAAGAACATCTCAGTGCACGTCACCTTTAGTAATTCGCTTTCATATGCATTTGTTATACATGAAATACAATTGGTAAGGTCAGTTGTTTGCTGCACTGTGATATACAGAGAGTTGTTGTCTTTTGGAGAAATGTGATTCTGACATGCATGATATATCACGTGTACAGTTTTGGTCAGTTTCATTGTGTATATACTGAACATAAATTTTCATAACATGATAAAACTTGGCAGCACAAATCGTAAAATAGTAAACTAACGGCGTAAATAGGCACTATGTACACTAGAATCGCCGCCTTCTTTTTCTTTTGCCTTATTACACAAACAGTGCCCCATCTCCAAGACGGAAAAAATAATAATGTCTCGTCCAACATAAAGATTTTTTGCTATAGTAGTAGTAGTACTTAATTGGCGACTGAGTGAGCGGACATCCCGATGATGATCACCGTGCAGAGGGCGGCCCCCAATATCAAAGCGCAGGAAGCGTCGACCTGGTCAAAGAATTTCTTCACGGCTGCAGCTGCAGGTGAATCGAGGAAGTTCCGATTCTCCTGCTGGTACTGAACCGCGATGCCCAAGGCCGCCGCTGCTCCCGTTGCCATTATCACAGAACATACCTTGAGCAAAGTCAACAGAAAATTAGTGCAAGTGATGGGTCCGATGGATGCAATCTGCTAGCAGATTGACATCTGATGATCGATTGATCGAGGATGCGCATGCAATACACTTACAGCGTCAGCACAGATGAGGAAGACAGCCTCGCCGCCTCGGAACATCCTCCGGCGGGAGACGTTGACCGCCGCGAACACGAGGGCCAGCATCGTGTACGCGCAGCCGATGACGCCAGCGGACAGCAGATACTCGAACGCATAGATGTCCTGGAAGGTGTAGTTCGGTGGGGCGGCCAAAGATCTATCTGAAGGATCGTAGATCTTGGCTGTGGCTATGAGGGCAATCGAAGCTGCAAGGAGGCCTATTGCGAGGACACGGAAGACGAGGGTCGCCATGGCCAGACCATCGGAGCGTGCCATTTATCAGTTCTATGCACACAGCCGAATACCCGATCAAGCTTGATCAGCGGCGGTTCCTCTCCGATGGGGTCTATATGTGGAGCTGCAGCCTGCAGATTTGCAGCTGGCCGTCGTTTGGATCGATGTGGGCTCCCCTTTGTTAATGACGGTGTGGCGTTGCGACATGCATGGCCGGTTTGTTCGACAGCTTCTGCCTATCGTTTCCCGCGATGCCGTCTTGTTTGCTTCACAGTTCACGCACAGCTAGCTGCACCTACGTGCTGCAAGTCTATTGCCCTTTAAGATGCTCCAAATCAGTATGAGCCATCATTTTGTGTAATCCAACGTCTATCTAGTATATATATACAATTGCAGAGGTATACCCATATCGAAATAATTAAAATTCTAGGTATCTCCTAAGTCAAACTACTTTAAGTTAAAATTAACCAGTTGTAAAATACAAAATTGGTTTTATTATATTCATCATACTACAATAAATTATCTTACTGTATGGATTTGATATTGAAAATATTTACACATTTTCTATAACTACGATCAGACTTAAAGAAGTTTAACTTACGAACAAACCTATAAAGGGAGGAGTAAGACTGGTGTGGCCCGCTCGGCACGAGCGGGCCACATGAGGGCCCTCAAAGCCAGCTGCCTCGGACCTCCCACCGACGGCTCAAACATGGCCAAGAGGTGGTGTGGAGACACTAAATCTAGTACGATCGTGAGCTCCCTATAACGAGGCAAGTGCAATAACGATGTGGGCTTGTTGTAGCGAGTGGTCGGGGATAGTGTGGGCCTCCTGCAACGAACGAGCGTACACGGGAGGAGGGTATGCCGTTGCGGCGGCTTGCCGAGCACAAGGGTGACTCCTCAATGCTAGGTGTCAAGGCCAAAGATCTCGTATCTAGGATGTTCTCACTCTAGATGAGAAAGGTTTCAGCACTCCGGGATGAAAACCCAAACTTTGGTTAGCAAGGAGCGGGTGACAACGCCGTTCAATTACATCGTTTCCCTCTTATGGCCAACGTCTTGGAGGGTCAACTTGTGGCGATTGTGCAGATTCCTTTTGCATTGGGATAGGTGGATGCTTGAGCAGCGACCCTACATGGTTGTTGTGCACTCAGGCGACATCCCCGAGAAGCCATCGACTTTAGCTCAATTAGGCGGGATGGAAACTCGGAATGTCTTGGGTGGAAATTCTATGCCGCTAGTGCTGCAGGGTTGTCGGTATAATAGGGGTGTCATAGAGGGACTGTCTGACTTTATGTCAAGGTGGTGCCCCCTCCCCCCCCGAATGTGTTGGTGGAGTAGTTGTGGTTTGCAGGCGGTTGCTATGAGCAACTCAGTGTGCGGGTGGTTGGGTCGTGCAGTGTTTGCACCTCGAGAGCGTTGTGGTATTGTCGGGATGGAGGTCCCATAAGGTGGTGTCAGTGGTATGCGCAGGGGGCGGATGGAAGTTAGGGCATCGACACTCTGTGTTTGGCGATTTTGAGAGCATTGACCTAATATCATGTAGGCGACAAGGTCTCCTCGACATTGGTCGGTGACGTGTTAGGTTGGTGAGGTTATACTAAATGGGTATACTCATGACGTAAACATATTCTTTCAAGTCGGGGTGGCCCATCGGTGGTGGATCCTATGGCTCACTAGGCGAACCAATTGCTAAATACGAATATGGAGGCCCGACGGGATTATGGAAGGTTAGCCGGAATACGTATTGGATAAGGAGCACAACACCTTGGATTACAAGACATGGTAATTCTATTGTATTAGTCTTAGATTCTGTAACCTTACCATCTTAAGATTTCCAATGTAAACCTAGGACAGGCTGCCTATATAAGTCGACTTTCGGGAGCCTTTAGGGCACGATACAACAATCTCTATAACATGTACACTTGTTACCCTTATAGTAATTTATAGCAGGAGTAGATTTCCGACACTGTCGTTGGACTTGAATCTAGGTAACTTGTGTGCATCCCGGCCTCAGGTATCCATCCGCCTTACACCTCCTACTTCGCCATACTACGAGGTACCCATCATGGCATACTCTTTGCTCGGTTTTAAATAGCCGGCTATAAGCTATAGTCGTGGCCTCTGAAGATAGCTATAGCAGGGCTATAGCCTGCTAGAATCACCCTTTAGAGCGCTAATGCACATAGCGGCATGCTGAGGAAAGGCTATAACCGGCTATTTAAAATCATGACTCTTCGATAATACCATCCTAATTTGCACCCACTATAGGGACGATAGCTTTTGGAGCACAGGTTCGGGTGAAATCCGCCTTTGTAGGCATCGTCGACACCGTCGCCGTCAGACATGTCTTGTATGCCCGCAATGTCCCCTTCATCCCTAGCGACAAGACCAAGATGCCGGATAATGACTACGTCGCTAGTTACACCATCGTTCCGTCTGATCGTATTTACATCTTCATCACTTCAACGGCTTAGGATCCAACTCCCTTAATGCTGGCTACGTGCCAAGGGCACAGGTGTTGTAGTTGGCACAAGGTTATCTGGAGTACATGATTTTTTACTTCCACGACAGCATCCCATGTCTGCTCCCTCCCACAGGAGTTGCTATTTCATTCTCCCGACAGTGGTGGACACTGGCTAGTTTGACAAATCGGATCACTTTCAGTTTGTCGATGGGATTTTGTGGTGTTCGCCACATGTCGACGAGAGGGGGCGAGGCCCTATTGTTTTTGGTTTCTTAGTGGGCTTGGACTTGTGATGTCTATGCTTTGTGGGCTTTTTGTTACGGTTTTCTCCTCGTTATTTACCGGAATTATGATTGCCGTGGTGTCTTTACTGTACGTTCTGCATATAAGATGATGGTCGACACTAGGGATCAGAGTGAGACCTGGTTGGAGGGTACAGGTTTGGGTTCTGATTTTCGGGGACGTGAGAAGCAGTGGACATCGACCTGGAAAGTTCAGGTACCATCCAAGGTCCGTATGTTCCTGTGGCGGTTGGCAAAACAGTCACTTCCTACCGCTGATGTTCGCCATCGGCGGAATATGAGTACAGATGACCACTATCATGTTTGTGGGGAGCAAGATTCATGGAGGCATTCTCTTTTAGAGTATAATAGGGCCAGATGTGTGTGGGAATTCGTGGATGAAAATATAACCGAACACATTAGTAACTCATCAGAGAGCCATGCAAGGGAGTTCTTATTCACCATGATTGAGTCTCTGTCTAGCAAGAACATGTGAAGTGCTTTGTGACTTTGTGTTCTACTCCCTCCGTTTAGAAATATAAGATGTTTTAGATTTGTGAAGGAGATGTATCTAGACACCTTTTAGTGTATAGATTCAAATGAATCTAGATACTAAAAGATGTATAGATACATCTCATTCACAAACCTAAAACATCTTATATTTCCAAACGGAGGGAGTATATGGCACGCAAAGAAGAAGTCAATTCATCAGAATATTTACCAAATCCCATTGTCCACTTATACCTTTGTTTAGGGTTTCTTAGTACACCTGGAAGGAACGGTTGAGTGGAGAAAGAAGCTAATCGTTCAGCAGCCTACTACTGAAGTTTTACCATGATGGATTGCTCCACCAGCTGGTGTGATCAAAATAAACGTAGATGCTGTTGTCGGAAAGAACCAGAATAAGGGTGTTGTTGCTGCGGTCGCAAGGGATGCAGAGGATCATTTCGTTGGTGCCTCGCAGTCATTTTTAAAGGGCGCAGCGATCCTGAAACTCTGGAGGTGCTAGCCTGCAGAGAAGCTTTAGCTTTGGCTGCTGACACCCTATCAACGAGGATTCAAGTGTCTAGTGATTGCCAATCGGCTGTTCGAAGTATCAAGGAAGGTACTATGGGTTCGTACGCTCATATTGTTCAAGAAGTCAGAAGTTGGAGCTTAAAATTTCAGTCTACTGCTTTCTGTTTTGAAACGGAGGACATCTAACCAGGAGCCACATAATTTGGCTAGATATTCCCTGACAGACGATCTGTTTGGGTAGTTAACCCACCAGATGGTGTGGACATCCCTGTAATTTTAGAAGTTTAAATAAAAGGGGGAAGTGGTTCTAAAAAAAATGCCGAATTAACTGGGCACTTTCTCCTTATTAATCAACTAGTCCGAAAAAGTTTTTTCTTGGTTTTGAAAGAAAATAGCAATACGGAAGGTAATAATGATGTGATTAAACCATGGTGCTACGGAAAGAAATATATCATATCATAAGCTAATTGATGTCCAACCCATGTTCAAATTTCCTGCGTGCCATATACTGATTTTTTTCACCTAAATTAATCATGGTGCTACATAAGGAAATCTATAATATGCTAAATTTAATGTGAGAAAAACCATACCACAATTGAAATGAAAGAAAAAAATAACTAAACTAAAAAATGTGATAAAGTTTTGCCAAAATTGACCACTTTAATTTTGGGCATGATATTATGAGAAAATAGGTAACTGGGAAGAACCATTGACCAAAAAGGACATCTCCAAAAAGTTTTTGTGCAGCTATTTGCAACTGATATGTACAGTAACTCTGAAGCTAGTCCAATGGATTCTGTTATCAAAGGTAAACAACCGAGTTTTGTTGCGGGGGTTCCGCCTACCCCAAGCAAGGTGAAGAAAGGACTTGATATACCCTAGCTGGGTCTGGTCATCTCTAGGCAGGGTGAAACTGTCCATCGACGGCTCTTTTTGTGCTGAAGATGAAGATAGTACTACGTACTACAGGTATTGGGATGGCCTTGCCTGATGACGTTGGATTTCCGATATTTACTGCCTGCCTTTATCTAGGAGATTGTACTATTCCTTTTAAGACTGAACTTCGGGCATCTGCTGAAGGATTGGAGTTGGCAGTTCATCTTAGGCAGCTGCCGATTATTATCGAGGCAGATTGCTCTGAGCTCATTAAAGCCGTCAAGCCTGCGCCACAAGACAGATCTCCCCATGTCCACTGGATATTGCCGAGAGGTCAATTCTTTAATTGGTCAAGGCCGTGAGTTTAATTTTTTGTTTGGTAAATATAGGGACACTAGAGAATCGCACTGTAACATGGTTATGTTAAGCTGTTCTTCAGATCATAGATGATCATGAGGATCATCGTGTAGCTCCACCAGCTTAATAAAGTTCATAGTTTACCCGGAAAAAAGGAGACTGGGATTCTGAATTTCATGTGACTACAAAAGAGAGAGTGAAACAATGATATTATGTATTATATGGAAAATGTGGAAGCACAATTTTTTGTGTAATTATAGTGGAATTTTTATGTAACGATATTTTTGTTCTGTTTAGTAAATAGAATGTATATATTCGTGCGTGGGAGACAGATAATCTCTTTTTACAAAAATATATACTATCTATATAGTAAGAGTGAAATCTTATACAGTACCTGACTGTCGGTTCTACCTTACCGAATCGACCGACGCAACATCTATCTACGAGTATCAATAAAGTTTTTTAAAAAATGAATCAACGGTATTAGTAGCGGGGAGATGTACACGGCTAAACGAGCGGGGTGGTAAAGTGCTGATAAAGGAAACATCCAATTATAGGCTCAAGACATCGCAAAACTGGGCAGATGAACAGGTGGCGGAGAGAGGCAGCTAAGAACCAAACCGACGAGCCAGAATCACAATCAGCCGAAAAACAGGCCGACCCTTGGCCTATAAACGCCCAGGGAGAGATCCCCGTGAAGGCCTTGGCCATTTCTTCCTCCTTGCATCATTGCGCGCGGCCGGCGAAGAAATGGCGTTGAGAGCAGCGCTGTGCCTCTCCGTCGCCGTGGTGCTCTCGGCGGTCTCCCACCGGCCCGTCGACGCCGGCGGCCTCGACGGTTCGAGGGAGGCGGACAGGATCATCGCGCTCCCCGGCCAGCCTCCGGACGTGCGGGTGCAGCAGTACTCCGGCTACGTAAACATCGACCAGGTCGAAGGGAAGTCCCTCTTCTACTACTTCGTGGAGGCCCCCGTCGATCCTGCTCGGAAGCCACTCGTTCTGTGGCTCAATGGAGGTACTACGTTCGCACGTTCAGGAGATTAATTAATCAGAAGATCCCATGATTATTACTATGTTTGACAAGCAGGATGGGATGATAATTTGCGTGGCAGGGCCTGGCTGCTCGTCCTTCGGGATTGGAGGGTTCAGGGAGATTGGCCCCTTCCGCATCGACACGGACGGCAAGACGCTCTGCCGGAACAGATACGCCTGGACTACCGGTGAGATACTGTACTTCATTGACACTCCGCTAGAGATTGCGTGCGTCGCCGAGATGAGGAATTTTGCTAACGATCGATTGGTGCAGCGGCGAACCTGCTGTTCCTGGACAGCCCCGTGGGCGCGGGGTTCTCGTTCGCCGTGAACGAGGAGGTGTACAAGACGATGGGGGACAACATGACGGCAACCGACTCGTACGCCTTCCTGGTGAAGTGGTTCGACCGGTTCCCGGAGTACAAGGGCCGCGAGTTCTTCCTGGCCGGCGAGAGCTACGCCGGCCACTACATCCCCGAGCTCGCCGTCACCATCCAGATCAACAACAAGAACCCCGGAGCCAGCATCATCAACCTCAAAGGAATCGCCGTGAGTACACCCATCAAGCTCTGTGGTTGTTGTCGATCGGACACATGTATGTGTACATGTTGACTGACAGCCGCGAATTGATGGGTTCAGATCGGTAACGCCATTCTTGAGTACGAGGAGGAGCAGGCGGAGCTGTACGAGTACCTGTGGCAGCGCGCCTTCATCTCCGACTCGGCGCACAACACCATCCGCCAGCACTGCAAGAGCGCCGACGACGCGTCGCCGGTCTGCCAGGCCGCCAGGGACACGGCATGGCTCAACACCGGCGACATCAGCGCCTACAACATTTACGCGCCGACGTGCCAGGACAAGAAAGTCAGGCCAACAGATTCCAGATGCATGGTACGTACTACGTACTAGTATGAGATCGATCGAGTGTGATCTTGTTACTCGTCCAAGCTAACGGCCAGCCGGACCACGTACTCGCACATTGGTGTGCAGGATTTGGCTGATCCATGCGGGGAATACTTTTCGGAGGCATACTTCAACAACCCCCTCGTGCAGAAGGCGGTTCATGCCAACACAGCGCTCAACTATCAGTGGGTCGGATGCAGGTATATACATGCATCTGTGGCGGACGGACGCTTATAATTTGTAGTATGCCACTACGACTGACGGACTAGAAATGCCTGGTCTTTCCCCTTCCGTCTTGATCATTTCCAGAACCAGGACATACAACCTCCGCCGCTTCGGGGACTCGCCGCCGTCGATGCTGCCGCACATCAAGGCGCTGACCACCACCGGCCTCCGCATCTGGCTGTACAGCGGCGACCTGGACGCGATGGTCCCGGTGACGGCGTCCAAGCACTCGATAGCGAAGCTCCAGCTGGCGGTGGCCAAGGACTGGCGGCCGTGGTCGACGGCGCCCGGCAAGGACGTGGCCGGGTACGTCATCGAGTACAAGGGGCTGGTGTACGCCACGGTGCGCGGGTCGGGCCACGTCGTCCCCATGGACCAGCCGGAGCGAGGGCGAGCGCTCTTCATGTCCTTCCTCGAAGGCCACGCGCTGCCGTCCTCCGCGGCGCAGGCTGACTGAAAGGCCGAAGCTCAGCAAGGCGAGCGTTTGCTGTTGCGCATGTGTATGATAAGTGCCCGTGTGGAAACTCGTGTATGTAGTAGACATTTGGCGCCGATACTCAAAATTGATTGACCTGTCTCCCGACACTTTATTATCCGTAGATCGGTTCCCTCGCATATAGATATGGCGGATTTCTAGGTTGATCGCGTCGGCGCAATGCCCACCAAAGGGCGATTAGCTCCGTTGCTCCTCGTATACATTGAAATGGTAAAGAATTCCACATGAAAAACAGCCATTAAGGCGATTGAGGTACTGGCTACCACGAACCTGTCCGAGATTGTGCTTACAAATTGAAAGCCGCAACTGACTGAAAATGTCAATTGTAAATAAAAACCTTTGATTTAACTTTCTTATCTATTCGTGTATGCTATTAGAATGATACAACCAACACACGAAACCACACAAATGTTTTTTTAGTAAAAAAGATAAAAGATGATGATGTCTGGTTTTAAATTAATAAAACCACATACCGCTCAGAGTCACAAGATGTTGAATAATCAATTTATATATAAAACAAAACGCAAGAACTAGGTAAGACACACGGCTTGAACACCGTGAAGGCACCAAGGATTGGATCTTAAGGAGAACCTAGCCAACGAAGAAAATCACGCTATCCTCTGCTCCAGTCTAAACGAATCATATTTTGAGATATCCGTCTTCGCCACCAAAGAGGGCCTTTGACCTCTCGCCCTGGCTAAAAGAGCGTCGCATCGTCTAATGGCAGAGTTACTCACCTTGAGTTCACACAAAGGGAACAACACAACAGCCACAAATCAACATCAGGAATGGACTCCTTACGAGGGCAAGATCACAAGAGTATCTATAAATGACTTCTAATGAGAGCCAACATAGGAGTATGAAACATAATTTGAGACAAAGTATGGGTGCAATTTTGAAGGTAATTTCTCGGCATTGGTCTATGCCTATTTTCGATGAGCAATAGGAACATCTAAATCATCATGCTGATAGGCAAGTTTAACATCGTTTGTAGATGACGGTGGTGAAGCTTGGGATGCATCTGAAATGATTTCCTCCACTTGCACCCGTTCCTGTCCCGTTCGGTGTGTCTCCTGGAATATACTTGAAGTTGTTAGTCCTCATTCGGGTTAGGCCATTGTAATGCTTCATGTGGTATTGAAGGGAATATGCCCTGAGAGACAATAATAAAGTGTTTATTATGTGTATTCCAAGTATATGATAGATGTTTATTTTGCATGCTATAATTGTATTAATACGAAAACGTTAATACATGTGTGTTTAATAAACAAACAAAAAGTTCCTAGTTATGCCTCTCTCATAAACTAGCTTGTTGATTAACAAGATGATCAAGGTTTCCTGATCATAGACATTGGATGCTGTTAATAATGAGGTCACAATATTAGTGTAATGGTGTGATGAACATTCATCCGAAGTATAGCATTACGATCAAAAGTCATTGAGTTTATATTTCTATATCAACTTACGAAGTGATCCTAATTCTTCGACCATGAGATCATGTCAATCACTAACACCGGAAGAGTTTATTGATAACATCAAATGTCACACCGTAACTAGGTGATTATAAAGATGGGTTCAGAACTACTAAAGTGTTATGTTGAGGCCCATGGATCGAGAGTGGAATTTGTTCATCCCAACGACGAATAGATATGCTTTGGGCCCTCTCGGTGATATCACATTGGTTAGTTTGCAAGCAAGTGATTTGATCACTAGAATGTTATATCACGAGAACGAGAAAAGAGTGCATGTCAGTTGATATGTCGAAAACGTATCTATAATTTTTGATGCTCCATTGATGACCCACAAGTATAGGGGGTGTATCGTAGTACTTTCGATAAATAGGAGTGTCGATCCCACCGAGGAGCAGAAGGTGCTGAACAGTGGTATGGAGCAGGAAATCCCTGTGAATACTTAGCAAACAGATTTTTAGTAGTTTTCTGACAAGGCAACAAAACAAAGAGCAAGTAACAAAGGTAACGAACAAACGGATCAAGTGGCCCAATCCTTTCTTAGCAAAGGACAAGCCGGTGGAAATACTTATAAGGACAAAACGTTCTCGAGGACACATGGGAATTCTGACAAGTGCTTTCGCTTCAAATAGCTGAGTACTCTTCTCTAGTGTTGTAAGTGTTGTGTGGGTGAACCTATGCTAACATACCGACCTTCCTAGGACTAATACATACTTGTGATTAAACCCCCTGCAAACATCCGTAACTACAGGAAAGTAATTAAGATATAAATCTAACCATAGTCTTAAACTCTGAGATCCTATGCTCCCTTGTGCAAAGGTGTCCTAACGGGGGTTCAGGTTTCTGTCACTCCGGCAACCCCGTGATTAGTAGCCAAATACACAATGCATTCCCCTAGGCCCATAAATGGTGAAATATCATGTAGTCGACGTTCACATGACACCAATAGAAGAATAGCACCACAACTTAAATACTAAACCATTGAATAATAACTCATCACAGATTCACTACTAACAACATGACTTCTCCCATGTCCTCAAGAACTAAACGAACTACTCACAAGACATCATATGGATCAAGATCAAAGATGATATGATAATGGATAACAATCTGAACATAAACAATAATCCAATGGTTCCACTCACAAGCATCAACTACAATAGCAATCAACACCGGGAAAGTTTCCCCTAAGAACTAAAGCAATATCCAACACAATTGTTACAGCGGGACGGAGTGGTGGTGATGGTGCTGGTGGAGATGATGGTGTGGATGATGATGATGATGATCCCGATGAAGCCTAGCTTGATGACGGTATCCCCTCTCCGGGAAGGAATTCCCCCGGCAGAAATCTGTCTGCCGGAGAGATCTTTCTCTCTCGGTGTTTTTCGCCCCACAGAGGCGGCGGAAATCTATCTGTGGTCCCTTCCCAAGCCTTAGGGTTTCAAAGGGAAGATATAGGCGAAGGGGCGGAGTCAGAGGCCGGGCAGGTGGGCCACACCTGCCCTAGGCGCGGGGTCAGATGGGCCCGCGCCTAGGAGGGTGTGGGCCCCCTGAGGCTCATCTCCGTTCCTCCTTCTGGCTTCCTTCGTCTTCTGGTAAAATAATATGTTTCCATATTTTTCTGATCTTCGCAAAATTGCACCGAAGCACCTTCTTTTCCATCAGAATCCAGACTCCGGCAGTCCATCCTTTAGGAATCATCCAACATGCATAAACAGATGAAAAGCCATAAGTAATACCTCATAATAAGACAAATATCAATGAATAGAGGTAAATTATGATATAGAAAGGTGATGCAAATTGGGCGTATCATCCATGCTTGTTTTGTATCATTTATCTTATGTTTTATCTACACGTTGAGGTATTTTTATACACTTTCTGGAACTAACCTATTGACAAGATGCCACAGTGCCAGTTGCATGTTTTCTTCTGTTTTTGGTTCCATAAAGGCTTTTCATAGGGAGGGCGTGGGCCCTCTGGCCGCCTCCTCGGCCTCCCCCTTTGCCTATAAGAAGCCTCCGACCCAAATACCCTAGGGCATCCAGAAGAAATCCACGAAAACCTCTGTAGCGCCGCCGTGACCGAAGGGGAGTTTTGGGGGACGGAAAGTCTCTGTTCCGGCACACTGCCGGGACGGGGAAGTGCCCCCGAAGCCATCTCCATCGATCTCCATCGCCATCTTCATCATCATTGTTGATTCCCATGATGAGGAGGAAGGAGTTCTTTCTCAAGGCTAAGGGCTCTACCGGTAGCTATGTGTTCATCTCTCTCTCTATGCATGGTCATATTGTGATCATGAGCTTTGTAATCAAGTAGATCTACCTTGCTACTCAAGTGCTTTAATAGATCTCTGCTCTCCCCATGTGTGTGAAAGTGACAGCGTGCACGCCATGGTGGCACTTAGGTTTGAGTCTACATAAATACTCTTTGTGCTTTAATAGATCTATGATTTTCCCCACGTGTGTGAAAGTGATAGCGTGCATACCATGTGTGGCACTTTGGCTAGATTGAATATTTGTTATGAGTTATATTTGGAGTTCTATGAAATTGTGGTGTTTGTTGGAACCATCTAGCGCTCAAGGTGACAGTGTGGGGTTATCTAGATTGGGGAAGGCAGACTTTGAGGTGTGCTGTTATAGCCCTACCATGATTAGAGTGTCCAACAGGAGAGTAGTTAAGAGTAGTATCATGAACAGAGGATATTTATATGAGAGAGTGTTCACTAGTGAAAGTATGATCCCTAGGCCTTGTTTCTAAACATTGAAACACCGTTTGCTACTAGATCTGTTGCATGTTTGCTTGCTTCCTTCTTGTTGCTTTTAGTCTTTACCTCACCGTCAAGCTCTTTTCTGGCACCGTTACCACTTCTATTTCGCTATCTCTTCGCCGAACTAGTGCACCTATATTGGGTGTGTTGGGGACACAAGAGACTTATTGTATCTTGATTGCAGGGTTGCTTGATAGGGGTAGCTTTGGCCACTTCCTCCCTGAGTTCGATAAACCTTGGGTAATCCACTTAAGGGAAACTTGCTGTTATTCTACAAACCTCTGCACTTGGAGGCCCAACAACTGTCTACAAGAATAGAAGTGCGTAGACATCAAGCTCTTTTCGGGCGCTGTTGCCGGGGAGGAAAGGTAAAAGGCACTCACACACGTTACCCCACGGCAACAGCAAGCCAGAAAGCTCTTTTCTGCCGCCGTTGCCGGGGAGGTAAGGTAAAAGGTACTCACATCCTCCGTTGTGAGTGCTCGAAGTTATTTCCTTTAGATTCTGCAATTTTGTCTTATTGTTTCTTGTTTTCACTAGTTAGGCTTAATGGAAAACAACAAAAAATTAGAGAGCTCTATAGTATTTATCTTGAGTTAGGACATGAAGTGTTTGATGAGAAAAATTAAAAAACCTATGGAACTTTATTTGCATGCTAATAGCAATGTTATTAGTATGAATTCTTTGGACGCCATTTTTTCTAATGCTTTGGAAAAGTCTAAGCTTGGGGAAGCTAGTTTTGATGAAAATGATCTTTTTAGTCCTCTATCTTGGGAAGATAGTTATTCTATTGCTTATGATGATACCAAACCTCCAATTTATGATGATTACAATGATGAATATGATATTTTCAATCCACCTACTATTGAGGAGAAAATTTATTGTGATTACAATATGCCTCCTATATTTAATGATTGTGGTGATGAGATAACAATGATAGCTATTTTGTTGAATTTGCTCCCACTACAATTAATAAGAATGACTATGCTTATGTGGAGAGTAATAATTATATTATGCATGTAGCTCATGATAATGATGTTTTATGTGATAGTTATATTGTTAATTTTGTTCATGTTGCTACTGAAAGTTATTATGAGAGAGGGAAAGAAGGTTTTATGCATCTAAAAAATATTAAGTTTCCCCTCTATGTGCTGAAAGTTTTGAAGTTGCACTTGTTTTGCTTTCCTATGCTTGTTGCTTTGTGCTTTCATGGCTTGTTTATTTACAAGATTCCTATCCATAGGAAGTGGGTTAGACTTAAATGTTTTTTGAATTTGCTTCTTGATGCTCTCTTTTACTTCAATTCATATTTCTTATATGAGCATCTTCTCAAGCTATAAAGCCTAACTTAAAGGCATTAAAGAAAAGTACTTGTTAGGAGATAACCCAAGAGTTTTCTTGAGTCTTGGAAGTTATTACTTCAGTAATGACCTCTCCTTATCCTTTTTGTTTGCTTTTTGTGCCAAGAATGGCCTCTAATGAGAGGGAATTAAGATTTGGGGAGTTGCTGTCCCGAAACAGATTTCAGTCCTCCACCATAAAAATTCGTGAGGAGTCTCTGTAACTCAGATTGAGCTCAAAATTTACGAATAAACCCCCCAGTATGTTATATAACTTTATTTAGTTAAACACGTTTTTATTTGAGCAACAGAAGGCCTTCGAAAAAATCGGTTTCTACCTGATGGTCTGTTTTGACAGATTTCTGTCATTATTTGCATTTACTTCTTTTTTATTCCTTTTTGGGTTCTTTTTGGGAAATTGAGATTTTGAAGGAGTTACTACAATATCTTGTGTTTTTAGTGAAAAGCCTTGCTATTCCAAAGCTTTGCCAGAGGTCTAATATCTTTTGAATAAACTAATGTTGCCAATGAAGATTGTGTGAAGTTTTGTATGAAGGAAAAAAATTTCAGGTGTAGAGAGAGAATGATGTAATGTGATGAAGAATGGACAAAAGCTCAAGCTTGGGGATTCCACCATGGTGTCACCCCAAGAAATATCCAAGAGGTACAAGCTTCAAAGTATGGGGATGCCCAAGGCATCCCCTTCTTCATCAATAAAAATCCCAGGTCTTTCTAGACACTTCGTTTTTATTGTTTCATGCATTGTTGTGTTGTTCTTGGAGCGTCTTAGTTTTCATTTTTGATTTTCGTTTGCTTAGTTTGCTTGAGTAAGTTGGTTGGTTACACCACACTTCTTTTCAAGATAGACACACTCTGTTTTCATAGCCTAGAACACTCTAGTTTTCACTCTTATTGTTTTGTGAGTGTTCTCTTTTGCTAGCACTGTGTTTAGCCTTAGTTTTCTTGTGCTTTCAGCTTAGAACTTTTTAGTTCTTCTTTGTGATTTATGAGACAAGTTCACTGGTCTTTATTGATTATTATCTTTGTGAGTTGTTTCAAATAGGTTGATTGGTGTTGAAAAAGAGTAGTAAGTTCTTGCTTGTAAGTGCAAGAGGAGCTTGCTTTGACTGTGACTTAGACTTTATCATGTCATGCTAGATGCTGTTCTGACCTTATGCTTAGTGATTATTGTTGTAGCATGACTTGCTCCAAACAATTAGGATTGCTTAATGTGCCTCGAAGGAATCATGCGTTTTTTTAGCATACAAAAGCATAGTATTGTGGTATTCTCCTTTGATGCTTTGTTTGGGTTGACTTGGCACATGCTCACACCATGTTATGACTATGACAAGTCACCATAGCCTCTATGATCATTTAGTCCTTAACTTGTAGTACCACTCTATGCTTTGATTAGTAATGTTTTGTTGCTTTGCATGATTATGGCCATTATTGCGCTCTTAGTTGGTTGCTCCCAGTCTTTTGCTAGCCTCCAGTTGTATGATTAAGTTCTACTCATGCTTCCAACTCCCAAGAAACCAAGTTATTTCAAAGTGTCCACTATAAACTCCTATGCATGGCGTGTTACACCATTCCAAGTATATTCTTGTTTTCATCTATCTTCCAATTTAAAACTATTTTGTTATGTGAAAACTTAGTGATTAAATCCCTCACGAACTTGATGGCACACTTTATATTCTTTGCCCCTAATAAACTTGAACCATTTTGACAAATTAGTTGTATATGCTTGCACTTATAAGTTGGAATTAGCAGAACTGTGTTGTCACGGGGAACGTTTTCAACATTGCACTTGTACTTTGTACTCAGTTGATATCATGCTCTTTTGTCTATGGATGTCACCGGTATGAAATAAAAAGGGAACTTGTAAGTCCATGGAGTTGGTATCCTGTGTTAGAGAAACGTCTGGGCCGCTAGCCTAAGCCATGCCTAATCATGGTGGAAACTTGCAGCATCACCATAATGATCTATCTATGAAGCATCCTCAATAAAAAGCTATGCATATGGTAAATAATAAGATTGCTGAGATGCTCATTGTCTGCTTGCCTTGTCATTTTGGTTATGGGATAGCTCATGTACCATGTGCAAGGGGTACCCCGTTGGCGGTTCTCAGTGATATGCAAATACTTACAATGACAAGAACTTACAGGTGACTAAAGTTGAGTAGCATGAGGTGTGGCCCTCGTATTCAAGGGACTTGAGATTGCCAACTTATACTTCGTCAAGCATATACTCCATCTTTGTTCACTTTAACCTTAATCACTTCAAGATGCTTATGATAGGGGCAATGAGGGCTGAAAGCTAACAAGTACCATAATTTTCTGAAGCTCTTTTTGAAACTTGAAATCCCTGCTTCCTTTATAAAAGGCTTTTCTTCCACCATTACTTGAGTCTCCACCTTCTACCTTTAGACACCATTAAGAGATAATAGTTGTCATTCTGTGTGCATTGTCCCAAAACTTATTGATTGATGCATATTGTTGATATTACTTGTTCTTGTGCTATTTGTTTCTAGTCACCCTTGTGAACTTTGAAGGTGTCCTATGCATCTATTTGCTACTCCATGAGGGACAAGCTGAATGCCACTATGCTATTTTTTCTATATGTGAAACAAACAAACGTTTTTCAATGCATGTTATTCATGATCTTTGTTTGTAGCCTTTCATGTTGCATGCATAGTTACTATGTCCTATTGTTAGAACTCCATCTTTCATGCACATGTTTAGAGTTCTTTGATCCCAGCTTTCAATGCTTGCAAATGGTTTGATCTTGGTTTTGATGGTGCATGTCACCTCAAAAATTATTCTTTTTATCACTTACCTACTCGAGAACGAGCGGGAGTTAAGCTTGGGGATGCTTGATACGTCGGAAACATATCTATAATTTTTGATGCTCCATGCTTGTTTTGTATCATTTGTCTTATGTTTTGTCACACTTTGAGGTATTTTTATACACTTTCTGGAACTAACCTATTGACAAGATGCCACAGTGACAGTTGCTTGTTTTCTTCTGTTTTTGGTTCCAGAAAGGCAGAAAATCAATATTCTCGAAATTTGACGGGACAAAAGCCAAAGTTAATAACTTTCCATGAGGGACACAAATCCAGAAGGAGGGACAGAGAGGCACCAGAGGGTGGCCAGACCCCCCTGGGCGCGGCCAAGCCTGGCCCGCGCCTAGGGAGGGTGTGGGCCATCTGGCCGCCTCCTCGGCCTCCCCCTTCGCCTATAAGAAGCCTCCGACCCAAAAACCCTAGGGCAGCCAGAAGAAATCCGCGAAAACCTCTGTAGCGTCGCCACGACCGAAGGGGAGATTTGGGGAGAGAAAGTCTCTGTTCCGGCACCCTGCCGAGATGGGGAAGTGCCCCCGGAGCCATCTCCATCGATCTCCATAGCCATCTTCATCACCGTTGCTGATTTCCATGATGAGGAGGGAGTAGTTCTTCCTCGGGGCTAAGGGCTCTACCGGTAGCTATGTGTTCATCTCTCTCTCTATGCATGGTCATATTATGATCATGAGCTTCGTAATCAAGTAGATCTACCTTGCTACTCAAGTGCTTTAATAGATCTCTGCTCTCCCCATGTGTGTGAAAGTGACAGCGTGCACGCCATGGGGGCACTTAGGTTTGAGTCTACATAAATACTCTTTGTGCTTTAATAGATTTATGTTTTCCCCACGTGTGTGAAAGTGACAGCGTGCATACCGTGTGTGGCACTTTGTCTAGATTGAATATTTGTTATGAGTTATATTTGGAGTTGGATGTCTCTATGAAATTGTGGTGTTTGTTGGAACCATCTAGCGCTCAAGGTGATAGTGTGGGGTTATCTAGATTGGGGAAGACAAACTTTGAGGTGTGTTGTTATAGCCCTACCATGATTAGAGTGTCCAACTGGAGAGTAGTTAAGAGTAGTATCATGAACAGAGGATATTTATATGAGAGAGTGTTCAGTAGTGAAAGTATGATCCCTAGGCCTTGTTTCTAAACATTGGAACACCATTTGATACTAGATTTGTTGCATGTTTGCTTGCTTCCTTCTTGCTGCATTTAGTCTTTACCTCACCGTCAAGCTCTTTTCTGGCACCGTTACCACTTGTATTTCACTATCTCTTCACCGAACTAGTGCACCTATATTGGGTGTGTTGGGGACACAAGAGACTTCTTGTATCTTGATTGCAGGTTGCTTGATTGGGGTAGCTTTAACAACTTCCTCCCTGAGTTCGATAAACCTTGAGTAATCCACTTAAGGGAAACTTGTTGTTGTTCTACAAACCTCTGCATTTGGAGGTCCAACAACTGTCTACAAAAATAGAAGTGCGTAGACATCATCAGTAACAAGATCAAACTAGGTATGGAGATACCGATGATCGAATCTAGTACATGCAATATATCGTGAAACAAAAGGATTAAGATACTAGCATAAAAGGTTCCGACGATCACAAGAAAGTCATCGTTGAATGTGTGGGAGTCGGTATGGGTCTCCAGACCCCGCTTCTGATTATTGATCGGAGAAGGGTCACGATCATGTCCGCATTATTCGTGAACCGTAGGGTGGCACACTTAAGAGACACCGACATCCATTTGGAGCAAAATTTTCATGCCGGAAAGAATAACAAGCGCAGGAATTTATTTCACTAGATACCGAAACAGGTTTTTGGGTGAAATTACAGAAAGTGTTTTTGCATGTGAAATGAATTACTAGCAAGGAGTTACATGTGAATGTTTGTCATTAAAGTAATTAACAAAATTCTGAATAAATAAAAGGAGTTTATTTAATGAGAGTTTGCATTAAAATTGGTGGAAATTTAATGGGAATTTGAGTGGAGGGAATTGAAAGGATTTTTGTGAGTGGAGTGTACACCCACATGAATGAGGGGAGTGTCCACCCCTTGGGGTCCTCCCTTTACTATAAAAGGCACCCCCTCCTCACTTCTCACTCACACCTCCTCGTGAAGGATCTCCCCCCTCTAGTATTTATCCCCCATGGTCTCGGACTAGCGACATACATGTTCCCGGTGGCTATTCGGCAAGAAAGATTTGTGTTTCCGCTGCATCGCTGGAGCGAGGAGGCGGAGGTTTCTCGGTGCCTCGAACATGTGTGCGAGCACGGATGCACTGCTAAGTTGCGGTGCTAAGGACTTCCTCTCGATCTTGAGATCGGCAAGAAATCGTCTACATCAACCACGAGTTTGACTCGTTAAGCTTTGTCGGTCTTCAAGGGTATGTTCTCTACGGATATACATTCGCCCGTTGTTTGTATCTAGTAGATAGATCTTGGTACATAGTTGTTCCCATCGTAGGAATTTTTTTGTTTTCTATGCTGCGAAACCCTACAGGTATGTCTTAAAACCCCCATGTGTACCTCCTCGTTGCCTATTTCGTATACACTGCTAACTCCATCACCATGTGTATCACATGTTAGCACTATTTCAACAATCATATTTGTAGGGTTCGTAGCATGGAAAATAAAAAAAAATCTATCGCATGAACACACAAAACCAAGATCTAATCTATGGCAAATCCAAGATCAAATCTACGAGATCGGTGCAACAAGATTGTGGAGAACTAACCCTCTTAGATCCAAAGAGTTTAACGAGATCAGATTCTCGTGGTTGATGTAGTCGATCACTTGCCGATCTCAAGATCGTGTAGACGATCCTTCCGGCGCCACATTCCGACAGCGCTTCCGCAGTCGGTCACACGTACGATAGTCTTGAAGACCTTTCTCTCCCTTGTTTTAGCAGGCAACGGAGGTAGTAGATCCCCTTGTAATCCCAACAACACGACGGTGTGGTGGTGGTGTTAGAGGAGGAGAGATTTCTGTAGGGATTCTCCTAAGCCAGAGCAGTGCGGTGGAGGAGAGAGTTGTGGCGGCTAGGGTTCTAGGCGTGAGGGACTAGAGGTGCAAGGGGGCGCCCTACCACTCCTTATATGGGAGAGGGGGCGGCGCCCAAGGCCTCCTTGTCCTAGCCAAGTTTCTCCTCAACTCGGCTAGGAAGTGGAGAGTCCCTCCCCAACTCGGCTAGTAGAAGGGGAGTTGTAAACTTGCCTTTCAAGTTTCTCCTTTCCTTCCCAAACTAGGATTTGACTTATCAAACTAGGGTTTGACCCTACATCCCTTGTGCTTGGACGAGTTGGCCTAGGGTTTGATGCGGCCAACCCCTTAGGGTATGGCGCATCCAAGTACCCCCTCCTGGGGTGGTGGACCTTCCAGAACATTCTAGAAGCTTCCGGTCAAAACACCGAAAACATTTCTGAACCTCGGAAATTGAACTTCCTTATATGAATCGTATTCTTTGGACCATTCCGGATCTCCTCGTGATGTCCTGGATCCAATCCGAGACTCTGAAAAACATTCGGTCTCCAACTCATATTCCATATCTACTCAAACAACATCGAATCCTTAAGTGTGTCTCCCTACGGTTCGTGAACTATGTAGACATGACTGATACACCTCTCCAATCAATAACCAATAGTGGGATCTGGAAATCCATAATGGCTCCCACATATTTCTACGATGACTTCATGATCGAATGAACCATTTACATACGATACTGATTCCCTTTGTCGCGTGATACTTTACTTATCCGAGGTTTCATCGTCGGTATCTCTATACCTAATTCAACCTCGTTACCGATAAGTACTCTTTACTCATTTTGTGATATGACATCCCTTGTGACCTAGTCACATGCTTGCAAGCCAATTGGATGACATTCCATCGAGAGGGCCTAGAGTATATCTATCTGTCATACAGATGGAAAAATCTCACTCTTGATCCATGTGTGTCAACACATACTTTTAGAATACCTAATATCACCTTTATAACCACCCAGTTACGGAAGTGGTGTTTTATGTCATCAAAGCATCCATCTGGTGATGGTGATTAACATGATCTCATGGTCGAAGGATTAGGTTACTATGTATTTAAAAGCATGTAGCAAACGGACTCTAAATGACTTGATCTTATACTACGCTAACTATAGGAGTGTGTCCATCACATCATTATCATAATGATATGATCTTGTTATTAATAACATCAAATGTCCATAATCATGAAACCATGATCATCTATTAATCAACAAGCTAGTTTAACAAGAGGCTTACTAGGGACTTTTTTATGTTTATAGAACACACAAGTATTAATGTTTCCGGTTAATACAATTATAGCATGGGATGTAAACATTTATCATAAACATAAAGATATGATAACAACCATTTTATTATTTCCTCTTGGGCATATCTCCAACAATATTATTTGTGCTAGCATCAATGTCTTCCTCTCTCCTTGTCGCGCAATCTGTTTCTGAGGTATCATCGGCAAACATATCATAAAACAAATTAGTTAAACCAATTGGTTCACCATAAAATGCCTCATACCCCTTGAATACGACATCCATGCTTATGAACATCCTTTTTTAGCAGGACACCAACATTTATACCTTTTTGTTTCCTAGAAAATCCAATAAATATAATTTTAAAGATCTAGGATCTAACTTCCCCAACCGATGGCATGTAATATTTCACAAAATCACACACATCCAAACAGTTTTGGGGAGCCACATATGATGTTTTACCTATTAAACACTCCAGAGGTGTCTTATGATCAAGCAATCTAGATGGCATTCAATCGATTAAGTAGGCTACAATCATCACGGACTCACTACACGAATATTTAGGAATATTCGTAGTTATCATCAAACACCTAGTAACCTCCAGGAGATGCCTTCTAGAGTTAAACCAAAATAAAAGGAATTATTAGAAAAATCCCCAAATTCAATGATAATAGTGATATTAACTCATGATATGATAAAATATACCATAACAGACCACAAAGATCACGTATGCGTTTTACATGCATCAACAAACAATAAAAAAACTATTAATATCATTTATATTTTTTCGCCTTAAGTTAAGTTCTTTATATGATTCAATTCAATATGCAAAAAAAGCAGCGTTATAAGGTTTGAGATTTATAAGATGTGGCTACGGACGTTTGATTTGGCAATACAAAGGGGCACAAGTTTAACCTACGGTGTTATTGAATACCAATGATCATTGTAAGCTCGTTGAAAAAGGAAATTGATCAAAATAGTTTATAGGTTACGATATATGACATGGAATTGTTGTTTTCAAATTGAGACTCATCTACAATGCATGAGTTTATATGTTACAATTGCGACAAGAAGATAACGAAGAACGAAAACGAAAAACACAGCAAGGGGACACAGATTTAACGTGGAAAAAACTCTCCAACAAAGAGAGAAAAAAACCACGGGTGCCAGCCAGCGAAACTTCACTATATCGAGGAGTGTTTACAAACGCCGGGGATTTCACAGATGCAACTCATCCCAACCAGTGGCTTACAAAGGGTTTATATATCGGTGGAAACCTAGGTCTTCGATGATCCGTACCGTACCGCGGTTTATATATCGGTGGAAACCTAGGTTTATATACACTCGGCCCAAGCCTCCGGTGACGGGTCTCGCTCCACTCGTCAGAAGTTGGCCTATACTTTGTAGAATTTGGATCAACGTATAACATTATATAACTGATATAGGAGTACTATTGGATAGAGAATTACAAAATCTTTTATTGACAAAAATATTCAACTAAGAATGATGTCTGAATATCAACATATAATCTATGGATGGATGAATTTCTACCCTACCTCCAGCTACATGGAGAAACCGATTCCAAAATTTGGAAAGATTAAACTAATTTAAAAGTCTTACAAAATTTTAGAATCAGCTCTCCAAAAAACTGCAGGAGGGAGAAGCCGGAGAAAAAAGTAGGCCTTTAAACGTCGTTGTTCATGTATAGAACGACCAGGAAGGCTCCGGTCAGGTTAAGTTTTTTTTGAGAGTCATCCAGCCTCTATATTAATTAATCAAAAGTCGGGAATACAAACGCCTTATGGCGGATTAACGAACCACACGTAACGTCCAACACAAGAACCCATCACAAAACGAGTCAAGTCATCAGGCTCCTTGTTGGACTGTCTATTCTCGTGAACGAAAGAAGATTCAACAAACAATGAAGATGAGGCTCTGATCTCTTGTAGTATGTGGCTATAACGTCCCAAATTCTCCTCCTTTATTGCCTTGATAACAGATAGGCAGTCACTGGCTAGCCTTATCTTTGGAAGGAGAAGATCATGCGCCAAATTCAATCCCTCCCGGACTGCCATTGCTTCCAGAACCTCGGGATCAGAGATACCTTCTAGAAGTACAGCCGACGCACCCAGGTATTCGCCCGTGGTCGACCTTGCCACTGCTGCAATCAACCCGGACTCTGTGTTCCATGCTACTCCAGCGTCAACGTTCACTTTCGCCACTCTAGGCGGTGAAGGAATCCATATGGGATATGGAGTTAGAAGCACGCTAGTATTTCTCCTTGCTGACTCAGGCCTCACTTGCCCCAGCTCGAAGATAAAATTTTCCACAAAACAATGAGTGCTTAGTGGACTTTGGTAGATTCCCTCATGAATCGCCTTCCGTCTAGCGTGCCAGATGGCCCATGTCGTGACACACAATCGAATGAGTTGTTCATGCGGTAGAGTATCGATCATCGCAGATAACCAATTCCGTGCGCTCGAATCTTGCATCTGCGCCATATGCTCGGTCATCTCATCATCTGCGAGGGCACACACACAGTGTCGCCATGAATCTACAGCACCACAGATGGCACACATACTCGTTGGTGATATGTGTCGCTGGTGCAAAATGTCTGCTGTAGGTAGTGACTGCTTAGCCAGGCGCCACAAAAATATTCTTAGTTTTGCAGGAACCTGAATATGCCACAGCCTTGTCCAGCTTTTCTGCGTACGTTGCTGATCCGAGTTAGCTACGACACCTTCTAGCCAAGCTTCCCTTCTCTCACGTGTGTTAACCAGCATTGCATAAGCTGATCTAACACTAAACATCCCTTTCTTCTCATAATGTCGTGCCCAGAAATCTAGTTGCACTCGAGTACTAATCGGTATGGCTTTGATCTCATGTACGTCCATTGGGAGAAAACATGTATTCAACTTTGTCATATCCCTTTGCCGAGTACTTTGATCAATAAAATCGGAAACCCTTCTTGGTGGATCATAAATTCTGCAATGAAACGTCCTCAATGTCCTGTCTCTGGGTATCCAATTATCGTCCCACGCGTTTGTATCTGCATCGGTACCAATACGGCGAATCAGACCCTGCGCCAGGACTCCCTTCCCCTCAACAATAGCACGCCAAACCTTTGAAGGATGTGACCCCAGTTCGGTATTCATGAAATCACTGTTTGGAAAGTACATAGCCTTCAAAATCCGCGCACTTAACATATCAGGGGTCTTCAAAATTCTCCACCCCTGTCGTGCCAACAGTGCTAGATTAAAAAGCTCGATATCGCGAAAGCCAAGACCACCCAAATACTTAGGCTTAGTCATCTATTCCCAAGAAACCCAACATGCTTTCCTCTTCCCATCCTTGCAGCCCCACTAGAACTTCCGGATTAACGAGTTGATGTGTTGACATAGTCCTTGTGGTAACTTAAAGCAAGACATGGAAAAACTCGGTATTGCCTGGAGCACAGATTTTATAAGAACATCCTTGCCTCCTGCTGACAAACATTGCTCAATCCACCCCTGGATCCACTTCCAAATTCGGTCCTTCAAGTATTTGAAGGCCCCATTTGTTGATCTCCCAATATTCGATGGCATACCCAGGTACTTCTCACTCAACGACTCATTCCGTACATTCAGGATAAGTTTTAACTCCTGCTTTATTTCCATCGAGCAATGTTTACTAAAAAAGATAGAAGATTTGTCCAAATTCACACGCTGACCCAAAGCACGACAATAAGCATCCAAAGTGCCTCACGCCTCCCTCGCGCTATCTCCATTTGCTTTAATGAACAGCAGGCTATCATCCGCAAAGAGTAGGTGATTTACCGCCGGAGCAGTGGAAGCCACCTTTAAACCTTGTAAGCTCGATGATTCACTTCTAGCTTTAACAGGCACGACAGGCCCTCTGCTGCTATCAAAAACAGATATGAAGATATTGGATCCCCTTGACGGATGCCTCGAGAGGGCTTGAATTCCTTCAAACGCTCTCCGTTAAATAATACTGAGAAGGAGACAGTAGTGACCATTCTCATCACCATATTTACCCATGAGGGATGGAATCCCAGCTTCACCATCATTGCTCTAAGATAATCCCATTCCACATGGTCGTAGGCTTTCCTCATGTCCAATTTTAGCGCACAAAACCTATGTTTTACCGCTTTGTTTCTCTTCATGAAATGCAGACACTCATCGGTTGTAATTATATTATCAGTTATCAGCCTTCCTAGCACAAAAGCGGACTGCTCATCCGAGATAATCTCCGGTAGAATCATCTTCAGTCTATTGGCAAGTACCTTGGACGCAATCTTGTATATTACATTACATAGACCGATAGGACGGAATTGGCCTAGTTCCTCTGGCTTGGCCACCTTGGGGATGAGGACAATAAAAGTTTTATTAAAAGACACTGGATCATCCTCACCTCGCAGCACCTGCAACACTCCACATAAACTCTAATGGTGCTGAAAGAAATGAGCTGGGAGCCCATCCGGCCACGGCGCCTTGGTAGGAAACATATGAAAAAGGACGTCTCTTACTTCTTGATTAGTAATAGTAGCAATGAGCCTCTCGTTCATACTCTACCTCCATTTCCTCAGTACCCTCGGACCTGTACAAGTCATGATAAAAATCATTAGTAGCATTAGCCATAAGATTAGGATCTTCCGTCATCTCCCCATCCGTCTTGCGAAGACGAGTAATTTTGTTCTTTCTTCTTCTTTGGCTAGCTCTCATATGAAAAAATCTCGTATTTTTATCGCCTTCCGCCAGCCACTGGACACGTGATCGTTGTCTCCACATAACCTCTTCACGTTGATCGAGCTCCAAAAGCCGCTCGACTGTTCTTAACTCCACATGGGATGGCCCAACTCGGCATGGGTCCTCTCGCATCTTTTTTAGGTCTTCCCTAAGCATATGTGTTTCTCTCCTGATGCTCCCAAACGTATTCTGCCCCCAGCTATGTAACGAGCTGGTCACCAATTTAATCTTGCCTTGGAGTTCTTCAAGGTTCGATGCTTTCCCAACCTGAGTCCACATATTTTGGAGCGCCGGCTCGAAATCCACATGACGCTCCCACATAATCTCATAGCGAAAAATCTTGTCCTTCCTCCTGCCAGGAATTATATCATGCTCCTCCCACGTTAAAAGGATAGGACAATGGTCGGATGATGCAGAAAGCGCCCACACCAATCCGCTGTCGCCAACGCACGATCAAGTCTGACCCGACAATAAGAACCACCAGTAACTTTTTTCTCATAGGTCCAGCTAGGACCCTCATAGCCTAAATCATGTAATCCACACACGTCCACGACGTCACGGAAACCAGCAATTTGGTTAAGTGAGCCAATAAGAAATAGGAAATACGTACCAAGTAGAGAAGGGGAGATGGTCAAGGAGATTCGGCCCATGAAGGAATGAAGAGAGAGAAAAAAGAAAGAAGGCCACCGGACTGCACCCGGGATAGGCCTGTTCGTCTGGGTCGTTTTTTTTTTGTTTTTTTTTCTGTTACAGTATCATTTTTCTTTATTTTTTTCTTACATTTGTTTTAAGTATCCAAATTTATCTAAAATAATTCGTAACAATTTCTAAAAATAAAAATAAATTAGTACATTATTAAAAACTATTTCTTGTCCCAAGTAAATATACAAAATATTCTTATGCATTTTAGCCCATATGGCTACTTGTGCAATTAAAAAAAGTTTAGGGCTTTATAAATGCCCAATATTTAAATATATTTTTTTCATAAAATCACCAAAGCAATATGTAAAATTATAAAACACATAAGAGTCATTTTAATATCCAAATTAAAATGAAGAAGCCATGTTGTCTTCTCTTTGTTAAAACAAATTGTGAAAAATATTTGTAAAATCCTCTAATTCAAATAGATTATTTAAAAGTCAAATGGACCATATTAGAATAATTCTCCATCGTAACTGGGAAAGTCATTTTATTCTCACGCATTAAAGTTCAAGAATGGTTCGATAAATATTTAAAATACCGATTTAAGTGAAATACAAAAAAGTTCGATGGTCATGTTTATCCACTCTCATATAAATGTTTTAAACCAAGGTTGAGAAGTTTCAAGCAAGTTATCAAAAGTTCTTTTTGGGAGAGAATTTTCAAAAAAATTCGAACAAATCAACAAAATTATGTTCTCAAAAGTTCTTTCACCACTCTCATTATGTTATAATTTTACCATTCCAAAAATTATTTTTTTTGGGATATGACAGCCTATCACCCTTAAAAGTTATCTTATCCTGAGATTCGGGAAGTGTAGAAACAAAGAGAAGTCCTAAATAACCTAGCTAGATTGCATCTTGAGGGTTCGCTTGGCGTCGAAATTATTCTCCTCTAAACATTTATTGGCATAATGTCGCGTGCACATTCAAAACTCCATGAGTAGAAGATTCTAGGAAAACACACCACGTGAACTAGCAAAACACTCATGGTAAGAAACCTGGCAACGTTTGATTCACGATACCATAAAAAATGACCGAGGTTCATTCCTTGTCGTATCTCCTACGTTTAGCAACAAATGTTTTTTTTCTAAATGGCTAATATAATTTTATCCTAAGGTTTTGGCTTGATGCTGACTCTCTGCTAAGATTAAAAGGCACTAAAAATCCGCAAAACTATCATTACAAGAGCGAATCATATGAGTAGTAAGAATGGCGACCAATCCATCCTATACTCAAATCATTACTCCATAATGATAGCTGAATCACATACCCTAACACTTGTGCATCCTCACTTGCCTTGCACAACTTTTCATGGTTGACTCCCATGTGTTTAGTCTACAAGGATAACACAAAGGCAAAACTAACTATACTTCAAGCCTTTCGGGTAACTCCTAAGTGATATCCTTATAAAAACTTCATTCATCCAAATCCTTCTATTGAATTATATGGACTATTTATCTTCATCGAGGCATCATGTTTCAAAACTTTTCATTCATGACTTCACCTCAAAAACTCATATGTTAAATAATTTGCATTCCAAAGCCAAGTTCTCTATTGTTCGTATGCTACTCTCCCTAAAGAAGGTCTGCATGGTTTAGTAGAATTCATGTGGTATCTCCAAATACCATTCACTTAGTCGTTCTTCAACACATCTTTCTAATTTCAAGGGTTTAAGATAGGAAATAATGGACTATAGGGAGAGAGAGAACTATAGATACCCACAAAAATAACATTATATTATTAAGTAAGTTTTATTGTAGCTTTTATGAAAAACAAGGAAATAATGACAAGATGCCAGAATTTTCTAACTAAGCATGGGGGTCGGTTGGTTTGTAATGGGTTTTCTCCCTAAACCTTCAAGGTCTTTGAAGACTTCTACTAAACTAACATAAAAGATTATAGAGACTTCAGAAACATTAATCCAGTTATAATATAATCACAACAAAATCACTCAATTATCATGAAAACACCAACAAGACAAAAAAATCGCGAAAACAAAAAAGCTTTGCATTTCGATTCATTGATAGAAAAGTAAGTCGTCTTTACAAGACTAAGAAAAGGCTGAAACACCCATCACTCAAAACAGACTATGAATACACATAGAAATACACAGGTTACAATGGACACCTCCAAACTAAACACGTCCTAAAAGCCAATCTCACAAGCATCGGGTCGCCATAACCCACCAAAGCCCCTGAGGGGGAGGGGAACACCAATTCTGCAAAGAAGGGCACAATCGGCTCACCCTTGCTTTGGAGAGTCGAAGACGCTATGGACTAAAGGTTTTGCCTCAATCCGCCAACCGCCAATGGCACCCTGAAATGCCAGACCATCCTAAACTGCTGCAAACCAGTCCATCGCCACAAGTGGATACTACTGCTAGCCGACTCTGTCGAGTGCTTCCATGTGTCCAAGACGCCGCAGCACAGGATCCTCTGCTGACCGCTACCCATGCCATCCAAAGTAACCATGCTCGCACGACACCTATGCACACCGGCTCTGGTAGAGGGTCATGGTGCGTGTCATCGGCTTGCATTCTCTCTCAAAGTCCAATCTCCAAAAATAGTGCCTCCAAGAAGGTAGTGACATCACCATGTCGTCGATGTCTGATCCGGCTCACAAATCCTGATCTAGGTTTTCACCCGGAGGACTACACCACATGGGATGGTGTATTGGGGCTCCTCAACAATGCCACCAAGGAGGGAAACGACGCCCAACGGGCGCTGCCGTTGTCGACAACGACAAGGTTGGGCAGGGCCTTAGCCCAGAGTGCCACGACCACAAACATGCCACACAACCTCGCACAGACAACGCCACAAAGACCTAGTGCCCCGGGAATCATGTTAGCCTAGGAACTCGTTTAACCGCCATCTTGCCAACAAAGTCCACCACGCGCTGCACATCGAGGACTGCATGGGATGCAAACATCCGCCTCCTATCGAACTCCGACCACCCAGGTGCTATTAACCAAGTTGGCCATCGCGCATCAAGCACACCCCTGAAGAACCTACGACCTTCGGTCTTTCCGGCCGCCGCAACACCCACACGGCCATTTGTTGGAGATATGCCCAATAGGTAATAATAAAGTGCTTCTTATCATATCTTTATGTTTATGATAAATGTTTGCATCCCATGCTATAATTTTATTAAACGGAAACATTAATACTTATGTGATTTGTAAACATGTAAGAGTACCTAGTAAAGCCTCTTGTTAAACCAGCTTGTTGATTGATTGATGATCATGGTTTCCTGGTCATGAACATTGGATGTTATTGATAACAAGCTCACATCATTAGGAGAATGATGTGATGGACATACTCCTATAGTTAAGCATAGCATAAGATCAAGTCATTTAAATAGTTCACTTGTTATAAGCTTTCAAATACATAGTAACCTAAATCCTTAGACCATGAGATCATGTTAATCACCATCACCGGATGGATGCTTTGATGACATCAAACACCACTTCATAACTGGGTGGTTTATAAAGGTGGCATTGAGTATTCTGAAAGTATGTGTTGAGGCACATGGATCAAGAGTGTGATTTTTCCATCCATATGACGGATAGATATACTCTGGGCCCTCTCGGTGGGATGTCATCCAGTTGGCTTGCAAGCATGTAACTGGCTCATAAGGGATCACATATCATAGGAACGAGTAAAGAGTACTTATCGGTAACGAGGTTGAACTAGGTATGCAGAAATATCGACGATCAAACCTCAGATAAGTAAAGTATCGCGAGACAAAGGGAAATTGATATCGTATGTAAATGGTTCATTTGATCATGAAGTAATCATAGAATTATGTGGGAGCCATATGAATTTCTAGATTCCTCTATTGGTTATTGATCAGAGAAGAGTCTCGATCATGTCTGCATAATTCACGAACCGTAGGGAGACACACTTAAGGATTCGATGTTGTTTTGTAGATATGGAATATGAGTAAGAGAACTAATGTTGTTCGGAGTCTCGGATTGGATCCGAGATATCACGAGGAGATCCGGAATGGTTCGGAGAATAAGATTCATATAAGGAAAGTCCAATTCCGGAGTTCGGGAATGGTTTAAGTGTTTTCACCGGAATGTTCTAGAAGGGTCTAGAAGGTCCATCACTCCAGAGTGGGAAGGGTACATGGATGTGTCATGAAAAATTGGAATGGTTGCATCATGTCTTAGGTCACTTGGCTGGGCAATTGGAAGAGACAAAACAAACTCTAGTTTGAAAGTAAAACGCCAATTTGAAAAGGTCAAATCCCAACATGGTTGCTTAATGGAGGGAGGGAAGGAATCCTACCTAAGAGAGGATTCCTCCCTCTCCTTGCCGCCGGCCCAAGTAGAGGAGTTGGGGAAGTACTCCCCTTCCCCAACCGCCTGTCCGACCTATAAAAGGAGGGGTAGGGTGCCCTTACCCCTAACCTCTAAACCCTAGCTTGGCGCCACCACCCTAGGTCGCCGCCGCCTAGGGATCTCCCCAAGTCATCGACTAGGGCTAAGTCCTAGCCCCTAGCCACCGGCTGCCACCACCTCTCCTCGTCCCTCTAAACCCTATATCGTTGAGGCTCTCTCTACTCCACCATACCCACTTCGTCTTAGGCAAAGCCCTGCGGGATATCCCCTCTACTTCCGACACCACGCCGTCATGCTACCGAAATCGTAAGAGAGAGCTACAACCTCCGCTGCCTGCTGGAACAAGGGAGAGGAAGGTATTCATCGAGTACCGAACGTGTGACCAAATGCGGGAGCGCTACCGAAACGCGGCGCCAGAAGGATCGTCTATGCGATCTTGAGATCGGTAAATGAACGACTACATCACCCACGAGAATACGATCTCGTTAACCGCTTTGGAATCTTCAAGGGTTAGTACTCTATCGACTTGTTGCTACAGTCTAGTAGATAGATTTTGGCTTGTGTGTGTTCATGCGGTAGAATTTTTTTGTTTTCAATGCTACGAACCCCAACAGTGGTATCAGAGCTATGTTGATGCGGCTCGGTTGACTGTAGAGCTTCGTTGGGAAACCCCAAGAGCAAGGTGTGATGAAACCATGGTTATCGAACGAGTAGGAGTAAGGAAACAACTTCAAGGTGTTTCTAACAACTTGGAACCTACACAACACAAACTCAAAACTTTGCCCCAACTTACAGTGAGGTTGTCAATCTCATCGTTTTGTTGAAAACAAAGGATTAAACGTATAGTATGGAAGATAGTGATTGCTTGCAGAAAGTAAACAATAACAGTATATGGAATATCAATGGTAAAGATTGGAACGGGGTCCACAGTTCACTTGGGGTGTTCTCCTTAAGATAGATAGCATGTTGGGTGAACAAATTACAGCGGGAAAATTGATAGATTGAGAAAGCATAACAATGCATATACTAGACATCTTGACTCCTACGAGATTTGATTGGGCATTACAACATAATACAAAGACCGTAATCCAACTGCATCTATGACTAATCATCCACCTTCAGGTTACCATCCGAACCCCTTCCAGTATTAAGTTGCAAGCAACAGATAATTGCATTAAGCAATTTGTGTAAAGTAAACAATACAAGTGCCCCATGGACAAAGGATTGTTGTTTTGTCCCTAGTAGAAAAAACACATCTACAACCTTAGAGATTTCTGTCACTTCCCTAGATTACAAGAGGCATGAACCTACTATCGAGCATAAATACTCCCTCTTGGAGTTGCAAGCATCTACTTGGCCAAGATATCTACTATGTTGTAACATGAAAAGGTACAAACAAAGATCATGAATAATAATGCATTAAAATACGTTTGTTTGTTTCACATATAGAAAACATAACAAGAGTGGTATTCAGCTTGTCCCTCAAGGAATAGCAAAACATAAATGCATAGGACACCTTCAAAGTTCATAAGGGTGACTAGATACAAATAGTTTAAGAACAAGCAATATCAACATTATGAATCAATCGATAAGTTTTGGGACAATGCACATAAAACTAAGAATGAAAACTATGCTATCTTAATTGGTGCATAAAGATAGAAGATGGAGACTCAACATAAAGGTAAAGAGAAAGGCCCTTCATAAAGGGAAGCATGGATTTCAAGTTTCATAAAGAGCTTCCAAAAAGTATGGTACTTATTAGCTTTCAGATCTCATTGCCCCTATCATAAGAATCTTGAAGTGATTAAGGTTAAAGTGAAACAAATATTAAATATATGCTTGACAAATCATAAGTTGGCAATCTCATGTCCCTTGAGTACGAGGGTTGTTCCTCATGCTACTCAACTTTAGTCACAAGCAAGTTCTTGCCATTGTAAGTATATGTGTATCATAGAGAACCGCCAATGGGGTTCCCCTTGCCCCAAGACACAGGAGCTATCCCATATCAAAATAAGAAGGCAAAAGACAGTGAGCATTGATACGTAGGAAACGTATCTATAGTTTTTGATGTTTCATGCTTGTTTAGTATGTACTTTGCTTTACTTTGTCTACACTTTGAGGTATTTTTATATGTTTTCTAGTACTAACCTATTAACAAGATGCCACAGTGCCAGTTGCTTGTTTTCTTCTATTTTTGGTTCCAGAAAGGCATAAAATTAATATTCTTGGAATTGGACGGGACAAAAGCCAAAGTCAATATTATATCGTGGGGAACACGGAGCCAGAGTACGAGACGGAGGGGAGGCACCAGGGGGCCACAACCCCTGGCAGCGCGGGCTAACCCTAGCCACGCCTGTGGGGTGTGACCACCCTGGCCACCCCCTGCCTCGCCTCTTCGCCTATAAAGACCCCCCGATGCAGAAACCCTAAGTACCCGATCAATATTCCACGAAACCGTCTGTAGACGCTGTAGGGTTTCGTAGCATGGAAAACAAAAAATTTCTATCACATACAAACAAACAAGCCAAGATATATCTACTAGATTATAGCAACGAGTCGATGGAATAACTCACCCTCGAAGATTCCAAAGTGTTTAACGAGAGCGGATTCTCGTGGGTGATGTAGTCGTACTCTTCCCGATCTCAAGATCGCGTAGACGATCCTTCCGGCGCTGCGTTCCGGCAGCGCTCCCGCAGTCGGTCACACGTTCGGTACTCGACGAAGACCTTCCTCTCCCTTTTTCCAGCAGGCAGCGGAGGTTGTAGCACTCTCCTCGCGATTCCGGCAGCACAACGGCGTGGTACCGAAGTAGAGGGGAGATCTCGCAGGGCTTCGCCTTAAGCCAGAGCGAGTATGGTGGACTATGAGAGAGCTCCTCGGCGATCTAGGGTTTAGACACACCAAGGAGGAGGTGCTAGGGCCGGCAGATAGGGCTTGGGGCTTGCCCAAGTCGGCGGCTAGGGGAGCCCTAGGCGGCTAGGAGCTGGTGACAACGTCGTTCAATTACATTGTTTCCCTCTTATGGCCAACGTCTTGGAGGGTTAACTTGTGGCGATTGTGCAGATTCCTCTTGCATTGGGATAGGCGGATGCTTGGGCAGCGACCCTACATGGTTGTTGTGCACCAAGGTGACATCCTCGAGAATCCATCGACTTTAGCTCAATTAGGCAGGACAGAAACTCGGAATGTATTGGGTGGAAATTCTATGCCGCTAGTGCTGCAGGGTTGTCGGTATAATAGGGGTGTCATAAAGGGAGTGTATGACTTTATGTCGAGGCGGTGCCCCCTCCCCCCCCCAATGTGTTGGTGGAGTAGTTGTGGTTTGCAGGCGGTTGCTATGAGCAACTCAGTGTGTGGATGGTTGGGTCGTGTAGTGTTTTGATGGCGCCCAGCATTGTCGTGGGACGCTTCGTTGGAAACCCCAAGAGCAAGGTGCGATGAGCACAACAGAAAGTTTTCCCTCAGTAAGAAACCGAGCTTATCGAACCAGTAGGAGAAAGGAAACGCCTCAAAGGTGTTGCAAGCAACGTGGAAACCTGCACAACACAAACTCAAGACTTTTCCCCAACGAATAGTCAGGTTGTCAAGCTCACCGGTTTGCTGTAACAAAGGATTAACTGTATGGTGTGGAAGGTGATGATGGTTTGCAGCAAGTAAAAGTAACAGTGGAAGATGTATCAATGGTAAAGATTGGACGGGGATCCATAGTTCACTAGAGGTGCTCTCCTTAGATAAAAAACATGGCATGAAGGGTAAAAAAATTACCGCAGGGCAATTGACAGGAACTGAACAAGGCATAACAATGCAATACTAGACAAAAAGATCCTATGAGATTCGATTGGGCAATACAACAATATACATAGACCGCCATCCAACTGCATCTATGACTAGAAGTCCACCTTCAGGTTATCATCCGAAACCCCTCCAGTATTAAGTTGCAAGCAACAGACAACTGCTTTAAGCAAATTGTGTAAGGTAAACAATCCACTTGTTCCATGAACAAGAGATCGTTGTTTTCTCCCTAGTGGCAACAACACATCTACCATCGAAGAGATTTATGTCACTTCCCTTGAAAAGTAGAGGCATGAACCCACTATCGAGCATAAATACCCCCTCTTGGAGTCACTAGCAACTACTTGGCCAAGATAGCTACTAACAACAGAGAGCATGCAAGATCACAAACAACACATACATGATAGAATCAATAAGACAAAACCATTAATCGATTTGTCATAGTAATCTCAATATCCATCGGATCCCCGCAAACACAACATGCATGATTACAAATAGATTAGATCTTGATCATGAACGGAGCTCACAAGATCTATACATGAAAGCACAAGGAGGAGATAAACCCATCTAGCTACTACATGGACCCGCAGTCCAAGGTGAAACTACTCACGCTTCATACTGGAGAAGAAGGCCTCCGGGATGATATCCCCTCCGGCAGGGTGCCTGGAAGAACTTCAGATCCCCCCGATCTAGGGACGATGGTGGCGGCGGCTACAGACGGTTTCGTGGAATATTGATCGGGTGTTTAGGGTTTTGGCATCAGTGGACTTTATAGGCAAAGAAGCGAAGTAGGGGGGCCACCAGGGCGGCTGCACCCCCCCAGGCGCGCCTAGCCCTTGGTCGTGCCGCTAGGGGGTGTGGTCCCCTGGTGAGTCTCCTCCGTCTCGTATTCTGGCTTCGTGTTGCCCACAGTAAAATATTCACTTTGTCTTTTGTCCCGTCCAATTTCGAGAATATTCTGCCTTTCTGGAACCAAAAATAGAAGAAAATAGGCAACTGGCACTGTGGCAACTTGTTAATAGGTTAGTTCCAGAAAACATATAAAAACACCTCAAATTGTAGACAAAGCAAAGCAAAGTAGATACTAAACAAGCATGGAACAACAAAAATTATAGATACGTTTTCGACGTATCAAGCATCCCCAAGCTTAACTCCTGCTCGTCCTCGAGTAGGTAAGTGATAAAAGAATAATTTTTGAGGTGACATGCACCATCAAAACCAAGATCAAACCATTTGCAAGCATTGAAAGCTGGGATCAAAGATATCTAAACATGTGCATGAAAGATGGAGTTCTAACAGTAAGACAAAGTAAATATGCATGCAACATGAAAGGCTACAAACAAAGATCATGAATATCATGCATTGAAAAACGTTTGTTTGTTTCACATACAGAAAACATGGCATAGTGGCAATCAACTTGTCCCTCAAAGAGTAGCAAATATATGCATATGACACCTTCAAAGTTCATAAAAGTGACTAGATACAGATAGCACAAGAACAAGCAATATCAATAATATGCATCAATAAATAAGTTTTGGGACACTGCACATAGAACTAAGATTGACAACTGTGCACTCTTAATGGTGCCTAAAAGATAGAAGGTGGAGACTCAATATAATAGTGGAAGAAAGGCCCTTCATAAAGGGAAGCAGGAATTTCAAGTTTCAAAAAGAGCTTCCAAAATATGGTACTTGTTAGCTTTCACCCCTCATTGACCCTATCATAAGCATCTTGAAGTGATTAAGGTTAAAGTGAGCAAACTATGGAGTATATGCTTGACAAAATATAAGTTGGCAATCTCATGTCCCTTGAATACAAGGGTGACACCTCATGCTACTCAACTTCAGTCACCTGTAATTTGTTGCCATAGTAAGTACATGTGTATCATAGAGAACCGCCAACGGGGTACCCCTTGCACATAGTACAGGAGCTATACCATAACCAAAATGACAAGGCAAGCAGACACTGAGCATCTCAACGATCTTTTTATTTACTATTTGCATAGATTTTTATTGACGATGCTTCACAGATAGCTCATTATGGTGATGCTGCAAGTTTCCACCATGATTAGGCATGGCTTAGGCTAGCGGGCCAGGCGTTTCTCTAACATAAAATACATAACTCCATGGACTTACAAGCTCCATCTTTATTTCACACCGGTGACATCCATAGACAAAAGAGCATGATATCAACTGTGTACAAAGTACAAGTGCAATGTTGAAAACGTTCCCCATGACAGCATGGTTCTGCTAATTCCAATGTATAAGTGCAAGAATATACAACATAGATGACACAATGGTTCAAGTTTATTAGGGGAAAATAATATAAAGTGTGCCATCAAGTTCGTGAGGGCTTTAATCACTAAGTTTTCACATAAAAAATAGTTTTTAATTGGAAGATAACTGAAAAAGAGAATATACTTGGAATGGTGTAACACACAACGCATAGGAATTTATAGTGGACACTATGGAATAACTTGGTTTCTTGGGAGTTGGAAGCATCAGTAGAACTTACTCATACAAGTGGAGGCTAGCAAAAGACTGGGAGCAACCAACTAAGAGAGCAATAATAGTCATAATCATGCAGAGCGACAAAACATTACTAATCAAAGCATAGGGTGGTACTACAGGTCAAGGACTAAATGATCATAGAGTCTATGGTGACTTGTTCATAGTCATAACATAGTGTGATCATGTGCCAAGTCAACCCAAATAAAACATCAAAGAAGAATACCAAAATACTATGTTTTTGCATGCTAAAACAATGCATGATTCCTTCAAGGCACACTAAGCACTCTCAATTGTTTGGAACAAGTCATGCTACAACAATAATCACTAAGCATAAGGTCAGAACAACACCTAGCATGACATGCTAAAGTCTAAGTCACAGTCAATGCAAGCTCCTCTTGCACTTCCAAGCAAGAATATTCTACTCCTTTCCAACACCAATCGACTTATTTGAAACAACACAGCGAGAACGGGGGTTCAAACTACTTTATTCAAGAAAACTAAGCAAACTAAGCAAAGTAAACGAAAACTAAGACGCTCCAAGAATAACACAACAGTGTATGAAACAATAAAAACAAAGTGTCTAGACAGACCTGAGCTTTTTTTATGAAGAAGGGAATACCTTGGGCATCCCCAAGCTTTTACGCTTGTACCTCTTGGATATTTCTTGGGGTGACACCGGGGTGGCATCCCCAAGTTTGAGCTTTTGTCCATTCTTCATCTCATTACATCATTCTCTCTCTAAACATGAAATTTTTTCTTCATACAAAACTTCACACAATCTTCATTAGCAATATTACTGCATTCAAAAGATAATAGACCCTTGGGCATAGCTTTGGAACAGCAAAATTTTTCACTAAAAACACAAGAGACTGTAGCAACTCCTTCAAAAAGCTCAATTCCCCAAAAAAGAACTCAAAAAGGAATCAATAAGAAACAAATGCAAATAATGGCAGAAATCTGTCAAAACAAACCATCAGTTAGAAACCAATTTTTTCGAAGACCTTATGTTGCTCAAATCAAAAAGTGTTGAACTAACGAAAGTTTTCTATCATACTGAGGGATTTATTAGTAAATTTTCAGCCCAATTCGACTTACAGAGACTCCTCACGGAATTTTATGGTGGAGGACAGAAATCTGTTTCGGGACAGTAACTCCCCAAATCTTACTTCCCTCTCATTAGAGGTCATCCTTGACACAAAAAGCAAACAAAAAGGATAAGGAGAGGTCATTACTGAAGTAATAACTTCCAAGACTCAAGGAAACTTTTGGATTATCTCCCAACAAGTACTTTTCTTTAACGCCTTTAAGTTAGGCTCAAGAAGCAAGAAATCAAGTATTTTCAAATGAGGAAGCATTAACATCAAACATTGCTTTCAAAGGAGGATAAAAAATCAACTTCTCTCTCCTCATAGGGAAGTGTTCAATACCTTTCTTGAATGGAAATTGATATTTAATGGTGCCTTCTTTCATATCAATGATGACACCAATAGTTCTAAGAAAAGGTCTTCCCAAAGTAATAGGACAAGAAACATTGTATTCAACATCCAAAACATAGAAATCAACAGGAACATAAGCATTGTTAACCATAATGAGAACATCATTAATACTCTCCATTAGTTTCTTCTTAGAATTATCATTAAGTGGTACATCCAAATAACAACCTTCCAAAGGTGGCAAATCAAGCATTTCATAAATCTTCCTAGACATAATAGACACACAAGAACCAAGATCACATGAAGCTTTGAGATCAAAGTCATTCACTTGCATATTAATAATGGGTTCCCAACTATCTTCTACTTTCCTAGGAATAGAAGCATTATGTTTTAATTTCTCTTCCTTAATCTTAACAAGAGCATCTGCAATGTGTTTGGTGAAAGCAACATGCATATCACTAGCACCAGGACTTCTAGCAAGCTTTTGCAAGAACATAATCACTTCAGAAATATTGCAACCATCTATATCAAAATCAAACTTAGCATAACTAGTAGTAGACTCATTAGGCTTAAGCATTGTAGGAGGAGTAATAGGGACTTCATGTGGTTTAGTGGTGACGGTGCACACATTATTGTTTCTATCAATTTCAGCTTCCCTTTCCCACTTAGCATGAAGTTGGGCTAACAGTCTAACATTTTCATCAATAGTAACTTGTATGGCATGAGTAGCAGCAAAGGTACTTTCCATGGTTTTAGGTTTAGCAGCCATTTTATTAATCAAAGAGGATTGTGCTTCAGACAAACAGGAAATATTTTTCTCTACATTCAAAAGTTTTTCCTCTACAGTCTTGTTGAAAGTGGTTTGTTTACTAATAAAGTCTTTGAGCATGACTTCAAGTTTAGAGGGGGAACTTCTAGTATTGTTGTAGGAGTTTCCATAGGTATTGCAATTATTAGGAGGATAAGGCCTATAATTGTTGTTACTACCAAAATTATTCCTATAGACATTGTTATTGAAATTGTTGTTTGTAATGAAGTTTACATCAACTTTCTCTTCTTGAGCAACCAAAGAGGCTAAGGGAACATTATTAGGATCTAAAGGAGCTTTCCCATTAACAAGCATAGCCATAATAACATCAATCTTGTCACTCAAAAATGAGGTTTCTTCAACAGAATTTACCTTCTTACCATGTGGAGCTCTCTCAGTGTTCCATTCAGAGTAGTTAACCATCATACTGTCAAGGAGCTTTGTTGCAGCACCCAAAGTGATGCCCATAAAGGTACCTCCAGCAGCTGAATCCAATAGGTTTCTTGAAGAGAAGTTCAAACCTGCATAAAAAGTCTGGATAATCATCCAAGCAGTGAGTCCATGAGCGGGACAATTCTTAACCAAAGATTTCATTCTTTCCCAAGCTTGATCAACATGTTCATTATCAAGTTGTTTAAATTTCATAATATCACTTCTCATAGATATAATCTTAGCAGGAGGGTAGTAATTTCCAATAAAAGCATCTTTGCACTTAATCCAAGAATCAATACTATTTCTAGGCTAAGATAGCAACCATTCTTTAGCTTTTCCTCTCAAGGAGAAAGGAAACAGCTTGAGCTTAATAATATCTCCATCTACATCCTTATACCTTTGCATCTCACAAAGTTCAACAAAGCTATTGAGATGAGCATCATCATCATTAGAACTAACACCAGAAAATTGCTCTCTCATCACAAGATTAAACAAAGCAGACTTAAATTCATAAAAGGTAGCATCAGGAGCAGGTGGAGCAATAGGAGTGCTAAGGAAATCATTGTTTTCTGTGCTAGTGAAGTCACACAACTTGGTGTTCTCAGCAGAGTTCATTTTGGCAAAAGTGGGGCAAGCCAAGAACAGCAGCAGCAGCTAGAGCAGGAACTATTTTTTGTGTTTTTGAATAGAGAAAGAAAACCAAAGTAAACTAATTTTTTTTGGAGTTTTTGATAAAAATAGGCAAACAAAACCAAGCAAACTAAAAACAAAGTAAATAGAAAGGTTGAGGAGGACTCCCCTTGTGAAGACGTCCTTAGCCTACCCGGCAACAACGCCAGAAAGAGCTTGATGGCGCCCAGTACTGTCGTGGGACGGTTCGTTGGAAACCCCAAGAGCAAGGTGTGATGAGCACAGCAGCAAGTTTTCCCTTAGTAAGAAACCAAGGTTATCGAACTAGTAGGAGGAAATAAACGTCTCAAAGGTGTTGCAAGCAACGTGGAAACCTGCACAACACAAACTCAAGACTTTGCCCCAACGAACAGTGAGGTTGTCAAGCTCACCGGTTTGCTGTAACAAAGGATTAACTCTATGGTGTGGAAGGAGATGATGGTTTGCAGCAAGTAAACTGTAACGGTAGAAGATGTATCAATGGTAAAGATTGGACGGGGGTCCATAGTTCACTAGAGGTGCTCTCCTTAGATAAACAACATGGCATGAAGGGTAAACAAATTACAGCATGGCAATTTACAGGAACTAAGCAAGGCATAACAATGCAATACTAGAAAAAAAGATCCTATGAGATTCGATTGGGCAATACAACAATATACATAGACCTCCATTCAACTGTATCTATGACTAGAAGTCCACCTTCAGGTATCATCCAAACCCCCTCCAGTATTAAGTTGCAAGCAACAGACAACTGCTTTAAGCAAACTGTGTAAGGTAAACAATCCACTTGTTCCATGAACAAGAGACCATTGTTTTCTCCCTAGTGGCAACATCACATCTACCATCAAAGAGATTTCGGTCACTTCCTGATACATTGGAAACGTATCTATAATTTTTGATGCTCCATGCTTGTTTAGTATCTACTTTGCTTTACTTGTCCACACTTTGAGGTGCTTTTTACATGTTTTCTAGTACTAACCTATTAACAAGTTGCAACAGTGCCAGATGCCTGTTTTCTGCTGTTTTTGGTTTCAGAAAAGTTAGTAAAGAAATATTCTCGGAATTGGACGGGACGAAGGACAAAGTCAATTACTTTCCATGGGGAACAAGAAGTCCAGAGGAGAGCCGGAGAGGCCGACCAGAGGGGCCACCCCCCCAAGCGCGGCCACAGGTGGGCTCGCGCCTGGCTAGGGTTTGGTGACCCTAGCCGCCTCCCGGTCTCGCCTCTTCGCCTATAAGAAGCCCCCGATGTAGAAACACTAAGTACCCGATCAGAAATCCACGAAACCATCTGTAGCCGCCGCCACAATCGTTCCTAGATCGGGGGATCTGAAGTTCTTCCCAGCACCCTGCCGGAGGGTAGATCATCCTGGAGGCCTTCTCTCCGGTATGATTCGTGAGTAGTTCCACCTTGGACTATGGGTTCATGTAGTAGCTAGATGGTTGTATCTCCTCCTTTGTGCTTTCATGTATAGATCTTGTGAGCTCCGTTCATGATCAAGATCTAATCTATTTATAATCATGCATGTTGTGTTTATGGGGATCCGATGGATATTGAGATTTTTATGTTGGTTTGATTAATGGTTTTATCTTTATGATTCTATCATGTCTATGTTGTTTGTGATCTTGCATGCTCTCCGTTTCTAGTGGTTATCTTGGCCAAGTAGTTGCTAGTGACTCCAAGAGGTATTATTTATGCTCGATAGTGGGTTCATGCCTCTAGTTTCCAAGGGAAGTGACAATAATCTCTTCGGTTCTAGATGCGTTGTTGCTACTAGGGAGAAAACTATGGTCTCTTGTTCATGGAACATGTGGACTGTTTACCTTACCCACTTTCCTTAAAGCAGTTGTCTGTTGCTTGCAACTTAATACTGGAGGGGGTTCGGATGATAACCTGAAGGTGGACTTCTAGTCATAGATGCAGTTGGATGATGGTATATGTATATTGTTGTATTTCCCAATCAACCTCATAGGATCTTTCTAGCTAGTAATTGCATTGTTATGATGTGCTCAGTTCCTGTCAATTGCACCGCTGTAATTTGTTTATCCTTCATGCCATGTTGTTTATCTAAGGAGAGCACCTCTAGTGAACTATGGACCCCGGTCCAATCTTTACCATTGATACATCTTCCACTGGTACTTGTTTACTTGCTGCAAATCATTACCTTCCACACCATACGTTTAATCCTTTGTTACAGCAAACCGGTGAGCTTGACAACCTCACTGATTTATTGGGGCAAAGTCTTGAGTTTGTGTTGTGCAGGTCTCCACGTTGCTTCCAACACCTGTGTGACGTTTCCTTCCTCCTTCTGGTTTGATAACCTTGATCTCTACTGAGGGAAGACTTGTTGCTTGCTGCTTCACACCTTGATATTGGGGTTCCCAACGAAGTGCTTTACACAAGCGCATCAACAAGTTTTCTGGCGCCGTTGACGGAGGAATCTACTTCAACCTCTTCCTCCCGTCAACTCAGCACTACATCAAGTTTTCTGGCGCTGTTGCTGGGGAGGCTAAGGACATCTTCACTAGGTGAGTCCTTCACTTCCTTTATCTTTACTTTGTTTTTTTCTTGCTTTGTTTCTTTTGCTTGGTTTTGTTTGCCTCTTTTCAAAAAAAAAATTAGTCTAGCTTGGTTTCCTTGCCTTATTCAAAAACACAAAAAAAATTAGTTCCTGCTCTAGCTCACCATTTTACTCCCCTAGTTCTCTCTGAAAAATCTTGCAATAGGTAGTGGTTTCATAATTGGGAAAGATAATATTGAAGAATTCTTTAATTATGTTAGCAAGCATGAGGATATAAAGGATAAATCTATAGCTAAACTTGCTCCTAATTATGAGATTGCTGCATCTTCTTTAGTTCATATGTTGGAGGCTAGGTTTGTTATCCTTAACCCCTTCATACAATTCTTATTCTTAAACCTAAAAGAAGAGAAGAATGTGGAAAAAAGGGAATTCATCCTTGAAACTTTATCAAAATAATTCCATGATGTTGATAGGGAGGCTAAAACGGTTTTTGAACGTTTCAATATGCTAGGTTCAAGTGTAGATGTTGTGGGTATTTCTGATAAACTAAGCCTAGAGATGAATTCAATATACCCATACCCTATAAGCTTGTTGGAATGCATAAAGCCTTTGAAAATAACTTCGATTGAATGGACCCTAAAAATCTTTTTGATGAAGGAAGTAGACCAAAGAGAGATGAGAAAGGATCCTCCAAAACCCATTTGGATGAGATACTTTTCATAGTTTAAGAATTTGCAAGTATGAATGTTAATGCTTCCTCATTTGAAAATACTTGATTCTTCTTGCTTCTTGTGCCTAACTTAAAAGCGTTAAAGAAAAGTACTTGTTGGGAGATAACCCAAGAGTTTCCTTGAGTCTTGGAAGTTATTATTTCTGTAATGACCTCTTCTTATCCTTTTTGTTTGCTTTTTTGTGCCAAGAATGACCTCTAATAAGAGGGAAGTAAGATTTGGGGAGTTGCTGTCCCGAAATAGATTTCTGTCCTCCACCAAAAAAAATCGTGAGGAGGCTCTATAACTTGGATTGAGCTCAAAATTTACGAATAAATCCCCCAGTATGTTGGACAACTTTCGTGAGGTCAACACTATTTTATTTGAGAAACATAAGATGTTCGAAAAAATTCGTTTCTACCTGCTAGTCTGTTTTGACAGATTTCTGTCATTATTTGCATTTGCTTCTTATTGATTCCTTTTTAAGCTCTCTTAAGGTAAATTGAGTTTCTTTGAAGGATTTACTACAGTAGATTGTGTTTTTAGTGAAAATCCCTGCTGTTCTAAAGCTTTGCCAGTGGTCTAATATCTTTTGAATAAGCTAATGTTGCTAATGAAGATTGTGTGAAGTTTTGTATGAAGGAAAAAAATTAGGTGTAGAGAGAGAATGATGCAATGAGATGAAGAATGGACAAAAGCTCAAGCTTGGGGATGCCACCATGGTGTCACCCCAAGAAATATCCAAGAAGTACAAGCGTCAAAGCTTGGGGATGCCTTGGGCATCCCCTTCTTCATCAATAAAAAGCTCAGGTGTATCTAGACACTTCGTTTTTATTGTTTCATGTATAGTTGTGTTGTTCTTGGAGCGTCTTAGTTTTCGTTTGCTTTGATTAGTTTGCTTTAGTAGTTTGGACCCCCGTTCTCGCTGTGTTGTTTTGCAAATAAGTTTGCTTGGTGTTTGGAAAGGAGTAGTAAGTTCTTGCTTGAAGTGCAAGAGGAGCTTGCATAGACTGTGACTTAGACTTTATCATGACATGCTAGGTGTTGTTTTAGCTTTATGCTTAGTGATTTTTGCTATAGCATGTCTTGTTCCAAATAATTGGGATTGCTTAGTGTGCCTTGAAGAAATTATGCGTTGTTTTAGCATGCAAAAGCATAGTATTGTGGTATTCTCCTTTGATGTTTTGCTTGGGTTGACTTGGCACATGCTCACACCATGTTATGACTATGACAAGTCACCATTGCCTCTATGATCATTTAATCCTTGACTTGTAGTACCACTCTTTTCTTTGATTAGTTCGCTTTGTTGCATTGCATAATTTTGGCCATTATTGCTCTCTTAGTTGGTTGCTCCCAGTCTTTTGCTAGCCTCCACTTGTATGAGTAAGTTCTACTCATGCTTCCAACTCCCAAGAAACCAAGTTATTCCAAAGTGTCCACTATAAACTCCTATGCATGGTGTGTTATACCACTCCAAAGTATATTCTTGTTTTCAACTATCTTCCAATTAAAAACTATTTTTTATGTGAAAACTTAGTGATTAAAGCCCTCACGAACTTGATGGCACACTTTATTATTTGCCCCTAATAAACTTGAACCATTGTGACAATTTTGTTGTATATGCTTGCACTTATAAGTTGGAATTAGCAGAACCGTGCTGTCACGGGGAACGTTTTCAACATTGCACTTGTACCTTGTTGTACTCAGTTGATATCATGTTCTTTTGTCTATGGATGTCACCAGTGTGAAATAAAGAGGGAACTTTTAAGTCCATGGAGTTTGTATCCTGTGTTAGAGAAACGCCTGGGCCGCTAGCCTAAGCCATGCCTAATCATGGTGGAAACTTGCAACATCACCATAGTGACATCTATGAAGCATACTTCTTATAAAAAAAGAGACACATTGAGAAAAGAGGAAAGAGAGAAAAAAGCACCATATTCCCATGGAACATAAGAATAATTGCTGAGATGCTCATTGTCTGTTTGCCTTGTCATTTTGGTTATGGGAAAGTTCCTGTGCCATGTGCAAGGGGTACCCCGTTGGCGGTTCTCAATGATATGCAAATACTTACAGTGACAAGAACTTACCTGGACCCAAATTTGTGTATGCATGAGGTGTGGCCCTCGTATTCAAGGGGAATGAGATTGCCAACTTATACTTCGTCAAGCATATACTCCAGCTTTGCCACTTTAACCTTAACCATTTCAAGATGCTTATGATAGGGGAAATGAGGGCTGAAAGCAATAAGTACCATAATTTTTGGAAGCTCTTTTTGAAACTTGTAATCCCTGCTTCCTTTACAAAAAGGCCTTTCTTCCACCATTATTTGAGTCTCCACCTTCTACCTTTAGGCACCATTAAGAGAGCATAGCTGTCATTCTATGTGCAATGTTCCAAATCTTATTAATTGATGCATATTGTGTTATTACTTGCTCTTGTGCTATTTGTTTCTAGTCACCCTTGTGAACTTTGCAGGTGTCCTATGCATTTTATTGCTACTCTATGAGGGACAAGCTGATTACCACTATGCTATGTTTTCTGCATGTGAAACAAACAAACGTTTTTCAATACATATTATTCATGATCTTTGTTTGTAGCTTGCCATGTTGCATGCATAATTACTATGTCCTATTGATATAACTCCATCTTTCATGCACATGTTTAGAGTTCTTTGATCTCAGCTTTCAATGTTTGCAAATGGTTGGATCTTTATTGTGAGGGTGCATGTCACCTCAAAAATTATTCTTTTATCACTTACCTATTCGAGGACGAGCATGAGTTAAGATTGAGGATGCTGATACGTTGGAAATGTATATATAATTTTTGATGCTCCATGCTTGTTTAGTATCTACTTTGCTTTACTTGTCCACACTTTGAGGTGCTTTTTACATGTTTTATGGTACTCAACTATTAACAAGTTGCAACAGTGCCAGATGCCTGTTTTCTGATGTTTTTGGTTTCAGAAAATTAGTAAAGAAATATTATCGGAATTGGACGGGACGAAGGACAAAGTCAATTACTTTCCGTGAGGAACAAGAAGTCCAGAGTAGAGCCGGAGAGAGGCCGTCCAGAGGGACCAAACCCCCCAGGCACGACCACTGGTGGGCCCGCGCCTGGCTAGGGTTTGGTGACCATGGCCGCCTCCCGGTCTCGCCTCTTCGCCTATAAGAAGCCCCCGATGCAGAAACCCTGAGTACCCGATCGAAAATCCACGAAACCGTCTGTAGCCACCGCCACCATCTTCCCTAGATCGGGGGGATCTGAAGTTCTTACCGGCACCCTGCCAGAGGGGAGATCATCCCGGAGGCCTTCTCTCCGGTATGATTCGTGAGTAGTTCCACCTTGGACTATGGGTCCATGTAGTAGCTAGATGGTTGTATCTCCTCCTTTGTGATTTCATGTATAGTTCTTGTGAGCTCCGTTCATAATCAAGATCTAATCTATTTGTAATCATGCATGTTGTGTTTGCGGGGATCCGATGGATATTGAGATTATTATGTTGGTTTGATTAATGGTTTTATCTTTATGATTCTATCATGTCTATGTTGTTTGTGATCTTGCTTGCTCTCCATTTCTAGTGGTTATCTTGGCCAAGTAGTTGCTAGTGACTCCAAGAGGGAGTATTTATGCTCGATAGTGGGTTCATGCCTCTAGTTTCCAAGGGAAGTGACAATAATCTCTTCGGTTGTAGATGTGTTGTTGCTACTAGGGAGAAAACAATGGTCTCTTGTTGATGGAACATGTGGACTGTTTACCTTACACACTTTGCTTAAAGCAGTTGTCTGTTGCTTGCAACTTAATACTGGAGAGGGTTCGGATGATAACCTGAAGGTGGACTTCTAGTCATAGATGCAGTTGGATGACAGTCTATGTATATTTTTTTATTGCCCAATGTGGCATCCCGCAAAACCACTACTAGAAAATCGCGTTGAATTTGTGCATTGCATCGTCATCATCATATGTTGTTTGTCGAAAACTATTTTCGCAAAGCCCGTTTTGTTTTCTAAACGCCCCATCTTAATTCAAATGCAAAGCCCGGCCTCCGGATTATTTTTGTTTGAATGCTATCGGTTTGCAAATGGTGTTAATAAAACAAATAAAGATTATATTATTTTTAGTGGGGGCAGTCGAACGGGCCAGATCGACCCAAACGACCACCCCCAGGATTTTAAAACGGTCCAACCAGTCCCACCCATAATCCTAACCTACCAAACTATCTACCCCAACCCTTGCCTCCACATCACCCCGGCCACTCCCCTCGCGCCACCTCACCTTCCCTCACCACTCCCACCACTCAGAACCTGCCACATCACTCCCTCTCTCCACCTCTCTCTCCCCACCAGCTCACACAGGCCCACACTCTGCCCCCCAATCAAGCGCACACGCACGCAGCCCCAACCGCGGCCCCGCCCTGGGTCCCACCATCTTCTCCACGCTCCCATCCCGCCCCTGCTCTCTCCCGCATGCGAGCTCCACCCCCGTCCCTGGCCCCGACTGCCGCCAGTCGCCCCCGCCGGCTCGCTCCTCCGCGGCCGCTTTCCCCCACCGCCTCCGCCGCTCTCGCTCGCCTTCCCCGCCTCCAGCGCCGCCGGCCCGCGTGCCTCGCCTCCTCCCCGACCCAGGCTCTACCGCCGCCGCCAGTACCTCCGCCGTCGCCGCTCCTCTGCCCTCCACCTCGTCCGCCACCCATCAAGCTCCGGCGCTCCCCGGTCTCCGCCGCCCTCGCCACCTTCACCCGCCACCGTCCGCTGCCCACGCAGCCGCCTGCCTCGCCGCCCCTCCCATGCCCGTCGCCGGCCCCGCCCCGACGACCCCCAGCCGCGCCGCCCACCCTCTGCTGTCGCCTCCTCGCCTGCCAGCGGCCCTCCTCTCCGTCAAGCCGCCGAGCCGCCTCGCCATCTTCCTCCGCCGTCCGCCGGGCCCGCCGCCGGTCCCAACCACCATCGGCCGCGCTCCCCGTCCCCCCGCGCGCGCTTCCCCAGGCATGCCTGCCGCCGGAGTTCTGACGCCCCGCGGGCCCCCTCCTCCTCCCTCTGGCGCCCGTCTTCGCTGTCCAGGCAGAGAACCGCCGCCGCCAAGCCATGGTCGTCTTCCTCTGGTCTGCATCGAGCTCGTCGTGCCCCTGGACCTCCCCGTCGCTGTCCTTCGCTGCAGTGTCTCCGTCCTGCAGAGCGCTCCGACCAGCTCGCCCCGTCCCTGAAGTTGGAGGACATACAGCGAGTACTTGGGCTAGGGACACATACGGGCATCTTACCAGTTTCATATCACAGAGGAAGTGTTCCTGTGTTGCTAGCCCAAGTACCACAAGATCTTTTGTGGAGATGTGCCCAGGAATTTCCAAGAAAAACCGCCAAGGACTTCACATAGTTGATGGATGCGACAAGATCCCCTCAGAACACCAAGACCTCCAGTACCGAGACCCAAGTCCGACACCGACAACTGAAACCGCCACCGACAAGATCTCCGTCCGGGACCCCAAGGACTCCCTCATGGACATCGAGCGCCAAGATCGCCTTGCGAATCTTTGAAGACCGATCACGGCGTCCCCCTCCTTCTCGAACCTCGAGACCGACGCCACGATGCCAAGTTAAGCTAACGACAAGACCGACACGCGTCGAGAACCGGGAAACTCTGCAAGACCACGGTGCCGGAACCGGAAACCGAACCTCGACACGCCAAGTTAGCCGGGACCCTGAATCCGAGGGCCTTCAACACGGAACGACAAGACCTACCCCACTAATCCGAGAACGCTCCCGCCGAGACCGAACCCCAGATCCGAACCCTGGACCCTGGACCCCGAACCCCCGGAACCCCAAGATCGTCGATACCCCTAATGTGTGAACCCCTTCCCGAGAACCCTATTTTTATAAATGTCATAATATAACTTGTTGCATATTTAATTGTCATCTCGCATGCATATCATGTGGTTTGGGGGGGCCTTATGCCGATTCACCTAATAATTAAATATGGGGCCCATATGCGGGCAAATCTAGCCTTATATTGGCCTCATTTAAACATGTGTAGCGAACCGGTTCCATCTGTTATCTTGCTAAACAACATTTAATATGCGGGGTAGCTAAATAACATGAACCACCTAATTAATTGTCGGGACCCCGGTTCCGCTTAATCTGACCTAATTGCATTGCACCTTGGCCATGTCATGCATCATACATGCATCATGCCGATCTTCTGCCGTTGTATTAAATATTGCATCCGGTGTTTATTCTAGTGTTTTGGTTCTTCGCGGATAAGGCCGTTGAGTTGAGGCGAGTGTCGACCCGATCTTCGGTTGAACCCTTCGACAATGTTTCAGGCGAGCATCTCCCCTTTCTACCTATCTTACTTTTATAGTATTTACTTCCCTCCTGTTGATCTATTGCTATCTGTGTTGCGATGCTCTAGTTTTCCGTACCCGTGATATCCCTTGCAGCCCTATATTGCCTCGGACACATCCTATTACCTATTGTTTGGTAGATAGTTGGACTTGCGCGTCGTAGTCGCTTGCTCAAGTGCTGTTGCGTGTCGTCAAGTGCCACAGTTGTTGATGTATTGCCGCATGTTGATGTTGGAGATGATCATCGTTTTACTTATTGTTCACTTTAATTCCTGTTTAACAACTAAAATTGAAATAAGCAGAGGCATCGGTGGGTGATAGATAATATTTGGTTTCCGAACGCCCACTTGTGTCCCGTAGGACCCCGAGTACTTGATACCTGTTCCTTGATTTATCGCGCTATCCACATATGGGGAGTATGGGCCCCCCTTAGCCAGAGCTTGATTCCGTCTTATTTCTTGGGGCCACAAACTAGTTTGGGGTTTTATTTACTATCCTGTACCTATGCCATGCTTTACTGCTTTATTTACGATTGTGCGACATATAGCACACTGTACTGTTTAGGATCGGGACACGTTTTCGCGGTGTCGACAAGCCCCGTTTGGGGTTCCCAGTCGCTCACAGCCGTCCACCCAAACCTCGGGTCCGTCTCGGAGCTAGCTTACTTCGTTGCGGGTGTACTCCAAGGGGTGGCCCCCTGAAATATTTCTGAATCTTGTGATTGCTCTGTCGTGAAGACCTCGTTGGGTTTTGATTTGGTTTTTCCGAGGTTGATCGTGTGTGTGTTGCTATTTGTGCACCCCGGCCGGGTTAAAACTTTCTGAAAGCCGTGTCCGCGGTTATGGACGACTTGGAGCACAGTATCTCGACCATAGACAAGCATAACTAAAGTTTACTGTTATAAATTTGACTTTATAATGACTAGTAATCAGCTTCACTATAATGGAATGGCTAAATAATACTGGCCACAATTGCTTGCTTGATTTGTCGCTTGCGACAATTGAACCTGACTAGTAAGTATTGCAACTACAACGGAATGGCTGAATAAAAGTACCAACAACTGCTGGGTTTTGGGTTTATCTCATGCTACCTGTATCTGATTAGTAATTGTTGCAACTACAACGGAATGATTAACTAAAAGTGCCCACTGCTTACTTTATCAGGATGAATATCTAAACCTGACTAGTAAATGCTGCAACGATAACTGTATAAGTAAAACTGCCAACTGTGTGAGTTCCTCGGTTGACTTCCTCGATGGTCTCGAGGGGGAAACGCCAGGATGGGTTTGTTGATGCTAGTATCAGGTTGGATCCGAATAGGTCTTTCTCACCCCTCTCTGATAGCCGCCAGTTGTATCGAGTCTCTATAGGTGTTCAGTGCATGCTGCCGCTGCCGCTCAGTCCACCATACCTATGTAGGCGAGGACCGCCGAATTCTAGCCTCGCCGTGTACTGGCCTCAGTACTGACGCTCCTTCTTTTTCCTTTGCCCTTTGTCGGCACCCCTTTTTGTTTAAGCAGGTTTTGAGATCGACGCCGTTAGCAGGGTTACCCTTCCGGCTTGGCCTGGGCAGGGTTATGGACGCCATTGGTTATTCTTCAGGGCTCTTAGCCCCATTTGCTTCTTGTCCGTAGGCGGACGCTCTACCGTTTTCAAGGTGATTTGGATCTTTGTATATTATATATGTATTCTTGACTCATGGAGTCGCTGTTATATATATCTGTTCTGTGGGTCCCATCGAGGACTGTTGTGTAATGTTATTACTTCGTTTTCCACCCGCACGAAAGTGCCTGGTGGGCACCTTTGAATCGCTTCTATGCGGGTTTGGCGAGTTTCGCTAAAACTTGCATAGGGTCGATTTTGAGGGTGTTACACCCAATCAACCTCATAGGATCTTTCTGGATAGTAATTGCATTGTTATGCCTTGCTCAGTTCCTGTCAATTGCCTCGATGTAATTTGTTTACCCTTCATGCCATGTTGTTTATCTAAGGAGAGCACCTCTAGTGAACTATGGACCCCGGTCCAATATTTACCATTGATACATCTTTCAATGTTACTTGTTTACTTGCTGCAAATCATTACCTTCCACACCATACGTTTAATCCTTTGTTACAGCAAACCGGTGAGCTTGACAACCTCACTGATTCGTTGGGGCAAAGTCTTGAGTTTGTGTTGTGCAGGTCTCCACGTTGCTTCCAACACATGTGTGATGTTTCCTTCCTCCTTCTGGTTCGATAACCTCGGTCTCTACTGAGGGAAGACTTGCTGGTTGCTGCTTCAGACCTTGCTCTTGGGGTTCCCAACGAAGTGCTCTACACAGGCGCATCAACAAGTTTTCTGCCGCCGTTGACGGAGGAATCTACTTTAACCTCTTCATCTCGTCAACTCAGCACTGCATCACTTCCCTTGAAAAGTAGAGGCATGAACCCACTATCGAGCATAAATACCCCCTCTTGGAGTCACTAGCAACTACTTGGCCAAGATAGCTACTAACAACAAAGAGCATGCAAGATCACAAACAACACAGACATGATAGAATCAATAAGACAAAACCATTAATCGATCTATCATAGTAATCTCAATATCCATCGGATCCCCGCAAACACAACATGCATGATTACAAATAGATTAGATCTTGATCATGAACGGAGCTCACAAGATCTATACATGAAAGCACAAGGAGGAGATACAACCATCTAGCTACTACATGGACCCATAGTCCAAGGTGGAACTACTCACGCTTCATACCGGAGAAGAAGGCCTCCTGGATGATCTCCCCTCCGGCAGGGTGTCGGGAAGAACTTCATATCGCCCCCGATATAGGGACGATGGTGGTGGCGGCTACAGACGGTTTCGTGGAATATTGATCGGGTGTTTAGGGTTTGGGCATCGGGGGGACTTTATATGCGAAGAAGCGAGGCAGGGGGGCCACCAAGGCGGCTGCACCCCCAGGCGCGCCTAGCCCTAGGCCGCGCCGCCAGGGGGTGTTGCCCCTGGTGAGTCTCCTCCATCTCGTATTCTGGCTTCGTGTTGCCCACGGTAAAATATTGACTTTGGCTTTTGTCCTGTCCAATTCCGAGAATATTGATTTTCTGTCTTTCTGGAACCAAAAACGGAAGAAAACAGGCAACTGGCACTATGGGAACTTGTTAATAGGTTAGTTCCAGAAAACATATAAAAACACCTCAAAGTGTATACAAAGCAAAGCAAAGTAGATACTAAACAAGCATGGAACATCAAAAATTATATATACTTTTCCGACGTATCATTTTGCACCTCGAGAGCGTTGTGGTATTGTCGGGATGGAGGTCCCATAAGGTGGTGTCAGTGGTATGCGCAGGGGGCGGATGGAAGTTAGGGCATCGACACTCTGTGTTTGGCAATTTCGAGAGCATTGACCTAATATCATGTAGGCGGCAAGGTATCCTCGACATTAGTCGGTGACGTGTTAGGTTGGTGAGGTTATACTAAATGGGTATACTCACGACGTAAACATATTCTGTCAAGTCGGGTGGCCCATTTGTAGGGGTTCGTAGCATGGAAAACAAACATTTTCTACCGCATGCAAACAAACAAGCCAAGATCTATCTACTAGATTGTAGCAACGAGTCGATAGAGGAACTCACCCTCGAAGATTCCAAAGTGTTTAATGAGAGCAGGTTCTCGTGGGTGATGTAGTCGTACTCTTGCCGATCTCAAGATCGTGTAGACTATCCTTCCGGCGCTGTGTTCCGGCAGCGCTTCCGCAGTCGGTCACACATTCGGTACTCGATGAAGACCTTCCTCTCCCTTGTTCCAGCAGGAAGCGGAGGTTGTAGCACTCTCCTCGCGATTCTGGCAGCACAACGGCGTGGTACCGGAAGTAGAGGGGAGATCTCGCAGGGCTTCGCCTTAAGCCGGAGCGAGTATGGTGGACTATGAGAGAGGCCTTGGCGATCTAGGGTTTATAGGCACCAAGGGAGGAGGCTAGGCCGGCGGCTAGGGCTTGGGGAGAGCCCCAACTCGGTGGCTAGGGCAAACCCTAGGGCGGCGGCGACTGCAGGAGGCCGACGGCTAGGGTTAGGGTTTTGGTGGAGAGAGGTGTAGGCTAGAGGGGGCACCCCTGCCCCTTCTTTTATAGGTGGGAGGGCACCGGCCAAGGGGAGGGAGTCCTCCCCCAAGTCGTCCTCCTTGGCCGGCGGGTGGAGGGAGAGGCACTCCTCCCCAAGTAGGTTTCCTACTCTCCCTCCACCAAGCAAAACTGTCGTTTGACTTTTCAAATTGGCGTTTGACTTTTCAAACTAGGATTTGATTTATCCCTTTATTTTGCTCAGCCATGATACCTAGTACATGATGCAACCATTCCACATTGTCATGACACATTCATGTACCCTTCCCCTCCGGAGTGCCGGACCTTCCGGAACCTTCTAGAACATTCCCGATGAAAACACCGGAATCATTCCCCAACTCCGAAACAGGACTTTCCTTATATGAATCTTATTCTCCGGACCATTCTGGATCTCCTCGTGATATCCCGGATCCCATCCGACACTCCGAACAACATTCAGTCTCTTACTCATCATTCCATAACTACTCAACAACATCGAATCCTTAGGTGTGTCTCCCTACGGTTTGTGAATTATGCGGACATGATCGAGACACTTCTCCGAACAATAACCAATAGAGGAATCTGGAAATTCATATGGCTCCCACATATTTCTACGATTACTTTGCGATCGAATGAACCACTTACATATGATACCAATTTCCCTTTGTCTCACGATAGTTTACTTATCCGAGGTTTTGATCGTCGGTATCTCTGCATACCTAGTTCAACCTCGTTACTGATAAGTACTCTTTTCTTGTTCCCGTGGTATGTGATCCCTTGTGAGCCAGTCACATGCTTGCAAGCTAATTGGATGACATTCCACCAAGAGGGCCCAGAGTATATATATCTGTCATATGGATGGACAAATCCCATTCTTGATCCATGTGTCTCAACCCATACTTTCCGAACACTCAATGCCACCTTTATAGCCACCCAGTTACGGTGTGGTGTTTGATGTCATCAAAGCATCGTTCCGGTGATGGTAATAAGCATGATCTCATGGTCGAAGGAATTAGGTTACTATGTATCAGAAAGCTTATAGCAATTGAACTATTAAAATGACTTGATCTTTATGCTACGCTTATCTATAGGAGTATGTCCATCATACCATTCTCCTAATGACATGATCTTGTTGTTAATAACATCTCAATGTTTATGATAGGGAAACCACAATCATCTATTAACCAACAAGCTAGTATTATGAAGAGGCTTTTACTAGGGACTCTAATCTAGTTTACAAATCACACAAGTATTAATTTTTCCTGGTTAATACTATTATAGCATGAATGTAAACATTTATCATAAACACAAAGATATAATAATAACTACATTTATTATTGCCTCTAGGGCATATCTCCAACAGTCTCCCACTTGCACTAGAGTCAACTAATCTAGATTACATGGTAATATACCGAACACCCATGGCAGTTTGGTGTTGGTCATGTTTTGCCCTCGGGAGAGGTTTAGTCAACGGATCCGCCACATTCAGATCTGTGTGTACTTTGCAAATCTTTATGTCACCATCTTGGACATGTTCTCAAATAGCGTGAAAACGTAGCTTGATGTGCTTCAGCTTCTTGTGTGACCTTGGTTCTTGCGTATTGGCTATGGCGCCCATGTTATCACAGTAGATAGATATTGGGTCCAGCGCACTTGGAACCACACCGAGCTCTGTAATGAACTCCTTCATCCATATCGCTTCTTGTGAAGCCTCCGAAGCAGCTATGTATTCCGATTCAGTTGAAGATCTAGCCACAACGCTTTTCTTTGCACTCCTCCAGCTAACTGCTGCACCATTCAAAGTAAATACGTATCCAGATTGTGATTTAGAATCATCCGGATCGGTGTTCCAACTAGCATCGGTGTAACCATTAACAACGAGCTGTTCATCACCTCCATAAGAAAGAACCATATCCTTAGTTCTTCTCAAGTACTTAAGGTTTTTTTTTGACCGCTGTCCAATGATCCACTCCTGGATCACTTTGATATCTGCTAGTCAAACTAACAGCATATGCAATGTCGGGTCTAGTACATAGCATGGCATACATTCGAGATCCTATGGCTGAGGCATAGGGAGTCTTACTCATCCTTTCTCTATCTTCTGCCGTTGCTGGACTTTGAGTTTTACTCAACGTCGTATTGGGCAACATGGGCAAGAACCCTTTCTTGCTATCTTCCATTCCAAACCTCTTTAGAACTTTGTCCAAATATGTATTTTGTGACAATGATATTAGGCGTCTCGATCTATCTCTATAAATCTTTATGCCTAATATGTAAGCTCCTTCGCCAAGATCTTTCATTGATCGAGACACTTCTCCGAACAATAACCAATAGAGGAATCTGGAAATTCATATGGCTCCCACATATTTCTACGATTACTTTGCGATCGAATGAACCACTTACATACGATACCAATTTCCCTTTGTCTCACGATAGTTTACTTATCCGAGGTTTTGATCGTCGGTATCTCTGCATACCTAGTTCAACCTCGTTACTGATAAGTACTCTTTTCTTGTTCCCGTGGTATGTGATCCCTTGTGAGCCAGTCACATGCTTGCAAGCTAATTGGATGACATTCCACCAAGAGGGCCCAGAGTATATATATCTGTCATATGGATGGACAAATCCCATTCTTGATCCATGTGTCTCAACCCATACTTTCCGAACACTCAATGCCACCTTTATAGCCACCCAGTTACGGTGTGGTGTTTGATGTCATCAAAGCATCGTTCCGGTGATGGTAATAAGCATGATCTCATGGTCGAAGGAATTAGGTTACTATGTATCAGAAAGCTTATAGCAATTGAACTATTAAAATGACTTGATCTTTATGCTACGCTTATCTATAGGAGTATGTCCATCATACCATTCTCCTAATGACATGATCTTGTTGTTAATAACATCTCAATGTTTATGATAGGGAAACCACAATCATCTATTAACCAACAAGCTAGTATTATGAAGAGGCTTTTACTAGGGACTCTAATCTAGTTTACAAATCACACAAGTATTAATTTTTCCTGGTTAATACTATTATAGCATGAATGTAAACATTTATCATAAACACAAAGATATAATAATAACTACATTTATTATTGCCTCTAGGGCATATCTCCAACAGTCTCCCACTTGCACTAGAGTCAACTAATCTAGATTACATGGTAATATACCGAACACCCATGGCAGTTTGGTGTTGGTCATGTTTTGCCCTCGGGAGAGGTTTAGTCAACGGATCCGCCACATTCAGATCTGTGTGTACTTTGCAAATCTTTATGTCACCATCTTGTACATGTTCTCGAATAGCGTGAAAACGTAGCTTGATGTGCTTCAGCTTCTTGTGTGACCTCGGTTCTTGCGTATTGGCTATGGCGCCCATGTTATCACAGTAGATAGATATTGGGTCCAGCGCACTTGGAACCACACCGAGCTCTGTAATGAACTCCTTCATCCATATCGCTTCTTGTGAAGCCTCCGAAGCAGCTATGTATTCCGATTCAGTTGAAGATCTAGCCACAACGCTTTGCTTTGCACTCCTCCAGCTAACTGCTGCACCATTCAAAGTAAATACGTATCCAGATTGTGATTTAGAATCATCCGGATCGGTGTTCCAACTAGCATCGGTGTAACCATTAACAACGAGCTGTTCATCACCTCCATAAGAAAGAACCATATCCTTAGTTCTTCTCAACTACTTAAGGTTTTTTTTGACCGCTGTCCAATGATCCACTCCTGGATCACTTTGATATCTGCTAGTCAAACTAACAGCATATGCAATGTCGGGTCTAGTACATAGCATGGCATACATTCGAGATCCTATGGCTGAGGCATAGGGAGTCTTACTCATCCTTTCTCTATCTTCTGCCGTTGCTGGACTTTGAGTTTTACTCAACGTCGTATTGGGCAACATGGGCAAGAACCCTTTCTTGCTATCTTCCATTCCAAACCTCTTTAGAACTTTGTCCAAATATGTACTTTGTGACAATGATATTAGGCGTCTCGATCTATCTCTATAAATCTTTATGCCTAATATGTAAGCTGCTTCGCCAAGATCTTTCATTGATCGAGACACTTCTCCGAACAATAACCAATAGAGGAATCTGGAAATTCATATGGCTCCCACATATTTCTATGATTACTTTGCGATCGAATGAACCACTTACATACGATACCAATTTCCCTTTGTCTCACGATAGTTTACTTATCCGAGGTTTTGATCTTCGGTATCTCTGCATACCTAGTTCAACCTCGTTACTGATAAGTACTCTTTTATTGTTCACGTGGTATATGATCCCTTGTGAGCCAGTCACATGCTTGCAAGCTAATTGGATGACATTCCACCGAGAGGGCCCAGAGTATATATATCTGTCATATGGATGGACAAATCCCATTCTTGATCCATGTGTCTCAACCCATACTTTCCGAACACTCAATGCCACCTTTATAGCCACCCAGTTACGGTGTGGTGTTTGATGTCATCAAAACATCGTTCCGGTGATGGTGATAAGCATGATCTCATGGTCGAAGGAATTAGGTTACTATGTATCAGAAAGCTTATAGCAATTGAACTATTAAAATGACTTGATCTTTATGCTACGCTTATCTATAGGAGTATGTCCATCATACCATTCTCCTAATGACATGATCTTGTTGTTAATAACATCTCAATGTTTATGATAGGGAAACCACAATCATCTATTAACCAACAAGCTAGTATTATGAAGAGGCTTTTACTAGGGACTCTAATCTAGTTTACAAATCACACAAGTATTAATTTTTCCTGGTTAATACTATTATAGCATGAATGTAAACATTTATCATAAACACAAAGATATAATAATAACTACATTTATTATTGCCTCTAGGGCATATCTCCAACAGTCTCCCACTTGCACTAGAGTCAACTAATCTAGATTACATGGTAATATACCGAACACCCATGGCAGTTTGGTGTTGGTCATGTTTTGCCCTCGGGAGAGGTTTAGTCAACGGATCCGCCACATTCAGATCTGTGTGTACTTTGCAAATCTTTATGTCACCATCTTGGACATGTTCTCGAATAGCGTGAAAACGTAGCTTGATGTGCTCCAGCTTCTTGTGTGACCTTGGTTCTTGCTTATTGGCTATGGCGCCCATGTTATCACAGTAGATAGATATTGGGTCCAGCGCACTTGGAACCACACCGAGCTCTGTAATGAACTCCTTCATCCATATCGCTTCTTGTGAAGCCTCCGAAGCAGCTATGTATTCCGATTCAGTTGAAGATCTAGCCACAACGCTTTGCTTTGCACTCCTCCAGCTAACTGCTGCACCATTCAAAGTAAATACGTATCCAGATTGTGATTTAGAATCATCCGGATCGGTGTTCCAACTAGCATCGGTGTAACCATTAACAACGAGCTGTTCATCACCTCCATAAGAAAGAACCATATCCTTAGTTCTTCTCAAGTACTTAAGGTTGTTTTTGACCGCTGTCCAATGATCCACTCCTGGATCACTTTGATATCTGCTAGTCAAACTAACAGCATATGCAATGTCGGGTCTAGTACATAGCATGGCATACATTCGAGATCCTATGGCTGAGGCATAGGGAGTCTTACTCATCCTTTCTCTATCTTCTGTCGTTGCTGGACTTTGAGTTTTACTCAACGTCGTATTGGGCAACATGGGCAAGAACCCTTTCTTGCTATCTTCCATTCCAAACCTCTTTAGAACTTTGTCCAAATATGTACTTTGTGACAATGATATTAGGCGTCTCGATCTATCTCTATAAATCTTTATGCCTAATATGTAAGCTGCTTCGCCAAGATCTTTCATTGAAAACCTATTATTCAAATATTCCTTGACACTATTAAGAAGGTCTACATGATTCCCAATCAACAATATGTCATCTACATATAGTATTAAGAATGCTTCAGAGCTCCCACTCACTTTCTTGTAAATACAAGCTTCTCCATAGGTTTGTATAAAACCAAAACTTTTGATTACCTTATCAAAACGTTGATTCCAACTTCGGGATGCTTGCTTCAACCCATATATGGACCGTTGAAGTTTGCACACCTTGTTAGCATCTTTAGTATCGACAAAACCTTTGGGTTGCATCATATACAACTCTTCATCAATGTCTCCATTGAGGAATGCTGTTTTGAAATCCATCTGCCATATCTCATAATCATAATATGCAGCAATTGCTAACATAATCCTCACAGACTTTAGCTTCGCTACTGGTGAGAAAGTCTCATCGTAGTCAACTCCTTGAATTTGTCGAAACCCTTTTGCGACAAGTCGAGCTTTATAGACAGTAACATTAACATCAACATCTGTTTTATTCTTGAAAATCCATTTGTTCTCGACAGCCTTCCGGCCATCCGGTAAGTCCACCAAAGTCCATACTTGGTTTTCGTACATGGATCCAATCTCGGATTTCATGGCCTCTTGCCATTTATTGGAATCTGGGCTCATCATCGCTTCCTCATATGTCGTAGGGTCATCGGTGTTGTCCACCGACATGACACTCATAAGGGATCATACCAATCAGGAGTGGTACGAGTTCTCGTTGACCTGAGAGGTTCTGTAGCAACTTCAACCGAAGTTTAATGATCGTCATCATTAGCTTCCTCTCTTATTGGTGTAGGCGCCATAGGAACTTCTTCTGGTGTTGTGCTACTCTCAAGTTCGAGAGAAGGTTCAACAACCTCGTCGAGTTCTACTTTCCTTCCAGTCACTTCTTTCGAGAGAAATTCCTTCTCTAGAAAGGATCCATTCTTGGCAACGAAGATTTTGCCTTCGGATCTATGATAGAAGGTATACCCAATAGTTTCCTTCGGGTATCCTATGAAGACGCATTTTCCGCTTTGGGTTTAAGCTTGTCCGGTTGTAACTTCTTTACATAGGCTTCGCAACCCCAAACTTTAAGGAACGACAATTTAGGTTTCTTCCCAAACCATAATTCATACGGTGTCGTTTCAACGGATTTATATGGTGCCCTATTTAAAGTGAATGCGGCTGTTTCTAATGCATAACCCCAAAATGATAGCGGTAAATCTATAAGTGACATCATAGAACGAACCATATCTAAGAGAGTTCGATTACGACGTTCGGACACACCATTACGATGTGGTGTTCCCGGCGGTGTCAATTGTGAAAGTATTCCGCATTTCTTCAAATGCTCGCCAAACTCGTAACTTAGATATTCACCTCCATGATCAGAACATAGAAATTTAATCTTCTTGTTACGTTGATTCTCTACCTCACTTTGAAATTCCTTAAACTTCTCGAAAGTTTTGGACTTATGTTTCATGAAATAGATATACCCATATATACTCAAGTCATCCGTGAAGGTAAGAACATAACGATAACCACCGCGCGATGCTACACTCATTGGACCACACACATCGGTATGTATGATTTCCAATAAGTCCATAGCTCGCTCCATCATACCAGAAAATGGAGTCTTAGTCATTTTACCCATCAGACATGCTTCGCATCTTTCAAGTGATTCGAAATCAAGTGATTCAAGAAGTCCATCGGAATGGAGTTTCTTCATACGCTTCACTCCAATATGACCAAGACGACAGTGCCACATATAGGTCGAGTTATCGCTCAATTTCAAATGTTTAGCTTCAGTGTTATTAATATGTGTATTTCCACTATCGAGATTCAATAAGAATAGACCATCTATCAAAGGTGCATGTGCATAAAACATATTACTCATATAAATCGAACAACCATTATTCTCGGACTTAAACAAGTAACAGTCTCGCAATAAACAAGATCCCGATATAATGTTCATGCTTAACGCAAGCACCAAATAACAATTATTTAAGTATAAAACTAATCCCGATGGTAGATGAAGAGGTAGCGTGCCGACCACGATCACATCAACCTTTGATCCATTTCCAACGCGCATCGTCACCTCGTTCTTTGCTAGCTTCCGTTTATTCTGCAGCACCTGTTTCGAGTTACAAATATGAGCAACCGAACTAGTATCAAATACCCAGGCACTACTACGAGTACTAGTGAGGTACACATCAATAACATGTATATCGGATATACCTTTCTTCTTGATGTTGCCGTTCTTCAAATCCGCCAAGTACTTTGGGCAATTCCGCTTCCAGTGACCTTCTCCCTTGCAGTAAAAGCATTCAGTATCAGGCTTAGGTCCAGCCTTTGTCTTCTTCGCCGGTGCGGCTACTTTCTTACCGCCCTTCTTGAAGTTTCCCTTTTGCTTAGACTTGCCTTTCTTGAATTTGGTGGTCTTATTGACCATCAACACTTGGTGCTCTTTCTTGATCTCCACTTCTGCAGATTTCAACATGGAGAAGAGTTCTCGCAACTGCTTGTTCATGCTTTGCATATTCTAGTTCATCACAAAGTTCTTGTAACTTGGTGGCAGTGATTGGAGGACACGGTAAATCCCCAAAGCATTAGGAATCACTATACCCAAGCTTTGGAGTTTGTTTGCAAGCCCAGACATCTTAAGCAAATGCTCACTGATGGAGCTGCCCTCTTCCATCTTGCAGTTAAAGAACTTTTCAGAAGCCTCATAACTCTCAACTGCCTTGTGAGTCTCAAATATCAATTTGAGTTCACGGACAATATCATGTGGGTCATGGTTATCAAACCTTTTCTAAAGCTCTGATTCCAAACCATACAAGATAGCACACTGAACTGTGGAGTGCTGATTCTTCCGAGCGAGGTAAACGTTCTTTACTTCATCGGTAGCATCAGCTGCAGGCGGGTCACCCAGCGGTGCATCCAGCACATAGGTCAAATTACCAGCATTGAGGACAATCCTCAAATTGCGGAACCAATCCGCGAAGTTGCTTCCATTGTTTTTCAACTTTTCTTTCTCTAGGAACGCATTAAAATTGATGGTAGGGGCCGCCATTGATCTACAACATATTTGCAATAGTTTAGACTAAGTTTATGACAAATTGAGTTCTAATTAATAGTTAAATTAATCTAGGTGAACTCCCACTCAAAACAATATCCCTCACATTGTTTTAGTGATCACACAAACCAAATCCACCACATTAAAACCGATCATCACGAGAGTGGATGTAGCTTCAATGGCGAACAATCGACATGTTCATCATATCTACTATATGATTCATGCTTTACCTTTCGGTGATCCGTGTTCCGAGACCATGTCTATACATGCTAGGCTCATCAAGATCAAACCTTAGCTTCTGCATGAGCAAATCTGGCATGCTCACGTTGTATACACCCGCAGAATCTAACACACCCGATCATCACGTGGTGCTTCGAAACAACGAGCTTTAGCAACGGTGCTTACTAAGGATGAACACTTTGGAACTTGAAATTTGTGTGCTTGAGGGATCATCTTATAATGCTACCGTCGTTAACTAAGCAATACAATATGCATAAAGGATTAACATCACATGCAATTCATAATATGTCATATGATATGGCCTTTCTTCTTATGCTTCCGATCTCCATATTCAAGCACGAACATGATCTCCATCATCACCGGTATAGCGTCAAGGTCAATGGCATCGTTTCATGGTTGTCGTCCACCAGCTTCAACTATTACAACTACTTTGAATAGACATGCGGGTCTTAACGGAATTTAAAGACAACCATATGGCTCCTGTCGGTTGCCAACTTACAATAAGGAACATTGCATACATCAAATATAATCACAATCATGGCCATATCACATCACAACACACCCCTGCAAAACAGAGTTAGACGCCTCTAATTTTCTTTTCATATTTTACATGGTTTGGGGCTTTCAATAAGTGTCTCTCTAACTTACGAACAAGAACCACAGCGTTGATGCTTGAACTATCAAGTGCCCGTTGTAAATTGGATCTATACTATGATGGGAGAGACAGACACCCGCAAAGCCAGTTATGCAATACAAGTTGCATGTTGAGCGTGGAGCAAGTCTCATGAACGATGTCATGTAAGGTTAGCCCGGGCCGCTTCATCCCATCATACCGCAAGATGCAAAGTACACAAAAAACAATTGATAATAAAAGCACCACCGCCCATAATGACCATTGTTTTCTACTCGTGCAACAGATCTACATATACACACGGCTCTGATACCACTCTAGGGGTTCGTAGCATGGAAAACAAAAAAATTCTACCGCATGCAAACAAACAAGACAAGATCTATATACTAGATTGTAGCAACGAGTCGATTGAGGAACTCACCCTCGAAGATTCCAAATTGGTTAACGAGAGCAGATTCTCGTGGGTGATGTAGTCGAACTCTTGCCGATCTCAAGATCGTGTAGACGATCCTTCCGGCGCTGCGTTCCGGCAGCGCTTCCGCAGTCGGTCACACGTTCGGTACTCGATGAAGACCTTCCTCTCCCTTGTTCCAGCAAGCAGCGGAGGTTGTAGCACTCTCCTCACGATTCCGGCAGCACGACGACGTGGTACCGGAAGTAGAGGGGAGATCTCGCAGGACTTCGCCTTAAGTCGGAGCGAGTATGGTGGAGTATGAGAGAGGCCTTGGTGATCTAGGGTTTAGAGGCACCAAGGGGGGAGCTTGGCCAGCGGATAGGGCTTGGGGAAGCCCCAACTCGGCGACTTAGAGAAAACCCTAGGGGCAGCGGCGACTTGGAGGAGGCCGGCGGCTAGGGCTAGGGTTTTGGGGTGTGTTGGGTGTAAGGGAGAGGGGCAGCCCTGCCCCTCCTTATATAGGTGGGAGGGCGCGGCTTGGGAGGAGGGAGTCATCCCCCAAGTAGGCCTCCTTGGCCGGCGGTTGGAGGGAGGATACTTCCTCCCCAAGTAGGTTTCCTACTCTCCCTCCACCAAGCAAACTTGTCGTTTGACTTTTTCAAATTGGCGTTTGACTTTCAAACTAGGATTTGATTTCTCCCTTTATTTTGACCAACCAAGTAACCTAGTACATGATGCAACCATTCCATATTGTTATGACATATTCATGTACCCTTCCCCTCCGAAGTGCCGGACCTTTCGGACCCTTCTAGAACATTCCTGGTGAAAACACCGGAATCATTCCCCAACTCCGAAATGGGACTTTCCTTATATGAATCTTATTCTTCGGACCATTCTGGATCTCCTCATGATATCCCGGATCCCATCCGAGACTCCGAACAACATTCAGTCTCTTACTCATCATTCTATAACTACTCAACAACATTGAATCCTTAAGTGTGTCTCCCTACGGTTCGTGAATTATGCGGACATGGCCGAGACACTTCTCCGATCAATAACCAATAGAGGAATCTGGAAATTCATATGGCTCCCACATATTTCTACGATTACTTTGCGATCGAATGAACCACTTACATACGATACCAATTTCCCTTTGTCTCACGATAGTTTACTTATCCGAGGTTTTGATCGTCGGTATCTCTGCATACCTAGTTCAACCTCGTTACTGATAAGTACTCTTTTCTCGTTCCCGTGGTATGTGATCCCTTGTGAGCCAGTCACATGCTTGCAAGCCAATTGGATGACATTCCACCGAGAGGGCCCAGATTATATCTATCTGTCATATGGATGGACAAATCCCACTCTTGATCCATGTGCCTCAACCCATACTTTCCGAACACTCAATGCCACCTTTATAGCCACCCAGTTACGGTGTGGTGTTTGATGTCATCAAAGCATCCTTCTGGTGATGGTGATTAGCATGATCTCATAGTCGAAGGAATTAGGTTACTATGTATCAGAAAGCTTATAGCAATTGAACTATTAAAATGACTTGATATTTATGCTACGCTTATCTATAGGAGTATGTCCATCATACCATTCTCCTAATGATATGACCTTGTTATTAACAACATCTCAAATGTTCATGATCAAGAAACTATGATCATCTATTAATCAACAAGCTAGTATTATAAAGAGGCTTTACCAGGGACTCTAATTTAGTTTACAAACCACACAAGCATTAATGTTTCCGGTTAATACTATTATAGCATGAATGTAAACATTTATCATAAACACAAAGATATAATAATAACTACATTTATTATTGCCTCTAGGGCATATCTCCAACATTTTGGTAAGCATGGGGGACAATCAAATAATGTAAGGGATAAAAGAGTTACTCTCATTAGAAGGTAGGCATGGGTAGCTAATCCATTCTTCCTCCTTTTGTTCATCACTCTCCTCCTCTTTTTCATCTAATGAGCTTCCAGTTTCAGCAATTTCTTCTTCCATAGGATCCTGCAAGGCATTATTCTCTTCCATTGGTGGAAAGCATCTATTAAAATATTCAAGAATATAGCCATTTTCTTCCTTGTAATTATCAAAGCAAAATTTAAGTATATCATAAACCTCATATATATAAGGTGCATCATCAGTACTTTTAAGCAAATTAGAAAGTTCGAATGCACCCTTCCAAGGAATAAATTTTTCAATTTGTTCCACATCATAAAAGTCATAATTTCCCTTAACATAAGAAGATATGGTAACATTATCATTATACTCAACATTGAAAAGGCAGGCGTTTATACCTCCTACAGTAACAAGATTTATCAAAGCAATGAGTAACATTATAAGTAGAGCGCATGTTTATAGCAATGGTATGCAATTTATTAATTTGGACACATAAGTGTTTCCCTTTTTGTGACAAGCGGTGTTCCATATAATAATATTTTTGTTCTTCCGTGAACCCACCTTGCCAATAAGATCTAGTTTCAAAGAAACCAACCATTGATAGAAAACATGATAAAGCAAGACAATAAAAGACCAACAAAAATAACAACTATAGTAGGAACTAATGTTTTTGTATTTTTGATAAAAATAAACAAACCAAACAAAGCAAAAGAAACTAAGCAAAACAAAAACAAAGTAAGGATATTGGTTTTGAGAGACTCCCCTTGCAAGAATCTTCTTTCTCCCTGAAAAGTGATTGACGAGGAGGAAGAGATTGGAGTTGTCCTTAACTCCCTGGCAACGGCGCCAGTCTTGATGCGGCTCAGTTGACTGTAGAGCCTCGTTGGAAAACCCCAAGAGCAAGGTGTGATGAGCACAACAGCAAGTTTTCCCTCAGTTATGAAACCAAGGTTAGCGAACCAGTAGGAGTAAGGAAACAACTCTAAGGTGTTGCTAACAACTTGGAACCTACACAACACAAACTCAAAACTTTGCCCCAACTTACAGTGAGGTTGTCAATCTCACCGGTTTGCTGAAAACAAAGGATTAAACGTATAGTGTGGAAGATAGTGAGTGCTTGCAGAAAGTAAACAATAACAGTAGATGGAATATCAAAGATAAAGATTGGACCGGGGTCCACAATTCACTAGAGGTGTTCTCCTTTAGATAGCATGTTGGGTGAACAAATTATAGCGGGACAATTGATAGATTGAGAAAGCATAACAATACATATACTAGACATCTTGACTCTTACGAGATTTGATTGGGCATTACAACATGATACATAGACCATAATCCAATTGCATCTATGACTAATAATCCACCTTCAGGTTATCATCCGAACCCCTTCCAGTATTAAGTTGCAAGCAACAGATAATTGCATTAAACAATGTGTGTAAAGTAAACAATACAATTTCTCCATGAACAAAGGATTGATGTTTTCTCCCTAGCAGCAACAGAACATCTACAACCTTAGAGATTTCTGTCACTTCCCCAGATTACTAGAGGCATGAACCTAATATCGAGCATAAATACTCCCTCTTGGAGTTGCAAGCATCTACTTGGCCAAGATAGATACTATCAACGGAGAGCATGCACGATCACAAATAACATAGACATGATAGAATCAATAATCAATCTGACATAGTATCTCAATATCCATCGGATCCCCGCAAACACAACATGAATGATTACAAATAGATGATCTTGATCATGAACGGAGCTCACAAGATCTAAACATGATAGCACAAAGGAGGAGAAACAACTATCTAGCTACTGTATGGACCCATAGTCCAAGGGTGAACTACTCACGCATCACTCCGGAGGCTGGCATGGTGATGAAGAAGGCCTCTGAGATGATCTCTCCCCTTCGGCAGGGTGCCGGGAAGAGCTTAAAATCCCCCTGATCTACGGACGATGGTGGCGGCGGCTACGGACTGTTTTGTGGATATTTGATCGGGTACTTAGGGTTTGTGCATCGAGGTGCTTTTATAGGCAAAGGGGCAAGGTCGGTGGGCGCCCAAGGGTCCCACATCTAGGGCTGGCGCGCCCCCTAGCCGCGTCGCCACCAGGTGTGGCCACCTCGAGGCCCCACTTAGGCTGCCCTCCGGACTCTGTGTTCCTTCTGGTGAAATCTTTGGATTTTGTCCCGTCCAATTCTGAGAATATTTCCTTACTAGATTTTCTGGAACAAAAAACAGCAAAAAACAGGCAACTGGCACTGCGGCATCTTGTTAATAGGTTAGTCCCACAAAATGTATAAAAACACCTCAAAGTGTAGATAAAACATAACAAAGTTGATACTAAACAAGCATGGAACAACAAAAATTATAGATACGTTTACGACATATCATATGTCTATGCGTAGATCTGTTGCACGAGTAGAGCACAATGGTTGTTATGGGCGTTGATGCTTTTGTTGTCGATTGCTTTTTATGTATTTTGCATCTTGCGGGATGGTGGGATGAAGCGGCCTGGGCTAACCTTACATGACATCATTCATGAGACTTGCTCCACGCTCAACATGCAACTTGTATTGCATAAGTGGCTTTGTGGGTGTCTGTCTCTCCCACCATAGTGAAGATTCAATTTACAACGGGCGATTGACAATACTAGTATCAACGTTGTGGTTCATATTTGTAAGTTAGAACGATTCTTATGCGAAAGCCCTAGCCACGTAAAACATGCAAAGAAAATTAGAGGCGTCTAACATGTTTTTGCAGGGCTTGTGTTGTGATGTGATATGGCCATGATTGTGATTTTATATGATATATGCAATGATCCTTATTGTAAGTTGGCAACCGGCAGGAGCCTTATGGTTGTGTTTAAATTTCGTGAAGACATGCGTGTCTATTATTCAAAGTAGTTGTAATAGTTGATGCTGGTGGATGACAACCATGGAGCGACGCCATTTACCTTGACGCCACACCGGTGATGATGGAGATTATGTTTATTCTTCGAGATGGAGATCGAAGGCACAAGAAGAAATGTCATATCATATCACATATTATGAATTGCATGTGATGTTAATCCTTTTTATGCATCTTGTATTGCTTAAATCGTGATGGTAGCATTATAAGATGATCCCTCTCACAAAATATCAAGTAATAAAGTGTTGGCTTTAGTAGGCACTGTTGCTAAGACTCATCGTTTCGAAGCATCACGTGATGATTAGGTGTGATAGATTCTACGTGTGTATACTAGGTGTGATTAGGTATGATTTATCTTTATGCATCTCTATTGTGACTCTTGTACTTGTTGCAAGCTAAGTTATATAATGGTGAGTTGCTTTCTTCTATGAGTTGTGTAATGGTAAGTGTGATGCTTCTTGTCTGTATTCTTTTATCGATACTTCACTCCATAAACCTGTGGACATATTTACTAAGCTCAGTTTTCGCTTGGGGACAAGCGGGTGCAAGCCAGATTTGCACATGCGGATACTAAGGTTAACCTTGACGAGCCTAGCATATATAGACATGGTATCGGAACATGGAATATCGAAAGGTAAAGCATGAGTCATATAGGTGATATGATGAACATGTTGATTGTTCGCCTTTGAAACTACATCATATCTCGTGATGATCGGACTTGGTGTAGTGGATTTGACTCATGTGATCACTAAAACAATGTGAGGGATGTTGTTTTGAGTCGGAGTTCAATAGTAATAGGATTAAAAGTTGAACACTATTTATCATAAATTAAATCAAAGGGAATTTGCATAGTTGTTGTAGTCACTGGCATCCGTTTATCACCTTACGCTTAGTTAAAATTGAGATAATATAACTATAGAATTTTGGTTAGTTAATTTACGAACTAATATCGTATTGTTTTGAAGTGTTAATCTAAAGTTTAAAAGTCCTATTGCAAACTTTTAGCAATTTCCATTTACTCCAGGAAGTTTAATAATTTATATTAAATCAAGAGTAACAATTCCAGTGTTAGTATATAAGTATCATGTTTGTCTCCATGATTCTTGATATTCAAAAGATTGTTTTAATATCAAGGTTATCGAGGAGCTGAAAGAATTGTTTCAGAAACCATCATGTGTGAAAGATATTGTGATATCTGAAATGATGTTTTGGTTGCAACATGATAGAGTATAATATAGCAAAATTTATGTTCTCATATTTGATGAGAATTTGCAAAAAGGTTGAAGACACTAGTCGTCCTAATATTTCAAAAGGTTTTGGAGAGCAACATTATACTCGCGATTCACCGTTGTAACCTAAAGTAGCTTGGTCATGAATATTTCCATGATAAAGATGAATATAAGATGTAGGTAAAATGTTTACTATAGTAAAAGATTACTAAAAATGAAATTTGAAAGAACACCAAATATTTGATGATGGTGATCTACTACAAAGTGCAAGTCCAAAGACATTGGTATTTAACTATACACGCTTTGGACTATGTGTCATATCTATGGACTATGGATACACTATTAATGTTGGTATATTCTCTTAAAAGTAAAAGGAAATGCTGAAAGAGAATTCTAAGAAATATTTGGTAGAAAAGAAAAAAATCTAGAATTGTTCAGCTTAGGTATATAGATGATATACATGTTATGGTTATATTCTTTGCTTGTTAAATAATGTGATTCTTAAGTATTGGATACTAAATTTATTCGGGTGAACCGTTATACGAAACAACACAATTCATGAACTGCAATGGCCTAAGTAACTAGCAAGAGAATATGTGATGATTCATTGAAAACAAATAAAGTGTTGTTTTGCTTCTCGTTGACATCAAAGATTTCCTTCAAGGTTTTTTTATCAGGTATTATGAGAAAAAGGTTGTTCAAATAATTTTCGTATTCCATAAAAGATGGATGATATACAAGTCTAGTTGGAGAAATCACATCCATAAAACTAATGCTAAAAATGTCAAAATATAAATGATTGAAAGATCACTTAGGAAGTGACATCGCCGTTTAAATTATATTAGAAAGAAAACATATAGAAACTCCATGATTGATGGAATTTTGGAGTCTTTTGATTTTTGATCAAATGACGCTTGTGAAACTTTCCTAGATATAATTAAAACTCCGTTCATAGGACAAAAGGGAACGAATGACTAGCTTATTGGAACTTGTACATATTGTTGTATGAAGCCCATTATGTGTAGTCGAGAGCGATGGATTTCAACTTCATATGTTTTCTCCGAAAATTTTGAGTAAATATATGTATATTTACTTAAATGAGGATGAAGTGTGAAACATTTGAAAATGTTCGAAGACTTTCAAGATGAAGTAGAAAATCATTATAATAAGAAAATAAAGAATTTATGATAGTATCATAAAGAAAGATATTTGAGTTATAAGTTTAGCAAAACAACTAAAGATTTGAGGAATCGTTCCATAGATTTATATTTCCCGAAAAACACCATAGTAGTATGGAGCGTTCAAGATATGTAATGAAACCTTGTTTGACATGGTCAGATCAAAGGTGAATTTATAAAACTGCCATTATATTTTAAAGATTAAAGCTTTAGAGACTACCGCTTTTACACTAAAAAGAGCTCCATCATGATCCGCTGAAATAACACCATATAAAGTCATGGTTTAGGGTAAAACCCAAGTTGTCCTTTATTAAACATTGATATGCTATGCATAAGTAAATGTTTACAACCAAAGTCAGATGAGCGTGTCTTTGTAGGTTATTTCGAATAACTGTTGAGTATTCCTCTATAACACGGAAGACAAAAGTGTTTGTTTCTTAGAATGTCAGGTTTATTAAGAATGAATTTTTTGTGAAAAGTTAAGTGGGAGGACAATAGAACTTTGATAAGGTTAAAAGAACCTTAGCTATATATGCTGAGTTGTGCAGCAGTGGAAAGTTTTCAGGATGCAGCAACAATGCTCATGGATCACGTTCCTCAAAGGTTGTGGTCAGAGAGGTCTAAGTTCCTATTAAATCAAGTAGGTCGGGTAAATAATCAAATACCAAGATTTGAGAGTTAAATCATTATTTGATAATGTTGAACCGACTATATGCAAAGAACCGATGATGGGCCCTGACTCTGGGCCCTCTCGGTGGGATGTCATCCAATTGGCTTGCAAGCATGTGACTAGCTCACAATAGATCACATATCATAGGAACGAGTAAAGAGTACTTATCGGTAACGAGGTTGAACTAGGTTGCAGAGATACCGACGATCAAACCTCGGATAAGTAAAGTATCGCGAGACAAAAGGAAATTGATATCGTATGTAAATGGTTCATTCGATCATTAAGTAATTGTAAAAATATGTGGGAGCCATATGAATTCCTAGATTCCTCTATTGGTTATTGATTGGAGAAGAGTCTCGATCATGTCTGCATAATTCATGAACCGTAGGGAGACACACTTAAGGATTCGATGTTTCTTAGTAGATATGGAATATGTGTAAGAGACCAAATGTTGTTTGGAGTCTCGGATTGGATCCGGGATATCACGAGGAGATCCGGAATGGTCCGGAGAATAAGATTTATATAAGGAAAGTCCAATTACAGAGTTCGGGAATGGTTTCGGTGATTTCACCGGAATGTTCTAGAAGGGTCTAGAAGGTCCATCACTCTGGAGTGATAAGGGTACATGGATGTGTCATGACAAATTGTAATGGTTGCATCAGGTCCTAGGTCACTTGGCTGGGCAATGGGAATAGAGAAATCAAAACTACCTATACTTCAAGCCTTTCAGGTAACTCCTAAGTGACATCCTTATAAAAACTTCATCCATCCAAATCCTTCTATTGAATTATATGGACTATTTATCTTCATCGAGGCATCATGTTTCAAAACTTTTTATTCATGACTTCACCTCAAAAACTCATATATGTTAAATAACTTGCATTCCAAAGCAAAGTTCTCTATTCTTCGTATGCTACTCTCCCTAAAGAAGGTCATGTGGTATCTCCAAATACCATTCACTTAGTCGTTCTCCCCGTCTTCAACACATCTTTCTAATTTCAAGGGTTTAAGATAGGAAATAATGGACTATAGGGAGAGAGAGAGAACTATAGATACCCACAAAAATAACATTATATTATTAAGTAAGTTTTATTGTAGCTTTCATGAAAAACAAGGAAATAATGACAAGATGCGAGAAGTTTCTAACTAAGCATGGGGGTCGTTGGTTTCTAATGGGTTTTCTCCCTAAACCTTCAAGGTCTTTGAAAACTTCTACTAAACTAACATAAAATATTATAGAGACTTTAGAAACATTACTCCAGTTCTAATATAATCACAAAAAAATCACTCAATAATCATGAAAACACCAACAATACAAAAAAATCGCAAAAACACAAAAGCTTTGCGTTTCGATTCATTGATAGAAAAATAAGTCGTCTTTACAAGCCTAAGAAAAGGCTCACACACCCATCACTCAAAACAGACTATGACTACACGTAGAAAGACACAGGTTACAATGGACACCTCCAACCTAAACATGGCCTAAAATCCCATCTCACAAGCATCGGGTCACCATAATCCACCAAAGCCCCTGAGGGGGAGGGGGAACACCAATTCTGCAAAGAAGGGAACAATCGGCTCACCCCTGCTTTGGAGAGTCGAAGACGCTATGGACTAAAGGTTTTGCCTCAATCTGCCAACCGCCAATGGCACCCTGAAATGTCGGACCATCCTAAACTGTTGCAAACCAGTCCATCGCCACAAGTGGATACTACTGCTAGCCGACTCCGTTGAGTGCTTCCATGTGTCCAAGAAGCCGCGGCACAGGATCCTCTGCTGACCGCTACCCATGCCATCCAAAGTAACCATGCTCACACGACACCTGTGCACACCGGCTCTTGTAGAGGGTCATGGTGCGTGTCGTCGGCTCGCATTCTATCTCAAAGTCCAATCTCCAAAAATAGCGCGTCCAAGAAGGTAGTGACATCACCATGTCGTCGATGTCCGATCTGGCTCACAAAGCCTGATCTAGGTTTTCACCCGGAGGACTACACCACATGAGATGGTGTATTGGGGATCCTCAACAACGCCACCAAGGAGGGAAACGATGCCTGATGGGCGCTGCCGTTGTCGGCAACAACAAGGTCGGGCAGGGCCTTAGCCCAGAGTGCCACGACCACAAACGTGCCACATAACCTCGCACAGACAACGCCACAAAGACCTAGTGCCCCGGGAATCACGTTACCCTAGGAACTCGTTTAACCGCCATCTTGCCAACAAATTCCACCACGCGCTACACATCGAGGACCGCATGGGATGCAACCATCCGCCTCCCGTCGGACTTCGACCACACATGTGCTATTGACCAAGTTGGCCATCGCGCATCAAGCACACCCCCGAAGAACCTATGACCTTCGGTTTTTCCGGCCGCCGCAACACCCACGCAGCCGTCTGTTGGAGATATGCCCAGTAGGAAATAATAAAGTGGTTATTATCATATATTTATGTTTATGATAAATGTTTGCATCCCATGCTATAATTGTATTAAACGGAAACATTAATACTTATGTGCTTTGTAAACATGTAAGAGTCCCTAGTAAAGCCTCTTGTTAGACCAGCCTGTTGATTGATTGATGATCATGATTTCCTGATCATGAACATTGGATGTTATTGATAACAAGCTCACATCATTAGGAAAATGATGTGATGGACATACTCCTATAGTTAAGCATAGCATAATATCAAGTCATTTAAATAGTTCACTTGTTATAAGCTTTCAAATACATAGTAACCTAAATCCTTCGACCAAGAGATCATGTTAATCACCATCACCAGATGGATGCTTTGATGATATCAAACACCACTTCGTAACTGGGTGATTATAAAGGTGGCATTGAGTATTCTGAAAGTATGTGTTGAGGCACATAGATCAAGAGTGTGATTTTTCCATCCATATAACGGATAGATATACTCTCGGCCCTCTCGGTGGGATGTCATCCAATTGGCTTGCAAGCATGTGACTGGCTCACAAGGGATCACATATCATAGGAACGATTAAAGAGTACTTATCGGTAATGAGGTTGAACTAGGTATGCAGAGATACCGACGATCAAACCTCAGATAAGTAAAGTATCGCGAGACAAAGGGAAATTGGTATCGTATGTAAATGGTTTATTCGATCATGAAGTAATCGTATAAATATGTGGGAGCCATATGAATTTCTATATCCCCCTATTGGTTATTGATCCGAGAAGAGTCTCGATCATGTCTGCATAATTCACGAACCGTAGGGAGACACACTTAAGGATTCGATGTTGTTTAGTAGATATGAAATATGAGTAAGAGACCGAATGTTGTTCGGAGTCTTGGATTGTATCCGAGATATCACGAAGAGATCCGGAATGGTCCGGAGAATAATATTCATATAAGGAAAGTCCAATTCCGGAGTTCAGGAATGGTTTCGGTGTTTTCACCGGAATGTTCTACAAGGGTCTAGAAGTTCCATCGCTCTGGAGTGGGAAGGGTACATGGATGTGTCATGACAAATTGGAATGGTTGCATCATGTCCTAGGTCACTTGGTTGGGCAATGGGAAGAGAGAAATCAAATTCTAGTTTGAAAGTCAAACGCCAATTTGAAAAAGTCAAATCCCAACATGGTTGCTTAGTGGAGGGAGGGAAGGAATCCTACCTAATGGAGGATTCCTCTCTCTCCTTGCCACCGGCCCAAGTAGAGGAGTTGGGGAAGGACTCCCCTTTCCCAACCGCCTCTCCCACCTATAAAAGGAGCCCCCTACCCCTCACCTCTAAACCCTAGCTTGGCGCCACCACCCCATGTCGCCGTCGCCTAGGGATCTCCCCAAGTCGCCGAATAGGGCTAAGCCCTAGCCCCTAGCTGCCGGATGCCACCACCTCTGCTCGGACCTCTAAACCCTAGACTGTCGAGTCTCTCCATACTCCACCATACCTGCTCTGGCTTAGGCGAAGCCCTGCGGGATCTACCCTCTACTTCTGACACCACGATGTCGTGCTGTCGGAATCATGAAAGAGAGTTATAACCTCCGCTGCCTGCTGGAACAAGGGAGAGGAAGGTCTTCATCGAGTACTGAACGTGTGACCGACTGCGGGAGCGCTGCCGGAACGCGACGCCGGAAGGATCGTCTACGCGATCTTGAGATCGACAAGTGAACGACTACATCACCCACGAGAATCCGATCTCGTTAACCGCTTTGGAATCTTCGAGGGTTAGTACTCTATCGGCTCGTTCCTACAATCTAGTAGATAGATCTTGGTTTCTGTGTGTTCATGCGGTAGAATTTTTTTGTTTTTCATACTACGAACCCCTACACCGTCGATCCAAGGAGGGACGAGGTGGCTAAAACACCCGGCTTAGGGAATATATTGGTCAGGTCCTGCCCGACCCAGATCAGGCCTGAAAGGACCTAGATCTGGGCCTGCAGATCCACGCCGGCTAGGGCCCGCCTGACCTAGATCGGGCCCAAAAGGGCCCATATCTAGGCCTGCAGATCTGCGGCGCCAGGACGCCCTCACCCGCGCCACTCCAGTTGTACAAAAGTGGCATGAGCCGTGGTCGGCGCCACACCCAGGCGCCAAGAGGACCTCACCCGCACCACCAACTTCGGCCAATACCGTCGCTGTTGCCAGCGCCGCAACACCCAGGCGTGTCGCTGCCCAGCACCTCCTAGCGTCGTTGCCGCAACACCCACTTCGGTCTGCACCTGCAGTGGCCAGAACCGCAGGCCCACCTGGGCCACGAGCGTGCCCTGAGCTCTTTGTCGCCGCCATAGGGACGCCTCCATCGCGGGAGAGCAGCGCCTCCATGAACGTCGTCAGGGTCGCGCGCCTCGTCGGACTCCCACAGCTCGTCGCCACCGAACGCCCGCCGGGCCACACACCACCGCCGTAGAAGAGAGCGCCGTGGCTGCGCGAGGAAGAAGGTACGTAGAGATCGATGCTGGATGCGATACAAAAGGTGCGGAGCAATTGCAGGAGGAGCACACGTATAGATTCTACAGACAAGGCCATGACGACAGCATTAAAAATGCATAATACACAATAATGTGCACGGCCGATTAATGAACGCTTATATAGCCATTACAAGCTTTCAGTCGTATCAGCATACTACCGCAACTCTGTCCATTCCACACGATCACACATGATCCAAAAATGAAGTGCTACTACGCGCGTGCACTCACTTGACAACATGAAATGGATCCATCCAACAACCTAGAATCATAGCTAACCCTGCTGCTCCTAATCTCTCAACACTAGCTAGACACGCAGTCCATTACAGGCACGTCGAGATGCTAAATAATACTACCACTGCTACTAGAGCAAGATGTTTTGACTTCAGCAAATTAATCTGGATAGCTAGCCGAGGAAAGGGGCCGGCCTACTTCTGTTGCTGTGGCTGCCTCTTCCTGCCCGGGATGCACCTTCCCCTCACCATCCCCTCCTCCGCCCCCGTCATCCGCTCGTCCGCCGCTTCGCTGCCGATCGCTCCAGCGCCGAGCCTCGAGCTCCTGATCCAAATTAAACCAGACACAGCATTAGTATGTGCAACGCGAAAGGCACTTGGGCTCGACGAAGAGAACGAAGACGGAGCGGGAGGTGGTCCGTGCATGCAGCATGCACAGCGCGCACTGCAGCAGCACGACGCCTCCGCTCCACATGACATGCCTAAACGTGGGTACAGCAAAACCGCCAACGAGAATCCTTGGAAACAGTACACATTCGCTACTACTCCTACGTAGTACTTGGCCGGCAATAATGGTCGCGCCGTATGGTACACGAACCACTGGATCATGCAGTGCGTTTTGGCTTTGTTGGCGAGCGACGACATGCACGCATGCATGCAACTGTGCAAGGTTTTCCTCTCAGTTTTTTCAGGACGGAAGGACATGCATATGTCTGCCTTTTGACCTCTGGGTGTGACTCCTGTACTGTGTCTGGCGATGGTGGTGGCTAAAGACCAAACTTCGTGGGCTAGCATAGCATGCATGTCTACATGACATGACCTAATGGTAATCGGTGTCACGTGTTTCTGGACACGACAAACCCATCGCTGTGACTACAGAAGAAACCATGCTAAACTCACTAGTACGGTACCTTGAACTGAAGATCCAAACGAAGGAGAAGCACAATTTTGGTGGCATTAGAAAAAGTAATAATAATGGAAGAATGGCTGTTGTTTTACCTCTCCAGCTCGTTGTAGGAGTTGGAGCGTTTGAGCGACGAGGCCGGCAGCGGGGTGCCCCTGCCTCCGCGCTCCACGATGCTGCCGCTGAAGTACTCCTTCTCGTCCACCCGCATGTGGCCCAGCCGCCGGCTCAGCTCGCCGCCGTCCTCCTCCTCGTCATCCTCCTCCTCCGCGCCGGCGCGCGACGAGAGCCGGCTCACAAGGCCGCAGCTCCGCCTCGGCTCTGCCCGCCCCCCGCACTTGGCCGCAGAGCCGGCGGTGGCCGACCCGCACGCGATGAGCTGCAGGAGCATCGACCCGGTCCTGTTGTTCGGCTCAGTCTCATCACAGCGGCTCGCCGGCCGAGCAACCGGAGGCTTGTCAGAGGACGTCGAGGACGGAGGCGAGGTCTCCTCGACGGGCAGCTCCACGGGATGGCCGCGGTTGGTGGTGCGGGCCGAGACGGGCTTGTCCCCCTGCCGGGCGAGCCGGGCTGTTGCTGCCCGGCGGTGGTACGGGTACCCCAGCTGGTGCTCGTCGTCCTCGGGGTCCTCGCCGCCGTCGTCCCGGTACCCGTCCACGTACTGCTTGTGGCTGTGCGCGGCGGGCAAGGCCAGCGGCGGCTTCGTCGGAGACCTGTCCGTCACGCGGAGGTGCTGGAACCGGTCTGCTGCAGCTGCTTTCATGAGAAGGAAAAATAAATTAAATCGCTTCGTCAGCTGAACAGTTGGACGCAGACTGCTGCTACATAAATTCAGCTACGGATGCAATAGCATGATAGACTTTCTGGCGCCACGGTACATGCATTAACCTCAGGGAGAGAAAAACGAAAGGCCAAGGAATTCTAGCTTTGAGCCGTTGGGTAATAAAGTCTTCGCGACTTACGATGCGACCGGGTGCAGAAAGGGAACGTGAGAGGTGTAAGAAGCTGATGTACTTCGTCTCACTTGGACCCATTCATTTGAACACGAGTTGACAATGAGAAGAGGGAGAAACAATGAAAAGCAGGTCGTGTTCGATTGACAAGATGTCTTGTTTTTTCCACACAAAAAATTACTAATATTTTCTCCCTACTTTCTAGTTTTACACAGATCATGCAAGCCATGCTCGTTTCTCGGCAGAACACAGCCAAGAGTAATGCTGAGTAGTAATGGTCGTCATTACCGGTAGAAGAACATCCGGGGAAGATCTCGGAGCCCTTGAGGACGTACTCCACGCCGTCCGAAGGGTAAATCACATCGTTCTCCGACAGGTCGTTCCACACGTAACCGTTCTTGTAGTTCCTTCATTTGCAAAACCACCATGTGTAAGTTGCAGGAGCACTGTGCTACTAAAAAATACACCGACGAAGAAGATGGGTGTGAAACGGCCAGGAAAACGGTGTATACCTCTTGCAAGACCATGAGAAGAGAGCGGGCATGCCTTTCCCCCTTAGCAGCGTCAGCTTGTCCATCACATCTTCGCTCCAAGAAGAAGAAGAATCAGTGACCAACTTAGAGCGCTTCTGACTGACGAAGCTAGAACTTACTACGCAATGCAGGAGCGCAAGTACCTTTGAGGCGAAGCGGCTGGTGGGGATGCTGCGCGAGCTCCATGAAGTGCGGGTGCTCGAGCTGGCCGTTCCTGCAGAGGTAGTAGATGATCTGCACCCGCCTCATCGGCCGCGCCGGCGCCGACCTCGCCGACGCGTACGCCGGCCGGCCCCGCTCCGGGCTCGCCTCCACCACCGCCACCCGGCCGCTCACGTGATGCAGCTGCTGCTTCCTCCCTTCCCCCATCGCCATCTCCATTTCTCTCGCAAGGGCGCCGACCGGGAGCTGGCTAGTCTCACACTCTCACTACTCTGGCTCGCTGCAAATGTAACCGCTGCCCGCTACAAGTCAGCAGCTTTATATTACTCCTACTAGTACCGCTGGCCTGGTAGGCGTCGGCTGGCCCCCACAGGTTTTACTAGAGGAGAGGAGAGGGGAGGAGACCGGGAGAGAGGCGAGGATGGGATTTGAGATCGTCATCATGCCACCATGATCGATGCGTGTGGAGTGGGAATGGAACATCCTAGTACCGAGCGCCCATGCTCTATTGCTCTGTCTCCGCTTTTTACGTGTGCACAGCGCGGCACTGCTATGTATGTCACGTCGCGCGCTTTGCGGTGCTAAAAATAGAGCCCAGCAACCACCACCATCCCACCCATCCGTGTATCTCGCCAGCTTTATTTACTTCCTCGTCTGCATGGTTAATTACCTTCGGTTTATTCTCTAAAAAAAACACCTTCCGTTTATTTAATCGTTGAGCCGTGTACAATGAACAAAAGAAATCCAAAATTAACTCGTAGGCAAAATCTAAATAGAACCCCCAACTCGTGATCCCCGAAATTGACACTCTCAAATCCGCGATCCTGGTCTAATTTGAACCATGTGCCGTTTTAGGATGAAAAATGTTGATGTGGCATGGATTATTGTGAGTTGTGGGTCAAGGAATCAATTCACTTAACCGTATCCCGGGTTGGAACCGGTACACGAGGGAGACAAAGAGGATCGGTGAAGGGAAATTAGGGTTCATCCGATCCCGACGGCACATGCAATTTGCTACCAAGGCGGTGGACCGCGACTGCAACACGCCGCAGAATGTTGCGGTTTTCCAGTGTTTCTTCCGTTCCTAGCTTCTGTGGAGCTGCAAGAAGGAGGGGGACAGAGGCGAGGTCAGCGGTGCCACATCGGGAGAACCCGATGGCCTACGAGCCAGAGAAGCTTTGCCACTTCAATCCACGGAAGAAGGCGTCTAGGTGGATTTTATGGAGTGGTAAGAACTCAAGCATCACGTACTACGCCTACATCTATATAATGTTGAGCTTGATTTCTTCTTAATTTCTCATGTTTATTTCTTCTCCCATGTATAGTTCGTCTAATTTTGGACAATTTCACATAAATGGAGCTCGAGCAACTCGATTGGCGATTTGCGAGATACGGTGTGGAGGCTGTGTGTTGAACATGCGCCTCCTCAAAAATAAAGACCCAATCATCTCCATTATTATTGACGTCTAGATCCTTGATAATCAAGCTGATAAACCACTTTCATGTTTCATCTGTTTCCATCTCCACAACTGCCGAGGCCACTGGATACATCTGGTTGCTGGCATCTCTTGCAATTGCACACAACTCTCCCTTCATAACTCCTATGAAGAAACGCCCATCTACTCGTATTACTTTCCTACACCCACTCTTAAACCCTTCCTTCAGTGCACTAAAACACACATAAAAGCTATGAAAAATGTTCCCATCAATATTTGTTGGATCCAAACATAATAGAACAATGCTTCCAGGATTTCTTCTGAGTTACTCCATATGATAATAAGAAAACCTTTTGTATTCATTATTCATGTCGCTCAATAATTTACCTTCTTAGCATGCTTTTTTGAAGTGAAGGCATCAGCAAACATGTCCTAAAGAACCGTTGCTCTCATTCTCCCTATCCTACACATTGGATTTGCCAAAATAAAATGCTAACATATTTAGGCAATTACGTTAACAGTGATAAGTCTATTGTCTCTGTTTTATGCACACTAGTGGTTATGATCAAATGTTATAAATCTTGAAATCTCCTTGATCTTGATGTTTTTACTACATATAACATCTGAGGATACCCTGGCCATCCATACTTGGCCCTAACTCTAACCGACTCAGATCTTAAAAAGTTCGTCTTGGTCACAATGTCATATTTGTTCAGTGCTTTCACTAGCCAATTCTTGCTTCTAAACACCATTGTTAATAGGAAGTGTGGAAATTCGGTGTAGATTGTATCTTGGATACTTGGACTTCCTCTTGAGTGTATTTCCATTAGATCTTCATCATAGGAGATACCTTCACAGAGGAATCATTGCACAGTCCTTCTCATCCTCCTATATTTGTTCCTCCAGGTTGGAAATTAGATCAATTGGAATAGCAAATATTGAATCTCCGGCAATCCAACTCTTTGTATCTCTCATCCTCTTCTTGAACTTTGTAGCGTGCTTTATCATCTCCACAACTTATGGATTTTCTAATTTTGTTGTGTCGAGGAGGAGCGACTAGTTTAGCCGTTATTCTGTTTAGCCACCTCTCTCCACCCCCTCCTCCCGTTGAGAGTCGCCGCCCTCGTGTTGGGCCTCCCCCTACTCCTTTTCACAGGCTCTACCGACCGGAGTTGGAGAAGGGGGAGCACCGGAGTAGATAGGTTTAGGGGTAGGATTGGCGAGATGTCAGTTGCGGGTGATGTGCCCGGTAGTTGGAGCGGATGGACAGATCTTGGCGTTGAGATCTGGCCAGACCTAGGGTTTCTCCTTCAACTCCGTTGGCCAGAGGGGGATGTGGAGTGGAGGAACACCGCCTCCTGGAATAAATCCAACGTTGGTTACCTAGTGAAGACCTGGTCCTGTGGGCAACGATTCTTCTCGGCATGCCTTGGTGGCGAGGGGGAGAACTCTGGCGACGTCGTGGCCTGTTTTCTCCCTGGGCGACCCTATCTTTGGATTTGCTGCAGTTGCATCTTCTATGGCATCCCTCCCTCATCTCGGACAGGAGCTCTGAGGGAGGTTCTCGGTTTCTGCACGCATCAGCGGCAAATCCTAGAAGCTCATCGTTACCGTTATTCGGTGCCTTCTCCTGTCCTGGACGCGGAGGTCGCGTCTGCCATGGAGGTTGCTCTGAGCGGTGACAGTGATGAACTCTCCTGGAGAAGTGAAGCCTTCTTTTTCTGCAGATCCAAATCGGAGGCATACAACCAACTGATTATCCAAGCCGCATCGAGGCTACCAAGTTCGCCGACGAGGCCCGGCGCTCCTTCAACCTCCATCGTGAGGCCAGTCAGAAGCAGAGGCGTGGTGGAAGGAGGACCCGATTGCGTTTCTTGTTTATTTTTTAGGGTGCTCTTTGTAAAGCGTTTGGACCTGTTTTTCTTTTTCTATTTATATTTCTTAGGGTCTGGCATGAAAATTTGTAGCTCCACCGTTGTATTTAAATGCAAGGCTTCCTGCCCCTTTAGGGGCTCTCCTGTTCAAAAAAAACTTATGGATTTTCCCCACTTTCCTTATTGTGCGGCATGTATTCTCAATCTTCATCATAACCGCTAACTAAATCAGCCCCTCTCACTAGGTATTGCTGGTAATCTTCTGTTCTATTAGTTGGCACTTGGTTTTCAGAAACTGGCACTTGCTCTACTGGCCCTTGACTTGGATCGCAAATATGAGAATCTCGTAGGTGAGAAAGTCGCACTTCATCTCTCTCATTGCCAACCTCCCTTTTTATTGCACTAGTTTTCTTAAGTGGACTGCTATTCACTTGAGTGGTTACTCCAGTGTCATCTAAGACCATTATCAAGAATTCGAACTTCATCTTCATCATTTGAACTTTGCTCCACAGTAATGACAATGATAGGTTCATCATCAACACGTAGCTTCCATAATCTTATCCTCGGAGTAACTACGACTGCTTGTGTACTGAATGTCCTCCTCCCCATGGTATTTCAAATATACATCTTCTATTACACGAAAAGAACATAGTCTGACATTTTGACACAACCACTCTCATTGTGCAAACAAGACCAAACCAGATGCAAGCTCTTTTCCATGAACAAGAAACTAGAACTTCATTGATTCCTTTCAAGTGGACATGATCTTTCAAACGCACTTCCACTTCCTGCAAGGACAACTTGTCTCTCTTGATCTCTGACATCTCTTCATCGCATCGACATTGTACAAATCCTGACCAGTGTGAATGAACTGGCCTCCAATGTGGGCTCGGGCATTCAGAATATCTATTGGGCCCATTATTTAACTGAAAAAACAATCGAATGTCACTACATAGGACTAGTACAAACAACATCAACGAAACAATTGACCCCAAATCGCCCCCAAAACCGAGTTGTACCATCACGGAAAACCCCCATTTTTCGCCTAAACCCTAAGCCTACTAGAGCGGAGAGAGGGCAAATTACGACGAATGAAGGAGGAGGATGTCCGAGACATTACATTCGATGTCGCTAATTGTCGTGTTGTCACGATCATTTCCGCTACCACCGATCACATGCCACTCGCCTTTGTCTTCGCTGGAGCAGGGGTAAGAATGCTAGGGGACGCCTCGAATGGAGAAGACGGGCTTGGTTGGCCCCACGGCAACGGTATCGGTATCAGGGAGAACTAGGTGGGCCGTACTAGACCGCCGCAACTTCTTCTAGGCCAAACGTCAGTCCAGCCCGCAATTTTACCTCCGCTTTGAGAAATCCTGGGTTCCACTTGCCACGATGAGCGAATCCTTGTTTGGGAACTATCTCAGGGTTCAAAATTAGACCGGGATTGCACATTTGAGAGTGCCAATTTCGTGAATCATTAGTTGAGGGTTCCATTTAGCTTTTTCCAAATTAAACCTTGTTGACTGAGAGAAGTACTACCTTTCGTTCGGCCGCGCCGGTGCAGGGCGTCATCAGGCAAGCATGCGCCGCTACTGTCGCGCATTAAGTGCCCCCCTGCCACGGCTAGCAGTGGCTAGTAGCTACCTCTGGCCGGCTGCCCGCTGGACGCGCGCGCGCCGGGCCCGGCCGTCCTGGCCTGGGCTCTCTTCTCTTCTGCCGCTGGAGCCAGTGTCGCGGCGCAGGCGCAGCGTGGTGGAGAAAAAGCTTCGAGCCGGGCCCGCGTGTTAGGCCCTGGTTTGGGTTTGGTCGTGGTGGGTCACGCACGCGCTAATCGACCGCCCAAAGTTTGAAATTTGTTTGACATTACGGCTTGATGATGGCGTCCGTGTTGGCTGGCAGTGGCAGGTGATGAGATGGACTGCAGCTCTTGGAAGCTAGCCGGGCAGTGGCTCGCTGGATCCGATTTGGGAAACGGGGAGGCAAAATTGGCCGGTTGTTGTTTCCCACTCACGGATAGACCAGCTTTAGCTTTGGTGGATCCAATGCGGGCACGAGATCGGGAAAAAATTAGACAGGTCGCTCCTGCTCGTGCATAGGAATGATCTCTGGCCTGCAAGTTCGGTGGGCGGAGGGAATATAATCCAAACGCCTGCGTCCATACCTCTGACCGATCTTGGGTTTGCATTATTTGACCTTTTGACGCCTTGGAGTTTTGTTCGCTTCTTATTGTACCGGTTACAATTGCATCAGGTTTACTAGGTCTGGAATCACAAGCTATTTCCGCTCCTACTAGCATAGGAAGTCCATCAAAGACTAATGGCTCAAATATGAATCAAAGGAGAATTTGCCGCCCTGCCTGCATTCGTGCAGACATTCGCCAGTGAGAGTGCCATTATCAGTACAGTGTGTGCTGTCAAGACTGAATAGCGGATGGCTTGCATGCATGCGACCCTGCGAGCAGCCGAGCAGGACAACAAAGTGAAGTACATACTACTAGCCATAATTAAAAAGCTTCATCATAGAGCAAATTGAAGTCTACTCCCAATTTATTCTCATCTCTAGTAGTAGTACTGCTCCAATTTATCTCATGAGTAGTAGGCATTCTGATGCCTTTTTGATCGTCGCAGCACATTCATATCGTTGCCCTACAACGACGCCGACGCTGGTGTAAGTACAGGATTGACATCAATGGGCGTTAGTCATGTTATAAGCCAGGTCCAGGTGTGCTTTTGAATAAGCAAGCATGACCCTACTATAGCTATAGTGCTATCTGATGCGCACGCGCGCTACATGTAACCTATCTTTAGCTACTCGTACACACATTGCTAGTAGTAATAGACATATTCAGCGTGATTAATTTTAGTACTGTAGTATACTACACCCCATGATCAGCAGCTCTGTCGAGACAGGGCAAGCTGGCATGCTCAACATGCCTCCTCGATCTGCACACTTCTGGAGCGAGCGACTTATTAACTGCCTTTTCTTCCTAAGAAAAATATGGTGGCATTCTGACAATGATCCTGCGTTCCTTCCTGCTGTTCACAAAATACAGAGAATGAAGAATGGCATCACATACCCCTTTTCATGTCTGTTTCGAGGACATATAAATTCGATGAAGGCGATCTAGCTAGCATCTTTCCACGGATTACGCCATATTCTGGAAACAAAAGGTCAACAGTGGCACGCTGCAGAGGCAAAAGGCTGATCGACGATGAAGCAACCATGCATGCATATATAGCACCATAGGCAGGGGCTGAAGCGCTTAACATGGACATGGACCAGGTCACGATGAGGTGAAGGAAGTGAATGCTGGGCGCAGTACTCGTGCACCGATGCCCAATGCTGCGAGCTACGTGCACGCCCACAGACTACAGTGCACGGGGGGGAAGAAGAAAAACGGAGTAGGGGAAACAGTGTGCGCGTCCACACTAACTGCGTTTGCCATTCTCTGGCCCTGTTGGTGCTTCGCTTGAGGTGCCCACTTGTGTCCCTGTGAGTTCGCCAGATTAGCTTGCGTAGCATCCTGTTTGCCGTGCCGCTGCTGGTCTAGGGTTGTTCCCACCGATCGTAGTGGGATCAATTATCCCATCCATAGCTGTGTAGATAAACTATGAATTTAACCACGAAGTTGGAGATGCCATTGGTTTTGTCGCTGGTAAAACAGCTGCTTGCTGGAAATTAATTAACCACGAGATGATAATGCATCTGAAGCAACATGGACTGCTATCTGTTCGAGCGTTGGTTTTCTGCCATGGCTTCAACTCGGAAGCGTCACTTGGACTGAATCTTTTGGACTCTGCTGTTAGCAATAATTTTGAATTAGGTTTGTCCTTGGAGTTTTTGGTACATGTCGTACCATGTTTGAGTCCGAGTCTCAGTTTGGATAGGTCAGCTAGGATGTCTAGGTCTGTGGGTCTGGTTCTGTACGTGCTATGTATTGTGAGTTCAAGTCTATGTAGGTCTAGGTTTGAGTTGGTTTTGTATTGCCTGGCCGTGTATATATACACACCAGGATTGCTACTTGTAACACCGCGTGAGAAAAGAAGAAATAAAGAACCTGTGGCCACAAGATTTTTAGAGCGTGTTTGTTTGTCTAGTTTGATGTAGTCGATCTGTGGGCAAATTCTAACAATTGGTATCAGAGCGAGGTAGGGAAGGCGACCCGACTAGCGCCTCGGGGCGGGCGACCGAGCGGAGACGGCGAGCATGCCGTCATCAGTGAGACCGTGGGCAATCGTCGTTTGGAGGAGCGACAAGGAAGAAGAAGGCGGGCGAGGTGTCGTCGGCAAGGTGGTGGATGGGGATGATCGTTGAAGGGAGAGGAGGTGCTGAGGTGCGGTGCCGGGAGTCTCGTCAAGATCGTCAACCAGGGAGTTAGAAGAGTCAAGTAGTCATAGGCGTGCGGTTTGGCACGTTGAGTCGGCGTCGTGTCGGTTAGTCGTCGTTGTGTCCAAGTGCTCGTCTCTGTGAGGATTTGTTGCAGTTGAAGCGTGTCACGTCGTGTTGCTGTCTGGTGCTAGGTGCGACCAAGGGTCTCGACGGGGAGGATGATGCTCAAGCGTATAGTGGAACAATGAGCAATGAAGGGGAGCCTCTTCAATGAGGACCTGTCTCTACATGGGACGATGTGGTGATCATCGTTGGCATGTATTGCGTTAGGGGCGGCTGATGGTGTCGCCTGGCAGCGTGACTGGGAGTCTGAATCATACGTTGAGTTGAGTCAAGATGTCGTGAAGCTGTAAGGAGTCAAGATCAGGGGGAGCGTGAGGACACGGCAATTCAAAATTAGGGAGAGATTGTTAGCAATAATTTTGATTAGGTTTGTCCTTGGAGTTTTTGGTACATGTCGTACCATGTTTGAGTCCGAGTCTGAGTTTGGATAGGTCAGCTAGGTTGTCTAGGCTGTGGGTCTGGTTCTGTACGTGCTATGTACTGTGAGTTCAAGTCTGTGTAGGTTTAGGTTTGAGTTGGTTTTGTTTTGTCTGGCCGTGTATATATACACACCAGGATTGCTGCCTGTAACACCGCGTGAGAAAAGAAAAATAAAAAAAATTCGAGGACACGATTTTTAGAGCGTGTTTGTTTGTCTAGTTTGATATAGTCGATCCGTGTGCTAATTCCAACATCTGCCGCTGGATTACCTATCAGAAGGAAGGAAGAAAGCTAGAAACACATAAACCTGGCAGCCCGTGCAAAAGAAAAAACATAAACCTGACAGCAGAAAATGGGTCGTGTGTCTACTTTAATTTAGTCTGCGCAGGCGCAGCAGTGGTGAGCACAGAAACGTCTTATCTACTGCGGCCATCTCGTGCTGCTGGCCTGCCGCTGCACTTACATATAGACTGTTGCAACGGTGGTGCAGCGGGGAGGCTGGCTGGCTGGCGGGTGCCGCAGGGCCCAGAAGAAGAAACCGAGCCAGAATGCAGCGGTAGTATAGAAGAAGAGGCACGGGAAGCCCAGGCCACCCCCCCGATTTAATACTACTAGAAAAGAACTGCAGTGTATCAATAACTGCATGTCTGCGACTCTGGAGGAGTAGCTCGTGTCAGGCCAGGCAAAAGACAAGGGGAAGCCTTCACTTCTCTCTCTCGCTCTCTCACGGTGACCTTGGCAATGGCAAGGTGTCGCCGTCCACGGCCATGGACGACCCAGCCTAGTAGGTAAGGCTGAGAGCTCTGAGACGGGAGGGCCTACACGCGACTCGTCGATCGATCGATCGATCGATCGGCCATATCTGTCTTTGGATCTCGTGGTTCTGAGCGCCTGTAAATCTATAATAATACTACTGTGCAACGCAGCAAATGTTGGGGCTCACGGGTGGGTGACGGGGTAAGCAGAAGCAGCTGCAAAATGGCTGGCTGGCTTGCCGCTGGATGAACGTGGAACAGCGTCGTCGTCGTCGTCGGGTGGTCAACGGTGCGGCGCGCAACACGTAGCCGAGCGTACTGTGGGGGAAGGGGCATGTAAGCATGTTCGATTCTTCCTCCAGGGCATCCATGACGATGGAGCTGGTCCTTGCACACTAGTACTACCAGCCAGACGATATGTCGCTTGCTGAGCTCTACTTGGCTGGCTGGCATCAGGATTCAGGCATGAGCGCATACGGTTCCAGGCCATCCCCGAGAGAGATGTCCAAGGGAATACAAGAACGGTCCACAAAAACAAAATCAAGCTACGGAACAAACCATTGTCCCTCCGTTTAGAAATATAATATGTTTTAGATTTATAAAGTTAATGTATCTAAACATCTTTTAGTGTATAGGTGTCTATATGTATCTAGACATCTTTTAGTGTATAGGTGTCTATATGTATCTAGACATGCAAGTATCTGAGACATCTATTTTCGGACTGAGGGAGTAGTAAAATTTTCGTTTCACAGGAAGACATCTCCCAGGTTCAATTTCTGAGAATATTTACTGGGATGGAGATATACCAATGTGTTCCCAGCAATACAGAACATCAAGGGAAAAAATAGTTATAGCCGTAATCATCGTACAAAGAGTCAAAGACCAACATGTTTGAAACAAAAAAAGATGCTTCATATAGGACCAAAGTCGGCTTTGTATGTCCAATTATTAGCCAGACAAATTTCGTCAACACCAAGAAATACACGACAAGTGCTTGGGAGTGGACTCCTCATAGTAGTGTCCAGGTCTAAGAGCCTTATTCATTCATGCCTTCAAGGCATGATGATATCCACCACAGGCCTTACCAGACCTCAGGACGCAGTTCACCGGTTGCAGGAGGCATCCATTTCCCAGAGTTATACACGCTTTCACCAACTTTCCATCCAGGGACATTTTTCATGATCCTCGCTTCCTCTTCGAGGTACTTCTTCCATTCTTTCACAAATCTGCAGGGAGTATCAATTCAAAGGACTTAATGTATCATGCAGATGATATAGAGGGTAAAAACCAATTGCCTACAGTACCGGGTTTTACCTTTCATCCTCTTCAGCTTGGAGCATTGGCAGTATAGCACTACGTGCAGCGATTTTCTCTTCCTTCAGTGCACTGCAAATACAGAATTCCACCACCATTAAACTAAAATATATGCATAACATGCATGGCATTCAAGACCTGTGAAGCTAAAGGATAGATATATAGTATAACATGGACGTGACAATATAAAATAAGAACTGCAAAGCTACAAAGCAGGAACAGAACACAAGGACCCTGCTGATTCCAGTATAAAATGAAGTAAAAGCAGCAAAACTTGGTATTGTGCTGACAAAATGATCCACAGGTAAATAAAATCACATATACACAACGAAGATGATGAAGAGAGTTTGCTGGGTCCTCTCTTTTGATGATGAAAATGTACAAAGGGTGGTGTGAAGTCGTCAGAAGTTTGGCAAATTGAAGAAAGTGCTGCTAGATTTTTAGCTTTCTCGTTTTATGTTGATAGCCTGGTTGTGATGCCAGTGCGCTTTTGCTCTGCGGGCACATATCGTTTCTGCTTCATAGTTTCCTTTCCCTGGTTAGGCAGCAGTTTCTGCCTATGCTGATACAACTTATGGCTTTTTTTTACGTTCCTGTTTGAACTTGTAGAAAACATGTTGGTTTCTAGTAATACAAATAAGAGAAAACTCTCTTTTTTTCAAAAACAAAATTATATACATACAGAACGAAGGTACATAGCAGGAAGACATGTTATATAGTACCGCTAGTGTCTGTCAAAGTTAGTCCATCATGAAAATCTGAATGTTTAAATAGACTGGAAGACTTTCATGAAATCACTGTAATGATGGCTAATCTATTTTCTCAATTGTTCGTAGTATGAGAAGTAATTGAACTATTGCCCAGACTTGAGTCACCGTATCATCAACCTAGAGCTACGAGCGCCTAAGTGCAAACTTAACTGTCAATACCAGCACTTGACTCTCCACCCCATGCCACACCCACGACCCATTGGGTAGGTGAGTAAGCAAAAAAAAGGACTTAGGAGGAGGCTTATGGTGAGTTTGGGCCTGGGCAGAAATGCCCTGTGATGTGTTCACACTGTGAGTTTGCATGGTGCAGCTTTACATCTCCATAAAAGGGATCTCAGTGAGAGGGTTCCCTAAGTGGACTGATGGTCAGGTAGGCAGTATTTGATTATGTTCACAGGAGGATTTTGAAAAAAAATGCCAATTGCTGCTCATCAGATCATGAAGATGAAAGGTGAGAGTGAGATCCATCAGACATGTGGTTTACCAGCTGACATGTGAGAGTGAGATCCATCTGACCCACTGCAAAGGCATGTGAAAACTATGACAGAATGGGGCAGATGAGGTAAGGTGACTGTTTTGGGAGTTGAAGGCTTTATTTTAGGCACTTTTGGAATTTTAGGTTAGAATTGGACTCACTCTAGTGGAAGGTTAAATTTTTTTGGGGGGAAAAATGAATGGAACACAGCTACAAAAGAAAAGTTACAGTTACCACTAAAGCCATCTCTGCTGAAATATCAAATTCCTACAGCTTACTTACAACACATGTGACTTCAAATATCTTAAATTTTAGAAAAATTTCGGATTTCAGTCTGTGATTGCACTGGGCAGAGCGTCGGCACCGTGAGACGCATGGTCAGCCAATGGGCAGGGCTGGATGGCAGGTCAACAAGGAGGAGATGGCAGCAGCTTTAGTGTTTAGCTTGGAGACAGAAGTGGATGGTCTCGGAGAGAGGGGGAGGAGGGTGGTTAGGTTAATGATGTATAACGGAAGTGGAAGAGTATTCTGGATTGTTAGATTATATCTAGAGGCCCAGCACGTCAACTACCTTTCAGAGAGAGAGAAACAGGATAACCTTTACTAATGATGGAACCATAATTACAACTACGATGGTGACAAGTGTCCACTAAAGTTAGTGTTACTCGGCACAGTGTGTAAGAATAGTGCTGGTTTCTGACCTGAAGTATGCTACAAGATTGACCATTATTCTACTCATAATATACTTATAATAAATATGCACAGGATGTGCAGCAAGAAGTGCTGCTTTCAGTTATGCACAAAAATTGTGCGCAAACTAATGTGCATTTTCACTAGAGCACATCCATCATATTGTTGACATAGGAACCAACAATCATACTCAGGTTGGTTCCTGAGCTATAGAGTTGGTGATAGATAGGTACGAATTCTCAAAATGATGTTCAGATAATTAGATGTTAGTAGGTTGAGTGGCAAGTTGCAAAAGAATGCAGTTGCATATTAATTGGAATGTAACACATCAACTTGCATATGAACCTAAAAATTACTCTTCTGTGCTTTAAGACAAGAATGGCAATCAATTGAAGGCAACTAGTTTCTTCAGCATACGGAATACATCTAAATGAAGTCATCATTCTGCAGCTGAACGACTCAACACCAAAAACCACCATACATGCACATTGTTTTGGCAAAACTTTAGTCTGTGTTCCATCGAGAAAATATTGAATTGTTAAAATGCCATTGACGATTGTAAACCATCAATATTCCAATGGTTTAGCCAAATTTTACAGAAAATGATATTCCAGTACGATTGGCGATTCAAGGACACTCCGGGTTTGAGACCAGAACAAAAATCATTTGGAGACCACTTAGTTCTTTTTGGCGTATGGAATGTCTCTCCTGCTAATGCAAGTGCTTGCTAGCTGCTACTACTGCCATTACTATATCGGTGTATCTCGTTCACATAGGATATCAAATTATCAAACTAAATACTTTTTTGAGATCAACCCAACTGCATCTATTATCTGAACTGAAGCAAGAACGTAACCAATCATAGAGACTACAGTAGGCACGGCACAAAGGCATGGATGATAGATATGTGACCAATGGCCATTTGGATGGAATCGGTGATTGGTGGGATTTATACGTACAAATCTATGGGCAGGGCACTAACTTACCGGCGGACCTTGTTCCCCTTTCCGACCTGGTACATGCCCCAGGAGAAGGCGCCGAAGGTGGTGAGGAAGATGGCCCAGGCGCTGGGCCCCGTGGTGGGGATGCGGCGCGCGTAGCGCACGGGCGCGAACCCGCCCGGCGGCGGCCCGTCCTGCAGCAGCGGCATGTCCTTGACGCTGGCCATCCCGGGCTTGTTCCGCACCAACGCCTCCGTCATCTTGGCTCCGATCCGTGAACCTCACCACCAGCGGCGAATTAAGCACCTGCAGATCTGGAGCTCCGGCGGGAGGCCGAGCGATGGGGATCGCGGCTGTCGCTAGGGTTAGTGTGGGGTAGGAGACGACGATGCGAATTGGGGGGGAGCTTGGTGGGAGGAATCGCCTCGTCCCTGTGACTGTGAGGCTGTGAGAGAGTGGTAGTGAGTAAATTCGTTGCTCTTCAGGGTCTCTTCGGCAAGAATTTGCATGGGCCGTACGTGGGAGGCCGGCCAGATACCTTTATGGGCTCGGGTAGCAGCTCACTGGACCTTTACGGAAACCATTTTTTGAAATACAGTTTACTCTAGACCCAGCCACAAACGAAAATGCTATATGCCGCCCTATACGGCCTGGGGGGCTGGCGCCGCACAGGGGCTTTCCTTATTGGACCAGCCCAGTTTGATTAAGTGTTTTTTCGTTCTATTTTCCTGTTTTCCTTTTCAGTTTTCTTTTTCTTTCATTCTAAGTAATTTTTTTCCTTTTCTAAGTTTAGACTTCAAAGGCAGTTTCTTGATGAACAATTATAAATAAAGGCATGGGTAAAATAATGAGCAGGTATCATGATTCTTACTTATACTTTGCTCTGTAATGCTGGTTGGACTTGGAGATGTGAATGGTTGGGAGACGCCTAGTGGCAGCATCTGCTTCGGCCGTCTCGATCAGATAATTCTGATTGTTGCTTCTTTTTTTCGTGGAAATGCTGACTGTACTTATTTGTAATTAATGAAGAAAACCCAAGGACAAGTCTGTAGTTAGCAAGGAATCAGAAACAAAAGATTGTCCTGTTTTGTGAATACAAATGGCTGGAATCTTCACTGCCTTTAAGCTGAAGCCAGTAGCAGTGCAGCGTTAATTGCGATTAAGAAACTAAGACTGTTGTGAGAACGCACTACCTGTTGCTGTCCACCGACAAACAGATGCAGCGGAGCTATCGATACTCAAGCCTTTCATGTTACCTCTTTCACAAAACTTTTGCTGTTCATATTACTCTTTGCCTTCAGTCAAGAATGCTCAGACTTCTTTCCTGTGTCTTTCATCTACTCATTTGTTGTCAATGAAAACCGAAGGATAAGCGTAAGTTAATTAGCAAGGAATTAGGAACAAAAGAGTGTCCTGATTTGTGAAGATAAAAGGCTAGCTGGAACCTTCTCTGCCTTTAAGCTGAAGCCAGTAGCAGTGTAGTGTCAGTTGTGGTTACAAAGTAAGACAGTGCGAGGATGCACTATCTGTTTTGCAGTCCACCGACAAACAGATAGAGAGGAGCTATCGATACTCAAGCCTTTCAGGTTACCTCTTTCACGCAGCTTTCATAGAGATAGCCTCGTGAAACTGACAGCGTATATTTCAGATAGTCCGCGCAGTTCTTCTGTGTATTGAGCTCTGATCAGAATTCTTTGTAATCGTATATGTTGTTTCTCCTTTCTGACAACCTGATCAGTAACATGCGCTTTGGCAGAGGATCATGCGCAGAGACTTTACTTCCGACCGTCGCAAATCATATATTCCAAGATCGTAGGGGAAAAAAAAGTCAAATATTCCTACAACATGCCACCAAAGATGAGTAAAGCAGAGCCACATGCTGTTACTCCTGATTTTCCTGCCGCGAGAATATTCCGCAAAGCATAAACTTTGGCAACCAAGGATCGGGGCCGAAGTTGTTTCAGCTTTCAGGCCTAGATCCAGATCTAGTCAAGGAAGAAACGTTTACTAACGTTTAGTTTCACGATGATAGTCACGTGGACAACCGGTCCGAGTGCATCTTCGGAAGAAGATATCCTTTGCAACTTGTAACGAGCACATAGAGAGAGTCCAGTTGGCCGCCATTAGGCAGGCATGAGTGGGGAGGGAATGTTGCGAGTGGAGCACTGGGATTTCATATCTTTTCACCTTACATCAGAAGAAATAATCCCAAGCCTGTTTCGAGATCATCAGAAGAATAAAATCCCCACTCGTGGTAGTTTAGTGGGGAGTTGTGCCTTTATGTTCCTCGTGGAGCCTCGCCCGTGCTGCAGAATCAGGTTCAGTAGCTATCTGAAGAAATCCTCCCTCAGAAAAGAAAAGCTATATGAAGAATGCGAAGATGACCAGGGCCCAGAATCAGATGAGCGAGTCGGTGGAGGAGCCAGGGCTGACGATGTAATCTATCCATTGGCTGGGCAACGTCATCGAACAGTGGAAGCAGTTCAGGGATCCTATCCTATCCTCATCTGTATCGTAATAAAGGTCTTGGCCACCGAGGCAATTTTCTATCATATCAGTTCACGGAATTTATCAACTTGATTGATGTAATAACAACGATGGTAACCTTGTATCTACATTATTAATCATCTCATGACATGACTGCAAGTTCCGGAGTTTGCGTCGTACCTAGTTTGCTGTCCTCTTTTTTTGGAGGGGCTGATCAGGCCTGCTTGTTTATCCGAAGCTCATTCTGACGATGCAAACTGCTTGGAAGTCTTAATGCAACTTGCTCTGAATGAATGTTTTTTCCTTTGCTAATCGAGCTGGACATGAAGATCAGATTGGGGCCGAGGCGTACCCCACGTTATTACAGTTAAGAAAATTCAGAATTTATTCCGATCTTCGACCAAGTCTCTCTGAACAGCGACGCACGACCTACCACAAATTCTGCGTTTGTTCGTCCCTCAGATCTGCTCACTCAGTGCCGAACCGAACCATGCATACACAGCCGGCAGATCTGTGGGTCGGTATCAGAAAACGAAAAGGGAACAGAACCCCAATGATTGCAACTTATCCGTCAAGCCGAGGGAGCGCGCGATGAGTCGACGATGATCGCGCACGATCGACATGATGCTTCCCTCTGCTCACTCATTCTCCCGGTGTACTAGTAGTACTATTAATGTAAGGTCGCACTCGCATCCATCTCGGAAAATATATCATTTTTGTAAAAATGGGTGCAAGTGCAGATCGCATCGGCCGGCAGATGGCTTGCCCACGACGACAGGAATTAGTACGAGTGCTATTCGTTAACTAATGGATCAGGTCTGAAAACGGAGTGCTAATTGCCGTCGTGGCCCAGTGATGAAGGGCGGCCCTTATCCTGATCGATCGGAGAACAGATAGGCGGTGGGGACGGACCGGACGATCGGAACCCGGCACCCGTTCTGGCTGGCCGGTGCCGGTTTGGTTTGGTCGCGGGGTGCCCTCGGCGCGACGAGGCGACGCGGTTCTTGATCTGTCAGCTGGGCCCGGCCCGTTCGACAGGATAGGGGCGACGCGTACGTAGGAGTGGTCGCATGTGGTGCCGCGGTGTGTCCCACGTGGCGCCGCTGCCGGTCTCGGCATCCGGAAAATTATCCACAACCGAAACACAGCTCGACGGGCAGCGACGACTTTTAATCAGCGTCTTTTGCGGTATTGCCCATGGCAAGAACGTATATTTCGTATTTGGTGGCTCTCCTCGCGCGTATACGGTCCTTGTCACGACACACGGACAAAAGCAGCTGATAATGGTTTGAGGTGTAAGTGTCAATGGATGGACGGGAGAATACTGTACAGTATCATTTTTGTAGCTGCTGGGCGAGGATACCTTCCGATTGAAAAAGTATTCCGGGGAGAAAACTAAGATGCTAGACCTAGGAATGTTTTATGCCATCATAAACATAAACTCCATTTCATAAACATAAACTCCATTTCATAAGACCTAGGCTGTGCAATTTATTTCTTTTAGAAAAGCTTTGAAACACTTTGGCCTTTTGCATCGATTGATGCAGCCGTAGTTTATTAACTGCAAAGTCTAGTGGAAACACTTTGGCCAAGCCCCGCTAGCGACATCTGAAAGGGTAATTGCCTCTATGTGTGGTTTTGGTAATTAATGACAATCTCTATGAAATAATATTTTTATTGAGTTTTATATGAAGAAATATTCCATATGTCATGCTTGTAGTTCATGTGTTGAATTCAAGTATGGATGCCATGAAGATAAAGATATACCTTGAGTATTGGCATCAAGATCATCGAGTTGAAGAATAATATGATATGATCAAGATCTTGAGAGTGTGATCTTAATAGAAGAATTCAAGATATGGATATGATCAAGATCTTGAGAGTGTGATCTTAATAGAAGAATTCAAGATATGGCTCTAAGTCGATGTCATGATAGCCTCATTAGTTGAGCTATGGTTGACTAAGATTTAGAACATGTAATCAAATAAAGAGTTTTTATGTACCTCAAGATATTGAGATGGAGCACGAGAAGATACATGGTTGACCAATATAAAGAGTGAAGAGTGGTTTCAAGTTGGTCAATAATGTATCACATGGATCTTCTATTATGGTAAGCCTTGTCAATTATGCATCATGAACTAAACCATTATATATGTGTCTTTGCGTTTTTTATACGTGATAGGTATCGTTTCATGAGCATGCTTCAAAAGTGAAGATTTCATATAGGCCATGAGAGGATGACATCAAGTGGTGATCGTCATTAGGGTTGAGAAGGGCAAGTTGATGTGGCTCGGTTACTGTGGAGCCTCTTGGGAAACCCCAAGAGTACGATATGATGAGCATAGCCGCAAGTTCTCCCTCAATTGTGAAACCAAGGTTATCGAACCAGTAGGAGAAAAGAAACACCTCCCAAGGTGTTGCTAGCAACATGGAACCTGCACAACACAACTAAAATACTTTGCCCCAGTTTACAATGAGGTTGTCAAGCTCACCGGTTTGCTGAAATAAAAGGATTGAACGTATAGTGTGAAAGAAAGTAATTGCTTGTAGTAATTGCAGAAAGTAAACAGTAGACGATAGATTGAATATCAGTGGGAAGGAATGGACCGGGGTCCACAGTTCACTAGGGGTGTTTCTCCATAAGATAAATAACATGTTGGGTGAACAAATTACAGTTAGGCAATTGATAAATAGAGAATGCATAATAATGCATGTACATGGCATGATGATCACTATGAGATTCGTTTGGGCATTACAACATATTTTTTTCCCCATACAATCCCCCAAAAAGAGGGATCGGGTTCCATTATCAGCAGATAACGGAACAACAACCACACAGATCCATATCACAAAGAGTACTGATCCACCTAGGGGATCAAAGCGACTTAGACTCCATATTACAGACCATAATAATCATGTTGCATAGACCATAATCCAATTGCATCTATGACTAATGATCCACCTTTGGGATATCATCCAAACAACCCTCGGGTATTAAGTTGCAAGCAACAGATAATTGCATTAAGCAAAGTGTGTAAAGTAAACAATACAATTGCCCTTGGACAAAGAATTGTTGTTTTCTCCCTAGTAGTAACAGCATATCTACAACCTTAGAGGTTTATGTCACTTCCCTAGATTACTAGAGGCATGAAACTACTATCGAGCATAAATACTCCCTCTTAGAATCACAAGCAACTACTTGGCCAAAGTAACTAATAGCAACGGAGAGCATGCAAGATCACAAAAAACATAGACATGATAGAATCAATAATCAATCTTGACATAGTACTCAATATCCATCCCGTGTCACCCCATGTCACCCCATGTCACCCCAAGAAATATTCAAGAGGTACAAGCGTCAAAGCTGGGTATCCCCTTCTTCATCAATAAAAATCTCAGGTCTTTCTAGACACTTCGTTTTTATTGTTTCATGCATAGTTGTGTTGTTCTTGGAGCGTCTTAGTTTTCGTTTTTGTTTTTTATTTGCTTATTTTGCTTGAATAAAGTTGGTTGATCACAACACTCTTCTTTTGGAGAAAGACACGCTCTGTTTTCATTTCCTAGAACACCATAGTTTTCATTCGTATTGTTTTGTGAGTGTTCTCTTTTGCTAGCACTGTGTTTAGCCTTAGTTTTCTTGTGCTTCAGCTTAGAACTTTTTAGTTCTTCTTTGTAGATTTGTGATACAAGCTCACTGATTATTATTGATTATTATCTTTGTGGGTTGTTTCAAATAAGTCGATTGGTGTTGGAAAAGAGTAGAAAGCTTCATGCTTAAGTGGTACAAAAGGGAGCTTGCTTTGACTGTGACTTAGGCTTTATCATGTCATGCTAGATGTTTTTTTGACCTTATGCTTAGTGATTATTGTTGTAGCATGACTTGTTTCAAATAATTAGGATTTCTTAATGTGCCTTGAAAGAATCATGTGTTGTTTTAGCATACAAAAGCATAGTATTGTGGTATTCTTCTTTGATGCTTTGTTTGGGGTGACTTGGCACATGCTCACACCATGTTATGACTATGAACAAGTCACCATAGACTCTATGATCATTTAGTCCTTGACTTGTAGTACCACTTCATCTTTGATTAGTAATGTTTTGTCGCTCTGCATGACTATGGCCATTATTGCTATCTTAGTTGGTCGCTCCCAGTCTTTTGCTAGCCTCCACTTGTATAAGTAAGCTCTACTCATTCATCCAACTCCCAAGAAACCAAGTTATTCCAAAGTGTCCACTATAAATTCCTATTCATGGTTTGATACACCATTCCAAGTATATTCTTGTTTTCATCTACCTCCCAATAAAAAAGTATATTGTTATGTGAAAACTTAGTGATTAAAACTCTCACAAACTTGATGGCACACTTTATTTCTTTCCCCTAATAAACTTGAATCGTTGTGTCATCTATGTTGTATGCTTGCACTTATATGTTGGAATTAGCAGAATCGTGATATCACGGAGAACACTTTCAACATTGCACTTGTACTTTGTACACAGTTGATATCATGCTCTTTTATCTATGGATGTCACCGGTGTGAAATAAAAGGGGAGCTTGTAAGTCCATGGAGTTATGTATTTTGTGTTAGAGAAACGCCTGGGCCACTAGCCTAAGCCATGCCTAATCATGGTGGAAACTTGCATCATCACCATAATGAGCAATCTGTGAAGCATCCTCAATAAAAACCTATGAAGATAGAAAATAAAAAGATCGTTGAGATGCTCATTGTCTGCTTGCCTTCTCATTTTGGTTATGGGATAGCTCATGTACCATGTGCAAGGGGTACCCCGTTGGCGGTTCTCTATGATACACATGTACTTATCATGACAAGAACTGACACGTGACCAAAGTTGAGTAGCATGAGGTGCGGCCCACGTATTCAAGGGACATGAGATTGCCAACTTATACTTTGTCAAGCATATACTCTATATTTTGTTCATTTTAACCTTAATCACTTCAAGATGCTTATGATAGGGGCAATGACGGCTGAAAGTTAACAAGTACCATAATTTTTGGAAGCTCTTTTTAAAACTTGAAATCCCTCCTTCCCTTTGTGAAGGGCCTTTCTTCCACCATTATATTGAGTCTCCACCTTCTACCCTTAGGCACCATTAAGAGAGCATAGTTGCCATTCTGTGTGCAGTGTCCCAAAACTTATTGATTGATTCATAATGTTGATATTGCTTGTTCTTGAACTATTTGTATCTAGTCACTCTTATGAACTTTGAAGGTGTCCTATGCATCTATTTGCTACTCCACGAGGGACAAGCTGAATGCCACTATGCTATGTTTTCTGTATGTGAAACAAACAAACGTTTTTCAATGCATGTTATTCATGATCTTTGTTTGTAACCTTTCATGTTGCATGCATAGTTACTTTGTCTTACTATTAGAACTCCATCTTTCATGCACATGTTTAGAGTTGTTTGATCCTAGCTTTCAATGCTTCCAAATGGTTTGATCTTGATTTTGATGGTGCATGTCACTTCAAAAATTATTCTTTTTATCACTTACCTACTCGAGGACGAGCAAGAGTTAAGCTTGGGGGTGCTTGATACGTCAGAAACGTATCTATAAATTTTGATATTCCATGCTTGTTTAGTATCTACTTTGCTTTGCTTTGTCCATACTTTGGGGTATTTTTATATGTTTTCTGGTACTAACCCATTAACAATATGCCACAGTGCCAGTTGCCTGTTTTTTTTTCTGTTTTTGTTTTCAGAAAGGCAGAAAAACAATATTCTCTGAATTGGACGGGACAAAAGCCAAAGTCATTATTTTCCCGGAGCAACACGAAACCACGAAGCAGAGTTGGAGGAGGACACCAGGGTGGCCGCACCCCCTAGGCGCGGGCCAGCCCTGGTGGCGCCCATAGAGGGTGTGGGTCCCCTGGACCTCCACTGACCTTGCCTCCTACGCCTATAAGAAGCCCCTCGGGAGAAAACCCTAAATCATCCAGAAGAAATCCACGAAAACCTTTGTAGCGTCGCCGCCACTGAAGGGGAGATTCGGGGGACAGAAAGTCTGTTACGGCACCCTGCCGGGACGGGGAAGTGCCCTCGGAGCCATCTCCATCGATCTCCACCACCATCTTCATCACCGTTGCTGATTCCCATGATAAGGAGGGAGTAGTTCTTCCTCGAGGCTAAGGGCTCTACCAGTAGCTATGTGTTCATCTCTCTCTATGCATGATCATATTGTGGTCATGAGCTTTGTAATCAAGTAGATCTACCTTGCTACTCAAGTGCTTCAATAGATCTCTGCTCTCCCCATGTGTGTGAAAGTGACAGCGTGCACGCCATGGTGGCACTTAGGCTAGAGTCTGCATAAATACTCATCGTGCTTTAATAGATCTATGCTTTTCCCCACGTGTGTGAAAGTGATAGCATGCACACCGTGTGTGGCACTTAGGCTAGATTATATATACTCCCTCTGTTCTTGTATACAAGGCCACTCTCAAAAATACAATTTTCATCTATACAAGGCCACAAACACTAATCGAGAAAAATTAACTAGATATCTACATCGTAAAAGGGTGCTCATTAATGCAAACATGGCATGCAACCATATATAAAGAGGCACCACATGCAATTCATTTAATTAGACCGGGACACGAGAGTATTTCCATATAATTAATCTTGCTATTTATTAGTTAGTTATATTTTCTTGGTATCTGGAATATGAGTTTGTGGCCTTGCATATAAGAACAGAGGGAGTATTTATCATGATTTATATTTTGAGTTGGTCTTCTCTATGAAATTATGGTGTTTGTTAGAACCATCTAGCGCTCAATGTGACAGTGTGGGGTTATCTAGATTGGGGAAGGACCTGTCGTGGATTAGAGTGTCCAACCGGAGAGTAGTTAAGAGTAGTATCATGAAGAGTGGATATTTCTATGAGAGAGTGTTCACTAGTGAAAGTATGATCCCTAGGCCTTGTTTTTAAACATTGAAACACCGTTTTGTATATAGATCTGTTACATGTTTGCTTGCTTCCATCCTTTTGCCTTTAGTCTTTACCTCACCGTCAAACTATTTTCTGGCACTCACACACGTTACCCCACGTAAACAACAAGTCAGAAGCTATTTTCTGGCACCGTTATCACCTATATTTTACTATCTCTTCGCCGAACTAGTGCACCTATACACCTGACAAGTGTATTGGGTGTGTTGGGGACACATGAAACTTCTTGTATCTTGATTGCAGGGTTGCTTGAGAGGGATACCTTTGACCACTTCCTCCCTGAGTTCGATAAACCTTGGGTAATTCACTTAAGGGAAACTTGCTGTTGTTCTACAAACCTCTGCACTTGGAGGCCCAACAACTGTCTACAAAAATAGAAGTGCGTAGACATCATTAGCTTCAAGAAAAGTAGACAAAGGATTATTGCTCATAGAGCCATTTAGGTATGTTATAAACTTGGCCTTCTGGACTTTTGGTCCTATGTTGGTTTGGATATAAGTTTATACACTATGATTACTTTACACATAGGCAAAACATTCCTCCTTTTGAAAGACTATCTTGACGTTTCATTAGCATATGTGTGTACTGAAAAATCTTGGCCAAATTACCTTTGTTTAAGTAGTAGCATATGTTGAATTCTTAGTGGCAAGATATTCGTTTAGGGTCTAGGACAAGAAAAGATCAAACTCTTTTGATTAAGTACAACACTATCCATACTTTCACTACTGGTTTTCAGAATGCTACATATGTTTCATTGATGACACTATCAAAGCTGGTCATGTAGGGCATACTTCCGTAGAGATAACAGATAAAAAAAGGCACTTATTTAAGTTGGTAAATGGGTAAAATAGTTTTTCCCGCTTCATAGTTTTGAAGGCCTTATTAGAGACCTACCAGAACAAGTAGAAACCACAGTAAAGGTGTGTTGGGTCGATGATTCCTAAAAATTGTGGGGCTCATATGTTTTCTCTCTTCTCCATGCTTAACCCAGTTACATGATGCGGTGACCCAGCATACCACTGCATGTGTAGCACACTATAGTCATTGACATGACATCCACAGAACACCGTCCTGTAAATATCGTATCCCTCTGAGTGGTACAACAGAAACACTGCGGGTCCATATTACAAACATTCACACATTATTATTATTACAATACCAGAAGTTCAAGACTTCAAAAGGTTTCAACTTACAAACCAAAATATAAAGTGTTTCAGCGGAATTTAAAAGTAGCACTCCAACTAGGAGTTGAGCTCAACAGCTTATTCTATAGAGTTCATGCTTCTCGGCTTCATTGGCTACTACTAACTATGATACTTAGTTGGATTCGTTATTGTCGACACCAGAGCGGATTTCGTAATCCACTCCTTCAACACCTCCTGACAGGTCAGGCTCCTCATATAACACATCTTCTTGACATTCAGCTGCATACATTGGCACGTCTTCGGGATCCTCAGAGTCTAAGCAAGGGATCAAAGGAAAGGATGAGTAACAGTGCTACCCAACAAGTTCATTATATGCAAGGTGGGAAGTTTGATGCTCTAACTACCACCTCGGATTATAAATCCTTGGTACTATGCAATTTTTGTAAATCTTTCTTCAAAGATTGATTTTATTATGAAAATTTATGACAATCAGCCTTCACAAGTTGACCAGAACTTTCATGGAGTTCCTTTCCTGCCGCGTTCATAGCTCCTTCCCGGAACAGGGAGTAACAAGTTACAATTCTTACACTCTGCAGAGGTGCGTTACTTTACCCATGAGAGATCAATTCCTTGTTGCACAACCGGACGTCCTTTCCCGTCCATAATTCCATGATGTGGGGCCCAGTAGTTGGTCCAAGACAATCATTGCCCCCTTCGTGACCTCGCATGCCTCCTTGGTGTACACCATGCCCACATAATGAATTACGACAATGGTTTGTACAATCTGTTAGATGCCAGAACTATCGTGGGACGATGAGGGTTCCCACCCATATGCTGCATATCCTCTATGAATTACCAATTAATATGCACGCTATAAGGATAACAGCCACGACCTGCACATCTAGCTTCATGCGAGAGGAAGAAGATACAACTGACTTCTCTTTCCCATTCCAAATCTCATGGCTAACGCGTAATATACGACGCTAGAATCACTGATGTCAGGGGTTGTTAAATCCCTAATTGATCATCATTGTTGCAAATAGAACCCTAAGTTCTATTGCTCCATTATATCATCACTTAGGATGATATCTATGATTTCTTTATTTGTGAAATTAATATTTTCTTTATTTTAGAGTATATATGATAACACACAATTTTCAAATACTTTGATAAAGACTCTTCAAAGGATATGAGCAAGTGATGAACTTGCCTTGTGATGGCAAGGTAGTGAAGTATGATGCTTGCACTAGACCTTGAGCTTCTATGTCTACAAAAACATCATTATTGCCTGGTAAGGACAATATTTAAAGAAGCAAAAATGCAAAGTAATGTAATGCATCATTTAACTTGATATGCATTTTCCCCATTATTATAAAAATTATTTTAATAATAAAGTATTTATAAATATTACTTTTTAATATTTTATAATATTATTTTTTTCCATTTATTTGACTTTTATTGATTTAATAATTCTTTTAAGAATTATCACTTAAATAGCAAAAAATGTTATTAAATATTTATTTAGTATTTTTCAAAAAACTACAATATTAATATATAAGGAAAGTGATTTTTATTTATTTTTATCATCTTTCAATAATTTCGTAAAAATCCATAAGGAAAATATAAATTACAAAATTCTTAATAAAATTTATATGTCTATGATTTTATATCGTAATTTATTTGGATAGTTTGGATTTTATATCTTAATTTATATTTTTGGACTTTTATTTTATTTTCTAGAATTTAATTAAGTTCAGGGGCAGTTTGGTCTTTTTCTATTTATTAAAACATGCCTTAAAGGTTTTTTGGGCTGGCTTATTCTTATTGGGCCCTTGTGGCCCATGAGGCATAGTCAAAATAGCTACCCCGAAGGGTTCTAGCCCAACTCATCCCACTCACTCGCTGCCTCTCACCCTCGAGCTCACTCCTCTCCTCCTCTATCCTCGACCCCGTGGTCGGTGATGTCACCGCCGACGATTCCCGCCGTCGTGGACCGTTCTGGTCGCCGTCGTGGTGCAAGAGGAGGTTGTCGACTACGCCCTTTCCTCCTGTCCAACTGGATTTGAGCATGGAGCTCTCCTGCGACAGATCGATGCCGTCTCGAACCCTAGGGCTTGGGGTTGGCGTGGATCCTGGCGCCGCCGCTGTTGTCGAGTATGGTGGTGATTCACCTCGCCTCTAGGCGTGTATATGGTCGCTGCCGTGGCGTTGTATGGGTCGCAGCGCCCCCCTGGGGGTGCTTCCCATGCCGCCATGGTCGTCGGCCACCTCTGCTTCCTCTTCTAGTCTCCAGCGAGGACCTTTGGTGAGTTCTTTTCCTCTCCCCCTTGTGCTCTCTGTGCTCGCTCATCCTATGCTAGATGTTGGTAGTGACCTCTCTGGTTACTGTCTTGTCCTGATTAAGATGATTTATTACATTTAGGGTTCATGTCTGATACTTGTAAGATGCTCCTATGATCTAGTTGTGATGTTTAATGGGGATTTGGGATGCTCTGCACCTCATTGTTAGTGATCACCACCCTTTGATTGTGTGATGCTATTGTTGATGTGTGATTAAGGTTGGATTAAATGCTAGGGTTGCATATTATTGCCTCTGGCTGGTACTTTGGTGAATTGATGTGTTTATCTATTGTCAGTATCTTGATATTGGCAATGATCTAGTCAGTGAGAATTTACTGACTTAGTTACTGTTGGCTTGCCAGATGATGCTTGTTCTGAATTTTATTCAGTAGAATCTAATGATTCTTTGATCATGAATAAATAATTAGGATATGATCCCTGTTTCTAATTCTAGGGAGATGGTTTGGTAGATGATTTGTGAAGGTTGGACTATTTGATTGTCTCTGTGATAAGGTCAGTGCTTATGAAACCTTCTTAAGATGGTACATAAGTAGATCTTGTTACTGACTAGGCTTAAAGTCATTTCTGGGACTTGATGGATGTTGATATATAAGTTGGGAAACTTATTGTTTGACCTAGCCAGTGATGTTGGTCTGAGGCTCTAGGAACTAAGCTTCTATGTTGCTGTCATTTTCCAATTTGGTTAAGACATCAACTGCTTACTAGATCTTAGATCCTAGTTGGTTAATATATATATGTTTTTGTTTGTGGCTTATAAAATCTTAGGTGCTACTCCTTCTTGGAGATGTGCCGAGATTTTGTAAGAACAATTGATAGAATATAAAGGTTGCCTTTGTTTTCACCAATTTTGTGAGGCTGGTCTGAGAATTTGGTGTTTTGAAAAGAGTTTGATTTTGATCTTTATGTTTAAAACCTCTAGGATAGCTTCACCCCATTTGTGTGATTATTGAGAGGTTGCCTTATGCATCAGCATATCTACTTTGCTTGGGATAAGATAAACAAATCACATGGTTGTTTATGATGCTCACCACAAAAACTATGCTGGTGATGGCTTGATGTGCTGGTGGTGTTGCTGGTCTGATCCAGTCCTTCTCCCCTTGATGCTGTTCTTGTATTCCCTTGATGCTTGTGCTTGGCCTTGAGGAACTCTGCTCCTCCTAGCTCCTATGAGCTTGGCCTTGCTATTCACCTGATCCTTCTCCTCCTTATGTCACCATCAGGTGATATGTGGCTTGATCTGATGTGAGATGGTGTGGATGGTTTATTTGGATCTGGCTAAGCTAGTTGTTCTTGTGTGTGTGAGAAGTGAAGAGATGCACTAGTGCCTCTTCACGGCTGTGCTGAGCAGTTTTGTGTTGCTGGGTTGTTGCTAAGGTGCTGACATCACACACCATGTAATTTGGTGTGTGTCCTGCCTGTGTGCTTGCTGTGCAACTTGTGGATATGCTCTGAATTTGAGAGTTACTGTTATCTGATTACTTTCACTTGGCTGGTGAAACTTGTCCCTCCTTGCTGTTATTTGACTTCTGGCTTAAAATTATGAAAGATACATTCTTTCATATTGGTGAAACTTGCCCCTTTTATAAGTTTACTCCATGATGAACCTTGACTAGTGCACTTCACTGACAAGTCTGAGAGTAAAACAATGCTAATCCTAACTTTTCTTTTTCTATTTAGTTTCTGTTTATTTTGCAGGTACAGATTGGAAATGAAGATTTTAGTTTAGGTTTATCTGTAGAATAGTCATATGTAATCTTCAATTCTTCTTTATTCTTTTGTAATTTTTGTTCTATTCTTTTGTAAGCTTCATTTTATTATTTTGTAATAAAGATTATACTATTATCAATAAAGAAATATTCTTATTTTTTATTTATTTGCTATGGTGAAGATTGTGGATGATTTTAATAAGTTACATTTTTGTAACTTATTTATTGAATGAAATTATGAAATAGATATTCATATTCTTAATTGATTTATATAAATAGAGTTTGAGTTAAATTGGTTAACTCTTAATTAAATCAAGATTCAAACATTATTCAAAAATCATTTGAATAATAATTCAAACACTCAAGTTTTAAATTCAAATTTCATTTCCCAAAACACATAATTCCTCAAAGATCATATCAAAGTCTATAGCAATCATCCTTTAAGACTAAATCTAATCTCAAAATATGAAAGAAACCTTGATCACTTTAGGTTTTTATTTGGCGAAAAATTTACCCACTTTTTTCACAGATGAATGCATGCAACATTTCAAATTCCTAAATATACCCTTCGTTAGTTCCTAAATGCTGGGATGTTACACATGATTTTCTATCCTCTAACCCAAATGAACTAATAGTTAAGAGATGAACATTATAGCCATCATAGGAAGAAGCAAAACGTTCCAGTTAAGTATGGAGTCGTTCTCCTTTGTTGCTTGCTCGAGATCCTCCAGATCTGGTGCCGCCGCTTTCTCCCAACTTCTCAGTCTTGTTCCTACCTTTGTTCCACAAATTAAACAAATTCTATGTAGAATCAAAAAAGTTACTAAAGAAAAATTGACTGCAAAGCTAAAGCATTAATGTCCTTTGGGCCAACGGAAAGGCTGGTCGGTGAGCTCTGAACAGACGATGACGACCACAACCACATGCTTCGGTTGATCCATGGGCGAATAGAAAGGCTGATCCAGGGCTCTAGCAGAGCGAACTAAGGGAGGAGAATGATGGAGGTTAGTAAATAGACGGTATGATGCAATAGATCCAAATTAAGAAAATATGCTCAGAGAGGCACATAAATGAAAGCACCGCCATCACAAAAGAAAAAAGAAAGCATTGTTCCCCTATCTAATAATACGATGAGTTCTCTCATGTATCTAAAATTACCATTATAATACAATAGCTTATGTTCATCAACATTCATACAACTGAAAGTATCCTAGTATCTTACAAGACTCCAAGTAAAAAATATTAAACAGACAAGTTTTGTAGTATCTACAAACAGTTACAAATAAAGAAGATAACGAGGTATCCTGGAGATGCAAACGTACCAGATCAGAAAACCAATGCAAACGGCGAGTGCTCCTTCTGGCATCCTCCTTGTTGTCATGAGATCCCAGCCGTAGACCGCTTCCTGCCAAAGGAAGCGTTGGTGAGCTCCCGGAATATAACACAGCTACAGCTGCAAGCCCTCCGCGATATCCATGAATCCTAGGATTGCACGAAATTGTTTTATGTGTTCTACTGCAAGGACGAAAACTACCTTGATTGTGTAACTGAATTGATGAAATGATACAAATACTTCAATTTCTCCTGAAGAATCTTCAAGCAATTTGCTCAGCATAAGCTGGACCAGAAAACTATGTGTAAAAACAAATTCGAGAGCAGATCCTCTAAAATCTCCTAGCGACGCGGAGAAGGCAAGCGCCACCTACATGAACCAGAGAACGCGACTGACATCGAGGCCGCCGCCCACGCCGTAGGACGCGCTCCTCTAGGGCTCTACCCTCAACTGTTGTCGCCACTCCGACACTCTTCCTACTCCCTCGCCCTCAACTCCACCCAGATACCATTCGACTCGTCATCCCAGCGGCGGCGGCGACGAAGATTAGTCGCCCTGCAGTGTCGAGCATAAGCAGAGTTGAACTTGGGCGGCAATCGACGGTGGCAGGGGCGGAGGAGGCATCGCAACTGGACCTGCCAAACGTGGTGGATGCGGATTAGATGCGTGGGGAATTGCCTAGGACGTGCACTTTTTTCTTCGGGAGATCAGAGTCTACGTAGTGGGGCGGTTGTTCTTGGTTGGTTTTTACCGGTTCTTTCAGCATGGCGTTTTCCGTTGTGGGCACGTCGATTTTTTCCGTCTGTGCATGACTGGAGGAAATGAGGGGGCCGATTCAGCAAGCGGGGAGATTCGCGGGATGGGAGGCCGGACGACGTACCAACGATCACGTCGTCTTCTCCTTTAATAAGTAGTAAAGAAACATTGACATGCTAAAAGTTATGCCCTTTCCTGAAGTACATATAGACCGAAATTTTGCACACTATATAATGTGCCAATATTAATACCTACTCCAAAGAGACAATGCCTACTATCTATAATTAAATTCCAACATGGCAAATAGTTATGGCCTTGCACTAAGTTCATACACAGCAGACTATTGCACAACCTAGCCAATGCAAATATTTCCATCTTCTGACTTCTATCTCTAACGAAGGTTCTTTACAAAAAAAAAGGAAATACCACACTAGTACCACGAGTTCAACAAAATAACTACTAGAACCATCTATTTGATGATAAACAAGTAAACACTTGCGGTTTCAACATAACTAAATGATTCCTTAATGGTTAGTCAGCTATGAGTTTCTTAAGACTTGTTTTTTTTTTTTTTTGTAAAGGTCTCAAATTTGTATTTTTATCGCGCATTTCAAAGAACATTATCTTTGAATACGTAGTTCTTTTGACCAATCCACCGAAATTAAAAAATGGAAGCAGTAGATTAAGCCCTAGCTGCTGCTCACCTACCGTGCCAGGTGCCAAACATTTTGATGCCACAGGCTATTTCCCAGTAGTCGTGGGAACCCAACCAGCATGACAAAACCATCGAGAGGCAAAGCCGCGGTTTTTTAGCCGGTTGCGCGCACCACCACAGTCCACAGCACGATCGCACGATCGCACCCGACCCGCCAAATACTACAAACTTCCGGGAGGTCTAAAGCGACAACGGCGAGAGCGACGGGGAAAACTAAGCGAGAAAACACGCGGAAAACCCCACCGTACCAAGGAGGAGCCTCCCTCCCTCCCCTCCCCTCCCCTAGAAAACGACGCCGTCCGGCCGCCGAGCACCGCACCCGCTGCCCGCGCCCCCGCTTCCTCCCCGGGAGACACACCACCTTAAAACCTCGGAAGAAAGCTGCCTTCCCTCCCCATTATCCTCTCTCCCCTCCCGAATCCCCCCGCCCGCCTCCCACTGCCACTTCCCGACCGCCGGTCCACAGCCAGCGAGCGAGCGAGCGAGCGAGCGGCTGATCCCCAAATCCGGACTTTTGTCCCCTCTCTTGATTCCAGAGTCCCAGCCCGTCGCCACGTCGCGTGGAGCCATGGCCGAGGTCCCTGCCGCCACCGGCGTCCTCGGCTCCCGCCCCTGCGAGGCCGTCCACGCTCCGCCCCGCGCGGCCCGTGAGTTTGGCCCCACCGCCGGTAAGCCATCCTCTCTGTGCCGGCGCCGCGGATCGATGGTATCCTCTGTTTTGTTCTTCGATTTGATTTTTTACTTTGTTTATTTATGTACCTAGAGGGCGAGAAGGAGCTGCTTGGTGGCTCTGAGGACACCGGCGCCGTCGCGGTGGAGGTTCCGGAGGGACGGGCTGGGAGTCGCGAGGCGTCAGAAGGCCTAGGCGTCCACGAACAGAAGTTGGGTTCTGGGAGTTCGGGTTCCGACCAAGCTGCTGGCGCAATCAGCGATATCTCTTCACTGGTCAAGTCGTCCCCATCAGGCGCCAGTTCGAATCCGGACACCACTTCTTCCCCTGCGGAGGGGTCCATGGCGGATGCGAGTGATTCTCCAGGCCAAGCACGAGAGGCACGCAAAGAGCCAACGGGATTCTCTGACGAGCACGCGCATCGTGACCTCGGGAAAGGTGATTTGGATGGTCGAAATGGCCTTATCCAAGGGGAATTGGAACCGGAGTTGCGTGCTAGTGGCGGCGGCGTCGATGACGACGCCGAGATAACTGGCGTTTCGTGTGACGGAGGGGCAGAGACAACAACAGAGTTTGAGGCGTCGGATGGCTCCACCGCGCGGGTTCAGGAAGGAGTGGACAGGATGGAGACGAGCTTGGATGACTCTGAAGTCTCGGACGGCTCAACCACGCAGGAAGACTCTGATACCGACGTGGAGACGGAGTCCAGCAGCTCTAGTATAGAGGAACAGGACACGGGATATGGAGTCCACGTCCCACCCATGGTATGTCTTCCGTGCAAACTTCTCCGACCTAGCTAGGAGTATCTATTTTGTTGTCCGTCGCTATGCTTATAGCGTCGGTGAATGAATTGATGTTGTGTACTGCAATCTCTGAAACATTAGGCAGTTATTTTGGGGTTGTGACAGCAATGCTTCTTCTTTCGGTTGTGAATCTGCTTTCATTCGGTACCCTGCTCTTGTGTTTATATGTAGTACCAGCTTCTACTTACTTTTCCAACCAGGCTTGCCCCCTTTCCATTAATTGCTTCATATGGTTAGGCAGTACTAAAGAATATTCTGTTCAACTAACTGAAGAAATTATGTGCTATGTGAATTAGTCAGGATGCATCCCTGTTTTTACAAATTATAAGGGTACATGGTGATTTCCTGACAAACTTCTCCAAGCTAGGTAGGAGTATTTTTTGCTGTGCGTGGCTATGCTTTAGCGTCGGTGAATTGATGTTGTGTACTGCAATCTTTGAAACATTCTTTGAAACATTACGCAGTTATAGTAGGCTTAAGGCAGCAATGCTTCTCCTTTTGGTTGTGTATCTGCCTTCTTTTGGTACCCTGCTCTTGTGTTTATATTAGTACCAGCTTCTAGTTACTTTTCCAACCAGGCTTGCCCCCTTTCCATTAATTGCATAGCGAAAATATGCTGTTTTCATATGATCGGGACCAATCTTGTACTAAAGGATACTCTGTTCAACTAACTGAAGAAATTATGTGCTATGTGAATTGTTGGGATGCACCCCTGTTTTTACAAATTAACCGCGCTTGGTGATTCCCTGACTAATTAGCATTCACTTTATAAAAAACCTGCACCTTTCTTTATAAACCAAGCTTGCGCTCTTATACAGTATGAATATATATATTTGCTATAGCACAGATTTCTTCAGGTTAGCGGTGGATATTTATTTCTGCTTTTTCCCTTTGTAGGAGGAAGTTACATGTGAGGTGGACAGAGAAAACAATACTTCAGAGGTGAAGAGCTCTGATAGGTATGGTTCTGCTTTATTATAGCTTTAAGCACCTTACATTTATGCATAAATAGGGTTATTCAAGTAATGTTTGGGTTGTACTGTATTCCCTGTTAAAGTTGGATGTGCATCATTGTTTTCTAATTTTCCTTTGTACTCTGTTTTGGCATGCTTAATTCATATGCAGGATGGCTTCAGTAGCTGTATCAAAACTTGTGTTGGCTTCAGGTGCAGCCATGTTACCTCATCCTTCAAAGGTAATGGTTGTTCATTTCAGTCACATCAACCTAAACTTCCTCTATCCCAAACTCCCAATAACCCAGTTAGATCTCTCTCAGTGATTCTGCTCTCAACGAACTAGACAAAGTCCTGGAATGCTTGCAGTTTAATTTAAAGAACAAAAACGCCCCAGTTACAGAGCTCCTTTTCTTAATGGCTGGGTGCATCAATTGATGCCGAAGCCAGGGTTTTCATCCTTTTTGAAAGAGCTCCTTTCTTACCCAAATTTAAGCTTCAAGTGAGTAGAACATTACTCAATTAACGGATTTCGTCCTAGCTGCAGTTCTTTGTGAAGTTTCTGACAGTTCATATGATTGCTTTTCTCGCTGAGTTCATGTTATTGCTTGTTGTGCTGATATTTAGTTCAGTGCCTTTTTTTTCCAAAGGTTAAAAAGACAATGTACATGTTTTTTTCTCATGTCTGACTTAATTTTTTGCTCCTCACTCCAGCTTATTAGTTGTCATTCTATAGTTCCTAGAAATAAAAATGCCTACAAAATGATCAAAACAACAACTCTAGGCGTCTGTCAAACATATACACAGTTGTAGCTGCATCAACGGGTTCCATTTATGTGTGTATGTGGGATACTACACAGGGAGGAAAGTTTACCCTCTATCTGTGCTTGATCTTTTCCTGCAGTAAATTGCATCGAGTTAACCACAGATTTCTCTAGAATCTCTCTGACAGTGACATCTGTTGAAAATACAGGTGCTGACAGGTGGTGAGGATGCCTATTTTATAGCTCGCGACGGTTGGTTTGGTGTAGCAGATGGAGTTGGTCAGTGGTCATTTGAAGGTAAATTATATTTCTCAGCAGGACTTTTGTTCTGTAATCTTGTGAACGCTTTGAACTCGTGGGTGTACGAATTGTGCTCCTATACCATGTTTCCTTCAGTTGTGTTGACTACTTGAAAGTGCTTAAAATGTGCAGAGCTAATTAATTGGCCATCTTTAGCTTCATCAATTTTCAACAAAATGCGTATTTTATTTGGCCTTGCTCTGTTATTCTCGAGAATATGATCACTTAGAACTGCAACTCTTTCCTTAGGAATCAACGCGGGGTTGTATGCGAGAGAGCTGATGGATAGTTCCAAAAAGATTGTTACGGAGAATCAAGGGGCACCAGGGATGAGAACAGAGGAGGTTCTTGCTATGGCTGCAGAAGAAGCACGGTCCCCTGGTTCTTCAACTGTTCTGGTCGCTCACTTTGATGGGCAGGTATGTTCTTTCTTCAAGATTTGACACCCCTTACTTCCATATTTCTTGGTGGTTAATTGTAAATGTAGTTTTCCTTATCAACTCATTGATGCGTCAGGTCCTTCACGTATCTAATATCGGCGATTCTGGATTACTGGTGATAAGGAATGGACAAGTATATACACAAACGAAGCCGATGACTTATGGTTTCAATTTTCCTTTGCAAATTGAAAATGGCGTTGATCCTTCAAGACTTGTACAGGTGACACAGAACTTCTTGCCAACATTATTCTGTTATATCAGTTTCCTCTTTCGGGCTTCCTCAGATTTTAATATATGGAATTTATCCTCTTTATTCACAGAATTACGCTATTGATGTACAAGAAGACGATGTCATCGTGACAGCGTCAGATGGTCTGTTTGACAACGTCTATGACCAAGAGGTGGCAACCATCGTCACGAAATCTCTAGAAGCCGACCTCAAGCCTACGGTGAGAACCCAATCAACTCTTCTTTCTGGAATGAACATTAGGCTAATGAATGAACCCACCTCCAGAAAATAGTCAGCCAAGAATTACCCTGACATTGTTCGTTGTGCGCAACTTTCTGCAGGAGATTGCTGAGCTACTTGCAGCTAGAGCAAAGGAAGTGGGCAGGTCTGGGTCCGGAAGGAGCCCGTTCTCGGACGCGGCGCTCTACGCTGGGTACCTGGGTTACTCTGGGGGCAAGTTGGATGATGTAACGGTTGTTGTGTCCATTGTTCGGAAATCTGAACTATAGACCATTGATAAGCTGTAATTTTTTCCATCTCGCGGCCATGGCCGCAGCAAATTGCGAGCCATGCTGTTATCTCTGTTCTGAATGAGCGGTTATTGACAAATTGCACCGTCCTTCTCACCGTCGGAGTTTTAACATACCCAATCGTTAAGATGACACAATCGGATGTTCATGAAGGACACTCATTATATTCAAACGTGTATACATAGAATGAAAACTCTCAAACAAGATACATCTCGCTCTCGGACAGGCAGCAAACCAAGCAATCTCAGCTTCGTCAGGGTGTAGCAGAAATGTCCACGCCAAAAAGAAAAAGGGTGTAGCAGAAATGGTCGCGCGGACAGGTTTACAGAATGACAGACGCCCAGCTCACAGGAGCAGAGTCGCAGCAACAGTTGCTGCGGCTAGGAGGACGTTTGCCGAAGCGGGGAAGGCGGATGCAGCGGAAGCTGATGGGGACGGAGCTCGAGCGGTGGAGTCGCTTCCCGTTCCGGCCTGTGATGGTGTCGAGGAAGACGACGGCGATCCCCCGAAGAATGGTGCCCCGGAAGACGGCGCAGGTGCTGGAATAGTGGGTAACATCAGTAAAAAAAAGTTGCAAAGTTTCTACTGAAACACAGGGGGAGGGCATTATGTTCCGTTGCTCAAACCTGGAGACCCGCCAGGAATGGAAACTGCAACAACGCAAGAGGGAGATCGTTAGAAACAGGGGGAGTACTAATTCCATCGGTTTGCTGAACTATCAAACGAACACTGCACAACAGCAATTGTTCAGAAAAACAACTACAGAGGAAGAAAACATCAAGTTGCGGAAGTAATTGGCCACAATTACTATACAGAAATTCTAAGGTAGAAGTACATAGATTACAGAACCCTCAAAGTACACGATCGATCACAGAACGAGCTAGGCAGAAACAAAGAAAACTTACTGTGGCACTTGCTGAAGGGAGGCGTCTTGACCTTGCACGCGGCGGGCAGCTGCAGGGCCTTGGTCATGTTGAGGGCGACGCCGTAATCCTGGCCGCCCTGGAACGCCTGGCAGAGGCAGGCCACCTCCTTCCTCACCACGTCCTTGAGCCCCGAGCAGCACGCCTTCTCCGGGGTCGCCACCGTGCTCCCTTCCTGCACGTAGCTCAGGCAGCCCACCAGGCTGATCAGGGCGTCGCTGCAGTCCACTGCCGGCGCCGGCGCGCCCACGCCGCCGGTCGCGCCGTCGACGTGGGCCAGTGCCGTGGCTAGCGCCGCGAGGAGCAGCAGCGATGGCCATGCCGTGCACTTGATGGACGGCTTTGCTGCCATTCTTGCTACGATTCTGTTTACTCCAGACCTGTGGTAGTAGTAGTAGCGCTGTGGACACTGCTGGTTTCTGAACTTGTGATTTGGTCTGTGGATGGTGGTGTGAGAATGTCGGGAGGTCCACGGAGGGTGTTCTTATGCTGTGATCGAATGTCGCCACACTGCACTAGTGGAAAGTTTGGTTGGTGTTACACTGGCTGGCACTGACAACAGACAGAACTGAAACTCGTTGCGGTGCAGGTGGCGAGCTGGCGATAGAAGCTAGTGAAAGGCCGGCTTCGGTTCGGCGATCTGCACCGATTCTTTATTCCGAAGCTGCGATGTGTCTGAAATGATGAAGTGCGCGGGGCCGTCTGAGCGAATGTCAAGAAGACGATCATTCCGGTTGCAGCTACGAATTTCATTCGGAGAGGCCGGCTTTTGTTGCACAACGCAAATGGGGTAAGATCACCTCCACTAGCATTACCTGGAGATCTTTTTTCACCTGGATTTGGAAAAAAATGTCAAGTAGCGTTCTCAGGAGGCATTTGTAGACCGATTTCCGTCCGGCATTCTCAGACCGAATACAAAGAGTTGGAAACGAACAGTTTTTCGGCTGACTAGCCCACGCCTAGGTCATAAAAAGCCAAAAAAAATGGTCCACCCATCCCATTTCCTCCTCTCTCTCTCCCTACCAACCCCACCTCCTCCTCTCTCTCCCATCCACTCAAGGAACGGAATCGGCGAGCTCGGCCACCGGCCAGGCTGCCCAGCACGCTGTCGCCCACCAGCGGCTCACCCCTGCTTCGCCTCCGGCCACGCGCCGCTCTGCTCGCCAGCACCGCCACCCGCGTGCCGCTCGCTGGACGCCTTCCACCTAGCTCGATCGCCTGCTGGCCGGCCATGCGCTCGAGCTCGTCACCGCTCGCCATGCTGCCCTCGTTGGTGCTCGCCATGCAAGGATGTCGCGCCACCTAGCTCGCTATGTTGCCCCGCGCCGGCTTAGCAGAGCTCGGACTGGCCGGCGTGTCATTGCCGTCTCGTTGCCAAGTTCTCGAGGTGCCGCCATGGATCTTTCCCGCTGTTACTAGGTTGGAACATGGCTGGAAAATTGCCCATTTCCAGGCCACAAATTTCATCCATCCGGAGATAAATTTGGGCATGGAAACCTTGAACGAGTGGAGATGCTTTTAGGCTTAGGCGGGACCGATCCATACATTTTGAAGACCATAGGGCAACACGACACCAAACACATTTTGTTTAAAGTAGCTTAAAATTTTAGTATTCCGCAAGAAAATTATTAGTGTAATGCAAAAGAAAATTAAACAATCTATACATCCCGTGGTCTTTAAAATCTTTGTGAAAAATTTGAAACTACTATATACCATGATACTTATTCGATTACTATTTTTATACACATGTATATCCATGTGTATCTTTAAAATTAATCACAGAACAACATAATGAGAGTAACAAATCCAAATGCATATGCAAAAAATAAATAGAATAATAGACATATTAGGAACATAATTAATACCACAATGGAATAGTCTCTTAAATATATACGATGTTGAAGGGTTTCGCGGTAGTAAATCAAAATTTTCTACGGATGCGAATAGAGGGAAAGCCAAGATCTAATCTAGGAGATGCAAACAACGAGAGAGATTGGATTAGATCTTCATACCTTTGAAGATTCGCACAGCGGAACGTTCGTCGGAACGTGGGTGATGTAGTCGTACTCGCTTCTCCTCCTCGCGATCCGATCCGATCTAGCACCACAAGTGACGGTGCCTCCATGAGATGCACACGTGCAGCACCTCGACGTCTCCTCCTTCCTCAGACCAGCAAGTATGGTGGAGAGACGGATTGGATCTACAACACGACGGCGTGGTGTATATGGTGGAGAATTTCTGCAGCAGGGCTTCGCCTACAAGCAGTCGGGAGGGAGATCACTATTAGAGAAAAGCCTATCCGAGGCGCACCAAAAAGCCTATCCGAGGCGCATATCACATGTGTCTCTAGCTTCAAGCCTCGGGTATTTCTTATGCGAGGCGCATCTGATATGCGCCTCCTATACTTCACATATGCGAGGCGCATATCAGATACGCCTCGCATATGTTTCAGAATGCGCCTCGGGTATTTATAGTATATGCGCCTCGCATATGTTTCAGAATGCGCCTCGGGTATTTATAGTATATGCGCCTCGGGTATTTATAGTATATGCGCCTCGGGTAATATTTTCGAAATTCAAGTTTTACAGACCACTATAAATAATAATATACAGATATTCAAATATACAATATAGTCCACAGAATTTTTCAGAAACTTGCATTTTGCCAAAGCATAATAGAACCAACATGAATACAATACATTACACATCAATCATGACATACAAGTTCATACATCAAGTGTTTGTGCCACAAGTTCACACCTCCGAGTACAAGTTCACAATCATATTACACCTTCGAGTACAAGTTCACAATCACATGTATGCGAGATGAATAATTTATATGCAACAGGAAATATTGTATATTATAAAAATATGGGGCTCAGAAAAAGGTCACATATTGGGTTGCGAAGATCTTTGCTTCAGTCCTCCACTCCTACAGGGCACGCTCTGGTTTTGCTTGCTCTTTATGTTACTTAGCTACTACTGTATTGTTTCCTCTTCAGGTCGCGTGCGCTCTCTATAACTGGCCAGACAAGCCTCGCGCCGGGTCATACCTGGACAGCAGCCTCCTCTGTCGAAACATCAGGGAACAAACACAAGGAAGTTTAATTGCCGTTACTACAAGTGGTTACTAATTAGCTACAGCGATGTAGTTTTCAGAGAATGGAGGGAGAAATTCAGAGAAGGCTACTCACGACTGGCTCAAACTGGGGCGCTGTCAGGTTGGTCTCCAGATTCCTCAGCACCAACAGGATCTGTACGATGTTAACGTTGAGTCTGTTAGTCGGACAGAGCAGGGGAGGGTTGTGATCATGTTGAAGAAAAGGTGATGGAAAACTGCAGTACGTAATGGAGCACGCTTACCGTCTTGACGGTGATGCCGTCCATGTCCTTGAGCTTCTGCAGGTGGGCCTCGATCTGGCACGGCGTGGTCGGGTCGAATATGTCGTCGATGAACCGGTACACCTGCACGAAGTGCATGTCGTCTGCAAGAAAGGAGCAGAAAACCAGAGACGGGGGAAACAGATGAAGTTTACGGTTAATTTTGAAACATTATCATTCACAGACCAATACAGTTCCAGCGGCGACCGGCTGGCTATCCGTCCGCGCCAAAGGGTTCACCCAGATAGAGGAGGCCGCGAACTCCCTGGCGAAGACTCTGAACAGATTGTAGAAGGTAATTAGCCCTGGAGGCAATGTGCCCAATTTCCACAGCTTGCAATCCTCATTCTGCAAAACAACTTCTCTTAATAAGTGAAAGCAGCAAAAGCTACTGATAAGTGATTGTTGTAGATATACATGGTAGGGCAAATGCAGTTCAACAATATAATAACACTTTTTTTGCTCCATTACTTACCAAATCCTGCCAATAATGGTATATCCCGGTGATGTTTTGCTTCTTCCACTCCTTCAGGTCAAACATGTTCATTCCAAAAGCCCAACCACAAGCACGTGGATCAAAGTTCTCAGAGATCTTAGGATGTGAGAAATTGAGATAAGTGTCGAAGCGATGGAAACTTTCTTTGCAGGTTTCAACTGCACCATTTACCATCCCTTTAAGATCAACATCCCAGAGGGGCGTCAAGTCCTTCTGCACAACAACATCATCATCGAGGAACAGTATCTTGTCAAGCTTGGGATGTATCTCTGGCATGTAAAACCTAAGATGGTTGAGCATAGACAAATATTTTGGGTTCCTGTACTTCAGATTCTCGGTCCCATCAGAGAGCGATGACGGATCGTGTGCTTTAAAGTAATATTCCTTGAGACGAGCTGACTCAAGTTGCCGCATAACTGAACAATAAGATGAATTGAGCCACTTGAAATTGTCGATGTTCTCCACATGGACAGTAGCAGGGCGAGAAGAATGACTGATAAACCACATCTTCATAGCTGCAAAATTAAGCTTGTCAGTGACGATGTGGAACACATGCTTATCTGGTTCCTTGGCATGTGTCACAGTTGATCTGACAACTACTGAGGCTGCAAGGACATTATCAGAGCATATAGCATAGTGATAGAGTGACCGATCCTCGAGCTTTGCTTTATCCTCTTCGTCCTTCAAAGCAGCATCATGAAAATGCTCCTTGATCACACCATCACGATAATAATAGTCAGTTATCAACTGCATATGCAGGCAATGCAAAGGCATGGGGACCATCTTTGCAGCATGCTGAACCAGGAACGTGTTTTGCTTCTTCACTGTGTCAATTTTAAGTTCCGCGGACTGCAGCATAACACGCAATCTTCTCGATACTTCATCAGAATTGTACAGAACATCTCTAGCTGAAGATAACACATGCCCCATTGCTTTTGCTCTATCTAAAGCACTGCAGAAAACAATACATCCTTTCATGCCAATGCAAACAAGGAGGAACTGAAGAAAAGTCTCAAATATTCAGAGGTGTAAAATGCATATTACCTTGAATCCAGTTCGCTGTCCATATGCGCATCCCCAATAGCTGCCTTGCTTTCTTTTATGCACTTCATGAGCGATGCATACAAGTCGGGCTCGTCCTGGGAGCGCGCAATGGTGGCATACACCTTGGCCATTATCATCTGATCTTTCATGAGCTTCAGTGTGGAGTCTGTATTTGTGTGGTGGAACTCCTGCCTCCATATATTGTAACTGACTTTCACTTTATTGTCAAAGTTCCTGGAGCTGTTTGTGGCCGCGAATCGCATCTGGAGTTCAGCCTCCTTGTCCATATCGAGCAACTCCTGAATCCTCTCCTACTTTCGTCTGCGTCGAAATACCTGCAGGAACCGTGATGTTTACAACAGATGGCAGGAATAAATAAGAGGTGACAATTCAGGGACTGAACCAAAAAAACAGTTGCAACATAACGATGAATATCCATCTTCTTCCCGAAGAACAATATATAATACAATTAGTGATCACCTCTCGCTTTAGTTTTATGGGATCAGTTCTTTGGGTCACTGAAACCCCAGCACTTGAAAGATTGGCGCCGTCTGATCCAGTGGCGAGTAGCTGCTCCTCCGCGGTCTCTTTCTGTCATAACATCAGAAGAACCACCAGTTAAGACTAATACGAAACTAAAAGAGCAGGCCAAACTGTCCTCGCAACGAAACATTTTCATTCACAGACCAATACAGTTCCGGCGACCAGCTGGCTATCCGTCAGCGCCAAAGGGTTCACCCAGATAGAGGAGCCAGCGAATTCCCTGGCGGTGACTCTGAACAGCTTGATCCGGCCGTCCTGGTCCGTGTACGCGACAGTCCTGTTGAAATCATCCACGTCCTGCGCAAGCAAACACAACATTCTCTGTAACTGTCTGTCGAACAACACACACTGTTTCAGTTTCAGAGTTCCTGAGGTGTAATCAGATAACCTGCAGATTGCCGCAGCCGGGGCAGCTCCGGGAACCCGCCTCCCGCGCGCTGGAGAGTCAGGGAAGAATCGGGGTTAGGGTGTTTAGTTGGTAGCAGGAATCGGAACGAAGAGGCGTTCGTGGCGGCGCTTACGGGCGGCGGCGGTGGTCGGAGAAGAGGCGCCGCGACACCGCCGATCTGAGCGAGGGGACGTGGACGACGACCTGCGGGAGGAACGTTCGGAATCACGGAGGATGCTAGCGTTCCCGCCATTGCGGCTGGCGAGGGCGGGTGGGGAATGATGCGAACGGGAGGGGGGGCACCTACCTGGAAGGAGAGGAAGAAGAGGAGGACGAGGAGGAGGAGCGCTAGGAGGACGGGGCGTCGCCTCCACGCCGCCGCCGCCGCGCCCGCCGACGAGGAGGTGGAGGAGGAGGGGACGGAGGGGGGCGCCATGGAGTGGACGGACGGAGGAGCCGATGAGTGGAGTGGTCGGGGTGGGGATGATGAATCGGGGGCGGATGCAAGGGCAGGGAGATGGTATGGATGATGAAGTGGCTAGAGTCGAGACGATTCGTCCTCCCTTCCCTCCGCGGCATGATCTGGCCCTTCTGTGCACGTGGGCGTGTCGGTGCGAAGGGACGTACTCGAGGCGCACTCGGCTAAACGCGCCTCGCATATTTCAACTATAGAAGGCGCATATGCTGATATGCGCCTCGCATATTCGATCACCTATCTTCGTCCGGGCCCGCGCATATGGCCATATGCGCCTCGCATATTGTCAAATATAGGAGGCGCATATAGCCATATGCGCCTCACATATTCGTGCACCTACCAACACGCGGGCCCACACAGAATATGCGAGACGCATTCTGGTCATATGCGTCTCGCATATTATCAAATATAGGAGGCGCATATAGCCATATGCTCCTCGCATATTCGTGACCTACCAACACGTGGGCCCACACAGAATATGCGAGGCGCATTCTGGTCATATGCGCCTCGCATATTATCAAATATAGGAGGCGCATATAGCCATATGCGCCTCGCATATTCGTGCACCTACCAACACGCAGGCCCACACAAAATATGCGAGGCGCATTCTGTCCATATGCGCCTCGCCAATTTTTATACTAGAGGCGCATATCTTAAAGTGCGCCTCGCCTATTTTTATAGGAGGCGCATATGCTAAATGTGCCTCGCATAAGTATGTCTCCTATAGCCTTTTCTCTAGAGAGGAAGGGCAGCAGGGTGGCTAGGGTTGGAGGGGAAGGTGTGGGGGGTGGGGCGCAGCCCTAGCCCCTCCCCCAAGCCCAAACCGGCGGCCCCAAAGGAGGAGTGGGGAGCAAGGAAACCCCCCTTCTAGAAGGTCTATCTCGAGTTTAAAACCTCTTTGGCCGGCTGGGCCCTATGGGGCCTTGTGCCCCTGGCCCAATGCGGCCAGGGCACTCCCTCATAGGCCCATGCCCCCTCCCGGAAGGTGGGGCCACGTTGGTCCCCTTCCGGAAGGTTCTAGAAGCTTCCGATACAATACCGATTAATCCGGAACAATTCCGAACTCCAAAAACTGCACTGCCTTATATGAATCTTATTCTCCGGACCACTCCGGAACCTCTCGTGATGTCCCGGATCCCATCCGAGACTCCGGACAAAAACTCATAAACCAATTATCCAACCTATCCTAGCGTCGAGACACGTTAAGTGTGTGACCCTGCGAGTTCGAGAATATGCAGACATGATCTTCTATCAATAATCAACAGCGGGGTCTGGGCACCCATATTGACTCCCACACATTCATTGATGATCATATCGGATGAACCACGATGCCAGGATTCAATCAATCCCATATATATATTCCCTTCGTCTCGCGATATTTTACTTGCCCGAGATTTGATCGTCGGTACCGTCATACCTAGTTCAATCTCGTTCACAGCAAGTACTTTACTCGTTCCGTAATCCGATATCACTTTGTGATTAACTCCTTAACCACATGCTTGCAAGCGGTGTTGATATCGATTACCGAGTGGGCCCGAAGTATATCTCTCCAACTTGGGAGGGACAAATCCCATCTCGATACATACAACCCAACAGATACTTTCCGATCACCTGAGAGACACCTTTATGATCACCCTCTCATAGGATGACGTTTGATGACCTCAAAGCTTTCTTCCGATACCAGAGAGTTGTATTATCTCATGGTCTAAGGAATAAAATATTTGACATAAGAAAAGCTTCGCAAAGACGAACACGATGACACGATCTAATTGCTTCGTTTAGTTTGGGTCTGTCCACCATATCATTCTCCCAATGATATGATCTCATTATTAATTGACAACTCATGTCCATGATTAGGAAACCTTAACCATCATTAATCAATGAGCTAGTCCATAGAGGCGTACTAGGGACACAGTGTTGTTCACAAACCACACAAGTATTAAAGTTTCCGCTTAATACAATTCTAGCATGGAATATAAACATTATCATGAACAAGAATTATAATAATAACATCTTTATTATTGCCTCTAGGGCATAATTCCAACAGATGTGACATGTAGAATTGTTGGAGTCGGAGGAGATCCACTCGCTTATGTGATTTAATCTTTAGTCTCCAATAATAAATGCACACAACCTTGTAAAGACACGTGGATGCCGGTGATGGTCTGCATATTTGGACAGGCTAGAGAAATGCGTCATTAAGAAAAATATTCAGAAATGATGGATTTTTTTGAGAAATAAGAGTTGGAGTAGAGTCGTGATAGCCTACAATTTGAGCCATATATATTTTCTAGAACTATTCTACATCGTTGAGTATCAAGAGTAGAAGACTACTATGAATACATAAACAAATCTTTGCCCCCCCACTCAGGCGGATCTCCCAGTTGAATTGGCATCACTTTTAATGGTGGAAACAACAATAGTCGAAAGGGCCTTCTCGATGACAAAGGTCATCAAGACCGAGTTGGTATTTACTTTAGTTTTTGAGTTTGCCCTACCTTAGATTTTTCCATCCTCGGCCACTGGGGCCCGGGGCGAGCCCCCCTCTGCACTGAACTATTGGCCAGCCTTGGCTTGCAGGTCATGTCATGAAAGAAGGTTAGAAGAAGAAAACACCAAACATAGGTAGGAATCCTACTGTAGGATTGCTCACTATTGCTCTGAAGAGAGCAATGCATTGCTAGATTTAAACAGCGTGAGACGTTACCATTAAACGAGCTAAGTAGTGTCGAGAAACAGAATATTGAATAAGCCTAGATTCTGGATGTTTTTATACAATCAAAATCTAGGGATTGGAATCTAGAAAGCTGCCAGAAAGAATGGTGGCTGTTGTGTGATGACAGAAAAAACACAGATATCAAGCACCTAGTTCAGTTGTGGATACTATGCACTCTTCACCTCTTCCTCTGAAACCAGCCATTTTTAGGGAGTGGTGCCTCCACACAGCGAACCCTAAAAAAATGCAACTTTCTACTTAAGGATGGCGATGAAGAGAGTTTGGATGAATATACCAAATCCAAATCCATAAACCTCACTCTAGCCCACCCACAAAGATATCCATGGGCATAGATGTCATCCTAGATCCAAACCCGCTGGATATCCATGGATCCATTGGTTTACACGCTATATACATAATCATAACAACATTCAACATAACTGTGATATTATAGCAAATTTCGACATCATTTTAGAAATTATTATATGGATAATACATAGGATTAAGATAATAAGAGTAATTATCTAGGGTTAGTACTTAGATGGGCCTTTGAGCCTCGGGCTTGGAAGTTGGATCATTAGACCTTTTAGTGAGTAATATGGCACATTAAAAAACAATGTCTCACTGATATATGAGTCCCACATGTTAGCTGGATATCCGTTGGATATCCATGGAGCGGAACCACTACCCATACCCGTCCCATGAAATCCGTGGACGTAATTTGTCCCCCATACCCTTACCCGTCGGGTCGTATATCCATGGATACCCTGATCCGTGAATAAAATTGCCATCCTTATTTCTACTTGATTTAATATAGTAACTTTTTTTATCAATTACTTCCTTAGAACATAAGTTTTGGGCACCTCCGTCCGGATACAAATCCGAGAGTGCGGTAGTGCCATGGGAGCTTCGAGCTCCTGTCTGCAGGGGTGTGTGGAGGCCAAGTGGGGAAAGGGAGGGGGGTTCCGTACAGGGCTAGTCCACTGATTTTGGAGGCCTAGGGTTTAAACATTACTTTAGTAATTGCTATTCTTTTTTGTTCAAAAGAGTAGAAACATACCCTTTTTATTATTTCCTTCGATAAAGCATCTCCCTCTTCTATAGAAATCAAATAAGGAGGATTTATTCTGATATAGTTTTAACTAAAAGAGTTTTCCCTATCTTCCAAAATAGGGCTTGTTTCTTATTTTAAGGGCAAAATGACACAAAAGCCGATTTTTTCAAACCGGAAGAGCTTCCCTAGGATAGGGGAAATGGCCCCCTACTCCAGGAAATTCCATAAAAAAAATTAACGTCTTCCAAACTCCTCTACTTGTTTGCTTAAAAATATTAGTATTACGCAAGAGAAATATTAGTGTAATGCAATAGCAAATTAAACAATCTATACTTTTCATAGATCCACGGTCTTTGGAATCTGTCAAAAATTAGAAACTACTATATGCCATGATACTTATTTCTATCAATTAATATTTGTGTAAATGTGTATATACATATGTATCTCTAGAATTAATCACAAAACAACATAATGAGTGTAACAAATCCATACGCCTATGGAAAAAGTAAATAAAAGAGTAGACATATAAGGCATAAAGTTAATATCAAGATGACATAATCTCTCTAATATGTATGATGTGACATGTAGAATTGTTGAAATCGGAGGAGAGCCGCTTGCGGAATGATATAATTTTGTGATTGCATCTTTAGCCTCCAATAATGAATGCTCACAACCTTGTATAGACATGTAAGTGTTGGCGATCGTATGCACATTTGGAGAGGCTAGAGAAATGCGGCATCTAGAAAAATATTCAGAAATGATGGACTATTTTTATAAAAGAAATAAGACTTGAAGTAGAGTCATGATAGCCTATAATTTAAGCAATATATATTTTATAAAATTATTCTACACTATTGGACCTCAATAGTAGAAGACTGTTATGATAACAACGACAAGTGTTTGATTGGGGGCCCATAACTCATGGGGCCCAGGGCGAGCACCATTTGCCCCGCAATATGGGCTTACCTTGTCTTGGAAGCCATGTCGCGGAAGAAGGTTAGAAGAAAAAACAAAATATATAGGTCGGAATTCTACCTAGGAATGCGCATTTCTAGGTTTAAATAGCTAGAGTCGTTGCTATTAAACAAGCTAAATAGTGTCTAGAAAGTAAATATTGAATACGTATGATATTTGGATATTTTTCTATAACCCAAACGAGGGTTTTGAATATGGAAAAAATTCTAGATCTTACTAACCAGGCCTCTAGAAAGAATGGTGATCGTGTGATGACAGAAAAATGCCTTGTTCCATCCTGAAAATTGTGCATTCTTCACCTCTTGCTCTGAAACCAGCCATCATCAGGGAACGGTTCCTCCACACAGTGAACTCTAAACAAAAAAAATCAAATTTCTACTTGATTAACAAGAGTACCTTTTTTGTTGATTAAGTTTTGGGCACCTCCATGCAGATACAAATCCGAGAGTACAACGACGCCATGGGAGTTCCGAGCTCGACTCTGTAGGGGCTTGTGGATGCCAAGTGGGGGGGGGGAGGGAGGGGGTTCCGTATAGGGCCGGATATAAATTTTGGAGCCCAGGGAAAACGACACCGAAGCCGTTTTTAAAAGCGAGAGAGCTTCCCTAGGATAGGGGAAGGGGCAATTCCCCCTTCTCCAAGAAATTTCTTAAAAATATTTTTAATGTCTTCCAAACTCCTCCACTTGTTTGCTTAAAAATATGACTAGTATTTTGGAATAGAAATATTAGTGTAATGCAATAGCAAATTAAATAGTTTGTATATTTGATAGATCCATGGTCTTTGAAATCTCTTTGAAAAATTCAAAACTACTATATGCCATGATACTAATTTCTGTCAATTATTATTTCTGTACATGTGTATATACATATGTATCTCTATAATTAATCAAAGAACAACATAATGAAAGTAACAAATTCATAGGCCTTCGCAAAAAATAAATATTTTCAAGCACCTTGTTCCATCGTGGACACTATGCACTCTTCACCTCTTCCTATGAAACTAGCCATCGTTAAGGAGCGGTGCCTCCATGCAGTGAACTCTAAGCAAAAATACAACTTTCTACCTAACTAAAAAGAGTACTCCCTACGATCCATATTAATTGTCCTTGAAATGGATGTATCTAGCACTAAAACATGTCTAGATATATCCATTTTAGTGACAAGTAATATGGATCGGAGGGAGTACCTTTTTTGTCGATTAAGTTTTGGGCTCCTCCATCCAGATACAAATCAGGGAGTGTGATGACTCCATGAGAGTTTCGAGCTCCAGTCTGCAGGGGCTTGTGAAGGCCGAGTGGAGGAAAGGGAGGGGTGATACGTCGTAAACATATCTATAATTTTTTATGTTCCATGCTTGTTTAGTATCAACTTTGCTATGCTTTGTCTACACTTTGAGGTATTTTTATACATTTTCTGGGACTAATTATTAACAAGATGCCGCAGTGATAGTTTCCTGTTTTCTGCTATTTTTGGTTTCAGAAAAGCTAGTAAGAAAATATTCTCGAAATTGAACAGGACAAAAGCCAAAGTCAATATTTTACCGGAACGAACGCGAAGTCCAGAGGAGAGACAGAGGGGCGCCACAGGGTGGCCACCCCATGGCGCGGGCCCACCCTAGGCCGCGCCTGGGCAGGGTGTGGTCCCCCTGGACCCTCTCCTGCCTCGACTCTTTGCCTATAAAGTCCCCCCGATGCAGAAACCCTAAACACCCGATCAGATCTCCACGAAACAGTTCGTAGCCACCGCCACCATCATCCCTAGATCGGGGGATCTGAAGCTCTTCCCGGCACCCTGCCGGAGAGGAGAGATCATCCCGGAGGCCTTCTTCATCACCATGCCATCCTCCGGTATGATGTGTGAGTAGTTCACCCTTGGACTATGGGTCCATACAGTAGCTAGATGGTTGTTTCTCCTCCTTTATGCTATCATGTTTAGATCTTGTGAGCTTCATTCATGATCAAGATCATATATTTGTAATCATACATATTGTGTTTGCGGGGATCCGATTGATATTGAGATACTATGTTAGATTGATTATTGATTCTATCATGTCAGATTAATTATTTATTCTATCATGTCTGTGTTATTTGTGATCTTGCATGCTCTCCGTTGCTAGTAGCTATCTTGGCCAAGTAGATGCTTGTGACTCCAAGAGGGAGTATCTATGCTCGATAGTGGGTTCATGCCTCTAGTAATCTGGGAAAATGACAGAAATCTCTAAGGTTGTAGATGTGATGTTGCTACTAGGGAGAAAACAACAAGCTTTTGTTAATAGAACAATTGTATTGTTTACTTTATACAAATTGCTTAATGCAATTATGCATTGCTTGCAACTTAATACTGGAAGGGGTTCGGATGATAACCTGAAGGTGGATTATTAGTCATAGATGCAGTTGGATTACGGTCTATGTATATTGTTGTAATGCCCAATCAAATCTCGTAGGAATCATGATGTCTAGTATTTGCATTGTTATGCTTGCTTAGTCTTGTCAATTGCCCTGCTGTAATTTGTTCACCCAACATGTTATTTATCTTAAGGAGAACACCTATAGTGAACTGTGGACCCCGGTCCAATCTTTATCATTGATACATTACCTATTGTTACCGTTTACTTTCTACAATCAACTACTATCTTCCACACTATACGTTTAATCCTTTGTTTTCAGCAAACTAGTGAGATTGACAACCTCATTGTCAGTTGGGGGCAAAGTTTTGAGTTTGTGTTGTGCAGGATTCCAAGTTGTTAGCAACACCTTGGAGTTGTTTCCTTGCTCCTACTGGTTTGATAACCTTGGTTTCATAACTAAGGGAAGACTTGCTGCTGTGCTCATCACACCTTGCTTTTGGGGGTCTCCCAACGAAGCTCTGCAATTGACTGAGCCGCGTCAAGATTTTCTGGCGCCGTTGCCGGGGAGTTAAGGACAACTTCACAAGGGGAGTCCTTCACAACCATTCTCTTTACTTTGTTTTTGTTTTGCTTAGTTTCTTTTGCTTTGTTTTGCTTGCTTCTTTTTACCAAAAATACAAAAAAATTAGTGTCGTTTGATTTGCTTTTTCTTATCAAAAACACACAAAAATAGTTCCTACTATAGTTATTGGTCTGTTATTGGCTTGCTCTGTCATGCTTTCTATCAATGGCCGGTTTCTTTGAAACTAGATCTTATTGGCAAAGTGGGTTCACAGAATAACAAAAATATTATTATGAGGAACACCATTTGTCACAAAAAGGGAAACACTTATGGGAACAAATTGATAAATTGAATACCATTGCTAGAAACATGTGCTATGCTTATAATGTTACTTATTGCTTTGATGAATGTTGTTGCTGTAGGAGGTATAAACACCTTCCATTTCAATGTGAGTGTAATGATAATGCTACCATATGTTCTTATGTTAAGGGAAATTATGACTTTTATGATGTGGAACAAATTGAAGTATTTATTGCTTGGAAGGGTGTATTCGAACTTGCTAATTTGCTTGAAAATACTGATGATGCACTTTATAAATATGAGGTTTATTATATACTTAAATTTTGCTTTGATAATTACAAGGAAGAAAATGGCTATATTCTTGAATATTTTAATAGATGCTTTCCACCAACGGAAGATGCTAATGCCTTGCAAGAGCCTATGGAAGAAGAAATTGCTAAAACTGGAAGCTCATTAGATGAAAAAGTGGAGGAGAGTGATGAACAAAAGGAGGAAAAATGGATTAGCTACCAATGCCTACCTTCTAATGAGAGTAACTCTTCACCCCTTACATTATTTGATTGTCCTCCATGCTTACCAAAGGTGGATGATTGTTATGTTCCCATGGGTCCTTTTGAAATATTTACTATGAGTAAAACTTGTGATAATAATTATGCTCCTGTTATCTATAATAATCCTTTATTTATGCCTGACTTCGAAATGCACGGTACTAAAGAGTTTTGCTTAAAAAATGTTTATGATAAAGATCTAGATGATGGTCCTATGTTGGTTGATAATATTAACTATGCTACTATTGAAAATGAGATTGGAGGGTCTTGACTTTATCTTGGAACCCCATACCTCTTGAGAATGATCAGTCATCTTGTTATAAAATTGTTAAAAGTGTGTTTGAAGGTTTTAATCCCACTATTTTTGAGCTTGATAAAAATTATGTGTTTATAGATCATGAAAGGAATGCTTTACGTGATAGTTATATTATTTAGTTTATTCATGAGGCTACTGAAAATTATTATGAGAAATGAAAATATGGTTGTAGAAGTTTTCATGGTACTGAAACACCTCTCTATGTGCTGAAAGTTTTGAAGTTGCTCTTCTTTTATCTTCCTATGCTTGTCACATCGTTCTTTGTGAATTTATTTGCGTACAAGATTCCTATGCATAGGAATTGGGTTAGACTTAAATGTGTTTTGAATTTGCTTTTTGATGCTCTCTTTTACTTCAATTCATATTTCTTATGTGAGCATCTTCTCAAACTATCATGCCGAACTTAAAGGCGTTAAAGAAAATTACTTCTTGGGAGATAACCCAATAGTTTTATTGAGTCTTGGAAGTTATTAATTTTGTAATAATCTCTCCTCATCCTTTTTGTGTGATTTTTGTGCCAAGAATAACCTCTAATAAGAGATAAGTAAGATTTGGGGAAGTTGTTGTCCCAAAACAGATTTTTGTGCTTCACTACAAAAATTCGTGAAAAATCTATGTATGTAGGATTGAGATGTAATTTTCTGAGTAAATGCCCAAGGTTATTATCTAACTTTTGTTAGTTCAACACATTTCTATTTGAGCAATATAAGATCTTTGAAAAAAATCGGTTTTTACATGTTGGTCTATTTTGACAGATTTCTGCCATTATTTGCATTTTCCTCTTATCGGTTTCTTTTTGAGTTCTCCTTGATCACTTGATATTTTTAAAGGAATTGCTACAGTAGCCTGTATTTTAATGAAAGTTTTCCTTGTTTTAAAACAAAACCCAAGGGCCTATTATTTTGAATGCACTAATGTTGCTAATGAAGATTGTGTGAAGTTTTGTATGAAGGAAACTTTTCAAGTGTAGGGGAAGAATGATGTGATGAGATGAAGAATGGACAAAAGCTCAATCTTGGGGATGCCACCCCGTGTCACCCCAATAAATATTCAAGAGGTACAAGCGTCAAAGCTTGGGGATGCCCAAGGCATATTATTCTTCATCAATAAAAATCTCAGGTCTCTTTCTAAACACTTCATTTTTCTTGTTTCATGCACTATTGTGTTGTTCTTAGAGCGTCTTAGTTTTTGTTTTTGGTTTTAGTTTGTTTAGTTTGCTTGAATAAATTATTTGTACCCCCGCTTTCGCTGAGTTGTTTCAAATAAGTTGATTGGTATTGGAAAAGAGTAAAAAGTTTCATGCTTAAGTGGTACAAAAGGAAGCTTGTTTTGAGCGTGGCTTAGACTTTATCATGTCATGCTAGATGTTGTTTTGACCTTATGCTTAGTGATTATTGTTGTAGCATGACTTGTTCCAAACAATTGAGATTTCTTAATGTGCCTTGCAAGAATCATGCGTTGTTTTAGCATACAAAAGCATAATATTGTGGTATTCCCCTTTGATGCTTTGTTTGGGTTGACTTGGAATATGCTCACACCATGTTATAACTATGAACCAGTCACCCTAGCCTCTATGATCATTTAGTTTTTGACTTGTGATACCACTTTATGCTTTAGTTGATAATGTTTTGTCGCTCTGCATGATTATGGCCATTATTGCTCTCTTAGTTGGTCGCTCCTAGTCTTTTGCTAGCCTCCACTTGTATTGAGTAAGCTCTAATCATCCATCCAACTCCCAAGAAACCAAGTTATTCCAAAGAGTCCACTATAAATTCCTATGTATGGTGTGTTACACCATTCCAAGTATATTCTTGTTTTATCTATCTTCCAGATTAAACTTGTTATGTGAAAATTAGTGATTAAAGCTATCACAAACTTGATGACACACTTCATTTTTCTTGTCCCTAATAAACTTGAATCATTGTGCCATCTATGTTGTATATGCTTGCACTTATAAGTTGGGAATTAGCAGAATCGTGCTGTCACGGGGAACGCTTTCAACACCTGTACATATCTACACAGTTGATATCATGATCTTTTCTTTGCGGATATCAGTGGTGTGAAATAAAAGGGGAGCTTGTAAGTCCATGGAGTTATGTATATGTGTTAGAGAAACGCCTGGGCGGCTAGCCTAATCCATGCCTAATCATGGTGGAAATTTGCAGCATAACCATATTGAGCAATCTGTGAAGCATCCTCAATATAAACCTATGCAAATAGCAAATAAAAATATCGATGAGATGCCTTGTCATTTTGATATGGGATATCTCCTGTGTCATGGGGCAAGGGGTACCCTGTTGGCGGTTTTCTATGATACACATATACTAACTATGACAAGAACTTATCGGTGACTAAAGTTGAGTAGCATGAGGAACGACCCTCGTACTTAAGGGACATGAGATTGCCAACTTATGATTTGTCAAGCATATACTCCATATTTATTTCAGTTTATCTTTAATCACTTCAAGATGCTTATGATAGGGGCAATGAGAGCTGAAAGCTAATAAGTACCATAATTTTTGGAAGCTCTTTATGAAACTTGAAATCCCTGCTTCCCTATGAAGGGTCTTTCTTCCTACCTTTTATATCGAGTCTCCACCTTATATCTTTATGCACCAATTAAGAGAGCATAGTTGTCATTCTTATTTTTATGTGCATTGTACCAAAACTTATTGATTGATTCATAATATTGATATTGCTTGTTCTTGAACTACTTGTATCTAGTCACCCTTATGAACTTTTAAGGTGTCCTATGCATTTATGTTTTGCTACTCCATGAGGGACAAGCTGAATACCACTATGCTATGTTTTCTATATGTGAAATAAACAAACGTCTTTCAATGCATTGTTATTCATGATCCTTTGTTATCCTTTCATGCTACAACATAGTTGCTATGTCTTATGGTTAGAGCTACATCTTTAATGCTCATGTTTAGAGTACTTTGATCCCAGCTTTCAATGCTTTGCAAATGGTTTGATCAAGATTGTGATGGTGCATGTCACCTAAAAAATTATTCTTTTTATCACTTACCTACTCGAGGACGAGCAGGAGTTAAGATTGGGGATGCTTGATAATTCATAAATGTATATATAATTTTTGATGTTCCATGCTTGTTTAGTATCAACTTTTCTATGCTTTGTCTACATTTTGAGGTATTTTTATACATTTTCTGGGACTAATTATTAACAAGATGCCGCAGTGCCAGTTGCCTGTTTTCTGCTGTTTTTGGTTTTAAAAAAGCTAGTAAGGAAATATTCTCGGAATTGGACGGGATAAAATCCAAAGTCAATATTTTACTGGAACGAACACGAAGTCCAGAGGAGAGACGGAGGAGCGCCACAGGGTGGCCACACCCCCCTAGAGCGGGACCACCCTAGGCCGCACATGGGCAGGGTGTGGGCCCCCTGGACGCCCTCCCACCTCGCCTCTTTGCCTATAAAGTTCCCCCGATGCAGAAACCCTAAACACCCGACCATATCTCCACAAAATAGTCGTAGCCGCCACCACCATCATCCCTAGATCGGAGGGATCTAAAGCTCTTCCTGGCACCCTGCCGGAGGGGAGAGATCATCCCGGAGGCCTTCTTCATCACCATTCCAGCCTCCGGTATGATGTGTGAGTAGTTCACCCTTGGACTATGGGTCCATACAGTGGCTAGATGGTTGTTTCTCCTCCTTTGTGCTATCATGTTTAGATCTTGTGAGCTCGTTCATGATCAAGATCATCTATTTGTAATCATACATGTTGTGTTTGCGGGGATCCGATGGATATTGAGATATTATGTCAGATTGATTCTATCATATCATATCATATTGATTATTGATTCTATCATGTCTATGTTATTTGTGATCTTGCACGCTCTCTGTTGCTAGTAGCTATCTTGGCCAAGTAGATGCTTGTGACTCCAAGAGGGAGTATTTATGCTCGATAGTGGGTTCATGCCTCTAGTAATCTGGGGAAGTGACAGAAATCTCTAAGGTTGTAGAAGTGTTGTTGCTACTAGGGAGAAAACAACAATCTTTTGTTCATGGAACAATTGTATTGTTTACTTTACACACATTTCTTAATGCAATTATCCGTTGCTTGCAACTTAATACTGGAAGGGGTTCGGATGATAACCTGAAGGTGGATTATTAGCCATAGATGCAGTTGGATTATGGTTTATGTTGTTGCAATGCCCAATCAAATCTCATAGGAATCATGATGTCTAGTATTTGCATTGTTATACTTGCTCAGTCCTGTCAATTGCCCCGCTGTAATTTGTTCATCCAACATGTTATTTATCTTAAAGAGAACACCTCTAGTGAACTGTGGACCCCGGTCCAATATTTACCATTGATACATTACCTACTGTTATCGTTTACTTTCTACAAGCAACTAATATTTTCCACACTATATGTTTAATCCTTTGTTTTCAACAAACGAGTAAGATTTACAACCTCACTGTAAGCTGGAGAAAAGTCTCGAGTTTGTGTTGTGGAGGATTCCAAGTTGTTAGCAACACCTTGGAGTTGTTTCCTTGATCCTACTGGTTCGATAACCTTGGTTTCATAACTGAGGGAGGTCGTGCTGTTGTGCTCATCACACCTTGCTCTTGGAGTCTCCCAACGAAGCTCTACAATTGACTGAGCCCCGTCAAGGGGTTCTGTATAGGTCCAGGTCATAGATTTTGGAGCCCTAGTGCAACACGACACCAGAGCCGTTTTTTTTTAAAAGTGGGAGAGCTTCCCTAGGATAGGGGGGCAATTGCCCCCTACTCGAAGAAATTTCTTAAAAGTATTTTAATGTCTTCCAAACTCCTCCACCATAGGATGGCCTTGGATTCGTGTCCATGTCGCGGAAGAAAGTTAGAAATAGAAAAGATCGTGCAAAGGTAGGAATACTATCTAGGATTTCTTACTGTTGCTCTGAAGAGAGTAGCGCATTGCTAGGTTTAAATAACTAGATCCGTTGCCATTAAATGAGCCGAGTAGTGTCGAGAAACAGAATATTGAATAAGCCCGATTCTGGATATTTTGATATAAACCAAACCGATGGATTGGAATATGAAAAAAGTTCCAGATCATACTGTTTACCAGGCCGCCAGAAAGAACGGTGGTCGTGTGATGACACAAAAATGCAAATATCAAACATGTTGTTCTATCATAGACAATGTGTACTCCTCACCTCTTCCTCTAAAACCAGCCATCGTCGGGGATCGGTGCCTCCACGTCATGAACTCTAAACAAAAAATGCATCTTTCTACTTGATTAACAAGAGTATTTTTTCCGTCGCTTAAATTTTGGGCACCCCCATCCGGATACAAATCTGGGAGTGTGACAGCGCCATTGGAGTTCCGAGCTCTAGTCTTCAGGGGCTTCTGGAGGCCAAGTGGGGGAAAGGGGGCACTTCCGTATAGGACCGGGCCATAGATTTTGTCGGCCCCAGGGAAACACGACACCAACGCTAGGTTTTCTTAAAGTGGAAGAGCTTATAGGGGGCAATTGCCCCCTACTCCAAGAATTTTTTTAGATGTTTTTAATGTCTTCCAAACTCCTCAAATTGTTTTCTTAAAAATATTAGTATTTCAGAAGAGAATTATTAGTGTAATACAATAGCAAATTAAAGTCTATACATTTGATAGATCCATGGTCTTTGGAATCTTTGAAAAATTCGAAACTACTATATGTTATGATACTTATTTCTATAAATTAATATTTGTGTACATGTGTATATATATGTATCTCTAGTACTAATCACAGAACAACGTAATGCAAGTAACAAATCCATATGCATGTGCAAAAAATAAATAAAATAGCAAACATACTATGCATAAACTTAATATCAGGATAGAGTAATCTCTCAAATATATATGATGTTACATGTAGAATTGTTGGAATCAGAGGAGAGACGTTTGCGGAATAGTTATGTGATTTCATATTTAGTCTCCGATAATAAATTCTCACAACCTTGTAAAGACATGTGAGTGCCCATGATGGTCTGCATATTTGGAGAGGATGGAGAAATGCAGCATCAAGAAAAATATTCAGAATTGACGAACTATTTTCCTGAAAAATAAGAGTTGGAGTAGAGTCATGGTATCCTACAATTTGAACCATATAGATTTTTAAGAATTATTTTACATCGTTGGATCTCAAGAGTAGAAGACTACTATGAATACAAAGACAAGTATTTGGTTAGGGGTCCATAACTCATGGGACCTGGGGCAAGCGCCATTCTGCTCGGCACTATGTGCCGCCCTTGGCTTGGAGGCCATGTCGCGGTAGAAGGTTAGAAAAAAAAACGTACATAGGTCAGAATTCTGCGTAGGATTTCTTATTGTTGCTCTGAAGAGAGCATTGCGTTGCTGGGTTTAAATAGCAAGAGTCGTTGCCATTAAACAAGCCGAGTAGTGTCGAGAAATAGAATATTGAATAATCCTGATTCCTAGATATTTTTTAAGGAGATATTCCCTAGAGGGAATAATAATGCGATTTATTATTATATCCCATTAGTTAATAATAGTTTTATATCATAATGTAATTGTATCGAGAAGAAACATTAATACATGTGTGATATAAACAAACCAAGGTCCCTAGTAGCATCTATTCAACTAGTTCATTGGGTAGCTAATGATCAAGGTTTCATGATCATGGTGCTATTAAAGCCAACTAAGAATGAAGTTATATCATCTAAGATGGTGTGATGGAATTTTCCCACCGATGATTGTTGCAACACAATCACATCAATTAGTTCACAGTTGCAATTGTCAGAAACGAAGTGTCTTAATCCTTAGACCATGAGAGCATATTAATCACTATTACCAGAGGATTGCTTTGACTGCATCAACTGTCATGATTGTAACCGGGTGACCATAAAGATGCATGTTGGGTATTTCGAAGGGGCATATTGAGGCCTATGCATCAAGATCAAGATTTGTTCTCCTATGTGTCAGGAAGATACACTGGGCCCACTCGGTGAATTACATCCATACGCTGCGCAACGTATGACTAGGTCATGGGGATAGAATTTCACGTGAACAAGTAAAACAGAACTTGTTAGAAATGAGATTGAACAAGGTATCATGATACTGATGATCAGATCTCGGACAAGTCTAGTATCGGATAACAAAGGGAATTGGATATATCGTTTAAGGTTTGACAAGAAGGTGATTTGTGGAGTGCATGGGGTCAATATGGGCTCCTAGTCCCGCTATTGATCATTGATCAGAGATCATCTCGATCATGTTGGTGACATTCCCGAACCGTAGGAAAACATACTTAAGGGCACTACGACGCTTAGAGATCTTCCTGTAATATGTAATCACAGAAGAGAGAGAGAAATCGTAATCATTCTGGAGAGATCCGAAGTTGTTTGGAGAAAATAAAGAAAGTAAAAGACCGAAAGGAGTTTCGGATAAATGGCAAATTTAGAATATGCATTTACTATATGTTAATTGTGAATTAATATATCCTAGATAAATATTGAAAATAAAATTTATAGGGCAACTTCCTCCCTAGGCCAAACCCTCGAGGGAATTGGCCCAAGAGGAAGCTACCCGCAATGGGAAAGAAAACATCTTATAGCCACCGCTGGGCCGTTTTGACCCGGCCCAGGCAGTCGGGCGGGTGACAGGCGCTAGGTGCTACATAGGCTAGCAGCAGGCGGCCGCTGCCAGAGGCCCACCCGGCCCTGGCCCAAGATGGGCATGTGGGGGCGCAGGCTGGCGCTGGCCACTCTCACGGGCCAGGAGTGGGTGGCCGGCCCACCTGGGCTGTGTGCTGCTGTCGGCCGCGAGCGATGCTACTAGATGTGGCTTCCATTGGGCCACGCGTTGGGCCGTGCGCTCGCCGGCCCACCCGGCTGACGCTGGACGCTCCTGGCTTCTGCGGCTGCTGTGCTGGGTCGCCGTCGGTGGCCCACCCGAGTGTGTCTTTGGCCCAGCCGGCTGAAGCCCTTCTCCCTTTAGGCCTCCTTGGATTCATAGGATTGTGAAAGAATTTTTGTAGGATTATAATACTATGGAAACTTTCTGTTATCGCCATATTTTGACCAAAGGAGGAGTTGGGCCGTGATCAAGATGGGCTTAGAAGATACGTATATACAACATGTTGTTGAATCGGCCTCGCGTGTTGGTTTGGGCTAAATTGCCCGTGTATCTTTATATTGTAGTAGGTTCCGTTTAGAGTTAGGTAAGAGATAGAGTTGTAGAGTTATTCCAAAGACAGAAAGTCTCCGGACTATAAATATGTACCTAAGGTTATCAAGAAAAGGAGGACAATCACGTTCACAACAAACACAATCTCGGCGCATCGCCACCCCTTGTTTCTAGGGTTTTTCTCGGGTAAGTGCCATGCTGCCTAGACCGCATCTTGCGATCTAGGCAGTATCTACTTATGCGTTATCTGGTATTACTCGTACTAAAGCCTTGTTGATGGCGAGTAACACCATTATCATAGATTTGTCTGGGTTAGCATCAGTACTTTTCGCTACGATTGTTTCAGTTATGCTGCCTATACTTATATCGCCGCCTTTGCACCTTTTCCCGGGTGTGAGGGTGGCATCTTGCTTGATCTTTATTTAAGTCGATTTGATCTGTTATAGTTGTGCCTTGTTCTCCAAGGTTTAGTTTAATATCCACATGATCAGACCTTGCAAACGGGTTGAACGATCCAGTAGTATGTAAGATATGGTTTATCAATCCAGGAGGGGGTGTTCCGGGAATTGACGATTACGTTGGTTTTTAGGCCTTCTCTAGGATTAATTTTCTATTATCTTTTGTATCTACCAGGCTCAATTACGTGTAGGATGTTCCAGTCATGTAGTGAAAACGTTAAACTGTTGTAGATCGATTTAGCTTGTATTGATGAAGCAGAAACCCCATGTTATAATGGATCTAATGCAGAACCATGGGATAATCGGCTCTAGGAGCCGATTCACAGGGAAACCTCAGAGCCGGTTACAGCTCGAATTTTACACATGTTTGTTTGCCATGCAGGAAACCAATCGAAGCAATCTTTCACCTTCCTGATCAGGTATAGGTCAGGTGGCACGCCCTCGAACCAAGCCAGGACGCGTGTCGGAGCTTTGCGGGCCGTTGCCCGAGGGACCAGGGCCCACCAGCAGTTCTGGGAGCCTCCCGGCTCTTCGTGTTGCACGTCGCTGCTCGCCGGTGGGTTTTGGTAGGCAACACATTCTGGCACGCCCGGTGGGACCTTTAAACAACGTCTACATCAACATCCGACGCTGCGATGGACGACAGACCGGTCACGTACGATGAGCTGCCTGAGGAGTTAAAGGCGAAGTATGATGACGTCAAAGCTCTCTTCGAAGCCGATCTCATCGGCTCTTTTGAGAGGACTCGTAAGCATGGGATCAGGTGGAAAGGGTTCTCACCCGAGGGTGCTCTCGATGAGGTAGATCTGTCTGTTCCTTCAGAAGACCGCACCAGAGCCCTGCGCCAGGAAGTTAACTACATGGTGGCTCATTCTCTTCACCGCCATTCTGAGAGCTTGGTAAACGCTTTCGAGCGGGTAGCAGTTCGCGTGGTTCAGGAGATCATGAAACATCAGTACTCTCCTTCGGGGCCCACTCTAGGAACTCATGAGGGAGAAAGACCGCTCCAGGCCAGGCCACCGCTGCCATTCACACTTGCAGCTCCAGAGCCACCAGGGGCACCGGCGTACGTCGTCTACAAGCTTGGAGGCGACCCTGGCGATTGCCAATTCCTGTGTGAACCACCTAAAGAAATCCCACATGGATACGTGTGCACCTACGTGCCAGACTCCAACAGTTTGACGCGCACAAACCAGATTGCAACAGCAGGGGTTGTTGGGGTAGGAGCTTCGGGAGCAAGTGTTCCCGGAGCAGGAATCTCTGGGATGGACGCCAATAAACAGGCGTGGCTAGCCAAGTATGCCACTGGAACGAGCCATGAGAATCTAGCCCCTGCAACCCAAAGAACGGAACAAATCCGTACCATCCTGAGAGACCAGTTCGGCTTCGTGCCGAAGAGAAGGACAATCGGCTATTCAAAGCCGTACCCCAACGAGTTTGACCTGATCCCGCTGCCGCCCAAGTATCGGCTCCCCGAGTTTTCGAGATTTAGCGGATCAGAAGGGTCAAGCTCGATCGAGCACGTGAGTCGATACCTAGCACAGTTAGGCATGATATCAGCATCAGATCAGTTACGCGTAAGGTTCTTTGCGCAATCTTTGACAGGACCAGCTTTTGGGTGGTACACCTCGCTGCCACCTGATTCGATCCAGACCTGGAAACAACTGGAAGAGCAGTTCCACATTCAGTACCATTCAGAAGCTACCGAGGCTGGCATTGCAGACCTGGCACAGGTGCGGCAAAAGCGAGGAGAAACGGTAGCTGAGTACATCCAACGCTTTAGGACTGTCAAGAACCGATGTTACTCAGCTCGTTTAACTGAGAAGGAAGTAGTCGAGCTGGCAGCGTTGGGTCTCGCAGCGCCCATCAAAGATATGGCTTTCCAAGTAGAGTATAACTCGTTGGCACACATGGCCCAGAAGCTGACAATGTATGAGCAGCGCCACCCTGAGTTGTACCAGGACAAGTTCAAACGTCCGATAGGCCTGGTCGATACAGAAGAAGAAGACCCAACGCAAGACCAGGAGGTGGCCGTGGCTGAATGGGCTCGGGGCGCAGATCCCGTATCCTGCAAATGGGTGAAACAACAAGGGCCTGCAAAAGGGTTCGACTTCGATGTGACCAAAGCTGAGCAAATATTCGATTTACTGCTGAAAGAAAAGCAGCTGAAGTTACCTGAAGGCCATAAGATCCCTACGGTTCAAGAGATGAACGGAAGACCATACTGCAAGTGGCATCACTCGTTCACCCACACCACCAATGACTGCAAAGAGCTACGCCGCCAGATCCAAGCGGCGATAGAGCAGGGCCGTCTCATCCTGGGAAAATTCGCCATGAAAGTAGACACCAACCCATTCCCCGGCGTCAACATGGTAGAACACAGCCACTCCACGAGGCGCCAGGTGGATTTCTCGTTCGATGTCAACATGGCAGGACCAGGATACCACCATGCGACGCACAAGGAGGGAGGCGGTCGCTATCGCATGGTAAGAGATGAGGCTGGTCCACGCGACCGGCCCAGCTACGACGACAGGCGGTACTTAACTGAGGAACAAGTAAAAAATGTGCGATATCAGAAACCACATTCCACGCATCTCCTTAACAAGTATGTGCGGCAATATGACCAACGTCGCCGGCGCGACGGAGAAGATGAAGGATATGAGCACCTCGCTAGGGGACCGCCAAAAGGTAAGGAAGGCGCAGACAAACATTGGGATTGCCCGTTCTTCAAGTATTGCTGGGACGCGGGAATGAGCCGATTGCCTACGATCGATAACTGCCCGGAATGCGGACAGCAGCAGGAGGACACAGAGCCAGTGTCAGTGTTCAAGCGCCTAGGGCCGCTCCCACCACAGAGCAGACGCAGGGGAGCATCCCGAGCACAAGGTCTCAAGGAGCCAGTGGGTGACGAAGAGAAAGACAGGTATCACCGTCCAAGGTGGTGTCCCGACGGACTCAGGCACACCCAAAAGCGTAGAGTGCAGCGGCTGCGTAATTTGGAGGAAGCCGAAGCACAGTACCTCCACGCTCTAAAGAAAGCACGGCCCGATCTGGCCGTTAAAGTTAGGCAGACCTTGGAAACGGAAGATCACCCGAAAAAGAAAGAGTGGCGCCCCAAACCGGTAAAAGCCGATGCAAAGACATCGGCTGGCACAAACATGGTATTCATACTCCCGTCAGAGTTCTGCGCGCCAAGAACCAACGAGCTACCAGTGGCACAGTTCGACTGCGGCCCACGGCCAGTTATCTTTGAGAAGCCACGTGAGAAGGGTTACAAACACCTGAAAGCACTGTATCTACGAGGGTACATCAATGGGCAACCTGTTAGCAAGATGTTGGTAGACACCGGGGCGGCAGTCAACATAATGCCATACTCCATGCTACGGCGTCTGGGACGCTCCACTGCAGATCTGATCAAAACCAACGTCACTTTGAGCGACTTCAACGGCCAGACTTCAGAAACACGAGGTGTACTGAACGTGGACCTGACCGTGGGCAGAAAAACCGTCCCTACGTCATTCTTCGTCGTGGACAGCAAAAGCACCTACGTCGTCCTACTAGGGAGAGATTGGATTCATGCTAACTGCTGCATCCCATCCACGATGCACCAGTGCCTGATACAGTGGGATGGAGATGAGGTAGAAGTCATTCACGCAGACGATTCTGTCGAGGTCTCCATTGCTGGCATGAACGTCTGGGAAGCAGAAGACCAAGAGCCGATCTCTGGAATCAGTCTAGACGGCTGTGAACGCATCGAGGCTACAAAAAACGGGGTGAGGCTGGTCTTATCCACCGGCCTGACGGAGTAGCAAAGTCCACGACGGTGCGTGGTACGGCCGATCCCTGCGATCGGCCACAAAAAACAAAAAAGCAGCAATCTTACGACGAGCAGATCGTGCAGTTGTAGCAGGGAGATTCCCAGCCATGTTAAAACCGTAAGGTGTAAACCATCCTTGACTAATGCAATAAAAAAGGGGGCCGATTCGGGCAATCGGCCCAAACTATTTTTGTTAACCTCACCTACGGTTTGCCCTGTGCTTAGCATCGATTTGGCAGGTGACGGAAAGCTAGGGTATGGTTTTACATCTGCTGATGAACTAGAAGAGATCGACATTGGTCCTGGGGATAAGCCACGACCAACTTTTATCAGTAAAAGGTTGGATCCGAGTCTGCGGGATCCGATGATAGCCCTGTTAAAACAATATCCAGACTGCTTCGCCTGGGACTACACAGAGATGCCCGGGTTAGACAGGAGCATCATCGAGCATCGACTCCCGCTTAAAAAAGGATTTCGGCCATTCCAGCAGCGGGCACGACAGATGAAGGCCGAAATTCTGGAAGAAGTCAAGAAGGAGGTCGAGAAGATGTTGGCAGCCGATTTAATCAGGCCATGCAGGTATGCTGAATGGATTTCTAGTATCGTACCTGTGGAGAAAAAGGATGGCCGTTGGCGTGTCGCCATAGATTTTCGGGACCTCAATAGAGCTACCCCAAAAGATGAGTATCCAATACCAGTGGCAGAAACGTTAATCAACGCAGCGGCTGGCCATAAGATCTTGAGCTTTATGGATGGAAATGCCGGCTACAACCAAATTTTTATGGCTCCAGAAGACATACACAAGACTGCGTTCAGAGTACCAGGCTCGGTGGGGTTGTTTGAGTACGTTGTCATGACGTTTGGATTAAAAAATGCCGGTGCCACGTACCAAAGAGCCATGAACTACATTTTCCATGATCTGATCGGCAAACTGGTGGAAATTTATATCGATGACGTAGTGGTCAAGTCTGCCTCAGTAGAAGGACACTTGGGCGATCTGCAACGCGTACTGGACCGAACGAGAAAATTCGGATTATGGATGAATCCAAAGAAGTGCGCCTTCGGGGTAACGGCCGGTCAGTTCTTGGGTTTCTTGGTCCACGAACGCGGGATTGAGATCGGTCTAAAGAGTCAAGAGGCCGTGCGAACAATGAAGCCACCTACCACGAAGAAAGAGCTACAGTCTCTTATCGGCAAGATCAACTTCGTCAGAAGGTTCATCTCCAATCTGTCAGGAAGGATAGAGCCGTTCATGGGACTGGTAAAGATTAAATCTGACGAGGAGTTCCGCTGGGGAACAGAACAGCAACGGGCCTTCGACGAAATCAAAGAATATTTAACGAAGCCGCCGGTTTTAGTCCCGCCCTAGCCAGACAGGCCGTTCTATATTTACTTGTCAGTAGCGGACACGTCCGTCGCCTCAGTGGTGGTGCAAGTTTATGACGGGCTGGAGCGAGTGGTATTTTACATCAGCAGGAGGATGCTGGATGCAGAGACAAGGTACTCTGAGATCGACAAGTTGTGCCTCTGCCTGTTTTTCACCTGCACCAAGCTACGCCACATTTTGCTATCAGCAGAAATTATCATCATCTGCAAATCAGACGTCATAAAACACATGCTGTCGGCTCCTATGTTGAAAGGCCGACTAGGTAAATGGATGTTTGCATTATCGGAGTTTGACATCCGGTATCAACCCGCTAAAGCAGTTAAGGGGCAGGCATTGGACGACCTTATCGCTGAAAGGATCAACACCAATAAAGCAACACTGTCTATACAAGCCTGGGTTATGTTCTTCGACGGGTCAGTTTGTGACGATGGGTGCGGCATTGGCATGCTCCTCGTGTCACCCCGGGGGGCAACATTTTCCTTCTCTATCAGGTTATCTGCCCCCCGCACCAACAATGTCGCTGAGTATGAGGCGATACGCAAGGGAATGGAGCTGCTCATCGAAGCTGGAGCGGAAGCAGTGGAAATTTTTGGAGACTCCAAGCTGGTTATTTCTCAACTCACAGAGGAATATAAGTGTGAGAGTGAGTCGCTCTTCCCATTATGGATGCAATGCCGTGAGCTGATGGCACAGTTCCGATACATAAACTTCACCTGGATCCCGCGATCGCAGAATACCGAAGCCAACGATCTTGCACAAATGGCTTCAGGCTACAAGGATGTAGCAGAGGGAGCCGATGTCCAGGTGCAATTCCTGGACGCAGACGACTGGAGAGCCAATATCTTCAATTACTTGAAGGATTCGGCTCGGGGGGCACCTAAACGGATAAGATACAAGGCCATGAAGTATGTGCTCATCGGGGATGACATGTTTTACAGGACTCTTGAGGGGTTATTGCTCAAATGTCTGGGAACAGCCGAGGCCAATCGGCTCCTACACGAGGTACACGAAGGCGCCTGTGGAACTCACCAATCGGCTCATAAAATGAAGTGGTTGATCAGGCGATCAGGGTTTTATTGGCCTACCATGCTCGAGGACTGTTTTAAGTACTACAAAGGATGTCAAGCATGTCAGAGATTTGGAAAAATCCAGATGGTACCCGCGTCAGCAATGAATCCCATCATCAAGCCTTGGCCCTTCCGAGGTTGGGGCATGGATATGATCGGCAAGATCAATCCTCCGTCAAGCAAGGGCCACATGTGGATCTTAGCCATCACGGATTATTTCACCAAGTGGGTGGAAGCCGTCCCTATGAAGTCAGTAAGTTCAAAGGATGTTGTCGATTTTGTGAAAGAGCACGTCATTCATAGGTTTGGGATTCCCCAGACTATCACGACCGATGGAGGTTCAGTTTTCACTTCCCACGAGTTCAGAAAGTTCTGTGAGGATACAGGGATTAAGCTGATTCGATCATCTCCGTACTATGCTCAAGCAAATGGGCAAGCTGAAGCGTCCAACCAGAGCCTTATCAAGCTGATCAAGAGGAAAATCGATGAGCACCCTAGGCGTTGGCATGAGGTTTTGTCAGAGGCTTTATGGGCTTACCGCATGTCATGTCATGGAGCGATAAAAACCTCGCCGTACCATCTTGTCTATGGACAAGAAGCCGTATTGCCTTGGGAAATTACGGCTGGATCGAGACGCGTCACTTTTCAGAACGATCTAACGGCTGAAGAATACGCAGCTTTGATGAGTGACAGTGTTGAAGATTTGACTGAGCTTAGGCTGTGGTCACTTGAGAAAATCAAAGAGAACAAGGCCAAAGTAGCTCGTGCATACAACAAAAAGGTGAGACCTAAGGAGTTCCACGTTGGCGATCTGGTGTGGGAAGCGGTGTTGCCATTAGGGACCAAGGATGCAGCATATGGTAAATGGTCTCCAAATTGGCACGGGCCATACAGGATCGATCAGATTTTAAGAGGGAACGCATACATGCTGGAAGAACTGGACGGCGTGAAATTCCCAGTAGCTGTCAACGGTCAACATCTCAAGAAATATTTCCCAAGTATGTGGGATGATGGACAATGAGATATGGGGCCGATACACGAAATCGGCCAATAGATTTTTTTTATTATGTAGCTCCCAAGCACGTGGGATGATGGGCAGTGAGATATGGGGGCCGATGCATGAAATTGGCCAATAGAAGTATACAGCCGATGCTTGGTCATCGACTTTAGAGGTTCAAAACTGGTACAACCCAATGCCAGTTTACGTAAACAAAGTACTGAAGAAATGCCTCGAAGGCGTGGAGGGCGTCAGCACGAACACGGTCCACCTCGGCGATCTCGGCTTCGTCATCCTCGTCCTCGCCTGTCACAAGTTGTTGGTTCAGGGTGCGTATCTCTGCCAGGTCAGTCTTCAGTTGAGCTCTGAGGCCTTCTGCTTCATCTTGGGAGCGGGCGATGGATGCTTCCTTGTCGCGAATGAGCTGTTTCGTCGCCCGGACCTTTTCTTCAAGATCTTCCAGCTCCTTTTTCAAAGATGCTAGCTCAGCTGTGCTGACAGAAGTGTCAGTTTTGGCATCAAAGGACGCTTTCTTCTCATTGAGCTGCTGACATCTGTCGGCAATGTTGGCCTTCAGCGTAAGTTGAGCGCGGCGCAGGTTGATCCTTTCACGAGCTAGCTTCACCCTGGACCCGTAGAAGGACAGAGTTACGACGGGCCAAAGCTTCACCTGCAATGCCACTGGGATTTGGTCCTTGATTTCAGCAAGAACGCCCTTTGCTTCTTCAGAACCCTCGATCAACTCCTCGATTGGGGAAGACAGTAAGGCTCTAAGTCGTTGGAATTGAGGTAGGACAGCCCTGGCTGGTGGTTCATCGGTGGCGACAAAGGGAGTTGGATCGATCGAGTTAGGATCATATGTCAACAAGCCTGAAATGTTATAGCCCTGGCAGCCCGAAAAGACGTCAGTATGCGTCCAACAGGGGAGAATAAGCTGAAGGAAGTTAACATACCTTTCCTGAGACCGAAGGGTTGGCAGACGACGAAGCGATCGGTTTGTGTTTGGGATCTGGAGGCGTTACCAAATTGGTAGCGATTTCATCTGCATTTTCGGGGATTGCCAGGTCTGGTTTGGCTAAAGGTGTCGGCGCGGCCCCGGCCTTCCCACTAGAAGCATCAGTTGTCTGCATGAAAGGTGATTTACCAATGTAAATAATGATGGATCGGCAGGAAAAAGGGAGTGAGGGGCAGGAGCATAAAGGATGATGATTTTTCGGAACCTCTTGGCTCGATGAAGAAACTGGTGGTCCTTTACGAGCTCTCTTGGGACCCGATGCTGGCCCGGCCTCGACTGGTGCTCGGGGGGCAGCAGGCTCAGGAACATACCTTTTCCTAGAAGCCGATGGTGGCACATCTGGCTGGCTCGGGGTGATGGTCCTCTCAGAATCCGTTGGGCTCGATTCTCCCTCATCGGGTTGTTCGTCCTCGTGGGAAGAATCTTCAATGGAAGCCTGCAAAAGAAGGAAGAATGTTAGACATGAGCGCGTCTGCAATAATGAAAGAATAAAGAGAGTCGACCAAGAAATGGGTCAGCCTACATGCGAGCTTTCTGGAGGAGGACTCCGGTGCCTCAAGGTCTTCCTGGCAGCTACATTCCTCGTAGTCGTTCTTGTCTTAGTTGGAACTCAGGGGGCAGCTGGTGTTGAAGTTCCTTGCTTCTTAGAAGCCGATTGAGGTGTTATCGGCTGTTTCTGCATTATGACCTTTTTCAAAGGCGGCGAGTTTTTGCAGAAAAAAACCACAGGAGCTGGTGGAAAGAACTCAAAGGGAGAGCCGTCACTGTGTGTAGGTTCAGGGCCGTCTTGTTGCTGCAAAGGGAGAAATTGAGTTAGTAAGAGAGTCATTTATGAGCTACATTGAGAAAATTTACAAGTAGTGGTACCTGTTCCACGGGGACGTCATAATCGGCATCAAGTTGTTTCAACAGCGGTCCCAGAGCTTTCCTGAAAGCGTGGGTTTTCCACATCATCCACCAGTCTTCGAAGCCGTCAGTTGATGAAGCGAAGGTGAGGTCATTCGGAATAGGGATGGTCAGAGCATCAAAGAAGGAGTAACACCTCTGACTGGTGAGAGGATCAGGCAGGTCGGCTCTGCACTCCGTAAGATGATGGAGAAAGAGATGGGGAGGTACTTGCCCAAGGCCAAATTGCCGGGCCACTATGACCGGCTGGTAGAATTCATACCCAGGCTTGATAATTCTGTTGGAGGTGCTCATGCCAACTGGAAGGAAACAGGGACGGATCACAATGGAAAAGAGTGGCCGAGTGCTGGTGTCATCGGCAAAGTTATCTAGCCTGAAGGAGAGTGGATTTTCGAAATGTTCAGATTCTTCCATATAGGGGAAGAAGGTAGGATTGTCCAGGCCTTGGAAGAAAGTGCTGAACCACTTGGCTGCTTCCTTAGGAGATAGTTTACTGCCTGGCAGCCTGTACAAAGCTTGGCCATAACTAGTGCATCAGATCTGCTTTCCTTTAACATCGGGAAAGGTACAACTCGCTAGAAGCGGGAAGTCTGGGATGTGGTTTTGAAAGTACAGCTGAGCCCATAACTGAATGAACCACCAAGGACCGCCTGTTTTGATTGCTATGCCTGAGAACAGCTTGACGGACATCAGCTGGAGATATCGATAGACCTCTCCAAGGAACAGTTTGCCGATGCCAAGTTGAGTACCTTTGGCTAGTTCGTGGGCTAGGGAGAGATAGTTCTTGGTTGGAGCCAGGGAAGGGCCACAAAATATGAAATGCTCCAGCCAGAAGTTGAGAAAGGCTGTATGTTCTTTCTCTGAGACAGGGCCCTTTGTTTTCATATGGCGTTGGAGGTAGGCACCCCAGTTCGTGCAGTCTGTTTTAGAAGACAGCTTATAGGGGACTTTGGGCAGTTTAAAAGCAGAGGGGCTGGGCGAGGTGACATCCAGGCCAGTGATCATCACCACGTCTAACAAGGTTGGTGACATAGGGCCATGACCGAACATAAAGCAGTTCAGAGCGTCAGACCAGAAGTAGCCGATGGTTTTCAAAAGGTTCTCATGTTTCTCAAGAGGAGACAATGATAAGTGCAAGGCATCGGCTATCCCTGTAGTTTCCCATTGGGATTGGTAAGCTCTAGCTACTTTACTGAACCAGGAGACCCAGTGTTCAGGGGGATTAGGCCAGGCTCGCAGACAGTCGGCCCAGGAGTTCAGATCTAGGTCTTGGCTTACGAAGGGGATTCTATTTGCTTCGCAAGAAATCAGATGAGCAGGGCTGGATTCTGTGCGAGGGCCAAGACAGAGAGAGTTTGGGAGAGAAGGATGCGGCAACAGAATGTCTGAAACCTAGAAAATTCAATGGTGGAATAAGGCATTAATTCAGGTGTTCGCCATTAAGTCTAGCATCGTGTTCAGACTACGAGGGGTAGGCGTACCTTCAGTCCGGAGACCTCTGGGTTGGTGTTGGACGATTCCGCCATCTAGTTCGCCGGCGGAGATGGATCTAAGCAGTGGGGGAGCGAGGGTTCTTGTCGCTGTGAGCTCGATCTGGTCAGTGGGAGATTGAAGATCTAGGTCGCCCTTTTTGAAAAAGGTCGCAGGTTACCGTTTGAGACTGGAGAGCAGCCGCTTAGGCTTGCCTAAATACGCGACCAAGTTTTGACCTTGTCAACGTTTTTGGGGAAAGCCGATGTCCATCGGCTCTTTGATCTTTGACTTAGTTAACGGAATAAGTGCAGTATGGTAAAAGCCGATACAGAGTTATCGGCTCCTGGAGTATCGACCTGTTTTGGTTATCTACGAAATTGGGGCGACAAAAGCAATCTTCGAGAAACAGATTTGCATTCATTCAAAAGCTGATTGCTTACAGAAGGCTGATTGATTACAAAAGGGAGCTTATTGCTATTACTACTACTACTGGTTCCTAATCTAGGCCGAGGTCGTTGTCGCTGTCATCGCCGCCGTCTTGTTCGCTGTCCTCGGCGCTGCTACCGGCGTCGTCTTCACTGCTGCTGCTGAGGAAGCCGGCGGGGGCCTCCTCGTCCTCGTCTTCGTCTTCGGTGTCCTCGGACCCGGCGCGGAAGTACTTCACCGGCTGGTACTCCTCGGAGGAGGTGTCCTCCTCTTCCTCCTCCTCGTCGGAAGAGTCGACGCCATCCCAGGACATGGCGTCGTCGGTGCTGTCCGCCTCCAGTTCCCCATCGGCGAGGAATTGCAGGTCCTCCTCGCCGTCGGTCATGGACGCGTCGTCCTCCGACCAAGCGGCGAAGTCCCAGTCTCTCTCGTCCCACCATTGTGGGGCGAGAGCGTTGTACGCCGCCATCGGCGGATGTTCTGGCATCGGCTCTCGGTCGCTCATCAAGTTGGAGGCTTGGGAGGACAGGCCAGAGGAAGTGGAGGAGGCCATGGCGGAGAAAGAGGGTTTTTTCGGCGGAGGGGAAAGAAGGGGTTTCTTTTGGTTACTGGAGGAAGATGAGGACTGTGGATTGCTTGGGTGAAGTTAAATAAGGGGAATAGTATGAAGCGGTTCAATGCTATAGCGGTTTCCCAGGATGTACTGCCGAAGTTGTCAAATCATGCACTACGGGGAAGTGGAGAAGACAAGGCATCATGATGAGGGGGTGGCGTGACGATCCTGTTCTGCAACGCGTTCTGTCAACGCGCAACCCGATACAAAAAAAAAGAGAGAGGGGGGAGAAGAAGAAAAAAAAGAGAACAGAGTGGTTTTGGAATTATTATTGCCAAAACCAGGGGGGCATGTGTTATCGCCATATTTTGACCAAAGGAGGAGTTGGGCCGTGATCAAGATGGGCTTAGAAGATACGTATATACAACGTGTTGTTGAATCGGCCTCGCGTGTTGGTTTGGGCTAAATTGCCCGTGTATCTTTATATTGTAGTAGGTTCCGTTTAGAGTTAGGTAAGAGATAGAGTTGTAGAGTTATTCCAAAGACAAAAAGTCTCCGGACTATAAATATGTACCTAAGGTTATCAAGAAAAGGAGGACAATCACGTTCACAACAAACACAATCTCGGCGCATCGCCACCCCTTGTTTCTAGGGTTTTTCTCGGGTAAGTGCCATGCTGCCTAGATCGCATCTTGCGATCTAGGCAGTATCTACTTATGCGTTATCTGGTATTACTCGTACTAAAGCCTTGTTGATGGCGAGTAACACCATTATCATAGATTTGTCTGGGTTAGCATCAGTACTTTTCGCTACGATTGTTTCAGTTATGCTGCCTATACTTATATCGCCGCCTTTGCACCTTTTCCCGGGTGTGAGGGTGGCATCTTGCTTGATCTTTATTTAAGTCGATTTGATCTGTTATAGTTGTGCCTTGTTCTCCAAGGTTTAGTTTAATATCCACATGATCAGGCCTTGCAAACGGGTTGAACGATCCAGTAGTATGTAAGATATGGTTTATCAATCCAGGAGGGGGTGTTCCGGGAATTGACGATTACGTTGGTTTTTAGGCCTTCTCTAGGATTAATTTTCTATTATCTTTTGTATCTACCAGGCTCAATTACGTGTAGGATGTTCCAGTCATGTAGTGAAAACGTTAAACTGTTGTAGATCGATTTAGCTTGTATTGATGAAGCAGAAACCCCATGTTATAATGGATCTAATGCAGAACCATGGGATAATCGGCTCTAGGAGCCGATTCACAGGGAAACCTGAGAGCCGGTTACGGCTCGAATTTTACACATGTTTGTTTGCCATGCAGGAAACCAATCGAAGCAATCTTTCACCTTCCTGATCAGGTATAGGTCAGGTGGCACGCCCTCGAACCAAGCCAGGACGCGTGCCGGAGCTTTGCAGGCCGTTGCCCGAGGGACCAGGGCCCACCAGCAGTTCTGGGAGCCTCCCGGCTCTTCGTGTTGCCCGTCGCTGCTCGCCGGTGGGTTTTGGTAGGCAACACTTTCCTATAACAACTGTTTGATTCAAAGGACCATATCTTATGGGAAATAATCCATAGGAATCTTGTACTGTAAAGTCCATAGAAAAAAAGCATGAGGTTGGAGCTCATGGAAATTTCCTTTAGCACAATCAAAGGCAATTGTTCTTCCCATAGGATTCAATTAGTCATCACTTTTCAATCCTATGAGTTTCCTATTCCTACACTGTGGCGCCCCGCTAAAACCACTACTAGAAAATCGCGTTATTTTTGTGCATTGCATCATCATGACCGCATGCTCATGTCATCATGCCACATTGCATTTGAGCATCGTCATCATCATGCATTTGTTTGTCTGAAACTATTTTCGAAAAGCATATTTTGTTTTCTAAATACCCCGCCTTTATTTCAAATCCAAAACCCGGGTCTCCGGAATATTTTGTTTCGTCTACCAACGGTTTGCAAAAGCCCCGTTTCAAATTATAAAATATTTCTTTTATTTTTAGGAGGCAGCCCGCCAGGCCCGAAATCCTGACCGGCCACCTCCAAAATTCCTAAAACTACCCAATCCTAGTCTACCCAGCCCCCTCCACATCACCACAGCCACTCACGGCTCGCCACATCCCCCTAGCCCAAAATTCCACCCCATCAGCCGCTGCCACCTACCCTAACCCCCCAGCCGACCAGACCCTCCTGGGCGCGCTTCCCCCCGGCCTTGGAACCGATCCCCATGCCCCGTGTCTCCACCAACCCTGCCCGGTCCCACCGCTCCCCACCACCTGCCCCTCCTCAATCCAATCCCACTACCCGACAACCCCTGGCCTCGATCCCTCCCCCTCTCTCTCTCTCTTCCCTGGCCCTACCCCGACCCCGCTCTCTCCCCTGGCTCTCTTCTCCCCCGCGTCCGCCCGCGACCCGCTCCTGGCCTCCCCTTCCTCGACGCAAATCCCCACCACCGACCGACCCCGCCTCCTCCTGGCGCCCGCCGCCGCCGTCTCTCCTTCCCCCGTCCCTGCTCCCTCTTTCCCCGTCGCCTCCCTCCCCTCACGCAGAGCCCCGCGCCACCGCCTCGGGGTCCTCCTCTCCGCCTCTTCGGCCAACCGCCGCGCCACCGGTCGCCTCCTCGTCGTCCCTCGTCCGCGTCTCCGTGCTCCCCGCCGAGCCCGGCGCCGTCTCGGGTCCCCTCCGCTCCGGCCGCGCCATCGCGGGCCTCGGCCGCTCGCCGGCCCTCCCGCGTCTCCTCTGGCCGCTAGGGCGTGGTCCACCTCCCGCTGGCGCGCCTCGCCGAGCCCTCGCCGCCGTCCTCGTCGTGCCCGCCGCCAGTACCTCGCCTTCCTCCCGCGTCGCCTGCCGCGCATCCGGCCGCCCTTCGACGCCAACAAGCTCGCCAGGACCGCCACATGGAACGCCATGCCTTTCTTCACGAAGGCCGAGACCCCGAACCCGAGTACCGTTCCCCCGGATCGCCATGTTTTCCACCCCAGATTCGAAGATGCCAAAGACCCCCGATCCATGGACCCGATGATCGAGACCATGAGGACATCTTCCTCTCGGACCCAAGGAACCCGGATCCGAAGGCCGATCCCGAAGACCGATCCCGGCGCCCGAACCCCTTCTAAACCAAGATCGCCGATACCCTAATGTGATTCCCTATCCGAGACCCCATTATTTTTATAATATGACATCATCAACTGATGCATATTAAATTGTTCATGCATGCATACTTGTCTGTGGTTTGGGGGCATTATGCCGATTCACCTCATAATTAAATATGGGATCCATATGCCGGCAAATCTAGTCTTATATTGGTCCCAATTAAAATTGTGTAGCGAACCGGTGACATGTTTTGGCTTGATAAGACAACATTTAAAATGTGGGGTATCTAAACAACATGAACCTAGTAAATAATTATCGGGACCCTGGTTCCGCTTAATATGATCTAATTGCATTGCACCTTTGCCATGTCATACATCATACATGCATCATGCCCGATCTTCTATCATAGTATTAAATAGTGCATCAGGTGTTTGTGCTAGTGTTTTGCTTCTTCACCGACTAGGCCGATGAGTTGATGCGAGTGTCGACCCGACCTTCGGCAATGTTTTTCAGGCGAGCATCTCCCCTTTTCTACCTATCTTACTTTTATAGTATTTATTCCCTCCTGTTGATCTATTGCTATCCGTGTTGCGGTGCTCTAGTTTTCGTACCCGTGATATCCCTTGCAGCCTTATACTGCATTGGACACATCCTACTACCTGTTGATTGGTAGATAGTTGGACTTGCGCGTCGTAGTCGCTTGCTCAAGTGCTGTTGCGTGTCATCAAGTACCACAATTGTTGGATTATTGCCGCATGTTTAATGTTGGAGATGATCATGGCTTTACTTATTGTTTAATAACTAAAATTTAAAGTAGGTAAATGCAGAGGCACCGGTGGGTAATAGACAATATTTGGATTTTAACCGCTCACTGGTGTCCCGTAGGACCCCGAGTTCTTGACACCTGTTCCGAGATCGAGCACGCTAACCATAGGTGGGGTGTGTGGGCACCCCCATCGATTAGTACCTGATTTCAAAGCATTGTACCGGGGGCCACAAGTAGTTTGGGGCTTTATTACTATCCTGTACTGATGCCATGCTTTACTGCTTTATTTAAGATTGTGCGTGGAGCACCAGTACTGTTTAGGAACCCCGTGACACGTTTTCGCTGTATCGACAAGCCCAGTCACACTTTCGGGTTCCCAGTCGTTTACAGCCGTCTACACAAACCCTGAGTCCATCTCGGAGACCGGCCGACTTCGTTGCGGGTAGCTTAGTGGGGTGGCCCCCATGTACTTGCTTTGGGTCTGGGAAACGTCATGACTTAGGCCCCGCCGACATACCGATGGGTGTATGTTAACTGATCTGGCAAAAAGGGTCGAAGTGCGTGTGGATACTTTGGTGCACCCCTGCAGGGTTAAATCTTTTCGAAAAGCCGTGTCCGCGGTTATGGACGACTTGGAGCACAGTTCTCGATCATAGACAACTATAACTAAAGTTTACTGTTATAATTTGACTTGTATCCGATGTGACTAGTAATCAGCTTCACTGCAACGGAATGGCTAAATAAAAGTACCAACAACTGCTGGGTTTGGGGATATCTCATGCTAATTGTATCTGACTAGTAAGTGTTGCAACTACAACGGAATGGTTAACTAAAAGTGCCCACTGCTTATTCTATCAGGATGACTATCTATACCTGACTAGTAATTGCTGCAACGATAACTGAATAAATAAAACTGCCAACGGTGTGAGTTCCTCGGTTGACTTCCTCGTTTGGTCTCGAGGGGGAAACACCAGGATGGGTATGTTTGGTGGTAGTATCAGGTTGGTTCCGGATAGGTCTTTCTTATCCCTCTCTGATAGCCGACAGTTATATCAAGTCTCTATAGGTTGTTAGTGCATGCTGCGCTGCCGCTTCAGTCCACCATACCTATGTAGGCGAGGACCGCAGAATTCTAGCCTCGCCGTGTACTGGCCTCAGTACTGACCGCTCTCTCTTTTTCCTTTGCCCTTTGTCGGCACCCCTTTTGTTTAAGCAGGTTTCGAGATCGACGTCGTTAGCAGGGTTACCCTTCCGGCTTGGCCTGGGCAGGGTTATGGACGCCTTTGGTTATTCTTCAGGGCTCTTAGCTCAATTTGCATCTTGTCCGTACTCGGACGCTGTATCATTTTAAAGGTGATTTGGATCTTTGTACTGTATATCTGTATTCTTGACTCATTGAGTCGCCGTTGTATATATCTGTTTTGTGGGTTCCATCGAGGACTATTGTGTAATGATATTACTTCGTTTTCCACCCGCACGCAAGTGCCTGGTGGGCACCTTTGAATCGTTTCTATGCGGGTTTGGCGGGAAGCGCTGAAACTTGCATAGGGCTGATTCTGAGGGTGTTACAGAGTGGTATCAGAGCTCAGCAGTTGGGATACCCCACAAGTCCAGCCTGTAGGATAACCTAGCTAACGGCCGAAGTAGAGTGTCAAAACTATTTTTGAAAAATCGGTTGGATAGTTCTGATTAGGTCTGATTATACTCCTTACCCCTCTGCTGCTCTCCTCTCACCTCTGCGTGTTTTGAATCCGCTCTCTTCTCTCTCTTCGAGTCTAGGATTTCTCGTGGTTGGGTTCCATCGTACCTTCAGGGTTTCGCTTCCTCCTTTGGTAAAGGTGTTGCTACATCTGGTCTTCATGCTATCCGAGGAACCCTTCGTCTGGTGGACTTCCCTTTGTTCCTTCTCGTGCCTTCCGGTGTTTTCCGACTCGACGACATCATCTACGCTAGATCCGATGCAGAGTCTGCATCACTCCTTTGTTTCTGAACCTCGATTGTCGAGATCTTCAGTCTGATTCCGAGAATGGTTGCACGCTTTTCTACTGATTGTGCAGAGTAATAGTTTGGGTGCGTGATGGATTAATATGTTGCCAATATATAGTCCCACATGGGACACCCTTTGGGAAGGGTAAACCTCCCCCGCCTATATAAAGGGGTACCCATGGGTGGAAATAAACACACCAAATATTCTCTAAGGCATTTTCCTTACAGAATAAGTCTCTCTCTCTCTAGTTGTCTTTACGGTGGCACGGTCCCAACAAAAGACTGTACATGCAAAGTCAACAACTCTGCAACACACCGTTGTGTTGTAGGGATTCCGGCCAGGAGGTCAACTTCCACAACCTCGGCAGGGATCAAAGCCCATGAGTCGTTGTCTTTCATCGTATGTGTGAGATAATTCGGGGGGGGGGGGTTACCATTAGTTTCGACCTGACCGTCGTGCAAGGGCCTAGACAAGGGGTGACGTGCGAGGAGCGTCACGAACTTGAGGTCGGGCGGGTACGGCTACATCAGCCACGTTTCTGCATGAGTGTTATACGCTTACGATTTACATGGGTATGTTACCGCCGTCTTCCTCCATTACTGCATAACTTCTAGATAGATCCTTATGAAATTAGGGAGTTCTATGTAGTAAATTTTTTGTTTTCTATCACAGAACGCCTTCAATTTTGCTTTAAACCAAACCACGGGATTGGAATATGGAAAAGTTCCAGATCTTACTATTTATCAGGCCGCCAGAAAGAATGTTGGCTATGTGATGACAGAAAAACACAGATATCAAGCACCTTGTTCCATCTTGAACACTATGCACTCCTGATCTTTTCCTCTAGAACCAGCCACCGGAGGTAGCGGTGTTGGAGATATGCCCTAGAGGTAATAATAAAAGTGGTTATTTTTATATCTTTGTGTTTATGATAAATGTTTACATTCATGCTATAACAGTATTAAACCGGAAACATTAATACTTGTGTGATTTGTAAACTAAATTAGAGTCCCTAGTAAAGCCTCTTTGTAATACTAGCTTGTTGGTTAATAGATGATCGTGGTTTTTCGATCATGAACATTGAGATGTTGTTAACATCAAGGTCATATCATTAGGAGAATGGTATGATGGACATACTCCTATAGATAAGCGTAGCATTAAGATCAAGTCATTTCAATAGTTCATTTGCTATAAGCTTTCTGATACATAGTAACCTAATTCCTTTGACCATGAGATCATGCTAATCACCATCACCGGAAGGATGCTTTGATGACATCAAACACCACACCGTAACTGGGTGGCTATAAAGGTGGCATTGAGTGTTCGGGAAGTATGTGTTGAGGCACATGGATCAAGAGTGGGATTTGTCCATCCATATGACGGATAGATATACTCTGGGCCCTCCCGGTGGAATGTCATCCAATTAGCTTGCAAGCATGTTACTGGCTCACAAGGGGATCACATATCACGAGAAAGAGAAAAGAGTACTTATTGGTAACGAGGTTGAACTAGGTATGCAGAGATACCGACGATCAAACCTCGGATAATTAAACTATCGCGAGACAAAGGTAAATTGGTATCGTATGTAAGTGCTTCATTCGATCGCAAAGTAATTGTTGAAATATGTGGGAGCCATATGAATTTCCAGATTCCTCTATTGGTTATTGACCGGAGAAGTGTCTCGGTCATGTCCGCATAATTCACGAACTATAGGGAGACACACTTAAGGATTCAATGTTGTTTATTAGATATGGAATGTTAGTAGGAATACCGAATGTTGTTCGGAGTCTCGGATGGGATATGGAATATCACGAGGAGATCCGGAATGGTCCAGAGAATAAAATTCATATAAGGAAAGTCCGATTCCGGAGTTCGGGAAAGATTCCGATGTTTTCAACGGAGAGGTTCTCGAAGGGTCTAGAAGGTTCACCGGACCGGAAGGGGAATGGACCATGAATGTGTCATGGATAAGTGGAATGATTGGATCATATCCTAGGTCATTTGGTTTGGGCATTTGCAAAAGAGAATTAAAGCTCTAAATTGAAAGTCAAACGGGAAGTTTGAAAAGTCAAACTGGAACAATGGTTTCCTAGTGGAAGAAGGAAAGAGTCCTTCTCTCAATCCAACTTGGGTTTGGGTTTGGATTCAAAACCACCCCTCACAAGGCTGCACCCCTCTCATAAATAGAGGGGGAGGGCTGCCCCAAAAGCCAAGACCTAGCCCTCCCAAACCCACGGCGCCGTCGCGCCGCCGCCGGCCCGTCACCGTCGCCCTAGACGCCGCCGACACCTCCTCCTCCCGGTCTTCTAAACCCTAGATCCACCATAACTCGCACTGGCTTAGGCGAAGCCCTGCGGGATCTTCCCTCTACTTCCGACACCACGTCGTCGTGCTGCCGGAATCGCGAGGGGAGAACTATAACCTCCGCTGCCTGATGGAACAAGGGAGAGGAAGGTCTTCATCGAGTACCGAACATGTGACCGACTGCGGGAACACAACGCCGGAAGGATCGTCTACACGATCTTGAGATCGGCAAGTGTACGACTACATCGCCCACGAGAATCTGCTCTCGTTAACCGCTTTGGAATCTTCGAGGGTGAGTGCTTCTATCGACTCGTTGCTACAATCTAGTAGATAGATCTTGGCTAGTTTGTGTGCATGTGGTAGAATTTTTTTGTTTTCCATGCTACGAACCCCTACAGTGGTATCAGAGCCGTGTCTATATGTAGATCTGTTGCACGAGTAGAACACAATGGTCATTGTGGGCGGTGGTGCTTTTATTATCAATTGCTTTTTGTGTACTTTGCATCTTGCGGTATGATGGGATGAAGTGGCCCGGGCTAACCTTACATGACATCGTTCATGAGACTTGCTCCACGCTTGACATGCAACTTGTATTGCATAAGTGGATTTGCGGGTGTATGTCTCTCCCATCATAGTATAGATTCAATTTACAACGGGCACTTGATAGTTAAAACATCAACGTTGTGGTTCTTGTTCGTAAGTCAGAACGACACTTATTGAAATCCCAAACCACGTAAAATATGCAAAGAAACTTAGAGGCGTCTAACTTTATTTTGCAGGGGTGTGATGTGATGTGATATGGCCATGATTGTGATTATATATGATGTATGCAATGTTCCTTACTGTAAGTCGGCAACCGGCAGGAGCCGTATGGTTGACTTTTAATTCCGTTAAGACCTGCGTGTCTATTCAAAGTAGTTGTAATAGTTGATGCTGGTGGACGACAACCATGAAGCGGCGCCATTGACCTTGACGCCATACCGGTGATGATGGAGATCATGTTAGTGCTTGAAGATGGAAATCGGAAGCACAAGAAGAAAGGCCATATCATCACATATTATGAATTGCATGTGATGTTAATCCTTTTATGCATCTTGCATTGCTTAGTTCGCGATGGTAGCATTATAAGATGATCCCTCAAGCACAAAAAATTTCAAGTTATATAGTGTTCATCCTTAGTAAGCACCGTTGCTAAAGCTCGTTGTTTCGAAGCACCACGTGATGATCGGGTGTGTTAGATTCTGCGAGTGTATACAACGTGAGCAAGCCAGATTTGCTCATGCGGAAGCTAAGGTTTGATCTTGACGAGCCTAGCATGTACAGACATGGTCTCAGAACATGGATCACCGAAAGGTAAAGCATGAGTCATATAGTAGATATGATGAACATGTTGATTGTTCACCATTGAAGCTACACCAACCTCGTGATGATCGGTTTTGATGTGGTGGATTTGGTTCGTGTGATCACTAAAGCAATGTGAGGGATATTGTTTTGAGTGGGAGTTCACCTAGATTAATTTAACTATTAATTAGAACTCAATTTGTCATAAACTTAGACTAAACTATTGCAAATATGTTGTAGATCAATGGCAGCCCCTACCATCAATTTTAATGCGTTCCTAGAGAAAGAAAAGTTGAAAAACAATGGAAGCAACTTCGCAGATTGGTTCCGAAATTTGAGGATTCTCCTCAATGCTGGTAAATTGACCTATGTGCTGGATGCACCGCTGGGTGACCCGCCTGCAGCTGATGCTACCAATGAGGTAAAGAATGTTTTCCTCGCTCGGAAGAATCAGTACTCCACAGTTCAGTGTGATATCTTGTATGTTTTAGAATCGGAGCTTCAGAAAAGGTTTGAGAACCATGACCCACATGATATTGTCCGGGAACTCAAAATGATATTTGAGGCTCACACGGCAGTTGAGAGTTATGAGGCTTCTGAATTTTTAACTTCAAGATGGAAGAGGGCATCTCCGTTAGTGAGCACGTGCTTAAGATGTCTGGGCACGCAAGCAAGCTTCAAAGCTTAGGTATAGTGATTCCTAATACTCTAGGGTTTCACCGTGTCCTCCAATCACTACCAAAAAGTTACAAGAACTTTGTGATGAACTACAATATGCAAAACATGGACAAGTCATTGCCCGAACTCTTATCCATGTTAAAGTCTGCAGAAGTGGAGATCAAGAAAGAGCACCAAGTGTTGATGGTCAATAAGACCACCAAATTCAAGAAGCAAGGCAAGTCTAAGAAAAAGGGAAACTTCAAGAAGGGCGGTAAGAAAGTTACCGTGCCGGCGAAGAAAACCAAGGCTGGGCCTAAGCCTGATACTGAGTGCTTTTAATGCAAGGGAAAAGGTCATTGGAAGCGGAATTGCCCTAAGTACTTGGCGGATTTGAAGAACGGCAACATGAAGAAGAAAGGTATATCTAATATACATGTTATTGATGTGTATCTCACTAGTACTCGTAGTAGCGCCTGGGTATTTGATACTGGTTCAGTTGCTCATATTTGTAAATCGAAATAGGTGCTGCAGAATAGACGGAAGCTAGCGAAGAACGAGGTGACGATGCGCGTTGGAAATGGATCAAAGGTTGATGTGATCGCGGTCGGCACGCTACCTCTTCATCTACCATCGGGATTAGTTTTATACTTAAATAATTGTTATTTGGTGCCTGCGTTGAGCATGAACATTATATCTGGATCTTGTTTATTGCGAGACGGTTACTTGTTTAAGTCCGAGAATAATGGTTGTTCGATTTATATGAGTAATATGTTTTATGCACATGCACCTTCGATAGATGGTCTATTCTTATTGAATATCGATTGTGGAAATACACACATTAATAACATTGAATCTAAACGTTTGAAATTGAGCGATAAGTCGACCTATATGTGGCACTGTCGTCTTGGTCATATTGGAGTGAAGCGTATGAAGAAACTCCATTCCGATGGACTTCTTGAATCACTTGATTTTGAATCACTTGAAAGATGCGAAGCATGTCTGATGGGTAAAATGAATAAGACTCCATTTTCTGGTATGATGGAGCGAGCTACGGACTTATTGGAAATCATACATACCGATGTATGTGGCCCAATGAGTGTAGCATCGCGCGGTGGTTATCGTTATGTTCTTACCTTCACGGATGACTTGAGTAGATATGGATATATCTATTTCATGAAACATAAGTCTGAAACTTTCGAGAAGTTTAAGGAATTTTAAAGTGAGGTAGAGAATCAATGTAACAAGAAGATTAAATTTCTACGATCTGATCGCGGAGGTGAATATCTAAGTTACGAGTTTGGCGAGCATTTGAAGAAATGCGGAATACTTTCACGGTTGACACCGCCAGGAACACCAGAGTGTAATGGTATGTCTGAACATCGTAATCGAACTCTCTTAGATATGGTTCGTTCTATGATGTCACTTACAGATTTACCGCTATCATTTTGGGGTTATGCATTAGAAACAACCGCATTCACTTTAAATAGGGCACCATCTAAATCCGTTGAAATGACACCGTATGAATTATGGTTTGGGAAGAAACCTAAATTGTCGTTCCTTAAAGTTTGGGGTTGCGAAGCTTATGTAAAGAAGTTACAGCCCGACAAGCTTGAACCCAAAGCGGAAACATGCGTCTTCATAGGATACCCGAAGGAAACTATTGGGTATACCTTCTATCATAGATCCGAGGGCAAGATCTTTGTTGCCAAGAATGGATCCTTTCTAGAGAAGGAGTTTCTCTCGAAAGAAGTGACTGGAAGGAAAGTAGAACTCAACGAGGTTGTTGAACCTTCTCTCGAACTTGCGAGTAGCGCAACACCGGAAGTAGTTCCTGTGGCGCCTACACCAATAAGAGAGGAAGCTAATGATGTTGATCATGAAACTTCGGTTGAAGTTACTACGGAACCTCGCAGTCAATGAGAACTCGTACCACTCCTGATTGGTATGATCTCGTTATGAGTGTCATGTTGGTGGACAACACCGATGACCCTGTGACATATGAGGAAGCGATGATGAGCCCAGATTCCAATAAATGGCTAGAGGCCATGAAATCTGAGATTGGATCCATGTACGAAAACCAAGTATGGACTTTGGTGGAATTACCGGATGGCCGGAAGGTTGTCGAGAACAAATGGATTTTCAATAAGAAAACATATGCTGATGGTAATGTTACTGTCTATAAAGCTCGACTTGTCGCAAAAGGGTTTCGACAAATTCAAGGAGTTGACTACGATGAGACTTTCTCACCAGTAGCGAAGCTAAAGTCTGTGAGGATTATGTTAGCAATCGCTGCATATTATGATTATGAGATATGGCAGATGGATAACAAAACGACGTTCCTCAATGGAGACATTGATGAAGAGTTGTATAGTATATGATGCAACCCAAAGGTTTTGTCGATCCTAAAGATGCTAACAAGGTATGCAAACTTCAATGGTCCATATATGGATTGAAGCAAGCATCCCGAAGTTGGAATCAATGTTTTGATAAGGTAATCAAAAGCTTTGGTTTTATACAAACTTATGGAGAAGCTTGTATTTACAAGAAGGTGAGTGGGAGCTCTATAGCATTCTTAATACTATATGTAGATGACATATTGTTGATTGGGAATGATGTAGACCTTCTTAATAGTGTCAAGGATTATTTGAATAATAGTTTTTCAATGAAAGATCTTGGCGAAGCAGCTTACATATTAGGCATAAAGATTTGTAGATATAGATCGAGACGCCTAATATCATTGTCACAGAGTACATATTTGGACAAAGTTCTAAAGAGGTTTGGAATGGAAGATAGCAAGAAAGGGTTCTTGCCCATGTTGCCCAATACGACCTTGAGTAAAACTCAAAGTCCTGCAACGGCAGAAGATAGATAAAGGATGAGAAGACTCCCTATGCCTCAGCCACATGATCTCTTATGTATGCCATGCTATGTACCAGACCCGACATTGCATATGGTGTTAGTTTGACTAGCAGATATCAAAGTGATCGAGGAGTGGACCATTGGACAGTGGTCAAAAACATCCTTAAGTACTTGAGAAGAACTAAGGATATGGTTCTTTCTTATGGAGGTGATGAACAACTCGTTGTTAATGGTTACACTGATGCTAGTTGGAACACCGATCCGGATGATTCTAAATCTCAATCTCGATACATATTTACTTTGGATGGTGCAACAGTTAGCTGGAGGAGTGCAAAGCAAAGCGTTCTGGCGAGATCTTCAACTAAATCGGAATACATAGCTGCTTCGGAGGCTTCACAAGAGGTGATATGGATGAAGGAGTTCATTACAAAGCTCGTTGTGGTTCCAAGTGCACTGGACCCAATGTCTATCTACTGTGATAACATGGGCGCCATGTCACATCCCAAATTTTAGATTTGGTCTTGCATATCATTGCATCATATCTTTCCATGCAAAACCGTCGAGTGAAAAGGTTCGGCAAAATGCCACCTTCAAAACCCTATTTTACTTCGCTACGAGTTTCCTGCGGGAGGCTTTAGAAGGACTTGCGACAACCACCCCTGTAGGTTCGAGTTTTCGCGCAAACCTTGACGAAAGGTTGTTCCCCTCGACGATACGAACCCGTAGGCGCGAGAATCGCTCCAATCGGAGTTCGTATGAAAAAGCCTCGGACGTTTTAGTAATCTGCCGGAAAACGGTCCGAAAATCCGGACCGATTTCCGAGTTGTAGTCAGTTTCCGGGCCGTTTCAGTTCAGGTTTTCCGCGCGAGAGGGACTACTTAAAGGAACCACCTGCCTCGAAACCCGTGCCCGCAACCGACCCCGACCCCGCCGCCTCTCTCCTGCCTCGCGCGCCTCCCGAGGAGGTCACGCCGCCGCCATCCGCGCCACTCCGCCGCCGCGACTACCGCCGCCGACGCCACGGATCGCCGCCGCCCCGCCTCGCACGCAGCTGCGCGCCGTCACGCACGCAGCCGCGCACGCCCGCGCGCCACCCGCGGCCGCCGCCGCCGCAGCGCCGCATCGCCGCCGTGCGCCGTCCCCACCTCGCCTGCGCCGCCGCCCACCCCCGCGTGCCCGCGTGCCCGCGCGACCGCACGCTCGCCGTCGCCGCCGCTGCGCCGCAAGCTGCTGCCGCCGCCGCCGCTGCAAGTTGCGCCGCACGCTGCTGCCCTGCACGCGCGCTGCGTTGCCGCTAGCGCATGATCGCATGCGATATAGCACGCATGCACACCCACATACACGCACGTACGAGCGCCGCCTCGCGCACGTACGCGCGCCGCCTCGCTCGCGTATTTGTTTTCTCGGACCCGTCCATTGACCGTGTACGTCCGTGCAGGAAAAAACTCGTCACCGGAACCGATCGTCGCCGCCGTCCGGAGCTCGCCGCACCTTCCGGAGTCCGTTTCGCCGTCCGTTTCCGGTAAGACAACAGCCACCGTCAGATCTCAGATCAGCGGCCCAGATCGTTAGTTGACTGGTCAGCACTCAGGCGTTGACTAGTCAGACGTCCAGTCAGCAGACACTTTGACCAGTCAACAGACACAGTTGACTGGGTCAATTTCGTTAATCCCTTTAGTTGGCAGATTTCGATAGAATCTTGTAAATTGCGTAGAAATTCAACCGCTTGGACAAAAATTGCAAATAAAATATTTACGGGTTCAGTGAGTCGTGTAGAATCTCGCTGTACCTTTGGTTCAAACTTTTACTGTCAGGTTTAGTACAGTTTAATCAAACTAGTTAGTGGCCTTTTTGGAGTAATAAATTCGTAGAAAAAGATCCGTAGCTCCAAAAATCGCGTGTGATATGTCCCTGAACTCGTATGAACGAGGGGAATCTCATCGTGATTTAAAAAGGTAGGCTTACAGTAAAAACTTCTGCAGTATTTGTCTAATGGATTTCTGCAGTGTTTTAATTACTCGGGAAGTTTTATAATTCCTTTTTGAGTAATTCCAATTGGTACTGTTTCTAATCAGCGATGCCTATGCGGTACAATTTTCCCAAGATTTTACAAACAGTATACTACCGGTAGCGAATTATTTAAGTTCTAACTCTAGTTGTGAGCACTACTTTTGGTCAATAGTTTCCCTAGCGCCAAATCTATTTTTCCATGCATGTATTCGGTAGTATTATGAATTAGAATTATGTGGTGCAGCTATAGCACAAATTCACTTGCCGTTCTTGCATTCATGCATCATCTTTGTTGCATATGCTTGTGGATTGTTTGTTTATGATTGCAATTGTGTCGTGTAGATTGTGCTGAGTGCAACGGTTGCTCGTGTGAGGATTGTGCTCCCGACCGCTACAACCAAGACAAGTAGATGCTACTTTGTTCATGATATCGTCCTACTATTTTCAATACATTGTCGTGTATTTTGTAGATGCATGTATAGGATGATACTATCGCTATGCTATGTCCTATTATGTGGTAGGACCCTCTTTGTAGATGAACCACCGTTGGTAGATGTGCTTAGCCATGCTTTGTTGAACGAGGGCTGGGTTACATCAATGATACTTGTTTTCTCAAGTATTGGTTTGTGAAAACTAAAACAACTTAATCAATGAACTCCCTGGGTGTGATGGTATTGATAATTTTTGGTGGTTTCATTGCGGAAAGGCACCCAGGTATCAAGAGAGAATGACTGGCTTCTTTATTGTGTAGCTTACGTGTATAACCATGTGCCAATAATGAAATGGGCGGTTGGTTGGACTTAGTAGGTTGTGGTAACTCGAACCCGCGTATCCAGAGATGTAGAATTTTGGTAGGTTGGACCGGTGCGCGTCGGGATTGAGGAGCTACTTCCCGAACGGTCTCTTCTTGGACTTCTCCCTATCATCACCCAAAATGAGAGTGATGGTACGAGCTGGGCTGGTCAAGTCACATGGGTAAGTGTACTAACCTCTGCAGAGTGTATAATCTAATCGATTAGCCGTGTCCCCGGTTATGAACGTCTGAGTTGCTAGATATTGATTCCATGACATGTTTCTCGCTCATTCTAATTTCATAATTGCTTTAATATTGTTGGGTTGACTTAATTGGGGTCTTTTCAAAGAAAATCAAAACTGTTTATGAAAGTAGGACAAATGTATTTGCAAATACAAGCCAGACACAGCTCCACTTGCCAAATATGCATGTAGATGTTAGTACTATTGTCTCCATTACTAGCTCTACTTGCCATACATTCCATGTATTAACCCTTCGGGGCTGCTACGTTTTATGTTGCAAGTTATTCCGATTCTGATTGATCGTTATAGGCCACGGTACTCCACTCGGCACTTGTTCACTTGTGGGCAATTTGAAGAATGGAGGATTTACATGTTTATGTTGCTACCTGAATAATTTGAGCTAGCTTTATGCTAAGCTTTTATTGTAATAATGGTACTCTGGATCTTTGTAGTTCATGATACACGGTTATTTTGCTATGTTATCTATCTTACTCTATTGTGGGCCAATGAACCAATCCAGGGATTGGCATGTCACATAGAGGCCACGGTCTTTTCAGAACCGGGGTGTTACAGGATGGTATCAGAGCCCGTGTGTCGACTATAGGATCGTGACCTAGGATTGGATTAGAAAGCCATAGAATTATTAAGCCTATATTGACTCTGTCTTTCCTCTTATGCCTTTCACCCTCGTAAATTCTTACCATATGCTATTCTCACACTTTCCTCTTTTACTTGATAGATGGGAGACGTCAGGACTGAGTATGTCACCATGGAGTCACCAAGGCCCTTTGCAAGGCAGTTTGCTCAACTCTCTCAGTCATTGGGATTGCCACTGCCTATGTTCAAGGGAAGAAGGCTGTACACCTATGGATATGGAGAGGATGCATGGGAGATCACTACCTTCATATTCAGAGATGCCGTCTTGCCAAACCCCGCGCACTTGGTCTACACCAAGACATACTGCAACTGGGGACTTGGAATCAACTTGGCCGTACATGAAGCCCTGTCTCACCAGTGCCACTATGTCCGACACCTACTGCCCGCAGATTCACCCTACCGTGACTATGGAAGGCGTGATGAAGATGGGAACATTGTGGTTACCCCGGGCGACAGGAACAACATGCTGAAGGGATTCGCGGCATAGTAAATCAAATTTTTCTAAGGATGCGAACAGAGGGAAAGCCAAGATCTAATCTAGGAGATGCAATCAACGAGAGAGATTGGATTAGATCTTCATACCCTTGAAGATTCGCACAGCGGAACGTTCGTCGGAACGTGGGTGATGTAGTCGTACTCGCTTCTCCTCCTCGCGATCCGATCCGATCTAGCACCACAAGTGGCGGTGCCTCCGTGAGATGCACACGTGCAGCACCTCAACGTCTCCTCCTTCCTCGGACCAGCAAGTATGGTGGAGAGATAGATTGGATCTACAACATGACGGCGTGGTGTATATGGTGGAGAATTTCTGCAGCAGGGCTTCGCCTACAAACAGTCGGGAGGGAGAGAGGAAAGCTAGCAAGGCGGCTAGGGTTTGGAGGAGAGGTGTAGGGGTTTGGTGCGCCCCCACCCCTCTTTATATAGAGGGAGGGCGCAGCCCTAGCCCCTCCCCCAAGCCCAAAGGATAAGGAGTGGGGGGCATGGACTCTCCCCTCTTCTAGAAACCCTATCTCTAGTTTAAACGATTTAAACTCTCTAGGATCGGCTGGGCCCTATGGGGCCTTGTGCCCCTGGCCCAATGCGGCCAGGACACACCCTCATAGGCCCATGCCCCCTCCCGGAAGGTGGGGCCACGTTGGTCCCCTTCCGGAAGGTTCTAGAAGCTTCCGGTACAATACCGATTAACCCGGAACAATTCCGAACTCCAAAAACTGCACTGCCTTATATGAATCTTATTCTCCGGACCATTCCGGAACCTCTCGTGATGTCCCGGATCCCATCCGAGACTCCAAACAAAAATTCATAAACCAATTATCCAATCTATCCTAGCGTCAAGACACGTTAAGTGTGTGACCCTGCGGGTTCGAGAATATGCAGACATGATCTTCTATCAATAATCAACAGCGGGGTCTGGGCACCCATATTGACTCCCACACATTCATCGATGATCATATCGGATGAACCACGATGCCAGGATTCAACCAATCCCATATATATATTCCCTTCGTCTCGCGATATTTTACTTGCCCGAGATTCGATCGTCGGTACCGTCATACCTAGTTCAATCTCGTTCACAGCAAGTACTTTACTCGTTCCGTACCGATATCACTTTGTGATTAACTCCTTAACCACATGATTGCAAGCGGTGTTGATATCGATTACCGAGTGGGCCCGAAGTATATCTCTCCGACTTGGGAGGGACAAATTCCATCTCGATACATACAACCCAACAGATACTTTCCGATCACCTGAGAGACACCTTTATGATCACCCTCTCATAGGATGACGTTTGATGACCTCAAAGCTTTCTTCCGATACCAGGGAGTTGTATTATCTCATGGTCTAAGGAATACAATATTTGACATAGGAAAAGCTTCGCAAAGACGAACACGATGACACGATCTAATTGCTTTGCTTAGTTTGGGTCTGTCCATCATATCATTCTCCAATGAAATGATCTCATTATCAATTGACAACTCATGTCTATGGATAGGAAACCTTAACCATCATTGATCAACGAGCTAGTCCTTAGAGGCGTACCAGGGACACGGTGTTGTTCACAAACCACACAAGTATTAATGTTTCCGCTTAATACAATTCTAGCATGGAATATAAACTTTATCATGAACAAGAATTATAATAATAACATCTTTATTATTGCCTCTAGGGCATAATTCCAACAGTCTCCCACTTGCACTAGAGTCAATAATCTAGTTTACATCTGGCAACAATATCACACCCATGGCACTGAGGTGCTGATCATGTTTTACACGTGGAAGAGGTTTAGTCAATGGATCTGCGACATTCAGATCTGTATGTACTTTGCTAATCTTCAGATCTCCATATGCTATATAATCTCGGATTATATGAAACTTGCGGTTGATATGCTTGGTCTTTGGATGATATCTTGGTTCCTTAGCGAGTGCTATGGCGCCAGTGTTGTCACACAATATCTCCGGTGGGTCCAATGCACTTGGAACCACGCCAAGCTCAGTGATGAAGTTTCTGATCCAAACTCCTTCACTTGACGCTTCTGCAGCAGCCATGTATTCCGCTTCTACTGTAGATCCCGCGATCACGCTTTGCTTGCAGCTTCTCCAGCTCACAGCTCCTCCATTCAAAATATAAACGTATCCTGTCTGAGATTTGGAATCATCCTTGTCGGTGTCAAAACTAGCGTCGACGTAACCTTTTACGACAAGCTGTTCATCACCCCCATAGACTAAGAACATTTCTTTAGTCCTATTTAGGTACTTTAGGATGTTCTTCACGGCTGTCCAGTGTTCCACTCCTGGATCACTTTGATATCTGCTCGTCAAACTAAGAGCATTGGACACATCCGGTCTAGTACACAGCATGGCATACATGATAGAACCTATGGCCGAGGCATAAGGCACTTTGCTCATAGCTTCCCTATCATTTACCGTAGTTGGACACTGAGCCTTGCTCAATATCTTACCTGACAACATAGGCACTGAACCTTTCTTTGCCTTATCCATTCTGAACTTTTCAGAACTTTGTCTAGGTATGTACTCTGGCTTAAAGCTATCAGACGTCTTTGTCTATCTCTATAGATCTTGATGCCCAATATATAAGCAGCTTCACCTAGGTCTTTCATTGAAAAACACTTGTTCAAATAACTCTTCACATCGTTAAGCATGTTGATGTCATTTCCGATAATCAATATGTCATCCACATATAGTACCAGAAACGTCACCGAGCTCCCACTCACTTTCTTGTAGATACAAGCTTCGTAGCAATTTGGAACAAATCCAAAGCTCTTGATCACTTGATCAAAACGAAGGTTCCAACTCCGAGATGCTTGCTTCAGTCCATAAATGGAACGCTGAAGTTTGCATACTTTACTAGCATCCTTAGGATCGACAAAACCTTCGGGTTGCATCATATACAACTCTTCATCAATGTTGCCATTGAGGAAAGCAGTCTTGACATCCATCTGCCATATTTCATAATCATGAAACGCAGCAATTGCTAATAAAATCCAAATGGACTTAAACATTGCTACGGGAGAGAAAGTCTCATCGTAGTCAACACCTTGAACTTATCGAAAACCTTTCGCGACAAGCCGTGCTTTATAGACGGTAACATTACCATCCGCGTCCGTTTTCTTCTTGAAGATCCATTTGCACTCAACGGCCTTTCGGTCGCTAGGAGGGTCCACCAAAGTCCATACTTGGTTTTCGCTCATGGATCCCAATTCGGATTTCATGGCTTCTAGCCATTTCTCAGAGTCTGGGCTCATCATCGCTTCCTCATAGTTCGTAGGTTCACTGTCTTCTACTAACAAGACAGTCAAGACAGGGTTGCCGTACCACTCAGGAGGGGCACGCGACCTTGTCGACCTGCGACGTTCAGTAGCAGCATCGTCCGAAGCTTCATGATCCTTGTCATTAGCTTCCTCTATTGTTGGTGCAGGCGGCACTGGAACAATTTCAGGTGCTGCGCTACTCTCCAATTCAAGAGAAGGCTCAATAACCTCGTCTAGCTCTACTTTCCTCCCACTCACTTCTTTCGAGAGAAACTCCTTCTCAAGAAAGGAACCGTTCTTTGCGACAAACACTTTGCCTTCGGTTCTGTGATAGAAGGTATACCCAATAGTTTCCTTAGGGTATCCTATGAAGACGCATTTCTCCGCTTTGGGTTCGATCTTGTCCGGCATCAACTTCTTGACGTAAGCTTCGCATCCCCAAACTTTAAGAAACGACAACTTAGGTTTAGCACCAAACCACAGTTCATACGGTGTCGTCTCAACGGATTTAGATGGAGCCCTATTTAAAGTGAATGCAGCGGTTTCTAATGCATAACCCCAAAATGATAACGGCAAATCAGTAAGAGACATCATTGATCGGACCATATCTAATAGGGTTCGATTCCGGCGTTCAGACACACCATTGCGCTGTGATGTTCCGGGTGGCGTGAGTTGTGAAACGATTCCACTTGCTTTAAGATGCGTGAGAAAATCATAACTCAAATATTCACCTCCACGATCGGATCGTAGAAACTTAATCTTTCTGTTACGATGGTTCTCCACTTCATTCTGAAATTCCTTGAACTTTTCAAATGTTTCAGATTTATGTTTCATTAAATAGATATACCCATATCTACTTAAGTCATCGGTAAAAGTAAGGAAATAGCGATATCCACCGCGCGTCGAAATACTCATCGGTCTGCATACATCGGTATGTATGATTTCCAACAAGTCCGTTGCTCGCTCCATCATTCCGGAGAACGGGGTTTTGATCATCTTGCCCATGAGGCATGGTTCGCATGTGTCAAATGATTCAAAATCAAGAGACTCCAAAAGTCCATCAGAATGGAGTTTCTTCATGCGCTTTACACCAATATGACCTAGACGACAGTGCCACAAATAAGTAGTATTATCACTATCTACTTTGCATCTCTTAGCCTCAATGTTATGGATGTGTGTTTCATCCCTTTCGAGATTTAGAAGAAATAAACCATTCATAAGAGGTGCATGACCATAAAAGATGTTACTCATATAAATAGAACAACCAGTATTCTCCGATTTAAATGAATAACCGTCTTGCAATAAACACGATCCAGAAATAATGTTCATGCTCAACGCAGGCACATAATAACACTTATTAAGGTTTAAAACTAATCCCGAAGGTAAAACTAAGGAGAGCGTGCCGACGGCCATCACATCAACTCTTGATCCGTTGCCAACGCGCATCGTCACCTCATCCCTCGCAAGCCGCCGTCTATTCCGTAGCTCCTGTTTCGAGTTACAAATATTAGCAACTGAACCGGTATCAAATACCCAGGCACTACAACGAGGGCTAGTAAGGAAAACATCAATAACATGTATATCAAATATACCTTTGATGGTGCCAGCCTTCTTGTCCGCTAAGTACTTCGGACAGTTGCGCTTCCAGTGACCCTTGTCCTTGCAATAGAAGCACTCAGTGTCCGGCTTAGGACCAGACTTGAGCTTCTTCTCAATAGGAGCATTGCGCTTGCCGCCGCCCTTCTTGAAGGGCTTCTTTGCTCCCTTACCTTTCTTAAAGGAGGGCTTGTTGACCATCAACACATGATTATCCTTTTTGATGTCCACCTCCGCAGCCTTTAGCTTTGCGAAGAGCTCGGTGATCGTATCAGTGGAGCCAATCTGATTATGAGTCACTACAAAACTTTTGTAGCTGGGAGGGAGTGATTACAGAACCCTGTCAATCTTGAGCTCCTCTAGAATCGTGCATTCCAGTTGCTCAAGGCGTTGAGTGTAGCCCGACATCTTTATGGCGTTCTCACTAACGGAACTCTCTTCCTCCATCTTGCAGTTAAAGAACTTCTCAGAGATCTCATATCTCCCAGAACGGGCTTGAGTCTGAAACATGGTTTTCAGCTCCTCGAGAATCTCAAAGGGCCAGGGATAGGTTTCAAAACGATTTTGAAGTTCCGGTTCCATAGCAAACAACATGGTGCTCTTAATCACACCATAATCATCTTTGCGCGACTGATAGACAGCTTACTCATCAGCCGGCGCAGTTGCAGCAGGGGGGTCACCTAACGCTTTCCCAAGGACATAGTCCTTTTGTCCGCCAGACAGAATGATTCTTAGATTGCGAAACCAATTGGTGAAGTTAGACCCATTGTTTCTAAGCTTTTCCTTCTCAGCAAAAACGTTGAAGTTGAAGTTGGATTTGGCCATGTGATCTACAGTATTTGCAAGTACAATTTAGACTATGTTCATGATAAATAGTTCAACTTAATCAAATTACTAAATGAACTCCCACTAAATTCAACATCCCTCAAGTTGTTTAGTGAACACGATCCAAATTCACCACACCTAATCCGATCATCACGAGAAGAGATGTGGTTTCAATGGTGGACAACAAAGTGTAGATCATATCATTCATATGACTCATGCTTAACCTTTCGGTTCTTGTGTTCCGAGGCCATGTCTGTACATGCTAGGCTCGTCAAGCTAGACCCAAGTATTTCCGCGTGTGCAAAACTGGCTTGCACCCGTTGTATGTGAGCGTAGAGTCTATAGCACCCGATCATCACGTGATGCTTGGACACGACGAACTTTCGCAACGGTGCATACTTGGGGAGACACAGTTTTTATCTTGATCTTTAAGTGAGGAATCATCTTATAATGCTACCGTCGCGATCTAAGCATAATAAGATACATAAAGGATAAACATCACATGCATATAACTTTATGTGACATGGTATAGCCAATCTTCGTGCAATGATCTCCATCTTGTGCGTTCTGGCATGATCTCCATCACTCCACCATGATTGCCTTCACCACGAATAGCAACTACAACTATTGCTAACTACTTAGCGATAAAGTAAAGCTATTACATGGCGTATAAGAAGTTGACTCGCAGGTCATACACAATTATAAAGACAACCATATGGCTCCTTACGGTTGTGTACTCATCGACATGCAAGTCGTGAAACATTACAAAACATGATCATCGCATACATTATACACATCACATCTTGGGCCATACCATATCACAGAAAACACTCCCTGCAAAAACAAGTTAGACGCCTCTACTTTGTTGTTGCATGTTTTACGTGGCTTATGGGAGTAGATGCTAAGAACGATTCTTACCTACGGAAAGCCACAACGGTGATATTATGGTTGCCAAACTCTGGTGTTAATCCCATGACAACTATAGTGAGAGAAACTGACATCCACCAGCCGCATGTGTGGAACAAGCCACACGTCAAGTGCGGAGCCGGTCTCGCGAATGACGTCGCGTAAGGTTGGCCTGGACCGCTTCAATCTCACTATCCCGCGTCATAAGAAGAACACAAACAAGAGGCTTGCAACAGAAAACATCAACGCCCGCAACAACCATGTTGCGTTCTACTCGTGAAACACATCTACGCATAGATCTAGCTCTGATACCACTGAAGGGATTCACGGCATAGTAAATCAAATTTTTCTACGGATGCGAACAGAGGGAAAGCCAAGATCTAATCTAGGAGATGCAATGAATGAGAGAGATTGGATTAGATCTTCATACCCTTGAAGATTCGCACAGCGGAACGTTCGTCGGAACGTGTGTGATGTAGTCGTACTCGCTTCTCCTCCTCGCGATCCGATCCGATCTAGCACCACAAGTGGCGGTGCCTCCGTGAGATGCACACGTGCAGCACCTCGACGTCTCCTCCTTCCTCGGACCAGCAAGTATGGTGGAGAGATAGATTGGATCTACAACACGACGGCGTGGTGTATATGGTGGAGAATTTCTGCAGCAGGGCTTCGCCTACAAACAGTCGGGAGGGAGAGAGGAAAGCTAGCAAGGCGGATAGGGTTTGGAGGAGAGGTGTAGGGGTTTGGTGCGCCCCCACCCCTCTTTATATAGAGGGGGGCGCAGCCCTAGCCCCTCCCCCAAGCCCAAAGGATAAGGAGTGGGGGGCATGGACTCTCCCCTCTTCTAGAAACCCTATCTCTAGTTTAAACGATTTAAACTCTCTAGGATCGGCTGGGCCCTATGGGGCCTTATGCCCCTGGCCCAATGCGGCCAGGACACTCCCTCATAGGCCCATGCCCCCTCCCGGAAGGTGGGGCCACGTTGGTCCCCTTCCGGAAGGTTCTAGAAGCTTCCGGTACAATACCGATTAACCCGGAACAATTTCGAACTCCAAAAACTGCACTGCCTTATATGAATCTTATTCTCCGGACCATTCCGGAACCTCTCGTGATGTCCCGGATCCCATCCGAGACTCCAAACAAAAATTCATAAACCAATTATCCAATCTATCCTAGCGTCAAGACACGTTAAGTGTGTGACCCTGCGGGTTCGAGAATATGCAGACATGATCTTCTATCAATAATCAACAGCGGGGTCTAGGCACCCATATTGACTCCCACACATTCATCGATGATCATATCGGATGAACCACGATGCCAGGATTCAATCAATCCCATATATATATTCCCTTCGTCTCGCGATATTTTACTTGCCTGAGATTCGATCGTCGGTACCGTCATACCTAGTTCAATCTCGTTCACAGCAAGTACTTTACTCGTTCCGTAATCCGATATCACTTTGTGATTAACTCCTTAACCACATGCTTGCAAGCGGTGTTGATATCGATTACCGAGTGGGCCCGAAGTATATCTCTCCGACTTGGGAGGGACAAATTCCATCTCGATACATACAACCCAACAGATACTTTCCGATCACCTGAGAGACACCTTTATGATCACCCTCTCATAGGCTGACGTTTGATGACCTCAAAGCTTTCTTTCGATACCAGGGAGTTGTATTATCTCATGGTCTAAGGAATACAATATTTGACATAGGAAAAGCTTCGCAAAGACGAACACGATGACACGATCTAATTGCTTTGCTTAGTTTGGGTCTTTCCATCATATCATTCTCCAATGAAATGATCTCATTATCAATTGACAACTCATGTCTATGGTTAGGAAACCTTAACCATCATTGATCAACGAGCTAGTCCTTAGAGGCGTACCAGGGACACGGTGTTGTTCACAAACCACACAAGTATTAATGTTTCTGCTTAATACAATTCTAGCATGGAATATAAACTTTATCATGAACAAGAATTGTAATAATAACATCTTTATTATTGCCTCTAGGGCATAATTCCAACACATGCCGCCCCGTCGGAGGCACATAGAGGACATGGAGAGAGAGAGAATGGAGCTCTAGCAGAGAAGGTGAGGATGTTAAAGGAGATTGCAGACTTTACTAGCAATGGAATGGTGGTCCAAGGACAGGAGATTGACACTTTGCATGAAGCTGTGGGAGTTCTGGAGAATGCCCTGATAGCCAGAGATGAAACCATATCTCATCTTCATGGTACGGTGCAGGAGAATACCCAGAACATACAACAGTTGCAAGGGACCGTCCAGGAAAGGGACCAAACCATTGAAGCTATGACAGCCCAGATTGCCGCTCTCCAAGCATAGCTGAATCCATCCTCTAATGATGACAATGGAGATGATGGCAACAATGGGGATGATGATGACAGTGGAGACGGTGATGACGATGAGGACGAGGATGATGATGGAGACGATGATGGTGGAGGAGATGAAGCTGTTGCTGTTGCAGCTGAGGATGAAGAAGAAGAAGAGGAGGATCCAGAAGAGGTGGAGTTTGAGGTCTCAAGTGATGGTTCAGGAGAGGTGTACACTCCGCCATCATGGTTGTACCGCGAGCCGAAGCGCCAACGCATGACCGCAAGGACCTACCTCAATATCTTCAAGAAGTAGATAGAAGTCCACCAATTAGTCCACGTTAGGCAAATTCGTTAGGATTAGTCTCGATCGTTGTGAAGCTTAGTTCGTGTTAGTTTAAGAGTGATTAGTTGCTTATTTGTGCACTCCAATATTCCAGGAATTATTTGTGCAAATTTTTATGAAAGAGTTATGGCAATTTGGTTATCATCTGTGTGTTTTTCGCTGCAGTTTTTCTGCTGATACAGCAGTACTGCGCGATTTTTCATATTTTTCTGGTAACTCGGAAAAATCTGAAAAAAATTGGGCTGATGCGAAACTCTCTGTACTATATGTACAAAAATCAGCTAAATTTTCTGATGAGTTTAAGTCAGGCGGAAAAATTCGTGAACACTGCTGGACTGTTCTGGCAGATTGCTGTTTTGGTTGTTTAGTTGATCTATTGTTTAGTTAACCATTGCCAACTCTTGCAAAACTATTTCAGTAGTTATATACTGCTAGGATAACACCTGGGATGTTGCTGGATCGCTTGTTTGTTGATGTGTTGCTTGCTTGTGATTGTCTGCTATTGGTTGTTGTTGTTTGATCATATGCATGGGTAGAATCCTATTGTCGTAGTTGATACTTTCTAAACTTACCTATGCTGAACCGCAGATGCCTCCCCGCCGTCAACCCACTGAGATGGAGCAGCTCATGGAAGCTCAGGCACAGCTGACCCAAGTGATGACCCAGTTCATGGCAAACCAGAACAACAACAATGGAAACAATCAGCCTTAGGGAGATGCTCTCACCAGGTTTCTGAGGTTAAGGCCAGCTAAGTTCTCTACTGCAACGGAACCAATGGTTGCTCTCGATTGGTTGCGTTCAGTCAACAAGGATCTAGTAACTGTCGGATGCATTGATGCTGAGAAGGTGAGGTTTGCCGCTCACCTACTGGAGGGACCAGCCGCTTCTTGGTGGGACACATTTCAGATCACCCACCCGCTGGATACCGTTACTTGGGCAATGTTTAAGGAAGGTTTCAGGACCAACCACGTGTCTTCAGGAGTTCTGAGCCTGAAGAGGAAGGAGTTCCGCAACTTGCGCCAAACCAATCGCACCGTGGCCGAGTACATTGAGGAGTTCAACAACCTGTCCCGTTATGCACCTGAGGATGTTGACACTGATGCCAAAAGGAGGGAGAGATTCCTGGATGGCCTCAGTGATGATCTTTCAGTACAGCTACTTGTGGTTTACTGCCCCACTTTCCAGGAGCTTATGGACAAGGCCAGAATCTTGGAGGGGAAGCACAAGCAAGTGGAGAACAACAAGAGAAAGAACAACAATCACCACTCTAGTTCACACCACAAGACTCGCACTTCATATGATGGATACTCCAAGCATGGAGGAAGTGACCATGGGAGCCATGACCGCCGCGATGGACATCGTCATGACAACCATAGGAGCAGCCACCACAGCCACAAGGGAGGACACTCTCACCACTCTGGAGGACACGGTGGACATGACCGCAACCGTGATCGCAGCTTCGTGAAGAAGGATCTGAGTGAGGTGACGTGCTTCAAGTGCAAGCAGAAGGGACACTATGCTGACAACTGTCCGGAGAAGAAAGGACTGAAGCCAACCAACGACGAGAAGGCCACAGTGAACCACATGAATGTGGAGGAGATTCCAGATGACCTGCACCTTGTGATTGGTAAGTTCCCAATCAACACTTACCCTGCAATTATACTTTTCGATACTGGTGCATCGCATTCATTCATATCAAGGGCATTTGTGGATAAGTATAAGTTACCTACTGAGTCTATGAAAAGGTCTATTAGAGTGAGTTCACCTGGAGGAGATATGATAGCTAGCGCGGGATGCCGCGACTTAACTGTGAGGATTGGAACACACAACTTCATTGCACATCTAGTAGTGTTGGATTCACAGGGATTAGACATTATTCTGGGTATGGATTGGATGTCTATGCATGGGGGACACATAGATTGTGCACAGCGAGCTGTTTCACTCAAAACCCCGGATGGTAAGAGGATTAGATTCAAGTCGGCTGCACGACCGAGAAGGTGTAAGTTGAATTCTCTTAAGGGGGTTAGCATGGATACTGTGCCAGTAATTAGGGATTACCCCGACGTGTTTCCGGAAGAGCTGCCAGGGATGCCACCTGACAGAGATGTAGAGTTTCTTATCGACCTGATGCCGGGAACAGGACCTATAGCAAAGAAACCATATAAGATGGATGTGGATGAGCTGAAAGAATTGAAGAAGCAGTTGAAAGAACAACTGGAAAAGGGATTCATTCAGCCTAGTGCGTCATCATGGGGAGCACCTGTGTTGTTTGTAGAGAAGAAAGACAACACCAAGAGATTAGTGGTGGACTATCGTTCGCTGAATGAAGTAACCATCAAGAACAAGTACCCTCCGCCGAACATAAATGATTTGTTTGATCAACTGGAAGGAGCAAAGGTGTTCAGCAAGATTGATCTGCGATCCGGCTACTTTCAATTGAAGATCCGAGAGGAGGATGTACCAAAAACCGCCTTCACCACTAGGTATGGTTTATATGAGTATACAGTTATGTCTTTTGGACTAACGAATGCCCCGACATACTTCATGACCATGATGAACAAGGTATTTATGGAGTATTTGGACAAGTTCGTGGTGGTGTTTATTGATGACATACTGATATATTCCAAGGATGATGCTGAGCATGAGAAACATCTGAGGATGATTATGGAGAAGCTGAGGGAACATAAGCTGTATGCCAAATTCAGCAAGTGTGAATTCTGGCTTAACACCGTTGGGTTTCTTGGACACGTAGTGTCAGGAGAAGGAATTGCTGTTGATCCAAACAAAGTGACTGCAGTAACAGAGTGGGAAGCGCCCAAGAATGCGGGAGAGATTCGAAGCTTTTTGGGACTTGCTGGATATTACAGGAGGTTCATTGAAGACTTTTCCAAGATTGCAAAGCCGATGACTGAACTTCTGAAGAAGGAGAGGAAGTTTGAATGGTCAGACGTATGTGAAGCCAGCTTTCAGGAACTGAAACGTCGACTAGTGACCGCGCCTGTTCTGTGTTTACCAGATCTTCAGAAGGATTTCCAAGTGTACTGTGATGCTTCTCGACAGGGACTTGGGAGTGTGCTGATGCAATATGGGAGAGTAGTGTCATATGCCTCGCGACAACTCAAACACCATGAGCGGAATTACCCCACACACGACTTGGAGTTAGCGTCAGTGGTTCATGCGCTCAAGGTATGGAGGCATTACTTAATGGGAAAACACTGTGATGTGTACACCGACCACAAGAGCCTGAAATACATATTTACACAGAAGGAGTTGAACATGAGACAAAGGAGATGGTTGGAGCTTATCAAGGATTATGATATGAACCTGCAATACCACCCAGGAAAGGCCAATGTAGTAGCAGATGCCCTGAGCCGGAAGGTTTATGCCAATGGGTTGACAATTGGTGAATTGCCTGAGGACTTGTGCAAGCAATTCAAGGACCTTAGACTGGAGGTAGTATCGGAAGGATACTTAGCAACAATGGAAGTCCAACCGACGCTACAGGATAGAATCAGGAAAGCTCAGATAGGAGACAAAGAGATAGATGAAGTTAAGGAAAAGATGAAGGAAGGTCGAGCAAGGGAATTCCGCGAGGATGAGCAAGGAACCCTGTGGTACGGAGATCGATTGTGCGTTCCCAACGATCCCGAGATAAGGAAGTTGATTCTGCAGGAAGCTCATGACTCACCATATTCCATACATCCGGGCAACACGAAGATATATATGGACCTAAAGGACAGATTCTGGTGGAACAACATGAAGGGAGACATCGCAGAGCATATTTCCCTATGTGATGTATGTAGCCGAGTAAAGGCGGAACACCAGAAGCCAGCAGGATTGCTACAACCATTGCCCGTGCCGGATTGGAAGTGGGATAGAGTGGGAATGGACTTTATCACAGGATTGCCCAGGACCAGGTCAGGATATGACTCTATTTGGGTAGTGGTCGACCATTTGACTAAGGTAGCCCACTTCATACCGGTAAAGACGACCTATACGAGTGCAAAGTTGGCCAAGATTTACATGGACAGGATTGTGTGCCTACATGGAGTTCCCAAGAGTATCGTATCTGATAGAGGCACCCAATTTACCTCACACTTCTGGCGCCAGCTGCACGAGTCACTAGGTACTAGATTGGAGTTTAGAACAGCGTTTCACCCATAGACTGATGGACAGACCGAGAGAGTGAATCAGATTTTGGAGGACATGCTGAGAGCTTGCGCTTTGGCTCATGGATCTAGTTGGGATGAGAATTTGCCATATGCGGAGTTTTCCTACAACAACAGCTATCAAACCAGCATCAAGACGTCACCGTTCGATGTGTTGTATGGGAAACGGTGCCGGACACCATTGCTATGGGATGGAGTAGGAGAACGTCAGTTGTTTGGGCCTGATTTGATCAAGGACGCTGAGGAGAAGGTTGCCTTGATTAGGGACAGGCTGAAGGTAGCACAATCAAGGCAGAAGAGCTACGCTGACGCCAAGCGCAAGGAAGTGGTGTACGAGATAGGTGATAGAGCATACCTCAGAGTATCGCCACTTCGTGGAATCAAGAGATTTGGAATTAAGGGTAAGCTGGCACCTCGATTTATTGGACCGTATCGGGTCTTAGCGCGCAAAGGAGAAGTTGCTTACCAGTTGGAGTTGCCAGAAGCTCTGTCCGCTGTTCACAACGTGTTCCACGTGTCCCAGCTGAAGAAGTGCCATCCGGAGATGGTGGATACACCATTGAGAGACACCGTACCGCTAGAGGAGGTTCATCTGGAGAATGACTTGACCTATGAGGAGAAACCGGTCAAGATTCTGGAGACAGCAGAGAGGACTACCCACACCTATTTGCTAGCCGCGCCGAATCTCGAGGACGAGATTCACCTTAAGGGGGTTAGTCTTGTCACATCCCAAATTTTAGATTTGGTCTTGCATATCATTCATATCATTGCATCATATCTTTCCATGCAAAACCGTCGAGTGAAAAGGTTCGGCGAAACGCCACCTTCAAAACCCTATTTTACTTCGCTACGAGTTTCCTGCGGGAGACTTTAGAAGGACTTGCGACAACCACCCCTGTAGGTTCGAGTTTTCGTGCAAACCTTGACGAAAGGTTGTTCCCCTCGACGATACGAACCCGTAGGCGCGAGAATCGCTCCAATCGGAGTTCGTATGCAAAAGCCTCGGACGTTTTAGTAATCCGCCGGAAAACGGTCCGAAAATCCGGACCGATTTCCGAGTTGTAGTCAGTTTCCGGGCCGTTTCAGTTCAGGTTTTCCGCGCGAGAGGTACTACTTAAAGGAACCACCTGCCTCGAAACCCGTGCCCGCAACCGACCCTGACCTCGCCGCCTCTCTCCTGCCTCGCGCGCCTCCCGAGGAGGTCACGCCGCCGCCGCCGGCGGGCTCCGCCCTCGCTGCCGCCAGGTGCCTCACCGCCGCCGCCCTCTCCTCTCTCTACTCCCGCCGACGCCGCCGCCATCCGTGCCACTCCGCCGCCGCCATCCGCGCCACTCCGCCGCCGCGACTACCGCCGTCGTCGCCGCCTCCCACCACCGCCGCCCCGCCTCGCACGCAGCTGCGCGCCACCACGCACGCAGCCGCGCGCCCTCGCGCCACCCGTGGCCGCTGCCGCCGTGCGCCGTCCCCACCTCGCCTGCACCGCCGCCCACCCCCGCGTGCCCGCGTGCCCGCGCGACCGCGCGCTCGCCGTCGCCGCCGCTGCCGCCGCCGTCGCCGCAAGCTGCCGCCGCCGCCGCCGCAAGCTGCGCCGCACGCTGCTGCCCTGCACGCGCGCTGCGTTGCCGCTAGCGCATGATCGCATGCGATATAGCACGCATGCACGCCCGCATACGCGCACGTACGCGCGCCGCCTCGCGCGCGTATTAGTTTTTTCGGACCTGTCCATTGACCGTGTACGTCCGTGCAGGAAAAACCTCGTCGCCGGAACCGATCGTCGCCGCCGTCCGGAGCTCGCCGCACCTTCCGGAGTCCGTTTCGCCGTCCGTTTCCGGTAAGACAACAACCACTGTCAGATCTCAGATCAGCGGCCCAGATCGTTAGTTGACTGGTCTGCACTCAGGCGTTGACTAGTCAGACGCCCAGTCAGCAGACACTTTGACCAGTCAACATATACAGTTGACTGGGTCAATTTCGTTAATCCCTTTAGTTGGCAGATTTTGGTAGAATCTTGTAAATTGCGTAGAAATTCAACAGCTTGGACAAAAAATGCAAATAAAATATGTACGGGTTCAGTGAGTCGTGTAGAATCCCGCTGTACCTTTGGTTCAGACTTTTACTGTCAGGTTTAGTACAGTTTAATCAAACTATTTAGTGGCCTTTTTGGAGTAATAAATTCGTAGAAAAAGATCTATAGCTCCAAAAATCGCGTGTGATATGTCCCTGAACTCGTATGAATGAGGGGAATCTCATCGTGATTAAAAAAAGGCAGGCTTACAGTAAAAACTTCTGCAGTATTTGTCTAATGGCTTTCTGCAGTGTTTTAATTACTCGGGGAGTTTTATAATTCCTTTTTGAGTAATTCCAATTGGTACTGTTTCTAATCAGCGATGCCTATGCGGTAGAATTTTCCCAAGATTTTACAAATAGTATACTACCGGTAGCGAATTATTTAAGTTCTAGCTCTAGTTGTGAGCACTACTTTTGGTCAATAGTTTCCCTAGCGCCAAATCTATTTTTCCATGCATGTATTCGGTAGTATTATGGATTAGAATTATGTGGTGCAGCTATAGCACCAATTCACTTGCCGTTCTTGCATTCATGCATCATCTTTGTTGCATATGCTTGTGGATTGTTTGTTTATGATTGCAATTGTGTCGTGTAGATTGTGCTGAGTGCAACGCTTGCTCGTGTGAGCATTGTCGTGTATTTTGTAGATGCATGTGTAGGATGATACTATCGCTATGCTATGTCCTATTATGTGGTAGGACCCTCTTTGTAGATGAACCACCGTTGGTAGATGTGCTTAGCCATGCTTTGTTGAACGAGGGCTGGGTTACATCAATGATACTTGTTTTCTCAAAGTATTGGTTTGTGAAAACTAAAACAACTTAATCAATGAACTCCCTGGGTGTGATGGTATTGATAATTTTTGGTGGTTTCATTGCGGAAAGGCACCCAGGTATCAAGAGAGAATGACTGACTTCTTTATTGTGTAGCTTACGTGTACAACCATGTGCCAATAATGAAATGGGCGGTTGGTTGGACTTAGTAGGTTGTGGTAACTCGAACCCGCGTATCCAGAGATGTAGAATTTTGGTAGGTTGGACCGGTGTGCGTCGGGATTGAGGAGCTACTTCCCGAATGGTCTCTTCTTGGACTTCTCCCTATCATCACCCAAAATGAGAGTGATGGTACGAGCTGGGCTGGTCAAGTCACATGGGTAAAGTGTACTAACATCTGCAGAGTGTATAATCTAATCGATTAGCCGTGTCCCCGGTTATGGACGTCTGAGTTGTTAGATATTGATTTCATGACATGTTTCTCGCTCATTCTAATTTCATAATTGCTTTAATATTGTTGGGTTAACTTAATTGGGGTCTTTTCAAAGAAAATCAAAAATTTTTATGAAAGTAGGACAAATGTATTTGCAAATGCAAGCCAGACACAGCTCCACTTGCCAAATATGCATGTAGATGTTAGTACTATTGTCTCCATTACTAGCTCTACTTGCCATACATTCCATGTATTGACCCTTCGGGGCTGCTATGTTTCATGTTGCAGGTTATTCCAATTCTGATTGATCGTTATAGGCCACGGTACTCCACTCGGCACTTGTTCACTTGTGGGCAATTTGAAGAATGGAGGATTAACATGTTTATGTTGCTACCTGAATAATTTGAGCTAGCTTTATGCTAAGCTTTTATTGTAATAATGGTACTCTGGATCTTTGTAGTTCATGATACACGGTTATTTTGCTATGTTATCTATCTTACTCTATTGTGGGCCAATGAACCGATCCAGGGATTGGCATGTCACATAGAGGCCACGGTCTTTTCAGAACCGGGGTGTTACACGCCATAGCCAATGCGCAAGAACCAAGGTCACACAAGAAGCTGAAGCACATCAAGCTATGTTTTCACGCTATTCGAGAGCATGTCCAAGATGGTGACATAAATATTTGCAAAGTACACACAGATCTGAATGTGGCGGATCCGTTGACTAAACCTCTCCCGAGGGCAAAACATGACCAGCACCAAATCGCCATGGGTGTTCGGTATATTACCATGTAATCTAGATTAGTTGACTCTAGTTCAAGTGGGGGACTGTTGGAGATATGCCCTAGAGGCAATAATAAAAGTGGTTATTATTATATCTTTGTGTTTATGATAAATGTTTACATTCATGCTATAACAGTATTAAACCGGACACATTAATACTTGTGTGATTTGTAAACAAAATTAGCGTCCCTAGTAAAGCCTCTTTGTAATACTAGCTTGTTGGTTAATAGATGATCATGGTTTCCCGATCATGAACATTGAGATGTTGTTAACAACAGGATCATATCATTAGGAGAATGGTATGATGGACATACTCCTATAGATAAGCGTAGCATTAAGATCAAGTCATTTCAATAGTTCATTTGCTATAAGATTTCTGATACATAGTAACCTAATTCCTTCGACCATGAGATCATGCTAATCACCATCACCGGAAGGATGCTTTGATGACATCAAACACCACACCGTAACTGGGTGGCTACAAAAGTTGGCATTGAGTGTTCGGAAAGTATGTGCAGGCACATGGATCAAGAGTGGTATTTGTCCATCCATATGACAAATATATATACTCTGGCCCTCTCGGTGGAATGTCATCCAATTGGATTGCAAGCATATGACTGGCTCACAAGGGATCACATATCACGGGAACGAGAAAAAAGCACTTATCGCTAACGAGGTTGAACTAGGTATGCAGAGATACCGACGATCAAAACCTTTGATAAGTAAACTATCGCGAGACAAAGGGAAATTGGTATCGTATGTAAGTGGTTCATTCGATCGCAAAGTAATCGTTGAAATATGTGGGAGCCATATGAATTTCCAGATTCCTCTATTGGTTATTGATCGGAGAAGTGTCTCGGTCATGTCCGCATAATTCATGAACCGTAGGGAGACACACTTAAGGATTCAATGTTGTTTAGTAGAAATGGAATGTTATTAGGGATACCGAATGTTGTTCGGAGTCTCGGATGAGATCCGTAATATCACGAGGAGATCCGGAATGGTCCGGAGAATAAGATTCATATAAGGAAAGTCCGATTCCGGAGTTCGGGAAAGATTCCGATGTTTTCATCGGAGAGGTTCTAGAAGGGTCTAGAAGGTTCACCGGACCGGAAGGGGAATGGACCATGAATGTGTCATGGATAAGTGGAATGATTGGATCATATCCTAGGTCACTTGGTTTGGGCATTTGCAAAAGAGAATTAAAGCTCTAAATTGAAAGTCAAACGGGAAGTTTGAAAAGTCAAACAGGAACAATGGTTTCCTAGTGGAAGAAGGTAAGAGTCCTTCTCTCAATCCAACTTGGGTTAAAGGCTGCCCCATCTCATAAATAGAGGGGGAGGGCTGCCCCAAAAGCCAAGCCCTAGCCCTCCCACACCCGCGCCGCCGCCGCCAAGCCGCCGCCGCTCGCCGTCGCCGTCGCCCTAGACATCACCGACACCTCCTTCTCCCGGTCTTCTAAACCCTAGATCGCCGGGAAACCCTAGATCCACCATAACTCGCACCAGATTAGGCGAAGCCCTGTGGGATCTTCCCTCTACTTCCGACACCACGCCGTCGTGCTGCCGGAATCGCGAGGGGAGAACTACAACCTCTGTTGCTTGATGGAACAAGGGAGAGGAAGGTCTTCATCGAGTACCGAACGTGTGACCGACTGCGGAAGCGCTGCCGGAACGCAGCGCCGGAAATATCGTCTACGCGATCTTGAGATCGGCAAGTGTACGACTATATTACCCACGAGAATCTGCTCTCATTAACCGCTTTGGAATCTTCGAGGGTGAGTGCTTCTATCGACTCGTTGCTACAATCTAGTAGATAGATCTTGGCTTGTTTGTGTGCATGCGGTAGAATTTTTTTGTTTTCCATGCTACGAACCTCTACAAGCGGTGCCTCCACGCATTGAACTCTAAACAAAACATGCAACTTCCTACTTGATTAAACAGAGTAGCTTTTTTTGACGATTAAGTTTTTGGCACCTATATCCGGATACAAATCCGAGAGTGCGATGACGCCATGTGATCTTAAAGCTCCAGTATGCAAGGGCTTTTGCAAGCCAAGTGAGGGAAAGGGAGGGAGTTCCGTACAAGGTCGGACCATAGATTTTGGAGCCCCAAGGGCAACACAAAACAACGTTGTTTGTTTAAAGTGGAAGAGCTTTCTTAGGATAGGGGAGGGGGGAATGCCCCTCTACTCCAAGAAATTTCTTAATTTTTTTCATGTCTTCCAAAGTCATCCACTTGTTTGCTTAAAAATATTAGTATTCTGGAAGAGAAATACTCCGTTTAATGCAATAGAAAATTAAATAGTCTGTATATTTGATAGATCCATGGTATTTGGAATCTCTATGAAAAATTCAAAACTACTATATGCCATGATACTTATTTCTATCAATTACTATTTTTGTACACGTGTATGTACATATGTATCTCTAGAATTAATAATAGAACAATGAGAGTAACAAATCCAGATGCATGTGCAGAAAAAGTAGATATATTAGGCACATAAATAATATCAGTAGGGGTGGGCGTTCGGTCATGACCGAAAGTTCGGATTATGTATTTCCGTCTATTTTGCATCCGTATTTAAAAATTGAAGACTAAAATTTACTTGTTAGTTTTACTACCCAACGAATTCGGTATCTTCTAATTATGGTTTGGGTTCGGTCATGACCGAATTGTGTGGTAGCTATTGCTTGTACAAAATTTGGGTAATTTTTTTAGAAACGTTTGGTATCATTTTAGCTCTACTTTGGAAATAAAATGCAATATATACATTACTTACAATTGGCAGGAATAAACATTCAGTAATACTAGAGTGATTGGAAAATAGGGCCTTGAGACTACACCACTCTCATGTAAGGTTCGGTCCATTCGGAATATCAGGAACTAGTGATCGAATTAACCGAACTAAGTCGGTCTAGAAAATTTCCTACCCAATTTTTTTATCAGTCTTTTCGGTCTCGGTCTTCGGTTTTGATCGCGGTCTTTTTAGATTCTGTGTCCGGTTACTGATTTTTGTGCCGACCCCAAAATATCATGATGAAATAATCTCTCGAATATGTATGATGTGACATGTAGAACTATTGGAATCGGAGGAGAGCCGCTTGCGATTAGTCTCTAGTAATAAATGCTCACAACCTTATAAACACACGTGGGTGTCGGCGATGATATGTGCATTTGAGATGATAGAGAAAAATAGTGTCAACAAAAATATTTAGAAATGATGGACTATTTTTTTTTTTGAGAAATAAGAGTTGGAGTAGATTCATGATAGCCGATAAATTTATCTATATATATTTTTTCAAGAGTAGAGACTATTATGAATACGCAAAGAAATCGTTGGTTGGGGTCCGGCGCAAAGCGTCCATCGGAAAAAGTAGGATACGGGACGCGTATATTGTCACGATGAAAAGGTGGACACCGCAGCGGCGCAGGTCGGTCAGATTGCTCATCGCTGGGCGTGGGTGGGCGGCGGCACGGGAGAAAAGAAACCGCCTGCGCACGATCGCACGGGGGAGTGGTGGTTTCGTGTGACTTTTACGAAAAAATGGGACCAGGAAAAGAAACCTTGGCGAGTCTGAATCTTTTTTTTTTTTTGGCGAGTCTGAATCTGAACATAAAGGCACGCATGTATGTGGCGGGCCTAATGGCTGCTGACGCTGCAGCGTCGAATTGCTCACGTCACGGCCAAGCATGCTCGCTATCAGCCACAAACTAAGACATCCACACAACCAACATGTTCAGATTGGGTGCAAGATACAATTGCAAAAATTGTGAAAGGAAAAGCAACAAATGGTTTCACTATGAACGAGGCGTTCACTTTTCTTTCTATAGAGTCGAGACGATAACACACGTAGCAGAGTACAACCAAAATACTTATAATAACTAACAGTTTCTGGAGTCGATAACAAGAACTTCAGTACCTATCGTATATCTTGTGTAAGGCTAACCACTAACTGAATCCGCTAGGCTAACAGAAAACCAGAAGGGCCTAAAATAGTGCGACGGCAAGGGCCGCGCTAATCACCACGGCTCCCACGGGAGCAGCGAAGAAGCTAGCGGCGGAGGCGGTCGGCGCGGCGGCTGGGGTGCTCGCCGCCGTTGACGCGGGCGATGGAGAGGTGACGGTGCCTGGCTGCGTGGCGACCGGCGCTGGAGTCGTCGGCAACGGGAGCACTGGAGCTGCAAAACACCATTTTGCACTATGCGTTAGTGAAACACTTTCGCGTTTGAAACGAAGAAAATGCAAACTCAAGCCATGAGAGTTCATTTTGTATATCTGGTGTTCATCGTTCAGAGCCTATGAATAATCGACGATGTAAATGCAGACTCAAGCCATGATGATGACGTACGTACCAGGTTTTGGTTGTGCCGACGCAGGGGATTGCGCGACTGGAGCTGCACAGGTACAACAATCACGAAATCAGCTGAAAAATATCACGTCTTTGTTTTTGCATGCCTTTTGCAGTACTACTAGCTAGTACCATTTTTTTAAGAAAAAAAAAGTTGCCAAGAATAGATCAAGGCAATAACGGAAAAAGGAGTCCTAGATGGGCCGATTCGGGCCATTTCAATCCATACTCTCCAAAACGATCGGACGAGCTACGTATATATCGTTTCCACAAAAACAAAAGTTAACAGTGAAGGGGCGGCAGACGATCGCGAAACGTACCTGGCGTAGTCGGACGTGGCAGTGGAAGCGCGGGCATCGGCGCTGCCGCTGGCGCGCTCGATCTCGGTGCAAGCGCAGGCATCTGAGGAGCAAGAGCCGGCGCTGCGGTCGGCGGCATCAGCAGGATCCGAGCGGCGGCCACGGGAGCCGACGCCGGCACAGGCGCCGCTATGGGGCCACCAGAAGGCGCCTGCACGGGCGCCGCCCCTATGGGGCCACCAGAAGGCCCCTGCACGGGCGCCGCCGCTATGGGGCCGAGAGAAGGCGCCTGCACGGGCGCCGCCGCTATGGGGCCACCAGAAGGCTCCTGCACGGGCGCCGCCGCTATGGGCCCGAGAGAAGGCGCCTGCACGGGCGACGCCACGGGGGTCGTCAGAGATGGCGCCTGCACGGGCGGAATGGCCATCATCGGCGCCAGCGCGGGCGCGCTCGAGGGGAAGGTGGTGGGCATCTGCGTGGGCGCGTTGGACGATGGAGTGGCGGTGGGCGGCACGGGCAGGGCAGGCGTCGGTTGCACGGGCGGAAGTGCTGACGGAGCGGCGGCGGGCGCCCGTGCTGTCTGCTGCTGGAGCGACGACATCGCGATGCCGCGGCGAAACCACAGGTCGTGGAACACCTTCGGGATGGGAATGTGGACTGCGACCACAGGAAACAGGAACCAAAAGTTAAAGAACTGCTGGCGATCATTCAAGTAGCAGATCTATCGATGTATAAAATGCAAGCAACGAATGGAACATTGTGACGAGCGATCGAACACACAGATGATGATCAGATCATTAGCCGCGTAGAACAACTCGTGTGAGATCGCTGATGCGTGCTGTATACTTACATGATTCGGCGAGGGTGGTGGCGCAGAGCACCAGCACCAAGACGGCGATACTCTTCGCCGCCGCCATGGGAGCTAGGTTTAGGTTAGGCCGAGCTGTTCGTGTATATTTTCTTCTTCGCTATGTCTGGTAAACAATGGCTATTGGATGATGTGGATCGTACGTGCGTGCAATATATAGAGCGCGCGAAACAATACGCGGGAAACTGACCGACATTTGCTGCGATTGTTGCGCAACCGGATCCGGATGGCGTACCTTATTTCTGAAGCTAAACCTAAACTTCTACTGGAAGTTATGATACGACAGGATATGCTGACAAATCTGGTTTTGCATCGCATCGGGCCGAAGAATGGAAGCAAGGCAAACAGCCCACATCCGTTGGGGTTCTATGGGCTAATTTGTAAGCTCAGAGAAGCGAGATGCCTGCCCATCACGGGGTATATTCAGCCCGTCGAGATAATGCCCGGTATAGCATGAGTTGAGATCTTTTACCATTTGCCACATTTTACTTTGATTTTTCATAATTTGCCACTTCCGTCTTGCAGAATACGTCATTCTCACTACGAGAAAAAATGTTCGCTGCTGTCGTTCCCGTCCTTTGCCGTGTGCAAAAAGTCCTCGGAACACGGCAAAGATTATCTCTGCCGTATGTATAACTAGACACGACAAAGAAAACGTTCACGATAGACTAAAAAAAAAACATGGCAAAGAATTAAACACGGCAATGGACAAACGAAGGCACACGACAAAGAAAACAGACACGGCAAAAGCACTGAGGACACACAGCAAAGCTTTGTTCATGGCAAATAAGTGGGCCCCGTGGCCTCGCAGGGGCACCCGCCGGCAGAGGCGTACGGCAGAATCTTTGCCGTGTGCCCTCGCCGTTAGGTATACGGCAAAGATCAGCTTTATGGTGTGTATTCTCCTGTATACACGGGAAAGAACAGTTTTCTCTTTTTTCTTTTATTTAGTTAGTAAGGCTTTTATTACATATATGTTAGGTGATGTTATTTCATAGGATCATGAGCGCACACACATGAATAGGTTGTTGTGGTCTTGATCACTACATGCACACCCCCCCTTATACGATTAGGTTTTCGATGACCGAGACCCCGAAGCCTGATCCCGGAGTCTGAAGACCGATCCTGCCGAGACTGAACTCCATCGAACCCCCTCTCGGTGAACACCGAGATCGTCGATCCGATGTGTGATCCCTTTTCCGAGAACAATATTTTTATAATATATCTCTGTTGCATATAAATTGTTCATGTCGCATACATATCATGTGGTTTGGGGGATTGTAGTCAGTTCACCTCGTAATTAAATATGGAGACCATATGTGGGCTAATCTAGTTTTATCTTGGCCCCTTTTAAATTTGTGTAGCAAACCGATGACATGTTTTGTCTTATTAATGCAATATTTAAATTTTAGAGTATCTAAACAACATGAACCTACTAATTAAATGTCGGGACCTTGGTTCTGCTTAATATTGCTTAATTGCATTGCACCTTTGTCATGTCATGCATCATACATGCATCATGCCCGATCTTCCGCCGTAGTATTAAATAGTGCATTTGGTGTTTCTTCTAGTGTCTTTCTTCTTCACGGATTAGGCCGATGAATTGATTCGAGTGCCGACCCGATATTCGGGCATATCTTCGGCAGTGTTTCTCATATGAGCATTTCCCCCTTTTTACCTATTTTGCATTTATATTCTTTAATTCCTTCTGTTGCTCTATTGCTATCTCTGCGATGCTTTAGTTTTATGTACGAGTTATATTCCTTGCAACCCTATATTGCCTTGGACACCTCCTATTGCCTGTTTCCTGTTAGATAGTGGGCCTTGCGAGTCATAGTCGCTTGCTCAGTTGCTGCTTCGTGTTGTCAAATACCACAGTTGTTAAAGGTTGCCATATGCTTAATATTGAAGATGATCATGACATTAATTAAAACTTGATATTAAAATGCTAGGACTAGATATAACTAATGTAGAGGCACCAGTGGCCAATAGATGTTATTTGGTTAACTGCTCACTGATATCCCGTAGGCCTCGGGTACTTGATACATGTTCCTTGACTATCACACTATCTACATGTGGGACCATGAATTTCTTTAGCAAGAGCTTGATTCACACCTTATTTATTGGGGCCACAAACTAGTTTGGACGTTATTATTATCATGTACTTATGTCATGTTTATGTCATTTTTACTACTTTATTTGCTATTGTTGCTAGTGGAGAGCGTTTTCTACTATACTGTTTAGGTAAGTGGAATATTTTCACAGTATGAATAAGCCCAGTCACACTTTCGGGTTCCCAGTAGTTTACAACCATTGACACAAACCTCTGGGTCCGTCTCCGAGCCAGCCAACTTTGTCACGGGTAGCTTAGTGGGGTGGCCCCGTGAAATATTTTATGAATCTTGTGATTGCTTTGTCATAATGCCTCGTTGGTTTTTTATTGTTTTTCCGAGGTTAATCGTGCGTGTGTTGTTATTTGTGCACCCCTGTGGGGTAAATCTTTCTGAAAGTCATGTCTGCGGTTATGGACGACTTGGAGCACAGTATCTCGATCATAGACAACTATAACTAAAGTAGTGCTATAAATTTGACTTTGGCATGACTATTAATCAGCTTCACTACAATGTAATGAATAAATAAAATTGCCAATAACTGATGGAATTGGGACGTCTCATGCTATCTATATTTGACTAGTAAGTATTGTAACTATAATGGAATGGTTAATTAAAAGTGCCCACACTTTACGATATCAGAATGACTCGTACCATCTATATCTGACTAGTAAGTGCTGCAACTATAATGGAATAAATAAAATTGTCAATCGTGCGAGTTTCCTCGACAGGACTTCCTTGTTTGGTCTTGAGCGAGAAAAACCAAGATGAGTATGTTTGGTGTTAGTATCAGGTTGGTCCCACATAGGTCCTTCTTACCTCTCTCTCATAGTTTACGATTGTATTGAGTCTCTATAGGTTGTTAAGTGCATGTTGCGCTACCGCTTCAGACCACCATACCTATGTAGGCGAGAGCCGTATAATTCTATGTCTCGCCGTGTACTGGTATCAGTACTGACCGCTCTCTTTTTCCTTTGCCCTTTGTCGTCACCCCTTTTGTTTTAGAAGGTTTGAGATCGATGTTGTTAGCAGGGTTACCCTTCGGGCTTGGTCTGGGCAGGGTTATGGACGCAATTGGTTATTCTTCACGGCTCTTAGCCGAATTTACTTCTTATCCGTACTCGGATGTTATAGCGTTTTGAAGGTGATTTGAATTTTTGAACAGTATATCTATATTCTTGACTCATTGAGTCTTTGTTGTATATATATGTTTTGTGGGTTCCATTGAGGACTATTGTGTAATGATACTACTTTGTTTTTCACCCACACGCAAGTGCCTGGTGGGCACCTTTGAATCGTTTCTATGCGGGTTTGGCGGAAATCCCTAAAACTAGCATAGGGCCAATCCGATGGTGTTACATGGTCATTGATTGGAGAGGTGTCTCGATCATGTTTGCATATTCCCAAACCATAGGGTGGCACGCTTAAGGGTAGATGATGCTTAGGGATTGATTCGAGATCGATGGATAAGAGAGGGTGAACTCCGGAAGTGTTCGATAGATCAGAAGTTTTCTGGAGTCAAAGAATAGTTCGAAGACTCAAAATTATTTTGGTATTTAATTATGACAATTAAATATTAAATTAATAAATAAAAAATATTGGCCTACCCCTAATGGGACACCATGTGGTAACCCATTAGGGATGCCCTCCTTCCCATGGGGTTGGCAGCCCAAGGAGGGGAGAAGGAGCGTGACAAGGTGGGGGCAGCGGCCAACCCTAGGGCAGCGCCCCTAGGTGGCCCCACCCCTCCCCTATGGCCCATATAAGGAGGAGGGAGCCTCCTCTCTCATTCAACCACATAGTCTTTTGCCTCCTCTCTCTCTCCCTCACATGTGGTTCTGCAATTGGGACATGCATATGTGATGACCCACAAGTATAGGGGATCACAACAGTCTTCGCGGGTAGTATTACCCAATTTATTGATCCGACACAAGGGGAGCCAAAGAATACTTGCAAGCCTTAACAACTGAGTTGTCAGTTCAGCTGCACCTGGAAATAGTTCTTGCTCACAAAAGTTTATCAGTAGCAACAGTTTGTAGTAGCAAAAGCAAAGCAACAACAATAGTGAAACAATAGCAATAGTAATAGTAACGGTAACAGTAGGATTCGAGTGCGGTAGGCATAGGGATGGATGGACGGGCGTTGCATGGACGAGTCTAAACATGTAACTTCAAAGAATTAGGGCATTGCAGATAAATAATAACAAGCATCAAAGTACTAAATAATCCTAGGCATGTGCTTCAAATATAGTCATACATGCTCGTAATGAGAACTTGCACAACATCTTATGTCCAGCCAGCCCGTGGCAGTGGGGCCTCTAGGGAACTACTGGCAATTAATGTGCTCCTTTTAACAGAGCACCGGAGCAAAGCATTAACACTCCGTGAACACATGTGATCCTCACACCACAGCCATCCCCTCCGGTTGTCCCAATTTCTGTCACTTTGGGGCCTTTGGATCCGGACAATGATATGTGTACACAACTTGCAGGTAAGATCATAAACAATACTATCATAATGATTCAATAATAGGTTCAGATCTGAGATCATGGCACTCGGGCCCTAGTGACAAGCATTAAGCACAACAAGTTGCAACAAAGTCAAATATCACTAATAGAGATACTAGGCACTATGCCCCTAATAGATTATTATTCGATTACATGATAGAACTCATCCAATCCCTACCATCCCCAATCCTACATCAGGGGATTACTCACTCCTGGATGAGGGAAACATCGGTGGTTGATGGGGATGCGTTGGTGATGACGATGGCGATGATCATTTAGGTGCCGGAATGGAGTTTCTGGATCCGAATCTTGGTTTCTGGTGGCGGCGGCGGAGCGGAACTCTTTCTGGAAAACTATCGAACCCCCTCTATTTTTAGGTCAGAAGGCAACTTATAGGCGTAGAGGGAGTCCGAGAAGCTGCCTGGGGTGGCCAAACCTCCCCCAGGCGCGGGGTCCGTAGGCCCATGCCTGGGGTGGGTCTGGGCCCCCCAGGCCTCCTCTCTGTCTCCCCTTCTGGCTCCGTGGATCTTCTGGTGAGAAATAGTCTTTGGCATATTTTCCGGGATTTTTCCTGATAGTTCATTTTCTGCACAAAAACAAGACACCAAGGTAATTCTGCTGAAAACAGCGTTAGTCCGTGTTAGTTGTATCCAAATCACACAAGTTTAGAGGAGAAATAATAGCAAAGTGTTCGAGAAAGTAGATACGTTTTGGACGTATCAACTCCCCCCAACCTTAGCTTATTGCTTGTCCTCAAGCTATTCAGTTGAAAACTGAGTGCGATAAAAGAACTTTCACGAACGCATTGCTTCATATGATGTAAATATTCTCAGCACATGAGTAGATGCTTAGACAATTCATAATAAGGAGTATGCAACTAAGTCTACTTAATAGTCATTGCAAGCTATGAAGAGAAACCAACTCAATAATAATAAGTAGCATGAAACATGAACATAAGCAACATTGCAATGCTCATAATGAGGTATGATAGAGTGGTATCTTGCTTGCCTTTGTTTGAAGAGCACAATATAAATGCTAAGGCACCTATGAAGTTCACATGAAGACTAGAGATAAAGATATCAGATAGACAAGCATCAAAGTCATGACATAATTAACCAAGTTTTGGAACAAACACAAGAGTGACAACTATGCTCTCAAGAAGGTGCTCATAGAATAAGTGGTGACTCAACAAAGTTGGTGAAAACGGTTTTGTAAAAGTTTGAAAGGCTTCCAAATGCTGAAAGTAAGGTACTAATTAGCTTTGAGCTCTCATTGCCCCTATCATAAGCATCTTCATATGGTTAAGGTGAAAGTGAGGCCCACTCTGAATTATATGCTTGACAGACCATATACTAGAAATCCCAAGTCCCTTGAGTGCGAGGGCCACTCCGCATACTACTCAACTTTGGGTCCAGGCAAGTTCTTATCATTGTAAGAGCATCTCCACTCGCCTACCCAGGAGGCCGATCCGGACGCTGAATTTCAGTCCGGACGCCGAAAACTGGCCCAATCGCGTACCCAAGGACCTGTTTTCGGCCGGATTTTAGCCATTTTTGGTCCGGACTACCCAGGTCGAACCCAGGTTTCCGGGTACGCCCTGGGAACGCCGGACTCAGCGAAATCGGCGAAAAAATCAAAGCGGCGCGTGGACCCGCCGAGTCAGTGATGGAAGCCGAGTCGTCGTCGTCATCCTCAGAACCACGCGGCGACCGCCGGGCAATAACTGCTCGTCGCGTCGGCCACGCGTCGCCGATTTACGGCGCCACCGTTGCCGCCTCGGCTCCCTCGACGGACCGGCGGTCACTAAGTTCCTGCCGTTTCCACTTTTCTCGCCCTCGCCGCTACACCCCCCCCCCCCCCCCCGCCCTCGCCGCTACACCCCTCCCGCCCTCGCCGCGCACCTCGGCCTTTATAAGCCGTCTACTGGGGGAACTTCTTCGCGGAGCGGCGCCAACAGGAGCTCGACCGCCACGAGGGGCCGTCGAACGAGTCCCCGCCGGCGCGCAAAAACTCGGTGGGGCGCCGGCATTGGTGGAGCGCACCAGGGTGGACGCTCGCTGCCATGCTGGAGCACATCAACCGCGGGAACACTCCGCGGCTCGGCTTCCCGCGCAACCCGATGCCAGCGGCCAGGACGGGTCGGCGTGCTTCGGCGAACTGGGCGCCGAGGAGGATGGCGAGCATGAGCTCGTCCTCCTCCGCTTCGGCGTCCCACTCTTCCGGCAGCGCGCCACTTCGCACGCCGACGACCGTGAAGCGCGAAGCCATCTCGCATGCGCCCTCACCGCCGCGGACAGGCCACATGCGCCTACGCCGCCCCAAGACAGAAGGCTCGGCGCCGGCCGAGGACGCCGCCTTGAAGATGGCGCTGAGCAATCGCTCCGCGAAGCGCCGCCCCTGACGCCGCCGCTGCCGCCGATCGAGCCCTCCTCGCCGGACATCCTGGAATGGTCCAGGAGGGACTGGGAGAAGGCAGAGCATCAGCGCATCCTCGGCCTGCAGCAGCAGGGCGAGGAGCAGGCCGCACGACGTCGGGCGTTGTCTGGGCATGAGCTCGCCTACCAAGGCGCCTCGCTCTACGTCCTAGACGACGACGATGAGGACGCAGGCCCGCCCTACCAGCCATGGAGGTACGGCGACCCTGGCGAGGGCAGCTCCCGCCAGAACCAGCCGCTGAGCTACGACGATGGCGGCGGCGAGGATGACGGTTGGGCCGACCCGGACTACACGTCGTTCTACGACAACTTCGGCATGTAGGACGGCGAAGGCACCGGTGGCGGCCTTTTTAAGTTTATTTATGTACTAGTTTCGTTTAAATTTGATGTAATCCGCCTATATTTCACCCAACTTAATGAAAATTGCCTAAATTTGATGAATTTTAGTCGAACTTGGGGACTCGGCCTGGGTACGCGGGTGGGAAAATGGGCGTACCCAGGCCGAAAACAAGTTTAATCCGGCCAAAAAACAAACCAAATTTCGCCCTGGGTTCGGCCAACGAGTGGAGATGCTCTAAGTATTTGCATATCATCGAGAACCGCCAACGGGGTACCCCTTGCACATGGTACAGGAGATTTCCCATAACCAAAATGACAAGGCAAGCATACAATGAGCATCTCAGCAATCTTTTTATTTACTACATGCATAGTTTTTATTGAGGATGCTTGATAGATGACTCACTATGGTGATGCTGCAAGTTTCCACCATGATTAGGCATGGCTTAGGCTAGCGTCCCAGGCGTTTCTCTAACGCAGAATACAAACTCCATGGACTCACAAGTCCCCCTCTCATTTCGCAGCGTTGACATCCGCAAACAAAAGAGCAAGGTATTAACTATATATAAATGTATCTAAGAGGTATTGAAAGCGTTCCCCGTGACAACACGGTTCTGCTGACTCCCAGTATATAATAAGCAAGCATATAACTTTCATGGACTAGTCACAATGGTTCATAATTATTAAGCGCAAGGAATAAAGTGTGCCATCAAGTTTGTGAGAGCTTTACTAACTAACTTTCTCAAAACAGACAAACATTTTATTTTGCAAGAAAACACGACATATGGAATATGCACTGAAATAACAAATGATGCTAATAGGTAGGTATAGTGGACACAGCTGGCAATATTGGTTTTGGGGAGTTGGAAGCACAGGTAGAGCACATACTCAGTTCAAGTGAAGGCTAGCAATAGAGAGGGAGCAACAAACGAGAGAGCAATAACTGTCATAATCATGATAGCAACAAAACAGGACTGATAATGGCATGAAAGTGATACAAGAACTCTGAGGCAAAATAAATCATCGAGGCTTACTGACTATTGATTAGTCATATGCATGCGTGAGCATGTGCCAAGTCGATTCACATGAAAAGTCAGAGGAGGGTACCATAATATCATACTAAAGTATGAATACAACAATGCAAACAAACATTCATATGACATGCTACAAACTATTAGCAAGCTGGAGCTAATCATAGACAAGCAAGAACTACTAAGCATCCATAATGACATACACCTTACACAAACAGGCTAAGCATGCTCACAATGATGAGTATATGTACAAAAATGAAAAAAAATAGAGTTCGTTACCAGCCTCTTACCACACCTCAAGTTGTCTTAATCTTCATTATTGCCCTTCACTTGTGTGACTTGAATAATTAACATGAAAACCAATATCCACTGAGGATGGCTGAACCATGCAAATAACTCACAAAACCAAAGAAGAACAACAATTTTTTTGGGTGTTTTCAATTTTTTAGAAATAAGCGAACAAAGAAAAACCAAACAAAGCAAAAAAAAAGCAAACAAAACAAAGCAAACAAAGCAAAATCTTTTTGGATTTTTCCTTTGAGGCAAACCAAAGCAAAGAAACAAACCAAGAGAAACAACAAAAATATTTTTGGTATTTTTGTGTTTTTGAGAAAGCAGCAACAAAGAACCAAAAAGAAAGCGAAACAATGGATATACAAAGAACCGACCGAACATGATATATATATGAGTGTGACGTCGGTATACCTCCCCCCAAGCTTAGGCCTTTGGCCTAAGTGGGGCTCAATAGCGCGGGTAGTAACTCCATGCTGGTGGGTCATCATAGGAATGATCATAGTCAGGCGCCTGCGATGATGAAGATGACGCGCCCCAATCAAATGAGGGCTGCTGGTATGAAGACTCTCCCGGATTGGAGGGCTAAACCGAAGTGTCTTCGACATCCTCTTCAACATTCTCCTCTTGCTGGGAGAGTTCCCCCACGTAAGTGTCAACCTTCTCCTCTGTAAGCGACCATCCTTGCCTGTTATCAAAGTTAAACAAAGTAGGTGCATGCAAATAAACTATTTTCTCACTCCTACCTTTTCTCCGACCTTGCTGGACAAAAGATAGTTCATATGGAAAAATTATCACATTAGCCCCCAAAGAAACAAAACCATGCTGAATCATAGATTCAATATCAAGCCTCTCTATGGGGAACTGAAAATCTGAATATGAGGCTCTAAACCATGAAAAGCTAGAAACCTAGAAGCAATGAGACCTCCACAAATTCCACCCTTCTCACGGTTGGTGGTGAGACGGTAAGATATCAAAGGACCCAAACTAAAAGAACTATTCCTATTCAGAGTAGCTGCAATAAAAGATATATCAAAAGAAGACAACTTTCTAGCAGTCTTTCTAGCAAGAACACACTTGGTAATGAAATAGGAAAAGTATCTAATAGTTGGGAGCTGGATGTTCCGAATTTTACCACTTTTCTTTGAGAAGTCGAAACCTTGGCAAATCTCAGCATACAAATCAACAAGTGACTTGGGCCTCTCCTTGATCTTCTCACAAGATCCCCACTAAGGTACTCTAATTGCTGCACTGGAATCAGCAAAAGGCAGGTTGACAGGCATATTATATATTTTGTAATGGACCATGGGATTAGAAGTAGACCAAGTGAAACCGAAGTCCTGCACAAAATCCATGGTTAGCTTAGCATATTGGATCGGTTCACCTTCGACAAAGTGCTCCAACCATGCATTTGTAACCAAAGTTTGGAAATCTTGGAGGATTCCCGCAGCTCTCATAAATTCATGGCATGGATATATGGAAGCAAAAACTGCCTCCTCTCGATGAACCTTCATTGCCTCATGCACCACCAAGTCATATTGATTCAATGGATAAACACTCATATTCCTTGCTGAAAATTTAAATAACCATCAAACCAAGTGATTTCTAAGTTGATAAATGATGAGCAACTACTATAGGAACTTGCTAGAGGACTACACATGCATCAAAACGAAGTTTCTAAGCATATAACAAGCATGCAATCTCAAACAACCTGTCACCTACATTAGCAAAATACTCAAGATACAATCTACCAATCACAAATCTAATTGGACAAGTGGGGAGGCACATACCAAGGAACAATCCCTCCAAAAATCAGCACTTGAGATGGGTTGAACAAGGATATCGAAAATCGTGAGCAAGAACAACAAGAACTCGATCTTGAGCAAGTTTTCCGGTGTTTTTGGGAGAGAGAAAGAAGGTGGCTTTGAGGAGGCAGCCTGGAAGGGGCCAGGTGGGCCAGACCCCCTAGGCGCCACCAGTGGTGGGCCCGCGCCTACCACAGGTGTGGGGCCTAGGGGTGCCCCCTGGTACCTCTCTGCCTCTTTTTTCGAGGAAAAATTTATTTTAAATTTTCTGGGATTTTTCGGGAAACTTTATTTTTGGCCAATTTTCAGGGTATGAAAATTGATTTTCTTGCAGAAACAGTTTTTCCAGAAGAAGCAAAAGCAAACCAAAAGCCAAACTACAGGATCTCTAAGGAACTTAAACAAGCAAACAACTAACAAAACTAAAGCTAAAGCATTGACTAGGAAGGAGAAAGGAAAAAGAAAGCAAGTATAACCATAGTGGAAACATTATTTTGTTCATTAAAATCCTTTTGTTAACAAGGTTGATCAAGTATGGTTACCAAAACAATCTTAAATGAAGCAAAACTTTGCATTCCATAAGTGATTATGTTACCTCATACTTGATAGCAATGGTCCCAATCATAATAGTTTCAAAATTTTCTTGTGGAATAGGACAATATATTTCACCAACCTTGATGCCTTCAATATTTTCAATAGAATTCAGGCAATAGTTCTTAACAACCTTCTTGGGGAAATAGATAGTGTGCTCTTTGTCATTAATATTGAATGTTACTTTTCCTTGATTACAATTGATGACAGCACCTGCAGTATTAAGAAAAGGTCTCCCAAGAATAATAGACATATTATCATCTTCAGGCATTTCAAGCACAACAAAATCAGTTAAGACCATGCAATTATGAGCAACTTGAACAGGAACATCCTCACATATACCAACAGGAACAATAGTTGACTTATCATCCATTTGCAAAGATATATCAGTTGGTATCAACTTTTCTAGCTGGAGTCTCTTATAGAGAGAACAAGGCATAACACTAACTCCAGCTCCCAAATCACATAAAGCAGTTCTAACATAATTATTCTTAATGGAGCAAGGAATAGTTGGTATACCTGGATCACCAAGTTTCTTTGGAACCTTACCATTGAAGGAGTAATTAGCAAGCAAAGTAGAGATCTCCTCATTAGGAATCTTCCTTTTATTAGAGACAATATCCTTCATATACTTTGAATAAGGAGCAAATTTAATAGCATCGGTCAAAGGAAATTGCAAGAATAAAAGTTTCATCCACTCACAAAACTTGTTGTAGTGTTCCTCCTCCTTTGACTTGTGTTTCTTACCTGGAAAAGGCATAGGTTTCTGCACCCAAGGTTATCTCTCTTTACCATGTTTATTAGCAATAAAATCTTCCTTTGTGTACCTAGTGTTCTTAGTGTGTTTTTTAGGTTCTTCCTCAACTTCCTCCTTATCAGGAGACTCATCAATATTAGCACTCTTAGTTTCAGCATCAGAGACAGATATACTATTAGGATCTACAGCAGGTTCAAGTGGTTCCTCAACTTTCTTATGTTTCTTTTTCTTTCTCTTACGAGGACTACCACTATCCTCACCTTGTTGGGAATCTTGTTCTATTCTTTTAGAGTGTCCTTCTGGTAAAGGATCTTGAGTAGCTGCACCACTCCTAGTTTTAATTCCATAAGCATGTTTATTTCCTGAAGCATTAACTAGCATATCATTTTGTACTTTAGCAAGTTGATCAAGTTGAGTTTGAACTATTTGAAAGTGTTTACAAAGCATTTTAATATCATTGGAAGTTCTTTCTACAATATCTTTCAACTCATGGATAGCTCTAGAGTTTTCCAATAAATGATTCTGAACTTGTTTATTAAAATGACCTTGTTTAACAATAAAAATGTCAAGTTCCTCTAAGCATTGATCAAGAGGCTTACCATAAGGAATATCACCTTCATCAAAGTGTTGGAGAGAGTGTACCTCAATAGTAGATGAGTGGGGAATTGGCTTACATAATTTTTCTATACGAGGTAGATTCTTCACATCTTTAGCTCTAATACATTTCTCCTTTAGACACTTTTTAGCTTCATTCATCACTTCATCATTTAATGCGATAACTCCCCTCTTCTTTGTTGTTGGTGTTGGAACTGGTTCAGGAGTAATAGGCTCAGGTGTATTCAGCTTAGTTGAAGTCGAATCATCATAATTCTTGCTTATCTTGTTCATTAATTCTTTAGCATCTGTAGGAGTCCTTTTCCTAAAAACACAATCAGCAAAGCTTTCTAGGTAGGTCCTAGAATCATCAGTTAGTCCATTATAATAAATATCAAGCAACTCATTCTAAGGTAATGGACATCCATGATATGCATGAATCAAGGAACATAATCTTTTCCATGACTCGGGCAATTTCTCTTCTTCTTCATGTTTAAAATCAAAAAGTCTCTGCAAAGCAGCATGTCTAGCACTGGGAGGAAAATATTTATGGAAGAAAGAAGTAATCAAGCAATCAGGGCTATCAATGGAACCAGAAGGTAATCTATTACACCAAGCCCTAGCTTCTCCTTTTAGTGAAAAAGGTAAGATCTTAGCAACAAAGTACTTGCGCATTTTAAAATCATTAGAGAACAAAGCACTCATAGTAGAAAGCTCATTCATATGAGCCACAACACTCTCATTTTCAGTACCACAAAAAGGTTCTTTCTCAACAATATTAAGATAAGCCAAATCAAGAGAGAAATCATAATCTTTATCTTTAATATCTATGGGAGAGGTGGCAAACTTAGGATCATAAGACTTCTTGGGAATAATAGTACATCTAGCAATGAGACTCTTCATAGCACTAACATCATGTGTATTTTGGCACTCTTCAACAAATTCATCAGTGAGCTCAGTGTAACCATCATTAATATCAAAACCTCACTAGACTCAGGTGAGCTAACAGGTATAACAGTGTCTTCACTAGGAGTTTTGGTATTTCCTAGACTAGCCATGGTAGCATCTAGAAAAGGACCTAATGAACCACTCGCATCAAGCACAGTAGAAGTAACATCATGAGTATCAAAAGCAGTTTCAGAATCAACAGTAGTAGCAGTATGTGTAGCATAAGTATGTGGTGGTGGTGTAACAAGCTTACTTATAACAGACGGTGAATCAAGAGCAACATAGGTATTTAGGACTGTACCTCTTCTTCTGGTGGATGGTAAAATAGGGAACTTTCCATCACGAGACTTCCCCATGATGAAAGGAGTAGCAGTGAACAATAATAGATCCAAATGAACTTACAAATAAATCTATGCTCCCCGACAATGGTGCCAGAAAATAGTCTTGATGACCCACAAGTATAGGGGATCGCAACAGTCTTCGCGGGTAGTAGTACCTAATTTATTGATTCGACACAAGGGGAGCCAAAGAATACTTGCAAGCCTTAACAACTGAGTTGTCAGTTCAGTTGCACCTGGAAATAGTTCTTGCTCACAAAAGTTTATCAGTAGCAACATCAAAGCAACAGCAATAGTGAAACAGTAGCAATAGTAATAGTAACGGTAACAGTATGATTCGAGTGCGGTAGGCATAGGGATGGATGGACGGGCATTGAATGGACGAGTCTAAACATGTAACTTCAAAGAATTATGGCATTGCAGATAAATAATAACAAGCATCCAAGTACTAAACAATCCTAGGCATGTGCTCCAAATATAGGCATACGTGCTCATAATGAGAACTTGCACAACATCTTATGTCCAACCAGCCCGTGGCAGCGGGGCCTCTAGGGATCTACTGGCAATTAAGGTGCTCCTTTTAATAGAGCACCGGAGCAAAGCATTAACACTCCATAAACACATGTGATCCTCACACCACAGCCATGCCCTCCGGTTGTCCCAATTTCTGTCACTTTGGGGCCTTTGGATCCGGACAATGATATGTGTACACAACTTGCAGGTAAGATCATAAACAATACTATCATAATGATTCAACAATAGGTTCAGATCTGAGATCATGGCACTCGGGCCCTAGTGACAACCATTAAGCACAAAAAGTTGCAACAAAGTCAAATAGCACTAATAGAGATACTAGACACTATGCCCTAACAGATTCTTTTTCGATTACATGATAGAACTCATCCAATCCCTACCATCCTCAAGCCTGTAGCGGGGGATTGCACACTCATGGATGAGGGAAACATCGGTGGTTGATGGAGATGCGTTGGTGATGACGATGGCGATGATCCTCTCCAAATTCCCCGTCCCGGCAGGGTGCCAGAACGGAGTTTCTGGATCCGAATCTTGGTTTCTGGTGGCGGAGCGGAACACTTTCTAGAAAACTATCGACCCCCCCTCTGTTTTTAGGTCAGAAGGCAACTTATAGGCGTGGAGGGAGGCCGAGAAGCTACCTGGGGTGGCCAAACCTCCCCCAGGCGTGGGGTCAGTGGGCCCGCGCCTAGGGTGGGTCTGGGCCCCCAGGCCTCGTCTCTGTCTCCCCTTCTGGCTCCGTGGATCTTCTGGTGAGAAATAGTTTTTGGCATATTTTCCGGGATTTTTTTCTGATAGTTCATTTTCTGCACAAAAACAAGACACCAAGGTAATTCTTTTGAAAACAGCGTTGGGTCGTGTTAGTTGTATCCAAATCACACAAGTTTAGAGGAGAAACAATAGCAAAGTGTTCGAGAAAGTAGATACGTTTTGGACGTATCAATATGGGGTTAGAGGTTTCTCCACCATACGGACACTGGCGTGCTGCTAAAATCTTGGTCCGGATCAATCTTCTTCCGCTGCTTTGCTAGACCAAAACTCAGTGGACATCGTCTACACCGGACGCGTATAGAACTACGGAGGTGCTGCCAGTTGTGGCACTCGTTACCTGTACACCTGCATGACCTTGAGGTCGACATCGTCGTATGAGTACACACCAATGTTTGAACAGGAACATAATCCCGCTTTCGACCTTGAAGGGTACGAACATCAAAACTCTCTTGTTACTTTACATCTGCATAGATAGATCTTGGCTATGTCGTTCTCGTTGTTAGATTTTTCTGCATCGGAACCCCTTCACTATCCCCCTAGGGAAGGCGGTCAACCCTAACCTTGGAAGAACAATGATGCTGAATAGAACAATTATTACTTGTTGATCTTGGTAGATGCCTACCTTCTTGGGAGGCACGACAACTAGTAATGAGCGATGTGATCTTGTAGTATATCATAGCTGGGTCTATTCAACATTATTTTTCTGCCAATAATGTGCTCTCGTTGTTGTTGGCATCCTTGTTACTTTAATAATGCTCATGATTAGGACAACGGAACCATCATGCAACACACGAGCTAGTCTTAGAGGCGAGACTAGAAACTTCTTTTTGTTTACGTTTTCTCACATGCATATGATTTTTCCTCTAAATCTCACATTCAAGAATCATAGGAATTACATCATAGAAATACAAATGATTAATAATGAACATGAGAATGAACAATAAGATTTTATTTTTGCCTTTAGCGCAGATTCCCTTCAACTACACATATTGTTTGTCTATGAAAATTGTTGGACATATGATATGGAAGGAGTATTATGGTTCACGTGCTTGTGGGCGATTGTACTAAAGCTCGATCATGGTCAATGCATGGAGATAACCATTAGTCGCTAGCCACACTGCCATGGAGAGGTGCAGATTGACATGAGAGCGGCAATTCTACCATGCATGTTATAAATAGGAAAATAAAAAATAAATAACGAAATGAAACCACATGCAGTGGACACAAGATTGTAACGTGGAAAAACCACTCTAACAAAGAGGGGAAAACCCACGGAAACCAGCGACAAAAACTTCACTATTTCGGGAGTGTTTACACAATGTCGTGGGTTTTTCAAAATGGGATTAAAGACTAGCTGGCGGCTTACAAGATGTATTTATAGACAGAGATAACGATCAAAGCCTTCGACCCAAGACTCGACATAACAATGTTGGAGATATGCCCTAGAGGCAATAATAAATGTAGTTATTATTATATCTTTGTGTTTATGATAAATGTTTACATTCATGCTATAATAGTATTAACAAGGAAACATTGATACTTGTGTGATTTGTAAACTTAATTTGAAGTCCCTAGTATAGCCTCTATACATCACTAGCTTGTTGGTTGATAAATGATTGTGGTTTCCCTATCATGAACATTGAGATGTTATCAACAACAAGATCATATCGTTAGGAGAATGATATGATGTACATACTCCTATAGATAAGCGTAGCATAAAGATCAAGTCATTTTAATAGTTCAATTGCTATATGCTTTCTGATACATAGTAACCTAATTCCTTCGACCATGATATCATGCATATCACCTTTACCGGATGGATGCTTTGATGACATCAAAAACCACACCGTAACTGGGTGGCTATAAAGGTGGCATTGAGTGTTCGGAAAGTATTGGTTGAGACACATGGATCAAGAGTGGGATTTGTCCATCCATATGACGGATAGATATACTCTGGGCCCTCTCGGTGGAATGTCATCCAATTAGCTTGCAAGCATGTGACTAGCTCACAAGGGATCACATATCACGGGAACGAGAAAAGAGTACTTATCGGTAACGAGGTTGAACTAGGTATGCAGAGATACCGACGATCATAACCTCGGATAAGTAAACTATCGTGAGACAAAGGGAAATTGGTATCGTATGTAAGTGGTTCATTCGATCGCAAAGTAATCATAGAAATATGTGGGAGCCATATGAATTTCCAGATTCCTCTATTGGTTATTGTTCGGAGAAGTGTCTCGATCATGTCCGCATAATTCACGAACCGTAGGGAGACACACTTAAGGATTCGACGTTGTTTGAGTAGTTATGGAATGAATGAGAAAGAGACCGAATGTTGTTTGGAGTCTCGGATGGGATCCGGGATATCACGAGGAGATCCGGAATGGTCCGGAGAATAAGATTCATATAAGGAAAGTCCCGTTTCGGAGTTGGGGAATGATTCCAGTGTTTTCATCGGGAATGTTCTAGAAGGTTCCGGAATGTCCGGCACTCCGGAGGGGAAGGGGTACATGAATGTGTCATTGCAAGTTGGAATGATTGCATCATGTACTAAATGTCATCGCTGTTCCAAATAAAGGATTAATTCAAATCCTAGTTTGAAAAGTCAAACGGCTAAATTGAAAAGTCAAACGGCTAAATTTGGAAAGAGGAAAAGAGGAGGAAGTGGGAAACCGAGTTGGGGAGGGAATCCCTCCTCCAACCGGTGGCGCCCCCTCCAAGCCGAGTTGGGGAGGGACTCCCCTCCCTGCCCTTGGCCGCCGGCCCCTCCACCTATATAAGGAGGGGCAGGGCTCCCTCCTAGCACACACAAGTACCTCTCCTCTAACCCTAGCTTGGCGCCTACCTCCATAGTCGCCGCCCCCTAGGGTTTTGCCCTAGCCGCCGACTTGGGGGTCCCCGGAACCCTAGCTTCCGGCTCTAGCACCTCCTCCTTGGTGTGTCTAAACCCTAGATCGCCGAGGAGCTCTCTCATACTCCACCATACTCGCTCCGGCTTAAGGCGAAGCCCTGCGAGATCTCCCCTCTACTTTCGGTACCACGCCGTTGTGCTGCCGGAATCGCGAGGAGAGTGCTACAACCTCCACTGCCTGCTGGAACAAGGGAGAGGAAGGTCTTCGTCGAGTACCGAACGTGTGACCGACTGCGGGAGCGCTGCCGGAACGCAGCGCCGGAAGGATCGTCTACGCGATCTTGAGATCGGGAAGAGTACGACTACATTACCCACGAGAATCCGCTCTCGTTAAACACTTTGGAATCTTCGAGGGTAAGTTATTCCATCGACTCTTTGCTACAATCTAGTAGATAGATCTTGGCTTGTTTGTTTGTATGCGATAGAAATTTTTTGTTTTCCATGCTACGAAACCCTACAGTGGTATCAGAGCCGTGTCTATATGTAGATCTGTTGCACGAGTAGAACACAATGGTCATTGTGGGCGTTGATGCTTTTATTGTCGATTGCTTCTTGTGTACTTTGCATCTTGCGGTATGTTGGGATGAAGCGGCCCGGGCTAACCTTACATGACATAGTTCATGAGACTTGCTCCACGCTTGACATGCAACTTGTATTGCATAAGTGGCTTTGCGGGTGCCTGTTTCTCCTAGCATAGTTAAGATCCAATTTACAACGGGTGATTAACAATACTAGTATAAATGTTGTGGTTCATGTTCGTAAGTTAGAACGACACTTATAGAAAGCCCCAAGCCACGTAAAACATGCAAAGAAAGTAGAGGCGTCTAACTTTGTTTTGCAGGGGTGTGCAGTGATGTGATATGGCCATGATTGTGATTATATTTGATGTATGCAATGTTCCTTATTGTAAGTTGGCAACCGGCAGGATCCATATGGTTGTCTTTAATTTATGTTAAGACCCGCGTGTCTATTCAAAGTAGTTGTAATAGTTGAAGCCGGTGGACGACAACCATGGAGAGGCGTCATTGACCTTGATGCAATGTCGGTGATGATGGTGATCATGTTCGTGCTTGAAGATGGAGATCGGAAGCACAAAGAAGAAAGGCCATATCATATCACATATTATGAATTGCATGTGATGTTAATCCTTTATGCATCTTGTATTGCTTAGTAGACGACGGTAGCATTATAAGATGATCCCTCATGCACATGAATTTCAAGTCATAAAGTGTTCACCCTTAGTTAGCACCGTTGCTAAAGCTTGTTATTTCGAAGCACCACGTGATGATCGGGTGTGTTAGATTCTGCAAGTGTATACAACGTGAGCAAGCCAGATTTGCTCATGCGGAAACTAAGGTTTGATCTTAACAAGCCTAGCATGTACAGACATGGTCTCGGAACACGGATCACCGAAAGGTAAAGCATGAATCATATAGTAGATATGATGAACATGACGATTGTTCGCCATTGAAACTATATCAACTCTCGTGATGATCGGTGTTGATGTGGTGGATTTGGTTCGTGTGATCACTAAAACAATGTGAGGGATATTGTTTTGAGTGGGAGTTCACCTAGATTAACTTTATTATTAATTTGAACTCAATTTGTCATAAACTTAGTCTAAACTATTGCAAATATGTTGTAGATCAATGGCAGCCCCTACCATCAATTTTAATGCGTTCCTAGAGAAAGAAAAGTTTAAAAAAAATGGAAGCAACTTCGCGGATTGGTTCCGCAATTTGAGGATTGTCCTCACAGCTGGTAATTTGACCTATGTGCTGGATGCACCGCTGGGTGACCCACCTGCAGCTGATGCTTCCAATGAAGTAAAGAATGTTTACCTCGCTCGGAAGAATCAGTACTCCATAGTTCAGTGTGCTATCTTGTATGGTTTGGAATCGGAGCTTCAGAAAAGGTTTGAGAATTCAGACCCATATGATATTGTCGAGGATCTCAAATTGATCTTTGAGACTCATGTGGCAATTGAAAGTTATGAGGCTTCTGAAAAGTTCTTTAACTGCAAGATGGAAGAGGGCAGCTCCGTTAGTGAGCATGTGCTTAAGATGTCTGGGCACGCAAACAAACTTCAAAGCTTGGGTATAGTGATTCCTAATGCTTTGGGGATTTACCGTGTCCTCCAATCACTACCACCAAGTTACAAGAACTTTGTGATGAACTACAACATGCAGAACATGAACAAGCAGTTGCCAGAACTGTTTTCTATGTTAAAGTCTGCAGAAGTGGAGATCAAGAAAGAGCACCAAGTGTTGTTGGTCAATAAGACCACCAAATTCAAGAAAGGCAAGTCTAAGCAGAAGGGACACTTCAAGAAGGGTGGTAAGAAAGTTACCACGCCGGCGAAGAAGACCAAGGCTGGACCTAAGCCTGAAACTGAGTGCTTTTACTGCAAGGGAGAAGGTCACTGGAAGCGGAATTGCCCAAAGTACTTGACGGATTTGAAGAACGGCAACATCAAGAAGAAAGGTATATCTGATATACATGTTATTGATGTGTATCTCACTAGTACTCGTAGTAGTGCCTGGATATTTGATACTGGTTCGGTTGCTCATATTTGTAACTCGAAACAGGTGCTGCAGAATAAACGGAAGCTAGCGAAGAACGAGGTAACGATGCGCGTGGGAAACGGATCAAAGGTTGATGTGATCGCGGTCGGCACGCTACCCCTTCATCTACCATCGGGATTAGTTTTATACTTAAATAATTGTTATTTGGTGCATGCGTTGAGCATGAACATTATATCGGGATCTTGTTTATTGCGAGACGGTTACTTGTTTAAGTCCGAGAATAATGGTTGTTCGATTTATATGAGTAATATGTTTTATGCACATGCACCTTTGATAGATGGTCTATTCTTATTGAATCTCGATAGTGGAAATACACATATCAACAACATTGAGGCTAAACGGTTGAAATCAAGCGATAACTCGACCTATATGTGGCATTGTCGTCTTGGTCACATTGGAGTGAAACGTATGAAGAAACTCCATTCCGATGGACTTCTTGAATCACTTGATTTCGAATCACTTGAAAGATGCTAAGCATGTCTGATGGGTAAAATGACTAAGACTCCATTTTCTGGTATGATGGAGCGAGCTACGGACTTATTGGAAATCATACATACCGATGTGTGTGGTCCAATGAGTGTAGCATCGTGCGGTGGTTATCGTTATGTTCTTACCTTCACGGATGACTTGAGTAGATATGGGTATATCTATTTCATGAAACATAAGTCCGAAACTTTCGAGAAGTTTAAGGAGTTTCAAAGTGAGGTAGAGAATCAACGTAACAAGAAGATTAAATTTCTACGTTCTGATCGTGGAGGTGAATATCTAAGTTACGAGTTTGGCGAGCATTTGAAGAAATGCGGAATACTTTCACAGTTGACACCGCCGGGAACACCACAGCGTAATGGTGTGTCCGAACGTCGTAATCGAACTCTCTTAGATATGGTTCGTTCTATGATGTCACTTACAGATTTACCGCTATCATTTTGGGGTTATGCATTAGAAACAACCGCATTCACTTTAAATAGGGCACCATATAAATCCGTTGAAACGACACCGTATGAATTATGGTTTGGGAAGAAACCTAAATTGTTGTTTCTTAAAGTTTGGGGATGCGAAGCCTATGTAAATAAGTTACAGCCGGACAAGCTTGAACCCAAAGCGGAAAAATGCGTCTTCATAGGATACCCGAAGGAAACTATTGGGTATACCTTCTATCATAGATCCGAAGGCAAAATCTTCGTGGCCAAGAATGGATCCTTTCTAGAGAAGGAATTTCTCTCGAAAGAAGTGACTGGAAGGAAAGTAGAACTCGACGAGGTTGTCGAACCTTCTCTCGAAATTGCGAGTAGCGCAGCACCGGAAGAAATTCCTGTGGTGCCTGCACCAATTAGAGAGGAAGCTAATGATGGTGATCATGAAACTTCGGTTGAAGTTGCTACAGAGCCTCGGAGGTCAACGAGAACTCGTACCACTCCAGATTGGTATGATCCCGTTATGAGTGTCATGTTGGTGGACAACACCGATGACCCTGAGACATATGAGGAAGCGATGATGAGCCCAGATTCCAATAAATGGCAAGAAGCCATGAAATCCGAGATTGGATCCATGTACGAAAACCAAGTATGGACTTTGTTGGACTTACCGGATGGCCGGAAGGCTGTCGAGAACAAATGGATCTTCAAGAAGAAAACAGATGCTGATGGTAATATTACTGTCTATAAAGCTCGACTTGTCGCAAAAGGGTTTCGACAAATTCAAGGAGTTGACTACGATGAGACTTTCTCACCAGTAGCGAAGCTAAAGTTTGTAAGGATTATGTTAGCAATCGCTGCATATTATGATTATGAGATATGGCAGATGGATGTCAAAACAGCATTCCTCAATGGAGATATTGATGAAGAGTTGTATATGATGCAACCCAAAGGTTTTGTCGATCCTAAAGATGCTAACAAGGTATGTAAACTTCAACGGTCCATCTATGGATTGAAGCAAGCATCCCGAAGTTGGAATCAACGTTTTGATAAGGTGATCAAAAGTTTTGGTTTTATACAAACTTATGGAGAAGCTTGTATTTACAAGAAAGTGAGTGGGAGCTCTGTAGCATTCTTAATACTATATGTGGATGACATATTGTTGATTGGGAATGATGTAGACCTTCTTAATAGTGTCAAGGAATATTTGAATAATAGTTTTTCAATGAAGGATCTTGGCGAAGCAGCTTACATATTAGGCATAAAGATTTATAGAGATAGATCGAAACGCCAAATATCATTGTCACAGAGTACATATTTGGACAAAGTTCTAAAGAGATTTGGAATGGAAGATAGCAAGAAAGGGTTCTTGCCCATGTTGCCCAATAAGACCTTGAGTAAAACTCAAAGTCCGACATCGGCAAAAGATAGAGAAAGGATGAGTAAGACTCCCTATGCCTCAGCCATAGGATCTCTAATGTATGCCATGCTATGTACTAGACCCGACATTGCATATGCTGTTAGTTTAACTAGCAGATATCAAAGTGATCCAGGAAGGGATCATTGGACAGCGGTCAAAAACATCCTTAAGTACTTGAGAAGAACTAAGGATATGGTTCTTTCTTATGGAGGTGATGAACAGCTCGTTGTTAATGGTTACACCGATGCTAGTTGGAACACCGATCCGGATGATTCTAAATCACAATCTGGATACGTATTTATTTTGAATGGTGCAGCAGTTAGCTGGAGGAGTGCAAAGCAAAGCGTTGTGGCGAGATCTTCAACTGAATCGGAATACATGGCTGCTTCGGAGGCTTCACAAGAAGCGATATGGATGAAAGAGTTCATTACAGAGCTGGGTGTGGTTCCTAGTGCGCTGGACCCAATGTCTATCTACTCTGATAACATGGGCGCCATAGCCAATGCGCAAGAACCAAGGTCACACAAGAAGCTGAAGCACATCAAGCTACGTTTTCACGCTATTCGAGAACATATCCAAGATGGGGATATAAAGATTTGCAAAGTACACACAGATCTGAATGTGGCGGATCCGTTGACTAAACCTCTCCCGAGGGCAAAACATGACCAACACCAAACTGCCATGGGTGTTCGGTATATTACCATGTAATCTAGATTAGATGACTCTAGTGCAAGTGGGAGACTGTTGGAGATATGCCCTAGAGGCAATAATAAATGTAGTTATTATTATATCTTTGTGTTTATGATAAATGTTTACATTCATGCTATAATAGTATTAACAAGGAAACATTGATACTTGTGTGATTTGTAAACTTAATTTGAAGTCCCTAGTATAGCCTCTATACATCACTAGCTTGTTGGTTGATAAATGATTGTGGTTTCCCTATCATGAAAATTGAGATGTTATCAACAACAAGATCATATCGTTAGGAGAATGATATGATGGACATACTCCTATAGATAAGCGTAGCATAAAGATCAAGTCATTTTAATAGTTCAATTGCTATATGCTTTCTGATACATAGTAACCTAATTCCTTCGACCATGAGATCATGCATATCACCTTTACCGGATGGATGCTTTGATGACATTAAACACCACACCGTAACTGGGTGGCTATAAAGGTGGCATTGAGTGTTCGGAAAGTATTGGTTGAGACACATGGATCAAGAGTGGGATTTGTCCATCCATATGACGGATAGATATACTCTGGGCCCTCTCGGTGGAATGTCATCCAATTAGCTTGCAAGCATGTGACTGGCTCACAAGGGATCACATATCACGGGAACGAGAAAAGAGTACTTATCGGTAACGAGGTTGAACTAGGTATGCAGAGATACCGACGATCATAACCTCGGATAAGTAAACTATCGTGAGACAAAGGGAAATTGGTATCGTATGTAAGTGGTTCATTCGATCGCAAAGTAATCGTAGAAATATGTGGGAGCCATATGAATTTCCAGATTCCTCTATTGGTTATTGTTCGGAGAAGTGTCTCGATCATGTCCGCATAATTCACGAACCGTAGGGAGACACACTTAAGGATTCGACGTTGTTTGAGTAGTTATGGAATGAATGAGAAAGAGACCGAATGTTGTTCGGAGTCTCAGATGGGATCCGGGATATCACGAGGAGATCCGGAATGGTCCGGAGAATAAGATTCATATAAGGAAAGTCCCGTTTCGGAGTTGGGGAATGATTCCGGTGTTTTCATCGGGAATGTTCTAGAAGGTTCCGGAATGTCCGGCACTCCGGAGGGGAAGGGGTACATGAATGTGTCATTGCAAGTTGGAATGATTGCATAATGTACTGAGTGTCATCGCTGTTCCAAATAAAGGATTAATTCAAATCCTAGTTTGAAAAGTCAAACGGCTAAATTGAAAAGTCAAACGACTAAATTTGGAAAGAGGAAAAAGAGAGGAAGTGGGAAACCGAGTTGGGGAGGGAATCCCTCCTCCAACCGGCGGCGCCCCCTCCAAGCCGAGTTGGGGAGGGACTCCCCTACCTCCCCTTGGCCGCCGGCCCCTCCACCTATATAAGGAGGGGCAGGGCTCCCTCCTAGCACACACAAGTACCTATCCTCTAACCCTAGCTTGGCGCCTACCTCCATAGCCGCCGCCCCCCTAGGGTTTTGCCCTAGCCGCCGACTTGGGGGTCCCCGGAACCCTAGCCGCCGGCTCTAGCACCTCCTCCTTGGTGTGTCTAAACCCTAGATCGCCGAGGAGCTCTCTCATACTCCACCATACTCGCTCCGGCTTAAGGCGAAGCCCTGCGAGATCTCCCCTCTACTTCCGGTACCACGCCGTTGTGCTGCCGGAATCGCGAGGAGAGTGCTACAACCTCCGCCGCCTGCTGGAACAAGGGAGAGGAAGGTCTTCGTCGAGTACCGAACGTGTGACCGACTGCGGGAGCGCTGCCGGAACGCAGCGCCGGAAGGATCGTCTACGCGATCTTGAGATCGGGAAGAGTACGACTACATCACCCACGAGAATCCGCTCTTGTTAAACACTTTGGAATCTTCGAGGGTAAGTTATTCCATCGACTCGTTGCTACAATCTAGTAGATAGATCTTGGCTTGTTTGTTTGTATGCGATAGAATTTTTTTGTTTTCCATGCTACGAAACCCTACAAACAATACACACTATCTACCATGCATACCCCACATTCTCTCCCTTCCATTTGTTTGGAGAGGTTGTGTTAGCTTTCTTCTCTCTCCTTCCACACTTTATAGGAACTAGTTCCAAAACTTGAAAGTTCTATAGCTTTTGAACTAAAATTTTAGTTTGAAATCTGTTTACATATTTGGGTTCCTATTGAATAGAGCTTGAAAACAAGATTTATTTTGAATATATTTTGACAATATTTGAAAATCAACTTTTGAAACCTTATGACACTTTGAAAATCTATGTGACACATGTGAAATTTTATTTCGAAACAGTTTGTTTCACCATGTTTCAAACTTTGTTCACCACACTTTTAGTAATTTACTTAGAGTTCAAACCATAAAATATATTCATAAAAACAAGATAAGCAACATCGAATGTGTTTCACCATTCTTCAAACTTGTGTTGGAAGCGTTAGATAAAGTTATCACATAGTGAATTACTTTAATGTTGTTTTATTGTGTTTCAAAATTCATATTTAATTTTTGTTAATTTTGTGCTTCTTTAAAAGATATCATTGAAATAAAAGTATAGATTAAAACATATTGTCATTTTTGATACTCCATCTGTCTCAAAATAGATGTCTCGGATCTATTAAAATTTTGATGAATCTATATACTAAATAGTGTCTAGATTTATTCGAATTTTAAAAAATCCGAGACGTCTATTTTAAGACGGAGGGAGTAACTATTTTGACACACATGTCCCTTTTAAATTTGAACTTACAAATTAAAATTGGTGGACCTAATGGATGGGATGGGTGGCATTGTACCAATGATTGCAAAAAAGTACCCTGCATATCCAAATCTCGAAGCAAACCAAACAAATCGACGGTGGATAATAACCTAGCCTAAGAGTTGTATTTTCGCTCGTCCCTCCAAAAAAAATCATTGTATTTCGCACGTTGACATCCTCGGTATATGTACGATCGTTTCGTCGAGATGACGCTGTCCGCGTTGACGCGCTTCCCAGCACGAGGAAGGGATGGGTTTCGTCCACCCTTGTGGGACTTGGTGCCGAGCCTGCTTCCCAGCACGAGGCTGCTTGGAAGTGTTAACTGGAAGTTGACACCGCCCACCGTTTACTCCATGGCCGTCCTTGATCGACGCCATTCCGTCGGAATTCGGAAACTAGATCATTCATATTCAGCGTTTCCTCCCAGGCTCCGTACCCCGAGACTAGATCGATCCAGCTCAAGTTGGATGCCAAATTGAAATTACTCGCGCAGCGCTCCAACCCATGCATCATGATGCCAAATTACTCGCGCTCACTAGATTACTACAGCTGCTAGTAGTATAACAAGCACATCAACGCTGATCAAAGCCATGCATCCGTAGCTAGCCAGGTACTACTGGTTAACTCAGAAAGCTGTAGCAGAATCACGGTCGCGTCAGTAAGAATCATGTCGCTACACCGCAGCTCGGTTGCGCTGGCGGCGCTGCTCGCGGCCTCGGTGCTGCTGGGCTCGCCCCTGTGCACGGCAGCCACCCACGATCACGACCACAAGCCCATTGTGGCGCGCGTCAGGAAGGACTCCTCCACCTCCCTCTACACCATCGCCATCAAAGCCGGCGACGTGCCGCTGCTCCTCGACCTCGCCGGCCCGCTGCTCTGGCTCGCCAACTGCCCCTCCCCGCACCGCACCTTCCCGTGCGATACCGGCGTCTGCAAGGTTGCCAACTGGAACCACCCGCCCAACTGCCCCTACGTGCCCGCCACCGCCTGCAGCAAGGGCGCCGCCTGCACCGCCTACCCGTACAACCCGGTCGACGGGCGCTGCGGCCACGACGACGCCACCACCATCACGCTCGCCGCCAACGCCACGGACGGCAAGAACCCGCTCTTCCCGGTGTCCTTCCGCGCCGTCGGGTCGTGCGCGCCGGGGGAGCTCCTGGCGTCGCTCCCGCCTGGAGCGGCCGGCGTCGCGGGGCTCTCGCGGCTTCCGTTGTCGCTACCGTGGCAGGTCGGGTACAGGCTCAACGTGCCTAAACAGTTCGCGCTCTGCCTCCCCGGCGGGAGCAACAGCGACGGCGTGGCCGTATTCGGCGGCGGCCCGTTCCAGCTCCTCGCGGCGCCGCCGGTCGAGCTCGCCGCCCGCCTCCGCGAGAACCAGCTCCCGCTCCTCAGGAACCCCAAGACCAACAACGGCGCCTACTACTTCCGGATCACCGGCGTCGCCGTGAACCAGGAGAAGGTGCGCACGCCGCCGGGGGCCTTCGATCTCGACCCGCGCCGCGGCACGGGCGGCGCCGTCTTCAGCACCGTCACGCCTTACACGGCGCTGCGCCCAGACATCTACCGCCCGCTCCACGACTCCTTCGACGCGGCCACGAGCGGCATCGCGCGCGCGTCGCCCGTGATGCCGTTCGACATGTGCTACCAGGCGTCCGCGCTCGGCGTCACCCGGCTCGGCTACGCCGTGGCCAACATCGACCTCATGCTGGAGGGCGGCCGGAACTGGACGCTTTTCGGAGGCAGCTCGCTGGTGCAGGTGGACGAACACACGGTCTGCTTCGCGATCGTGGAGATGGCGGCTTCCATGCCGGCGGCGGCAAACTCGCCCGCGGTCATCGTCGGGGGCTTCCAGATGGAGGAACACCTGCTGATGTTCGATCTGGAGAAGGGGACGTTCGGGTTCAGTGGCCCGCTCTCCGGAATCCGCACTGGATGCAGCAACTTCAACTTCACCATGGGGAAGCCGGAGTAGTTCTTATTAGCGCCACAATCGCGTTTTCTACTCGACGTAGCGTTTTGTTTCAGTTGCTCCTCCTGGGAAATAAAAGGAAAGGTGTATTGTATGTGAATCCTCACGCCTAGCAAGGCGTTGCCTTTACCGGCTACATGCACGATCCTGCAGTATTTTCAATTTCTTCTGTCTTAATTCAGTCCACTGCATCTTTTCTTCTGATAACTAGCCAGCGCCGCTAGGGCTAGGCCTAATGAGCCCGATCGATCAATCTCTAAAGACAATGATGGATGAAAACAAAACCAACAGAGAGTACGTACACCTCATCCTAGTAGAGATTTAGTTGAAGCTGGATCCTTAAATCATTGAGGCCTTGTTTACCTCTAGGGTATTCCCACCCCCTAGTGGTTTGGGGATTGAAGGGGATTTGGTGAATCTCTTTCTTTCATCCGATCCCCACGCTTCCCTATATTTCCCAATCATGTTTGTTTACTTTAGTTTTCTGGGATGGGAGAGGATTATGAAGTATTAAGCTTGATAATAAAAACTAAAACTTTTTTTTTTGCGGGTAAAGTTGGAATATATTAAGCAGGAAGGGTTATAGAGCGATCAAGCTCCAGCAACCGGATGATATCCTCCGGTCCAGAGCTTAACCAAGTCATAGTACGGCGTTGGACTCTCGCGAAATTTGCAAGAGCATCACTAACCCTAACATGCTTGCGATCAACCTTTACAAAAACACACTCTCTGCTATCTTTAACTAGGTTTCTAATCGCATTGATAAAATGAGCTACCAATGATCTATCATGAGACGAGGAGTTGATGGCTTCAATCAGAGTAAGACAATTCGATTCCACAATGATGGGAAGATTGGAGACTTGCAGTGCAGTTCGAAGGCCTTCTAGACAGGCCTTGGTCTTAGCCTCGAGCGGGAGGTGACACCGATCCAGATACGTGCATGAAATAAAAATTGGATTGCCCTCATTATCCCTAAGGATCTGTAACACCCTCAGAATCGACCCTATGCAAGTCTTAGCGAAAACCCGCCAAACCCGCATAGAAACGATTCAAAGGTACCCACCAGGCACTTTCGTGCGGGTGGAAAACGAAGTAATAACATTACACAACAGTCCTCGATTGGACCCACAGAACAGATATATAACAGCGACTCCATGAGTCAAGAATACAGATATACAGTACAAAGATCCAAATCACCTTGAGAACGATATAGCGTCCAACTACGGACAAGATGCAAATGGGGCTAAGAGCCCTGAAGAATAACCAATGGCGTCCATAACCCTGCCCAGGCCAAGCCGGAAGGGTAACCCTGCTAACGACGTCGATCTCAAACCTGCATAAACAAAAGGGGTGCCGACAAAGGGCAAAGGAAAAAGAGGAGCGTCAGTACTGAGGCCAGTACACGGCGAGACTAGAATTCGGCGGTCCTCGCCTACACAGGTATGGTGGGCTGAAGCGGCAGCGGCAGCATGCACTAAACAACCTATAGAGACTCGACACAACTGGCGGTTATCAGAGAGGGATAAGAAAGACCTATTCGGAACCAACCTGATACTACCACCAATCAAACCCATCCTGGCGTTTCCCCCTCGACACCGATCGAGGAAGTCAACCGAGGAACTCACACAGTTGGCAGTTTTACTTATTCAGTTATCGTTGCAGCAATTACTAGTCAGGTATAGATAATCATCCTGATAAAATAAGCAGTGGGCCATTTTAGTTAACCATTTCGTTGTAGTTGCGGCACTTACTAGTCAGATACAAATAGCATGAGATAACCCCAAAACCCAGCAGTTGTTGGTACTTTTATTTAGCCATTCCGTTGTAGTTGCAATACTTACTAGTCAGATTCAATTGTCGCAAGCGACAAACCAAACAAGCAATTGTTGGCAGTTTTATTTAGCCATTCCGTTGTTTTTGAAGCTGATTACTAATCATATCAGATACAAGTCAATTTATAACAGTAAACTTTAGTTATAGTTGTCTATGATCGAGATACTGTGCTCCAAGTCGTCCATAACCGCGGACACGGCTTTCAGAAAGTTTTAACCCGGCCGGGGTGCACAAATAGCAACACACACACGATCAACCTCGGAAAAACCAAATCAAAACCCAACGAGGTCTTCACGACAGAGCAATCACAAGATTCAGAAATATTTCAGGGGCCACCCCTTGGAGTACACCCGCAACGAAGTAAGCTAGCTCCGAGACGGACCCGAGGTTTGGGTGGACGGCTGTGAGCGACTGGGAACCCCAAACGGGGCTTGTCGACACCGCGAAAACGTGTCCCGATCCTAAACAGTACAGTGTGCTCCTCGCACAATCGTAAATAAAGCAGTAGCAGGGCATAAGTACAGGATAGTAAATAAAACCTCAAACTAGTTTGTGGCCCCAAGAAATAAGTATGAATCAAGCTCTGGCTAAGGGGGGCCCATAATTCCCCATATGTGGATAGCGCGATAAATCAAGGAACAGGTATCAAGTACTCGGGGTCCTACGGGACACAAGTGGGCGGTCGGAAACCAAATGTTATCTATCACCCACCGATGCCTCTGCTTACTTACTTCACTTTTAGTTGTTAAACAGGAATTAAAGTGAACGAAAAGTAAAGCCATGATCATCTCCAACATCAAACAGGCGGCGATACTCCAACAACTGTGGTACTTGGCGACACGCAACAGCACTTGAGCAAGCGACTACGACGCGCAAGTCCAACTATCTACCAAACAACAGGTAATAGGAGGTGGCCATGGCAATATAGGGCTGCAAGGGATATCACGGGTACGAAAAACTAGAGCAACGCGACACAGATAGCAATAGATCAACAGGAGGGAGTAAATACTATAAAAGTAAGATAGGTAGAAAGGGGGAGATGCTCGCCTGAAAACACCGCCGAAGGTTCAACCGAAGATCGGGTCGACACTCGCATCAACTCAACGGCCTTATCCGCGAAGAAGCAAAACGCTAGAACAAACATCGGATGCAATATTTATATCAACGGCAGAAGATCGGGCATGATGCATGAATGATGTATGACATGGCAAAGATGCGATGCAATTAGGCCATATTAAGCGGAACCGGGGTTCCGACAATTAATTATATGGTTCAAGTTATTTATCTACCCCGCAATTTAAATGATGTTTAACAAGGCAAAATATAGTATCGGTTTGATGCACAAATTTAAATGAGGCCGATATGAGACTAGATTTGCCCGCATATGGGCCCCATATTTAATTATAAGGTGAATCGGCATAAGGCCCCCAAACCACATGACAAGCATGCATGCAAGATGAATGATTAATATGCAACAGGTTTTATATTTAGCATTTATAAAATAGGGCTCGGAAAGTGGTCACACATTAGGGTTCGGCGATCTTGGGGTTCCAGGGTCGGTCTCAGGGTCCAGGGTTCGACGGAACGTTCTCGGATAGCGGAGGTAGACCTTGTCGCACGAGCGTCAATGCTTCCGGGGGAAGAACTTGTCGTCCAGGGTGTCGGTGTCCGGGGCGAGGTACTCGGCGTTCTCGAGGGAGTACTTGTCGCACATGTGGTCTTCGGGTTCCCTGTCGATGATCTTGTCATCGAGAAGAACTTGTCGGGTCCGCGTATCGGGTCGGTTCTGGCATTCGGGGTGAAGTTCTTGGCGTCCTACGGTTCCATGTCGACGACCTTGGTTTCCTCGATGGAGAACTCGGAGCATCCGTGTCGTGGTTCTTGTCGGGGTTCTCGGCTTCGGCGCCAGGGTCGGTCTTCGGGAAGGCGATCTTGGCGTTCGGCGGGGATCGGTCTTCGGGGACGGCCCTGGCGTCCATGAAGGAGAGCATGAAGCTGTTGCCAGGGTTCGGACTTCGGAACCGAGGTCGGATCTTTGGGGGGGTGGTCTTCGAATCTGCAGAGGAGGCCTTAGCGTGCCCTGAGGAAGGTCCTGCCGATGGTTCCTCGGGCTGGGTCGAAGGTGATCTTGGGGATCAACGCCGAAGTCGTCGAGGGACCGGGCGGAGATTACAGTCACCACTTCAGAAGAGAGAAACAATCTACCATCTTCATGTGCTGGAACCAAGGCAGTGCCCAAAACGCACATACACAGCAGCTTGAGGTCGCTCAAAGGAACTAGGACACGCGCGCAGGGGGTCGGGGTCCAGGCGAGGAAGCTCAGCGGAGGGCCGGCCCAGGGATGTGGGGCGCGGCCGCGCGGACGGGGTGGGCACCAGAGGGCCTGCGAGAGCACGGCGAGGTCGAGCCCGCGTGGCCGTCGGGAAAGGGCCGGCGACGGAGACAGGGGCGCCGATGGGGCGAGGAAGGTCGAGGATGGCGGCGAGGTTCTGGCCGGAGAGGGGCCTGCGGCCAGAGGGCACGAGGGAGGCGGGGCGTCTGAGGAGACCGGCGGCGGGGAGGGCGCCCGCTGGCGGCGGAGCTTGGCCGGGGAACAGGGGCGGAGGAGGCGGCGCGCACTGGAGGAGGGAGGCGAGGCGGGCCTCGGTGGAGCTCGGCCGCGCGGAGCGGCGAGGGAGGAGGGGGCGACCGTGGTGGATGGCGGTGGAGACGAACGGCGGCGGAGGCGGCCGGGGCTCTGACGGTGGCGGGAGAGGGGCCGACGCGGGGAGGGCCAGGCAGAGCGGGGAGGCGGTGGAGCGGGGCGACGGGGGCGAGGCCGGTGAGGCGAGCTCGCTGACGGCGAAGGGCGGCCGGAGAGGGCAGAGGGAGGGAGGAGCGCGGCGACCGGCGGCGGTGAGGTGAGGGGGCGCCGGCGGCGTGTGGACTGGTGGGGAAGGAGGCGGCGTGGAGGTTGGCGCGCGTGGGAGGCGCGGGGCGGCGGAGGCTGGCGCAGGACGGCGAGGCAGAGGGCGAGGCCGGCGACTGGTGGCGGGGAGGCTCGGGACGGCGAGCGAGGGGGAGCAGGACGAAGTGGAGGGCGGGCGGCTCCCTGGGAGGGAGGCGTGGTGGCGACGAAGCGGGAGGGCGACGAGAGGGGGCCGCGGTGGAGCGGCGGCTGCTGCCGGGGTGAGGCGAGCGGCGGGGGTTGGTGGGAGCGTGCGGGAGGGAGAGAGAGGAAGAGGGAGGCGCGGGTGGAGACTGGGTCGGGGTGGGCCAGGGAACAGGTGGGACCCAGGCGGGCCAGGGGGGCTGTCGGCTGGTGGGGTGGGGAGAGCTGCTGTGTGCTAGCGTGTGTGGGCCGGGCGTGTGGGGTGAGAGGGAGAGGTGGGAAGAGGGGTAGGATTAGGTGGCAGGTGGGGATTGGGTGAGGGAGAGAGGAGAGGTGAGGTGGCGAGAGGGGATTGGGTGGGGTGAGGTGGAGGGGGTGTGGGTAGATTAGGTTGGGTAGACTAGGGATTACGGGTGGGCCGTTTTGGAACTGGGGTGGTCGTTCGGGTCTATCCGGCCCGTTCGACTGCCCCACTAAAATAATATAATATTTTATTTGTTTAAAACAAATCTTCTGCAAACCAATAGCAGACAAACAAAATAATCCGGTGACCCGGGTTTTGTGTTTGAACAAAGACGGGGCGTTTAGAAAACAAAACTGGGTTTTTCCGAAATAGTTTTATGCAAGCAAATGCAAGATGATGCCGGTGCTCAAATGCAATGTGGCATGATGACATGAGCATGCGGTCATGATGATGCAATGCACAAAAACAACGCGATTTTCTAGTAGTGGTTTTGCGGGATGCCACAGGATCATACCTGCTCCTGCATCATTTAAACCACCGAAGGATCCATCCACTGATAATTTCACCTAACCAATTGGCGGCCTCGACCAGAATTTCTCCTGAACCTGCTTGGGCTTCCACTGAGCGGTAGGAGCCACATCAAGAGGCTCTTTCCCTTTCAGGATGGTTATTGTCGGCTTATGCTTAATGTCATGAAGGAGCTTCAGGTACCCACACAGGAACCGCTTTGAAACCTCCACCGTTGGGAGTTGCTTGTCATGTGTTCCTTCATTTCTTGCATGTCATGCTCGCCAAGCAACCAGCAAGGTGCAGTTCACCATATGTCTAGGAATGGTTTGAAGCACCATCTGCAGCCAATTATCCGAAGGTTGGAGAAGATCAGTCTCATCGGAAGCACCCATATGTTTCTCATCGCCCCCCAGAGTGCCAAGGCGTGGGGGAAATTGTATAGTGCATGTAAATCATCCTCCTGATCAGATCCACATATTCTGCATTGTCCAGTTACCAACATTTGGCGACGCCTTTTATTCATCTCAGTAGCCAGAGCGCCAGAGGAAGCCTCCAAGCAAACATCTTCACCTTTGGTGGAACAAACGCGCTCCATATAATTTTCCAGCACGGGTGCCGGCCATCTGGTATAGAACTCGTTGTAGCAAAGTTACATTGAGCTTGTTGTTCATTCAAGGAGAGCCAATAGGCACTATGAACCGAGAAGACACCGGACTTCTCTGGATGCCAGGCTAGGATATCAGCATCCAGTCTACGGGAATTCCTAAAATTGCATCAGCATCCATAGGGAGGAAAAATCCACGGATGAGGTCGATATTCCATGTGCCATCATCAAGAAGGAGCTCTGAAACCTTCGAAGCCGACAATTTTGCTTCTGAATGACATGAACCTGAGAATCCCGCGGAATCCACCCGTCCCTCTAGATACAGACACTCTGTCCATTGCCAATTCGCCAGATTAATCCTTTTTAGCAACTCAACCCCATATGAAATTGCGGTCCAGGTAGAGGAAGGGTTTCCAGTAAAAACAGTGTCATATAAGCATCCATTTGGGTAATACCGGGCTTTTAGAACACGAGCACACAAACTTTCATGATTGACTAGGAGCCTCCAAGGTTGTTTTGCCAATAAAGCTTAATTAAACAATCTCAGGTCTCGAAATCCAAGTCCACCTTGTCCCTTGGATCGATTAAGTCAAGCCCAACTTACCCAGTGGGTCTTCCTTTTACCTCTCTCTGAGCCCCACCAATAATTCCTTATAAGCTTCATAAGTTCATCACATACCGATGTCGGGAGCTTGAAGACACTCATTACATAAGTTGGAAGAGCCTGTGCCACCGCCTTAATGAATACTTCCTTCCCACTCTGCGCTAGGAGATTTTCACCCCATTCAAGCACAAACTTTGTCAGTCTTGACTGAATATTCTCGAATTTGCCTCTATGCATTCTACCCCCAGGAGTGGGTAGTCACAAATATTTATCCTCAAAACCATCATGTTCGACCTGTAGAATTGATCGAATAGCAGCCTTTGTATTGTTAGAACAAGAGGAACCGAACATAATAGAACACTTAGCTGGGTTAACCAGCTGTCCTGTACAAGCAGCATAGGTGTCAATAGTATTTTTTATGCGAGTAGCCTCCTCCTCAGTAGCACGTAAAAATAACAATGTATCATCAGCGAATAGTAGATGAGAAATGCCAGGAGCTCTCCTACAAACCTTGATAGGAGTTATTCGATTCAGGTTAATCTGCCGACTTAAAAGAGTGGATAAACCATCAGCCACAAATAGGAAGAGGAAAGGGGATAAGGAATCCCCTGCCTTAGGCCACGTGATGGAGAAAAAGCTTCCAACAAGGTTCCGTTGAATTTTACTGAATATTTCACCGTGGTAATACACGCCATAATCCACTGTACCTACCGGTGAGAGAACCCCATCTTATGCAATGTACTCTCCAAGAAGTGCCAGTCAACTCTGTCATAGGCCTTAGATAAATCCAGTTTGTAAGAACAAAAGGAATCGGAAGACATACCATGCTCCATGTAGTGCATGCATTCAAAAGCCAGTAGTGCATTATCAGTTATCATACGCCCAGAGATAAACGCACTCTGATTTTTTGAAATAATTTCACCAAGCAAATGACGAAGCCTATTCACCAGGCATTTCGATACGACCTTGTATAGAACATTACAGAGCCCAATAGGTCTATAATCTTTTAACTCCAGAGGGTTGTCAATTTTGGGAATGAGGACAACTGAAGTATCATTCACACCATCTGGCATAATTCCGGTATGACAGAAATGCTGGACAGCTTGCACAATTTCTATCCTTAGAAGTCCCCAATTACGCTGGTAGAACCTAGCATGAAAACCATCAGGCCCTGGTGACTTGATGGGACATAATATCTCAAATAAAAATACAATCTTTGCACCAAATATATGAATATCTATCCAATCTTAACACTAAATAAATTTGTACGGAGCTTAAATATCTACTTCCGTGGAGTTTAAATATACCCAGCAAGCAAGACATCAAGATGCATTTATAAAACATTATTACAACTCAATCATAGGCACATCTGTAGCTTCAAAATCTTGATCAAACACTCAAACACTTGATTGCCTTGACAACGAGACAATAGCACCCATGAACATTCACTGCCTCGCCCTTGGAGTTTATCTTGCAAAGCATCATCCTGAAAAGGAACGGGGAACTGAAACCATCATCCTCATATATAGTATACCGAAACAAACAATATCAATATAGAAAGAAGGTCCACCAAAGCAAGTGCATATACAATTAAAGCTTTGCCTATGCACCAGTATGTTTCAAAATTGTCAAAATAAGATAGAACAATCGATGATATATTCGATAGGAAGGTTCAAATAGAGTGCATGTAAACTCTGATTGCACGTAATTGAGAAAACTTCCAGTAACCAATTAACTATGCATAATAGCTCAGTAGGTAGGTAGCTTGCTGATCTAGGATGCTAGCATGGTTATCTAAGCGAAACATAAAAAAGTTGCACTTATGTTGTTAATTTTTCACTTACCAAAGGGTGCACTTAGACAATAGAAATAGTTTCAGGTTCAAATCAACTAATCGATAATGGATGATTGGACAAAGTATAATAGTTTAGTCACTAAAAGCATAAGTCTGACATTTTGACTATATCACACCTGATGATACGTTCAAAGATTCTCCCAGTTTAATCCCGGCTTTTAAGCAATCAAATTATCTAAAATTGACCTAGCAATTAAATATTTCCAGGAAAGTGTTGTGTATTTAAAGCTCCTGTTTTTTGTCTCATTACTCTACCAATTGGATGAGGCAGAAAAGCTAAACCCAAAAATATTTTTGAAGGCCAGCGAGGTGCGAGCTTTTCTATGTCAAACCTGGAAAAGCTGTGCATGTCGGGATGATCAGAGAAATTATGTATTTGGAGCTAGAGATGATGCAGGTTGTGATGCACGGCTTTGGTACATATATAAAAGGCAGCACATAATGAACCAAGAAAATGACGTCTCACAAAAAAGGGACAGCAAGCAATAGTCCAGAGTCTACTGGATTATGTTTACAACTTTTTTCCGACACGGGTAGCGGCAGATAAACTCTGCTTATTGAACAATATGTTCTCGACTTGGAAAGACAAAGCAGAATTTAAATGAGTATCATGACATACAGGCACAATGCCTAGGCATGATGCAATAGCAAGACTGCACAGCACGATGCAACTCACTGCACATTATTGACAAACCACGAGCTGAAGGCTCTTAGCCCATACTATGCACGATGCAAGTGCACGGCTGCATAGCCTACTGCACATTATTGACAGATTAATATCCAGATCACGACCAATGGCTCAAGGCCCTAGCAGCTACACAGCATTGACGATTCAGAGCTCAAGTTGGACTCACGATTCAGAGCTCAAGTTGCAGGTAAGGAAGCTCATATAGTCCCTGTTATTGGACAGTTGGACAATTGCAGAACAAAAGGTAAGGAAGCTCATAAACTCCAATGTTGTTTTGTAACTACATATACAAAGCAGAAACTACTTGGACAGTTGCACTATACTAGTAGTACAAATTAATTTGTTCAGTACAAAGATTGAAAAGAGAGAGGCACCGAGGAAAAGCACAAGATTCTTGCGATCACTAACCACATATATATTATGCTGTATCTGAAGAACTAGTAGCAATAGCTTCTCCGCTACCCAAAAGCAAGCTGAGCAATGAATAATCGTAGTACAATTATAACAACCAATACTACTATTGATGGTGCGCTGACATTATATATATATGTAAATATTTATGTGGATGGAAAAATCAACTAACAATGGAGAAAGAGACAAAGAGACAGGCAAGTGCAGCCATACCTGCATCTTCAACTGTTAACCACGATGTTGTGCTCGTGGGGAATGTCAAACTGGACTTTCAGGAGCTTCTGTCCGCAGTCGATGCGGTGCGGCTCGGAGTGATCTCCGTTGTGGGATGCAGGGGATTGGGGAAGACTGCCCTCGCAAGGGCGGTCTACAAAGAAGCCAATGTCGCCCATGACGGATTCCATTGCAAAGCTTGGGTTGTGCTGTCTGAGTACAAGGACAATCTCCAGGGTCTTCTGAACAAGATTCTTGAACAAATTGTTATAGAATCAGAATCAGGCGGCAGTTCCCCCCAAGGAACCATCTATGCGGAGCTGCAGAACAAAATGCCAAGAAAACCTAGCATGGTAGGAGAGGGGAAGAGGCACGGGGCAAGGAGGACTCACCGGAGAGAAGGGCTTGGTGAAGCCGGAGGAGGTGCCCGTTGGCGGAGTCACTAGGTCGACATCCGCACCGTCACCTTGATATGCGCCACCTCCTCCCTGAGCGCTCGCTTTCCTTCCTCGACAATACACGAGGGTAGAGTCGTGTGTGAGAATACACGCACTTTGTGCGGGCTGGAGCGGTATCTTCGGGGATGGGCCAGGATGACTCCAGAAAAAACATGAGAAGTAAATAGGGTCGGCGGGATTTTTTGGGATTAGTGGTTGGGCTGGGAAAATACCTACCGAACCCAACAAAAACTAGAGAAGTAAACAAGACCTGAAGGGGAAGGTGTACGCCCTCTGTTGGTTCTGTTTCCTTCCCCTTCCATGATTTAAGGATCCAACTCTAACTAAAATTTTACACGTCTTTTCATAAGTGAGTTTTATGAGATGTCGTCCGTACGTGTAGCATTACTGCTCTAATATTCGCCATGACCCCACATCAACCATCGTAAGCTAGTGTGCCATAGAGGCGACGATGCTGTAATAATTTGCTGTTGCAAGCTGCATCTTGCTGTCCAAGCGCCCGTCCTCGGCCGAGCAACCGGCTCAGCAGCTGAAGTTGTCCCTCAACTACCGCATGATCAGCTCGGGACATGGAAAGAGGAAAAGATATGGTCCACTGAGGGCCAGATGAAGATGGACGCATGACCATGTGTAAGAGCAATGCTACTCCTTGAAACACACTTTTCGCCCTGCTATATAAAATAAGCCACAACGATCCTAAGAATACCCTCTTATAAAGAAGATTAACTGTAAAACATAGAATAAGGATGTAACACCCTCAGAATCGACCCTATGCAAGTTTTAGCGAAAACCCGCCAAACCCGCATAGAAACGATTTAAAGGTGCCCACCAGGCACTTTCGTGCGGGTGGAAAACGAAGTAATAACATTACACAACAGTCCTCGATGGGACCCACAGAACAGATATATATATATAACAGCGACTCGATGAGTCAAGAATACAGATATAATATACAAAGATCCAAATCACTTTGAAAATGATAGGGCGTCCGACTACGGACAAGATGCAAATGGGGCTAAGAGCCCTGAAGAATAACCAATGGCGTCCATAACCCTGCCCAGGCCAAGCCGGAAGGGTAACCCTGCTAACGACGTCGATCTCAAACCTGCTTAAACAAAAGGGGTGCCGACAAAGGGCAAAGGAAAAAGAGGAGCGTCAGTACTGAGGCCAGTACACGGCGAGGCTAGAATTCGGCGGTCCTCGCCTACATAGGTATGGTGGACTGAAGCGGCAGCGGCAGCATGCACTATACAACCTATAGAGACTCGACATAACCGGCGGCTATCAGAGAGGGGTAAGAAAGACCTATTCGGAACCAACCTGATTCTACCACCAAACAAACCCATCCTGGTATTTCCCCCTCGAGACCAAACGAGGAAGTCAACCGAGGAACTCACACCGTTGGCAGTTTTATTTATTCAGTTATCGTTGCGGCAATTACTAGTCAGGTATAGATAATCATCCTGATAAAATAAGCAGTGGGCCATTTTAGTTAACCATTCCGTTGTAGTTGCGACACTTACTAGTCAGATACAATTAGCATGTGATAACCCAAAAACCCAGCAGTTGTTGGTACTTTTATTCAGCCATTCCGTTGTAGTTGTAATACTTACTAGTCAGGTACAATGGTCGCAAGCGACACCCAAACAAGCAATTGTTGGCAGTTTTATTTAGCCATTCCATTATAGTGAAGCTGCTTACTAGTCATTGTAAAGTCAAATTTATAGCACTACTTTAGTTATAGTTGTCTATGATCGAGATACTGTGCTCCAAGTCGTCCATAACCGTGGACACGGCTTTCAGAAAGTTTTACCCGGCCGGGGTGCACAAATAGCAACACACGCACGATCGACCTCGAAAAAACCAAATCAAAACCCAACGAGGCTTTCACGACAAAGCAATCACAGGATTCATAAATATTTCAGGGGGCCACCCCTTAGAGTAGACCCGCAACGAAGCTGGCCGGCTCCGAGACGGACTCAAGGTTGTGGGGACGGCTGTGAACGACTGGGAACCCAAAACTGGGCTTGTCGACACCGCGGAATCGTGCCACTATCCTAAACAGTACAGTGTGCTCCTCGCACAATCGTAAATAAAGCAGTAGCATGGCATAAGTACAGGATAGTAAATAAAACCTCAAACTAGTTTGTGGCCCCAAGAAATAAGAATGAATCAAGCTCTGGCTAAGGGGGGTCCCATAATTCCCCGTATGTGGATAGCGCGATAAATCAAGGAACAGGTATCAAGCACTCGGGGTCCTACGGGACACAAGTGGACGGTTAACAACCAAATAACATCTATTGCCCACCTGTGCCTCTGCTTACCTACTTCAATTTTAGTTGTTAAACAGTAATTAAAGTGAAAAATAATTAAAGCCACTATCATCTCCATCATTGAACATGCGGCAATACTCCAACAACTGTGGTACTTGACGACACGCAACAGCACTTGAGCGAGCGACTACGACACGCAAGTCCAACTATCTACCAATCAACAGGTAATATGATGTGTCCAAGGCAATATAGGGCTGCAAGGGATATCACGGGTACGAAAACTAGAGCAACGCAACACAGATAGCAATAGATCAATAGGAGGGAATAAATACTATAAAAGTAAGATAGGTAGAAAGGGGGAGGTGCTCGCCTGAAAACATTGTCGAAGGTTCAACCGAAGATCGGGTCGACACTCGCATCAACTCAACGGCCTTTTCCGCGAAGAAGCAAAACACTAGAACAAACACCGGATGCACTATTTAATACTACGGCAAAAGATCAGGCATGATGCATGTATGATGTATGACATGGCAAAGATGCGATGCAATTAGGCAAGATTAAGCGGAACCGGGGTCCCGACAATTAAATATATGGTTCTAGTTGTTTAGATACCCCGCATTTTAAATGTTGTTTGAACAAGGCAAAATATAGCACCGGTTCGCTATACCAATTTAAATGAGGCCGATATGAGACTAGATTTGCCCGCATATGGGCCCCATATTTAATTATAAGGTGAATTGGCCTAAGGCCCCCAAACCACACAAATATGCATGCAAGTATGGCAATTAATATGCATCAAGTTGTTATTACATTATAAAATAGGGCTCGAGGAAAGGGGTCACACATTAGGGTTCGGGAGATCTTGGGGTTCGCCGGGGGTTCGGGGTCGGTCTCAGGGTCCAGGGTTCGACGGGTTCGGACTCGGCGGGATCGTTCTCGGGTAACGGGGTAGATCTTGTCGCACGGCGTCCGGGGTAGACGAACTTGGCGTTCTTCGCGTCGGCGATCTTGACGTTCGGGTTCTCGACGTCGCATCCGGGAAGGAGGTCTTGTTGCATCCGGGGTCGTCGGTTTCTGTCGCTGGTTTTGTCGTTTCACGGCGGAGATCTTGGCGTCCTCGAGGAAGTACTTGGCGTGCCTAGGGTTCGGAGACATCGAATCCATGAGGGGGTACTTGTTGCTCTGCCTCTTGTCGCTGTCGAACTTCATCCGTCAGGGCCGATTCTTTTGGTAGCAGCACACCAGGGGCATGCACTGCAGGCAACGTGTGGTCTTGGCGTTGAATCAACGAGGCGGCTACTATCAAAGGTACTGCTCGAGGTCGTTGCGCTCACAGGGGCTCCACGGCAGCGTCGGCTTGGCACGGAAGGCGGCCAACGCTGGACCCGGATGATGAGGCGGCGCTGCTTGCAGAGGACGGGGAGGCCGTGGTTGGGGAAAAGCGGCCGCTGCAGGGCGGGCCCGAGCGGAGGAGACGACGGAGGGGGCGCTTGAGGGCGTGGCCGGGCTCGCGGGGCAACGGCGACCCGAGGCTAGGCGGCGGGGCAGAGGCGAGGTCGGCTGGAGGGGGTTGCAGGCGGGTCGGGGTCGCGGAGAGCGCCGCCGGCGGAGGCGTTCGGCGCGCGAGCGGAGGGGTCCGGCGAGCGGCGGTGGGAGGCGGGCTCTACAGAGGGGGAGGGAGGAGAGAGGCGGCCGGGCGAGCGCGCTAGAGGGGGAGGAGCTCGAGGGGCGGTCCGGCGACGCGAGGAGGGGGGAGGAGCGTGAGGGCGGTCGGTGGCGGGCTCGGAGAGGGAGCGCGGAGGGCGAGGCGCAGAGGTTGCTGGCGGGGCGGCGGGAGGAGCAGAGGTGACCGGCGGCGACTGGGAAAGCGGCGGACGGCGGGAGGCGCGGGCCAGAGGGAGGCGCCGGAGAGGTGGAGGGTGCACGCGGGGTCGGGTTGGGGAAGAAGGGAGACGGGGCGCTGGAGAGAGAGAGAACGGAAGAGGGGAGGGGTAGGTAGGTGGGGCCGGTGGGGCCAGGGGGTGGGGAGGTGGCAGGCGGGACCCGGGGGACAGGGAGAGGGGTGGGTTGCGTGTGAGTGAGGGAGGGAGGTTGCGTGTGAGTGGAGGGAGGGGGCTGTGTGGTGTGGAGTGTGGCTGGGCCAGGTGGCGGCGTGGGAGTGGGTGAGGTGGAAGGGAGAGGGTGAGGTGTGGGGTGGGGATTGGGTGGGATGGGTGGCCGGAGGGGTGGGTAGATTAGGTTGGGTAGTTTTAGGATTTCGGCGAACCGTTTAATTCTGGGGGTGGTCGTTCGGGTCGAATCGGCTCGTTCGACTGCCCCCCTAAAATAATTAAATATTTTATTTGTTTTAAGCGGACCGTTTGCAAACCGATAGCAGACAAAACAAAATAACTCGGAGACCCGGGTTTTGCGGTTGAATAAAGACGGGCCGTTTAGAAAACAAAAACAGGTTTTCCGCAATTAGTTTTATGCAAGCAAATGCAATGTGATGACGATGCTCAAATGCAATGTGGCATGATGACATGAGCATGCGGTCATGATGATGCAATGCACAAAAACAACGCGATTTTCTAGTAGTGGTTTTGCGGGATGCCACAAAGGAGAACCTAAAACTTGCCACCAAAGACATCGAAACGAGACTGAGGTGATTCGGGGCTCACCCCAAGAGGGTGGAGATACACCGCACCGTCGTCGAGACCACGCCGATCAAGGGTTTTCACCCTGCGGCCTAGCGCAGATAGGGTACCCACAACAACGCGTCCGGGAGGGTTACGCCACCCGCAAGCATAGCAACCCTTGGTGATGAAGCGCTGAGTTTTCGCCAAAAAACCTTCACACCGCTCTCGAGATCTCAGAGCGACTGTTGTCTCCGAGCTAGGTCACCATTGTTGGTGATCGTATGTGTTGGGAGAACGATGCGTACCCTTCTGGGGGCATCGGTTACACGTTATATAGGGCAGGGAAAATCCCACCTTGCATGGCATTACAAATATGTATACATACACGGGTGGAGTACTACTCCATACCGTAGGTATACCGTATTACAAACTCTAACACTCCCCCTTAATCTAAAGCTTGGAAAGATTTAGATTACACTTAAACTCATCTAGCTTCTTGGAACACAAAGTCTTGGTAAAAACATCGGCAGTCTGATCCTTGCTGGAGATAAACTCAACATCAAGTTGTTTACTAGAGCCTCATTCTCAAAGAAAGTAAAAATCAATATCAATATGTTTGGTTCGAGCATGAAAGACTCGATTGTCTGATAAAAAATAGCACCAACATTATCACACCGGAGATAGGGTTTTCCTGAAGCATAACACCCAATTCTCTGACAAGAGCCTCAATCCAAATCAACTCAGGTGTGGCATTAGCTACTCAGCCTATTAGCATCGGAGATGTTATTATAATATAGCATGTCTATTACTTCTCTTATATCGTGCACATTGCCCAACATCGTTTTTTAGAAATGAGGGTTTTTATTACTTAAAGGTAATGTTTACACCCGGCCTCTGCATAACTAAGATGCACATAGCCGATCAATCTACACGACTAGAGAAAAAAAGCAAGCAGACCAACATTACAAATAAAAATGTCAAAATAAACGGCCTTGAGCTATGAAATATCAATCCGTAGATCACGTGGACATCCATGTCGGGAGAAAATATTTCTCGCCATGTCCTCGAATCGCGTACACCCCTCCGCAAACATGTCGTGAAACTCCACAAGTTAAAGAGTAACACATGATCGGAGAATAGCCGTGGCCCGATAGATAACCTGCGGGAAAGAAGACATAATATTATTAAAAATCTTGTCATTTCTACATGGCCATAGCGAACAAATAATGCAAGTGCTCCCACCATAAACAAAGTCTTCTATTTATCATCTATTCCATGTAACCAGTTACCAAATACATTGTCCACTGAATGTGGGGGAGATAAACCAGAGGCTACTTGGATGGTTGACCTTACATAGCGACCAAATTTACAATGGAAAAATAAATATCGAATTGTCTCATCATGATGACAAAAAACATATTGTGTACTTCCATATGCCAATTCCTATTTACAATATGTCTTTTGTAAGAATTACTCCCTTTCCGAGATACCATGTGAATATCTTCGTCTTTAGGGGAATTTTCATCTTCCTAATTCTACTATTATCATCGACCGGAATATCAATTTGAATCAAAGCTCTATACATTGAGTCAACTGAAAATTTACCACTCTCTAGTAATTTCCATTTGAACTCATCCACAATGTCTGACAACTGTATTATGGATAATTGTAATAAAAGATTATTTCAAGATACCAGTCGAGGGCCTATGAGACTTCTTTTTAAAGACACATTAGGAGGATTAGATTTTATTACTGTGGAAAATGTATCCCCTTTATGTCTAACAATCTAATATAGAGCTGGATATTGTTTACGGAGAAAATTTTGGCCAAGCAACTTATCTTCCCAGAATCTAATTTGTGATCCATCCTTAATACTAGAAACACCAAAACGGAAGAAATGCTTCTTGAACGCTATTAGTCCAGCCCAAAAGTGCGAGTCACCGGGTTTCTAAATCACTTAAGACACAACTTTGGAGCTAACATATTTTCTCCATAAAATGGTTTGCCAGACACCATCTTCTATAAGTAGTTTGAAAAGCCATTTATCCAGAAGAACGATATTTTTGACTTGCAAACCATGTATACCAAATTCACCGTATTTTTTGGTTGGCAAACCACATTTCATCTGGCCAGTCGGTATTTCTTCTTTTCACTATCCTCCTGTAAAAAGAATCTTGATCGAAAATAATCCACTTTATTCAAGATATCTGGTAACTGGAAAATAAGATCATATACAGTATCATATTGATGAGGACTAAATTTATGAGTACAAGTCTTCCTCCAAGAGATAGTAATTTATCTTTCCAACTATTGCCCAACAACTAACAACTTCAGAAAATCACATCGATGTCGAATATAGCTATGTACACAACATAATTAATGCCACGGGCACAACGTGACGACACGCTGACTTCCCTAGTTCATAGTATACGCATTTGGTTTTATGAATGCATATATATCTTTTCTGCATTTTTAATCAAACTTTATAAAATTTGACCTTATTGCGAGAACTATTCTCTCCCTGACCCCTAGGTAATGCGAGAACTAGCTGAAGGCTGAACACACAAGCTATCCGGTCCCAACGAAGCTGGCAGAGAGTGCACAAGTTGCAAATTGGCAGCGCCATCATGGCGTCAAATCGAAAAGAAATTTCAACGCACCTTGCGTAAGTCACTAAGTAGAAAACAGGCCTTTCCTCCAGGCCATTAGTCTCGGCTGTGGATGGGGCCGGGACTAATGGCCCTGGCCAGACGGCCCGAGCCACCCAGAACCATATGTCCCGGCCCGTTAGACCCCATTAGTCCCGGTTTGAGACTCAAACCGGTACTAAAGGGCCCTTGCCCTACCGCTCGCTAGGGGCACCCCCTTTAGTCCCGTTTTGTATCTCCAACCGGGACTAGTGGTCTGACCCTATATATACGCACAGCCCCCTCCCCCTCTCAGCTGTTTTTTTTCCTGGTGGGAGAGAGTGTTGTTGTGCTATTTTTTTCTTGTTCATACATATGCATTAAAGGTGTTCGGTGAAATGTCCATTAGAGCGATGCAAGTTTAGGTCACACAAGACAGACATGATATGAGGTGCCTGAGCCACACTTAAGTTTTCTCATCTTTGTTTCCAAGTGTAATAAAAGGTTAGCAACTATTTTCTCGTTAAGACCGTCGTGCGGTACTAATTTTAGTATAGTGATTGCGTTTGACATATATTTGTATGATACAGATGAGCCATCCATGGATGTACGGTGACCGACGCTCTGCCGCTTGCAGAGAAGGCGTGCATTCTTTTCAAGTTGTGGCCGAGGAGAACATGCGACGGGATGGTTTTATGTGTTGTCCATGTGTTGACTATAGGAATGAGAAGGCTCATACTTCCGCAAGATTCATTCAGAGCCACCTGTTTCGGTCTGGTTTTATGTCCGGATATAATGTTTGGACCAAACACGGAGAAAGAGGGGTTGTGATGGAAGACGGGGATGAAGAAGAGAACAATGATGACAAATACCGATCTATGTTCCCTGAATACGCTGATACTACAATGGAAGACAATGAAGAAGAAGGAGGTGAAGAACGGGAACCAGACCGGCCGACTGATGATCTTGGTCGGGTCATTTCTGATGCAAAGCGAGACTACGACACAGAAAAGAAGAGGTTGAAGTTTGAGCAGATATTACAGTACCACAACAAATTGTTGTACCCAACTTGTGAAGATGGCCAGAAGAAGCTGGGTATCACACTGGAATTGCTGAAGTGGAAGACAGAGACCGGTGTGACTGACTCGGGATTTGAAAATTTGCTGGTACTCATGAAGATATTGCTTCCAAGAAATAACGAATTGCCCGCCAGTACATACGAAGAAAAGAAGCTCGTCTGCCCTCTAGGATTAGATGTGCAGAAGATACATGCGTGCTCTAATGACTGCACCTCTACCGCGGCGAGAAGTACGAGAATTTGGATAAATGTCCGGTATGCACTGCATTGCGATATAAGATCAGAAAAGATGACCCTGGTGATGTTGATGGCGAGCCACCCAGGAAGAGGGTTCCTGCCAAGGTGATGTGGTATGCTCCTATAATACCACGACTGAAATGTTTGTTCAGAAACAAAGAACATGCCAAGTTGTTGCGATGGTACATGGAAGAACGTAAGAAAGACGGGATGTTGAGGCACCCCGCTGATGGTCGACAGTGGAGAAAAATCGAGAGAGACTTCCCGGACTTTGCTGGTGAAGCAAGAAACTTATGGTTTGGTCTAAGTGCAGATGGCATGAATCCTTTTGGGGAGCAGAGCTGCAGTCACAGCACCCGGCCCGTCACTCTATGTATCTACAACCTTCCTCCTTGGTTGTGCATGAAGCGGAAGTTCATTATGATGTCAGTGCTCATCCAAGGCCCGAAGCAACCCGGCAACGACATTGATGTGTACCTAAGGCCATTAGTTGATGAACTTTTACAGTTGTGGGCCTAACCAGGTTTACGTGTGTGGGATCAGCACAAATAGGAGCCATTCGACCTACGAGCGTTGCTGTTCGTAACCATCAACGATTGGCCTTCTCTTAGTAACATCTCAGGACAGACGAACAAGGGATATAATGCATGCACACACTATTTAGATGAGACTGAAAGTATATATCTGGATAAATCTAGGAAGAATGTGTGCCCGTACAATCGTCGTTTTCTTCCTCCCAGACACCCCTTAAGGAAAAAAGGCAAGCATTTCGATGGCGAGGCAGATCACCGGAAGAAGCCTGCCCCCCGTATTGGTGTTGATGTATTTGGTATGGTCAAGGATTTAAATGTAATATTTGGAAAGGGTCCCGGAGGACAACCTATTCCGAAAGACGCCGACAGACGCGCACCCATGTGGAAGAAGAAATCTATATTTTGGGAGCTACCCTATTGGGAAGTCCATGAGGTCTGCTCTGCAATCAACGAGATGCACTTGACGAAGAATCTTTGCGTGAATATTATAGGCTTCTTGGGCTTGTATGGGAAGTCAAAAGATACACCGGAAGCACGGGAGGACCAACAACGTCATAAAGGACGAGACGGCAAGCATCCAGGGCAGTTTCAAGGGTCTGCCAATTACGCCCTTACCAAGGAAGAGAAGGAAATCTTTTTAAAGTCTTTTTCAGTATCAAGGTCCTGTCTGGCTTCTCATCTAACATAAAGGGAATAGTAAATATGAAAGAGAAAAAAATTCCAAAACCTAAAGTCCCATGACTGCCACGTGCTTATGACGCAATTGCCTTCGGTTGCATTGAGAGGGATTCTACTGGAAAATGTTCGGCTGGCCATTGTGAAGGTATGTGCATTCCTCAATGCAATTTCTCAGAAGATAATCGATCCAGAAAGTCTATCAGGGTTAGATATTGATGTGGTCCAATGTCTGGTCAGCTTCGAGTTGTTGTACCCTCCATCTTTCTTCAATATTATGACGTACCTCCTAGTTCACCTAGTCAAAGAGATTAGAATTCTCGGTCCTGTGTTTCTACACAATATGTTCCCCTTCGAAAGGTTCATGGGAGTCTTAAAGAAATATGTTCATAACCGTGCTAGGCCAGAAGGAAGCATCTCCAAGGGCTATGGAACAGAGGAGGTCATTGAGTTTTGTGTTGACTTTCTTCCTGATGTTAAGCCGATTGGTGTTCCTGAATCTCGGTATGAGGGGAGGCTAACTGGAAAAGGCACACTAGGAAGGAAAACAATGGTATGTATGGACAGGTATTCTTTCAATAAAGCACACTACACAGTTCTACATAATTCCACCTTGGTGGCTCCGTATATCGAGAAATACAAGATTATTGTACGCTCAGAAAACCCGGGGATGCCTGACTCCTCGATTAAAGTGGAACACGAGGACACTATTGGCAGTTGGTTGCAGAAGCATCTCATGAATAACAACACTGTTGAAGATCAGCTGTACTTGTTGGCATGGTTACCATCTTCGACTATATGTACTTTCCAAGGGTACGAGATAAATGGTAATACATTTTACACGATCGCCCAAGATAAAAGAGCACCAACCAAAACAGTGGTGTCCGCTTTGATGCAACGGATGACAATGGGAAGAAGGACACATATTATGGGTACATAGAGGATATATGGGAACTTGAGTATGGACCTACTTTTAAGGTCCCTTTGTTTCGGTGCAAATGGGTCAAGATGACAGGAGGAGGGGTACATGTAGATGAAAAGTATGGCATGACAATAGTGGATCTCAACAATCTTGTGTACATGGACGAACCATTCGTCCTAGCCAACGATGTGGCTCAGGTTTTCTATGTGAAGGACATGTCTACGAAACCGAGAAAAAGAAATCAGCAAAAGAATACATCGTTCGATGAGCCAAAGCGCCACATAGTTCTTTCAGGGAAAAGAAACATCGTGGCGGTGGATGACACGATAGATATGTCAGAAGATTATAATAAGTTTCATGAAATCCCGCCCTTCAAAGTGAAAACTGACCCAAGCCTCCTGTTAAATAAGGAAGATTCTCCATGGCTACGGCGCAGAAGAAAACAACAACACTAGATAGGGATGTTGGTGTAATATATTAAACCTTTTATGTAATCATATTGTTAAGTGATGAAGATTCTCCATGGCCATGACGACCGCACTATAGACAGAGGGAAAGGGCAGGGTAGGCTGGGCCAGGCAGCACCAATAATAGGGGTTGAACCTTAAGTCCCGGTTGGAGAAACCAACCGCGACTGGAGGGATTGCGGAAGGCTGGGCCAGATAGCACTAATAATAGGGGTTGAACCTTTAGTCCCGGTTGGATGAACCTTTAGTCCCGGTTGGAGACAGCAACCGGGACAAAACACGAGTGAGCACTAATAATAGGGGTGAGTGTCGACATTATGTCGTGAGTGTCGACACTATGCCGAGCTGCTTGTACTATAAATAAGCCAGTCCTCCAGCCAGTTTGAGGCATCCAAGATCGATGGTTTTCGAGAGAAGGGACACCACTACGGCCAGTTTCAGGGAGATGCCGCCGGAGCCCAGTCCTCCGGCATCTCCAAGAAACTGGTCATAGAGGCACTCCCTAATATGTGAAATTAGGTTAGCTCCCAGGCATATTGATCTAGTTAGAGAAGTTACAAGCTGCAAGATGGTCTTCGAGAGCATGGACACCACTATAGCCAGTTTCAGGGAGATGCCGCCGGAGCCCAGTCCTCCAGCATCTCCAAGAAACTGGTCATAGAGGCACTCCCTAATATGTGACCGCACGTTTTTGGAGATCAGATCTTCGTGGTAAGTACGAATCGGGACAACATCTTCATAGTTTGGGAAATTCGTAGTACGAATCGGAACTAAAGGTGCCCCTTTAGTACCGGTCCAACCATAAAAAGAGACTAACACTCAAGACATTTATTAATATTTAAAAACCGAGACTACGGAATCGGGACTAAAGGCCCCCTTTAGTCCTGGTCCAGCCACAAACCGGGACAAACATTCAATACATTTATTAATATTAAAAACCGGGACAAACCGGGACTAGCTAACACTCAGGACTAAAGCCGCCCATTTAGTCATAATCATGCATAGTCCTATAGTACATAGCTTCATGGTCTTCTTCGTCATCGTCATCATCATTGTCATCGTCACCTGCCACTCCGGGGATCCTGAGCCCAGCCATGGCATATACCAGGGGCACCTGCCACTCCGGCCTCGGATTCACGGCGGGCGGGTGGATTTGTGGGCACCGCAGGTGAGGATGGTCTCCCCCGGCGATGTAGCGCATCACGCCTATGATAGTACGGTTCGCCCACCACAGACGGCGGCCGGCTTCGTTGTGGTTCACCGGGCGCAGGCCATCACCATCGTACCTGGCAAGCTCCCTTTCCCGTCGGTTAGCGAAGAAGGCATTCCAGGTGTTGTAGTTGTCGGGATTCCACTGGGGATCCATCCACTGCTCCGGCGTGAGATCGTGGTAGAAGTGGTTCGTGATGGCCGCCTGTCGGGCGGAGCGTTGAGGCACGGGAGGGACAGGAACACCTCCAGCACTCAGCATCCAGCCGGCGGGCGGCCGGTAGCCTGGTGGGCAAGGGTAGATTGAGGCGCACACCGCCTCCGTCTCCTCGAGGGTTAGAATGACCCAGTAGGCGCTGTCCATTTCTGTGAGAGAGGAAGGTGTGAATGTGTGCATAACCATGACGCGGTCGGCCTATATATAGATGGAAAGGGCGGGAAAACATGGCGGGACGCGGTGGGAAATGGCGGAAAAAATTTGTAGTCCCTGTCAGTGGCTACAACCGGGACTAAAAGCTCGGTTCAGAGGAAATTATTCAAATTCAAGAACTTTTCATGTTGAAAGTTTAGTGAGATTCAAAAATATGCAAAAAAAATAGTTAATGCATTTTTAAATTGATAATGGCAAAATGGTTAATAATTTGACTATTTAAAATAATAATTTGATAAAACAGAAAATTGATTTGGATTAATTATTCAAATTCAAGAACTTTTCATGTTGAAAGTTTTGTCAAATTCAAAAATATGCAAAAAAATATAGTTAATGCATTTTTAAATTGATAATGGCAAAATGGTTAATAATTTGACTATTTAAAATAATTATTCGATAAAACAGAAAATGGATTTGGATTAATTATTCAAATTCAAGAACTTTTGATGTTGAAAGTTTTGTCAAATTCACAAGTATGCAAAAAAGTATAATTTAAATGTTTTAAATGATATTTTTGAAAATTTGAAAGAAAAAGCACACGTGCGCTGGGGTTTTTGGCCCAGCGCGCGCAAATTTGGGCCTTTAGTCCCGACCCAGTTTACCAGCCGGGACTAAAGGTCTGGCCCCAGCGCGCGAAACGAAATGCCCCTAGTCCGGGTCCATGGCACCAGCCGGGACTAGAGACCCCCCTTTAGTCCCGGCTGGTGCCACGGACCGGGACTAAAGGGGGGGGGGGTATAAAAGTAGCCTTCTCCCCCGATGCGTTCCACGCACCGGGATAAGTGGAGGCCAAATCGCGCACTAACGCCGCCAGGCTGCCGAAATTTTTCACCCGCGCCGTCGACGAACTGCGCCTCTGCCGGCCGCCTGAACCGCGCCTTCTCCCTGCACGCCGATCGCCCGAGCCGGCCACGCCACCTCCGCGCCCCTGTCGCTGCGCACCGCCAGCCGCCAGCGCCCCTGCCGCCGCGCACCGCCAGCAGCCGCGCGCCACCGTCGCGCCCCGGCCTGCCCGTGCCCCGCAAGCCAGCGCCCGCTCCAGCGCCACCGCCACCGCCACCACCGGCCGCCGGCCGCCAACTCCGGTGAGGATGATTAGGTTTAGGATTTGTTAATTAGTATATATATTTAGTTTAGGATTTGTTAATTAGTGTATATATTTAGTTTAGGATTTTTTTAGTTATTTGTTAATTATTTGTTATTTATATTAGTGTATATATTTAGATTAGGATTTTGTTATATTAGTGTATATATATTTAGTTTAGGATTTTTTTAGTTTAGGATTTTGTTATATTAGTGTATATATTTAGTTTAGGATTTTTTTAGTTTAGGATTTTGTTATATCAGCGGCCACCGCCACCGCATATCCGGGTTTAGGGTTTAGGGGTGGTGACCGGAGTTAGGGTTAGGGTGGTGGTTCTCGCGGGAAGCCGCTTAGTCGCCCGCCTCTCCCGCGGCCACCATCACCGGCCACCGCCACCGGACCTCCGGGTTTAGGGTTTTGGGGTGCTGACCGGAGTTAGGGTTAGGGTGGTGGTTCTCGCGGGAAGCCGCTTAGTCGCCCGCCACTCCCGCGGCCACCATCACCGGCCACCGCCACTGCACCTTCGGGTTTAGGGTTTAGGGGAGGTGACCGGAGTTAGGGTTAGGGTGGTGGTTCTCGCGGGAAGCCGCTTAGTCGCCCACCTCTCCCGCGGCCACCATCACCGACCACCGCCACCGCACCTCCGGGTTTAGGGTTTAGGGGTGGTGACCGGAGTTAGGGTTAGGGTGGTGGTTCTCGCGAGAAGCCGCTTAGTCGCCCGCCTCTCTCGCGGCCACCATCACCGGCCACCAGCCACCGCACCTCCGGGTTTAGGGGTTTATGTTTTATTTTGTTAAGTTCAAATAAATATTGTGTGCATTTTGCAGGAACTATGGATCCACCTAGTCCCCCAGTCCGCAGAGACCTAGATTCGGAACACTTGCTCGAGGATATGATTCACGATGTCGATGAGGGATCTCCCTCGAGGTATCTGAACTCATCCGGTGAGTGAGAGGAGACCAACAGACAAGAGGAAGAAGCCCATGGACGCGTAACGCAGACCGACGAGGTATATATAAGATGTCCGATGGTCGTCACTAGATGTACCTAGTTGTATATATATTATGTTGACGAATGTTTCTTCTCTTAGGCCTCTACATCGAGCAAGAAAACCAAACGCGGCCCAGCCAAAAAGTTGCTCCAGGGTACTGTTTATGAAATTACAGGGGTTTCAGGAGACGGCGAACCATTGGAACCAAAGAAAACAAAACAACTATTTGTACAACAATGCGGAGTTGTTGCTAGAGATCGCACCCCGATCACTGTTCAGGAGTGGAATAAGCCAAAAGAGGCGGAATAGAGTGATGTGTATAGCGACGATAGGTTCAAAGATGAACTTTTTAATGACATAATGGCACATTTCAAGCTGCCAGAATGTGACACTGAGGACGAGACTGCTGAAATGAGAAAAAAAGTCAAGCAGTTTGCACTGAAGAAGATGGCCGAACTATTCAAGAACTGGAAGAAGTCATTATGGCAACAATATTAGAAGGACAAGAAAACCCCATTATTCGAAGGCTATCTAGCGAAGCAGCAGCCTTACTGGGATGCATTTGTGGAGTATAGGAAAACAGGAGTTGCTACGGAAAAGTCAGAAAAAAACAAGATAAATGCTGCGAAGAAGAAATATCACCATAACATGGGGCCAGGGGGCTACGCGGTTGCCATTCCTAAGTGGGATGTAAAAGATAAAGAGCTTCAAAAAAAGGGATCATTCCAGAACCAATTCGCGAAGAATGGGATTTGAGGGCAAGAAATTGGTTCCTTGGGCATGGGAGTACATATGACGAACTTACAGGGGACCTTGTTTGCAGTGACGGGATAAAGGTATCCAAGACTGCATGGCTAAATGTGGTCAAAGATATTAAAGATGGAATGAAACAGTTTCATCCCGATAGAGAGAAAGACTTGCTGACCTTGGTCCTCAGGAATCGCGAACATACAGGACGAGTCCGATGCCTTGACGGGAGTTTCACGTGGGAGACTGGGTTTCCTAAGGACCAAGGTACCTATAGAAGCCGATCAAGAGCAAAGCAACGACGGGAGGAGGAGGAGGCAGACAAGTTCAAGCAGCTGCTATAAAGACTTGACAAGCAGCAGCAGATCGACGAACTTAGAGGAATAGCACGCTTGCAGCAAGATCCTCCACTCGATATTACTGCCAACCCTTCTCAGCGGAGAAGCAGCATCGCTGAATCGGAGGTCCCGTCTAATGATGCAACCTATACAGATGGCGGTCCCGGCTACCCCGTGGATGGAATTGAGGAGCAGATACCTTGTGAGCTCCATAAAAAATTGAAGAACGTATCTGTGAAGGTGGCAGTCAGATCGGCTTTGCCTTGTCCGCCTGACGCACGTTGGCATGGCCGTGAGATTCCAAGTGGCTATGCTAAAGTCGGGGTGGATCAAATCGTAAAGGAGTGGGAGTCAGTGGAGCTTGACATCCCTGGACCTGAAGATGAGATCACACTGGGAGAAGTACTTGGTGGGATCATTCTCTAGTAAAAGAACAACATACAGTTTCTAGGCTCGGCTCCAAGGATAACACTACCGCCTCCGAGTCGTCGCAGGTCTCCTTCACCTCCACCTCAACCTCCATCACCTCCAAGAATCCCACCCCATGATGACTACGACCACCACATCCCGAGTCCATCTCGATCTCCGCTGCAAGCTCAGCAGTCTTCGCCGCCCGCTAAGGACAATAAGGGGAAGCGTGCTCCGTTAGTGAGTACTAAAGGACACGGCAGCCCAAAACGGAAAATTTTGCCCCTCCCAACAATGCCTCATCAGAATCTTCCCATCAGACCTTACGATCGTACCGATGCGGAATCTACAATGATATCAAAGACCGAAGTGGCGGCACATTTTGAGAAGAAGAAACCCGAGCCTGCTTCGGTATACACCGAGAAACAAAAGGCATATGCACTTGATTTTCTGAACACACCATCGCAATATGAGTTGCGCCATAAGCCAGATGACTATCTACGCACACTTTAGAAAGAAGTGGCAAAGAGGAAATCAAGTGCAAGCGGTAAAAAATAGCAAGCACGGGTGCAAGTGGGACTAAAACTGCAATTACTAAAAAAATCAGACGTTCCCCTTCTCGGACAACAGGCCAAACAAACGATCGCACCCCTCAAGGTGGTTTCACAAAACGTTCCACTCCTCGCACAACAGCCAGTAGATATGTCAATAGTTGCGGAGTTGGCGGACAACATGGAAATTACTCTTGATGAACTGTTAGGCCCCCCAACTCGACCATCTACCCAAGATGCCACTAGCCCCTAAATATGTCGCAGGTGAGGATTTGTTCAGCAAAGAGAGGCTGAAAGAACTGCCAACACAAATGCGGAATCTCCATCAATGGTACTCGGTGGTCATAAAGTAGGGGAGAATATTTATCGTAGCCAATGTCCCACGTGAGTACTACTTCAGACCCGAAGAGGTCCATATTGAGTTTCCAGAACTGTTCCAGTTATACCATCTCGACGCCCTGGACAAATCCATACTCAGCTGCTATTGTCTGTAAGTTGTTAAATTCATTGTCTACATGTTCAATTTTTCAGTTTTTTATTCAGAACATGTAATTATCCTTATTATATAGAATGAAGATGCTGGAATGTAAATTAAAAAGAATCTATATTATCGGGTTCATTGACCCAGATAAAGTGCATATAGCCACGCTAAGGGATAACCCCGAGGAGACGGAGAAAATCCTTCTAAGGTTTCTACTGGAGCAAAATTTCTCTGATCACATATTGTTTCCTTACAATTTCAGGTGAGGGTCTTACTCTGTTGTACACATTCACTTTTGATTAATCGATGTTAATAAGTGTAAGTGATGAGTTACTGATGTATATATAAATGTTTGCAGCTTCCACTGGGTTCTGCTAGACATTCAACTTGATAAGGGAAGAGTTGATGTCATGGACCCATCAAAGAGAAACCTGGAAGATTTCCGCAGCATGCAGGACATGCTACAAAAGTAAGTTCCGCGCTATATCGGTCTCTTTCGTTGATTTCCTGAGATATCAGGTAATGAATAACTCATTCATTTATTTTCTTCGTCGGGCAGGGTTTGGATCTGGTTCAAACGCGAGGTTACGGGTGTATTTAGTGAGAAGCTAACGTTTAAGACAGTCTCGGTAAGTAGCAAGTGATATATCCGCGCATCTCTTTACTTCTAGTTTCAATACAATAATGATGTTCTAGATTATTATTTTGATTGAATTCTATTCTCGTAAAGTGCGTGAGGCAGCCACAGGATTCGAATCTATGGATTATACGTTTGCGAGTTTATTCGCACGTTTAGCACCGAACACAACGATTATAGAGTCGACGTAAGCAATGCATTCACACCATCATTTTATTGCCGTCACATTTTGTTATCATGATTGATATTCATATTGATCTTCTTTTTCTTATATATAGTTCGAGAGAATGCGGGATCAACTACTACCGGAGCAACGCGTACTAGCAATTGCGGAGGAGCTGGCGGGATTTATTTTTAAAGAGATCGTAGACGATGCCGGAGAATTTAATGTGAATAGGCGCTTCTGATCTCCACGTAATCGAACTATTTTGTGCTCTAGTCCCGGTATTCTGTGATCTCCATGTAACTATGTAAATTGTATATATTTGTATGCTCGATTTCGTAATACAAGTTATTTTATATATATGCAAGAACATGTACGATACGTGGTGGCGTAAAAATATTCAAAAACCATTTTGAAATGAAAAATAAATAAATAAAACAATACAAAATGAATTCTCTGTCGCGGCAGAGAAATGCCTCAAAATGCTGCCGCGACAGAGAATCAACGCAAAATGTTGCCGCGGCAGAGACCCACTAGCTCCGGGCTATAAAACCAACCGGGACTAGTGAGAGTGTACCCTGAAAACGCAGAGGCCGCCACGTGGACACCTACTAGTCCCGGCTGGTAACTGGGCCGGGACTAGTGTTGGGCCTCTAGTCCCGCTTAATTAGTCCCGATTAAAAAACCGGGACTAAAGGCCCTTACGACCCGGGATAGAGGCCCTGTCTCCACTAATGAGTACGCATTAGGGTGCCTATACATACTCCCAAATCGCAATTATATTATTAGTGAGGACTATAACATGATTTCAGGAGTGAAAAGTGAAAACAGAGCGGTGCTTCATCGGGTGCACGACTGAATATACGGCCAGGAAAAGGAAGGTCCATGGGCACCCAGGGAGCAAGGTTGCAATCACCATGAATTCCAGAGAATTATGCAAAGTCCATATCAGTAAAATCTCTTTCATGTCTTCCTTTCCCCTCTGCAATCTCGTTGTGAAAAGCTCCACAAATTCGTCGTCCACATAGCGTGCCAATCACACTCAGCGAATTCGCGATCAAAACATATATAGTGCAGATTTGGTGGCGCATCAGTTTAAGATGCCCGAATCTTGTGGCTACAATAATCCACGGCGTTTGTAAGGCGAGTATTTCTTTTTGCGGCAAAGTCGTAAGATGTGTGTGTACCAATTAGTAATACAATTCAGGTGTGTACTTCCTCCGTCTACTAATATAACACCTTCTAGGTTTTTTTGAAGTGTATCTTTCTAGATATGTTTTATTGTTTAGCTTCAACCATTTTAATCCGAATCTAGTCTACTCTAAAATATTAAAATGTAAACGGAGGTAGTATTAGCATGCAGAAATACGCACATAGAACTCTACGAACGCGATCTATCTTGTACTATTGTTGTACGTAGGGGAAAATATTTTTTTGGCCTGCAGTGGCGGACGCGAGAAGAACCCAGAAGGCGCTAGCTAGGCTAGGCTGACGATGACGGAGGAAAAGTATGCACCGATCAAAGTTTTACATGCAAGGACAAGGTCCATTGCATGCAAGGACATCAGTTTTGTTTTCCCCCCGGGACCCGCGCCTGCTCTGCCCTTCTTGGACCGGCTCACGCTGACACCACACACGCACCGCTCAGTGCGCGCCGCTGACACCGCACCACATGGCCCTTCCGTGCCTGTGCCGGTGATGGACCGTGTCCAGGGACGTACGTGTACGTGTGAGGCGTTTCCAGGAGCATCCGCCACGATCGGGAGCCAGGTAGCCACGTGACGGAGCCCACGAGCACCACGGAGCCAGAAGCGCCGAGCAAACTTTCTTCCCAGCCGCGGCCGCGCCGGGCGCAGCGGACCGCAGAATCGTTCGGAATCTCGCGCCTGGGCCCGGCCTCCTGGTTCATCAGAATCAGGGCGTGCCGTGCTCGTAGATTCGTTGCTCATGGCGGCACCAGACATGACCAGCCAAAATGGCATGTCACGTCTCTCTCCCATGACTTATAATTCCTTTTCAGGCATTTTTGCAAATTTCCGGGAGATCACGAAAGAAAGGGAGGAAATCTTCGTGTTTTCTTTCTCACCAAGCCTCAACCGGGAACGTCAAGATCTGAATATGTACTATTCCATTTAGGAATGTGTACGTAGATCATTACATATTCTGATTCTGGTGTGTACTACTATTCGATTAGGAGCCTTCCGCCGCTCCGGCGGCCAAAATTGCCTCGCTTCCGCCTGGAGGGCTCTCGCCGCTCCCGCACCTTCGTTCTGGGCCCCAGCCGAGCCAGCAACTTGGGTTCTGCCACGTGGCCGCGTCGCCCGCTATAAATCCCCACCGCGCCCACCCACCACCGATTCACAACTCCAATTCACCCCACCAGACCAGACCACAGTCGAAAGGCCTCCCTCCCTCCTTCTCCTCCACCACCAAGCCGGCCGGCCAGCCAGCCAAGATGTTCATCGAGAGCTTCCGGGTGGAGAGCCCGAACGTGAGGTACGGCGCCGGCGAGATCGAGTCGGAGTACCGCTACGACACCACGGAGCTGGTGCACGAGAGCCACAACGGCGCCTCCAAGTGGGTCGTCCGCCCCAAGTCCGTCAACTACCACTTCAAGACCGACACCAACGTCCCCAAGCTCGGGTAATTAACCTTCATGCCCTGCCCTGCCCTGCCCTCCCATCATCATCATCATCATCACCCCCCTTTCAACCACACACGAACACGCAGATGCGCGCCAGCCATTAATTTCGCAACCATTAATTCAGTCATTTTCTTACTGTAAAAAAATTCAGTCACTCAAGTCGAGATCAGTGGCGGGTCTCCCATCCGGAATCCGGCCCTATGCTCGTGGCTCACACTTGCGGGGAAAGAAAGATCGATCGATCTATCCCCTGCTGGTCGCGTTCAGCCCGGCCCTTGCCTTTCGGGGACCTTTCGGTGTTCGATTCTGTTTTCGTCTTCCTTTCTTTCTGGTTTTGTTTCCTTGCCTGGAGGGTGATGGCAGGGCAAGATCCAAAAGAAAAGCATCCCTTTCGTCTTTTTAGCCGAATGCGATGCGGTTGTTGCCATCCCATCCCATAAGATGCTATTCGGTCTTGGATTCTTGTTTCCAGATCGGTCGGTTATCCAGCACCCGGAGTCCATCGCTTAGTTTTTTCGCCTGTGCAGTGCACGTGAGGCTGTTTATATTTTAAGATTCGCAACAGGCTCGCACTCATCCTCGTATAATAAACAGGAAGTATTGTCAGACTGACGACGATTTGTTTTACTCCTGCTCTGAAGCCATACTTGTTTCTTTCCCTTTCTTTTTTCTTCAGATTTCCTCTCTGTTTTTTTGTCTCTGCATGTTGGCTACGCGCAGTGTAGTGTCAGCCACTTGTCGATACAGGAGTTCTTTTTTTTTTTCCTAACTCCATTTTTCGGTTTCTGCAGGGTGATGCTTGTGGGCTGGGGCGGCAACAATGGCTCCACGCTCATGGCTGGCGTCATCGCCAACAGGGAGTAAGTTGTCACTATGCGCATTAATAATTCCTCTTTTAATTTTGATCCTGCATGTGTCGAGACCATTTGACTGATGGTGAAATAATTCAGGGGGATCTCGTGGGCAACAAAGGACAAGGTGCAGCAAGCCAACTACTTTGGCTCCCTCACCCAGGCCTCCACCATCAGGGTCGGGAGCTACAACGGGGAGGAGATTTATGCGCCCTTCAAGAGCCTTCTGCCCATGGTAAGCCACTAACCCCAGGTCTTATTTTACTACTACTACTACAATCATACCAAAATAAAATGATCATGCTTAATCTATGAACGGTAAAACTAATTCAAGAACAGAAAAGGACAATGCTTGATTTATGAACACTACTTCGAAATTTGATGCTGCATGTCCTGTCTTGAGGTAAGCGGAAAGGAAGCTAAAGTCATGTAGTAGAAAATGCTAATTTGTGAACAACTGAACACTACTTCGAACTTTGATGATGCATGCCCTGTCTTAAGGTTAGTGGAAGGGATCTAAGTCATGTAGAAGATGACAGAGCACCATGTTGTTTTCTTATTAAAAAAACACAAAGTGAGATCAAATGTCAACATGGTGTGCCATGATGTGATGATTGTATAGGTCGACATCCTCTGTTTTCAGAGATGTCCAGGTCAAAGGAAATGTTCCAGCACTTATGTATACAATTCCTTTGTTGAATATACTCCAACTTGGTTGTCCATTAGCATATCCTTTCTCTGACAGCGTTGAATAAATTTGCAGGTCAGCCCAGATGACATTGTGTTCGGGGGCTGGGACATCAGCAGCATGAACATGGCTGATGCAATGACCAGGGCCAAGGTGCTGGACATCGACCTTCAGAAGCAGCTCAGGCCGTACATGGAGTCCATTGTTCCACTTCCTGGCATCTATGACCCGGACTTCATCGCTGCAAACCAGGGGTCCCGGGCCAACAACGTCCTCAAGGGCACCAAAAAGGAGCAGATGGAGCAGGTTATTAAGGATATAAGGTATACATGCAGAAGTGCGCATCAACTGTACATTGATTTTACTTCTTAGCACTTGAACAAAGCTTACTCTGAATTTGGATTGTCAGAAACACATGATTTGACACCAGGGCTTCAGGAATATGCTTATGGCAAATTTACTATACAACTGGTCGAACCACTGAATTAAATATTGAATAACAATGTTGTTTATAAAGGTTCAGTTTAATTCTGGGTCTGGATTACCATAGTTAAACCCCAAGGCTTATAGCGAAAAATATGGTAGAACTACTGAGATCAGTTCTTAAGCCGGTCGCTCCTACTTTAGTTGTCTATCTGGATTACCATAGTAAAACCCCATTGCCTGTCAGCCTCATATGAATTAATGAAACAGGGAATTCAAGGAGAAGAACAAAGTGGACAAGGTAGTTGTGCTGTGGACTGCAAACACTGAGAGGTACAGCGGAGTCTCTGTCGGGCTAAATGACACGATGGAGAACCTCTTGGCCTCTGTGGAGAAGAACGAGGCAGAGATCTCTCCGTCTACACTTTATGCCATCGCCTGTGTCATGGAGGGCGTACCGTTCATCAACGGGAGCCCTCAGAACACCTTCGTGCCAGGTGTGTAGCTTGATGTTCTGAGTTGTAGCTGTATTTGTTGTCTTGTTTCAGGCTTATCTTAGTTTCCGGTGTGCAGGGCTGATCGATCTTGCAATCAAGAACAACTGCCTGATTGGTGGTGATGATTTCAAGAGTGGGCAGACGAAGATGAAGTCTGTCTTGGTTGACTTCCTTGTTGGTGCTGGAATCAAGGTATCAACCAATTATCAACTGCACACCTGACTACTCTCTTCATGTACTAGTGTAATGTATAGACGTCTCTCTGTTAGGCAAGAAAATATATGACAAGAGATTTGGTTTCTGTTCTTGTAGCCCACCTCAATTGTGAGCTACAACCATCTGGGGAACAACGACGGGATGAACCTGTCGGCACCGCAGACATTCAGGTCCAAGGAGATCTCCAAGAGCAACGTCGTAGACGACATGGTCTCGAGCAACGCTATCCTCTACGAGCCCGGGGAACATCCTGATCACGTCGTTGTGATCAAGGTCTGTTGATCTGTCCCTCACCTACATTCTAGAGATAAATGTGTCCTAGTAGAAAATTGAACTTGGCACTGAAGCTTCGTCTTTTGTTTTTTGCAGTATGTGCCCTACGTTGGAGACAGCAAGAGGGCCATGGATGAGTACACCTCGGAGATCTTCATGGGGGGCAAGAGCACCATCGTTCTGCACAACACCTGCGAGGACTCGCTCCTCGCCGCACCGATCATCCTTGACCTGGTGCTCCTGGCCGAGCTCAGCACAAGGATTCAGCTCAAGGCAGAGGGAGAGGTAATATTCTGAAATACGTTGCTAGTCTGTACAGCATCTCGCCGCAACAAATATTTATGGGAGCAAAACTGAAGTTGTGGTTGTTCCACTTGTGTTATTGCAGGACAAGTTCCACTCCTTCCACCCGGTTGCCACCATCCTGAGCTACCTCACCAAGGCGCCCCTCGTAAGTAACACTGCCACAGTCTCTGCTCTTTTTAACTGAACAAAGCCAGTGAACTTACCTGCAACAAAAAAATTGTCTGTTGAAATTAACAGGTTCCTCCTGGCACACCGGTGGTGAATGCTCTGGCCAAGCAGAGGGCCATGCTAGAGAACATCATGAGGGCCTGCGTCGGCCTGGCGCCCGAGAACAACATGATCCTCGAGTACAAGTGAAGAGGATCGGAGGCCAGAGTCGCCGCGCTCATGGTAACAAGTGCGAATGGATGGACGGGAGGGTAGGAGGAAGGCGAGATTGGCTGTGGAATTATTTGGCTTGTCTTGTGTTTCTTTTCCGAATTCTTTCCCTGGTTAAGTTACCTTTCTGTGCTTGCGAGAAACTCTGTAGTGTCCGCCTGTCCGGGCTCTGCAACTAGCAGACGCTTCTTATGGTTTGTCGGATAATGGTGGTGTTAGCTTAGTTAGTCTCTGTTAGTAACTTTGGTACTTGAACTTTCAGTTAAGGATGACTTGTGCTCCGTGTTTTCCATATTGGTCTCTCTTATCGTTGGTTGACGAAGTTCGCAATGATTGTAAATTTTTCCTCGTTTTTTGGTCAAATGCAAATAAAATCGTCTGTAATGCAAAGAGAGCAGCAACAAAACAAGCACTACAAAAACTGAAAAAAAAAAATGCTTCAACACCCAAACCACCAGTCCACCACAGAGAATCTTTGAGCTTGCCGGAAATAAGGTAGGTTCTCACCTGTTTTTGCAAAAAAGAGAAACATGGAGAGAAAAATAGAAAAAAGATAAGGAAATGTATTTGACGGAAAGCAACTATGGAAGAAAACACCACAGATAATCTTTGAGTATTATAGGCACACAAAAAAACCAAGTGGACTAGTCATGGATGGTCTCGACGATAAAAAATAATTGCTTTCTCACAAATGTAGCTAAAGATTTTAAATGTTGATGGGGTGTGGAAAAAGCTACCCAGAATAAATACCTCTATGCCAACCCATTATCTGATGTTACCATTGAACCCACTTATTCTCCTTTTCTAAAGGATCAGAGAGGATTAAATAAGAGTTCTTTAATATAGACGTTTTTTCCGATGAAGAGAATATATTAATATCGCAAAAATACTAATTACGCCCAATTTCCACAACAACAAGATGTCTAAAGCAAGAAGAAATAGCGCTCTGTAACAAAATATAGCATGTTTAAAATACGCTATTAACGTGATATATCACTATAGCGTGCTATTAGCGAGATATTGTATACTAATTAATTTAGCATGAGCTCTCTAGATATGCTATTGAACGCTATTAGGACCGAAATAGTTCTCTATTTTTTCCCATGGTCCAAAGACATAAAGGATGAACATAGACAAACAAAAATAAAAAGAGATAGATAGAAAACAAAAATCCCGTAGCGGTGATGAATACTCGCAACAATAACACTTCACCATCACCGTAGACAACACTCGGACTACAAAAGAGATTCTCTAAAAGCAATGCCTCCAAAAAGGAAACAATGCACAAACGTTATCATTGCCCGGTCAAAGATATTAGGTTTTCATGCTTGAGAAAGTTTGAGTTCGCCTAAAAAAACAATCCCTTCAACAAGAACATTACCAGGTAAAACCAATAAATGCCAGACCTTCACCCTGGGATTCCTGATTCAGTACTCGAGGAGCACCAACAAAATGTAGTCCTCAAGTGTTGTTGCCGCCGTTTACCGAGGCCGTTGTTGCAAGCCATAAACACTCGACACACAGTCTTCATCGCATCCAATACACCCTTCCGCCAAAGCTTCAAGACCTCCAATCGTAACTGCTATGACATCCTCCACCTCTACCAGTACCTGAGAACCTAGACTTAGACGTGTCCCATGACACCAATAAGAAAGCGAAGCTTCGTGGCACACCCTCTTGAAGGTGTGTTGGCTGATAAGATGGGTGCACGCGACTAGAGCCTTTCCGAACAAGATATCCAGCGGCGACATACTCACATCCATAGATATCCGGTGGGGAAGACCGGAACTCGTCGGCGGCCATATCGAAGAGGTCGACATCCGGTAGAAAGATGACTTGGCATCGCTAGGGCCAAGCCACCATTGTTAATAGGCTAAAGCCAGTAGCCCCCATGCCACCCACCTTCTGATTTAGAATGTAGACAATCGTCAGTGACATCACGCCATGCCACCTGCATCGCGGAGGCCCCAATCTTGGCCAGGCACTAACCATGGCAGACGACGAGGACCAGCCACTCCCCGCTAGTGATGGTCCACAATAAGGGGAAGAGGGGCGACCGCCCGAGGCCCCCAGTGTCGGGGCCCTGACCCATGTACTGCATTGGTATGGTGGTAGGCTAGTGCATCTTGCTCAATTCAATCAATTTCTAGTTGTTCGCCTTTAATTCTTCAGCTCGATTAACATACGCTCATTTGGGAATGACATATGTTTTTCCTTCTTGATACTACTTAAATATCACACATACAAATGCAACACATAAAATGAGTTCAATATTTCTTGTTTATTCTTGGATTGGAAGTATTTTCCAAAATTTTGACTATCTAAGTGAATATGAAACTAACACGAGAGCTTGTACAAAAGTCTAAAAATTAAACAAAACTCTAGTTATTTAGCCTTTTGTATGGAAACTCACTTTGAGAATTTTGCACATGTCATTGATAGTCATATCTCTTATGAAATTTCACAACGGTACGTTTCTACCGAATATTTAGACACATGATATTTTTATTTATTTTTCATAAGTACGCTCATATGTACTCAGATGCTATTATTCTGTTTTCATTTTCTTAAAGTTCAAATTTGAGAAAAATCTATTTTTGTTTGAAAAATCATTCTATAATAGAGTCGTAATTTTTAAATTCTTTTGTCGATACCTATGATTTTTTGAAATTTTGTAACCTTTAGGCTTGTGTGAATTTTTCAAAAGGTTATAAAAAATCAAAACATGGTTTAAACTTTTGGTAAGAGAATTGTAAGATATACACTAGAATCACCCCTAGTTAGGATATTTATTCGAGCATAGTTTTAAAGATTTCCATATTGACATCTAATGATATTAAAGTGTAGACATCGACACACATACACGGTCAAATAGTTATGTATAGACTACATAACTAAAGGAGAAATTTTATTAGAACATATAATTTATATTTAGAATAATCAAACTACTGAGTGATACATTATTACAACTTAATAACAAAGAATACTATAACTAACTCAAAACATTATTATGTGGTTAATTATGTCATCTAACTAAATAATATTGTGCTAATGCTAGTGTAGGAAACATAAGTTTAAATAAGTATAATATTTTAGTATAAAAGATATTTATTTTTATTTGCCCTGGGCCGATATTTTGCTTGGACCATCCCTGCCTGGAGATGCAAAACCGGCAATGACAGACCTGGAGATGCAAAACCAGTGACGACAGGACCTAGTTTGTGTTCTTTGCTTGCTACTCTGCATGTTTGCAGTTGCACCTGACCTGACCGATAGGATGATCATTATGCTAGTTTATATGTTGGGTCAGTATAGGCATATGTTTGTTGTGAAGAGTGCAAAATTGCAGATCATGCTTTCCTATCGATGGGATTAATCACATTTGAAAGTCATCACACTTAATACAGATATTGACTGTCTGGCCGTTTTTTGTAGAATTAAATGCTGCTATTTTCTTGCCTTGCTCCTCTTTCATTTGTACTGTAGTTTATATTTTTTTTGGCAAGCTTATTGTACGAATCATGTAGATCCTGCAGTAACTTATGGTGTACCACATGAATGTTTACTTCCTAAACTATTGGATTATGTAAAGCTTTGGTTAATAGTTGTAATTTCCTTGTTCTTGTTAGGTCTATCAACACCACTTCTGATACAATCTTATATGTGTTGTAACTTCCATAAATGCCAAATGAGGTGCATATATTCATACGAAGCATCATTTGAGATCACATAATGTCCACTCTCTCATGTATATATATACCACTAGAGTATACACACTTTTTTGATAAAATTATGGGCGTTTACACTAGAAGATTGGCTACATCAATGGGTTCTGAAGAAGATCATAATTTTATAAATTTTGTTGATGGCATGATGTAGTAAGTAAACCAAGGCCTTGGAGGATGTAAAAGGTTTAGGATTGCAGTAAGCATCACCTCATATTGGTTTTATCCCATGAGCCATGAAACTTGGTCATATTGATTAATAATTCCCATTTCTATTTCTGCCCACATTGCACTCTATACACTATTTTTACGGAGCAAGGAGAGATTTAGCTACAGAGAAGTGTTGGATTTTGTGATGACTATGAAACAATCCAACACTCTTTTATTTTCCACTTGCATTATTTGTATTGGGAATATGCTCGAGAATTCGTTGATATAGGACTCGGTGAAAAACCTAAAGCTAAAATCCATTTTCCTTGCAAGTCATTTAAATGGCTACTTAATGGATCTCCATATTTGGTCATTACTGCAATCTGGGGAAGCATTGGATATTCTAGACTCTAGTTGCGACCATTTTAAGACGGTCGCACTGCTGTGTTCATATAGTATATGAAGGGAATATGCCCTGAGAGGCAATAATAAAGTGTTTATTATGTGTATTCCAAGTATATGATAGATGTTTATTTTGCATGCTATAATTGTATTAATACGGAAACGTTAATACATGTGTGTTTAATAAACAAACAGAAAGTTCCTAGTTATGCCTCTCTCATAAACTAGCTCGTTGATTAACAAGATGATCAAGGTTTCCTGATCATGGACATTGGATGTTGTTAATAACGGGATCACAACATTAGTGTAATGGTGTGATGAACATTCATCCGAAGTATAGCATTACGATCAAAGTCATTGAGTTTATATTGCTATAACAACTTACGAAGTGATCCTAATCCTTAGACCATGAGATCATGTCAATCACTAACACCGGAAGAGTTTCTTGATAACATCAAACGTCACACCGCAACAGGGTGATTATAAAGATGGATTCAGAACTAATAAAGTGTTATGTTGAGGCTCATGGATCGAGAGTGGAATTTGTTCATCCCGATGACGGATAGATATACTCTGGGCCCTCTCGGTGATATCACATTGATTAGCTTGCAAGCAAGTGATTTGATCACTAGAATTTTATATCACAGGAACGAGAAAAGAGTGCATGTCGGTAACGAGATCAAACTAGGTATGGAGATACCGATGACCGAATCTCGGACATGTAATATATCGTGAAACAAAGGGATTAAGATACTAGCGTAAAAGGTTCCGACGATCACAAGAAAGTCATCGTTGAATGTGTGGGAGTCAGTATGGGTCTCCAGATCCCGCTTCTGATTATTGATCCGAGAGGGGTCTCGATCATGTCCGCATTATTCACGAACCGTAGGGTGACACACTTAAGAGACACCGACATCCAATTGGAGCAAATGTTTCATGCCGAAAGAATGAACAAGCGCAGGAATTTATTTCACTAGATACCGAAACAGGTTTTCGGGTGAAATTGCATAAAGTGGTTATGCATGTGAAATAGAATTCTATCAAGGGGTTATTTGTGAATGTTTGTCATTAAAGTAATTGACAAAATTCTGAATAAAATAAAAGAGTTTTATTTAATGAGAGTTTGCATTAAATTTGGTGGAAATTTAATGGGAATTTGAGTGGACTTTTGAGTGGAGGGATTTTAAAGGGCATTTTGTGAGTGGAGTGTCCACCCACATGAATGAAGGAGGGGAGGGGGCAGCCCCCATGGCCGGCGGCCACCCCCTTGGGTGCCCCCCTCCTCCTATAAAAGGAGCCCCCTCCTCACTTGTCTCTCACACCTCCTCGTGAAGGATCTCTCTCCCCCTCTAGAATTTATCCCCCATGGTGTCGGAGTAGCGAGATACATGTTCCCGGTGGCTATTCAGCAAGAAAGAGTTGTGCTTCCGTTGCATCACTGGAGCGAGGAGGCGGAGGTTGCTCGGTGCCTCGAACGTGTGTGCGAGCACGGATGCGCTGCTGATTTGCGGCGCTAGGACTTCCTCTCGATCTTGAGATCGGCAAGAGATCGTCTACATCAACCACGAGTTGAACTCGTTAAGCTTTGTTGGTCTTCAAGGTATGTTCTCTACGGATATACATCCGCCCGTTGTTTGTATCTAGTAGATAGATCTTGGTATATATAGTTCACATCGTAGGAAATTTTTTGTTTTCTATGTTGCGAACCTTACAGTGGTATCAGAGCCGGATCTATGCGTAGATACTTTACACGGGTAGTACACATATGAGTATGTGGGAGATGATGATCATGTTGTTGCTCCTTTGTTGTAATTTTGGATATTGGTGGCATAGTGGGATGAAGCGGCCCGGACAAACTTTACATGTCCTCGCACATGAGACCTGTTCCACGCTTGACATGCAACTAGTTTGCATAAGTGGCTAGCGGGTGTCTGTCTCTCCTACTATAGTCAATATCTATTTTGCAAGCGAGTTGTCAACAATTTGATTATCCTCGTTGTGGTTCATGTTCGTAGGTAAGAACGGTTCTATCTCGAAAGCCCTAAGCCACGTAAAACTTGCAATGGATAAATTAGAGGCGTCTAGTTTAGATTGTTGCTGGGCTAGTGTTATGATATGGTAGTGTTGTAAGTAGAAGTATGAGATGATACTCTTACAACACACATAGCGTGTAAAATCCATAGACCTTGGATTTACACATATAGGTATGATAGTGATCATACCACGATGCACATGATAGAGATCATCTGCGGGAACCATATAATTTCACTAATAAACATATGATGTTTGATAGCATCTTATATTGCTTGTTTAGCGCTTTGTTAGCATAATAAGATGATCCCTCATTTAAATATCAAGATAAGAATGTGTTCTTCCTTTAGTATGCACCGATTATGTTTTCGTCGCTCCAAGACATCACGTGATGATCGGGTGTTTTTGGATCCACGACCATATTTCGGGTGTAAAACAGTTACACACGCGAATACTAAGGTTCTAACTTGGCGAGCCTAGCATGTACAGACATGGCCTCGGAACACGGACCAAAAGGTTAAGCATGAGTCATATAGTTGATATGATGCCCATTTGATGCTCGCCTTTGAAGCTATACCGACTCACGTGATGATCGGACTTGGTGTAGTGGATTTGGTTCATGTAATCACCAAAAAGGCACGAGGGATGTCGTTTTTGAGTGGGAGTTCATTCGTAATATAGATTAGTTGAACTCAATATATCATACACTTAGTCTAAACTTTACAAATTCTGTTGTAGATGGCACCACCTGCTTTTAATTTCAATGTGTTCATGGAGAAAGAGAAACTAGCAACGAACAGTCGCAACTTTACCGAATGGGCCATGAATTTGAGGATTCTCCTCTCTGCTGCACAAAAGCAATATGTGCTAGAAGCGCCGTTAGGCCCCCCACCTTTTGATGATGCCCCTGACGAGGAGAAGAATGTCTATCAGACTCGTCAGGAGGACCACAACTTAGTTCATTGCGGCATATTGTATGGGCTAGAGCCGGAACTGCGAAAGCGTTTCGAAAACGGCAATGCATTTGATACAATGGGTGAGTTGAAAATGATTTTCGACACACATGCTGTGAAGGGCTTCGCGGCATAGTAAATCAAAATTTTCTACGGATGCGAACAGAGGGAAAGCCAAGATCTAATCTAGGATATGCAAACAACGAGAGAGATTGGATTAGATCTTCATACCCTTGAAGATTCGCACAGCGGAACGTTCGTCGGAACGTGGTTGATGTAGTCGTACTCGCTTCTCCTCCTCGCGATCCGATCCGATCTAGCACCACAAGTGGCGGTGCCTCCGTGAGATGCAAACGTGCAGCACTGTGGCATCCCGCAAAAACCACTACTAGAAAATCGCGTTGTTTTTGTGCATTGCATCATCATGACATCAGCATGCATCTAATTGATTAAAACTATTTTGCTAAAAGACCTACTTTGTTTTCTATATTAATATCCTCCCCCTTTATTCAAACCAAACCGTCGGTCTAGCCGGATCTTTTATTCATCTAAAACTAATTACAAAATTTATTTTAAAATAAAAGAAAACCCTAGTCAAAATATCTAACCCTAAAACTACCCAACCCTTTTTCCACCCACTCTAATCCTACCCAGCCCCTTCCACATCACGCCGACCAACCACAGCTTGCCATCTCACCTCTCCCTGCCCCCTATCCTATCCCCTCCCTCCACCTCATCCCTCCACCCTCTCTCCCTCCACCCAGCAGCCACCTCACCCGCTGGCCCCACCCCCTTTCCAGCCGCACTCCCCTGACCCCGCCCCTGGCCCACAGCCCCCACTCCCTCACCCAACACACACGCAGCACACATGCATCACACGCACACACCCGGCCCCACCTGGAACCACCACCTCTCTGTCCTCCTCTCTCTCCACCAGGTCCACCTCCACCCCTCTCCCTTCCACTCCGGCCCCACCTCGCGAACCCCACATGTCTGCTCCCCTGGGTCACTCCCGCGTACCCGCCCCACCGATGCGCCCCGTGCCTCCCCACCCTGTCTCCTCCCTCTCTTCCCCCGCACCGCCGCTCCTCTCTGAGCACTCACCGCCCCAACGTCCACCAACCTGCTCTCTCCCCTCCCCTCCACGAGCCGCCTCCCTCCCGCGAGCTCCCCGCGGCGACCGCCTCGCCCTACCCCGCCGCCGGCGTCCCTGCCGCCACCGAGATCCGCTTCCGCTCGCCTCGGCCCGTCCTCGACCTCCGGCCGGCTCCCCCGCGTCGCCCCGCCCCGAGCGCCGTGCAGCCCGCTGCTGTGGGCAGCCCCACGATCCCCGTCCTCCTCGCGCCCCTGCGACACCGCCGGCCGACCGTCCCTATGCCGTACCCCCACCGTCACCCCACGTCCGGCCGCGCCTCCTCTGCGCCTTCCTCTCCCTAGAGCGACCTCCCCGTCCCCTCTGCAGCACCGCCCAAGGTCGCCGTCGCTGCCTCTACCCAGGTCGTGCGCCGCCAGGGCTCCCCTCTCCCTTCCGGCGCCGCCCAGGCCGCCTCTACCTCGCTCCACCGTGCGGGTCCCGTCCGCCCTGCCCCTCCCTGTCGTCGGGTGCTCGTCCTCCGCACCGTCCAGCGCCTGCGCCTCCCGCGAGCTCTGCGGCCCCTCCGCCGTCCGTGCCGTCCCGAGCTCCTCCGGTTGTCGCTGGAGGCAGCGCGGCCTGCGCCCGTCCCTTGTTTCCACCTCACTCGGTCCCTGCAAGGCTTCACCAGCCGTCGTTGAGTCGCGCCTCTGCCTGCACCAGTCGCGCGCCGCAGATGATCGTGCGGTTCCTGTCTGCTGTTGCGCGTGTCCCAGGCGCCGCCAGCGACCGCGAGACCAGCTACGTTTTGTCTCAGAGGTCCCTTTTGTTTTCTCTGGAGTACCACATCTCCACCCAGGGACTCCGGACGCATCAAGATCCTCTCGCCGACAAGACCGGCTTGATGCCGATGATTCCGAAGGATGTACATGGAGCCGCCCGAGAAAACAACGCCGTAGACTCGCGGTATCCGGAGGTCGACAATAGACCGGAGTATCAAGATCTCCTGGAGCGACGAGTTCTTCTTCCCGGAACGCCAAGACTAGCTACCCGAAAATCACGGACCCAGAGAATCCCCGGACGACGAGCTCTTCTACCTGGACCGGAAGACCACATGTGCGACAAGTACTTCCTCGAGGATGCGAAGTCGAGAACCCGAACGCCAAGATCGCCGATGTGAATACGCCAAGTTCGTCTACCCCGGACACCGTGCGACAAGATCTACTTCACGGATCTGAAGACCCCTGTACCCGATCCACTCAAGTTCGCCATCGACGACAAGATCGGCACCGACCAGGGCGGATCCGATGTGCCCCGACGCCAACCAAGTTCTTCTTCTCGGATGCGGCAAGATCGACCGCTTGGACCCAAGTTCTCCTCTTGTATCTGAACCTCGCCGATCCCGTCGAACCCTGAGTCCGATCCCGAACCCTCCGGAACCCCCAAGATCTTCCGAACCCCGATGTGTGACCCCTTTCTCGAGCCCTATTTTATAAATGTAATACCAAATTGTTGCATATTAAATTGTTCATGCATGCATACTTGTCTGTGGTTTGGGGGCATTATGCCAATTCATCTCATAATTAAACATGGAGTCGATATGCGGAATAACTTTGTCTTATTCCGGACTCCATTTAAATTGGTGTAGCGAACCGATGCCATGCTTCGCCCTGTTATCACAACATTTAAAATGCGGGGTATCTAAACAACTTGAACCTATTAATTAATTGTCGGGACCCCGGTTCCGCTTAATCTTGCCTAATTGCATCGCATCTTTGCCATGGCATACATCATACATGCATCATGCCTGATCTTCTGCCGTAGTAATAAATATTGCATCCGGTGTTTATTCTGGTGTTTTGGTTCTTCGCGGATGTGGCATCCCGCAAAACCACTACTAGAAAATCGCGTTGAATTTGTGCATTGCATCGTCATCATCATGTGTTGTTTGTCTAAAACTATTTTTCGCAAAGCCCGATTTGTTTTCCAAACGCCCCATCTTAATTCAAACGCAAAACCCCGAATGCTGCCGGATATTTTGTTTGTCCCAAAACTATTTACAAAGTTCGTCGCAGTCAAATAAAAATATTAAATTATTTTGAGCGGGGCAGTCGAACGGGCCGGATGACCCGAACGACCACCCCAGAAAAATTAAAACCGTTCACCTAAATCCTATAGCTACCAACTAACCTACCCACACACCCCTCCACCTCACCCCACCCAATCCCCACTTGCCACCTCACCCTCTCCCCTCCCCCTAGCCTACCAGACGCTGCCACCTAATCCTACCCCACTCCCCATCCCCAGCACCCAACCCACACCCCACACAACACACCCGCACACACGCGCACGCCACGCTGCAGACCCCCACCCCCTGCACCGATCCCATCCACCCACTCCTCCCACCAACCGCGCGCCACCTGGCACCCGGTCCCACCCCACCTGGAGCCTCCCCCGAGCAGCCCACCCCGACGCCTCCTTCCCCAACCCCGCACGCAACCTCTCCTCCGCCGGCTCGTCCCACCGCCCCAGGCACCGCGCGCGCGCGCCCGCCCTTCTCCCCTCTCCGCAGCCGCCGCTCGCCACCAGGTGCTCGTCGCCGCGCCCGCCGGACCCGGCCACCGCGCGCCGCCCCGCTCGAGCGTCCTCCTCTCCCTGCAAGCTCCCCTCCGTCCCGCTCCTCCTCGTGGCCGCGCGCGACGCCCCGACGCCGGCCACGCCTGCGCATCCCCCTCTCCGCGCCCCGCGAGCTCCCCGCCGTCCCCGTCAAGCTCGCCTCACCGCCGCCTTTTTCCCCTCCTCGAGCGCTTTTTCCCCAGGCCAGCACCTCTCCCCGGCCATGGCGCCGCCGCTAGCCACCTCCTCCGACCCGTGCTCCCCACGCTGCATCGCCCTCCGCTCGCCACGCCTCACCGCCAGGGACCCCGAGCCCGTCTCCGGCGCCGACCACCGCCTCAATCCGCGCGGCCCCCTCCGGTCCCGAGCTGCCCGGCGCCCTCCGGCGAGCCTGCACCGCTGCCAGGACCCTCCCCTTGCGGCCTCGAGCGCGCCACCCCGAAGCTGGCCTGCGCGGACCCGCCCTGTCCCAAGCCGAGCCCCCGCCGCCGACAGCGGGCCCGTGTCGCCTCCACCCCGCGCGGCTCCGCCGCAGGCGCTCACCGTCCGCCCCGCTGCCTGCGACGCCGCCGGCCTCCGCCCTCCTCCGGCCGAGGCGCGTCGGCCCTGCAGCTGCCCGCACGTGTCTCCCTCATCTCGCGTGTCCCTGTGGTTGTGTGCTAGAGACGAGGCCCGGATGTGTTCCTGTTGTGGTGTTGTTACCATGAAGACGAGCCCGAGAAGATTGGGTGGTAGTGTTGTTGCGATGCGACTGCACTTCCAAAGACAAGATCGTCATCAACGGAATTCGGCAACAACAACGTAACCGCGATGCTCCAAGGTCCCCTTCATGGACGCCAAGACCCGCTCACGGAGTCCGTTTGTCGAGTCGAACCCGTGGAACCCCGAAAACTCCCCAAGATCTACGTTGCGGAACAACAAGGCCGATGGATTGGAGTCGACAAGATCTACCATCTAACGCCAAGCTCGCCTCCATGGGACGCCAAGACACCCGTCGAACCCCGAAGGTCGAACCCCGAGGACCGGACGCGACAAGGTCTACCTCACGGACACCGAGAATTTCCCCTGAATGCCAAGTTCGCCGACACGGATGCGACAAGTATTTCCTCGAGGACGCCGAGTACTTCACCCCGGACACCGAGACCCCGACGCGACAAGTGCTTCGTCCCGAACGCCATGACCGACAACATGGCCGACCACCACGAATGCGCCAAGATCTACCCCGGTTGTCCGAGAACGATGCCGCCGAGTCCGAACCGTCGAACCCTGGACCCTGAGACCGACCCCGAACCCCGGAACCACCAAGACCGTCGAGACCCCTCAATGTGTGACCCCTTTCTCCGAGCCCTATTTTATAAATGCTAAACATAAAACCTGTTGCACATTAATTGCCATACTTGCATGCATAATCATGTGGTTTGGGGGCCTTATGCCGATTCACCTAATAATTAAATATGGGGCCCATATGCGGGCAAATCTAGTCTCATATTGGCCTCATTTAAATTGGTGTAGCGAACCGGTAACTCATCTTGCCTTGTTAATACAACATTTAAATTGCGGGGTAGCTAAATAACTTGAGCCGTTTAATTAATTGTCGGGACCCCGGTTCCGCCTAATATGACCTAATCGCATTGCACCCTTGCCATGCCATACATCATACATGCATCATGCCGATCTTCTGCCGTTGTATTAAATAGTGCATCCGGTGTTTCTTCTAGCGTTTTGCTTCTCCGCGGATAAGGCCGTTGAGTTGATGCGAGTGTCGACCCGATCTTCGGTTGAACCTTCGGCAATGTTTTCATGCGAGCATCTCCCCCTTTCTACCTATCTTACTTTTATAGTATTTATTCCCTCCTGTTGATCTATTGCTATCTGTGTTGCGTTGCTCTAGTTTCGTACCCGTGATATCCCTTGCAGCCCTATATTGCCATGGCCACCTCCTATTACCTGTTGTTTGGTAGATAGCTGGACTTGCACGTCGTAGTCGCTTGCTCAAGTGCTGTTGCGTGTCGTCAAGTGCCTCAGTTGTTGATGTATTGCCGCAAGTTGATGTTGGAGATGATCATGGCTTTACTTATCGTTCACTTTAATTCCTGTTTAACAACTAAAATTGAAATAAGCAGAGGCATCGGTGGGTGATAGAAAATATTTGGTTTCCGAACGCCCACTTGTGTCCCGTAGGACCCCGAGTACTTGATACCTGTTCCTTGATTTATCGTGCTATCCACATCCGGGAGGTATATGGGACCCCCCTGAGCCAGAGCTTGATTCAGTCTTATTTCTTGGGGCCACAAACTAGTTTGAGGTTTTATTTACGATCCTGTACTTATGCCATGCTACTTCTGTATTTACTTTTGTGCGAGGAGCACACTGTACTGTTTAGGATCGTGGCACGATTCCGCGGTGTCGACAAGCCCAGCCACACTTTCGGGTTCCCAGTCGTTCACAGCCGTCCCCACAACCTTAAGTCCGTCTCGGAGCCGGCCGGCTTCGTTGCGGGTTCTACTTTAAGGGGTGGCCCCCTGAAATATTTCTGAATCCTGTGATTGCTTTGTCGTGAAGGCCTCGTTGGGTTTTGATTTGGTTTTTCCGAGGTTGATCGAGTGTGTGTTGCTATTGGTGCACCCCGGCCGGGTAAAACTTTCTGAAAGCCGTGTCCGCGGTTATGGACGACTTGGAGCACAGTATCTCGACCATAGACAAGCATAACTAAAGTTTATTGCTATAAATTTGACTTTATAATGACTAGTAATCAGCTTCACTATAATGGAATGGCTAAATAATACTGCCCACAATTGCTTGCTTGGATTGTCGCTTGCGACCATTGTACCTGACTAGTAAATATTGCAATTACAACGGAATGGCTGAATAAAAGTACCAACAACTGCTGGGTTTTGGGTTATCTCATGCTAATTGTATCTGACTAGTCAGTGACGCAACTATAACGGAATGGTTAACTAAAAGTGCCCACTGCTTACTTTATCAGGATGATTATCTAAACCTGACTAGTAATTGCTGCAACGATAACTGAATAAGTAAAACTGCCAACTGTGTGAGTGCCTCGGTTGACTTCCTCGATCGGTGTCGAGGGGGAAACGCCAGGATGGGTTTGTTTGATGATAGTATCAGGTTGGTTCGGAATAGGTCTTTCTCACCCCTCTCTGATAGCCGCCAGTTGTATCGAGTCTCTATAGGTTGTTTAGTGCATGCTGCCGCTGCCGCTTCAGTCCACCATACCTATGTAGGCGAGGACCGCTGAATTCTAGCCTCGCCGTGTACTGGCCTCAGTACTGACGCTCCTCTTTTTCCTTTGCCCTTTGTCGGCACCCCTTTTGTTTAAGCAGGTTTTGAGATCGACGTCGTTAGCAGGGTTACCCTTCCGGCTTGGCCTGGGCAGGGTTATGGACGCCATTGGTTATTCTTCAGGGCTCTTAGCCCCATTTGCATCTTGTCCGTAGTCGGACGATCGATCCTTTTCAAGGTGATTTGGGTCCTTGTATATTATATCTGTATTCTTGACTCTCGGAGTCGTGCTGTATATATATCTGTTCTGTGGGTCCCATCGAGGACTGTTGTGTAATGTTATTACTTCGTTTTCCACCCGCACGAAAGTGCCTGGTGGGCACCTTTGAATCGTTTCTATGCGGGTTTGGCGGGTTTCGCTAAAACTTGCATAGGTCCGATTCTGAGGGTGTTACAGAGTGGTATCAGAGCTCAGCAGTTGCGATACCCCACAAGTCCAGCCTGTAGGATAACCTAGCTAACGGCCGAAGTAGAGTGTCAAAACTATTTTTTAAAAAAAAATCGGTTGGATAGTTCTGATTAGGTCTGATTTTACTCCTTACCCTCTGCTGCTCTCCTCTTACCTCTACGTGTTTTGAATCCGCTCTCGTCTTTTTCTTCGAGTCCAGGAATTCTCGTGGTTGGGTTTCCGTCGTACCTTCAGGGTTCACTTCCTCCTCTGATCACGGTGTTCTACCAGCCGGTGTTCAAGCTGCCTGATGAATCCGTCTAGGGTGTTACCATTCTTTGTTCCTTGTTTGTGCCTTCCGGTGTTTTCCGACGTGACGACATCATCTACGCTAGATCCGATGCTGAGTCTGCATCACTCCGTTGTTCCGAACCTCGCTTGACGAGATCTTCAGTCTGAATTCCGAGAGTTGGTTGCAAAATCCGCCTATTCGTGTGCAGAGTAATGGTTTGGGTGCGCGATGGACTGATCACCATCTGACTACTCTTATCATTCGCTCTTGTACATCGAATCAGTGGATCCAGCGATTTTACTCCGTCCCCGGAAGTTAGAGGTGGCCTTCCCTTTAACTTCGTCTGTTGTTATCCGGAGTGTTCTCTTGACGAACAGGATCAATGACATCTTGTTGGTGGTGTCGCCGATTTCAAGATGGAGAAGGAATCATTGTTAGTGGTGTCGTGAAGATCTACATGGAGCGAGAAGACGCAGATCGCCGACCTTCCTTCCGGTACCATGAGGCGGATCTCGAGGGCGAGATCCATTGTTAGTGGTGTCGAATTGTGGCATCCCGCAAAACCACTACTAGAAAATCGCGTTGAATTTGTGCATTGCATCGTCATCATCATGTGTTGTTTGTCTAAAACTATTTTTCGCAAAGCCCGATTTGTTTTCCAAACGCCCCATCTTAATTCAAACGCAAAACCCCGAATGCTGCCGGATATTTTGTTTGTCCCAAAACTATTTACAAAGTTCGTCGCAGTCAAATAAAAATATTAAATTATTTTGAGCGGGGCAGTCGAACGGGCCGGATGACCCGAACGACCACCCCAGAAAAATTAAAACCGTTCACCTAAATCCTATAGCTACCAACTAACCTACCCACACACCCCTCCACCTCACCCCACCCAATCCCCACTTGCCACCTCACCCTCTCCCCTCCCCCTAGCCTACCAGACGCTGCCACCTAATCCTACCCCACTCCCCATCCCCAGCACCTAACCCACACCCCACACAACACACCCGCACACACGCGCACGCCACGCTGCAGACCCCCACCCCCTGCACCGATCCCATCCACCCACTCCTCCCACCAACCGCGTGCCACCTGGCACCCGGTCCCACCCCACCTGGAGCCTCCCCGAGCAGCCCACCCCGACGCCTCCTTCCCCAACCCCGCACGCAACCTCTCCTCCGCCGGCTCATCCCACCGCCCCAGGCACCGCGCGCGCGCGCCCGCCCTTCTCCCCTCTCCGCAGCCGCCGCTCGCCACCAGGTGCCCGTCGCCGCGCCCGCCGGACCCGGCCGCCGCGCGCCGCCCCGCTCGAGCGTCCTCCTCTCCCTGCAAGCTCCCCTCCGTCCCGCTCCTCCTCGTGGCCGCGCGCGACGCCCCGACGCCGGCCACGCCTGCGCATCCCCCTCTCCGCGCCCCGCGAGCTCCCCGCCGTCCCCGTCAAGCTCGCCTCACCGCCGCCTTTTTCCCCTCCTCGAGCGCTTTTTCCCCAGGCCAGCACCTCTCCCCGGCCATGGCGCCGCCGCTAGCCACCTCCTCCGACCCGTGCTCCCCACGCTGCATCGCCCTCCGCTCGCCACGCCTCACCGCCAGGGACCCCGAGCCCGTCTCCGGCGCCGACCACCGCCTCAATCCGCGCGGCCCCCTCCGGTCCCGAGCTGCCCGGCGCCCTCCGGCGAGCTTGCACCGCCGCCAGGACCCTCCCCTTACGGCCTTGAGCGCGCCACCCCGAAGCCGGCCTGCGCGGACCCGCCCTGTCCCAAGCCGAGCCCCCGCCGCCGACAGCGGGCCCGTGTCGCCTCCACCCCGCGCGGCTCCGCCGCAGGCGCTCACCGTCCGCCCCGCTGCCTGCGACGCCGCCGGCCTCCGCCCTCCTCCGGCCGAGGCGCGTCGGCCCTGCAGCTGCCCGCACGTGTCTCCCTCATCTCGCGTGTCCCTGTGGTTGTGTGCTAGAGACGAGGCCCGGATGTGTTCCTGTTGTGGTGTTGTTACCATGAAGACGAGCCCGAGAAGATTGGGTGGTAGTGTTGTTACGATGCGACTGCACTTCCAAAGACAAGATCGTCATCAACGGAATTTGGCAACAACAACGTAACCGCGATGCTCCAAGGTCCCCTTCATGGACGCCAAGACCCGCTCACGGAGTCCGTTTGTCGAGTCGAACCCGTGGAACCCCGAAAACTCCCCAAGATCTACGTTGCGGAACAACAAGGCCGATGGATTGGAGTCGACAAGATCTACCATCTAACGCCAAGCTCGCCTCCATGGGACGCCAAGACACCCGTCGAACCCCGAAGGTCGAACCCCGAGGACCGGACGCGACAAGGTCTACCTCACGGACACCGAGAATTTCCCCTGAACGCCAAGTTCGCCGACACGGATGCGACAAGTATTTCCTCGAGGACGCCGAGTACTTCACCCCGGACACCGAGACCCCGACGCGACAAGTGCTTCGTCCCGAACGCCATGACCGACAACATGGCCGACCACCGCGAATGCGCCAAGATCTACCCCGGTTGTCCGAGAACGATGCCGCCGAGTCCGAACCGTCGAACCCTAGACCCTGAGACCGACCCCGAACCCCGGAACCACCAAGACCGTCGAGACCCCTCAATGTGTGACCCCTTTCTCCGAGCCCTATTTTATAAATGCTAAACATAAAACCTGTTGCACATTAATTTCCATACTTGCATGCATAATCATGTGGTTTGGGGGCCTTATGCCGATTCACCTAATAATTAAATATGGGGCCCATATGCGGGCAAATCTAGTCTCATATTGGCCTCATTTAAATTGGTGTAGCGAACCGGTAACTCATCTTGCCTTGTTAATACAACATTTAAATTGCGGGGTAGCTAAATAACTTGAGCCGTTTAATTAATTGTCGGGACCCCGGTTCCGCCTAATATGACCTAATCGCATTGCACCCTTGCCATGCCATACATCATACATGCATCATGCCAATCTTCTGCCGTTGTATTAAATAGTGCATCCGGTGTTTCTTCTAGCGTTTTGCTTCTCCGCGGATAAGGCCGTTGAGTTGATGCGAGTGTCGACCCGATCTTCGGTTGAACCTTCGGCAATGTTTTCAGGCGAGCATCTCCCCCTTTCTACCTATCTTACTTTTATAGTATTTATTCCCTCCTGTTGATCTATTGCTATCTGTGTTGCGTTGCTCTAGTTTCGTACCCGTGATATCCCTTGCAGCCCTATATTGCCATGGCCACCTCCTATTACCTGTTGTTTGGTAGATAGCTGGACTTGCACGTCGTAGTCGCTTGCTCAAGTGCTGTTGCGTGTCGTCAAGTGCCTCAGTTGCTGATGTATTGCCGCAAGTTGATGTTGGAGATGATCATGGCTTTACTTATCGTTCACTTTAATTCCTGTTTAACAACTAAAATTGAAATAAGCAGAGGCATCGGTGGGTGATAGAAAATATTTGGTTTCCGAACGCCCACTTGTGTCCCGTAGGACCCCGTACTTGATACATGTTCCTTGATTTATCGCGCTATCCACATCCGGGAGGTATATGGGACCCCCCTGAGCCAGAGCTTGATTCAGTCTTATTTCTTGGGGCCACAAACTAGTTTGAGGTTTTATTTACGATCCTGTACTTATGCCATGCTACTTCTGTATTTACTTTTGTGCGAGGAGCACACTGTACTGTTTAGGATCGTGGCACGATTTCGCGGTGTCGACAAGCCCAGCCACACTTTCGGGTTCCCAGTCGTTCACAACCGTCCCCACAACCTTAAGTCCATCTCGGAGCCGGCCGGCTTTGTTGCGGGTTCTACTTTAAGGGGTGGCCCCCTGAAATATTTCTGAATCCTGTGATTGCTTTGTCGTGAAGGCCTCGTTGGGTTTTGATTTGGTTTTTCCGAGGTTGATCGAGTGTGTGTTGCTATTGGTGCACCCCGGCCGGGTAAAACTTTCTGAAAGCCGTGTCCGCGGTTATGGACGACTTGGAGCACAGTATCTCGACCATAGACAAGCATAACTAAAGTTTATTGCTATAAATTTGACTTTATAATGACTAGTAATCAGCTTCACTATAATGGAATGGCTAAATAATACTGCCCACAATTGCTTGCTTGGATTGTCGCTTGCGACCATTGTACCTGACTAGTAAATATTGCAATTACAACGGAATGGCTGAATAAAAGTACCAACAACTGCTGGGTTTTGGGTTATCTCATGCTAATTGTATCTGACTAGTCAGTGACGCAACTATAACGGAATGGTTAACTAAAAGTGCCCACTTCTTACTTTATCAGGATGATTATCTAAACCTGACTAGTAATTGCTGCAACGATAACTGAATAAGTAAAACTGCCAACTATGTGAGTGCCTCGGTTGACTTCCTCGATCGGTGTCGAGGGGGAAACGCCAGGATGGGTTTGTTTGATGATAGTATCAGGTTGGTTCCGAATAGGTCTTTCTCACCCCTCTCTGATAGCCGCCAGTTGTATCGAGTCTCTATAGGTTGTTTAGTGCATGCTGCCGCTGCCGCTTCAGTCCACCATACCTATGTAGGCGAGGACCGCTGAATTCTAGCCTCGCCGTGTACTGGCCTCAGTACTGACGCTCCTCTTTTTCCTTTGCCCTTTGTCGGCACCCCTTTTGTTTAAGCAGGTTTTGAGATCGACGTCGTTAGCAGGGTTACCCTTCCGGCTTGGCCTGGGCAGGGTTATGGACGCCATTGGTTATTCTTCAGGGCTCTTAGCCCCATTTGCATCTTGTCCGTAGTCGGACGATCGATCCTTTTCAAGGTGATTTGGGTCTTTGTATATTATATCTGTATTCTTGACTCTCGGAGTCGTGTTGTATATATATCTGTTTTGTGGGTCCCATCGAGGACTATTGTGTAATGTTATTACTTCGTTTTCCACCCGCACGAAAGTGCCTGGTGGGCACCTTTGAATCGTTTCTATGCGGGTTTGGCGGGTTTCGCTAAAACTTGCATAGGTCCGATTCTGAGGGTGTTACAGCGGATAAGGCCGTTGAGTTGATGCGAGTGACGCCCGTTCTTCGGATAAATCTTCGGCAATGTTTTTCAGGCAAGCATCTCCCCCTTTCTACCTATCTTACTTTTGTAGTATTTATTCCCTCCTGTTGATCAATTGCTATCTGTGTTGCGATGCTCTAGTTTTCGTACCGTGATATCCCTTGCAGCCTTACATTTCCTTGGACACCTCCTATTACCTGTTGTTTGGTAGATAGTTGGACCTGCGCGTCGTAGTCGCTTGCTCAAGTGCTGTTGCGTGTCGTCAAGTACCACCGTTGTTGGAGTATTGCCGCATGTTTATTGTTGGAGATGATCAAGACTTTGATTACTGTTTAACAACTAAAATTGAAGTAGGTAAATGCAGAGGCACCGGTGGGCAATAGATGTTATTTGGTTGTTAACCGTCCACTTGTGTCCCGTAGGACCCCGAGTACTTGATACCTGTTCCTTGAATATTCGCGCTATCCACATCCGGGAGGATTATGGCCCCCCCTGAGCCAGAGCTTGATTCATTCTTATTTCTTGGGGCCACAAACTAGTTTGAGGTTTTATTTACTATCCTGTACTTATGCCATGCTTTACCGCTTTATTTAAATTGTGCGAGGTACTGCACACTGTACTGTTTAGGATTGGGACACGATTTCGCGGTATCGACAATCCCAGTCACACTTTCGGGTTCCCAGCCGTTTACAGCCGTCCACCCAAACCTTGAGTCCGTCTCGGAGTCAGCTAACTTCGTTGCGGGTAGCTTAATGGGGTGGCCCCCGGAAATATTTCTGAATCTGGTGATTGCTTTGTCGTGAAGGCCTCGTTGGGTTTTGATTTGGTTTTTCCGAGGTTAATCGAGTGTGTGTTGCTATTTGTGCACCCCTGCAGGGTAAAACTTTCTGAAAGCCGTGTCCGCGGTTATGGACGACTTGGAGCACAGTATCTCGATCATAGACAACTATAACTAAAGTAGTGCTATAAATTTGACTTTATAATGACTAGTAATCAGCTTCACTATAATGGAATGGCTAAATAAAATTGCCAAAAATTGCTTGTTTGGGTTGTCGCTTGCTACCAATGGTATCTGACTAGTAAGTATTGGAACTATAACAGAATGGCTAAATAAAAGTACCAACAACTGCCGGGTTTGGGACATCTCATGCTAATTGTATCTGACTAGTAAGTGTTGCAACTACAACGGAATGGTTAACTAAAACTGCCCACTACTTATCTTATCAGGATGACTATCTATACCTGACTAGTAATGACTGCAATGATAACTGAATAAATAAAACTGCCAACGGTGTGAGTTCCTCGGTTGACTTCCTCGTTTGGTCTCGAGGGGGAAACACCAGGATGGGTATGTTGGGTGGTAGAATCAGTTTGGTTCCGAATAGGTCTTTCTTATCCCTCTCTGATAGCCGACCGTTGTATCGAGTCTCTATAGGTTGTTTAGTGCATGCTGCGCTGCCGCTTCAGTCCACCATACCTATGTAGGCGAGGACCGCCGAATTCTAGCCTCGCCGTGTACTGGCCTCAGTACTGACGCTCCTCTTTTTCCTTTGCCCTTTGTCGGCACCCCTTTTGTTTTAGCAGGTTTCGACGTCGTTAGCAGGATTACCCTTCCGGCTTGGCCTGGGCAGGGTTATGGTCGCCATTGGTTATTCTTCAGGGCTTTTAGCCCCATTTGCATCTTGTCCGTAGCTGGACGCTCTATTGTTTTCAAGGTGATTTGGATCTTTGTTCTGTATATCTGTATTCTTGACTCATGGAGTCGTGTTGTATATATATATCTGTTCTGTGGGTCCCATCGAGGACTGTTGTGTAATGTTATTACTTCGTTTTCCACCCGCACGCAAGTGCCTGGTGGGCACCTTTGAATCGTTTCTATGCGGGTTTGGCGGGAAGCGCTGAAACTTGCATAGGGCCGATTCTGAGGGTGTTACAGAGTGGTATCAGAGCTCAGCAGTTGCGATACCCCACAAGTCCAGCCTGTAGGATAACCTAGCTAACGGCCGAAGTAGAGTGTCAAAACTATTTTTGCAAAACCGGTTGGATAGTTCTGATTAGGTCTGATTTTAGTCCTTACCCCTCTGCTGCTCTCCTCTCACCTCTGCGTGTTTTGAATCCGCTCTCTTCTCTCTCTTCGAGTCCAGGATTTCTCGTGGTTGGGTTCCATCGTACCTTCAGGGTTTCACTTCCTCCTTTGGTAACGGCGTTGCTACATCTGGTCTTCATGCTATTCGAGGAATCCTTCGTCTGGTGGACTTCCCTTTGTTCCTTCTCGTGCCTTCCGGTGTTTTCCGACGCGACGACATCATCTACGGCAGATCCGATGCAGAGTCTGCATCACTCCTTTGTTCCTGAACCTCGATTGTCGAGATCTTCAGTCTGATTCCGAGAATGGTTGCACGCTTTTCTACTGATTGTGCGGAGTAATAGTTTGGGTGCGTGATGGATTGGCCCCCATGCCGACTACTCACTCTATTCGCTTGTGTACATTGAAGTGGATGAGGATGCATCGGTTCCCTCTTTCCATCGAAGCTAGAGGTGGCTTTATTTGTTGATACCTCTACCTTCGACCTTTTGTTCCCGGAGTGTTCTCTCGACGATCACGGACAACGACCTCTTGTTAGTGGTGTCGCGAGGATCTACACGATGCGAGAAGATTCAGATCGCCGCCCTTCTTCCCGGTACCATGAGGCGGATCTCGAGGGCAAGATCCATTGTTAGTGGTGTCGAATTGTGGCATCCCGCAAAAACCACTACTAGAAAATCGCGTTGTTTTTGTGCATTGCATCATCATGACATCAGCATGCATCTAATTGATTAAAACTATTTTGCTATGTTTGACACGAGAAAAACGTTCTGGAAAAGTCGAACGTAGGCTACTCGAGGAAAGAAGAATGGTAGCGTGTTTTTCTCATGCGCCGGGGTAAAGAAAAGAAGTGCGGGCGTGCCAGTGTACCGTAGTACACAAGAAAAGGTAGGGGAGATGCATTTCATTAATCTCTCATGGAGAAACAAAGTACAAATCCCTAATACAGTGCGCTCTATGGCCTGCTTGCGCGGCCAGCCTGACTATGGCGATTGTGATCTCATGGTTCCCGGGGCCTCGGAAGGCACCCGGTTAATTACTCCCGCGGGTTACGCCGCGAGACACCTCCGATTAAGCCGTGTGGTCGTCTTCGTCGTCTTCGCTTCGCGTTCTCCATGCATGATGTGGTGGTGGTGTGTGTGTGGGCGGCGGCAGAGCCCGTGTCCTCGTCGGTACACGCGCCGCGAGTAGCATGGCCTTTGCTCCGGCCATGCCCGCCCTCGCCATCGTGCCTCGTCGGTCTTGACGGCGTCGATGTAGCTGGAGTTGGAGTAGCATGGGTCCGCTCAGCTGGGACTTCTCGATGACCAGCAGCCTCGTCGGGGTGCGCAAGGGGTATGCTTCGCAGGAGTAAGTGTTGGTGGAGATCGGCGTCGGTGCAAAACCGACACGCGCCTACAAGTCGGTGCAGCCAACGTGGTCGACACCTCGTCTCGGTCCGACGCCGAGTTCACGGCTGTCGTCCTAGACAAGAGCGTCGTCTCACGGGCTCGTGGAGATGGAGGTGGGTATGACGCCGGATTGTAAGTCGGCAGCACTTTTGCCTATGCTCGCCGGCTTCACGGAGATGGAGCTAGCACCGGGTTGTATGATGGACACCCCGATGCTATCGCCTATGGCTCGCGGAGGCGGAGATGGCGACGACTTGCATACTAGCGGCCCCGCCATCACTCGTCTTCGTCACGCCTCGCCGGAGTGAAGAAGGCGCCGGGCTCGATGGGAGGAGAGATGGTGCCGGGCTGCGCGCCGGCAGCCACGCGCCGTCGGGGCCGTCGTCTTGTTGGCGTCCGTAGGAGGTGAATAAAGTTTGGGCTGCCCGCCGACAGCCCCGTCGCCGTCTTAGGCAGCATGGCTCGTTGAGATGGACGTGGCGCCGAATGCATGCCGGCTGCCTTCTCGTCTCATATTCGCCGCCGCCGTAGTCGCAAGGTTCGATGGGGGAAGAGATGGCGCCGCTACGGCCCGCCGCCAGTCACGAGACTGCCGTCTTTGGCGCGCCACACCAGAGCGGAGATGGCGATGGCGCCGGGCTGCACGCCGGCAGCCGCACGTTCTCGAGGCCGTGCTCTTGGTGGCGGAAGAGATGGAGGTGGCGTCGGGCCGTACGCCGGCAGCCTCACGCCCTCGGGCCGTCATCTTGGTGGCGCCGGAGATGGCGCCGGGCTGCACGCCGGCAGCCGCGCCGTCGAGGCCGTCCTCTCGGTGGTGTTGGAGATGGCGCCGGGTTGCACGTCGGCAGCCGCGCGCCCTCGGGCCGTCATCTTGGTGGCGCCGGAGATGGCGCCGGGCTGCACGCCGGCAGCCGCGCCGTCGAGGCCGTCCTCTTGGTACCGTTGGAGATGGCGCCGGGCTGCACGCCGGCGGCCGCGCCATCGAGGGCCGTCGTCTTGGTGGCTCCGGATGCACGCCGGCAGCTGCATGCCCTCGGGCCGCCGTCTTGGGGGCGTTGGAGTTGGCGTCGGGCTGCACGCCGGCGGTCGCGCCATCGAGGGCCGTCGTCTTGGTGGAGTCGGATGCAGGCCGGCAGCTGCATGCCCTCGGGCCACCGTCTTGGGGGCGTTGGAGTTGGCGTCGGGCTGCATGCCGGCAGCCACGCGCCCGATGCCGTCGTCTTGGACAACGTAGTGTGCGTAGATGGAAGTGGCGCCGGGCTGCACGCCGGCAGCCTCACCACCGTCACCTTTGGAGTGGCTCGTAGAGATGAAGAGGGCACGCGATAGGCTGCCCACCGGGGGCTCTGGCAGCATCGTCTTTGAGGCGTGTGTGACGAGCTGCGCGCCAGCAGCCTGGCACCGTCCTCTTGGGGACCGTCTTCGACATGGAAAGGGTACGTACCAGGCTACACGCCGGCAGCCCGGCACCTTCATCTTCAACGCGTCTGCTGGGGTGGAGGGGTGCGGCGAGCTACGCGCCGGCAGCCCCAGCGCTCTCGACTTGCCCACGGTTGCACGATTCCTCCATGGCTCCCCGTGCGAGATGCATGTGCGCGTGTATGCTGTGGAGAGAAAGAGAGAGAAGATCAACCATGATTCTTACCATCCACTACGACGAGCTTCTCCTCCATGATGGGTCGCTTGCTCTTGATTGAGTTCTCCGGCTTGTATTAGTTTGTGGTGTTTTGGGTATGTGGATGGATGAATGGGTAGGTGAATGGAGATTAGATGGATAGGCTGTGGTGTGGAAGAGCTAAGCTAATTCTTGATACGATCTCCTTCTTCTCCTCCTCTAACTGCGCGGAGCAGTACGTCCGTGCGGCCTCCGGGTACGAGCGTCTCGGGTCTCCTCTTTTTTATCTGGGTTAGGCATATGCCTTTTTATAGGCAGCAGCCATGTATGGATAACCACGGAGAGAGCTTATCGCGAGCGCCGGGCGGCCATGTATGCTTATCTCTACGCTTGCACGCGCTATCCCTCCAGAAAAATCGCGGCCGATTGAATTGCTTTGATGTTTATCTAGCTAGCTTCGGTGCATGGATCGGTGCGAGCTGATCAAAAATAAAACTTGTTACACATGATCCGGTACCCAGCACATTGCTATGTATGGACGGCCGGCCGGCCGGCCGTGCCGTACATACGCCGTAGGCTGTATTCCTGTATTTCTGCAAAATAAACTATTAATTAATTGAATTATGACCGCTAGCCTTTTTTTGCCTTAGGCATTAATACAACAACGTGCCGGTGGCCTTGCACCTGACGTTGCGTGCACTTTGATGCGTATTAGCTCCATCCATGTATACTTGGGCTGATGGACCAGCTCCATAGAATATACTGTACTGCTTATTATCAAAATATTAGCTTAATTCTTGTACAAATTAGCGTCAAACAAATGCCCCCCGCCAAGTGGAGTTCGAACGCAAAGAGAATCGGACTCGACTTGGCGAGAAATCAATTTGGCGCAAATATTTTGTTGCTGCCTTGGTTCTTCGTGTAGAGGTGACGTGGGTAAATCCTTCCATGTTGATATCCTTTTGAGGAAATTTGCTGGGCCATATAGCAGCCATGACGCACAACCAGCAAAACATCCTCGATTTGCCTCCGTTGCGCAGCGAAGTACCATGCTACGTCTTGGAAGAAAATTTATCAACCTAATCGTGACCGCGTCGCTGCAGCGGTGCCAGCCGACTAGATCGAAGGGTTTCACAGATTCGTGCTAGCCGCACTGGCGCACTGCTCCCGTATCTTGATGTGCTAGTGTAGATCAGACACCAGAAAGACATCGGCGTCGACACCACCCCGGTATCGCCGGTGAGGTTGGTGGAGCCACTTGACGTGGAAGGCACTCGGAGTATTGCAAATGCCGAATTGCCATTCCGCTTGTAAAATCATATGGTCGAGTATTTACTCGAGAAATAAAGCACACAAAAGCCAGAAAACGCACAATCGAGAGAAAAACATGGTTTTTGGTTTTGGATTTTTAAAATGTTGGCTTTCCCGTTATACACTAGCTATATGTGTGATATTAGAAAAGGCCGCTGAAGGACTTGTCTTCGAGGATCGCCGCAAGACCATGACGATTACAACTTCGTCCTTCCGTGTACGTGTGTGGAGACGCCGTCTTCGGAGATGCTTCCAAGAGGCAGTAGAGAATCATACTCTATCCCATCCTGGTACCGAGGAGCCCCACGGCTCAGCCATGCCCCATGCACGATACCGTGCGAACCCAGAGACTTGGGCATGGTAAAACAAGGGAGTAAGGCTTTGGGACAACAGCTCTGAAACTTCCGCGCCTTATTGAGGGGTGGTGAACAGCTACCTTCCGCCTTCCTTCGAATGGTTCCCTTATGCTCGGGACAGTTTAGACTTGCGTCTTGGAGTTTGTGTATTTTTGCCCTCCTATGGGGACGGCTTGCGAGGTCCACTTGGGTGACCATGAGCTTCATGAGATTGCTTGCACTCTTGGAGATACTTTTTTTTGAACTTCTGAGATTCTCTTCTTCTTTCTTCGCTCGAGGAGCCATCTTGGGAACTTGGAAGGCACCGTTCACCTTGGTGGACTAAGGAACCCTCTGGCACTTTATCTGGAGATTTTTTTTTGTGGCACACCCCAGGGTTGTCACGCGGCTACGCACCGAGTCGGACAGCCTTTTCATGATCTTTTCCTATGGTTTTCCCCAGGGTGTGAGCCTCTACGAGCTCGAGGCACGCCGGGGAGCATGAGGGGCGTGGAGTCTCGGTACGCTGAAGTGCCCAAATGATCTTATCCACTGCCTCTGGAAGCATGCATTTGGTACGTGTCGTGCTTTGTGGGTGTAGGTGCCGCTCCACTTGCAACTTGACACCTCGTGCCGCCCTCCGACAAGTTCTAAGGCAGCCAGATCTTCAATCACCAGCACGGTATGATTAGGGAAAGCCAGTTTTGTTTTGTTGTTGGGGGAAAACAGATGATCCACACTATGCAAAGGAGAATGCATCATGGACATGAGCCGACTGAAGGACTCCCCATAGAAGAAAAAAACGAAAGAGAAAAAAAAGGAAAAGGCAACGGAAGAAGCAAATATTTAGCAGAAATATTTTTTAAGAAACCTTCCGTTGATTGGAGGCATGGGCCGGGCTCCTTGAGGATCGACCAGCTGGTATGCACCCCCGTCGTAGGCTTGCTCGATGGCATAGGGTCCTTCCCACTTTGGCTCGAACTTCCCCTTCGTCTTGTGCGTGACGACGATGGGGCGCCTGAGGACAAGCACTAGCTCGCCCTTCCGAAAGACGCGTTGCCTCACGAGCTTGCCGTAAGCTCTCACCATGTTTTGACGGTAAAGCTCCAAGTTCTGCAGGGCTTGGAGACGCTCCTCCTCCAGGGCGTCAAGCTCCTGGAATCGCAGTTGTACCTGTTCATCTTTGGTGAGTTCATCTTGGATGGCGACATGAAGAGAGGGTAGCTGGACCTCCAATGGAAGTACCGCCTCACTCCCATAGACGAGGGAATAGGGTGTAGACTGAGTTGGGGTACGGACTGTAACGCGGTACGCCCATAGAGACTCGAAGAGACGGTCGGGCCAGTCCCTTCTATGTCTTGTCACCGTCTTCTTGAGTATCTTGCCGAGCGTCTTGTTGAAGGCCTCGATTGCTCCATTGGCTTGAGGGTAGTAGCCGGTGGAGTAGTTCCACTTGATCTTGTACTTCGCCATGAACCTGTACATCTTGTTGGATTTGAATGCCTTGCCGTTGTCGGAGGTGATACGGTGTGGTATCCCAAAGCGATGTATGATATTTTGCTCTAGGAAGTTGATGACGTTGTCGCTCTTCACCTCCCGCAGCGGAACGGCCTCCGCCCACTTGGAGAAGTAGTCCGTCGCTGCAAGGATGAAACGATGGCCCCTGGAAGATGGCAGATCGATGGGTCCGATGACGTCAATCCCCCAGGCATCGAATGGCCATGAGGGAATGGTGGGGTGTAGTGGAACTGGCGGCTGATGCTTGAAGTCGCCATGGATTTGGCAACCATGGCATGACCTGGCTACCTGGAGGCAGTCCTTCATGATGTCGGGCCAATAGTACCCAGCCAGGCGTATGGCATGGTACATCTTGGCCCCACCTTGGTGTCCACCGCATACCCCGTGGTGCACCTCTTGCAAGATCTTTTTGGCTTCATCTTGGTTTACGCACCGAAGTAGAATCTCTTGCCCGTGAGATCGTCTGTACAAGACGCTGGCCTTATACATAGGAGGGAAGTCGCCGTTGGAGTTGGCGCCTCTCGACGGGGTCGTCGGGGAGGCTGCCGTGCTTGAAGTAGTCGAGGAAGGGTTGTAGCCACTCGTCCTCCTCCACGACGTTCGTCGTGATGGTGCTGACTTCTTCTTCCTCTGGGATGAGTTCTAGGACAGCGGGAAGAAGCCACCTTTCTTCCACCGTCACTTGCGTGGATTTATCACCTGGGAGCACCAGTGCCGACGCCAGTTTTGCCAAGGCATCGGCAGGTGCATTCCTGCTTCGCGGGACATGGAGAACTTCAACATGTTGGAATTTCTCCATAAGCTTCCGGGCCGCACCGTAGTATGGCACCAGTCCCGGCTTGCGTACCTCGTAGATGTCGTTGACTTGCCGAACGATGAGCTGGGAATCACCATAGGCCCGTAAAGAACGGACCTCCATGGAGAGTGCTAGGAGGAGGCCAAAGATGAGCGCCTCGTACTCCGCCTCGTTGTTGGAGCATTCTTCCTTGAGAAGGGAGAATGAGTGATACATCACCCCTCCTTGTGGAGTCTTGAACACCAATCCTGCTCCTGCTCTCCGCTTGGGTGTGCCATCAGGGTCGGCCTCCGTGTGTGAAGCACCATCGAAGTAGAGCTCCCATGGAGCCTCGACCTCCGCGGTGAAAACCTCCTCGTCGGGGAGGTTGGTGATGAGCGGAGAGTCGTCAGGGACGGGATGCGCCGCAAGGAACTCCGCCAAGGCTTGGCCCTTGATCGCTTTCTGAGACACAAAGGTGATGTCGAACTCCATCATGAGCAATGCCCATTTTCCGAGTCGCCCCATTAGTGCAGGCTGACTTAGCACGTACCTTATGGGATCCGCTCTAGCAACAAGCTGGATTTGGAGTGCTAGCATGTAGTGCCTCAACTTCTTCAATGCGAATATAAGCGCCAAGCATAACTTCTCTATTGGAGAGTAGTTTCGCTCAGCGCCCACCATGGTGCGGCTCAGGTAGTAGCAAGCCACCTCCTTCCCTTCCTCATTGTGCTGAGCGAGAAGAGCACCTATTGAAGTAGGCTGCGCTGCAATGTATAGAATAAGAGGGCGCTCTTTTACAGGAGCTGCCAAAACAGGTGGGTTAAGTAAGTACTTCTTGATGTCGTCGAATCCTCTTTGACACCCTTCATCCCATACAAACGGAGCTCCTTTCTTCATGAGACTTGAGAAGGGTTGGATGCGTCCCGAGAGGTTGGAGATGAAGCGACGGATGTACGCCAACTTCCCTTGTAAACCTCTCAATTCCTTGAGATTACAAGGTGGTGGCATGTTGAGGATGGCCTTGATCTTCTTCGGTTCGATCTCTATGCCTCGATGATGGACAACGAAGCCTAGGAAGAGGCCCGATTGAACGACGAAGGCACATTTCAACGGGTTCATCTTGAGCTGGTGTCGACGTAGGCGCTCAAAGATGACCCGGAGGTCCTCCTGATGATCCCGGCGGTCCTTGGTCTTCACCACCATGTCATCTACGTAGCACTCCACCGAATGGTGAATCAGGTCGCCGAGGATGTATGTCATGGCCCGCTGGTACGTCGCACCAGCATTCTTCAAGCCGAATGGCATGACGGTGTAGTAGAAGTTGCCTTTCGGGGTCCTGAACGCGGTGTTAATGGCGTCGTCCGGATCCATATTGATTTGGTTGTAGCCTGACGAACCATCCATGAAGGATAGCGCACCATGGCCCGTGGTGGAGTCGACGACCATTTCCGTGATTGGCAAGGGAAAGTCATCTTTGGGGCATGCTCGATTTAGGTCGCGGAAGTCTTGGCACACCCGTACCTGGCCATTCTTCTTCTCCACGGGGACGATGTTTGCGAGCCACTTGGTGTATTTCGCCTCTTTGATGAAATCTGCAATGATTAATTTATCGACCTCGGCGATGACTTGGTCTTGAAACTCCGGACGCAAGCGCCGCGGAGGCTGCTTGACGGGGCGGTGTTGCGGGTCAATCGCCAGCTTGTGTGTAGCGACACGAGGGTCGAGCCCCGGCATCTCTTTGTAGCTCCAAGCGAAGCAATCTCGATACTCCATCAAGAAGCGTCGATAGCTTTCCCGTTCCTCTTCCGTCAGCGTGGAGCTGACGAAAGTGGGACGTGGATCGTCCTCGGTTCCGAGGTTGACTTCGACAAGTTCATCGATGGTGGGCTGACCACCGTCTTCCATCTCCTGTGGAGCCAGTGTGGGTTCGACCTCTTCTTCTTCCTTGACCGGCGCGTCGTCGATGGAGTTTTGGCGGTGAAGGCCATGACGTGGCAGTTCCATGTCGTCTCGTGAAGAGACAGACGTAGCATGGCACGTGACTTGTGCGACGCCGTTGAGTCCTCCTTATTCTTCATCGTCGTGGCCACCCAGGTGGGTGTACCCAAGCCCGAACTTGGTCCGAGTCTTGCCCTTCTGCTTGATGAGGTCCTCGGCTTGCCTCCACCATGCCTCGCAAACCGCGGGTGGCGGCGGTATTCTACTGTTTTGCCGAAGCGTGAACCCCGCCTTCTCCAGCAAGCGAGCCATCTTGGGCTCAGCCTTCATTGTGGATAGCGCTTCTTATGTATCACCGCGAGGTTGGGGAAGCTCAAATATGGAGTCACAATGTTGTACCTGTGGAACTTTATAGAAAATGGTTTGGGTTCTAGACCCAGATGAACTTGGGATAGCCCAAACCTCCAATGGAGAAGCCGTGGATATGTAGAGGGATGGGGGCTGCATGACACGAGCTCCCCGCGCAGCTTCCTCTATCTCCTTTATTCTCCTCCTAACCACCCCCGGATGAGTGGGTGCACCTTCATCTTTTGGAGTGTTGCGCACCCGCAGTGTGATCGTAGGGGGCGCATCACTGCTGCCGATCAATTCCTTCGGTCTTTCCTGGGCACCTGCAGAGCCGCCAAGTGTTAAACAACTAGGCTATTTGTGCGCCGAAGTCGATGAAGATGTAGGAGCCTCTTGTAGAGGCGTCATTGCCGACCTCAACGTGATTGGCGTGGGCTTCTGGTACCTTGCCTTCAATAGCAACGGGGCTACCGGGGCAGGCGTAGAAGAGCTTGCCCCCAGCAAGATCGGGGTAGAGCTCCCCATCCTGTCCTGGGGGAAGGGCTTGTAGTCGTGTTGCACAGTCGAGGAAGATCGCCTACGCCCAGGGTTCCTTCGGCTGCGAGAGGAGGAACCCCGTGCGTCCGCGGGGGAGCATGGTATGATGAGCTGTCGTGCTTCGACGACTGGCGCAACACCCGGTTTGATTAAGACATCAACCACTGGTGTTGTCCGCCCGACATGTTGGTCGCTGTCTTCGACGGGGAAGTAGTACTTCGCATCTGCATGATGCGACTCTTGCACGGTGTAGGGGTTGGTGTTGCCGATGATGCGTTGTTGTGTGCCATTGCCGTCGAGGAACTTTAGGCATTGGTGAAGGGTAGAAGGCAGCACGCGATATTTGTGGATCCAAGGCCTCCCTAAGAGAGCCGAGTAGGAGGTGTTCGCTTCGATGACGAAGAACCGCACCTTGAAGCTGAATGTAGACATCTGGATCTTCACCGTGATGGCCCCCAGTGTTGGCTTCCCTTGGTTGTCGAAGCCGCATATCATCACGTCGGTGGACTCCAGGTCGTCCACCGTGAAACCTGCCCGTTTCAAACTCCGGACGGGCAGTATGTTCACGACAGACCCTGGGTCAATGAGGATCCGACGAAGATGTGCGGCCCCAATGTTTCCCTCCACGTAAAGTGGGCGGTTATGGGAACCATCTTCTATGAGATTGTCCTCTTCATCGAACGTGATCTCATTCACGAACAAGGGATTGGCAAAGAGACGATGCTTCGCCATGCACACTTCATAGATCTCCGGAGCCTGGAGCGCCTTGATGAGGGCTTCACGCAGGTTTGGCACCAACATGAGTGCATCGTGCACACTCAGGAGCGCTGGAATTCGCTTGAGGTGGGCGATGATGTTGTAGTCGATGTCCTGTGGTTTCACCTTCCCACCATCATGCGCTTCTGGTGCCTCTTCATGCGGTGTTGCCTCCTTCTGGGCCGCCGGCTTGTCCACTCTTGTTTGCTTGGCCTTCAAGTGGTCGGGTAAGACCTTTCCCCCACGCAGGTTCATGTTCACCTCTTCCACCTACGGGTTCTTTGTGGCCCCTTCGGCGTGGAACGCCTCGTGCTCTTCAGGAGTGAACATGTCGTCCGACTCGGAGCTGGGCACGTCCTTGTAGTCGAGGACGACGTTGCAACTCGCCCTGTTTCGTGCTTGAGAGGATCGAGCCTCATCTTTTACTCCTTCGACACCCTCCGTTGGCCCTTGGTCCCAACCATGGGGTAGGAACTGCGCCAAAGTGCGTAGTCCCCGCCCTGGTCGGGGGAATGATTCATCTCCCTCGGACTTGGGGACGAACCTCGGTGGGGGACGGCGTTGACTTGGATCAACTTGCCTTAGAATTGTTGGGGGAGCGCGTGTTGATGATGTCGGACGAGGAGGTCGAGTTGGAAGGTCCCTCGGGTATGGCTTCCGACGGACCGTGCTCCAAGGCTTCTCCATGGACGCGGTTGGTGTAGAATCCTGTTGAAGGAGAGGTGTTGATGCTGTCGCCAGGACGAGGTTGGATAGTTGGCCCTCAACTTGTGAGAGGGGAGCCCATCTACCTTCATATTCATCGCCTTGCCTTGATGAAGAGGGCACCACTACGCTCACCATGTTCACAGCTTGGTAATCTGGACTGATAGCTTCCGGGTCCAAGTTGATCCTCTTTTCATTGACGGCTCTCTGGAGCCATTCCTTGAAGGCGACGCAGTCCTCGATGACATGTCCCACGTACCTATGATATGGGCAAAACAAAGCATTATCTGTCATCCCCAGTTGATCGGGTCTTCGAGCTTCTGGAAGGTTCAAAGCTCGATGTTCCATTAGCTGGTTGAACATGTCCTTCACCAGCTCTCTGCGGAAGATGTATTGCTTCTTGAGGAGCTCTTGCATCGTGGGTCATTGCCTTACTCCAGCTTGCTCGCCTCTTGCGCCCAACATTGGCACATTGCCTTGGGGCGTGGAGGAGAAGACCCTAGTGGCATTTGCCTCCGCCGGTGCCTTCATCTTGGCCCCATTATTGGTTGGCTTGGATGTTGATGCGAAGCGCTTGGACGGGTCGAATATAGTGGCGTTCTTGTAGAGCTCCATGATCTGTGGTGATTTCTCGAACTCTAGCTTCGTTGCCGCCACCGCCGTGCTAAGAGCACTGAAGGTCCTAGGCTCGCGCCGAGAGACCTCGAGTGACCAATGTTGTTGCATCCCGTGGACACACATCTCGATGGCGTCCTCAAGGTGCATATCCCGAGCGAGCCGCACATAGCTATTGCGGAAGCGAATGACGTACTCGTCGATGGATTCATCTCGTCGTTGACGAACCTGTGCAAGCTCGACGACGGAGAAGTCCTTCTTCATGGCGACGAAGTGCTTCTTGAAGACTTCCTTCATGCCTGACCAACTTTCGATGGATCCAACTACCAGGCGGCTGTACCAGTGGAAGGCAGGGCCGGTTAAGGACCCTGAAAATTGTCGAAGGAGAAGTGACGCGTTGTTTGTAGTGTCGCCGCACGCCGCCTAGAAGTATGCCAAGTGCTCCCTTGCATCACCCGTCCCATCGAATTGACGGAACTTTGGTGGGTGCCACCCTGCAGGGAATGACACCAGGTCGTGCCATGATTCATAGGGCTTCTCCAGCTCGCTCCCCGTGGTGCGAGGAGCATTATCGACCTTCAATTGCTCAAATCTTCTGTCCACCATGTCTTTAAGCATGTCGTGGTAGCCTTTCAGCATGCTTTGTTGTGGCGTTGTGTCGGCTGGACCAGAGGGTCTAGCCCACTGGCGAGCATGTGTGCTTGTTTCTGCGTGTTGGCGCTCATGATGGGGTGGCGCACTTGTTAGAGCGCCCGCCTGCAACTCCTCCACTTGTGGGTCTACTACTCCTGGTGGTACGCTTTGTGGCGGGACACCGTTGTTGTTGCTGTTGTTCATCATGAGCTCGATGAACTGGTCGAGTTTTGATGTCAATTGATCAATCTTCTGGCGCTGCTCCTTCATCTCTTCTTCCAGTGCAGCTTCTCTCCCCACCGATGCACTAGCCTGCGCGGATGCAGAGCCGTCGTTCTTTCCACCGTCTACCGCCATGTGGGCTGGTGCGGTATGGAGATCTTCAAGGCCATCTTCACAGTCCGATAGGACCGAAGGGGCGAGCTCGTGGTATGGAGGGGAGTTTGTAAGTTTCTCCAACGAAGAGGTGGAAGAAGAGTCGGAGAAGCTCTCTTCATCGTCGGCGTAGTCGTCAATCCCTTCCTCTTTGGTTGATCTGTCCGTCACACTCCGAAGTGCGACAGACCTTAGCCGTGTCTTGGCTCCAGGTCGACTTGCAACCTGAAACAACTCGTCGGGATCTTGTGGGAGTCTTGAGGTGATGTCGGCGTAGAGTCGCGGCGAAATGTTCGGGTGATATCCCGAGTCTCCATCAGAAAGTGAGCCTTTCCCTGCCATGATGGGAAGGCATGGGGCAGTGGATCCTGCTCCCTCTTCCCTTGTAGAAGCGTTGGCCTTGGCCTCCGCGTCGGTGCCCTTGAACCATGAACGTACATGGCCGAGGCGTGGCAAGAAAGCCTTCTTGAAGTCAGCTTTGGGGTTCGGCATGATCTCCTCATCCGAGGGATAGCCAAACTCGTGGGTGACTTGAGGAGGTTGCCAACCGTCGTTTGGCTCAAGCCTTGGGCGCACTGCAACAGTGCCGCACAAATCAAGGTTCTTCTTTGTTGCCTCCTTTTCCTTTCCATCCCCCTGCTGAAGGGCATCATCTCCGATCTTCTTGTCCCCTTGTGGAGAGGTAAGCGGAGGTTTTGTGGGAGGCATCTCGTCTTTTCCCGGGGCAACGGAGGTTGAAGCCCCAAGATCCGCCTCGGGGTTGGAGGCAGTTGCGGCTGGAGTCTCCTCGATGCCCTCCATTGGCGTGGTTGTCGGTGTTGGTGTCTTTTGCCTCCGAGGAGGCGAAGATGACGATGTGTTCATCGCCTTGTTGAGGATTTGCTGAAGGAAGCGGTGGTGGAACCGCTTCGCCCTTTTGTTCGAAGCCCCCTAAGGGCATCTTGCGTGGTTTTGGAGCGAGGCGGCTGAGCAGGTAATTGTACCGCTCGTGCCGCTCCAGGTTTGGAGAGATGCGGAAGCCGATCCTATCACTTTCTTGAATGACCCCGCCATCGGGTCGTACCCGAACTTGGGTATGGCGGAGCACCAGGTCTTCGAGTTCTTTGTATAGAACATGGCGATTCCTCCGGTGCGTCTCGCGCTTGCGTTGGTTCTCTGTGAGGACCTGCCAGGTTCTTGAGGGTGCTGGTGGCGTTGGTAGAAGAGGCGGTGCAGCTCGTGGTGTTGATGTGGTAGGCACGTCCCTTGCAGGGCGCACTTGAAGTCGCTCTCCACGCCTAGGCGGGGATGAAGGCCGTGGTGGAAGTGCATCTCGTGGAGGATCCCTAGGTCTCCACTGTTGAGTGGGACGAGGGTCCCTCTCGTCATCTTGATGTCGTGACCAGCGGTTCCAACGTGGGGGCATGTTAGGATGCCCCCGGTGTGCATGTCTAATGGGTGAAGGTTGGCGTCGGGGCGCCAAGGTATGGCGCTCATGTTGAGGACGGTGACTAGGGGCTTGGTGCCTAATCCTGCCCCCAGCTTGTGCTGATGAAGTACTTGGCGCTCCTTGCTCATGGAGCCGCCTCTGGATGCTATTCATTTGATCTTGCAAGCGGCGGAACTCCTACCGCAGGTCTTCTCCACGTGGTGCAGGTACCTCGTTCCGAAGAACAGCGAACCTGTTGTCGTTGGGGATGGTGCGGCCATTGATCGCCGAAGTGTGGCAGCATGGTGCACACATGCTTCTTCGAGGATCTTCAAGGTTGATGGAGAGCGTTGGGCCCGGCAAGACGGACTCTTTTCGGGAGTACCGTTTCCAGAACTCCTTCATGATGGCTCTTCTCACCACCAACTTGACCTCTGATGGTTCCGTGCTAGTACATGTGAACACCTCGTCCGCGAGGTCCCTTGTGCCGAGGGACCAATCTTCCGCAAGAACCGTGCTCCTGGTGATGCGGGAGCTTAATAGCTGGTGAAGGCGTTGTATCTTACGGCACTTCCTCCTGTAGTTCCTTAGTGGATGCGGGCTTTCTGACAAACGGGCGTTTGCCACGAGTCTCCGCAGGTCACCGGAGGCGGCTTCCAAGCCTCCAAGAAGCTCCACTCCGGTGCGCCTAGGTGTCGGCGTCGGCAGCTCCGGGTGCAAAGGCAGGGTAGGGGCGCGAAGTGACACCGCTCCCGCCCGCTTGTCGGCGACGTTGGAAGAGGGGTGTTGGGGCGCCCCCATGTCCCCTTTGACGTCATGTCCCGTTGACTTCTTCAATAGGACGCGCGCCTCGAGCATCAACTCGCGGCGCTCCTTCTTGGCCATGGCGGATGCCCGCCTTTGCGCCTTCTTGGATCGCGCAGTTTGGAACTGCGCCGGCTCCTGGGCTTGGTGCATGAACATCTTGACGCCGACCTTGACGACCACCATGGGCGGAAAGGATGATCCAAAGTGGATCACCCAGGGCTCCGCGTTGATGGCGTGGGGGATTCCTCCTGCATGAAGATGACCTTTGATCAGCGGAGGTCCTCGCTGTTGGCTTGTCATGTAGGATGCTGTGTGGGTTGAGTGAACGGGCGAAGAAGATTCTAACGACCATAGCGGAGAAAATATGGGAGGAGAACCAGGTCCCACCGGGCGTGCCAATTTGTTTGACACGAGAAAAACGTTCTGGAAAAGTCGAACGTAGGCTACTCGAGGGAAGAAGAATGGTAGCGTGTTTTTCTCATGCGCCGGGGTAAAGAAAAGAAGTGCGGGCGTGCCAGTGTACCGTAGTACACAAGAAAAGGTAGGGGAGATGCATTTCATTAATCTCTCATGGAGAAACAAAGTACAAATCCCTAATACAGTGCGCTCTATGGCCTGCTTGCGCGGCCAGCCTGACTATGGCGATTGCGATCTCATGGTTCCCGGGGCCTCGGAACGCACCCGGTTAATTACTCCCGCGGGTTACGCCGCGAGACACCTCCGATTAAGCCGTGTGGTCGTCTTCGTCGTCTTCGCTTCGCGTTCTCCATGCATGATGTGGTGGTGGTGTGTGTGTGGGCGGCGGCAGAGCCCGTGTCCTCATCGGTACACGCGCCGCGAGTAGCATGGCCTTTGCTCCGGCCATGCCCGCCCTCGCCATCGTGCCTCGTCGGTCTTGACGGCGTCGATGTAGTTGGAGTTGGAGTAGCATGGGTCCGCTCAGCTGGGACTTCTCGACGACCAGCAGCCTCGTCGGGGTGCGCAAGGGGTATGCCTCGCAGGAGTAAGTGTTGGTGGAGATCGGCGTCGGTGCAAAACCGACACGCGCCTACAAGTCGGTGCAGCCAACGTGGTCGACACCTCGTCTCGGTCCGACGCCGAGTTCACGGCTATCGTCCTAGACAAGAGCGTCGTCTCACGGGCTCGTGGAGATGGAGGTGGGTATGACGCCGGATTGTAAGTCGGCAGCACTTTCGCCTATGCTCGCCGGCTTCACGGAGATGGAGCTAGCACCGGGTTGTACGATGGACACCCCGATGCTATCGCCTATGGCTCGCGGAGGCGGAGATGGCGACGACTTGCATACTAGCGGCCCCGCCATCACTCGTCTTCGTCACGCCTCGCCGGAGTGAAGAAGGCGCCGGGCTCGATGGGAGGAGAGATGGTGCCGGGCTGCGCGCCGGCAGCCACGCGCCGTCGGGGCCGTCGTCTTGTTGGCGTCCGTAGGAGGTGAATAAAGGTTGGGCTGCCCGCCGACAGCCCCGTCGCCGTCTTAGGAAGCATGGCTCGTTGAGATGGACGTGGCGCCGAATGCATGCCGGCTGCCTTCTCGTCTCATATTCGGCGCCGCCGTAGTCGCAAGGTTCGATGGGGGAAGAGATGGCGCCGCTACGGCCCGCCGGCAGTCACGAGACTGCCGTCTTTGGCGCGCCACACCAGAGCGGAGATGGCGATGGCGCCGGGCTGCACGCCGGCAGCCGCACGTTCTCGAGGCCGTGCTCTTGGTGCGGAAGAGATGGAGGTGGCGTCGGGCCGTACGCCGGCAGCCTCACGCCCTCGGGCCGTCATCTTGGTGGGCCCGGAGATGGCGCCGGGCTGCACGCCGGCAGCCGCGCCGTCGAGGCCTTCCTCTCGGTGGTGTTGGAGATGGCGCCGGGTTGCACGCCGGCAGCCGCGCGCCCTCGGGCCGTCATCTTGGTGGCGCCGGAGATGGCGTCGGGCTGCACGCCGGCAGCCGCGCCGTCGAGGCCGTCCTCTTGGTAGCGTTGGAGATGGCGCCGGGCTGCACGCCGGCGGCCGCGCCATCGAGGGTCGTCGTCTTGGTGGCTCCGGATGCACGCCGGCAGCTGCATGCCCTCGGGCCGCCGTCTTGGGGGCGTTGGAGTTGGCGTCAGGCTGCACGCCGGCGGTCGCGCCATCGAGGGCCGTCGTCTTGGTGGCGCCGGATGCACGCCGGCAGCTGCATGCCCTCGGGCCGCCGTCTTGGGGGCGTTGGAGTTGGCGTCGGGCTGCACGCCGGCAGCCACGCGCCCGATGCCGTCGTCTTGGACAACGTAGTGTGCGTAGATGGAAGTGGCGCCGGGCTGCACGCCGGCAGCCTCACCACCGTCACCTTCGGAGTGGCTCGTAGAGATGAAGAGGGCACGCGATAGGCTGCCCACCGGGGGCTCTGGCAGCATCGTCTTTGAGGCGTGTGTGACGAGCTGCGCGCCAGCAGCCTGGCACCGTCCGCTTGGGCACCGTCTTCGACATGGAAAGGGTACGTACCAGGCTACACACCGGCAGCCCGGCACCTTCGTCTTCAACGCGTCTGCTGGGGTGGAGGGGTGCGGCGAGCTACGCGCCGGCAGCCCCAGCGCTCTCGACTTGCCCACGGTTGCACGATTCCTCCATGGCTCCCCGTGCGAGATGCATGTGCGCGTGTATGCTGTGGAGAGAAAGAGAGAGAAGATCAACCATGATTCTTACCATCCACTACGACGAGCTTCTCCTCCATGATGGGTCGCTTGCTCTTGATTGAGTTCTCCGGCTTGTATTAGTTTGTGGTGTTTTGGGTATGTGGATGGATGAATGGGTAGGTGAATGGAGATTAGATGGATAGGCTGTGGTGTGGAAGAGCTAAGCTAATTCTTGATACGATCTCCTTCTTCTCCTCCTCTAACTGCGCGGAGCAGTACGTCCGTGCGGCCTCCGGGTACGAGCGTCTCGGGTCTCCTCTTTTTTATCTGGGCCAGGCATATGCCTTTTTATAGGCAGCAGCCATGTATGGATAACCACGGAGAGAGCTTATCGCGAGCGCCGGGCGGCCATGCATGCTTATCTCTACGCTTGCACGCGCTATCCCTCCAGGAAAATCGCGGCCGATTGAATTGCTTTGATGTTTATCTAGCTAGCTTCGGTGCATGGATCGGTGCGAGCTGATCAAAATAAAACTTGTTACACATGATCCGGTACCCAGCACATTGCTATGCATGGACGGCCGGCCGGCCGGCCGTGCCGTACATACGCCGTAGGCTGTATTCCTGTATTTCTGCAAAATAAACTATTAATTAATTGAATTATGACCGCTAGCCTTTTTTTTGCCTTAGGCATTAATACAACAACGTGCCGGTGGCCTTGCACCTGACGCTGCGTGCACTTTGATGCGTATTAGCTCCATCCATGTACACTTGGGCTGATGGACCAGCTCCGTAGAATATACTTTACTGCTTATTATCAAAATATTAGCTTAATTCTTGTACAAATTAGCGTCAAACATGCTAAAAGACCTACTTTGTTTTCTATATTAATATCCTCCCCCTTTGTTCAAACCAAACCGTCGGTCCAGCCGGATCTTTTATTCATCTAAAACTAATTACAAAATTTATTTTAAAATAAAAGAAAACCCTAGTCAAAATATCTAACCCTAAAACTACCCAACCCTTTTTCCACCCACTCTAATCCTACCCAGCCCCTTCCACATCACCCCGACCAACCACAGCTTGCCATCTCACCTCTCCCTGCCCCTATCCTATCCCCTCCCTCCACCTCATCCCTCCACCCTCTCTCCCTCCACCCAGCAGCCACCTCACCCGCTGGCCCCACCCCCTTTCCAGCCGCACTCCCCTAACCCCGCCCCTGGCCCACAGCCCCCACTCCCTCACCCAACACACACGCAGCACACACGCATCACACGCACACACCCGGCCCCACCTGGAACCACCACCTCTCTGTCCTCCTCTCTCTCCACCAGGTCCACCTCCACCCCTCTCCCTTCCACTCTGGCCCCACCTCGCGAACCCCACCTGTCTGCTCCCCTGGGTCACTCCCGCGTACCCGCCCCACCGACGCGCCCCGTGCCTCCCCACCCTGTCTCCTCCCTCTCTTCCCCCGCACCGCCGCTCCTCTCTGAGCACTCACCGCCCCAACGTCCACCAACCTGCTCTCTCCCCTCCCCTCCGCGAGCCGCCTCCCTCCCGCGAGCTCCCCGCGGCGACCGCCTCGCCCTACCCCGCCGCCGGCGTCCCTGCCGCCACCGAGCTCCGCTTCCGCTCGCCTCGGCCCGTCCTCGACCTCCGACCGGCTCCCCCGCGTCGCCTCGCCCAGAGCGCCGTGCAGCCCGCGATCCCCATCATCCTCGCGCCCCTGCGACACCGCCGGCCGACCGTCCCTATGCTGTACCCCCACCGTCACCCCACGTCCGGCCGCGCCTCCTCTGCGCCTTCCTCTCCCTAGAGCGACCTCCCCGTCCCCTCTGCAGCACCGCCCAAGGTCGCCGTCGCTGCCTCTACCCAGGTTGTGCGCCGCCAGGGCTCCCCTCTCCCTTCCGGCGCCGCCCAGGCCGCCTCTACCTCGCTCCACCGCGCGGGTCCCGTCCGCCCTGCCCCTCCCTGTCGTCGGGTGCTCGTCCTCCGCACCGTCCAGCGCCTGCGCCTCCCGCGAGCTATGCGGCCCCTCCGCCGTCCGTGCCGTCCCGAGCTCCTCCGGTTGTCGCTGGAGGCAGCGCGGCCTGCGCCCGTCCCCTGTTTCCGCCTCACTCGGTCCCTGCAAGGCTTCACCAGCCGCCGTTGAGTCGCGTCCTCTGCCTGCACCAGTCGTGCGCCGCAGAGGATCGTGCGGTTCCTGTCTGCTGTTGCGCGTGTCCCAGGCGCCGCCAGCGACCGCGAGCCCAGCTACGTTTTGTCTCGGAGGTCCCTTTTGTTTTCTCTGGAGTACCACATCTCCACCCAGGGACTCCGGACGCATCAAGATCCTCTCGCCGACAAGACCGGCTTGATGCCGATGATTTCGAAGGATGTACATGGAGCCGCCCGAGAAAACAACGCCGTAGACTCGCGGTATCCGGAGGTCGACAATAGACCGGAGTATCAAGATCTTCTCCTGGAGCGACGAGTTCTTCTTCCCGGAACGCCAAGACTAGCTACCCGAAAATCACGGACCCAGAGAATCCCCGGACGACGAGCTCTTCTACCTGGACCCGAAGACCACATGTGCGACAAGTACTTCCTCGAGGATGCGAAGTCGAGAACCCGAACGCCAAGATCGCCGATGTGAATACGCCAAGTTCGTCTACCCCGGACACCGTGCGACAAGATCTACTTCACGGATCTGAAGACCCCTGTACCCGATCCACTCAAGTTCGCCATCGACGACAAGATCGACACCGACCAGGGCGGATCCGATGTGCCCCGACGCCAACCAAGTTCTTCTTCTCGGATGCGGCAAGATCGACCGCTTGGACCCAAGTTCTCCTCTTGTATCTGAACCTCGCCGATCCATTCGAACCCTGAGTCCGATCCCGAACCCTCCGGAACCCCCAAGATCTTCCGAACCCCGATGTGTGACCCCTTTCTCGAGCCCTATTTTATAAATGTAATACCAAATTGTTGCATATTAAATTGTTCATGCATGCATACTTGTCTGTGGTTTGGGGGCATTATGCCAATTCATCTCATAATTAAACATGGAGTCGATATGCGGAATAACTTTGTCTTATTCCGGACTCCATTTAAATTGGTGTAGCGAACCGATGCCATGCTTCGCCCTGTTATCACAACATTTAAAATGCGGGGTATCTAAACAACTTGAACCTATTAATTAATTGTCGGGACCCCGGTTCCGCTTAATCTTGCCTAATTGCATCGCATCTTTGCCATGGCATACATCATACATGCATCATGCCTGATCTTCTGCCGTAGTAATAAATATTGCATCCGGTGTTTATTCTAGTGTTTTGGTTCTTCGCGGATAAGGCCGTTGAGTTGATGCGAGTGACGCCCGTTCTTCGGATAAATCTTCGGCAATGTTTTTCAGGCGAGCATCTCCCCCTTTCTACCTATCTTACTTTTGTAGTATTTATTCCCTCCTGTTGATCTATTGCTATCTGTGTTGCGATGCTCTAGTTTTCGTACCGTGATATCCCTTGCAGCCTTACATTGCCTTGGACACCTCCTATTACCTGTTGTTTGGTAGATAGTTGGACCTGCGTGTCGTAGTCGCTTGCTCAAGTGCCGTTGCGTGTCGTCAAGTACCACCGTTGTTGGAGTATTGCCGCATGTTTATTGTTGGAGATGATCAAGACTTTAATTACTGTTTAACAACTAAAATTGAAGTAGGTAAATGCAGAGGCACCGGTGGGCAATAGATGTTATTTGGTTGTTAACCGTCCACTTGTGTCCCATAGGACCCCGAGTACTTGATACCTGTTCCTTGAATATTCGCGCTATCCACATCCGGGAGGATTATGGGCCCCCCTGAGCCAGAGCTTGATTCATTCTTATTTCTTGGGGCCACAAACTAGTTTGAGGTTTTATTTACTATCCTGTACTTATGCCATGCTTTACCGCTTTATTTAAATTGTGCGAGGTACTGCACACTGTACTGTTTAGGATCGGGACACGATTTCGCGATATCGACAAGCCCAGTCACACTTTCGGGTTCCCAGTCGTTTACAGCCGTCCACCCAAACCTTGAGTCCGTCTTGGAGTCAGCTAACTTCGTTGCGGGTAGCTTAATGGGGTGGCCCCCGGAAATATTTCTGAATCTGGTGATTGCTTTGTCGTGAAGGCCTCGTTGGGTTTTGATTTGGTTTTTCCGAGGTTAATCGAGTGTGTGTTGCTATTTGTGCACCCCTGCAGGGTAAAACTTTCTGAAAGCCGTGTCCACGGTTATGGACGACTTGGAGCACAGTATCTCGATCATAGACAACTATAACTAAAGTAGTGCTATAAATTTGACTTTATAATGACTAGTAATCAGCTTCACTATAATGGAATGGCTAAATAAAATTGCCAACAATTGCTTGTTTGGGTTGTCGCTTGCTACCAATGGTATCTGACTAGTAAGTATTGCAACTATAACGGAATGGCTAAATAAAAGTACCAACAACTGCCGGGTTTGGGACATCTCATGCTAATTGTATCTGACTAGTAAGTGTTGCAACTACAACGGAATGGTTAACTAAAACTGCCCACTGCTTATCTTATCAGGATGACTATCTATACCTGACTAGTAATTACTGCAACGATAATTGAATAAATAAAACTGCCAACGGTGTGAGTTCCTCGGTTGACTTCCTCGTTTGGTCTCGAGGGGGAAACACCAGGATGGGTATGTTGGGTGGTAGAATCAGTTTGGTTCCGAATAGGTCTTTCTTATCCCTCTCTGATAGCCGACCGTTGTATCGAGTCTCTATAGGTTGTTTAGTGCATGTTGCGCTGCCGCTTCAGTCCACCATACCTATGTAGGCGAGGACCACCGAATTCTAGCCTCGCCGTGTACTGGCCTCAGTACTGACGCTCCTCTTTTTCCTTTGCCCTTTGTCGGCACCCCTTTTGTTTTAGCAGGTTTCGACGTCGTTAGCAGGATTACCCTTCCGGCTTGGCCTGGGCAGGGTTATGGTCGCCATTGGTTATTCTTCAGGGCTCTTAGCCCCATTTGCATCTTGTCCGTAGCTGGACGCTCTATTGTTTTCAAGGTGATTTGGATCTTTGTTCTGTATATCTGTATTCTTGACTCATGGAGTCGTGTTGTATATATATATATATCTGTTCTGTGGGTCCCATCGAGGACTGTTGTGTAATGTTATTACTTCGTTTCCCACCCGCACGCAAGTGCCTGGTGGGCACCTTTGAATCGTTTCTATGCGGGTTTGGCGGGAAGCGCTGAAACTTGCATAGGGCCGATTCTGAGGGTGTTACAAGCACCTCGACGTCTCCTCCTTCCTCGGACCAGCAAGTATGGTGGAGAGATGGATTGGATCTACAACACGACGGCGTGGTGTATATGGTGGAGAATTTCTGCAGCAGGGCTTCGCCTACAAGCAGTCGGGAGGGAGAGAGGAAGGGCAACAGGGCGGCTAGGGTTGGAGGGGAAGGTGTGGGGGGTTGGTGCGCCCCCACCCCTCTTTGTATAGAGGGGGGCGCAGCCCTAGCCCCTCCCCCAAGCCCAAAGGATAAGGAGTGGGGGGCATGGACTCTCCCCTCTTCTAGAAACCCTATCTCTAGTTTAAACGATTTAAACTCTCTAGGATCGGCTGGGCCCTATGGGGCCTTGTGCCCCTGGCCCAATGCGGCCAGGACACTCCCTCATAGGCCAATGCCCCCTCCCGGAAGGTGGGGCCACGTTGGTCCCCTTCTGGAAGGTTCTAGAAGCTTCCGGTACAATACCGATTAACCCGGAACAATTCCGAACTCCAAAAACTGCACTGCCTTATATGAATCTTATTCTCCGGACCATTCCGGAACCTCTCGTGATGTCCCGGATCCCATCCGAGACTCCAAACAAAAATTCATAAACCAATTATCCAATCTATCCTAGCGTCAAGACACGTTAAGTGTGTGACCCTGCGGGTTCGAGAATATGCAGACATGATCTTCTATCAATAATCAACAGCGGGGTCTGGGCACCCATATTGACTCCCACACATTCATAGATGATCATATCGGATGAACCACGATGTCAGGATTCAATCAATCCCATATATATATTCCCTTCGTCTCGCGATAGTTTACTTGCCCGAGATTCGATCGTCGGTACCGTCATACCTAGTTCAATCCCGTTCACAGCAAGTACTTTACTCGTTCCGTAATACGATATCACTTTGTGATTAACTCCTTAACCACATGCTTGCAAGCGGTGTTGATATCGATTACCGAGTGGGCCCGAAGTATATCTCTCCGACTTGGGAGGGACAAATCCCATCTCGATACATACAACCCAACAGATACTTTCCGATCACCTGAGAGACACCTTTATGATCACCCTCTCATAGGATGACGTTTGATGACCTCAAAGATTTCTTCCGATACCAGGGAGTTGTATTATCTCATGGTCTAAGGAATACAATATTTGACATAGGAAAAGCTTCGCAAAGACGAACACGATGACACGATCTAATTGCTTTGCTTAGTTTGGGTCTGTCCATCATATCATTCTCCAATGAAATGATCTCATTATCAATTGAAAACTCATGTCTATGGTTAGGAAACCTTAACCATCATTGATCAATGAGCTAGTCCATAGAGGCGTACTAGGGACACGGTGTTGTTCACAAACCACACAAGTATTAAAGTTTCCGCTAATTACAATTCTAGCATGGAATATAAACTTTATCATGAACAAGAATTATAATAATAACATCTTTATTATTGCCTCTAGGGCATAATTCCAACAGTCTCCCACTTGCACTAGAGTCAATAATCTAGTTTACATTTGGCAACAATCTCACACCCATGGCACTGAGGTGCTGATCATGTTTTACACGTGGAAGAGGTTTAGTCAATGGATCTGCGACATTCAGATCTATATGTACTTTGCTAATCTTCAGATCTCCATCTGCAATATAATCTCGGATTATATGAAACTTGCGGTTGATATGCTTGGTCTTTGGATGATATCTTGGTTCCTTAGCGAGTGCTATGGCGCCAGTGTTGTCACACAATATCTCCAGTGGGTCCAATGCACTTGGAACCACGCCAAGCTCAGTGATGAAGTTTCTGATCCAAACTCCTTCACTTGACGCTTTTGCAGCAGCCATGTATTCCGCTTCCACTGTAGATCCCGCGATCACGCTTTGCTTGCAGCTTCTCCAGCTCACAGCTCCTCCATTCAAAATATAAACGTATCCTGTCTGAGATTTGGAATCATCCTTGTCGGTGTCAAAACTAGCGTCGACGTAACCTTTTACGACAAGATGTTCATCACCCCCATAGACTAAGAACATTTCTTTAGTCCTATTTAGGTACTTTAGGATGTTCTTCACGGCTGTCCAGTGTTCCACTCCTGGATCACTTTGATATCTGCTCGTCAAACTAAGAGCATTGGACACATCCGGTCTAGTACACAGCATGGCATACATGATGGAACCTATGGCCGAGGCATAAGGCACTTTTCTCATAGCTTCCCTATCATTTACCGTAGCTGGACACTGAGCCTTGCTCAATATCTTACCTGACAACATAGGCACTGAACCTTTCTTTGCCTTATCCATTCTGAACCTTTTCAGAACTTTGTCTAGGTATGTACTCTGGCTTAAAGCTATCAGGCGTCTTTTTCTATCTCTATAGATCTTGATGCCCAATATATAAGCAGCTTCACCTAGGTCTTTCATTGAAAAACACTTGTTCAAATAACTCTTCACATCGTTAAGCATGTTGATGTCATTTCCGATAATCAATATGTCATCCACATATAGTACCAGAAACGTCACCGAGCTCCCACTCACTTTCCTGTAGATACAAGCTTCGTAGCAATTTGGAACAAATCCAAAGCTCTTGATCACTTGATCAAAACGAAGGTTCCAACTCCGAGATGCTTGCTTCAGTCCATAAATGGAACGCTGAAGTTTGCATACTTTATCAGCATCCTTAGGATCGACAAAACCTTCGGGTTGCATCATATACAACTCTTCATCAATGTTGCCATTGAGGAAAGCAGTCTTGACATCCATCTGCCATATTTCATAATCATGAAACGCAGCAATTGCTAATAAAATCCGAATGGACTTAAACATCGCTACGGGAGAGAAAGTCTCATCGTAGTCAACACCTTGAACTTGTCGAAAACCTTTCGCGACAAGTCGTGCTTTATAGACAGTAACATTACCATCCGCGTCCGTTTTCTTCTTGAAGATCCATTTGCACTCAACGGCCTTTAGGTCGCTAGGAGGGTCCACCAAAGTCCATACTTGGTTTTCGCTCATGGATCCCAATTCGGATTTCATGGCTTCTAGCCATTTCTCAGAGTATGGGCTCATCATCGCTTCCTCATAGTGAGTAGGTTCACTGTCTTCTACTAACAAGACAGTCAAGACAGGGTTGCCATACCACTCAGGAGGGGAACGCGACCTTGTCGACCTGCGACGTTCAGTAGCAGCATCGTCCGAAGCTTCATGATCCTTGTCATTAGCTTCCTCTATTGTTGGTGCAGGCAGCACTGGAACAATTTCAGGTGCTGCGCTACTCTCCAATTCAAGAGAAGGTTCAATAACCTCGTCAAGCTCTACTTTCCTCCCACTCACTTCTTTCGAGAGAAACTCCTTCTCAAGAAAGGAACCGTTCTTTGCGACAAACACTTTGCCTTCGGTTCTGTGATAGAAGGTATACCCAATAGTTTCCTTAGGGTATCCTATGAAGACGCATTTCTCCGCTTTGGGTTCGAGCTTGTCCGGCATCAACTTCTTGACGTAAGCTTCGCATCCCCAAACTTTAAGAAACGACAACTTAGGTTTAGCACCAAACCACAGTTCATACGGTGTCGTCTCAACGGATTTAGATGGAGCCCTATTTAAAGTGAATGCAGCGGTTTCTAATGCATAACCCCAAAATGATAACGGCAAATCAGTAAGAGACATCATCGATCAGACCATATCTAATAGGGTTCGATTCCGGCGTTCAGACACACCATTGCGTTGTGGTGTTCCGGGTGGCGTGAGTTGTGAAACGATTCCACTTGCTTTAAGTTGCGTGAGAAAATCATAACTCAAATATTCACCTCCACGATCGGATCGTATAAACTTAATCTTTCTGTTACGATGGTTCTCCACTTCATTCTGAAATTCCTTGAACTTTTCAAATGTTTCAGATTTATGTTTCATTAAATAGATATACCCATATCTACTTAAGTCATCGGTAAAAGTGAGGAAATAGCGATATCCACCGCGCGTCGAAATACTCATCGGTCCGCATACATCGGTATGTATGATTTCCAACAAGTCCGTTGCTCGCTCCATCATTCCGGAGAACGGGATTTTGATCATCTTGCCCATGAGGCATGGTTCGCATGTGTCAAATGATTCAAAATCAAGAGACTCCAAAAGTCCATCAGAATGGAGTTTCTTCGTGCGCTTTACACCAATATGACCTAGACGACAATGCCACAAATAAGTAGTATTATCACTATCTACTTTGCATCTCTTAGCCTCAATGTTATGGATGTGTGTTTCATCCCTTTCGAGATTTAGAAGAAATAAACCATTCACAAGAGGTGCATGACCATAAAATATGTTACTCATATAAATAGAACAACCATTATTCTCCGATTTAAATGAATAACCGTCTTGCAATAAACACGATCCAGAAATAATGTTCATGCTCAACGCAGGCACATAATAACATTTATTAAGGTTTAAAACTAATCCCGAAGGTAAAACTAAGGAGAGCGTGCCGACGGCCATCACATCAACTCTTGATCCATTGCCAACGCGCATCGTCACCTCATCCCTCGCAAGCCGCCGTCTATTCCGTAGCTCCTGTTTCGAGTTACAAATATTAGCAACTGAACCGGTATCAAATACCCAGGCACTACAACAAGGGCTAGTAAGGAAAACATCAATAACATGTATATCAAATATACCTTTGATGGTGCCAGCCTTCTTGTCCGCTAAGTACTTCGGACAGTTGTGCTTCCAGTGACCCTTGTCCTTGCAATAGAAGCACTCAGTGTCCGGTTTAGGACCAGACTTGAGATTCTTCTCAGCAGGAGCATTGCGCTTGCCGCCTCCCTTCTTGAAGGGCTTCTTTGCTCCCTTACCTTTCTTAAAGGAGGGCTTGTTTACCATCAACACATGATTATCTTTCTTGATGTCCACCTCCGCAGCCTTCAGCTTTGCGAAGAGCTCGGTGATCGTATCAGTGGAGCCAATCTGATTATGAGTCACTACAAAACTTTTGTAGCTGGGAGGGAGTGATTGCAGAACCCTGTCAATCTTGAGCTCCTCTGGAATCGTGCATTCCAGTTGCTCAAGGCGTTGAGTGTAGCCCGACATCTTTATGGCGTGCTCACTAACGGAACTCCCTTCCTCCATCTTGCAGTTAAAGAACTTCTCAGAGATCTCATATCTCTCAGAACGGGCTTGAGTCTGAAACATGGTTTTCAGCTCCTCGAGAATCTCAAAGGGCCCGGGATAGGTTTCAAAACGATTTTGAAGTTCCGATTCCATAGCAAACAACATGGTGCTCTTAATCACACCATAATAATCTTTGCGCGACTGATAGACAACTTTCTCATCAGCCGGCGCAGTTGCAGCAGGGGGGTCACCTAACGCTTTCCCAAGGACATAGTCCTTTTGTCCGCCAGACAGAATGATTCTTAGATTGCGGAACCAATTGGTGAATTTAGACCCATTGTTTCTAAGCTTTTCCTTCTCAGCAAAAACGTTGAAGTTGAAGTTGGATTTGTCCATGTGATCTACAGTATTTGCAAGTACAATTTAGACTATGTTCATGATAAGTAGTTCAACTTAATCAAATTACTAGATGAACTCCCACTAAATTCAACATCCCTCAAGTTGTTTAGTGAACACGATCCAAATTCACCACACCTAATCCGATCATCACGAGAAGAGATGTGGTTTCAATGGTGGACAACAAATGTCGATCATATCATTCATATGACTCATGCTTAACCTTTCAGTTCTTGTGTTCCGAGGCCATGTCTGTACATGCTAGGCTCGTCAAGCTAGACCCAAGTATTTCCGCATGTGCAAAACTGGCTTGCACCCGTTGTATGTGAGCGTAGAGTCTATAGCACCTGATCATCACGTGATGCTTGGACATGACAAACTTTCGCAACGGTGCATACTTGGGGAGAACACAGTTTTTTTCTTGATCTTTAAGTGAGGAATCATCTTATAATGCTACCGTCACGATCTAAGCATAATAAGATACATAAAGGATAAACATCACATGCATATAACTTTATGTGACATGGTATAGCCAATCTTTGCGCAATGATCTCCATCTTGTGCATTCCGGCATGATCTCCATCACTCCACCATGATTGCCTCCACCACGAATAGCAACTACAACTATTGCTAACTACTTAGCGATAAAGTGAAACTATTACATGGCGTATAAGAAGTTGACACACAGGTCATACACAATTATAAAGACAACCATATGGCTCCTGCCGGTTGTGTACTCATCGACATGCAAGTCGTGAAACATTACAAAACATGATCATCGCATACAATATACACATCACATCTTGGGCCATACCATATCACAGAAAACACTCCCTGCAAAAACAAGTTAGACGCCTTTACTTTGTTGTTGCATGTTTTACGTGGCTTATGGGAGTAGATGCTAAGAACGATTCGTACCTACGGAAAGCCACAACAGTGATATTATGGTTGCCAAACTCCGGTGTTAATCCCATGACAACTATAGTGAGAGAAACTGACATCCACCAGCCGCATGTGTGGAACAAGCCACACGTCAAGTGCGGAGCCGGTCTCGCGAACGATGTCGCGTAAGGTTAGCCTGGACCGCTTTAATCTCACTATCCCGCGTCATAAGAAGAACACAAACAAGAGGCTTGCAACAGAAAACATCAACGCCCGCAACAACCATGTTGCGTTCTACTCGTGAAACACATCTACGCATAGATCTAGCTCTGATACCACTGAAGGGCTTCGCGGCATAGTAAATCAAAATTTTCTACGGATGCGAACAGAGGGAAAGCCAAGATCTAATCTAGGAGATGCAAACAACGAGAGAGATTGGATTAGATCTTCATACCCTTGAAGATTCGCACAACGGAACGTTCGTCGGAACGTGGGTGATGTAGTCGTACTCGCTTCTCCTCCTCGCGATCCGATCCGATCTAGCACCACAAGTGGCGGTGCCTCCGTGAGATGCACACGTGCAGCACCTCGACGTCTCCTCCTTCCTCGGACCAGCAAGTATGGTGGAGAGATGGATTGGATCTACAACACGACGGCGTGGTGTATATGGTGGAGAATTTCTGCAGCAGGGTTTCGCCTACAAGCAGTCGGGAGGGAGAGAGGAAGGGCAGCAGAGCGGCTAGGGTTGGAGGGGAAGATGTGGGGGGTTGGTGCGCCCCCACCCCTCTTTATATAGAGGGGGGCGCAGCCCTAGCCCCTCCCCCAAGCCAAAGGATAAGGAGTGGGGGCATGGACTCTCCCCTCTTCTAGAAACCCTATCTCTAGTTTAAACGATTTAAACTCTCTAGGATCGGCTGGGCCCTATGGGGCCTTGTGCCCCTGGCCCAATGCGTCCAGTACACTCCCTCATAGGCCCATGCCCCCTCCCGGAAGGTGGGGCCACGTTGGTCCCCTTCCGGAAGGTTCTAGAAGCTTCCGGTACAATACCGATTAACCCGGAACAATTCCGAACTCCAAAAATTGCACTGCCTTATATGAATCTTATTCTCCGGACCATTCCGGAACCTCTCGTGATGTCCCGGATCCCATCCGAGACTCCAAACAAAAATTCATAAACCAATTATCCAATCTATCCTAGCGTCAAGACACGTTAAGTGTATGACCCTGCGGGTTCGAGAATATGCAGACATGATCTTCTATCAATAATCAACAGCGGGGTCTGGGCACCCATATTGACTCCCACACATTCATCGATGATCATATCGGATGAACCACGATGCCAGGATTCAATCAATCCCATATATATATTCCCTTCGTCTCGCGATATTTTACTTGCCCGAGATTCGATCGTCGGTACCGTCATACCTAGTTCAATCCCGTTCACAGCAAGTACTTTACTCGTTCTGTAATCCGATACCACTTTGTGATTAACTCCTTAACCACATGCTTGCAAGCGGTGTTGATATCGATTACCGAGTGGGCCCGAAGTATATCTCTCCGACTTGGGAGGGACAAATCCCATCTCGATACATACAACCCAACAGATACTTTCCGATCACCTGAGAGACACCTTTATGATCACCCTCTCATAGGATGACGTTTGATGACCTCAAAGCTTTCTTCCGATACCAGGGAGTTGTATTATCTCATGGTCTAAGGAATACAATATTTGACATAGGAAAAGCTTCGCAAAGACGAACACGATGACACGATCTAATTGCTTTGCTTAGTTTGGGTCTCTCCATCATATCATTCTCCAATGAAATGATCTCATTATCAATTGACAACTCATGTCTATGGTTAGGAAACCTTAACCATCATTGATCAATGAGCTAGTCCATAGAGGCGTACTAGGGACACGGTGTTGTTCACAAACCACACAAGTATTAAAGTTTCCGCTTAATACAATTCTAGCATGGAATATAAACTTTATCATGAACAAGAATTATAATAATAACATCTTTATTATTGCCTCTAGGGCATAATTCCAACATGCTGCTGTAGAGAGCTACAACGCTTCAGAAAAGTTCTTTAGCTGCATGATGGAAGAGCACAGCTCCGTTAGTGAGCATGTACTCAAGATGTCGGGTTACGCCGATAAGCTTGTGTCCTTGGGAATATCGATTCCCATTGACTTAGGCATCCATCGTGTTCTGCAGTCTCTGCCACCTAGCTATAAGAGCTTCGTGATGAACTATAATATGCAAGGCATGAAGAAGTCTCTCCCCGAGCTTCTGTCAATGCTTAAAACTGCAGAAGTGGAGATAAAAAAGGAACATCAAGTGTTGATGATCAATAGGAACACTGGTTTCAAGAAAGACAAGAAGGGAAAACGGAAGGGAAGTAAGGGCGGCAAGCCTGTTGCCGCGCCTGAAAAGAAACCCCGAGTTGGACCTAAGTCTGATTCCGAGTGCTACTATTGTAAGGGGACTGGCCACTGGAAGCGCAACTGCCCCAAGTATCTGGCAGACAAGAAGGCCGGCAAGGCAAACAAAGGTATATATGATATACATGTTATTGATGTGTACTTGACTAGTGCTCGCAGTAGCACCTGGGTATTTGATACCGGTTCAGTTGCTAATATTTGTAACTCGAATCATGGGCTGCGGAACAAGCGACCGCTAGCAAGGGGTGAGGTCAAGATGCGTGTCGGCAATGGATCAAGCGTTGATGTGATCGCCGTCGGAACGCTGCCTCTCCACTTACCGTCGGGATTAGTTATAAACTTGAATAAATGTTATCTGGTGCCTGCACTGAGCATGAACATTGTATCTGGATCGTGTTTGATGCGAAGTGGTTATTCATTTAAATCCGAGAACAATGGTTGTTCCATTTATATGAATGAAATCTTTTATGGTCATGCACCGATGATGAATGGTTTATTTCTATTAGATCTCGATGATAATGTTACACATATTCATAATGTTGATGCTAAAAGGATTAAACTTAATGATGATATATCCGCATATATGTGGCACTGCCGTCTAGGTCATATTGGCGTTAAACGCATGAAGAAGCTCCATTCGGATGGACTTTTGGAATCACTTGATTATGAATCATTTGATACATGTGAGCCATGCCTTATGGGCAAGATGACTAGAACGCCGTTTTCCGGTTCAATGGAACGGGCGACAGATTTATTGGAAATCATACATTCTGATGTATGTGGTCCAATGAGTGTGTCGGCGCGAGGTGGATATCGTTATTTTGTTACTTTCACGGATGATTTGAGTAGATACGGTTATATCTACTTGATGAAACACAAGTCTGAAACCTTTGAAAAGTTCAAGGAATTTCAGAATGAAGTGGAAAATCATCGTAATAGAAAGATCAAATTTCTACGGTCCGACCATGGAGGTGAGTATCTAAGTTACGAGTTTAGCACTCACATGAAAGAGTGTGGAATTGTTTCACAACTCACACCTGCCGGAACACCACAGCGAAATGGTGTGTCGGAACGTCGTAATCGTACTTTATTAGATATGGTTCGATCTATGATGTCTCTGACGGACTTGCCGTTGTCATTTTGGGGTTATGCACTAGAAACTGCTGCATTCACTTTAAATCGGGCACCATCTAAATCCGTTGAAAAGACACCGTATGAATTGTGGTTTGGAAACAAACCTAAGCTGTCATTTCTTAAAGTTTGGGGATGCGATGTTTATGTGAAGAAACTTCAACCGGATAAACTCGAACCGAAAGCGGAAAAATGCGTCTTCATAGGATACCCTAAAGAAACTATTGGGTATTCCTTCTATCACAGATCCGAGGGCAAGGTTTTTGTTGCCAAGAATGGATCCTTTCTAGAGAAAGAGTTTCTCGTGAAAGGTGTGAGTAGTCGGAAGGTAGAACTCGAAGAGGTTGTGGAACCTTCTCTTCAAAGTATGGCGAGTAGCGCAGCGCCGGAAGTAGTTCCGGAGTTGGCTCCACCTGTTGAAGAGGGAACTAATGATAATGATCATGAAACTCCGAAAGAGAGTACTACCAAACCTCGCAGGTCAAACAGGACGCGTGCAGCTCCCGAGCTGTACGGAAATCCTGTCATGAATTTCATGGTTGATGAAAATGATGACCCTGCGACGTATGAAGAAGCGATGATGAGCCCGGATTCCAACAAATGGTTAGAAGCCATGAAATCCGAGATGGAATCCATGTACGAAAATCAAGTTTGGAACTTGGTGGAATTACCTCACGACCGAAAGGCCGTGGAGAACAAATGGATTTTCAAAAGGAAAACTGATGCTGATGGTAATGTGACCGTCTATAAAGCTCGACTTGTCGCAAAGGGGTTTCGACAAATTCAAGGAGTTGACCACGATGAGACTTTCTCTCCCGTAGCGATGCTAAAGTCAGTTAGGATTATGTTAGCAATTGCTGCATATTTCGATTATGAGATATGGCAGATGGATGTCAAAACCGCGTTTCTCAATGGTAATATTGAAGAAGAGTTGTATATGATACAACCAAAGGGTTTTGTCGATCCTAAGGATGCTAACAAGGTGTGCAAGCTTCAGCGATCCATCTATGGATTGAAGCAAGCATCACGAAGTTGGAATCTCCACTTTGATGAGGTGATCAAAGAGTTTGGATTTGTCCAAACTTATGGAGAAGCTTGTATTTACAAGAAAGTGAGTGGGAGCAATGTGGCATTTCTGATATTATATGTGGATGACATATTATTGATCGGAAATGATATAGATCTTTTAAACAGTGTTAAAAGTTATCTAAACAGCAAATTTTCAATGAAGGACCTAGGTGAAGCGTCATACATATTAGGCATAAAGATCTATAGAGATAGATCTAGGCGCCTAATAGGGCTATCACAAAGTACATACCTTGATAAGATTTTAAAGAAGTTTAAAATGGAAGGAAGTAAGAAGGGGTTATTACCTATGTTGCAAGGCAAGACATTGAGTAAGACTCAAAGTCCGGCTTCGGCGGAAGAAAGAGAGATAATGGACAAAGTCCCCTATGCTTCAGCCATAGGCTCTATAATGTACGCCATGCTATGTACAAGACCGGATGTGGCACATGCTATTAGTTTGACTAGTAGGTACCAATCGGATCCAGGTTCGGAACACTGGATAGCGGTCAAGAATATCCTTAAGTACTTACGAAGAACTAAGGATATGTTTCTTGTATACGGAGGTGAAGAAGAGCTCGTCGCTAAGTGTTATGTCGACGCTAGCTTTGACACCGATCCGGATGACTCTAAGTCTCAATCCAGATACGTATTTCTTTATGAATGGCGGAGCGGTTAGTTGGAGGAGCTCCAAACAACCTGTGGTAGCGGGATCAACAACGGAGGCCGAATATGTTGCTGCTTCAGAAGCGGCTCAGGAAGCAGTTTGGATGAAGGAGTTCATATCCGAACTAGGAGTGGTGGCAAACGCGTTGGACCCAATGGTGATCTATTGTGACAACAATGGTGCCATTGCCAATGCCAAAGAGCCAAGGTCTCACAAGCATTCCAACCATATTAAGCACCGGTTTCACTCCATCCGCGAGCATGTCAAGGATGGAGATATAAAGATTTGTAAAGTACATACGAATCTCAATGTAGCAGATCCGTTGACTAAAACTCTCCCTAGAGCAAAACATGATCAACACCAGAACTCAATGGGTGTTAGATTTATCACTATGTAACTAGATTATTGTCTCTAGTGCAAGTGGGAGACTGAAGGGAATATGCCCTGAGAGGCAATAATAAAGTGTTTATTATGTGTATTCCAAGTATATGATAGATGTTTATTTTGCATGCTATAATTTTATTAATACGGAAACGTTAATACATGTGTGTTTCATAAACAAACAGAAAGTTCCTAGTTATGCCTCTCTCATAAACTAGCTCGTTGATTAACAAGATGATCAAGGTTTCCTGATCATGGACATTGGATGTTATTAATAACGGGATCACAACATTAGTGTAATGGTGTGATGAACATTCATCCGAAGTATAGCATTACGATCAAAGTCATTGAGTTTATATTGCTATAACAACTTACGAAGTGATCCTAATCCTTAGACCATGAGATCATGTCAATCACTAACACCGGAAGAGTTTCTTGATAACATCAAATGTCACACCGTAACAGGGTGATTATAAAGATGGATTCAGAACTAATAAAGTGTTATGTTGAGGCTCATGGATAGAGAGTGGAATTTGTTCATCCCGATGACGGATAGATATACTCTGGGCCCTCTCGGTGATATCACATTGATTAGCTTGCAAGCAAGTGATTTGATCACTAGAATGTTATATCACAGGAACGAGAAAAGAGTGCATGTCGGTAACGAGATCAAACGAGGTATGGAGATACCGATGACCGAATCTCGGACATGTAATATATCGTGAAACAAAGGGATTAAGATACTAGCGTAAAAGGTTCCGACGATCACAAGAAAGTCATCGTTGAATGTGTGGGAGTCAGTATGGGTCTCCAGATCCCGCTTCTGATTATTGATCCGAGAGGGGTCTCGATCATGTCCGCATTATTCACGAACTGTAGGGTGACACACTTAAGAGACACCGACATCCAATTGGAGCAAATGTTTCATGCCGAAAGAATGAACAAGCGCAGGAATTTATTTCACTAGATACCGAAACAGGTTTTCGGGTGAAATTGCATAAAGTGGTTATGCATGTGAAATAGAATTCTAGCAAGGGGTTATTTGTGAATGTTTGTCATTAAAGTAATTGACAAAATTCTGAATAAAATAAAAGAGTTTTATTTAATGAGAGTTTGCATTAAATTTGGTGGAAATTTAATGGGAATTTGAGTGGACTTTTGAGTGGAGGGATTTTAAAGGGCATTTTGTGAGTGGAGTGTCCACCCACATGAATGAAGGAGGGGAGGGGGCAACCCCATGGCCGGCGGCCACCCCCTTGGGTGCCCCCCTCCTCCTATAAAATGAGCCCCCCTCCTCACTTGTCTCTCACACCTCCTCGTGAAGGATATCTCTCCCCCTCTAGAATTTATCCTCCATGGTCTCGGACTAGCGAGATACATGTTCCCGGTGGATATTCGGCAAGAAAGAGTTGTGCTTCCGCTGCATCGCTGGAGCGAGGAGGCGGAGGTTGCTCGGTGCCTCGAACGTGTGTGCGAGCACGGATGCGCTGCTGATTTGCGGCGCTAGGACTTCCTCTCGATCTTAAGATCGGCAAGAGATCGTCTACATCAACCACGAGTTGAACTCGTTAAGCTTTGTCGGTCTTCAAGGGTATGTTCTCTACGGATATACATCCGCCCGTTGTTTGTATCTAGTAGATAGATCTTGGTATATATAGTTCACATCGTAGGAAATTTTTTGTTTTCTATGCTGCGAACCCTACAATATAGACTGTTGGAATTTGGTGAGTTTGGGGCTGCTGGCCCATTAGACAAATTCTGAATTTCTCTTTGGCCCACTTGTGCATGGCAGCATATGGCTGTGCTAGTGGTGCTAAAGTTTAGTCCCACATTGCTAGTGGAAGGGGAGTTGGATCACCTTATATAGTAGAGTGTTGCACCACTCACTAAGGTGTGACAAGGAGAGAAGCCCTCACGCACTCCTCCTCCGACGCCGCCCGCCTCACCTCGTCACGACGAGCGCATGCGTCGCGGGTTGCGGGAATCTTGCCGAGCCGAGCTTTATTTTGCTGTTTGGGAAAATTAATCTCCCTGACCTACACTATATAAGCGTTTGCGCTAAACCTAATCGGTGATCAATCAACACAACACACGCAGCATGCACCGCAGATCGGGACACTAGGCATCCGGAACCCCGCCTCTCGTGAACCTGTACGGGTGAGGGGCGATCAGGTTTTTGGGGAGAGCTCAAGTGTGACTACTGGCAACCACGACGTCGTCCGACGACGAGTTTCCGAATGACGACTTCTTCCCGAACGTCAGCGACCTCTTCGGCAACCTCAACATGGGAGACAGCTCTGCTGCGGCTACTTCCCCAACTACATCGTATGTGATTTCAATCTCTCTCTTTCGGATTTTGCTAGAGTTTCTAGATCTAGCGTTTGCCGTAGATGTATAGGTTTATCTTATATAGATGTAATATGTCCATCTACTTTGTTGATCTGCATGATTGGTTTTAGTACCATTTGTATGATCATGCTTTATCAGTTTATTATTCGGATTAAATCATATAGATTATTGCTTATATTTTCAACAATTCAAAAACCTGATTATAGGCAACTGAATTCCACTGGTGTAGCCACGGCTACTAGGCCGCCTCCTTTTGATGGCATGCACTATAAGAGATGGCGCAAGAGTGCAGTCTCTGGTTTGAAAACCTAAACTGCTATAGCGCCACTCTTGGCAAGCCTGAAGGAGAACTTTCTGCTAAGCAGGAACCGGCCTTTAAGAAATCCGATACCATGTTTATGGCGGCTCTGTTCAGTGTTCTTGGGGACAATATTGTTGACCCGTATATGTTATTTGATAATTGCAAGGATGCGTGGGAAGCGCTCGAGGCCAAGTTTGGGGTCTCGGACGCTGGCACTGAGTTGTATGCCATGGAGCAATTCTATGACTACAAGATGGTTGATGAGTGCTCCGTCGTTGAGCAAGATCATGAGATACAAGGTTCAAATGTTCCTTACCAGACAAATTTGTGTATGGTGGCATTATTGCCAAGCTTCCTCCCTCGTGGAGGAACTTTGCTACTTCTCTGAAACATAAGAGACAAGAGTTTTCCGTTACGGATCTCATCGGGTCTCTTCATGTGGAAGAGAAGGCAAGAGCAAAGGACAAAACTGCTCGAGGATTTGAGGGAGGTTCTACTGCCAATTTGGTGCAGAAGAAAAACTTCAAATCTCACAAGTTCAAGAATAAGAACAAATCTGAAGGCAAAGGGAAGTTTGATGGCAAGAACAAGGTCATGCACTGGACCAACTTCAAGAAGAAAAATGATAAGAGAAAAGACTCTTGCCACGTCTATGATGAGCCTGATCATTGGGCTCCAAGCTACCCTAATCGCTTTGACAAGCGTCAACATGGGAACAGCGGCAAGACCGCTAATATTGTTATTAGCGATACTGAGATGAAGGATGTTGGGTATGATATTTTACCTACTATCCTTTTAGTATGTTATTCTCCTAATTGGTGGATATACATGGGTGCTAATACACATGTATGTATATTTCCATGTTTTCCTCTTATCAGGTCTCAAGGACTTCTTCCGTGCTGATGGGAAATGGCTCACATGCTTCTGTTCATGGTGTTGGTACGGTAAATTTGAAATTTACTTCAGGGAATACCATACAGCTGAAGAATGTGCATCACGTTCTCTCCATCAATAAGAATCTCGTCAGCGGATCGCTTTTATATTGAGATGGTTTTAAGTTGGTTTTTGTGTTCAATAAAGTTGTGATTTCTAAGTATGTACAATTTGTTGGAAAGGGTTATGAGTGCGGAGGTATGTTCCGCTTGTCTTTGTCAGACTCATGTACTAAAGTTATTAATCATGTTTGCAATGATAATGAGTCCAATGTTTGGCATTCATGACTATGTCATATTAACTTTGGTTGCATGACGCGGCTAGCCAATATGAGTTCAATTCTGAAATTTACCACTGTCAAAGATTCTAACTGCCAAGTTTGTGTGCAAGCAAAGCAACCCCACAAGTCTCATACGGCTGCGGAACTGAGAAACTTAGCACTACTGGAGCTTATACATTCAGATCTTTGTGAGATGAATGGTGTCTTGACAAAAGGTGGAAAAAGATACTTTATGACGTTGATTGATGACTCCATTGATACTGCTTATCTTCTGAAATTTAAAGATGAAGCTTTGAACTACTTCAAAATCTATAAAGCTGAGGCAGAAAACCAACTTGATATTAAAATCAAGCGGCTAAGGTCGGATCATGGTGGAGAGTACTTTTCAAATGAATTTGATTTAGTATGTACGGAACATGGTATTATACATGAGAGGACGCCTCCCTACTCACCTCAGTCAAATGGGGTGGCCGAAAGAAAGAACCGCTCTCTAACTAATTTGGTTAACGCCATGTTAGATACATCGTGTCTTTCCAAGGAATGGTGGGGGGAGGCGCTAATGATTGCGTGTCATGTCCTAAACCATGTTCCCTTAAAGGATAAAACCATGAATCCATTTGAAGAATGGGAGAATAAAAGGCTTAAACTCTCTTACTTATGAACTTGGGGTTGTTTGGCGAAAGTTAATATTCCAATACCCAAGAAGCGAAAGCTTGGACCAAAAACCATTGATTGTGTTTTTCTAGGATATGCTTTTCATAGCATTGGTTATAAATTTTTTATAGTAAAATCTAAGGTATCCAACATGCATGTTGGTACAATTATGGAGTCGAATGATGCGACTTTCTTTGAGGACATCTTTCCAATGAAAGGTATGTCTAGCTCATCAAATCAGGAGATGACTAGTTCGTCTAGTCAGGAATTTTCTGTAATTCCTGAACCCACTATGCCTATAGAACACTCTGATAATCCTATGGAGGACGACAATGAAGCTCCCAACAGGAGCAAGAGACAAAGGACTGCAAAGTCATTTGGTGACGATTTCATTGTATACCTTGTGGATGATACTCCCACTTCTATTTCAGAAGCTTATGCATCTCAAGATGCTGACTACTGGAAGGAAGCTGTCCGAAGCGAGATGGACTCCATCTTAGCTAATGGTACTTGGGAAGTCACTGATCGTCCTTATGGGTGCAAACCTGTAGGATGTAAGTGGGTGTTCAAGAAAAATCTTATACCTGATGGTACTATTGAAAAGTACAAGGCACGTCTTGTGGCCAAGGGTTATACCCAAAAAGAAGGTGAAGACTTCTTCGATACATACTCATCCGTAGCCAGACTGACCACTATTCGAGTACTACCATCCTTGACTGCCTCACATGATCTTCTCGTTCATCAAATGGATGTTAAGATAGCTTTTCTAAATGGACAGCTAGATGAGGAAATTTATATGGAGCAGCCTGACGGATTTGTAGTAGATGGTCAAGAAGGAAAGGTGTGTAAGTTAGTGAAGTCTTTATATGGTCTTAAGCAAGCTCCTAAGAAGTAGCACGAGGAGTTTGAAAGAACTTTAACTGCTGAAGGCTTTGTTGTAAACGCCATGGTGGGGCGAAGGATTTGTAGTCGATGACATATTGATATTTGGGACCAACCTCGCTGTTATTGAGGAGGTCAAAGAGTTCCTGTCTCGCTGCTTTGAGATGAAGGACTTTGGAGTGGCTGATGTAATTTTAAACATCAAGCTACTAAAGGATGACAATGGTAGGATTAAACTGCTTCAGTCTCACTATGTGGAAAAGATATTGAGTCGCTTCGGGTATAGCGACAGCAAGTCTTCTCCAACACCTTATGATCCAAGTGTGCTACTTCGAAAGAATCGAAGGATTGCTAAAGATCAATTGAGATATTCTCAAATCATTGGCTTGCTCATGTATTTAGCCAGCGCTACTAGACCTGACATATCCGTTGCTATAAGCAAACTGAGTCGATTTATGTCAAATCCTGGAGATGATCATTGACATGCTCTTGAAAGAGTTTTGCGCTATTTGAAAGGCACTGCAAGTTATGGTATTCACTATACTGGGTATCCACGGGTACTTGAGGGTTATAGTGATTCAAAATGGATATCTGATCCTGATGAGATTAAGGCCACGAGTGGTTATTTGTTCACACTTGGTGGTGGCGCTGTTTCCTGGAAGTCTTGCAAGCAGACCATCTTAACGAGGTCAACAATGAAAGCAGAACTCGCAGCATTAGACACATCCACTGTTGAAGCAGAGTGGCTTCGTGAGCCCTTGATGGACTTACCTATGGTTGAAAAATAAATACCCGCTATCCCGATGAACTGTGATAATCAAACTGTGATCATCAAAGTAAACAGTTCTAAGGATAATATGAAGTCATCAAGGCATGTGAAGAGGAGATTGAAATCTGTCAGGAAACTGAAAAACTCTGGAGTTATTGCATTTGATTATATCCAAACATCTAAGAACCTGGCAGATCCCTTCACAAAGGGTTTATCACGCAATGTGATAGATAATGCATCGAGGGAGATGGGTTTGAGACCCACGCTATGAGTTGATCCCCGTGGAAACCCACTCTATGTGATCGGAGATCCCGTGAATTAGAGATGGGAGACAAGTTGTTGGTCACCTGAGAGGAGATTATCCCCATATTATATTTACATCTCCATAAAGATGCAATACTTTCTTAATCTGCATGGCAGGTTGATATTTATCTTAATGTGTTCCAAGTGGCTTTTATAAGCGAAGATATTGTCCTGCAGAACATCTCTTGAGGAACACACCTATATGAGTTTGACTGTCAAACGTCGCAGTCCATGAGAGTTGGGTGCTCTCTAATAAACTCATGAAAAACCCTAGAGTATGACGCATAAGATCTAAACCATGAGGAAGCCAATGGCAGCCTTGTATCGGTCTAGATTTTGTTTGAAATTAGCACACAAAAAACTTGTAGTTCAAGGCATAGTCTACTATTCAAGTTGCTAGCTAGTGTAGCATGAAGTTTAACGTGGAAGTTCAACTTAACAGTCTCCACTACACACTTATATATAAAACAATGTTCTGAAATAAAAGTGATGTGATGTGACAATGAGACTTTGTGGGGGACTGTTGGAATTTGGTGAGTTTTGGGCTGCTGGCCCATTACACAAATTCTGAAATTCTCTTTGGCCCACTTGTGCATGGCAGCATATGGTTGTGCTAATGGTGCTAAAGTTTAGTCCCACATTGCTAGTGGAATGGGAGTTGGACCACCTTATATAGTAGAGTGTTACATCACTCACTAAGGTGTAACAAGTGATACGTTGAAAACGTATCTATAATTTTTTTATGTTCCATGCTTGTTTAGTATCTACTTTGCTTTGATTTGTATACACTTTAAGGTGTTTTTATATGTTTTTCTGGACTAACCTATTAACAAGATGCCACAGTGCCAGTTGCCTGTTTTTTCTATTTTTGGTTCCATAAAAGGCTAAAAATTAATATTCTCGAAATTGGATGGGACAAAAGCCAAACTCAATATTTTACCGTGGGGAACACAGATCCAGAATATGAGATGGAGGGGATCCACAAGGGGGCCACACCCCCTGGCCGCGCGGGCTGGGCCCAGCCACGCTTGGGAGGGTGCGGCCGCCCTGCCTCGCCTCTTTGCCTATAAAGACCCCCGATACCAAAACCCTAAGTACCCGATCAATCTTCCACGAAATAGTCTGTAGACGCCGCCACCATCGTCCCTAGATCGGGGGGTCTGAAGCTCTTCCCGGCACCCTGCCGGAGGGGAGATCATCCTGGAGGCCTTCTTCATCATCATGCCAGCCTCCGGTATAAAGCATGAGTAGTTCCACATTGGACTGCGGGTCCATGTAGTAGCTATATGGTTGTATCTCCTCCTTTGTGCTATCATGTTTAGATCTTGTGAGCTCCATTCATGATCAAGATCATCTATTTATATTCATGCATGTTGTGTTTGCGGGGATCCGATGTGAGATTACTATGTCAGATTGATTAATAGTTTTGTCTTATTGATTCTATCATCTCTGTGTTGTTTGTGATCTTGCATGCTCTCCGTTTCTAGTAGCTATCTTGGCCAAATAGATGCTAGTGACTCCAAGAGGGGGTATTTATGCTAGATAGTGGGTTCATGCCTCTATTATGCTAGATAGTGGATTGTTTACCTTACACACTTTGGTTAAAGCAGATATCCATTGCTTGCAACTTAATACTGGAGGGGGTTCGGATGACAACCTCAAGGTGGATTACTAGTCAAAGATGTAGTTGGATGGCAGTTTATGTATCTTGTTGTATTGCCCAATTGAATCTCATAGGATCATGAATGTCTAGTATTGCATTGTTATGCCTTGCTCAGTCTTGTCAATTGCCCTGCTGTAATTTGTTTATCCAGCATGCCATGTTTGTTTATCTTAAGGAGAACACCTGAAAGGATACAGATGTCTCCTAGAGGGGGGGTGAATAGGCGATTAAAACTTTTCCTAGAGTGGCTAAACAAAGGCGGAATAAAACTAGTGTTTACTTTGTTAAGCACAACCTAGAACAACTAAGGTTCACTTATGTGCACCAACAACTTATGCTAAGCAATACAAGCAACAAAGTGATAGCAAGATATATATTACTTCAAGCACGAAGGCTATCACAATGTAAAGTGCATAAGTAAAGAGCTCGGGTATAGAGATAACCGAGGCACGCGGAGACACCGATATTTTACCGAGTTCCTCCCAACATGGAGTACTTCTCGTTTGGAGAGGGGGTGGTATCAAACCACCAACGCCACAAAAGGCCTCCCTTATTCTCCGGTGAATCTCACCCCAATGGGATCGATCCACGCTTCCACTATCGGTGCACTTGTCGGTGGCAACCAGAACCTCTCACAAGGTTGGGGCACAACTCCACAACTTAATTGGAGGCTCTCAACAAGCGCCACAAAAGGCCTCAACAAATGCCACCAAGGCCACAATGCCACCAAGGCCACAAAACCGTCTAGGGTTCCAAGAACCCAAGAGGGACAAGCTCCAATGAGCAATTCAAACCAAATCCTCCGAGGAGAACTCAAACCGATGCACCAAATGCAAATGGAAAGAACACCACAAAGATGCTCAAATCCCTCACTCTCAAGTTCCAACAAAGCTACTAAAGCTATTGGGGGAACAAGAGAGGAGGAATCAAAGAGAGACACAAAATCCCCCAAAATCTAGATCCCCAAAGATACACTCACAAAGAGATGTTTTGGTTTGGTCAAAACGTAGATCTAGATCTCCTCCAACTACCCCTCAAATATATGCAAGAATCAATGGAGGGGTGAGTAGAAATCAAGCTTAAGGAGTAAGGCAAATAGGGGCAAAGCTTTAGATCCAAAGAGGAGGAAGAAGTAACCCTAAAAGGCAAAGGGGCAAAGCTATTTATAGGGCAAGGCAAAATATGGCGTTGGGGCCTTAATGTAGCGATAGTACCTGAAGTTCAAGCGGTACTACCGGAGAACTCCGGTACTACCGGACCAGGTACTGGACTTGGTACCGGAAGACCAATATTCAAACTTCATAAGCCCTGGCCACAACGGTAGTACCATTGATGCTACCGTAAAGCGGTAGTACCGCAAATGGCAAGCGGTACTACCAGACGTGAAGTGGAATCAACAGTTTAGATGAAAAAAGTCTCTGTCACGTCAGGTAGTAAAATGCGGTACCACATTTTAGTACCTAGGCAGACAGAAGCTTTTTGCCAACGTTCAAAAGTCTCTGCCCTGTGCGGTACTACCGCATTTTAGTACCGGAGCAGGCAGAAGCTTTTTGACAAGTGGTCAAAAAGCTACTGTCGCGCTAGGTACTAAAATACGGTACTACCGCTTTTTAGTACCTAGCCCGGCAGAGGCTTTTTGACAGTTAGTCAAAACCTTCTGTCGCATCCGGTAGCAAAAAGGGGTACTACCGCGTTTTGGTACCGCACCAGGCAAATATTCAAACGGTAATAACTTTTGACTAGAAGCTCCGATTGACCCGATTCCATTACGTTGGATAGAGGACGACAAGGGCTTTCCAATAAAAAGTGGAAATATTGATTATCACCAAGTGAGAAAGTATCAAGTAGAATAATGTGATATACCTAACGATGGGAATTGGTTACCATATAACTAATGGTTAGGTTAACCGTACCTAAAAAATAGCCCAATGGACCAGATAGTTATCCGTAAAATGATTTAGGTTCTTTAGGTTCGATCCTCTTGTACCAATGGTTACCCGTCACGCCGTGATCGCGTGCCTCTAGGCGCCGCCTGCCCGGCTTTCTACTCCTAACTCCCGAGCGCAGCATGCCAGCCTCTAAGTACATGTAGAGGAAGATTATACTTCCTCATCTGCTTTTTCCCGTGATACAGTTCCATCTTTTTTCAGTTTAATCTGTTACATCTGATTGTACGTATGGTGTATGTTGGGCAGTATATTAGGATGAATTAAAGTATTTTTCCGATGTATATTAGTTGATTTGGATTTGTCTAAATTCGAATATATCTAGAAATGTTTTAGTACTAGATACATTTGAATTTAGACAAATCCAAGTCAACTAATATGGGTTGGAGAGAGTATTAAATTGAATTATATGGTTTAATTAATAAAGTTATATTGCACTGGAATAAGTTTAATCTGTTACATCTGATTGTATGTCTCCATGGACTGTCGCTAGCTCGATGTATTTCACTTGAGTTCGGAACAAACAGGTTTGGTCAGAACTTCAGATCTTATAGCTAGGATGGCACTGATCAGCGAAGTTCCATTCAGGGCTTCCTTGGCAGAGCAAAAGAATAATCAATTTTAGGTTTTTTAATTATTCTTTTAGCAAATGTTGTGGAATTATTTTTTTTCTCGCCGAGCCTTCGAGTCTAGCTTGCAGAGATTTTCAAGTATTCGTCATCGTTGCATAACACTAAAAATGGTTCGAACCTTAATAACCAAAGGTTAACCATTTCTAACCCTAATAATCTAATGATTAACCTATGTAGCTCCATCACACAAAATGGTTAAATAGGCACGAGTTCTAAACATAAATGGTTAACCAAATCCCATAATGAAATATACCTCACTTGGTGAGAAACCGAAAAGCCGTATAAATCAAAATCGCAACAAGATACAAATGGAAAATCCGATTTGATGAACAAGAACTTGTTATGGAGATTACCACAAGCTCTATATCCTCACATGGATAAGACCAAATAACAAGCAAATACGATGATGCAAGTATGCAAAGGTTTGAGCTCTCTCCAAACAATGTGGCCGAATTACTTTTACGAGAGCCCCTCTTGATAGTACGGTTATCTATCCTAAACCCGGTCTCACACACACAACGTGAGACCGGCAAAAGGGAAAACCTATCAAGAATATACCTTTGCCTTGAGCATTCCACTTGAGCTTGATGTAGACGATCTTGACCTTCTCAAGATGGAACGCATTTCTTAATTCCTCATCATCGACCTCGCATATTGAGCTTGCCCAACATATTTTCTTTGCATTTCATCTACCTTAAAGCCAACACATGCTCCAAGCGATGCCAATGTACAAATCCTACAAGTATAACTTAATACACACATTAGTCCATAAAGATTGTTATTAATTACCAAAACCACACATGGGGCCCCAACATGTTCTTTCAACACCTCTAGTGAACTATGGACCCCGGTCCAATCTTTACTATTGATACATTTTCCAATGTTACTGTTTACTTTCTGCAAACCACCATTACCTTCCACACCATACAGTTAATCCATTGTTTTTAGCAAACCGGTGATATTGACAACCTAACTGTTCGTTGGGGCAAAGTCTTGAGTTTGTGTTGTGTAGGTTTCCAAGTTGCTAGCAACACCTTTGAGTCATTTCCTTCCTCCTACTGGTTCGATAACCTTGGTTTCTTATTGAGGGAAGACTTGCTGCTATGCTCATCACACCTTTCTCTTGGAGACTCCCAACGAAGCTCTACACTGATCTGAGCCACCATCAACAAGGAGAGAAGCCTTCGCACACTCATCCTCTGACGCCGCCCGCCTCGCCTTGCCACGCCACGCCTCGTCACGACGCACGCGCCACGTGTTGCGGAAATCTAGCCGAGCTAAGCTTTATTTTGCTGTTTGAGAAAATTAATTATAAGTCATTAACGGACGTGTTAATTACAGCCGTTTCTAGTTTTTATGGATCATGGGCTGTTACCGACTCGAACATGGGTTGAGCCCCACCATCTCTCTGGCCTGCACTATATAAGCGTCTGCGCTAAACCTAATCGGTGATCAATCAACACAACACACCTCCAGAACCTTGTGCCGCCGGTTTTGTCTTTCCTATCCCGGCTTGCGGCGTGTACCACAGATCGGGACATTAGGCCTTCGGAACCCTAGCTCTCGTGAACCTGTACGGGTGAGGGGCGATCAGGTTTTTGGGGAGCGCTCAAGCGTGACTACTATCAACCACGACTTCGCCCGACGACGAGTTCCCGAACGACGGCTTCATCCCGGACGTCAGCGACCTCTTCGGCAACCTCAACATGGGCGACAACTCTGCTGCTGCTATTGCCCCAACTGCATCGTATGTGATTTTAATCTCTCTCTTTCGGATTTCGCTAGAGTTTCTAGATCTAGCGTTTGACATAGATGTGATAGGTTTATCTTGTATACATGTAATCTATTCATCTACTTTATTGATCTGCATGATTGGTTTTAGTACTGTTTATATGATCATGCTTTATCAGTTTATTATTCGGATTAAATCATATAGATTATTGCTTATATTTTTAACATGTAATATATACTGTGATTGTCATAGACCTTGATGCACTATGTTTGTTTTTAATTGATAATTCAAAGTAATGGATGAGTGCGTGCATCCCTTTTGACACTTGCTTGACTCTCGCGGATCCTTCCCACATCATACTCCCATTTTTCTCTAGCAACCTCCTTGGGAAGTTCTTTTTCCGCCAAGATACACGGTTGTGCGAAACAAGATTGGTAAAGAAAAGGGATCTTGCATCCGTCGATGCAGATGTACATGTATACAAGTTCCCTCGTATTTTGGATCTAATTTTAACCATCGAATTACCATCAAATTGACCAACAAGATGTAAATTATATTTCGAGAACATATCATTGAAAACATAGTCGATGCTATGTTGAGGTTTGGCCAAGGGGTCAAGATATCAAAGTGCATTTTGCTCTGCCTTTTTTTCCTTTTTGTTTGCTTGGATGGGGTTGTAAGGTCTGTGATCCCGCTAAGGGCATGTACATTCGGAGGCTCTTAAATAGGCGCTTAAAAAGTTGAGATTCTGACCATAGCAAGTCGTGGGCGCTAGAAACTGTTATTTTGTATGGGTTTTGCAAGCGACCGACTCTTAATCATACACCGATGCCTAGAAACTGGCTGGAATTTACGTACAAACTGCCAAGTCAACCAGGCATCTATTCCTAGCGTCCATGTGCGTGCGCATTTTCTTTCTTGCCGCGCGCGCACATATTTCTGCCACTGATAAGTCGCAACATCCCATGAGAAGATACTCCAGACAAGCAAGTTGCCTGCTTCAAGAAGATAAGAAAGTTCTTGCGTCGGAACAAAAATCTTCTCTACTAGCTAAAATGTTTTCTTCACTCTGGTCACTTGACGCAACGGCCGGCGCATCAAATGGCGGCGAGACTGACGCGCGCGGCCATTTACAGGGACGGGAGTCGCACAAAATTCTGGCGTAGCGGTGGACGCCTGTGGCACGGACAGTTGCTATGAAGCGTGGTCCATCGGTCTACCGTACCCACTGAGCTGAGATTCGGACAACGTCCGGTGACCCGGATCTCCATCTCTATACGTCACCATGCAGTCAGCCCTTCGTCATGACGGATCAGCCTAGGATCACACTGTCCATTGTCCTGAAACCAAACCAGGCATGTGCAGATGAAACTGGATTTAGAAACAGCAGACGTTAATGACTGGTTTCCTCATGGTGGTGAAGCTTGAAGCAACGGGTATATAGCTGTTCATGCAAGTATATGCAGGATACATGTGCGTCACTAGGTACGGGATATTGTGTTTTGACTTCTTTTTTTTGCAACACTTAGCCATGTCATAAGTAATTTTGATACCCCTCTTTCCAAATTACTAGTCCAGATTTATCTAGATATGACGTGTTTTAGTGTATAGGTATATGTGAATCTAGTTTGTTCATTCAACATCGATGGCAAGTATACATGGAAAAATATAAAGAAAAATCATATGGGCAAAATGATGTACTGATAGCAAAGCAAACTATATGAATATAAAACAGGAACAACCTCTTCAATCTAGAAAAAAACTCGGTCATTTATCTCCAAATTATCCGTCCAATCTGTTAATACGATCCACATGACCATTAACTGAGGGATCTTGATGAGACATACGGTGACAATGCAGATAAAGGAAACCAGTTCCTCTCCTCCTAGTACATGCATATACTGATTGTCTCTGTAAATGCCGATGTGGCACGACAATAACCACGACGAAGCTGGAAGGCGAACAATTAAGGGCAAATCATCATACGGCGCCTGCTCATTGCCCTGTGATTTTTCCGTTTTACGCTTCAATTATTCTTGCCTTTTCTTTCATTCAACGAGATTCTAAACACAACACAGAGGACGGTCCGATGCAGATCACACGTCTGCCCCTTCACGCGTGCCCGCCTCTCCACTCCTCTATTTATTTTCTCTCGCGCTCTCAGTCTGCTGGTCTTCGTGTTGGTCGCCCGGTCGGTCGTCGCCGTGTCCACCTTGTTCTTTCTTCTTCTCTTCTTCCGCTTTTCCTCCGCCCCGCCCGGGGGAGTGCCGGATCAGAGCCTCCGACGAGGGAACCGCGCCGCTCGTCAAGGTATACCTCTCCCGCCCGCTCTCCATGCTCATCTGCAGCGCCACGGTTCTGCTTGTGTAGCGCTAGATTTGTTGTGCTGGGTTCCGTTTATGCCGTGTCCTTTTCCACCGCCCCGTACCGTACGTTTCCCCTTCGCCGTCCCGACCTGCCGCGAGGAGGGGCGGCGGCTATAAAGAATCCCCTCGCCCCTGTCCCCGGTCCCCTAGAGCTGCCTCCGTGCCGTACCTTTGCGTCACCGCCGGCGCCTTCAGACCAGTTACCCCTCCCCCTCTCACAGCCCCAGCCGTGTCTGCCGCCATCGCCGTTCCAGCTGCCTCGACCCCCACTGAACGATTAGTTTTTTTTTTTGAGGGAGACTGAACGATTAGTTTTTTTTTTGAGGGAGACTAAATGATTAGTTAGTTAGACCCCCACTGACCTCCACAGATTTTGTTGTGCACACAATCTACATCCACCTGCCCCTGTTGAGAGGCGATGGTGTTGCTGGAAGCAAGAGAGTCCGTGGATTCTTTGGAACAGAGTCCGTGGATTTGTTGGGTGAACATTGTTTTAATAACATTCTGCAGTGTATCATACAGTGCTGTGCACAACACCGGCGTCCTAATTTCTCTTTTCTTTGTCGCGCACATCCTGAATCCGTGTCAGACTCCGATAAGGGTGCTATAGTCTATCTGTTATTTGCAGTCTCAAAAGAAAGACTTGCCTAATCTGACATGGCCCTGTTTCTGAAAGTGATCCATGTTGGATTACGGCTGTTATCTGCCATGCCAAATGAAAGGCTTGCCTATCTGGACGCGACACTGTTTCAGTATCCATGTCGGATTACGAAACACATTGCTTTCTTTTCCAAAAAGAACGAAACACATCCCTGTTTACGAGTAACACTGACTGCGCCACTATCCTTCTATATATTTTTTAGAAAATATGCATTTTTTATTACAATGTCCAGTCTATCAAAAACCAAGATTCAGGTGAGAGTACAAGAAATGTTTGAAGCTGGGGAAGATCCCATTGTTTCTTAAAAACTTCCTATATATTTGTCCGCTTGGATATTTTGAATGCCAGGTAAATTTTCTATCATATGCAGGACTACCACATTAAGACAGTTTTGAATCCGCACTCTTCAACGATATCTAATTTGATAATTCAGAGCACTGGCATCACAAATCATTACATTCTTGAAAAATGATGCAGTCCTAGCCATCCAGATAGCCCAAAAAACTGATGCAGCTCCAATTTGTATTAACCCTCTTAATGCTTTAGGAAATCAGGCAAGCCAAGTACTCAAGAAAATGGAAGCTGCTGTGTTTTCAGGGTCACATAGTATCCTTTCTGAGGTTTAGGGCTCATCACTCGAAAGATCATCCGCACACATATCTTGCGGATTCTGCCGTAACACCAAACTCTCCGCACCAGCACTCTGATGAATTTGGCACAAGCCTAACCAGATCCTTAGCATGTGATCGATCTTCACTGCTTATTAAAGTTCAATTGACTTCATCGGCCAATGTTATGTTATTAATCCATTTTTCAATGCAAAAATTGGCACTATCAGCAGTACCCACTTTGTATTAGATAGTACACAATCTTGTCTGAGCTCCCTGCGAAAAATGGGTATCTCCAGGTTTACTGCACACTTTTGATGTTGAGATAAACTGATACCACCTATTCTTAGTGGATTTAAATTTTTTCTCTCGAAAAAATAGCGCTGAGATCAGTTATATCGAGGGGAAAAAATGATTCAAACATGGGCAGTGCATACATAAGTGTGCCTTCCTATTCTGACAGGCTATTTCTAAGTTTTAACCATCAGTTATTAAGGGAATATGGCCATATGCCGATGTGGGATGCCATAAATCGTGAATTCTAGTTTTTGTTTGGGATTAATATCGTGCGATGTGTTGATTTGATTGACTGGAGTCTGATTGTGGGAAGAACATAGAGTACTATTAATGCAATGGTTCTCTTATAACAAAAAGAAAACTCTAGATTTTTTTCCTTCATGAAACCTCTCCAATTTCTTTGAATTGTTCCAATGCACAAAAGACTGAAACATGATGCATCCCTTTCTTTGACTGATCTTATATTTGTCCTATGCAGTTGATGTCATTGTTGTACTGAACAAGTATTGATAAAGAAGGAAAAAGTGACTCCTGTTATTCGTGGGGAAGAACAACGTCTCCTCGGGTTCCAGAAAAAGATCACCTCAACAAGGTTGGAAAATATGTCAATGCAGGCATCTAACCAGTCATACAAATATCCAGACAGTTCTCAGATACCATACTACAAAAGTTCAATATACATGGAGGAGAATAGTACTTGCTATGTGCAGCAAAATCATGTCGATCTTCACTATGTGTCCTCTGATGGTGGTTCGCAGCATAGCAATTCCGAGGCCCAGGTGTTTCAACCACAGTACTGCACTCTGAATTCTTCATCAGCCAATTGTGTTTATCCTAGCCATACCTCTACATCTCCTCAGTGCCTAAGTAGGAGCCACCTTTCTGAACATGATAGACACTCAGATCACTCATATGATTCCTCTGCAAGTGCTTCATGCATTACTGAGGTTCCAAGTTTGAAATTTACAACACTTAAGGAGCTAGAAAATGCAATGTATGGATCCGAGTCAGGCGTAGTTAGCTCTGAAAGCTCCGTAATTGGCACCGCATTAGACCAAAGTAACTGGAGAGAGCTTCTGGGTGTTAATTCTGGAGACTTGAAGCAGGTAATTGTAGCATGTGGTAAGGCTGTTGATGAGAATCATTGCCGTAAGGACTTACTGATATCAGAGTTAGAGAAGATGGTTTCTGTCTCTGGAGAACCAATGCAACGTCTAGGAGCTTATATGTTGGAAGGTCTTGTTGCTAGGCGGTCATCCACTGGACATGCCTTGTATAAATCTCTGAAGTGTAAGGAACCTCAACCTACGAATTCAGAGCTCATGTCCTACATGCGTCTTCTCTATGATATTTGTCCATTCTTCAAATTTGGTTACATGTCTGCCAATGGTGCTATAGCTGAGGCTGTTAAGGGTGAGAACTTTATTCACATCATCGATTTCCAAATCGCTCAAGGGAGCCAGTGGGAAACTATGATGCAGGCCTTTGCTGTGAGGCCTGATGGACCACCATTCCTAAGAATTACTGGTATAGACGACTCAGATTCGGCTTATGCCCGCGGTGGTGGACTGGATATAGTTGGACGGAAGTTATACAACATTGCTCAGAAATGCAGTCTGCCCTTTGAGTTCAATGCCGTTCATGCAGCTAGTCATGAGGTTACACTTGAACATCTTGGTATAAGATACGGGGAGGCTATTGCTGTCAACTTTCCTTATCAGTTGCATCATACTCCCGATGAGAGTGTCTGCACAGAAAACCACCGGGATAGGATATTGAGAATGGTTAAAAGCCTTTCTCCTAGGGTAGTAACTCTTGTAGAGCAGGAGGCGAACACAAACACTGCCCCATTCTTCAGTAGATACATGGAGACCCTTGACTACTACACAGCCATGTTCGAGGCAATAGATGTTGCTTGCCAGAGGAATGACAAGAAGCGGATGAGCACTGAGCAGCACTGCGTTGCTAGAGATATTGTCAATTTAATTGCATGTGAAGGCGCAGAAAGAGTGGAGAGGCACGAGCCTTTTGGAAAGTGGCGGTCTAGGCTTGCAATGGCTGGGTTTAGACCATACCCCCTAAGTGCGTTGGTGAACAATACTATCAGAGAGCTGTTAAGTGGAAATTACCACATTAACTACAAGCTTGAGGAGAAACATGGTGCCCTTTATGTTGGATGGAAGAGCAGAAAGCTGGTCGTATCTTCTGCGTGGTGCTGACATTTCTGATTTAGGAAGAAGCTTGTATAGGTATGTTGTTTACACTCAAACAACCTAGTAGCATATGCCAAATATGTATCATGGCCTATCCAATTGGTTAAACCCTATGTTGTGTGGTCTTAGATGCTGAAGAGCCTCAGTTTTATGGCTCGGGAGTCAGTCGGGGCACGTATTCCTGGGTTTTAGTTTCACAATGCCCAACTGTAACCAGTGCCCAGCTGAGCTCGATAAGCACTGCAGGTGGAATAAAACCTGAGGTTGTGTGCCATAAGCCATAAAGCTCAAGTGTTTTGTGAAAGTTGCTTAATTAAGTATTGATAACTGTTACCTCCAAACTTGTAATTCTGTTAGGTTGTTAGCTGACAGTACAGGGTGTTGCCTCAGATGTTTTAATAATTATGAGGTGATGCAGCTTTAGCTATAGTTTCTACACAGGGGAGGACAATTCAGTGATAGTCCACTTTAAGCTTTGTCAGTACTGAAGATTTGTACAATCTCATTGCCCTTAAATAGTAATAGTACCTCCAACCTGAAATATATCCCGTTCAAAGAAACCCTGAATTGTCGCTGATTTAGTACAAAGACTAAATCAGCGACACTTATTATGGATCGGAGGGGTTGTCATTTTAGAAGCTATAGCTCTGGCTTACAAAAAGTTCTGTTCTGGTTTTTGTAAGCAACAAGTACCATCAAATACACCTATTGCTTGCACGTTGTTAGTGGCATTGCAAAGATGAATGTTAGAAGTTCGTATTGTTCAACATATGTCAAAACATGAGGTTACTGATTCTGCCCTTATAATATGTTTATGCACCTGAAACATCAAGTTAATGCGACATGTAGTGTTCTTCTGTGTTGCATTGCAGTACATGTTCTTTTGTGGTTCCATCTGATTCAGTTAGTCTTGTTAAAAACTCAAGTTCCTTTGAGTGTGATTCAATACATAATGTCCTGCACTAAGTATCTGTTGTTTCCGATTCCGTTGCCCACAGGTTCTTTCATTGGCATTGTGTTGGCCACACGAATCCGGGGCGGAACCTTCTCAGAGAGCGAATGTGAAGTCCAGAGTCCAACTGAATGCTTGTTGGCTCCGAGCTGTCAACCCTCCCCTGCTTCACATCCTTGCAGATCTGTTCATAGCAGAAATACAAATACTCGTTGTGGCGTCACGTACCTTGCTTGTGCTGTTTAATCCTCTTTATGTAATCTGGAACTTGCAGTGGGCATGGTAGCCGGCACACCAATCTTGATGTGTTTTCTGTAGGTTCATAATCCTCTTTATGTAATCTGGAACTTGCGTGGGCATGGTAGCGGGCACACAGATTATCTCGGTAGATTGTGTACTGTGTAGCATCCGGTGCTCTGTATTATTATTATTTACTTTAGTGCTCTGTAGTTGATTATTACTAGTAAATATATGGGCGATTTCTTACTTTTTGTACTCCCTCTGTCTTAAAATAGATTTCTCAGATTTATTAAAATTTAGATGAATCTAGACACTATTTAGTATATAAGTTGATCCAAATTTTAATAAATCTAAGATATCTATTTTGAGGCGAAGGGAGTATTATTTTTCTGGTCTGGTTGTCCCAGCAATCCCGTAAAAAGGCGAAAAAAATAAAAATAACAGTTACTTTTTGGTTTCGCGTGATAAAAGTGGACAGAATATATGTCTTAAAATAGACCGAACCGAAAAAAATTTAGGACCCCCGAGAAAACACTCCTGGCGGAACCAGAAAAACCTAGGTTTCGAGTCCGACCTAGACGCGAACCATATCCTCCGTTTCTGTTGGCGGGAGGAAATTTTCAGCTCATTCCCCTCCCTGCCGCCCGTATAGCCGTCGCCCGCCGTCGACCAACGCCGTAGATTTAGGACCCTCCCGCTCGATTCCTCGCGCGCAGAAGGCCGCCAGAGCCTACCGACCCTGTTCCCCAGCCGCTGTGGGTCGTAAAACTCCTCCCGGCGCAGATCAGGATTCGCCCCACCGCCGCCGTCCTCCCGCCGCCCGTCAAAGGTAAAATCCGCCGCCGCTCGAGTTCGAGCTCGTAGATCTCCTCTCCGCAAGCTCTAAATACCGTTCGTGATTTATAGATGGACTTGGACCCTTGCGAGCAATTTTTGATGGATGACTCGTCCTCCTCTGACGACTCGGATGTGGAGACGCTGCTCGAGAACCACCGTCAACACATGATGGTGGCCGTTCTCGTCCTCAAGGAGGAGGACGACGACAAAAGGAAGAGGCGGCGAGGCGCCACGGTCGCCCGCCTTTGCATCCCTCGCAATCGCAAGTTGGGCAACGACATGCTCATGCGAGATTATTTCGTCGAGGTACCCACATACCCGCCTCATCCTCTATTTGCAAAGCTAGCTAGTGGTGAAACACCCGCTTGCAACTACACTGTCAACGGTTTTAATTATGATAAGGGGTATTATCTAGCTGACGGTATTTATCCTCGTTAGGCTACATTTGTCAAGACCATCTCGAATCCTCAAACTAGAAAAGATATTGAATTTGCAAAGGCTCGAGAGAGTGCCCGAAAGAACATTGAGAGAGCCTTTGGTGTTTTGCAAGCTCGATCTGCAGTTGTGCGAGGTCCAGCTCGTTTTTGGGACAAGAAAACTCTCAATGATATAATGATATGTTGTGTCATTTTTCACAACATGATTTTTGAGGATGAGAGAGATTTAGACTTGGACATCTTCTACGACAATGTTGGCAGCCGTGTGAAGCCAGCTAGAAACTCAAATGTCATCCAAGCCTTCCTTCAAACCTACCGAGACATTGAGAACATGACCACCCATGACCAGCTGCAGCAAGACCTCATTGACCACCACCGGCAGCTATTTGGGAGGAACTAGGTTGCCACATCTTATCATTTATATGTGTGAAACATTATTTGCATTCGGAACTATTCATTTGATTTGGATAATTTTTGTAATGTATAATTAATAACTTCGGGATTTTACTTTACGTTGTTATCATATTTCTGTTTGAAAATGCGAGATACGTGGTGAAATTGACATAAAATAGTTTGATTTATGGATTCGACCCTTGTTGTGGCGGAACAGACCTCGTATGCGTGAAACTGGGGAAAAGGGAATATTCTTTTTTCTGGTTCGGGTTTCTGATTTCTGCTCTGCCACGAAACGAAACGCAATCTGGTTTCTGATTTCTGGTTTCTGATTTCTGATTTCGTAACCTGAAAAAACCACGAAACGCAATCTGAAAACGCGTTTTCTAGTTCGCCCTTTTACGGTTTCTGCTAGAGATGCTCTAAGCGTCTTATAAGATGATATACTCCATACTCATAATTGGGATTTGAAAGATTTTGAAACAAATTAGAATGATTTGCACTGGTACTTGGAGGCCCAAGTTATGGCACCGACATGACACATAGCACGAAACAATCGATGTGTAAGCAGCGGCGGAGGCAGCCGAGCCAGGTAGCCTGGAAGTACGAAGGCCCCTAATGGGCGGAATACTTTGTCCATGGAAAAGTAGATTAATCTTCATTAACAGATAGAACTTCAGCGAGGGACTACGAGTAAAGCCCGGGCAGCTGCCTAGGCACGCCGGCCTGAAGCTCCGCCACTATGTGTAAGGGTATCTCCACCTCGTCCCAAAGGGCCGAGCGACTGGGACTGTCTGCGACGATTCATTTCTAGCCATGTGGGCTCGTTGTGTGTCTGCCCGGACAGTGTGTGTTTCACTCTTTTTTTCTCTTGTCCTAAGGGCATCTTTATCAGGCTGACTCATCCGGTTCGAGCGTGTCCGAACTTGTTCGTGTAAACGTGCGGGGCGTGCGCGGCGTCCCAACGGACCGACCCATCCAGAGAAACACGTCCGGCTCGACCCATCCATGCATCTAATATGGGACTCGATTGCGTCGGTCCAGACAACGTGGACAACGCGGGGTGTCCTCCCAATAATTCGCCCAAGCCCTCCCGCCAGTGGCACAACAGACGCTCTCCTCCTCCAAATCCTCGCGCACTCCATATCCCTCGGTATCGAGCAGACGCAGTCTTTGCCGCCACCACCGCTCGCTACCACCGACGCCCTCGTGATATCGAGCACCATCGCAGTCCACGCGCGTTGCCGGAGTTGTCTGGCCGCGCCACAGGCAATCTCGCCGCCCTCGATCTCCGCCATTGGACTAGGCGTCAAGGACGAGCGTGATGATGACATCTTGGACCAAGGTTGGGACTTTCAGGGGCAGTTGGTTGAGCCAGAGCCAGGTCTAGAAGCGAGCAAGGCCAGGGGCGCGACGGCGAGGGCACGCGGCTACGTGGAGGAGGAGCTGGCGGTGGCGGCGACAGTTGCCTACAAGGGCGGTAGAAGTAGAGGAGGCGGTTGGCCACAATGGGGAGGGGAGCTTGGCGACGGCTGACGGGTACACGAAGGAGAGGGTCAGGGACGATGGGGGCTGGTGGCGTCAGACGGGTGTAACATCCCAACATTAGAGCCTAGAAGTAAGCTGAACCCAGATGTATGCATTGCATTCATGCATAGAAAATCCGAATAATTTTCGCGCTTTTAAAATAGAACTTGTCAAAACGAATGAAGCTTCTCTTAACTTGATGGAATTGAAGTAGATCATCAAGTTAACTGCGATAAGCTTCAATATGACCTTTGCTAAAACCTTATTTAGTTAAACATGATTTGGTCTAAGGGTAGACCAGATATAATAAAATGTCACTCATAATACATTGCTTAAATAATTAATATCTGATCCTTAAGGAATTTCATCACCATACTCAAACCAACAATTTATAAGTGCTAAGTCAAGATTACAAACTAAAGTAATATAAATGTAAGGACTAATCCTGACCTACCTTATTCTTATCTATTCTTACTATGGGTACCATAGTAGAACTTAACTAAAACTCTTTAGTGAGTTGGAGTTGGAAAGATACTAAGTCAAGACCATCTACTATATATCTTTCTTTCTATAGCAATCTTTATGGAACTTATCTTAATATATGTTGTTCATCAATGTTGGACAATTCCCCATTTATTCACAAATTCTTTAACTAACAATCATTGATCTACTATTTCTTGATCTCATCATGACATCTACTTAAATCTTTTAAAGGGAGCATAGTTCATTAATAGCTTTAAATCCAATATGAGATCCTAAGAAGATAATTTCAAGACAATGAAAAGTAGGATTGATAAAGCCTTGCTTAGCCAACTAAGAACATAAGCAATAAATGATTAAAGGATTATAATGGTAATGCTTTAGCCACCTATATTGAGTGCTTATATTTAGTATAAATGATAATGGTGGGTAGAACATAATTAGAACCTTAGTAGAGATAAGTTATCCTAGAGTAGTCGTTGCAAACCACATAAATATAATTTAGGGATTGAAGTCTGAGTTATTAGAGTTAAGTGAATATAGGATACTATTCTTCAATTAAAGCTAGTATAGCATAGCGTTATAGAAGTGGTGTTATTCATCTTAAAGGATAGTCAACTTTAGAGAAAGGTAGTTGGATGCATACAACTAATAGAGATACATTATTAATGAATTATTAAGGAAGATTATGAGTAGATTTTGAAGGAATTATTTGTTGGATCGAAAGTTATCAATAGTAGAGTAGTAAGTACAACCAAGCAAGGATATTAGGAAGTTATGAAATATTTTAGTATCAAACTCATTTGAATCATCCATGAGTTTAGAAGGTTAATCAGTGAATAAGAATATTCCTATGAAGTAAACCTCATCATATCAATTATAATGATAGACAGGAAAAAGGTAGTATATCTAGGAAAGGAATTCCTTAACAAGAAGTCTAGAGTTATGAATTATGGAAGATAATAACTCTTGGTAAACAATCAATTCTAAATCCCAAACTAGTAGAATATTCATTTCATGTTATTGATCTATCATCTTATGTCCATATCACTCCCTCGGAATATTTTCCTATAGAAAATCCTATAAACATATCTTTACCAATTCCTTTCTATAAAACATTCTAATTATAACTTCCTATTATAAAAGGTGATGTCATCAAATATCACAAACAGAAGACAAAATGCTTAGTTATTAAATATTTACTCTTATCCATAAAAGAATCTAAGTATATTAAAAACCCTAAATCCTAGGGTAAATATTCATAATTCAAAACCTTAAACTTCTTTATTTATCAATAGAATATATACATTGCCATTTTCCAAATCAATGGAAGTGGTAATAACCATATCAATGTCTTTTATATTTCATGCATCAAATAATGGTATAGGATCATTATACATATAAAAGTTTCTATTCAAACTATGAGCCAACTAGAATTAAGTTTATGAACAAATAAGTATATATCATTTAGAAATCCATAACTAAAAGAGGAGAGTAAAGTAATAAGAAAAGTTTCTACAAATTATTAAAAGGAATTCATATAAAGCAAATAAAACAAATATAGAAAGATTATATAATAAAAATTCACAAATCATACAAAATATATTTTAGTATTATTGCAAATATCCAGCAAAGAAATCCTACAAAGAAAAGTTCAAAATATAAATCAAATTCAAATCTGAATAAGAAAACAGAAAATAGAAAAAATAAAACAAATAAAAAAACATTACCTGGCTGTGGCCCAACACCCCTATACTTATCTGACGCCATATGCAGCCCACAAAATCCCAGCACCGAGCCCAGCTTGTTTCCATCTGTGACTGACAAGTGGGGTCAGGAGAGGACCGCAGGTTGAGCTGAAAGAATTGCTAGGGGGTTATTCACAAAACAGCCGTCGTCGTCATCCTCACGCACACAGACAGCTCGCTGGCGGAGCTCGCCGCCGCCCGATGCCGTCATCGTCGTTGTTGCACCAAGATCAACACCGCCGTCGCGAGGAGAGGATAAGAAGGCCACCGCGACAACCCTGCTCGTCCTCATCCTCAATCTTGCTCTCCAGACTCATTTCTTATCCTCACCCGAAAACCTAACTCGTCGGAGTTCATCGTTCCGGCCAACTCCGACCACCCCTCGCCTCGTGATAGCCACCGTTAGATGCGCCGTAGTTGACTGAACCATCCAGGACCAAGCACGGAGGCCCGCTCGCCGAGAATCATGTGAAATCGAGCATTCCTTTTCCTCGGCCGCCGTGGCCATTACCGTCGATCGTCACGCCTCCCCAAGCCTCCTCGACCGCTCTATCATCATTAGGGTGAGTTCCCGAACCTTCCAGCATCCTTGAATCGCTTTATCTCGATGTAAATCGCAGTCTCACCGTATGTCATCGTCGGAGCTCATCGGAGCTGAAGCTCCAATGACCATTTCCGAGCGGAGCCGTCACTTTAGGACTCAGCACGATGCACTGATTCGAACTAGGCTGATTTCGCTTGCTAGGGCGTAGTAGATGGTCGCCGACGACCAACCACTCGCGACGGTGGTGGTGGTGCTGACGCCATCGTTGCGTCATGCTCACCTCATGATCGAACCACGTCAGCTCGTTTGACTAGTCTTGCCTCACTTGGCTGATGACATGGCCTAGGGCCCATATGTCATTGACTGGGGGTAGCTAACCAATCGGTAACGAATGCAATTTCTTTAACCTGAGAGCTGAGGTGGACAATGGCCCACGGGTCAGTGACTCAGGCTAAGTGTAGTTGCGGTGTAAAAAGTATTTCCTGTTAAGAAGTAACTAAAATGTTTAAACTTAATTTTTAATATTCCAGAAATCAAATAAATGATTAAATCTTATTTAATTAATAACTTTTGATTTATAAATCAGAAAAATGTGTATAATATATGAAAATTTTTAGAAAAATAAAATCTATAACTTAAAACTATTACTAAATATTGTTGTGATGATTATTTAAACAAATATTATTTAATAAAGGTCTTATGAATAATTAAACTTTAAATAAATTATATTTAAATAATGGTAATTGTTAAAGATATAAATAAAATACCAAAAATCTTAAAATAATAATAATAAGAATTATAATTTAAAACTATAATCATGTATTATTATTTCACTTAAGTAAATGTTTATTATTTATTAAGTAATTATAAAGTAATAAGAATTGTAAAAATCATATATTATTATTTTTAACACAAAAATAAATGTAATATACCAAAATGATCACAAAAATAATATTTACATATTAAAAATATAAAATTCCTCTTTTGAGATGAATAAAAAATTCAAATACTTTAATAATATCCTTTTGAGTTAAATAAAAACTTAAATATTTTAATAACTCAAATTTAAACTTATTTACTTCATTAATAATTCATATAAGGATAAGTAAAATTTATTAATATTTCTAAAATGAGTCAAATAAGTCTAATAAATAGTATTAGTCTTAAATATTAATAATATAAGGCCATAAGGGTTTAAAACATTATAAATACCCTTTTATTTAAATTATCCTCAACCTTGAGGGAACGTTATATTCTCAAAGGATTCCAAATCTTGATAAAAACCTTAAGGAATAACTTGTAAATAAGTCAGATCATTCCTATCTACTTTAACCACCAGATTACAAAAACTACCACCACACTATAATAAATCCATAAGTAGTTAAGTAATATTATATTTTGGTTTATAAACTATAACCACTCATTGATAAAAGGTAAATGATACTACTCCATTATAAAAATCAAGAAACCACTACACTAAGTAAAAGGATAACCAATTTTAAGTAACCTAAAGGAAACATTCCAAATACACAAGGTACAAATGTTATAAGTATTATACTTTCAAAATTATCTATATTTTAAAGTTAACCTTAGTCTCCAAGAATCTAAATATAATACAATAAACATTACTATATGTTTTATAGTTAACTTTGGTCTGAAGTAGTTAAGTTATAAAAACATCTCAAACCCAAACCATTCGAGCAAACATAAATCACAGCTACCCAACTCAACTAACCACAAAACTTGTTTAAACCTTAGAAGAGAAACCTTTTCTTCGAAGGTTATTCTTTTTGCCACTTCAAACACGAACTCTTATATAAACAATTTTGACTAGTATATCATAAGTATATATTTTACTACTACATATGTGTTGCTCACAACCACTCATAAGCTCTAATAAAAGCACAAATGTGAGACCTTTCTAAAAGGACCACACATTCCAAAGTAACCATTTCCGGAATCCAAACCCTAGGACAACGTTATCCCCAGGACTTGCGTTTAGAATGTGCATCACATTACTTATGCATAAAAGCATATTGCTTCTTTAAACATTATTCCTTACCGGACCAATGATACTGATTTCAGATTTTGGATCTTATACACTGAATCGAAGACCGTGAGTGCATAATCTTGCAATCAAAAAAGGCAAGTTCACACTTGCTCATGTCCTTTGTTTATTTTCTATAAAGTATTTTACAAATCCAGTGTTTTCATCACCTGCATTTGAAAAAGTTATAAAAACACTATTTTCAATAATAATGTGAATTATTGGTTACTGATCCAGGGTGATCAGCTAATCTATTAAATATGATAGTTGGAATACCACTGTTTAGAACTATATCATCTATGACTTAACAACCAATGTCGCCAGTGATTCTTGCGATGTATATTACGCGTTGACCATGAGATTTGGAATGGGACGGAGAAGTCAGCTGTATCTTCTTCCTCTCGCATGAAGCCGGATGTGCAGGTCGTGGCTGTTATCCTCGTAGCGTGCATATTAATTGGTAATTCATAGAGGATATGCATCATATGGGTGGGAACCCTCAACGTCCCACGATAGTTCTGACATCTAACAGTTTATACAAACCATTACCGTAATTCTTTATGTGGGCATGGTGTACACTAAGGAGGCATGCGAGATCGCGAAGGGGGCAGCGATTGGCTTGGATCATCTTCTGGGCCCCACATCATGGAATTGTGGACGGGAATAAGCTGTCCGGTTCTGCAACAAAGAGTTGATCTCTCATGGGTAAAGTAACGCACCTCTGCAGAGTGTAAGAACTGTAACTTGTTACTCCCTGTTCCGGGAAGGAGCTGCGAACGCGGCGGGAAAGGAACTCCATGAAAGTTCTGGTAAACCCGTGAAGGCTGACGGACATAGCTTTTCAGAATAAAAGCAACCTTTGAAGAAATGTTTATGAAAACTTGCATTGCCTACGACCTACGGTCTACGGCTGTAGTTATAGTGCATCAAACACTCCTTTTCTAGTGAATTTTCTGAGTACGCTCGTACTCAAAGTATCTTCTTAACCCTTTCTAGATTTTGAAGTTGGAATAGACAACAACCACATCAAGTTATGCTCCAGGAGTTATCATGCCCAGCTAAAGCTCTTCAATGAAGACAAGGAAGTCAACATATACCTTAACTCAAGTGAAGACGAAGTTACTGATTAGATAGGAATATAATCTCTAGCTAAAGCACCTATTTCTGTAGTACGTTGCAATAGCAGCAATGCCAACCACTTAGCTAGAATACTAGACTTAATAGTATACTAGTTCTTGCATCGTTTATCGTTGATTCTTCTCAGTAAGAAGTTCTTTCTCTCTCTTTAACCTAGAGTGTTCTCTGGATCTTATGTAAAGAGTGAGTTGTAACCTTTAGCCATGTATTGGACCCGTTGTGTTTCTGTTGTGCCATTCTGAGGGATGTAATACTAGTGAACGGTGTTTCATTGGTGTTATGTCAACAACTATAGTATACTACATCATGCAGTGGTATGCTGGGTCACCGCAGTTGGTATCAGAGCATATGCTTTGACCTTAGGTTGGAAACCTAGTAAATGGGTAGAACCTGTAGAACACACACTAGCAATAATAAAGAGTTCTCTAGTGATATGAGGGATATTCAATTGAGAATAATCCTGTTATGTTACTAGTGCGATAACTCTTTTATATGATTGCAATTCCAATCATTACCTAAGAGTTTTAACTCTATGTGACTGATGATAATTTCTTATCTACAGTTCCACATGGCACCTCGATATCTGTAACATCCCAAAAAAATACTAAACTTAGATCATCAAACTCTAATCATCAAAATTTTGGTTAACAAAAACTTTTCTAAATAAAAATATGAAAGCATGCATGTGTGTATGCATCCCATTTTGAATTCTTTTGAATTGCCTTTTTTGTGTGTTCCTTTGCTTGTAAATGGATTCTTAGGTGAAATAAAAATCATCTAAACAATTCCCAGGTCGAGTTAGTGAACCAAATTGAATGAAACCAATTTTGTTAGAAAGGTCCGGGAATGCTGAATCCAAGCCCGTTGGATTCAAGTCATTTCGATCTATAGATCATCCATGGTAAAAATAACAAGGCAGAAGCTTTTCTGCATTCAAACATTTTTCAAATTTAAACCATAATAGATTTTGAGTTGATTCCAACTCTCAAAAATCACATTTAACCATACCTTTCAGAATATATAAAAATATATAGGGTTACTTATAGAAATAATGTTCAAGTAATAAAAGAATGCCACATAGGCATTTCTAGCCACTTTAATTAATTAAAAAAAAAGAGAAAAACCTTATTAAGTTGTGACACCACTTTAAATCATATTTCCATGTACTGAAATATGTGGTGATGACATGTGTCAACATGATCCCATGTTTGGTTTGGAGAATATTAAATCTTAAGTAGTTTTTCAATGAGTAGAAATTACTTTTCTAAAAATAAAAGGAATTAAACCAAGCTTTAATCTTGTAATGTTAGTGATGATGCTAGATCATCTATAGGACCCTTGTGTGTGATGAATGCAAGTAGTTTAGTATTGTTTGGTGATTGTGTACCTCGTATTTATTCATAGACGCTAGTACCGACCAAGGATACGAGGAGGAAGGAGGATACTACGAAGAAGAAGCCGAGGATAACTTCAACCACTGCTCTGCTCAAGGCAAGCCTAATACTACTAGTTGAATGTGCAAGCTAACCCTTGCAAGATACTCTACTTTAGCAAGCTATTAACCTTGCAAGCTCACACTTGCAATTTAGCAAGCTTAGACTGATACTAATGCAAGCCAATACGTGTTTGTCACCATGCCAACTATATGCCTTAAGCATAGATGATCCTACCCCCTTGATAAACCAATCCTAGTTTTACTTACAAGCTTTATACTTTATTTCTTTATCAAAGCTAGTACTTAGAGCTTACTCAAGTGAATTGTTGATACTAAAAAGATAATTGAAGGTTGCATAAAGAGCATAAAACTTGGCCTAAGCTAGATAATCTTTATGTCACCCTAAGGCATGAGATTGCACTTAGTTCAAACTCCACTTAGTTACCACCCCTCATTAGTGCTTACCCCCACTTGTATATGCTAGTCCTAAGCATAAAACTTGATCAACATTAGATGAGAATACTTGGTGAAAATGGTTATGAAAACCTTGGAATGATGGATCATTCTATTGAAATGTTTTGGACATGTGTTTCTGAACACCTGATGATTTTGGTGATGAAAATGTTGAGGCATGAGCCTTAGCCCTTTATAAAACTGATGGTTGTCTGGATGCGATACCATTCCAATTTTATCGTACAACCACAATACCCGAAGATTGGGTAGGGCTTGACTGGAAACCTATATACCTTAGTATTAGTTCCCTCACGGCCAAGGTTTGAGCTGAGGCTACCTTGTGAAGATCGTCCACCTGTGCAGTACCCAAGATGACAGTTGGTCATGGTTGGGAGGCCAAACTCACAGGAGAGGTGCTTATACTAGGGCGTGTAATTGAAAGGTTATGATTGATTATCTGCATACTGAGTATGGTGAATTCAGGATTTATTCCTGACGGATGTATCGAATGTTGTGGTGAAAGTGTACAGTCTCTGCAGAGTGTCAAACTATTCGAATAGCCGCGTCCGCGGTTATGGATAGTTGGAGTGGCCATATTGTTCCCCCATCAGATGTTTTCAAAAGACTTGTGAAATGAATTGAGACTTTGACTTGACCACAACAGGGTTGTGATATCAAATACAAGTTCCTACTTAGGTGTTATGAAACTTCAACTAGCATTCGTTGCTTCTAAACTTAGTAGAGATAAATCTAGCTTTTGCAAAACAACCCTAGAGCCTAGTGTCCTATTATCAAAAACCCCTTTCACTTGTTAGTATTAGTTTGCGAGTACTTAAAGAGTACTCATGGCTTTGTCCCTGGCTATTCCCATGGCCAGACTATGAAGAGGAGTACCTGGAGGATGGACCCCAGTAAGGTTACGACAACTAGGATCATCTCCCATCATCAGCATTGCCTGTGACCCCGAAGATGGAGCTTCGCCTACGCTACCGTTATTATTACGTATTCCGCTGCTTGAAGTTGTATTAAGAACTGGATCATGAGATCCCTATTTGTGTAAGACCTTATATATGGTTTGTAATGGATGATGTACTGTGGTATCCAATTCTGTTATGTCTCGCAAAAATGGTAATCCTGGGATTGCGATGTATGGCATAACAGGCATCTGGGATTAAAAATCCGGGTGTTGACAAGTTGGTATCAGAGCCATCCTGACCATAGGAGACCCTAGTTGGACGTTTGAATCAAAAACTTAGTTTCCAAAACCAAAGAAAGCAAATATTTACAAAAACTTATTCTCATTCTTATCCCTTTGATTCTTTCATGAAAATTCATGTTCCTCAAAAACTCTTGCAAAATACATAAAATTTTGACACACTTGATCACTCTACTTACTCATCCTATATTCTTATAGATGGACGTGAAGTACAACATGTTTTATCAGTTGGGGAATGGAGCAGACCTTATCTTTGAGAGGGATTTGGACCAGCTTTCGGAACTTCTGGAGCGTCAGCACCCCGAGTTCTTCGGAGCTCAGCTCAATGATCAAGGAGGAGAAGATCTGTAGTGGCTAATTGTTGCAAGTCTCCGAGGAAAGATTGAACCTCCTACTGCTAAGGGAATTCAGTTTACCTTAAGAGAGAACAACTGGCTCGATGGACTTGCCAGGTCCATGCAGGAAGCTCTTTCCCGTCTGTGTGGGCAGAGTATCAACCAGATCAAGGGTACCCACTTTGAGTTTTTTCCAAGGCGTGATGCTAATGGATAGCCCCTGGAAGCCCCATACCACCCCGAACTGAAGACTCAATTGGACCACCTTAGCTTCATGATGTACGATCGACAACAGGAGTTGGATAACTGCCGTGACTACTCCAACCATAAGTCCGCCATCATCAAGACGAAGGATCAGACCATCGCCATGCTAGCAAAGGATCGCAAGTCTCGCCGCCGTCAGCTCGACAAGAAGGAGCGCATCATTGCCCGTCTTCGCCACCGTATCTCATCTTTGGAGGAGACCATCCACGAGAGAGACATGCAGTTGGAGGAAAGGGAGAATGCCGGAGAGGATCTTCGTGGTGACCCCTACTCCTATCTCAGCGATGATGATGATTTTCTGGAGGATCAGGCTATGGACTTCTTCACCGATGAGGATGATTTCGCCTTCATCGATGACGATGAAGATGACGAAGCCACCGATTCCGAGGAGTAGTAGCACTTGAGCACTAGCGTAGTGAGTAGTATTCGGTCCCACTGTATCGTAGTTTCCAGAATGGTTCTTAAAACCATCTGTTTTTCTTGTTTTGTGGTGTGTGTTTGTATCGTGTGCTATGAATGAATGAATGAATGAATGAAAATCAAGTTGCTAGAAAATCTGAGTCAAACTTTAAAAACTTTTCAAAGACCCTGAACCTTAGAAATATCCCTCTTTTCTCATGATCTATCTCAATCTTCAGATGCCACGCGGAGGAAGTGGTTCATCCCCGGACCCGATGTTGCAGATTCTGCAAATGTTGACTTCTGGCCGCGAAGCTGAAAGAGCAGAACGTCAAGCCAACCTAGCCACTCTGCAACAGATAGCTCATCTTGCCCACAACAATGAAGGCCACGGAAACTAGGACAACCATGGATCTAAGCTCAAGAATTTCCAGAATACCAACCCACCTGTTTTCACTAAGTCTGAAGAGCCCCTCGATGCCGATGATTGGCTGCAAAGCATGGAAAATAACCTAGAAGTCGCCGGAGTGGAAGCCAACGAGAAAGTTCTGTTCGCCACCCACTATCTAGACGGAGATGCCAGGTCATGGTGGAACAGTGTTCGCGCAATGACTGGAGGCCAGATGATGACTGGGAGGAATTCAAGGTCAAGTTTAGCAGAACCCATGTGCCACCGGGTTTGATCAAGAGAATGAGAGACGAGTTCAGAGAACTGAAGCAAGGAAGGATGACCGTAGTGGAATACCGTGACAAATTTTTGTCATTAGCTAGGTATGCCCCGGATGAGATCGACACTGAAGCCAAGAAGAAAGAAAGATTCCTGAATGGTCTGCATGATGAGATGCAGACAGTGTTAGTCAATATCCCCTTTGCTGATATTGAAGCCCTTGTCGACTCTGCTATCCAGATGGAAGGAAAGATCAACCAAGCCAACGAGAACCGCAAGCGTCGCATGATGCACCAGCCAGTAACCCATCAGACCCCAAAGTATCGCCCTAACCCATCATCAGGATTTGCCCCGAGAACCAACAGACCCCCGATGAACCGTCCGACCAATCCCAACCGTGGAAACCCTAGGCCCGGAGGAAATCACAACAACCCCGGCAACTCTATCAATTTCAATCGTGCCCTACCCAAGTTCAACACCAACAATGCTGCCACCAACACCAACACTGCCCCGAGGACTGGAAGCAATGTTGTGCCTGTAGCAGCAAAGGACAAGTCGCAAGTGACTTGTTATGACTGTGCAAATAAGGGTCACTACTCCAACGAGTGCCCCAACAAGAAGAATGTCGCAGCACCCAATGCCAATGCCCCAGCTCAGCAGCAGCGTCGTGTTCAGCCCGGAAGAAGGTTTGCCCCAGGGAATTTGCTCAACCGCAATGGCCGTCTTTTTCTCATGCATGCTGAAGAAGCTCAGGAAGCGCCAGACGTCGTGCTGGGTATGTTTTTAATTCAGTACTTGCAAGAGTGTTGTTTGATTCTGGTGCATCGCACTCATTTGTCACCGAAGAATTTGCATGCACTAGTAAAATTCAACCACCCAAACTGAAGCATGTCATGATTGTTCAAATTCCCGGATCAACCACCAAGGCTAGGCAAATTTGCAAAGCCGTCCCTATCCGAATCCATGCCATAGATTTTTATGCTAATCTGATAGTACTCGGAACTAAAGGTTTGGAAGTAGTACGGGGAATGGATTGGATGTCCAAACAGAAAGGATTGATTGACTGTGCCAAGAAAGCCATAACCATGATCAGTACAGCCGGAATATCAGTCAAGCATATATCTGAAACCTTACCTCGCCAATTCAAGTGCAACAAGAGTATAGCCCTGTTGGAATTATGCCCTAGAGGCAATAATAAAGATGTTATTATTATAATTCATGTTCATGATAAAGTTTATATTCCATGCTAGAATTGTATTAAGCGGAAACATTAATACTTGTGTGGTTTGTGAACAACACCGTGTCCCTGGTACGCCTCTAAGGACTAGCTCATTGATCAATGATGGTTAAGGTTTCCTAACCATAGACATGAGTTGTCAATTGATAATGAGATCATTTCATTGGAGAATGATATGATGGACAGACCCAAACTAAGCAAAGCAATTAGATCGTGTCATCGTGTTCGTCTTTGAGAAGCTTTTCTTATGTCAAATATTGTATTCCTTAGACCATGAGATAATACAACTCCCTGGTATCGGAAGAAAGCTTTGAGGTCATCAAACGTCATCCTATGAGAGGGTGATCATAAAGGTGTCTCTCAGGTGATCGGAAAGTATCTGTTGGGTTGTATGTATCGAGATGGAATTTGTCCCTCCCAAGTCAGAGAGATATACTTCGGGCCCACTCGGTAATCGATATCAACACCGCTTGCAAGCATGTGGTTAAGGAGTTAATCACAAAGTGATATCGGATTACGGAACGAGTAAAGTACTTGCTGTGAACGAGATTGAACTAGGTATGACGGTACCGAAGATCGAATCTCGGGCAAGTAAAATATCGCGAGACGAAGGGAATATATATGGGATTGATTGAATCCTGGCATCGTGGTTCATCCGATATGATCATCTATGAATGTGTGGGAGTCAATATGGGTGCCCAGACCCCGCTGTTGATTATTGATAGAAGATCATGTCTGCATATTCTCGAACCCGCAGGGTCACACACTTAACGTATCTCGACGCTAGGATAGATTGGATAATTGGTTTATGAATTTTTGTTCGGAGTCTCGGATGGGATCCGGGATATCACGAGAGGTTCCGGAATGGTCCGGAGAATAAGATTCATATAAGGCAATGCAGTTTTTGGAGTTCGGAATTGTTCCGGGTTAATCGGTATTGTACCGGAAGCTTCTAGAACCTTCCGGAAGGGGACCAACGTGGCCCCACCTTCCGGGAGGGGGCATGGGCCTATGAGGGAGTGTCCTGGCCGCATTGGGCCAGGGTCACAAGGCCCCATAGGGCCCAGCCGATCCTAGAGAGTTTACATCGTTTAAACTAGAGATAGGGTTTCTAGAAGAGGGGAGAGTCCATGCCCCCCACTCCTTATCCTTTGGGCTTGGGGGAGGGGCTAGGGTTGCGCCCCCCCCCCTCTATATAAAGAGGGGTTGGGGCGCACCAAACCCCCACACCTCTCCTCCAAACCCTAGCCGCCTTGCTAGCTTTCCTCTCTCCCTCCCGACTGTTTGTAGGCGAAGCCCTGCTGCAGAAATTCTCCACCATATACACCACGCCGTCGTGTTGTAGATCCAATCCGTCTCTCCACCATACTTGCTGGTCTGAGGAAGGAGGAGACGTCGAGGTGCTGCACGTGTGCATCTCACGGAGGCACCGCCACTTGTGGTGCTAGATCGGATCGGATCGCGAGGAGGAGAAGCGAGTACGACTACATCACCCACGTTCCGACGAACGTTCCGCTGTGCGAATATTCAAGGGTATGAAGATCTAATCCAATCTCTCTCATTGTTTGCATCTCCTAGATTAGATCTTGGCTTTCCCTCTGTTCGCTCCGTAGAAAATTTTGATTTACTATACCGCGAAACCCTTCAGTGGTATCAGAGCTAGATCTATGCGTAGATGTGTTTCACGAGTAGAACGCAACATGGTTGTTGCGGGCGTTGATGTTTTCTATTGCAAGCCTCTTGTTTGTGTTCTTCTTATGACGCGGGATAGTGAGATTGAAGCGGTCCAGGCCAACCTTACGCGACGTCGTTCGTGAGACCGGCTCCGCACTTGACGTGTGGCTTGTTCCACACATGCGGCTGGTGGATGTCAGTTTCTCTCACTATAGTTGTCATGGGATTAACACCGGAGTTTGGCAATCATAATATCACTGTTGTGGCTTTCCGTAGGTAAGAATCGTTCTTAGCATCTACTCCCATAAGCCACGTAAAACATGCAACAACAAAGTAGAGGCGTCTAACTTGTTTTTGCAGGGAGTGTTTTCTGTGATATGGTATGGCCCAAGATGTGATGTGTATAATGTATGAGATGATCATGTTTTGTAATGTTTCACGACTTGCATGTCGATGAGTACACAACCGGCAGGAGCCATATGGTTGTCTTTATAATTGTGTATGACCTGCGAGTCAACTTCTTATACGCCATGTAATAGCTTTACTTTATCGCTAAGTAGTTAGCAATAGTTGTAGTTGCTATTCGTGGTGAAGGCAATCATGGTGGAGTGATGGAGATCATGCCGGAACGCACAAGATGGAGATCATTGCGCGAAGATTGGCTATACCATGTCACATAAAGTTATATGCATGTGATGTTTATCCTTTATGTATCTTATTATGCTTAGATAGCGACGGTAGCATTATAAGATGATTCCTCACTTAAAGATCAAGATAAAAATTGTGTTCTTCCCAAGTATGCACCGTTGCGAAAGTTCGTCGTGTCCAAGCATCACGTGATGATCGGGTGCTATAGACTCTACGCTCACATACAACGGGTGCAAGCCAGTTTTGCACACGCGGAAATACTTGGGTCTAGCTTGACGAGCCTAGCATGTACAGACATGGCCTCGGAACACAAGAACCGAAAGGTTAAGCATGAGTCATATGAATGATATGATCGACACTTTGTTGTCCACCATTGAAACCACATCTCTTCTCGTGATGATCGGATTAGGTGTGGTGAATTTGGATCGTGTTCACTAAACAACTTGAGGGATGTTGAATTTAGTGGGAGTTCATTTAGTAATTTGATTAAGTTGAACTATTTATCATGAACATAGTCTAAATTGTACTTGCAAATACTGTAGATCACATGGCCAAATCCAACTTCAACTTCAACGTTTTTGCTGAGAAGGAAAAGCTTAGAAACAATGGGTCTAACTTCACCAATTGGTTCCGCAATCTAAGAATCATTCTGTCTGGCGGACAAAAGGACTATGTGTGGCATCCCGCAAAACCACTACTAGAAAATCGCGTTGAATTTGTGCATTACATCGTCATCATCATGCATTGTTTGCATAAAACTATTTTCGCAAAACATGTTTTGTTTTCTAAAACGCCCCATCTTTATTCTTACACCAAAACCGGGTCCCCGGAATATTTTGTTTTGGCCGCTATCGGTTTGCAGACGGCCCGTTTAAAACAAATAAACGATTTAATTATTTTAGCGGGGGCAGTCGAACGGGCCGTTCCGACCCGAACGATCACCCCCAGGATTTTACAAACGGCCCACCTAATCGGTCCCTTCTAAATCCTACAGCTACCTATTAAACTACCCAACCCGCTGGCCACATCACTCCCTCCAATAGCCATGTGCCACCTCGCCCTCTTCCCATCCCCCAACCAACCGCCGCTGCCTCGCGACCCCTCCCCGCTCCGGCGAGCGCCGCTCCGGCCGACCTCGTCCCGCTCCCGCCCGCGACACCGGCCTCCCGCGCAACCACGAACCGAGCTCCGGCCCGTGCTCCTCCCTCTCTGGCGCGCCAGGCACCGACGCCTGCGGGCACCGCTCGGCCGCGTCGACCCCGCCGTTGGTGCCTCCTCGAGCCTGGCCGCCCGCGTCCGCCTGTCCGCCGACCCCCCCCCCCCCCCGAGCTCGACCCCGCGCGGCCCCGTCGACCGCTGGCCGTCGCCCTGGTGACCCCGTCGCCACGGGAGCCTGCAAGCTCGCCTCCGTGGTTACCCGAGACCGCTGCCCGCTCTTCCGGTGTCGCCAAGATCTTCCAAGTACAGATCGACGCCAAGTTCTTCACGTGGACCCAATGAACCGAAGACCGACCCCGTGACGAGTGCATCGGCCCCCACCAAGATCCCCGACACCCACACGAGTTCGCCATCGACAACAAAGTCGGAGTCCAAGTTTTCCTTCATGGAAGCCAAGTACACCGAACCCGGAGTTCGCCACACAGATGCCAAGATCCCCTGACGCCGAGACTCAAGTCCGACACCGACAATCGAAGCCGGAACCGACAATTTTGCCTACCCGGACACCGTGCGACAAGTACTCCTTCCCTCGGACGCCGAGCCCGGACCCGATGACCGCCAAGATCGCCACGAGAACAACAAGTACTTCATCCTGAATGCCAAGACCGACTCGATGGCACGGACCCGACAAGATCGTCGCGACGACAAGAACGGCACCGACCGAAACAAACCCGATGCGCCCCGGCACGGAACCAAGCCCTTCTACCCGAACGCCAAGACCTACCCCGATCCGAAGACCCTAACCCTGGACCCTGAGACCAACCCCGAACCCCGGAACCCCAAGAACTGCCGAACCCTAATGTGTGAACCCCTTCCCGAAACCCTATTTTATAACTTAATAACAACTTGTTGCATATTAAATCATTCATCTTGCATGCATCCTTGTCTGTGGTTTGGGGGCCTTATGCCGATTCACCTCTTAATTAAATATGGGGCCCATATGCGGGCAAATCTAGTCTCGTATTGGCCTCATCTAAATTTGTGTAGCGAACCCGTATTATCTTTTGCCATGTAATACAACATTTAATTGCGGGGGTTCTAAATAACATGAACCATTTAATTAAATGTCGGGACCCCGGTTCCGCTTTAATATGACCTAATTGCATCGCATCTCTGCCATGCCATACATCATGCATGCATCATGCCGATCTTCTGCCGTTGTATTAAATATTGCATCCGGTGTTTATTCTAGTGTTTTGGTTCTTCGCGGATAAGGCCGTTGAGTTGATGTGAGCTTCGCCCCGATCTTCGGTTGAACCCTTCAACAATGTTTTCAGGCGAGCATCTCCCCCTTTCTACCTATCTTACTTTTATAGTATTTACTTCCCTCCTGTTGATCTATTGCTATCTATGTTGCGATGCTCTAGTTTTCCGTACCCGTGATATCCCTTGCAGCCCTATATTGCCTCGGACACATCCTATTACCTATTGTTTGGAAGATAGTTGGACTTGCGCGTCGTAGTCGCTTGCTCAAGTGCCGTTGCGTGTCGTCAAGTGCCACAGTTGTTGATGTATTGCCGCATGTTGATGTTGGAGATGATCATAGTTTTACTTATTGTTCACTTTAATTCCTGTTTAACAACTAAAATTGAAGTAAGCAGAGGCATCGGTGGGTGATAGATAACATTTGGTTTCCGAACGCCCACTTGTGTCCCGTAGGACCCCGAGTACTTGATACCTGTTCCTTGATTTATCGTGCTATCCACATATGGGGAGTATGGGCCCCCCTTAGCCAGAGCTTGATTCCGTCTTATTTCTTGGGGCCACAAACTAGTATGAGGTTTTATTACTATCCTGTACTTATGCCATGCTACTTATGTATTTACGATTGTGCGAGGAGCACACTGTACTGTTTAGGATCGTGACACGATTCCGCGGTGTCGACAAGCCCAGCCACACTTTCGGGTTCCCAGTCGTTCACAGACGTCCCCACAACCTTAAGTCCGTCTCGGAGCCGGCCGGCTTCGTTGCGGGTTCTACTTTAAGGGGTGGCCCCCTGAAACATTTCTGAATCTTGTGATTGCTCTGTCGTGAAGACCTCGTTGGGTTTTGATTTGGTTTTTCCGAGGTTGATCGTGTGTGTGTTGCTATTTGTGCACCCCGGCCGGGTTAAAACTTTCTGAAAGCCGTGTTCGCGGTTATGGACGACTTGGAGCACAGTATCTCGACCATAGACAAGCATAACTAAAGTTTACTGTTATAAATTTGACTTTATAATGACTAGTAATCAGCTTCACTATCATGGAATGGCTAATTAATACTGCCCACAATTGCTTGTTTGGAGTGTCGCTTGCGACAGTTGTATCTGACTAGTAAGTATTGCAACTACAACGGAATGGCTGAATAAAAGTACCAACAACTGCTGGGTTTTGGGTTTATCTCATGCTATCTGTATCTGATTAGTAATTGTTGCAACTACGACGGAATGGTTAACTAAAAGTGCCCACTGCTTACTTTATCAGGACGATTATTCAAACCTGACTAGTAAAGTGCCGCAACTATAACTGAATAAGTAAAACTGCCAACTGTGTGAGTTCCTCGGTTGACTTCCTCGTTTGGTATCGAGGGGGAAACGCCAGGATGGGTTTGTTTGGTGGTAGTATCAGGTTGGTTCCGAATAGGTCTTTCTTACCCCTCTCTGATTGCCGCCAGTTGTATCGAGTCTCTATAGGTTGTTTAGTGCATGCTGCCGCTGCCGCTTCAGTCCACCATACCTATGTAGGCGAGGACCGCCGAATTCTAGTCTCGCCGTGTACTGGCCTCAGTACTGACGCTCCTCTTTTTCCTCTGCCCTTTGTCGGCACCCATTTTGTTTAAGCAGGTTTTGAGATCGACGCCGTTAGCAGGGTTACCCTTCCGGCTTGGCCTGGGCAGGGTTATGGACGCCATTGGTTATTCTTCAGGGCTCTTAGCCCCATTTGCATCTTGTCCGTAGTCGGACGCTCTATCATTTTCAAGGTGATTTGGATCTTTGTACATTATACCTGTATTCTTGACTCTTTGAGTCGCTGTTGTATATATCTGTTCTGTGGGTCCCATCGAGGACTGTTGTGTAATGTTATTACTTCGTTTTCCACCCGCACGAAAGTGCCTGGTGGGCACCTTTGAATCGTTTCTATGCGGGTTTGGCGTGAAGCGCTGGAACTTGCATAGGGTCGATTCTGAGGGTGTTACACTATGTCCTTGGGAAAGCGTTAGGTGACCCCCCTGCTGCAACTGCGCCGGCTGATGAGAAAGCTGTCTATCAGTCGCGCAAAGATGATTATGGTGTTATTAAGAGCACCATGTTGTTTGCTATGGAACCGGAACTTCAAAATCGTTTTGAAACCTATCCCGGGCCCTTTGAGATTCTCGAGGAGCTGAAAACCATGTTTCAGACTCAAGCCCGTTCTGAGAGATATGAGATCTCTGAGAAGTTCTTTAACTGCAAGATGGAGGAAGGGAGTTCCGTTAGTGAGCACGCCATAAAGATGTCGGGCTACACTCAACGCCTTGAGCAACTGGAATGCACGATTCCAGAGGATCTCAAGATTGACAGGGTTCTGCAATCACTCTCTCCCAGCTACAAAAGTTTTGTAGTGACTCATAATCAGATTGGCTCCACTGATACGATCACCGAGCTCTTCGCAAAGCTGAAGGCTGCGGAGGTGGACATCAAAAAGGATAATCATGTGTTGATGGTCAACAAGCCCTCCTTTAAGAAAGGTAAGGGAGCAAAGAAGCCCTTCAAGAAGGGCGGCGGCAAGCGCAATGCCCCTGCTGAGAAGAAGCTCAAGTCTGGTCCTAAGCCCGACACTGAGTGCTTCTATTGCAAGGACAAGGGTCACTGGAAGCGCAACTGTGCGAAGTACTTAGCGGACAAGAAGGCTGGCACCATCAAAGGTATATTTGATATACATGTTATTGATGTTTTCCTTACTAGCCCTCGTTGTAGTGCCTGGGTATTTGATACCGGTTCAGTTGCTAATATTTGTAACTCGAAACAGGAGCTACGGAATAAACGGCGGCTTGCGAGGGATGAGGTGACGATGCGCGTTGGCAACGGATCAAGAGTTGATGTGATGGCCGTCGGCACGCTCTCCTTAGTTTTACCTTCGGGATTAGTTTTAAACCTTAATAAATGTTATTATGTGCCTGCGTTGAGCATGAACATTATTTCTGGATCGTGTTTATTGCAAGACGGTTATTCATTTAAATCGGAGAATAATGGTTGTTCTATTTATATGAGTAACATCTTTTATGGTCATGCACCTCTTATGAATGGTTTATTTCTTCTAAATCTCGAAAGGGATGAAACACACATCCATAACATTGAGGCTAAGAGATGCAAAGTAGATAGTGATAATACTACTTATTTGTGGCACTGTCGTCTAGGTCATATTGGTGTAAAGCGCATGAAGAAACTCCATTCTGATGGACTTTTGGAGTCTCTTGATTTTGAATCATTTGACACATGCGAACCATGCCTCATGGGCAAGATGATCAAAACCCCGTTCTCCGGAATGATGGAGCGAGCAACGGACTTGTTGGAAATCATACATACCGATGTATGCGGACCGATGAGTATTTCGACGCGCGGTGGATATCGCTATTTCCTTACTTTTACCGATGACTTAAGTAGATATGGGTATATCTATTTAATGAAACATAAATCTGAAACATTTGAAAAGTTCAAGGAATTTCAGAATGAAGTGGAGAATCATCGTAACAGAAAGATTAAGTTTCTATGATCCAATCGTGGAGGTGAATATTTGAGTTATGATTTTCTCACGCATCTTAAAGCAAGTGGAATCGTTTCACAACTCACGCCACCCGGAACACCACAGCGCAATGGTGTGTCTGAACGCCGGAATCGAACCCTATTAGATATGGTCCGATCAATGATGTCTCTTACTGATTTGCCATTATCATTTTGGGGTTATGCATTAGAAACCGCTGCATTCACTTTAAATAGGGCACCATCTAAATCCGTTGAGACGACACCGTATGAACTGTGGTTTGGTGCTAAACCTAAGTTGTCGTTTCTTAAAGTTTGGGGATGCGAAGATTACGTCAAGAAGTTGATGCCGGACAAGCTCGAACCCAAAGCGGAGAAATGCGTCTTCATAGGATACCCTAAGGAAACTATTGGGTATACCTTCTATCACAGAACCGAAGGCAAAGTGTTTGTCGCAAAGAGCGGTTCCTTTCTGGAGAAGGAGTTTCTCTCGAAAGAAGTGAGTGGGAGGAAAGTAGAGCTAGACGAGGTTATTGAACCTTCTCTTGAATTGGAGAGTAGCGCAGCACCTGAAATTGTTCCAGTGCCGCCTGCACCAACAATAGAGGAAGCTAATGACAAGGATCATGAAGCTTTGGACGATGCTGCTACTGAACGTCGCAGGTCGACAAGGTCGCGTGCCCCTCCTGAGTGGTACGGCAACCCTGTCTTGACTGTCTTGTTAGTAGAAGACAGTGAACCTACGAACTATGAGGAAGCGATGATGAGCCCAGACTCTGAGAAATGGCTAGAAGCCATGAAATCCGAATTGGGATCCATGAGCGAAAACCAAGTATGGACTTTGGTGGACCCTCCTAGCGACCGAAAGGCCGTTGAGTGCAAATGGATCTTCAAGAAGAAAACGGACGCGGATGGTAATGTTACCGTCTATAAAGCACGGCTTGTCGCGAAAGGTTTTCGACAAGTTCAAGGTGTTGACTACGATGAGACTTTCTCTCCTGTAGCAATGTTTAAGTCCATTCGGATTTTATTAGCAATTGCTGCGTTTCATGATTATGAAATATGGCAGATGGATGTCAAGACTGCTTTCCTCAATGGCAACATTGATGAAGAGTTGTATATGATGCAACCCGAAGGTTTTGTCGATCCTAAGGATGCTAGTATAGTATGCAAACTTTAGCGTTCCATTTATGGACTGAAGCAAGCATCTCGGAGTTGGAACCTTCGTTTTGATCAAGTGATCAAGAGCTTTGGATTTGTTCCAAATTGCTACGAAGCTTGTATCTACAAGAAAGTGAGTGGGAGATCGGTGACGTTTCTGGTACTATATGTGGATGACATATTGATTATCGGAAATGACATCAACATGCTTAACGATGTGAAGAGTTATTTGAACAAGTGTTTTTCAATGAAATACCTAGGTGAAGCTGCTTATATATTGGGCATCAAGATCTATAGAGATAGACAAAGACGCCTGATAGCTTTAAGCCAGAGTACACACCTAGACAAAGTTCTGAAAAGGTTCAGAATGGATAAGGCAAAGAAAGGTTCAGTGCCTATGTTGTCAGGTAAGATATTGAGCAAGGCTCAGTGTCCAGCTACGGTAAATGATAGGGAAGCTATGAGCAAAGTGCCTTATGCCTCGGCCATAGGTTTTATCATGTATGCCATGCTGTGTACTAGACCGGATGTGTCCAATGCTCTTAGTTTGACGAGCAGATATCAAAGTGATCCAGGAGTGGAACACTGGACAGCCGTGAAGAACATCCTAAAGTACCTAAATAGGACTAAAGAAATGTTCTTAGTCTATGGGGGTGATGAACAGCTTGTCGTAAAAGGTTACGTCGATGCTAGTTTTGACACCGACAAGGATGATTCCAAATCTCAGACAGGATACGTTTATATTTTGAATGGAGGAGCTGTGAGCTGGAGAAGCTGCAAGCAAAGCGTGATCGCGGGATCTACAGTAGAAGCGGAATACATGGCTGCTGCAGAAGCGTCAAGTGAAGGAGTTTGGATCAGAAACTTCATCACTGAGCTTGGCGTGGTTCCAAGTGCATTGGACCCACTGGACATATTGTGTGACAACACTGGCGCCATAACACTCGCTAAGGAACCAAGATATCATACAAAGACCAAGCATATCAACCGCAAGTTTCATATAATCCGAGATTATATTGCAGATGGAGATCTGAAGATTAGCAAAGTACATACAGATCTGAATGTCGCAGATCCATTGACTAAACCTCTTCCACGTGTAAAACATGATCAACACCTCAGTGCCATGGGTGTGAGATTGTTACCAGATGTAAACTAGATTATTGACTCTAGTGCAAGTGGGAGACTGTGGGAATTATGCCCTAGAGGCAATAATAAAGATGTTATTATAATAATTCATGTTCATGATAAAGTTTATATTCCATGCTAGAATTGTATTAAGCGGAAACATTAATACTTGTGTGGTTTGTGAACAACACCGTGTCCCTGGTACGCCTCTAAGGACTTGCTCATTGATCAATGCTGGTTAAGGTTTCCTAACCATAGACATGAGTTGTCAATTGATAATGAGATCATTTCATTGGAGAATGATATGATGGACAGACCCAAACTAAGCAAAGCAATTAGATCGTGTCATCGTGTTCGTCTTTGCGAAGCTTTTCTTATGTCAAATATTGTATTCCTTAGACCATGAGATAATACAACTCCCTGGAATCGGAAGAAAGCTTTGAGGTCATCAAACGTCATCCTATGAGAGGGTGATCATAAAGGTGTCTCTCAGGTGATCGGAAAGTATCTGTTGGGTTGTATGTATCGAGATGGAATTTGTCCCTCCCAAGTCGGAGAGATATACTTCGGGCCCACTCGGTAATCGATATCAACACCGCTTGCAAGCATGTGGTTAAGGAGTTAATCACAAAGTGATATCGGATTACGGAACGAGTAAAGTACTTGCTGTGAACGAGATTGAACTAGGTATGACGGTACCGACGATCGAATCTCGGGCAAGTAAAATATCGCGAGACGAAGGGAATATATATGGGATTGATTGAATCCTGGCATCGTGGTTCATCCGATATGATCATCGATGAATGTGTGGGAGTTAATATGGGTGCCCAGACCCCGCTGTTGATTATTGATAGAAGATCATGTCTGCATATTCTCGAACCCGCAGGGTCACACACTTAACGTATCTCGACGCTAGGATAGATTGGATAATTGGTTTATGAATTTTTGTTCGGAGTCTCAGATGGGATCCGGGATATCACGAGAGGTTCCGGAATGGTCCGGAGAATAAGATTCATATAAGGCAATGCAGTTTTTGGAGTTCGGAATTGTTCCGGGTTAATCGGTATTGTACCGGAAGCTTCTAGAACCTTCCGGAAGGGGACCAACGTGGCCCCACCTTCCGGGAGGGGGCATGGGCCTATGAGTGAGTGTCCTGGCCGCATTGGGCCAGGGGCACAAGGCCTCATAGGGCCCAGCCGATCCTAGAGAGTTTAAATCGTTTAAACTAGAGATAGGGTTTCTAGAAGAGGGGAGAGTCCATGCCCCCCACTCCTTATCCTTTGGGCTTGGGGGAGGGGCTAGGGCTGAGCCCCCCCTCTATATAAAGAGGGGTGGGGGCGCACCAAACCCCTACACCTCTCCTCCAAACCCTAGCCGCCTTGCTAGCTTTCCTCTCTCCCTCCCGACTGTTTGTAGGCGAAGCCCTGCTGCAGAAATTCTCCACCATATACACCACGCCGTCGTGTTGTAGATCCAATCCGTCTCTCCACCATACTTGCTGGTCCGAGGAAGGAGGAGACGTCGAGGTGCTGCACGTGTGCATCTCACGGAGGCACCGCCACTTGTGGTGCTAGATCGGATCGGATCGCGAGGAGGAGAAGCGAGTACGACTACATCACCCACGTTCCGACGAACGTTCCGCTGTGCGAATCTTCAAGGGTATGAAGATCTAATCCAATCTCTCTCGTTTTTTGCATCTCCTAGATTAGATCTTGGCTTTCCCTCTGTTCGCTCCATAGAAAATTTTGATTTACTATGCCGCGAAACCCTTCAAGCCCAACCTACCATGGACCAAGTCCGGATAGTCTGTGAATACCCCGATGTATTTCCAGATGTTTTGCCCGGTATGCCCCCAGATCGGGATATCGAGTTTATCATTGAACTAATCCCCAGAACTGGACCCATAGCCCAGAGACCATATAGTATGAACCCGTCGGAACTAGAGGAACTGAAGAAGCAACTGGATTCCATGTTGGAAATTGGACTGATTCAACCAAGTGCGTCACCTTGGAGGTCACCTATCTTGTTTGTGGACAAGAAAGATGGAGGTAACCGTTTTTGTACGGATTATCGGAAGTTGAATGATGTCACCATCAAGAACAAATACCCCTTTCCCAAGATAGAAGATTTGTTTGATTAGTTGACCGGTGCCAAAGTGTTTTCTAAGATTGATCTTAGGACTGGCTATCATCAACTCAAGATTCGTGCAGAGGATATTCCCAAGACTGCCTTTAACACTAGATATGGATTATACGAGTATACCGTTATGTCTTTTGGATTAACCAATGCCCCCACTTATTTCATGAATCTCATGAATAAGATTTTTATGGACTTCCTGGATAAGTTTGTCGTTGTTTTCATTGATGACATTCTGATTTATTCCAAATCAGAAGAAGAACATGAGCTACACCTAAGGACCATTCTTGGAACCCTTAGAGAGCATCAGTTGTATGCCAAGTTTAGAAAATGTGAATTCTGATTACAGGCGGTAGGATTCCTCGGTCACATTGTATCAGCCGGAGGAATTGTCGTTGACCATGCAAAGGTGAAAGATGTCGAAGATTGGCAAGCCCCAACCACTCAAACCCAAGTTCGTGAATTTCTCGGATTGGCGGGATATTACCGCAAGTTCGTAGAAGGATTCTCGAGTATTGCCAGACCCATGACCCAATTGCTGAAGAAGGACAAGAAGTTTGAATGTACCGACAAATGTGAAGCGAGTTTTCAAGAACTCAAGAGGAGATTAATTTCAGCCCCAATCTTAATCATGTCGGATATCACGAAGCCCTTCGATGTGTATTGTGACGCATCCAAGATCGGTCTCGGATGTGTGCTAATGCAAGAAGGCAAAGTTATATCTTATCTATCTCGACAACTGAAGCAACATGAGCAAAATTACCCAACCCATGATGTCGAACTCGCAGCCGTAGTTCTAGCCCTGAAGACATGGAGACATTACCTGATGGGAAATCGTTGTGAGATCTATACGGATCACAAGAGTCTGAAGTATATATTCACTCAGAAGGTGCTGAATATGAGACAGAGAAGATGGATTGAGCTAACCAAGGATTAGGATCTAGACATTCACTATCACCCTGGTAAAGCCAATGTGGTAGCAGATGCCCTTAGCAGATTACCGTGCCGCTTGAACTCCATGATCTTGAAGGAGCAACCAAGCTTGCACAAAGAGATGGAAGATTTTCGAATGGAATTAGTGAGTGAAGGATTTTTGGCTAGCATAGAACTCCAGCCCACTTTCGGATCAGTCAGATTAAAGAGGCGCAGAAGGGAAATGCTAGTATCGACGGAATCAAGCGTCGTATCGGTAAAGGCAAAGTACCTGGATTCACCGAAGACGAAGAAGGAGTTATGTGGTACAAAGGACGCCTTTGTGTACCATCAGATTCTGAGTTGAAAGAAGTGATTCTGAAGGAGGCTCATGATACTCTTTATTCTATCCATCCCGGAGGAACTAAGATGTATCAAGATTTAAAAGAGCAATTTTGGTTGCATAAGATGAAGAGAGAAATCGGAAGCTATATCTCGAGGTGTGATATATGTCAGCGAGTCAAGGCAGGACATCAAAGACCCGCTGGATTGTTGCAACCATTGCAAATTCCGGAATGGAAATGGGATTCCATTGGAATGGACTTTATTACTGGACTGCCTACTTCTAGTATGGGAAATGACTCTATCTGGGTCATAGTGGACCGATTGTCCAAAGTCGCCCATTTCTTACCCGTCAAGACCACCTATCAGAGTTCAAAGCTAGCGGAGTTATACATCGATAGAATATTTAGTTTGCATGGAGTCCCCAAGAACATCGTATCGGATCAAGGAACTCAGTTTACCTCGAGATTCTGGAAGAAAGTTCAAGAAGGTTTAGGAACCCGCCTAGATTTCAGCACCGCATATCACCCTCAGACTGATGGACAAACGGAGCGAGTAAATCAAATACTCGAAGATATGCTGAGAGCATGTGTGTTAGAATATGGATCTAAGTGGGAAGATTGTCTGCCATTCGCAGAATTTTCATACAGCAACAGTTATCAAGCTAGTTTGCAAATGGACCCATTTGAATTTATGTACGGAAGGAAGTGTCGCACCCCTTTGAACTGGTCGGAAGTAGGAGAGAGTCAGATTTTTGGACCCGACATCCTACGAGAAGCAGAAGAGAAGGTTCACAAGATTCGTGAGCACCTCAAGACAGCCCAGTCCAGACAGAAGAGTTACGCCGACAAGAGACGTAGAGACCTCGCCTTCAACATAGGAGATTTTGTTTATCTGAAAGTGTCACCATTGAAGGTAATGCAACGTTTCCAACTCAAAGGAAAGTTAGCCCCCAGATATATCGGACCTTTCAAGATTCTGAACCGTCGAGGAGAAGTGTCGTATCAATTGGAACTACCCGAAGAGATGTCAGCCATGCACAATGTGTTCCATATCTCGTTACTTCGCAAGTGTCTCGAAGTCCCAGAGAAGACCGAAGTGTTCAAAAACATCGATCACCAGACCATAGAGATCAACGATGACCTGACCTATCCCGAAGTACCCATCCGTATTTTGGAAGAAGCTTTCAGAACTACCCGAACCCGAAGCATCAAGTTTCTCAAGATTCAGTGGAGCAACCACACAGAAGAGGAAGCTACCTGGGAGCGCAAAGATCACATCAGGACAGAGTTTCCCGATCTCTTCAAATCCTAGGTAATCTTTTTCGTCCTTTTTCAAATCTCGGGACGAGATTTTGTTTAAGGGGGAGGTTTGTAACATCCCAAAAAAATACTAAACTTAGATCATCAAACTCTAATCATCAAAATTAGGGTTAACAAAAACTTTTCTAAATAAAAATATGAAAGCGTGCATGTGTGTATGCATCCCATTTTGAATTCTTTTGAATTGCCTTGTTTGTGTGTTCCTTTGCTTGTAAATGGATTCTTAGGTGAAATAAAAATCATCTAAACAATTCCCAAAATTTTCTCAAAGACAAGTAAATCAAAACAAATAAAATAAGGGAATGGTCATTTTGACCAATTTAACTCCCATGCCTACTTTGGCTGTCCCAAACTTTCAGAACTTAACAGAAACTTTTATGGATCTTTGCACCCCTTGATAGTACTCTTAACAAGGTATAAAGGCCCACTTTGTGATCATCCAGAAACTTTCAAATGCATAGTTTAAATGACAGTTCAAAATTGAATCTTTATCATATGAGAAGATCCCACATTTTCAAAAACCATTCAAACAAGCTCAACTTTCAAAACCCAAGCATCTGCAGACTCACCAGCACCAACCTAGCACACCCACCAAAAATCTTTTCCAAATTCAAAACTTGAATTCTTGCGGCCATTTCATCAAACACTTTGCAGACACAAATCATCAAAATCTTAAACACTATTGTGAGCAGTGATTGAAGCCTAACTTGTCCCCTCTCTAGCTCACAACCATCTCAGTAGATCATCTAGCAAGTTAAACCAAGAATTAGCCTCACTGTAAGCTGGGCAATGACATCAATGGTGAACAGCCGAAGCTCACCATGCCACCCCAGTGGAGACAGCAAGCTAGAAGGAGATTTAGCCATGCCAACCTTGTCTGGGAGGCAGCCCACCGTCCACCGCCATTCCCTGTCCTAGCCGCGAGCGTTGCCAAACCCTGGACCACACGCACGGACCGCGCCCAGCTCGCCAGCAACCATGCCGAGCATGCGCTAGAGCGCCACGCTCGACCGACGCCCACAGACCGCGTGCCGCCCTCTCCGCGTGCATACATGATCGCCACTAACCCAGGAGACCGCCAGACATCCCCGTTCGCCGCCCCATGCCACACAACCACCGCTCGCCGTCGAAGGCGCCGCCTCTGCCGCGCAGAGCATCGCGTGTTCCAGACCAAACCACACCGTCCCTACGCGCGCATTAAAGCCGTAAAGCATCGCCAGGAGACCACCAAGCGATCGCCACCGCCGGCCATGCCTCTAGCCGCCCGTAGCCGTGTCGCCACCGTTGTCTGCCCATCCCGTTTGGTCTCATCGTTGCGACTATAAATAGAGGCCACCCCCAGCCGAATTGAGCACACCATCTCACTCCCCCCTTCTCACTGATCGTGCCACCCCGTTCTCAGAGCAAGGCGAGCAGCACTCCGCCGGAATTTCACCGGAGCCTGCCGCTGCTGGACAAGAAGGGGGCCAGCGATTGGATCCGCCCCAGGATAAGTTATCGGTACCAGGAGGTTCGCCGTCGTCGACTTCGTCGTTCGCCCGCCTCGCCGACCCTCGCCTGAGCCCCGGTGAGCCCCCAACGACCCTCACCTGCCATGCTAGGTTTCTGTCTCGCCGACGTTTCCCAACGTCGACGATGACCCTCAGCCGTTGGATTAGAACCAGATCGAACGCACCACATCGCCCATACCGCTTCGCACCCCCTGTATCACTGACGCGTGGGGACAGCAACTTAACCAGCCCGCGTATGCGCTGTGCTTAGCAGGCCGGCCCAGTATCGCTTCCCGCGCAGCTCAGTTGTTTGAATTTACCCTTTTCCATTTTATTTCAAACACACTTCTATACCCAGTTTCAAAAATCAACCCAGGTCGAGTCAGTGAACCAAATTGAATGAAACCAATTTTGTTAGAAAGATCTGGGAATGCTGAATCCAAGCCCGTTGGATTCAAGTCATTTGGATCTATAGGTCATCCATGGTAAAAATAACAAGGCAGAAGCTTTTCTGCATTCAAACATTTTTCAAATTTAAACCATAATAGCTTTTGAGTTGATTCCAACTCTCAAAAATCACATTTAACCATACCTTTCAGAATATATAAAAATATATAGGGTTACTTACAGAAATAATGTTCAAGTAATAAAAGAATGCCACATAGACATTTCTAGCCACTTTAATTAATTAAAATAAAAGAGAAAAACCTTATTAAATTGTGACACCACTTTAAATAACATTCCCATGTACTGAAATATGTGGTGATGACATGTGTCAACATGATCCCATGTTTGGTTTGGAGAATATTAAATCTTAAGTAGTTTTTCAATGAGCAGAAATTACTTTTCTAAAAATAAAAGGAATTAAACCAAGCTTTAATCTTGTAATGTTAGTGATGATGCTAGATCATCTATAGGACCCTTGTGTGTGATGAATGCAAGTAGTTAAGTATTGTTTGGTGATTGTGTACCTCGTATTTATTCATAGACGCTAGTACCGACCAAGGATACGAGGAGGAAGGAGGATACTACGAAGAAGAAGCCGAGGAGAACTTCAACCACTGCTCTGCTCAAGGCAAGCCTAATACTACTAGTTGAATGTGCAAGCTAACCCTTGCAAGATACTCTACTTTAGCAAGCTATTAACCTTGCAAGCTAACACTTGCAATTTAGCAAGCTTAGACTGATACTAATGCAAGCCAATACTTGTTTGTCACCATGCCAACTATATGCCTTAAGCATAGATGATCCTACCCCCTTGATAAACCAATCCTAGTTTTACTTACAAGCTTTATACTTTATTTCTTTATCAAAGCTAGTACTTAGAGCTTACTAAGTGAATTGTAGATACTAAAAAGATAATTGAAGGTTGCATAAAGAGCATAAAACTTGGCCTAAGCTAGATTATCTTTATGTCACCCTAAGGCATGAGATTGCACTTAGTTCAAACTCCACTTAGTTACCACCCCTCATTAGTGCTTACCCCCACTTGTAGATGCTAGTGCTAAGCATAGAACTTGATCAACATTAGATGAGAATACTTGGTGAAAATGGTTATGAAAACCTTGGAATGATGGATCATTCTATTGAAATGTTTTGTACATGTGTTTCCGAACACCTGATGATTTTGGTGATGAAAATGTTAAGGCATGAGCCTTATCCCTTTATAAAACTGATGGTTGTCTGGATGCGATACCATTCCAATTTTATCGTACAACCACAATACCCGAAGATTGGGTAGGGCTTGACTGGAAACTTATATACCTTAGTATTAGTTCCCTCACGGCCAAGGTTTGAGCTGAGGCTACCTTGTGAAGATCATCCACCTGTGCAGTACCCAAGATGACAGTTGGTCATGGTTGGGAGGCCAAACTCACGGGAGAGGTGCTTATACTAGGGCGTGTAATTGAAAGGTTAGGATTGATTATCCGCATACTGAGTATGGTGAATTCAGGATTTGTTCCTGACGGATGTATCGAATGTTGTGGTGAAAGTGTACAGTCTCTGTAGAGTGTCAAACTATTCGAATAGCCGCGTCCGCGGTTATGGACAGTTGGAGTGGCCATATTGTTCCCCCGTCATATGTTTTCAAAAGACTTGTGAAATGAATTGAGACTTTGACTTGACCACAACAGGGTTGTGATATGAAATACAAGTTCCCACTTAGGTGTTATAAAACTTCAACTAGCATTCGTTGCTTCTAAACTTAGTAGAGATAAATCTGGCTTTTGCAAAACAACCCTAGAGCCTAGTGTCCTATTATCAAAACCCCCTTCACTTGTTAGTATTAGTTTGCGAGTACTTAAAGAGTACTCGTGGCTTTGTCCCTAGCTATTCCCATGGCCAGACTATGAAGAGGAGTACCTGGAGGATGGACCCCAGGAAGGTTACGACAACTAGGATCATCTCCCATCGTCAGCATTGCCTGTGACCCCGAAGATGGAGCTTCGCCTACGCTACCGTTATTATTACGTATCCCGCTGCTTGAAGTTGTATTAAGAACTGGATCATGAGATCCCTATTTGTGTAAGACATTATATATGGTTTGTAATGGATGATGTACTGTTGTATTCAATTCTGTTATGTCTCGCAAAAATGGTAATCCTGGGATTGCGATGTATGGCATAACAGGAATCTGGGATTAAAAATTCGGGTGTTGACAATATCCACCCCGGAATGTTCAAGTGATGAACATGACGTTGGATGACTACGGAGGGGATTGGACAGACAATCTCTGACAACTTCTATGGAGTTTGGAATGTGAATCGAGACTTTTGGTCAAGATTTACAGTTACTATGATGGGCAGGTATTAGCTAAATACCGTGTCATGATCATGTTACCCAAGAAGTTAGGACTTAAGGGAGAAATTCCTTCAGGAGAGGCAAGGTGCATGGCCTCTGCATATCAGATTGCCGTAGCAGAAGCCATAACCATGATCCGAGAACAAAAATCCCAAGATCTAGAAGGTAGTACTCACGCCATTATACCACATGAAACCTCAAACTCAGAACATGAGTTAGATCACTCTACTCTACTCCAAGTTGAACCTACTCTAGTTGTAGAGTATATGGATCGTTATCAGTCTTTGCTAAACACTTATCACAACGCTCACCAAGTCTTAGTTCAGGAGCTGGATACGGTCATTGAGGATTTTACTGATCCTGATAAAGCAATGGCTCGTAGGAAGAAGTTAGATAAAGAAGCTAGGCATCCCAAATACATACCTTCAGGAGAGGTGTTTGAGGAAACTGAGTTTGATGATACAAACTCAGAAAATTATGCCTACTACCAAAATGACTTCAAGCCACCTGAAGACCTATGGACCAAGTACAACTCCGAACAACAGATATGGAATAGAGTTTATTCCAAATAATCATGAGCCTAACAAGTATGGATGGGAAATAGAATCTCAAGGTAAAACCATAGGAAATCCTATACCTTGTGATAGAGGTATTGAAGAAGAGACCAACTATAACCATAGAGAGCCTTATGGACCATATGGGGGTAATACGAATCCAATCAACTTAGAAGAGTACTCCGATAGCTAATACACCAATATATATGACTGGATCCAAGAAAAAGCTAAGGAACCAACTTACTATGAGGAAGCTTTGCCAGAAAACCGGACTATTCGGTGGAAGATTACGCCAACTCTAGTCATTTTTCAATGACTAATCTCAGTATCAGTACTTCTAATCAAGAATACGCACCTCTTGGATGCTCTTATGCTCCAGAAGGCAGTCGTAGGACTTCACGTAATCATGGACGGAACTCCAGGAAGCACTAGAGGAAGATGAAAGTAAGAAAAGAACGACATCCCAAGGGATGAGAGCTTGAATAATGTATATAGAGGGTAATGCGTATTGTAGTTTGAATGGTTTGCCGAAATAAGTGAGGATATATCCACAAGAACAAGAAGTTCTTGTAAGATAGTTGTGTAAATAGGTATGGAGCAAACCGTGGGAACATCTAGTACCTTTGTAAATTATTTAAAACCTATATGTAATACATGATGTATGTTTTGTTGTTTATCGACTTTTGGATCTTATTGGATCTTCTTGATTGACTAGATCTGTACATGAAGTCTAATTAGGTGTGCAAATGCATGATGTAACACCCAGTTATTACTTGATGTTATAGACCTAGATAGAAACGGGAATTCGTGTAAGGGAGTGACAAGTTTCGAAGATCATAAGGAAGACTAACTTGATGGATGTAGCATGATAAAAGGGGTATTAACACCATATGGAGGATAGATAGAACATAAGACACATTTTTGGCCAGCTTAGGAAGAAAGTTTGGTGTAGAAGATGTAGGGAGCAACAAGATATGATAAACGGAAAGTTCATTCAAAGTAGGTAAGATGCTAAGAAGTTAATGAAAGAGTTGTACCAAGTTCATGGAAGTATCATGAAAAAGTACCAAGAAGATTTTGGAATCCAAAATGGTATTCAAATTCTGACAATTCAGAGAGAATGCCATAAGTATGCTAGAAATCATAGGGTAATACATACACACTAGGATGCTTCGCAGCTGGTAAATTTCTGCAGCTAGTACTTGATCCATAATCGGTATTCTGATCCACAGTCGGTGTTTTCTCTACAGCTGGTATCTGGTTAACATAGTTACCCAGATCTTCCTAGAAGTTGCATAAAGAGCATTAAATTTGGCCTAATCTAAGTAAGACCTAAAGAAGTATAAAATATAAAGGCAATCGTCTAGCGAAAATGTCCAATAGTAAGTACGACATATAGTGCTGAAAGATCTGCTTCGGAGATCCACAACTATGTGGATACACCGTATAATCTTTCATCGGACCCTAAACCAGTAAAGTATAAGCTGAACAGAGACCAACATTCTAGTTAGGAAGCCAATAAATACTATTTAGACAAATTAAAGACTATTAGTAAACCCTAAGGGGGAGAGTAGACATTATGAATGAAAGTTGAAGAAAATATTATAAGTAATAATGAAAGATTATTTAAAAACCTTAAGAAGGTATAAGCTTGAAGGTAATAAAGGATACATTCAACCGCCCAATTCCAGAAGAAACAACTTTTAAGTAACATTAAGGAGTAATATAGAACACCTAAGTGGGCAAGTATCCAGAATGAAATATTCCAATGGGTATGGACAAATTGAGTTCAAATCCAATCTGGGAAGGAGTACCAGGATCAACTATACTACGACAGTAATAGAAAGGTAGTCTTTTGACTACTACCATGGGTATATAGAAACATAAAGCTTGTTTTAGTGAGAACCTCTAAACTGTACTTAAAATAGTAATAAAGTTTGATGATTAAATAAAAAAAGAATTGGATTAGGATATCTAATTAGGTTATGGAATACTCCAATTAATTCCAATTAAGGGCATCATTAAGTGGAGAATATAGCAACCATTGCAAAACCATTTCCTACTCCGAAACGTGAGAGTTTGCGAACTTCAAGGACGAAGTTTGTTTTAAGGGGGAGAGTCTGTAACATTCCAGCATTAGAGCCTAGAAGTAAGTTGAACCCAGCTGTGTGCATTGCATTCATGCATAGAAAATCCGAATAATTTTCGCGCTTTTAAAATAGACTTGTCAAAACGAATGAAGCTTCTCTTAACTTGATGGAACTGAAGTAGATCATCAAGTTAACTACGATAAGATTCAATATGACCTTTGCTAAAACCTTATTTGGTTAAACATGATTTGGTCTAAGGGTAGACCAGATATAATAAAATGTCACTCATAATACATTGCTTAAATAATTAATATCTGATCTTTAAGGAATTTTATCACCATACTCAACCCAATAATTTATAAGTGCTAAGTCAAGATTACAAACTAAAGTAATATAAATGTAATGACTAATCCTGACCTATCTTATTCTTATCTATTCTTACTATGGGTACCATAGTAGAACTTAACTAAAACTCTTTAATGAGTTGGAGTTGGAAAGAGACTAAGTCAAGACCATCTACTATATATCTTTCTTTTTATAGCAATCTTTATGGAACTTATCTTAATATCTGTTGTTCATCAATATTGGACAATTCCCCATTGATTCACAAATTCTTTAACTAACAATCATTGATCTACTATTTCTTGATGTCATCATGACATCTACTTAAATATTTTTTAAAGGGAGCATAGTTCATTAATAGCTTTAAATCCAATATGAGATCCTAAGAAGATAATTTCAAGATAATGAAAAGTAGGATTGATAAAGCCTTGCTTAGCCAACTAAGAACTTAAGCAATAAATGATTAAAGGATTATAATGGTAATGCTTTAGCCACCTATATTGAGTGCTTATATTTAGTATAAATGATAATAGTGGGTAGAACATAATTAGAACCTTAGTAGAGATAAGTTATCCTAGAGTAGTCATTGCAAACCACATAAATATAATTTAGGGATTGAAGTGTGAGTTATTAGAGTTAAGTGAATATAGGATTATATTCTTCAATTAAAGCTAGTATAGCATAGTGTTATAGAAGTGGTGTTATTCATCTTAAAGGATAGTCAACTTTAGAGAAAGGTAGTTGGATGCATACAACTAATAGAGATACATTATTAATGAATGATTAAGGAATATTATGAGTAGATTTTGAAGGAATTATTTGTTGGATGGAAAGTTATCAACATTAGAGTGGTAAGTACAACCAAGCAAGGATATAAGGAAGTTATGAAATATTTTAGTATCAAACTCATTTGAATCATCCATGAGTTTAGAAGGTTAATCAGTGAATAAGAATATTCCTATGAAGTAAACCTCATCATATTAATCATAATGATAGACAGGAAAAATGTAGTATATCTAGGAAAGGAATTACTTAACAAGAAGTCTAGAATTATGAATTATGGAAGATAATAACTCTTGGTAAACAATCAATTCTAAATCCCAAACTAGTAGAATATTCATTTCATGTTATTGATCTATCATCTTATGTCCATATCACTCCCTAGGAATATTTTCCTATAGCAAATCCTATAAACATATCTTTACCAATTCCTTTCTATAAGACATTCTAATTATAACTTCCTATTATAAAAGGTGATGTCATCAAATATCACAAACAGAAGACAAAATGCTTAGTTATTAAATCTTTACTCGTATCCATTAAAGAATCTAAGTATATTAAAAACCCTAAATCCTAGGGTAAATATTCATAATTCAAAACCTTAAACTTCTTTATTTATCACAATAGAATATATACATTGCCATTTTCCAAATCAAATGAAGTAGTAATAATCATATCAATGTCTTTTGAATTTCATGCATCAAATAATGGTATAGGATCATTCTACATATAAAAGTTTCTATTCAAACTATGAGCCAACTAGAGTTAATTTTATGAACAAATAAGTATATATCATTTAGAAATCCATAACTAAAAGAGGAGAGTAAAGTAATAAGAACAGTTTCTACAAATTATTAAAAGGGATTCATATAAAGCAAATAAAAGAAAGATAGAAAGATTATATAATAAAAATTCACAAATCATACAAAATATATTTTAGTATTATTGCAAATATACAGCAAAGAAATCCTACAAAGAAAAGTTCAAAATATAAATCAAATTCAAATCTGAATAGGAAAATAGAAAATAGAAAAAAACCAAAAACAAATAAAAAACATTACCTGGTCGTGGCCCAACACCCCTATACTTATCTGACGCCATATGCAGCCCACAAAATCCCAGCACCGAGCCCAGCTCGTTTCCATCTGTGACTAACAAGTGGGGTCAGGAGAGGACCGCGGGTTGAGCTGAAAGAATTGCCAGGGGGTTATCCGCAAAACAGTCGTCGTCGTCATCCTCACGCACACAGACAACTCGCTGGCGGAGCTCGCCGCTGCCCGATGCCGTCATCGTCGTCGTTGCGCCAAGATCAACACCGCCGTCGCCAGGAGAGGATAAGAAGGCCACCGCGACAACCCTGCTCGTCCTCATCCTCAATCTTGCTCTCCATTTCTTCTCCTCACCCGAAAACCTAACTCGTCGGAGTTCATCGTTCCGTCCAACTCCGACCACCCCTCGCCTCATGATAGCCACCGTTAGATGCGCCGTAGTGGACTGAACCATCCAGGACCAAGCACGGAGGCCCGCTCGCCGGGAATCATGTGAAATCGAGCATTCCTTTTCCTCGGCCGCCGTGGCCATTACCGTCGATTCGCCGTCGTCACGCCTCCCCAAGCCTCCTCGACCGCTCTATCATCATTAGGGTGAGTTCCCGAACCTTCCAGCATCCTTGAATCGCTTTATCTTGATATAAATCGCAGTCTCATCGTATGTCACCGTCGGTCACCGTCGGAGCTCGTCGGAGCTGAAACTCCAATTACCATTTCTGAGCGGCGCCGCCACTTTAGGACTCAGCACGATGCACTGATTCGAACTAGGCTGATTTTGCTTGCTAGGGCGCAGTAGATTGTAATTTAGGACTCAGCACGATGCACTGATTCGAACTAGGCACGATCCAGTCAAATAAATGATTAAATATTATTTAATTAATAACTTTTGATTTATAAAATAGAAAAATGTGTATAATATATGAAAATTTTCACGAAAAAAAGTCTATAACTTAAAACTATTACCAAATATTGTTGTGACGATTATTTAACCAAATATTATTTAATAAAGGTCTTGTGAATAATTAAACTTTAAATAAATTATATTTAAATAATGGTAATTGTTAAAGATATAAATAAAATACCAAAAATCTTAAAATAATAATAATAAGAATTATAATTTAAAACTATAAACATGTATTATTATTTCACTTAAGTAAATATTTATTATTTATTAAGTAATTATAAAGTAATAAGAATTGTAAAAATCATATCTTATTATTTTTAAATCACAAAAAAGGTAATATACCAAAATGATCACAAAAATAATATTTACATATTAAAAATATAAAATTCCACTTTTGAGATGAATAAAAAATTCAAATACTTTAATAATCTCCTTTTGAGTTAAATAAAACTTTAATATTTTAATAACTCAAATTTAAACTTATTCACTTCATTACTAATTCATATAAGGATAAATAAAATTTATTAATATTTCTAAAATGAGTCAAATAAGTCTAATAAATAGTATTAGTCTTAAATATTAATAATATAAGGCCATAAGGGTTTAAAACATTATAAATACCCTTTTATTTAAATTATCCTCAACCTTGAGGGAAGGTTATATTCTCAAAGGATTCCAAATATTGATAAAAACCTTAAGGAATAACTTGTAAATAAGTCAGATCATTCCTATCTACTTTGACCACCAGATTACAAAAACTACCACCACACTATAATAAATCCATAAGTAGTTAAGTAATATTATATTTTGGTTTATAAACCATAACCACTCATTGATAAAAGGTAAATGGTACTACTCCATTATAAAAATCAAGAAACCACTACACTAAGTAAAAGGATAACCAATTTTAAGTAACCTAAAGGAAACATTCCAAATACACAAGATACAAATGTTATAAGTATTATACTTTCAAAATTATCTATATTTTAAAGTTAACTTTAGTCTCCAAGAATCTAAATATAATACAATAAACATTACTATATGTTTTATAGTTAACTTTGGTCTGAAGTAGTTAAGTTATAAAAACATCTCAAACCCAAACCATTCGAGCAAACATAAATCACAGCTACCCAACTCAACTAACCACAAAACTTGTTTAAACCTTAGAAGAGAAACCTTTTCTTCGAAGGTTATTCTTTTTGCCCTTCAAACAAGAACTCTTATATAAGCAATTTTGACTAGTATATCATAAGTATATATTTTACTACTACATATGTGTTGCTCACAACCACTCATAAGCTCTAATAAAAGCACAAATGTGATACCTATCTAAAAGGACCACACATTCCAAAGTAACCATTTCCAGAATCCAAACCCTAGGACAACGTTATCCCCAGGACTTGCGTTTAGAACGTGCATCACATTACTTATGCATAAAAGCATATTGCTTCTTTAAACATTAGTCCTTACCGGACCAATGATGCTGATTTCAGATTTTGGATCTTATACACTGACTCGAAGACCGTGAGTGCATAATCTTGCAATCACAAAAGGCAAGTCCACCCTTGCTCATGTCCTTTGTTTATTTTTTGTAAAGTATTTTACAAATCCAGTGTTGTTATCACCTGCCTTTGAAAAAGGTCTAAAAATACTATTTTCGATAATAATGTCAATTATTGGTTACTGATCCAGGGTGATCAGCTAATCTATTAAATCTGACAGTTGGAATACCACTGTCTAGAGCTATATCATCTAGGACTTAACAACCAATGTCGCCAGTGATTCTTCCGCCGTATATTACGCGTTGACCATGAGATTTGGAATGGGACGGAGAAGTCAGCTGTAACACCCTCAGAATCGGCCCTATGCAAGTTTCAACGATTCCCGCCAAACCCGCATAGAAACGATTCAAAGGTGCTCACCAGGCACTTTCGTGCGGGTGGAAAACGAAGTAATACCATTACACAATAGTCCACGATGGAACCCATAGAATAGATATATACAACAATGTTGGAGATATGCCCAAGAGGCAATAATAAAGTGGGTTATTATCATATCTTCATACTTATGATAAATGTTTACATACCATGCTATAATTGTATTAACCGGAAACATTAATACTTGTGTGATTTGTAAACTAAAATAAGAGTCCCTAGTAAAGCCTCTTGTTAAACTAGCTTGTTGGTTAATATATGATCATGGTTTCCTGATCATGAACATAGAGATGTTATTAACAACAGGGTCATATCATTGGGAGAATGATGTGATGGACATACTCCTATAGATAAGCGTAGCATAAAGATCAAGTCATTTTAAATAGTTCAATTGCTATATGCTTTCTGATACATAGTAACCTAATTCCTTCGACCATGAGATCATGCATATCACCTTTGCCGAATGGATGCTTTGATGACATCAAACACCACACCGTAACTGGGTGGCTATAAAGGTGGCATTGAGTGTTCGGAAAGTATTGGTTGAAACACATGGATCAAGAGTGGGATTTGTCCATCCATATGACGGATAGATATACTCTGGGCCCTCTCGGTGTAATGTCATCCAATTAGCTTGCAAGCATGTGACTGGCTCACAAGGGATCACATATCACGGGAACGAGAAAAGAGTACTTATCGGTAACGAGGTTGAACTAGGTATGCAGAGATACCGACGATCATAACCTCGGATAAGTAAAGTATCGTGAGACAAAGGGAAATTTGTATCGTATGTAAGTGGTTCATTCGATCGCAAAAGTAATCGTAGAAATATGTGGGAGCCATATGAATTTCCAGATTCCTCTATTGGTTATTGTTCGGAGAAGTGTCTCGATCATGTCCGCATAATTCACGAACCATAGGGAGACACACTTAAGGATTCGACGTTGTTTGAGTAGTTATGGTATTATGAGAAAGAGACCGAATGTTGTTCGGAGTATCGGATGGGATCCGGGATATCACGAGGTGATCCGGAATGGTCCGGAGAATAAGATTCATATAAGGAAAGTCCCGTTTCGGAGTTGCGGAATGATTCCGGTGTTTTCATCGGGAATGTTCTAGAAGGTTCTGGAATGTCCGGCACTCCGGGGGGGGAGGGGTACATGAATGTGTCATTACATATTGGAATGATTGCATCATGTACTAAGTGTTCTTGCTGTCCCAAATAAAGGATTAAATTGAATCCTAAAACAGAAAAGTCAAATGTCCAGTTTGAAAGTCAAACGGCTAAAACAAGAAACTGTGGGAAACAAGCAAGAGGAGTTGGAAACCAACTTGGAGGAGGAGTTCCTCTCCTCCAAGCCGGCGGCCAGCCCTAGGCAGAGTTGGGGAGGGACTCCCTCCCTCCCCTGGCGCGCCAAGCCCCTCCACCCATAAAAGGAGGGGCAGGCCTCCTCCTCTAGACACACAAGTTCCTATCTTCTACCTCCGGTTTAGAGCCGTTTCGGTTTAGAGCTTCTAATTGCTTTAGCCTTCGGTTTAGAGCCTTCTAATTGGTTTAGAGCCTTCTAATTGGTGTGTCTAATTACTAGACCACTAATAGCCTCTCTCATACTCCACCATACTCGCACCGGCTTAAGGCGAAGCCCTGCGGGATCTCCCCTCTACTTCCGGTACCACGCCGTTGTGCTGCCGGAATCGCGAGGAGAGTGCTACAACCTCCGCTGCCTGCTGGAACAAGGGAGAGGAAGGTCTTCGTCGAGTACCGAACGTGTGACCGACTGCGGGAGCGCTGCCGGAACGCAGCGCCGGAAGGATCGTCTACGCGATCTTGAGATCGGAAAGAGTACGACTACATCACCCACGAGAATCTGCTCTCGTTAACCGTTTTGGAATCTTCGAGGGTAAGTTATTCCATCGACTCGTTGCTACAATCTAGTAGATAGATCTTGGCTTGTTTGTTTGTATGCGATAGAAAATTTTTGTTTTCCATGCTAAGAACCCCTACAGTGGTATCAGAGCCGTGTCTATATGTAGATCTGTTGCACGAGTAGAACACAATGGTCATTGTGGGCGTTGATGCTTTTATTGTCGATTGCTTCTTGTGTACTTTGCATCTTGCGGTATGTTGGGATGAAGCGGCCCGGGCTAACCTTACATGACATCGTTCATGAGACTTGCTCCACGCTTGACATGCAACTTGTATTGCATAAGTGGCTTTGCGGGTGCCTGTTTCTCCTAGCATAGTTAAGATCCAATTTACAACGGGTGATTAACAATACTAGTATCAATGTTGTGGTTCTTGGTCGTAAGTTAGAACGACACTTATTGAAAGCCCCAAACCACGTAAAATATGCAAAGAAAGTAGAGGCGTCTAACTTTGTTTTGCAGGGGTGTGCAGTGATGTGATATGGCCATGATTGTGATTATATTTGATGTATGCAATGTTCCTTATTGTAAGTTGGCAACCGGCAGGAGCCATATGGTTGTCTTTAATTTCTGTTAAGACCTGCGTGTCTATTCAAAGTAGTTGTAATAGTTGAATCCGGTGGACGACAATCATGGAGAAGCATCATTGACCTTGATGCAATGTCGGTGATGATGGAGATCATGTTCGTGCTTAAAGATGGAGATCGGAAGCACAAAGAAGAAAGGCCATATCATATCACATATTATGAATTGCATGTGATGTTAATCCTTTATGCATCTTGCATTGCTTAGTAGACGACGGTAGCATTATAAGATGATCCCTCATACACATGAATTTCAAGTCATAGAGTGTTCACCCTTAGTTAGCACCGTTGCTAAAGCTTGTTGTTTCGAAGCACCACGTGATGATCGGGTGTGTTAGATTCTACAAGTGTATACAACGTGAGCAAGCCAGATTTGCTCATGCGGAAACTAAGATTTGATCTTGACGAGCCTAGCATGTACAGACATGGCCTCAGGAACACGGATTACCGAAAGGTAGAGCATGAGTCATATAGTAGATATGATGAACATGTTGATTGTTCACCATTGAAGCTATATCAACTCTCGTGATGATCGGTTTTGATGTGGTGGATTTGGTTCGTGTGATCACTAAAACAATGTGAGGGATATTGTTTTGAGTGGGAGTTAACCTAGATTAATTTAATTATTAATTAGAACTCAATTTATCATAAACTAAATCAAAGTGAATTTGCATAGTTGTTGTAGTCATTGGCATCCGTTTACCACCTTGCGCTTAGTTATAATTGAGATGATAGAACTATAGAATTCTGGTTAGTTACTTTACGAACTGGTATCGTATTGTTTTTGAAGTGTTAATCTAAAGTTTAAAAGTCCTATTGCAAACTTTCAGTAAGTTCCGGTTACTCCATGAAGTTTAATAATTGGTATTAAAATCAAGAGTAACAATTCCAATGTTAGTATATAAGTATCATGTTTGTCTCCATGATTCTTGATATTCAAAGGATTCTCCTAATATCAAGGTTATCTAAGGATCTGAAAGAGTTGTTTCAGAAACCATGATGTGTGGAAGATATTGTGATATCTGAAACAAAGTTTTGGTTACAACATGATAGAGTATAATATGACAAAAATCATGTTCTCATATTTGATGAGAATTTGCAAAAGGTTGGAGACACTAGTTGTCCTAATCCTCCAAAAGGTTTTGGAGAGCAACATTATACTCGTGATTCACCGTTACAAGCTAAAAGTAACTTGATCATGGATAAATCCATGATAAGGGTGAATATTTGATGTAGGTAAAATGTTTACTACACCAAGAGATTACTAAAGAAAGGAATTTGAAAGAACACCAAACATTTGATGATGGTGATCTACTTCAAAGTGCAAGTCCAAAGACATTGGTATTTAACTATACACGCTTTGGACTATGTGTCATATGTATGACTCCACTATTGATATTGATAGATTCTTTCAAACAGAAAAGGAAATACTGAAAGAGAATCTCATAAATATATGGCAGAAAATAAAAGACTAGAATTGTTCAGTTTAAGTACATAGATGATATACATGTTATGGCTATATTCTTTGCTTATTAAACAATGTGGTTCTTAAGTATTTGATACTGAATTTGTTGGTATGAATCGTCATACAAAACAACAGAATTCATGAACTACAGTGGCCTAAGTAATTAGCAAAAGAATATGTGATGATGTTCATCGAGAACAAATAAAGGGTTATTGTGTTGCTCGTTAAACATCAAAGCTTGCCTTCAAGATTTGTTTTATCAGGTGTTATGAGAACAAAAGGGTTGTTCAAATAATTGCCGTAATCCATAAAAGATGGATGATTCACAAATCTCATTGGAAAAATCACATCCATAAAGCTAATGCTAAAGATGTCGAAAGACAAATTGATTGAAAGATCACTTAGGAAGTGACATCGCCGTTTAAATTATATTGGAAAGAAAACATGAAGAAACTCCATATGTATGGAATTTTGGAGTCTTTTGATTTTGATCAAATGACACTTGTGAAACTTTCCTAGAGATAATTAAAACTTCGTTCATAGGCCAAAAGGGAACGAAAGACTAGCTTATTGGAATTTGTACATATTGTTGTACGAAGTCCATTATGTGTAGTCAAGAGCGATGGATTTCAACTTCATATGCTTTCTCCGAAAATTTGAGTGAATATATGAATATTTACTTAATAAGGATGAAGTATGAAACATTTGAAAAGTTCAAAGACTTTCAAGATGAAGTGCAAAATCATTGTAACAAGAATATAAACAGTTTATGATAAAGATCATAAAGGAAGATATTTGAGTTACAGAGTTTAGCATAATACCTAAGATTTAAGGAATCGTTCCGTGGATTTGCATTTCCCGAAACACCATAAGAGTATGGAGCATTCGAGATATGTAATTAAACCTTGTTTGACATGGTGAGATCAAAGGTGTAATTCATAAAATTGCCATTGTATTTTAAAGATTAAAAGCTTTAGAGATTACCGTTTTTCCACTAAAAAGAGCTCCATCATAATCCGTTGAAACGACACCATATGTTATGGTTTGGGATAAAACCCAAGTTGTCCTTTCTTAAACATTGGTATGCTATGCATAAGAAAGATGTTTGCAACCAAAGTCGGATGAACCTGTCTTTGTATAACTGTTGAGTATTCCTCCATAACACCAGAGACAAAAGTGTTTGTCACTTAGAACGTCAAGTTTCTTTGGGAAGGAATTTTTCGTGAAAAGTTAAGTGGGAGGACAATAGAACTTTGATAAGGTTGAAGGAACCTTAGCTGTATGATCAAAGTTGCGCAGCGCCGAAAAGTGTTCCGGAGGCAGCAACAATGCTCATGGCTTACGTGCCTCAAAGGTTGTGGTTACAATAGTCAAAGTTTCTGTTGAAACAAGTAGGTCGAGTAAACAATCAAATACCAAGATTTGAGGGTTGAATCATTATTTGAGAATAATTAACCGACTACATGCAAAGAAGCGATGATGGGCCCTGACTCCGTCTAAAGGCTTGAAGCCATAAAATCCGGGATATTTCCATACACGAAAAATCAAGTTTTGAACTTGAAGGACCCTCGAGAAAGGTGTAAGACTTTACAGTCGTGTTTGGATCTATAAAGAAATAGACATGGATGTTTTACATCTATGAAATAGTCGACATGTTGGGAAAGAGTTCACAACAATGTTCAAAGGTTGACTATGACATGATTGGATCTTTCATAGTGATATTTAGTCTAAACGGATTAATGTAGCAACCACTACATATAATTTGTTATATGGTAGTTGAATAAACAAAACAAGTTCTTCTAATAGAATCGTTACCTAGGACATGTGCATAACACGGTCCATAGGGTTTTGTTAATTCAAAGGATGCTAAAAGCATATGCAAACTTCAATGGTTGAAGTGAGCATCGCGGAGTTGGAATCTTCACAATGATGAAATTGTTAAAAAGAGTTTAAATTCATCAGAGACAATGAAGATGCTTGCATTTGCAAGAAATTAAGTGGGAGCGCTAAGACATATTTCTAATACATTATGTAGGAGACATATTGTTGATTGGAAGTG